>FR997745.1:0-2788259 GCA_905475445.1 Ochropleura plecta | reverse complement strand
ATGATGATTGTAAAATATACGTAAAAATAATCATGGAGAGCCGTGTTGGGGCAGCTGCTACCGATGCTAAAAACGTTAAATTTATATAGATATTGGTAATTTTGTATTTGTGCTGTTTGTGACCGTCGGGGTCCAATGGTTTGAGACTTAAGGTGCTAAGCGGTTAGGTGTACCAATAACAGTATTAGTTTGGTAAAAGGAAAAAAATCTTTTGACTATTTTTATTCATTTTCTTATATATATATTTTATTTTAAGACACTTCTTACAAAAAAATGGTAGCCCACCGGTATCCAGAACAGGGTCCAAGCTACCGGCTGTCAGGGCTTCACGAGAAGAATTTCCTGACGATACGAGCCATGTTCAGGAGTACCGCTCTCTGTATCAAGCCCTTGATCCAGCCGTCTAACGAGAGCATCCTCAGGTGTTGGTCGAGGCTGTTGGAATTTAAGCTATTGGCAGATAGAATTACTGTTTTCATTATTATTAACTAGCTTTTGCCCGCGGAATTTCGGGTTAACACAGTTCCCCTTTCCTGATTTGCAGGTCCTGCTACTTGTAGTTTTTGCCCTAGCGCCTTATTTATTGTAATAGCAATATTAGCAATGCAAAGTTTTCCCTATTCTTCCCTCTTTTTCCCTCATATCTCGATATTTTTTTGAAAAAATAGCCTATGTCCGTCTCCAGGTTCCCAACTATCTCTGTACCAAAATTCATCAAAATCGGTTCAGCCATTAAGGTGCGAAGACGTAAGAAACAAACTCACTTTCGCTTTTATAAGGATTTCTTATTATTTTTTAAATTAATTATTATTTTTTACTTTACTTTTTAATTATTACTTTCGTGAAATTGACAACAGGTGTCTTAAAGTCAAACCTAGCCAGCCACGTCAACTGCAGATCACTTTAATAGTACAAAGCTTGGTAAGATATTTTTCCGTCCATTCAGGTTTGATTGAACTAACCGCTCACTCGCTGATCAACCACCTGTGCTCGATAGCTTCTGTACTCGATTGTACTTGATGTGATTAAGACTGTCTCGTTGGAAGCGTCGGTGGCGCGTAGTGTTTTGCGCCCGCCTCTCACAGACGTATCCGGGGGACTTCACACCTCACTCCCCCCTGGAACGAGGCCCGCCAGGTCAAGCGGGCCAGCACTAGTCCGGGGCGGTAAAAGTCACATTCGTCCCTGGGCAGCAGGGACGAATGCAGCCTGTCCCGACGCAAGTGTGCGAGGGAACACCGGTGTGGTTTTAGTCAGTTGGAGTCTGACAGACCCCTCCGCCGACCCCAGGGCGGACATGCCTGCGCATTTCCACATTAAAAAAAGGCTCGGAAGCGTGAACGCTGAGCATAAGGTCTTGGGTTTGATTTTAAGGTTCGGCAAAGCGTTATTGGGTAGGTAGTACATTTAAAATCAGCTTTTTTTTCTTGTTTAGCAAAAGTAGTTTACCGTGAACTCATGGTAAGTAAAGAAAGTACTGAACATTGCCCTTATGAAAAGATATTATTGTATTGATGGACAAAGGAATTAAATTTGCCGTTGGTGAAATGTTGTCTTCATAGAGCGATACATATATGTCGCTGTTAGTTTGCCAACTGCAATTAAGTTTGCAATCCCGTTTTTTGTGATGCATCTACAAATTTATGGTTTTCAATTTAATGGTGCTTTATGATATTGCTTCTTGCTTAATTTCGTGCGGTCAACGAAAAGTACCTTATTAATTTGATTCCGTTTGCGAAAGCAGGAGAGTACCACATAAAAGGCCATATCTTTTGACTACGTAAATTTAGAAGGTTGATTTTTTCACAACCCTAAGGGACCACAGACTTCAGTATTTAGTATAAATTTCAACTTGATACCTTAACGTGTTCCCTAAATAAACGATCTTGACAAACCGACAGCCCGACAGACGGACCACAAAATGATCCTATAAGGTTTCCGTGTTTTTCTTTCGAGATACGGAACCCTAAAAATGATTAATCTAAAGAAATAAAATAAACCCGCTAGTAATTTGCCCAAGAGACCGTCGGCGTGGCACGTTGTATAGGCAAGATATTTCGACGGTCCCTACCGTACAGACGCCTGCACATCAAGTTACTACAATCTGTCAGATTTTTTTGATAGATTTTCGACTTTATTTCTAAAGTATTAGGTTCAAGTTTCATTGGGAAAAATTGACAGTTTCGGGTAGCTTGACCTGCTGGCGTCTGTACATAAACACATGTCGAAAAGTGCATTATTTTTTTATTGTCTCATTGGTTTTAGATTATCTATGCGCACATGCTGACATACGATTTTTATTTTTATTTAATTTATTTACCTTGTTTTAGAAATCGTATAAGAGAACAAGTCTTAAAAATACAACGAATAAGTGTCGTAGAAACGGTCATCTCTCAGTTTTTCTAAGAAAACGTGAAAAAACAAAATATTTATGTGTAAATGGTATCATAAAGCTCTTAAGGCTATGTATTCCCGGTTTTGCCAGTTTTAGAATTCATTTTTGATAGGGAAATCATAACATTTTGGATCTGAAAAAAATATATATTTAGAATACATTACATACTCTTTACCATGTACCCGTTCAATACACGATGCACAAAAATTTTCTCGATAGAAAAAAATGCTGAAGTAACTTCGATTTGCAGTTTTTTTACAAGTAAATTTCATTTTAAACGAGTACTATAATACTCCATATTTTATAAATGATATCAATATAAAGGTAATTCATTTTAGAATCGATTCTATCCGATCGTTTTTTTCATTAAATAGTCATTTTTTTTAAATCGATTATTTCATGTTAATTTCGATCCACGCGTCGCTTGCCAGTGTCCCGTGGGACGTTACCGAGGAAAGACCTGTGCCAAATTTTTGCGCGCGCGCTTCGCTTCTCTTCCGTAAATAATATTAATTCGAACTAAAATAATATTGTACTTAAAAATAACATAATTTAGATTTTTTCATTGTGTAAATAATTTGTATTTTATAATAATAATTTGTATTTTAAGATAATTATTATATTTGTGTTTCGTTTGGTGGAAATGGCAAATAAAAGAAAATAAAATTAGGGCTAAATCACGGTTGAAGGCAAAAAAAATCGCGAAAGAAATAATATGATAAGTTTTAATTTTTATTCATTTATTCCTATTGACTCTGGCTGTTACAGTTTTACGAAATTTATTATTTCCCAACAGTAGGTAGCGAAATGCCTTTGATGTCGCGTGACATCGCCGGCACAACACAGATAGGTACAGAAGTCAATCTCATTTTTATATGCTTCACTTTTCATACTACGTCTTTGAAATATCGTGTCCGTGGCTTCTGTTTCTGTCTGCTTTGTGTCGCTCGTATACCTACCTACAATTGCCGAAACGGATCTTGAGCGAGCGGCGTCAGAGTGGGAATCGCTTTCCGTATTCCATACATTGTCGAGCCAATCGTATTCGTTGTTAGAAACATGCAGCAACGCAGGCAACGAATCACGAGTGACGTCTATGACACGCTGGCGCGGCGAGCCAATCACTGACACTCCCCGCCAAATATTTGACTTTTGCGTAACTTGAAGCCAGCTCTCAGGATCCGTTTCGGCAATTGTACACTTAGATACAATCTCATTTTTTTTGTAATACTATTCTATTTTAGTGTTTCAGTTCAAAAATGAATCGAAATAAAAATGGCTTATTTGTTGGGAAAAAAATGGCTAATACACATCCGAACTACACGGCACGGCAGCTGAATATGCGTATATGGTCTTGATTTATGGAGAATGTCATCAAAATGCCGCCCTAGCGATAAGGACATATCGCGAGAGATACGGTAATTCACGAAAATGCCCTACTAATCCTCGCTCTATTGTCGGAGCTCTTCAGCGCATACGTGAAAACCAACCAGTGGATCCTAGGTCTCCTCTCAACCCGCAGGTCGACCGCCTACACGACAATACTCAATCCGGTTAACCGAAAATGTGCTACAAAATTTCACAAATCAACCTAAAACTAGCCGCCGCCAGAGCGCTAGGCATTTTCAAGTCCATCACAGAACCGTCCACAAGATATTAAAGCGGGAAAAATGGCACCCATTCAAATTTAGAAAAGTACATTATCTGTTAACGCGTGATAAACTAATAAGGGTAAATTATTGTCGCTGGGTGTCCGTTGCAACATGCTGGCCCGCAGGTTTACTGATGATGTTAAAATAACGCTGTTTATGGCCTTCTGCCAGTCGTTTTACACGTGCAGCCTGTGGACCATGTACACCCAGCGGGCATACAGTGACCTGCGCGTCCAGTACAATAATGCATTCAGGGTGCTTTTGGGGTTGTCGAGGCGATGTAGTGCGTCAGGGATGTTCGCATGCGCGGGTGTCGACGGGTTCGCCGCGATCATGCGGAAGTGAAGCGCTTCCATGTTGGTGCCCTTGCGCTCGTCCTCCAATGGCATCCTGAATGTGTTTTTAGATCGGTGGGACTCTCCCCTCTTACGAAGGTAGATAACTGGACAGACACACTTATCCACATAACGAGTGTGATTCACTACTTTTGATATACATTTAATTGTAATACTAACATTAGGCTAAGTTACTTGCCGGGGTTGCGGGTTGTTCGAAAGAGATACCGCGGCCCCGGAACGTAAAGGGCAACAGAAGGAACATGGGTGGGTTTTAGTCAGTACAAGTCTGACTTGCCCCTCCGCTCCACCCAGAGCGGGGGAAGTCATTGGATGATTTCCCACCCGAAAAAAAAGGCTAAGTTACTTTAATACTAACAATATATGGATTCATCCGAAATTAATTATTTGAGTTTGAATTGTCAGTGGTTATTAAATAAAATTGAAAAGGACAGTGACTTTCTTTCCTAAATTTGTTGGACTGACGAAAGTACGTTCACTAGAAACGGCATGTGGAACCAGCACAATCTGCACCACTGGGCACCCAAAAACCAAAACCCCCGCGTTTGGTGGGAGTCAGCTCATCAGTACAGATTTTCATTAAATGTTTGGGCAGCTATTCACGGTGACGATATCATCGGGCCCGTATTTATTGATGGCACTTTGACCGGAGAGAAGTTTGTTAACTTACTAAATAATACGGTGTCGGAATACACAAATAACCTTTACTCAAAAATGCATGTAATGTTGTCATTATTTTGACAACCTTGTTTGAGCAAAGTCGACCTTGCCGTTCTGTTTCAAGGAGCGGCCGGCAAAGTTTTGCTGGCCGCTCTAACAGGCCGGCAATGTTTTGCCGACCGCTATTTTGACGTTTCAACGTTTTAAAATATCAATTCCAAAAAGATTTTATTTAAAACACAGCTGTTTGTACGTCTAAAGGCAAAAAAAAAAGATTTAAAAGATTTTTCATAATTGTCATTTTAATTAAAATTCTAGTTAATTAATATATTTTTTATTTAAATTACTTGCTGGTTTTATTTAGATTAGGTACTTGAATTTTTGAGTAAAGCACTATACAAACCTTGGCCCACAATGACAGCTTCGCTGGTCACGCTATGATTGCCTCGAGCTAGCCTAGCTACGCTCTAGGCCTTTCAGCTTGGCCATCATTGCAGCCCTTGCTGTCCTCGCTGTAAAGGCCTCGACCTACGGTCTCGGCCTTTATCTCAGCTCGTCCATCAAGTGCTGCACGCTGACCGCGCTGTGTCGGCCTGGAGCTGCGCTACGCTGCGCTGTCGGCCATCATCAGCGCGACCAGCAAAGTAGTCATTATAGACCGCGGCAGTAATGTACTACAACGTCCACTGATACCAACGAATGTGGTACTAATTAGATGGCGCACCGGCACATTCTGTATTAACATCCAGGCAGTGGCTAAATGACACATTTGGTGCGCAATGGATTGGGAGATTTGGACCACGTAGGTGGCCAGCAAGATCGCCAGACCTCACGCCACTCGATTTTATTTTCTGGGGGTGCATCTAAGACGATGTGTACGCGGAAAATGTGGACTCGGTGGAACAATTACGACTTCGTATAATAAACGCGTTTGAGAAAGTGAGGGAAATGGCTTTACGCGACAATTTATTTTCAAATGTTCGGGAAAACATGAAACGTCGTTTAGCCCTTTGTATCCGCCAACATGGTGGTCTAATTGAAAATAAGAAAATTTAAACAAAAACAATTAAATACTTACCTAAATAAAAATAGTGATAAGTGATAATGGTGGTAGTAAATAAGAGAAGGTGAAAGTGAGTGACTACGCAACTCCGCTGTAGGTACTGGCACCGCTCGATTTCTTTGATATTTTGCCGTCAAAGGATCGGACCAAATCTCGAGTACCTAGTAGGCGCGTATGCGCGTATGCGCTACGCGAGCGTTGTTGCTTCGAGTAAACGTAAGCCGGCTAGGTAAGAAATTACATGAATATTTTTTTGCACAGAATGATTCCAATAGTGGATACTTTTTTTTTTATTATTTAGTTTGTATGAATTTTTTTTTCAATTTACGATTTATTTTAATCTATCGTGGTTTAAGTGATTAATGGCCACTAGCCCTACCCCTGTTTTAAGTTAGTGTCGCCATTAAAGCGCCACGCTGTATGATAAGTACTTAGAATAATGTTGTCCTATCTCGTATAACCAATATTTTTAGTGACAAAATTACAAAAAACATAAATCATTTTTTACACAATTGTATTTTTCTTGGCCAATGCCGTTAGAGTACTATTCAGCTTAGTTTGCGGCAAGCGAACACTCGCGGATTTAAAAATGTGTGGTTTCACGCGCAACCCGAACGCGCGACCCGACGCGATCTTTTTGACAAGTGTCGTGACACCCACGACTGCGTCCTTGCGTTACCATTTGAAACAACCGAACTAGAATCTAAACAATCAATTAACTTAATAAGTATAGTTTAGAGTTTATTATTTATTAAATATCTACTCAAATTAATTTATTGTGATTGTGTGATTATTACAAATCATAACACTTAAAACAAGTTTAATTAATCAAATCTCTTATTTTATTTTTAATAAAATAAATCAATAAAACAAGTTGACCTACTGGCTGCTTATCTGTAATGTGACACTTCCCGCGACGCAAGCGCACGGCTCGCTTTGCGACAATCGCGGGCAACTCTTGGTAGCGTTAAATGCCTATTTCGCTTGGTCTACCTGCCCTTAAAACTGTTAAAATATTGTAGAAAGAAAATATTTATTATTGCTCATAGAATTATTTCTAGGGCGTGTTGAACACAAATTACGCTCTCTTGTAAACCTCGGTTTTTGACTTAACCTATGTACGTAGGAACCGTCGATTTGTTCATCCGTATCATAGGTTTGATTGAACTCGCCCCTCACTAGTCACTCGGTGTACGCCCATCTGTTCCCAACAGCTTCCGTATTCGATTGTACTTCATGTGATTAGGATCAACCTTTGAATTAGGCCATGCTCTGGAGTATTTGTACATGAATACTTTGTTAATATTTGCGTAGCATGTGGAATCGTTTGTCTGGTTATGGACATGTAATGAGAAGGGATAAAGCGCATGTGACTACAGAGAGATGGATCTGAATGTTGATGGATAGAGAGCGAAAGGAAAGCCAATGAAAATATGCATGGATTGTGTAAGGAATGACAAGTATATGTGATTGTGATTTCTATACCTACCTATCTCCTTTGCTGACCGTACGAAAACGGAAAGTGAAAAGCACTTTTCAATACACTGCATTTTGAACTTAAAAGCTAAACAATATAAGACACTTTTTAAACTAGTTACTTGAAAAAGATTTACACTCCACAGCTTTGATTGTTGAAAAAGATAGATTTACGCTGCACAGCTTCCATATATCTTTCGCTAACAAAACTGCACAATAGGAACAGAAACAGTAGGTACTGCCCAAGATTTATCCCTATTGTTCCCCAACATCCCCCGTTTATGGGCAAACTGGGCAAAACGAAGCACACGGAATGGGGTCAATCACTTTTTGTCGTAACCCCCACTTGTCTCCGATTATACTACTTCAATATCAAATACGTACTTAGCTACATCTGGATTTCATTTACCAGGCTTGCAGATCGATATGGAGAGACCGAAACGACTCGAGATAATCTGAACTCGATTTCTTAAAGAATAGGGTACAGTTTCGCGTGGTGTGTTTAAATGAGAAAAACAATGTTTCAACTGGTTATCTGGCGCGTAAATCCTAAGGCTTGACTGAAACGGGTTATGGGCTCCAAGGCGTTGCCCCGGCAACCTATAACTAGGTTTGGGATAGAAGAATCTGTGTTTGCTTGTAACTTTGTACAATAATATTACATTTTACTTATAAGAATCAATCTGGAACTGAAACCCACACGCCATTGAGATATCTAAGTGACTTTGAAACAATTATAAAACTCTAGTTGATGCCCGTGGTTTTACTCGCGTGGTTCGGTAAATGTCCCATTTGAATCGAGCTACTAATATAAAAGTTAAAAACAAGTAATGGGTAGCTCACCGTCCGTCCATCTAGTGACGGCACACCGTGTGAACAGCGCGTTCGTGTTCCAAGCGCGCCTCAAAGAGATGTCAGCAAAACAGAGGTGCTTCGCAGGGCCACTGCTTGGGTTGCGAGTTGTTCGAAAGAGATACCGCGGCCCCGGAACATAAAGGGCGAAAGAGGGAACATGAATGAGGTTTATTCTGTAAAAATCTGACGCTCCGCCCAGACCCGGGGAAGCTATCTGATCATATCCCATTCGCAAAAAAAACTTCTTGCCAACCTGCATAGATCTAGCTTTCGTGGCTGATACTAAGAAGTTCTTAATGAAAAATCCGAATAACACTTTGCACGACGCGGGATTCGAACCCACGACGTTGTGGTGTGTAGTCACGTATGCCATCACGCCAAACCACTCCAAACCCCACACATCACAACGTCATGCTCAGTTGTCGCACTTATAACTAAGCAAATGAGCCGAGGGGCCCAGTATCTCCGCGGTCCCTAGAAAATGTGTGTGTTTTGGTCAGTAAAAGTCTTAGACCTCCCCCCGCTCTGCCCAGAGCGAGGGGAGGTAATTTGGTAATTTCACATCCGAAAAAAAACAACTCTTTGAGAGTTAAATTTCATGCGAATCTATATAGTAGCTTTAGCGTGTAAACGCGGTACAAGCTGGTAGGGTTCCCTCTATCTGGCAGAATCTTGATGCTCCGAAATTTATTTGGCATAACACACTTAGCATAATTTTCTATAAACGAATATTTTAAATGCATAAAAATTATTTGATATAATTATCGTTTGGCATAATGTTTAAAACTCCGAATTCACAATTGCATAGTTGGAAGATGGCAGAATTACATTTAGTATAATTACGATTGGCAGAGTTCAAATTTCGCATAATATCGTTTAGCATAATGTTCATTTAGAGCGATGAGTATTTGGTATAATTTCACTTTTCATACTATGCAGATGGCAGAATTTAATTAAGAATAACTTTAAGTTTAAAGACTTATATGCCTAATAAGTCTTCAAATTGACATGGTCACTAACATAATGTGCGTATTATTAACGTTAAAACGGGATATTTACCATGTTTGTTATTTATTTTGAGTTTCGAATATTTTGGCATGAAGCGATACAGTGAGTTACAATTGTATACAAAAACATATTAACATATAAGATATTTTTGAAATTATATAGAAAAAAAGGTATTGTTTTTAGTAGGTTACCCGGGACTCAACTATTGAGATTAGGTTAATTTGTTCAAAAAAAAATGCGTAGGTTAGGTTAGGTTAAAACTGTGACCCCCTACGCACGAGCCGAGCGAGCGGAGCGAGCGGTGCCGCGGCAGCGGCCGGCGACTGCCAGTAACGGCTTGCATTAATAGAAAATGAGATTGTTTTTAGTAGTTTACCCGGAACTGAACTATTTACATTAGGATAATAATTACTTATGGAATTAAATGACATAATTTCAAAACAATTAAATAATAGTTAAAATAAATGATATTATTTTAAAGAAATAAATAATTAAAATAAATGACAACAAATAATGATAAAGATGATTCTAACTATAAACTTTCTGCGATATGACAATTCTGCCGTTTAATGATATCGATATGAAATATATGCCAAAAGACGATTCTGACTGTGAACTTTCTGCGAAATGATGTTTCTGCTTTTTAAACATTATGGATATGAAATTTATGTCTAGAGATGATTCTGACTTACAAAATTATGAGTTTTGAATGTATGATAAATGAGTGTTTGCCAAACAATTTTCTGCGAAATGAAGTTTATGCTATCCGTTGTTATGCAAAATAAAATTATGACATAAAAAGTTCTGCTATAAAGGGTGGACCCAAGCTGGTAATATTATAACTCAATGTCGTCCTATCAAAGATCTCGCTTATAGCTATTTAAATATTATAACAGCAACTTAATGCGTAGTAATGTACTCACTGTTCAATTATTAAACATACATATATACTTAATGCGCATAAATAATCAATGACAGAGCAGTGGCCTAATGGTGCCGAATCATAGGTGTTTTCAAATAACTTCCTGTAAATATAAGATATATAGAAAGAATATTCTTTATTATGCACCATACAATATACACCATACAAATGACAAGAATAACAATATACAACTTATAAATAGGGTGACACAATGGGCGGTCTTATCGCTAAAAGCGATATTTTCAAGACAATAATAATAATTTTATAATATGATAATTAAATAAAGTATAATAATAGGGTAGTTTCCAGGGACAAAGTATTTTTTTCTTCTTTAAAAAAAACGTTGCCCCACACTAGGAATTTCTCCTGTATCGTGGGTGCGTTTACAAACATATAAACTCACATACACAAACAGCCAGACCCGAAACAACTATCTGTAGGCCATACAAATATTTGTTCCATGCGGGAATCGAACCCGCGACACGCAGCGCAGCAGTCGATCGCTCAGCCACTGCGCCAACCGTGTCGTCAAATTACTTTCTATTTAGTCCGTTTTTAGCTTATTCAAAAATATGGGACTCGTATTTTTTATTTGTAAATTAGCCCATTAAAGTTATGTGTGACGTCACTCCTTGCGAAAAAATGCAGCAAAGCGTGATTCTTATTCTAATATACAAATAAAAAAATACGTGTCCCATATTTTTGAATAATCTAAAAGACGGACAATTTTTTTTGTGGTAACTAGCCTATTATAATTTAAAAAGTCATATAGGCAGTCGCTCCATGTAAAATACTGGTATTCAGCTGCATCCGGATATATTCGAAGACGACCCCAACATAGTTTGGAAAAGGCTAAGCAGATGATAATGATAAAATTTCAAGTCATTTAGTGATAAAAATATTGGTCAAAAAGCGTTATTTAATATCTAATATTAGTTCTAAAGCCTGAATACCAACCCGAGCGGCTGTTAGTATTTTAAACCACGAGCTCATGTCTAATTTTGTTTTTTTTTTTTTAAACTTTGCCTCACACTAGGAATTTCTCCTGTATCGTGGGTGCGTTTACAAACATACTACTCTGTCAAGAAAGTACCGGGAAAAGATCAATAATACACAAAATGTCTGTTATTCATCCAAATTTATTTTATCACCTTCAAGGTATGCTCCTTTAGAAACGATACACTTGCGCCAACGAATAATCCATTCATCAAAACATTTTTTAAACGCTGCTTCCGGAATTGAGTTCAGTTCTCGCCGCGAATTCTCCTTTATGTCTTCTATCGATTGAAAACGGGTGCCACGAAGTGGTAATTTGAGTTTAGGAAAAAGAAAAAAGTCAGCAGGAGCCATATCTGGTGAATATGGTGGTTGCTGGATGGTATTTGTTGAGTGTTTGGTCAAAAATTCGTTCACAATGATAGCCTTGTGCGAAGGCGCATTGTCGTGGTGCAAAATCCAAGAATTTTCTTTCCACAAATCTGGCCTTTTTCGTCGAATTTGCTCTCTTAAACGCCGCATAACCCTCAAATAATATTCTTTATTTACCGTTAGACCTTCCGGTAAGAATTCAGAGTGCACAACACCGCGATAGTCAAAGAAAACAGTCAACATGACTTTGACTTTTGATCGACTTTGGCGTGGTTTTTTCGGTTTCGGTTCAGTTGGAAGGCGCCACTCCGAAGCTTGTTGACTAGTTTGCATGTCAAACTCGTAAACCCACGTCTCGTCACCAGTAACAATGCGTTTCATGAATGTTGGGTCCGAACTGACTCGTTCTAGCATGTCCTCAACGACTTTCATGCGATTGAGTTTTTGGAGAAAATTCAGATCTTTTGGGACTAGCCGAGCAGCAACATGTTTCATACCCAAATGATTAGTTACAATGGTACGGATCGACTCGTGAGATACAGAAAGTTCGGCGGCTATCTCTCTCAGAGTTGAATGGGGATTTTCAGTCACTATTTTCTTCACTTTTGCGATGTTAACTTCAGTTGCAGACGTTGACGGCCTACCAAAGCGAGGCAAATCTTCCATCACATCTCGACCGCTTTTGAACGCTTTGAACCACTCATAAGCACGAGTTTTTGATAAAGTCGATTCACCGTAAGCCTTCTGTAACATTTCCAGTGACTCCGAACACGAAACTCCATTGGCGATGCAAAATTTAAGACAAACTCTTTGTTCGATATTTTTGTCCATTATGAAATTCGCAATATACACTATATATGATATTACTAAAACCAGCACTGTATTTAATATAAATAACAGATGCAACTCAAACTCCGCGCCAAAATGGAAAACAGTTGTGCCAATCTAACAACTACAAAAAAAACAAAAATTTTAATTTGGAACCATAAACAAATCATCCATTCCCGATACTTTTTTGACTGAATGTATAAACTCAAATAAACAAACAGCCAGACCCGAAACAACTATTTGTAGGCCATACAGCTATCTGTTCCATGCGAGAATCGAACCCGCGACACGCAGCGCAGCAGTCAATTGCTCAGCCACTGCACCAACCATACTGTCAAAATAGTTAGAAGTTTAAGTTAGTGCTATAATATCAGGGAAAAAATGCTCACCAACAAAACTATTATTCATCATTCCTTATTACTACCACAAACACGATGTGAATTTAATCTCATACAACACTGTCAGACTACATGTCTTTCCAAAACTCATTCATATTTGAGAGCGATGAGAAATGCAACCTCCCTGTTAAACGGGTTTACGTTAGAAGGGCAGATGGCTGTAAAACATCTTAAACCGGTTCGTGGTTCGTAAATAAATAAAGTTCTTGTTGCTTAGCTACGGAGACATAATGCTGGAAAGCTTTGCTGACTATCTGGTTCCAAAAATTATGTGTACTATACAAAACGATGCAAGGATCTTTTCATATGCGGTGAAAATCGGAACTAAAGCCATTAGTTTTAGAGGAGCCTGCCAGGGCCTCTGCTTGTCGGGGTTGCGGGTTGTTTGAAAGAAATGCAGCGGCCCCAGAACATAAAAGGCAAAAGAGGGAACATGGGTGGGTTTTAGTCAGTACAAGTTTAACCTAACCAGTTTCCCCACTCTGGGCGGAGCGGGGAAACTTACTGCTGCTACTGTGAAATTACATATATTAATTCCAGCTACATACTGAGTATACCAACCTACTTTTCGGTTGTTCCTTAATGCTGCTCGTATGTCACAAGCCCAAAGGAGTTCCCGGGATTTTATGGCTTGTCTCAGAAGGCCTATACATCCCGCGTGAAGATCCAAAGACATCTTTATGGACTACGCCAACGACGATATTTTGAACATTGTGCTACTGTGTTGAGTAAACGATTTTTTATTAAGATTGTGTTGTTGTTAAAATTGTAAAGACGTGTGATCGGTGAGATTTTATAGTCTTTTAAGCCTGTAAAAATTTTAGAAGTTAAATTTAAGTCAAAGCGCCAATGTTCGATTGAGCTTGGAATTTTGCAAACAAGTTTGTATTGGAAGCATTAGCTTAGCTTAGTGACGCAATTCTAAATTAAATATAGAAGACTTCCAAAGAAAGCAAACCAGGTTCCACTGGTTGTCAGATTTTCGGGACACTGAAAATCTGTAACGACTGTCAAAGATCTATGGGAAATGACAGCCGAGACTACTAATGGCTTATTGTGCTTTCCGAAGCTTGGAATGAACTCGATATGTAATAGGTGGTCACCCATCCAGAGACCAACCTAGGCAAGCGCGGCTTAACCTAAAGATTGACCCGAGCGCCTGCTATTATTTAGCCACGAGTTCTAACGCGCATATAAATTCTCTATTAAGTAATAAAATTAAAACACTTTTGTAATTGCTCACTCTCTGATATCAAACGACCCGTAAAGATCGTAATCTTAATTCAGAATCATAAAAAACACGTCAAAGAATCTTATGATTTCTCTAATTCCCCAACAAAGGTTCAAATCAAAGGAGTTTGATAACAAAAATCATTCGTTTCAATCTTAGAGCCGAGGTGCTTCTAAATATGAATATATTCTGGAAAAAGCGAAAAAAGCAATCTTGCAGTAACGAAACTCCTTTGTGAAAAACGAATTTTATTTTATGACGAAGAAAGTTTGATGAATTGATTCCATTAAAAACAATTTCGCTGACCCCAACTTTATTTCAGAATTATTTCTGATTTAAAAAATATTTTGAGGTAAGTTTTTTTTTTATATAAAAAGTCACAACGCACACAGATTACTAACGAATGTTCCAAAGCTTACAAAGACTTTTTTTTGCAGCCAAAGTCAAACTATAATAGCAAATGACGAATTTAACAAGTGGTAATCAAATATGTCTATGAAATTCAAAGTAAAGATAATTTAAGAAAATCTATTCAAGAAATTTTACTATGCTCTCTAATTAAGAGTAAATAAAGTCAAAATAAATAGTGAAAGATATTTAACGAGCAAATTATAATAACGAGTTTCCAGCTGCTATTGGATATCAAATTATTTTTTAGGGTTCCGAACCGAAAGTGTAAAATATGACCCTACTAGCTTCCGCCCGCGACTTCGTCCGCGTAGCATAGTTACTTTGGGCTAACGCTAACTTTAACCCGCGTGACGGTCAAAAAAAAAAATTCTCTCCTCTTCTCTTCTCTCTTTCTCCCCATTTTGTCACTTTAAAAAAAGCCTATGTCTGTCTCCAGGGTCCAAATCTATCTCTGTACCAAAATTCATCAAAATCGGTTTGGCCATTTAGGCGTGTAGACGTAACAAACAAACAAACTCAGTATCGCTTTTATAATATTAGTAAGGATTACGCTGTCCACCCGTCTGTCCGTTTGTCACCAGGCTGTTTTTCATGAACCGTGATAGTTAGATCGTTGAAATTTTCACAGGTAATGTATTTCTGTTGCCGCTATATCAATAAATACTAAAACATAGCATATAATAAATATTTAAGTAGACTCCCATACAAAAAACATGCTTTTATGGCGTTTTTATAGATCAACTAGCTGTGCCCAGCGGATTCATCCCCTGATCAGGTCCTCTTCTGAAGAGGGCCACCTTTATCACTTAGCGGTATGAAAAATAGATTACAACTGATTTTCATACCTTCCGAATCCTTACTAATATTATAAAAGCGAAAGTGAGTTTGTTTGTTACGTCTTCACGCCTACATGGCTGAACCGATTTTGATGAATTTTGGTACAGAGATAGTTGGGGCCCTGGAGACGGACATAGGCTAACTACTACTACTTTATATAGGATAACTATTACTACTAACTTTTTTTAAAGATTGAAAAATAAGGGAGAAAGAAGGAAGAAAAGGGAAAACAGCATTGCTATTACAATAAATAAGGCGCTAGGGCAAAAACTAGTACTCCTTACTAATATTATAAAAGCGAAAGTGAGTTTGTTTGTTTGTTACCTCTTCACGCTTTAATGGCTAAACCGATTTTGATGAATTTTGGTACAGAGATAGTTGGGAACCAGGAGACGGACATAGGCAATTTTTTTTTTAAAAAGTAGGATGTGAGGGAGAAAGAGGGAAGAAAAGGGAAAACTTAGCGTTGCTATTACAAATCAATAAGGCGCAAGGAGAACTGTGTTAGCCCGAATTTAACGCGAGCGAAGCCGCGGGCAAAAGCTAGTATTCATATAAATCATTAAAGACGTTTCGCAGGAGTATGGCAACTTAAACTGTGACACGAGAATGTTACATATAAAATACTACGAAACCCTTCGTGCGCCAGCCCAACTCGCACTTGGCCAATTTTTTATTAATAAATAAAGCCTCCCAAAACCATAATGTCTGCGAAACTAATTGGTTATGAAAAAACTTGATAGATTCATTACGAAAAATATTTTGTAATAATTAAGGTTCAAAATATTGGCCGCGACATGATGTTATTAATATAACAAAATTTTCGTAATTTGCATAACATTTCGTGGCCAATATTTTCGTTATTATAAACTTGAGTCATGCATAATCCAAACTCTCTTATCAAATTTCTCTTATCTCAAATCCCCCTTTTTTATATATCACTAGCTTTTGCCCGCGGCTTCGTTCGCGTTAAATTCAGGGTAACACAGTTCCTCTAACCTGATTTGCAGGTAGCTGCTACCTGTCGTTTATGCCCTTGCGCCTTGTTTATTGTACCTAATAGCAAAGCTAAGTTTTCCCTTTTCTTCCCATTTTCTCCCCCATTTCCCACTTAAAAAAAATACCCTATGTCTGTCTCCAGGGTCTCACTCTCAACTATATCTGTACCAAAATTCATCAAAATTGGTTTGTCCATTTAGGCGTAAAGACGTAAAAAATAAACTCACTTTCGCTTTTATAATATTACTAGCTTTTGTCTGCGGCTTCGCTCGCGTTAAATTCGGGGTAACACAGTTCCCCTTGCGCCTTATTGATTTTTAATAGCAACGCTAAGTATTCCCTTTTCTTCTCTCTTTCTCCGTCACATCCCACTTTAAAAAAAATGTCTATTGCCTATGTCCGTCTTCTGGTTCCCAACTATCTCTGTACCAAAATTCATCAAAATCGGTTTATCCATTAAAGCGTGAAGAGGTAACAAACAAACAAACAAACTCACTTTCGCTTTTATATTATTAGTAAGGATAGTACCTATAGTAAGGATTATTTTACAACCACCGTCAGTACGATGCGCCTGATTTAAAGTGGATAGCAATAAGTATCAGGCGTCTGTTAATCCGGGCGCAGACGACATGTATTTTAAAATCAACCAATGATCAACAAGGCAGTCTAAAATAAAATGTAATCTTATCTTATTCCAAACTAGCTTCCGCCCGCGACTTCGTCCGCATGGCGTAGTTACTTTGGGCTAAGGCTAACTTTATCCCGCGTGATGATCGAAAAAGTAATATCTATCTCTAACCTTTATTCCCTCTTTCTCCCCTATTTCGCACTTATAAAAATAAATAAATTAGCCTATGTCCGTCTCCGGGGTCCCAACTATCTCTGTACCAAAATTCAACAAAATCGGTTTGGCCATTTAGACGAGAAGACGTAATAAACAAACAAACTCACTTTCGCTTTTATAATTTTAATATGGATTATAAAAATAACCACGAGTTTATTCATTCATGTAAAATCTACCCGAGGAGGAATCTACGAGATGGATTTACGGTTGGCTCAAAATAAACGCCTCAAAATTAATTTGTCAAGAAGCAAATCCCTGGCTTTACATGAGCCTACAACAACTCACCTCAGAATTACTTAATAAAGACGTTTATTACATGTTTACTTGATAATTTAACCCCATTTTCTGAGTTAGTGGTAAGGTTATTTAAATCGTTAGATGTACACACGACGGCATATCAACCTATTCTAAACTATTATAACCTATTATTTCCCATCACATAAAACTGAATTTTTCTCCTACTCCTTCTCTGTTCACGCAGTACGTTTGTGGAACTCACTTCCCTCTAACATACGAGACTCTAAAATTATAATAATTTTTAAAAAGCAAGTCAAAGAGCATTATTACCTGTCTTCTTTACTGTAATATTCTGCATAATTAAATATTTTAGGTATATATTACTATCTCAGTTTTTATTTTTATATGTGTATTATTTGTATGTAAGTTTATTATATGATTGATAATTTAAAATTTCCTGTTTTATCTTTTCCACACACTGTGTCTACATATCTTATCCAATTTTCCTCTCGCAGGTCTGCTGGAAGAAATTTCTTATGAAATAAGCTGTACCTTTGTGCTCTTCTGTCTTAATGTAATGTCCTGTCATGTATTTTGTGTGGGCATAAATAAATAAATAAATAAGCCTAATCTTTCTACTACGGATCGCATACCGTAGTAGAGAGATCAGGTTAAAATGCTTTTGTGTATGTTGATGTGTCTGTTCTGAGTTAAATGTCCCGGTCCAGTTTGTGGACGGTGAGCAATCATGGGCAGCTTACCGTCTGTCCGTATAGTAACGATAGGCCGTGTCGACGGCGCGTTCGTTTTCCACGCCCGCTTCAAATAGATGTCAGCAAAGCAGAGGAGCCTGCCAGGGCCACCGCCTACCGGTTGTTGGTAAGAGATACCGCGGTCCCATAACATAAAGGGCGAAAGAAGGAACATAGGTGGGTTTTAGTCAGTAAAAGTCTAACATTCAGAACTTATTTAATGCTTTCCCAACCACAAAAAGTGAGCCCGACTAAAATCAACATCAAAACACTGCTCACTAAAAGACGCTGTAACAACAAAATTGTAAAACCAAATGATTTTAAAAGAATAACCATGGAGTTTCTTGCCGGTTCTTCTCTATAGGAAACGACCAACTCCAACCATGCAGCTTTTCTCTACGTTTTATAAGTCCCCATGTAGGCGTATGTGAAATAAAAATATTTTGATTTTTAGACCAAGCCACTTCAGCTTAACCTGTAGATCGACCCGACCAATGTTATTATTTAGCTAGTAAACTAACTAAGGGCGGCTTGCACGTGCGAGTTAAGTCTCGATTTAGTGTGATTTAATCACGGTTTAAGCTTAAGTCGAACTTAACGCATTGCACGACTTCGGTTTAGAGTAAATCTAGATTTAAAGAAACGTCAAATTTAAACCAGCGTGGTCGGCAGTTTAAGTTGCTAAATCTCGATTTAGTGTTCGTGGAATGCTCGTTGTCATTTTAATTTTGTGCATTATTACCGAGTTTGATACTATCAAAATGGATATGTTTTTTATTGAAGTGATACCGATGATGATCCTACTATCTGACGATGACAAAATGCTAGTTCAATCCCTTGATTCCCCATTTTTCTCGCGAAACGTCAACAAAAGAAGTGATTTAATACAAGGTTTGCGTGATGACGAATTTAAGAAGACATTTGCATACATTATTTCTCTATTACTAAAATTAGCCGCTCGTGATCTTTTCGTCTTTCAAATAAAATAAAATACCACAAAACAACGAAACCACGATTAAAAAACATGCGATAAAACTGGCAATATTTATGAAATTAAACATCAGATTTGATATTTGACAAGTTCAGTCACGTTGCTTTCTGACAAAAAAGTTTAAAATGCACAAAAAATCCACACCACATGTTAAAACCGAAACGCAATGAAAGGAATGGAACGTGCTAAACTAGATTTAGTTAAGTCGAGCAGATTTTACCACGTGCAAGACACATCTAATATAGTTTAAGTTAAATCGAGCTTAATGTGTAATGCGAGCTTAGTAAAATCTAGTTTTAAGTGCAGATGGTGCAAGCCGCCCTAAATCTAGTACTAAATGTATGCAAATCCCCTAAATCGTGCTATTCAATGTAACATGTCCAAAGCTTTGCAAACTTGTGGAGGGTAGTTTGTAATTAAAACTATTCGTCAACGGGCAGGCGGACTAAGGACTAAGTTTATACTGTATGCATTTTGATATTGTAGGTACTGTAATAGTTTGTGATATGAGAGCGTTTATCCTTACTAATATTAGAAAAGCGAAAGTGAGTTTGTTTGTTTGTTACCTCTTCACGCTTTAATGGCTTAACCGATTTTGATGGATTTTGGTACAGAGATAGTTGGGAACCAGGAGACGGACATAGGTTAATTTAAAAAAAAGTGGGATGTGAGGGAGAAAGAGGGAAGAAAGGTAAAACTTAGCGTTGCTATTACAAATCAATAAGGCGCAAGGCGAACTGTGTTACCCCGAATTTAACGCGAGCGAAGCCGCGGGCAAAAGCTAGTTCGCAATAAGAGCGGACGCTCGATACGAAGTTGGGACGACGACATGAAAACGTCAGCGGGGTCAATGTGCGTGTTGACGACACCCACCCACGATACAGGAGAAATTTCTAGTGTACGTATTTATAAAAAAAAATGATTTCCGAGTAAATTTTCCTGGTTTCCGTTGTCCTTTCAAACCCAACTTAAAATCTCTGTGGGTAATTTTGCTACAAATACCCCAATGTTGAATTAAATTATATCTTTCTCTCAAAACAAAATTATAAGTTTTTGTGGCATTGGTAGTAAACAGGATAAGAAAATTCAGTTGACCTTGAGAATGTCCCCTATTTTCCTGAAATCATGCAACTTTTTTATTAATTCTCTGTTTTTTCCTTTCAAAAGATCTATGGAGTCAGTTATTATCTAATCATCTCTTCCATTATGGAAGATCCTTTATATTTCCTTTATTTAAGTTAAGTAGTTTGTGTAGTCTGAGCTGGTACTGCCATTTTTCAAGCAAGGTGGTTTATACACGACACCGGTTCTCCACGATTTTGGGTGGTAAAGAAAGTGTAACGACGCATTTGCCTGTGTAAAGTCCATCGATGCCTAACACACGACGTGTTACACCGCCTGCAGACGCGGACGAGCGGCGCTCAACGCCCATCCGTGCGGACGAGCGGCGCTAACCGCAATGCCGATCGGCGCCGGCGGCGCGGCATACTGGCCCAAAATCGCATATGTACACACGACGGCACATCTACCTACACAAAACTATTTTAACCTGATCTCTCTACTACGGTGTGCGATCCATAGTAGAGAGATCAGATTATAATTGTTAAGATTAGGTTGAGCTGCCGTCGTGTGTACATACTTCAACGCTAATCTGCAAAATTATTATGATTTAAAAGTCTATATCTATGAACGTTCATTCCCATTCTTCTCCATAGAGGTCAACGCTTTGGATTGTGAAACTACAATAATTTCACAAGTTATTTCGCATTGTGTCTGGGACTGTAGCTTCATTATTATTTTTCTTGACATTCAAAAGTATTCACCAAACTGATTTCTTCAAAAGTATAACAGATTTTACTATTTCTATTTTAGATTCTAACCACAACCTCGTACCGCAAGGTGCAGTGTTTCTAGAACCTCCGATCTCCGACTCCTCAAAGGTAGAAACAAAGACTGAAAAAGTTTAAAAAAAAGGAATGAAAGAAAGAAAACCTTTTTATTTGGTACTTGCCAAAGCACAAACAACATTAAATAAATAAACTAAATCCCAACACTACAAAAAAGAAAAAAAATAGGTACTCAATGTAAGATTTTATATATTATTTTTTCAGTTACTACAAAAACAAAAAACTAACTCAAATCTTAACACTACTAAAAACAAACTTAAATCTTAAAAGTATAACGAAAAAGAGGAAAAAACTTATAGCTAAATACTACAAAGAAAACAAATTGAATCTTAACACAATAAACAAAAAAAACTAAGCTGCTCTGATATTGTGTAACTCATGATTGCTTTTGAATATCTTAACCACATAAATTGTCTGCTTTCGTCATAATCATTTCAGCTCAGAATCACACAAGTCTGGGCTCAAGCCTCCCCTTTCCTCTGCCATACTTCACAGTTCTATGGCCTCTATAATCCAAGTTAGATTGTCCTGGTTGCTTGGCCCAACTTTGGCAATCATGCGAAATGATTTTATATTAAACTAGCTTTTGCCCGCTGTTTTGCTCGCGTTAAATTCGGGGTAATATAGTTCCCCTTTCCTGATTTACAGGTACCTGCTACCTGTAGTTTTTGCCCTAGCGCCTTATTTATTGTAATAGCAATGCTAAGTTTTCCTTTTTCTTCCCTTTATCTCCCTCATATCTCAATCTTTAAAATATATATATAAAATCGGTTTAGCCATTTAGGCGTGAAGACGTAACAAACCAACAAACTAACTTTCGCTTTTATTAGTAAGGATTAATTTACCGTGTCATTTGATGCATAAGAAATCCGATTAAAATGCAACGCTATTCACCAATCTGTATTATATTGTTTAAATATTAATTTTCCACCACATTATTCACAGCAGCAGTCACTAATAAGTAAATATCGTCAGATATTGTTGTTTTTTTTCTTAGAAACTGAGGGACGTTTTCAACTTAAATTTAATTCATTTAATTAACTGTTTGTTGTCAATTAATTTTTAAGAAAATTTCAACAGTATTTGACGAGTCTGGTTACTTATTTCCTTTGCTGACTGTACACCACAGTTTTTCTTACGTCACTTAATGAAACGTTATAGAAATTCATAATACACTAAACTTGCAAAGAGAAGATTAAGTTACATGTAAAGGGGTGAAGCCTATTGACTTCGATCAGGTCAGTCATCGGTCAGGATCATTACTAGTATCCCACTTAAAACTACTGAAACATTAAATTCTTCACCCTTGCTTTCCATTGATTTATTAAGAGCAAATGTTTCACCATGTCCGGTTGAGTTTCAATTTAAGCATATTAACCCCACTGCAGTCATTAAAGCTTTCAAGCAAATCAAAATCAAATTAACCGAAGATCTTTGGGGAATGTCTATTAAAGTTTGTCAAGCTATTATTGAGACAATAGCACCGTACTTAGCCATAATATTCAATTTGTGTGTGGACCAAGGAGTTTTTCCGGACCTTATGAAATACAGTAAAGTTATACCCCTTTTCAAATCTGGGGATAGTAAAGACACCAATAACTATAGACCCGTATCCGTTTTGCCGGTTTTCAGCAAGGTGTTTGAAAAGGTAATGCTTAATCAAATGCTCAATCACTTTAACACCAATAAGATCTTACATGAAAAACAGTATGGTTTCACCAAAGGACGTTGTACGACTGACGCTGGTGTTACCTTGTTAAAACACATATTTACTGCGTGGGAAGAGGCACAGGATGCCATAGGAATCTTTTGTGACCTTTCAAAAGCGTTTGATTGTGTTAGCCACGAAACCCTACTCTTGAAACTTGAACATTACGGCCTAGGAAAACTTGCGCTTAGTTTAGTAAAATCATATTTAAATGATAGACAGCAGCAAGTGCAAATAAATGGTGTCAATTCAATGGGTTTAAATGTAAAGATGGGTGTACCACAAGGATCGATATTAGGTCCCTTCCTCTTTTTAGTATATATTAATGATCTACCCCATTTATTTAAAAACCAACCACAAATGGTGTTGTTTGCTGACGATACTTCTTTAATATTTAAGATAAATAGACGTGCCACAAATCTAGACGACTTAAATAACGCCCTATTACAGGTAAATGATTGGTTCACCGCCAATAATTTGGTATTAAATGGGAAAAAAACGAAGTGCATAAGATTTGCTCTGCCAAACGTCAAAAGTAGTGATTGTGACATAGTATTGAATCAAGAGAAACTAGAATTCGTCAATAAAACTGTTTTCCTGGGGATAACGCTCGATTCAAGGCTACAATGGGGTCCGCATATAACATCTCTTGCAGGACGGCTTAGTTCAGCAGCATATGCTGTCAGAAAAATCCGTCAGTTTACTGATGTAGATACCGCGAGGCTAGTCTATTTTAGTTATTTTCATAGTATAATGTCATACGGTATTTTACTTTGGGGACGGGCTGCAGACATCGAGTCTGTATTTATTCTGCAGAAAAGAGCCATTAGAGCCATTTATAATCTACGTAGGCGAGATTCTCTAAGAGAACAGTTTAAGGAAATTAACATCATGACAGTACCTTGTCAATATATCTATGAAAACATCATGTACGTCAGAAAAAAATTGCATCTATTTGGTAAACGAGGTGATAGACACAAGTATAATACTAGAAATAGGGACGAATTGGTTCAGCCGGGTTTCAGGTTAGCTAAAGTAGACTCATCTTTCATGGGGTACTGTTTGAAATGCTACAATAAAATACCTCCCCACATTCTTCAACTGAATGAAACGAAATTTAAATCTTGTATTAAACGCACACTATGTAGGCAAGCATATTATAAGTTGGGGGATTATATTGATGATAAAAATGCTTGGCTCAATGCTGGTCCTGCTCCTCAAGCTTAGGGGTAAACTCATTGATAAGTATCCGAAGCTATAGTGGAAGCTGCAGAAGATTGTAAGACTATCTTTGCAATGTATAGAATCAATTCTCTAGTATTGTATAATTATTAAGCCCATATGTGAGTGCTATGTATTATCATTGACTTGACGAAGCCCTGGTGGTTAATAGTGTCATGCTCACTTAAATGTCTCGCTGATAGTGGCGGGTGTGTCGGGTCATTTAGCTCCCTTCAAAATGGTCGAGCTGAATGGGGCTGATCCATACGTCATGTTCGTGAACGGGCGCTGTCAGTTGGGACTGGTCATTTTTTTAACTACCACGGTAATTTTTTTAACTTATTTAGATTTTAAATTGAATTTTGCTTTTTATTTACTCTGGACGCTCTTACTGTGCACGTCTTTCTACATCGTTCTCACATATTTGTATAATCTCAACACGAATGATGTAAATACGATTTTGTAAAAATATTATAATTTAAAAGAGTGTCCATGGAGTTTCTTGCCCATTCTTCTCCATAGAGATCAACGCTTTGGAATGGGCAACTACAGTACTTTCACAAGTTATTATGCCTTGTGACCGGGATTGTAGCAGCATCATTTTTTGTTCTTGTTTTTTTTGACATTCAAAAGTGCCTGTAATGGTCTAATTGAAATAAATGCTTTGAGTTTGAGTTTGAGTTTGAGTTCAGGCGCAAATTCAGTAAAATATACCATTTAAATAGGGCAGCATAGTTTTTAAAAAAAATCTCTTTATATTTTTACCGGTATCGGGCGGAGGGTCCAAACTACCGGTGGTTAGGGCTCCAGAAACAAGAACCTCCTCACATTGCGGGCCGTATCGAAGAGTAGTATTCTTTTGAATCAGACCCTTAATCTAACCGCCAAACTACGACAGATGGTCGTTATTATCATTATTGCGTGATATGTCAAATGTAAGTGATTGATTAGACAGGGCTTAATTACTCCAAATAGTTTTCAAACTATTTAAGCAAATACGGAATTAAATGAAGGCATGTGTAATCTCTAAATCTTGTGTGAACAAATAACCAATGCACAAAAAAAAATCTTATATCTTTTTTTTAAAACTGTAGTTTCAATGTTTTTATTTGGGCCCAGTTGTTTACAATAGGATTTTCATACATAAGATTTAAACATAGCTGTCACAATGTTGTAAAGTAAGCAATGACTTATTGTCGGGCCTACTCTGTCCTCTCATACTTAAGTACTAACGGTGTAACAACAACATTGTAAAACCAAGTGTTTTTAAAAGAATAACCATGGAGTTTCTTGCAGGTTCTTCTCCATACGAAACGACCAACCTGAACCGTGCACCTTTTCTCAACGTTTCATAAGTGTAGGCCTATGTGAAATAAAAATGTTTTGGTTTTGATTTTGAGGAGTACTAATAGGTACACCTCTGCTAACTCTTCGTGGGATTATAGTGATATAGTGATGTTATGTTATTAAGATATTTCTGAAAAAAAAATATCTGAAAACATTATGAAGTCTTCAACATAAGCAGTATTGATACGTAGACCAACAAGATAATATTTTTTTTGCGGATGGGAAATCGTTAAATAACTCCGGGAACATCAGACTTGTATTGTATACAACCTATCCAGGTTCCTTATTTTGCCCTTAATGTTCCGGGGCTACAGTATCTCTTTCGAACAACCCACAACCCCGAAAGGAACAAGATAGTCTCAGTTCTTAACTAATATTTGCATGCACAAAATGCCAGGAAAATGAACAAAAAATTTAACTCCACCACAAATGTAATGAACACGCCAAATGAGAACCCACACGCAATTGGCGAAAATAAGCCTAATTTGCTTCCTAAACCATTTGCCACCTTACTAGATAGAAATAAGGTTGTTATTGTAATGTCTGATGATGCAAGCGTTATAAATTTTGATTGGAGCTGAGATAATAACAGTAGGAAACGTGGGGTTGTTTTTACGAATATTAATGAAAATTACCGAAGGAAAAGATGTTCTTTCAAGGTGAGAAACGAATGCTTGTTATATTTATGTAGCTTTTGCACGTGGTGTTACTCGCATTTTGTTCTAATATTATACTGTATCGCGAACGTTTATCATTTGAGCATGTTTATTATTTCTAATGAGTTCCCGTTAGGTTTATTTTTTAAGGATAGATAATCCTGCCTTTAAAATTATAAATGCGAATGTTTGTCAGGATGCATGTATGGATGTTTGTTACTCTTTCACATCATACTATAATCTACCTCTGTGCCAAATTTCATCAAGATCCGTTCAGCCGTTTTGACATGAAAGAGTAACAAACATGCATACATCCATCCTCACAAACATTCGCATTTATAATATACGTAGGATGGCAATAGGCTTCAAATAACTTCCCCCGCTCTGGGCAGTGCAGGGGGGAATGACAAAGATTTACTGACTAAAACCCACCCATGTATTTTTTTGCCCTTTATGTTCCGGGGCCGCGCTATCTCTTTCGAACAATTCGCAACCCCGACAGGCGGTGGCTCTGGCAGGCCTCTCAGCTAGAAATATATTTATACTACCTCAGGATTTTATTCTCTCTCGAAGCTAATGACTAAAATAAAAAGCGTCTGAGAGTAAAATCTCGACCTTTCACAGACAGCATTGGAAAGGTTTTTTTCTTTCATCTGTAGTCCCATATTAGGCCTTAGCAATAAAACCTTTACATTTTATCCCTCTGAAAGGCGTTTAGCTCGTTTTCAGATTAAATGTAGCACCTGATCCTATTCGTGTTAACGTTAGGGTTCAAATTGCAATTATTTGTAAAAGTATATAATGATACTAACTTGCCCGCGGCTTCGCTCGTGTGGATTTTGGTAGTCGTCTCCCGGGATAAAAATGTGAACGTATCCACGTCATCTTTACTAATATTATAAAAGCGAAAGTGAGTTTGTTTGTTTTTTGCGTCTTCACGTCTAAATGGCTAAACAGATTTTGATGAATTTTGGTACAGACATAGTTTGGACTCTGAAGACGGAAATAGGCAATATATTAAAAAAAAAGAGAAAAGGGGGAGAAAGAAGGAAGAAAAGAGACGAGAAAGATTTTTTTTCGATCATCACACGGGTTAAAGTTAGCTTTAGCCCAAAGTAACTATGCCACGCAGATGAAGTTGCAGGCGGAAGCTAGTAAACTATATGTGAGCTAAATTTAATTTAAATTTGTTAAGTAGATTTTGCGTGAAAGAGTTCCATACAATACCATACAAACAAACTTCCATACAATTTCACAAATTTTCGCATTTATATTATTATACAATATGTTGATTTGCATCCTCGTCAAAATTTAGGAGGTGCTAGTAAAAGTCATAAATAATCAATGAAAATTATGGTACCTGATCAATAATAATATACGGCGCTTTTATGATCTGTCTCTGTGTGTTTAAATTTAACAGTATTACAGAATATTTCACTTCAAAAGTAGAGAATCACCTACAGAACACACAGAACAGTGTGCGTGAGCGTCGGCGCATACGTATCATACAGCGGCATGCACGCACCTGTGTGCACTTACCGATTTCTGAAAATTCGAAAAAAGTAAAAAAAAAAAAACCTACTTATTTTATTATCGATTCGGGTCGAGAATCATTAGCATAGAACTATGCAAATTCAAGGACGTAACTTTACGTCCTTGAATTTGACGAGGATGCAAAACAACACGCTGTATAATAATATAATGTTTAGTAGGATAGGATATAAAAATGTTAGTAGGAAGTAGGATAGCTGGCTCCCGCGGCTTCGTCCGCGTGATATCGAAACAAAGTATCCATGTTATTCCAGACCATAATATACCTCTGTGCCAAATTTCATCAAGATCCGTTGAGCCGTTTTAACGGGAAAGAGTAACAAACATCCATCCATACATCCTCACAAAAACTCGCATTTATAATATTAAGTAGGATTACTGTCAAAGATCTACAAATGACAGTTAAGACTAACTGCTTAACATGCTTTTCTGGGCACGGAGGTGTTCCCATCCGCTGACCAGCCTCGGCAACCGTAGATTAACCTTCGATCGACCCTGGTTGCTGTTATAACATAGCCAAAAGCCCCACCCTATATCCCCATCCATCTAACAACATAAATATCCATCGGCCTCGATCCTAGGCTCCAATAGCCCCAAGGCTAAATACGTGTAATTTTGGAAAAAAATATGTCCGCCCTAAAATAAATCACATTAAGTTATGGGCAGGGGTTCCGTCTACCCTTGAGGGTAGGCAATTATCGGACCACAGGGGTGTGTATTTTTACACCGTATTTCAAATAGATTTTTTTTGTTCATTAATATTGTGAATTGTGGGAGTAAAGTTGTTTTTTTGTGGTATTTTGTTGTGGTATAAACAAATTGGCAACCGTTTGCAAAGTTTTTCGTATTTCTACATCTACCAGATAAATCCTTACTAATATTATAAAAGCGAAAGTGAGTTTGTTTGTTTGTTACGTTTTCACTCCTAAATGGCTAAACCGATTTTGATGAATTTTGGTACAGAGACAGTTGAGATCCATAGTTGAGTTTTTTTTTAAAGTGAGAAATGATGGAGAAAGAGGGAAGAAAATTGAAACCTTAGCTTTGCTATTACAATAAATAAGGCGCAAGGGCAAAAACTACAGGTAGCAGGTACCTGCAAATCATGAAAGGGTAACTGTGTTATCCCGAATTTAACACGAGCGAAGCCGCGGGCAAAAGCTAGTTATTCATAAATATAAAAGAGAAAAACACTGACTCACTCATCACAAAAATCTCAGAAACTACAACTATTAGTGCTATAAGAACTTTATAGACTGTAATAACATCACGCTATAACACTAAGAAGTTGAACAGCGGTTGGGCACAGCAGCTGGTGTAAGTATAGGCCCCACACTAGGAATATCTCCTGTATCGCGGGTGCGTTTACAGACATTTAAACTCACATACACAAATAGCCAGACCCGAAACTATCTGCAGGTCATACAAATATTTGTTCCTTGCGGGAATCGACCCGCGACACGCAGCGCAGCAGTCGATCGCTTAGCCACTGCGCCAACCGTGCCGTCAAAGTATTATAGGTTTGAGTGCATGGCATGATACTTATAATTGCTTTTTCTGCATGTGTATATTTTTCGAGTGGAACGGCAGTGCAGCATCCATTATCCAGCCTATTACGGGTATTTTTTTTAAACGTTGCGATACACTCGATCTGTCTCCTATATAATGAGGGCATTTACAAACATTTAAACTCACTTATACAAACAGATAGACCCGAAACAACTACCTGTATATTATAAGTATTTATACTTAAAACCTGTGTTTCAACACAGGTTTTCATAAACCTAGATCAGGCAGGTCTACATTATAGTTAGAATTAATTTTCCTCTATGACGATTAATGTAAATCATAGTTTTACTTATACTTGAATAATTTTTTTATTATTTATTATTTTAATTGTCATTTATTTATTTACATACATATTTTTTATATTTTTACATATTTTTTTTTATCAAAAACAAAAAAAAAAACATTTAAAAATATAAAAATAGTAGCCCACCGGTATCGGGAACAGGGTCCGAGCTACCGGCGGTCAGGGCTCCAGAGAAAGGAACCTCCTAACAATACGAGCCGTGTCCAGGAGTACCGCTTTCTGTATCAAGCCCTTGATCCAGCTGCCTAACGAGAGCCTCCTCAGGTTTTGGTCGAGGCTCTTGGCAATTAAGCCATTGGCAGATACGACTATCGGCACAATGATCGCTGAGTCCACATCCCACATGTCAACAACCTCGCGAGCCAAGTCAATATACTTGATTTGCTTATCTTTCTCGGCTTTCACGAGGTTCTCATCATGCGGGACTGTTATGTCAACAATCATTGCGCGCCGCTCTGATCGATCCACCACCACTATATCAGGCTTGTTGGCAACAACAGTCCTGTCAGTGATGATGGATCGATCCCAGTACAATGTGATATAGCCATGTTCGAGAACTGGGTCGGGCTCATACCTGTAGTACGGCACTTCCGATTCCACAAGGTTATATTTTAGAGCAAGTTGTTGATGGATAATCCTGGCTACAAGGTTGTGTCTATGCAAGTACTCTCCGTTAGCTAGACGAGAACAACCGGAGATAATGTGTCGAATTGATTCACCCGGACGGTGGCATGCCCGACATATGTCAACCGTGCCGTCCTTCACAATAAATCTCCGGTAGTTATTTGTCATCATAACTTCATCCATAATTGCACAGACAAAACCCTCGGTTTCTCCAAAGAGATCCCCGGAACGTAGCCAGGCTACGGACGCTGATTGATCTACATCGGGACCATGTAGGGCCCGGAAAAAGCGTCCGTGAAGCTCCTTACTCTGCCATACCTCCCTGCGGTCGTTAGTGTCAAGCACTACAGGTTTGCGCCAATTCTCTTTAGCCAAGGAGAGCGGGGTGAGGCCTTTGTCCACTGCAACCACATCCCGATGCATTCCCACGTCGGTTTCTAGGAAATATTCCCTCAGACTGCATATCTCGCGATTGTGGAGAGTCTTAGCGTTTAAAAAGCCTCGACCTCCACAACTTCGCGGGATATACAGTCTCATAACCGAAGAACGTGGGTGATGCATACGAAATGCCGTTAACAATGTACGGACCTTCCTATCCAGGGCGTCCAGTTCTGTTTGAGTCCATTTGAGTATGCCGAAAGAGTACATCAAAACCGGCATGACCCAACCGTTGAAAGCACGCACCTTGTTTCCGCCTGATAAAAGACTATTAAATACTTTTCTCAGGCGACCAAAGAAGCGTTCCTTCAACAATTGCTTCATGTCAGCAACATTGATGCCCAGCGCTTCCGACATCCCCAAATACTTGTAGGTTTCGGTTGCTGAGAGGGATCTAAGGTTTATGGAATCTGAAAGCTGGGTTCCCACAGATTCCACAATTTCCCCTCGCTTTACATGCATGACCGCACATTTGTCCACACCAAATTCCATCCTGATGGCACTACTGAAAGTTTCAGTTACCTTCAGTAGTTCCATTAGCTGCAAATCGTTGGGGGCAAAGAGTTTCAGGTCATCCATGTAAAGAAGGTGAGATATAACCTGACCACCTCTCTTCAATCGATAGCCCAGACCTGAATTCTCCAGCAACGTGCTTAGAGGATTCAAGGCTAAGCAGAACCAAAGTGGACTCAAACTATCGCCCTGGAATATACCTCGCTCTATCCTTATCGGTTCACTATTTCTCTGAATCTGCCGACATCCTGGATAGCGAAGGACTGTACTCCATTGCCTCATACACGAGATCAGGAAGGTGCGCAGAGTTGCATCAATTTTATACAAATCTAGCACCCTCATGAGCCATGTATGTGGCACGGAGTCATAGGCCTTCTTATAGTCTATCCAACATGTCGAAAGATGCCTTCGGGAACGGCGAACCTGTTGACTAATGGCCATATCAATGAGGAGCAGCTCCTTAGTACCGCGGGACCCGTTCCTACATCCATTTTGAGAAGCAGACATGATAGAATTGTCATCAATGTGTTTAGTGATTTTAGCTCTCAAAATGGATGTAAGAACTTTATAAAGTGTCGGAAGACACGTAATTGGTCTATAATTTTTAGGTTCCGCCGTACTACCCGATTTATGGAGCAGGTGGGTTATACCAGTTGTCAGAAACTTGGGTAGCGACCCTGACTCTAAGGCCGACTGGAATAGGGCCGCCAAACGAACGTGCGACCTCTGGATCCATTTTATCCAGAAGTTGTGCAGTCCGTCCGGCCCTGGAGATTTCCAATTAGGCAACGGACGGACCGCACAAGCTACATCTTGGGGGCTGATTGTTAAGGCCCCCATTTCTGGTATTGGATCGCATGCTCGCTCGACTTCCCGAGTCCATTCACCTTCGGTGTGACTGACAGGCACCGACCAGATGCTGCGCCAAAACAAACTCATGGCGTCATCATCCGGTAGGCGCGTGTCAGACACACCTTGGTCCGGTCGCTCCCATGCTCTATACACCCACCTTTCATCGCTTTGGAATGTGCGATTCTGAGTGTACCGTTCTACTCTCCGCTTATACCTACGAATACGATTTGCCCATGCATACACTTTCTGTTTCAGGAAGTCGATGCGCTCTGCGATGCGGGATATATAGTCTGGGGGACTTATATCAGTCCCTGCAAATGCCCGCCTCACAAAGCGCATCACTCGCGGTCGTGTGTTACCTTCCCTGAAACAGGTTAGTTTGCCAATGAGTGCTCTGGCCGCACCAATACGTCGCTCAATCCTGCACTGCCAAAATGGTATAGCTGGTTTCGGTCGTGTAGCTCTGTCATCAGGAAATTTTACGTGAGCTACACGACACACCGTTACAGCCGCACAATACAGGATTGAGTGAGCATCAGTGAGGTTCTCGCAGTTGTCAAAATAGCTTGACAACTGCGAATCCAGAGCAGCCACCAGCGCCCTATTTTTATTATGCATGGGCAAACGAGGTAAGCGTGGTCTAAGTTCGGGTGAAATGTACCGATATTCCCGAATCGCACCCTCCAAAGTACTCCTCATTTCCTCACTGCACTGGGTACTTACATTAGTAGCCACGTCATTACTTACCTCGTTAACGCGATTAATTAGTTGGTGGGGCTGCGGTGGTACCACAGCCTGCGACGAAGAGGTAATGACTTGGCTACTCTGCATTTCAGTTCGTAAGCGATCAAGTACGGTGTCATCCAACATACGATTACGTTGGATAACCCGCACCTGATCCGACAGTCGTTGCGCCGACACGTTGACAGCTGGCTCAAGCACCTGAAACAGAGAGAGCATCCGAACACGGTACGCGGTCAGGTTGTTTCCTCCCTCTGTTGCCCCATAGTATGAGCGCATGACGTTTTCATTGATGGATTGAGTCCATCGCATGCGCTGCACACTTCCGCCGGGAGCTGGGACCCTATCAGAGGCCGGTGGGCCCCGAGGTCCTAAGCCGTCCGGCGGCCGGTGTCTTCCTCGTCGACGAACTGGTGGAGGCGTCGTGGGCGGGGAAAAATACTCGTCGCTCGAGCTCGACGCAACTGCCACGGCCGGTGTCACAGCACTCACGACGAGGCTGGGTTCCGGCGGCGGCGAGGCGGAGCTGAGCGACGAGCCCGGAGGTGGATGGCGTGCGTTTCTGGCTTGAGCTGCTCTAGTCAACATTTATTTTGTCTTCATTTCATGTTTTGTTTATTGATTTTATAGATGACATTTGTCATTGATGTCATCTTTTTTCTTTGTGGTTTTATTTAAACTATTTAGTCGCATTTTGCACTGGAAATCGGTTGATGAGGGTCAGGTATTGCAACTTCAGATGTAAATATTTGTAAAAACTGTTAAAAATATTTCTTTTTGAATAAAATTACAGGAGGAGAAATTGAAGCAGTTGTCACTTAGAGTGTTAGTTATTTATTATTATTATTATAGTATTTGTTCCGTGCGAGGATCGAAACCACGACACGCAGCGCAGCAGTCGATCGCTCAGCCACTGCGCCAACCGTGCCGTCAATCAAATCAACTATTTCACAAAACATTAAGCATCACTTCTTGCAAAGCACTTCTTAAGCAAGAATGTATTAAACTAAAAGCTGGTAAATACTTGCACATGCATACGAGGTGCACTTAGTTCTATTACATGGAGAGCTCTCAAAGGTAAGTAAATAGAAGTCAAAGCGAGCAGAAGTATTGAAGTTGAACAGTATTCCTTACAGCATTTGTGGAAACTCACTTATATTGCATTTATATAAACTAGCAACTATTTTTACTAGGAAGTGGAGAAGGGTGGGCGTTTTGGGGGACTGTCTATTTTTTTGCGGATGAGTAGTTATCAAATAACATCCCCCGTTCTGGGCAGTAAAGGGAAAGTATCAGATTTTTACTAAGTAAAACCTACCCATGTTCTTTCTTTTGCCCTTTGTGGTTCGGCGCCGTGGTATCCCTTTCGAACAACCCGCAACCCTGGCAGGCGTTTGAAGCGCGACTGGAACACTAACGCGCCATAAACACGCCATGCCATCACTAGACGATCGGACGGTGAGCTACCCATTGCTCACAGTCCATAGACCCGCGTCTACGGTGGCCGGGATTCGTTTCGCGAGAACAATAATTAGCGTTACATGGTGTCAGACCGTGGTGGCGCCTGTTTACTCCCCAAAACATAGGCTTCTTCTAGGTAAGCTCGTGCTATATTCGCCCTGATATCTGTCCTCAAGGAAAGATTGATGTCAAGAATGGCAGTATACCATTACAGTCGGGACCAAAGGTGACCGACGTGGACAGGAGATCGACCCGTACTCGTATTCTTGCTTTACCCCTTTTTTTTTTTTTTTTTGGGTGGGAAATCATCCAATGACTTCCCCCGCTCTGGGTGGAGCGGGGGGGCATGTCAGACTTGTACTGACTAAAACCCACCCATGTTCCTTCTATTGCCCTTTACGTTCCGGGGCCGCGGTATCTCTTTCGAACAACCCGCAACCCCGGCAGGCGGAGGCTCTGGCAAGCCCCTCTGCTTTGCTGACTCTCTTTGAGGCGCGCGTGAAACACGAACGCACCGTCGACACGGCCTGTCGTCAATAGACGGACGGACGGTGAGCTACCCATTGCTCACCGTCCACAGGCCCGCATCTACGGTGGCCGGAAGTCGTCTCGCGGCGCCCGGCGCCCTGGGCGTCTCCCGCGGCGGCTGGGTTGGCCTGATGTTCTCTCCCTCAAACGCCCGGCCACCTCCTTTGCTAGCATTACTGCTTCGCAGAAGGTGGTGACCGCTTCCCATTCCCTCTCGCTCCGGACCATGGCCTGAACCAGGGCCGGACGCGAGAGATCGCCGCCGCCGATCGCCTCCACGAGGGCACGGCGGTGCTCCGCCCAAACGGCGGTGCTCCGCCCAAATTACCCCTGACATATTTATTTAAATACTAGCTGGCGCCCGCGGCTTTGCCCGCGTTATATTAAATAAAGTATCCTATGTGTTATTCCAGACTATAATCTACCTCTGTGCCAAATTTCATTAAGATCCGTTTAGCCGTTTTGACGGGAAAGAGTAACAAACATCCATACATCCATCCATTCATCCTTACAAACATTCGCATTTATAATATTACTAGCTTTTGCCCGCGGCTTCGCCCGCGTTAAATTCGGAGTAACACAGTTCCCCTTTACCTGCTACCTGTAGTTTATGCCCTTTCGCCTTATTTATTGTAATAGCAATGCCAAGATTTCCCTTCCCTTCCCTCTTTCTCCCTCATATCTCAATCTTTTTTTAAAAAGTAGCCTATGGCCGTCTCCAGGGTCCCAACTATCTCTGTACCAAAATTCATCAAAATCGGTTTAGCTTTTATAATATTAGTAAGGATAAGGATATAGTAGGAGCCGTGTCGACGGCGCGTTTGTGTTTCACGCGCGCCTCAAAGAGATGTCAGCAAAGCAGAGAGAGAGCTTGCCAGAGCCTCCGCCTGCCGGGGTTGCGGGTTGTTCGAATGAGATACCGCGGCTCCGGAACGTAAAGGGCAAAAGAAGGAACATGGGTGGATTTTAGTCAGTACAAGTCTGACGATATCCTATCCGCAAAAAAAAGTAAAGAGATCTAGTCTGTAATGTATTTATTTTTCTTTAATAAATACATATTTCAGATTACTTAAATCTGCAAACACATAGAATTAACAAATCCTCTTTAGACTTATGCACCACCTACACAAACATTCGATAACCCGGTAACTACCAAATTACCCAATAACAAATTACATATAACCTGTAATGTGTTCAAATAAACCAAGTATTGGTTTATCTTTCATCAACTATCGCGGAAGTAGGTAAATACACACTTAGCAAACAAATTTAAATCAAACCTTGTCGAAATAACGTCAAAACTAATTAAAGTTTCTCGATTGATTAACGTTTTATCGCCTCTGCATCGAACTTTGTTTTGATTGATTTAATTATAAAATAAAAGATTTTTACTTAAGGGTTTGTACAGACGACCGACTTTTAATTTGACGACTAAGCTTAGGTTTAAGTGCGACTGCTGAGCATGACGTCGTTGGTTCGAATCCCGCGTCAGGCAAAGTGTTATTCGGATTCTACATATATTAAGAACTTCTTAGTATGAGCCACGAAGGCTAGATTTATGCAGGTTGGCAATAAGCTGTTTTTGTGAATGTTATTTCATCAGATAAGGGAGCGATCGGGACCGTCAGATTTTTACACAATAAACCTCATTCATGTTCCTTCTTTCGCACTTCATGTTCAGGGCCTCTTTCATGAAGGGGCTCTTTCAAACAACCCGCAACCCCGGCAGGCGGTAGCGCTGGCAGACCCCTCTGCTTTGCTGACATCTCTTTGAGGCGCGCGGTGGAACAATAACGCTCCGTCAAAACGGCAACGGATAGACGGCGAGCTAGACATTGCTCACCGTCCACAGGCCCGCATCTACGGTGGCCGGGAGTTTCGCGGCGCCCGACGCCCGGGGCGTCTCCTGGTGGCAATAAGCTCGAAATGGGTGTGTCCTGTTTACACCACTGCTTAACCTTTTGGTGACTACTAGCATGATATGAATGTAATTTTCCGACAGTCTTCCGTCTACCGACCCACTAAGTTTCTTCACTCGATGGGCGATTCGGGAGATTTTAATCTGTGTAAATAATGGATGGCATTAATCAAGCAGCCATTATCTCAGTTTAGAATGAGATGCTACTAATGGCTCTGAAGAATTTAATTCGGATAGAGAGAGAGTTTTGTGAAGCTATTTAGTTTTTATGGAACTTCTCATTAGCTGAAGTATTTCTATTTCAAAATGTTGGTATAGATGTTGCCCTAGATTAGGAATTTCTCCCGTATTGTGGGTGTGTTTACAAACATTTAAACTCTCATACAGCCAGACCCAGAACAATTACCTGTAGGTTGGGCAAATATTTGTTCCGAGAGGGGATCGAACCCAGTCCTGTTTGAAACTAAATCAATAAACCCTTGCTGCCAATTTTTTTAACCATCAAGGTTAACAACAGTTGAAAAAGTACATAGATCTCGAATTCATTATACTAAAGATTTTTTAAAGTAAAAATCCCGCAGAAGGAAATTGGTGGTTGGAAATTGATTCTATCTGTCATCATCTATAATACTAAAGAAGAATACAGAACTGGCGGACTAAACTTTAAAACTTTAGCAGAATCATGATAGGTTTTTTTTTGCGGATGGGAAATCATCAAATAATTTCCCCATTCTGGTCTGAGCGGGGGGGGGAGGAGGGGTTTCTCTGTTTTTTTTTCTGTTCTGTTTCAGGGCCGCGGTATGCAGGTTCGCGGTTCATACAGTAAACGTGGAAGCAAAACGGGTTGTTCAGGTCCAAAGGACTTCAAATCCTTGCTAATATTATAAAAGCGAAAGTGAGTTTGTTTGTTACCTCTTCACGCTTTAATGGCTAAACCGATTTTGATGAATTTTTGTTACAGAGATAGTTGGGAACCAGGAGACGGACATTGGCTAACTTTTTTTTTGTAAAAAGTGGGATGTGAGGGAGAAAGAGGGAAAAAAAGGGAAAACTTAGCGTTGCTATTACAAATCAATAAGGCGCAAGGGGAACTGGGTTACCCCGAATTTAACGCGAGCGAAGCCGCGGACAAAAGCTATTATAATATAACATTAACGCTTCCAGTATCTTACTCATCTCATCCCGCTTAGAATAATCCCATTGAGTTTATACGATTTAAAAATGTTTTAACTACATTCAATTTTTGACGGCACGGTTGGCGCAGTGGCTGAGCGATTGACAGCTGCGCTGTGTGTCGCGGATTCGATCCCGCACGGAACAAATATTTTTATGACCCGCAGATAGTTGTGTCGGGTCTGGCTGTTTGTGTATTTAAATGTTTGTAAACGCACCCACGATACAGGAGAAATTCCTTATGTGGGGCAACGTTCATTTTTTAAAAAAAAACTTCCCTCGCGAAATTAGCAATTGTCCTTCTTAGTAGGGGCAATAAAAGCTTTTTCTTGTCGCCATAACGATGTGAAAAGTCTACATGAATCTTTCAATCACTTCTGAAGGCCGGAGTTTATTTTAATTACGCTGCTCGTCCATCCGGTGTTGGGAACTTGATAAATTGCCAAACGAAACAAATTAAAGGGGAATTTATGCAAAATGTAAAAGAGGGAAGGCAACGCAGCGCTGTTATTGACATAAGGGTGCTTTTCCAATAGAGATGTGCTATACAGCTATAATAATATAATAAATCAATTTATTTCAGGCATCGAAGGCCCATACATAATATACACATCATCTGCCTAGCCTTTTCCCAACTATGTTGGGGTCGACTTCCAGTCTAACCGGATGCAGCTGAATGTCAGTATTTTACATGGAGCGACTGCCTTTCTGACCTCCACAACCCAGTTAGTACTGGGTAATACGATACCCCTTGGTAAGACTGGTTGTCAGACTTTCGGGACACTGACTACCTGTAACGACTGTCAAAGATCTACAAATGACAGCCGGGACCAACGGCTTAACGTGCTTTCTGAGGCACGGAGGAAACTCGGTATGTAACGGGTGGTCACCCATCCACAGACCAACCTAGGCAAGCGCGGCTTAACCTAAAGATCGACCCGAGCGGCTGCTATTATTTAGCCACGAGCTCCTCATACCTACATAATATACACAAATAATCTTAAATTAATTAACTAATACATACATATTATATAAAATTAAAGCTAATGCACACGAAGTGACGGCGTCGCGTTTCGCTGCGATTTTGGTATCCTTCCACGAAAACGTCGATACACGAAAACCTTCGGCCAAAACTCTCCTTTGATTCGAGGATTGGAAAGTTAAAGTTCGGAACTATGTGACCGTTTCGACTGACCGTTATCGTGGAAGGATACCGAAATTGCAGCGAAACGCGACGCCGTGCGTTTCGCTGCGATTTCGGTATCCTTCCACGAAAACGTCGATACACGAAACCCTTCGGCTAAAACTCTCCTTTGATTCGAGGATTGGAAAGTTCGGAACTATGTGACCGTTTCAACTGACCGTTTTCGGCCACAGTGGCCAGTCTCAGCGGAGATTAGCCATCTGCGCGGGAGATATTACAGTGCACAAGTGTGCACTCTCTGTTCCCTCACTCTCATAGTCCGATGGGCCGGCAATATGACGCGATCGGAGAGAGATCAGGCGCAGGACCAACAGCTTAACGTGCTTTCCGAGGCACGGAGGTATCTTACCGCCAACTTCTTAAATTCGGGCTGCTACTATGAGAACCCAATATCACTTTTTGCCTGACCTGGGAATCAAACCGAAGACTCTTTGCAGTCGCGCTTGCGGTCGTAAGTTCTACTTATACTAAACTATCTAACGGGGCGAGTTAGATGCGCAGTTTAGATGACATAGATGTAGATAGTACTTTGGTGGGAATATCTGTATTATGACAGCATTATTGTAATTAGTTAATTTAAACAAAAATAGATCACCCTGTTTTTAATTTGCACGTGGAAATTAAAGGTAAAATAAGAGAACAATTTTGTCTACATGTCAACCTTCGGTACCTTATTTACGCAAATAAATGATTTCGATATTTTTTTGACGACTCTCGAGGCATCGTGTTCACTATAACATTCAACGCCATCTCTCGAATGGTGGCAACAACTCGTCGACCGGTCAATAAGCAAACAACACGCAACGCCATATAACATCCAACCGTCTTAACAACTCGCCGACCGATCCACAGTCCTTTATAAATTGTCATCGCATACTGTCACTAATTGAGCGATTGTTCAAAATTGTATCAATTTCCGTTTCCTATTTATTATAAATGGAGTAATCTTGTCTTGAGGAAGTAAATGGGTTATCGGGTAAAAATGTCCTCTCGATTTTATTTGAATAAACCCAGCAAGACACATCGATAGAAATCATCCAGACATCACGCATCCATCCATATGAAAATGGAAGCGAGTTCAACTAAAATAACATAGCTTACTTTCCACCAGTATTAAGCTATATGAACTAATAATTATGATTAGTGAATATCCAACACGTCCATAGCAACGTAGCGTAGCACATCTCTGGTGGCAAAGCACCTTAAATGTGCAGTGAATCATTACAGTGGAAATGCAGATACGGTAATGAATACCTCTTCTGTTGCAAGAGAAGGTAAAGAGGTGTTGGGAATAGTCTATGCTTGAGATTCATCCTTTCACTCTCTCTACGACTACATACAAACCCAAAATAAGGTCTGAAATGGCAGTTTTTTTTGTGGATGGAAAATCATCAAATAACTTCCCCGCTCAAGGCGGAGCGGAAGGAGTGTCAGGCTTGTACTGACTAAAACCTACCCACGTTCCTTCTTATGACCCTTACATTCCGGGGCTGCGGTATCTCTTTCGAGCAACCCGCAACTCCGGCGGGCGGTGGCCCTGACAGGCCCCTCTGCTTTTCTGACATCTCTTTGAGGCGCGCGTGGAACACTAAAGCGCCGTAGACACGGCAAAATGCCAGCTTAAGCAGAATCATAAAAGGTTATTAATATGAAAATACATTAACATTCATAAAATGGTCACAAAGTGACAATTCACAATATTAACTGCGTCTATGACCATTTTAAGAATTCTAACGTAATTCATATAATTATGATTCTGCTAAAGCAGCCATTTTAGAACCCCAGGTCACGTCACATCATCGTCAGCCAATCAGCGTACAGCAAAATGACGTAATATAATTCAGGCACGAGCTTCTTATTAAGCCACAAACGCCTACAGCCTGAAACAACAAGGAAAAAAACTGTATTATCAAATAATCAACAAACTTTTGATGTTCGACGACTTTGATCACAATTTTCTCACAACTTCCACAAAGAACGTTACAGACACTAATTTCACTTTGATGCCACTAACTGTATTAATTAGACAAACTCCTTTTAATCCTTTTATGGTGAATCTTTGTTCATTAATTAATTAGCGAATGGGATCATCTTAAATAAATTGCCTGTCTTCACAATGTTAACAGAATCCTGATTTTGTTGGTTTAATTGGGTTTGATGAAGTTTTGAAGAAACATTGTGACAGAGACTTTTCTTTTAGTAGATGAAGTGGCTCTAAACTGACGCGACTACTGAGCGGGGGAGTATCAGACTGGTACTGACTAAAGCCCACCCATGTTCTTTCTATGTTCGGAGGCCGCGGTATCTCTTTCGAACAACCCGCAACCCAGGCAGGCGTTGGCCCTGGTAGGCCCCTCTGCTTTGCTGACATCTCTTTGAGGCTCTGAGCAGGTCGATTCGATTCCTGGATCAGGCATCGACATCAACTATTATCGAGTTTTCATCAGGATTTTTCTCAGTAGCAGACACGGAGTCTAGATGTGTACCCGGTTAATAACAATAGGCTTGCCGCCAATTTCTGGCAAAATACGGGTGTAACATAATTCGGTACACTTCTGCCTTACCCTTTAAACATTACACGCGTGATGTTATGTAATGTAAGTTATAAGCTTTTGTAATTACTGAAGCGATTATAAACCTTAAGTTAGTCTTATTGTCAAAGCTGTAAATGTCCCCAACTGTATTTGGTCAGATTGTAATAATGTTCTTTTATTTTTGTTGTCTTTTGTATTTAAAGTCTTGGTTTCCTGTCAATCGGAGGAGCACAATAATCAGTACCTATTTGTATTTTTTTTGTAATCATGTAATTTGTGCATTCTCTGTTGGAAATCCAAATAAATAAATAAACAAATAAATAGCTATTCATCCCCAAGCAGCTTTGGCCTAGCTGGGTGATCCGAATGGACGTCAGATAGGTAGTCTCTCCACGTAAAATATTGGCATTCAGCTGCATCCGGAGGAAGACTGGAAGTCGACGACAAAAGACGAAGCAAAAGGTTAAAAGTCGTCACTTTTAACCTCAGCAGATTGTTCCAGTGGGATAAATTTCTGATCTCCTCGCACACTACACAACGAGCAAAAGCTTGTTTAAAATACTTAATCGGCAAATATGCGGAGGCTATAAACAATTTTAAGAAACTTCCAATCTAAAATACGTTGTTAATAATAAACCGAATCCAGTTTTTTTTTAAAACAATAATGTCTCTCGGGTACAATAAATTTGTAATCGAAAATCCCGTTGAGAACAATACTCAATAAAGAATTGGCGCTCAATTTGAGTATTCTCTTAAGGAATATCTTGGCGACGTAAAAGATAATAATATTTAGAAATATAGACTAAAAAATCTCAATTGTTTGGTGGCACCGCGTTAACGGTCGTTTAGAAACTCTTGATTAATTTTCACAAACGTAAATCAAGCACTCGAAAATCCGGGGTTGCAAGCTGTTCGAAAGAGATACCGCGGCCCCGGAACTAAAACGGCAAAAGAGGGGATATGGGTGGGTTTTAGTCAGTAAACTCTGACACCCCCCCGCTTCGCCCAGAGCGGGGGAAGTTATTTGATGATAGCCCATTCCCAAAAATAAAACTGATCGAAAGTTTAAGCAGAGGTACAGATACCTAAATAAAAGGTGTTGGTGTTCAGACATGTGCATTTTGTGCTTGGAATTTTTCGTCCAAAGTCGATAGCTATATATAGTATGCTAGCTACTTGAGAGCACATAATAGAGCCACATACTAAAGCTCTCGACAACTCCTTAGAAAGCCATCGAATGTCAACAAGTCACTATGGCCGAAACTGGCTAGATGGCATCATGATCAGCTTAAAGTAAGACCACCGAGGGTTTCGTACAAACACACAAACTGCGACATATAATAGCCATATCTTTTCACTGCATAGACTTTAGAGGGTTGATTTTTTCATAGCAGAAAGGAACCACAGAGCTGAGTATAGGGTTTTAATTTCATCTTATTACCTCCACGCTTTCGCGAGATAAAGGGTCTTGACACTTGACAGACAGACAGACGGTCCGTCGGCCAAGTGATCAAGTGAGGGTTCCGTTTTTTCCTTATGAGGTAAGGACCCTAAAAATTTACAAGCTCTAGTTTTAACCGATATTTCAGTTAACAGCACAAAAAATAACACTAAAAATTCTTTCACATGTACAGACGCCTGCACATCAAGCTACTACAATCAGTCAGATTTCTTTGATAGATTTTCGACTTTATTTCTAAAGTATTAGGTTCAAGGTTCATTGGGAAAAATTGACAGTTTCGGGTAGCTTGACCTGCTGGCGTCTGTACAAATATCCAATAAAAACATTCAGCGTTCAATTAAAATTAACAGGTGAACAACTTACTGATTTATTAACACATCACGTCGACAGTAATTGTTGTATTTTAATGAGTGCAACAGACGGAGCAAAGTAATTAAATATTTACGTGACCTGCATCAATACAATACATGGGCGATAATTACGATGATGATTTTATCAATCTGTATCATTTTTAAGATGGTAGTGAGTTGCAGTTAGAATATGTTTAACCCCAGACCATGTGTAATAAGTATGAAGTGTGTATCTGTGGCATCGTAACTCCTGAACGGGTGAACCTTTTTTGATAAAGTTTTTAGAGTTCCATATCTCAAAAGGAAAAAACCGTACCCTTTTTTGTGGATGGGCAGCCAAATAACTTTCCCCACTCTGGGCGGAGCGGGGGGGAGTGTCAGACTTGTACTGACTAAAACCCACCCATGTTCCTTCTAACGCGGTATCTCTTTCGAACAACCCGCAACCCCGGCAGGCGGTAGCTCTGGCAGGCCCCTCTGATTTGCTGACATCTCTTTGAGGCGCGCGTGGAACACTAACGCGCCGTACCCTTATTGGATCATTTTGTTGTCTGTCTGTCAGTGACCCTTTATCTTGGGAAAGCGCGGAAGTATCGAGTTAAAATTAAAACCACAAACTTAATTCTGTGGTTCCATTGTGCTGTGAAAAATTAACCCTCTAGGTCTACGCAGTCAAAAGATATGGCAGATTATGTCGCAAGATTGTATAGAACCTTCGGTGCGCGAGACTGACTCAGTCTTGGCCGGTTTTTATTTTTCTTTCTAAACAAACCGAAGAATACCCCAAACGAAAGTTTAAGTAATGGTGCAGTCGATCTATCGCTGGGTATCGTCGCAGAGGCAAAATAAAGATAACAAGCGGCTATCTCAGGGGACCGGAGAATAATGAGTTGGTTCGCCGTTCGACAAACTTGATACAAACCAAACACAATGGAACAAAAGATTAGTTATTGAAACCTGGGAATTGAATGACGAAAAATATTAATCAACCGTGACAAAAGAGAATGGGTATGATTTAAGCTGTCACCAATTTAATTCATTTTGTGTTTCTTAAATAATAGGGTTTGCCCGCAAAATAGTAGATTTGTCACCAAAATGTAGTCACCAAACAATGTAAAATCAATTCCACAATAAATCACATAAAATCATGGAGATATAGGGTCTAATACCAAATAATTGTTTTTGTATATATTATAATAGGTTTGTCCTAATAAGCATTTAAGCAAACTAATTGAAAGAGATCACCAATAAACTATATTTCTCTTTTTTCTATCAATGCAAGTCGATTCTGGAGGTCTCAGTTTTAACCTAACCTAACCTAGCCATTTCTGCCATCTGCGCCAAGCGATCGATTTATTTGGTGACAGATCTACCATTCTGAGCACCAAGCTATTATTTAAGTAATAAAACTATTATTATAAGAACGAAGTTTATATTAATGTAATGCACTACGGTTTTATTGGTAATCCATCTCATATTTTACACATTATATTAACAATAAATAATTCATATCTGGGAACACTCTTTGTTTATCTGAGAACGAAAATATTTCGTGGCGATAGATCTATTTATTAGGTGATACAACTTGATGACAAATATAAATTTTAGTGACAAAAAATATAGTTCCCAAAGAGAATTACTTCAATATATTTTTGGATTCGGAATTTATAATAAATCATAGAGTAAACTGATGAGAAATGAGGTCGTAGATTTTTGACAGTCTTATGCCCCATTCGTAGTTGTATTTTGACATAAGTTCTATGAGACTTATGTCAAAATACAACTATCCGTAAGCAAAACGAGTCGTTTTTGTTTATTGGAACGGGGCATTAGTTGCCAGTACGAAGTCTGAAATTCTGAAAACCTGTTTTACTAGAGGGTACCGTGAAATATTGGGACGAAACTTCTAAAACATGTTTTCACATTACTTTTCAGAAGTATTATGCTGGCCCGCAGGTTTGGGCGTTGTAGTGACCAAAATAAAGTAACACTATTTAGAGCCTTCTGTCAGACATTCTACTGGTTTAGGTATACGCAGAGGTCGCTCAATGCCCTGCGTGTGAAGACCTTACTTCATAGGATCATTTCTATAGTAAGCTCTTCTCGAGACTTTCACACTATGTGAGTCCTCACAAGTCACGTTGATGAGACGTGCGTGGCGCGGTACCCTGAGCGTGAGACGGGCGGTGGTAGACCTACCATCAGCCTTCGATGATCGTTCACCCCCTTCGCAAGAGGGGGGCGTGGGGTACTGTCGCTGTCTGAGTGGCTATTTTTAAACTTTTTAAAGTTGCGGGTTGTTCGAAAGAGATACCGCGGCCTCGGAACGTAAAGGGCAATAGAAGGAACATGGGTGGGTTTTAGTCAGTACAAGTCTGACATGCCCCCCCGCTCCACCCAGAGCGGGGGAAGTCATAGGATGATTTCCCACCCGAAAAAAAAAAAAAATGCCCTGCGTGTCCAATACAATAACGATTTTAGGATTTTGTTAGGACTGCCCCGCTTTTGTAGCACTATTTACGTTAACGGAGAAATTCTTAGTGTTAAGCGATTTTCTAGAAAAAAAGAAAGAAGATATTCTTAATAATTTCTTAAGAAATAAGCAGTACCTTTTTGTACTCAAATTTTATGTTTTTTATCCTGTCTGGTTTACTGTGTGTACATAAATAGTTAAATAAATAAATATTTTATGCCAACATTTAATTAATTTTGCCGAACTATAACGAATTACCGATAATAAACCCATCAGATTAGATTATATTGTCCTAGCAAACTTCAATGGAAAATTAAGATCAATAGAGAAATTAAGGTCAATGCGCGTTAATGAGATCGAAATTAATACTTTGTTACAACAAAATTAATTTCGAGTAAGATACCTATTAGTTTAAATTTTCTTTGTAAGTGGATTTTCTTGTTGCTATTTTGATAAACTAAATCGAGACTTCAAATTAGGAATAGGTCAACCGTCTAGCCTTTTCCAAAATATGTTGGGGTCGGTTTCCAGTCCAATTGGTGAGCTTATTAAAAGCCTGAAATAAAAATCTATTTTGCCAAAAAGAAACCAACTTCCATAAAATCATTAAAAAGACGGAATAGAATAGAATATACTTTATTGCACACCAAAATTAAATAAATAAATATCTTGGGACAACTCACACACGGCTATCTGATCCCAAGCTAAGCAGAGCTTCTGTTATGGTAACCAGATAACTGATATACATACTTATATAATTTATAAATACATACATATTATAGATAAATCACACCCACAAATACACAACACAGTTTCATAAATTGAAACAAAACAGTTTTACAAAAAAACGCCAAATCTATGGTTACAATGGCGGTCTTATCGCTAATAGCGATATCTCCTAGACAACTTTTGGATAGACTATACGAATATAAAATACAACGGGGGGTAGTCAATGGTGTAAAATCAATTTATTTCCGGAAGTCGGCAAGATTTCTTTGATTCATAGATTTTTGCCCATGGACTTTGTTTTGTTTTTTTGGAAGTCGGTTTTTTTTAGCAAAAAAAGTTTATTATGAAAGCTGTCCTCCCATACTCGAGTATAACACTATTAAAACAACACACATGGGAAACGACGAAACCGAACCGTGCACGTTTTCTCGAGAAATACTAGTTTTTTTACGCGAATCAAAAGACTATTTTCACTTGGTAGCACGGTCCATTCTATCAATTTGTTTTAATCCTACTAATATTATAAATGCAAATGTTTGTGAGGATGGACGTATGTATGGATGTTTGTTACTCTTTCACGTCAAAACCACTGAACGGATCTTGATGAAATTTGGCACAGAGGTAGATTATGGTCTGAAACAGATACTAGGATTTTATTATTTTTATTCATTTTTCGATATGACGCGGGCGAAGCATCGGGCGCCAGCTAGTTTTAAAATAAATATCTTACAAAGTATCTAAGCAGTGATAGCCTAGTGGTCTGAACATCGGACTGCTAAGAATATACCGCCTGCTGGGGTTGCGGCGGGTTTTTTCGAAAGAGATAGAGTGGCCCCGGAACATAAATGGCAAAAGAAGGAACATGGGTGGACACAGATGCACACTTCATACTTATTACACTCCCCAACCCCTCATTTTTGGTCTGGGGTTAAAAATATTCACTTCTACTCAAACCTGCCGACAAACTGTTACGGGGGGGGGAGTGTCAGACTTGTACTGACTAAAACCCCGCAACCCCGGGGCATAAAAAATCTGACACCAGGCTAGGCATTAACCACTCCAAAATGAAAGTTATCCTATCTGTCGTAAAATACCTCTCAGCAAAACGTAAACAAAAATGAAAATTGATATTTCTACAATAATTTTACTCAATATTTACTCAATATTTACTTTCAATTCTACGAATAAATAAATATGTTTTATTGTGGCTTTAGTACTTTCGAAGATTATTTGAAAGGAATTTCGGTATTAATTACGTTTTTTCGGCTTTCAGAAGCGAAATGTGATGTTTCAATAAATTTTTAAGGCTCAAAAGGAAACAACGGAAACCTTATGGGATTACTTTGTCGTCCGTCTGTCTGTCAAGACCCTTTATTTTGGGAACGCGTGGAGGTATCGAGTTTTCACTCGCGTGGTGATAGAATATCCTTACTAATCCTTACTAATATTATAAAAGCGAAAGTGAGTTTGTTTGTTTGTTTGTTACCTCTTCACGCTTTAATGGCTACACCGATTTTGATGAATTTTGGTACAGGGATAGTTGGGAACCAGGAGACGGACATAGGCTAATTTTTATTTAAAAAAACTGGGATGTGAGGGAGAAAGAGGGAAGAAAAGGGAATACTTAGCGTTGCTATTACAAATCAATAAGCCGCAAGGGGAACTGTGTTACCCCGAATTTAACGCGAGCGAAGCCGCGGGCAAAAGCTAGTAATATTATAAAAGCGAAAGTGAGTTTGTTTGTTTATTACGTCTTTACGCCTAAATGGCTAAACTGATTTTGATAAATTTTGTTACAGAGATAGTTGGTGCCCTGGAGACGGACATAGGCTATTTTTTTTAAAAAAAAGATTGAGATTTGAGGGAGAAAGAGGGAAGAAAAGGGAAAACTTAGCATTGCTATTACAATAAATAAGGCGCTAGGGAAAAACTACAGGTAAATCAGGAAAGGGGAGGAACTGTGTTACCCCGAATTTAACGCGAGCTAAGCTGCGGGCAAAAGCTAGTACAATATATTTTTATGAATTGTAACCCTTGTACTATTTTGATAAGTAAGCTATATTATCGTGAAGTTTCATCAAAATATCTCATTAGTTTTTGCATGAAAGAGCAACAAACATACTTACATACATCAACACAAACTTGCGCTTATATAATATTAGTAGGAAGTGTGTGGTCCCTTTTTGCTGTGTGAAAATTAACCTTCTAAAGCCACGCAGTCAAATGATATAGCCATTTATGTCGCATGTTTGTACACTCTCAATGCGCGAGTCTGACTCGCTCTTGACCGGTTTTTGTGTGTGTGTCCAGGGAGTGTAAGTTGTGTGTGAGTGTGTGTTGTGTATGTGTAATTGTGTCTTGTGAATGTGTAAGTTGTGTGTTTTTTGAATGTATGTGTAATTCTTGTGAATACGTGAGTTGTGTGTATGTGTGTGTGTGTGTGTGTGGCTATAATGTGTGTGTTTTTAAGTAATACTTTTCGTGCTCTAAAGAGTGCACTCTAATGTGATGTGTTCTAGATGAAATACCTCTTTCAATCCACCTTATGAAAAAAGTTGAAGTATAATTTCAAAATCCAACAGTCTATTAATATTTCCAATAATATCAGTCAACAAATCTATATAAAGAACCCGAAAGCGATCGTGATTAATTGAGAAAAGTTAGTTATATCGAGACGAACAAACTTCTCTATAGTTAGCACAGAGAAAATAATAATTAAAACTTGCTAAGAGATTAATTATAGCGTTCTGAAGAGATATCATAACTTTATCGTAGTTATTCCACTGATGCAGTAATTAGAAATCTTTGGTGTAAAGGATTAAAAAGAAAAATATTTTAGTGGTTTGTTTATGGTTCAGTTGAATTTTTGATCCCTGCGACGAAACAAGAAATTCAAAAGTTACAATGAAAAATACTCGTTGTTTTGTTATAGTTTGTTTGTTTGTTACGTCTTCACGCCGAAATGGATTAACCGATTTTGAGGAAATTGAATTGGAAAATGGGACAAGGGCAGGAAAACCAACGGCTTCATTGCATTCCGAGATACGGAGGAAACTCGGTATGTATCCACGGACCAACATGCAAGCGCGGCTTTTGTCTTTATAATTTCAGTCCCGAGCGGCTGACATTAAAAAAAACACGTATCCCCACACTAGGAATTTCTCCTGTATCTGTCCTGTGAGTGCGTTTACAAACATAAACTCACATACACAAACAGCCAGACTCGCAACAACTATCTGATAAATTCCTAGTGTGAGGCAATGTTTTATTTAAAAAAAGAAAAAGAAAGAATCTAACCCACGACACGCAGCGCAGCAGTCCATCGCTCAGCCAATGCGCCAATCGTGTCGACAAACATTATTTAGCTAAAAGCTCAACCCAAAACATGATAACAATATTTCCCAACAACTTGAACCAACATCAAAATTCAAAAAAAATCAAAATTCAAAACCATTTATTTCAATTAGACCATTACAGGCACTTTTGAATGTCAAGAAACAAAACTAATCTACAGTCCCGGTCACAAGGCATAATAATCTATAATCAAGGCATCTATAGAAATATCCCCCTTTCAGGTTTAAACGCGATTAAGTAAAGAAAATAGTCTCGCATAACATTACGAACTTCGCAGTTCACCCTGAAAAGATAATCATTGAATATAATATGTCGTTTAATGAACATCGCTTAGGAATCCCGCAGTTCCACAAAACCGTGTCCCGTAAGTGTATTATATAATTTGCATGCTTTAAATATCTTGTGAGGAGAACGACGGAATTATTCTGGGAAATATGTGTGAGAATATGGAATTTCGTACTTAGGAAGTATTTTTAACTAGCCTTTGCTTGCGGTTTTGTTCGCGTAAAGTCCATAAATGATCTCACGGGACCGTTTTACTACAATTCAATTTATTCGCAATGAGTTTTGGTACAATTTAGGTCTTAACATAACAATGTAACTTAATCATAATACTGTGATATGCAAACATTTAGGATCTTATTTATCCTTACTAATATTATAAAAGCGAAAGTGAGTTTGTTTGTTTGTTACCTCTTCACGCTTTAATGGCTAAACCGATTCTAATGAATTTTGGTACAGAGATAGTTGAGACCCTGGACACGGACATAGGCTAATTAAAAGTGAGAAATGAGGGAGACAGAGGAAAGAAAAGAGAAAACTTAGGTTCGCTATTACAATCAATAAGGCGCAAGGGCAAAAACTACAGGTACTTGAAAATCAGTAAAGGGGAACTGTGTTACTCCGAATTTAACGCGAGCGAAGCCGCGGCCAAAAGCTAGCAATAATATATTTTAACCAAAACCAAATACCCAGAAATTGTGGAATATCTCAGCTTTATTTAATCGGAAGGCTATTTATCAAAAACGAAGACGATAGATTAAACGAAGGTCAACTACTTATTGATAAACTCCTCACCTCTTAAAGCAGCGTTCAGCGTTTACAACGTTCAAACATAGCATAGTATAGTTTCAAGCCAACGTTCCCAAGTCCGTTTCAGCAATATTGATGAAGCTTCACATACTAAAGTACATTATTGGAAAAAGATTTGGAGCTATAAAACTCCACGCCCCTTGCATTAAATTGACTTGTGTTACAAAAACTGCTGGCACTTGAAATTTTATAGACAGAAGCTGAGAAAATTTACTTCAAAGTTTTCTATTGCTCCCTTTTTAACACGTTTTTATTTTACATCTTTATATATAATCTGGTTATAGTCCTCTCTTACTTTTTCCTTCCCTTGGGTACCATTCGGCAACCAGCCCGATACGAAAATAGGACGATGACATTAATCGTCGTCAATACGTGGAATAGAAAATACGTCGAATGTGAAAAAGGAAAACTCATGATGATGCTGTTTCGACTTCCGTACATTTTACTCACGGGTTGACCAAACCAAACCACGGGTTAGGAAAACCAGCGCTGTGCTGTGGGGTCCCATAGCACAGCACCATGCTGAGTGGTGACCTACCTGTCGCAGTCACGACGTGCAAGCTATTTTTATTTTGTCCTAGACAATTATGTGTTTGTAAATATTTGTGCTTTGCATGCAATGTTTATTTTGTGTGCTCGTCGTTCTTTGCGACAAATAAATATTTTTTCTTTCTTTGATTCTTTTCATGACCGGAATACGTGTGAAAATGAAATCGAAAGATCATGCGGGAGACCAATGCAAAGAAAAACAATCTTAAGAAACCATCATCTGTCTAGCCTTTTCCCAACTATGTTGGGGTCGGCTTCCACTCTAACCGGATGCAGCTGAATATCAATATTTTACATGGAGCGACTGGATTACTGGATTTTACTGGAGCGATGTTAGATAAATTAATACACTTTTTTTTAAGTATTTTTTTTTTGTGTAAAACTAAATTGTAAGATTGTTAAAGGCTATTTCTATTAATTTATAAAAGGGTGGGTGGAGAGGAGGAACACCGGACTAATTATTAGCAGCCGTTTGAGTCGATCTTTAGGTTAAGCTGCGATTGTCTAGGTTAATCTGTGGATGGGTGACCACCCATAACATACCGAGTTTTCTCCTCGCCTCAGAAAGCAAGCTAAGCTGTTGGTCCGGCTCTCATTAATAGATCTTTGACAGTAGTTACAGATAGTCAATGCCCCAAAACTCTGGCAACCAATCTTACCAAAGGGTATCGTATTACCCAGTACTAACTGGGTTGTGGAGGTCAGATAGGCAGTCCATCCATATAAAATACTGGTATTCAGCTGCCTTCGGTTAGACTGGAAGCCGACCCCAACAACGTTGGGAAAGGGCTTTGATATTCTTTATTTGGCAGATTTGATATATTAAAGGGATATGCAGTAACCCAGTGATTGAAGTATCAAATTCTAGATGGGGTACATTTTATGCATGGTTAACAAACTCCTTGAAATTAACCAACAATCACACAATTATTTAAAAATGGCATTTACACAAACCATTTTCAAGCTACTTCGAATCCTTAACGACCTGTCAATCGCCTTGAAAGCGCCAGAATAAGTCCACAAGACTATATAGCGTCTCATTGAAACGCAAATTGGATCTGACGCTGGAGCAAGTGTCCCTTTTCCTGAGATTTGCATAAGAAACTCGTGTCGTGACGTCAGCGGCTCAGTTCCATCAATGCCAACCCTAGGACAGTGTTGCTCAAGTACCACGCCTACTTGCGTGATAGTATGGACGCCCTATTTGTTGATGGACGGAATTTGGTGTGTTTTTATAATTCTGTACCCTAAAAAAAAAAGGAATCCCTTATACGATTACTTTGCTGTCCGTCTGTGTGTCTGATTATCTGTCAAGACCCTTTTTCTCAGAGGGGGCTGCTACAGCCACCGCCTGCCGGGGTTGTGAGTTGTTCGAAAGAGATTCCGCGGCCCCGGAACGTAAAGGCAATAGAAGGAACATGGGTGGGTTTTTGTCAGTACAAGTCTGACACTCCCCCCGACCGAAGTTATTTGATGATTTTCCGCAAAAAAGACCCTTTATCTAAAGAACGCGTGAAAATTGAAATTAAAAATTAAACTATATGTTCAAGTTTGTGTCCCAGTCCCAAAAATCAACCCTCTTATTTTGCGCAGTCGAAAGATATGGCCGTGTATGTCCCAAGTTTGTACAGAACCATCGGCACGAGTCCGACTATTACTTGGGTGTTTTTTTTTGCCTGTTTTTTCGCATAGGATATCATCGCATAGAATGAGAGACAGACTTCAGATTTTTACTGACTAAAACCCACCCATGTTTCTTCTCTTACCTTTTATGTTCCGGGACCGCGGTACCTCTTTCGAACAACCTGCTACCCCGGTTATTCATAGCCTGCAACATTCATGCAAACGTGTACTATGACTGTTTTGGAACGCAGCCTACTAAATCACGGAGTTGCGACACCGTTAACTTTAAAAAACAACTGATTAAGACCTTTGTTGTTTCTAAATTATGAGTCCAGCTTTCAGGGTCAGCCCTATTGTTAGTCTTTAAAACTTTATTTCATTGTATCACATCTTTTATGACTACAAAAGCAAGGCTACAATATACCAAGGCTTTTAGTGCTTTCAAAAGTTTTTCTCTCTTACTTTCATTGTTCTTGAGTAGTATCCGTTTCAGTGTTTTTTTTTAATAAAAATCTTTCCCCGCCCTGGGCGGACCGCGGGGGAGTGTCAGACTTTTACTGACTAAAACCCACCCATGATCCTTTTTTGCCCGTTACGTTCCGGGGCCGCGGTATCTCTTTCTAACAATCCGCAACCCCGGCAGGCCCTGGCAGGCTCCTCTGCGTCAGTGGTAGACTATGAACTTTAACTGACCCAGTTTGTTAAAGGCTTTCAAGGGAATAAGAAGCCAACTTATACTGGTTTTATTACCAACATGTGAGCTCGCCTAGGCCGTGTGTCCTGCTATGCTATTCTGAAACGTTCATTTGCGATCTCACATCTGAATCCGCGTCGAGTTCATGAGAAATCAACGTTTCGTATTCTGAAATTGAGTGAATTCCACACTAGCGCCACCGAGTAAGAACGTAAGCGAGAGGAATTACAACGGGTGAGTATTTTGACGTTTGTCAATAGGATTTCGTATTCTCACACACGTTTTACTTGCTATCTCGAAAGTCATCTCGCATGTCGCACAAGAATTCATCTGTCAAATGAAAAGTTACTATTTCTTGAGTGAAAACAAATGTGTTGATTAAATTAATTAATATAATAAGCTCCAAAAGAAAGGAATTTACATATACATATATTATTGATTGTCTTGCAGAGAAATTGAAACGGTTAGTATGAACTATAAACCAATATAGCGACCATAAAAAACTTCATAACCTCAGTATTTTCATCTATTTCTAACTTTTGTAGATGTCTCGTTCTTTTTTGATACTGAGTTAGCTGAAAGAATCTGATAGTTTAAACGTTGCTGCAAGCCGCCGCCAAGCCCAAAATATGTGCATGGTCAAGACTATGTGCATGTGTACAGACTAACATTACATAGGAGCTTTTAGAAATTTAGAACAAGAGCTTAGACCTCTAATACCTGTGACTGCAAAAAAGGGGAGAGGTCTGACCAATAGAATTAAGGTATATAAATGATTTATTATTTACTTTAAAGTTTAAAAATACTTAAAACCTGTGTGACTCATTTTCCCATTATGCTACAGACCTACTATCACTGCACCATTTTAATTTCTTTAAGGACATACAAGTACTTAATGTGTTTAAAAAAAGGTTTTTTTTTCAGCTACTCTCTACTTTGTCGTTTCTGGCCAATGGAAGCTATCAAAAAATATTAATTAAAAATGAAAATACTTTTCTCTCGCAGGCTTCAATATCATGCAGCATGCAGCAAATAGTTAATGTATTAAACCAACCTATAATAGCAAAAAAAAAATACATAAGGATTCCATAAAATGCAGCTGAAAGATAAACATTAAAGGAATAGTAAGTATGTTTAATGTTCTTATTAGATTCTTCTTTAAAATAATATGATTTGAGATAATAGGCAGCCTAGGTACAAATCACCACTTTTAGAGCACCTTTGATCAGTATGTATGGCCTATTGTGCTGACCCAGTATCATTTGGTTTACATGTATTTTTAGTCACTGGTCTCCTTTACCAGTAAAATAAAAAAAATTGAAAGCCATTATTTAGATGTACTAGTACTTATTTAAAATGTTATTTTTTAGGTTTCATAAAAAAAACTACTACCCGGTGTTATAGAATGTATAGATAGCACACTGGTTGCTATGATAAGACCTAAGGAGAATGAAAAAAGATATTACTGTTGCAAAGGATATTATGCAAGAAATGTTCTATTGGTAAGTTCAGTCAAAGAAACACATGCTTAATTTTTTTTTTGGATATCAATCAGTATAATCATCAAATTACATAAGTACATTTAAAAAACTTATAATTTATGTTATATTAAGATACCAGCACGAAAATAAACCAATTTATTATTTTACTTTAAACAAAGTGAAAGTAATAAGTATTTATTTACTCTAATTGCAGATAACAGATGCAGATATAAATATAATACATGTGGATGCTTCATAAGGTGGATCATGTCCTCATCATAAGCAGCCTGTCACCTCAATTAAATATTCATCAATATACTGAAACAAATCATTTTTAATGTCAAAACTTAGATAGTATTAAACCAATATAAATCATTGAGGTTGTTGTATTTGTCAGTTTAAGCTCCTTCTGAAGTTCCCTGTGCATGGCACTGTATGTATATATAATGTAAACACATTATGTAAGTCATTGATCTCAGCTGTTGTTAGAAGATGACAATAATTAAGAAAAGTCAATGGGCTGCAGCCGGCTTGAAAACACTGGCCTCTGCCTAGCCAGAAGCAGCATGGTGAAGTAAGTCTGAAGACTTGATTTTTTATAATACTTAGGTATATACAAATGACTCGCTAGTGTATTTGTGCAAGTGCCAAATACCTGAACGTACCTGATAAGATTTTTTTTTTATAAATAATTAACTTAAAAGAAAGACTGGGTCCGTAGATTCCAAAAAATGATTGTGAGTTAGTAACAGAATGGGCTTATTAACTACCTTTATAAATAACATACATTAAATGGTTGTATTTGTAAATGTGTCTCGCCTGTAGCAAAACCTTCACCACCCATTAACATTTCTATGCGCTCTTCTATATTTTATAGGATTTGGTATGCCACCTTCCACCATTCCTAAACCTGTAGTATTTCCAAAAGCAGCGCATGCAGCAGCATTCTTTTTCACTGCACTTTTTTTGTCAGACCAATACTGTAATGAGAAATAATAATTATTTTACACTGCATGATCAGCAAAGACGCCAATAGCACAACACACAATGAAATATATGAAGTAAATAAGATAACTGAAATTATCAACTAACCTTAATTCATTTTTTTGCAGTCTTCACCGTTTATCCACCCATACTGTTTAGTTTTACAGTTATTTGATCCCAGTCCTTATTAGCAGCCTGCTTGGCGCTTTGATTTTTGGAAAATCCCATTACCAAGCTAGGCTTCCTTTCTAAAAACTCTATAAGCGTCTCCATTTAGGCTGTAGATGGATGGGAAGTCGGCACTGAAATAGAGAATTAATAATTAAATATGAATATACCGATACCGGCTCTTACTAATTACCTAAGAAATCGTACTTACTTCATTTTGTTAAACACTTCACTGAGAAAACTTGAGGAAATAAAAATAATACTTAGTAAACAAAAAACACCTATGACATAGAGTACTATTATATAGATGACCTATGACGATCACGATTGACATTAATGACATTACGTGATGAGAGTGTTTTTTTTAAAACACAGGCATCTCATCGGACCACAAAGCAACGGCGACACCGCATTCAGCCTAGTTATTTAATTCTCGATCTCAAAAAAGACTTGTAAATATTAAAATGTGCAAAATAATGCATTTACATTGCATTTAAGGCCAGAATAAACTATAAACTATTAATGTAGAGCGCAAATTCTGCTAATTTAGTGTGTCGATATAAATTTTAGCAAGACACAATTTAGCGTCACTCCCTATTACCATAGAGAAATCTCACTTAAGTTTTCGGAAGTCACTTCACTTCACTTGACCTTGATCTTATTTTGTGAATACGAAAACTTTTACAGGTGAGTTGAGAAGTGAAGTGAGTGTGACTTTCGAGATGGCTTGCGAGGTGAGTTTTGAATTGAATCACTATTTACAGAATAGCACCACTGTCACTTCATGGTTGTAAATATCGTTAATTTATAGTCTACTAGCTTTTGCCCGCGGCTTCGCTCGCGTTAAATTCGGGGTAACACAGTTCCCCTTGCACCTTATTGATTTGTAATAGCAACGCTAAGCTTTCCTTTTTCTTCCCTCTTTCTCCCTCAAATCCCACTTTTAAAAAAAAAATAGCCTATGTCCGTCTCCTGGTTCCCAACTATCTTTGTACCAAAATTCATCAAAATCGGTTTTGCCATTAAAGCGTGAAGAGGTAACAAACAAACAAACTCACTTTCGCTTTAATAATATTAGTAAGGATTTCTATGCCCTATCAAAAATCCTACTAATCCTACTTTAAATAATACTAGCTTCCGTCCGCGACTTCGTCCGCGTGGAATAGTTACTTTGGGCTAACGCTAACTTTAACCCGCGTGATAATCGAAAAAAAAATTCTTTCTCTTCTCTTTCTTTCTGATTTTGATGAATTTTGGTCCCAAATATCTCTGTACCAAAATTCATCAAAATCGGTTTGGCCATTTAGGCGGGAGACGTAACAAACAAACATAGTTTATTTGTTCTCACTTTCGCTATTATAATATTAGTTAGGATTATAAATGCGAATGTTTGCGAGGATGGATGGATGTATGTATGTATGGATGTTTGTTACTCTTTCACGTCAAAACGGCAGAACGCATCTTGATGAAATTTGCCACAGAGGATTATAATCTGGAATAACACATAGGATACATTTTTCTAACGTCACGCGGGCGAAGCCGCGGGCGCCAGATAGTGTTGTCTACTGCAACAAAAAGTATCCGCAAAATTTTGAACTTAATACAAAACCTGCATGCAACGGAACGCATCTTTCACGCTGATTGATTGACGTCACGTGTCTAGGGCCGCCATTTTTTTTTATTCAAAATTTTATGGGTGATAAAATATATCGGTTATGAACTTTTTGAAACTGATATTGTAACTAACATTAATAATAATAATTCAAACGGAATATTTATCATATTTTCGTTCGTTTATTGATTTATACACATATAACTTTATATTTTTAAATGTTTCTTAATAAAAACATTTAAACCCCACACAACATTTAAGCCCACCGGTATCAAGAACAGTTACATTTATTATTAACCAAGTATGTTTTTTTTTAAATAACGTATTTCATTCTCAATGTTATTAATAAGAATATGAACTCTGTCGATACGTTCACAATTTGATGATTTCAAACTGATATATTATATTAAATTACCAAAAAAAAAATGTTTATCGCAGAAACTAGTACAACTTTTACAGTAAATATTACATTGGGACCTCCTTTTAAGTAAAAGTTATACCTGTGCTAGGAGGCCCCGCACTCCAAAAACAGGTAAGAAAATAGTACAAGTGGTGCACAATAAACGAGAAAAAAAAACGAATTAAAAGAAACCTTAGATAAAAACTGAAATAAAACAAAATAAGACCAAATAAAGTGAATGCATTGTAATGGTTTACTATTTTTCAACAGTGCAAATACTGGCTGGTGAGATTACCGTATGCAGAATTATAAACTGATATATTTATATTTGTCATGAACAATCATCTTCTAAAAAAACGTTGAGACACACTGGCAAAACGAATGTAAGGGCTGATCGGGGCGTTCGACTCGAACCTTTGATGCGGGTTTGAAAGAAAAATGCCTGTACATAGATTTGATCCCAAAGGTCGCCAATGAAATGATAAATCTTAACAGTTTACTTAGCCTTACCCAAGTATGATTTATGAAGGTTGTCTATAGAAGCCAAAACTATTTGTCTGTTCACACATGTTTTTTTTTCTTTATTTAACTACTTTTACCCGCGGCTTCGCTCGCGACAAATTCGGGGTAACACAGTTTCCGTCTCCTGATTTGCAGGTACCTGCTACCTGTAGTTTTTGCCCAAGCGCCTTATTTATTGTAATAGCAATGCTAAGTTTTCCCTTTTCTTCTCTCTTTCTCTCTTAGTTTTCACTCTTTTTAAAAAAAAGTTAGCCTATGTCCGTCTCCAGGGTCCCAACTATCTCTGTACCATCATCATCAAAATCGGTTTGGCTATTTAGGCGTGAAGACGTAACAAACAAACTCACTTTCGCTTTTATAGTAAGGATGGACACAAAATACTCGACAGAAGAACACAAAGGTATTGTTGGAACGTTGATTAAAAATAAAATAAAAAAACCTAGTTCACATTTCTTATAATTCATTTTCTATAATTCAATAATAATAACTTAGTTTTAAAATAACATAACGCAGTCCACATTCATTATTTTACAAAATATAATAATACTGTCAAACATCACGATATTTTTTATGATTTTTTATTTATTTAATTAATTAAGAAATAAGACTAGTAATGTGTGATGCATCACTAATATTTCTGTTTGTTCCTTTAATTAGGCTATTCGATTTATGACGGTTCTGGTGGGAAATAACCACAATAATTAAATAATTCATACTTATAAATATATAGGAGAAAGCTTCTATTACAAAAGAAAGAAGAATAATTGCAGGTATCGATTCGAAGAAGAAAATCTTTTGCAAGTCAATAAATAATGGTTAAAAAAACTTTATTTTTCTCAACAAACTACTCTGATGGGTAGACATAAGAGTTAACTCATTTGCCATCTCTAGGAGTCCGCCATATTGAATTTGCAATGACGTAATTTATATAACCATGCATTGTCAAGCGAAACATGGATGCAAAATTTGTATTTATTTCAAAGCATCTGTGTCTTGAAATTATTGTTATTAACTACCCAGCTGTCTTTTAAGATCAAGTAAAAATAAGTATAATTCTTCTATATGTTCGTATTACTTTCTTTCTTTCATTTTACATGGCTAGAATTCGACATAGATTTAACAATACCAACGTTTAAATGTGGTCATTGAAATGTTTTATTATTTTTTTATACAAAACTTATAAATAAACTTTATATAATTAAGTACCTAGACAAAAAAAAACGATATTAAAACGCACGTAATAATAAAAAAAACAAACATCATACGTCTAACTGCATTATTTTTATAAAATATAAATCAACAATAATATCCTTAAGATACAGAGCGATTAATTTAACCACTCTTATTTATATTTTGATCAATAATACTAATCTAAATTAATTTTATATTTACAATATACATGCTATTATCACATGGATAAAATCGTAAAATATAGAACGATTACTTTTATCGATTTCTTCAACATTTTTCTAAAAAAAATCTCGCCTCTTATCTCGTCTAAATAAAATCAATTAATTGACATTTTCGTGTGTTACTTACTAACCAGCGTCATTTTTTTATAAATATATAAATTTACATTTATTAATTTAAAGGCAAGAGACGCGTTCTGGTGTAGACCACTTAGTTATTCGTCGTGCATGTAGATGCACGACGAATAACTAAGTTCTCTATTTTCCTTCTTCGAATACTGCTAATCAAAAGCTTGATGGGGTATAAACAACAATCAACCCATCACAGAAACAAACACAAGAGTGCAGAGCCTACATAAAAGATATGAAACACCCTCTCCTGCCGTCTTATGCCACTAAGTGCACCTTCCAGGAATTGCATGAGGCAAACGACAGAGCTGTCCAGCTACCCTACTATGACGTCTTAAAGCAGTACTTGTTCCAGAGTGAGAAAGAGAATGGTGACATCCTATATAGTTCTGTCTCTTTCCCGCACTGGAATAAGTACTGCTTTAGGAGGTTAAGTAGGGTAGCTGATCACATGCACTTTCCGTGTAAATTGCTCTAAGAAACGCATAGCAGATTAAAGAAAAAAAAAATTGTAACAATTTCTGAATATTTTCTCTATATCTACTTATACTATTAAATGCCTAACGCCTAAGCCCTGTATTCTTTTCTTACCATAGTTATTTTTTTTACTTTTCAACTGTTATTTTAACAGCTAACTGCAATCCTATAATTATTGAGGACGTTTTAGACCGAAAGAAATGTAAGGTCAAGTCTTCAACTTTTCTCAATAAATAAATTTTAGCGAACATCTTTTTTGTTTCATTCATCACATATTTAAGGCCACATCCTAACAAAGCTAAAGCTGTGTGTATACATTACAGTCGCGTTCATTTTGTTTCGGTTTACAAATAAATAAGAGAAACATGAACGCGACTATGGCGCATCCGCGCGACTGATTGCTTTGCTTACTAAGAATATTCAATACTAATAAAATCATTAACAAAATTTAAAGGCATTTTTATAGTATCCCCCATATATTTGATCACATTCATTCCCCTACTTATTTTTTAGCCAGATACTTCTAAATTAACCATAAAGATAATTTGATAAGCCTCGATTTTATTCAAGTAATCAAAATAATCCACCATTTACTCTTTTCTATCAGTTTCCATAAACAGACATCCCTTAGACTATTGACTGCATGATACAAACTTTTACTGCAGACAAAATAAAACACATTTATGCTAAAATGGCACTTAAGTGCACTAGGAATAAGGCTCAAAAATCTTAACTAATACATCACAACCGTGTTCTACTCCTTCCAAGTGACGGTGTAGGCGATTGTCTACCATCATAAACATCAAATAACCGACTACCAGTCGTTACAAAAACTGTTGGTTTTGGATCTAAAGTCTCATTAGGCATTGTATCAGTTACTGTTTCCTCTGTTTTTTCTGAAGCGTCCTTCTCAGCTTCTTTGTCTTCAGCGGAAGGCGGTTTCTCCGTAGTATAGAACCTTTTTGGTCCTGGTAGCTTTCTAGCAAGTTTTGCTACTAGTGGATGCAGTAGACGTTCGTCGAAAGCATCACTTTTGCTAGACGTTAAGAGACCGATGATGTTACCCAGAGTGACGCAGATTATTGTGCCGATGACTGCATACCACATGTAGGATATTGAATAGAATTTGTGGAGTTCCGTCATTCTGTAAAAGAGATGTGTTGGTTTAACAATAGATTTTACTGTCGGATAATTAGTTTAATAGAAATGAGATAATGAATATGTAAGACTAAATGAAGCCTTTTTAAGAATATATTAATAAAAAGGGATTGGACTACAAGAGATTCATATCAACGGTTTGACTTTCCAGATCAGTATAATTTCAATGAAATGAAAGATGAGATGAAAGACTGTCGCGTTGATTTAGATAAGTGGTCACAAACGCCACTGGTGAGCATGAAGTTTTGCGTTTATTTCCCATGCCAGACAAAGATACCGAGTCTGATTTTGCTCCCGTTTGATGGCAATAAGATCGGTTTTTTCTTTCTAATTACCCAAGCAATAAAGATAAAATTCTTATGGGACCCATTTGGAAGTAAACCTCTTTCTATTTATGAAGAGAATTTTAAAAATCGAACCACAATCGAGTAAAAATCATACAAAAAAAAAATAAAGTCGAATTGAGAACCTCCGCCTTTTATAAATTACCCAAGCAATTTAGTTAACATTCATTTGAAAGAGAAACTTGCAAAGAGGGGGGCCTCTTTGCAAGTAAAGCCTTTCTCTCACAATCGACTGATAAACCGCGTAACAAATATACAAAAAAAAAAACAATCGTTATGAGAACTCCTTCCTTTGTTCGAAGTTTAAAAATTTAAACTAAGAATACTTACACAGGAGACATGGTCGGTGGAGCGTGTGTGATATTGATGGACTGCAGCAATGGTGCTAGTTGAGCCAGCGTCGCATTCACTTCTACTGGCAAAGCTTTGTGATTCAACGTAGATAGAGTCGCGTTTGGACATTGCTGGAATAGACCACGTCATTATTTATTAAACCTTCGCGCGACAAAGTGTGCAGACGGGTGCAAAGTTTACATACATTGTTACCCTACATTTTTGTAAACAATCGTGCAACGGGTTAATTTGTAAAAACATACATAAAATATCTGTCAAAACAGATACGATGACGGTACGGTTGGTGCAGTGGTTGAACGATTGACTGCAGCACTGCTCATCGCGGGGTCGATTCTCGCACGGATCAAATATGTGTATGGCCTACAAATAGTCGGGGCTGGATGTTTGTGTATGTGAGTTTAAATGTTTGTAAACGCGCCCACGATACAGGATAAATTCCTAGTGAGGCAACGTTTTAAAAAAATACAAACAAAATGCACATTTTGTGTGTCGTTGGGTAATTTCTGCAAGAGGGACTGTTGACCATTTGTGTTAATGGGATTTTCATAAAAAAAAACTTTAGGAGGTCCTACAGAAAAAAAACAAATACCAAAAATCTTAATAGTCACAAAAAATTCTATGGCACTGTGGAATCCAACCCGGGTTCCAAGTGTGGGGATTTTTTTTTAATGGTTGCCCCACTCTAGGAATTTCTCCTGTATCGTGGGCGCGTTTACAAACATTTAAACTCACATACACAAACTGCCAGACCCCTAACAACATTTTATCAATACTGCTCTAAAAACAGGTTTGATAACACTGGGCCCGCGTAGTGAATTTCAGCCCACTTCTACTCAGAGAGAGGAAGCCAGTATCCCAGCAGTGGACCTAGTATAGCATTTAAATGCAAATTTTATTTTATAGCCTTACTAGCTTTTGCCCGCGCCTTCACTCGCGTTAAATTCGGGGTAACACAGTTACCCTTTCCTGATTCCTAAGGGCAAAAACAACAGGTAGCAAGTACCTTTTTGCCCTTGCGCCTTATTTATCGTAATAGCAAAGCTAAGTTTCCCTTTTCTTCCCTCTTTCTCCCTCATTTCTCACTTAAAAAATAAAATTAGCCCATGTCCGTCTCCAGGGTCCCAACTATCTCTGTACCAAAATTCATCAAAATCGGTTTAGCCATTTAGGCGTGAAGACGTAACAAACAAACTCACTTTCGCTTTTATAATATTAGTAAGGATATGAGAAACTTAGCTATACCCAACGGTTTCACCCGGTGCCCAGCTCCTTAGTGCCTTAGCGTGGATGTTATACAGTCTATTAATTTCGCAAAAGAATGCCTAAGCAAAATTTCAAGTCAATCCGGCCAAGGAAAGCGTTCTTCCATACAAACTTTGCCACCTTGTTTCACTCCTTTTGGGGTTTGAATTTTGCAAAATCCCATCTTAGTAAACACCTACATCCTAAAAAAATCCCTCATGCAAAATTTAAGACTCCTAAAACTTGTAGATTCTAACACCTGAATTTTTTTAAGTAAGTCAGTGATATAGATTAATGAAAACTAACCTCTGTAGACATAGGCAACATAGCCACTCCCTTGTTCACATATAGAAGCCTGCCAGCCGCCATCCAAGTAGTGACCACATGGGACGCAATCATGCCCCATAAGGCTCCTTTTCCATTGGCAATGGGACAGAGGGCTGCTAAGATGAAGACTCCTAGTAAGGCGCCTGATGTTGCTGATGTGACCAATAAGGAGCCTTCGACGACTCCGCCCACAATACCAACACAGAGTGACAGGCACATTATAATGATAGCTGAAAAGACAAGTACCTCAGTTTAGCTGTGATTTGCGGTTTTCTATGAAAATATAGATTACTTTCACATCCCAAACGATTGCCCAGTCAATCTTTGAATTGTCTTTACTATAGACACTTTTAACGTGCACGTCTTGCTACATCATTCTCACATAATGCACCGTAGAGGTTTGATATCATTGATCAAACCTTAAACAGTGCAGGCTGCTTTGCAAAGACGTTCGAATAAGTTTTTAAATAGAGAATAAACAAAAATAGAACAGCATAGCCTTGAACTCAGTGTGTCACACGTATTGCTGAAATGATAAATTAAAATACAGTCTTGAAGTGCTTTATACTTCTTTTAATACTACTACTAATAACTACCAATTTCTTACAGTACCATCTCAACATGGATGAAGCAGGTAATAATTTTTTGTAACAATATTCTAATTTAAAAGAGTTTCCATGGAGTTTCTTGCCCATTCTATTCCAGAAAGATCTATGCTTTGTAATGGGAAACTAACTAATTACACCGTTATTTTGCTTTGTGAAGTTGTGACTGGGACTGTAGTTCCAATTTTAAATAGTTGTCATTGTATCCACGGTTAAAAAGTGCTTGTAACTGGCCTATTTGAAATAAGGGCCATAAAAAAACTCGGATATTCTGATAGTAGTCCCACATGGCGGATTTTAGCCCACTTCTCCTCACTGAGTGATGGGCTCTGCCTAGCAGTTTGAAAACCGTAGGTGATTATTCGAACTTAAATCACACTAATATCATAAATTTGAATATTTGTATGTATGTTTGTATTTTTGTTACTCCTTCACATGCAATGCAAATAAAGCTAAAAAATAAATTTGCATGAATTACCATAAATAACTCCAATTATTTTTATAACTGTCAACTGTTGTTTATCACTGATGCCCTTGAAAGCGGGCGCGAAGGACACAAAGTCTTCCCACGTCACCGTTGACAGGGAGTTCACGTTTGACACCAGGAAACTGCAATAAATAAAATTATGTGTTAGACATCATCTGCCTAGCCTTTTCCCAACTATGTTGGGGTCGGCTTCCAGTCTAACCGGATGCAGCTGAATATCAGTATTTTACATGGAGCGACTGCCTATCTGACCTTCACAACCCAGTTAGTACTGGGTAATGCGATACTCCTTGGTAAGACTGGTTGTCAGACTTTCGGAACATTAGACGTGAAGTATTAAAATTAATTTGAGAACCAGACAAGACTTTCTATGGTCATCATCTGCTTCACCATTCCCAATTGTATTATACTATACTTTACTACCTAGTATTAAATTATATACTTATTACTTATATCAAAACATTAAACAACTTATAAATAGGGTGACACAATGGGCGGTCTTATCGCTAAAAGCGATCTTTTCAAGACAACCTTTGGATGGATTTAAAGGAGGAGAAACAGTACTGTAGGTAGTCTGTGGTGTAATATTTTTCAAAATTAATAGCTACATTTAAAAATCAAATACTTATATATAAATACGTATAACATACATTTAAAATAATAATCATGAAGAGCAAAGAAGTATTTAATATTATTATTTAAGGAGAGAGGTAGTGCTTTTTGACCAGAATTTCAAATGTGAACAGGGTTTGAGCGCTCCTTACAGACATGGGCAGGGCATTCCATAGCCGTACAGCTTGAACTGTAAAGGATTTATCGTAGAAGCTAGTAGAAGGCATCTCCAGTCTCAGGTTTTCCAATGACCTCAGATATCTATTATATGTGTCATGAAGGAACTTAAAACGTTCTTTAAGATAACGGGGGGTTATACGATACTTATAACAAAATAATTGTCTGTCTGTTTATTTTGGCCAATCTCTGACACGGCAGAACTGTCTGATGGTAAAAGAAGTTTCTTAGGCTACTCTTATTAGAAAGTCTTCTCTTGAAAAATGTTATAGAAATAATATTAGGGTTTTCATGCAAACCAAAATAACCAATTTTTTTAACAAAATGCTATTGAAACAGGAAAACCATATTTTCATAAGGTCACGGGCAACTAGTTAAACATAAAATAATACCACAAACCTTAAAGCTCCATTAAACAGACTCCCCAAAAACAATCCAAGCATTCCAGGCAAAAAACTGAACTGATCTTGAACGTAGAACGGCAAAACCTCATCAGGAGCTGCAATCTTGCCCGAAGCCAGGGGATCGCAGTACTGGTACATAGCATAGAGAGTCATGCCAACCACCCAGGAGAGGCTGAAGAGAACAGCTACGGCTGGAACGTTGGCTAGCAAGGTTCTCCTGACTCTGGCTTCACTGGACATGGAGCAGTAGCGCTGGACGAAGGTCTGTTGGCAACCGTAGATGGAGACGGACATGAAGAGTTGGCCGATGATTGCGGATAAGGTGTCGACACGAACGGTTGGGTCTCCGGTTATTCTGGAAACAGATGTTGTTTTGTTAGATTTTTGCTTTGATCTTCGAGCTTTTCCAGAACTAGCTGAAGCCCGCGGCTTCACCTGCGTGATGATCGAAAAAAAAGTATCCTATGTGTTATTCCAGACTATAACCTACCTCTGTGCCAAATTTAATTAAGATCCGTTCAGCCGTTTTTGTGACGGCCAAATCGTATTTATACTGTGTTACTTTTTTTACGTCAAAAAGAAAAAAAAAACGGAGCCTTTATAGGATCACTTTGTTGTCCGTATGTTTGTCTGTCAAGACTCATTATCTTGAGAACGCTTAGAGGTATTAGGAGACAAGGCCATACAAAATTCGGTTTTCTATGTTATTTCCCCTTACTTTTATAACTTCGTAAAAAAAAACAGAGGGCGGCATTGCTTGATGCATTTTGGCCATTGTTCTTTTGCAGTTAAACTTTTGAATATCACTATTTTGATAATAACTGATTTATACTTTTTTTGACGGCACGGTTGGCGCAGTGAGTGATTGACTGCTGCGTTGCGTGTCGCGGGTTCGAACCCCGCACGAAAAAAATATTTGTATTATCTAGAGATAGTTGTTTCGGGTCTGGCTATTTGTGTATGTGAGTTTAAATGTTTGTAACACCCACGATACAGGAGAAATTCTTAGGCTGGGGAAAAGTTAAAAAAAATACTTACTGGAAAAACTTCAGTCTACCGCCATCAATATTGTCGTTGACTACTTTATGTGGACCTCCAGCAGTGATTGTCGCTTGAATGATGAAGGCACCGCTGACTATTATCATTGTTAGAGTCTGGATTACATCAGCTCTGAAAAGATAACACATTCGTTTTCATTTTTAATAAGTACTAGCTTCCGCCCGCGATTTCGTCCGCGTGGCAGTTACTTTGGGCTAACGCTAACTTTAACGAGCGTGATGATCGCGAAAAAAAAAATCTTTCTATTCCCTTTTCTTCCTTCTTTCTCCCCCTTATCCCACTTTTTTTAGGGTCCCAACTATCTCCGTACCAAAATTCATCAAAATCGATTTGGCCATTTAGGCGTGAAGACGTAACAAACAAACTCACTTTCGCTTTTATTATATTAGTAAGGATTATTTATTTAACATATTTGGGAGTCCGCCATATTGGATTTAGGATGGATATCCAAATTCAATATAATTAAATAAGATATGCAAAACCACAACTCGATCACAAACGGAAAGTGGGTTTAAATTTACCTTTTATGATTTGTTAACTTATTTAAGAGGTGAGCTAATCAAATACTATTGAAAAAGGGAGGCGTTGGGTTGCGGGTTGTTCGAAAGAGATACCGCGGCCCCGGAACTTAAAAGGCAATAGAAGAAACATGGTTGGGTTTTAGTCAGTACAAGTCTGACACTACCCTAAGTTCCGCCCAGAGCGGGATAAGTAATTTGGTAATTTCCCATCCGCAAAAAAAGAAGTATTCTATATATTTTGCATACATATTTAGTTTGGATGACAATGCATGGTTAGCTAAGTGGCGTCATTCTTAATTCAAAATATTAAACATATTATTTTATGCATTCCCTTGACTGCGGTATGCGGTAAAAAAATAAGAGAAGGGTGTTTTTTTAACTATAAGTTTTATGATCTAGATCTATAAAAAAAACAACAATTACCTGATAGCAGCAGCCAAGCCTCCAAGCAGATTAAACACGATCCCCACAATAGTCAACGCCGCTGCTGATGCCCAATGAGGCAAGTTCAGAACAGCGTGAAGAGCTACCGTCGGCGTGTAGACTGTTACTGACAAGTTTAGCACTTGACGAAGGAGGAAAGTCGCAGCTGCCATGCGACGTACCCAACGGGAGCCGAAGCGCATCTGGAAACCAAGGTAAATGATAATTAGAAAATTTAATGATAAATTAAGTTTATTTTTCAAGTTCGTTAAAATAAATACAGATTAATTAGTTTCAATGGAAGATACTGTTTTTCGTTTCATAAAACGTTGCCCCCACACTAGAAATTTCTCCTGTATCGTGGGTGCGTTTACAAACATTTAAACTCACATACACAGACAGCCAGACCCAAAAAAAATATTGGCAAGTCATACTAATATTTGTTCCATGCGTGGATCGAACTCGCAACACGTGGCGCAGCAGTCGATCGGTCAGTTATTGCGCCAACCGTGCCGCCGTGTCGTGATTGTGCTTGTTGCAAACAATTATACTTATATCCTATAGGATACTTATATCTTCGATTAAAATACATCAATTCCGGAAGTGGGTGGCAAAAAACTCGATGAAACAACAACAGTCACCGACTTCAGGAAGTAAACTTATATTTCACTATTTAGTTAGTGCATTTATAGAAGTCGTTTTTTTAAATGTTCTTTTTTTCAAACTTGTGTTGTGGGTATGATGGTATTTCGCACAAATCCAGTATTCATATTCATTTTCCATTGTTACAAAAAGATATTAGCAAATCATCCATCATTGCATATAAGCATATTTGCATATAAGAAAAAAGTATGTATTATACAAGATAACTCATAAACCACCATATCCTCACTAATACTATAAAAGCAAAAGTGAGTTTATTTGTTACGTCTTCACGTCTAATTAAACAAAAACGACTCGTTTTGCTTACGGATAGTTGTATTTTGACATAAGTCTCATAGAACTTATGTCAAAATACAACTATCCGTAAGCCGTTTATTGGAACGGGGCATAAATGGCTTAACTGATTTTGATGAATTTTGGTATTGGGATAGTTGGTAATAATTATTTTTTTAAAGTGAGAAAGAGGAACGAAAAGTGAAAACTTAGCTTTGCTATTACAATAAATAAGGCGCAAGGGCAAAAACTACTGGTAGCAGGTACCTGCAAATCAGGACCCACGAACTGTGTTTCCCCGAATTTAACGCGAGCGAAGCCGCGGGCTAAAGCTAGTACTTAAATAAAATTGTTTCTTAAAAATATAATTGAAAATGGGTTCATTATTAATTTATTGATGGAGATATCGAGTAACAAAAATACAAAAACACCACACATCGACTAATGAACGTCCCTTCATACTGACTATGATTTACATTCGAAGTTCCGCAAACATACTTGACCTTTATAGGGAAGATAGATCCGATAAAATCATTCAAACGTGATCATGATTGACGGCTACTAATTCATTTGCAGAGTCGTTTAACAACAACTAACATAATGGTAACACCACACCCCCGTGCTAACACCTCTGACACAACTTCAGACTAACCTGTAAATACTCATACACTGAGTTAGTATGCAGCCTGTAGTACACCGGCACGAAGATCCAGCAGACCAGAGGAAAGGCGATGATGATGCCGTACAGCGTCTCCCACATCGCGGACCCATAGTACACCAGCTCTGATGGGAAGCCTGGAAGAGAAGCAAGAATATTTATTAGTCGTGATATTATCAGTATGTATTATGTAAACACTGGCTGCGCCCCGCGGTTTTACTCGCGCTCTGGGCGGGAGGAAGTGTCGTGTGTAGACTTGTACTGACTATAGCCCACCCATGTTCTTTCTATTGCCCTTTAAGTTATAAGGGCCGCGGTATCTCTTTCAAACAACCCGTGCGTGTCTTGGGTTTGAACTCGTGATCAACGACTTGGCAGTCTTGCGGTCACACCACTAGGCTATCGCCATTGTTTGTAGCATTTTAACATGATAAAGATTAGTTGGCTAACATCGGCAGGTTAACGACACCCAAATCGGTATAAAGACTAACACACAATGCTGTTCAGTTCCTTAAATTTATTTAAAAAAAAACATGATGCTTTTAAGTTTTTTTTTAAACTATTATTTTTATTTTAATTTATTTATTTTTGTTTAAAAAAAGACTGAACCACTGAGAACTGCCACACGAAGAATTTCTCCTGTACTTTGGGTACGTTTATAAACATTTGAACTCACATACAGCCAGACCCGAAACAACTACCTGTAGGTCATACAAGTATTTGTTGCGGGATCGAACTTGCGGCTCACAGTACAGCTGGCGATCGCTCAGCCACTGCGCCAGCCTTGCCGTTATTTAATTAATTAACCAAAGATAAACTAACTTATTAAACTTAGGCGATGACTAGCTGCATCGCCATTATTTTCTATTATAGGATTCATTTCATAGTTTAAAAATATTTCTACGAATTAGTTTTTATTTGTTTTCGGTAATTAGCGTCACCACCTTGTTAAGTCGCCTTATGCAACTAGACAGTTGATTGACCTAGCCTTGAAATTAAAAAAAAGACTTTATCAAGTCTAGACTTTTCCGACAGTTTTCTACATAGGTATAATTTATTTGGTGATTTATTTAATTTTGAATTAATAAGGCTTTTAATCGTTTGAAAAGTTTTTTTTATTTGCTATTTCTAAAGGTTTTTTCTTCGTTTTTTCCCTGCATTCATAATGGCAATGTTCTATTGACAGGTGTTTTATTAGCTTCGAAGGTTTATTTTTTTAATTTTTTTATGAATGGCATCTCGCAGTTTAACCTAGAAGGTTGTCGTCTGCTTAACCGGGCGAATCCTGTGGATGCCTTAAAAATTAAGACCTCCAGCCAGGGTAAAAACTTACAAACTAAGCAACTACACACTAAGGGCACCCTCTGTGGGGTACGAGCCTAGGCTTAGGGCGTCGCTGAGGAACAGCAAGGGACAGGCTGTATCTGAGTGACATTACTTGTGGACTGATTTAGACTTACTGGCTCAGCATCGCGGGCTGGCTCTTGCAAGGGAGGGGTGGGGCAGTTAACGGGACGTCGCGACGGGCCTCGTCAGCGAGGACGGAATGACGGCGCCTTGCGTCTGAATTTACGAAGGGAAAGCTTCGAAGTGGGTACACGTATGTATATTTAGGTCCCGCCACGTTCCACTGATGTGCCTTAACAGGCGTTGCACAGAGGGGACAAGCGGACAAACTGCGGACAAGCTGCCACTATTTTTAAGTTCGTTTATTTAGGTTATTTTAATTTATTATAAATAATGCAAATAATCTTGCCAAATTTCTAGTGTAGCATAGACAACTGGTGTCTGTTTTCTGCCTTAGAAATTTATATGGAAAGCTTTTAGTCAACTATCATTATGAACAACCAAAAAATTTGATTTGTTATGGTTATTATGTTTTTTTTTAGTAATTTTTGGACTAAAAATCTATATTTTGGACCAATAGCGAAAGTATTTTTTTTTTCAAAGTTTTCTTCGTAAATTGCCAGATGATACCCTTGGCAATTTACGAAGAAAACTTTGAAAAAAAAAATTACTTTCGCTATTGAAAACTGTTCGAGAAGTTTCATTTATTTTGAAATCTGACTCAGCAGTCATTTCAAAGAAAGTGAATTTTCCCAGAAATATATTTTTAAACGTCAACAATGTGTAATTAGTAATTTTGGCATTTATTCAAAAATAAATCCTTACTAATATTATAAAAGCGAAAGTGAGTTTGTTTGTTTGTTACGTCTTCACGCCTAAGTGACCTAACCGATTTTGATAAACATGGTACAAAGATAGTTGGGACCCTGGAGACAGACATAGGCTAACAAAAAATTGAGAAAAGGGGGAGAAAGAGGGAAGAAAAATATATTTTTTTCGATCATCATACGAGTTAAAGTTAGCGTCAGCCCAAAGTAACTATGCCATCCGGACGAATTCGCGGACGGAAACTAGTATAATATTTAGGTATATGACCCCAACAAAGCTGAACACGTGTTTAAAATACAGTTTTCACCTTGTAAATAACGTAATCAGTAATCGTGACAATTATTTAATACGGAATAATAACCAGTTGTTTATTTTAAGGTATTAAATGACTAATGTAAAGATATCGCACGCACGATTTGCAAGTAAAAATGTGTGTCAAGTGTTTTTTTTAATTATTATTTCGGTAAATGATAATATAAATATGAGTCTGTTATCGTTAATGACTCATCGTTGACCATAGCTGGACATAAATTAGTACCTAGAAAAAGGAAATTCAGTTTAAAGGGGTCATCCGATGACTAATGTATAATTTACTATGTCGAAGAGCTACCGCGGCTGTATAAAATAAAATAGAATCCTTACTAATATTATAAAAGCAAAAGTGAGTTGGTTTGTTTGTTTGTTTGTTACGTCTTCACGCCTAAATGGCTAAACCGATTTTGATGAATTTTGGTACAGAGATAGGTGGGACCCTGACAGACATAGGCCATTTTTTTTAAAGTGAGATATGAGGGAGAAAGAGGGCAGAAAAGGGAAAACTTAGCTTTGCTATTACAATCAATAAGGCGTAAGAGCAAAAACTACGGGTAGCAGGTACCTGCAAATCAGGAAAGGGGAACTGTGTTACTCTGAATTTAATGCGAGCGAAACTGCGGCAAAAGCTAGTTTAAATATAAAAGAAAATCGTTAGTTCCACTATTTACAACTCAAGGAAAAACGGAGTTTGGATTGCCCGGTTCATGGCAGTAGAACAGCCCCTATTACACGCGGATTAATATATAACTGTCTAAATGTAGTACTGTTAGGTATACTTCTGCATAATATAACCTAACCCTACCACCAGCAAAGTGCCTAGCCAGCAAAGCAGAGGGGCCTTCCAGGGCCTCCGCCTGCCCGGGTTGTGACATGTTCGAAAGAGATACCGCGGCCCCGGAACATAAAGGGCAATAGAAGGAACATGGCTGGGTTTTAATCAGTACAAGTTTCTCACTCTTCCCCGCTTCGCCCAGAGCGGAGGAAGTTATTTGATGATTTCCTATCCGCAAAAAAAACCCTATCATCTAAAGTAAGTGAAGTGGATTTATGTACAATATCCATACATCTGCTTAGCCTTTTCCCAACTATGTTGGAGTCGGCTTCCAGTCTTACCATCATCATCATCATCATCATCAGGCTATATTAGTCCACTGCTGGACATAGCCCTCCCCTAATGAGCGCCATAGCGCCCTGTCTTCAGCTTGCCGCATCCAGCATCTGCCTGCAGTCTTTCTTAGATCGTCATCCCACCTGGTCGGAGGGCGTCCTACACTACGCTTGCCGAGTCGCGGTCTCCACTCAAGAACACGTTTACCCCAACGGTTGTCGGTTCTTCGTGAGATACCAGTCTTACCAGATGCAGCTGAATACCAAAATTTTACATGGAGCTACTTTTTAGTTTACTGTCTATCTGACCTCCATAACCCAGTTAGTGCTGGGTAATACGATACCCCTTGGTAAGACTAGTTGTCAAACTTTCGGGACACTGACTACCTGTAACGACTGTGAAAGATCTACAAATGACAGCCGGGACCAATAGCTTAACGTGCTTTTCGAAGAACGGAGGAGGATTTATGTACAATATGGATCAATAAAGAAATTTGTTGTGTAATCGGTAGACTTTTGATTTATTACATACTACTCTCGTAACAATATCATCATCAAGCATTTTGTGAACATCGTCTTAGGTACCCACCTATCGATATCTTCTACTCGAATGTCTGTCATTAAAGTCATTTGTTGGCAATCAATGATTCCAAGTCACGCCGGCAAATACCTGGGATAACAAGGGGCGCCTCTCACGTCGCATTGCCGATGATCTCAAAGAAGCTATTTCTGGTAATGTGCCATACTCTCTTTCATGACTTGTCTGCTAAAGGCAACTACATACTATAGCAAATTGTATCCCACTTCCCTTTAATTATCATGAGCCCTGATAATCTGTGAAAAGTGAACGGTTTTACCAGACCTATTAGTTATAGTCGCTAAAGTAATACCTATTTTTTTGCGGATCGGAAATCATCAAATAACTTCCCCCGCTCTGGCTGGAGCGGGGAGGAGTGTACGACTTGTACTGATTACTTGATTACTGAACCGCTGTTTATGTTCCACTCGCGTTAAATTCGGGGTAACACAGTTCCCCTTTCCTGATTTGCAGGTACCTGCTACCCGTAGTTTTTGCCCTTGCGCCTTATTTATTGTATAAATCGGTTTAGGCGTGAAGACGTTACAAACAAACTCACTTTCGTTTTTATAATATTAGTTAGGATGATGGAACGAGACAATACTTTTCAAATGGCATTGTCAACAAAACAGAAAGATTTATATACTTTAAACAAAATGGTGACAGGTGGCGGAAAATGACATAGACGCAATATGTAATTTTTAGAAGGATTTAAAGGATCTTTTTCAAGTACAATGAATGATAAGAATCACATTGTTCCGTCTGCCTGTGTGTCAAGACCTTTTATCTCTAGAACGCATGAAGGTATTGAGTTTACATTAAAACTATACCTTCAAGTCTGTGATCCCTTGGAACTGTGAAAAAATCAACCCTCTATGTCGACGTAAATAAAAGATATGGCCGTTTATGTCGCAAGTTTTTTATGATACTTAATTTTTCATTTAATTTAACTTTATTTTCTTTGTACTAATTATTTGGTTTTTTATTTCTTATTATATAATTTATTAATAATTGCAAATGAATTGATAGTTAAAATTTATAAGTTGCTATTGATGAATATTCTTTTTATATGAAATACTATGTTGCTGTGCCCTAACAGGGTCCATAATTGTACTTTGGCAATAAGCTTCATTTAACATCATTTCACATTATGGTACGCAAATAAACATGAATATGAATAAGTTTATGCGGAACCCTTGATGCGCGAGTCAGACTCGCCTTTGTCCGGTTTTTCCCACTGGTTTATTTGACAGTTTAGATAGAACGGTATTTCCAATCACTGGATTGGATACACCGTTAACACAGCAGTTAACGTTTCGGACTACTTCTTTTCAGTAGGCCTACCATGACGTCTTAAAGCAGAACTTATTCCACTGAGGGAAAGAGATGATGCTAGACACCCTGTATAGCTCTGTCTCATTCCCTCAGTGGAATTAGTTCTGCTTTAAGACGTCATGGTAGGGTAGCTGGTTCAATAAATGATGATTTTAAACCAGTTTTTCAGTTTTGTTTGATGAAACGAAGTCAAACTTCCGTCAGTAAGTGGAAACTGTCTCCAACTCGTACCGGATTAATAAGTCCTTGGTATTGTTTTCACGGGTTGAAAAACTTTTTTTTAAAGTAGGTGATTAAGGTATGATAAGCAACCTGTTTGGACTGAATTGAAAAACAAGTTATGTTATATTTATAATATAACTAGTTTTTTATCGTTGTAACGCAGCCAAAAATATCCGAAATAAATTATTATTATTAATTATATCCTTACTAATATTATAAAAGCGAAAGTGAGTTTGTTTGTTTATTACATCTTCACGCCTAAATGGCTAAACCGATTTTAATGAACTTTGGTACAGAGATAGTTGGGACCCTGCAGACGGACATAGGCAATTTTTTTTCAAAGAGTCAAAAATGAGGGAGAAAGAGGAAAAAAAAGGGAAACTTAGCTTTGCTATTGCAATAAATCAGGCGTAAGGGCAAAAACTACAGGTGGCAGGTACCTGCAAATCAGGAAAGGGGAGCTGTCGTACCCCGAATTTAACGCGAGCGAAAGCTAGTTAATTATAATATATGATTACTAGCTGTGACCAGCGCTTTCACCCGCTGCACTTAGGGGTCTGAAAGATAAATAGTAACCGATTCTCAGACTTACATCTACATAAGAATCGGTCGAGCTGTTTCGGAGGAGTACCTACGGGAACGAACATTGTGACACGAGAATTTTATATTAGAAGTTTTTTTTTGTACATAAATGTAAAAATATACATACTTGGAAAAATTAGTACGGATTAGCATGGATAATTATCTTGGTAATTTTGAAAGGATGGTATTTAAAAGTACTTCAATTTATTCCCATTTCATTTACCTAATTTTACCTGTGTTCCACCAAATAAACTGAATGTGCACCAAAATATGTTAATTAAAATATGTCATAACGAGCATCAGCGCACTACAATAAAAAAGTGTTAATATCTTTATCCATTTTCTATTAATGCAAGTCGTTACTGGCACTCGCCGGCCGCTGCCGCGGCACCGCTCGCTCCGCTCGCTCGGCTCGTGCGTAGGGGGTCACAGTTTTACCCTAACCTACGCATTTTTTAACATTCAGGAAAGAATATTTGGTGCACAATCAGTATTTTTGGTGAACACAAAAATATTATCCATTTTGAAACCCTTCTTTTTATGGGATGGGAAATCATCAAACATTTCCCCCGTTCTGGGCGGAGTGGAACTGTCACACTTGAACAGACTTAAACCCATCTATATTCCTTTCATTTGCCCTTTATGTTCCGGGGCCGCGGTATCTCTTTCGAACAACACACAAAGCCGGGCTGTCTACCCCTGTGACTTGTTAATAGAATTGAAAAACATGCCAAACGAAGTCTTCTGGAAGCCGCTGTTATAGGCCGGAATGTTTTAAAGACTCTTAAAAGCCTGAACCAGCAGCAGGTTTTTGGAACAACCAGCCACTTTTGGTCCACCAGGGTTACTGCATGTGACCCTGGTGGACCCCTCCGCTAACTTTGAACACCGCTAACAAAAACAGGGTTCAAAGTTAAAAAATCATCGTCAATTAGTTTCTCGTCAGTAAATATCACTGTCTTTTGTTATATTTATCTAAGTACCCAAAATACTTAACATCAAACGTAGTAACGTAGAAGATATTTCAAGGTCAGTAATAAAATGCAATAATTATTATGTTCGTATACTTATTCCAAAATTAGCTCCAGCAATTAATTAACAGGTATTCGTTTAAAATTAAAACAAATTCACTCGAAGAACTGATCCGCAAAGGAGAAAAAAATACATAAAAACTTGACCATTACGACGCAGTTTTAAAATAGAGCACAGAAACAAGGAAAACAATCGTGATGGGGTTTGCAGGTTGTTCCAGGGTTGCAGGTTGTTCCAGAGATGCGGTTTATTCGCAAGAGATACCGCGGCCCCGGAACATAAATTCCAAAAGAAGGAACATGCGTTGGTTCAAGTCAGCAAAAGTCTGACACTTCCCTCTCCTGCTCCGCCCAGAGCGGGGGAAGTGTTTTGATGATGTCCCATCCGTTAAAAAGAGCTGTAAATGTTATGAGAAATGTTACAGTCCTATTTGTTACTCAAACGTTTTGTCACCACATCGAAAACAAATACATATTCTAACGAACGTACACGTTTTGTACTTGTAAGTGTGGACTAAGCGAGTTCTATGACCGGTAAGGACAAAGGATAATCTTAGACGATTCGTTTAAGTACTTTTTATAATAGTGCTAATGGGATTGGTCAAGATTAGTTTGGGAAAATACAAATGTGCGCCAGGGTTCATCATTCATTTATCATTTGCGTAAGTGCGTTAGATCCTACTAACATTATATAAGAGAATGTTTGTGAGGATGGATGGATGGATGTTTGGCACAGAGGTAGATTATGGTCTGGAATAACACATAGGATACTATATTTAACGATATGACGCGGGCGAAGCCGCAAGCGCCAGCAAGTAAGATATTTTAATCATTTATTTGATGCAACAAAAGACACAATACAGAAATCAACACAAAAAAAAATATCAAGCTCAGAAAAAAAGACATAAATTTAACAAAACAAGGAAGAAGAAGGCGGTGACTATGCCCATGTAAATCTTTACACATCGCCTTTTAACTTACTCATTAGACAAAGAAAATTCAGCTTTTCCACACAACAGCTAACATGAACAAAAAACCCCAATTGTACAAATAAGAGTGTTTTGTTTTCAATATTCATTGCTATTATTGTGTAATTTATGTTTGTATATGTGAGTTGTGTTATTACACGGTAACTTAAAAACGTCTGAACCGATTTCGATGCAAAGGCGTAAGTAAAACTCAAATACGAAGCATTTATTTTAATTGATGACGTAAGTAAATTAGTGATGGCACGGTTGGTGCAATGGCTGAGCGATTGACTGCTGCGCTGCGTGTCGCGGGTTCGATTCCCATACGGTTTTTTTTATATTTGTATGACCTGCAGATACCTAGTTGTTTCGGGTCTGGCTGTTTGTGTATGTGAGTTTAAATGTTTGTTAACGCACCCACGATACAGGAGAAATTTCTAGTGCAACGTTAAAAAAAAATATATAAAAATTAGACCGCCAGAGACACTTTTGAATGTCAAAAACAAAAAATATGAATGTACATCCCCAGTCATAATAACTTTTGAAGATGCCGTAGTTGCCCATTCCAAAGAGTTGATATCTATGGAAAGTAGGTAGGTATTTGAAGTGCAATTAGACCATTATGTTAATTATGATGAATCCACAGCTGTTAAGCATGGGTTAGTGGATTTTATTCCCAGGTCGCGTAAAGTAATAATGGGATTTTTCGTCAGGATTTTTTCTGTGGCAGGGCGCTATCTATGAAACTACTCCAGCGATTCCGAGCATTCTTTCCCTTGAAGGAAGTTTCATTATCCCGAGCATCATAATATATATAATGCTACTCTTTATAGAACCATTTACTGTGATATAGACAATTGACATATTATTATATACTTTAACTTTTTATAATTTTGACATTATTACTAAACTCACTGACATTTAAATTACTTTTGCCATGTAACATTTTAACATTTCTAATATTTTGCTAATTTCACTTAAAATTAATTATATTGTTATGTGATTCATCATCATCTGCCTAGCCTTTTCCCAGTGTTATCGGATGCAGCTGAATACCAGTATTTTACATGGAGCGACTGCTATCTGACCTCCATAACCCAGTTAGTACTGGGTAATACGATACCTCTGGGTAAGACTGGTTGTCAGACTTTCGGGACACTGACTATCTCTAACGACTGTCAAAGATCTACAAATGACGGCCGGGAACAACAGCTTAACGTGCTTTCCGAGGCACGGAAGAAATCCGGTATGTAACGGGTGGTCACCCATTCATTGTTATGTGATTAATGTGATTATTTAATGACAACAATTTTAAACATTTGCACGCCATAGTATATGGCAAACATGTCTGAACCATTTTTATTACTTTTATGTCATCATACATGCATTTTTATCTGTATGTAAACACAAATAAATATGTCTTATCTCATCTTAAACATTCCTGTGGGATAGTGTTCTAAAATACTGGCAGCATCCAGTTAGACTGGAAGTCGACCCCAACATAGTTGGAAAAAGACTAAACAGTAGATGACCTACACAGACAAACAGTCAACAAACCGTATCTAGTTTAGTTAACTGACTGTCATACATAATCTTCATTAATGAAGGTAAAACTAAACAAAAAATAAAATTTTAATATAAACAAAAAGTCTAACAAAAGGAGGATGTCATGTTATTTAAAATTTATTACGTTAATGTAATGACATCATATAAGTTCAAAAGAAGTAAAAAATGTTGTGTTCATAATTTTATGACTAAAGAAAATCGTGCAAAAATAAAAGAATGAATGTATATCATTGTATTCAGTGCAACCTGAACAACCTGTATCACCCATACAGGTTGTTCTCAACATGGCTTGGATGCGGGTTGCTTCGAAAGTAATAACACGCCCCCGGAACACATAAGGCAACAGAAGGAACATGGATGGGTTTATTAGTGCCAGAGGAGATTCAGACTTATTTCAAAATCGGAATTGGTTCAATTTCCTTTACCGGGAATCCCGAAACATGGATTTGGAAACGACTGTGGACAAAATCTATGATTTACAGCAGTCCAGCAGACATACATTTTGTAGAAACCATGATGACAATAATATATGATTATTGTAGTTCTTCTACAATTACAGTAACATTATAGTATAAAGTGTGTCATTACAATTTTAGAGTTCAGTAGACGAATGTGGAAAACTAAATTTCTACTAATTAAACTATCTGACGCACGCGCCACCATCAGCGAGACATTTGAGTGAGTAAGTCCATACTGCAACCGCCAGGGCACAATCAATTTAACCCATAGTAGAGTACAATGAATATATTGGATCACAGTTTTTCAATGATTTTTTTCTGATAGCGATTCTTTCTTATTAATCGCAAAAGTTTCACGCGAAAACTATGATTTGGATGGAATTTGCCAAACAGAAATTTATAACATACTAGCTTTTGCGGCCTTGCTCGCGTTAAATTCGGGGTAACACAGTTCCCCTTGCGCCTTATTGATTTGTAATAGCAACGCTATTTTTTCCCTTTTCTTCCCTCTTTCTCCCTCAAATCCCACTTTTTTAAAATAAAAATTAGCCTATGTCCGTCTCCTGGTTTCCAACTATTTCTGTACCAAAATTCATCAAAATCGGTGTAGCCATTAAAGCGTGAAGACCCCTTCACGCTTTAATGGCTTGGTGGACAAACAAACAAACAAGGATTATTTCTTTAAATATTGTATTGCTTTTAGTTCTCTCTTGTGTGATAATTATAATTAAATTCATATGAAAATATTTGTACACCAGAAATGGCTAGAATATATGAGTTTGTGATTATTGTAACATCTTCTGTAGGACCTTCTGATTTGCTGAAGTCTGTAAAATCATGAACGCCCCGTTCGACACGGCTAGGAAAACTGCATACGGAACACTTTTTGCACTTGCCCCGGTTTTTTTATGTAAACATAATATTATACATAGGTAAATAAGTATGTGTGTTTCACAGTCCAGTGTCCACAGTAATAGTACCTATACACTTTTAATACGACGGCATTATTTTAATAATGACGATTATTTATTTATTTGATGCAATTGTTCGTTGAGTGACGAGTCTAGTCTTTAGTGTTATTTTATTTTAAAAGAGTCATTATGTTTGTAGTATTGTTTCTGAAAGAAAGAAAGAATGTACTTTTCGCTTACTAAATAATATTGCACAGTTTTGTAATCGGCCTTTTTCCAGATTTCCCTTTATTTATGGATGAAAAATCATCAAATAAGTTGTGAGTTTCAGATTGTATTACCTAAAACCCACCCATGATTCTTCTTTTGCCATTTAGGTCTGTATGTTCCGGGGCCGTGGTATCTTTTGCGAACAACCCGCAACCGCAGCAAGCAGTGGCCCTGGCAGGGCCCTCTGCTTTGCTGTATCTCTTTGAGGCGTTCGTGGATCAGAAACACGCCGTACACACGGCCTGTCGTTAATAAACAGATGAACGGTGAGCTACCCATTGCTTACCGTCCACAGACCTGCATATATGGTTACCAGGTGTCGTCTCGCGGCGCCCTTCCCGACTACCCTCAGGTCGGCTCACAGCTCAACTTTACAGCAAAATTTTACATGGAGCTACTGCCCTTTTAAGCTATACAAGTCAATTACCCCAGTAATCATATGATAACCCTTGGTGAGATTGCTTACGTGTGTCAAGTAATCATTTACCACACACACACAAAACATTACATACGATAGGAAACCATCAAATAACTTCTCGCGCTCTGAGCAAAGCGGCCGGCACTGTCAGACGTAATATATAAATTTGAAAAAATAGAAACCTTTGACTTGATTTTGACTTTGACTAAATCCATCCACGTTGTTTCGTTTGTCTTTTGGAAAAGATACCGCCAAAAAGATCTTATTCATAAACCCGCAACCCAGTTGCAAAACCCTGGAATGAAGTTTGTACTGGACTTTTTTGTGCAGTTTTAAAATTGATTGTACACACGACGGCACATCAACCTACACAAAACTATTTTCTCTAACTATGATCTCTCTACTACGGTGTGCGATCCGTAGTAGAGAGACCAGTTTATAATAGTTTAGGATAGGTTGACCTGCCGTCGTGTGTACTTCAGCTTCTCTCCACTACAACACTTATTACGTAATGGATGCCAAATAAGCAGTTGTCCCATGTAAAATACTGTTGTTCAGCTGCTTCCGGTTACGACTAAAACCTGACCCCTTGACACTTGAAGAAAGGCTAGGCAGATGATGACGACTTGCCAAGCTTTTTTTTGGGGTGGGAGTTCATCAAATAACTTCCCCCGCTCTGGGCGGAGCGGGGGAGAGTGTCAGACTTGTACTGACTAAAACCCACCTATGTTCTTTCTATTGCCCTTTACGTTCCGGGGCCGCGGTATCTCTTTCGAACAACCCGCAACCCCGGCAGGCGGAGGCTCTGGCAAGCCCCTCTGCTTTGCTGACATCTCTTTGAGGCGCGCGTGAAACACAAACGCGCCGTCGACACGGCCTGTCGTCAATAGACGGACGGACGGTGAGCTACCCATTGCTCACCTTCCACGGGCCCGCATCTACGGTGGCCGGGAGTCGTGCGAATTGTCATGCTTACTTTAACTTTTAAACAAACTGATATAAAAGTGATTCAACAGAGCAAGGTATGTACAATAACATAGATATTTTTCCATTTTGCCTACAACAATAAAAATATCATACCGACTTGGGAAATTCAACCACAACAAACGAAAGGTAAGGTCCATTTTAACGTTAACCCTCTGACAAGTCAATGTGTCATCTATAAGACTATTAACTCACTTATCGTTTTTAACGGTTATTATTTTTAATGAAAATCATCATTAGAGTTATAAGGAAGGTTTTTCCTAATGACTTGTTTTCGGGTCAATTTTAAATGACGCGTTCTTTCACATGGTTTTAGTGAAGAACACTAAATAAATTTTAAAGCTTAATTATACTTAGCCGAAAATTGCACAAAATGCGACCGGGCAATTCGTAAATATGTATTATTATTAACACTTAAAACGGGATATTTACCATGTTTGTTATTTATTCTGAGTTTCCCATATTTCGGCGATGTGGCAAACGCTATGATCACGGATGAAATGAATATCGGAAACTCAGAATAAAAAACAAATATGGTAAATATCCCGTTGTATATGTTAATAATAATGTTAGTGACCATGTCAGTTTAAAGACTTATATGTAATGCTAGCAACGCTAGCTAGCACGCGGACAAAGCCGCGGGCACCAGCCCGCGGCTTTGTCCGCGTGATGATTGAAACAAATATATCATATGTGTTATTCCAGACTAAAATATAAAAAAGATTTAAGATATAAAAAAACAATTAAAACCTACAAACCACGAATATTTTATCAGAGATAACTAATCGATCACATGTTGCTTGAGTTAAATAAAGACTAATGTCATTTTAATAATATCTTTCATTAATTAATTAAATAGTTCATTTTTAATTCGATAGTGGCGCGTGGTCGACAATTTGAAAATCATTAAGGTCTTCAATGAGTGTATTCTTAGAACCTTCATAATTATTTATTTATCGTCTAAATTAATGGCTTTTAATTGTAATATCGATCATCATCAACTGCCTAGCCAACATATTTAACTTCACGCCTGTTATCAATGAAGAGTTAGGCAGAAGTGCACTTAATAGAGCACCCACATTTTACCAATAATGTATTGGATCCATGTAATGTAAGGATTGGAAGCAAGAATATTGCCATCAACTGAGCACAAATCCGTGACTGCTACTGAGAAATTTCTTAAAAAATAAGCAGTACCTTATCACTCAAAACCTATGTATGAAATTAGAATAAATATATATATTTGTTTTTATAAAAAAAAAACTGTAGACATACTGTGCATACATCACAATACTTACTAATATTGTGTGTAAGTGAGTTTATTTGTTTGTTACGTCTTCACGCCTACATGGCTAAAATGAATTTTGGTACAGAGATAGTTGGGACCCTGGAGACGGACATAGGCTAACTTTTGTTAAAAAAAAGGGAGAAATGAGGGAGAAAGAGGGAAGAAAAGGGAAATCTTAGTTTTGCTTTTACAATAAATAAGGCGCTAGGGCAAAAACTACAAGTAGCAGGTACCTGCAAATCAGGAAAGGGGAACTGTGTTACCCCGAATTAAACGCGAGCGAAGCCGCCGGGAATCGGACTCAGGACAGTATGTTCAGCAGTTGTCTGTGATGCTTTGTATATTTTTTTATTGTTATTTTGATTGCTCGTCGGCATTGTGACGATTTTTTTTCTTTCAGTAGTCCAATGAAGCAGTCAATAGGATCAAAACAAATACTTGACTTACCCAAAAACGATCGAACTCCCAACGTCCCCCTGGCAACCGATAGTATCATAGCCAGGGTTGAGACGCCACCCCCTGCGAAGATATACGCCTGCTTGGCGCTCCCCCCTGCAGCATTCACATCTTTGCGCCGCCTCCAGAGAGGGGCACAAGATGACGCACAGACGAAGATGCCGAAGACTATGCATTCCCACGCTAGCCAACCACCGTTCATGTTGCTGAAAAGAGAGAGAAGGGAAAAGATCAGTATGGTTACCATGACCATGTCTTAAGCAGTACTTATTCTAGTGCGAAAATGAGATGGCGCTAGAGATCCTGTATAGCTCTGTCTCGTTTTCTCCCTGGAATAAGTCCATAAATACTGTTTTAAGGTTTTATAGTAGGGTAGCTGGTAATTTCGAGGGTTAAGGTTTTTCGTGTAGACCAGGCTGACTGGAATTAACTGAACTATAGTAAATGCCAACTCAGAGGGTTATTTGTGGCAAAAAAACGCTCACATCATGAGGCCCATTGCTGGCAAAAACACTTACATCCGAGGGTTCTGTCCAAACTTGCGACATAAACAGCCATATCTTTTGACTGCGTAGACTTAGAGAACTGATTTTGTCACAGCACAAAGGGACACCAGTGTTGAGAATATGTTTTTAATTTCAACTCGATACCTCCACGCGTTCCTGAGATAAAGGGTCTTGACAGACAGACAGACGGGCAACAAATTGATCCAATAAGGGTTCCGTTTTTTCCTTTAAATCTATATCATATGTTTGTTACGCAGCATTAGGCTGAAATATTAATTTTGTCTTGGTATCCGTAGGTTTTTTTTTTCACAAGTAAATATTGAAAACCGAAATCCTATAGAAACCAGCGGGTTCCTTGATAACAAAACATCATATTGAATGGTAACCATCTTGTCGCAGTCACGACGTGCAGTCTGTCAGCGTTTTGTTCCGTCCTGAAGTATTTATAAATAATGTTCATGCTTCATATTTTTATTGTTTTAATATTGTGTTTGTTATTTTTGTATGCACTGCACGTCATATCATTACCACAAATAAATTAGTTTTCTTTCAAAGCGTAACTAAGGTTTACAACAAAAGGAAGATACGTATTTATAAGCTGTGTGATAATATTATGTTTATAGTACTACATCAATGTCGTTTTCCGTTTATTCATTTTTGTACATTATTGCTTATTCAAAAGTAAATAAAACATTGTAAAAAATAGTAGCTCACGGGTATCGGAAATAGGATCCAAGTTACTGGCAGTCAGGGCTCCAGAGAGAGGAACCTCCTAACGATACGAGCCGTGTCCAGAAGTACCGTTGTAGCAAACCCTTGATCCAGCTGCCTAACGAAAGCCTCTTCAGACGATAGTGTTGTAACAATGTTATTGACCGAAGACCAAGAGAAATTTATTCATCTACGTAAAGAGGTAATTGTATTTTCTTTTAAAAAATAAAATGTCACCAATTACAATATCTGTGCGACCGTTTCATTTATAAATTTGAAATATTCTATCCAACTAATGTTATAAATGCAAATGTTTGTGAGGATGGATGTATGGATGTTTGTTACTCTTTCACGTCGAAACGGCTGAACGGATCTCGATGAAATTTGGCACAGAGGTAGATTATAGTCTGAAATAACACATTACAGGAATTTTTTTTCGATAGCACGCGGCCGATGCCGCGTGCGCCAGCTAGTATTAACTATTTATATGCAGTTCTTGACTTTGAACACCGTTCACCTCAACCCGAAACAGCTGTGCATGCACATGTTTATAGTTCAAATATCAAAGATGGCGGCGTTCCGCTAAATGTCATGTGTCATGATTCAAAACAATAGTAATTATAGCGCCCTCTATAATGAGAATGTACAAAGATTATCGTCATAATTATATGTTGCATATATGCACTTGTGTCCAGATTATCTGTAAATTACGTATATCGTACGATTGACGTGTTTTATTTCTTTTGCAGGGAAATCAAAATAACTCATACATAACATTACGCCTGGTAATCAGCCAACGATTAGGCAGAAACGTAGCTACTTATATACGTAAGTTGACCATCATTGCGCAATTGTGTTTTGTTTAAACTTTTCCCTACCCTAGGAATTTCATCTTTATTGTGGGTGCGTTTACAAACATTTCAACTCACATACACAGACCCAGAAAAACTATCTGCAAGCCAGACAAATACTTGTTCCGTGTGGGAATCTAATCCGCGACATGTAGCGCAAAGGTCAAACGCTTAGCCACTGCGCCAATCGTGTCATCAAAAGTTATGTTTAATTCCCAAGTCCTGGCACCTCCCCCCCACCCGCTCCACCCAGAGCCGAGGAAATTATTTGATGAGTAACTTCCACCCGTGACTTTTTCCGCGTGGCATAGTTAGTTTGGGCTAACGCTAACTTTAACCCGCGTGATGATCGAAAAAAAATATATTTCTCTCCCCTTTTCTTCCCTCTATCTCCCCCTTTTAACACTTTGAAAAAAAAAAACGCCTAAGTCCGTCTCCAGGGTACCAACTATCTCTGCACCAAAATTTATCAAAATTAGTTCGGCCACTTAGGCGTGAAGACGCAATAAACAAACTCACTTTCGCTTTTATAATATTAGTAAGGATTGCCCATACGTTAAAAAGGTGTATGTTTCTTTAATGCCGGATTTAAGTGATGTTATACAAAGAAGATACAAACATACAAAGTGGCAGATAATAGCTAGGCACAGTATTAATTATTATCTCCTTGGAAACTACTGCCGCAGTGTGAAGCATTTATTTCAGTTTTTTACATACATGCATTCAACCCTTTATCCCAAACTCAAACTCAAAGCATTTATTTCAATTAGACCATTACAGGCACTTTTGAATGTCAAAAAACAAAATGATGACCCTACAGTCCCGGTCAAAAGGCATAATAACTTGTGAAAGTACCATAGTTGCCTATTTCAAAGCGTTGATCTCTATGGAGAAGAATGGGCAAGAAACTCCATGTCATCATCTGCCTAGCCTTTTCCCAACTATGTTGGGGTCGGCTTCCAGTCTAACCGGATGCAGCTGAATATCAGTATTTTCAGCAAGAAACTCCATGTACACTCTTTTAAATAATAATATAATTACAAAATCGTATTTACATCATTCATTTTGAGATTATACAAATATATGAGAACGATGTAGAAAGACGTGCAAAGAAGGTACCTACGTAGAAACCACCGAACGCCACGTTCTACGATCCATGCACACTTCGTTTTCCTCGTTCTCATTCATACACGTACGCCTTTCTGAAGAACCTCACTAATATTTAAAGCCCGTTTAAAGTCATTGCTCTTAGATAAAGCTTACTATAGTATCCAAGAATTTATAGAAGATCCAAAGTTAAAATAGAATATTAAAATATAATTATGTATGTGCTAAATGTTTATGGTTAGATATAAGTTTAATAAATATTGTTTATGTTGTTTATGGCTAGATATAAGTTTACTGAATATTGTTTATGTTGTTTAAGGCTAGATATAAGTTTACTGAATATTGTTTATGGCTAGATATAAGTTTAAATAATATAATATTGTGAAAGTTCCTACCATACGTGATATATTCTGCAATATAATTTTATTAGTTTTAAGTCATTTTGCTGCGCCCTAACAGGGTCATGTACTCACTAGTTATAAGCCTAGCGTGTAACTTTTTTGTACATTGTGCATTTAATGAATAAATAAATAAGGTTAGCATAATTAAGTCCTCCTAAGGATTCCCCTACGGAGATCGCCGGATGTTTGCGGGAGAGAACTTCAAACCAACCCAGGCGAAGTCAGAGGCGCTCCGAGCGTTTGGGCTGAGCGCGAAACGACTCCCGGCCACCGTAGACGCGGGTCTGTGGGCGGTGAGCAATGGGTAGCTCGCCGTCCGTCCGTCGACAGGCCGGGGAGACCTTTGTCAGCAAAGGAGCATGGCAGGGCCACCGCTTGCTGTGGTTGGGGGTTGTTCTAAAGAGTTACCGCGGCCCCGGAAAATAAACGCCAAAGGAAGGAACATGGGTGGGTTTTAGGAAGGCAAAGTGTGACAACTCCCCCCAGAGAGAGGGAAGTTTTTTTTTTGATTCCGCAAAAAAAAGGAATCCCCTTCCGGAGTTACCAGTCCCACCTGCCTTTTATATTTGTTATGTGTGTGTTTATATTTGTCGCCTTTCACTAATCCTCTCCTCATAATTGCTGACGTAAAAACAACTATTCCAAATACTTAGATACGTCATTACAAACACTATGACTCAAGTTCACACACTTAGCTTCCATTGTTCTAATTAAATTCACACTCTAATCAATATTTGCCTTTACCGAAAAGAAACACCTGCATACATGACGCATTTATTACGAAATATTAACGTTTTCTACATAATGGGTATTAAAAATACTTCTAGTTTAGGGTATCGCCGGGATAGATGCCACACTTTTAGAAATAATTGATATTCTCCCACAAAAAAAAAACAAAACAAAAAATTAAATGATTTGTAAAACTGGCAAGTACTTTGGTTATTTATCAACAATGTCATGAAAAGTAAAAAAATAGCGTCGTAGCGATTTTTACGGACATCCACTTTTTGCTTAGTCTATATATAATTTACGTTTAGGAGACACGACCAACTGAAAAATAAGACATATATCCCCACACAACTTTGATCGTACCTTGATCTCCCATGCAATCGCACAGAGCCAAAAGCCACGGTCCACTTAGTAGTAATCTTATGTCAAGTAATTACAACTCTATCCAATATTTTTTCTTTACATTCAATCGCTATGTCTATAACTTACAAACTGGAAATGAATCTAAAGTAGTAATAAAACCGCCGCGGGAGACGTGAGCAATGGGTAGCTCACCGTCCGTCCGTCTATTGACGACAGGCCGTGTCGACGGCGCGTTAGTGTTCCACGCGCGCCTCAAAGAGATGTCAGCAAAGCAGAGAGGCCTGCCGGGGCCACCGCCTGCCGGGGTTGCGGGTTGTTGTTGTAGTAAAAGTCTGACACTCCCTCCCGCTCCGCTCCCAGCGGAGGAAGAGATTCGTAAAAAATTACTTCGGTTAGGACGCGGAATCACAACTCTTAAGACAAAATAAAGGTTATCGTGACAATCAGTACCCCACAATTCTGATATATAACAATACAAAGAAATTATGAGGTCATGAATATGTATGAATGGAAAAAGTTTCTCATTTTCCATTAACTATTTATAGACGTTAGGAAATATACGGAAGAACATGCAGCCGCATACAATACGATTGAAAAGATCATTGTCTTATAGATACCTGTTTTATTGTGTCTTGGATATGGTAATATAGGTATTATAACTAAACAATTATCATGTGCCTAGCCTTTTCTCAACATATTATATAGTCGGTGTAGGCTGTCATTGTAACTGAATGCCAGTTTACATGGACCGAATGCATATCTGACCTCCAAATCAATGTTAACGCTTGTAAGATTGGTTGTCAGACTTTTGGGCCACTACCTGTGAGGCCTGTTAAATACCATTGGAATATCAAGCCATAAGTCTGGAGGTCGAAGCTACTGACGTCGCGTCGACGGCGCGTTCGTGTTCCACGCGCCTCAAAGAGATGTGAGCAAAGGAGAAGGGCCTACGGGCCACCACCTGCCGGGGTTGCGGGTTGTTCGAAAGAGATACCGCAGCCCCGGAACATAAAGGGCAAAAGAAGAAACATGGCTGGGTTTTTGTCAGTAAATAATATAAATACCAGCAGTTTGTTTTCACGAATCAATCAAATAACTTCTCCCGCTCTGGCAAAGCAGTGAAAGTATCAGACTTTTAATGACTAAAACCCACCCATGTTCCATCTTTTGCCCTTTCTGTTCCGGGACCGCGGTATCTCTTTCAAGAAACCCGCAACCCCGACAGGATAATTTAGCAGATTAAACGGTTTTATCGAAGTAGAAAATGGCCGCAAATCTATCTATTTATGCCAAAAACAATAGGTAGGTACTTACTTTTAAGTTCTTGGTAAATACGTCGAATCGTTGCCAAAAGTCTTACGAATACCTACTCCCAAATACAGTGAGCATCGGGTTTGTTTTGATGGAAATTCACAATTTAAAGACAAAAATAGTTTTCGACTGTGACTTGTGGCGCATCGAATACATCAGAAATACATAATATCACGTACCACGTACAACTCAAATTTTATTTCAGAATAATCCTTACTTAATATTATGAAAGCGAAAGTGAGTTTGTTTGTTTGTTACGTCTTCACGCCTAAATGACAAAACCGATTTTGATGAATTTTGGTACAGAGATAGTTGAGACCCTGGAGACGGACATCGCTAATTATCAATGAAAAAATGAGTATTTGACTATCACCACGCGAGTGAAACCGCGGGGCGCAGCTAGTTATGAATAAATAATTTAAAAACATTTTCAACATTTCAATTAAAATCTATCTATATTTCTATCTAGTACATTACTGGGCCTATTTGGCGCAGCCATGAGACAATATTAGCTATGCTTTTTTTTCTTTCTTTTTTATTTCTTTGTCGTCTTTAATTTTTTTTTCAATGTTATGTGAACTTATGGCAAGTGACAAATAAACCTGTTTTCTTTCTTTAGTTTTTTTTTTTATAATATTAGTTTCATTTTTTTTTTCAAAATGTTCATACTTTTTTGTGGATTTAAAGAACCCGAACAAGAAAATTGGTTCAGTTTAAGAATCTCGAGTCACCACACTAGAGCTCATGCATTTATAATGTAACTCCTGGTTTGTTTAGATCAGTTTAGACTCGTTTCATTTTCCGTCTTCTTTATTATTGGGTATTGCATGTTAGCTGAAATAAACACCGGATGTAGGAGTGTATTATTGATCCAATAACCGATATTAATGCAGGTAGTCAATCAAATAAAGACAAGAGCAAGGGCGAGCATTCGTTCTGCCATTGTGCATGATGTAAACACGACCACCAATCAACCTATACAAAACCAGTTTACACGAATCTCTACGTACTGTGGTGCGTGAAATCTATGCGAAGCGAGGCCTTCTTATGCTGGTAATGTGTGTATTACATTAAGTACCTATATACGGAAAAAATATGTAAGAAACAATATAATTACTCTGAAATCCGTTCGTTCAGATTAATTTCTAAATACTGTTTCTACTAGCTTCTCTTTCATTGTCTTGTTGGAAAATTGCTCGTGGCTAAATAATAGCAGCCGCTCAGGACGATCTTTAGGTTAAGCCGCGCTTGCCTAGGTTGGTCTGTGGATGGGTGACCACCTGTTCATACCGAGTTTCCTCCGTGCCTCGGACACGTTAATCTGTTGGTGTCGGCTATCATTTGTAGATCTTTGACAGTCGTTACAGATAGTCAGTGTCCCGAAAGTCTGACAACAAGTCTTACCGAGAGGTATCGTATTACCCAGTACTAACTGGGTTATGAAGGTCAGATAGCCAGTTGCTCCGTGTAAAATACTCTTATTCAGCTGCATCCGGTAAGACTGGAAGCCGACCCCAACATAGTTGGAAAAAGGCTAGGCAGATGATGAGCCTTGTGTTGTGGTGTGGTGTGATAGCCAAGTCATTCAAGTAGGTTCTCGAACTTTTCAGATTAATGTGCGTATTGAATAATTATCTCTTGTTTCGAAGAAGGAAAACATCGTGAGGAAACTAGCATGCCTTTTTGCGGGTGGGCAATTCTTACTTCCTTACTAATATTATAAAAGCGAAAGTGAGTTTGTTTATTTGTTACGTCTTCACGCCTAAATGGCTAAGCCGATTTTGATGAATTTTGGTACAGAGATAGTTGAGACCCTGAAGATAGGCAGTTTTTTTTAAAGATGGAGAAATGAGAGAGAAACAGGGAAGAAAGGGGAAAACTGAAGCTTTGCTATTACAATAAATAAGGCGCAAGGGCAAATGCAAATCAGGAAAGGGGAACTGTGTTACCCCGAATTTAACGCGAGCGAAACCGCGGGCATAAGCTAGTCTAGCTATAAATTAAGTTATTTGATGACTAGCTTTTGTCCGCGGCTTCGCTCTTGCGCCTTATTGATTTGTAATAGCAACGCTAAGTTTTCCCTTTTCTTCCCTCTTTCTCCGTCACATCCCACTTTTTTTTAAAAAAAACTTAGCCTATGTCCGTCTCCTGGTTCCCAACTATCTCTGTACCAAAATTCATCAAAATCGGTTTAGCCATTAAAGCGTGAAGAGGTAACAAACAAACAAACTCACTTTCGCTTTTATAATATTTATACTTGATTGGACTGTGAGATTGTTCGACAGAGTTAACGTGGTACATTAAGGGCAAAATGGAAATGGAACATGAACGAATTTTAGTCTGTCACGTCTTTCAGCTCTGCCAACAGTGGGAAAAAAATAAAATTATTTCCCAGACAGAAAAGCCTGGTTCAAGTCCTTCATTCCCTGTATCTAGCTTCACCCGTTACTTCGATCTAGATACATTTCAAGACTAAACTTATGAATATAAATCTAGCATCATCAAGCACGAGGATACCTTCGGTTTGTTTCTATTTTTGCTTCATCTGTCAAAGAAGTCATAAAGGCTAGGTACGACTGCAAGCGATAGTAGCAGCGGGAGACACTCGGGGCTTCGGGCGCCGCGGGACGACTCCCGGCCACCGTAGATGGGGGTCTGTGGATGGTGAGCAATGAGTAGCTCACCGTCCGTCCGTCTAGTGACTACAGGCTGGTTTGATGACGCGTTTGTGTCACAAGCGCGCCTCAAAGAGATGTCAGCAAAGCAGAATGCAAAGAGGGGACTGCCAGGGTTGCGGGTTGTTTGCAAAAGATACTGCGGCCCCGAAACATAAAGGGCAAAAGAAGGAATATGAGTAGCTTTTAGTCAGTGAAAGTCTGACACTCTCCCTCGTTCCGCCCAGAGCGAGGAAAGTTATTTGATGATTTCCCATCAGCAAAAAAAATAATTAATAAATTTCTTAGTTCTGTGATTTCGAAGAATTTAACATTCCATCTTTTTCCTAAAACAATGTTTGTTTTATGATGAAATTTTCTTTTTCATTAACCTCTCAAGGACCGCCATTATTTACGTCAACTATCCGTCAAGCACCGCTGGGCGGGCTCTTGTCGTAAGCGTAATCTGATTTTAAGACTTATCTTTACTACAAATACAGTTTTAAATCGGTCAGGGTTTGGTGGCACAAATTTGTGCCAGCGGGGCTCAACGGTAATACTTGTTTACTGGCACATTTTTGTACCGCTGGGGCTCTAGAGGTTAACTCAGAAATTACCAAATAAAAAAAGTGATTGAAAAATATGAGTTACCTATTACATATAAGATTCCAGGAATGCAGTGATGAACATCACCTGCCCAGCTTATTCTCACACATATGTAGCGGTCGGGTTCCAGTCTGTGAACGTGTGGTTTGTTTAAAAACTTAAGTCTGTTTTTTTGAAACAGTCATTCTTTTGCCTGTCGTCTGGCGATACGATAATTCGAAAACAAAGACAGTTCTCAGTGTATCAACTTCCAAGTATTTCGCCGTTTCTGATTGTGAGGAACAATTTAAACAGTTGTGATGGCAACTGAATGGATTGTCAGTTTGTCAATGTTACTGTGTTATGTCGAAATTTTCAGTCATTCTCTCTGAGTATCAGGTCTAACTATATCTATAAAAATCTAGATTTGCATCTTCAAGAACTCCAGATTAAAAATCCTTACTATCCTTACTAATATTATAAAAGCGAAAGTGAGTTTGTTTGTTTGTTTGTTACCTCTTCACGCTTTAATGGCTAAACCGATTTTGATGAATTTTGGTACAGAGATAGTTGGAAACCAGGAGACGGACATAAACTATTCTTTTTTTTTAAAGTGGGATTTGAGGGAGAAAGAGGGAAGAAAAGGGAAAACTTAGCGTTGCTATTACAAATCAATAAGGCGTAAGGGTAAAAACTGCAGGTAGCAGGTACTGTGTTATACCGAATTTAACGCAAGCGAAGCCGCGGGAAAAAGCTAGTAAATTATATAATATAAATTATGATATGAATTACAAAGGAACCGCGAAAGCAAAGATAATATTAAAAGTACATCACTAGACGTCGGATTAAATGCACTGTCAAAGTGCCGAAATATGCACTAAAAATGCGTAATACGCACTAAAAAAACAAAACATGCCCAATCAAAATACTATTAAACTTTCGTTTCGTTTCATTTCTGCACAATTTTTTTTTATTTGTTTTTTATATTCCATAAAATCACATTAAAAGGCACTTAATTATTGTAGTATGTCGGTGTCGGGAGCAGGGTCCAAACCATGGGTGTTTAGGGCTCCAGAGACAGAGCCCTCCTCATAATACGGCCCGAACCGAGAAGTACTGCCTTCTGATTCAGAAAGCATAAGTGCTACGCTATCTTTTATAATAATACTAGCTGTGCCGAGCGGTTTCACCCGCTGAGGTTTAGGGGTATGAAAAATAGATGTTAGCCGATTCTCAGACCTACCCAATATGTACCCAAAATTTCATAAGAATCGGTCGAGCCGTTTCGGAGGAGTACGGTAAAGGTTTCACCCGCTGCTCTCGGAGGGGTATGAAAAATAGATGTTGGCCGATTCTCAGACCTACCCGATATGTACACAAAATTTCGTTTAAATCGGTCCAGCCGTTTCGGAGGAGTATGGGAACGAAAACTGTGACACGAGAATTTTATATATATATTAGATTTATATTCCATGTAATGAGGAGGGATGAAGCACATGTGACTAAAAGAGTGTTGGATCTGAATGTTGATGGACGGAGAGCGAGAGGAAGGCCAAAGAAAATATGGATGGACTAGCTTTTGCCCGCGGCTTCGCTCGCGTTAAATTCGGAGTAACACAGTTCCTCTTGCGCCTTATTGATTTGTAATAGCAACGCTAAGTTTTCCCTTTTCTTCCCTCTTTCTCCCTCACATCCCACTTTTTTTAAATAAAAATTAGCCTATGTCCGTCTCCTGGTTCCCAACTATCTCTGTTCCAAAATTCATCATAATCGGTGTAGCCATTAAAGCGTGAAGAGGTAACAAACAAACAAACAAACAAACTCACTTTCGCTTTTATAATATTAGTAAGGATTGTGTAAGGAATGATATGAAGGAGAAAGAAATAAATGATGCTGTGACGTCTGATAGGGGAGAATGGAAGAAGAAAACGTGTTGCGCCGACCCCAAATAGAATGGGACTAGGACAAGAAAATGATGATTTATATTCCCCATGTGAGCGGAGACCGTGTCTACATTCAACTCACCGCTAAAACCTTGACCTAGCCTTACACTACGCTACTAGAAGGAACGCAAAACAACCTGTATAACCCGTCACCTACCCCGTTACACTGACTCATTGCAATCGCCTCCATTTCTATAAATAACTCTTTGATTTACTAAGACAACTCGCGAAGCAAGTGAACCACGCCTTATAGAGCTCAAGTTATAATGGGAGCCGTGCGAAAGTTGTGATTAGCTAGTGTATATTGGTCTGTTCAGAAGTAGCGGATTAAATCATGATGCTTGTCGATGAGATATGCTATAATGGGTATCGGTGAAGGAAAATTCTTCAGTGTGACATGCAATAGAACTGCTATTCCGCGTTTATACTCGTGGTTATAAATAACTAGCTTTTGCCCGCGGTTTCGCTCGCGTTAAATTCGGGGTAACACAGTTCCCCTTTCCTGATTAGCAAGTATTAACTACCTGTAGTTTTTGCCCTTGCGCCTTATTTATTGTAATAGCAAAGCTAAGTTTTTCCTTTTTTTTTCCTATTTCTCCCTCATTTCTCACTTTTTTTTTAAATTATTCTATGTCCGTCTCCAGGTTCTCAACAAAATTAATGAAAATCGGTTATGCCATTCAGGCGTAAAGACTTAACAAACAAACAAACTCACTTTCGCTTTTATAATATTAGTAAGGAGTTTTTTTAATGGTCACAGACGTAGTTCATACGGATTTACCATTTTACGAATTTTAAAGTAATTTATCTTATTATGATGCTTCTAAAGCGGGTATAATAGCCCCCCTGACCTCATGCAGTTACTTCCACGTGTTTGTTGTAATAAATTTGTATTTTAAAACAAAGGACAAGTTTTATGAGAAATCATAAATTAAACACTTTACCGACCTACAGTCGCTTTCACCTTAATTATTTATACTAATTATTTTATTGAATGTTGGCCAACGGCCATTAATGTATAATGATCTTGAAATTATAAATACTTAATTAGTAAATGTATCACTAAGTTGAAACAAACGAAGGCGAAGATACTGTGACAAATGATTTTTGTTTCTTTACTGGGTTTAGTGGTGAGCACTCTTTTTGGGATCCGAACTTCAAAACAAAAAAAAAACAGAACGCTCATTTGATCACTTTGTTGCCCGTCTTTCTGTCTGTCTGTCTATGCCGACCTTTTATCTCGGGAACGCGTGGTGGTATCGAGTTGAAATAAGAACTATACACTAAAATCTGTTCCCTGTAAAAAAAACTTGAGAGGTATCAAGGAACACCCGGATGGAACAAAGTTATTATTTATATACAAAAAACCTGTATACACTCAACAAAAATAATCGTCGCTATACCACACTGTTCAATGCGAAATAGAAAGACGAAGCGAAATAACTGGCTTGCTTTCTATTAGAGAGAGAGAGAGAGACAGACAGAGAAACACGCGCACGCTGCACGGCTTACAACTATAGCAAAAAGTGTCTTTACAACTTTTGGTCTTATTTTTTTCCGTCTAGCCCCCTCTCACAACGCACGATAAGGAACTTCGTTCCAAAAATCAACACTCCAAGTCTACGCAATCAAAAGTTATGGCTGTTTATGTGGCAAGTTTGTACGGAACCATCGGTGCGTGAGTCTGACTTGGTCTTGGCCAGTTTTTCTTTAACCGTAACTATTCCTTGATTGTTTTACCTACAAACTGGATTATGAAGGTCAGATACACGATAGCCAGGATTTCACAATACTTCTATTTGTCTGCTGATTCCAATTATGTAGGTTCAACATTCGGTTAGACTGGACGCCAACCCTATCATAGCATCACAGTTAGTCAGGCAAAGAGTATACTTAATAGCACACGTTGAACCATTGGTCCCGGCTGTCACTTTTAGATCTTTTATTTTTCTTATTTTTTTCATAAAACGTTGCCCCACACTTGGATTTCTCCTGTATCGTGGGTGCGTTTACAAACATTGAAACTCACATGTACACTAACAGCCAGACCCGAAACAACTACCTGTAGGTCATATAAATATTTGTTACGTGCGGGGATTTAACCCGCGACACGCAGCGTAGTTTTTAATTCGATCACGCGACCAGCTTAATTCATTTCCCTTGAATTGATCTCTTCATTCTTATAATGAGTATCGTTGTAAGCGTCCAATGCTATAAATTATCATAGAATGTCAAAACATCCTCTACATGGATGACTTTATACATTTTACGCACTCAATAGACAATGTTTTATAACAAAGCACTACTTACGTAATGCCAATCCGAGAATATGCTATTACAATATGTAATCAATTTGACTTATGGTACTAATCGATTGCCGTGACACGGCGCGTTAGTGTTCCACGCGCCTCAAAGAGATGTCAGCAAAGCAGAGGGACCTGCCAGGGCCATCGCCTGCCGGGGTAGCGGGTTGTTTGAAAGAGATACCGCGGCGCGCCGCCCCGGAACATAAAAGGCAATATAAAGATCATGGGTGGGTTTTAGTCAGTACAAGCCTGACACTCCCTCCTCCCCGCTCCGCTCAGAGCGGGGGAAGTTATTTGAAAAAAGAAGAAGCCAAAACAAGCTAATCGATTTCCAATTTATTAGTTGTTTTCATTTACGCAAATTGAGATTCCTCATATAAAGTGACATTATTATACTGTGGTGAGAAAACACATTATTTTGCGTCACTGTCAAATAATAGTGGGCTTTATTGTCACCAGAATAAGGGTGTCGTTAGATTGCTTCCACTGACAAGTCTATCTAAATCATAGTTCTATGTTCGGTTATTCGTGGTATTCTGTTTATATTATAGTATTGTATTCTTTATGGTTGTTCTATTAAGGTTGTGGTTTGTTGTCAGAGAAAATATAACTGGAAAAGTAGATACTGTAGGTAATGTTTATCTTTAAAAACTAAACAAGAATTAAATTTAAACTAATATGACCTCATTACTCTAACTTTATCAGGTTGTCACAATTTTGTTGTTATTTTTAACCGACTTAAAAAAGCAGGAGATTCTCAATTTGACTGTTTGTTTTGTATATTTGTTACACGATTTCTCTGTCGATTCTGGGCCGATTTTTAAAATACAACCAATAAACAAGCTGACCCAAATGGTTTACCTCTTGTTTGAACTTGAATGCATTGTAGCAGCTTTTGTTTTGATTTACAACTATAAAATAGTCATTTAGCTTATTTTTATGTAAACACACTAATATGTACCGGACATAGTCTCCACATTTTTGTTATATAGTTTACAAATATGGAGAGGCATTTAAACAAACAGTGCATTTTTTTAGCATAATATTTACAAACAACACAAATGTTAAGTTTACAGGAAGTGTAATTTAAACATAATGTCATCATTACAATCTCTGTACAGTTAGCAAAAGAACTAAGTAACCGTGCTCGTCACATAGAGTTGATTTCTACTTAAAAACCATGAATGTTACGCATGCGGAAACCACGAACCATGAACCACGCATACGAAAACCAGGCTAACGAGACAGTCGCTTTTCTCCAGGGAACCCTATTTTCAGATCTAAGCTGAATATTTCTTCGGGCGTCGGGTGCCGCGAAAAGACGCCGGCCACCGCGCCGTAGATGCGGGTATTTGGATGGTGAGCATTAGGTATCTCACCGTGTGCTGCAGAGGGGCCTGCCAGGGCGTCTGCCAAGCGGGGTTGCGGGTTGTTCGAAAAAGATACCGCGACCCCGAATCACAGAGGGCAAAAGAAAGAACAGCGATGGGTTATAGTCAGAGAAAAAAAGTCTGACACTACAATCCGCTACATCCAGTGCGGGAGAAGTAATTGATGAAACTGCCATTAAAAAAAAAACAAAAGATGCTGTGTATTTGTGCGTGTGATAGCCAAAAACATACGGACATCTGCACACTTAGCTATTTTTAGCCCACTTCAGCAACGTGCATTAGAAAAAATCAACATAAATAGTCATTTGTGTCATTGTCCTGTCATTCTATAGCGTTGTTGTACTAATGGGGGGAAGCAGACACTTTTGACACCTACACTAGGATTCCTAGATGTCTTATGTATAATAAGAACATGAAGAATTCTAGAATGTATTATTGTTGACTAGGTGAGGTATTGCCCTATCATGGTTTAATATTAGCCCTCGGCTACAAGCTCACGCGATATGCGTGTTGTGACTGCGGTGAAAAACAAATGAAAGACATTGCTTAGAGCATGCCACGCCGCGACCGACGTTACGGTACACACGAAAAGGAAACAAGTGACATACGCGCGTCGCTTTACGGTAGCCGCACCACCTGAGGACGTGAACAGAGCAGTAATGTAAAGGTGAATGTGCACCTATCCGTTTCGAAGGACCGGCCTTTCAGCAAAATGCTGTAGGCTACACGCTTTTGACCAGCTACTGAAAATCAGAGCGTTTAAAAAAAGGTTACGATCGATTCTCAAACCTACCGAATAAATATACAATGTGTCTGGTCACGGACTAGCGATATTTTATAACAAACATTCTAGTACACAAAAATATTGATTAAAAAAAAAATAGATTAAAAGAGCATTACCTTTCCTCTCAATTGTGAATATTTATAATATTGTATTTACATATCTGTTTATGTATTTTTGTGTTATGTATGTATACAGTTAAATATTATTATGCTTATATGTGTACTTATATTTAGGTTAAGACATTCTTATTTTAGTTACTATTCTCTTCCTGTTCTCACACACTATTGTCTACATTTCTTTTTCATATTTCCTCTCGCAGGCCTGCTGGTAGAAATTTCTTTAGGAATAAGCTGTGCCTTTGTACTCTTTGTTTTTAATGATGTTTTCCTGTGTTTTTTCTTGTGTACTTGTATATAAATGATTAAATAAATAAATAATTTTTTTTCACAAAAATGCTACGTAGTTAGTACAAAACTTTCGTTGATTTGTATATTTTTGGACTTTAATTTTGTTTTCTAATGTTACGAAAATGAAAGCTCATCATTTCTTAATTTAAACAATAGACAATATTGTTGCCCTCTGAATAAACCTATTGTCGTCTCAGTAAGACCAAAACTTTGAGAGATATGATTATTTTTTGTGCACGCATATAGAATATCTCAAAATGACTGCCAAAAAGCGGGGAAGTGAATTAAACCCAAGTCTGTAGCGTAATAGTATATTAAAACACTCGTTACATAAGTATCTAGAATATCGCTAGTCCGGACACATTGTATAAAAAAACATAAAAATCGGTCAATCTGTTACGGAGTAGTATGGCAACTTAAAACTGTGACACAATTTTATAAATAATATTTGGTGTATTTTATAGGCCCGTAAGTCTAATTTCCTATCTTTGTCTTGTTCACACATATTGTATGTGATTGTTTCAGTCTATAAGCAATGTTTGTTCAATACATGTGACGATACAAGTTCACTGCCAAATGAACTGTCTGAATCTATGACAAGTCTAGCTATCTATTATATGTATGTATTTATATAGTTAGCTACATAATATCGTTACGTGCTAATGGCAAATCATGCCTTGTCTATTTGAGCCAAATCTGATAAATTTATTTATTAAAACTTCATGTACATAGTGGTACATAGGCGGACTTAATGCCATAAGGCAAATAAATTATATTAATTGCAGTAAAATGTTTATTTTTACTGACTGTTCTAACTGTATGTTCCTGCCTGTTTTCACATACGTGGCTGTAGTTTGGATACGGTACGGTTTGTCAATTAATTGAAAGTCCCCCAGGCAACTTTAGACCATACTTAGAAGCTCTTTGAGGAATCGAATCTGAGGTGATCTGATAGAGAACCAAATTTTCGACATAGCTCACAGAATAAGTGTTGTAATATAGGAACTCCTTGCTGTACATATTTTTTGAATCTTAAATTCTCATGCTGTCATAGCATTCATTTTTCTCTTTACTTCATCAATAAAATAACAATGTGACAACATATTTTTATCCTTTTTAACTTTCCTATATAAAATGTTCTAGAATGAGTAAGCTTTTTTTTTTGGTTGGGAGATCATCAAATAACTTCCCCCGCTTTGGGCGGAGCGGGGGGAGTGTCAGACTTGTACTGACTAAAACCCACCCATGTTCCTTCTATTACCCTTTACGTTCCGGAGCCGCGGTATCTCTTTCTAACAACCCTCAACCCCGGACAATGAGTAAGCTGAAGTGGAAATTGACCGGCAGTATTAGCCTTAGGACCGGTGACAGGTGGTAGACGTGTTCTTGAGTTGAGAACGTGAGCAATGATTTGACGGTACGGTTGGTGAAAAAGCTGAGCGATTGACTGCTGCGCAGCGTGTCGCGGGTTCGATCCTCGCACGGAGCAAATATTTGTATGACCTACATAGTTGTTCCGGGTCTGGCTGTTTGTATGTGAGTTTAAATGTTTATAACCACACCCCCACGATACTGGAAAAACTCCTAGTTTGGGGCAAGAATTATTTAAAAAAAAACGATTTTCGCAGAATGTCTTATAGCAACTGGGTAACAGTTTCTAAGAATCGAGCTAATTGGGTCATTAACTTCTTACATACTTATTTAGACACAAGTGCAGCTAATAACGGTGTTGAAAACATAATTATAATGATAAAATAAATTTTCTCACTACTTGTCGATTCGAAACGAAATAATTGAAGACCGACGTGGCCCATTGTGTACATGGCACACAACACTTGCATCGGCACGTTTTTACCCCGCTTTTGTAAAAATACGTGTGACACAATCAATTGTTAAGTGTTTATTCTTACAATAATATATAAACAGTAGTTATAATATAAACAAAAAAAACCCAAGACTATCATAATTTTGGAATGGTAGCTACACATTTCCTGTCTTTGTGAGGTTAAAATTGGACAAATTCCATAATTTGCATAACGTTATGATTCAAATATTTAATGTCTGTATTTATTTTAATTTGGATACAAAAAAAGGTTTAAGATTCTCGCATTGATTGTGTTAAATTGAAAACTAAGGCATTTTGGTGAAGCCAGCAAAGATTATTAATAGAAAACCAATGTTTTCCATTAATAATTTCGTCTAAAATATTTCAGACATAGTTTTCACACACGTCTTGAAATTGTCATAAATATTTGATTGATTCTAAGTACTTACTGTGCGGCTCGGAATCTATTTTAAATACACTATCGATTAGCCATCAAGAAATAGAACAAAGAGACAAACTCCTTTTAATTAGTATTGGTGAGGTTCTCCAGAAAAGTCAGTGATTGATTCTATGTGTGCGTGCGTGTAATGTTGTTGTGTTGCGACTAGGATGCCTAAAATTGAGCGCTTCAAAAATGGATAAGTTTCCTTAAGGTCACAAAGTACAATTCACAGTATTTACTGCGTCTGTGACCATTTTAAGAATTTCAACATAATTCATATTAATAAACTTATATGATTTTCTTTTCACGCCATTTTTATGCGACTTAAAAAAAGAAGGAGGTTCTCAATTCGTCGGAAACTTTTTTTTAATGTATGTTCACCGATTACTCAAAGACGCTTGGATCGATTTGCAAAACTATTTTTTTGTTTGATAGGGTATACTTTCCAGGTGGTCCCATATCAATTTTATTTACATTGCTCGGGTAAAGAGTTATAGTCTATAATACATTTTTGAAAAAAAAATATGTGATATAATAATATTATATCACATAATTTTTATCAAGTAATTATTTTCCATTCTTACTAAAAGTTTAGCAGATTATCCATTTACACATAAAGAAAAATATATAATCATCATCATAATCGTCAGGGATCTATAAAAGAAATGATACATGTTTATTTAGTACAGGCCACAAGCGCATATAACAAATAATTATCTATCCTGATTTGCAGGTACCTGCCATCAGTAGTTTTTCCCTAGCGCCTTATTTATTGTAATAGCAATTCTAAGTTTTCCCTTTTTTTCCTTCTTTTTCCCTTACTTTTAGTATAGTATAATAAAAGTATAGTATAGTAAAAACGCTGACTGAAAAACTAAAAAGTGGAAATTAACTTTACTGCCGGAAGTCGGTGGCATAAAAGTCAACGAAATCAAACAAAAGTCACTGACTTCTGGAAGTAAAGTTATTTTCCACTTTTTAGTTTATTTTTGGAAGTCGGTTTTATTTTTTATATTAAAGTTTTTAGACACCCAGTTGCGTAAGATAGTTGTTGCAACCAGGGCCTGCGTGTATGACCAAATGAATGAACGTGGAAAATAACAATCGTAGCATTCTGCTTATCCCTATGCGTGAGTTCTTGTATGTATGTATGTGCCTGTTACAATAAGTACGTCGGCTCCTTGCGCCGCGTTAAGTTCACGGATTAATTTAATATTACGCAGTTAAGTCTGGGAATGTACGAAACAGGTTTAAGTTTCCTTGCGTCCATCTTATTTAGTTAGTTATCTATTTATTTATTTTTTTGCTGTTATTTTGTCTTGCAGTTTTCTTGAGTTTTATTCAAATGTAGTTTCGCAGTAGATTTTACACATTTTTTTTTCTATTTAAATAACTTTTCATTTGCTTATATACACAAATATACTACTCTGTCAAGAAAGTACCGGGAAAAGATCAATAATACACAAAATGTCTGTTATTCATCCAAATTTATTTTATCACCTTCAAAGTATGCTCCTTTAGAAACGATACACTTGCGCCAACGAATAATCCATTCATCAAAACATTTTTTAAACGCTGCTTCCGGAATTGAGTTCAGTTCTCGCCGCGAATTCTCCTTTATGTCTTCTATCGATTGAAAACGGGTGCCACGAAGTGGTAATTTGAGTTTAGGAAAAAGAAAAAAGTCAGCAGGAGCCATATCTGGTGAATATGGTGGTTGCTGGATGGTATTTGTTGAGTGTTTGGTCAAAAATTCGTTCACAATGATAGCCTTGTGCGAAGGCGCATTGTCGTGGTGCAAAATCCAAGAATTTTCTTTCCACAAATCTGGCCTTTTTCGTCGAATTTGCTCTCTTAAACGCCGCATAACGCTCAAATAATATTCTTTATTTACCGTTAGACCTTCCGGTAAGAATTCAGAGTGCACAACACCGCGATAGTCAAAGAAAACAGTCAACATGACTTTGACTTTTGATCGACTTGGGCGTGGTTTTTTCGGTTTCGGTTCAGTTGGAAGGCGCCACTCCGAAGCTTGTTGACTAGTTTGCATGTCAAACTCGTAAACCCACGTCTCGTCACCAGTAACAATGCGTTTCATGAATGTTGGGTCCGAACTGACTCGTTCTAGCATGTCCTCGGCGACTTTCATGCGATTGAGTTTTTGGAGAAAATACAGATCTTTTGGGACTAGCTGAGCAGCAACATGTTTCATACCCAAATGATTAGTTACAATGGTACGGATCGACTCGTGAGATACAGAAAGTTCGGCGGCTATCTCTCTCAGAGTTGAATGGGGATTTTCAGTCACTATTTTCTTCACTTTTGCGATGTTAACTTCAGTTGCAGACGTTGACGGCCTACCAGAGCGAGGCAAATCTTCCATCACATCTCGACCGCTTTTGAACGCTTTGAACCACTCATAAGCACGAGTTTTTGATAAAGTCGATTCACCGTAAGCCTTCTGTAACATTTTCAGTGACTCCGAACACGAAATTCCATTGGCGATGCAAAATTTAAGACAAACTCTTTGTCCGATATTTTTGTCCATTATGAAATTCGCAAAACACACTATATATGATATTACTAAAACCAGCACTGTATTTAATATAAATAACAGATGCAACTCAAACTCCGCGCCAAAATGGAAAACAGTTGTGCCAATCTAACAACTACAAAAAAAAACAAAAATTTTAATTTGGAACCATAAACAAATCATCCATTCCCGATACTTTTTTGACTGAATGTAAAACTGTCTTACGTCCGTCACATCACATCCCAGGTCAAGTTGAAAAGCAGCGTTGGCCACTAACTCCGCTACTATTTCCTGAACATTGTCTTTTTTATTTATATCCTTACTAACACTTTTATAATATATATAATATTATAAAAGTGAAAGTGAGTTTGTTTGTTTGTTACCTCTTCACGCCTAAATGGCTAAACCGATTTTGATGAATTTTGGTACAGAGATAGTTGGGACCCTGGAGACGGATATAAGCTTTTTTAAAAAAAGTCAAAAGTGAGGGAGAAAGAAGGAAAAAAAGGGAAAACTTAGCATTGCTATTACAATAAATAAGGCGCTAGGGAAAAACTACAGGTGGCAGGTACCTGCAAATCAGGATAGGGGAACTGTCTTATCCCGAATTTAACGCGGGCGAAGCCCCGGGTGAAAGCTAGTTGTTTAGATATTTGTTATATGCGCTTGTGGCCTGTACTAAATAAGCATGTATTATTTCTTTTATAGATCCCTGACGATTATGGTAAAGCCAAAAGTAATAAATACAAATCTCTCTGCAAGTGATTGACACCACTCGTCCCTTGCTAGAGCCAGCCAGAGCTGCTGAGCCTTACTGGCTCAGCAGCGCTGGCATTTAAATCAGTCCCCAATCAATATCACTCCTGCCTGTCCCTTTGCTGTCCTCCCTGAGCGACACCCTAACCTCGTACCCCACAGGGGGTGCCCTTAGCGTATCTTAGTTTGTAACTTTTTTGCCCTGGGAGGTCTTAATTTTTAAGGCATCCACAAGAATCACCCGGCGAAGCAGACTACAACCTCCTAGGTTGAACTGCGAGATACCTGATGCCTGCCAGAAGTATATTGTCACTTGTCTACACCATTTATGCAAGCAATGTCGTGGGATGTCGGTTAAAGTTTAAACTGTGACAGCGTGTGACAGTTTAATAAATAAATAATAATAAATAAAATAATAAATATCTTGGGACAACTCACACACGGCTATCTGATCCCAAGCTAAGCAGAGCTTGTGTTATGGTAACCAGACAACTGATATACATACTTATATAATTTATAAATACATACATATTATAGATAAATCACACCCAGACACAGAACAAACAATCATGCTCATCACACAAAGTTTGTCCTGGGTGGGAATCGAACCCATGACCTCCGGCTCAGCAGTCAGGGCCACTAACCACTAGACCAACAGGCCCGTCAAGTTTAGTGAGTAATATCTACTAACAGCAAGTTTCTTCACCATTAACTTAAGTAACTAAAAATATTTTAATCTACGATTAATAATATTGTAGTAAATGCAGTTCTGTATCCATGAAACAGCTGAAACGTGAGAAAAATGTTTTTTTTTTTATAAATTAAACGTTGCCCCACACTAGGAATTTCTCATTTCTCAAACATTTAAACTCACATACACAAACAGCCAGACTGACTCCGGACAACTTTTACTGTCCGTGTATAATCTCAGGTTTAGGCCAATTTTGTTTTTTTTAAACCTCTGGAAACATGATACCACTAAAATTGAACATAATAACCTAAGGCTCGTTAGAAAACAAAACAGGAACGTGACATTAACTTACGATATCAAACGTGTTTTTCTATAAAATTATGTAGGTATCGGAAAAGTATTTTAAAGTTATTTTTAAATAGGTATTTACTTTTTTGATAATAAAACCTGAACTGGCTACTAATTAAAAACTGAACTGGTAAATAATTTCGGGGCTGCAAAGTCGATATACACTCGACCAATCTAACAAAGGGTGCTGAGAAAAAAATCACGGTAAAAGAGGGCCTTAAGAATTGATCACTCCAGACACCAAGCATTAGACGTTGGCGCCTCTTGTAAAAAAATAGACACCTAAAACACAAAATAAAGTTATGAAAACCTCACAATGGTGTTTAAATAACTTAATTCATTTGAAACTTTATTTGAAGAGAACACTTATATGTTAATATTATGTATTTTATACATGAACGAAAGGTAATATGATATAGTGTCGTACGCGATATTTATACTTAGTTAAATGAACATAATCTTGAACTAAATTTCGTTAAAACTGAAATAATTAAATTCAGACCTTTTAAATTCTTACCAAAAACCGACCTCTTGAAATAAATTATACCTTTAACGACACAACACACACACACACACACATTAAACTGCGTCAATAATTTTAATTTGTTAGGTCTTAGTATTGACACAAACTTAAATTAGAAATCAAATATGTCATACAAAAGTAACATTAACTTAAGCTTCATCGTTATTAAAAAGATTTACGGATTTCAAATATGCGCTAAAGCAGCCGACAACGCGTCTGCGCACTCTTAGTTACACTATAATGCTTTGGGGTGATAGTACAAACGCCGCTGTTCAAGCTACAAAAAAACCAGGCAAGTGCGAGTCGGACTCGCGTACCGAACACACTCTAAAAACTTGCAACATAATAACGGCCATATTTGACTGCGTAGACTTAGAGGGTTAAGTTTTTCACAGCTCCAAAGGAAGAAGATGAAGAAGAAGAAGAAGATTTGTGTGGTTAATTTCAATTGATACCCCAATGGGTTCCCAAAATAAAGACGAGAAGAGACAGAGAGACGGACAACAAAGTTTGACGGCACGGTTGGCGCAGTGGCTAAGCGATCGACTGCTGCGCTGTGTGTCGCGGGTTCGATCCCCGCACGGAATAATTATTTGTATACAGATAGTTGTTTCGGGTCTGGCTGTTTGTGTGTGTGAGTTTAAATGTATGTAAACGCACCCACGATACAGGAGAAATTCCTAGAGTGGGGCAACGTTTTTTTTTTAAAAAACAAAAAAAGTGATCCTATAAGGACACCGGTTTTCCCTTTTAAGGTACGAAACACGAAAATGTAGAGGGAGGCTTTTGCCCAGAAGTGGGGCAAGGTATGCAAGCAGACTATTCAGTAAATTCTAAAATATAAAGTGTAGTAAGTTTTTATGGGCAAACCAGGCTGTGAGGCTTGTATATATAAGTACCAGTAAGGTTTTAAATATGCATATGAGATATACGACTAGCAAAGTAAATAATTTAACATAAATTTTCTTTAGTTTCTTTAAAAAAAACTAATGTTTTTTTAACTTATCAGTAGTTGAAGCACTTATCGGCATTAGTTTAATAATTAATCATTAGAAAAGAACAGAAAAGAAGTCATCAACATTCATTAATGCGATATTTAAGAACCACATCATTCATCCCGTCTTATAATTATTATAAACATGCCTATTCATAACATTAGAATTCCATTGTAAAGTAAATACTTCTTCGTCAGGCTCGTGGATAAACCAAAACAACCACACGCCTCCAGAGAAGAAGGAGGTTAAGTAGATGATGAGCAAATATTAAATAAGTATTCTATAATATCACTAACATCGGTGAATTATTTAATCAAGTAAAATTTGTAATTTTTATTTCAATTCTTACTAATATTATAAAAGCGAAAGTGAGTTTGTTTGGTACCTCTTCACGCTTTAATGGCTAAACTGATTTTGATGAATTTTGGTACAGAGATAGTTGGGAACTAGGAGACGGACATAGGCTAATTAAAAAGAAAAGTGGGATGTGAGGGAGAAAGAGGGAAGAAAAGGGTAAGGCGCAAGCGGAACTGTGTTACCCCGAATTTAACGCGAGCGAAGCCGCGGGCAAAAGCTAGTTAACGTATAAAATTGTAATAACTGTGACACTAAATTTGTATGTGTGTGTATCTTAATTTTGGATAAATTCCCCACTAAAAAATGCATGCCTATTTTCAGGCAGAATGTGCATGGCCACATCTATTTCTCCATCTGTATTTTAATCTAACCCACATTTGTTGCAAATAAATTGATTTGATTTGGTGAAGGAAAACATCGTGAGCAAACCTGCATGTATGAGAGATTTGAGGGTGAAGGTTTGTTCGTAAGACATACCGTAGCCTCGGAACACAAAGGGCAAAACAAGGACATGGATAGCTTTTAGTCAGTACAAATTACTTTGGGCTATCGCTAACTTCAAACCGCGGTATGATCGAAAAAAAAAACTTTCGCTCCCTTTTTCTTCCCTCTTTCTCCCCCTTTTTTATTATTTTTTGATAGCCTAAATCCGTCTCCAGGGTCTCAACTATCTCTGTACCGAAATTTATCAAAATCGGTAAGGGGCATTTAGGCGTGAAGACTTAACAAACAAACTCACTTTCGCTTTAATAATATTGGTAAGGATTTGAACAACCGGGTCTTGAAGATCGTCCTTATTTCCATAAGATTAAAACGTAATCTAAAAAGCATTACCATATAAACTTTCGACCAAAAATCAATGCGGAATGAACGAATGAACCATGGTCAGGCAAAGTGCCAAACGGCAAGCACGCAAGTTCAAGGAATCGAGAAACGGGACGATCTTTCTTTGACCAAGGAGGATTTTGTCTTCAGAAATACTGGCCATTAGCATTGTTTTAAGAATAACGGCTCTTTGTGTACGATGACTACATCTTCTTTTTCGTTTATGATGCCTAAGGGCCTCTTTTTTTTGGCGGATGGGAAATCATCAAATAACTTCCCCCGCATTGGGCGGAGCGGGGGGGAGTGTCAGACTTGTGCTGACTAGCTATGTTACTTCTTTTACCCTTTATGTTCCGGGGCCACGGTATCTCTTTCGAACAACCCGCAACCCCGGCAGGGCCAGAGCCTCTGACATAGCTTTAAATGCCGTGGAGAAATATCTTTCAGGAACGTTTGCATTCCTTTATCGAAGCGATAATTTTCAAACACGCACATAAATCCAAAAAATGCGTGACTTGGGTTTGAACTCGAGACTTGACAATAATATAACATTGCGTTTAATTATACCACAGACTAAAAAGGATTTACCAACCCGCACTTTCGCGTGATGGACTCCGACTAGCTCCTACTCAAGCAGTGGAGGCCAATAGTGGCAATTGTGGGGGATTGTTTAAAGGGCAATTGACATGTATGTCAAAATTAGGGTTCCAACTTTGAAATAGTGAAGTGTTACTAATATGTCTAGTTATAATTGATAGATAATTATTGGAATATAGTTGTAAATATATTTCCTTGAATATCATTATGGAAAGATTGTATGCTTCTGTTATCCTTAACATGTAATTGAACGATTTATTTGTTATGTTGTTTTAAAGTAAATATAGTTTAGTTCGTTTTTAGCAAGGTTTTCAGAGCAATTAAATGTAAAACACATATAACATTGGAAAAACAAGAAGTAATTGTTATGAGCACAGTAAAATATATGTTATAAAATTTATATAATTTATTTCAAATAAAAACAGTGATTAATGTTTTTTTTCTTTTCTTAATAAAATTTTATTGTTACGCATCTTCCTAATATCGACTGTAACACTACAATAGGCGAAGAAGAATTATATTAATTATATTCAAACACTTTTTTAAATCTTCATTGTTTACAATTATCAAACTTCCAAAATTGAAAAAAAAAACAGTAAACTTCCCACGAAACAACTTTCCCGATTTTCGATTTCCACATACAACGATTTCCTGAAACACCGCAACATACACAAACAATAACAATTACATGAATCAAACAATACTCACGAAGATACACGATCCGAAAATACACAATATATTGGCTGACAGCCACTACGGTCACACGCGTGCGTTCGCGAGGGCGCTCCACGCACGAATGCGTTCGATTCGGACTGTGGTCGCTACTGATGCGTCGATGCGTCTTCGCGTCGTTTTTATGTTGCACTGTTGTTTGATATGTAAACATGTGTTTTGTACACCGTTAATGGGTCTCATGTGATTAGGGTTGAGAGCTAGTAAGGCAGGTCGCGGGTTTGGGCTTTAACAGCGAAAGAACAGAGTATGTTACGAAATTCATGATTTTTTGAAATTTACAGTTCATTGTTTTTTTGGAAAAAAAATCATCATAGTCACAAGCCTACAGCAGTCAGCCTTGTCGACGGCGCGTTCGTGTTAGCAAAGCAGAGGGGCCTGCCAAAGACACCGCCTGCCGGGGTTGCGGGTTGTTCGAAAGAGATACCGCGGCCCCGGAACATAAAGGGCAATAGAAGGAACATGGGTAGGTTTTAGTTAAGTCTAACAGTTAATTCGTCCATAGTGGGGTAAGTTATATGATGATTAACCCATTAGCAAAAAAAGCCTACAGCAGTTCTACTGAAAAAGCCTCTTCAATCGCACGCCTCTTAACTAGACTCTCGGTCTCGCCAAGATCATTGCTCCACCGAACGAAGGGCACGGTTGGCGCAGTGGCTGAGCGATGGACTACTGCGCTGCGTGTCACGGGGTCGATTCCCAAACGGAACAAATATTTGTATTCCCTGCAGATAGTTGTTTCTGGTCTGGCTGTTTGTGTATGTGAGTTTAAATGTTTGTAAACGCACCCACGATACAGGAGAAATTCCTAGTGTAAATAGAAAGGGCGTCCCACCTTGTCCATTCGTGGTCTCCAATGAAGATCACGTCTACCCCAACACCGTCATCGGGTCTACGGCTAATATGGCTGGCCCATGACCAGTTCAGATTATTTATTTATTTATTACATTTGGGAAAACAAACAGTAGTACATTAAGCATAAAAAAGTGTTGACTTAACATTAAAATTAACAAATATACTACCCACAACATTTTCCACAGATTACTCTATGACATAATGCAAACTGTTAGCAAACGTTAACTGTAACAGGGCTAAATTGACGTTAACAAATTAAAAAAAAAAGAAAGCATAACCAATATTCACAGAAGTAACAAAAAGAAAGAAAGTAAACAATATTTGTACGTAATGTATCATGTAAATCTAGCCTATACATTCAAAAAAGCAAAACCTATAGAATCTACTGCCGATCCTTTAGAATTTTAATTAAATCATTTTTAAATTTACATCTGTTCACGAACAATATGTCTATTTCACTAAAACAAGTATTGTAAGTGTCGACTAGACGGTATAAAGTTGAGCGCATTACCAGCGTTGGATTTGCAAAAGCCCGTAGCAAACAGTCGCCTCGTGCGCACTTCCCGTCCATGCACTGTTCGAGGAACCAGGTAACACAAACCAGTCACTAAGTCAGGGCAATCAAACTTGGTTATCCTGTGAGCTATGTCGACAGCTCCGGTTCTCCGTAGGATTACCTCGACAGAAATATTTTTGGAAGACTGCAATATTAGGTACATTCGCAAGATTAATATACTATATATTTAGGTATGACCGAAAATCGTGTGAATGTTTTTGAGACATGGACGTGATAAGTGAGTGAGTCTTGAGTTTAATGTCTTGAAATACGCTGCTATAATTTTGTTCTGTCTTTCGTATGTTCAAGTTCAATGTTCAATTTAGCACCGGCTGTGTAAAGGTCGTAAGTTCGAGGACAGACAGAGGCATTGTAAAAATCCTTACTACTTAATATTATAAAAAAAGCGAAAGTGAGTTTGTTTGTTTGTTACTTCTTCACGCCCAAATTTTCAAACCGATTTTGATGAATTTTGGTACAGAGATAGTTGGGACCCTGGAGACGGACATAGGCAAGAGGGAAGAAAAGAGGAGAGATTAGATAGAAATTTAGCGTTAGCCCATAGTAAGTATGCCACGCGGACGTAGTCGCGGGCGGAAGCTAGTAAAAAACATTTTTTTTATTTACGGACTACATTGATCCACTACAGTGATTATTATTAAAAGCTATTTTAGTATTTGCTTAAAGAAAAAGAGGTAGTGTAGCCATACTCAGCCTCAGATATATTCATCAAGGCCTATGTAATAAAAAGGTAGGCCCATCCAGCCTTTCGGCAAATACCCTCAGGATGCTGTAGGTGCTTCCTCCCACTCTGCGCATCATCGACCCCGCCTTCTTACGCATAATTGCAAAATAGTCGTTAGTGTGATCATCAGTGAACATACCTGGCGCACTACAATAAGGTGGAAGCTTCAGCAAATTCCTAATGGCAAAATCCAATCAGTCACTTTTTGGCCGAACCAGGAATCGAACCTAGGATTCCGTGCTCAGCAGTCGAGCTTCCGACCGACGATTTGGGCACATATAAAACGTTAAGAAAAGGTGCACGGTTCGGGTTGGTCGTTTCCTATGGAGAAGAACCGGCAAGAAACTCCATGGTTATTCTTTTAACCCTCGGCATGCCTGGTAGGGTCTGTCAGACCCACCACGGCAGAAAAACCGTTGTATTTTATTCAAATTTGAATTCTGAGCGCACCCGCAAGCTGTAGCTGGCCGTTACGAACTACTCAATGCTTTCCGCCCGCTACCTCAGTCCGGGACGCGTTTCCACAACAAAAAGACTTGTTTAAAGTGCTCTCTCTACTTTTAATTCATAATAATTGTTAACAAAAAGCTCAAAGCTTAATTTTATGTTTAAAACGAACAAATTTTCATTTAAAATTTAAAAAATAAAGATCGTTGATTTGTAAAACGATTTTTATGTCTAATCCTAATATTAGTATGTAATTTCATTATAAAACAAATATTTTTATTTATTTACTGCAATATGTTTATGAAATAGTGATCCAAAACTGGGTCTGACAGACCCACCAGGCATACCGCGTCACTTCTCGCCACCAGGCATACCGAGGGTTAAAATCATTTGGTTTTACTATGTTGATAATTAAGTTATCAAGACGTTTGCTTGCATGAATGATAATGATGATAAAACCTAACAAAATTCATCGTAATACCTGTCCCATGGCTTATCGTTAGTCATTTGTTTTTACGGAAACCGGGGAATTACTTCGAAGTATTACAACTGCGAAACAAATCGTGAGGATACATCAACAACCACGTGGTTGAAATAATTACAAGTTAATTGATGTAGAAATTGCTTCAGTCATTACCTGTATTGCATTGTTCTATTAGGGCTACATGTATTGACCTATTTTGAGCTGTGAGCATAGTGGAAGGTTTTATTACTGACCCACCTCAAATCTTATGAAATATTTATCCTACCTCTTTTCGTAACTAGATGGCGCATTTTATACTAGCTTTTGTCCGCGGCTTCGCTCGCATTGAATTCGTTAAAGTTAAGTTCCCCTTTCCTGATTTGCAGGTACCTGCTACCAGTAGTTTTTTTGCCCTTGCGCCTTATTTATTGTAATAGCAAAGCTAAGTTTTCCCTTGTATTTCTCCATCATTTCACATTAAAAAAAAATTGCGTAACCAGATCCGCCTCCAGGGCCTCAACTTTCTCTGTATCAAAATTCATCAAAATCGGTTTAGCCATTTAGGCGTGAAGACGTGTTGTTACGTCTTCACGCCTAAATGGCTAAATCGATTTTGATGAATTGATTAAAGTTTAGTTAAACTCACTTTTGCTTTTATAATATTAGTAAGGATTTTTATTCAGTTTCAGTACAAATTTATTTTTCCGTAGAAAAACAACACACGCTTTTTCGTATTTGTTTCAGCAAATCATATACTTTAGAATGACTTCACTTATCTAAACATGTCTTGTATTCGACATGCAAAATTTCAGCTCTATCGAGAACTGAGTCAAGTTTAACTTCTAAGATTTATGTATAGCTGGAGCCAATAAAAATGATTTTAAAAAAAACACAACACATGCATAAATCCTGCCGGAGTTGCGACCTCTGAAATCTGACCCGCCCCCCGCTCCTCCCTTATTTGATAAATACCCAACCAAAAAAAAAGGATAAATATTCAAGCACAAACAAAACTGCACCTGAATAATGCCGTGACGTTTTTCATGCAATGCTACGTCACCGCTACGTATGCGCACGCGCAGTGTAGGTCGACGAACGTGCCTAATTGCATTAAATTTGTAGTCATTACAATAACATTACTTATTTAAAGTTAATTAAATTATCGTCTTGATGTTTTTGTTTTGTAAGCCTCCATACTTCAAAGAAAAAACAGAACCTTCATAATCTTCTTTTTCAAAGGAATCATTTTATGTTTTCATCATTTTAGTTTTTGTTATGAAAAAGGGGTTTTATATAGCAAAAACCTTTAAGTACCTTAGAATTAATGATTTTTGAGCGTCGAGTTGTTGTCCTACTTTGTATCCTTACTAATATTATAAAAGCGAAAGTGAGTTTGTCTGTTTGTTTGTTACGTCTTCACGCCTAAATAGCTAAACCGATTTTGATGAATTTTGGTACAGAGATAGGTCCCAACTATCTCTAGATTCCTGGAGACGGACCTAGGCTATTTTTAAAAAAAAAGATTGAGATATGAGGGAGAAAGAGGGAAGAAAAGGGAAAACTTACCATTGCTATTACAATAAATAAGGCGCAAGGGCAAAAACTACAGATACCTATCTGTAAGTCAGGAAAGGGGAACTGTGTTTCCCCGAATTTAACGCGAGTGAAGCCGCGGCCAAAAGCTAGAAATATTATAAATGCGAATCTTTGTGAGGATGGATGGATGTATGGATGTTTGTTACTTTTTCACGTCAAAACGGCTAAACGGATTTTGATGAATTGGGCCCAGAGGTAGATTATAGTCTGGAATAATACATAGGATACTTTTTTTTTCGATATCACGCGGGCGAAGCCGCGGGCGCCTGCTAGTTGTTTAATAAACAGAATGCATAGTTGACGGATTCGTGTAGGGTTTTTTTGTGTCCTATAAACCTAATTAAGCATTGTCTAGTGAACCAGCAAAATAGCAGGTACTGTCGCTACTGAAAGACTCACCATAATTTAGTTCTCTCCAATAACAGTTTCATGTAAGCCAACAGTACAGGGACGAATATACACTTATTCAAATTCAAAAACTATTTTCTCTTAAAACCGGTTTTAGTTTGATTAAAAAAAAACTTATTTTGTATACTATTACGAAGTCTTTTATCAAAGTAGAAACCGGTTTTTCTCGAGAAAATACTATTTTCGTAAAACCGTAATTCGTTGGTTAAATAAAAGAAAACAAAATATTTTTATTTCACATAGGCCTACATGGGCACTTGTAGAACGTCGAGAAAAGGTGCACAATAAGCAAGGCGCAGATACGACGCGGACCACACAGTTGGCGTAGTGGCTGAACGTTCGACTGCTGTGCTGCGTGTCGCGGGTTCGATCCTCGCAGTTAACAAACTTGTATGACCTACTGGTAGTTGTTTCGGGTCTGGCTGTTTGTGTATGTTAGTTTAAATGTTGGTAACCGCACCCACGATACAGGAAAAAAATCTAGTGTGGGGCAAGATTAAAAAAACAGTAGGAGGAAGTCGTTTTGAATTTTGGTGAAATGTAAACATGTAACAAATCGTGTCTATTTGTGTAACAAATCGTGTCTATTGAATACAACATGTGACACATACAAAATCATCACAAAACAAAAAAAAAGATAGAAAGATAATGGATTCATAGGAAACATCTGTCAATTCAGTGATATGAAGATTTCTGACGTCGCGTCGTTTAGTCAGTGATGCTAGACGCTGAGTTTATCAGATATCTGTCTGGTTGAATGAATCACATTCATGAGTGCATGACACGCGCAAAGTTATTGGGAGAAAATTCAGTTTTTACAACTTTATTTTATTTGAAGGTTTTATGCAACTTAACTTATAACATAATTATAATCATCAAATAACTTCAGTCGGTGTCAGAATTTTACTGATGTTGTTCTGGGGCCGCGATATCACTTTCGAACAACCCGCAATTCTGGCAGGACACACAAAATACTTGATAGGAAATTAAGACAGAAGAGCACAAAGGTAGGTACAGCTTATTGTATTAGAAATTTGTTCCAGCAGACATGCGAGAAGAAAGTTGGATGAGATATGTACACACAGTATGTAAAAAAGACAAAACAGGAAAATTTCAAGACATACATACAAAATAAAAATACTGAATATTGACTTGGCTCGCGAGGTTGTCGACATGTGGGACGTGGACTCAGCGATCATTGTGCCGATAGTCGTTACAGCCAATGGCTTAATTGCCAAGAGCCTCGACCAACACCTGAGGAGGCTCTCGTTAGGCAGCTGGATCAAGGGCTTGATACAGAAAGCGGTACTCCCGGACACGGCTCGTATTGTTAGGAGGTTCCTTTCTCTGGAGCCCTGACTGTCGGTAGCTTGGACCCTGTTCCCGATACCGGTGGGTTACTATTTTTATATTTTTAAATGTTTTTTTTTATAAGAAATATGTAAAAATATAAAAAAAATATGTACTTACAGAAATAAATAAACGAAAATAAAATACTGATATGGTAAATATTTACCTAAAATACCGAGTTGGATTCGCGCGCCGAGGGTTCCCGTACAAACTTGCGACATTAACGGCCATTTTGACTGCGTAAAATTAGAGGGTTGATTTTTTCACAGCACAAAGGGACCATAGACTTTAGAATAAAGTTTTAATTTCAACTCAAATATAAAGGGTCTTGACAGACAGATGGACAATAAAATGATCTTATAAGGGTTCTCTTTTATCCTTTTTAGGTACGAAACTCCAAAAATATAATTCTATATTATTTGACGGGCCTGTTGGTCTAGTGGTTAGTGGCCCTGACTGCTGAGCCGGAGGTCGTGGGTTCGATTCCCACCCAGGACAAACTTTGTGTGATGAGCATGATTGTTTGTTCTGCGTCTGGGTGTGATTTATCTATAATATGTATGTATTTATAAATTATATAAGTATGTATATCAGTTGTCTGGTTACCATAACACAATAAGTATAAAAAACAAATAGTAAGTAAGTATGTTTGGATACATCAATGCTTTTAAAGTATCAGTTGACAGCTGCAGCAAGAATACCAAAATATATCTTCAGGTTCCTTCAGGTCCTATCAGGGCCACTGCCTGCTGGGGCTGTGGGGTCCGAAAGAGATACAGTGGAGCAGTCCGATCCACATGTATTGGCTCGAAGTCCACCGGAGTTCAAATCGAAGATAGGTATTTTTTGTTTGTTTAATGTCATATTCAATTAAATTATTTAATTTGTATTCAGAATGGTGATTTAATGGATTTTATAATTATTTTTATTTGTGTTTTGTATTTCGTTTGATGCCTTTTAGAATAAATAAATAAAGGGCAAAAGAAGAAACATAGGTGGGTTTTAGACAGTAAAATGTATAAGTTTGACATTCCCCCGGCTCCGCCTAGAGCCGGGAAAGTTATCTGAAGATTTCCTATCCGTAAAAAAAAACAATATAACTTCAGGTCTCACAAAGCATAATAAGTTGTGAAAGTACTGTAGTTGCCCATTCCAAAGCGTTGATCTCTATAGAGAAGAATGGGCGAGAAACTCCATGGACACTCCTTAATTATAATATTATTACAAAATCGTATTTACATCACTCATGTTGAGATTATACAAATATGTGAGAACGATGTAGATAGAGTACACGGTGAGAGCGTCCAGAGTAAGTTGCCCCTGAACCTGAAGGTTAGGTAAAGTAGTCTCCTCTTTTATAGGGTACTGTTTAACCTCTCAAGGACCGCCATTATTTACGTCAACTATCCGTCAAGCACCGCCGGCCGGGCTCTTATCGTAAGCGTAATCTGATTTTAAGACTTATCTTTACTACAAATACAGTTTTAAATCGGTCGAGGTTTGGTGGCACAAATTTGTGCCAACGGGGCTCAACGGTAATACTTGTTTACTAGCACGTTTTTGTGCCACTCCCCAGCGGCACAAAAACGTGCTCTAGAGATTAAAATGTTACAATAAAATACCTCCACACATCCTACTACTGAATGAATCAAAGTTTAAATCTTGTATTAAACGCATACTCAAATGACATTCAAAAGTGCCTGGGATGGCTTAATTGACCCTGCCGGGGTTGTGGGTTGTTCGAAAGAGATACCGCGGCCCCGGAACGGAAAAGGCCGGTCAAGTCTGACACTCCCCCCCGCTCCGCCCAGAGCGGGGGAAGTTATTTGATGATATGCCACCCGATAAATTGCCTAATTGAAATAAATGCTTTGAGTTTGAGTTTGAACCTGTTGAGTTTTATAAGCTGATCTAACCTAACCGGTGCGCCCTAAACGTGCGTTTGGGATTTCAGAGAAAGAATGAGTGATGGTGATCGCCGATCGGCTCAAGTCAAGTCAGTCACTTTGATCGAATCACGTAATACGGGGCAAGGTATATTTCATATTTCTCCGAATTCCAGATTTATCATGTTTTTACCGTCAAAAAACAATTAGCTAACTACATTTTGAGGTTTTAGAACGCATGGATTTTTCCTCTTGATTCAATATCTTAATAGCATTGGTCGTTAGGAATATATTAACAATATTACCGTTTCTGAGATGTCTAATATTAATAGTTAATAGGAAGTGCTATTTTTATCACGAGACTTGACTAAACATAATGACAACAGGTGATTAAATTAATATAATTAAGATTAAAACACTAAATATGTGCATTTTATCGTTCGATCTATTTTGGGCCTAAACTTATTTTTATTCAACCTATTATACCAGTTGTCGCAGACCTATAGTTGAACATTAGCTGGCGCCCGCGGTTTCACCCGCGTGATATCGAAAAAGTATCCTATGTGTTACTCCAGACTATAATCTGCCTCTGTGCCAAATTTCATCAAGACCCGTTCAGCTGTTTTGATGTGAAAGAGTAACAAACATCCATACATACATCCATCCATCCTCACAAACATTCGCATTTATAATATTAAAGTAGGATCATCATCTGCCTAGCCTTTTCCCAACTATGTTGGGGTCGGCTTCCAGTCTAACCGGATGCAGCTGAATATCAGTATTTTACATGGAGCGACTGCCTATCTGACCTCCACAACCCAGTTAGTACTGGGTAATGCGATACCCCTTGGTAAGACTGGTTGTCAGATTTTCGGAACACTGACTACCTGTAACGACTGTCAAAGATCTACAAATGACAGCCGGGACCAACGGCTTAACGTGCTTTCCGAGGCACGGAGGAAACTCGGTATGTAACGGGTGGTCACCCATCCACAGACCAACCTAGGCAAGCGCAGCTTAACCTAAAGATCGACCCGAGCGGCTGCTATTATTTAGCCACGAGCTCCTCTATATAATAATATATAATATTAAAGTAGGATAGTAGGAAGTAAGATGAGGTCCCAGGTTCGATTCAGGCATAGTGTCATTAGGTTTTTCACAACCCGGGACTGCCCGAGAAAATTTCTCAGTAGCAACTCAGAGTCGAGATTTAAGTCAGGTTTATGACAAAAGGTTCGGCCGTTTATTTATAGGGACTACATGACAGATGATGATGGTTATGTTTGCAGATATTACATCACGCTAAAATTCTCTAAAGGTTTTAAGACAGCTTCTTCCTCTGCTGCTGGTGTTTCGAAAGAGGCCTCGGAACACAAAGGGCAAAAGAATTCAATTCACCCTTCCTTTTTAACAGCCCAGCATTCTGACCCATAGAGTACGACAGGTCTCATCACGGACTTGATGCAGCTTTATATCAGTAGGTAGGCATCTGCCTATCTAACCTTTACAGCCCTAATAATAATGGAAATCAATTATTTGCTCTACTTGCGTTCTTGTTAATCTGAGCCGGCCGCGTTCTAACTAAAGTGAAATTCAGTTAATGCAGTTACTCTGTGAGAGTACCTAAACGGTGTGTTTTGGATATCAAACAAATGAATGGTTTTGACTTCGGTTAGGACACGAAATCGTTGTTCCAACAAAAAATGTTTGAGAAATGGTAATTGATGAAGATAATTTAACCTTTTGAAGGCCCTTGTCACATATATGTAACAAGTAATCCTGTGCGCTAAACGCAAACGACACAAATGAGCAGATGTCGGAGTAGTAGATTGATTTAAGGTGAAGGATAATATGGATATGTCTCCAAAATACCGGAACTTCAACAGTGACAATAATAAAAATAGGAACGAAATCCGGATTTAGACACAATAAGAGAATACAGCGAAAATATTGAAAAAAACGTATTAAATAATCTGATTTAAATTTGCTCCATTGACGTCTACAGATGTTGAACGATCATTTTCCACATATAAATGGATATTAAACGTCTAAAGGAATACTTTAAAATTAGAAAATATTGAAAAAAATATGATTATTATAGGATTATAGGATAAAATGGCATGTCCATATTATAATATCTTAACGCTACTTGCGTCATTTAAAATCAATCTACCTACTCCGACCTCTGCAAATGAGTGACAAGAATTGAGATTAAATTGAGATGTCTGGCGTGGAAGGCACGCGCGTGCGTTTATAATCTGGCGTTTAAAAGTTTCAGTACGAACAAGTACCTGCGAGTATTTGTGAGGTTGTTCTAAATATAACAAAACTAATTAAGTACCTAGCTGTTATCAGTTGTACGTGGTAATTAAAAGGTGATGCGTCCACGAAATGATTCACGGCGCATAACACGTGATCGTACAGAAAAAAAATAAGACACAGGTTTTTTTTTCCTGATTGGATATCACCAAATGACTCAACCCGCTGTGGGTGGAGCGGTAGGGGCGGGTTGTTCGATAGAGATAACTCGGCCCTGGAACATAAGGGGCAAGAGAAAGAACATTTGTGGGTTTTAGTCAGTTAAAGTCTGACACTCACCCGCGCTACACCTAGGGGAGGTTATTCGATGATTCACCATCGGCAAAACAAAGGTGCAACGATTTGTGCCCGGTGGAACCCCTTAAACATGGGACAAAATATAACTAGCGAAATGTAGTTATACGTATTACTAGATAGGATCTCTGCCTAGCCCCTCGAAGATTACAGGCGTTATGCTATGAAAAACCTAATAACGTGTTGCTCATCCAGTGAACCGAACTTAGAGCCCTAGCTCAGCAGTCAAGCTTAAAACTGAGTCGGCAGTTGAAGCTGCGCCTTTATACGATCTCTCCGAAACATCGCGTTGTGATAAAATGATGTTTATTTTGCAAGTAGGTTTTCACAAACACTTTTAGACGTCTTTTTTTAAAACTAGATGAGGTCGGTGTTTCGTACCCGACTACACTGAGAAGAAACAGCCGAAACAAACTCAGTCTCATTTAAGGTCCAGACAAAAAATCTTGGTCAACTGTGTGATGATCTCATTAATACCTACATGTTTTTTAGCAATAATGGAAAAGTTGACTTCTTGTTTACAGTTTCTTATCGATGTAGGTGAAGGTCTTTTATGTGTGGTTAAAAAGAATTAAGTAGTTTAATTATCACGCATATGCCGCGTGGGAAAGAAGATAATATTTCAAAGATTTTTTAGGCTCTGGGTTTGATGGCAATCCGATGATAAAGTAGTTATTAGAACTGTTACTGAGAAGGGTTTAGGTTCAATTATCAGTTCAGGCAGTGTTGCCATCGGTTACAGCCTACTTTTTTACGTATGGGTAATCATCAAATAACTTCCCCTGCTTTGAGCGGAGCGAGGGGGAGTGTCAGACTTTTAGTGACTAAAACCTACCCATGTTCCTTCATAGCCCTTGATGTTCCGAGGCATATCTTTAGAATAATCCGCAACCCCGGCAGGCGGTGGCCGTGGCAGGCTTCTCTGCTTTACTGACATCTCTATGAGGCGCGCGTGGAACAATAACGCGCCGTCGAAGAGGGCTGTCGTCACTGCACGGACGGACGGTGAGCTACCATTCCTCGTTTATAATTTGGAATTAACTTTTTATCTCAATAGCTCGGTTTCTTACGTACTTTTGCGTGTTTCACTTTCGTACATCTGGTCATACACGCACGCCGGGTTGCAGGTACTACGCACCTGACTTTTTTGAAGAACCTAACCAATAAGTTCAGTGTATGTCCTTTCCCGGCGTTGCCACTTATATGCTGCCTGTTTGTTTTAGGAATGGTATATCATCAAATAACTTGCCCGTAGATGGACGGATGGTGACGGTGAGCTACCCATCGCTTGCGCTTCTACGATTGCCAGGCCTACGTCTCCCACGGCGGCTGGGTTGGTTTGAGGTTCTCTCCCTGAAACGCCCAGCTACCTTCGCAAGCATGACTGCTGCGCAGAAGAAGGTGACCGCTTCCCATTCCCTCTAGCTCCGGACCATGGACTAAAACCAGGGCCAGACGCGAGAGGTCGCCAGTCACCTTTTGAAGAGACAAAATGCGTACCTAAAAACAAACCTCTGTCAGCCCTTATCAGGTTAAAAAAGCGAGATGTTACAATTATGTAAACAATGATCACGCCTGAACCGTGTGGGTAAGCAGTTTTACTTCAGTAGGCAAACAATAAAGGCTTTATTTGCGGACCATACATTATACAACTACTGCAAACATTGGTGTTCTGTTGACATCGTTGCTTCACAAAACTATGATAGGTATTGTGACGGTTATTGCCCTCGTTAACATTTAGGTAAATAACGTCATTTAAAGTATATAGGTATATACTTCATGGCTGTTTACATAGGTAATGTTATTAGTTATGCTCACGAATGCGATGCCTTTTTGTTTTTCTTCAGAAAAATTGTTTCTTTAGAAATATAAATATAACTTCGTTTTGTAGACAAACGAGGTGTATCGAACGTCTGCAGTTGTGAGCTACGTATATGCAAGGTGACACCGACATCGATGTTATAGTTATGTAATTCTTCTTTCATGTGGTTAGTGCCTAATCTGTTGTCAGAGTTTATATATGCCTCCCATGTTTCTCTGACTTGGTTTAAAATGCCAGTGTCGCATCGTCGTAATTATGTTATTTTACTTGTTTTTTTTTTACCTTAACTTTGTACGCCATATATTGGCAAAACATAGTGAACATATTTCTTATTATAGGTACTACTGTTCCCGATACAGATGGGATTCTATTTTTTGTAGTTTTAAATATTTTTGTTTTGTTGGTCAACTGTCACTGAGTTCTGATTGATTGATCGGTTAGTACAGTGAATGCCGTGAGGTGGCGCTTCAATTTCCTTCCAAAAACATGTTGACAGAGTCGATCCAAAAAGCTCAGACTAGGATTGCTAAAGCGGACACCATACCTACTGTTCAGATCATACGATCGAAACTGCTACGTTCACCGTACAAGCTTTTATTTTTACTACTTCTTTTGTAAATTACCGGAATAATAAACGTGACTGTGATTATAACAACGTTTTACTGGTTTACCCAAGTACTCACATTCCTCCTCCATTCCACAACTTGCTATCGCTACGCCCGCGCTCATATATTTTAATAAGGAATATGTAAAAATACATAAAATATGGGACGGAATAAGTCAACAAATAATACTGCCGCGCTTATGATAATTACAGTAAGTGACATGGAGACACTTTCGAGAAAAAGGCGGTAGAAGTTTTTTTTTTACTTTTGACATTTCTCCCAAAGTATAAATTATTTCTAAGTTTTCTAAATTGTATCAAATAAACGTGTGTTTGTTTAACAATTTGTATATTTTTATTTTTATTTATTAATCATATTTAATATTTAAAGCTTCAAAAACTATGTATGTTAAGGAATGGACAATTAAAAATAAATGTTTTTTTTAGTATTGTTACAGTAAGTATGTGACTTACTGTAACAATCTTTAGTTTGAAGTACATACTGCAACTATGATAACAGAGTGAGGTAACGTTTAAATAGAATAACAAAAATAGCAAAATTTGCCTAATGTTATTTAATCACTTACTGTAGTTATAACTAGGAGCAATATGAAAACTTGTGGCATCTACCATGAACCATAATTAATTACTCTTTCTCGATATTATTGGTTGATCAATGAAACAAAAGATATCCTATACAAAAATGATTTAATATAAGAACCTACTTTGTATGTATAAGGCGCTGTACGATCATGAGGCTAATCTGGGGCTACCGCACTCACTCCGGCGTGGCAGCGAGCCCCCTTGCCGGATTGCCACCGTGGGATCTGGAGGCGATAGTCCTCGCGCGCCTGTACGAGTGGCGCGCGGAGGCACTACACCGCACCGGGGGGAATATCTGCTACCGCGGCAAATTGCCGCCCAGCGGACAGACCTCCAGTGCGATCTCATGGTGGCATGAAGAGAGCGAGAGGGGACTTACCGCCACAATAATAGTATCGGTAATTCCCCTCTTGGAGTGTGTGGAGGAGTGACTGGAGAGGCGCCATGGCGTCCTCACCTACCGCCTGACGCAGGTCCTCACCGGACACGGAAGGTTCGGTAGGTTCTTGCACATAATCAGGCGGGAGGAAACGCCCGGGTGTCACCATTGTGACGATCGCCGGAAGGACCAACGGAAGGACCGAGGACTCGGTGGAACGGGGGTAGTTATTTGATGATTTAATTTGCACACAGTGGCGGTCTGCCCAGCGCGGGGCGGAGCACCGCCGTGCCCTCGTAAAGGCGATCGGAGGCGGTAATCTCTCGCGTCCGGCCCTGGTTCAGTCCATGGAGTCCTCGGAGCGAGAGGGAGTGGAAAGCGGTCACCTCCTTCTGTGAAGCAATCATGCCAGCGACGGAGGCGGCATGCCAGCGAAGGAGGCGGCCGGGCGTTTGAGGGAGAGACCCTCAAACCAACCCAGACTCCGCGGGAGACGCCCCGGACGTCGAGCGCCGCGAGACGTCTCCCGGCCTCTTGGAACTTTCGGAAGGTTCCTGCACATAATCGGGCGGGAAAGCGCCCAGGTAACACCACAGTGCCGATCGCCTGGAGGACACGGTGGAGCACAGTGTGGTAGTCTGCCTCGCTTAGGCGGAACACTGCTGCGCTGTGTCCTCGAAGAGGCGATCGGCGGCGGCGATCTCTTGCGTCCGGATCTGCTTCAGTCCATGGTCCGGACCGAGAGGAAATGCGAACCGGTCATCTCTTTATGCGAAGCAGTTATGCTAGCGAAGCAGGTGGTTCGTATACTTCAAAACAACCCCGCCTCTAAGACGGCCCACTGACCCTCAAATCGTATAGTGTATTATCCAACTAAAGTGGGTTCTTGTTATTAAATTTCTTGAAACACTTTTGTAGATGATTGTAAATATATCAGATTTTCACTCAGGCGCGAGTTGACGCCAACAAAAATAGGTAAAATCGGAAGGTTCCAACTCGCGCCCAGTCGCAAGTTGACGAATAACTCCGTTTTCTCGACCTGATGATGAAAATAGTCGGCTGACATGAAGGTATGTGCTGGCTCGAAATATCGTATCTCGATTGTATTCGCAGATATTACCTCCCCGCACTACCCATTCGGACCTTAAATGCCTTAGAATATTTACAGTAAGTAACGTGTTTACCTTATTTGTTCCAGGTAAATGTACGCATGTGATGAAATATTCCTAAACATAACTACAGTAGGGAATCTTACTGTTATAACGTTCACACATATAATTTTTTTTTTAATTCGCTCACTTATCATATACACAGTAAGTTCTACTTACTGTACTTATGCTAAGACAATAGAATAATACTTTGAAAATCTCTTAAGCATTAATACAGTATTTACTCTTACTGTAGGCATGTTAAGGTTTAGTATACTAATGTTTTATTCCCAAAACTTAATATAATAATAGCAAGTGGTACTTACTGTAACAATACCTAGGTAATGCTTATAATTTTATGAAAAAATCAACCGTATGTGCCCATACTGCAATCATAATAAGGATTCCTTGGCGCAAAACGTATCTTACTGTAATTATGCTTAAGCTTATTTGATTTTCTATAGCAAATTTTCAAATTTTAAATATACAGAAATGTAGGTCGCAATCTCTACATTCCAAATATATACTTAACTCAATATCAACCAAAATGTGACTTACTGTAATTATCATAAGCGCGGCAGAATACACTCCCATATCGCCAGTTATGTTTAAGTCTTATGTAATAGGGGGCGAACCTATTGCAAACTCCGGACACAAATTAAGACTCCATGGCTGCTACAAATAAATTCCATATGGACAGATCGAACCCAGAGCCTTATGCTCAGCATTCGCACTTACAACCACTAGGCCCAACGAGATAAATTATTTAAAAACTAGCTGGCACCCGCGTGATATCGAAAAAAAAAGATTCGACTATAATCCACCTCTGTGCCAAGTTTCATCAAGATCCGTTCAGCCGTTTTGACGTGAAAGAGTAACAAACGTCCATACATCCATCCATCCCCAAAAACATTTGCATTTATAATATTAAGTAGGATCTGCCTGGAGCCCATGTGAAAATCATGCGATGTAACAAAGACAATGAACTGAGAAATTGCTAAATTAGTTTTTTGCATGCTTTTTTTTACTTTATTTATTTAGGTACATTAATGATCGTAATTCATATTATGTCATTACCACTGTACGTACCCTAAATACATATTGCTCACATCAGGGCCATGAACCTGAACAGACTCGCATCATCGCCATTTGGTTTAAACAAGATCTTATGAAGTGTCTTTTTAACACGCTTTTATTAGCTTCACTTGTAACTGTGTATGTAAGAAAAATCTCGGAATCTTAATGTTATTGCAATCTTAATTAGGATGAAATTTTGCACACGCTCTGAGTTTTGATGACAATACATAACTAGCTAAGAAACGTCATTACAAATCCAATATGGCGGCCTCCCCAAGATGGCGGACTGACTGTTTGAAATCCACCCCCATGATATGGGTATCAAATGAAAGGGTTTGCTGCCGTTTTTTTGTAAAAAAAATTCTGAACGGTAGAAAATGCCTGATACGCATAGCGCACCGTTCGGGGAGACGTCGTAGTTTTGTAGGGCTGTACCCATTTAAAATTCACCGTGAGCTTACAATCGTCAAGGATGAGCTGCGAGCATGCATGACATTCGCGTCTCATCCAGCGGAGCTCGCTTCTTTCTGGGCATCTTACATCTTTGGCGGTGTCCGGGAACTGGCACATTGGCTTGCTTTTCACTGTATCAATATTGTTATTTGAAGACTAGCTTTGCCATAGCGGTTCCACACGCTCAGTTCCTTAGTGTACGCACGCGAGAACATGTGCGTCTACGCGAGCCTACGTGAGAATATGGTGATCACTTCAGAACTTTTGTCCAAGGTGTCGGTAGGCTTATTGCCGCTTCAGACGGAATGACAAAAGATTGGGCGTCTTGTTGGCGCGTCAGCCTCCTATTGGTCGACTGATGCGCCACGTCGGAGCGTTGCTTTCTTTAAATAAAGAATGAAGTTAGCGGTAATGTTTTCAGATCCACACTATTCTATTTATCTTTTATTATTATTACTTATTTACATCATAATTATATCGTTATTTCACATTTATATTATTACTAGCTTTTGCCCGCGGCTTCGCTCGCGTTAAATTCGGGGTAACACAGTTCCCCTTTCGTGATTTGCAGCATTTACCTGCTACCTGTAGTTTTTGCCCTAGCGCCTGATTTATTGTAATAGCAATGCTAAGTTTTCCCTTTTTTCCCTCTTTCTCCCTCATATCTCAATCCTTTTTTAAAAAAATTGCCTATGTCCGTCTCCAGGGTCCCAACTATCTCTGTACCAAAATTCATCAAAAACGGTTTAGCCATTTAGGCGTGAAGAGGTAACAAACAAACTCACTTTCGCTTTTATAATATTAGTAAGGATTACCTCCAAATCACAGACGACTTCTGGCTAGAAGAGCAATCTATGAATGAAATTAAGAATGAAGTGTTGCTAACGCTTTTCAGTTGCTTTTGTATGAGGCTTCTTCGATTTTAGTGATTACTTTATATTTTACTTGGATTCCGTACCTCAAAAAGAAAAAACGGAATCCTTAATACGATCACTTTGTTGCCTGTCTATCTGTCTGTGAAGACTCTTTATCTCGAAAACGCGTGGAGGAATCGAGTTGAAAAGAAAATCGTAAACTCATGACTGTGCTTCCTATGAAAGCTATGAAAAAAAAACAATCTGTCTAAGTCTACGCAGTCAAAAATGGCATATGTCGCTAGTTTGTAAAGTAGGCCGACACGCAATTGGCCAGTTTTAACCTCTAAAGCCCCAGCGGCACAAAAACGTGCCAGTAAACAAGTATTACCGTTGAGCCCCGCTGGCACAAATTTGTGCCACCAAACCCCGACCAATTCAAAACTGTATTTGTAGTAAAGATAAGTCTTAAAATCAGATTACGCTTACGATAAGAGCCCGCCCGGCGGTGCTTGACGGATAGTTGACGTAAATAATGGCGGTCCTTGAGAGGTTATTTATTTTACACTAGGAAGTGGCGAAGGGCGGCCATTTTGTGGTACTGTCTCTTGTAATGTGACGTTGTTGCTGTGCATGCTGATTATCAGCCTTGTTTTTTTGTGGAGGTGGGAAATCATCAAATAACTTCCCCTTATATATAGGTGGTTGAGTTAACCACTCACCAAAAAATACATTTTGCAAATATTATCTAAGAATGAGTATCATTTCCTGGACTCTTTTAATATTTACTAGCTTCCGCCCGCGGCTTCGCCCGCGTGGTGTGTTGATAAAAAGCAGCCTATAGCAAAAATAACAAAATCGAAGTATAAATAAAATTAGGTACGTTTCATTTTTAAGGTTACGTCCCCAATGGGTAAAAACTCTATTACTAAGTCTTCGCTGTCCGTCCGTCCATAGGTAATAGTACGAATCTAACTAATAGGTATGTATTATGAAACTTCATAAAACCTATGTTTTATTACATTTTATGTAATTAGATCTTATTGTACCTATATGTTCACAAAGAAAGGATTTGAATTTAGTTTGTAAGGAACGTGTCAACTCAACGTACTCTGTGCTCACGCGTCTGCCCGTGTTCGGGTCGCGCACTCAGCGATGAGCGACTTGTTCCCCACACCGCCCGCGCGGGCCAGCCTAGTCACGGCGACATGAAATTAATTTTGTTGCGCGTTATTTTGATTTTGCTATATCTCCTAAAGTATTTATTTAATCTGCATGATGTAAAAGGAAAAAATAATCTTCATGAAATTTTCATGCCAACCAACCTATTTAAAATGATAAGGATTAATACTGTATTTGTGTAAATAGCTTTCCAAGTTAGCGCTTTATAATTGCCCATTTGTTAAAGTATTAAAATGGATAAAGTATGTTATCCTTAAGATATAGACATATGTCACCGCTGACTTTTCTGTGGACCTATATAGGATACACAATTACACCATACATTATTTTGTTATATCTTAAAGGGTTTAGGCAGCGTTTTCGTTGAAAGCTCCCAGACAGCATACTTTTTGCCGACATCTTCAACAAATATAGTTAATGTACACAGAAATAAATACAAAAACTTAACAAATTATATACTAAAACCTTCCTTAAGAATCACTCTATCTATTACTAAAAACCGCATCAAAATCCGTTGCGTAGTTTTAAAGATTTAAGCATACAAAGGGACATAGGGACAGAGAAAGCGACTTTGTTTTATACTATGTAGTGATTATTTTATCACTAAGTATCTACATATTTATTTGTACTTGTTGCCATCGTCCGTGTGTCACTGCGGGTGCCAACTGAAAACCAGCGTTGGGTGTCTGACGCCTAGCATATGCTGAGTTGGTAACCCTTTCGTTATGGGCACGCTCAGCGCAACCTTGTCCATGTTTTTCCGTTCTGTGTACCTTTTTTTCTTTTTGCTGTTGTGTTGTGTCTGTTTCGAATAAATATTTTTCTATTCTATTCGAGGATTTTTCCATACTTTCTTGGCTGACTAGTAATCATGGCCGCCGCGGGTTGTTCAAAAGAGATACCTCTGCCCCGGAACACAAAGGGCAAAAGAAGGAATACCCATGGATGGGTTTTAGTCAGTAAACCCTACTAATCATCTAACGCAAAATAAAACAATTGTATCTATAAAATATGTATTTATTTGCTGGTAATAATTATAAACTATTGCGACGTGAGTACACAATAATATCGGTATACTTATGTATATAATAATATACAATACAATATACAAAAACACAACAATCGTATATTTGGTGTGGTATGGCCGCGGAACGAGGATTTTACCAAAAGATTTTTTTCTTTTAATGGAAGACCTGTCAAAATAAGTACCTAAATTAATTTTGTTTATAATTATGTTAAGTATATTTTGAATAAAAACATGATTCTTTAAACGATATTACGAAAATTTGTTTGATTGAAACACCTCAGGTTATTTTTCTTTGCCCCTCCAAAATCTCTGTGAATTACGAAAGAAAAATCAACAATAACTTAATACTAAAACTAAATGAAATCATTAAACTTCTAAAATGCTACAAAATATATAAATAAACATTTCACTTAATCTAGTTTGATCTGTTTATTTATTAAAATTATAAATAACATAAAGATATTCCATCAACCATCTTTTTAACATTCCTGACATTTATGAAGCTGACGGTACTTCAACAATTTTTTAAAACTATTGCGCTTATGTTAACTTAAACAAGTTGTCAAATAAATTGACTTATGTATCTAACAATATACAATAGTAATATTTATATACAAAACTCGTATTTTGTATATTTGGTGCTACATATGGCCGCGAAATGGTATAATTGGAAACTTTTATTAGTTCCACATACTTTTTTTTATATATTTTAAGGAATACATAATTTTGTATTTAGGACAGCTTTTAAACGGAAAAAATAAGTAGTGTTATTGTTTACTTCATTTAAAAAAAATATTTTTATTATAATTAAATAATTTTGCCAAAAAAAAACCCTAATATGATTTGCCACGGCACAGATTTATACATTCAAAAGAAGTGCTTGTAAAGTGAAATGATTTATAAATATGGCGACAATAATGAGCATGAACAATAAAAACCCAATAAGTAATAATTTATTTTCCAAAACACAATTTCTAACTTAAATAACTTTTACGTATAAATAAAAAATACTGAATTTCTTAGCTTAACCGTTCGTAATTTTAAAACAATATTTTGATTCATTGACACATAATTCTAGAAAAAAGTATTTTAACATCTAATAAATAAAGCTAAATATCCGTTGATCAAAATATTTAAAAAGTTCCTAAAATATCGGTTTCGGTAACATGTTCAATATCAATGTAAAACTTTGGATTAATGGCATCTATTGATTTTTAATATCACAAAAATATCATTTGTTACAATTTAAAATAAGTATTGTATAAAACATTATACACTTAGATAACACATTTAACTTTTAATATTAGGTCCTTACATATGAAATTGGCGTTTTTCGTACTGGCCACTTTAATCACGAATTTCTCCTCTTTGGTAAGGAATTCCAAATTCAAATTTGTACAGCTATTTACTCATGTATTTGTGCTTCGATGACCGTCATTCATTTGTTTTTTTTCTTCTGTTTTTTCTGTTTGCGTCACTCATTTTACAAAATGGAAAATTTAAAATATCGCATTATTTACGAGTACGAGTTCCGCCGTGGCACTAGTGCTGCGGAAACGACTCGAAGGGTGAATGATGTGTATGGCGGTCATGTTGCAAAAGAAAACACAGTTCGTTTTTGGTTCCAACGTTTTCGTTCTGGAAATTTCGACCTGCAGAACAAGCCCCGTGGACGGCCTGAGACCCAAGTTGATAATGGAGAATTGAAGGCTATTGTGGAAGCGGACCCATCGCAAACCACGTCCGAGTTAGCTGCAGGCTTCGATGTTAGTGATAAAACTGTTTTAATTCACTTGAAGCAAATTTATAATATTAAGTAGGATCTGCCTGGAGCCCATGTGAAAATCATGCGATGTAACAAAGACAATGAACTGAGAAATTGCTAAATTAGTTTTTTGCATGCTTTTTTTTACTTTATTTATTTAGGTACATTAATGATCGTAATTCATATTATGTCATTACCACTGTACGTACCCTAAATACATATTGCTCACATCAGGGCCATGAACCTGAACAGACTCGCATCATCGCCATTTGGTTTAAACAAGATCTTATGAAGTGTCTTTTTAACACGCTTTTATTAGCTTCACTTGTAACTGTGTATGTAAGAAAAATCTCGGAATCTTAATGTTATTGCAATCTTAATTAGGATGAAATTTTGCACACGCTCTGAGTTTTGATGACAATACATAACTAGCTAAGAAACGTCATTACAAATCCAATATGGCGGCCTCCCCAAGATGGCGGACTGACTGTTTGAAATCCACCCCCATGATATGGGTATCAAATGAAAGGGTTTGCTGCCGTTTTTTTGTAAAAAAAATTCTGAACGGTAGAAAATGCCTGATACGCATAGCGCACCGTTCGGGGAGACGTCGTAGTTTTGTAGGGCTGTACCCATTTAAAATTCACCGTGAGCTTACAATCGTCAAGGATGAGCTGCGAGCATGCATGACATTCGCGTCTCATCCAGCGGAGCTCGCTTCTTTCTGGGCATCTTACATCTTTGGCGGTGTCCGGGAACTGGCACATTGGCTTGCTTTTCACTGTATCAATATTGTTATTTGAAGACTAGCTTTGCCATAGCGGTTCCACACGCTCAGTTCCTTAGTGTACGCACGCGAGAACATGTGCGTCTACGCGAGCCTACGTGAGAATATGGTGATCACTTCAGAACTTTTGTCCAAGGTGTCGGTAGGCTTATTGCCGCTTCAGACGGAATGACAAAAGATTGGGCGTCTTGTTGGCGCGTCAGCCTCCTATTGGTCGACTGATGCGCCACGTCGGAGCGTTGCTTTCTTTAAATAAAGAATGAAGTTAGCGGTAATGTTTTCAGATCCACACTATTCTATTTATCTTTTATTATTATTACTTATTTACATCATAATTATATCGTTATTTCACATTTATATTATTACTAGCTTTTGCCCGCGGCTTCGCTCGCGTTAAATTCGGGGTAACACAGTTCCCCTTTCGTGATTTGCAGCATTTACCTGCTACCTGTAGTTTTTGCCCTAGCGCCTGATTTATTGTAATAGCAATGCTAAGTTTTCCCTTTTTTCCCTCTTTCTCCCTCATATCTCAATCCTTTTTTAAAAAAATTGCCTATGTCCGTCTCCAGGGTCCCAACTATCTCTGTACCAAAATTCATCAAAAACGGTTTAGCCATTTAGGCGTGAAGAGGTAACAAACAAACTCACTTTCGCTTTTATAATATTAGTAAGGATTACCTCCAAATCACAGACGACTTCTGGCTAGAAGAGCAATCTATGAATGAAATTAAGAATGAAGTGTTGCTAACGCTTTTCAGTTGCTTTTGTATGAGGCTTCTTCGATTTTAGTGATTACTTTATATTTTACTTGGATTCCGTACCTCAAAAAGAAAAAACGGAATCCTTAATACGATCACTTTGTTGCCTGTCTATCTGTCTGTGAAGACTCTTTATCTCGAAAACGCGTGGAGGAATCGAGTTGAAAAGAAAATCGTAAACTCATGACTGTGCTTCCTATGAAAGCTATGAAAAAAAAACAATCTGTCTAAGTCTACGCAGTCAAAAATGGCATATGTCGCTAGTTTGTAAAGTAGGCCGACACGCAATTGGCCAGTTTTAACCTCTAAAGCCCCAGCGGCACAAAAACGTGCCAGTAAACAAGTATTACCGTTGAGCCCCGCTGGCACAAATTTGTGCCACCAAACCCCGACCAATTCAAAACTGTATTTGTAGTAAAGATAAGTCTTAAAATCAGATTACGCTTACGATAAGAGCCCGCCCGGCGGTGCTTGACGGATAGTTGACGTAAATAATGGCGGTCCTTGAGAGGTTATTTATTTTACACTAGGAAGTGGCGAAGGGCGGCCATTTTGTGGTACTGTCTCTTGTAATGTGACGTTGTTGCTGTGCATGCTGATTATCAGCCTTGTTTTTTTGTGGAGGTGGGAAATCATCAAATAACTTCCCCTTATATATAGGTGGTTGAGTTAACCACTCACCAAAAAATACATTTTGCAAATATTATCTAAGAATGAGTATCATTTCCTGGACTCTTTTAATATTTACTAGCTTCCGCCCGCGGCTTCGCCCGCGTGGTGTGTTGATAAAAAGCAGCCTATAGCAAAAATAACAAAATCGAAGTATAAATAAAATTAGGTACGTTTCATTTTTAAGGTTACGTCCCCAATGGGTAAAAACTCTATTACTAAGTCTTCGCTGTCCGTCCGTCCATAGGTAATAGTACGAATCTAACTAATAGGTATGTATTATGAAACTTCATAAAACCTATGTTTTATTACATTTTATGTAATTAGATCTTATTGTACCTATATGTTCACAAAGAAAGGATTTGAATTTAGTTTGTAAGGAACGTGTCAACTCAACGTACTCTGTGCTCACGCGTCTGCCCGTGTTCGGGTCGCGCACTCAGCGATGAGCGACTTGTTCCCCACACCGCCCGCGCGGGCCAGCCTAGTCACGGCGACATGAAATTAATTTTGTTGCGCGTTATTTTGATTTTGCTATATCTCCTAAAGTATTTATTTAATCTGCATGATGTAAAAGGAAAAAATAATCTTCATGAAATTTTCATGCCAACCAACCTATTTAAAATGATAAGGATTAATACTGTATTTGTGTAAATAGCTTTCCAAGTTAGCGCTTTATAATTGCCCATTTGTTAAAGTATTAAAATGGATAAAGTATGTTATCCTTAAGATATAGACATATGTCACCGCTGACTTTTCTGTGGACCTATATAGGATACACAATTACACCATACATTATTTTGTTATATCTTAAAGGGTTTAGGCAGCGTTTTCGTTGAAAGCTCCCAGACAGCATACTTTTTGCCGACATCTTCAACAAATATAGTTAATGTACACAGAAATAAATACAAAAACTTAACAAATTATATACTAAAACCTTCCTTAAGAATCACTCTATCTATTACTAAAAACCGCATCAAAATCCGTTGCGTAGTTTTAAAGATTTAAGCATACAAAGGGACATAGGGACAGAGAAAGCGACTTTGTTTTATACTATGTAGTGATTATTTTATCACTAAGTATCTACATATTTATTTGTACTTGTTGCCATCGTCCGTGTGTCACTGCGGGTGCCAACTGAAAACCAGCGTTGGGTGTCTGACGCCTAGCATATGCTGAGTTGGTAACCCTTTCGTTATGGGCACGCTCAGCGCAACCTTGTCCATGTTTTTCCGTTCTGTGTACCTTTTTTTCTTTTTGCTGTTGTGTTGTGTCTGTTTCGAATAAATATTTTTCTATTCTATTCGAGGATTTTTCCATACTTTCTTGGCTGACTAGTAATCATGGCCGCCGCGGGTTGTTCAAAAGAGATACCTCTGCCCCGGAACACAAAGGGCAAAAGAAGGAATACCCATGGATGGGTTTTAGTCAGTAAACCCTACTAATCATCTAACGCAAAATAAAACAATTGTATCTATAAAATATGTATTTATTTGCTGGTAATAATTATAAACTATTGCGACGTGAGTACACAATAATATCGGTATACTTATGTATATAATAATATACAATACAATATACAAAAACACAACAATCGTATATTTGGTGTGGTATGGCCGCGGAACGAGGATTTTACCAAAAGATTTTTTTCTTTTAATGGAAGACCTGTCAAAATAAGTACCTAAATTAATTTTGTTTATAATTATGTTAAGTATATTTTGAATAAAAACATGATTCTTTAAACGATATTACGAAAATTTGTTTGATTGAAACACCTCAGGTTATTTTTCTTTGCCCCTCCAAAATCTCTGTGAATTACGAAAGAAAAATCAACAATAACTTAATACTAAAACTAAATGAAATCATTAAACTTCTAAAATGCTACAAAATATATAAATAAACATTTCACTTAATCTAGTTTGATCTGTTTATTTATTAAAATTATAAATAACATAAAGATATTCCATCAACCATCTTTTTAACATTCCTGACATTTATGAAGCTGACGGTACTTCAACAATTTTTTAAAACTATTGCGCTTATGTTAACTTAAACAAGTTGTCAAATAAATTGACTTATGTATCTAACAATATACAATAGTAATATTTATATACAAAACTCGTATTTTGTATATTTGGTGCTACATATGGCCGCGAAATGGTATAATTGGAAACTTTTATTAGTTCCACATACTTTTTTTTATATATTTTAAGGAATACATAATTTTGTATTTAGGACAGCTTTTAAACGGAAAAAATAAGTAGTGTTATTGTTTACTTCATTTAAAAAAAATATTTTTATTATAATTAAATAATTTTGCCAAAAAAAAACCCTAATATGATTTGCCACGGCACAGATTTATACATTCAAAAGAAGTGCTTGTAAAGTGAAATGATTTATAAATATGGCGACAATAATGAGCATGAACAATAAAAACCCAATAAGTAATAATTTATTTTCCAAAACACAATTTCTAACTTAAATAACTTTTACGTATAAATAAAAAATACTGAATTTCTTAGCTTAACCGTTCGTAATTTTAAAACAATATTTTGATTCATTGACACATAATTCTAGAAAAAAGTATTTTAACATCTAATAAATAAAGCTAAATATCCGTTGATCAAAATATTTAAAAAGTTCCTAAAATATCGGTTTCGGTAACATGTTCAATATCAATGTAAAACTTTGGATTAATGGCATCTATTGATTTTTAATATCACAAAAATATCATTTGTTACAATTTAAAATAAGTATTGTATAAAACATTATACACTTAGATAACACATTTAACTTTTAATATTAGGTCCTTACATATGAAATTGGCGTTTTTCGTACTGGCCACTTTAATCACGAATTTCTCCTCTTTGGTAAGGAATTCCAAATTCAAATTTGTACAGCTATTTACTCATGTATTTGTGCTTCGATGACCGTCATTCATTTGTTTTTTTTCTTCTGTTTTTTCTGTTTGCGTCACTCATTTTACAAAATGGAAAATTTAAAATATCGCATTATTTACGAGTACGAGTTCCGCCGTGGCACTAGTGCTGCGGAAACGACTCGAAGGGTGAATGATGTGTATGGCGGTCATGTTGCAAAAGAAAACACAGTTCGTTTTTGGTTCCAACGTTTTCGTTCTGGAAATTTCGACCTGCAGAACAAGCCCCGTGGACGGCCTGAGACCCAAGTTGATAATGGAGAATTGAAGGCTATTGTGGAAGCGGACCCATCGCAAACCACGTCCGAGTTAGCTGCAGGCTTCGATGTTAGTGATAAAACTGTTTTAATTCACTTGAAGCAAATTGGGAAGATTAAAAAGCTTGAAAGGTGGGTACCTCACGAATTGACTGAAGCAAACCGGCAAACGCGCGTCGACTGCTGCGTTACATTACTGAACCGGCACAACAATGAAGGTATTTTAAACCGAATCATTACCTGTGATGAAAAATGGATTCTTTACGATAATCGGAAGCGCTCAGCGCAATGGTTGGATCCTGGCCAGCCAGCCAAATCCTGCCCCAATCGAAAATTAACCCCAAAAAAGTTACTTGTAAGCGTTTGGTGGACTAGTGCCGGTATTGTTCATTACAGTTTTCTCAAATCTGGCCAGACTATTACAGCTGATGTCTATTGTCAGCAATTACAAACCATGATGGAAAAGCTAGCGGCTAAACAACCAAGGCTGGTCAATCGCTCCACGCCACTGCTGCTTCACGACAACGCCAGACCACACACTGCGCAACAGACGGCTACCAAATTAGAAGAGCTTGAATTGGAATGTCTTAGACATCCTCCGTACTCCCCGGACCTTGCTCCAACAGATTACCATTTTTTTCGCAATTTGGATAACTTTTTGCAAGGGAAAAAATTCAACTCCGATGGGGCAGTCCAAATCGCCTTCAAAGATTTTATTGATTCCCGTCCGACTGGTTTTTTTAGTAAAGGGATCAATGAACTACCTATAAGATGGCAAAAGTGCATTGAAAACAATGGTTCATACTTTGATTAATTAAATATATTATATTAAAAAATATTCGACTTTTTGTTCCTTCCATACAAAACGCCAATTTCATATGTAAGGACCTAATATATATTATTCTAAAATTTCTCGGTGGCTTTTTAGTCTGTAGAAATTAGAATGGCTAAAATTATTATTATTTCACTGGATCAAATACATGATAAAGTTTAAAACATCATTTTCTCCATCGTCGTAAATGTCCTTTTTAATATTTCCAATAAGAAGAGGTTCTTTAAGCAGACTTATCCCTAGTTTGGTTCAAAAAAGGAGATATGAAAAATCCATCGTCAGCCGCGCAACATTTTTTCGATGCAATAAATTTCATACACCAAATACTCTTTTTTAACGGGGTAGGTCGGTCTACGTTTATTATAGATGGCGTGATCGCAGCTAAATCTTATGTATTAAAAAAAATGACGTCACCATATTTTCAACCAATCACGACGCTGGAAACGAAATTTGGCAGCGATCTAAGTTTTACAATTCCCTTCCCCATTATTGATTATATTGTTTATTAACCTATGTACTTTAAGTATGTTAAATATTTTCACAAAGCCATACTGCCTAATTAAAACAGAGCAACATTTTATTATCAATGGTAACATCTTTATAAGTACTGCAGTGAACGAGGATGTGTTAAGATTGGCAGTTTCAAGTAATTATGAATGCTTCGAAATTATGATGAATGCTGTATTGGTTATTGAAAAATATCAACTTGAAATGTTCCGTTAAAATACATATATGCTGAAAAATCGGCAGTAGTGAATATAAAAGTTTTTTTTTTAAATTATTATTTTTCCTATATGTGCATGGATTTTCCAATGGGCCAGTAGAGGGCGCTAGTTTAGTTTAAGTTGGACGTGAACAAAACAATAAACAGCATTCAGTATAGCCTTGCATAGATATGATCGAATTACCCTTTTAAACGCCAGATTATAAACGCACGCGCAAGCCCTCTATGCCAAGAAACTCATTTTACTTACATTTTTGTCACATATATGTGACAATGGCGTTCAAAAGGTAAAACCTACGCAGCGTCAACGAGTTTACGGTACAGGTGCGAGCTGACAACATATCAATCGTGTCTGTTATGATCTAAGTGGGACCTTTGTGTTCTTTTGTCTGTTTGTCTTTCCCATTTTATGTTTTTTTTAGTGTACCGTCAACAAAATACATTAGATACCAGGCTCGTAAGATACAGTTCATTTTTCTTCTTGAGTAGTCTTAGAAACCGATGGATGTCTTTAACTAAAATTTTATTTAATTATTTAACTGGTTTCTATCAAATTAATTTCATTTTATTTGAAAACATTCATGATTTTCTAAGAAAACATTTTCATGTCAGTCAAAGTTGATGTCAACTGTGACTGACCAGAAAATGTTTTAAGCCTGGTTACTGATCTCTTTTGCTGACTGGTTCATAAATAAATATCGTTACAACACTCCCCGCGTGTGCTCTATTCCCACAGCGCTTACAGACAAATGAGCGTGGGACGCACATTTGTCTGTCCCGACCAGCGCCCGTTTTACCGTACGCCATTTTTTTATACTGACATGGTCATTAATTTTATTATTAACATTTGAAACGGGATATTTACCATGTCTATTATGTAATGGACTAAACCAGCTAAACACTTTTTTAACCGGGAGGATAGGTCCAACTGTAAAGAGCCTGGAATTCAGTGGTTCAATAGTGTAAAAACCAAAAAAAAAACGAAAAAAGTTTGCAACCGGACAAAGGATCGAGTTGTTACTGATAGTGGTAGCGGTACCGAGAGCAAAGAAGTATCAGGAAGAAGGTAGACCGTTTTGTCTACTTATGAAACACCCACCTACAATGTTCAGTTTATCCGTGATCATAGCGTTTGCAACGGCACCGAAATATCAGGAACTCAAATTAAATAATAAACATGGTAAATGGTGTCGATTTTTCTGTCATAAACTAAACTACACTAAAAATCACTAAAATTTAGTTTATTCCTGTGAAACGGCATTTCCTGTTCTGAAATTGTTTGAAGTGACATAAGTTATCTACATTATAGTTTGACAGCATTAATAATAGTTTAAGTTTTGACGACACGGTTGGCGCAGTGCCTAATCGCTTGACTGCTGCGCTATGTGTCGCGGGTTGATACATGCACGGAACAAATATTTGTATGACCTACAGATAGTTGTTCCGGGTCACCCACGATACAGGAGAAATTCCTAGTATGGAGCAACGTTTTTATTAAAAAAAAAGTTACTCTATTTAGACAAAATCGCAATTTCACTATTTTGAAATTGACGTGTTCAGCAAAAAATTGTGATTGTCATACTAAATCGGACTGTCTTCAATCGCGACTAAAATGGTATAGAATAAGATTAGATATTATGATTAGATATGTCATTTTAATTTTAGTCTAGTTTATTTATGTTATATTCATCAGAATCGTCACCAATATCCCTTTTCAAATGTTATTACGTTAAAAATGGTCCTTACTGCTTAATCTTTAAGTCTGTGCATTTCTCTTCTTAGGAGGCGGTGTAGGCGCCTTCTCGTTAGTCGTATTCCGTCTAGCTATAGAGTTGTACAAGAATGATCCTCGCGGCGCCCAGACGGTGTCATAGTTGTGTCGGGGAGGGAGTGGGTTCGAGTCCCCGTTGTTGTTAGTGTCGCTCTCAAGGTCCATGCTTCGGTGGGCGTATTTCTTTGGTAGTGGGGGAGGTTCCTCTTCTTCTTGGTTGGAGTCTGTTGTTCCTGGGGATCGACGAAACGCAAACAAATTGTTAGTATTCATTGACACATGTGGGGTTACTTTGACGTCTTAAAGATGGATTGGTTTTAGTGTCATTCTAGTGTGAGAAAGAGAAAGCTATACAGGATGTATAGCGCCATCTTTTTCCTACACTGGAATAAGATTCAAACAATACTGCTAAAATACGTTAAAGTAGGCCAACTGGTTTCTATCAGAAAAGCTATTTGCTAACAAATTTTTTGGTAAGGTTTGTTTGATTTTTAAATCAATTTTATGTCAGGTTTGTTTAGTATGTGTCAAAAACTGAATGTCACTCTATTAGTAAAAATGTCATGACTCATGTCTCACCGATGTCGATTTGAGTGACGGATATAAAAGACAATATTTTACAGATAAAAAGCAAAACACATACAACCGTTAGGCGTAATAGCACTGACTGGAAAGAAAATACCCGAAAAAGAAATAGATAATACAAAAGATAGAAAAGTTGCTCTACATAAGATTTTCAGCTTCTACATGGATTTATAAATGTATTTTGTTCATTAACTACTACACATTGAAAAGAAAATATTCCAGTTCTCTACTTACAACAATTACTAAGGATGAAAATAGTAAGGAAAATCTACAAAATTGATTCACTAAGCCGCTTTGGTTGTTAACAATAGCGAATATGCAAGCATTTTTCTGTATTTTTGTCCAGTACCAGTAAACGATGTTACCACTTATTGTATTTGTAATACAAAACTTGTTATACAATTTATTATTTTACGTTGCGTGTTTTTGGTGAAACGGAACGCAAACTAAAATGCTTCGTCTGAGATAATGCCGGTAGTGACGTCAAATACTATGTGTCAAAGAAGCACTTTTATTTGAAAAGTACTTAAATTTTCGCTAGGATCTTATTATAATATTGTAATTGCCATTTTTGCTTTTATTATTAAGAGTTTATTAAAAGGGATTTGTGGTAAATGATGTCAGTCACAGAAGTTTGAACAGTAGTAGAAAATTTTAGTTTTTTTTCGACAAGTAATTGTTGAAATAACTTTGTCTTGGGTTGTTAGTACTGTTTTTTTTTCAAGCATATTCCCTATTGTAGCGACACGTAGACAAAGTTATTACGTTTTGGAAAGTATTATAAATGGATAGCAAATTCAAAATTTAATAATCGCGGAGTCAAGTTACAACCAGAGTTACTCTAGCACGATGTAAAAGTACCGCTTACGAAAATTTTATAATTAAACTAGCTTTTGCCCGCGGCTTCGCTCGCGTTAAATTCGGCAGCGCCTTATTGATTTGTAATAACAACGCTAAGTTTTCCCGTTTCTTCCCTCTTTCTCCCTCATATCCCACTCTTTTTTAAAAAATAATAGCCTATGTCCGTCTCCTGGTTCCCAACTATCTCTGTACCAAAATTCATCAAGATCGGTTAAGCCATTAAAGCGTGAAGAGGTAACAAACAAACAAACTCACTTTCGCTTTTATAATATTAGTAAGGATTTGTACTTATAGAACACTTAATATTTTAAGTATTTGATTATATTACTTTTCGTATTTTCATTTTCACACATATAATTACAGTTTTAAACATGTATTTTAAAAACACAAAAATATTACTTTTTCATATTATACACCTCTTTTTAATACTTCGGGGATTACAAGCGTAATATTCTCTATTTATATGATGGACGACAATAATTTTACCTGCTGTAAATTTAACAAAAAGCGACGTATTTACGATACGTTTACCCCGCGCGCTCGTAGGGTTTCAGTGTAATTTTCTATACATTCTTCAAACACACAGTTTAGCATAACTTTGCTCCACGATTATTATTAAGAGGGTTGTTTCTTCTATAGTAAATTACACGTTGAAGAGTCTCCTGACTTATATAGTGCATTTACAATGAGAACGTTGCTAAACTTGCGCCATGTTAATGACGTCATAGTTGAATCGAAGTAGTTAAATCGAAGAAAACGGTCGTTTGATATTTTTTACACTAAAAAAAATCTCATCCTTTTATGTTTTTTCTAGGAGTGAGATTGGGCTAAAGGCGCAGGCAAAGACTGCGTACCGATATTATACAATGAGAATTTGCCAATTTTAAGTAACAGTTGACAGATAAAATATCAATATGGCGCAAGCTCAGTCACTTCCTCATTGTAAATGGTTTGTACTCTGTTCATTCAATAATAATTTACCTTTAATTGCACAAATTCTTGCCAAACTTGAAATGAATCCTGGAATAATGCAATGCTACAAAACAAGCATTTAGCATAAGTGTTATATGTGTTAGTAAATCATCATAAAATCAACAGAGAGAAGCGAAAGCTCTTATTATAGAAAAATAAATAATACTTTGTATAGAAGCAGAACAACTGGCCGTATCACACGCCTGTAGCTGGAAGCTGGAAGCGCGTCCAGAATAGACGACGCTGTCCTAATACAAGCGAATGTTTCGCGCAAAAGCGATCGTCTCGAAATATTTTGTTCAGAAAGCGCTCTCTGTTGGCGTGACGTCGCAACTTGTTACGCAGAACAAATTAAAAAAATCGATTTAATTGTGTATAAATCTCTTATGCTGGATGGAGCTCTAATTTTTAACGCAGAATTTTGCTGCTATACGAAGTAGATATTATTTATTTTTCTTATCTTAAAATTCAAGGGAAAATAAGACCAAAACACTCACCCATAGAGTCTCGATTCGAGGGTGGTGCGGAAGAGGTGATGAGACTAGTTCGTTGTGACAGACGCCTCTCTCGCTCAACCTCAGCGCGTAGCGGCCTTTCAGTCACCAGCTAATAAGCGAATTCAAGACTATAGAGATTCTATTGCCACTCAACTATCTACTTTACTGATATGCAACCAAAGTTTATTTTTGAGTGACGTTTTGAAGTAAAGAGGTCCTAAATACAAGTGAATGGAAGACTATGATGTGTATTACCACATTTTATAGCCGGTACAGTGTTAAGGGTCAAACGCTATTGGAAAGTCAAAGGAAAATACCGTATTTTTGCGAATTCTCGGTAGACTTTTGCCAAACAGTGCCAAAAAAAGCAAATAAAAACCAAAATGATTAAAACCATTCAATAATAGACCCATAATATCGATTAAGTCTTTGGTTAAATGGTTGCCTACAATAAAAAACTATTACACAACATCAGCGGCGGTTTTCCTTTGGAATGCACTCCCTCTTAATATCAGGACGGCCACCAGTCGGTTCACATTAAAGTTAAAGTTCGCAAACACATCAGAATTTGGCAGAAGAAAAAATGTAATCAATCAAATCTTTAATTTCAAGATTCCAAATAGCCCCGGAGTCTCAAAAAGCTGCACTCTACGATACTTACAGTGATTCCCCAAAAGAGAGAAATACACTATGGAGATAGAATATAGGTAAATTCATTTATTTAGTGCAGTCTGCCCAAGTGTAAGTGCAAATAACTCTATATAGCCCGGATTTATTCCAGTCGTGAGTCAATAGGCTTCTTTTTGGTTAGCTTGTCCCATTTGAGAAGATTGAGGTCGAACTGGGCCCATTTAATGACTAAAAATACTAGTTTGTACCCATTTATGTAACTTTTAAAGAAAATAAAACTTAAAAATAATATTATAATTTACTTATGGCTATAAGTAAATTATAATATTAATAACTCTATATAGCCCGGATTTATTCTAGTCAGGAGTCAATAGGCTTCTTTTTGGTTAGCTTGTCCCATTTGAGAAGATTGAGGTCGAACTGGGCCCATTTAATGACTAAAAATACTAGTTTGTACCCATATGTAACTTTTAAAGAAAATAAAACTTAAAAATAATATTATAATTTACTTATGGCTATAAGTAAATTATAATATTGTAGGAGATGAACTGTATTACTCAGTATCAAGCCTATAAAAGCGCGCGCCGCCAGGAACGCGCCCTTTTCGTTCATCAACCATCACAGCGCGCGGACCTATTTGACGTGAGGTGTCATCTGTATCGTGAGAATACTTTTCTAAGTTACTGATTGTTTATTTGTTGCCATTATTTACATTGTTGTGTATTAGCGTGTAAGTTTTGATCCTGTTTCTTAATTTGTAAATATTTGTTAAAATAAATCTGAAGTCCTATAACGTTTAGGTTATGTGTTGTAATATTTTTTTTAATTGTAATTCCACGTCCGATCTTATATCAGAAGTGGGATCTCAATCCTAAGCCCACAGGCCGCTTAGATTATTGCGAGTGTTTTCTAAATTTGACGAAAAAAAAAATCTTAAGGAACAGATTCAAAACTACCCTCTTTTGTGTTTTTAAATTTTGTTCTGAGTTGACCGTTCTTTGAATCAACTATGCCGAGAACACATAGCTCGCGAAGTAGATCACGTAGCAGGTCACACCGACGTCATCGTAAACGTCATGAGTCTCGAGAATCGTCTCGAAACAAATCTCGTGAACGCTGCCGATCGCGATCTCGGCTCCGATCTCATTCGCGACCTCGGTACCAATCCTTGCCGCGATCCCGGTCACAATCCCGGTCTCGAACACCGCCTGTAGTATCACGCAAACGACCGGAATCGAAGGATCATAAAACACGTAAAACCGTCAATAAAACGTTAGACACTATCCTAACGCGATTAGAAGCGATAGAGAATAATTTTACATCTACCCCCATACCACGTTCCGAAATTTCAACTCCTTCCGCCGCTCAGACAATTGTTGACGCGATTCAAGCTATAAATCCAATACGATCGCATAACTATTACATCTCCAACTTCGACCCATCGATACACGATATCGATGCATGGTGCGAGGAGGTCGACCGCGCTCAGTTAACAAACCGTTGGAACGACAAGGAATGCCTGTCTCGCGTGGCGGGTTGCCTGAGAGGTGACGCCAAAACCTGGCTGAATGAATGGGTAACTAGTGATAGGTCATGGACTAGTTTCAAACGTGAGTTTAAGCCACTCTGTCCAAGAAAGTTAGATTACGCAAACATTTTGCTCGAAACAATGAACCAAACGTCGGACAAATATAACTCGTACGCTGAATACGCCCGACGTAGTATTTTACGTCTACGTATAGTCAAAGGACTTAGCGAGGAATTAATGACTTTAATTGTCATTCGGGGTATCACTAACGCACAAGTCAGGGCGGCAGCCGCTAACGCTGAACTCACATCCGAGAATTTAGTTTCGTTCTTGTCCATTTATACTAAACCTACTCGGGAAAAATCCCCATTACCGCATCACTCTAAGAGCAAACCCAGTACAAACCCAAGGCCACATTCAAATAAATGCTTTGTTTGCAATCAAAGTGGACATAAAAGCTACACGTGTCCAAAAAGTACTAAAACGCCCGAATCTAGCACAACTACCTGCACATTCTGTAAAAAGACGGGTCATACGGAAGATAAATGTTTTGCCAAGGAAAGATCGGCACAACGAAACAAACGGACATCCACTACATAACACCGGAAATGCACCACGCAAATGGACAGGTAGAACGATACGCTCGCACCGTACTCAACATGGTCCGCATACTAGCCAGTCATCAAGAAGGTCGCTGGTCCGAAACACTGTGGAGGCTGCAACTAACCCTCAACATTACGAAGCAAAAGACGACTCAGACTTCCCCTTTGAACCTCATGATTGGAACTGAGGCCACTACTCCAGTGATTCGGTCACTTGTTCGAGATGTGGCGCTAGAAGGATCCCAACCGAACCGTGAAGCACGAAGAGAGCTACGCAGAAACCGTGCTATCGAATTACTTCGGAGCAATCAGAGCCGTCAAGATGAGTATGTGAATCGGAACAGACACCCACCTCGGTTGTTCAATATTAATGACCTGGTCTTTGTAATTAAGTTTTCACAGTCTACTGGCAAGCTGGATCCTGGAATGCGTGGCCCCTACAAAGTCGTACGTGCGCTGCCTAGCGGACGATACGAGTTACGGCTATTGAGCGGCTCGTACGGGAAGACTACACAGGCCGCAGCCCAGTACATGGTCCCGTGGAAGGGAGAGTGGTGTCCCGAAACCTGTGCTGCATTCTTTGAGCGTGAGTACAGTGTTATTTTTTTACTTGGTCATTTTTGTAGTGATCTAGTAAAGAAAATGTGATGGGCCAATAGAACAAATTGAGGGATGTTCTATTATAGACAGACTGCGGGATGTCTAAGGTTTATGTTTGGTAAACTGCGGGGTACCAAACTCATGTAGAGGACGGACTGCGGGACGTTCCTAAAAGCAAACAGACTGCGGGATGTTTGCCTACATGATTGAGAGATGTCTAAGTTTTAGGTTTGGTAAACTGCGGGGTACCAAACCTATGTAGAGGACGGACTGCGGGACGTTCCTTTTAGCAAGTAGACTGCGGGATACTTGGCTTCATAATTAAAAACGAAACTGTCAGCATTTCAGAATAAATACGAGCATGAGCTCTTATTCCATTTGTAGGCATGTTTAATCTGTGCAAACACTGTTACGTTATGTATTTACAGAAGCCGACTTGACAGAAGATATCACTATCCCCGACCACGAGATTACTCTGGACCCTGCTGACACACCCATAGCAGAGGCCGAGGCTGACCCATCCTGTTCAGCTGCCGCAGAAGTTAATGCCCCAGCACAGGCCTTGCCGGACATTTCGGATGCCGCCGAGGACGACGCATAGTCAGGAGAGGCCGTGTAGGAGATGAACTGTATTACTCAGTATCAAGCCTATAAAAGCGCGCGCCGCCAGGAACGCGCCCTTTTCGTTCATCAACCATCACAGCGCGCGGACCTATTTGACGTGAGGTGTCATCTGTATCGTGAGAATACTTTTCTAAGTTACTGATTGTTTATTTGTTGCCATTATTTACATTGTTGTGTATTAGCGTGTAAGTTTTGATCCTGTTTCTTAATTTGTAAATATTTGTTAAAATAAATCTGAAGTCCTATAACGTTTAGGTTATGTGTTGTAATATTTTTTTTAATTGTAATTCCACGTCCGATCTTATAATATTAATAACTCTATATAGCCCAGATTTATTCTAGTCGTGAGTCAATAGGCTTCTTTTTGGTTAGCTTGTCCCATTTGAGAAGATTGAGGTCGAACTGGGCCCATTTAATGACTAAAAATACTAGTTTGTACCCATATGTAACTTTTAAAGAAAATAAAACTTAGAAATAATATTATAATTTACTTATAGCCGCATTAAGCAAAGCAAAATTAGCTTATTTCGTATTAGTATTATTAAATTGAAATTAACTCAATATTAAAAAAAAAAAACATGGCGTCGAAATATAGCATAAAATATTAGGTTGAATGCATCAATATCAGTGAGGCGAATATTTCCGAAACATCATCTAAGCAGATACACGATGCGTCTTTTACGACTGTATGCGAAGGTTGCGTTCAAGTTCGACGACCGTCAAATGAACGCAACAATTACGTCATTCTGTAACCTCTATTTATATAGGGTGGAAGTTAGACCGATGCTAAAACAGTCACCACGTATTCAGTATTTTGTTGTAAACTCTGTAATAAAATTCGAGTTTTCCAGTGAAAAAAATACTATTATATTAATTATCTTGTACACATAGATTCAGAATATAACAATCTTGGTATTTAGATTAGTGTAATCGTATAGCTAACAATTAAATATGACTCAAGGCCATTGAATTCCATGAAATATTTGAATTTAGATTGATCTTTCTTTGTTTTTGGCGGGAACCGCTAACTGTCAGTGTTATTTTTTTTACAAGTCTTAGGTTTGGCCACGTAGTTTTTATGAACTCTTTTGTCATATAAACTACAAATTGTATACTTATTTTAAAATTATTCTAATTTGGCAATCATGAGAACCCCAATGTAGAATAATCGGTTATTTAACAAAAAAACAGCTGTTTCCTGTTTCTCGTAGAAGATGGCGGGATAGAGCTAGATATAACCAACGACCAGTGGTCGACATTGGCCCTGGACATACCAACTGAAAGTCATGGGGTTTTTACCCAGCAATGAGATGATGCAGGCTCGCAGTAACAGTAACATTTTCCTACAAAACTATATTAAATAGAGGTCAAAATGTATGGAACAGCTGCTATTTTTAAATAAAAAATTTACATGTGGGGGTGGTTCAGAAAGGTGTACTGAATGTGTTGTGACTATTTTAGAAGCGGTGGGCCTTCCACCTTGTATTAGGACCCCCAAAGACCTCTGGTCCACACGCTATGCCATGAAAATCTACGGTGATAAGACGGCGGCAAATATAGTGATACATCCGCCAACTGACTGAATGTAACAGCGAATCAACCATCGATTTTCACGGCGTAAAAAAGTTGTATGTAATCTCGAAAACCAATCAAGCTGTACAAAACCAGAATAAGCTGGTCTCTCATTGTACAGCAGATCTATAAAAAGCGAGGCCATGTTATACTGGAAAAGTATAGCTTGATAAGTTACCGAGACTTAGCAACTGCTCTTATCTGCCTTTTGAACAAAAGTTAGAAACATTTTTGAGTTACCACGTTTAAAAGCTAAGCCGCATCGAACGCAGCTACATAAATACAATGCAATCAAAATAAGCTTAGAATTTTTAGCCTTTTACCCACATTCGCCCCTTTTTTTTCGTGGGGGCCTCCTCATGGATACACTTAACCTGGGGAAAATTTAATTGTTTTATTATTTTATTGAGCAGATATTATGATAGCAAGAGGCCAATGGATAAGCACATACGAAATGTAGTCTCCCTTGAGGCACTGAATATTAAATCTTATGTCAAATGCGTTAAAGTACAAAAGAGTCACGGAGAACGTTAGTCGACTGCTTCATTATTTGTACCATTTTGAACTTTATGTTACAGACAATAATATTCAGTGACATCAGAAAATCTTGTATTCTGTGCTCTTTTTATTTAGAGCTGAGACGAGCAAGGGATAGTGAGACTTATTTAAAAGCATCTTTAGCTTATTTCGGGTTATCACAAATACTGCTATACTGAAACGACTTCAACAATAAGATCGTCTAAAATGCCGGCAGAACTTAGAACTAAAAACTATTCTTATTTTGATCATATTGAACATTATCGTTTCACTGATGTATGTTAGTGGTTAGACTTAAAATTTTGACGTCAGTGTCGTTTTTAATTTAATATTTCTGTTGAATATTTTAAAGAGTGTAAAAGTACTCTTAACGAAGCCTGGGGCACTTTATGTTATTGTGATCACTTTTTGTTCTGACCATACCTAGGAACTTCTAGTACACAAGTATGAGACTAATTTTATTTAACTTTATTTAAAAAAATATAAAATTTAAATTTGACGACATGGTTGGCGCAGTCGCTGAGCGATCAACTGCTGCGCTGCGTGTCGCGGGGTCAAAGCCCGCAAGAAACAAAAATATTTGTATGGCCTACAAGTAGTTGTTTCGAGTCTGGCTGCTTGTGTATGTGAGTTTAAATGTTTGTAAACGCACCCACGATACAAGAGAAATTCCTAGTGTGGGGAAAAGTTAAAAAAAATACCTCCACACTCCTATACTATTCAATACATCCAACGCACAGTGTTTTGAGTCCGTAACATTGAATTTTACCGAAAAACGAGATATTTCAGCCAAAAACAAGTAGTTTTCCATCAATAATTTTAGCATAGAGTTACTTTATTAGATGTACAGAATGCATAGTTGAAGGCATCATGAAGGATCTATTTACTCCCTGTATTACATTTCCGAACTAAATAACGGATATAATTATTTAATATTAGTAATTGCCCGCGGCTTCGCTCGCGTTAAATTCGGGGTAACACAGTTCCCCTTTTCTGATTTGCAGGTATCGGTTACCTGTAGTTTTTGCCCTTGCGCCTTATTGATTGTAATAGCAAAGCTAAGTTTTTCCTTTTCTACCCTCTTTCCCCCCAATTCCCACATTAAAAAAAATCCTATGTCCGTCTCCAGGGTCCCAACTATCGTACCAAAATTCATCAAAATCGGTTAAGCCATTAAGGCGTGAAGACGTAACAAACAAACAAGCTCACTTTCGTTTTTATAATATTAGTAAGGATCTTGTTATTACAGTGTCAAAGCCAATCAAGGTTAACTTACATTAGACACAATTTCCGTTAAATTTAACATTCAACAGTTAAAAGATAACCATATTGACTGACCTTAGGAATGGGTCTCACCTCTTGCCTCAGCTCCCTTAAGGGGGACGCGGACGGAGTGTCCGTGGTCGTGTTGATGCTGGTGACGCTGTTGTTGTTGTTGTTGTTGCTGAGGGTAGTTGTGGATGCGTTGCTGACGGAGCCGTTGGGGGTGGAGTGCGGGGTGTACCACTGGCTGCTGCTGGCTTGGGTGCCGACTTCGCTCTGATGAATAATAATTTGCTTTAGCTTTAGGTAAAAACACTTAGGTGTAGTTCAGTTCAGTTTCGCCATTATGTTTGATGTAGGAGAAAACTTCAGAATTCAGGCTGGTACCTACTTTTATTTATTTATTTGATAATTTCGACGGTTCCTACGTACATAAGGTTAAGTAAAAAACAGAGGTTTACAGGAGAGCGTAATTTGTGTTCAACACGCCCTAGAAATAATTCTATGAGCAATAATAAATATTTTCTTTCTACAATGTTTTAAGAGCTTTATGATGCCATTTACGCATAAATATTTTATTTTTTCACGTTTTCTTCGAAAAACTGATAGATGACCGTTTCTACGACCCTTATTCGTTGTATTTATAATACTTGTTCTCTTACACGATTTCTAAAACAAGGTAAATAAATTAAATTTAAATAAAAATCGTATGTCAGCATGTGCGCATAGATAATCTAAAGCCAATACTACAATAAAAAATACAATCAAAAAATGCCATTTTCGACGTGTCTTTATGTACGTAGGGACCGTCGATTTAATAACACACAGGAGAAAACACAACACACAACAAAATATAGAGTACAAAAGTACAGCTTATATGAAAATAAATTTCCAATAGCAGGCCTTCGAAAGGAAATATGAAGGAAAGAAACGTAGACAGTAGTGTGTGAGAACAGGAAAAGAATAGCACTTTACTGGAAACAACGATAACAATATGTCAGAAATGGAACCCAGAGCAATTTAGTTATCCGTATATGATGATTTCCAAAAATTGATCTTTATTAACGACACTATCGATGAGTGTTGTTTTAAAACAACAGAATATGTTTTTTTTATCCCAGAATCAGCAGGTCCGATTCTGGCTATGAAATTAAATTTTCCAAAAATACAATGATAGTTTCAATTTTAATCAAAATCCAACTAGAGACTCCTTTGAGTGTTTTTCTCTATACTTTATAGTTTCAGAGTTGACTATTCTACTTCAAAATTTACCCTGTCATAATCTGACTAGTCTTTTCCCAACTTTGTTGGGTTCGGTTTTCAGTCTAACCGGATGCAGCTGAATACCATTACATGGAGCGACTGCCTATCTGACCTCCGCAACTCAGTTAGTACTGGGTAATACGATACCCATTGGTAAGACTGGTTGTCAGACTTTCGGGACACTAACGACTGTTAAAGCTTTACCAAATGACAGCCGGGATCAACAGTTTAATGTGCTTTCCGAGGCACGGAGGAAACTCGGTATGTAACGAGTGGTCACCCATCCACAGACCAACCTAGGCAAGCGCAGCTTAACCTAAAGATCGACCTGAGTCACTGCTTTCATTGAGTCCCTGCTTTCGATGTATATTGTAGAGATTGCAAGAAAAACAGGATTCATTTAATAAAAACAAAATAATGTAGCTTACCTTTCTCAAATTCCTTTTATTCCGTCGGCCAGGCGAATTCTGTAGCGTCGCGAAGCGGCTAACTACCCCTGTACTACTGTTTCTGTAAACATTTGCAGGATTTACATGTATATGTTATGCTCGAATTCACTAGACGCAAACTTTGCAATTCCGACTCTCGGTGAGTAACGGAGCGTTGATTATCCAACAGTGCAGTTATTTCGGCATTCACTTATTTATTTATTTAGTCTCACATATTTTAGGGGTTTACCCTAAAATTACACAATTACAATTGACAGTGATTGTGGTTTTATAGTTACAGTACCGATCGCAACTGGCATGCAATTGTTAATGATACCAGTCCCATTTCCATCTAAAATTTATGGATTCGCGTGTGAGCGAGTGTTAATGGAGGTGTCGGTGTATGTGAGGGTGTGGTATATGGGGTTGAGTGCGGTAAGTGTGCGCGTGTGAGTATGTGTGTGCGCGTGTGAGTATGAGTGTGTGCGTGAGTATGTGTGTGCACGCGTGTGTGTGTGAGAGAGAGAGTATATGGGTGTGTTAATATACTACGCCATTGTACTTAGGTATTAAGTTAAGTCTAAATTAGTTACAACAGAACAACTTTACCTTGCAAGTGGGTTAATCGCCGCAGCGTTGAAGCTGAAAAACCGGCCTTTGGATGACGTTCTGAAATAATTATAATCATTTTATATAACATCACGAGTTTAACCCCCGAAGGGTTAAGTTGGGATGTACCTTATAAATAACAAAACGTTTATTGCCGAAAATAATAAATAAACGTAAATTAGTCAGTAAAGAACACAATAAAATAAAACAGTATAAAATCATTATAACATTACATAATAAAATAAAAGCATACTATTAAACACAGCACAAAAGAAGATAACCAGTTTATAGCTTAAGATATTTAAAAAAAGACTTGATAGACGAACGAACATTGGGAATATTTTCATACAAAAATGTTGATCTCGAACGTTTTTGACACTGTGACACTAGACATATCGATTTGTTACCAAGTTGTTAAAAATATTGGGATTACGATTTTCTTCGTCTTTTCCCGTTTCTTACTCGTAAATATTTAAATGTCTTTGCTAATAGCACACTCACATTTCGCAAAATAAATATCTATATTTTTTTTTTAAAACGTTGCCCCACACTAGGAATTTCTCTTATATCGTGAGTGCGTTTACAAACATTCTATCTCACATACACAAACAGCCAGACCCGAAACAATTATTTGTAGGCCGTATACATAGTTGTTCTGTGCGGGGATCGAACCCGCGACACGCAGCGCAGCAGTCGATCGCCCAGCCACTGCGCCAACCGTGTCGTCAGAAATCAAATCAAATTAGAATAAAAACTTTTTTTTTATTTAACAATAATAATTATTGATTTATACTTTTCTTCTGGACGCTCTTATTATAAACTTTTAATTACATCGTTCTCACATATTATTTGTATAATCTCGACATTAATTATGTAACAATGATTTTGTAAAAAATATTATGATTAGAAAGAGTGTCCATGGAGTTTCTTGCCCATTCTTCTCCACAGAGAACAACGCTTTGGTTTGGGCACTTTCACAAGTTATTATGCCTTGTGACTGGGACTGTAGCTTCATATCTTTGTTTTTTGATATTCAAAAGTGCTTGTAACGGTGTAATTAAAATAAATACTTTCAGTTTGAGATCAAAACCTTGTAAAAATAACTTACTCAGTGCCCGTGGATATGTCAGATATCCTGTTGTTTGAGGAGGTGTTGGAGTCTATGTGGAAACTGTCGCGGAATGGATGCATGCGTAGTTGTACTTCGGGAGAACCCACTTCTATATCACAGTTCTGTAAAACAATTTACGTTTTAATAAAACTAAGCCTTGGCCTTGTAGATTCTTAGACGCTTGTTAACTTTTGCTAACTTATTATCTTATTTTACGTTTCGTAAAGTAAGCAATGACTTATTGTCTGGCCTACGCTGTCTTTTAATACTTAAGTACTAACGCTGTAACAACCATAACATTGTAAAACCAAATGATTTTAAAAGAGTAACCATGGAGTTTCTTGCCGGTTCTTCTCCATAGGAAACGACCAACCCGAACCTTTTCTCGACGTTTTATAAGTGCCCATGTAGGCCTATGTGAAATAAAAATATTTTACTTTTTTACTTAATTTATTCATTCTTGCCAGGAAAAGTCAAAATAAAATAACTAACATAACAAACTTTATTAGATTTCTATTAAATAAAGTTCTTACGAATCTAGGACCCCAATAGTCATCAGTCGCTCCTTGCTACAATATTCCCTACATAATATTCCCTTTTTAGGATTCCGTACATCAAAAGTAAATAACGGAACCTTTATAGGATTACTTCGTTGTCTGTCCGTTTGCTAAGACCTTTACCTCGGGACGCGTATTGAGTTGAAATCAAAATCATATTCTCTAGTCTGTGGTTTTTGGACTGTGAAAAATCAAGCTTCTAAGATAATGTCTGTTTATATCGCAAGTTTATATGGAACACTCATTGCACGAGTCTAACGCCCGGTTCCAATAAACAAAAAACGATTCGTTTTGTTTACGAATAGTAGTATTTTCTACGAGACGTATGTCAAAATACTTACTACTATCCGTAAGCAAAACGAATCGTTTTTTGTTTATTGGAACCGGGCGTGTGTCGCACTTGCCAGGTTTTTTTTTCTTCCTTCTTTTATGGTTTACTAGCTTTTGCCCGCGGCTTCGCTCGCGTTAAATTCGGGGTAACAGTTCCCCTTTCCTGATTATTCATTGTAATAGCAAAGCTAAGTTTTCCCTTTTCTTTCCTCTTTCTCCCTCATTTCCTACTTTAAAAAAATAGCCTATGTCCGTTTCCCGGGTCCCAACTATCTCTATACCAAAATTCATCAAAATCGGTTTAGCCATTAGGGCGTGAAGAGGTAACAAACAAAGAAACTCACTTTCGATTTTATAACATTAGTAAGGAAGTAAGGATTTACCTTCCGTCCGTATCGCTGATGCACGTGTTGCTGCACTCTCCGGAAGCAGCGCAGCAGGTGCGCGTGCAGCTCCTCCAGCTCCGCGGGCGCGCGGCTGCCGTGCACGTCCAGGCCTGTGGGCGCATATACATTCATGTTAACAATATATATATATATATATATTGTATATATATATATATATATATATATATTTATATATATATATATAACGGGCAACTAGATTCAATTGGGTGCTACTTGAAGTGAAACTTCTTTAGAATCGTTGTCATTTCAAACCGGATGCAACGGAAAAAACGACAGGTAAGAGACACAAATACAAAAATGTGTAGGATGAAGCCGGCAAAGAATGAGACAGAAATATACATACTATTTTATATTATAGGTGTCTCCTCTAAAGCTTTAATGCTTTACGATAAGTTCTAAATTTCCGCAACTAATATGTTTTTTAATGCAACTAGTTTAAGTTGAGTGAATTACAAATACATTCGTGCATTTGAAAAGTCTTTATATCTTTGAGTTAAGGTCACAATTTCTTTAAACAAAATGTATTTTTACCTTGTTATGACGCGGTGGACATAATTTCAATTAGATGAAAGATTTTTTCGTGAAAAATTAACACATATAAATAATGACGGAAATCGTTTCAATTTGTATCGTATTTTAGTTATCATAAGCCTCTTGTATCATTTGTTGAAACTGAAAATATGGAACTTGAGCAATAAATTATGTGACATATGTTAAATAAAGTATAAAATATCTTTTAAAATTAATCAAAATACTTTCATTTTTGAACAAATAATCTTTGTAATTATCCTACCCTTGTTATATATATTCATCTCATTCTTTTGTCGATTTACTGAAGTTTCACTTCAATCGTGTGTGAATCGCACACACACCTTTTTTTATATATGTTGCCCCACACTAGTTATTTCCCGTGTATCGTGGGTGCGTTTACAAACATTTAAACTCACATACACAAACAGCCAGACCCGAAACAACTATCTATAGGCCATACAAATATTTAATCCGTGCGGGAATCGAACCCGCGTCACGCAGCGCAGCAGTCGAGCGCTCAGCCACTGCGCCAACCGTGTCATCAAGACAACAACAGTGTCATTTTAGAGTCGAGCTATATTATTGTTGACTTACCAAACTTGAGCAGCGGTATCTGGTCGGCGATGAGGTCCTTCAGCTCGGCCAGCAGCGGCGCGTGGTCCGCGTGTCGCGCCGAGTACGCGGCCGTCAGGAAGGCGCGCTCATAGTTCACGATGCCGCCCTGCACTGCGGGGTCTAGGATACCTGTTTACGAACATTATTTTATGCTGTATATTTATTTTATGATTCAAACTTTAATACAGTTTTATATGTTCTATGCAGTATATTAGAATATACTCTTTGTGATTATGATGGGCACGCACGCTAATGTGTACCGGAGATTTAGCAAGACACGCGCAGGTAGGGGTGTATATGTCACCGGAAAATAACAAGATCCGTAAGTTTATCAATTTACTAGGAAGTTTATAAACTTTCGTAAGATTCTAAACGGGAGATAAATTGTAATATTTTACGTCGTTACTGGCACTCGCCGGCCGGCGGCCGCTGCCGCGGCACCGCTCGCTCCGCTCGCTCGGCTCGTGCGTAAGGGGTCACAGTTTTAACCTAACCTAACCTACGCATTTTTTTAACATTCAGGAAGGAATATTTGGTGCACGAAAATGTGGACGTAAAATATTACAATTTATCTCCCGTTTAGAATCTTACGAAAGTTTATAAACTTCCTAGTAAATTGATAACCTTACGGATCTTGTTATTTTCCGGTGAAAGTAGATATCGACAACACCTAAATGAATAATCCCGCTCTCACAGGAGACCCGTGCGCTACCGCCGCCTCAGTAGGGCGCGCGGGACTGGCAGGCACAGTGGGTGGACTAATGGGAATGAGTATGATCGGATGCGAGGGGAGGGGCGAGCGAGACAAGGACACACGCCATAGCCTTTGTTTATGTTCATTTATATTTAACTAGCTTTTGCCCGCGACTTCACTCGCGTTTAATTCGGGGTAACACTGTTCCCCTGTCCTGATTTGCAGGTACCTGCTACTTGTAGTTTTTGCCCTAGCGCACGTTTTAGTGTCACGTCAGATCATTGGGTTTTATTTTCGTTTTTTTTTAATCTTAATACCGTTTAATTTATTTTTTATTCATTTAAGTTTTTAAAATACTATGTAAACTGTCTTTACTTTAGTACGTTATACTCACGGGTTGACCACTATAAACCAGTGTGTGCTGTGAGCTCCCATAGCACAGCATCATGCTAAATGATGACCTATTTCCGAAGTCACAGCATGCAAGCCATTTTTTTTGTTCCATATGTATACATAAATGTTTGTTTGTTTATTTAGTATGCTCGTCGTAATTGCGACTATTTATTTTTTCTTTAAAAAACGTTGCCCCACACTAGGAATTTCTCCTGCATCGTGGGTGCGTTTACAAACATGTTACCTCACTTACACAAACAGCCAGACACGAAACAACTATCTGCAGGCCATATAAATTATTTGTTCCGTGCGGGGATCGAAACCGCGACAAGCAGCGCAGCAGTCAATCGCTTAGCCACTGCGCCAACCGTGCCGTAATAATAAGAACTAATCTTTCTAAAATAGCACTTACTTTGATGTATACTAAAATTCAACCAGCACCGCCTATTTCAATTTATGAAAGTACTAACGAGAAAATTTGGGAATGCTTACTTTAAGACAATTTTATGTTTTTTTTTAGTACAGATAGACCATAACTTACCACTTAGCCGCATGGTGAGAGGATGCAAAGGTGCATCAGGTGCCCTGGCCTCAATGATGAGCGACCTCAGTCTTCTGTTGGTATCCTTTAGCGCTTCCACTGCAGCCGTGATCGGCGACACTTCGTATGTGCGCTGAGACTGTACTGGGAACCAACGGAGAATACCTGCCAATAGAAGAGATATTTCAGTTATATACTAGCAACTTACCCCATTTTTTCAGATAACAAATCATCAAATAACTTCTGCTTTGGACGCAGCAGAATCGAGTATCAGACTTGTACTGACTAAAACCCATCCATGTTCTTTCTTTTGCCCTTTATGTTCCGGGGTCGGTATCTCTTTGGAACAACCCTTCACCCCGGCAGGAGGTAGCCCTAGCAGGTCCCTCTCCTTTACAGACATCTCGTTGAGGTCTCACCGGCCTGTCGTAAAGTCGTCGGACGGAGGGTAAGCTACCGATTTCTCACCGTAAACAGGTCCGCGACTACGTTGGTCGAGAGTCGTCTCGAGCAACTAACCTCTGTGATGTGAAATTTGTATTTTTCCTACAAAGAACAGGAAAAACATAATTTCTTTATCGATATTCTTTTCTAGTGATATTGTTAGGGGATCTAAGACAGTTAAATGAAGGCTATCGTTTTTAAGTTCACCAGGAAGCGCCACTGGAGATTAAGGTCTTGTCGCTAATACTATTTAGTACCAAAAACATTACAAAAACTTTATTTTATTACGTATGTCAACTACAGATACATATTTACAATATTGTCCCTAAAATTAGTTTGCAAAAACGTTTAAAAAATCATTCTTCCTCGAAGTACTACTTATTTAGATCCTAAGCATGTTATTTAAAACTTCAAGTCAAGATTGGGAGAAGGAATGGCTCAATCTTGAATTATTCTTGACTACAATCGTGAATAATAATTTAAAAATATGTTTCAACAACGCAAACACTATGACTTTTGACATTTCTGAAAACCTCATGCTACACGAGCGCCTCTAGCGGCAAATTCATGCGCGGTAGCCAACATTGTATCAACAGGACTTGGTCGAGTTGCATTGTGTCGGCGCTTTCCTGGTTGATGCTACTACTCATTCAGGTGCTCAAGAGTTGCAGTGATGCAGTTCTATAATTATATACCTGGTAACTTTTCACTAATTTCAAGTTCCGTCCTCTCGAGCCATCGTGTAGCGAACTCGTTTTGATTCGACAGATCATCGGTTGAACCATCCAGGGACTCTTCTGTAAATAAACACGTTTGACTGTTATTTAATCGATTACATCGTATCCCATTATAAAACACATTAACATTTAAAAAGACGAAAAAATATTTTTGGTGTAATCTTAATCAGCTGAACTATCGATGGCATAGGGATGTGTAGTGTAAAGATCTTTTAGCACGTGACAAATGGTCTTGACAGACAGACAGACAGACGGACAACGAACATGATCCAATAAGGATTCAGTTTTTTCTTTTTGTGTTATGGAATCCTTAATACAGCTGTTTCCAACAAAAGTGCAATACTTACAGTCAAAACGTATGGAAAAGCTGGTTTTTTTTTCATAACTGATGCAGAATTTCTATCTATATGGTTCGGAACGATGTACTAAATACGTCGCACAACTAGTTATCCCTGTTTTATACAATGGTTATATTGGTGCAACCGTGATACAATAAGTAATTATTTTTGTGTTTCGTTTTAAGTTATAATTATTTTTAATTTAATTTTATGTTTTATAGTGTTTTACTTTCTTCATATAATGTTGTGTGCACTTGTGGCTTGTGCAAAATTTTCTTTCTTTCTAACAACATATTTATGTTCTAAAATAAATGTTACTTATGTTCATAAATTCCAATGAATGAATAATTTCTTAAATGTACCTTGTGATAAACGGAATTGTATAAAATTTGATTCTTCTAACCTGACAGACAGATGTGTTGCTGGGGAGTTTGTTCCGCCACTTCCTAACTAAAACACTAGAAAGTGGCGAAGGGCGGGGCGTTTTTGTGGGACTGTCTCTTGTAATGTCACGTTCAAAAAGTGTTGATTATCAGCCTAATTTGAATAAATGACTTGATTTTGATTTACCCTTACAAACAGTTGTCTCTGTTTCAATCTAGATAAACAGTAAAGGTTTGTACGACATCTCCTTGTATTTACCTGCTCTATGAAAAGGCCTGGAGAACTCAAACTTATCGACGTTATTATGCTTGAGGTACTGTAGAATTTGTTCCGATATCGGTTTCCCAGAGTGACGCTTCAGTTTGTCACCCATGATCGGTTCTACTGCGTTTATTTGTAGGTCTGTTGTTTTTGTCAAGGATTTTATAGAAACAAACTAAGATTTTAATCTTGTATTAGTACTGGCTATCCTTGGCGGTTTCACTCGTCTTTGGTTACTGCCCCGCTCCCGTGGGTCATAGCGTGATGTTGTATAGCCTATGAAAGTCAGTAATAATGTAGCCTTCTACCGGCATTTTTTTAATATGTCTATTATTTTTTGAGTTTATTCAAAAATACAAATCTTTCCTTATAAGTAAACTGGTCGTTACATTTGAATTGGCGAGTAGAACAAAAAAACTATTTTAATAGGTAAAATAAATGTGATGTGATGACTAACAAATTAAACAAACAGAAATAGGCCTTCTATTTCTGTTTGTTTAATTTGTTAGTTATAAAACTATATTGATGTACAATGCGACGGTTGACCACTTCTCAAAAGTGGTCCAACGTGTGTGAACGCAGTTGTTCTCTCCTGAACTAGTCGAGTAAATTGTCAGCATGTAATATAAAAGGATACATTGTCCATCAGACTCGGTGATCTCCGGTCCGGGAGGGTCCAACTTCGGCAGTACTTCGGCATCGGGCCACTCGTCCAGAAGACGGTCCCGGAAGTCTTGTAGTTGCTCGTATTCGTTACCGCGGTAGATGTAACCCTGAAATCAAGTACAGCCAGATCAACTAAAGAAAATGACGAAATGATATCAAAATACTCGTCCAACACCAACAAGTAGGGCTCTAGACAGACGGACTGCATTTCAACTGCAATCCAACCCGAAATTGCAGTTCAAGTGCAGTTTGAATGCAGTTGACACAACTGCAAGAGAACTGCAATAAAAAAACTGAATCAGGTAAAAAACAACATTACTCACGTAAGGCGTCCTCAGTAGTTCAGGAAATCCTTTTCCATGATATACAACTCTATAATATCCTGGATGTGACCTCGGCGTCCGCAACATACCGTCGTACAAGCTCGCTAGTTGGGTATGTAAGTCCACTAGCGGTGCGTACCCTAGCGCTTCCTCTTCGTAGACTGAAACTAACTCTTTGACTATGTCGACGGCGAGCTCCCATTGGCGACCCCGGTTTAGGAGGTCGGCTATTTCGAAGTACAGGTCTTCCTGTGGGACAAATTGTTATCCTTACTATTATTATAAAAGCAAAAGTGAGTTTGTTTGTACGTCTTCACGCCTAAATGGCCAAACCGATTTTGATGAATTTCGGTACAGAGATAGTTGGGACCCTGGAGACGGACATGGCAATGCATTGTGCACTTTTTTTTATTAAAGAGAGTTAAGGGGAGAAAGAGGAGAGAATTTTTTTTTCAATCATCACGCGGGTTGAAGTTAGCGTTAGCCCAAAGTAACTATGCCACGCGGACGAAGACGCGGGCGGAAGCTAGTAATTATTTAAATGTAAGTTCGCTTTTTTTGTGTTTCAAATTATCACCTGCCAGGGTCAGTTTCTATTCTAACAGGATGCAGCTAAATACCAGTATTTTACATGCATGGTTGTCAGACTTTCAGGACACTAAATGCCAATGCCTGCCTTTCTTATCATTTTCCTGCCCCATGTCCCATTCTATTTGGGGTCGGCGCAACACGTTTTCTTCTTCCATTCTCCCCTATCGGACGTCACGACATCATTTACTCCTTTCTCTTTCATATCATATAAATGCCCGTCTTTCTAAGATCTACAAATGACAGCTGGGACAGACCAACTTAGACAAACGCGCTTAACCTGAAGATTGGCCCAAACGGCTGGTTTTATTTAGCCATCAGCTCCTATATAGCGGTACCATACAATAATAAGTTTGCTGGCGTTGGTTTTTTTTTTAAGAGGAAGTTTTTGAAACTCTATGTTTTCCGACCGAATGATAAGCTTCGAAGCTTATCCTGCTTACATTCATGGACGACCAAGAGATAATGGCCCGTCTGTTTGGTATAGTATTTTCCAGTATGTTAGATGGAAGGTACCTATGGGATAGGGACAGATTACAGGTGCAAGAAAGACGAAATCAAAAATATTTATCGGTCGCCATTACGACAAGCACTCAAAAAACAAAAAAAAATACAATAAACAAACAAAGCAAAAAACAAATGTTCATAAATATATTCGTAATGGAACAAACCAATAGATAGCTTGCACGCCATGACTGCGATAATTTCACCGCTAAGCATGATGCTAAGCTATTGTAATGAAGAGGGACGAAGCGCATGTGACTAAAAGAGTGATACATAAGAATGTTGATGGATGTAGAGGGAAGGCCAAAGAAAAAATGGATGGATTGTGTAAGGATTGTTTTGAAGGAAAAAGGAGTAAATGATGCTGTGGGGGGCTAACAGAGTAGAATGAGAACAGAGTAAAACAGAGTAGAAATAGAAAATATGTTGCGCCGACAAGGGCACGAAAAAGATGACTTAGCATGACGTACTATGGGGACCATAATCCTGTATACCGACATACCTTGAGTTCCCTATGTGTAGTATGATTATCATGTTCAACGTTAGGATGCCTCAGTCGCGGCGGCAGGGTGTCGTGGCTCCACGCTAACAGTTTGGCGTGAAGGCGCAAAGAAAGCCCCGCCTCAGCCCATTGTTGAGCTGCGCGGTGCATTTGAGCTAACTTGTGGACGTAGCTGTAAGGGAGTATTACGTGTTCGTTAATTCAGAGATGGATTAAGGCTGAGGTGTTGTTGCTTGAATTAACTTTTTTTGGTAAGTAAATTTGGCGTTACATAACAAAAATTCTATTTAATTCCATCGTAAATATGTTCATCTCTTTGATTGCTTAAGATTAATCAACAAATTAAAGAGGTTTAGGAAATAAACTTCTTATTATACATGGTTTAAAGAATGAGAGTGCTGTAGCACAGAAATGTATTGACTGTAAGAGCTGTTATAATAACGCTGTTTTAGCAAAACAATTCTGTAATCACAAATATAAATAAACAGTGTCTGATTTCGTTGTCTCAAATTAGTCAATCAAAAGAAGAGCTTAAAATGTGTTTGTAAATATTGTAATGTGGTAAGAATATTTTTAAACGACTTTAAAATAAGAGGAGGATCTCAATTCAACGGTATTTTTTTTTGTATATTTGTTACGCCATTTCTCTGTCGATAGTGAGCAGATTTCCTCCCTAAGATAAAATTCATATGGAATTTTATAAAACATAAAAAAAAAATATATTTAATATTTTTTTTATATATGGCATAAAAACTATAAAACTATAAATCCAACAAAAGTCAGCGAATTTCGGATGTAAATTTATTTTTCGTCTTTTTAGTGTTTTTTTTTTGGAAGTCGGTACTTTTTGGCAGAAAACTTTTTTAATTCAACCTTCCTATTTGTGGTATGATGTTTTTTCTTAAATCTTACACACGGTACTGCAGCAGCGCGTCCAGCTGGCGCGCGGACACAGCGACACTCACCGTATGTACATGTGCGGCCTCTCGATCTGCTGATAGAAGTGCAGCACGCACGTGGTGAGGTGCATGCGGTGCGGCGTGGCGGATCTCCTGGCGGCGGCGCGGTACTGCAGCAGCGCGTCCAGCTGGCGCGCGGCGGCGGCCACGAGCGCGGCGGCGGCGGCGCGCAGGCCGGGCGGCGCGGCCCCGCACAGCGCGCCGCACAGCGACACGAAGCGCGCGCGCCACACGCTGTCGCCGTACCCGAGCTCCACCAGCACGTCCACTTTGTCTATCATCTCGCTTTCCAACTCTTTTAGAGGACTCTCGTCTGTGGATGCATCGGTTTATATGCGTTAATGCATGGTTTCAGAACGAGATAGTTAGAAGAGGAGGATATAATGGGTGATTCATTCGGAGTTACTTTTTCCAAAACTAAAAAAAATATGAATAAATAAATTTATCGGGTAATCTTTATTATAATACAAAAGAACCATTCCTTACATTTACTTTTTAAAGATTATTTCTTTCAAATGTTGTCCGTAACTGCGATTAAGGTGGTCCATTCTGGAGTTCCAGTTTTCGATGACCCGACCGAGCATTTCCAGTGGTATTTGGCGAATAACGCGAGTAATGTTGGCTTCCAGTTGATCAATCGTACGCGGCTTATCCATATAAACTTTGGACTTTACATAACCCCACAGAAAAAAGTCTAAGGGTGTGATATCACAGGATCTAGGCGGCCAACTGACTGGTCCGAAACGCGAAATTAACTGTTCACCAAATTTTTCTCGCAACAAAGCCATGGTTTCACGTGCTGTGTGGCAAGTGGCGCCGTCTTGTTGGTACCAAAAGTTTTGAAGATGACGGGCTTCAATTTCAGGAAACAAATAGTCCGTTATCATGGTACGATAACGGTCACCATTGACAGTGACGTTCTGGCCGGCTTCGTTTTTGAAGAAATATGGACCGATGATTCCACCACCCCATAAACCACACCAAACTGTTGTCTTATCTGGATGTAATGGTAGCTCTTGAATCTCTTCAGGTTGCTCTTCAGACCAAATACGGCAATTTTGTTTGTTAACATATCCGTTGAGCCAAAAATGTGCCTCATCGCTAAACAAAATTTTCGTTGAAAACAGTGGATTTTCTGCAAGCTTTTCAAGAGCCCAAAGACTAAATCGGTGCCGTGCTTAGTCTTTCCATGATGAAATGTCAAACTATAGTGAATGAAAATATTAGGTTAGGTTGTCATGACTGACGCTTTATCTGTCAAAAAATGCATAGACAAAAAAGTAACTCCAAATGAATCACCCGTTAGTTATGTGACTCTGGATGATATAGTTTACCTATCGGTTGAACACAATATTGAACTGTCTTGTATTAAACTAGATAGGCAAGCAAGAAAAACACTCTCGTCGATTAGATTTTAACTATCTTGTTCAAACGACCAATTTTGACAAAAATATTAAAACGAAATCCTTCAACTATGCACCCGTGTTGGCCATTTTCAGCAAAGGGTAATGCAAATCAAATGCTTCACACTAACACCAATAAAATCTAACATGAGAAAAAGTATGGTTTTATAAAGGACAAAGTCCTACGACTGACACCGTAGTCTCCTTAATAAAACATCTATTTACTGCGTGGGATGAACCTGTGATCACTCCAATGCCTTTGATTGCGTAAACCACGAAACCCTGCTTGAACTTGTAGTAAGTCGTAAATAAATAACATTACAGTCGGTCTAGGGAAACTTGCGTTCAGTTTAGTGAAATCGTATTGAAAAGATGGACAGCTACAAGTGCAAATAAATGATGTCAATTGAAAGTAACGATGGGTGTACCACAAGGTACGATATTAAGACCTCTCCTCTTTCGGTTAATATTAATGCCCATCGAATTTATGTAAAAACCTTCACAAATAGTGTTGTTTTTGTCGATACTTCTTCAATATTTAAGATAAACAGACGTGCCACAAATTTTGATGCAGTATGCGCCCTACTGCAGAGCCCTAATTGGTTAACCGATATTAATTTAGTAATTTATGGGAAAAAAGGACGTGCATTATATTCTCTCTACCGAATATTTAAAGTAATGATTGTGACCTAGTTTTGAATCTAGAGAACCTATAATTCGTTGATAATTTTTTTTTCCTGGGGATCACGTTCGTCAAGGCTACAATGGGTTCAGCATATAACATATGTTGCAGGACGGCTGAGTTTAGCAGTTTTTGCTGTTAAATAATTCGTCAATTTACTATTGAAATACCGCAAGGCTTATTTATTTTAGTTATTTTTTACGTTTACTTATTTATTTTTATAGTATTATGTTAAACGATATTTTACTATGGGGACGGGCTGCAGAGATCAAATCTACATCGCCCGCGCACTTTTTGGAAAACGTTAGCTATGTTTCGGCGTTCCTGCTTTAATTTATGCCTAATGCTTGTTTAGTTGTATGTGTTGTCAACTGTTTATTGTTAAATGTGAAAAGTATCGCCATACACGAGCTTTACCGACTTTTGTGTTTGTTGTGTACAAATTCGACCATATAACGTATAAACACGGCGTTAAGTCAACGTAGACAATAGACCATACAAAAAAAAAATCAATTATCATGGTTTAATAAAAAACCAGCCACGTGCAAGTCGAACTCGTGCACCGAGGGTTTTATACAAACTTGCGACAAAAACGGCTATTTTGGTTACGTAGACTTAGAGGGTTGATTTAATCACAAGCTCTAAAGGACTAGACTTGAGTATATGGTTTTCATAACTTCAACTTGATACCTTCACGCTTTCTCGAGATAAAGGCTCTTGACAGACAGCCAGATAGACAGACGGAAACAAAGTGATCCTATAGGGTTCTGTTTTTTTTTTCTTTTAAGGTACGGAACCCTACAAAACAGCTGTAAATGTCGTGTCCATAAATTTTAACGACATATTAAGAACACACGTTTATATAACACCTGTTAATTTTTCGCATGGGCTGTTTTGAATTCATGGCAAATTTGCACGTTGATGTCCTTCAGAGCCTGTATTGTGAGAAGTCTTCCTGTGCTGGCTGAACTGTCAAAACTTTCATGGGACATAACAAACTGACATGAATGTAAGCCTAATTAAATTAAACGTATACTCACTAGTATCTCCTTGTAAAACACTATGACTATACTCTGTCTGCATCATATCGAAGAACAGCGGTATGGTGGTGTTGCGAACTTCTTCGTCCCGTAGGAAGGACAGTTCTAAAAACGGTCCCACTAGGCACGGTATGAATGAGCGCTTGTGATGGTCTGTGAACAATATTGGAGCATGTTATAGCTGCTTATGAGATCCGCTATAGATAGACTCGTTCTTATACACAGGGGCTCATCTATTATACCATTAATTTCTAGACGCCATGATGTACCACCGACGGGGTAGATCAGCAAATTGCAAATTTTTGGGAAATATTTAGGGATATTCGCGGGGATAATATGGCCAGAAATCGCACAAAATGAAAGAGCTTGGAAGAAAAAGGGAAGGCATTTGCCCAGCACCATGATTTAAGGCAAGGTAAAAAAAAAGTTTAAACAAAGTTTAAAGCCTTCACATTCTTGGAGTTTCGCTGGCTAATGTAGTTTCGACCTTGATTAGACCAAATAGCGTTTTAAACACTACGCCAACGATCGGGATAAGCGTGGTCTTAAAAAGGAAAAGTGCGAAGACACGAGACTTCCGAATTCAAGTTTTACCATCCCGCTTACTCTCTTTATGACCACAACTTCCTGAATTATTTTGTTTAAGTGCATTTGGGCATATACTTGATTTTAGTATGTAAAGTCACTTCTATTAAATTCAAATCACATAATTCTTACCTAAACTGTACCACATCTCGCTAAGACACTCAGCGACGCCTCTTCTAACGTCACCGTACAACGCGCTAAGCCTCTGCTTCCTCGCCGCAGGTAAAGTTTCTAGTTGAAGAGGTGATGACGTAGCTAAGGTGGATCCGGCTTCGAACCATGTTCGGCAAAGTGAATGTAGGGCTGTCAGTGTTTCTGTGTCGGATTCATCGGTTGAGAGGAGTCGGTCGCGGAGCGTTGTGGCTAGTAATCTGGAAATAAGGTATTTAATTATAGGTCCACCGTTTAGTGGAACCACTAAACCAAAACGGCAGTAGAGGCATTTGAAATATTAAACAACAACGCATTTAGATGTTGTTGCTGATTGCTACTAAAAAAAATGCAAAATAACCCAATGACGGCCACAACAGTGGAAGTCATCCATAGGTCTACCGTTTAGCTGTGACAGTGTATAAGGTAGCTGCAAGGGTAACGTCGGTCACTCCTTCGCAATGAGCAGCTAACTCAGACACAATTTTAGTTGAGCGGTAGAGTTTTGATTTAGAACGAAAGACTAGGTATCCTATACCTAGTCTTTTGTCCAAAAAAAGACACTGTAATGTGGAAAAGAATTTACATATATATTGTATATTATAGACTTGAGATATAAACAAACTTGTGCCGTCAGACATCAAAAACATTGATTACTATTACCTCATTATTTTTGGATAGGTTTTTTATTTATCCGAATTCCGGAAATCGGTTTAAGTTCGAAAATGACTTGTCGGTCATATGATCATTTCACAGACAAGGTAAAAATAAAAAAAATGAGGTAATGGTAATCAATGTTATAATAAGACTGACGTCAAAGAGTTTATTTAAATTGTTTTCAGACGTTTTAGAAATGTGTTAGAAGTCGATCAATTGAAATTTTTGAAGTTAGTTGCCCATTTCAAAATGTACATCCCTTTGGATACGACATGTCAAGGAACTCATTTTTTTTACCAAATTAGGTAATACCTTGAACCCTTACCTTAGAGCATGCAGCATAACATAATGCTGTAGATGCAGCATATCAGCCCAGTGGGGCCTGAATACGGGTCTTTGTAATATAGCCAGGAACAACGAGAGAGCATCGCCAACTAAAGTGCCCGCACCACCAACGTTCTCAGCTTCTAACGCTCGCACTACCATCGCGTACTGGTGTTCAGACATCTGGCGTACCATGTCGAGAAGAACTGATAGGATTCGTCTCTGAAAAAGGAGTATTTTGTTAAATCAACCAACAGTCTTGTTCACGAACATAATTATTATGTCACGCTTTGATATATCTAAAGGGTTTAGCACCTCTGTCTCTACCTAATAGGAGACCCATATTTTGCCAGTCAGGATTAAGTCTTATTTAAGAGGTTTCTCCTATCAGTCAGCTAGAAATCTAGACTCTGTGGTTGCTACTGAGAAGTTCATAATGGAACAACCGATAACACTTTAGCTGACACGGAAATCTAACATAGGACTTCATGCACAGCAGTAGCGCTTGCGACCAAAAAACACAACAATACATATTCAGCTCAATTCAGTTTTTGTTCGTAGGACATACCAGTTTTCGATGTAGATGCGTACACGTCTACTAGTTATGAACTTCCAGATCTGGAGCCACTGATATTATTTTTTTGTATTACACGGTCATGGTATAGTACAGTGTGGTGAGTCCTCTAAAAAGCCGGATATTAGTTGGACCCATTTTAGCAAATAAGAACCAACCTCAAATCTGCTGTGTTCTTGTTTGCAAAAATGGGTCCAGTTGGAAAATCTTCAACTCACCAACAAGGCATCTTCAGCACTGTTACTCTGCCCCACACTCTTGCGATCCCTCAGCATCGTCGCAGCAGTCTTCAACACAGTCGGCAGTAACCTTCGAGCCAGTTCCCCTCGGTCAGCATCCACTGGACCCACGTCGTCGCGAGCAAGGAGAGACATCACCTCTCCCAGAGTTTCCACACAAAGCTCCACCTAATATTGGAGATTTATTAATGGTTGTTTTATAAAAGGATCTGAAGGAAACACAATCATCTCGTTGTCTGAAAGGAAGAAGGTTGAGTACTAACTTGGCTGCCGTAAACGATTGGTTGTCAAACATCAGAATCATTTGACAACATGAAATTTCTTGCCTTAGCACGATCGCGTGGTACATACCGTAAATGCGTGGATTTTAAATAAAAAATATTAAATATTATATTATGTAATATTATACACAAACCGGTAAAATTAAAGTGTTTTATTTTATTAGTATTTTATTTATATTGTTTGCAACAAAACCTATGTTCTCTCTTGCGTTAAACAAGTACAGTCCGTACCAGTCATCATATAGATCCTCAAACCAACCCAGCTGCAGCGGGAGACGCTCCGGGCGTCGGGTGCCGCGAGACGAGTACCGGCCACCGTTGTCGCGGGTTTGCGGACGGTGAGCAAGGACAATCACCGTCCGATAAGTGGCGACCAGCCGTGCCAGCCCCAAATAGATTTCAGTAAAGCAGAAAGGTTTGCTAGGGTCACTGCCTGCCGAGGTTGCGGGTTGTTCGTAGGGCAAAAGAAGGAACATGGATGGGTTTCAGTCAGTTAAAGTCTGATTCTCCCGCTCCACGCCCGACAACAGATCCGAAAAAAAATGTAAGAAAATATTCTTAATAAATTAGTAGTAGCAATTTAGTATTTTTAATTTAAAAGTCGACGTATTTATGGTAAGTTCGTAACGCGCGCTCGTGGCAGGGTGTTAGGGGTTGCAAATTGCCGGTTTTACTCAGTGGATATAAGTAATTTTCACTGCAAATACTCGTATATTATGCAGTTCTACTGCATTCGTTATAAGGCTTGAAATTTCTCTCAAATACACAGTTAAATTTACATATTCGACCATGAATCATTACGTGTGCACTACCTTTAGAACCTTATCAAGACGTAAGTCGTATTAATACCCAATAATTTTATATCCATTCCTTGACATACTAAAGTAGGTAGCGGTTTCATGCCCGCTCGTTTACTAAAGGCCCCGTAGCTTGCCTTCCTCGATAAATGGGCTATTCGAAACTCATGGATTTTTCATTTCGAACTAGTAGTTCTTGAGATTAGAGCTTTCAAACAAAACAACTCTTCTGCTTTATAGTATTAAAATGGATATTTCTAAAATAGTAGTCGTTTCCAAAAGTTAAATGGTATATGAAATATGAATTTTGATATCTACATACGAAATAATAATACACACAAACATTGTAAAAGCATTATCAAGCAGTAATTATATATATTTTTACATGGTATAAATATATCAGGCACTAGCTTTTTCACACGAAACCTTCATCTTGGATCACTATATCTACTGCTAAAAACTGCATTAAAATCGGATGAGTAGTTTACAAGATCTAAGCAAACAGACAGCGGAAACGACTTCATTATATACTATGTAGGTATAGATTAATTTGGTATTCATATTTAGCTGACACGTTTTATTGTGTCCATAATAAATGTCGATAATATTGTTAAAGGAACATTGTTGAATTCCTTAATCTTTAGTAAATTATTTATTTTTGTATTGAGTTCCCTAATTTCATACTTACACAATCTTCTTGGACGTGGACATGGCTGCATGAAATCAGAATATAATTAAACTAATATACAAGACGCACCTTATATTATATTCACAAGATTAAGCAGATGATTTCCTGACAATACTGCTTTTTGAGGCATTCTGGGTTACAATTATGTACATGTTAAAAGCATGAATTATATTTATAAAAAATATGAATTATATTTATAACAAACATGAATAGCAAATGATAAAGAAGTTGCACGAAATTAATGATAATTTCAGTTGAATTATTTTATTAGATAAAGCTGAAATAAAAAGTAAAAATAATGTGTTGGTAACAATAATTATTATAAGTCATGAATTTGTTTTAATATGAGGCTTGCGCGATCTTCGACATAAGAGTAACATTTATTAAACGATTGACTATGCTTCGTTTTAAGCAATTGAATCGACGCAAAATCTTGCATTATGAGGAAGTTAAAAAGGCACTATTTTTAGCTTAAACTTCAAACGAGGCACAACCCGCGCCTCTTCACTCAGAAAATTGCTCAAAACGAGGCGCAGCTCTCAAACTTAACTCTAAAGGCGTATACATACGATCTGCTGGTGATGTGTGTGGTCGTTCAGCCGGGCCGTATCTGCGCCGAGAAGTCTCGCTGCCTTGCCCACCGAGCGCGACTTGTGGGCGGCCTCGCGATCCCACTGCCACACCCACATTGCTAGCGTACGCTGACTTATTCCCGAATTACTCAACACAAGGCATACTTGGGAGGCTAGGGTTTTGCTTGTCTCATATTACGTTGCGATCATAATGCTATCTTTATTTTAGATTTAAAAGAACGTTTTATTTAAGTGTTGCATTTTGTTTTCAACTAGCCTTGATTATCAAAAATCAATACTTTGTCTCATGCATCGTAATATGGCAATTCCAGTGTAAAGGCCAATAAATAGGTCATCGGGAATTCGTCTTAAGCGTACACCAATTGACTGACCATTATAAACCAATATTTTACTTCCAATCAAAATGTTTTTTATCTCTATTTCTATTTAATACTATCAGAGTAAAATTTTGTATTTATAAGGATCAGTCGCTACACTAGCGAGCTGTCAGATAACAACAGACACAAACCGATGACATGTGTCACTTTGACAGCTGTCATTTGACAACTCGAAAGCGCAAAACATGCAACACATCAAGAGTTTGCACACAATTTAGTCTACAAGCGACATCGAAGGCGCTTGTTATTATTATTATTAATCTGCTAATTTATTTTTTAAACACCAACATCAAAAAAAATGTTGCAATATTATTTAGAAAAAAAAAGGTGTCAGGTGTAAATGAAGTTGTAAATGTACGGATACTTATATTAGATACAAATAAAATAATAGTTAAATTAAAAGTAAAAATTTATAGTTTTATAAATAGTGCAGAAATATTTTCTATATATATTGTGAGAGAAGTTACAGAATATTAGTAAAGGTGTTCACACAGACAAACACACAGATTTAAATGGCTTAAGCATGGTTCAAATTCGTTATGAAATTCAGAATTCAGAATGAGATACTAAGACATTCTTTGTCAGGTGTCAGTTTTCTGGGGTTGCGAATTATTCGAAAGAGATCGCGACGTTGGAACGCAAAGAGTAAAAGAAGGAACATGGATGGGTTTTAGTCAGTAAATGTCTGACATTACTTTCCACTCCGTCCAAAGCGGGAGAAGTTATTTGATGATTACCCATTCGAAAAAAGAAAGATTTTAGTGTCTCTGCATAGTTGTAAGATAAATCAACCCGGAATGTTCCTTTTACTTCTATGTATTATTAAAATACAAAATTCCTTGTAATTTAAATAATAACCGCGTTCATGTTGGCCATAGAAATACTTTTAGTTTTGAATGACAAAACATAACCGATCATAAAGCGTAAATATACCAATTTTTATTAGAACATCCTCCACATGGTTTTGATAAAGTCTAGTCCAGTGATTCCTAATCTTTTTTGATCTAGTCACTTGTAAGATTTAGCTAGGGAAACTGACTTACCCCCCCCCCTCTCCACCTCCTCCTTCATGTTACTATTGAATAAATACAAATCGACTTACCTATCTACATAATTATAATCTTTGTCATTTGATTACAGTTAGGTTAGCGATACTAGCAAGCTAGATTCGGTCTTATTGGTCTACTGTAATTTGCCAGCTTATTACCCCCGCAGAATACCAGTTTTACCCCCGCAGGGGTAAGAACCCCCCGATAAGGAACCGTAAGTCTCGTCTTTATTCCCATGACCAAAGTTTTAATTTAGACAGGACCAATTTAGTCCTCCAAATTATACTAAATGAGTGAACTATAGCTGCGCGGTGCGGGTGGGGCGTTATTAACGGATGACTACGTGACACATAAGCCCCCCCTCCCCCCTAACTCCGCACCAAACAGCTACCTCAGGCACCGCTTCACTTCAACACTAGGCCTTTAAGTTTAAGAAAAATGAACCATCTTTAGCCTATTTAACCGACAAAATTGTGCGGCACACAACTACACAGTGTTCAACACTACATGCACACACACAAACATAAAAAGTGAATGTTAGTAAATACATAATTAATAATGCGAATATCTTTAGAAGGGTACCTAAGTGGTAGAGTTGTACTTACTGTATAATATTTGAGTGAAATTATAAATTTTAATTTAATTAATGTATTATTTTATCGAGTGATGTTACTGAATCACGATTTGTGTGCATATCTCACGATGCGGGTGCGACGACGGCACGGTATCTTGTTATAGTTTAGGTTTGCTAGATAAGTATACATGTAAGTCAGACAAAAGATGAAAGCCTTGAAGCTTTACAAAGATGCCACGTGGTGTTGTTTGTGATTTTGTTTTGGAGTCTTCGGAACAGGGCTGGGTCATATTTACTTACTTTTAATTATATAGAAGTCCCGATATTAATGCTAAAAATAGATGCATCCAAATTACGTCTAAATGCGTCGACCTTAAGGTGGAAACGATAGGGTAGTTCACTAAATTTAGGTTTTTTTTTGCAATTTGCAGGTCATTGTCAGGTTGTATGTTGATAAATACGATAATTCGCGACTGTAAGAAATTAAAATCATCAATACAACCCTCAAAATTCATTTAATCCAATTATCATGAAATAGTCATTCGATGAGATTAGATGAACTTATCCATAACCTGGCTCTTGCACCATAATTTAGCCCAACCATACTTCTGGTTACATTTTGACCACAAAACAAAAGCACAACTATCACGCCGCGACGATATTTTTCTTGGTGTGCTGAACAAAAATCGGCACACTAAATAAAACATTAGAGTAGTCTTTTGTCTGACTCTTTTATCAATATTGATGAACTAAAATGCATGTTCATATAGTATGCACGAGCAGTAAAGACGTTTTCACATGCAAGTCTGTACTGTGGTACGCAATACATTTGGAAGGAATAAATGTAGTGTGTATTTAGCCTCATCGACTTAGTGTACTTTGTATAAAAAAAATTGGTTGTTTGTAAAGTAGGTTTACGATCGAGATGTTTACGTGATAACGTCTTATTGGTGATATAAGTTATCACCAGTAGTGACATCTAAAATGAAATTAGGTACTAATTTAAAGTTTTTTTTTCGAGCCAAGTAACAGATGGCGCTACCATCTTTATGAAATGTCGCTTGTGAGGTTTTGGTGTGACACAAGTTTCTGAACATGTCACCCGACTAAAACGATTTTAAAGACGTTATCACGTCAAAAACTGTGCAGAACGGCACAATGCTTTAAAATGCGATTAAAGGAGTCTGCCCACTACACCGTACCATACCATGACCGTATTATGAACTTATCACGCACGTAAAGTAACATGAACTGTTATGCCTGCTATTATTAATTATACTTTTTTATAACGATCATTATATTATTACTCAGATCGGTCAAGTTTATTTAAAAAAGAAAAAAAAACTTCATACGCGTTTGAACCCTATAGTCTTTATCTTTAAAAAATATGAGATTGTACCTACTAGACCGTTTCATCACCGTCGCGTGCCATGCTTAGAGCGTTAACGATTGCCGGCCGGCATATATATAAGTGCACTCGATTGTTCATGAACTACAAAATATTGCGTCATGTGTTTTTCAAGCTATGTGTACAATTAAACTACTTTATGTTAATATTAAATCAAAATGAAATTGAAATAATAGATTTTGTGGCAAATGGTCCGTTTGATGTGATTGCAATGTGTTTTACGATAGACGTTAGTAGCATTTCGGATTATATCTACTTTGTAATAATGGATTCTGTAATATTGTTTTACAACTATAAACTTTCATTTTACCATGTCTTTATTGTGTCCAGAAGGAAGCTTTATTATCTTGTATTGATATTTTCTGATCATCTTATTACTACAATACTACTTATTATTGATTTTGTTGTTTGCTATTATAAATGTCGGCATTGTTTTATTCTGGATAGCTCAACATACCAATGGCGGATAACTTAATAATATATTACCAAAACTGTAGGGGGCTCCGTACGAAACTGCATTTACTGTATATGAACATACTTGCTAATTCTTATGACGTAATAATCTTGACTGAGACTTGGCTAACGCCCGATATAGCTGATAGTGAGTTCATCGACGAACGTTATGCAGTACACCGATGTGACAGAGATCGCGCTGCCACCAAAAGGAAGGACGGAGGCGGCGTTCTCATTGCTGTTTTAAAGGGACTACGTTCGGTAAGATTTTTTCCATGTTCATCGGTACATACGCACATTGAGCACATACTAATACAGTTGCCGCGCTCGGGTCGAGATGGAAATTTAATCATCGCTGCAGTTTATATACCACCCAAGACGCCTGAAAGCATATATGCTGAATATTTCGAGCTACTGCAAACTCTACTTGGACATAATAATTCTGAAAAATGTTATGTGTTAGGAGACTACAATTTACCAGAAATTGACTGGGTCACGTGCACCGCGGGTACCTCACAAGCTGGTCAGATTTGTACAGGTAATTCTCCTACATGTACTCACCTACGCCAGTTCATGTCCTTTTTCGATGCTCACCAATATAATAATGCAAGGAATCTGAATGGGAGAATATTGGACTTGGCCATTAGTAACGATGACTGCACCACATACTCTCCCACAGATTATTTGCTACAATTAGATAACCATCATCCCCCATTTTGTATGTTGATAGCTGTTTCGTTACCCAAAATTTAATGACTCGTAAGACAATTAAAAAATTTAATTATTTTAAAGCAAATTATGATGAGATTAATCAAGATTTAAAAGAAATAACCTGGGAAGATATGTTTTTAAATGATCAAACGCCTGATGAGTATTTAAGCACTTTCTATAACATTATTTTTGGCATAATAAGACAACATGTACCTTTGGTTAGTAGTAGGTCAACAAATTTTCCTGTTTGGTTCTCGAAATCTCTCATACGTATTTATAAAAACAAAGCCAAAGCGTGGGTCAGATGGAAAATGTATAAGAATTTATCTGATTACGAGCAGTTTTCAATACTCCGCGCGAGATTTCAGTCTGGATGCAGAGAGTCATATAAAAAATACATTACTTCAGTGGAGGATGGTATCCGCGATAACATTAAGCATTTCTGGACGTTTATTTCCAAGCAAAAATCCATGACTGGAATTCCCTCCACTGTGAAATACAATAATCAGCCCTGTAATAACCCCGAAGACATTTGCAATATTTTTTCTGACTTTTTTCATTCTGTTTATGAACCGTCCACCTTAAAAAGTGTACCATCCTCACATACCGAATGCTCCCCTAACTGCTCTATTATAAGTGACATTCAACTTTCAGTAGTTGATGTACTGAGTGCGCTCAAGTCATTAGACCCCTCTAAAGGACCTGGACCAGACGGTTTGCCAGTATCCTTACTAATATTATAAAAGCGAAAGTGAGTTTGTTTGTTTGTTTGTTTGTTTGTTACCTCTTCACGCTTTAATGGCTAAACCGATTTTGATGAATTTTGGTACAGAGATAGTTGGGAACCAGGAGACGGACATAGGCTAATTTTTATTTAAAAAAAGTGGGATATGAGGGAGAACGAGGGAAGAAAAGGGAAAACTTAACGTTGCTATTACAAATCAATCAGGCGCAAGAGCAAAAACTGCAGGTCTGCTTGGTGTGTTATACCGAATTTAACGCGAGCGAAGCCGCGGGCGAAAGCTAGTTATTTATAAAATGACTGCCACTAATCTCTGCATACCATTGCATATCATATTCAATTTATCCATTTCACAGGGTATATTCCCGCAGGCTTGGAAACTTGCAAATATAACCCCAGTCTACAAGTCTGGACCTAGGCATGACGTCGAGAACTATCGACCTATATCAATATTGTCAGCTTTGTCAAAGGTTTTTGAGAGATTAGTACACGATAAGGTGTACCCGCTAATTCACAACGTTTTATTACCACAGCAACATGGTTTTGTGAAAAAGAGATCAACCGCGACAAACTTGGTGACCTTTCCAGATTATTTGTTTAACAGTTTAGATGCCCGTGTTCAAGTTGATACCATATACACTGATTTCAAGAAAGCCTTTGACAAAGTTGACCATGAACTGCTTTTGCAGAAAATTGCGTTCAATGGGATACGTGGCGACCTTTTGAGATGGTTCTATTCATATGTTTGCAATAGAACACAGAGAGTTGTCATAAATGGTTTTTGCTCTGCCACCGTAGATGTTACTTCCGGAGTACCACAGGGCTCCATTTTGGGACCTCTCATGTTTATCTTATTTATTAATGACGTCGATACATGTTTCAAAAACTCAAAACTACTTTTGTACGCAGATGATATTAAAATATTTAGGGCCATTAAAGGTTACCATGATTGTTCTCTCTTACAGGAAGATTTAGATGCATTTACGGCATACTGTACACGCAACAAACTTCAGCTTAATGTATACAAGTGTCATGTCATAAGTTTCACCAAAAATAAAAACATCTTACTAAATCCCTATACCTTAAAAAACCAAATTCTAAAAAGAGAAACCCTGGTCCGTGATCTTGGGATTATGTTGGATGACAAACTTCATTTGGATTCCCATATAAACAAAATTGTCAATAATGCCTTCCGTATGTTTGGTTTTATCATGAGAACCGCTACAGTATTTACTCGATCTTCCACCTACTTGTATCTCTATAAATTGTTGGTTCGCTCTCAGCTGGAGTATGCTGTTTCAGTATGGAGTCCCCATTACGGTAAATATTCCGACATGGTCGAAAAAGTGCAAAGAAAATTTTTAAAGGCCATGCATTTTCGTTGCTATCGCACTTATGCATCCTACAATGACCTATTGAAGAAATATAACCTGCAAACCTTAAAGTCTAGACGAACTATGTTGGAAACAATTTTTTTGTATGATCTGTGCAATACTTATGATTGTATTGATATTCGTAACAAAATAAGTTATGTTGTACCCAGAACAACGATATGCCGTGGGGTGCGCGCAAGACCTTTATTTGCAGTGAGTTCTTGTCGTACAAACGCAGGCTTGCGTGCACCCTTACGACGCCTTACCAGTCAATACAACAAGATCTTTGTGGACATCGACTTCTTTTCCATCACTGCTCAAAAATTTAGATGTGTTATCCGTAATAAAAATCTGGATTCTAATACCTAGTTAGTTTAATAGTTTATTATTCGTTTATTATAGTTTATTATTCGTTTATTATAGTTTATTACTTCTCTTTCTCTGTCTCTTGCATGCCTGTCTATATTTAAGTTTACCTGTACTACTTTTGTTTTAACAGCTTAGAATAGCGCATTTATAATTACTAATATATGTTGTGGAAAATGTCGTAGGTTATACATTTATAACTATTGTATATTTATAACTTTGTATAAGATTCATGTATAACTGTTAATTTTCCCAAATAAATAAAATAAAATAAAATTGTATTAGTCGGTGACGGAACGATCCACTGCGCGAGCAGTCTTGTTATTTTCAAAACATAAAATATTTTTTGTCTGATACGTTCATAGAACGGTCATGGTATGGTACGGTGTAGAGGGCAGAATCCTTAAAGATACTATTCCGAATCCAGTCAAGTTTGCCGTTGCGGTTAGGACCGCAGACTGCAGCGACACGACTGCCATGGTTTTTAAATACCTCTATGAAAACGCGAAAGTACGGAAGTATATAGACATTGCCGCCTGTTATCGTTTTCATATCATTGCAATCGATCTCGGAAGCCCCTTAATGGAATCTACACCTGTGTGTAGAGAAGCGTAATTATCGATAAATTATATCGATAATGTTGAGGCGAGTATTAACTCTTTCATGATATTTTTAGGAAACTAAGTAGACGAGGCTTATATTACAATAAGATATATATTTTGCAGTGTTACTATTGCGTGCGATACATATATGTTAAGTGCATGCTAAATATTTGATCAAATACGACTCTAAATGTTAGAAACAGATAGTTAATAATGTGGTTAGACAAGCAGTCAATAAAATATGAAAGAAGTTTGATTTAGAAGATTACGGAACACAATATAAACCTCACGCCTGTAATCCCCGTATGAATAAGCAGAGGTGTACTTAATAGTACACCCATATTTTGCCAGTTATGTTTAAGTCCCATGTAATACGAGGTGAACTTAATGCCATCACGGTTTCGAATCCAGACTTATTACTGAAACACCCAATAACACTTTGGCCGACCCAGGAATCGAGCCCAGGACCTCAGCCAACGAGGCAGTAAGGTCACTGAACTCTATGAATGAAGGTACCATTTCGAGGGCGTCTGTACTGTAAAGGTGTTTTAGACTGATTTTAGAGATAGGTTTGCCTTTAATAAGGGTTTCTTTCTACATACTTTATTTCGTAAAAGGTGGTCAGTGGTCTGAAAGTCAGACAACCAGTCTTACCAAGAGGTATCGTATTTCCCAGTACGGACTGGGCTGTGGAGGCCCGCTAAGCAGTTGCTCCATTTGAAATACTGTTATTCAGCTGCATCTGGTTCGACTGGAATCCGACCTCATTGCAAGTGGGAAAATGCGAGGCAGATGATTGAGTTTTTGGAAAAAAGAATGATCTAGCTTCTATTCTATGCTATTCTTCTTTCATACGGTTCTACTGTTCTTTGTTAGAAGAGTTTTCACTGCAAAAAGTAGTATTTTAATTTAATTCCAGTCTTTTTCGGTACCACATAAATCCTAATAAATCAATTTGATCGCCAACTCAACGTCATTCTAATTGCCTGATATTATAATAAAATTTAAAAAGATCTGATGATAAAAATTACAAGTAAGTTCCATTTCATCTTTTTTTTATACTTGTTGCAGTGAAAACTCACATTTAACAATAACCTCTACCGCATACGACACAGGGTGCAAAACGGGCTGCATGCATCGGCGTGCGTGCTTACCTCGGTGATTCCGCGTCGCGCCATACGGACACACACATACCTGACTGGCTCCATTAGAGTTTGTAGGTGACGAATGACAAAATACTATTTTTTAGAATATAGATCAGTTTAGTAGTATTTTCGCGTTTTACACGGAAGGAATAAAACAGATAAACAGAATAGAAATATTTAGAAATAAGTAAGATTTTCATCCAATTACTCAGTAGCCTGTTTTTTTTGAACAAATAAGTCAAGCTTGAAAACGTACAAAACTCAAAGCACTTATTCTAGGTCAAATTCTGCCGGAGACAGGGCGGGTGGGACGTATTTACCCCCCCCCCCCCCCCTCCTCCTTCCTTTCCTCTCAGTTAAGTCAAGAACTATTTAGAAACACCCAAAGCAATAGTATTAACGATAATGATAGTATTCCCATCATTCGTCCCCCACTCCCCCTTCCTTCTTTGTGTAGAACACGGTCACGGTACAGATAATATTCCACAATACACGAACACAAAACGATTACATTACCTATTACAGTGCGGTGCTCACATTCACACGTACCGGTGGGGTTTATTCACTAGACGTACACATTGTTATTGACGAAGTCGTTTAACTTAACGTTAGGACTTTTGAGTGTTGCCAGGACAAAAAATAAAGTAATAATAAATGAAAAATCAAAATTACCAAGCAAATAAATGGAAATTAAGGGTCCTGTTAATTTTCAAAACATTGTACTGGTCAGTCATGGTAACACTCAAAAGTATAGCCAGTGCAAAAAAAAATACTTACCTAAATTATTAGCTATATTGTATTTCGATAGGCGATGTTATATTTGACAATGTGTAAATTATAGGCATAGATAAACCAGCTGCCGTAGAAAATATGTTTAAAAAAAATAGTCATATTATAATTTATGTCAAACTAACGTCGCATATCGAATTATATTGTAACCATTTGCATGGAATGTATGGCGTGTGATGAATCCCATTAAATTGTGTACAAAGAAATCTTGATACTATTGCATTTCTTTTTAAAAAATAAATAAAAACAAAAATTATAAAGATTAGGGGATTTTTTAAAATACTTATCCAAATTCACACAATTGCAAAAAAATATATAAAATAAATTATTTGTTTTCCTCCTGTATTGTTTCCGAGATTTTAGGATGAAACAGTTACTTAGAATGTTTAAGTCACTTGCGAACACAATGTGGATTTTCATAGTGATGTAACGTTGAGTTTTGTGTTTCATATGTTCGTGTTTAGTGTATTTAAATGACCTCTATGTGGTGCGTGCTAGATCCCACACTAATATCATAAATTAACTCTGAAAATTCAAATATATTTACTTAACTAATCAATCGATCCTGACTGATTGGCCAGAGAAAGCAATAAATTGACATGAGGGAAAATTATAGGGAGGCTTTTCCGTGGGCAGTCTTTTTGTCTCACATCTGGATGTGGGACACAAAGGGCTAACAATAATAGGTGGCGGGCGAGCTAAACAAAGAGTTAAAACCATGCAAAATTATCTTGCTAATTTCACACGCCTGTATGACATCAAAATTATCATACAACAAATGTCAATGACATTAAAAAAAGAACCTCTCAATCTAGTCGACACTACATAAAGATCAAAAGTGTATGTATATCAAGCAAAACAATCAAAAAATCACCTCAGCCTTATCCCTGAGCAACGCGCGCGTGGTCGCGGCTAGATGCGGCAGCAACAGCGCTCGCGCCGACGCCTGCGAGCACAGCGGGCCGCGGATCAGTTCCAGTAGAGCTAACATCCGTTGTTTACTGAGCCGCCCGAGTGGTAGTGCTTCTAGAGCACGGACTACGTAGGCACTGTCAATGATTAATTATTAAAGATGATATGGTGGTCCAAAAAATAAGCGACTTGAACAAAAAACTTGAGAGGTGTGTGTTATGTACAAAAAACCTGTATACACTCAACAAAAATAATCGTCACGACACCACAATGTTCAATGCGAAATAGAAAGACGAAACGAAAATAACTGGCTTGCTTTCTATGAGAGAGAGGTAGACAGAGAAACACGAGCACGCCGCACGGTTTACAACTATATCAAAAAGTGTCGTTACAAATTTTGGTCTTAGTGTCAATACAACCTTTGGTCTTCTTTTTTTCAGTCTAGCCCCCTTTATATACGCGCGATAAGGAACTTCGTTCCAAAACTAAAAAGTGGAAAATAACTTTACTTCCGGAAGTCGGTGACTTTTGTTTGTTTCGTTGACTTTTTTGCCATTGATAAAAACAATAACCGACTTGAAAGTCAGTTATTGTTTTTGCAAAAAGTTTTTTATTTCAGCATTTTTAGTTATGGTATGATGACTTCTCACACAATTTTTTATCTAGTATTCACTTTCTATTGTAAGTAAAAAGATATAAGCAGATCATTCATAATAAACATGAAGAAAATAAAATTACTATAGACGACAACTCATAAACTAACAAAGCCATTCAAATAAAATTGATTTGGGACCATTTTGGAAAACCTTTGAAACAAAAAAAAATAAAAAAGCGATCCACACATGGCGGAGTAACATGTGAACAAACATAAAAAATTCGGTCGAAAATAGAACCTCCTCCTTTTTTAAAGTCGGTCAAAAACATCTGAAAACGTACGAACATACAACATAGTGTAGTATGTATAACACAAGGCTTTTGACCTATTTCAGATCAAAATACTGAAAATGTATATGAAAAGAATAACAAACCTTAGTTCCGTATCGGGATAAACTTTAATGATGTGCGGCACCGCATGCGGGAGGTACTTGAGCGCAGATCCCTGACACGTCAAGGCGTGGTCGCCGCAACGCATCAGCCAGACTAGCCTCTCTAGGAAGTCCTGTGACAAAATATAAAATTTCAGATTTTATTTATTTATTTATTTAAATAAACATATTGACTTAATTATACGTGCAATATCAGTTGAAGTTATGAGTAAATGATGCCGTGACGTCTGATAGGGGAATGGAAGAAGAAAATGTGTTGAGCCGACCCCAAATAGAATGGGACAAGGGCAGGAAAATAATGATGATGATCAGTTGAAGTTATGTGGTAGTCGGCTGTCGTGGTATGCAGATTACCAGATTACCACTTGAACCTAAAGTACGGCCAACGAGAAGCGATACCAAATGTAAACAAAACCCATGCTAAAACCCCATCTAAAATGGCCGCCCGAATGTTGGCGAACCCGTCTTAACGTTGTCATGTTTTTGCCGGGAGAACGAGACATTACGATAAAGGCACAAGATGGAAAGAGCTAAATATTAGATTGTCAACGCCACAGTTGTTCTTTAGGTTAATGACCTTTCGTATCGCTTCTCGTTGGCCGTACTTTACATGAACATACATGTGTCGCGAACGAATGAGGAAATTTTGAGTGTGAACGTATGAAAAAGGAAGACATGCTGCGCGGACCAGAAATATATTGCTAAAAGGACAAGAGAATGATAAGATAATAGAAACGCCTGTAATATTTTATTCAATTATTTTCTAGTCCTATGTAAAAGGCGGCAAGCTTAGTGGTGCAACTGCATTATCAGTTTACTTAGTAAAAAATCTCGCGCACAAATGTAGGTGTGTAACGTTCCCACAGCTGGGATACAGAATGCCTGTGAGATAGTGTGTCATTTTCCAACAAACGAGCCCAGTGCAAGTTGGTTTCTTCGCCGTTTTAAAAGTATTTTACCTCTTATGACTTTCTTGACTTTATAAGTCAAGCGAAAATTAAATGAACTATAATTATGCTGTTAGGTAAGGTAAAACAATCCATTAAAACAACAATTATGAAATCAACCAACAAATTCACGGATGGTAGTATTTTGACATAAGTTCTATGAGACTTATGTCAAAATCTTACTATCCGTAAGCAAAACGACTCGTTTTTGTTTATTGGAACGGGGCTTTAAACGACTTTCAGTAATCGACTTACCAAGCAATGATACAAAAAAACCAACCTCAAAATAACCGCAGAAATCATTATCCGAAGCTCGATCTCCCAGCGCGCTTCTCAACTGTCGGCTTCTCACAATCAGTCGGATGAGGCTCTCTATACACTTCATACACATGAGTAGTCGCTTCAACGCGGCGTCGCCTGCATTCGCGGCTGATATCACCCATACCATCACTGAGATTAATTTCCTGAGGGAAAAATATCAAATCGGTTTAAAAAATTAAATATTAACATACATAGGTGCGGACGATAAAATGTAGTTCTGGATTAGTAAAACATTTAGTCTGCGCTGTAAAATAGCACTCGTCTCACATGAAAACAAATTTATCTAAATCATATTAAATTTTCAAAACAAAAATGGGCTTAGGTTTACGCCCTGAGACAAACCCATATTTTCTAGGATTTCAGAAAGTTTTAAGCAAGTATTGTATGGAGTTCTTGCTTTTTCTAGTTAAACTAGCTACATTCAGGTTAAAGTTTCTACGTCAGACACGTAATATGGAACTTTACATATAAAAGAGTGTGTGATCAATCTAATTGCACGCTTGAGGAAAACCAAAAACTTCCCCCAGTTTAGATTTATTATTTTAGTCGTTTTCAAATAACAATTCACACACCTAACATAGGCATAATTTAACCGCCGGCCAAGGACCAACTCCCGACATGTTGCTAGACCTGACACTGACATTTTCGAGGAGGTTGGAATTCTATTTTATAACCAGGACGCAATGCGGTCCTTAATCATGTATAGAACAGCCTTAAAATAGGGTTTGGTCTAGGGTTAAACTATTGACAAGAAACTAAAGACTTTTGGGGCAAAGTACCAAGAGTCCATAACTTAGTAGAAGATGACACTTACTCATAAGCCAGGGCGTCACAGAAGCTGTCATCAATATAAACGTGTAACACCGGTTGAAAGTGTTGGTACTTGTGATCAGCTACTAAAGATATAACCCGAAGTAAGCATTCAAGTACTAAGACACCATAACTGTTGTCTGTATACTCATTATCTTTGTGATCTTCTTGTACCTGAGAATGGAAGAATAAAAGGTATCAGTAGTTGTATTTTGGGTAGCAGTCATTTGCATAAATACTTCGTTGCCTTTGAGACACTGTAACGAAGCATAGATACTACTAGATAACTTAGCAACTAGTATAGATTCAAAATTTATTTGATGGGGTCTTGTTTTGGACAACTAATTATTATTATGTGCCAGATGTGTCCCACTGCTCCTGTCCCTTCCTTCCTCCCATTTTTTCTGTCGTTTGCTGTTGTGGCCCAATCCTTTTTTTGGACAACTGAAACATTAATAAGTGTTTGCCGCACAAACATGTTGCTTACAAATTTTCAGGGTTGAAATAAAAAAAAACGTTTTCAGTTTTAGTTGAGCGTGTGTTCAGGATTTACCCGCTAACCCCAAAAATTGCGTGTCTGCCCACCTTTGTGTCTCTATTACAACAATGTGGAAAGTATTATTAATATTACCTGCGTAAGTATACTAAACAAAGCATCGAGTATATCCTGTAGAAACTTGACAAGTTCTTCACTAGGCACGACTAGTAGTTGCATCAGTGCGTTCCGAAGCGTACCCTCAGCATGATGAGTGTTCCATTTCAATACACCTAGGATTTCCTCTGTAATGTAAAGGAAAATGGGATTTATGAACACTTCTTCTAGTACCGTAGTGGATGTTTTCTAAATAAATACTTTTTGATTCTGGTTTTTATATCAAAGAAAATCTTCAATGGTGCTAACTGCTGATACCGTGGTCACAAAGGTTCTGAATTTGATTCTCGAATGATTAACGATAACTGTCCATTAAAAATCTAACATTAGTAGCCCAGTTTGAAAGAAACGATGAGTTTGGCCGCCATTGCTGAATTTCAGAGGAGAGAACTAGGTACCGCGCTCCGAGCTAAGGATAAAGCGAAACCATTAATAGGGGACCCTGTTATTGGTTGCACTTCGACCGAAGGTCGATTTGTTGCCAATGTCCATTGATAGGTTATAGCCACAACTTCGACCAGAAGCGGAAAGTACCCTAAGTAAATCGATTGAAAATTGGATTGAATCAAAATAAAAGTATTATTACTTTTTTTTCATTAAAAGTGAAGGTTGACTGGAAATAAACAACTTAATAAGATGATTAAAATTTCTTTAAAACTTGACAAAATATCGATACATGCCGTTGGCGAATCGTCCTTTCCTCACGACTTCAATTTCGACTCTTGTTGAAAACTAGGCTGTTTTTGCCTAAGCCGAAGGGTACAAGCGACGTGTGCCTCTCTGCGTGAGCTTGGTGGAGCACAGCTTGGTGTGCACGGTGAGCGCGTCGCGGTGCACGAGCTGCAGCACGCTATGTTACAAGCGACGTGTACCTCTCTGCGTGAGCTTGGTGGAGCACAGCTTGGTGTGCACGGTGAGCGCGTCGCGGTGCACGAGCTGCAGCACGCTATGTTACAAGCGACGTGTACCTCTCTGCGTGAGCTTGGTGGAGCACAGCTTGGTGTGCACGGTGAGCGCGTCGCGGTGCACGAGCTGCAGCACGCTATGTTACAAGCGACGTGTACCTCTCTGCGTGAGCTTGGTGGAGCACAGCTTGGTGTGCACGGTGAGCGCGTCGCGGTGCACGAGCTGCAGCACGCTATGTTACAAGCGACGTGTACCTCTCTGCGTGAGCTTGGTGGAGCACAGCTTGGTGTGCACGGTGAGCGCGTCGCGGTGCACGAGCTGCAGCACGCTATGTTACAAGCGACGTGTACCTCTCTGCGTGAGCTTGGTGGAGCACAGCTTGGTGTGCACGGTGAGCGCGTCGCGGTGCACGAGCTGCAGCACGCTATGTTACAAGCGACGTGTACCTCTCTGCGTGAGCTTGGTGGAGCACAGCTTGGTGTGCACGGTGAGCGCGTCGCGGTGCACGAGCTGCAGCACGCTATGTTACAAGCGACGTGTACCTCTCTGCGTGAGCTTGGTGGAGCACAGCTTGGTGTGCACGGTGAGCGCGTCGCGGTGCACGAGCTGCAGCACGCTATGTTACAAGCGACGTGTACCTCTCTGCGTGAGCTTGGTGGAGCACAGCTTGGTGTGCACGGTGAGCGCGTCGCGGTGCACGAGCTGCAGCACGCTATGTTACAAGCGACGTGTACCTCTCTGCGTGAGCTTGGTGGAGCACAGCTTGGTGTGCACGGTGAGCGCGTCGCGGTGCACGAGCTGCAGTACGCCGCGCGCGAGGCCGTGCTCGGCTCCCGCGGGCAGCTCGTCGCGTCGGGACGGCAGGTACAGGCACGCTTCCTCTGCCTCGCCCGGGTTGGCGCGTTTGTCGATCTATAGGCAACGTTTGTTGGTTATTACCGAGATAGGTATTCAGCTAATAAGTGATGGAAGCAGGCTGTAATTGCCTGACACCGTCAAGACAACCATCATCACGTACGCACGAAAGGATTTTTGAATACTAATGCAACCTTTTTTTAGTTCGCCACCCACGGTTTTCAGGTTCTCGGAAACGAGATTTACGTGCATATCTCACAGCATACTGTGTTTTGACGTCTTATGTATCCCATATATTAGTCAGAACAAAGAATCAACCAGATAGGTCCTTAGGCTCAACCCGGAATGATCTGGTCCAGTCTGAAGCCGGTCTATGAGAACGGGAGCAATATTCCGCGACATAATATGAGGTGGCATACAGGTGCCACAGAAAAACCAAAAAAAAGCGATAAGACCGCATAATGAGCTCAGTAAAATCTCGTCGCTGTCTTTTGAATTGTATTTCACTACATTATACAACATTAGTTCTAGTTTATGTAAATCCCGAAACACGTGTCTGGTATTTTTATGTAAAGAATCTATAAACAAATTTCAGAACTATATATCATGAAAAATCACAAAGTTAATAAGTTATTTTATTGTATTATGTTTGGGTGGCTTAAAGCTATGTATACAAAAGTTATAACAGTAAGGTAATCAATGACAAGCCATTTACAATAAGCGAGCGGCGGCGACGACAGAACGTCTATCTAAGCGGGATATGCCCGCAGTCAATTGTTTAGACACCTGGGCCTGTACTATGACGTCTTATAGCGTGATTATTTTAATGTCAAGTGTGTCCAGTGTGGCAGTGATGGGCAAAAAGTAATTAGATTAATAATTACAAAATACAGTTACATTGTAATTAGTAACTAAAATACTTCATAACAGATTAAGTAACTAATTGCATTGAATACTTATTGTAACCAAATACAAAGTACTTAATTTAATTACAAGTTAATCTAATTATCATAGATTACATAAGTAATCCGATAAGATGTAATTACACATTTATACAAGTAAAATATTTTACAAATTATTATTTTACAAATAAAACACATTTATACAAAAAAAAAATCATCTGCCAATCATTATTTAGTTTAAAATCTTTTATAAGTTTTAATTTAATGCTGAAAATTGATTTGGTTGATTAAGAAATATAATCATCTGATTTATAATTTAAATTAACCTTTAATATGAGTTTTTTTGAGCACAATGCATAGAACGTCCCCGCTCCCCCGCACATTATCCTTACTACATCCTGATGACGCCGTACGGGCCGTACTTGCCGTAACTACATTGCAGACATGCGACATTTCATATTCATTGTAATTGTAATAACAATATAATTAGGTTACATTGTAAACAAATTATTTTGTAATTAAATATCTTGTAATTAATTTCATAGTAATGTAATTACAATGTAATTGAATATTATTAATTAGATAACATAAATAACTAGTTACGCCCATCACTGCAGTGTGGGAATGAGACAGCAGTATAGAGGATACGTATCACCATCTCTTTCCTACACTTGAATAAGACTACAGCAATCCTGTTTAATGACGTCATAGCAGAACAGGGTGATTAGACTTACCTTATAAACACACAAGTTATGCTGTGTATCCGGTGTGGTGGTTCCCTCGCGTTGCATCAGACGTAGGTACGAGAGAGCGAAGTGTCTCTCCGCCCTGTCTTTTGCCTCGTTTGAGGATCTATGGCGGCACATGAAGACTAGGTGGGCTTCTTTGAATTCTTCAATGTTTAGACACACCTAGAAAAAAAAACGAAATATATAAAAGCCGTAAAAGTATTCATAATAAAGCCTGAAACAGTACAGTACAGTACCTTTTTCACAAGTTTTTTTTTATGTGTTAACTTTTGAAAAATCACATTTTACGGTAGAACTCAGATGTGACGCACCCAAAAGATTTTATAATTTAAAATTTTATGCTTTTTAATGTATATATCTATATACATTAAAAAGCAGGGGCCGGGATTTCCCCTAAAATGCCCTTTATTTAGGTCACGCTAAAAAGAGTTTATACTGAGAATAACGAGCTAACAAATCAGGCATTAAAAAAAAACTCACTGAGTCTATGACTATTTTTTTTTTATCTGGCATACCTTAAAAACTTCTTGCCATCTCGGTCGGTCGTCGTGGTAATACACTACAGATGTGTACTCATTGGTCAAAGGAACTCCAGCACCAACAGATATTACACCCTGAAAACAAGGTATAAAATTCAAACTGCTTTTTCTTTGCTTATTTGTATTTTCAAATATGTTGGTGTACAATTTGAGACGTTTTCGTTTGTCCTGTGGGACTTGCGATACGGTTGATAATTGTCGTTGAGTAAGTAATCTGAGACTGACTCGGTTTCAGTCTCAGTTACTCAATTATCAACTCTATAATTGTAAAACTTGAAGCTAATTTTTGTGTGACTTTGTAATTAAAACGTCCTAAGCTTTGGTACATTGTGGAATGCAATAAATGATCTGAATCTGGTTGCAATGGATTTCGAACTCTGTTTTGTAAGACATTGAGTTAGATATTGAATTGAAGCTTACTGTGCTAGCGGCGAAATTCGCAGACAAATAATATAAACAAACTTACAGGAAGCGTCTGTCCCTTTTTATCAACGACCTTCGCGATCAGTTCAATGTTCCTCTCAGAGGATTTCCCCCCTCCCTTCGAGAAGGCCCCCCCGCACACGGTGACGTACAGATCGTTGCGCGCGTCGCCCGGTAGGATCACTTCGGGGAAGCCCATCTTGCGAGCTACGGCTGTGTTGCCAACTACAATATGTGGGTTTTCTTCGCGTATCTGAAATTGAGGTGGAAGTTAAAATTGTTTTATGCTAGTGTCGCGTTTACGATTAGATGTCGCGGAAACATAGGGGTGCCTGTATCGGAAATAGTCTCAAAGGGGTCGGAAGATTTTTGTGTGAGTGGCTTGCCTAATACCGCCATTTTTTCTTCAAAATGGCGCCTATGCTTAAGAGCTATATTAATCAATAGCTGATATCAATACAAACAAGTTTTGTATGAGACTAACCCCCGTGTCTATAGTCAAGATAAAGTAATTACAGATCTTAAGTAATGAGGGCTATCGTATTTGAGCTCACCAGATGGCGCCACTAGAGAGTAAGGTCTTTTTTTTTAGTACCTAAAACCTTATAAAAAGTTTATTTCATTACATATTTCAACATAGTGTAAACTACAGATATATATTTACAATATTGTTTTTAAAATTAGCTAGCACGAAACGTAAAAACGTTAGACACAAAAAAAAAGATGAAAATTGTCCTTATGATGCTTGTGTAGCCACATTTATAGTGTAGATTAAAAGCATACCTGTTTTAAATCCCCCTCAACGAGTCGCACAGACACCCACAGTCCCTGCGAATGCTTAGCGTCCTTGATATCTCGGTTAGCGATCACTTTCTTCAGTAAACAATCCAAGTTCTCCTTCTCATATCTGTAATGAGTTTCATATCTGGAATGTGACTAGGTATTATGTTTGGTACTTTCGATTTTAAACCTTGTTTCTGTTGGCAAAAGCTTGGGTTTGTTTTGGGCTGTAAAGGTAACTTGTTCACAACATAACTTCTAAGTCTTTTGGCCACCTGGCGCAACCGTGAGACACACAATATTAGCTTTGTTTTGTTTTTGTAGTGTTAAGTTTTTTTTTAAGGGTGTAGTCGTGGCAAAAGCCAAATAAACATGTTTTCTATCTTTCAAATCACCAGATTGTGTAACCCTAAAGTTTTTTTAATGTTAGTCATCTTTCTGTTTCTGTCAATCGTTTGACGATGTGAGTGGCATAATTATGTTAAAATATACAGGGTGTTACATATTGAACGCAAGACTTCTTATCTGTGTCTCAGAACATGAAACTAAACTACTTTTGTTCTTTGGCTTGGAAATTCGTTATTTTTTCAACACGCGTTTATTAGCTTCAGTATTATCTCGGGGTTCCCCGAACAGTTTCGGGTGTACCACGCTTGTAATATAGTATAGTATATACAATATTGGTCTTCATGTGGGTTACTCGGGAAATTAAAGTTCCTATCGTTCGTGCATTTATTTTTCGATCATTCCGGCGAGTAAAAGAGCCCCAATGCCGAAATATATGTTATATGTCGGATATTGAACCGTTTTACTAATAAATTATTAATTTCTTGAACACAAAATGAATTAAAATTCATCAGCTGTTCGTTAGCGAAAACAAGGCAAAATTTACAAATAATAAACCATCTGATATTAGTTTAAAACATTAAAACTTCATAATGAGCAATACTTACGCATAGAAAGGCACTTGTATATGTTTGTCAGGACAGTCGGCGGTGACGAAACGTTTAATGTCGGCGCACGCGACGCCGAAGGGACGACGCATCGAGCGGCCGGATGAAGGGGCTGGCGGGGTTATGGCTACGGAGCTGCGTCTGTACATTCAATTATATCGTTAGAGACCGGATATTAAACCGTCGAAATAATCATAAATGATCATAAATGTTCACATGCAACAAAGGTTTCAGAATATGCAACATAAAACGGAATTGTATAAAATCTGATTCTTCTAACCTGACAGACAGATGTGTTGCTGGGGAGTTTGTTCCGCCACTTCCTAACTAAAACACTAAGAAGTGGCGCAGGGCAGGGCGTTTTTGTAGGACTGTCTCTTGTAATGTCACGTTCAATAAGTGCTGATTATCAGCCTAATTTGAATAAATGACTTTTGATTTTGAAAAAATAAAACAAGGAGAAACAAGTAAATAATGATTTTTCTTTAAAAGTTTCTGAGCTTTCTACCCGATATTTTTACTCTTGAATTTTAACAATCGAGTACTTTCCTTATTTTCAGTAGTACAATAGAGACTTCTATTATTTTTGTAGTATTCCTTTTTGAAACTCTTAAACGATCGTTCTATATCCAATAAAGTGAAAATTTCAACAGTCTAACTATCATGGTTCATAAGATACAGGCTGGAGACAAGAAAGCGGAGTCTTAGTAATAGGTCCCCTTTTACTCTTTGTGTACGGAATCCTACAAAAATATTTATCAACAACACGCCAAAGCCGCCAAGTTTTCAGTGCGGAATTCCTGAATGAAAGTAACACAATCTTAGCGCCATCTACGCGGAACTAATTGGCCAATTTTCTTTCCCATTGGATTGGATAAGTTAATTATAAATTATCAGCGAAATTAAACTTTGCTTTTGATCTTTTTGACGCTACGATCAACATCGATTGAGCATCAAAGTATGATGTCAAATTGAGTTGCGATGGAGAATTTGGCTATTATTAGCACAATCGACCACCTATTTAAGTATTACACAGACCCATGTATTTTCCTTCTGTTGCCTTTTGTGTTCTTTCGAACAACCCGCAACCCTGGAATAGGTTATTTTTTGGGATGGGAAATCATCAAAAAAAGGTGTATGTGCGATTCACACACGATAGAAGTGAAACTTCAGTAAATCGACAAAAGAATGAGATGAATATTATATAACAAGGGTAGGAATTACAAAAATTATTTGTTTAAAACTAATTGAAATTATGTCCACCGCGTCATAACAAGGTAAAAATACATTTTGTTCAATGAAATTGTGACCTTAACTCAAAGACATAAAGACTTTTCAAATGCACGAATGTATTTGTAATTCACTCAACAAATTTTTGTATTTGTGTCTCTTACCTGTCGTTTTTTTCCGTTGCATCCGGTTTGAAATCACAACGATTCTAAAGAAGTTTCACTTCAAAAACTTAAAACTTAACCCCGCTCTGGATGGAGCGGAGGGAGTGTCAGACTTGTACTAACCAAAACCAACCCATGTTCCTTCTTTTGCCTATGCTTTTATCGTCAAATTAGAATAAAATGCCCTGGCAGGCCCCTCTGCTTTGTTAACATCTCTTTAATCTCCCCGGCCTATCGTCACGTCGTTGGAAGGACGGTGAGCCACCCATTCCTCACCGTCCACAGACCCGTGTCTACGATGGCCCGGAGTCGTCTCACGGCACCCGACGCCCGAACCGTCTACGTCGACTTTTTCCATGTAGTTACATTATTTTAAAGAAACTTACCTATTGTCAATATTATGTGCGTCCATATTTCCTATCCGGTATATGTTGGACACCAAATAAATTTTCTCACTCTTTATTATGTCACTGCCAAAGTCCTGAAACAAAACGTAGAATTTAAAAAAAAGCTGAAATTCATTTATTTGTGTTATTTTGTTTAATTGAATCCGGCTCGAAGGACCAAAAGGACGATGAAATGAGAAAGTATTGTCTTAACAAACTGCTTCTCGCAGAAACGACCAATTTTCGAATGAAATTAAAAAAAAAAGAATATTTTAAAGGTGGGAGAATATTTTAAATTTTTAAAGGTGTTTTTGTGCATTCTGTTTTTACATGTACTTTTTAGAATTTTATTTTTTTGAACGCGCTAATATTTAGAACAGCTAGTAGGATTTGAATAAGTATATTTTATTGATTGATGATTGTCCTGAAAGAGGTTATACGTAATTTTACATTACTCTACGATTCTTAGAATCCAAGCGGTGGGTTAAACCGTGGGACACAACTTGTAGTTCCCGTAAGATACGAGTGAAACCGCAGTCAACAGCTATTTTACAAAATGACACTCAAAGACATCATCTGCAAAGCCTTTTCCCAATTATGTTGGGTGGTCGGCTTTCAGTCTAACTGGATGCACCTGAATATCAGTATTTTACGTGGAGGGCATATCCGACCCCCACAACCCATTTAGTACAATACCCCTTGGAAAGAATGGTTGAAATGACACTTACAGTAAAAACTACTAATGCGGAGCTTATGTGGTTGGTAGGCCACCTGAGCAGCAAATGTTCGGTCAGCTTGGCACCCGAAGCATCGTGTAACGCTAACGCTATTTCAGCCGGCTCGCTCATTCGGCACACGAAGTTGTGCACCCGAACTGCGATCGTGTACGTTCGGGCGCCGGGTGGGGTAGCGGGGGGTGGGGTTGATGGTGTGGTTTCCTGGAAAAACAAAAATGAGTCATTAAGAGATTAGCAAGTGAGCCTACTGCCGTATATCGAGCACAATAGGGTATTTATACTCTCTATGAAAGAAATTCTAAAAATATACAATTCAGATAGCTTAGGCAATAAGCAGTCGGAAAATGTTAGATTTTGTTAATAAAATAACTAAATAAATTTTAAAATTGATTTTTAAAGTTTTCACTTTTTTTAGTCTGTTGTTTTACTAAGCCAAACAGTGTCCGCCATGATTATTACGTCATACGGTCATGTAAACAAAAAGTGACAACTGTCAACTGAGCAACGTCTGTTATTTTTGTATTAAAAACTTTATATTTTAATTTTTATTGAAATAATAGGAATAATACCATGGAAGACGGTTTCGTAAAAGGAGACAGTACATTTTTTCATTTTTAAATTATAGTGAAATTTACAACTAAACAGAAAGACTAATAACAGCGCATTTGTTTACATGACCAACTGACGTCATGACCACAGAGTAACATGGCGTCAAGCGTTTTTGTGATTTTACGCGCGAAAATAGAAATTGTAAAATTAAAATGCAGTTTTGTGGGACTTATCGATGAAATATTTTTTTTTTGTTGGTCTACTAGGACCCTAGGATCAAAATGAGATACTTTTTAAAAATGGCTGTAATACCGTATTCCTGATGCCATGGCTGTTACTGAGAAATTCCTTGAGGAAAAACTCAATAACTCTTTCACCGTCCTGCATAGCTATTCACGTGAATAGCGTTTTTTTTTATTTTTTTTTTCGGGTGGGAAATCATCCAATGACTTCCCCCGCTCTGGGCGGAGCGGGGAGGCATGTTAGACTTGTACTGACTAAAACTCACCCATGTTCCTTCTATTGCCCTTTACGTTCCGAGGCCGCGGTATCTCTTTCGAACAACCCGCAACCCCGGCAGGCGGAGGCTCTGGCAAGCCCCTCTGCTTTGCTGACTCTCTTTGAGGCGCGCGTGAAACACGAACGCGCCGTCGACACGGCCTGTCGTCAATCGACGGACGGACGGTGAACTACCCATTGCTCACCGCCCACAGGCCCGCATCTACGGTGGCCGGAAGTCGTCTCGCGGCGCCCGGCGCCCTGGGCGTCTCCCGCGGCGGCTGGGTTGGGCAGATGTTCTCTCCCTCAAACGCCCGGCCACCTCCTTTGCTAGCATTACTGCTTCGCAGAAGGAGGTGACCGCTTCCCATTCCCTCTCGCTCCGGACCATGGCCTGGACCAGGGCCGGACGCGAGAGATCGCCGCCGCCGATCGCCTCTACGAGGGCACGGCGGTGCTCCGCCCACGCTGGGCAGATCACCACTGTGTGCTCCACCGTGTCCTCAGGGCGATCGTCACAATGGTGACACCCGGGCGCTTCCTCCCGCCCGATGATGTGCAGGAACCTCCCGAAACTTCCGTGTCCGGTGAGGACCTGCGTCAGGCGGTAGGTGAGGACGCCATGACGCCTCTCCAGCCACTCCTCAAAGAGGGGACTTACCGCCACTATTGTGGCGTGCCCTACGTGAATAGCGTTTAGAGGACTTTTTCGATTCTACTCACGGCACGATTGTAATCACCACAACCACTCGATTCGACTTCGATCGAACTGTCATGCTTAGGAGTCGCGCTTGCGACCTCTAGATTAAAGAGGCAATCGATTGTTTCTTTTCAATAATAATAAATGTTGAATAAAGCTCTACTCACCATATTCTTCTCGATACGAGAATTAGCTTCATCGTGTAACGCGTTTAACTTGTACGTGGATATTTTCAACGGATCGACCAGCTGACCGTTTGCTGTTCTCACTGCTAACTCCATACCTAAGGTTCTGTGGACAAAGATTCACATGCCTGTAGTTAAACAGCTAGAAGTAGCCTAACAGACACCACACGCGTCTAGTAGATAGATTCTTCCTTTTCAATGGCTTATTGAGCCCTATTCTAAACCTGTTTAAGTTCGGTAAGTCGTTAATAATGTGGGTCGAGTAAACTGCACGGGATCAGGGGGTCTCAAATCCTGTCGGGGTTGTGGGTTGTTCGAAAGAGATGACGCGGCCCCAGAACATAAAGTGCAATAGAAAAAACATGGTTGGGTTTTAGTCAGTACAAGTCTCTGACGATCCCCCCCTCCCCCGCTCTGCCCAGAGCGGGAGATGTTATTTAATGATTTCCCATCTGCAAAAAAAACCCTATAAGCCTATAGATGCTTATAACTGTAAAACGGTCATCATCATTTTCCTGCCCTTGTCCCATTCTATTTAGGGTCGGCGCAACACGTTTTCTTCTTCCATTCATCCATCCATCATACTCATTATCATATTTCATTCCATCAGACGTCACGACATCATTTACTCCTTTCTTCTTCATATCATTCCTTACACAATCCATCCATCTTTTTTTTGTCCTTCCTCTCGCTCTCCGTCCATAAACATTCAGATCCATCACTCTTTTAGTCACACTCACACATTTCTTTTAGAACTGTAAAACGGTGGTGTGGAAAATACCTGTTTCCTTTGTCGATGGTGAAGACAGCTGTTCTGGCGACTTTGCGCAGTTGGTCTTGGGGTAACGCACCGGACGCGGCTTGAGCTCTCAATTGGAGCAGCGTTAGTATGCTCACTTCCATAAACTTGAGACGCTCATCGTTATTCTGCAAGAAAGAATAATGATGAAATTAGTTGATGACTTTGTTTTTGTCGTTCAAATTAATACATGTTTATTTGGCACATGTCACAAGCGCACACAAGAAACAAACATAAAGTTATAGATATTTGAATTAATTTTAATTGTGATTGTTAATTTAATTTTACTATTAATTTTAATGTTGAGATTAATTTTAATGTTGATTTTTGATTTTAAATGTAATTTTGACGTTGATATAATTTTGATAATTTTATTTATTAAAGTTTCATGATTTTATATATTATTAACATAGTTTTGTAAGTGTTAAGTACTAACAAAAATATGAATCTTTGTGTTCGAAATAAATAAATAATAATAATAATACCTAAACAATAACCCTAAAACGCTATTCTATCTACGGGAACGCTTTTCCTATTCCCGACCTTCTGATGCTCCTTGTAGATCGCATCTTTCATTGAATTCGATTCCGCCTGACATTAGGGACTGCCAAACTGTTTCAGTTTTTAAGAGAAGAGTGAAAGAACATTTTCTATCTATTTCACCATAGTTGTATAGGTATTTATTAACATAATTTATATTGTATTTATATTTATTCATTAACCGTATAGTTCGGTACGGACCCCTTCGGGGGCTCGACATTCAAACCTCCGCTGGCTCGGTACTGGCCCCGAAAGGGGTCGGACATTTAAGTCAAATGACCTCCTCATTATTTTTGTTAATATTTTATTTTCTGGTTAAAAAATAATATGGTTGTGCATTCATTAAGATAGTAGAATAAAAATCTCAAATGTAAACGTCATTAGAAGTTCTTTAATTATTGAGTAAGTTTCTTAATCCTTACTAATATTATAAAAGCGAAAGTGAGTTTGTTTGTTTGTTTGTTTGTTACCTCTTCACGCTTTAATGGCTAAACCGATTTTGATGAATTTTGGTACAGAGATAGTTGGGAACCAGGAGACGGACATAGGCTAACTTTTTTGAAAAAAAAGTGGGATGTGAGGGAGAAAGAGGGAAGAAAAGGGAAAACTTAGCGTTGCTATTACAAAACAATAAGGCGCAAGGGGAACTGTGTTACCCCGAATTTAACGCGAGCGAAGCCGCGGGCAAAAGCTAGTTAAGTCTTATAAAATCCAAATGCGTAAATTACGATCATCGCCATTTTGATGGCAGTGTAGGTCGAAGCTAAAAATCATAAAAAATTAGGTTTTCGGACATATAAACTCCACATTTTTGGGCATGATTAACGTGTCCTTTTATTACGTGAAGAAATCATTCGTAATTGAACTTATATTAGTAGTGGTAATGATACATTTTGAAATCTAAAGTCGAAGTTTCTCGCCAATCGTGCTTGTTTACTTTTTTAATTCCACATTATATCACACGGACGCGAATAGATTCTATAACAAATGACACAAATATCATTTCAAATATTATAAATCACATGAAAATGCCCAGATCTTATCGTAATTTGCAATAATAGGACCAATAACACGTAATATTCATAACCACTACTAAATTCACTTTCGAAATTGACGTCCATTTCTTTTTTTTTTAATTTTGTGATGTGTAAATGCGATTATTTCAATCGATTATTTTCTTGTAAATTTTATTTCTCTTATTAATAAATTACATTGTCATTTCACAAACATTATATTAAACATACTAAATAACTTACAAATAAATTAAAAAATAGCGTCAAAAAATTCGTCCTCAACGCTATCAGTTGGCAACGTCCCCAAGAGACTGGCCGCGTTGCCACGTTGTATGGCAACGCTAAGCCTCTGGCCAAAGTAAAAGCCAGCCCTTGGGTCACGGGAAGTGTCAACCAAACGTTTTGATATTTCCTTAAACAGGCTGTGAGCACAAGGACCCCACGGTCCCAGAGTTTCAACCCCAAACGGCTCGAAAATATAGTTACCAATAAGGTTACTATATTTACGCCGCTTGAGGTTCTCTGCAGCCGCAGCAGCAGCGCCAGCGCAGCACGAAGAGCTAGGAAGATGGGATGGCGCAAGAGTATCGACGCACGTTGCGTCCCACACTAAAGGCCTACCCAACTTCCACGGAAACAAAGACATACCGTCCGGTCTTTTGCCATCGTCGCGTGCCAAGCCATTGGGTTCTAAAACAGCTGGAACGCCGACGGTGACAAGAGCTCGACGGATGATGTCATTAATATTCGCGTGCCGCGCAAAACGGCCCGCACTTCGGCTGCATGATAGACCGTGGTGTCCAAGGCTGTTGACTACTTCACCACAATGACAGCGATGAGGAGAACAACAAGGAGCACCTAAACGTAAGGTAGCAGCGAGGCGGAAAGTAGTGTCATCGAATAAAGTGCCTATGCTCGACGACGGTAGTGCGTTAAGCCAAAGACCCGACTCCCACTTGCTCACAGCCAAAAGGCGCGCACGCTCAGCAGTAGTAGCAGACGTGTTCAGTAGATTATTCTGAACTACTCTGCAGAGCGGCTCGTCCCACTGTCTCTGAGAAAATGGTTTGTCGGGTTGTTCAGTGCTCGGACAAGCGATTTTCCAAGCATCCTTAGCCTCGGAGAAGCACGGCACATCAAAATCAATCAGTGTGGAAGCCAGGATATTCCTGATTAATTTTTCAGTACCGTGGACCGAGGATAAGAAAGCTGGTAGACTAATACTAGAAATTTTACGGACGCCGAGTCCTCCCAAACGAATGGGAAGAGTGGCTTGAGCCCAAGCTCGGTCGTCCAGAGCCACATTTAAAATCAAAGATAAAGTATGTCTGATAATTTGATCCATTTTGTCCAAAAGATGAGTGTGCTTCCATAAAGGGGAAGCACGTAGGAAATATGTTAATTTAGGGCCAAAACAGCAGTAACGAATTATAGTAATAGCCGAATGCATGTTAATTTGGAGCAATCTTTCTGAGGCATCATTAAATTTTTGGATTTTTTCATCAATAAAATCTAGAAAGGAATTCTCGAAGATAGGAGACCCAAGGAGACGAAGAGAACTTTTATCAATAATTTTGATATCTGGGGCTATTGTGTTGAATTTTGATAAAGTCAGTTCTTTGTCGGTGCTGTCCGCTAAATATAACTCACATTTGGAAAGATTGAGATCAAGGCCAATAGAATGAAGTCCTTTTTTTAAAAAAATTAGGTCTCTTAAAACTGTATCCACATCGCCGCCCAAGGTTCCATCATCGAGGTACCAAACGTTAAACTCGAATAATTAAATTAAGGAATATCAGAAATTGATAGATAAAAATAATTTTGTAATACGTTTAAAATACTATAAATATTGATTATAATATTTTTTACGCCACTAAAACCGACTCAATAACAAACAGTACAGACTGATCTATGGCTAAATTCGCGCCAATTTTATTTTCAGATAAAAATTCAAATAAGGAATGCGCTTGCTGTTCAAATTTATATTAAAATGTTTATTTGCTATTTTATTAATAATTTGGTTTTGTACCTACTATTTGAATGTGAATTGAAAATAGAAATAAATAAGGTTGAATATAGAACGCCCCAATTATGATCTTGGTAGGCACCGTTAAAAAAATCAGATAAATTATATTTGTTCGACAAAATTGTTTGTAGTATGGTTGGATTGGTTTTTTGAAAAGCGTATTCATTCTTTCCTAAAACATGGCTCGTAGGCCAAAGTGTTCTTGGAGTGGAAGCCTTGGGGTAAAAATGGCCTAGAGGAAGAGCACAATTGAGATGGAAAAAAACCCCGGTACACGACATTAAGAAAACTCCAGGTTTTCTTAATGTCGTGTACCGGGGTTTTTTTTGGGGTGGGAAATCATCAAATAACTTCCCCCGCTCTAGGCGAAGCGGGGGGAGTGTCAGACTTTTACTGACTAATGTCCACCGATCGATGTTCCTTCTTTTACTCGGGGCTGCGGTATCTCTTTCGAACAACCCGCAATCCCGGCAGGACCCTACCGGGGTTGCGGGTGTGACACTTCCCCCCGCTCCGCCCAGAGCGGGGGAAGTGAGGCGCCACGGCATCCTCACCTGCCACCTGACGCAGCTCCTCACCGCGCACGAAAGTTTCGGGACGTTCCTGCACATCATCAGGCGGGAGGAAACACCCAGGTGTCACCAATGTGACTATCGCCCGGAGGACACGTTGGAGCACACAGGCAGTCTGCTCTTTTGAGCGGAGCACCGCTCTGTCCCGGAGGAGATGGTGATGTTTGAAGGAAAGAACCTCAAACCAAGCCAGCCACCGCGGGAGACGCTACAGGGGTCGGGCGAGACGACAACGACTTTTTGTTAAAAGTTTAACAGGAGCGGATATTTGATGATTTCCCATCCAAGTGGCACAAGACCGATATAAATGGCGGAATTTAAAGGAGGTCTTCTTTAAATTCCTAAAGAAGTCCTTAAATTCCAAAAAAAGAGATACACTATTTAAAAACACTTTTTAGGGTTCCGTACCTCATAATAAATAACAGAACCCAAATATCAAATCTGTGGTCCCTTGAAGCTGTCAAAAAAAAAAACCCTCCAAGTCTACGTAGAGAAAAGATATGACCGTTTAAGTCGTCAGTTTGTACTGAACCCTTGGTGCGTGAGTCCGGCTCCCAATTGGCCGGTCTGTTTTTAATAGGCTGAACCGCTTACTGCTACGCAAAGGTCTCCTTATACCTTTCTATTTTTTTTATCCAACCAATACTTTTAAGTGTCAATATTTTAGAGCCCCAGTGTGTACTTGTGTACGGAGTCCCTGTATGTCTAAAACAAAGCTCTACTGCGTAGGCATGACTTTCGAGGTGCGGTACGGGATGGTTGTGCCGGCTGGGCTGCCTGACTGGCTACCTTACAGAATTAGACCTACAAAATTGGCCGCTATTTTCATTTATCGTCATTCAAGAAAACAGCCAAAATATTTTACCGGGAAACCGTTTGACAGCAAATGTAGGTACCTCAAATCTGGCTACTTCCCATTTGGTAAACTTCCCATTTCGTAAACCTCAAACTGTACCTACTAAAAAGTTGCGTTTGGTAAACATTATACATTTCATACATTTAGTCCCATTTCGAAAACATTTCAATAATTTTTTGTGTTATATCCCATTTGGTAAACTTTCAGATGAAATGGGTACAGTCAAGTAAAAAAAGAAAAACGAAACTAATGATAACATTGTCATCAATTTTGTTAAATATTTTTAATCACAGGTACAATAGTCGGATTATGTGTACGTATGCCATTTACACATATTGATATTTAAAAACAGAAATAAAAAGTGGGGTGTACAAATAACTTTCAAAAAATTTAAGAAAAATCACAGTTCGATTTGACTATTTCGATGACAAGTTTTATTTTTTTAATAACATAAGTCAATCTAGATGCGAAATCAACTTATATAAAAAAACAATAATCACAGATTTGGTACTATCTTTTTATGTTAATGTACATTAACATAAAAAAATACATACGAAATCAACTACTTATAAAATATAAAAATAAACAGTCACTGATTTGGTACGTTAACGTAAAAAAATACATACTAAATCAACTATAAAATATAAAAACAATAATAATCACAGATTTGGTACAATAACATAAAAAATACATGCAAAATCAACTTTTAAATATAAAAACAAATAATAATCACAGATTTGGTACAATAACATAAAAAATACATGCAAAATCAACTTTTAAATATAAAAACAAATAATAATCACAGATTTGGTACATTAACATTAAAAATTACACACAAAATCAACTATAAAATATAATCACAGATTTGGAATATTAACATAAAAAATTTACTACCTACACTACAAAGTTAAAAATCAATAAATAAATTATAAAGTGATACAAGCAATTCTTGATAATTCGTTCAAACAATTTTCCAATGATATTTTTCCACTTTTGTAATCGCCGAGAATATTGTTAATTCGTATATCATTTTGGATAGATTTTTTTCTTCGTTTTGATATACTTTCTCCATTATTATAAAAGCTGTAAAAAATTGTTATGATTAATTAAAGTAATAATGTATAATTTTTATCATATGTGTCGCCTAAAAATACAGGTCATTGAAACAAAAATATGTACCTTTTCAGAAGATTTTCATAATGTTTAATATTGCCTGATATCGTTTCGAAAAATAAAAGAATTGATGGCCTTTTTCCAATTTCACTATTGAAACTCCAATTCCAAGATTCCATGAGGTTTGTAGTGCGGTGTCTTTGTGCGTAGCACTCGTAGCAGCACCAAATATTCATCATATCTTCATTTTCCAACCACTGATCCACAAAGTAATCATTGAATTCAGTTATAGCTTTTTCTTCAAAACTGTAACAGAATTAATTCGTTGAAGATTATGATACGAAAAACCATATATTACCTAGTTTCTAACGCATAAAAATGGCTGTAGAAAATGGCGGTAGAAGAAATATCCAGAACTAAACGCGTTCATTTCAATACTGCAAAATTAATTTACCTTTGACTCATAACGTATAGCCATCCATCGTTTATGTCTTCTTTTGGTAAATGTGCCAGAGCCATACATAGTTTGACGTGATAGTGAGATTCTTCATGTTGTAATAAGCCAAGAGATTTTGCCTTTCTTAATAGCGCTCTGCCAAAGTGAACAAAACACCCCTTAACAATTATGTTTGGAAATGTCTTTTTAATTGCATTTATTGGAGCTTTTTCGAAATCCAAGGTAATAATATCGGCTGTCCACTCTGGTAAATGAAATTTTAGTTTGTAAAACAGTCTTTCATATGTAGTTTCTTCTTTGTTTGTCAACACTGCATAAAAAAATGGTACAATATTTGTCCCAGTTTCTGTACTTCCTATGTCTCCGTGTACAACGTATAGTTGAAGAAACGGCTTTGCACAACATTTGAACGTTCCGTCCGCAAAGTAGTGACGGACGTCATTTAAATGTGCAATTGCACTCTTTGAACCAAACACAATCATTCTATTTTCACCGTCAATCTCATCAAACAATAAATTGTCTTTAAAATGGTCAGGAATCACGATTTCTGTAGAGTTAGAGTGCTGAGATTTTGTGATTCCTAGTTGTCTATTTCTGTGTCTATACAATCTGCTTTTAACTTTGTCAAAATTTGGTAATTCTTTAATAATTTCATAACCATTATCTTTCAGCTTTTTAGTACATTTCCTGTATGTAGCTGGAATCGGCTTCAGATCTTCACATATAGTTTGTTTACATTTTTCGATGGCTACTTTCACTTCATTTTTTTCAAAATTCGGAATACAAGAACTGCAGTGAGCATTTTCTCTTAATACATGGCTTCGATTTGAATTCAAAGTTACACTTGCTGAACATCCATCTTTTCTATTAACACAGCGCCACCAACTTGAGTCCTTATTATTTTTCTGTTTATAATATTGATGCCCAGCGCGTAATAAAATTTCACCGCCTCGTGTACTATTAATAATTTTTAAATTCACTGCACCACTAGAAGATCCCTCACCCGACATTGCAACGACCTTGCACTATGCATAAAACGAGTGAACTGATAAGTTAAACCCGGTAATAGATATAATTTACGTATACTTACTTATGTCTATCTCATTCACACCTTTTGTTTAAAACGATGGTAAGGACAATAAATCCCTACCTGAGAACCCGCTCGGTGCTTCTTTTGCGGGAAAAGCACGTGGTATTTTTAGTAGCATCGTGGTATTTTTACAGACTTTAATACGTTTTTTTTACTTCTTCTTGATCAGCCATTCTTTTTGATGGTCGAGATACTATCTCAAGACTGAAGCATTTAAAAATATATACATCTCTAATTTAATACTAATTTGACACTGACTGTACCGTACAAAAATAACAATACTAACAAAGTTTACCAAATGGGATTAAATGTATGAAGTAACGAAATGTTTACCAAACGCAACTTTTTAGTAGGTACAGTTTGAGGTTTACGAAATGGGAAGTTTACCAAATGGGAAGTAGCCTCAAATCTGGGCGCATAACAAAATAATTATAGCATAATGAAAAAGCACGTGACAAAATGTTGTTGTCTTTCTTTTATTTTCGATATCATAGATATTTGTACAACTATAATAATATCTATAGTAGTAGAATATTATGCCACCTCCATAGGTAAATTCCTCAATGGTCCCAAAACTTTTTCTTAAAGTTTTCTCTATTACGATTATTGATTAGGTTGAATGCAACTTTTTAATCGTAATGATGAAACTTAGTTTTACGGTCAGCACTAAAAAATGTCATATTGCAACATATTTTGTAGTATTTTTTGTCGAGATTTGTATCGTGTTTTTTTATTAATTTATATGTAAAATGGCAAAAATAAGAATGCAGATGGAATGTCACTGTTTTTATTTTAGATTTCCGATTTTATTATCAAACTAGCTTCCGCCCGCGACTTCGTCCGCGTGGCATAGTTACTTTGGGCTAACGCTAACTTTAACCCGCGTGATGACCCGAAAAAAATGTATCTTTCTCTCCCCTTTTCTTCCCTCATTCTCCCCCTTTCCTCACTTTAAAAAAATTGCCTATTTCCGTCACCAGGGCCCCAAATATCTCTGTACCAAAATGCATCAAAATCGGTTCGGTCATTTAGGCGTGAAGCCGTAACAAACACGACACGGTTGGCGCAGTGGCTGAGCGATCGACTGCTGCGCTGTGTGTCGCGGGTTCGATTCCCGCACGGAACAAATATTTGTATGACCTACAGATAGTTGTTCCGGGTCTGGCTGTTTGTGTATGTGAGATTGAATGTTTGTAAACGCACCCACGATACAGGAGAAATTCCTAGTGTGGGGCAACGTTTAAAAAAAAAAGAAAAAAAAGAAAGAAAGAACAAACAAACAAATTCACTGTCGCTTTTATAATATTAGTAAGGATTTATGAAAATAACCGAAGGTAATTGAATGCCTATTCAGTTACCTAACGAAATAAGCTACGTTAGAGGTCCTAACTGTAGCTACCTTACACTTAAAAAATCCAAGTGCCTACTTAAATAATAAAACTGATCCTAAATACACTACAGCTACAACTAAATAAAACTACAGCTAAATAAATAAAAAAATAATAATTTGAATTTATAATTAACCTGAAAATTAAATTTTACTATATGTATATACTGTATATATATTTTTTAATATATCAAATTACGCCTATTATCTATAAGAACCTATTAATTACCAAATAAAGTAGGTACTAAAACTAAATAATTCTAATAGAATTATACCCAGAAATATGTAGGTAAGTACAACTTGTAACAAAAAAAGAAATTAAAATAAAGCTAAAACGCCTGTCCAATACTGGGTCCACCCTTTATAGCAGAACTTTTTATGTTATAATTTTATTTTGCATAACAACGAATAGCATAAACGTCATTTCGCATAAAATTGTTTGGCAGACACTCATTTATCATACATTCAAAACTCATAATTTTGTAAGTCAGAATCATTTCTAGACATAAATTTCATATCCATAATATTCAAAAAGCAGAAACATCATTTCGCAGAAAGTTCACAGTCAGAATCGTCTTTTGACATATATTTCATATCGATATCATTAAACGGCCGAATTGTCATATCGCAGAAAGTTTATAGTTAGAATCATCTTTATTATTATTTGATATCATTTATTTTAACTATTATTTAATTGAATTTGTAATAATGTCATTTAATTCCATAAGTAATTATAATCCTAATGTAAATAGTTCAGTTCCGGGTAAACTACTAAAAACAATCTCATTTTCTATTAATGCAAGTCGTTACTGGCACACGTAGGGGGTCACAGTTTTAACCTAACCTAACCTACGCATTTTTTTTTTTAACAAATTAACCTAATCTTAATAGATGAGTCCCGGGTAACCTACTAAAAACAATGTATTTTTTTTCTATATAATTCCATAAATATCTTATTTTTGCCTTAATATGTTTTTGTATACAATTGTAACTCACTGTAATTGGAAACTCAAAATAAATACCAAACATGGTAAATATCCCGTTTTAACCGTCAATAATAATGTTAGTGACCATGTCAGTTTAAAGACTTATTAGGCATATAAGTCTTTAAACTATAGTATGAAAAGTGAAATTATACCAAATACTCGTCGCTCTAAATGAACATTATGCTAAACGATATTATGCGAAATTTGAACTCTGCCAATCGTAATTATACTAAATGTAATTCTGCCATCTTAAAACTATGCAATTGTAAATTCGGAGTTTTAAACATTATGCCAAACGATAATTACATCAAATAATTTTTATGCCTTTAAAATGTTCGTTTAAAGAAAAATATGCTAAGTGTGTTATGCCAAATAAATTTCAGAGCATCAAGATTCTGCCAGATAGAGGGAACCCGTCCAATACTATCTACCTATGTATACCTACTTCACTTAAAAATAAAAACCTATAAATACTTTAATTAATAATACCTATAACTATAATTAGTATAATTAACTACGCTTTTACCAACATAGTATAAAAAAAACTGAACATAAATTAGCCGAAACTCGATTTCTAAAAATCTATGCGTACCTACTTAGTAGTAGGTACGCATAGATTTTTAGAAATCGAGTTTCGGCTAATTTCTTTCTTCACCTAAAAAGAAATAAAATGTAAACTATGAATAGTTTGTAATTTGAACGAATATTTAAACACTACCAAAATAACTAATACCTATTTTATAAAATAACAACAAAAGAAATCTAAAAAGAAATTATTTAAAGACTAAAAGTCGGGCTGAAAGCATTGTCTGTCAATAAGGTCGAACACTCTGAACGGTTATTCGCATCAACAGCCAAATATTACACAAAAATAATCCTTATAACATGATTCAGTATTCACGCGCGATGGCTTATTAGCGTATTTCATGCATAACTTTGGTGTTTGTATACCGATTTATATGATTCTTTTTTTATTGAATATGTAATAATGTTAACTGTTTTTAATTAGAGATGAGTGGGAGTATTATAAACGTAAGAGTAGACAAATATAATCAGAAATCTCCGAACTGCTAAGTTATCGGGAGTTACACGTGTTTTTGTGAGTCAACCATAAAAGATAGACCTATGCTGTCGTAGTATATTTTTTATATAATTTTAAGGAGAACATTTCCGTCATACATGAATACTGTGTAGCTTTAACCAACTTCTCCCGATTACCCAACATTTTCTTTCACTACTCTGCTCCTATTGATCGTAGCGTGATGAAAAGTATACTATAACCTGCCCAGGAGTATGAAGAATAATTGTACCAAGTTTCGTTAAAATCCGTCGAGTAGTTTTTGTTTCTATAACGAACATACAGACATCCAGACAGACAGACAGACAGACAGACAGACAGACAGACAGACAGACAAAAATTTTACTGATTGCATTTTTGGCATCAGTATCGATCACTAATCACCCCCTGATAGTTATTTTGGAAATATATTTCATGTACAGAATTGACCTCTCTACAGATTTATTATAAGTATAGATGGTTATCTTGTATATGTACATTATTTTCAGCGTTTTTAAAGTACCTAATTTTTGGAAGGGTGTAGTAATATGTCTTTTACACACATTTTGCAATAGATTGACGCCGTTTTATCGACCTTATGAGGTTTTTGGATATATAAACCTCAAACTTATCGTATGAAACAGCCGCTGTGACTTATTTTTAATAACAAAATTGAATGCTGTAAATTGATGAAAATTCTTGAATTTCATGACAATTCGCGTCACCCCACCGATTCAGCTGACGTATCATGTGTCAAAATCCTGTCGTGCAGAGTGGTTAATACTCTTTTGCGAAATAACCTGACCCTCGTATTACTCACTAATAGAAACGAACAATTCAAAGCCTACCTTTCCCCGACTCGTCACTAACAAATTGTTAACAGAACGTGCAAATGAATATTCAAGTATTTATTGGCTGAATAAATTATACAATGATGACACTCATGTTTATGTAATTAAATGATTAATAAGGAACAAAGTAATTTACTTGTTTCTACATTTTGTAGTGATTCGTGTTGCATGGGTACACATCCACACATCCATACATCCATCCATCCTTAAAAACATTCGCATTTACAATATTAGTAGGATGCGAATGTTTGTGAAAACGATTTCGATATCACCCAGGCGAAGCTGCGGGCGCCAGCTATCCTAGTTCCTACTTCTACCAATATTACAAATGCGAATGTTTGTGAGGATGTATTGTTATAGGGATGTTTGTTGCTCTTTCACGTCAAAACGGCTGAACGGATCTTGGTTAAATTTGGCACAGATGTAGATTATAGTCAGGAATAACACATACGATACTTTTTTTCGATATCACGCGGGCGAAACCGCAGGCGCTAGCTAGTAAGAACTAAACGAAAGCAGTCAAGTGCGAGTCGGAGTGCCAAGCCACGCGCTTACTTAGAGCTTCAAAAGGTTACATTCCTCTTTCCCTACCTAGTTCTGTTTTAGTCACAGATCACTGAAGAAAATAAGCCACTAAATTTCACTTAACCTGGAGCTTACATGGAACTACAAAATGTTGTTGTAGTATATGGTTCACGTCTGCTTAATCTTTCAGATTACAGGTCTATGTAATATGTAGTAAAACATCGCATATTTCTGTCTGTGATCCACTCAGGTGGCTTTGTTCTCTTTTCTTTCTTTTTTTTTAATAAAAAAGTTGTCCCACACTAGGAATTTCACCTGTTTCGTGGGTGCGTCTACAAACATTTAAACTCACATACACAGACAGCCAGACCCGGAACAACTATCTGTAGGTCACACAAATATTTGTTCCATGCGGGGATCGAACCCGCAAAACGCAGCGCAGCAGTCGATCGAACCAACCGTGTCTTCAAACGTCGTTCTCTACTTACGATGTACAGCTTCTTGCAATGCGTCAACCATTCTCGGAGAGTGACGGCTATGTCGTGCACCACTCCAATGCCGCCAGCAGAAGCGACCACTGTACCACCGCATCTGAAACAAACGTTTATATTTTCATATGTTATATGCCAAGCCATTTCCCTTTTCCGGATCCGGAACATAAAGAACAAAGAAGGAACATGGATGGGTTTTAGTCATTAAGGCGCGGTAACAAGCTAATATTTAGGTATTCGCGGAAGTGAGGCTAGTTGCATACTGGGCATGGTCTGACACAAGTACACGACAGTACTGCATCGAAAGAATAGAAATAAGGTCGAAAATACTTCGGTGTTTGATTTTATTTGAATATCATGTCCGCCAAAATGTAGGTCATTTTGCAGTTTTAATTGAATATAAAAAAAAATACAGTTCCGTGTTTGAAAACTTTTAGATATCTTTTTGGTCTATAAAATGTCCTTTGTTTTAGATATAAAAAAATATGATGATTGTCGCTGAAAAAATTGAGAATTTCGAAACGAAAAAATTTTTTCGTGGTCTTTTTAAACATTTTTTTTTTTCGTAATACTAGACCACTTTTGTAACCTGATTTTGTTTAAGTCTTTACTTCATGTATTGAACTATACACGGTAATTTTTTTTTGGCTAGTGGCATGTACAGATACGGCTAACTTTGCGACGAAAATCTAGACGTTTTACGAAGTGTTTGCTTTGTACAGCGCCTTAAAGTCGGACCGCCTCCCGCGCCACCCAAAGCGGGGAAAGTTATTTGATGATTTTTCTTCCGTAAAAAAAATACTCCCAACTTTGTTAGGGTCAGCTCTAGTCTAACCAGTATTTGTATCTGTGCAGTACTTTACATGTACGATCTGCTACCCTACCATGACGTCTTAAAACAGAACTTATTCCAGTGAGGAAAAGAGACAGAGCTATACAGGGTGTCTAGCACCATATCTTTCTCACACAGGAATAAGTACTGCTAGAAGATGTCATGGTAGGGTAGCTGAACTCCACAACTCAGTTAATACTGGGTAATATAATACCCCTTGGTAAGACTCTGGTTGTCAGACTTTTAGGCCAATGACTATCTGTTACAACCAAAACAACATATTAAAAACACTCCTTTCTGGTATACATAATAACAACTGTCAAAAATCTACAATTAAAACCGTAACCAACGGCATAACTAAAAAACCGAATTAAATCTGACTCCTATTAAAAGTTACATTAATTTTATTTCATTTGAATCATTAAAACACCGCGTTCAATTAAATAACCTGCATACAATAGTTGATTGATTTAAAACCGGGGAATTTATGCCGGACGAGTTAAATATTAATTTGTATGTAATCTGTGTGTAGTAGACAGAAATATAGTATGGGACAAACCCTATTGTTGATTAAATAATTAAATATCATCGTAAATACGTCATATAAAGCAAGAACTTCCTTTTACGCAGCACGCACGGATAGTACAATGTTAGTTTTCCTGCGCCGTATTAAACAACTACTATTTTCTTTTATTTTTGTGTGGTCAGTGCTCTTCTTTTTTAAGGTTGGGAAATCATCAAATAACTTCCCCCACACCCAGAGTGTCAAACTTTTACAGACTGAAACCCATCCATGTTCATTATTTGCCCTGTGTTCCGGGGACGCGGTATCTGTTTCGAACAACCCGCAACCCCGGCAAGCAGAGGACCCTGGCAAGCCCCTATGCTTTGCTGACATCATTTAGAAGCGCGAGTGCAACACGAACGCGCTGTCGACACGGCCTGTCGTTACTACACGGACGGACGGTGAGCTACCCACTGCTCATCATCCACAAACAGTGGTTAGTACCTAACCTGGTGTCAGTTTGTTAGCTGCCCATGGGCCACTGACTTGGCTTAACATGCCGTCGAGAAAATATCTCAGGCATGCTGGTGTTACTTCCTCATAATATTTTCCTTAACCGAAGCAAGTCAATCAAATCAAATCATTTATTTCAATTAGACCATTACAGGCACTTATGAATGTCAAGAAACAAAATGAATCTACAGTCCCGGTCACAAGGCATAATAACTTGTGAAAGTAGGTACTATAGTTGCCAATTCCAAAGCGTTGATCTCTATGGAGAAGAATGGGCAAGAAACTCCATGGACACTCTTTTAAATTAGAATATTATTACAAAATCGTATTTACATCATTCATGTTGAGATTATGTGAGAACGATGTAGAAAGACGTGCACAGTAAGAGCGTCCAGAGTAAATAAAAGCAAAGCAAGTGCTCGTGCATTGTGTCTTTGGTTCAAACTTGAGACCTAACTTTAACTTGGTAGACCGATGGTTGAAACACTATGCTATCACAACTATCTACATAACACAATAACCGTATCAGACAACTTCGAAAGCATTACCAGCCTACAACGTTCCCACTAGTGGGAAATTGGCCTTCTCACTGTGGAGGTATCGAGTTGAAATTAAAACCGTATAATTAAATCTGTGGTCCCTTGGAGCTGTGAAAAATAGACACAGAAAACTAGACCTATCACGTACATTTCTAATGTATGACGTCGTTGTATGATTTGTTTCTCGTAAATCAGTCATTACGTGGTTAGTTGTGCTTATCGTATAAACATTTCAGTTTTGGAGTGTGATTGTGAATATACTGAGAATTGTGTGCCAAAATTAGTGTTTTGGTTGTATTACTCCACTAATATAGTTTTTATAAAATACCTTAAAGTTCTGAATCCGCGGATGTTAGCCTTCAATATCCTTGTACGTATCCTCTTCCGCGGATGTGATAAATCAGATTCCGAGACATGCCTAGTACTGTTTCAAATCATGATAGTCAATGATAATCGTGATCATAAAAATATTTGAACCCGTGAACCACTGCGCCAACCGCGCCGCCACGCGTAACATTCTTTGATTCATACTAGACAATCAGTCTACACTCCACACAAGTCACCTACGAAAGTGCATCATAGTACTTCCGATTAGGACACAAATTTCCCAAAACAAGATCCTTTACTTCCCGATTCCTAGAATCAGAGCCTAATTCACAATTACCATAAAAAATATACTAATTGACGGGGTCACTGACCGCGATTGATAATCGTTGCCCATTGTCAAATGAATCACTATTATGCGTAATGTATGTGAGGAAGTGTGTGTATGACGTTTATGTATGAGTGCCCGACCCGCTGCCGTTTTAATTGAAATATTATCAGTTAGCAGTCATTTGCTACTACGTTTATATTGATTCTGTGAAATGTTATATTTATGTAGTAATCTCATCTCGTGTTGGCATAAAACTGTAGGCTGTTTTTTTAAGTATGGGAAATCATCCAATAACTTCCCCCGCTCTGGGGGGGAGTGTCAGACTTGTACTGACTAAAACCCACCCATGTTCCTTCTACTGACCTTTAAGTTCCGGGGCCGCGGTACCTCTTTCGAACAACCCCGGAACGTTCGGGTGTTATGTTAAGGTTCTGATACTAGTTTAGTGCTCAACACCTGCTTAGCTTATTCCTAAATAATAATATGTTGGGGTCGGCTTTCAGTCTAACATTTTCCGCACAATGGGAGTTCCACAAAAGCGGAACTTGTATAGCTGACCTATATACAAAAACTGGTCAAGTGCGTGGCAAATTGGCGACATAAACGGCCATATCTTTTATTTTTTCAGAGCTCCAAGTGACCACAGATTTGAGTATATGGTTTTAATTTCAACTCGATACCTCCACACGTTCCCGAGATAAAAGGTCTTGACAGACAGAAAGATGGACAACAAAGTGATCCTACAACAATAAAACAAAGAGCAAGGGCAAAAACTAAAGGTAGCAAGTACCTGCAAATCAGGAAAGGGGAACTGTGTTACCCCGAATTTAACGCGAGCGAAGCCGCGGGCATAAGCTAGTCCTTACATCCTTACATATATTATAAAAGCGAAAGTGAGCTTGTTTGTTTGTTACCTCTTCACGCTTAAATGGCTAAACCGATTTTGATGAATTTTGGTACAGAGATAGTTGGGAACCAGGAGACGGACATAGGCTAATTTTTATTTTAAAAAGTGGGATATGAGGGAGAACGAGGGAAGAAAAGGGAAAACTTAGCGTTGCTATTACAAATCAATCAGGCGCAAGAGCAAAACCTGCAGGTGTGTTATACCGAATTTAACGCGAGCGTAGCCGCGGGCGAAAGCTAGTTTAATATAAAACAATCTTACCTCTCAACTATACAGTCCCTTATCTGTACGTAGCTCTTAGGGAAGGCGCCGCTTGCATCTCTCGTGAGGGTCTTGCCCCAATACCAGAACTCCGTCTCTCGCTCGATGTGCAGCAACTCGCCAACGTCGAAAGAGAGGTGCAGGGATCCTGCTTTGGCCGTGTAGTTGTATATGGCTGTGGGAGAAGAGAATTTAGACTTAATAAGTATGACAGTATGGTTTAAAATATGGTTGGCGAGTGGCTCTTGTCAAATACGACTAAGCATCTGTTCCCTTCCATCTAAAACCCATAACCTTATAAACTAAGAATAGATTTGGTTTTCTTTTCAAGCCACGACTTTTGGTCACCATAGGTGCGGGCCTGTGGACGATGAGCAATGGGTAGCTCACCGTCCGTTCGTCTAGTGATGACGGCGCGATCTTATTTCATGGGCACCTCAAAGACATGTCAGCAAAGCAGAGGAGCCTGCCAGGGTTGCGGGTTGTTCGAAAGAGATACTGCGGCCCCAGAACATAAAGGGTAAATGATGATGTTTATTTTGCAAGTAGGTTTTCACAAACACTTTTACACGTCTTTTTTAAAAACTAGATGAGGCTGGTGTTTCGTACCCGACTACTCTGAGAAGAAAAAAAAAATCTTGGTCAACTTACATGAGGACTATGCAGATAAGTGTCTGAAATGGTCTTTTTAAGAAAGCACCACCCAGATTGAGTGGACCTATCCAGTTAGTGCAAGCATTTGTCAGTTATCGTGTAGCTCGACTCATAACCCAAGGAGCTCAACGGTAAAAGAAGGAACATGAGTGGGAACATTAGGATTGTTTTTTTTACTTACGTTGCCTCTCGGGTAGGGGTAGCAACACCGACCTCTTTGCTGCCAAGTTAAATTATGATAAAAACAGTATGTACTATCTCACATTTTCATATCGGAGATTAATATGGTGACATCGAGCTATGTAGACTACTCAATTGAAATTAATTGAGGAATCCATAACGTAGAGTATGAGTAATTGTATTATGATAGGTCGTAGCTTTCAGCTGGTCGAATTAATCAATTGTTCTGTTAAACTTTAGCTTAACTGTTAGGTACAGTTTAACTAACAATAACCAAATTATCAAATGCCATGACCTACAGTTATATCATCATTTTCCTGCTCTTGTCTCATTCTATTTGGGATCGGCGCAACACGTTTCTTCTTCCATTTTTCCCTATCAGAGGTCACGGCATCATTTAGTCCTTTCTCCTTCATATCATTCCTTACACAATCCATCCATATTTTCTTTGGCCTTCCTCTCGCTCTACGTCCATCGACATTCAGATCCATCACTCTTTTAGTCACATGTGCTTGTAAAATATACTACCACACTAAACACCTTGGTCCTTAATCATTATTTTATCATTGTACAAGAACAACCGGTTGACTACTAATTAAATGTAGCTTTTTTCTTGGCAATTGACCAACTATTGATAACCTAGAACGTAAATACCTTCTTGCAGTAAAAAAAACTTAAAGACGGAATATAAGTTTACTTCGTTCGTTTTATCGATTTTTTGCAACCGACTTTTGGAAGTAAACTTATTTTCCGACTTTTTTGTGTGTGTTTTGAGAGTCTTTCAGCCTTTTTAGATGTGATATGATGATCTCACACAATTTTTTATCAAGTAAAAATTTTCCATTGCTACTAAAAGTTAAAAATATACCATATAGAAAAATATGTATTATAGAATATAACTTATAAACTACCGAAGCTAAATAGATAAAATTGATGGACCCCTCCGGGAATATACCTACCCTTTTGGATATAAAAACAATTATGAAAATTGGCCCACTGAGTACCTCCTCCTTTTATGAAGTCGGTTAAAAAGCAATATATCGAAGTCAGCATGCACTTTAAACTCAGTGCAAAATATTTTCCAAATGTGATTCCATATTCATGGCAATACCAAATCCAGTGTAAATATGGTACAAAAAAATTAAGTAAACACAACGCGAAATTCAAACAGACCGTTAATCGCAAAACAGATGCTAATGGCACGTCAAATACTATGACATAATAAATGACGCCAAAATGGCTAACGTATCCTGTGACAACATGGAGCGTAATGGCAATGCTTTCCAATTTGGCACAACAATACCAAACAATATAGCTATAAAGAGAATGTGTACAGTCGAAAGCAAAAACAATCCGAATTCCCTCGGGACATGGGAGCAGTTAAATTTCCGTTAGCAAACTCACACGGAGAATTGACGTGAGACTGGGAGCCAATTTTATTTCAGAAAGTCCTTCAACTGTGAGAAACTATGTCATAACATCCCGTAATCATACCAAATAAACCTTTAAACAACTTCAACCTTGGTGACGATCGTTAAGTAACTCGCGGACTACACGACAGTCTTAAAAATATCCACCAACAACCGTTAATAATAGGCGGTCGCAAATTCATTAAATCGACATCAAGAGCCAGACTTAACGAGTCACATCCCGTGAAAAGAAACGCGTAAAAAACCAAACATATTAATATGATATGAAGAAAAGGCTAATGTTTAACATTCATTGTACTTACACAAACAATTAATCCAGGACAATAGGGGCGGTATGCGCGTGAGTCACGTAAGACGAGACAGGCGCGGGCGCACCAAAATCGCGTTTGAACGCAACTTGAGCGCGGTATGAATGCTGATGCGGGGGGCGTTAGATCCAGCAACAGTTTAGATTGGATAGACCCGGTATATTTATCGTTCAATGGATTCATGATTGGATATAAAGATGGATTAATTGATATTGCGGCAGATTAGGACTAAGATGGAGGCACGTACTTGACTCATATCGCATGTAAAAGCTGAGGGCATAAATCTGCATAAGAGGATGTGGCCAACAGTAGGACATAAGAGATATAGATTAATTAGGGTGCTTTTGAAGACATGATGTTAATGACGATGTATATAGAGCAGAAGCTCAGCTAGTCCTTACTCTGAATCTACGTTTGGTAAGGGAAATCCCTAAACACTTTTGGTTATAACACATTCGCATCGTCCAGATGATAAAGAGAATTACGTGAAAGATCCTATAATGATAATTTAGTCGACCAACTCAATCATGTAACAATTGAAATAGATTTGTCCAAGTAATTGTATAACTAAAGGACTCTATTGTGATTGGGATTACCCATTGAGTTTAATGAACAAAGAAAGAACCTATTTGATTTGATGATACGCTCAAATTAAGTGAGCTAAATTAAGTCCTGCAAAAGTTTCTAAACTTTTTCAATGCCCGAAGCTCAAAGAATTTAACAAGTAATGAACAATTTTTTTAATAAACTAAGATCGCGTCTTAAAATCTCTTGGACTTGAAATTCCTTACCTAAGTTCCACCCCAGCAAAAACAGTAAATCTCTATCGAAGCACTTATCCAGAGTACCCTGAATCTATCTATTTTACGAGATCGTCGATAAAACGGCGCGTCTAAGCGACTTATAAATCTATCAGACATCAGATCCATGCATATGTCACCGATACTCCATGTAATGAGACACCGGTGCTATGCTAGAGACCCACCTGGTATCGAGTGTTTTCGGATGACAGCGTTAATGGTACAAATGGTACAGGTTCCGTTTTATGGATCATCGGACACATTGTTCGGTATAATTAGTGTTTGGTTTACGGGCCGAAGTTAATTTATGGATTGTGAATTGAGTTGTAAACTATTCAGTGCACTTTACGTATAATTTGAAACGCTTCGGGTTGCTCGTGGTATCAACAATGTAATTATTATGTGAAGCTATAACATAACCCTATTTGTAGTATTAAAACATCTAGTCTTCTATAGTAAGATATTCAGTTCTGTTAAAAACCCAACAATAGTGACTTGATGGACCAGATTACTTATAATATCAACCTACTTTCAATTTAGGCAATCGAGATCCGATGCAGTTGTTGATGTTAATGTAACACTAAACCGGAATGATATTTTTAGCGTCACAGCTCTCCAAAAGTAACGGCAAGTTTTTGCGACCACTCCATTAATGTGTGTCATCATAAGTCCAAAAAAAACGCAAGTAGCATCCCAAATGTTGAACAAAAACATGTGTTGTTCAGTTGGGACTCTTACATGAGCAATGGGTACGAAAATCAATTGAATCATTTTTATTACGGCTGATTGGATGACATTATTGGCGGAGTGATGTTTTGACAGACATAATTGGACTTCCTCAGGTGACGGAAGGGGACTGAATGCGCCGATTGGCATGTAGGGACATGTGCGAATATGAGTACTTGCGTGTAGCTTCTATAGTTAGAGTATTTTATTAAATAATGTGTGGAGATGGAGACTAGCTAGGTTGGGCTACGGCTGTGACCACTGCTTATAATCTAGTTCTGACCAGCGCATATCCGAAATTCAGTGCTATGTAAACCATCTTTTGAAAATGAATCCTTAACAAGACTTTGAAACAGAGTCCAAACGTTTTTGAGGATTCAGAAATACACACATCAAAAGTATCTAGGGATCAACATATATTTTTGCAATAACTTTTCTCCTGATTGATTTTAATTAAAATTTTCTTTAAGGATTCATCAAATAAAGTGTTTTCGTTTGTCACAGTAACGATAAACCAAGTCACCTTTGCATTAATAAAGAAATTTGCCATTTTCCTAATAAAGGGATTTTTGACATTTGAACCACTAACATTAAAGTTCGAAAAAAAGACTGAAATAACAGTTTTCTTTAAAATTTTATTGGGTAACTTAAACAATTAATAATCCGTGTTTCTACCGCGAACACTAACAACACAAGAACATCGGTTTGGCATACTCAAAATGAGTTCATCCAAATCACGCTGTGAAATGGCCGCCCATGTTCGTTGCAACAACAAAAAAAGGTCTTCTTGCGACTGGATACCCTCCATATTCGGCAGAGCTCTTCTCTGTAGCATATCCCATGCATGCTCAATCGGGTTCAAGTCTGGCGACTGAGCAGGCCAGGGCAGGACATTGATGTTAGCTGCGGCGAGAGTCTGTCTTACAACTTTTGCGGTGTGCGGTCGTGCATTATCATGCATTAACTGAAATAAGGGACCGATTTGCACTTGTAGAGGAACGATGACGTCTGATACAATCGTCTCAGCATAAATTTGAGCGTTGAGGTTGCCTCTGATCCAAATCAACTCAGTTCTTCCGCCGATCCAAATACCCGCCCATACCATGATGGTTCCACCACTATAAGGATGGACTTCCTGGCAGGATTTTAATCGCTGTTGGCGTCCAGGGGTTCTCCAGTGTCGTGTCTTGTATCCGGTCTCATACCAAAACGAGACTCATCAGAAAAGCACACGAAACGCCATTGTTCTTCTGCCCAATTTCTGTGTTCAAGAGCCCATTGATATCGAATCCTACGATTGTGCATTGCTATAGGTGGTACCCGTAGCGGTCTTCGGGAATGAAGGTTCACTTCATGCAAGCGGTTTCTGACTGTTTGGTCGCTAATTAAGTTCCCTGAAGAGTGATGAAGCCTCACGGCTAACATCATGGCGGTTATTGTTGGAGCTCTTCGAGTTAAGATTTGAATGTATCGGTCTTGTCTCCGTGTGGTGCAGCGATACCGTCCTCCATGGCGCTCAGCCACGGTACCAGTGCTTCGGTAACGTGTCCAAAGTCGACTGATAACACTCTGACTTGTATTCAGAGCTAAAGCTACAGTACGTTGCCGGGAACCAGCTTCTATCATTCCCACGGCTCTGAGCATTTCTTCCCTGCTTAAATGACGTCGCCGCTCCATAATAACGTTGGTTTTAATCAGTAGTAGGGAAACAGTAGCACTAATAATGTCTTCAATGCGTTGTATGTTTTTATAGGGAAAATATTGACAGCTTATTTTCATCTTTTACTCGAATTTGATTGAGAGTTCCTGATTCAAATTATGAAATGCACCAAAAAGGATCCATATAAATTTATAAAATCATAAATTTATTACAAAGCCACATCTCAATCTCAAGAAATCCGCATAAAAATGCTTGATCCCTAGACACTTTTGATGTGTGTAATATTGATATTCAAAAAGCAATCACCAACAGAATAAATGAGGTAGCAAATGTCAGGTCACACCGGAAAGCTCTGTAAATATAATCAGCCGAGAAACCGATAAAATATAAGGCGACTAAGTAATTGAGTACATCTGGCATCCTCGATCGCACTACCGTGAGATGTGTCGCGGATTTTGCGCGGTGTGGGCGGGAATATGCGAGTGGACCAGACGAAGTGACGATGTCACTGCTAATATCATACCTGTCCTCGACATTATCGACGTCTGTCTGGTAATCAACCTGGTCAGACATAGCTATAATAGAAGTATTCCAGACTGCGTGACTTTGGCACGCAGAGTAAGATAGATCGAAGAGAGAGCTGAATTTCGTAAAAATATATAATTATAATATAAAGAGAAAACAAATGTCGGCTGATACAGGTTCCATACACCTGTATCAGCCGTCATTTGTTTTCTCTACAGACAAGACATTACATTGCACCATCCCAATAAAATACGATCAGGGGAGAAATATTATGATTATAGTCGCCACAGTCCGCCACACGTTGTATACAACCGACTGAGACAATGGTTCCAGAGTAATTTGAGGGTCGATTGTGATGTATATATGATGAGATGTTCAGTAAGAAGTTCACAATTCTACTAGAAAAGCAGAAGGAGCAGAGCATCAGGTAAATAAAACGTGAAACTGCATAGAATTTGCGGAAGAATTTACTATAGCTAGTTCGAGTGTTTGTAGTTGATTTGTACTCGAGTCAAGTGCATTAATTACAACTGACAATAAAATTATCAACGTAACATTCCTAGTACAGTAAACAAATTAAGAAGTTATTTTTGATCTAAATCGTGTATGACTTGTATTTGAATTTGCTTAATAGTCTGCAATACTCTGCATACATCTTAGTTTGCCTTTATCAATACATAGCGAACCGGTAGGACCTTTATTTCAAAATGCTATCATCATCACTTGTCGCAAAATTTCTTCGTCATGCTTAGAGTTTAGACGTTTAATCGTCGTCGACATTGAAATCATTTTCTGCCTAACTTTTTCCCAATTGCGGTGAGGTTCAGCGTCTAACTATATGCAGCTGGATACAAGTATTTTACATAAAACCACTACCTTTCTAACCTATCCAACCCAGTTATGGGCAGTATCTGTGACAAAGAAGATGCATCCTCTAAAATATTACCAGGGTCTCTAAAATAGCCGCTTTAACAGAATCATTATCCTACTTCCTATTATCCTACTAATAATATAAACGCGAAAGTTTGTGAGTATGCATGTGTGTTTGATCCTCTTTAACGAAAAAACTACTGAACGGATCTTGATGAAATTTGGCACAGAGGTTGATTATACTCTGGAATAACACATAGGATACTTTTTTATCATTACGCGGGCGAAGCCGCGGGCGCCAGCCAGTAGGATTATAAAAAGACTTACGTTACCATTCGTAAAATAGCCACAAATTCACAATATTTCATTGTAGAGCCTCTGTGACATTTTAAAACGGTCATTTCAGACCCCCTGATCGACATTCATAACCTCTTAAAACTTTTCAACTACTCATTTTTCACAAATTCTAGACTAAATCTCCGGATCACTACCACGACATTTCATTGCCTATTTAATACATTGAACTAGTATTATTAAGGTTACAAAATAACACGGTTTCTTACTCCTTAAGGACCAGAAATAGATTTAAATTGTACTGCATGACCCGCGCTATCGAGACTTACTGGAATGATTGGTGGAGATTAGATGTAACTATCTCTATTGGAATTGTGTTAATTGCAAGTTATAGGTCAGTAACGACCTGCCCCGAGTTTGTTCTAGTTAGTTATTTAGGTTGCTAGGTTATTTAATCAAATGTCACTTATTAGGTCATAGTTTTGATGCAATAATGCCTAAATATGTTTTCTAAAAACAAAGAAGATCACTTTGTAGATCCTTATAAGACCTTTGTAGTCCGTCCCAGCCCTTTATATCGAGAATGCGTGGAGGTATCGAGTTACAAATAAAAACATATGAGTACTCGAATCTGCAGTTTCCTAAAAATCAACCCAATAAGTCAACGCAGTTAAAGAAATGACCGTTTATGCCGCAAGTTTGTACGGAACCCTTGGAGCGTGAGTATTTTGACGAAATGAATAAAAATATAGATTTATATGAATTTAGATATAATGAATAGAAAAGAGGACTCATGAGATGACAACTAGTAGAGAAGCACGGAAGAAGTTATGATGCGCCAACCCCAAATAAATATAGATAGCGTAGCAAGAGAATGATGTATCGAATATTTTGGCCAAGTCGATATTCCGGACCCTTTAGGTACCCTCTTTTTTTTTGGGTGGTAAATCATCAAATAACTTCCCCCGCTCTGGGCGGAGCGGGGGGGGAGTGTGTTCGAACAACCCTTGCGGGTTGTTCGAAAAGTCCCCGGCAGGCGGAGGCCCTGGCAGGCCCCTCTGCTTTGCTGACATCTCTTTGAGGCGCGCGTGAAACACTAACGCGCCGTCGACACGGCCTGTTGTCAAATAGACGGACGGACGGTGAGCTACCTTACGTTCTACACACATGTTTTTGGCAGTAGTTCTATAGTACCTAATTCGGAATGACTGCACAGGCCGGGTGGCAAAATCCAATATATAGTTTGCCTCCTGGCTGTGCCTAGTCGTATCGAAACAGGCTGATCCGAAATATGCATGTTGCGCGCGTTGAAAAAACGAATGATTATTCGTTATTTTTCGCAAACACAGGATAACTCTGTACTTACTTTCCAAGTTTCGATTTTATAAAACACTTTTGAAAGCTAATAAAAATGGGCATAGGTAAATGACCGTTTTAGCAAATTCATAATAGGATAATAATATGAATCACGTTCGTTAAGCCGTTGGTCCCGGCTGTCATTTGTAGACTTTTGACATTCGCTACAGGTGTCGCTCGAAAGTCTGACAACCAGTCTTACCAAGGAGTGTCGTATTACTCAGCCGATGTGAAATACTGGAATTCGGCCGCATCCGGTAAGACTGGAAGCCGACCCCAATATAGTTGGGAAAATGTTGGGCAGATGATGATTATGAATCACGTTTAAGTTCTGCTAGGTCATTTTAGACCCCTCGATTTAACGAACATTGCAGGTGCAATAAAGAATCTCGATTAGAAGTTGTTAGCATGCGCCGAAGGTCGAATTTGTTTACCTATTAAACCGGTTTTCAAAGGTCGAGCACAAAATCGGTATAATTACGTCAGTAAATATTTCTTGCTGTCATATTTGGGCATAGTGTAATTTCAAATGGTATGATAGACGTAGATATGTGTGATAGACTAGAAATTCAGACCTGAAGTGTGCTGCATAGATCCTCACCATTTTTTTTTATTACTATAAGTACTAGCTTTTGCCCGGGGCTTCGCTCGCATTAAATTCGGGGTAACACGGTTTCCCGTTCTCCCGTTTCCTGTTCTTGCAGATACCTGCTACCCGTAGTTTTGCGTCCGATTGATTGTAATAGCAAAGCTAAGTTTTCCCACTTTCTCCCTCATATCTCTCTTTTATTTAAAAAAAATCCCAATATCCGTCTCCAGGGTTCCAACTATCTCTGTACCAAATTCATCAAAATCGGTTTAGCCATTTAGGCGTGAAGAGGTAACAAACAAACAAACTCACTTTCGCTTTTATAATATTAGTAAGGATGTCATGCCTATCGGTAGAGAGGATTTCGATTAAATTTGGCGTATGGGTCATTGGTCAAGAACCTCTTTATTTCATATGGCTATCACCATTCAGTAGCGGCAATTGCGCTGTTATCAAAATCACAATTATGTCGTCGCAACATTTCTTCATCTTGCAGAGAGCTTAGAAGTTAAATCGTCTTTGATATAGAGACCATCATCTGCCTAGTCTTTTCTCAACTAAGATGGGGTAGGCAGACAGTCTAACCGGATGCAGCTGGATTCCAGTATTTTACGCTGAGCGAGCTGCCTATCTGACCTCCACTTCCTAATTAACAGTACTGGACTGGTTGTAAAACATTCAGGCCACTGACTACCTTTAACGACTGCCAAAGATCTACAATTGACAGCCGCGCGACCAACGGCTTAACGAGCTTTGTGAGGCACGGAAACTCGATATGTAACGGGTGGTCATCCATCCACGGACCAACCCAGGCAAGCGCGGCTCAACCTGAAGTTCGAACCGAACGGGTGTTATTCTTTAGACACGAGTTCCTTAATAGGGATATACTCGTGGGATATTCTCCGATAACCACGCGCGTTAAGCGCGAACAAAACGGAACAAGTCACAATTTATCTTTTTTAATAATAATAATAATAACAGGCACTGCCATACTTATTAAAACTTAATAAATCGTTTTTAATTACTCTATTTATAAATTTATAGGATGTTATTTTGCTGGGATGGGTAGGTACACAGAATCGCAATATATATTTCCCTGTTAAGTTTCCTTATTTTTACTGATATTCCTAATACAGCATCCAATTTCCATGGCATTAGTAATACTATGTTTTGTGATGTATGAGGCGAATACAGTCAGTATTTCGTTTTAATTAGAACTCGGCTGACTCGGCAACGTAAATATGAGTTAACAGAAATACAGAAAAGAGTGTGACATGCAGCAACCAACACATTGTTCGAAATTCAAATTTTGCCCCTCGTCTCTGGTTGGTTGATTATGGCTTGTCTCCATTATGCTTATCTCTGCTTCAATGGGAACTCACTCACGTGTTAAGAACTTTATTTTGAAGTCATAATCATCAACACAATTTTTATGACATCTCACTGTCGCATATTGTGTGAAGAAACTCAATTAAGATTTTTAACACTAGTGTCATTAAATGAGTACTATTCATTTAATGACACTAATGTTAAAAATCTGGCATAGATGTACCAAGTACCAGTAGGTCAAGAGGCAACCGACTTTATGTAAAACTAGCTTTTGCCCGCGGCTTCGCTCGCGTTAAATTCGGTAGCGCCTTATTGATTTGTAATAGCAACGCTAAGTTTTCCCGTTTCTTCCCTCTTTCTCCCTCATATCCCACTCTTTTTTAATAAAAAATAGCCTATGTCCGTCTCCTGGTTCCTAACTATCTCCGTACCAAAATTCATCACAATCGGTTTAGCCATTAAAGCGTGAAGAGGTAACAAACAAACAAACAAACTCACTTTCGCTTTTATAATATTAGTAAGGATACCGACATTGCGCTGCATCTAGACTGGATGCAAACCCCAACGAAGTTGGAAAAGGCTAGGCATGAATGAACATAGTAAATAATACCAAGAAGTTTATACTTCTTGGTATAAAGAAAGAAAATAAGTATATTTGACACATGCCACAACTCCACACAACATTAAACAAAGAGAAAAAAGAAAAATAAAATAACAATTTAAATTTAAAAAAAAAGTGAATCGCAACACAAAAAAGAAATCATTATTGTTTGTCTCACTTCTGCGCCATAGGCCCAGTTCAGTTAACTGCTGGGTAACTAGTGTCCGACACTGGCTTATAAATGGACCTTGTATAGTAGCGTAGTGAATATACTATTAAGTTTACCTATAAAACCTCATCATCTGCCTAGCCTTTTCCCAACTATGTTGGGGTCGGCTTCCAGTCTAACCGGATGCAGCTGAATACCAGTATGTTACATGGTGCGACTGCCTATCTGACCTCCACAACCCAGTTAGTACTGGGTAATGCGATACCCCTTGGTAAGACTGGTTGTCAGACTTTCGGAACAGTGACTACCTGTAACAACTGTCAAAGATCTACAAATGACAGCCGGGACCAACGGCTTAACGTGCTTTCCGACGCACGGAGGAAACTCGGTATGTAACGGGTGGTCACCCATCCACAGACCAACCTAGGCAAGCGTGGCTTAACCTAATGATCGACCCGAACGGCTGCTATTATTTAGCCACGAGCTCCACCTAAACCTATAGGAATTAATTACAGGAGTGATGTTACGTACCATCAAGAACACTGGTGCCTGACCACTTTAAACCCTAATGCCCTGAGTAAAAAGGTTAAAATGTGGTCAGGCATCGGTGTCATCAGTAATGCCTATTATAGAAGCTTTAGTAGCTGTATTCAATATACACAGCTGAAGGTGCTAAACAGGTGGCTTGGTTCTAGACCAACACAAATTTTTCAAAGACACGCTGAGAACATTAACTAGTCTTCTTAGTGTATAAAAAGAGTGGTCTTGAGACTACAACCATTCTTTTCCTATTCATGATAAAGTACTCGCAACTCTATTTATATTCATATAAGACAGTAACTAAGTTTGTGAGTAATCATCACCATATTTTGCTTGACCTTAAACTACATAATTATATAGTGTTGTACTATGCACATCCATTATCACAAGTATTTTACCCAGGGGAGCAAATTAGACTTCCTGTTTCTTTCAGTTTCTTTGACATCCTAATTTGTGCAACTTTGTGACTTTTGACGCCATTTACACATAATATAATGTGGATTACATAATTAATTTACAAACAATTGGGATGTTTATTTGAAAAACTACAATTTAAAATAGAGTCGGTCAGTAGAATATCTGCTTTATTTTTTTAATATTTTTTATAATAAGTGCAGTGTAGCAAGGGAGGTGTGATAGAACATATGAAACTGTTCTTCCTGTAAACCAACATTTATAGCTAGTACTTACTAACTAGTAATACCAGTATTTTGTAAGTGTTACTAGTGAAGACACTACAAAAAGGAAAACCTTAGTTTTTTAAATGGTTTTCCTATTTACCATGTCTTCTCTTGTGACAAGTTATTACATTAAAAATTATGCAGATGGCATGACAGCTGTGATAGAGAATAAAGTGAAAATCTATGAAGTAAAACTATCAAAACATAAAAGAGTACTCCACAATATGTACAGACTAAACTATCAAGATTTTTTAACTGACATAGTCATTACAGTATCAAAATAATGGGTACTCTTATCAAATCATTAACATGTTATTTTTTAAGTTATTTCAATTTTAAGTATTTTAACGATAAACAATCCAATTAAAGCATAAATTAAACTACTAAAACAATGTGCTAAATTAATAACTTGTGATTGCAGCGATAAGTTTTGTTTACATACAATTACCAATTTCCCCATAATCAAACTTCCAATGTCAAGATACTTTATCTGCTATGACATAAGGAAAACACGATAAACTCTAGGTACATAAATAAAAGAATTTATAAGCCCAGTACTTTATCTATGATAGTTAATCAGCACATACCATTAATCAATACAATACTGACATTATTTGTATAAAAAAGGATCGAATAAAAACATAACAGCCTCGTCGTTCAATAAAGCATTATGCATAAGTTAGCAATGAACTTATTTAATCACAACTTTGGGGAGTGGCCACTGACAACAGAATAAACGTACATAAATGACATTTATACAAACTAGCTCTAGTAAATTGTTGACTGTTTCTAACAGGATAACTGTTAGTGAAGCTGTAGGCAGTACATAGCACGTCTGATACAATGTTTATATTTATCTTCTCTCAGCGGGAGGTAACTTCATGATTAATATTCGACACCAATACATCACTTTTCATTAAAAATAAGCGGGAATAGAACAGATATACTTACCAATGGCGTATACTTCTCCATCTTCGAGTTTGCGCCAAACAGTCATTGTGATAAACACGCGATTAATTAAATATAATTTTTTTATTGAACAAAAATCGTGTAGCTCGTCATTTTTAACAAACCAATATTTGACAAATTTGTGACACAGCCAGCGTGACAGCGCACGCAGTGTTGCCAGTGTATTATGAACTGATTTTAAGTTGGTAGATTTAAAATATTTTTTCTGGCCCCGCTCTGAATTAAAATATAATTTTACTAAGCATGACCAAGTTAGTATACATTATAATTCAAGGTGAAATACAACTAAATGTGATTTCCCGTCTGCACAAATAAGTTAGTTGAAGTGATATTACGCTAATATACTTACTGTTTTAAATATTTCTTTCAAGCAGAAATTTTGTAGGAGATGCGTCAGTCAAAATATTTGTCTAAAAACATTATTGAACGTATATACTTCTTATTAGATATACCTATTTCAGTTATTTAGTAGGTAGTCGTGGTATAAATTCATCATTATCTGCCTAGCTTTTTCCCAACGATTTTGGGTTCGGCTTCTAGTTCAACTAAATGCCAGCAAGACTGGATGAAAATAACGTGGTATGAATTATTGAATAAAAATGTTTTTTTTTATGTTTGTTTTGGCACAATAATTTTTAATTATGTTATTGTTTGATGGAATACACGTCATCAAAATATTATACAAACTAATGTAACACTATAGTTATTATTAAATGCGTTATTTTAAAATAATGTTTTGAAATTTATCTTGCATCTGGCAATTCAATCAGTAGATAAGAAAATACTTTTTTTTCTGTGTTTTATTACCCATAAAAAAAAACTTTATTTATCGGATTGTATTTTGTGTCAACTACATGAGATAATCGTACTTATTAATATTTTGTATGCCTTTCGGCGGGACATAGCATGGATAATCCTTACTAATATTATAAAAGCGAAAGTGAGTTTGTTTGTTTGTTTGTTTGTTACCTCTTCACGCTTTAATGGCTACACTGATTTTGATGAATTTTGGTACAGAGATAGTTGGGAACCAGGAGACGGACATAGGCTATTATTTTTTAAAAAAAAGAGTGGGATATGAGGGAGAAAGAGGGAAGAAACGGGAAAACTTAGCGTTGCTATTACAAATCAATAAGGCACTACCGAATTTAACGCGAGCGAAGCCGCGGGCAAAAGCTAGTCCTTACTAATTTTATAAAAGCGAAAGTGAGTTTGTTTGTTTGTTACCTCTTCACGCTTTAATGGCTAAACCGATTTTGATGAATTTTGGTACAGAGATAGTTGGGAACCAGGAGACGGACATAGGCTATTTCTTTTTTAAAAGAGTGGGATATGAAGGAGAAAGAGGAAAGAAACGTGAAAGCTTAGCGTTGCTATTACAAATCAATAAGGCGCTACCGAATTTAACGCGAGCGAAGCCGCGGGCAAAAGCTAGTTTTTTAAACAACATCATAATATTGTACCCTGTGTTCACATAATTAATAAATAATGATATTTAATATGAATGATTTTGTAGGTACTGGGTTTAAATATTAGTAGGTACTCAACGGTATTCAATCTGGATATTCAAACTTATCTAAGGTACGTTGACGAGACCATTGCTTGTTTAGCTTTATTTGCTGCTAAGTTGACACCAAAAGTAATTTTTTGGTTGCCCGGGCGGTTGGTTTTTTCAATTCACCACATTAAATCCGCTAGTCGGGTATAATGACTGTTTACGGAACAGTAAACAAGGTTTGATTAAAACTGTTTGCGGGAAGAATAATACTATCACGTAAAGTAAACATTGGCTGCGATAAAACCTCTCACATCCATCTCTTGCCCGAGCAGGATACGACAGCACCATAGACAACAAACAATTTGAACTAGCAACCCAACCATTAGTCGAACGAAACTTATCGCCATAGATAAAAGCCGTTATCTGCGGGCTTATAATAACTTTTTTTTGATAAAGGCTTGTCTATTGGTTTTAACATTTTGATATAAACCGCCGCAACGATGTTCGTCTATCCAAACGGTTCTATAACGAACTTGATTGCGGCGGGTTATATCAATGCGTGGTGGGTAATTGATAACCGATAATAAATCAAAGAGTTAGGAGCAGTTAGGAGCTTCCAAGCCAAGAGAACCAACTTATTGGCGGGCATGGTTAAATGTATGCCAGCCGCGTATATTCTTTAGGAGTCCTAACCCAAAGGGCAAAACAGGACCCTATTACTTAGACTCCGCTGTTCGTTTATCTGTGCTTCTGGCCGTCTGTCACCATGCTTTATCTCATGAACAATTAAAATTTTCACCGATGATGTATTTCTGTTGCCGCTATAGCACCAAAATCTATGAGTAGGTAGGTAGGTAGGTATAAAAAAACAGAATAAATAAATCCAGGTTAAAACAGAATAAATAAGTCCGACTCTCACTAGGCTGGGTTTTTTAGTATCGCGTGGGGTGACTCCCCCTTAAGATAACCGGGCGGTATTTACTTAAAAAAAAATGATAATGAACTACACGATGATTTGCAGCGAAAACACTCGCGGGAAATTTCGTGAACATCTCTATGGCCGTCGTGTGATTATGTTATAAGTAATATAATGCCAAAATAAATTAAAAAATAGGTATTAAAAATGCCAAGATATTTATTATATGCCATTTTTTTACGGATGATCTGACGAGGGAAATCTTCAAATAACTTCCCCCGCTCTGGGGCAGAGAGGAGTGTAAAACTTTTACTAAAACCCACCCATGTTCTTGTGCCTTTTATGTTCCGGGGCCGCAGTATGTCTTTCGAACAACCCGCAACCCCGGGTATTATTATTTTTATTTAGATATCATTAATTGTTTATTAAAATTATTATATGCATTACCTACGATTACCTTTTGCAATAAATAATAATAGCAGCCGCTTGGGTCGATCTTTAGGTTAAGCCGCGCTTGCCTAGGTTGGTCTGTGGATGGGTGACCACCCGTTACATACCGAGTTTCTTCCGTGCCTCGGAAACCACGTTAAGCCGTTGGTCCCGGCTGTCATTTGTAGATTTTTGACAGTCGTTACAGGTAGTCAGTGTCCCGAAAGTCTGAAAACCAGTCTTACCAAGGGGTATCGTATTACCCAGTACTAACTGGGTTGTGGAGGTCAGATAGGCAGTCGCTCCATGTAAAATACTGATATTCAGCTGCATCCGGTTAGACTGGAAGCCGACCCCAACATAGTTGGGAAAAGGCTAGGCAGATGATGATGACCTACCTACGATTACCTTTTGGCTTCATTATGGTTTATTTTTTATTTTTACAGCCATTCTTATTTGCTAATATTTAAATAAGAGGTGTTTTTGTTAGCCCTGTTACACAATACACAAGCAGTGATATCCTAGTGGTGTAACCGTTGGATTGCGAAGTCATAAAACCCGAGTTCGAAACCAACGCACGCATCACTGTTTTTTTCTGATTCATGTGCGTATTGTATACCTAACTAGCTTCCGCCCGCGACTTTGTCCGCGTGGCATAGTTACTTTGGGCTAACGCTAACTTTAACATGCGTTATGATCGAAAAAAAACTTTCTCCCCCCTTTTCTTCTCTCTTTCTCCCCCTTTTCTCACTTTTTTTAGTCTATGTCCGGCTCCAGAGTCCCAACTGTCTCTGTACCACTGTAGGAGTGAAGACGTAACAAAGAAACTCACTTTCGCCACAGTACTTTCGCTTTTATAATATTAGTAAGGAAAAATAAGGATTATCACTTGCTTCGGTCAGGAAAACATCGTGAGGAAACCAGCATGTCTGAGAGATATTTCTCGGCAGCATGATAGCCAAGTCAGAGACCAACGGTATAAAAACTCAGACACTAGGTTAGTCTCTCACCCACCCGTCCCTTGCTAGAGTCCCCAATTAATATTACTCAGATCCAGCCTGTCCATTTGCTGTCCTACCTCAGCGACGCCCTAAGCCGAAGCTCGTACCCCACAGGGGGTGCCCTTAGCATGTAGTCGCTTAGTTTGTACGTTTTTGCCCTGGCTGGAGGTCTTAATTTTTAAGGCATCCACAGGAATCGCCCGGTTAAGCAGACGACAACCTCCTAGGTTGAACTGCGAGATGCCATTCAGAAAATTAAAAAATTAGTCACTCACCAAACGATAAAATAAAAGACTGGCCCTAGTGAAACATCACATTTTGATTCTGGCCTTTTAAAACACGTGTGTGCTAAAACCACACACATGTTTAAAAGTAGTGCTTATAAAACGCAATTAATCTTTATTTGTTTATGTTATCCCTTTTATTTCTGATCCTTACTTCATGAATATTTTTGTCTAACTGATATTTTAAGGTTCAATGGCATTAAAAGTTAGCATGTGGCTACTGATTACTGTGATTTTTTAAAAGCGCTTATGGTATTATCGACCTTGAATATCTATCTATGGATGAGACCATAGGACAGAGCGTTGTTTTAGCCGGAAAATTGTTTTCTTTTTTTTTAAAAAAAAACCTTGTTTAGCATTGCTAGCTTGCTTTAATCGTGAGTGCGTTTACAAATATTTAAACTCACGTACTTAAACAGCCAGATAAATATACGTTACAAGCGGCGCGTCCGCGCTTTGGTAGGTAGGCACGCGGCTGTTTCTATGCAAATTATCTAGGCTGATGCATTCTTGCAGTTTTGGGTGTTGGTACGTAATATTATAACACCCGAAACAACTACCTGTAGGTAATACAAATATTTGTTTAACTCGTAACACGCAACGCAGCAGTCGATCGCTCAGCCACTGCGTCAATCGTGCCGTCAATTCATTATTAATTATAAAAATATTATTTGTTTACTTCTACCACTACTTTTTGTTTTTACTGGTGTAAATAATCGTTTTCAGATCAGCCATCGGCTTGCTAGATATTATAGTCCACAAGAGTGTAGGTATGTATTTACATGCACTAGTGCAATCAAGAGAGATCAGGCGCAGGACCTATAGCTACTTGACGTTCTCTCTGATACACGGGGTTATCATAACGCCAGCTTCCAAACTCCGAGCGACCACTGAGAAATTTCAAATAGAAAGATCCGGGGACTAAACCCGGACACTACGCTCAGACCAACGGGGCAGTCAAAACTGCTTTTACTGCATATTACGGTAAAAAATATACAACCCGATGAGGCACAGACAGTGTGTATCAAAGCTTAATAAATAAATGGACCTCCTTGCCCCTTATGGGTAGGGAACACTGGAAAGCATATCATACTGCACAATGTAAGTGGCTAAAACCACTTACGTATGAGGCCACAGAAGCATTGCTATAACACGGAATGATTCACAAGTACACTCACAGACTCACACACCTATATATTATATTTGCACACACGTACACACAGACACACGCACACATCTATAAGCATGTTCTGTTTTTAATTTTTGTATTTTCGTTAGACTAAGATTTTAAAGTTAACTTCAATTCAATTTTTTTTTCATTTTATTATTGTGTTAATTAATACGCTATACAAAATAGGGAGAAGCGGAGTCTTCTACTACAGGCATTGTTTGTCTAAAAGAAGGTTCCGAACACAACTATGTAAACGAATTATTTGACACAATAAATTTTATTATTTATTTATTATTATTTATTTATGTAAATGGATACAATGAACAGTTCTATATATTATACCCCTTTTTTGCGGATGTTAAATCATTAAATAAGTGGGGGAGTGTCAGCTTTTTACTGACTAAAACCCACCTATGTTCCTTCTTTTGCTCTTTATGTTCCGGGGTCGCGGTATCTCTTAAACAACCCGGAACCCGGCACATATACCCTTTCTCGACATACAGGCGTGATGACGTACAAAAATAGAGCTGTCACAGTTTTTCTCTGCCACTCACAACTTTTTCTAACCCCAACTCGACAGGTCCCGGGCAAGTCTACAAAAATAATGGCGTATTATTTTTAACTCTGACAACATTTTCAACGCAACCCTCTGACCTTTGACGGTCCCAGACATAAGATATATCTAGAGGAAAATAGAAAAGTCAATTGTACAATCTACCTACCGTACCAAAAAAGTGCCGGTATTTATTATTTATACCGGCACTATTAGTGGTACATAGGCGGACTTAATGCGATAAGGCATTCTCTACCAGTCAACCTTTGGGTTAAATACGATTGTGATAGGGTACAAAAATTATATCTAAAAATATAACTACTTACCTACCTATTTGTTTTCGAGAACTTTTATATACGATGTGACCTATACAAATTAAATAAACTAATAAATACCTCAGAAAATACCAAAAAATAAATTATAAAAGAGGAACTTACCAGTAAGTAATTACTACGACTTTTAATTGGTAGCTATTTAGTCGGACCCAAATAGTGGTTACGAACTTTTCTTTTAAAAGTCGTTTTCCTTTCAGCTCTGCTAATGTTGAAAAGATTCCAGAATGAAGAGAAAAAAAAAGCAATTCCTTACTAATATTATAAAAGCGAAAGTGAGTTTGTTTGTTTGTTACGTTTTCACGCCTAAATCGCCAAACCGATTTTGATGATTTTTGGTACCTACAGATATAGGTATTTAGGACCCTGGAGACGGACATAGGCAAATTTAAAAAAAAGTGAGATAAGTGGGAGAAAGAGGGAAAAAAAGGGTAGAGAAAGTTATTTTTCGATAATCACGCGGGTTAAAGTAAGTAAAGGTTAGCCCAAAGCAACAATGCGCCGCGGACGAAGTCGCGGGCGGAAGCTAGTGTTAAGATATTCTGAGATAAAGTTAGAACAGAAATGTGAGCAGGAAATTCATGAACAAATGAGGATAGGAACTTACCACCACATTGCCACCTGCAAGCACCCAAGGATATAGTTAAAAACAGTTGAAATATCACCTTACAAACTGCCATCCCTTACAAACCTTTGCCTTTACGCTCTGTTAAACATTTTTGCTTGCCATGTAGAAAGTTTCAGGACTTGAGGAGGCAACAGCTGACACCATTCCTACTCGTGAGAACTTATATTGTTATGTTTTACCCTGCTATTAGACGACGTTTTAAGATTACACAACTTTTTAAATGGAATTAAAAGTTAGGTAGTTCTTATTTTAAAGAACAGATTGTTTTTCCGGGTTTGGCTGTTTGTGTATGTGAGTTTAAATGTTTGTAAAAGCACCAACAATACAGTAGATGTTTCTAGTGTGGGGTAACGTGTTTTTTTGAGTTATCCTTACTAATATAAAAAAGCGAAAGTGAATTTGTTTGTTTGTTACGTCTTGACGCCTAAATGGCAAAACTGATTTTAATGAATTTTGGTACAGAGATAGTTGGGACCCTGGAGACGTTTTTTAAAGTAAGAAAAGGGGAGAAAGAGGGAAGAAAAGGGGAGTAACTTCTTATTGCGTCGTCCGATTGCTTCAAGTTTGTTGCGGGCGAAGCCGCGGGTAAAATAAAACTCAATCTTAGAGCAAACATATTTATAACTTCGTTTATTTGTTAATGCGATTTGTTACAGTGCTTACTTTTAAAATTATAACGAAAATATATAACCCATCTTTAAAACTATTTATGTGATCAACTGACATTTTAAGGAGTTGGTGGTTAACAACATTGCTCTGTCCAAACTACGGAACAAAAGAACTAACTAGGTCAACTGTCTTTGTTCAAACATGGTGCACCAACGTCTATAATATATTAAAATTTTCGTATAATCCTTATATCAATGGCTAGTTCCGAGCAGTGTCAATATGAAACTTTCGGGTACCATTGAAGTTTTCTCATCACCAAACTCGCAGGCGCTTACTTGCACAATGAACACACGTTGCTAACAGTATTTGTGCAGGCGCTAGGACGTGGATTACTGTATTTTACACGTTGAATGTCGAAATGCATAAATATTTACTCAAATAGAAACAGGACCGCTTGTTGAAAAGTTTAATTGGTCGGGTTTTGTTTGAAATCCTTACTAATATTATAAAAGCGAAAGTGAGTTTGTTTGTTTGTTTGTTTGTTACCTCTTCACGCTTTAATGGCTAAACCGATTTTGATGAATTTTGGTACAGAGAAAGTTGGGAACCAGGAGACGGACATGGCACAGGCTAATTTTTATTTGAAAAAAGTGAGATGTGAGGGAGAACGAGGGAAGAAAAGGGAAAACTTAGCGTTGCTATTACAAATCAACAAGGCGCAAGGGGAACTGCGTTACCCCGAATTTAACGCGAGCGAAGCCGCGGGCAAAAGCTAGTTCTAAATAAACCTGGGGATAAAGTAAATGTTGCTCTGCAGTGTAGTTTCTCTTGCGATCTTTATGTGAAGAAGAAGGTTTTCTTTTCATAATTATTTCAACAGTTTTAGTTGTTAATTAAACGAGGACTGGACTCTATCTCCGAAGTATTTTTTTATAATTATGTCACATGATACATACAGCGTCGTTGCTCTAGTAGGTGGTCGTAAGGTCCTAAGTTTACTTCCCGGGTCTTCAGTTTTTCCACCAGAAATAGGCTAGTTTAAAAAATTATTAGTCCGTCTTTTAAATTACCTATTCAAAAATAAAGGACACGTATTTTTTTTAAAAGTTACGAGTAATGTCACGCGTTGCTGCATTTCTTCGCAACGAGTGACGTCACACGTAACTTTAATGGGCTATATCTTTGTCATTTTTGGTTTAATTTACAAATAAAAAAATACGTGTCCCTTATTTTTGAATAATCTAAAAGACGGACTAAATAGAATTTAATTAATTTGACCCTGGAAACTACTCTATTGACGGTTGATGGCAATACGCTCGCCCCTTATTACATAGGATTTAAACATAACTGAAGATAAATTAATCATCTCCTAACTTAAGTGTTTATTTATTCCATTGGGTTTGTAGCGACACAAGTATCAACGTGGCAAAAAGTACTACAGCACCATCTATGCGACCACCGAAGTACTAATTGCGAATTACTACCTACATCCACTAAATAATAAATACTTGCTTGTCGGTTTTCTACAGATTGTACTTCGGAGAGTGTGCGCTGGAGCTCCATGACCTGATCCCACCATCTCCGTTTTACTACCGGGCTACCAGACGCACGGCAGGGTACCACCCGCACTTGGTCGATATACCGTCTTGTCGTACTAAGCGCTTTTCCTCAACATTTATTGTGCGCACGGCCAAGGTGTGGAACTCTCTGCCAGCTTCTGTGTTCCCTACCACATACGACCCGTCTGCCTTCAAAACAAGAGTTAATAGGCATCTTCTGGGCTCGCTAGCTCCATCGTAGACCTCATCTGTCGCTTACCATCAGGCGAGATCGAGGTCAAGAGTGAGTTCATTCTAAATAAAAAAAAAAACAAAAATTATGAAACTATGGCAAGACTGAAAGCCAACTCCAACCTAATTGATAAAGCGTTGACATGGCATTGACGTGGGATATCCTTCTGCATTGCACACACCCTCATAAATATCCCATAGACTTGCATCACCAGAAATAAACCAAATACCCCGCACCATACATTACACGCTCGACCGAAATAGTAAGTATGGAAGCCTATTACGTAAATAATAAACGTAGTAAAGTGAGAACATTTCCCTCACGATTTCTCGCACAATCCCTCAAGAAGATTTATTCTGTCTCCCGTCCTCACCTACGGGAGTTCCTTTCGACGAATTTTAATGAAATTGTAGAAGTAATTGAACTTGGAAAATGTTAGAATGTGTCCAATCGTATTCTGGGAGGTGTGTGAGAAACGTGTTACATACTTAATTGTCCTTGCTTGTTGAATGTTTAATTGGTACCTATGCTTTGCGAAGTTGCGAGAAGTAGAATTTGCGTTTTCTTATTCAGTTACATTTACGGGAAAAGTATATATAGTTTTTGGTCTCAAATCATTTATTTGCAACGAATGTAGGTTACATTAGAATACAGATGTAGAAATAGAAATGAGCCATGCATATTCTGCCTCAAAATAGACGTGAAAAAAAATAGGAATCAAGGGTCACAGTTGTTACAATTTTTGTATTAATTGATATTGAAAAAAAATATAACAATGAATGTATAAAATTGTAATAGCGGTTTCATTACGCCTGTGCAACTTTTTTTAACCGACTTCAAAAAAGGAGGAGGTTCTCAATTTGTTGTAATCTTTTTTTTATAAATGTATAAACGCCGACGCCTGGACCAATTTCCAAAATTATTCTTGTTTGATAGGGTATACTTCCCAGGTGGTTTAATTTCAATTTTGTTTGCTTGAGTCTATAATAAAAATTTTCACTACGTCTATATGGATGATCTGCTAATCTTTTAGTAACAATGGAACATGAATACTCGATAAAAAATATGTGATATATTCATTATGCCATAATTAAAAAAGATGAAATAAAAATCTTTTTTGTAAAAAATAAAACCGCCTTTCGGAAGTCGTTGGCAAAAAGACAACGAAACCAAGAAAAGTTACCGACATCCGGAAAAAAAGTTACTTTCCACTTTTTTGTTTTTTTTTTGAAGTTTGCAACTGCTGAGCATGAGGTCTTGGGTTTGATTCCCGCTCGGGCAAAGTGATATTGGGTTTATTCATTAGGCATCTCAGTAGCAGCCACGGAGCGTGGATATGTACATATGTATACATGCACATATGGTGAAATTCCATACTTGACTTTTACGTACTATTGGGTGGTACTTACGCTGCTGGTCGGGGGTGTGTCGGGTCATTTAGTTCTATTCAAAATGGTCGAGCTGAATGGGGCTGATCCATGCGTCATGTTCGTGAACGGGTGCTGTCAGTTGGGACTTGTCATCTTTAAGCTGCCACGGTTTATTTTAATAAATATATATTTATTGTCATTTTTGCTTGGATGCTTGGATGCGAGTCTAACTACATTGTTCTCCCATATTTGTATAATCTCAACATGAATGATGTAACCTTGATCTGTGTCCCTAGAGATCAACACTTTGGAATGGGCAACTACAGTACTTTCACAAGTTATTTTGCATTGTGTCTGGGACTGTGGCTTATTTTTTTTTTGTTTTTTAACATTCAAAAGTGCCCGTAATAGTCTAATTGAAATAAATGCTTTAAGTTTGAGTTTAATATTATTTATTTATTAAAACTTCATGCATAATTATGTAAAAAAAAAATGTACAAAGGCGGAATTAATGCCTTGCCTTAATGGCCTATCAGTCAATCTTAGGGTGATGCAGAGACAAAAACATAGTACCGAGCTGGTATATGGCTGGTGATATAACACTTATGATTCTCAGACTAACTGAATATGCATAAAAAAATTCATAAGAATCGGTCGAGCCGTTTCGGAGGAGCATGAGAACGAACATTGTGACACGAGAATTTGATATATTAGAAGATATGTATTTAAAAATGTAATTAATATGTATTAAATTAATAAACGAGAATTTAATCTGTAACGAATAATGATGTTTTAATAAGTACTTACATAATTGTATATGCAGCCGAACATTTTAGAATTTTTCTTTCTCGTGTTTAAACAAATAAAATACTTATTTACTGACATTATGGACCGTCTGTCTGCTCACTTCAATTAAAATACACATTGCGATATCCTATGAGCTAAAGATCTATTAGAGAGCTCTACGAAGAGAAGCAAAGCTCCTTGTAGAAAGACACATCCCTATTTACTGTAATATAGGTCGCTATTTCAGCTGCAGAGCTCTATTCCTTTGTTTTGTTCGGTTTGATAGATAATATGGATAACTTTGACTTTTGTGATCGACGCTTTAAAGACTTGAAATCACTCTATTCTCTTACTAACTCTACCTCTACCTCGTATGTTAGAGATATCTCTTTAGAGAATAAAGTGTGTGTTAAATATACCTATTTTTCGGATGAGAATTCACCAAATAACTTCTCTCGAGGGAGTGTCAGACTTTTACTAACTAAAACCCGTCCATGTTCCTTCTTTTGCGCTTTATGTTCCGGGGCCGCGGTATCTCTTTCGAACAACCCGCAACCCCGGCAGTCGGTGGCACTGGCAGGCCTGTCGTCACTGGACGGACGGACGGTGAGGTACCCGTTGTTCACTGTCCACAAACCCGCATCTACGGTGGCCGGGAGTCGTCTCACGGCGCCCGACGCCCGGAACGTCTCCCGCGGCGGCTTGGTTAGTTTAAGGTTCTCTACCTCAAACTCCCACCTCCTTCGCTAGAATATCTGCTTCGCAGAAAGAAGTAACCGCTTGCCCTCTCGCTCCAGACCATGGACAGAACCAGGGCCGGACGCAAAAGATCTCCGCCGCCAATCGCCTCAACGAAGAGACGTTGGTGCTTCACCCAAGCTGGGCAGACCGGCACAGTGTGCTCCACTGTGTCCTCCGGGCGATCGTTACAATAGTGACACCTAAATCAGGATTGTTTAAATATAATTTCAGTGTGGGAAAGAGACAGAGCTATACAGGACTAGCGCCATTTCTTTCTCACAATGAAGTAACATAAAAAAAATCGGCCAATTGCGAGTCAGACTCGTGCACACACACTTGCCACATAAACTGCCATTTCTTTTGATAGCGAAGACATAAAGGTTGATTTTTACATTACTCTAAGGACTTGAGTAAATGGTTTTAATTTTAACTGGATTTCTTCACGTGTTCCCGAAATGGTCTTTACAGACAGACAGACAAACGGACATCAAAGTGATCCTAACAGGTCTAATGTTTGCTTTTGAGGTACGGAATCGTAAAACATTTTGCTTTAAGCCGTCACGATATCCCGGTCGAAAAACCCGAGAACAAAACTGCAATCCTAATTGTTACCAGTACAAACACACCCAAGGCAAACCTTTTAAATCACGCCAGTACACAGTTACACCAAAAAGCGGGCAGCGAAACATTTTCACTGAAAAGTTCGCAGTGGGGCAAATTTCCATACACTTTTTCACCATCCCGAACAATTTTGGTGTTTGAGCTCGAACGCGTCGCATTCCGTATTGCGTTTTAAAACTCGCTTTGAAAGTGCGGGGAACGTTTAACGTTTCGAGTAAGTTTTTGTTTGTTTCATTTTTGTTTGCTTAATATTAAGGTGTTTACATGAGTTTCAGTGGCTGTGATTATTTTTGGAATGCGTGTGAAAGTTTTCTTAAAGTATGCAAAGTTACGGCCCGTTTACGATCTCAAACGAAACAACATGCGGCAAAAATAAGAACAATACATTATTGTAACACCTAACACAAGTATCTATGGTCCTATTAGTGTCAAGACGTCAAAATTAAGTAGGTAACATTAAAAAGAAATATAGTATAAAGTTTTTGTACAAGTAAAAATCAACCAATTAATAGAACAATGATTAATGTATTAGTTGATACAATCATCCGTGAATCAACATGTTTTGATAGAAAACACAACTTATTTTTAATGAATTCGCAAATTTTATCTTAATATTCGATCTTAATCATGAATCCTTACTAATATTATAAAAGCAAAAGTGAGTTTGTTTGTTTGTTACGTCTTCACGCCTACATAGCTAAACCGATTTTGATGAATTTTGGTACAGAGATAGTTGGAACCCTGGAGACGGACATAGGCTAACTTTTTTTTGAGAAATGAGGGAGAAAGAGGGAAAAAAGGGAAAACTTAACTTTGCTATTACAATAAATAAGGAGCTAGGGCAATAACTACAAGTAGCAGGTACTTGCAAATCAGGAAAGGGGAACTGTGTTACCAGGAATTTAATGCGAGCGAAGCCGCGGGCAAAAGCTAGTTTTAAATAAACTAACAATAGTTTCCTAATAACTAAACTGTGACTCAGAGCAAATATATCAAATTATGCAAAATAGTGCTAGCAGGCAAGCTTCAGGCGCTCGTTTTAGTATGAACAATCAAAGACTGTAGTGACGTCAGTACTCGCTAAGGTGGAGTAACATGGGGGTAACGAACCGATCAGCCCATTGTCGTGCTGAAACTGAAACGTCCCTGGTCGTAAATGGTTTTGTGATGGAGAGCGTAGAATGTTTGTTTGCTGTAACCATATTCATGTTTTCAGGCAGTGTGCTATTTACTTTCAGGTAACTGTTAAAAAAACACCAAAATAAAGTAATATTATAGTTTCACGAAAATTTAAAAGACTGGCCAAGTTCAAGTCGGGGTTCCATACCTTTATCCATACAAACGGCAAAAATAAACATGATTGTTGTATAGGAGCCCCCTAAAATTAAATTTTTATTTTATTCTATTTTTACTATCCTTACTAATATTATAAAAGCGAAAATGAGTTTGTTTGTTTGTTACGTCTTCATGGCTTAAAGGCGAAACCGATTTTGATGAATTTTAGTACAGAGATAGTTGGGACCCTGGAGAGATGGACATAGGCTAAGGCTTTTTAAAGAAAAAACGATTGAGTTATGAGGGAGAAAGAGGGAAGAAAAGGGAAAACTTAGCATTGCTATTACAATAAATAAGGCGCAAGAGCAAAAACTACAGGTAGCAGGTACCTGTAAATCAGGAAAGGGGAACTGTGTTACCCCGAATTTAACGCGAGCGAAGCCGCGGGTAAAAGCTAGTTTATTATAATGACAGCACTAGATATTATTATACATCACTAGCTGTGCCCCGGCATGCGTTGCTATGCAATTTTCTACCTTTCTACCTACCCTACCTACCCTACCTACCCTACCTACCCTACCTACCCTACCTACCCTACCTACCCTACCTACCCTACCTACCCTACCTACCCTACCTACCCTACCTACCCTACCTACCCTACCTACCCTACCTACCTACCCTACCTACCCTACCTACCCTACCCTACCCTACCTACCCTACCTACCCTACCTACCCTACCTACCCTACCTACCCTACCTACCCTACCTACCCTACCTACCCTACCTACCCTACCTACCCTACCTACCCTACCTACCCTACCTACCCTACCTACCCTACCTACCCTACCTACCCTACCTACCCTACCTACCCTACCTACCCTACCTACCCTACCTACCCTACCTACCCTACCTACCCTACCTACCCTACCTACCCTACCTACCCTACCTACCCTACCTACCCTACCTACCCTACCTACCCTACCTACCCTACCTACCCTACCTACCCTACCTACCCTACCTACCCTACCTACCCTACCTACCCTACCTACCCTACCTACCCTACCTACCCTACCTACCCTACCTACCCTACCTACCCTACCTACCCTACCTACCCTACCTACCCTACCTACCCTACCTACCCTACCTACCCTACCTACCCTACCTACCCTACCTACCCTACCTACCCTACCTACCCTACCTACCCTACCTACCCTACCTACCCTACCTACCCTACCTACCCTACCTACCCTACCTACCCTACCTACCCTACCTACCCTACCTACCCTACCTACCCTACCTACCCTACCTACCCTACCTACCCTACCTACCCTACCTACCCTACCTACCCTACCTACCCTACCTACCCTACCTACCCTACCTACCCTACCTACCCTACCTACCCTACCTACCCTACCTACCCTACCTACCCTACCTACCCTACCTACCCTACCTACCCTACCTACCCTACCTACCCTACCTACCCTACCTACCCTACCTACCCTACCTACCCTACCTACCCTACCTACCCTACCTACCCTACCTACCCTACCTACCCTACCTACCCTACCTACCCTACCTACCCTACCTACCCTACCTACCCTACCTACCCTACCTACCCTACCTACCCTACCTACCCTACCTACCCTACCTACCCTACCTACCCTACCTACCCTACCTACCCTACCTACCCTACCTACCCTACCTACCCTACCTACCCTACCTACCCTACCTACCCTACCTACCCTACCTACCCTACCTACCCTACCTACCCTACCTACCCTACCTACCCTACCTACCCTACCTACCCTACCTACCCTACCTACCCTACCTACCCTACCTACCCTACCTACCCTACCTACCCTACCTACCCTACCTACCCTACCTACCCTACCTACCCTACCTACCCTACCTACCCTACCTACCCTACCTACCCTACCTACCCTACCTACCCTACCTACCCTACCTACCCTACCTACCCTACCTACCCTACCTACCCTACCTACCCTACCTACCCTACCTACCCTACCTACCCTACCTACCCTACCTACCCTACCTACCCTACCTACCCTACCTACCCTACCTACCCTACCTACCCTACCTACCCTACCTACCCTACCTACCCTACCTACCCTACCTACCCTACCTACCCTACCTACCCTACCTACCCTACCTACCCTACCTACCCTACCTACCCTACCTACCCTACCTTTTCTTTGCTATAAACCTCACGGAGCCCGAGACCTTTCCAACGAATGCAAAACCGTGGAAATCGGTTCGTGCGTTCTGGAGTTATAGCGTCAGGAAGGAAAACCCGACTTATTTTTATATAGTAGATTTGTGAAAAATTTTACAGTCTCACTAGCATGGTAACATCGCGTTCGCGTTGATTTGTGCATTAAATTTGTCCTTCTATTCTTAAGGTCAATTTTTTTTCTATGCAGCCTATGTGGGTATACCAGGAATTTAATTTGCAGTCCCACATTATAAATACACAAAGGGGCATTTATAAAGAGCCCTTTATTTGACCTGCTGCTGTCCCCGTGTCACATCCGTCCCTTTTTAGCTCTCCACTAATAGGGTCCAACTTTTACAGTGCGAATCGTACTTGAGATTTTGTAATTTTAATGTAGAAAGGTCTTTCCGGCCTTTTTTTTTTTTTTTTTTTTTTTTTTTTCGGGTGGGAAATCATCCTATGACTTCCCCCGCTCTGGGTGGAGCGGGGGGGCATGTCAGACTTGTACTGACTAAAACCCACCCATGTTCCTTCTATTGCCCTTTACGTTCCGGGGCCGCGGTATCTCTTTCGAACAACCCGCAACCCCGGCAGGCGGAGGCTCTGGCAAGCCCCTCTGCTTTGCTGACTCTCTTTGAGGCGCGCGTGAAACACGAACGCGCCGTCGACACGGCCTGTCGTCAATCGACGGACGGACGGTGAGCTACCCATTGCTCACTGTCCACAGGCCCGCATCTACGGTGGCCGGAAGTCGTCTCGCGGCGCCCGGCGCCATGGGCGTCTCCCGCGGCGGCTGGGTTGGGCAGATGTTCTCTCCCTCAATCGCCCGGCCACCTCCTTCGCTAGCATTACTGCTTCGCAGAAGGTGGTGACCGCTTCCCATTCCCTCTCGCTCCGGACCATGGCCTGAACCAGGGCCGGACGCGAGAGATCTCCGCCGCCGATCGCCTCCACGAGGGCACGGCGGTGCTCCGCCCAAGCTGGGCAGACCGCCACTGTGTGCTCCACCGTGTCCTCCGGGCGATCGTCACAATGGTGACACCCAGGCGCTTCCTCCCGCCCGATGATGTGCAGGAACCTCCCGAAACTTCCGTGTCCGGTGAGGACCTGCGTCAGGCGGTAGGTGAGGACGCCATGACGCCTCTCCAGCCACTCCTCAAAGAGGGGACTTACCGCCGCTATTGTGGCGTGCCCTGCACGGGGTTGCGACAGTCGCTCTCTCCATGCCACCATGAGATCGCACCGGAAGTCTGCCCGCCGAGCGGCAACTTGCCGTGGCAGCGGGTTTTCCCCCCGGTGTAGTGCCTCCGCGCGCCACTCAAACAGGCGCGCGAGGACTATCGCCTCCAGATCCCACGGTGGCAGTCCGGCAAGGAGGCTCGCTGCCTCGCCGGAGATCGTGCGGTAGCCCCGGACAAGCCGTATGGCCACCACCTTTTGGGGCGCGTTCAGGTAGTGGGCGGCGCGCCGCCCTAAAGAACGCGCCCATACCGGGGCCCCGTAAAGGGCCATAGACCGCACGACTCCGGCATAGAGCCTACGGCAGGAGGCGTTTGGCCCCCTCAGATTGGGCAGGAGCCGCTTGAAAGCAGCCCCCGGTCTTTCCGGCCTTGATTGTGATTCGGGTCCTCTAAGCGTCTTTTACTCAACTGAACTTAAATACTTTGGTGCATTAAAATGCTTGCTTTGCGCCCCGGTTTTGTTATCTTAGACTTGGCTTAATTTTGCTGTGGACTATGAATGTTTTTTTTTAATTTTATAGTAGTGCTGTCCCAGAGGATAAGCACTTCACCTCTCATGCATAAACTGGTTCAAATCCGGGCAAGTAGCAATGTGACGTTTTTTTATTCATATGTACTTTCAAAAGTTTGTCTAACACATTACATCTCGGTGAAGGAAAAAAAACCGTTTTGAAACCTGGACTTATAACTAGCTTCCGCCCGCGACTTCGTCCGCGTGCATAGTTATGGGCTTGGGCTAACGCTAACTTTAACCCGCGTGATGATCGAAAAAAAAATATCTTTCTCTTCCCTTTTCTTCCATCATTCTCCCTCTTATCTCACTTTTTTTTAAATAGCCTATGTCCGTCTCTCTAGGGTACCAACTAGCTCTGTACCAAAATTATATCAAAATGGCCATTTAGGCTTGAAGACGTAACAAACAAATTCACTTTCGCTTTTATAATATTAGTAAGGATTAGCATAAGTCTCTCGCCCCATATTTCATTGTATAAAACGAAACTGTTATTCAACAATTTTAGTAACTAAATATGAATTAATTCATGTGAAACTTGACACCCTTGAAGAGGCGCTTCTCAGAATATAATTAAACATAAGTACAGACAACACTTTGTCGCGCTTATGTTAGTAATTGCCTCCTCGGAACTCATTGAAAATGAGTCGAGAAGTATCTAGGTTAGTAAGAAGGGGTAATATGCCTACCTAAACCCCTCCTAGTGGTTTAGGTAGGCATTACAACGAATTTACCCCGTAAATGATTCTACGCAAGTGGATGTCATCTGATCTTTCTTTTTCCCTAGGTTTTTCTTTTGTATTTGCTTATTTTGGTTGTGAGTTCAAATCCAATGTGACATTTTCAATTCATATGTAAGTTTTTAAAGCTAGTTTGACGGCACGGTTGGCGCAGTAGTTGAGCGATTGGCAGCAGCGCCGCGTGCCGCGTGTTCGTTCCACGCGCGGATCATATATTTGTGTACCTCCAGGTAGTTGTTCCGGGTCTGGCTGTTTGTGTAAGTAAGTTTAAATGTTTGTAATCACCTACGATACAGGAGAAATACCTAGTGTGAGGCAAAGAAATCATGCCGTTCGAATAGAACCTCACTCAAAACTTTCAATAACTATAAGTAGTAGGATTTCCACTCGGCTTTCTCTTTTGCATAAATTCCACCACCCTATTTCATGGATCTTAGATAAATATAACTGGCAAGCAAGAGCCGGTAACCTTTTGAGATTACCACTGACAGTCGCGTATGAAATTCACTGAAATATTACGAAACATTATTCAACCTTTTTATATCTTACACGGAATTTTTTGACCGAATTTCTTGTTTGTGGTCGTTGTGTTTAGCTATCCTACAACGACTTCTTAAGGCAGAACTTATTCCAGAGTGAGAAAGAAATGGCGGTACGCATCATGTATAAAAAAATTATCATTTATTTCAGATTCAATTTTAACTCAATACCTTCACGCGTTTCCGAGATAAATTGTCTTGACAGACAGATAGACAGACGGACAAAAAAGTGGTTCATTAAGTTCCGATTCTTTTCCTTTTGAGATTCGGAATCCTAAAAATTAATCAGGTACTCATATTTAGGTGCCCATTCCATAAGGCAACCAATAAAGGTTTATTATAAGGTATATAGTCAACCTTCATTGTCTTATCCGATCCAAAAAACCATACCCAAGATATTACCAAACCATAATGAAGCGACTTACAGTACGCTTACCATGAGTTGCCAAAGTAAAACGACACCATCTTACCGTAGTCGATATCGGATAAACGCGCATCGTATAGATTACAATTAAACTCGTACCATGAGCTAAACGGACTCGCTAGCGACAGCTCGATTGTTTATACAGTTTACAAATGTTTATGTTGGTACAAGAACCATTACGTATCAAACTTCACACTTAAGTTTGCTGTCTCGTTCTAGCTACAGTAAAAGACAGAGTAAGGCAGATAACCCTACCAATTAAAAACACCGATTCTATAACGCTACCTATTGTTAATGTAATGAAGCAAGCGTAAATCAAAAACATAAAATGTGTTTCTAAATTTGGATGGGTTATACCTTGTGAAATTAATGCCAGCCGTCATGTTTCAATGCGTCAATGTCATGATGGCCGCGTCCGAATCTGCATGAATATGAAAGTAAAGGAAGTTATAAAATGACTACCATCAATAGATCATATAACTTTTGGTAACTTCTAGCATCCTATAACTTCTAGTGTAGTAACTAAAATAAAAGTTCTGAATAGGTACTTTATTAAGGATAAGTGAAATATGTTTTGTTACACAAGTTTATTTGTGCCTTTGTTTAATGATATCCCTTTCTTGTCTTGTGGTTGGAAATTTCATAAACTTTTTCATAATATTGGTGACGGTTCAGTGTTGTTGTTACTTCTTGAATATAGACACTCATGGCCTCTTGGGAAAAATCTAGAGGTTTACCGGTAATACGCTGATAGCTTATATGTGCGTAACATAACAATGCGCATAAAACTAAATGAGCTACTTAAAATGTGAAATTCATGTATGTACAAAAGTAAGTTTGAATAATGAAGTTTCTAACATAATTCTTATTTCTCACCTATTCAAGTGATACTATTTTTGTTCACACAAATGCTCGAAAACCTCTTTATTGAGCCTATATTCTTTGATAAAATTATTTTCACCAATATGTGCAAGTGGATCTCCAAAAGCCTTTCGCACAGTAGCTTAGTCCTTGGTCTCGTTGTTCGTGTTCATATGCACCCGTGGCTAACATATTCCACGCTAAATAAGTTTTACCGGACATATTTATGCACAAATTAATTAAAATTTGTTTTAAACGACACACTTCACAGCATTTCATCCTTCATTAAACTAGTGAGTTACTTTACTACTGAAGTAACGGTTTGCATCGATAGTACCTGTCAAATTTGTAACTCATGGTACCGATTTGTATAGCAAACTGCCATAAACTTTAGTCGCTAGCGAGTTCCTTTATGATAGGTTTCTTACTTGATGTCTCATACTGCCGATTTTGGTTCTACAAGTGACCGCTAGAGGCGCTGTAAAATTTCCCATACAAAAAATTGACGGCGTCGGTATCGAGTAGCGACGAATACTATTGGTTTAAACTCATGGTAGAGCTACAGTGTCTCAAATCTGATCTTCCCGGATATTGCGTGATAACTTTGAACGTATTTTCAATGCGGCATTATTTCCATGCCATTTCCTTCTGGTCTGAGTCTAAACTACTGTAGTTAGTAGTTCTGCGATAGTTAAGAAGTCTGTTCATAGTTTAGAGGTTGATATAGATGCGAAAATTGTTTGTTGGAGTCTAAGAAGTTGATATTATTCTAACGGTAGGCAGGATGGGGCACGTGAATTAAATCTTAGTCTACTGGTAGGAGCCAACTGGTCCTGCAGTGGTTGCGGGTTGTTCGAAAGAGATAAACGACCCCACAGCATAAAGGGCAAAGGAAGGAAAATGGCTCCGCCAGTTATTTAATGATTTCCCATCAGAAAAAAAAAGCTAGTAGGCAGTGCGCATGTAAAATATTGTTTCTGCGGCAACATTTGCCTTTATATGGGCCGATTTTTCGCCCAGAAATAGGATAATCATTATAAAACCTCCAACAAAGTTACCTCTTTTGAAAAAAAAAACACTTGATTTTTATCATTCTAGCAGACATTACGTTAGATACTCATCAAATTGACCACACGGAAAATAAAACCGGCCAAGTGCGAGTCGGACTCGTGTACCGAGGATTCCATACAAAGCGACAAAAACTTTGACTGCGTAGGACCACAGAATTAAGTATATGGTTTTAATTTCTGTGCCTCCACGCGTCCTGAGATAACGGTCTTGACAGACAGACAGATGGACAACAAAGTGATCCAATTTGGGTTCCGTTTTTTACTTTTGAGGTACTGAACCCTAAAAAGAAGACTTACTGCTGCTTAATGATATCATCGTTTAGGAGAAACCTTTTCTCCATCACGAAAGCACTAGTCAAGTAAATGACAAAACGTGTATTTAATGAGGTAGTCACTCAATGAGTTGTTATCATTTACACTAAGGGACACCCAAATGGATGCCTAAATTAATATTGTTGCACCATTGGAATTTCAACTCTTGGTGCTGGACTGAAAGTTGGAATTCAATCAGTTGTGGGTGTAGCTTCGTCTTCGTGAAAGCTGCAATAACGTGCAGAGTTTGGCAAGATGCCACATAGCACATCTGGCTGTGAAAACCGCCAGTCGGATCCGACGAATAGTTCTGGAACTTTAGACCTAAGTTTACTTTGAAGGACTCTAAAATATACCTACAACATGAATTTTAATACTGGAGTTACAGCAACAGGAAGTGCCCAGAAGGCTACAAAGTAGTCCTCAGTACATAATTCCGATCTCATTTTTTTTTGGGGATGGGAAATCATCAAAGACTTGTACTGACTAAACCCCACCCATGTTCCTTTTTTTGCCCTTTATATTCCGGGGCCGCCGTAACGGCTGGCGGCAGCCCCGGCAGGCCCCACTGCTTTGCTAACATCTCTTTGAAGTGAGCGTAGAACACGTACGCGCTGTCGACACGTTTGTCGCTTAGACGGACGAACGGTGAGCTAACCATAGCTCACCGTCCACAGACCCGACGGTGGCCCAGAGTGTCTCCCTGGACTGGAGCTAGGTTGGTTTGAGGTTCTCTTCCTATTCCGATGTTACACTACGGACTTCGATATATCATTTCTATTGAGATTAGGCAATATTTCAATAAAATAACGTGTTAAAATTCTTCAACAAAGTAAAACATTTATTCTTTGCACCGAACACAAGTTACATAGTTGACGCCATAAATCAGAGAGAACATAGATCTTTGAGCGCCATTGTTGCATAAAACTTAAACTAACACTATTATAATCTACTTTATAAATATATTTATTCAACAATTTCCTAATTTATTCATATTGATTATTTATTATAACCTTAGATTAATTGTATTTGTAAGAAGTTCTGAAAGCTCTGTTCTAACAAACTACTTGTTTGTTGTTTGTGAAACTTAACTTCTGGGTCTGACAATGAACATTAGACAACTATTATACAAGTTTGTTTCTAACTTTAGCTAAAGGATCTTTTGTATTTGTTAATGTATTTTAGAATGGAATGAGTGAGATACATCGACATCTGCCTAGCCTTTTACCAACTATGTTGGGTCGGCTTGCAGTCTAACCGGATGGAGCTGTAAGATCTGAGAAAGACTGCCTGTCAGACTTTAAGGCCATTGACTATTATGCTGGGAGCCCCATACGAAAAACAAAACGGAGTCGGATTAGCGCACCGATTGTTCCGTACAAACTTGCGACATTATAAACAACCATATCTTTTGACTGACTAGACTTAGAGGGTTGATTTTAACAGTTCTAAGGGACCACAGACTTAAAATTAAAATAAAAGATTTATTTTGGAACACAAAAACACATGGAGACAAAGGTGAAAAACGATGATAGCTGAAAAATTAAATTATTAGAATAATTGTTCCAGACATGCAGTTGTGTATTTTGAGGGATGTTAGATTGTGAGTGTAGGTATGTGTGGGTGCTGTGTCGGTGTGTTTGTGTGTGTGTATAATTGAGTTTATGACTTTAATTTCAATGTGATACATACACGCGTTCCAGAGATAAATGGTCTTGACAGACAGACAGACAGGCAGAAGGACAACAAAGTGATTCTATAGGGGCTCCGCTATTTTCTTCTGAAGTACGGAACCTTGGAAACGGTGTTTACAAGGCAGATGTCAGTACCATTGCTGAGAGGGCATGCTCTAAAAGGAGAGGGCAGCCTGATTAGTGAGGTTCTTCAGAATAGTAAGGTGCGTAGTACTAGCTAGCGGCGTGCGTGTATGACGAGACGTATTAAAGTACTAGCTTTTGCCCGCGGCTTTGCTTGCGTTTAATTCGGGGTAACACAGTTCCCCTTTCCTGATTTGCAGGTACCTGCTACTTGTATTTTTTGTCCTAACGCCTTATTAATTTATTGTAATAGCAAAGTTAAGTTTTTCCTTTTTTTCCCTCTTTCTCCCTCATTTATCACTTAAAAAAAAGAAAGTTGGCCTATGTCCGTCTCCAGGGTCCAAACTATCTTTGTACCAAAATTCATCAAAATCGGTTTAGCCATGTAGGCGTGAAGACGTAACAAACAAACAACCTCACTTTCGCTTTTATAATATTAAGTGAGGATTAAATTGGACTATGCAAAATATGTATGTCTACGATAAGCATCACCAAAAGGTTGATTCGAGTGATACCACACACGATCTTGAGGCGGCCTGCTTCCTTGCCGGACTGACACCGTGGGATCTGGAGTCGATAGTCTCTGCTTGCCTGAAAGAGTGGCGCTACAATATAAAGAGCATAAGTAGGAACATGGGTTTGTTCTAGTCAATATTATAGAAGTCTGACACTCCTCCCTCACTCCGCACTCGCCCAGAGCGGGTGAATTTATTTAATGACTAGCTTTTGCCCGCGGCTTCGCTCGCGTTAAATTCGGGGTAACACAATTCCCCTTGCGCCTTATTGATTTGTAATAGCAACGCTAAGTTTTCCCTTTTCTTCCCTCTTTCTCCCTCACATCCCACTTTTTTAAAATAAAAACTAGCCTATGTCCGTCTCCTGGTTCCCAACTATCTCTGTACCAAAATTCATAAAAATCGGTGTAGCCATTAAAGCGTGAAGAGGTAACAAACAAACAAACTCACTTTCGCTTTTATAATATTAGTAAGGATTTCCCATCTGTAAAAAAAATTAGACGAGAATTTTTTAGGACGTGAGTCGCCTTTTAATCACCCTCCTCACATGACCAGAACATCCAAGCATACTCTTTTTAATTTAAGTTTTTTATCAATTTACTAGCTGGCGACCGCGGCTTCGCCCGCGTGATATCGAAAAACAATCTTATTTGTTACTAGCTTTTGCCCGCGGCTTCGCTCGCGTTAAATTCGGTAGCGCCTTATTGAATTGTAATAGCAACGCTAAGTTTTCCCGTTTCTTCCCTCTTTCTCCCTCATATCCCACTCTTTTAAAAAAAGTAATAGCCTATGTCCGTCTCCTGTTTCCCAACTATCTCTGTACCAAAATTCATCGAAATCGGTTTAGCCATTAAAGCGTGAAGAGGTAACAAACAAACAAACAAATAAACAAACAAACATTATATTAGTAAAAAGTAAGGATAGTAAGGAAGTAAGGATTCCAGACTATAATCTACCTCTGCGCCAAATTTCATCAAGATCCGTTTAGCCGTTTTGACGTGAAAGAGTAACAAACATCCATACATCCATCCATAAATCCTCACAAACATTCGCATTTATGATATTAGTAGGAAATAGGATAGTAGGATGCTACTATAGTTGATGCATAATGGCTTATGTGATCAGGACTCAATTCGAACCAGAGCAAATGTTCAAACCGCAATTCTAATGAACACGGAATAAGGTTCTCGGCAGACTAACGAGCACAATTTGGCAAAAGGCTGTACATCTGGTTCCGACGGTCGACAGTCCATTTGCCAAGTTCTAGTCGTCTATTTCATATCTAACTTTAGCTTTATCGAGGGCTGCCCTTACCTTGGCCAGTAGGGTTAGCGTTGCCATATAACGTGGCAACACCAATACACTCTAGGGGAGTTTCTGACGCATTTTTTTAGTTTGTATTTGTAGGTTATTTTTATATGTTGATGTTATAACTTTACCTTGACAAACAAAGGTAGCAAGCCGTAGTTCGGATTTTGGCCATGATAAATAATGTGTTCAGACAGGTCTTGTCGACGGGGCGTTCGTGAGCCATTCGTGTTCCACATGCGTGTCAAAGAGATGTCATTAAAGCAGAAAGGATTGCCAGGGCTCTCGCCTGCCGGGGTTGCGGGTTGTTCGAAAGAGATACCGCGGCCCCGGAACATAAAGGGCCAAATACGTCAGAAAAAATCTGACACTTTTCTCCGCTCTACGACGGTGAGCGTATTTGATGATATCTCATAATCATCATATCTCTCTAAAAAAATACTGTTTATAGATTTTATTATTCTAGAATAGATTAATCATTCGTATTTTTCTTGACTGTGCCGTTGGGCTAGTGCTTCTGACAATAACTTTATTAACACTAAAGTGATACTGGGTTTGAGAAATCAGTAATGGCAGGGTCCTTGGTTCTGTGTTTTTCCCGCACCATCTTGTAAGTAAGTGTTATTATTACAATTCTATACGAAACGAGTTCATATTATACTATAACTTGAAATGTCGCCGTGTGCACCACCAAGAATAGGTAAGAATAACTAAACTAGAGTAACAGTTTGCTTGAGGTATCACAAAAGTTATAGACAGAAAGATAATAGTAAAAAATGTCGTCTGGGAAAATACTTGAAAAATAATGATTGGACTTAAAAATACTCGTACGAAATTCTGAAGAGGTTATAACCTGCAGACATAATAATGTCATGTAGTTTGGCACTATTACTTGGAAAATGGCAGATCGAAAGACCCATATTAAAATAAGTATCCTGCATGGGTAATTTTTCAGAAGAAAGTATATAATGACACAGAATTATTCTAGTTATTACAAAACACTTATTAACATAAGAATGGGACAAAATGAAAAAAATATTTATAAAACGAGTCGGAAAACTATTAACTATCAAATGTTTATAACACATGATTTTGATGTTTTTTTTATAAGTCACTCAATTTTGATACAGCTGGCGCCCGCAGCTTCGCCCACGTGATATCGAAATAAAAGTATCCTATGTGTGATTCCAGACTATAATTTACCTGTGTGCCGACTTTCATCGAGATCCGTTCAGCCGTTTTGACGTGAAAGAGTAACAAGCATCCTTCATCCATCCTCACAAACATTCGTATTTATAATATTATATAGTAGGTTTTTCGTGTCGCGGTGTTGCTTCCAAAGTACTCCAAAACGGTTGGATCGATTTGTATGAAATGTTGCGTGCATATCGAGTCTATTTTCCATACCCCTAACTGGTAAGGATGATCTGAACAGAGGATATAACCGCTGGGCGCTGGGAACAGCTTGTGATCTACAAAAGACGGCCAGGACTAACGACTTAACGTGCTGTCTGAGGGACACGCGGCTTGTAATAAGTGGTTGTTCTTACAACTTGGCTGAACCGCCTCCCTAAGTTTACTAATCTTCTATATTATTATATATATAAAAATGAAACCCGTTTCCCGTTGTCACGCCATAACTTGAGAACGGCTAGACCGATTTGGCTGATTTTTTTTTTGTAGTTTCCTAATACTCTGTAGAAGGTTCTTACGGAAAAAAATATTAATAAAATGTCTCGGAAAGATTGAAAAAAAAATACATTTAACTTCAACTTCAACTCTTCATTAATGGCTTTTGTGGACGAGAGAAAAATACATTTAATTTTGCATTTTTAAAAAAACGCGTGTAACGAATGTCAACGTCATTCACAGCCATAGACTATATTGAAAGAGAATTGTTTGTTCGGAAATGTGGTTACTTAATTAAATTCTTTCGCACTACATAATTTACTTTTTTTTTTTTTTATTTAATAAAATTATGAAATTAGTAAAGTCCTTCTCAGTTATGGCGAGACCAGGGAAATAGGGATTCATTTTTATATGGAGGATATTATAGATTCCAGTTCAAATTGAATAGGTACTCATACCTAAGATAGGACAACTGTCAGCTATACAAAATAAAGTAGTGCATCAAAGCTGCGCTAAGGCGGTACGAAGTTCGCCGGGTCAGCTAGTAAGTAATAAAAGTTAGCACATTAGTGGTCAAAGCTACGTCCAAAAGAGGTCTCATCCAAAAACAAGAGGCGAACATCCTCTTAACCTAAAACTAAAGTAAATTCCTAAAATTCTCGACTCAAAGGAACTAGTATTTTGCGGTGCTGAAGCTGAGAGCATTATTTTGAACGGGGATTATTTTTAGTCGCATTGTTTAGGGGTTATAGACTAAAAGCTCAGTGGACCACAAGAGGGTATCTGCTACAACTAAAAACGGGTATTTGGACTAAGTTCAAGCTGTAAATTCAAATCTAGCGTTTCTACGTTGCGGTGTTAGATGTGAATTAAGTAAAAAAGAGCTTTACTCAATTTGATTGATACGAGTAGTTATGTGTTTGAGCCGTTTGGGTTTGAAAACACTAGGGACATGGGGTCTGAGTGCTCACGTAGTATTTCGAAATATCGACGACGACACAAACTATAAATTTATTTAAAATTTTATGTTTTTATTTTTAGTTTGTGTCTATTTGTTAATAATATGTAACATAGAAAAAAATTAAAGTACTCAATTTTAAGGAACGTTTTTTCAGATAGTTTTTTGACAGATTTTTACTTACTAAAACCCACCCATGTTCTTTCTATTGCCCTTTATGTTCCGGAGCGCAGTTGCATGTTCCGAAGCATAGTATCTCTTTCGAACTACCCACAACCCCGGAGAAAAAATGGCTTTCGGTTGTTTTTTCAACAACAATTTTCAACAGGAATAAATAGAATACAATATTTATTTATTGTTGATTGATATGGCATAAGAAGTCTGATCATTCTCCTTTTCCCAACTTTTTCAAAGGTACCTACATAAAGTTTGCCATGGCTAAGTTAAATATGGTTACCGGAGCAATGCCACCCGATATTTAAAAAGTCTTGTTGACAGCCAGGCGTAGATTCAGATTTATTGGCAAAACTTCGTGATTTTAGTTCAATCTAATATGTGGTGCCTAAATTGATTTGTGAAACAGTTTTTTTTTTTTATCAAACTTTTCTTATTTGGGCTCAACAATCTGAAACTTGTTATTTATTACATAAGTTTTTGTTATTACTGTGAAAAGGTATGATCACATAGAATTTTTATTAAATAAATCTTGTGATTTTACTCCGTAGGCAAATTGCTAGGCAGGGTAGAAACGGGCACTGGTAGGAGTGATAAGAATGGATAAAGTAAGGAATGAGTATAATTGAGATAGTTTGAAAGGGAAGCAAAAGAAAAATAAAATGTGAGGAATCTTATGAAAGTAACGTGGGAAAATAGTAACCAAATCAAACCAAAATCTTTTATTTCACACTAGCTTTTGCCCGCGGCTTCGCTCGCGTTAAATTCGGGGTAACACAGTTCCCCTTGCGCCTTATTGATTTGTAATAGCAATGCTAAGTTTTCCATTTTCTTCCCTCTTTCTCCCTCACATCCCACTTAAAAAAAAAAATTAGCCTATGTCCGTCTCCTGGTTCCAAACTATCTCTGTACCAAAATTCATCAAAATCGGTTTAGCCATTAAAGCGTGAATAGGTAACAAACAAACAAACTCACTTTCGCTTTTATAATATTAGTAAGGATAGTCCTATATTGGCACTTATAAAAAGACACCAATAACTTCTTCATTTTTAGGGTTTCGTTTATCAAAAGGAAAAATTGATCCCCTATAGGATCACTTTTTGTCAAAGGGTCTACCAAGACGCTCTATCTCAGGAACGTGTGAAGGTATCGAGTAGAAATGAAACCATAATATAGTCAAGTTTATGGTCCCTTAGACCTGAGCAAAGCCGTGTGATGCACGCCAGGGCCCTTCTAGTAACACCTCTTACACTGCTATTTAACAAGATCTTGGACGAGGAAGGGGTGCCTGAGCAGTGGACTGAATCAGAAATCGTTTTACTATACAAAAAAGGCGACCCAGCAGACATAAGTAATTACCGTCCGATAAGTTTAATGTCCTGCTTTTATAAATTACTAGCTTTCGCCCGCGGCTTCGCTCGCGTTAAATTCGGTATAACACACCAAGCAGACTTGCAGTTTTTGCTCTTGCGCCTGATTGATTTGTAATAGCAACGCTAAGTTTTCCCTTTTCTTCCCTCGTTCTCCCTCATATCCCACTTTTTTTTAATAAAAATTTGCCTATGTCCGTCTCCTGGTTCCCAACTATCTCTGTACCAAAATTCATCAAAATCGGTTAAGCCATTATAGCGTGAAGAGGTAACAAACAAACAAACTCACTTTCGCTTTTATAATATTAGTAAGGAAGTAAGGATTTTCATCATGCCTACTTGATAGAATATCATCGGATTTAGACACATTCCAACCTATGGAACAAGCAGGATTCAGGAAAGGTTTCAGCACTACAGACCATATTTACGTCTTGGATCAAGTGTAACTTGATGTTTTTATGCCGATCGTGAGTCTCTCACTTAGCTTGACATGTCGTCAAGAATTATTGATTAAAACTTTATGCACATGCTTTATTCACTGCTTGTGACTAGGATAGTTAATTAATTCCAGTGGTATTGAGAGGTCCACGTCGAGCCTTTATGTTTCGGGGCCGCGGTATTTCTTTCAAACTACTCGCAACATCGGCAGACTGTGGCCCTGGCAGACCCCTCTGCTTTGCTGACATCTCTTTCCAGAATTCCACGTCCAGGACACGTATTTTTTTTGACGACACGTTTGGCGCAGTGGTTGAGCGATCGACTGCTGCGCTGCGTGTTGCGGGTTCAATCCCCGCACGAAACAAATATGTGTATGACCTACAATAGTTGTTCCGAGTCTGGCTGTTTGTGTATGTGCTTTTAAATGTTTGTAAACGCACCCACTATACAGGAGAAAAGTTTTAATAAAATAATAAAAAAAAAAATTGCGTGCGGGTGGGAATATCATTCGATCCACCCCAGTTCCACGAAAAAAGCCAGCAAGTCTTGGTGTTACTGACGATCACACTAAGAGTACCTGGGTTGCCAAAGTACTTTGCCTAACTACTTTTACTTTTATGAGTATCGCGTGATATCGAAAAAAAGTATCTTAAGTGTTATTCCAGACCATAATATACTTCTGTGCCAAATTTTATCAAGATCCGTGCAGCCGTTTTGAAGTGAAAGTGTAACATAAAATTAGTAATATAGCTGGCGCCCGCGGTTTCGCCCGCGTGATGTCAAAACATCCACACAACCATATATAAATATTACATCCATACATCCTCACAAACATTCGCATTTATAATATTAGTAGGATTAGGTATTCTAATCTTGCAGCAAATATACTCATTGGCCATAGCACTAACTATACTTAATAAAGTAATTACTAACACATAATTCGAACATTTTGCTCTAATGTGTTGGCACGAGCCCAAGTTACCCCATATAGTTTAGCTAAAATAGTGGTTGGCTCTTACTTTGAAATACTGTTGCATGATCATTTTTTGGAGTGTCGAAATCAAAACTCATTAATAAGGTTCCGTACCTCAAAAAGAATAATAAAAATAAATCCTTACTAATATTATAAAAGCGAAAGTGAGTTTGTTTGTTTGTTTGTTACCTCTTCACGCTTTAATGGCTGAACCGATTTTGATGAATTTTGGTACAGAGATAGTTGGGAACCAGGAGACGGACATAGGCTAATTTTTATTTTAAAAAAGTAGGATATAAGGGAGAACGAGGGAAGAAAAGGGAAAACTTAGCGTTGCTATTACAAATCCATCAGGCGCAAGAGCAAAAACTGCAGGTCTGCTTGGTGTGTTATACCGAATATAACGCGAGCGAAGCCGCGGGCGAAAGCTAGTAATTTAATAAAATTAAAAACACGACTGTCATGTCAATAAAATGAACTAAAAAGAAAAAAAAAACAAAATGTTAGTTTTACATTTGCCGATGGAATGTGCAGGAACAGTATGAAAGGGAATCGAAAACGAAACGAAAATTTTCATCGCGGTCGGGGACCAAACCGTACAACACTTTCTTGTATAAAAAGTCCCCCGACTGCGATGAAAATTCACTCCTTTTTGGGGCAGTCGTGTAAAGGTAAGCGTCCACTTGTCGGTATCGCACGCATCGGACGTATCGCATCAAACGGATAAATTTTTCACAGTGCGTCCACTGTATTGGCAGCGTACGGATTACCGACGGTGAGTACCAGCATACGGATTGACGATGCCAGTTCATTCGGATTTTTGCAGTGATCGTACGTGCGGAAAGTGTTTGTGAGAATGGAGGAAAGCGATGAAGAAGTCGTTATTGCTTGTTTATTAGCAGAAGAGGAAGAACAAGTAAAAAAATCTAGAACGACGATGCGGAGAGAGCGCGCGTCCACTGATCGGCATTCCGTATGACGTCATCGGTACGCAGCGCATGTACGTATTGCCGGTGAGCTGTCCGTACGGTGCGGATCAGTGGACGCTATTGTATGAGGTTTTATACAAGGCAAACTAAAATCCGTTACGTGCGATATGTCCGATACGTGCGATGCGGGCCTGTGGACGCTTACCTTAAAAAACCAGCCAATAGCGAGTCAACGAGTTTCGTACAAACTTGCAACATAAACGGCTATATCTTTTGACTGCGTAGACATAAAGAGTTGACCACAGATTTCAGTGTATGGTTTTAATTTCAACTTGATACCATAGACAGACGTACGGACAACAAAGTGGTAATATGAGGGTACTATTGTTACCTTTTGAGGTACGGAACCCTGACTTGTCCCGTCTATCATTCATAAATATTGGAAAGCTTGTTTTAATATTTATAGTTGACTAGCTTTCGCCCGCGGCTTCGCCCGCGTTAAATTTGTGGTAACACATTTCCCCTTGCGCCTTATTAATTTGTAATAGCAACGCTAACTTTTCCCTTTTCTTCCCTTTTTTTTCCTCACATCCCACTTTTTTAAAATAAAAATTAGCCTATGTCCGTCTCCTGGTTCCCAACTATCTATGTACCAAAATCCATCACAATCGGTTTAGCCATTAAAGCGTGAAGAGGTTACAAACAAACAAACAAATAAACAAACAAACTCACTTTCGTTTTTATAATATTAGTAAGGATTGACATAGGCTACAGTTTTGTTGGAAATTGACTTACTTATGTAATATTTGAGAAGCATTTGTTTTAAGTTTTTGATTTTTGTCAATAATAATACGAAACCAACTTGAAAAATCGCTGAATAAACTCTTTTTTTCACAGATGTACCTTTCATCCAGTTCAAATTCTTTCATTTAAAGCTTGGAGATACATTTTAAATTAAAAGACAAAGAAAATTTAACATAACGAAGCAATGGATCTTAGTGAAATGTTACCTAGGGGAAATATCTGAGGGAAACCAGGAAAGTCTCAGTTCCAACCTTATGTTTGTGTTTAAGGTTATAATTAAATAGAAATAAACATTTCTATTGTACCCTGGGTGCCAAGTAGTAAGAAAGCTACAAATTGTAAGGATGTATGTTACTATTTCGCGTCATAAAATTTGGCACAGAAGTAGTTATAGTCTGGATACTTTTTTTTCGATATCACGCGGGCGAAGCCGCGGGCGTCACCTATCCTACTTCCTACTGATAATTTAAATGCGAATGTCTGTGAGGATGGATGGCTGGAAGTATGGAAGTTTGTTACTCTTTTACGTCAAAACGGCTGAATTGATCTTGATGAAATTTGGCACAGAGGTAGATTATAGTCTGGAATAACACATAGGATACTTTTTTGATATCACGCGGGCGAAGCCGCGGGCGTCAGCTATTATTATATAAAAGTAAACCTACGAAAATGACATGATTTCAGATTGACAAAGAGCAGAACAGCTTTGCCCCAATATTAAATAAGTGTCAGATACAAAACCTCCATCAGGTATAGACCTCAAAACAAATACACACTCATCATCATTTTCCTGCCCTTGTCCCATTTCATTTGGGGTCGGCGCAACACGTTTTCTTCTTCCATTCTCACCTATCACACGTCACGGCATCATTTACTCCTTTCTCCTACATATTATCCTTACACAATCCATTCATCTTTTCTTTGGCCTTCTCGCTCTGCGTCCATCAACATTCAGATCCATCACTCTTTTAGTCACATGTGCTTCATCCCTCCTCATTACATGTCCACACCAAGACAAACGACTCCCATTAAATTTTTCAGTAAGAGGCGCAACTTTCAAACTTCCTCTAATATACTCATACCTTACTTTATCCATTCTTGTCACTCCACACATCCATCTCAACATTCTTAGCTCCGCTACATGCAATCGTTTTTCTTTCACCTTTTTACAGCATTCTGACCTATACACTAACACATAGGTATCTTACACAAAAACTTGATGATATTCACTCTTGACTATCAAATAGATGACCAAAACTACATGCTTACAGCCGCACAAAATAGTGATATTCCGCAAAAATCCCGCTATCAAGCCGACCCGACCCACAATGTGCTATAACGGGCCAGAAAGCACTTGCGAAGTATTTGGGACCTCCATTCACGAGGGTAAGCCCTTAGTGGACTTACTAGGTTTATTACGTCAAATGTTGTTGGCCGTGTAATAACAAAGAAAAGCCCATCAAAAACGTTGGTTACTAATTCATCATTAACCGATCATCAAGCTGTTTTACTAACGTTGCAAATAAGTTCACCTAGAAATAAATGCATGCGTAGCTATACTAAACTCAACATGACGAGTCTCGAAACTGACTTACGCGGTATTAATTTTGACCCCGTTTATAACTCGAATGACCCAAATGATTCCCTACAATATTTTGTAGATTTATTGCAATCTGCGCTTAGGAAAAATACGTTTACCAAAATAATACCTAGCAAGTATAGTAACATTAAACCATGGATTACGCCCGGACTGGTTCGCTGTATCAGACATAGAGATAAACTCCACCGAAAATCGAAAAATGCACCGGATAATAAACTACTAGCAATTACATACAAACGGTATAGGAATTTCTGTAATAATCTGTTGAAAAAGCTAAAAAACCAATATGATCAGAGTCAACTACAGAAAGCAGGTAAAAACAGCAAGCTTATATGGAAATTCATAAAAACTAACACTTTTAGATCAAAAAATTCCAAACCAGCCCTTGATCTTCTATCTTCTGAGCTAAGCCCTACTGAAGCAGCAAATAAAGCTAACAACTACTTCATTAACGTAGGAAAAAACTTAGCAGAGAAAATCTTACTTTCTAGTTATTCCATTCAAAGCCAAACTATGACATACGCAACACAAAACTCTTTCGTCTTATTAGATACCGATGTAAATGAGGTAGTAGGTATAATAGATGGATTAAAGGAAATTTGTGCCCTAGGGTGTGACGACATACCAAATAGCATACTCAAAAGATTTAAATACCTCATTGCCCCTCCTTTGACACACATTTTTCAGCTATGTTTAACAAAAGGAATTTTTCCTAAATTGCTTAAAAAAGCCCTTGTTACCCCAGTGTTTAAAGCTGGAGATGAGAGTTGTGTAAATAACTACAGGCCAATTTCAGTTCTAACAGGCCTCTCAAAGATATTAGAAAAAATTATAAACTCTAGATTAATAAAATATCTTGAAAGTAATAAATTACTTTCTGATCATCAATTTGGTTTTAGGCCTAAAAGATCTACAAGCCAAGCTGTTCATCATCTGACTAATTTTATAAGCACTAACCTAGATAACGGCATGCACACAATAGGGATATTTTTAGACCTAGCCAAGGCTTTTGATACAATTTCTTGTACCTTGCTTTTATCCAAGCTGGAGATGATGGGAATACGGGGTGTACAATTGCAACTGTTGTCTGATTACCTCAGCGACCGCCACCAGTGTGTAAAAATAGGTCAATGCATCAGTTCTGAGCTTAAAAATACCTGTTACGGAATCCCACAAGGCAGTATTTTGGGTCCTACCTTGTTCTTAATATATATAAATGACCTATGCAATTTGACACTCAAAAATGGTGTCATTATGTCATATGCGGATGATACAGCTCTACTGTTCGCAGCTAAATCAACAGTCGACGTCTATGATGTTGCACAGAAAGGTTTTAATACTGTGTCTAACTGGCTTCATAAAAATCTCTTAACACTAAATATAAACAAAACAAAATACCTATTATTTACAATGAGAAACGCTTATCCAACTCTTACTAATCTAAGCATTCAAGCGCATAACAATTGTAATTTACATAATGCTGACATTGCATGCACTTGTCCCACTTTAGCGAAAACAGACCATATCAAATATCTAGGTATTACGATTGACTCAAATCTGAACTTCCGCAAACACATCGATTTATTATGCACCAGAGTGCGTAAACTAATCTACATTTTCAAAAACTTACGTCACATTGCCCATTTTCGATTAATTAGGCAGGTTTATTTGGCTTTGTGTCAATCTATCATTACCTACTGCATAACATCCTGGGGTGGTGTCGCTAAATCAATTTTGCTGCCCCTAGAACGCGCCCAACGAGCAGTTTTAAAAGTTGCTACTTTTCGTCCATTCAGATTCCCTACACATCAGCTTTATATAGCATGCAAGGTGCTAACAGTACGTCAATTGTTTGTTTTGAACGTGATCTTATTACAACACACTGAACTTTATTTTAACCCAGTACCCTCAGATAGGAGGAGAAAAGATTTGGTTTGTGCTAACCTTCGGACGAAACATGCTTTTGCTAATCGTTTTTACTTATTTTTGGGACCCTACTTATATAACCAGTTTAACAGAGTACTAAAGATTTATAGTTTAAGTTATAATAGGTGTAATCTACTAGTTCAGGAATACCTGGCAAAACACAATTATGCAGACACGGAAAAACTACTAGAAATTGTGAAATAAAGTCTGTATGTACACACTCTAATAAAAGTCTCTGTTTACCTAATCTACTCTATCTACTTTAACATTATTCGTTAATTTATTTTAACATAATATTATATCTTACATTCGATAAAATAACATAATATTTAATAATATAGAAGTCTTAATATTATATACCTAAATAATTTACTTGTTAAGTCGTTGAAAATAATATGTCTTTTCTATAAGTTAGCTACTAATAAATTTACTAATGTCCTCTTTTTAAAATGTTTGACGTAAATTGATGGCCTGAAACACAGGTTTTTCATAAACCTAGATCAGGCAGGTCTACATAATAGTTAGAATTAATTTTCCTCTATGACGATTAATGTAAATCATAGTTTTACTTATACTTGAATAAATTTTATTTTATTTTTTTATTTTTTTTTTAATTTAGAACATTTACAGTGTTTGGTCAGAGATATAAGAATAGAATAAGGAACATCTTCAATTTTCCGAAGAGGAATTAAAATGGAGGACCTCTTGCAGGTTGCAACTGTCTTCCGTCTTCATCATCAAATCAAATCGGATATTTATAACGTCCTATTGTCGTAAGAACTACATATATTATGTGTCAAAAACAGAATCTGAAGGGTTACCATGACATCTTATAGCAGTTCTTATTCCTGTGTGAGAAAGAGATGGTGCTAGACACCCTGTATTGCTGTGTCTCTTTCCCTCAGTGGAATAAGTTCTGCTTTAAGACGTCATGGTAGGGTAGCTGTTCACAAAGAAAATTCAGTTTGAAACAAATCAATCGACTCTTATTTTTCCACCTTTAAGAGCGGTTTTTTTTCTTTTTCAAATGGGACTTTGAAATATACTCTCCCAAATGACAAAAAATAAAACAAATCGGACGTCTCTGTAAAGTTATGATGAGCATTAAAAAAATACACATGTCGAATTGAGAAAGGTTAAAAAAGGCGGTACTTTGCCGCCTTTTTTAAAATGGCGGCAATGTGTAAGTCAGACTTGCGCACCGAGGGTTCTGCAACATAAACAGCCATATCTATTGACTGCGTAGACCCAGAGGGTTGGTTTTTTCACATGACAGACTTGTACGGATATGGTTTTAATTTCAACTCGATACTTTCACGCGTTCCCACGATAAAGGGTATTGACAGACAGAGAGAGACGGACCATAAAATGATCCTGTAAGGATTCTGTTATTTCCTTTCGAGGTACGAAACCCTAATAAGCGACTCCCACAGGACACAACTATAGTAATAATTCATATTTATTTTAGACAAACTTCCGTACGTTTTTAGAAAATAGTTTTAATAGAGTTGTTAGTACATACATACAAAACTAATAACCCACCTTTTGGCAGTCGGGTAAAAATAAAAATGTTAGTAAACAAAACAAGTAATTTAATACTTAATTACTTAATCTATTTCCTATTTCTGTGCAGATGTACACTTGAAATAATGCAAAAACAAAATGAAATAAGTAATAAAAAACAATAAAAAAGTAGAAAAAGCAAAGAAAATGAGATAGACTAAACTAAATTGGTCCTGTACAAGACCAAAAGGGCCCCGTAACTGGGTATCCGTTAATACTGCTTATTTAAATCCCTGAAATGTTTTCTGGCTTCCCAAACAACCCTTAATTTTCACCCAAGAAAATTTTAATTATAATTGGTTGTTATAATTACCGTACTTCATTAAACTCTCCATAGGCAACCGCTGTAAAATAATAAGGTCATTGTACACACAACGGCACATCAACCTACACAAAACCATTTTAACCTGATCTGTCAACTACGGTGTGCGATCCGTAGTAGAGAGATCAGGTTATAATGGATTAGAATAGTTAGACCTGCCGTCGTGTGTACACTAAAGGAATCCAATTTTCAATAAACTTCCTTGAAAACTGACTCTTATTTAGCTACAATTAGGTTCAACATGCAGTGTGTTTTCCACGCGTTCCTTTTTCTCATTTACCACAACGAGGGCTTTACAAATAAAATCATAGCGATGAATGACAACAAAACTTTTTGTTTAGTTATTTAATTTCTCCGTAAGTGTATTGAAAAACGTCGTTTGACTAGGCTCCAAAACACTATGGCCTAACGGCTCGTGTGTAAATTCCGCCTTGGTCGCAATGACAAAGTTTCCTTACTTGAATCAAAATTTACTATTGACATTTATTACTCTCCGAAATTATTCGACGAACAAACCGACGCGCCTCGGCAGTTTCATACATTAGTTAGGTGACATCAGGTTTAGTTACATCTAGTTCTGAGGAATTGGAGACGTTTGCAATTAGATCTAAGTCTTCAAATTAGTGCTTACGTCTTAATACTGCTGTTTACTAGCTCAACCAGCCGAGTCATTGCCGTTAAGATGCATATAAATCTGCGATACAAGATGAATTTTCATAGAAAAAGTCCTGAATGGTAAATTGAGTTGGGGCCGTGCTGCTCGCTTGCATTAAGTATTGATTAACTTATCTTTCAAAAAGTTACAAGAGAAGTACTAAACTACACTAAGTAGCGTATTTACTATACTAAAATATTATCAAAACAAAAAAAAATATTAGCCAATAAGAGTCTGAGAAAAACCGAAGAGACTCGAAAATTTCCGAACTGCCCCGATGTTAGTCGAACAGAAAACCCGCAATGTCACCTGTCAAGATGAAACGTATCTTAATTACAATCGGTGTTTATATAACCGCACTAGTAATGGACGCTGAAACAAAGAAACGATGGCTGGTTCTGGACTTTTGTGAATTAAACCGGTAATTAAAAATGTACCCTGCTATGTGTACATTTGTCAATTTTTATAGAAATTAGTCCCACTCTAGGAATTTTTAATGTGTTGTGGGTGCGTTTAAAAATCCTACTAATATTATAAATGCGAATGTTTGTGAGGATGGATGGATGGATGTTTGTAACTCTTTCACGTCAAAACGGCTGAACAGATCTTGATGAAATTTGGCACAGAGGTAGATTATAATCTGGAATAACCCACTTTTTTATTTCACGCGAGCGAAGCCGCGGGCGCCAGCTAGTAATATATTAGGTCCTTACATATGAAATTGGCGTTTTGTATGGAAGGAACAAAAAGTCGAATATTTTTTAATATAATATATTTAATTAATCAAAGTATGAACCATTGTTTTCAATGCACTTTTGCCATCTTATAGGTAGTTCATTGATCCCTTTACTAAAAAAACCAGTCGGACGGGAATCAATAAAATCTTTGAAGGCGATTTGGACTGCCCCATCGGAGTTGAATTTTTTCCCTTGCAAAAAGTTATCCAAATTGCGAAAAAAATGGTAATCTGTTGGAGCAAGGTCCGGGGAGTACGGAGGATGTCTAAGACATTCCAATTCAAGCTCTTCTAATTTGGTAGCCGTCTGTTGCGCAGTGTGTGGTCTGGCGTTGTCGTGAAGCAGCAGTGGCGTGGAGCGATTGACCAGCCTTGGTTGTTTAGCCGCTAGCTTTTCCATCATGGTTTGTAATTGCTGACAATAGACATCAGCTGTAATAGTCTGGCCAGATTTGAGAAAACTGTAATGAACAATACCGGCACTAGTCCACCAAACGCTTACAAGTAACTTTTTTGGGGTTAATTTTCGCTTGGGGCAGGATTTGGCTGGCTGGCCAGGATCCAACCATTGCGCTGAGCGCTTCCGATTATCGTAAAGAATCCATTTTTCATCACAGGTAATGATTCGGTTTAAAATACCTTCATTGTTGTGCCGGTTCAGTAATGTAACGCAGCAGTCGACGCGCGTTTGCCGGTTTGCTTCAGTCAATTCGTGAGGTACCCACCTTTCAAGCTTTTAATCTTCCCAATTTGCTTCAAGTGAATTAAAACAGTTTTATCACTAACATCGAAGCCTGCAGCTAACTCGGACGTGGTTTGCGATGGGTCCGCTTCCACAATAGCCTTCAATTCTCCATTATCAACTTGGGTCTCAGGCCGTCCACGGGGCTTGTTCTGCAGGTCGAAATTTCCAGAACGAAAACGTTGGAACCAAAAACGAACTGTGTTTTCTTTTGCAACATGACCGCCATACACATCATTCACCCTTCGAGTCGTTTCCGCAGCACTAGTGCCACGGCGGAACTCGTACTCGTAAATAATGCGATATTTTAAATTTTCCATTTTGTAAAATGAGTGACGCAAACAGAAAAAACAGAAGAAAAAAAACAAATGAATGACGGTCATCGAAGCACAAATACATGAGTAAATAGCTGTACAAATTTGAATTTGGAATTCCTTACCAAAGAGGAGAAATTCGTGATTAAAGTGGCCAGTACGAAAAACGCCAATTTCATATGTAAGGACCTAATATATTATAATCTCACATACACAAACAGTTCCCCACGGAACAAAATACTGTAGAACATACAAGTATTTGTTCCGTGTGGGAATCAAACTTGCGACACGCAGCGTAGCAGTCAATCATGCTGTCAACAGCACGGTTGGCGCAGTGGCTGAGCGACACGACCATTTAATTTTAATATTTTAGAAATTACCCAATCTCAGCTTGACGACATCTATAAGGTGTAAAACTCCCCTTAACGAACGTTCGTTTGAGGCACGGAACAGATATAGGATCATTTTATTGTCCGTTTGTCTGTCTGTCAAGATCTTTTATCTCGAGAACGCATGTAGATATTGACTTCAAATGATTTTTCGTTTAAATGTCACAAGTTGACTCGGGCTTGGCCGTTTTTATTAGTATAATACTTTTATTGTAATACAGTATTACACCCATTTTTAAAAAAGTATCTCATTTTGATCCTAGGGTCCTAGTAAAACACCAAAAAAAACAAAAAAAAAAATTCAATCGATAAGTGCCATAAAACTGCATTTCAATTTTACAATTTCTATTTTCGCGCGTAAAATCACAAAAACGCTTGACGCCATGTTAGTCTGTGGTCATGACGTCAGTTGGTTATGTAAACAAATGCGCTGGTATTAGTCTTTCTGTTTAGTTGTATATTTCACTATAGTTTATGGTATTATTATATGATAGTATTTATTTCTTCCATGGTATTATTACTATTATTTCAATAAAAATTAAAATGTAAAGTTTTTAATACAAAAATAGTAATAGTTACTCAGTTGACAGTTGTCACTTTTTGTTTACATGACCATATGACGTAATAATCATGGCGGACACTGTTTCGCTTAGTAAAACAACAGACTAAAAAAAGTGAAAACTTTGAAATCAATTTTAAAATTTATTTAGTTATTTTATTAACTAAATTTAACATTTTCCGACTGCTTATTGCCTAAGCTATCTGAATTGTATATTTTTTGAATTTCTTTCATATAGAGTAAATTACCCTACAAAATTTTGTCTTATGTTCCCCCATATGAACTTAACGACATTCAACGGGTTAAACTGTCATCCATGAACAGCTTATGTCCTAGCAATTTAAAGTCTACCCATTAACGGTAATCTGTGGACAGCGCTGTGGGCTACATTAGTATTAAATTACTAGCCCGCGACTTCGTCCGCGTGGCATAGTTACTTTGGGCTAACGCTAATTTTAACTCGCGTTATGATCGAAAAAAAACTTTTTCTTTCTTTTCCCTTTCATGCATCTTTCTCCCCTTTTTCTTATTATTTTTTATCCTATGTCCGTCTTCAGGGTCCCAACTATCTCTGTACCAAAATTCATTAAAATCGGTTGGGTCATTTAGGCGTGAAGACGTAACAAACAAACAAACTAACTCACTTTCGCTTTTATAATATTAGGAAGGTTTCATGTTTTCTGCTTGTAATATGCCACAAGATATCTGTTTGTGGTCCTATTTGATAAAATCACAGTAAATAAATATAAACATAATTAAACACGGTTCAGCCGTTCCGGAGGACTACGAACTCATAATATTCCTCTTTTTGGTCTGGGTTTAACAATATCATTGTTTCACCATTTTCTTAAAAAACCTTTTAACTAAACACACAATTTTTGTCTCACTTTACCAAACTCTTGCAATGCACTTTAATTGGGTCAATAAATTTGCCACCAAGTGTACGAACACTTAGAAAGTTGAGAAACATCAAACTACATCGGTGATACTGTTTGCTTTTCAACAGAGGAGTGTTTAAAATTCAACCTTATTTTAGACTCAGTAGAATCCATTAATTGTTAGTCGAGCTAGTAGCAGAATGTTCTTATATACTATGTTAGAGTTATTAGTACTATTTACTTAATTACATGAAGCCATAACTAATTTCAACCAGTGCCTTTGGATGGGGCAGTCGGGCCTGCCAGGGTCACCGCCTTCCTATGTTGCGGGTTCTTCGAAAGAGATGCTGCGGCCCTGGCACATAATGGGCAAAATAAGGAACATGGGTGGGTCAGTAAAAGTCTGATTTTCCCTCCCGCTCAGAACGCGGGAAGTTAATTGATGAATTCTCATAACAAAAAAACACTGTGAGCTGCAGCAAACATTCCCGACGCACTACAATACCGCGGCATCCGCGACAGCATCCTAAAAGCGTTGTTGTATTGTACGCGCAGGAAAGTGTAAACAAGTTCGTTTCGTTTAATGACACCAATAAGCCGCTCGAGTAGAAGGATTGACAGTAACTTGTTTTATATAAATAATTCATTCATTCATCCATAACATGGCCACCAGTGTACGACATAGTAATTTGCAGTGTAAATTATTCTGTAGGACTGTATTAACAAATGTTTGCTCAAACATTTGGGTATGTTGGCGAGTTCAGGAATGTAGGATCACGAATTAATATTAAATGTGTGGAAGATTTAGTACTACGAACATTTAGAGCTGTCGAGAATCTTCTGTGGTAAGATTTTTGCGACGGTGGAAGTACATAAGTGAGTTTGAGTATGTAAAGTAAAAATATCTTCCTCGGTTCTGAACAGAGCGGTGAGAAGTGTCAGACTTTTACTGACTAAAACCCATTCATGTTCCTTCAGGTAAGGTAAATTTAAACCACATATCTACATAAGTCTGTAGTGTTAAAAATCAATTCTACAAAAGCCTACGTGGTCAAAATATATGGCCATTTATGTCGCAAGTTTGTATGGAACCCTAATCCGACTTGAATTTGACCCGTTTTTTATGAATTTCTCAGTTTTACTAAATTAAATTATGAGCTGTGTTGCCAGAAAAGCGTTTATTATGAAATTCTACTTTTGGAAGACATTCTCTTAACAAAAACTTTTTAAGACCAAATAAGAATAAACGAATCAAATCATTACATCAAACAGGAATCCATTTGTTGGGAATTAGCTGTTAGGATACGTTCTGCTTGAACAATCAACCTCAGGGACGATTGTTTCTTAATTTCCATTGAGACCAACTATGAAATGTACTCACTCCAACGAAAATATTTTTTCAAATCGGACGTCTCTGTAAAAAGTTATGCGTGGTCATACATAAATATATCTAATATATAAAATTCTCGTGTCTCAATGTTCGTTGCCATACTCCTCCGAAACGGCTCGACCGTTTCTTATGAAAATTTAATGCATTATTCATTATTCAGTAAGTCTGAGAATCGGTTACTCTACAAATCCCTAAGTGATAAGGGGACCTAAGCAGCGGATGAAGCCGCTGGGCACAGCTAGTATATTTATATGCATTTCATATTGAGAACCTCCTCCTTTTTTTGTTTTCATCGGTTAAAAATGGTTGTGTGCCATGGAATCTAACTATAAAAAGTTACAAGTAAGCAAGCTATCAAAATAAAGAAAGACACGCACGTATCTCATACGTTTCTGTTTATTTCCCAGCCGTCGCACCCTTTGACAAAAATGGAATACAGAAAAACCTAATAATATTATGGAAATCAGTTCCAAACTGGCCGTAGCGTTGCAGTAAAAGAGACGTCAACGAATGTATTACCTTCTTTATAAAATCAACCAGCTGTGTACCAGCCGAAGTAAAGGTTCCGTATGATGACCAAAACTGTTTTTTTTTTTTAAATTAAAGCTTATAGGAGGTCCTACGGGGCCCCCGATCCTACTAATCCTACGTTCCTACTAATATTCTAAATGCGAATGTTTGGGAGGATGGTTGATGGATGTATGGATGTTTGTTACTCTTTCACGTTAAAACGGCTGAACGGATCTTGATGAAATTTGCCACAGAGTTAGATCATAGTCTGGAATAACACATAGGTTACGTTTTTTGATCATCACGCGGGCGAAGTCGCAGCTAATACGAACTAAAATGATTGTTTTTTAGGGTTCCGTAGTCCGTCCGTCCGTCCTCGCTTAATCTCTGTGACCGTTAGCACTAGAAAGCTGAAATTTGGTACCAATATGTATATCAATCACGCCGACAAAGTGGTAAAATAAAAATTTGGAAAAAAATGTTTTATTAGGGTAGCCACCCTATATGTAAAGTGGGAAGTGATTTTTTTTTTAATTTCAACCCTAACGTGTGATATATTGTTGGAAAGGTATTTAAAAATGAATAGGGGTTTACTAAAATCATTTTTTGATAATGTCTATAATTTCGGAAATAATCGCTCCAAAAGTAAAAAACAATGTGTCCCCCCCCCTCTAACTTTTGAACCATAAGTTTAGAAAATATGAAAAAAATCTGAAAAGTAGAACTTTATAAGGACTTTCTAGGAAAATCATTTTGAACTTGATTGACACAACAGTTTTTGTACAAAAAAGACAAAAAGTTGTACAAAATAATTTCCTCCTCCACCTTTAAACTCATAAGTGGGAACACTTATTGTGACGGACGGGAAACTACGGAACCCTACACTGAGCGTGGCCCGACACGCTCTTGGCCGGTTTTTTTTATTTTTGTTACGATTTCGCCGTTGTTTGTGGGCAGATTTTCAAAGATATTATTATGATCGAAATTATATCTATATTGCTTTGGTAGTTTATGAGTCTTCTACAATACATTTTTGTTCTGCTAATATAATTTATCTCTTGGTGGCAAAGGAAAATAAACACTCCATAAAAAATTGTGTAGGATACCATCAGTTGTGGTATATAACTAAAATGTCTTAATAAAAAAAAAAACATTTTTGCAAAAAGAATCGGATTTGAAAAAAGAAACAATAACGACGGAAAATAAAAATTAGGTAGTAGTAGTATAAAGTATGTGGCTAAAAATCGATCGATCGAAGTATATTTTACTGTCCATATTTTTTTGTGTTATTTTGGAAGTCGGTTTTTTATGCATCTACATTAAATGGGTATCTCTCTTGGCCTCAAGCTTGCCCTTAGAACAGAGGTGAGGTCGAGCCTACCCATGAAATAAACTCGGGAACAGAGAGGCAGACAGGGATATATCCAGGGCTGCAGGTTATTTGTATGAGAGACTACGATTCCAGAACACAAAGGGCAAAAAAAGTAACATGGATGGGTTTTAGTGTGTACAAGTCTGACACTTACTTCCGCTCCGCCCACAACGGGAGAAGTCATTGATGATTACCCATCCGAAGTAAAAAAATAAGATCTATTTGTTACTATGAGTTCTTTTCATATTAAATGCACTCCTATTACCATCAAGCGTTAGTCGAATTTGCAACGTAGAACTACAACGCAAATGCGCCACAGCATCGATGCAAAAAGTCGCAGTGGGGCTCAACGGGACTTGTCAAACTTTTGAACAAAGAACTCCGAAAACAAAACACAATCTGCGTTACACAAAATCGTCACGTCCTCGTACAATATAAACAGGGCAACCCCTGTTACCACTAAATGAAAGCTACGCGCCACAGCATCCTTACAATATTATAAAAGCGAAAGTGAGTTTGTGTGTTTGTGACGTCTTCACGCTTAAATGGCTTAACCGATTTTGATGAATTTTGGTACAGAGATAGTTGGGACCATGGAAACGGACATAAGCTAACTTTTTTTTTATTAAAAAGGTACCTGCAAATCAGGAAAGGGGAACTGTGTTACCCCGAATTTAACGCGAGCGAAGCTGCGGGCAAAAGCTAGTTTCACATAAATATTCCTCGATAATCCGCCGAGGGACATCCTTACTAATATTATAAAAGCGAAAGTGAGTTTGTTTGTTTGTTTGTTTGTTACCTCTTCACGCTTTAATGGCTACACCGATTTTGATGAATTTTGGTACAGAGATAGTTGGGAACCAGGAGACGGACATAGGCTAATTTTTATTTTAAAAAAATGGGATGTGAGGGAGAAAGAGGGAAGAAAAGGGAAAACTTAGCGTTGCTATTACAAATCAATAAGGCGCAAGAGGAACTGTGTTAAAGCTAGTAATAACATAATTTAACACAAACTATGGGAGCTTCATAAAAGTATGACAGGTTCGCATCTGGTCTCGTGGCCATCTTGGTTTTTTTATTGGTTTAATATTGTTCTTAATGACGTTGTTGGTTAAAATCAAAGAGGGTTAGGTAATGGAAACAAGTTGTATTCAAAAAGAAATGTCATAGATAATTTAGTGATGTCGCGTGTCCCGTTTATCTTAAAAGATTTAATTTTCTTTAGATAAAAACGTTTTATGACGTGCAAAAGCTTTTTTTCAATACACATCCTTGAAAATTGACTCTTATTGTAGTACGATTAGGTTTAACATAACATGCAATGTATTTCACACGCTTGCTTTTTTCTCATTTATCACAACGTGGGCTAACATTTTTTAATCTCCACAGATAACAATAAACAACTTTTCAAATCCATAGAAATTATTGATATTGCTACTTCTAAGAAAATGCCGGTTGCCGCAATAACTAGTTTGCATTAATAATATTTTTGATTTGCGTTATAGTAGCCCTAATATGCACTTAGTATCGTGAGTAGAGCCTTAGTTTGAAATAATGCCCATGACTTCAATTGCACCCTGTATAGGCATCCGTCTTCCTGTGTGTTTTTAATGTACAGACGCCTGCACATCAAGCTACTACAATCTGTCAGATTTCTTTGATAGATTTTCGACTTTATTTCTAAAGCATAAGGTTCAAGGTTCATTGGGAAAAAATGACAGTTTCGGGTAGCTTGACCTGCAGGCGTCTGTACCTACTGGATTGACATCAGCTTTTCTATAGGTTTCAGAGAGATCCCGTGGTAGCCAGACCTGTAAAATATATTTTTTTAATTTAAAAGTGTCCGTGGGTGTGTTTCCAATGCACCACATAACAGGCAGAGGAAGAGGTGAATCATAATAATGGCTCTTAAGTATTATAAAAAAATCAATCACCGTTCAATTTTAGTCGTCTTACAAACACAGCCCACTTGACATGCGCGCAACAGGATGTTTCCAACTGCGCAGTCCGAGTTTTGCGTTCCAAGGGTAACATAGAATGGAGCGGCGACATCTAACGTCAAAAACGACGTCATAATATTAAATGTTATTTTTGTTTTCAATTACTCAAATGTAAAAAAAAAACAGGTACCTATGTGTGTTCGTGTCCGTCTAGTGCCGACAGGCCGTGTCGACAGCACGCGAGAGTTCTACGCCTCAAAGAGATATCAGCAAAGCAGAGAGGCCTGCTAGGGACAGTGCCTGCCGGGGTTGCGGGTTGTTCGAAAGCGATACCGAGGCCCCCGAAACACAAAAGGCAAAGACGGAACTTAAATAGGTTTTAGCTAGTAAAAGTCGCTCCCCTTCATTCATATAAGTCATTGACATTTAAATAAAACCCACCCGCAAAAAAAAGCTATAAAAACAAAACAAAATGAATCAAAAAACAGTACAAAATTGCTGCAACATCCTTGCCATGAACTTCCCTATTTCCCTGTTAACAGAAACTGACAGACATATTGCTACTCTGCATCCTGTCAGGACCCGCATATATTGATATAGCCCATTCCTCTTCTCCGAAAAGGGTTGATAAGACGCGTTATTGAGCACCAAAGAGCATATAAAGTCAGGAGCCGACAGTGTCAGAGCAAATCCGTGATATTGGCCTATAATAAATCGTGGGACTATCCTGTCAAACGTAAGATTTATCTTTGTAAACACGCGGGATGCTGCGGTGTTTATTTTAGACCTTCTTGCTTGGTTTTAGATGGTTGTGGCTTTACAATGTTGTGGCTGTCTTTGTTTTTGTAAAGTGTAGTTTGGTTGTTCAGCTTTTTTGTGTTTGTTGGGTGTTTGATAAATTTATTTACTTTATTTATTTATAAATTTATTATAAATCAATAAATAGATAAATTTAGAAACAATAAAAGCCTCCTCTTGGATTAATTCGTTTAGCCGGTCACTAAAATGAAATAGAAAAAATCAATACAAACACTACTAAATACTTCACGATAATCCTATTCTGTACATACTTAGTCTACGTTTTTAATATTCATTTCTCCTCACACAAACAGCCAGACCCAAAACAACTACCTGTAGTTCATACAAATATGTGTTTAGTGCGGGAATCGCAAGCAGCAGTCGATCGCTCAGTCAGTGCGCCAACCGTGCCGTCAAATTAGCTTATATTATAAAGGCTTTAGTATGTGTGTATGTTTGTTACTCCGTCACGCTTAAACATCTGAACCAATTTGGATGAAATTTGGTATTTAGATAGCTTATTAGCAAAACATTTAGCCTATGTATTATTGCAGGGTATACATATATACTTTTTATAGCACTCAGGCTACTTTCTATCCTAGTTTAAGTGGTTGAAATTGTGGGGCGCTGATAGTTTGTAGTTATATTTTTAGTCACGTTCTTAGAAACGAGTCATATTGCCATCAACCGGGCACAATTCCAGACTCCATAACTGCTACTGAGATATCATGATGGAAAATCCCAATAATACCTTCCAAAACTGGGAAGCAAACCCAGAACCTCATGCTTGGCAGTCGCGCTTGCAACCACTGGACAACGAGGCAGTCTAAACGTGATCCTTCCATTAAAACTCCCCAACGACCATTAAATTACCACTTCATAACAAAACCATCCAATGATCCCCAAAACAAGCACGTGAAAAACCTGCCGGGGTTGTTCGAAAGAGATAGCGCGGCTCCGGAGCATAAAGAACAATAAAAACAACATGGGTGGGTTTTATTCAGTACAAGTCTGACACTCGGACAACGGGGAAGTTATTTGTTTTAAGCTATTGCATAGCATCTATCGCGGGCCTTGAGCGCGGGGACCGAATCCAGAAATTCCGTAACGAAAAAAACCTGACGCTCCCCACTCCGACGGGCACGGAGGTGTGGCTTGAAGGCCGTGCATTGTCTAACGTCGTTTACACAATACGGTCAGTTATTTCAATCCCGACTCTAATGTTCGAATAGCGTGTTTGGTAGAGAATCGGATAGTCAATCGACATTAAGCTGGATCAAACCCAAGGTCTTGTTTTTCTTTTTGCGACTTCTTTTCATTGGAAGTACTTTTTAAATATTATATTTAGTTTTTTATTTTTTTATTTATTGTCTACTAGCTTTTGCCCGCGGCTTCGCTCGCGTTAAATTCGGGGTAACACAGTTCCTCTTGCGCCTTATTGATTTGTAATAGCAACGCTAAGTTTTCCCTTTTCTTCCCTCTTTCTCCCTCACATCCCACTTTTTTAAAATAAAAGTTAGCCTATGTCCGTCTCCTGGTTCCCAACTATCTCTGTACCAAAATTCATCAAAATCGGTGTAGCCATTAAAGCGTGAAGAGGTAACAAACAAACAAACAAACAAACAAACAAACTCACTTTCGCTTTTATAATATTAGTAAGGATGTTGATAAAAAAATGTTTCTTTTTGCGACTTCTTTTCATTGGAAGTACTGTTTAAATATTTTATTTAGATTGTTTTTATTTATTGCATAAGTTGATAAAAAATGCTATGCAATAGCTTTACCGCGGCAATCCCCGAGTGCCACACGTATTTTTTTTATTTATCTATTAGGTTCACCAACACTTGTATACACTGGTATAAACAAACTAAACAAGCAACATACCAGCAAAAATGTAACATCACTTATAGCTTAACTATGCATGCACATAAAACGTTATCGTAGTTTACAAAATAAAAATAAAAGACTATGGACTTACACTTACTAACAAAATTAAAAAAAAGATTAATAGAAAGAGTACAAGACAAACAGGTTAAAAAAAAAACAAAAACAATCCAACCCAATGAGACTCAATGGTACAAAAAATAAGTTTCATATAGCCTAAATTCAACCACCTAGTCAGACAATGCAGGGCCTAGGAACTAATTGTTCGGGGAGATACTTATAGAAACTAGCTTTTAATTTGCCTAAATTGATGACTTCCCATCTGCAAAAAAAAGGACGTGACAAAACAAGTGTTTTGTTTTGTCACAAATTCTATTAACAGCAACATGTTTTGCTGAGCCCGGCTAATATGAACTCGTACTAATTGCGAAGTGTTTCCTGGTAGCCGATAGACCCACACGTGGAACACCTGTCCTCTGGGAAATATGGCGAACGAGAACGGTGGAGCCGCGGAACAGAATTTATATGCCAGCGGAAATTAGAGAGGGAATTAGGGTGATAATTTAATAAGGAATACAGCTCTGAGACTTTGATTATCTTTCTTGAACAGCAGATGTTTATTATGGAGGATGCGATGAGGTAGAATCATATTTTAATCAATGTTCGACCTGACGCTGTTCTGCAAATTGCTAAAATTTCGTGGACACTGGCGCAGTAAATCTAGGAAGCTGGCTGGTTACATTTTCAGTCTTGTGATACTCGCTCGTTGGTCTTCGACCAAGGCCGCAGTTATAGATGTGAGTTGAGACAGGTGAACAAATAATAGACACTACAGGTTTGGTTTCTTTATTAAATCCTCAAGGGTGGACCCTTTAAAAATTAAAATAACAAATTTCAGTCATCAAGACCTGGAGAAGTAGAAAACTAATACAATCTGAAATAATACAATACCACAGGGATGAAATATCACAATAAAACTGAACTGCACTATAAACTGATACACACACTGATTGTAATTCATGTAAATAGGATTTATAGATTTAAATACAGTTAAGAAAAACAATAAATTAGCACGTGTGGCTGCTAGCTGTGATCCAAATGTAATGAGCCAAAAAATGATTGCTGAAGATGAAATGACAGAACGAAATTCGAAATATGAATATTTAATTTAATTTTTATTTAATGCAATAGGGCCTGTGCCCTATTGTATAGGTCTGTACCTATTGCCATCAACCAGGCATAGATCCAGACACCGTGGTTGCAACTGAGGTATTCCTAATTCTTGTTTTCTCTTCCCTTTTAGGGTACCTTTTGAGGTACAAAAGGTAAAACCGGAACCCTTATTGGATCACGTTGTCGTCTGTCTATCTGTCAAGTCCCTTTATCTCGGAACGCGTGGACGTATCGACTGGAAATTAAAACCTTATTCTTAACTCTGTGGTCTCTTTGTGCTCTAAAAAAATCAACCGCGTGACGAAAGATTTTAAAATCCTCTTCCATAATGTGGGTACACTTTTGCTATTTACAAAAAAGCCTTTATTTCGGTAATAAACTTAAGTTTAACAAAGTTTGAAGCCATTTTTCTCATAATTTTTCAATAGTGCCCGAAAACAGTTCGCATTTGTCATGGCGTCGGCATGACGTCACAGTTAAATAAAAATGACATTGTTTCTATAACAACGTCCCATAAATCACATAACCGTGACGTCATACGCTGTGATCGGTGTTTCAGTCAAAATGGCCGATTGCAGTATTTTAATGTTTTATTTTATTGAAAATCTTAATAATCTGTTATTTTTAAATAAAACTAAACCTGTGTTTACTTTTTTTTTAATATGACTTCTCCCCTGTCATCACTGAATCAGCGATTTTTTTATACTGTCGTCATGCCTGTCAAGAGATATGGCTGTTTATTTTTGTACGGAACCCACGGTGCGCGAGTCTGACTTGCTTTTGCCTAGTTTTTCTAAAACATGGTATATGTTTATTTATTTATACCCAGCAAAATATATTTCAGGTCAACATCATATTTTCGTCACTCAATGCAGTGGATCTTCCAAGGGGATGTATTTTCTCGAACCCAACGTCAGGGACGACCGTTATAAATTTTAGTACGGAGGATTGTACATCAGTAAGTCAGCAAAATCTTCGACTGAAGCAAGAAGGTTATGTTGTTTTTGTCAGGAATAAAGTATCTATTGAAACCGTACTTAATAAGCGAAATGATTATATTTTTTTAAAAACGTTACCCCACATTAGGAATTTCTCCTGTATCGTGGGTGCGTTTACAAACATTTAAACTCACATACACAAACACCCAGACCCGAAACAACTATCTGCAGGTCATACAAATATTTGTTCCGTGCAGCAATCGAACCCGCGACACGCAGCGTGGCAGTCGATCGCTCAGCCAATGCGCCAACCGTGTCGTCAAACTTAAAATTACAGTTTATTTAATTATCTACAAGAAACGACAGTATCAGAGATATCCAAACAGAGACCTGAAACTGATCTAGAAATAGGAGAAAATCAAGCCATAAGTGAGTACTTTCTGATAAAAAAAAAAAAACTATCCATCAAGTATCCGCCATAGTGCAGTAGAGCAAATAATCTAGCTAAAAGCCTGATCAGATGATTGGGTTAAAAAAAATGACTTCTCTCTGAACCCAAGTACAACGACAGGTCCTACATACAAAAATATCCGAAAGAAAATATTTTTTCAAGAAATCCTTCTGGCTGAGGTAAGTGTAAATAAATCACTCCCTCATAGCTCAGAGCCGTCCGTGTGGCGTATCTCTTATATCAGCGCGGAACATATAAAATGTAATGATTTACGCCCTTACGTCTAAGGGAATCCTCGCGTTTAGGGATTGTGTGAGTTTCTTCAGAATTTGTTTTTTGAAAGATTGGGTGTTAATTTGTGACTTTATTGACATGTTTATGATAATTTGAATTGGATTTTTGGATAGCTGTTATGAGTCCAGGGCTCAATAATAACAGCCGCTTGGGTAAATCTTCGGGTTTATCTGCCCTTGTCTAGGTTGGTCCATGGATGAGTGATCAATAAGTATCCGTGCGGAATACACGCGCAGTTTCTTTTTTAAATGTTGCCCCACACTGGGAATTTCTCCTGTATCGTGGGTATGTTTAGAAACATTTAAAATCATTTACACAAACTGCCAGACACGAAACAACTACCTGTAGGTCATTTAAATATTTGTTTAATCGAAACCGCGACACGCAGCGCAGCAGTCAATCACTTAGTCACTGCGCCAATCGGTCCGGCTGTCATTTTTAGATCTTTGACATTCGTTACAGGTAGTCAGTAGCCCGAAAGACTGACAACCGGTCTCACTAAGAAGTATCTTATCACTCAGTATTAATTGGAGTGCAGAGGTCAGAAAGGCCTCATCTAAAATACAGCTGCATCCGGTTAGACTGGAAGCCATACCCAATGTAGTTGGGAAAAAGCTAAAGACGATGAGGAATTTTCGTTGTTTATTTATTTATTTTACGACTAGCTTCCGCCCACGTCTTCGTCCGCGTGGCATAGTAACTTTGGGCTAACGCTAACTTTAACCCACGTTATGATAAAAAAATATCTTTCTCTCCCCTTTTCTTCCCTCTTTCTTTCTTCTTTCTCACATTTTTAAAAAAATATTCTATGTCACTCTCGCTTTTATAATATTAGTAAGGATTTATGTACACTGAACACAGTAAAAAAAAGACAGGAATAGAAAATAGAAACAAAGGTATCTCTTCCAGCATACCTGCGAAAGGAGGGTAAATAAAAAGAGATGAAAAAAAATTGGTTGTTTGTAAAGTAGGTTTACGATCGAGATGTTTACGTGATAACGTCTTATTGCGATCGATCGATTGATCGATCGATCGCGCTCGTGAGGTTTTGGTGTGACACAAGTTTCTGAACATGTCACCCGACTAAAACGATTTTAAAGACGTTATCACGTCAAAAAGAAAAAAGACTACATAAAAATATAAGCAAATGATGCCTAAATACTACATAAGAATATACTTACATACGTACAGGTACAAATATAAATACATGACGTTTAGTGAAAGGAGGATGTAACCAAAGAATGAAAATCTTTTTTTTTTTAGAATGGCATATCTTCAAATTACTTCTCACGCTCTGGGCGGGCGGAGCGCAAGAGAGTGTGAGACTTGTACTTACTAAACCCATTCATGTTCTTTCTATTGCCTTTTATGTTCCGAAACCGCGGTATCTCTTTCGAACAACCCGCAACATTTTTGTGACCTGCAAACAATATCTTGTTTTGCAACAAACTTCGTTTTTTTGGCGCTTGACTAAAATGAAGCCATCGTCAACTGGAACTAATGCCATCGTCTTGTTTTCAGTCCATTTCACAAAACACCATCACAACGTGTTTACCCTGTTACAAATGAAATTCTGGCGCCAAAACATCTTTAGCGTAAGTAAGACCTCACAGTTTAAATTATAATGCTGGCGAGTTTTTCTTTCCAAAAATAAAACACTAAACATTTTTCTTCTAAATTCAAAATTATGAGCTTTTCTCGCGTCGTGGTTCCTTTTTGCAAGTAAAAGTGGAGTTTAATCATTTATTTATGAGCAACTGTACAGTCAGAATAAAAACAAAATAATTAGCGGGTTATATATTTTTTCCTATTTTCTTCGTTTACGGAAGAAACTGCATCAATGATTCATCAAGCTAGTGCTATTATAACGGCAACGTCATAGAATGACAGAGCAGAGCAAAGGGGCCCTGACGGTCTCCTCTGCTTTGCTGAAATCTCTTTGAGACGCGCGTGGAACAAGGAACGCGCCGTCGATACGGCCCGTCAGTACTCGGACGGGCGGGGCGGTGAGAGTATCCATGCTCACCGTCCACAGATCTATGTCTACGGTGGCCGCGAGTCGGAGGGCACGTTTACAAAATTTATAGGCAGGCTTCTGAGGTACAATTAAAATGTTCTTCAAAAACCAAAAATTATAAAAAAACAAAGTTTAAGTTATTTGATAAATTGTCATTTCTATCAGTTTCGTTGAATAAAAAAAAAAACTATTTTATCTGACGACCGTGGTTACCTATTTCTTTTGCTGACTGTACATCGCAAGGTAACAGATAAATATTCTTAAAAGGTATTCAAAATATGGCTATCCTTTACCAAAAATAAGTTTTAATGAAAAAGTTAAATAATTACTTAGCTACCTAACAGAATCCGCTTTGAAGGTGTAGAAAATGAAAATTTGAGTTCTAAGTATCGTGATAATAAAGTGCCAAGTTAATAATTATGAAATTGCTTTTATTCAAAGATTATAAAGATGTCTTCAATAGGATAACATTAAATAGGTTTGACAAACAATTCAGTGAAAAACAACTTCATCAAAATCGAAAACAAACAAACTCACTTTCGCTTTTTTAGGTACCTAAGGATAATAATAATTTAGAGATTAAAAAAAAACAATTGATATGAAAATTGCCATCATGGATTCGTATCGATAATAACTATGATATTCAAATTAAGATAATAAATACATATTTATTTTGAAAAAATGTGACCCGTCACGGGACGCCTGGCAGATGTGAAACATCGACATTATTTTGTAAAAGTAATAATATGCAGAAAAGAACAGATTGTGATAGGAACTAAATATTATGTCATTGAAAACGTCATTATTCTGTTTCATTGTCGACTTACCAAAAGGACATCGTTTTCGTTTTCGTGTTCAACATCATTTATGAATTCGAGGATCGAAGGCACTTTGAATAAAACTCTATTACTGGGCTCGTATGGCAACCCATCCATTTCCAAACCTTGGCAAGGGTTGCTTAACCTGGCTCCCTGTGGTAACCCATCCATTTCCAAACCTTGGCAAGGGTTGCTTAACCTGGCCCCCTGTGGTAACCCATCCATTTCCAAACCTTGGCAAGGGTTGCTTAACCTGGCCCCTGTGGTAATCCATCCATTTCCAAACCTTGGCAAGGGTTGCTTAACCTGGCCCCTGTGCTAACCCATCCATTTCCAAACCTAGGCAAGGGTTGCTTAACCTGGCTCCCTGTGGTAACCCATCCATTTCCAAACCTTGGCAAGGGTTGCTTAACCTGGCCCTCGTGTGGTGAATAAAAACCTAATATGCGAAAAGATGGCCGGATCGAGTGGGAGAGAATCGCACAGTCGATTGCGCATGGCGACGCGTCGCCACACCGGACACACTGCTGCATATAGACTGTATATACAGCGTGTTGTTTTGCATCCTCGCCAAATTCAAGGACGTAACTATGCTAATGATTCTCGACCCGAATCGATATTAAAATAAGTAGATTTTTTTTCGACTTTTTTTCGTATTTTCGGAAATCGGTAAGTGTACACTACACTCGGACGATCTGCTCCTAGCTTTACGCGCATCACGTATGCGCCGACGCTCACGCACACTGTTCTGTTTGTTCTTTAGGTGATTCTGAACTTTTGAAGTGGAGATATTCTGTAATACTGTTAAATTTAAACAGACAGAGACAGATCATAAAAGCACCGTATTATTATTATTGATCAGGTACCGTAATTTTAATTAATTATTTATGACTTTTATTAGCACCTCCTAAATTTTGGCGAGGATGCAAATCAACAGATTGTATATACCATCGTATAGCAGAAATCGGTTTTACGTGCGGCTATAGATGTTTCACATCAAAACGTTGTCCCACACTAGGAATTTCTCCTGTATCGTGGCTTTACAATTATTTTAACCTACATACACAAACAATCAGACCCGGAAGAACTACATGTAGGTTATACAAATATTTACACCGCGCGGGGATCGAACTCGTGACACGCAGAGCAGCAGTCAATCGCTCAGTTTCTCCGCCAACCGCACTGTCTTGTAAAAACTGGCTTTTATGAGATCATAACAGCAGTTAAAAATCAGTGTATTTAAAACAATTTTTCCTTTTTTAGTATAGTTTGCAAAAACAACAAAAAAACATGCTGTATAATTTTTTCTTTATTTACAAGCACTACTAACACATTCCTCTCAGCCAATTTCCTGTTCCCATTAACCCACAAACTTTTCCCCCCTTTTGCAGTAACGTGCACAAAAACAAAGAAATGTCTGTCATTAAATAAAAAAAAGTTCCTTATTGTTTTACCTATGATTGGCGAAAACTCCCGAAGCGGTGCTAGTTAGCCGCGAAACCATTTTCCCTAATGCAAAAGTTTACGACATTTCCTTTGGCGAACTTAGGGCGTTATCACATTGACAATTTGCTAACCCATTTTTAACCGACTTCGAAAAACGAGAAGGTTCTATGTTCGACCGTTTTTTTTTTGCGTACTTCCAAGGTGGTTCCATGTCAACTTTTTTATATTGCTTGTGTAGTTTATGAGTTATCATCTATACCAAATATTTTTCTTCTATATCTAAATCTATATCGATGATCTGCTAATACCTTATGGCCAATGCTAACAGTCCAGAGTCCCACGTCTGCGGTGGCTGGGAGTCGTCTCGCGGCTCCCGACGCTCAGAGCGTCTCCCGAAATATTACGCCTACGCTTCATTTGATTGTATTTACTCAACATTAATGATGTCTTGTAAAAATATTATGATTTAAAAGAGTGTCTATGGAGTCTCTTGACCATTCTTCTTCATAGATTTCTACGCTTTGGACAACTACAGTACTTTTACAAGTTAAAATGATCTCTTCATCTTTTTGATTTTGACATTTAAAAGTACCTGTATCGGCCTAATTATAATAAACTAGCTTTCGCCCTCGATTTTGTCCACGTGGTATAGTTACTTTGGGCTAACGCTAACTTTAACCCGCGATGATCGAAAAAAAAATCTTTCTCTCCCCTTTTCTCTCTTTTTCTCACTTTTTTAGCCTATGTCCGTCTCCAGGGTCCCAACTATCTTTGTACCAAAATTCATCAAAATCGGTTAAGCCGTTTAGGCATGAAGACGTAACAAACAAACAAACTCACTTTTGCTTTTATAATATTAGTAAGGAAGTAAGAATATTAGTAAGGTTTGAGCTTGACAAATTCGCTAAACGTTAGTGTGATCACGCTCTTAGAGCACTTAAACATGCGAATTAGGGATTGGTTAATAAAACATCCAGCCAAATGTGTAATGACTTTGACGTCATAAAGACACGAAGGGAATGTGTTCCTGTTATTAGTGTCAACTGAATGGAAGGGGAGAGAATGTAATTAAATTATCGACGGTGCATAATTTTCAAAGGAGTTAATTTTAACAGCTTATCTCTCGTTTCAGCAGATTTAGACGGGTTATGAGTCGAGCTAAACGATAACTGACAAATGCTTGCACTGTTGACTGGACAGGTCCACTCAATCTGTGTGGTGCTTTCTTAAAAACACCACTTCAGACACTAATCTGCATAGTCCTAATGTAAGTTGACCAAGATTTTTTGTCTGGACCTTAAAAGAGACCTCTGAGTTTGTTTCGGCTGTTTCTTCTCAGAGTAGTCGGGTACGAAACACCGGCCTCGTCTACTTTTTAAAAAAGACGTTTAAAAGTGTTTGTGAAAACCTACTTGCAAAATAAACATCATTTATCATTTGACGTGGCTGTATAATATCAGTCACTCGGGTCGATCTTTAGATTGAACCGTGCTTGCCTAAGTAGGTCAGTGGATGGGTGACCACCCATTACATACCGAGATTCCTCCGTGCCTCAGAAAGCACGTTAAGCCGTTTATTCTGCGCTTGATCTCTCTCCGGTCGTGTCCCACCGGACTATAAGAGTGAGGGAAGCCTGCGCACACACTTGAGCACTAAAACGCGCAGCAATGTGAGTATCATAAGTTTTTCTTACTATGCTTAATTGCTCATCCTACTTGTAGAAAAGGAAGAGAAATATAGCTTTTTAAAAAGTGTGTCACTGCGGGTGCCAACTGAAAACCAGCGTTGGGTGTCTGACGCCTAGCATATGCTGAGTTGGTAACCCTTTCGTTATGGGCACGCTCAGCGCAACCTTGTCCATGTTTTTCCGTTCTGTGTACCTTTTTTTCTTTTTGCTGTTGTGTTGTGTCTGTTTCGAATAAATATTTTTCTATTCTATTTTCTATTCTATTCTTTGCGTCCATCGGATCAGTCGGGAATTTCTTTTCAATCGTCACCTTACACTAGGAATTCGTCCTGTTCTGTTTGTGCGTTTAAAATCATTTAAACTCACATACACAAACATCAAATCAAATCAAAATCATTTATTTCAAGTAGGCCAGTTACAGGCACTTTTGAACTGTCGAAACATTGACAACAATAAAAATGAAGCTACAGTCCCAGTCACAAGGCATAATAATTGTGAAAGTACTGTAGTTGCCCATTCCAAAGCTTAGATCTATATGGAGGAGAATGGGCAAGAAACACCATGGACACTCTTTGAAAAACTTACTGTTAATTTTATCTAACCTACGGCTTATCAATAAATATATATATACAATATATATATATACAGGGTGTCTCGTAAATAATGGATCAAACGTAACGGGTAGGTAGCTTACCTGATTGCCAACTTTTATTTGAAATGCTACACATTTTGAAGATAAAAGTTTAATTGTGCACACTTTTTATTGTTGTTTTTTATTTTGATGATTTAGCACCTCTCTCAGGTTCATAGCAATATCTTTGTAACGACTAGGACTAGACGTAAGTTTTATACCAATTTGCAAACCTTATTAAATGGACAAGTTTTTGAAATAATGGTGGTCATTCGTGTCATACAATTTTTTTACAGGAGATTTTTTTTAATTTTGGTCTTTTCATCGTGACAAAAAAATCTTTTCAATTCAAGATTTTTTTCTAAGGCAAATAAAACGATTTGAAAACAAAAAAAAATCTTATAACATTAGTAAGCTATTCAGAAATGTTTAACAAAAATTTTAAATAAAATTGTTATAATTTGCAGCAACAGCATAAAAAAAACTGAACTCTGGTAGAGAAAATTAAAAAATTCGAAAAAAAAATAATATCTCTGTTACCGTAACGGTTTTTTTAAAACCATTCAAATTAGTTGTTGGCAATCAGGTAAGCTACCTACCCGTTACGTTTGATCCATTATTTACGGGACACCCTGTATATAAATATTGTTACAAAACCATGGTTACATCATTCGTGTTAATATGGTAAACTATGTGAGAACGATGTAGCAAGACGTGCACATTAAAAGTGTACATAGTAAAACAAAAAGAATTTCAAAAATAAATAACTAATTCAAATAAGCCGGACCTAGAACAACTGTGTGTGGTGATAATTTAATACTTAATATGAATGTGAACACAGTAATAAATGTTTTATAACTGCCAACTAACTGTTTTGCAGTTTGGCAAAAGTTTTACATAATACTAGCTGGCGCCCGCGGCTTCGCCCGCGTGATAATAAAAATCCTGTGTTATTCCAGACTATAATCTACCTCTGTGCCAAATTTCATCAAGATCCGTTCAGCCGTTTTGACGTGAAAGAGTAACAAACATCCATACATCCTCACAAACATTCGCATTTATAATATTAGTAGGGTATAAAGTAGGATTCGTATACAGATTTTGATTAAATAAATAAAAAACATTGTTTGTGTAGTATTAGCAGTAGAGGTACACCATTGACTAACACCCGTTATATTTTTAAATTCGTACAGTCCACCCAAAGGTTGTCTGGAAGAAATCGCTATCGGCGATAAGACCGCCATTGTAACCATAGAATTAGCAATTTCTGTAAAACTGTTATGTTTCAATTTTAAAGTATATTCAATTCTATATTTAAAACAAAAAAAAATACGCTACATAGGCCACGAAAATATTTTTGGAGGTCGAACAAGCGACTCGCAGCGCAGCAGTCGCTCGACCATTGCGAAAACCGTATGTTCCCAGTATTGATGAGTTTCTATACAATCAAGATAACTTAAAGTCATAGTATAAAGAGGGGAAGTAGGTTATCTCCGGCCCAATCCGCGATATAATTGCCTACTGTCATAGGGTTGTCACTTTTAGCTAAATTTTAATTCAGTACCTATAAATTGGCAAGGGTCGAGAAGTTGTATTTTTTACTTTTATTGTCTGGGTACAGGGTTTGTCAGGCCTCACTAATTTGTACTATCACAAATTCTTTAGTTTAAAGCCCAGCCCTGTCACAGATAACACATCTCTTATTAGTAAATAAAATTCAACAATGGTTTTCCTATCAAATATAGAAATGTATTCAAGATACAGAGCAGCATTATTTATAACTAGCTTCCGCCCGCGGCTTCGCCCGCGTGGTATGTTGATAAAAAGCAGCCTATAGCAAAAATAACCAAATCGAAGTATAAATAAAATTAGGTAGGTACGTCTCATTTTTAAGGTTACGTCCCCAATGGGTAAAAACTCTATTACTAAGTCTTCGCTGTCCGTCCGTCCATAGGTAATGGTACGGATCTAACTAATAGGTATGTATTATGAAACTTCATAAAACCTATGTTTTATTACATTTTATGTAATTAGATCTTATTGTACCTATGTTCACAAATAAAGGATTTAAAATTTAGTGTGTAAGCAACGTGTCAACTCAACGTACTCTGTGTTCACGCGTCTGCCCGTGTTCGGGTCGCACACTCGAGCGATGAGCGACTTGTTCCCTCACCCCGCCCGCGCGGGCCAGCCTAGTCACGGCGACACGAAATTAATTCTGTTGCGCGTTATTTTGATTTTGCTATATCTCCTAAAGTTTTTATTTAATCTGCATGATGTAAAGGTAAAAAATAATCTTCATGAAATGTTCATGCCAACCAACCTATTTAAAATGATAAGGATTAATACTGTATTTGTGTAAATAGCTTTCCAAGTTAGCGCTTTATAATTGCCCATTTGTTAAAGTATTAAAATGGATATAGTATGTTATCCTTAAGATATAGACATATGTCACCGCTGCTTTTCTGTAGACCTATATAAGATACACAATTACACCATACATTATTTGGTTATATCTTAAAGGGTTTAGGCAGCGTTTTCGTTGAAAGCTCCCAGACAGCATACTTTTTGCCGACATCTTCAACAAATATCGTTAATGTACACAGAAATAAATACAAAAACTTAACAAATTATATACTAAAACCTTCCTTAAGAATCACTCTATCTATTAAAAAAAACCGCATCAAAATCCGTTGCGTAGTTTTAAAGATCTAAGCATACATAGACACACAGACAGACGGCGGATAGCGACTTTGTTTTATACTATGTACCTAGTGATAAAAAAGATAAAATAAACCGAGCGAAGTTTATTAGGTAATCTGAACAGAGACAATTCTGGAATTGATGAATTATTAAGACACCCAAACACACAGGAATACTTTCTCCCGCGATTATCAGACATTTTTGATTTATTTAGCGGTGCCGAAAAGCCGTGACGCGCGAACCTCGTGCAGTGTAAATGTCATGGCACATTATACCGGCACCGCAACAGCACCGCTCCAAACCAGCAATTAACTTGTCATTCAATTTAGAGCATTAAATCGTGTGCAGTATAATATATTTCATAATGTCAATATGAAAAAGCCAACGGCGGGCAGTCAGCGCGCTTGCCGCTACCACACGACTGGACTCGCAGCCCGTGTGCTACAAGCGAGCGGACCTTGTGCGCACAGCGCGCCGACAGCATGCTTGTTACGCGCCGACTCCAAGTCGGCAGCGAAACAACGTCATTGCGTCGTCGCACGTCGCTAGTTCGCGCAATGTAAACCGAGACATTATGAAAACGTGCAAGTCCTAGGCGTGTTCAATCATAAATGCCTTGAAACAATATTGAGTTCGCGGTGACAGCAAGCTTGCACCTCGCGGCCACCGCGCGGACTGTGAGCTTACACGTCGCAGCCGGCGCGCGGACTGCGAGCTTGCACCTTGCGGACAACGCGTAGTTAGCGCGCTGGCAGCTAGCCGTAGTCTAAATTCAAGGCGACGCCGTGCTGCAGCTGTGCAGTTGCGGTGCCGGTATAATGTGCTATAACCTTTAGCCCCGACTGGCGCACCTCGAAATGAGCCGAGATCTTGTTTAGTGTGCGTGCGGCGATGCATAGATACTACGGCGCACACATACAAGCCGCGCGCGGTGCGTTTGTATGAAGATAACCTACTATCTGTCTTTATTCTATGTTAAAGTGAAACTTTTATTACATCGTCTCAAACTCAAACTTTTTCGTCTGTGTGTTGCATGTCGCGTGACGGTCGGCCGCGGAGTAGGGACGTCTAAATGTCTATAATGTGAAAAAAAGTTTCACTTTTACCGTGGTTTCATAAAACCACACAATCGTTTTTTCTTTTATACCTATCGTTTTAAGTTTCATGGCGCTTCCACCTCAATATTATGGTCGTTTCTGAACTGACGACCAACTTTCACCAACAGCGCAACACCAAGGAGAAAACGAATTTCTGAACTGTCCTGCGAATTGGGAATAAAAATATCAACGCTGTGTTTTAGTAAACGACACTCACGGGAATTAAGCACAGCCATGCATGTGCTGAGAAACAAACAAACTTTATATTTATTCGACTTATATGAAAAATATTTAATATTTATAAAATACTAGCTGTTGCCCGCGGCTTCGCTCGCGTTAAATTCGGGGTAACAAAATTCCCCTTTTACTGATTTGCAGGTACCTGTAGTTTCTGCCCTTGCGCCTTATTGATTGTAATAGCAAAGCTAAGTATTCCCATTTTATTCCCTCTTACACCCTCACTTCCCACTTTTTTTAAAAATAAAAAGCTTAGCCTATGTCCGTCTCCAGGGTCCCAACTATCTCTGTACCAAAATTCATCAAAATCGGTTCTGCCATTTAGGCGTGAAGACGCAGACGTAAGAAACAAACAAACTCACTTTCGCTTTTATAATATTATTAATAAGGATTTACCACAGTTTCTTATCTCCTCGCCTTATGCTGACACAAAACCTTACGATTTAAAAATAACTTGGGGTTTAAAATATTACTGAACTGATTGTAAGGTTGTTAAAGAAACTACGTAATAGTATTTCATCAAGGGGTCGAAAATTTCCACTTTAGCAGAATCATAATCCTAACTATATAATATTAATAGCGGTTGATGACAGTTTTATTTAAAAAAAATACACAGATAACAAAACACTTTTAATTACAATCAATTATCAACAAATATAAATTATACACAAGAAATATAATTAGAATTACAAATACCGACAATACAGAATACTTGCAAAATGATGTTATCACGACGGCTGCTGGAGACGAAGTAAGGGACGAGCACTGGCTGCGGTTGCCTTTTATAGGCGTTGGGCGCGGTAGTTTAAAAAATAACGGCTATACGCTAATACGGCCTCTCCTGACGTGTGGTTGTCCTCAGCCACACTGTTCAGATGATGGTCCTTGTTCGTTGCAGTCACGGTCTTCGGCAAGTGGACTCGGGCGGCGCGAAGGGCTCATGTCTTTAATGGCTGCATCAGTAAGTGGACCCTGCTGTGTGTCTGCATCTCCACGACTCATAAGGTCTTCACTGCTTGGATCATTGGCAGATGGAGCTGCAAGACTATCCTCTTCAGCTAAAAATAGGAAAAAAAAAACGCATTAGTAACATCCTTATTACTGAATCTATTTCTGTTGTATTTAAAATACAACACATCTAGCCAGAGGCACCCAGTTAGCATATCATGGCAGAGCCAACGCTCCATGCCCTTAACAACAGACAGAGGCACCAAGTTTGCATGTCTCGGCAGAGCCATCGCTCGATGCCCACATCAACTGACAGAGGCACCATGTTAGCATGTCATGGCAGAGCCACGCTCCATGCCCGTAACAACAGACAGAGGCACCAAGTTTGCATGTCTCGGCAGAGCCATCGCTCAATGCCCTCATCAACTGACAGAGGCACCATGTTAGCATATCATGGCAGAGCCAACGCTCCATGCCCTTAACAACAGACAGAGGCACCAAGTTTGCATGTCTCGGCAGAGCCATCGCTCGATGCCCACATCAACTGACAGAGGCACCATGTTAGCATGTCATGGCAGAGCCACGCTCCATGCCCGTAACAACAGACAGAGGCACCAAGTTTGCATGTCTCGGCAGAGCCATCGCTCAATGCCCACATCAACTGACAGAGGCACCATGTTAGCATGTCATGGCAGAGCCACGCTCCATGCCCGTAACAACAGACAGAGGCACCAAGTTTGCATGTCTCGGCAGAGCCATCGCTCAATGCCCTCATCAACTGACAGAGGCACCATGTTAGCATGTCATGGCAGAGCCACGCTCCATGCCCGTAACAACAGACAGAGGCACCAAGTTTGCATGTCTCGGCAGAGCCATCGCTCAATGCCCACATCAACTGACAGAGGCACCATGTTAGCATGTCATGGCAGAGCCACGCTCCATGCCCGTAACAACCACTGTGAATGTAAACAAGACTCTTTCAGCCTATGTAATCAAACACATTTGTTACAACACACGATCACAATTAAATAGAAAAGTAAATCAAAGGTTCACTTACTATCAAAAAACGTGGTACACGACTCGGGTGTCCACTCACCTCGCCAAGCAACCATGTGCTCGGCGGCAGCCGGAGTGACTTTGACATACGAACCAGTTAGTAGCTCTAGCTCGTATCTGTCGTGGGGAAGGATTTTCACCACACGATATGGCCCTCGCATCCCTGAGTCCAGCTTGCCTGTAACTTGAGAAGATTTTGTTACAAAAACATAATCACTTAGGTTAAAAGTACGTTTGACTTTTCTATTCCGATTCACGTACTCATCTTGTTTACGTCTATTCTGGTCTAGCAGTTCGCTAGTGCGCTGCCTTTGTAATTCTCTTAATCCTTCGCGATTTGGTCGCACGTCATTGTAGCGACATCGCGGACAAGAGATCGTATGACTGGCGTGACTGCTTCAACACCAATAAGTAGGTAATTGTAAAGGTGACATCAGAGTGGTTTTGTTTTTAGTGCAGTTAATGACAAGCTGCATTCTCCACAAAGAATTGGACCATTCACTTTCCGGTTTAGACGCTTCTACGCGTAACATATTGAGCAAAGTACGACAATAGCGTTCAACCTGACCGTTTCCACTATGCATCTGAGGAGTTACAAAGTGAATTTCGCAGCCCATTTCAGAAATCCAGCTCTGAAAACTCGCACTCTCAAACATTCGTCCTCCATCGCACACAATAAGTTTAGGAGTAGGTACCGAATAGGGAGACGGCATTTCCAAACATTTGTTTTAATTCGTTGGAATCTTGTCTTTTTATTGCATAAAACAAACAAAATTTAGAAAATGCATCTACAATGAGTAGTACGTACTTTTTATCGTTTGACATAGGTAATGGACTAGGTATTTACTCGAATTTTCTTGTTCTTTGCCCCAGTGAAATTTAACGTTAGCTCGTGTTAAACTAGCAATGGGCGATGACTTATGCGTAGCCGGGTATATAACGACGGAAATACCCTGCCAAACCGAACAACTGCCGAACTTGTTTTACATTTGTGGGCACAGGGGACTCGATTAAAACTTATTTTATGTTCGCTCGGTCTAACCTGACCTTCTGATATAGTTCGTCCAAGGTACTCAACGTCTGTAGCCACAAATGTACTTTTCCTTAAATTAATAGAAAACCCCGCGGAAGTGAGTGTTTGTAATGTCTATAACAGATCGGTGTCTCACTCGTCAACTCAATGCGCATGTTACTCGTTGAGACTGTCGATAAAGCTGTCCCAATCATAAAAAAATCCTTAAACTGATTAACTACCGACATTATTTTTTCACGTTCTTTGCCTACAAGTGGCGTGTTAACTGAAAAATCTTCACTTGAGTTGATGAGCAATACATTTTGACCAACAGAACTGTGAATACGCGTTAAACGTTGTTCGTTGTTTGCACGAATGCACGTTACCCCTTCGCGGTTCAAAACATCTGTACCTATTAGTACTGGTTCGTTTAAGCACTTTAAAGGAACAACAAAAAGATCTACCTCTAATGAGATGTCGCTAAATTCAATTACTAATGGTACGCGGCTATTGCACTCAATATTTTGATCGGCTATGCCCCGTAATACTTGGTATGTGGGTAGTCGAGTACACTTAAAATATTTAAGTACCGCCTCAGAAATAAGCGAAACGCGCGATCCGCTGTCTATCAATATGTCTGTAGGTATACCCTGTATAACGGCTGTTGTGACGTCACTGTCTGTAGAAGCGCCTTTCAACTCCGAACAAAAATTTACGTTGTTTTTATTGCGTGTTCAGGATCTTTGTTTAGCAAAACAGACAGAGGCGTCATGGCCTGGCTTCTTACAGAATGAACAAGTCGAGTTCGATTTGTTATTATGTCTTTCTGTTAATTCTTCGGTTTTAACGGTTTTCGAGCGTTTAGGACACGCGCACTGCAAATGACCCACATTACCGCAAGAAAAGCACTTTATTTCGCGACCTTGATTGTTATGCTGGCGTTTTCGAGAGTTTTGATCAAACTGTTTACTTTGGTTAGATTTTACAGAGGTGACAAATGACTTGGAATTTGGCTTGGTGTAAATAGAAAAGAATTCAACAAGATCTTTAGTCGTTAAATGAGCGTTAGTCGCGGCGGCGCGTACTTGTGCGTCGGTTACACCTCGTATGACAATTGCGCCTGTTAACTCATCGCTTAACCCTCTAACAATATTTAGTCTCAAGATGGAACGCCTAGCATGTTCTGCGTATGTAGAATATTTATCGGAATTGGTACTCATTACGTCAAACAAAATATTTATTAAAGTTTGTCAAGCTATCATTGAGACTGTAGCACCGTACTTAGCCTTAATATTTAATTTGTGTGTGGACCAAGGAGTTTTCCCGGACCTTATGAAATACAGCAAGGTAATACCACTTTTCAAATCTGGGGACAGTAAAGACACCAATAATTATAGACCCGTATCCGTTTTGCCGGTTTTCAGCAAGGTGTTTGAAAAGGTAATGCTTAATCAAATGCTCAATCACTTTAACACCAATAAGATCTTACATGAAAAACAGTATGGTTTCACCAAAGGACGTTGTACGACTGACGCTGGTGTTACCTTGTTAAAACACATATTTACTGCGTGGGAAGAGGCACAGGATGCCATAGGAATCTTTTGTGACCTTTCAAAAGCGTTTGATTGTGTTAGCCACGAAACCCTACTCTTGAAACTTGAACATTACGGCCTAGGAAAACTTGCGCTTAGTTTAGTAAAATCATATTTAAATGATAGACAGCAGCAAGTACAAATAAATGGTGTCAATTCAATGGGTTTAAATGTAAAGATGGGTGTACCACAAGGATCGATATTAGGTCCCTTCCTCTTTTTAGTATATATTAATGATCTACCCCATTTATTTAAAAACCAACCACAAATGGTGTTGTTTGCTGACGATACCTCTTTAATATTTAAGATAAACAGACGTGCCACAAATCTTGACGACGTAAATAATGCCCTAATGCAGGTACATAATTGGTTTACCGCTAATAATTTAGTATTAAATGGGAAAAAAACGAAGTGTATAAGATTTGCTCTACCAAATGTCAAAAACAGTGAGTGTGACATAGTATTGAATCAAGAGAAACTAGAATTCGTCGAAAAAACTGTTTTCTTGGGAATAACACTCGATTCAAAGCTACAATGGGGTCCGCATATAACATCTCTTGCAGGACGCCTTAGTTCAGCAGCATATGCTGTTAGAAAAATCCGTCAGTTTACTGATGTAGATACCGCGAGGCTAGTCTACTTTAGTTATTTTCATAGTATCATGTCATACGGTATTTTACTTTGGGGACGGGGTGCAGACATCGAGTCTATATTTATTCTGCAGAAAAGAGCCATCAGAGCCATATATAACCTACGTAGGCGAGATTCTTTAAGGGAACAGTTTAAGGATATTAACATCATGACAGTACCTTGTCAATATATTTATGAAAACATCATGTATGTCAGGAAAAACTTGCATATTTTTAGTAAAAGAGGTGACAGACACAATTATAATACTAGAAATAGGGACCAATTAGTTCAACCAGGTTTCAGGTTAGCTAAAGTAGACTCATCTTTCATGGGGTACTGTTTAAAATGCTACAATAAAATACCTCCCCACATTCTTCAACTGAATGAAACGAAATTTAAATCTTGTATTAAACGCACACTATGTAGGCAAGCATATTATAGGTTGGGGGATTATATTGATGATAAAAATGCTTGGCTTAATGCTGGTCCTGCTCCAGAAGAATAGGGGTAAACTCATTGATTGGTATCCGAAGCTATAGTGGAAGCTGCAGAAGATTGTAAGACTATCTTTGCAATGTATAGAATCAATTCTCTAGTATTGTATAATTATTAAGCCCATATGTGAGTGCTATGTATTATTATTGACTTGACGAAGCCCTGGTGGTTGATAGTGTCATGCTCACTTAAATGTCTTGCTGATGGTGGCGGGTGTGTCGGGTCATTTAGCTCCCTTCAAAATGGTCGAGCTGAATGGGGCTGATCCATACGTCATGTTCGTGAACGGGCGCTGTCAGTTGGGACTGGTCATTTTTAGCTACCACGGTTCATTTTTAACTTATTAAGATTTAAAATTAAATTTTGCTTTTTATTTACTCTGGACGCTCTTACTGTGCACGTCTTTCTACATCGTTCTCACATATTTGTATAATTTCAACATGAATGATGTAAATACAATTTTGTAAAAATATTATAATTTAAAAGAGTGTCCATGGAGTTTCTTGCCCATTCTTCTCCATAGAGATCAACGCTTTGGAATGGGCAACTACAGTACTTTCACAAGTTATTATGCCTTGTGACCGGGACTGTAGATTAGTTTTGTTTCTTGACATTCAAAAGTGCCTGTAATGGTCTAATTGAAATAAATGGTTTTGACTTTGACTTTGACTTTGATTTGCAATATCGATTCTTCGTGAGCAAAGTGGTTTGAATTCGATCTTAAAGTTAGACCAGGTGCGGTCGTTTGTGACCCAATCGTTTAACCAACTACGAGCGTCTCCCTTCAGGCAGTTAGCAATCCGGGATAAACACTCGTTGTCATCCCATCTATTGAAACGCGGGCCCTTTCAACTTCTTCACACCAAGAATCGATATCATGTACACTGGGATCAAAGTTTGAAATATAATAATGGTTTGACCTGACCTTAGTTAACGCACTCAATGCTCCAATGAGGCGATCCGTAGCATCCAGTGATGTTGTAGTGCTTCCAAGCGATTCACCGACGATGCTGGTGTTTGACTCGGGCACTGCTGGTTGTGGCAGCTGCGGCGAAGACGCAACGATTTGTCCAGGCGCCACAATGGCACGTGCTTCTGGAGTCGTTATCGCAGACACGGCGCTTGTTGCGGGTAGGCTGGTATTTTCTAGCGCGGTCAGGCGCGCTAGAATAGCTCCAAGGGTATCTTGGAGTTCGGAAGCATCACTATTTTGATCACGCCTAGTTCTACCTCTATTGCGAGCGGTAGCTCGTTCGGACATGATTCAACAAGTTTTTCGCTTGGCACAGAGAATAAGATAGACAATGGAGCCTATCCCACTTCTGATAATAGCGGTTGATGACAGTTTTATTTAAAAAAAATACACAGATAACAAAACACTTTTAATTACAATCAATTATCAACAAATATAAATTATACACAAGAAATATAATTAGAATTACAAATACCGACAATACAGAATACTTGCAAAATGATGTTATCACGACGGCTGCTGGAGACGAAGTAAGGGACGAGCACTGGCTGCGGTTGCCTTTTATAGGCGTTGGGCGCGGTAGTTTAAAAAATAACGGCTATACGCTAATAATATTATAAAAGCGAAAGTGAGTTTGTTTGTTACGTCTTCACGCCTAAACGACCAAACCGATGTTGATGAATTTTGGTACAGAGAAAGTTGGGACCCTGGAGACGGACGTAGACTAAAAAAAAGTGAGAAAAGGTGGAGAAAGAGGGAAGAAAAGGGGAGAGAAAGATAATTTTTTTGATCATCACGTGGTTTAAAGTTAGCGTTAGCCATCACACGCGGACGAAGTCACAGGCGGAAGCTTAATAGGATAGTAATATGAAAATTGAAATGAATTTACGTTATTTTTTTAAAATGGTCATAGATGCAGTTAATATTGTGAATTGTCGCTGGCGCTTAACCTCCGGGCCATCACAACAATCTTCACTTAAATAATGATCTACAAATAAACTAGATGCTTGACTATAACAACATAACGTGACAAGAATAATTTTATTCTCTCAAAAAAGAATATTAAAACTTCTTTCCAGTGAGTCCGCGCCCTAAGGACGGGACCTAAAATAATTATGTAAATAATGTCCAAGGGCTCACCATCCGTAGATACCTGGAGGGCTCGACTTCCGACCTTCTGCAAACGAAGGATGTCTCCAGGGTCGGATGAAAGGATATTTACGATGATGTAAAACATAGAAATATTTCAACGTTTTTTTTTATTTGATTTTTGTTTTTTATTGTAATATTTATTTGGGGTATGTTTTCTGTGAGTTATTTGTTTGTGTTTGAGGGTTGTGTAAATACAGATAAAAGGGACATTTTTGAAGTAGGTGTCTATTTGCTTACTTTGTTTTTGTGTGTTGGAATAATGTTAATTTTTATGTTTTTAATTAAGGACACACACATAATACTTCGTTGGATGAACACGCGATGTTTTGCGGATGGGAAATCATCATGCATGATATCAGATGCACCATCATAAGGTACCTATTGGGTTCAATTCCCAGGCGAGCTAAGTGTTATTTCTTAGTAGCTGCCAAGGAGTTTGTATTTAAGCCCAGTTGATATTTGTTTTTTGTAAAAAAACGTTGCGCCACACTAGGAATTTCTCCTGTATCGTGGGTGCGTTTACAAACATTTAAATTCACATACACAAACAGCCAGACCCGGAACAACTATCTGCAGGTCATACAAATATTTGTTCCGTGCGAGAATCGAACCCGCGTATGGTAATAGGTCCCCTATAAAATGGGATTTAAACTTATGTAACTCTTGTTTTTGCTTTTACTCTGGACGCTCTTAATGTGCTCGTTTTTCTACATCGTTCTCTCATAATTATATCTTGTTAACGGCAATTCTTTCCAATTTTTAGATTATTTGTTGTATAATATGTATAACCGTTTAAATCATCAGACTGTTTGTCTCTTTCTAATCTCCCACTTCCCTAAAAAGGGGACTTGACTATTGTATAGAGCATTTCGCAATTTTCGAGGTAGAATGTAAAAAAATATTATGCGGACTATTTGTCACTTACGAAAACATCGTGCATATTTTTTTTCAGAAATCAGCCCACCCTCTAAAAGAGGGGGTGAAATTTTATATAGGACTTTTCGCACTTTTCAAGGTAGGAAGATAAAAAAACGGTACACATACTCTTTGTCCAACAAAAAATACCTGCAAATCAAGAAAGAGGAACCGTGTTACCTCGAATTTAACGCAAGCGAAGCCGCGGGCAAAAGCTAGTCGTTAAATAAATATAGTACTGACATCTTGTGAGAGCTGTTTCTGAGAAGGTCCACCTTTGAGATTTTTTAAAATTAAATACCGCAAGCACTAAAGTATGAATACGAACAACAAGGACTTTCGTAAATTAAGATTGTCAATATTAAAAAAAAACCATCCATTAGCGAGTCGGACTGGCACTTCGATGGTTTCCTACAAACTTAAAAACTACAGTACTTTCACAAGTTATTATGCCTTGTGACCGGGACTGTAGATTCATTTTGTTTCTTGACATTCAAAAGTGCTTGTAACGGTCTAATTGAAATAAATGATTTGATTTGATTTGACTTGCGACATAAACAGCCATATCTTTTGACTGCGTAGACTTATACGTATTTTGACATAAGTCTCAAAGAACTTATGTCAAAATACAACTATCCGTAAGCAAAACGAGTCGTTTTTGTTTATTGGAACAACACCATCTATTGACAAAATTATGAACTACTAATATTTATTTGAACAGGTTTCGTTTATTTTTTGGGGTGCGGAAACCCGTAAAACATCTGAGTAAAATCGTCACCTATAAGGATATAAGTTTTTTTCAAAACGCTGTTGTTTGTGTTTTTGTGAATTTCCATTTAAGCGAAATTACACAAGTGTATTTTCACTTAAATGGAAATTCCCAAAAACTCATGTAATTTTTTTTTAAGTTATTGAAATAAACTTTTTTTTTATTTTATCTGAGTCAAATCGTCACCTATAAGGATATGAGTTTCTTAAAAACGCTGTTATTTTTTCCGATGGCAATTCGAGCACATGGATTGTACATAATAATTATATAAATTCTGCATTCATATCAATTACAAAATTACATTCAAGTTCTCTTCAGTATAAACACCCTTCGAAATACACCAAGGCAATATTGAGATGGAATCTACAATAGTCTACATAAATATGGGGTGCGTCCGTTTATCAGATTGAGGAAAACGCATTAGAGCTGTGTTTGTATGGTTGGACTTAGCAAGGTATTCGTAAGGTTACAAGTGGGCTAGACAAAGTATACGCTTCGGCAATCTTCGTGTTCCCGAATTACAACGAACGTCTTACCACATAGTTTGTAGAGGCGCGCATGGAAATGGTTGGTCATCCTATAAATACCACTTTTGTATGGCCATTTCCTCCCACTTGGTGATAAATTATGAGGTTTCAGGTTCAGCCCGCATTTCGCCTCCCAGCATCATAATATTATACAAGTTTTTTTTTAAAGTGTTTTGGAATTGCAAAGAAAAAAACTTTAATTTTCTAGCCATACGCGATTATGATAACACAACATGAATAAGTTTTGTGTGTTCGTGGGTGATTTTAGGTAGTGTGTACGGAGAGAAATGATACACGGTAATCTTCGGATAACTCTTTACTGCATAGTGATTGTTACAAAGTTAGGTTGCGAGCGCGTGTATAGTATACATGTATAACTTAAATATGCATGCGGTGTTTACCTTTAAGTGATTGTTGCACTAATATTATATATTACTTTTCGCATGTTACTTTTAGCATAAAACCAGTGTGGACAATTATTGGTGAACCAATAAAATAAAAATAAAATAGTGGAAGGCGGCTTCGGGCGAACTGTGCTCGGCGAGCGCTGCGCGTGCATGGAATACAAAACTGATGCGTCAGCGCCCCTACATAAATATTTCCAAGTTAGTAATAGCTCTATAATAGGTTACTTTATTGCACATCCATCATCATCAGCCTAGCCTTTTCCCAACTATGTAGGGGTCGGCTTCCAGTCTTACCAGATGCAACTGAATACCAGTATTTTACATGGAGCGACTGCCTATCCGACCTCCATAACCCAGTTGAAACTGGGTAATACGATACCCTTAGGTAAGACTGATTGTCAGACTTTTGGGACACTGACTACCTGTAACGACTGTCAAAGATCTACAAATGACAGCCGGGACCAACAGCTTTATATTGCACATCCATGTTTCCTTAAATTAATGACGAAGTATGTTGAAGCGCATTCTTTTTCTGGGAGATCTGTTTTTCTGTCTATAAGAATAACGTGTTGTGTTTGGTATGCTTCACACGTTTCCATGTTCTGCTGTATCAAGTACTATGTTAACCCTATTTTGGCGTGGAAACTTTTTCATTCGATGGAAAGAAGTGGGAAGACAAATCTTGAGTGTTTGAGCAGTGGGTTTTATTTATCTGTCTTGACCTTCGATTTTTGATCGAAGGTCTTGACCGACTTTTTTATACCGTTAATAATACAATCGACCCTGGTTTTTAAAACAGAAGAGATTAAATTTGCAGTGTAGTGATGTCGATTAAGAAACGATTTTGCAAGCTGCTACTACAGTTTAATGGAAGTTCATAATTATTTTCAGTACAATAGCTATTAAACTGCCATATTTATTTCTGTTCGTATCGGTAAATTAGTGGTAAGTGAACACACAATGTTTTTACTCATAAAACTCCACAACAATATCCGTATTCAAAATTAAAAACAAAAAACACAGCTGCAAAATAAAACAAAATATTTTCCGGCCAGCTCATAATTCACCAAAAAAATGAACAAGTTAAAACCAGTTAATGGCATAACAAACACTTTTGTCGCATTTTCAGTGCAGTGTCATAATGTTCCAGTATTTTAACTGAACGACCCTCCAGAGGGGTGCCCGGGGGTAGTGCGGACGTGTAGTTGGTGGAGGGTTAAATAATAAAACAGTGTTTTGGTGGGAATTTTCGACGAGGCTATGAAAAAGTTTGGTAGTACCTATCTGGTTAAACAGAAAATAAACACTATTCTCTAAAAGGTTACCGTGCATATTGCACTATCAGTAGATATGGGATAATCGGATGCATAATTTACCTTAATTTCATTTAATTGGCCAACCAATTATGAAAACGGCTTGTCAGCATATTTTTTCATTACAACGGAAACCCTGAGATTTCGGGATCAAAACTAATCAGATGTGGCATTTGTTACACATCTTGTCAAAAATCATTGACAATATCTAAAATTAGGGAAAAGCGACCGTAATACGTTTTAACAGAGCAACAGTCATTTGCATCATGTTGAGTGTATTATATCTTACGGAGTACTCGAATCTAAAGAAGACCTGCTTTCTTTATAAAAATACGGTATCCACACTAGTATATAAAGAAAGTAACAGTTTATTTACTACATTTTAACTACTAAACGGCTGATCAGATCGTCATAAAATTAATAGCTATATATTGTTGGACGGTAAGCACTTTGAGGAGTGCAGAGAGAGGCGCTACGCCGTCTTCACCTACCAGCTGATACAAGTTCTCACCGGATATTGTTTCCCGGAAACAGATGTTTTTATGACATTCCTGCACATATCAGGCGAGAGGGAACGCCCGGTGTCACCATTCTGACGATCTCCCGGAGGTCACGGTGGAGCACACTGTGGCGGTCTGATCCGTTTACGGCGGGCGGAGCACCGTTGTGTCTCGTAGCGTCGCGACCTCTCGCATTCGCCCCTACTTGAATCCCCTTAGCGAGAGGGAATGGAAAGCAGTCACATTTTCCTGAAAAGCAGTTTTGCCAGCAAAGGAGGTGGCTGGATGTTTGAGAGAGAGAACTTCAAACTGTCCCAGGGAGACTCTGCGGGCGTCGTTAGCCACGAGATGACTCCTCATCGTTCGTTCGTCTATTGACGAGAGGCCGTTTCGACAGCGCGTTTGTGTTCCACTCGCGCTTAAAAAAGATGTCAGCAAAGCAGAGGGGCCTGCAAGGGCCACTGCGGGTTGTTCGAAAGTGATACCGGCCCCGGAACATAGATAGGTTTTATTCAGTAAAAGTCTGACACTACCCCACGCTCCGCCCAGAGCGAGGGAAGTTATTTGATAATTTCCCATCCGAATTGTAGCGTGTTATAGAAGAGAATTTTATTGTCTTTGGAAAAGGAAGAAATGGTTTGTAAATGCAGAACGGTTGTTATTGACAAGAGCTTCTTGTCAGAAAATTATAGTTCAGTTACTAGTTTTTTTTTAAGGGATTACGCAGATACAATATTTAGTTTATTTTAGGAAATGTTTATATAGAGTGATGTATTAATATTAAAATGCCTTATAGTGTTTTATAGCAGTTTGACTCCACCGAAAGTATGTTTACATAAAGAAATTACGAAATAACATAGCGAACGTGTGTATGTAGGTATTGTCACAGAGTGTGGTAATAATATTTTACTGTTATTACCCCTTTTATGGCTAAAATAACAAATAAGCTCTCTTTCTAACTCATCTAATAACTTATATGTTTATCTCGCTTGTTTTAAAGGTGATTTCTGGGAATATTGTCCCCACATGTTTTGTCAAGTTTTGATAAAAGTTCTGAAGTTATTTGCTCTTCTTAGGTTATTTTTGACAAACGGTTTTAGCTGAGAATAGTTTAAGAACTGTTTGAATATCATCACGCCTGTAATCCACGAAGTGGTAGGCAGAGGTGTACCGAATGGTACCCATATTTCGCCAGCTATGTCTCGATCCCATGTAATAGAAGATGACCCAATTTTCTTTTTAAATACGTTGCCACACACTAAGAATATCTCTTGCATCGTGGGTGCGTTTACAAACATTTAAACTCACATACACAAACAGCCAGACCCGAAACAACTATCTGTAGGTCACACAAATATTTCTTCCGTGCGGGGATCGAACCCGCGACACGCAGCGCAGCAGTCGATCGCTCAGCCACTGCGCTAACAATGTCGTCGAATTATAATTTACTAGCTTTTGCTCGCGGCTTCGCTCGCGTTAAATTCGGTATTCAAATTCAAATTCAAATTCAAAACCATTTATTTCAATTAGACCATTACAGGCACTTTTGAATGTCAAGAAACAAAACTAATCTACAGTCCCGGTCACAAGGCATAATAACTTGTGAAAGTACTGTAGTTGCCCATTCCAAAGCGTTGATCTCTATGGAGAATCAATCAATCAATCAAAATATTTTTATTTTACATAGGCCTACATGGGCACTTATAAAACGTCGAGAAAAGATGCACGGTTCGGGTTGGTCGTTTCCAATACTGTGTGTGAATGGGCAAGAAACTCCATGGACACTCTTTTAAATTATAATATTTTTACAAAATTGTATTTACATATTTGTATAATCTCAACATGAATGAATGTTGAGATTATACAAATATGTGAGAACGATGTAGAAAGACGTGCACAGTAAGAGCGTCCAGAGTAAATAAAAAGCAAAATTTAATTTTAAATCTAAATAAGTTAAAAAATGAACCGTGGTAGCTAAAAAAATGACCAGTCCCAACTGACAGCGCCCGTTCACGAACATGACGGTATAACACGGTACCTGCTATCTGCAGTTTTTGCCCTTACGCCTTATTGATTTGTAATAGCAACGCTAAGTTTTCCCTTTTCTTCCCTCGTTCTCCCTCATTTCCCACTTAAAAAAATGTCCGCCTCCAGGATCCCAACTATCTCTGTACCAAAATTCATCAATATCGGTTTAGCCATTAAAGCGTGAAGAGGTAACAAACAAACAAACTCACTTTCGCTTTTATAATATTAGTTAATATTAGTAAGGATTTTGTTAGTTTCTTATACTCTAAAACAACTTAACTAGTACATACACTATTACCCACAATACAGCAGAAATTCGTAGTGTGAAGAAACTTTTTTTTAAATCTCTGTTTTAGAGCAACACATTTTTTTATTGCTATCCTCAACAATAAGATACAAATAACCCTAAATAAGAGAAAATAATGAGATATTATCAGTTCAGTTCTGTAACTTTCTACATATTATTTACCTAGTTCATAAGCAAAACACTGAAACTTCGTAACTTCTTAAGCTTTGAATTACAATCAAAACTTAAATACTTTCTTCATTCCGAGATATATTTTTCCTGTCCAAGAAAATATGCTGTCAAGTTCATTTTATCCTATCATAAAACAATTTGTAAGTTAATTCTTATTTAGTCTGACAGCGCTTCGAATAACAAATGTTATTAAATACAACAATTTCAGGTTTATTTTTCAGATGTAAATAAAAATGAAACCGTATCTGATTTGAGAAGTTTAAGATTATCACTTTGAATGTTATTTCGTGAGATATTTTTAATAATGATAAATGATGTAGAATAGAATAGAATCGAATATTCATTTATTTGCTGTGAATGTAGGTATTTACAATAAGGTGGGCAAAATAAATTCGAAGAATCCTTGTACACACGACGGCACATCAACCTACACAAAACGATTTTAACCTGATCTCTCTACTACAGTGTGCGGACCGTAGTAAAGAGATCAGGTTATAATAGTTTAGAATAGGTTGACCTGCCGTCGTGTGTACATTCTACCATTTCGGCAGGCAAACTTTGATGTTTTTTTGCAGGTTGGTTTTTTACAAACACATTTTCACGTCAATTTAAAAAAATATCTATGTGAAGTACCTAGTACTCTGAGAAGAAACAGCCGTAACAAACTCATATTCACAGTAGTGATCATAGTCTCTTTGAAGGTCCAGACAAAAATCTTGGTCAACTTATATGAGGACTACGCAGATTAGTTTCTAAGGTGGTCTTTTAAGAAAGCAACACATAGGTAGTTGAGTGGACCTGTCCAGTCAGTGCAAGCATTTGTTAGTTTTCGTGTAGCTCGACTCATAACTCTATTCATAGCTCAACGACTCGACGAACTATTCTTAAAAATCAATCAGTTTTGTGTAATACTGTAATGTTTAACCGTTTGTTTTCCGAATAATATAAAATAGTTATTATAACGAGAATTTATTTAAACCCACTCATTTGATTCACTAATTACACAACTTCTTAAAGCCATTCTAAACTTGTCAATATTATTTTCAATTTGTAATATGATTATTATGATATGATTGTTGTTATTTTAGGAAAACAATTAATACTTGAACAAACAGGCTTATGACATGAAGTTTGAAAGCAAAACTAATTAGATCCTTGATTAAGAAACCTTAACTTAGAAGAGCTCGATCTTTTATCATCTTTTGACGACACGGTTGGCACATTGGCTGAGCAATCGACTGCTGCACTGCGTATTCGATTCCCGCACGGAACAAATATTTGTATGGCCTGTAGATAGTTGTTTCGGGTCTAGCTGTTAGTGATGAGTTTAAATGTTTGTAAACGTATCCACGATACAGGAGAAATTCCTAGTGTGGGACAACGTTTTTTTTTTTAAACTTTCAAACAGTCCATCCATCGTTTCTTTTCTTTTTCTCTACTCTTAGAGACATTCACATTTACAAAATTTTCCTCACCATATTTTTCTCATTTCTCCAAGTATCTCACATGTGTTCTTTTATGCAACACAGACCTCTGTAACTCGTTTGATCCAGACTGAATGACAATTCATTTTAAAGCAATTCCAGAAAATCTGACAAGACAAAACAGCCTGCTCGTCCTACTCAAAGAAAAAAGACAATTTACGACGGTTCAATGCACGGATTAACCTGATAATAAACCGTAAGTTACGACATCCCACCTGTTACATTATGTTACTGCAAAAAATAATAACTTTCACCCCCCGATGTACTTATAGCGGCTATAAAGCTTGGTAAATAAAGACTTTTGGGGCTCAGATTTTGTGCTCGTAAATTCGTATATGTAGGGTAGTGGATTGGACGGAAATTTGATACAGTGAAAAATTGTTTTGGTAAGATTAAATGTCTGTCTGTTTTAAGTCCGTCACATCTCATCCCAGGTCCAGTTGAAAACCAGCGTTGGGCACTAGTTGCTCAGCAGCTTGCTGAACTGAGCCTATTTAGCGCAGTGGGTGCGTTTACAAACATTTAAACACACAAACAGCCAGACTCGGAACAACTATCTGTAAGTCATACAAATATGCCCCGTGCGGGGATCGAAACCGTGACACGTAGCGCGGCAGTCGATTGCTCAGCCACTGCGCCAACCATCATCATCAAACGAACGGAACTGAAAAAAAATTCACGGATATTCAAAGTTTCGTGTCCGTGCGATCCTGGCAACAGGCTCAAGGCATGGCTGTCAAAAAACGAGGTTACCGACATATGGAATGTGAACTCGGCTATCATTATAATTTTAAATTGTCGTTACGGCCAATGGCCTGATAGCTAAAAGCTTTGACGACCAGCTGTCGAAGCTCTCCTTGGACGGTTGTATCAAGGGCTTGTTTCAGAAGGCAGTACTCTCAGTACAGCCCGCATTGTGAGGAAGATTTTGTCTCTGGAGCCCTAACCACCGGTAACTTTTTTTACGGATGGGTAATCATCAAATAACTTCCCCCGCTCTGGGTGGAGCAGGGGCGAGTGTCAGACTTGTACTGACTAAAACCCATCCATGTTCCTTCTATTGCCCTTTACGTTCCGGGGCCGCGGTATCTCTTTCGAACAACCCGCAACCCCGGCAGGCGGTGGCCCTGGCAGGCCCCTCTGCTTTGCTGACATCTCATTGAGGCGCGCGAGGAACACTAACGCGCCGTGGACACGGCCTGTCGTCAATAGACGGACGGACGGTCCACCGGTAGCTTGGACCCTGCTCCTAATACCGGCGTACTATTATTTTTTAAATGTTTTTGTGTGTTATTTTATGAAATATTAGCTTTTGCCCGCGGCTTCGCTCGCGTTAAATTCGGTAGCGTCTTATTGATTTGTAATCGCAACGCTAAGTTTTCCCGTTTCGTCCCTCTTTCTCCCTCATATCCAACTCTTTTTTAAAAAAATTGCCTATGTCCGTCTCCTGGTTCCCAACTATCTCTGTACCAAAATTTATCAAAATCGGTTTAGCCATTAAAGCGTGAAGAGGTAACAAACAAACAAACTCACTTTCGCTTTTATAATATTACTAGCTTTTGCCCGCGGCTTCGCTCGCGTTAAATTCGGGGTAACACAGTTCCCCTTGCGCCTTATTGATTTGTAATAGCAACGCTAAGTTTTCCCTTTTCTTCCCTCTTTCTCCCTCACATCCCACTTTTTTATAAAAAATATTAGCCTATGTCCGTCTCCTGGTTCCCAACTATCTCTGTACCAAAATTCATCAAAATCGGTTTAGCCATTAAAGCGTGAAGAGGTAACAAACAAACAAACTCACTTTCGCTTTTATAATATTATATATATATATATATATAAGTAAGGATTAAAAAAATGTGTACCTATACAAATAAAAAAAGAGGAAAAATCTAGATTACAACCTTACCTACATACCTACTTCTCATGCCTATATCAAGTAACTTTACTTCAGTATCCGTCACAAAAATTCTTTATAAAAGAGTAATTGATATTAATGCGGCACCAAATTAATTTAACGTTTCCTTAATTATCAGCGCCTTTTTGTGATAATTTGATTTAATTACCAACTTTTAAGACTTTTATTGAAAGAGCTATATTTTTAAGATATTTTTAAGCTGGCGTCTGAAGGGCTTCCCTCTTTGAGTAATATTCTTTTGAGAAAGATATTTTTTTAAATAATGTTATTGAAAATATTTTTAGCTACTGCCTTGCCTTTGAGAAAGTCATTTCACAGGTTTTTTTTTCTTATAAACTTTCGCATAGGTAACTATTTTGGTCTAATTTGTATCCTACTAATATTATTATAAATGCGAGGGTTTGTGAGTATGGATGTATGTTTAATCCTCTTTCACGAAAAAACTACTGAACGGATCTTGATGAAATTTGGCACAGAGGTAGATTATAGTTTGGAATAACACATAGGATGCTTTTTATCATCACGCGGGTGAAGCCGCGGGGCGCAGCTAGTAATATTATAAATGCAAATGTTTGTCAGGATGTTTGTTACTCTTTCACGTCAAAACGGCTAAACGGATCTTGATGAAATTTGGCACAGAGGTAGATTCTAGTCTGGAATAACACATATGATACTTTTTTTTGATCATCACGCGGGCGAAACCGAGGGCGCCAGCTAGTTATGTATAAGTTTGTTAACCGATCTCGTGTTGCTGCATTTTTCCGAAACAAGTGACGTCACACGTTATTTTAATGGGCTATATCTTTGTAATTTTTGGTCAAATTTTACAAATAAAAAAAAATACATGTCCCTTATTTTTTAATAATCTAAAAGACGGACTAAAAAGAATGTAATTACTTTGACCCTGAAAGCTACCTTATTGATAAATCTCACTTTTATCTCTAATAATATTAAAACTACAAATCAAGACGATTAACAGAAATATAAATAACTAGCTTTCGCCCGCGGCTTCGCTCGCGTTAAATTCGGTATAACACACCAAGTAGACCTGCAGTTTTTGCTCTTGCGCCTGATGGATTTGTAATAGCAACGCTAAGTTTTCCCTTTTCTTCCCTCGTTCTCCCTTATATCCCACTTTTTTAAAATAAAAATTAGCCTATGTCCGTCTCCTGGTTCCCAACTATCTCTGTACCAAAATTCATCCAAATCGGTTTAGCCATTAAAGCGTGAAGAGGTAACAAACAAACAAACAAACAAACAAACTCACTTTCGCTTTTATAATACTATTAGTAAGGATATCTGCAAGCATTTAAAAAAAACACAAAGTATTTTCAACCTAGCACATGAATTCACACATTAATACCAACAGAATATATCCCACATTTTTTTCGTGAGCCTTACTAAAATCCGCAGTAACGAAACGTGTGTGAATATTGCTCCGGGCTATGCGTTATATACGTGTTGGTGTACTTATGTATTCAAAATCTGAAATATATGGGCGTGGAGAAAAGAGGGGAACGCCAATATCCCGCAGTGAACATTACATATTTTGGTTTTCTGATTTATTTCGAGTGTATTTGTAATTTTTAACTATCTGTATAACATTAATTCAGCGTTTATTTGTCCGATTTTGTTTCCTTCCGTATGAGTGTACTTATGTATTCAAAATCTGAAATATATGGGCGTGGAGAAAAGAGGGGAACGCCAATATCCCGCAGTGAACATTACATATTTTGGTTTTCTGATTTATTTCGAGTGTATTTGTAATTTTTAACTATCTGTATAACGTTAATTCAGCGTTTATTTGTCCGATTTTGTTTTCTTCCGTATGAAATTATAAGTGTTTGGAGGCGATAGTCCTCGCGCGCCTGTTTGAGTGGCGCGCGGAGGCACTACACCGGGGGGAAAACCCGCTGCCGCGGCAAGTTGCCGCTCGGCGGGCGGACCTCCGGTGCGATCTCATGGTGGCATGGAGAGAGCGACTGTCGCAACCCCGTGCAGGGCACGCCACAATAGCGGCGGTAAGTCCCCTCTTTGAGGAGTGGCTGGAGAGGCGTCATGGCGTCCTCACCTACCGCCTGACGCAGGTCCTCACCGGACACGGAAGTTTCGGGAGGTTCCTGCACATCATCAGGCGGGAGGAAACGCCCGGGTGTCACCATTGTGACGATCGCCCGGAGGACACGGTGGAGCACACAGTGGCGATCTGCCCAGCTTGGGCGGAGCACCGCCGTGCCCTCGTGGAGGCGATCGGCGGCGGCGATCTCTCGCGTCCGGCCCTGGTTCAGGCCATGGTCCGGAGCGAGAGGGAATGGGAAGCGGTCACCACCTTCTGCGAAGCAGTAATGCTAGCAAAGGAGGTGGCCGGGCGTTTGAGGGAGTGAACATCTGCCCAACCCAGCCGCCGCGGGAGACGCCCCGGGCGCCGGGCGCCGCGAGACGACTCCCGGCCACCGTAGATGCGGGCCTATGGACGGTGAGCAATGGGTAGCTCACCGTCCGTCCGTCGATTGACGACAGGCCGTGTCGACGGCGCGTTCGTGTTTCACGCGCGCCTCAAAGAGAGTCAGCAAAGCAGAGGGGCTTGCCAGAGCCTCCGCCTGCCGGGGTTGCGGGTTGTTCGAAAGAGATACCGCGGCCCCGGAACGTAAAGGGCAATAGAAGGAACATAGGTGGGTTTTAGTCAGTACAAGTCTGACATGCCCCCCCGCTCCACCCAGAGCGGGGGAAGTCATAGGCTGATTTCCACCCGAAAAAAAAAATGCTTTGTGTGTTAGGTGTTTTTTTTATGGATGTATTATATTTTTCCTGCCCTTGTCCCATTCTATTTTGGGTCGGCGCAACACGTTTTTTTCTTCCATTCTTTCTTTCACTCTTTTAGTCACAGGCGCATTTGTAGCTCAATAAATATTAATTCTTTCTCTGTTTTATTATGCGAATTCACTTCTATAACTGTAAGTTTATATGTTTTATTTTTTTGTGTATGTGAGTTTAAATATTTGTAAACGCACCCACGATACAGGATAAATTTTGTGGGGCAACGCTTTTTTTTAACAAATGACTGTCTAAACCAATGTTTTACCGTGCTTTCTGAGATTCAGGGCAACCAAGGCAAGCGCGACCTAACCCCTCATTTTTTTTAAATCGTTGCCCCACACTAGGAGTTTCTCCTGCATCATAAGTGACATATCGTAGAGGACACGCAGCGCAGCAGTTGATCACTCAGTCACTGCGCCAACCGTATCATAATTTATAAAACATCAATTATAAAATAAAACAAAAATTTTAATAAAAAAACAAATATTTGTATGGCCCACAGATAGTTGTCCCAGGTCTGGCTGTTTGTGTATGTGAGTTTGAATGTTTGTAAACGCACCCACGAAACCGGAAAAATCTAAAAATCTAGTGGGGCACCGTTTTTTTTTTTTTTAAATAACCAAGACGAAATGCAAGTAAAATATCGTCCAAACACAAAATCACACACACACATAGTGTTAGTTTGGACGTGGCCATGCAAAATACTCGTGAAGAGACTTTCGTGAAGATTACCATAGAACGTGCTTTGACTCGAGATTAGGGCTGACCGAAACGTCTAGAATTATTGCTAATAAACTTTTTGTTTAATAGAGTGAGCTAGAAGTAGCGGTGGATTGAGTGAGGGATTTGACAAAAGGTGTTCGAAGATTTTTCGCGGTAACTGGATTTTAGGATACATGTCTTTTAATTTACTTTAATAATCTACCTTTACTTAAATACTTATAATATATATTTTTTATCCTTGATTAAGTCAAAAAGCTAGCAATTTAATGATATCCTTACTAATATTATAAAAGCGAAAGTGAGTTTGTTTGTTACGTCTTCACGCATAAATGGCTAAACCGGTTTTGATGAATTTCGGTACAGAGATAGTTGAGTCCCTGGAGACGGATATGGATTTTTTTTTATTGTGAGAATATGGCAGAAAGAGGGAAGAAAAAGGAAAACTTAGCTTTGCTATTATAATAAACTAGCTTTTGCCCGCGGCTTCGCTCGCGTTAACTTCGGGGTAACCCAGTTCCCCTTGCGCCTTATTGATTTGTAATAGCAACGCTAAGTTTTCCCTTTTCTTCCCTCTTTCTGCCTCACATCCCACTTTTTTTTAATAAATATTAGCCTATGTCCGTCTCCTGGTTCCCGACTATCTCTGTACCAAAATTCATCAAAATCGGTTGAGCCATTAAAGCGTGAAGAGGTAACAAACAAACAAACTCACTTTCGCTTTTATAATATTAAGTAAGGATAAGACGCAAGGGCAAAAACTACAGGTAGCAGGTACCTGCAAATTAGGAAAGGGGAACTGTGTTACCCCGAATTTAACGCGAGCGAAGCCGCGGACAAAAGCTAGTATAGAAATATATGTACGATAAACCCTTCAAATGTCTTATATCACACAGTGGAACTTAACGTACCTATGTGAACAAATCAAGGAAGATATCACATTTCACAAATAGTTTTCAAGACCCATAACAAAGTAAAGACCAACTGTTAATAAACATACAGCGACTAAGTACTACTTAAAATATTCAAGTTAATAATATTTCTGAATCATCATTTTCCTGCCCTTGTCCCATTCTATTTGGGGTCGGCGCAACACGTTTTCTTCTTCCATTCTCCCCTATCAGACGTCACGGCATCATTTACTCCTTTCTCCTTCATATCATTCCTTACACAATCCATCCATCTTTTCTTTGGCCTTCCTCTCGCTCTCCGTCCATCAACATTCAGATTCATCACTGTTTTAGTCACATGTCCTTCATCCCTCCTCATTACATGTCCATACCAAGACAAACGACTCCCTTTCAATTTTTCTGTAACAGGCGCAACTTTCAAACTTCCTCGAATTTATTCATTCCTTACTTTATCCATTCTTGTCACTCCACACATCCATCTCAACATTCTCATAATCATCAATAATATTTCTGAATAATAGGTACCAATATTTCAATAAAAGAAATGTTATACAAACTTTTGAAATACCAACCCTACGGACTGGACGAGCATTGCCGGCCCAAATTCCGTTTACGCTGTATAGCGTCGAAATGAACGATATTCGCGATTTTTATGTCATTTTTGTTACTTCGTCTGAAGAATAACATATGAGAGCTTTTATGAAGTGCTAGGCTTTTTAGTCTAGTGCTTTATATGGGACCTGCTTGTGTAATACTTTTACGGGTAGACTGGATGTATGGGGCGCCATAAATGGAAAGACAGGTGATTAATGTTAAGGAAAAAAGAGTAGGCCAAAGATAAATAGAATAAAAAAATATGTATCGGACAATGTTTGCTCAGACAAGAAATGCTTCTCAAAAATGTTCCCAAACCTGAAGGCTACGTCGTAGCGCTACGACTTTAACAATGCTTGCTACTCCGTAGAACCACCGTAGGAGTTATAATAGTCTTTATTTATTTTTATCTAATTACTAGCTTCTGTCCGCGACTTCGTCGGCGTGGCAAAGTTATTTTGGGCTAACGCTTACTTAAACCCGCGTGATGCTATAAAAAAATATCTTTCCCTCCATTTTATTCCCTCTTTCTCCCCCTTATCCCACTTTTTTTAGCCTATGTCCGTCTCCAGGATCCCAACTATCTCTGTAAAAAAAATCATCAAAATCGGTTTCTCCGTTTAGGCGTGAAGACGTAACAAACAAACAAACTCACTTTCGCTTCTATAATATTAAATACGGATTTACATTTTTAAATATTTCTTTAGATTATATTTAAAATAGTGGTCCGTCGGTATCAGGACCAGGGTCCAAGCCACCAATAGTTAGGGCTCCAGAGACAGGAACCTCCTCACAATGCGGCCCGTATCCAGGAGTTCTGCCTTCTGAACTAGGTCCTTGATACAACCGCCTAAGGAGAGCTCGACAGATGGTCGCCGAAAATCTTGGTCACATTGGTAGCCGAGTTCACATTCTACATGACGACAACCTCGTGTGCTAAGTCGAGATATTTTATAAGTTTCTTTTTTACGCGTATAGAAATAAATAACATAATTGCAACACGACCGATAAATTTTTAACCGACTTAAAAAAAGGAATGGTTCTCAATTCGTCGGAATCTTATTTTTTTTAAAGTTGCCTTACACTATGAATTTCTCCTGTATCGTGGGTGCGTTTACAAACATTTAAACTCACATACACAAACAGCCAATCCCGGAACAACTATCTGTAGGCTATACAAATATTTGTTCCGTGCGGGAATCGAACCCGCGACACGCAGCGCAGCAGTCAAACGCTCAGCCACTGCGCCAACCGTGTCGTCAAAGAATCAATGTATGTTCAACGATTACTCAAAGACAGAGTTGAAATGTTCACAGATGATATATTTCTGTTGCCACTATAACAACAAGTAGGGGCTCGCACTCAAGAAGTATATATTTTTTTATCATTTTAAAGATAATGGAACGGAACCTTTTTTAAATGACGTGACTTGACGTTTTTGCTCTATCGCCTCACCGCTTAACCTTCATCAATTTTTACCTCTTCCGTAAGGTTATAAGCGGCTTATGCATTATGTTTTCTTTTTTCCTCAAGTAAAAATTATATGTCATAAAAATATAGGATCCATCAACTCTCGATTCGGTTTTTATTCCGAAGATAAGTAGGAACACTTTATGCTACCTGATCTCCTATTTCTCGAAGATTACATTAAGCTGTGCAGGTCTGATGAAATATCTTAAGTGCTTTTAGACATCAGGGCTTTATAGCTGAGACTTTAAGGCATATCCATCAGAAAAATTAGGGCGGTTTTTTTTATTCTTACATCAGGGGAGTTGCGGCCAAATGTTTTAAAAGAAACACCTATTTATTTTAATTAAAAAAAAAACAAGTGCGAGTCCGACACGCCCTCCGAGTGTTCCGTACAAACTTGTAGACAATTAAAACGAGTCTTTTAAATCAGCACTTAGCACAGGCGTCAAAAGTTCTGAATTGAAAAAAAACAAACCCCAAAAAAAAAGTCGCGCAACATTGCGCTAAACGTCAAGTAATCAAAAATGTTGTCTTAAGCTGTCCTCATACAGATTACATAACACGTTTAGAGCAATGTTCTTTTACCAAAAACTGCTCAACACATCAGCTTTGTAATAACCGAAACAATATGAACATCTGTGAAAGCGGGCAAGGCCCCAAAACAGGGGAAAAACCAATTTCGTCCAAACATAATGTTTAGGTACTATAGCGCCATTAATCGCGAGTGACATGTGTCAAAATATGTGTTAAACGTTGCAATAAAGCTTGCGTGAAAATGAAATGATGTTAAAGAAACGTGGATGTTTTTTTATTCTTTCGGATGGTTGATCAACATGTTACTCCTGCCACTTTGGGCGTAGTGGAAGAAAGCGTCAGACTTCTACTGTCGAACACCCATCCGAATTCCATCTTTTGCCCTTTGCGTTCTGGGGCTGCGGTTCGGTATATCTCTTTCGAACAACCCGCAACCCTTGTAGGCAGTAGCCCTGGCGGGCCTTTCGGCTTTGCTTACATCTCTTTAAAGCGCGCGTGGAACACGAACGCGCCGTCGACATGGCCTGTCATCACTAAACGTGCTCCTCATTCCTCAAGAGGGGGACTTATCGCCACTATTGTGGCGTGCCCTGCACGGGATTGCGACAGTCGCTGTCTCTATGCCACAATGAGATCGCACTGGAGGTATGTCTGCTGAGCAGCGGTTTGCCGTTCTCCCCGGTGTAGTGCCGTTCGTATATATAGGCGCTCGCCAGGAGTATCGCTTTCTGATTTCACTGTGTGCCTGCTGGGGTTGCGGATTATTCGAAAGAGATGCCGTGGCCCCGGAACAGAAAGGGCAAAAGAAGGAACATGCCATGTTCCTTCTTTTCATTTACTAAGAATTATGTTATTATCTCCCATCCAAAAACAAAGTCACACAAACAGTGTGAATGATCGTGGTACCTCATTATTATATTATTATTATAAATATATATTATATGATTTTTAGAGAAATAGTCAGTTGCTCCGAATGAGCATATTAGAGGAAGTTTGAAAGTTGCGCCTGTTACAGAAAAATTGAAAGGGAGTCGTTTGTCTTGATAATGACATGTAATGAGGAGGGACGAAGCACATGTGACTAAAAGAGTCATGGATCTGAATGTTGAAGGACGGAGAGCGAAAGAAAGGCCAAAAGAAAAGATGGATGGATTGTGTAAGGAATGATATGAAGGAGAAACGAGTAAAATAATGATGCCGTGACTTCTGATAGGGGAGAATGGAAGAAGAAAACGTGTTGCACCGACCCCAAATAGAATGGGACAAGGGCAGGAAAATGATGATGATGATGGTATACTTACTCGATGCAGTATTACACAGTTAATAGGCATGATGAATTTGCTGATCATCATCATCTGCCTAGCCTTTACCCAATTATGTTGGGGTCGACCTCCAGTCTAATCGGATGCAGCTAAATACCAGTATTTAACATGGAACGACTGCTTTGCATGTTTTTTTTTTTTAAACTTTGCCCCACACTAGGAAATTCTCCTGTATCGTTGGTACGTTTACAAACATTTTAACTCACATACACAAACAGCCAGACCCGAAACAACTATCTGTAGGCCATACAAATATTTGTTACATGTGGGGATCGAATCCGCGACACGAAGCGCTGCAGTCGCTCGCTCAGCCGTTGCGCCAACCGTGCCGTCGAAATTAATGACGCTTTGAGTTTAACATACATTCAATATGTTGATACAAGCTGTCAAATTACGTTTCAAGTCTTCAAACTTCAACAAAGGGAATAAATCATTACACCAGCACCTAAACCTCCATTCAATTTTAAAGTCTATTCCCCTAACTACAAGAACCAAAATGTCTTACACTCAGTTTGCCATCCATATATTTATTTACGCGTGTATACCCAACATTTACGTGGCAATAGAAAACATGTTGAGCATCAAAAGCGATGAAAACGCATTGAGTTGTTGTAGCTACAGGATATAAATTGTAATTTGTCAAATGGAAGCGACCGAGCGTAGCAATGCGTGTCTGTGAGTTGTTCGAGGTAAGGTAGCTTTATTTAAACTTATTTATTTTAAGTCGATTTCCCATCGGCAAAAATAATCGTATGCTTTTAAAAATCATAAAATAACCCGGAGCGGGGGAGAGTGTCAGACTTATATTATGTTCCGGGGCAGCGGTATCACTTTCGAACAACCAGCAACCCCGGCAGGTACACAGTGGAATAGGCGATAGTCCTGGCGCGCCTGTACGAGTGGCGCGCAGAGGCACTACACCGGGGAGAAATTCCACTGCCGCGGAAAATCGCTGCTCAGCAGACATAGCTCCGGTGCAATATCATTTTTCCCGACTCGTAATTTTTCCTGCCTGTTTTTTTGTATTCATCCTCATCTCAGTATAGCCATAATAATATCATCTAACACACAGGCCATCCGTCGTTTCTGTCTCATATGTACTTTTATGGCAATTTCTTTTCTTCGTTTCTTCGTCTTAGTTCTTTCTTTCGTCACTCGTTGCGAAAAAATGCAGCAACGCGTGACGTCACACGTAACTTTAATGGGCTATCTTTGTCACTTTTATTCTAATTGGGTCTGGCTGTTTGTGTATACATGTGAGTTTAAATGTTTGTAAACGCACCCACGATACAGGAGAAATTCCTAGTGTGGGGCAACGTTTTTAGCAAAAAAAAAATAAAAAAATTAGGGGCCCTTATTTTTGAATAATCTAAATAACGGACTAATATATTTTTTTTTGTAAACTAGTCTATTATAAAAGTCGCATCAGTACACACCCCGATTTAAACCACACCCTTATGCTTGTGAGACGAGCCGCTTAATCTCTGGGCAACACACGATTATTAAAAAGACAAAATTAGTTCAAATACGATGTCAACAACGAGAGCATTCAAACCTTTCTTACATTCAACGAGAATCACGTATATTGTAGATCAAATATTAACGACGCAGCTGTAGGCCCGGACATGAAGGACCAGTACAGGGACAGTTGCGGGATAACGTGGAAATTGTGCGAAACATAAAATGACTAGATTGGTAATTTTGAAAACCTTAGTTGTACACTCACGAGCAACATTTTGTATACACGAAGCAATTTTAAAAAGTGTACAGTAGGCCTACCATGACGTCTTAAAGCAGAACTTATTCCACTGAGGGAAAGAGATGGTGCTAGACACCCTGTATAGCTCTGTCTCTTTCCCTCAGCGGAATAAGTTCTGCGTCATGATAGGGTAGCTGATTGATCTGTTGTTATTACATTTATAAACATTTCTTATGTATTTTATGTTTACTGTGTATTTGTTTTCTTTTAGAGTTCCATAACTCAAAAGGAACCGTAACTTTAGTGCCTTAGAGCTGTGAAAAATCGACCTCCGAACTCTACGCAGACAAAAGATATGGCCGTTTATGTCGCAAGTTTGTACGGAACCCAATGCAACGGTGCGCGAGTACGACTCGCACGTGGCCGGTCTTTTTTATTGCACCTGTTGTGTTTTGTCTCGGCATCAACCTAAGGTAGACTGGTAGAAAATGCCTAGGGCATTAAATCCGCTTTTGTACAGATTTATAGAAAAAAATATGTATTAAAGACAATAACTTATAAACTACTTAGGCAATATAAATAAATTTGACTTGTACTGACTAAAACCCACCCATGTTCCTCTTATTGCCCTTTATATTCTGGGGCCGCGGTATCTTTTTCGAACAACCCGCAACTCCGGCAGGCGGTGGCCCTGGCAGGCCCCTCTGCTATACTCTCCCTCTGACTGCCTCATTAGTCTAGTGATCGCAAGTGCGACTTCTGAGCGTGAGGTCCTGGGTTCGATTCCCGGGTGGGGCAAAATATTTCTAGATTTTTCCATAAGGACTTTCTTAGTAGCAGCCACAGAGCAAGTATTTGTGCTGGGTTGTTGGCAATAGGCTAGCCCCCTATAACATAGGACCTAATATTACTTGTGAAATGAGGATGTACACACCACGGACCTGCCGTCGTGTGTACTATTAGGTACACCTCATACTTCACTGGCGTTATGTGTTATGTTAATCTATTTGTCCCCTACATCGATCTTCAGAAAACCTCAATAATTTTCTATCCAGATAACAGCAATAAACCGCTACAAATGACCGATCTAGATTAATGTTTCCAAATTGACTGACACAACCGCCAATCGACCGATTTGTCGGCGTCCAACTGCATCGCAAATTAGTTAAATGATTAGACCATTTAAAACAAACGATAGTGCGGAAACTATTTCTCTTGTGTGGTTTGGCAACCGGACTTAATTGATGGGAAATGTGTCATTAATTTTGGTCGAGTGTGTAGTTTTAGAATTGCAACATTTATTTTTTGGTTGGTCAATTGATATAAAGTGCTTCACTTCATATTAATTGAAATCATGCGTTATGTATTATGCATTCAATATTTTTTTATGCACTTTGGTAATTAATTTTGGACACACGCAAAAACAAAATAAACACTCAAGTAATCCTTACTAATATTATAAAAGCGAAAGTGAGTTTATTTGTTTGTTTGTTACCTCTTCACGCTTTAATGGCTAAACCGATTTTGATGAATTTTGGTACAGAGATGGTTGGGAAGCAGGAGACGGAAATAGGTTATTTTTTTTGAAGTGGTATATGAGGGAGAACGAGGGAAGAAAAGGGAAAACTTAACGTTGCTATTACAAATCAATAAGGCGCAAGAGCAAAAACTGCAGGTAGCAGGTACTGTGTTATACCGAATTTAACGCGAGCGAAGCCGCGGGCAAAAGCTAGTTTTGGATATAGTAAAGCTGTTTTTCTTTTGTTTTTTTTGGATGGGAAATAGACCGATAACTTCCACCGCACAGGGCGGAGCGGAGGGGAGTGTCAGACTTTTACTGATTAAACTCGTCCGTGTTCCTTCTTTTGCCCTTTTGTGTTCCAGGGCCGCGGTATCTCTTTCGAACAACCCGCAACCACGGCAGGCGGAGGCCCTGGCAGGCCCCTCTGTTTTGCTGACATCTCTTCGAGGCGCGTAGAACTATAACGCGCCATTTACATGGCAACACTCACCAGCACTAGCATTGTTCAAAAGTTAAATATGCTAGCTCAACAACTACCCTAGAAAGCTATTCTATAAAATTGGCATGATAGCATCGTTATCTTTATCAAACCTATAAAACAATAATAGGGAATTTCCTTCAAAATTCTTCGCATTGTATTTACGTATGCGTCGCAAATAGGCTGTTGTTCCTCTGTCTCCTTATAAAACGTCCTATTTCCCAACCTCTCTGCGACACGCACAATGCGTACCTACAAACACAAAGGCATACCAAGTATAGTTCGGATCCATTCCTTGATAAATAATGCTGTCCACAATGTGACTACTGGCATTGAGACTGGGTCGAGATAAATATCTCTAGCTACATACACGGAGCGTTTCTAAACCATTATTGGATCCCAATTTCTATAGTATTTTTTTTCTTTAGGCTAATCATAAAATGCCAAATCGACAGTTTATTGTACTGGGCTCAGAGATTTTTGCCACCCTTGTCGAATTCTTTGTGGTGTCGCATGTCGGTGCAACACGTTTTCTTCTTCCATTCCCATCATTTACTCCTTTCTCCTTTATTTCATTATTTACACAATCCATCCATCTTTTCTTTAGCTATCTTGACTTGGTTTTAAATTCCGTAGAGGAATATATATCCCAAGCATGCGGTTTTGAGAACATAAAGGGCAATAGAAGGAGCATGGGTGGGTTTTAGTCAGTATAAGTCTGACTCCCGTTAAGTTATTTGATGATAACCCATCCGCAAAAAAGGCCTGCGGTTTCGTCACGATGTTTTCCTTCAACGAAGCAAGTGATAAATAAACAATACGCTCGCAAACAGTATCGCACTTTTGTATTTTCAGCTACCCTACCATGACGTCTTAAAGCAGAACTTATTCCACTGAGGGAAAGAGACAGAGCTATACAGGGTGTCTAGCACCATCTCTTTCCCTCAGTGGAATAATTAATTTTCAGTAAGATTGAATATGTAACAAAAAAATAATAAGTACGCTTAAAAAAACTGGCCAAGAGCGAGTTAGATTCGCGCACCGAGGGTTCCTTACAAACTTGCGTCATAAACGGCCATATGTTTTCACTGCGTGAAGTTTGAGTATATGGTTTCAATTTCAAGAGTTCCCGTGATAAAGGGTCTTGATAGACAGACATACGGACAACAAACTGATCCAAAAAGAGTTCAGTTTTTTCCTTTTGAGGTACGGTAAAATATGGAGCAGTCGATTCTTTGAATATTCTGCTTAAAAGGGAAGAAAGTCCAACTAGAATTTCATCCCTATAAAACTGATCGAGGATCCATTTCAGTATTGTCCAGGTATGCACTCACACCCAATATAATTTCGCCTGATCGAGGATCCATTTCAGTATTGTCCAGGTATGCACTCACACCCAGTATAATTTCCCCTGATCGAGGATCCATTTCAGTATTGTCCAGGTATGCACTCACACCCAGTATAATTTCCCCTGATCGAGGATCCATTTCAGTATTGTCCAGGTATGCACTCACACCCAGTATAATTTCCCCTGATCGAGGATTCATTTCAGTTTTGTCCAGGTATGCACTCACACCCAGTATAATTTCCCCTGATCGAGGATCCATTTCAGTATTGTCCAGGTATGCACTCACACCCAGTATAATTTCCCCCGACACATTACCGTATCGTAGTAGACAGCAAGGTGCTAACGCATGCGAAGTGGGGGTACGTCGACAATTTGGAGGCGAGCCAGAAGCGTGCAGACGAGATGCCGTAATTGAATTTATTACCGTCATTAGGCAAAATGGGGAGTCCAATATGTTTGTGGAATATCTTCAGATAGGCTTTGATTCTGTTTTAATTTCCGTGAGATGCAAATTGATTTTAAATGATTTTGGAATGGACAGTAGTGAACTTTTTAAAGCGAAGTAAAGTTTAGCAGCAAATAAAAACTATACCTAGTTTTTGCCCTTGCGCCTTATTGATTTGTAATATAGCGAAGCTAAGTTTTCCCTTTTCTTCCCTCTTTCCCCCTCATATCCCACTTTAAAAAAAAAAAGCCTATGTCCATCTCCTGGATCCCTAACTACTATCTCTGTACCAAAATTCATCAAAATCGGTTTCGCCATTAAGGCGTGAAGAGGTAACAAACAAACAAACAAACTCACTTTCGCTTTTATAATATTAGTAAGGATAAAGTAAGAATTTTTTTGTTTGCATCGTATACGCTCCAAAACTACTGGACGAATTTTGACAATTTTTTCACTAATAGGAAGCTACACTATCAGGAAGTAACATAGGCTGTACAACAAGTCACAGACTTCCGGAAGTGAATTTATTTTCGTTCTTATGAGTGTTTTTAGGTGATTGAGAAGTGACACTGATTTTTATGTTGAACTAGCTTTTGCCCACGGCTTCGCTCGCGTTAAATTCGGGGTAACACGGTTCCCCTTTCCTGATTTGCAGGTACCTGCTACCTGTAGTTTTTGCCCTTGCGCCTTATTTATTGTAATAGCAAAGCTAAGTTCTCCCTTTTCTTCCCTCATATCTCAATATTTTTTTTTATAAAAAGGCCTATGTCCGTCTCCAGGGTCCCAATTATCTTTGTACCAAAATTCATCAAAATTGCTTAAGCCATTTAGGCGTGAAGATGTAACAAACAAACAAACTCACTTTCGCTTTTGTAATATTAGTAAGGATAGTAAAAATAGAATAAAATAAATAAATATATAATATTAGTAAGGATCACTATCCAACACAAAATCAGTGTCACTTATGTCTCCCTCTCACGATGGTCGGCAGGTGGTGAGCGAAGCTACTATGATACAGCAGGTTGCTTGTTTTAATCTCACTGTTGCGTCACAGAGCCTTACTGCTGACAAAACAGAGCTGCTCAATTAGGAGACAATGCTCTAGGACTTGTAGACGAGTCTAACGTTATTTTTAACAATATAACGCTGAAGTTTGTAAGACTAAAATATAAGGTATCATTCTATATCTCATCTGTTTACCCTTTTCTAACCACTTTGGGGTTGGCTTCCAGTCTAACCGGATACAGCTGCATACCAGTATTGCGGGTTGCGAAAGGCTAGACGGAAAAAATTATAACCAAAAGTTGTAACGACACTTTTTGCTGTAGTTGTAAGCCGTGCAGCGTGCGCGTGTTTATCTGTCTGTCTCTCTCTCTCAGAAAGCAAGTCAGTTATTTTCCTTTCGTCTTTCTATTTCGCATTGAACAGTGTGGTGTTGACACGATTATTTTTGTTAAGTGTTTACAGGTTTTTTGTCCATAATAAATAATAACTTTGTTCCATCCGGATGTCCCTTGACACCTCTCAAGTTTTTTATTTTATCTTTTCACTAGCTTTTGCCCGCGGCTTCGCTCGCGTTAAATTCGGGGTAACACGGTTCCTGCTACTTGTAGTTTTGCCCTTGCACCTGATTTATTGTAATAGCAAAGCTAAGTTTTCAGATAAACTATGTGTGGGCAAATACCCCCGCCAGACACCCATGGAATGTTGGTCCAATATGTTTATTTTTGGATAATTTCAGCAAAAGAAAAGCGAATCACTTCATAATTTTCTGGCACCAGGTATTAACTGAATTAAACTATTATTAGTACCTATTTAGCTTTATTTGTAAGAGGATATAATAACATGGCTTTACTGAAAATTTTGTAAAATTAGGCTATCCAGGAATCAAGTTGGCGACACGATTGGCACCGTGGCTGAGCGATCGACTGCTGCGCTGCGTGTCGCGGGTTCGATTCCCGCACGGAACAAATATTTGTATGACCTGCATATATTTGTTTCGGGTCTGGCTGTTTGTGTATGTGAGTTTGAATGTTTGTAAACGCACCTACGATACAGGAGAAATCCTAGTGTGGGGCAACGTTTTTTTAAAAATAAAATAAAAGTTAAATATGAATTAAAAGTAAAAGTGAAGTTACGATTTAACATTGTAGTTTTTTGAAGTGATTTATTGACTTAGAGGGTATTTTTTACACATAGTTTTCGATACCTTAACGTGTTCCCGATACAAAGTGATTCTAAGGTTCCGTTTTTTCCTTTTGACATACGGAACCCTGAAAATGGTATCATAAGTTATTGCATTACTTAAACCACAAACAAGCTTAAAAACCATAAAATACGATTCGTAAAGCAAATACAAACATTTCTAAATGCAATCTATAAATTCCATTGGGTCTTTTTCTTGGCAACCAGTGTAATATACTCGTAGACTGTATGTTACACTGGCGGACACGATAAAGTACAAACTATTGCCGTGTGCAATGCGGGTCCATTGAATGTGAACATAAAGTTTGACGTACGTTACGATAGCTATCGGTGACAACGTTGTATTGACTTCTCGTATAAAGCAGTTTTTAAAAAGAGGTTATTGTTGGTATTGTGGGCATTTAGAATAAAAATAAATGAGGTCTTTTCGCTTAGTTGTTTTGAACTCGTGTTTATTAATTTCACCATTAACTAACTATGTCAAAAATCTTAAAAGTTAGATTTGACCTGAAGTGGGTCAAATTTAAATTCTAAGATTTTTTAAAAAGGAAAACGAGTTTTTTGTTGGTATCGTGGGTTTTAGAATTAAAATAAATGAGGACTTTTCCTTTAGTTGTTTTCAACTCGTGTTTATTAATTTCACCAGTAACTATGTCAAAAATTTTAGAAGTTAGGTTTAACCTGAAGTGGGTTAAATTTAACTTTTAAGATTTTTTAAAAAGGAAATCGAGGTTTGTGTTGGTATCGTGGATTTTAGAATAAAAATAAATGAGGTATCTTCCTTTAGATGGTTTTAACACGTGTTTATTAGTTTCACCTTTAATTGTAAAATATCTTAGAAGTTTAATTCGACCCACTTCCCGGTTTCCGATTGAACTGAAATTTTTCATAAATGTTTTTTTTAATCTCTCCCACACTAGGAATATCTCCTGTATCATGGGTGCGTTTACAGCCATTTAAACTAACATACACAAACAGCCAGACCCGAAACAACTACCTGTAGGTCATACAAATATTTGTTTCGTGCGGGGATCGAATCCACGACACGCGGCGCAGCAGTCGATCACTCAGCTACTGCGCCAACCGCGTTGTTAATCAAGTCGTCAAATTAGGAGGACAGCGCGCATGTTAAATAGCTTACAATGTATTGTGACGTCATCCTAAATCTAATATGGCTTCCAAAGATGGCGGGTTCATTATTTCTACGCATTTCCGTGATATCGGCATCAAACGAAAGGTTTGTTAAGAAGAACAAGAATATGAGAAAGCAGATTTATTTAATTTTTTGGGTGTAATAAAAGTAAGTAAAAAGTGTGTAAAAGTACCCAAAACGAAGAACTTTCTAATGGAACTGGTCCAAGTTCAAACATGTTTACATGTTTTTTTTTAATCCAATGTTTTGAGGTTATAACTTTAAATACCTTCCCAAACTCAATGATATACCATGCATCCATCAGAAAAATGTTTTACTGGCGTAACATGGAGTTCCGTACCGTAAAACGTAAGATTTCAAGCATGTTTGTAACTTAATTAATACATATAACCGTACTATGTTACCTGTTATACAGTATGTCCCTAACTATGTGACTTGAAACGGGAACCTTGTGGGAATCTGTTGTTTTAAGGGAGAGGAAGACTATCCGCTCGTGATGCAGTTTAATACTAGATAGTACGAGGGGATAGGGCAAATCAGTCCGAAGACAATCTAACCATCTGTTCTGATCTACTATTTCACATTCTACAACTGCTGACGTACACATATATTATTGACAAAATAACTTTAAACGAATGTCTACCTTGTGGTTATTAGGTATTACGTTAATTTATTATAACTTTATGCACAAGTATCTAAAAACTGTACAAAGGCGGACTTAATGCCTTAAGCAATTTCTACCAGTCTACCTTAGGGTGATGCAGAGACAAAACACAGTAGGTGCGATAGCAGAAATAAAGGATATTAAAAATAATATTTAAAAATAATTATATACAGATATAAATAACTTTATATAAATACTTATAAACATACATAAAACAAAATAATATAAAGTTTAAAGACCGTAACAAGACAACAACCACAACTTAATCACGAGATGAATCTACCAACTTCTCTTCTTTTTTTCTTTATTTTCATGCAAAAAAAGATTTTATTTATTATGTTGATTAGATTTCACCTCAAAAAAAATATGTCGTCTCCCAGCAATAACTTTTGGGTAGATATACTTACTTAGTTACAGAATGCTGGGCTGAAGGCTTGATAAAGGCTTGGTTTACATCCTGCAAAACTAGATCTAACATAAATATTGCTGGGCAAAGAGACTAGACAGAGAAATTATACTGATTTTTCTGATTTGTATGAAATACCTACTTTCGTACAAACTCTTCATCGTTTTATTTCATTAGATTACCAATCATCCAGATAAGAGCCAAAATAAACCTTATACACTTGGGAGCAAATAAATCGAGCCACTTCCTTTTTCACGCATTATGGTAATTATTTTTGGTATTAAGGAACGCATCGATTCGAAACATATATCGCCTAAAAGGGTATTTAATAACCTTTACAATGAGGGTAGTTAGTTGTCAAAATTTCATTTTTATTAAAGTTTAAAGGGTAGAATAAAATTATCGCATTTAATTTGCTTATGACATTTTTATTGTACTCTGTTAAGAAAAGATTAAATTTGAGGTTTTTGTTAATCATACCCATATTACTTGTTATTGTTGTCTTTATTTGTGTCTGTGTAATCAAAATAACCTGATAAAATGGATACTACACCGACGGAAGCTGCCCAAGTTGTAGCTTTACTTGAGGTTGGACACGGACAACGTGAAGTGGCACGCAGACTTCATTTGAGTCGTTCAAAGGTACAGCGGGTATACCGCAGGTATCTGGAGACTGGTGCTTTTGTTCGGCGACCTGGAACTGGCCGACCACGGGCAACAACAGAACGTGACGACCGCTTTATTGCAACCAATTCGTTGCGCGACCGTGGACTTAATGCTGTTCAGCTACAGCAAGCGTTACGTGACGTTCGAGGAGTCGCAATCAGTAGGTGGACAGTGAGACGAAGACTAAAAGAACGAAATTTAACATCACACAAACCAGCAACTGGCCCAAAATTGACTGTAGCTCATCGCCGATCTCGCTTGGAGTTTGCTCGAGAACACATTAATTGGACGTTAGAAGACTGGAGGTCAGTTTTGTTTTCTGACGAGTCAAGAATCTGTCTTTTTAGCAATGACGGGAGAAACCGAGTGTATAGACGTCCTGGTGAAAGATTTGCCCAATGTTGCATTCGAGAAACGGTGAGTTTTGGTGGTGGTTCTTGTATGGTGTGGGGAGGAATTTCTCTAGACGGAAAAACGGAACTTGTCTTCGTCGACCCCGCCAACGATGGCAGTGGTAGACGTGGATTAACAGCTGACCGATACATAACTGACATTCTTGAAAACCACGTAATGCCGTATGCTGGTTTTGTCGGAGAAAATTTCTTGTTTATGCATGACAATGCGAGACCTCATACCGCGCAGATCGTTACGGAATACTTGTCTGCGATCGGGATTCAACAAATGGTATGGCCAGCACGAAGTCCCGATTTGAACCCGATCGAACACCTATGGGACGAGCTAAAACGGAGAGTCCGAGCCAGGGTTCCCGCTGTTTCATCCATTCCCGAGCTTAAAGTCGCTGTGCTTGAAGAGTGGGAGAACATACCACAATATGTCATCGTAACGCTGATCAGATCGATGACTAATAGGCTACAAGAATGTATCAGGGCCCGGGGGGGTAATACCAGTTATTAAGAATATTTTTTTTGCAATAATTTTGTTTTTTATTGTTTTTATGGACTGTTTTAGCCCTACTAAATTTTCTATCAAAATTACCATTTTTCTTGCAGAGCCAATAATTTATCATTCAATAAGGTTATTATTCAATAATTTACCCTCATTGTAAAGGTTATTAACTAAACTTTTAGGCGATATATAGTTCGAATTGATACGTTCCATATTACCAAAAATATTTACCATTTTACGTGAAAAAAGGTAGTGGCTCGATTTATTTGCTCCCAAGTGTAGTTATAAGCAGTTGACATTAGTTTTCAGATGAACGTGACCAATTATAGGTTCCACTGCGAGACGACAGCTCTTGAATATGTTCTTGAGAACGTGTTAAAGGCTGAATGGGGGTAAAAAGAAATGGTTTTGCATGAATATTTATCCATATATATCATGTGAGGACGTAATAAAGTTAACTGCCCTAGAGATCTTTAAAAATGAGAAAACGAAGTGAGGAAAAATCTATCAACTACATAACATAACATTACACGCACACACACACTTCAATCTACACACAACACTTTCTACCCACAACTCACACTTCACCTCCCCACTTACTCCCATAGTAGTAGACCCCTCAAAATTAAGGCATTCTTTGCCGCTAGACACACATCATCAGTCACACCCTCATGCAATCTCTCTATTTTAATCTTTTTGTTATTTTTTTTTTATATTTTTTCTTAAGTTAAAAAATTCTCAAGCTTTATTTAAAAAATAACGATAGTAAGTACATTGTTACACTTTGGACGAAAGAGACTGAACCCCACGACACAGGGTATCCTAGTGTGCGGTTCAGTGTCATTTAAATTATGTACATAGTCCATCGCTATTACTCGCATAGACTATAAGCAGTGTATATCCACTAGTTTACGTCATTAAATATTTTACATAATTAAACTCATATTTGGCCTACACCTGTCTTCGTGCATTCCAGATATAATACGCTACAATAGTATGTACTTTTTTGTAGAACAATAAATAAATAAATAAAAAATTACGCGTGTAATCCACGAAGCGAAGGTTAGCAGAGATTAAAAACACACACATACGTCACATACACAGTAATATTAACAAAGAATATAGATCCGCCTTGTCATAAGGAAGTACTTCAAACGTTTGTTCGGTACATTGGTGACCAACAGCCGCAACTTTTGTCATCTATTGCGGACTCCTTGGAACTGATTTGAGACTGAGTAAGCACTATTAGCTGAGGGTTCTAAGGTCGGCTACAGACTGACGATTGTATTTTTTTGTTAGTCCAAAACTTTGGCTTCTACAAGCAACTTAAAATATAAACAATACGCATGAAGCATGTATATAATTTTTTAAAATACTATCTTATTGTATTGGTAAGCACTGGGTTGTTTACGAGCATTCTTCCAATATCTGTTCCTAATCAATTATTCAAGAAATCAACTGCAACTGCCTTCTCTCCTCTAAGTACAAGTGTGTATAATATAATATATCATTGATTACCTATTCATTTACATAAAAAAAACATAAATAAATAAAGAACTGTCTTACATTCATCACATCAGATCTCAGATCCAGTTCAAAACCGAGCAGTTTGCTGAACTGGGCCTATTTGGCGCAGCCTAAGACACAAAAATTATTAGCTTTGGTACTTTTTATTTTCTTTTTAGAGTTAAGATTGTTTATTCATTTGTTCTTTTTTGTTGTGTTAAGATTGAAGTATTTTTTGTTGTGTTAAGATTGAAGTATTTTTTTTGTATTGTTAAGATTTAAGTTTTTCTTTTTTGTAGTTTTGTAGTGTTAAGATTGAAGTTTTATTTTGTAGTGTGAAGATTTAAGATTTTACTTTTTCTTTTTTGTAGTGTTAAGATTGAAATATTTGTTTGTTAACTTTATGTTCCGAGGCCGCGGTATCTCTTTCGATCAACCCACAATCCCTTAGGTACACCTCTACTTTATCCTCCGGGTAAGACAAGCATGATGTTGTATTATGTCCCCTGCGATTTTACAACCTTCATCCGACTCGGACATTCCTCCTCCTAGTGTGGGGAGGGCCTACAAACTGAAGGGCCGCAGACCCCTGCCACTTAGAGTCACGCGCAGTGATACGATGTCGAGTTTACTGGAGGTGACAAGCTGTTTGTTTACTTAGGAGGAATACGCTGACCGTACTAAAATGTTTTGTTGCCATTCTCAATGGTGCATGGAATTGAATTTTTTTGGCGACGTTTTGTGGGATTAAGTATTTAAGAGGTGGAGATGGTAAACCACAACTTTTTTTTTTTTTTCGGGTGGGAAATCATCCAATGACTTCCCCCGCTCTGGGCGGAGCGGAGGGGCATGTCAGACTTGTACTGACTAAAACCCACCCATGTTCCTTCTATTGCCCTTTTTGTTCCGGGGCCGCGGTATCTCTTTCGAACAACCCGCAACCCCGGCAGGGTAAATCACACCTAGATCTAAATTGAAGTACTTAAGTCAAAAAATATTTTGTACGGAATGTTAAGAATATTATATTTCTTTTAGAATATATAGGTAATTAAGTTGTTGTATGACACTGTATTAAAATTGTTCTTTTTTGTTATGTTAGATAGTTGAGTTATGATGAGCGAGCATTCAAGTATAAATAAAAAACTTGATTCTTAAGTTATTTTAATTTTGATGTAGGTGCAAAAAATAAGGCGTACTAAATGCATTTTGGGCTAATTATAATTGAATTTTAGTTGTGAACCGGTTTTGGGCACTAGCCGATTTGGCGCGATACACATTAAATTTTCTTTTTTGTTTATTTTTTTTAGGGTTACGTACTCTAAAGAAAAAAAATTGGTTGTTTGTAAAGTAGGTTTACGATCGAGATGTTTACGTGATAACGTCTTATTGGTGATATAAGTTATCACCAGTAGTGACATCTAAAATGAAATTAAGTACTAATTTAAAGTTTTTTTTTCGAGCCAAGTAACAGATGGCGCTACCATCTTTATGAAATGTCGCTTGTGAGGTTTTGGTGTGACACAAGTTTCTGAACATGTCACCCGACTAAAACGATTTTAAAGACGTTATTACGTCAAAAATTGGTTGTTTGTAAAGTAGGTTTACGATCGAGATGTTTACGTGATAACGTCTTATTGGTGATATAAGTTATCACCAGTAGTGACATCTAAAATGAAATTAAGTACTAATTTAAAGTTTTTTTTTCGAGCCAAGTAACAGATGGCGCTACCATCTTTATGAAATGTCGCTTGTGAGGTTTTGGTGTGACACAAGTTTCTGAACATGTCACCCGACTAAAACGATTTTAAAGACGTTATCACGTCAAAAATTGGTTGTTTGTAAAGTAGGTTTACGATCGAGATGTTTACGTGATAACGTCTTATTGGTGATATAAGTTATCACCAGTAGTGACATCTAAAATGAAATTAAGTACTAATTTAAAGTTTTTTTTTCGAGCCAAGTAACAGATGGCGCTACCATCTTTATGAAATGTCGCTTGTGAGGTTTTGGTATGACACAAGTTTCTGAACATGTCACCCGACTAAAACGATTTTAAAGACGTTATCACGTCAAAATACGGAACTCTTATTGGATCATTTTGTTGTCCGTCTGTCTGTGTCTCGAGATTACGTGGAGGTATAGAGCGAAATTAAAACCCTTTACTCAAATCCGTGGTCCCTTGAAGCTATGAAAAAATCAACCCTCTAAGTCTACGCAGTCAAAAGATATGGCTGTTTATGTGGGAGTTTGTACGAGACCCTCGGTGCACAAGTCGGACTTGCTCTTGGCTTGTTTTTTATTTATTTTATAAAAAATATAAATAAATATCTTGGGACAACTCACACACGGCTATCTGATCCCAAGCTAAGCAGAGCTTGTGTTATGGTAACCAGACAACTGATATACTTACTTATATAATTTATAAATACATACATATTATAGATAAATCACACCCAGACACAGAACAAACAATCATGCTCATCACACAAAGTTTGTCCTGGGTGGGAATCGAACCCACGACCTCCGGCTCAGCAGTCAGGGCCACTAACCACTAGACCAACAGGCCCGTCAATGACGTACTGTTGTCAATGTACATGAATATTTTTGTTAGGGCACAGCTCTATACCAATTCCGGCCATGTCATTTCATAACATGAAGGTTTTTTTTTCAGCTCCATGGGACTACAGACTTGAGTGTATGGTCTAAATTTTAACTCTATACCTCCACGCGTTCCCGAAATATCATCTTGACAGACAGATAGACAGACATACAATAAAGTACTCCTATAAGGGTCCGTTTTTTTCCTTTTAAGGCATGGAAACCTAAAGTCCACCACTTATTGAAAGTGTCACTTAAGAATATCCACTTCTTACCTACCTTACGAACTATCGCAGTTATCTAAAGCTCTTTGGATCAGTAGAATAGCTCTCTTGAAAGTTATAATAGTTTAACAGTTCATTACGGGTCGACTGTAACTTTATTTCGCAGTTTTAGCGGACTAATTTACTTTCAGTATTATTCAGTGGATTGTTTGAAGAACTGGCCTGATTAAATACCTACTCTAAGAATTATTATAATTAATTTTATGGTACAGTGAAGATGTGAAATCTGATAATATGCGAAGTTACGTTACGTTTTACAAATATATGTTGGAACCAGAGAAAAAAACACATAAAATCAACCTTAACATTTTTATTAATTTAAAAGGACAAGCTAAAAATGTCAAATTAATGTCATCGTGATGGATGCGAGCCAATCGACAATTAGATTGAAGTACTACAGGAAAATGAACCTGGATTTCCGGAACCATTTCACTAATATTCTTTTTAACCCCCGACGCTAAAACGACGGGGTGTTAGTTTGACGTGTCTGTGTGTGTGTGTAAATGTGTATGTGTCTGTCTGTGGCATCGTAGCTCGCAAACGGATGATCCGATTTTAATGCGGTTTTTTTTGTTTGAAAGGTATATCAGTCGAGAGTGTTCTTAGCTATGTTTGGTGGAAATCGGTTCAGGTCTTCAAGGTCATCAGGTCGTTTGTTAGGTGTGATAGGAATGTTCCACGCTCAGTTTACTCGCGAGCATATGTAGGATCTGACATTTGAAACAATAATATCTTCTGGAACCACTGAGCTGGTCTGCTGTTAGGGCTCGAAGATAGGAGACGTAACCCTGGACTGCCTTTTAGTAAACCCATCGAGTTTGGGCTCGTTGAATTTGTCTTAACTAGTTCTCTTTATGTTTCTAATTGACGAGGACCTGGTGCTGGAAATCTGGAACCTCTGAGCTGGTCTGGTGATAGGGCTCGAAGGTAGAAAACGTAACCCTGGACTGCCTTTTTGTAAACCCATCGAGTTTGGGCTCGTTGGATTTGTCTTAACTAGTTCTCTTTATGTTTCTAATTGACGAGGACCTGAAGCTGGAAATGGGATGTGGCGAATGAAACGGATAAACCGATTTTTATCTTTTCTGAAAATCTAGAAAGACCAAAATTTAAAAATAAAACACAAAATTACCCTTAAATGGCAAGAAAAATAAAAGAAATTAAATGAAAGAATGAAAATCTAAAGAGCTCCTTCAAAAAGCATGAAATAAAAAATTAAATTAAAAAATTTAAAAACACCCCCGACCCAAAAAAGTACGCAATTATTATGACATAAGGTTAAAAATGAAAACCCTATAAAAACAAAAAAAAATAACTTTTGACACTACGTAAGTACCAACTAAAGCATGTCAGACTATCTACTCGGGACTTTGTGCCACCTTTATCTCGGAGGCATAACCGCTAATTTTGAACTGCAAATGGTTATCTTGGCCTGCTGTTGACCGTACGTATGAAATTTTTGATTAAATTTTGTCGTGTCGGGGGACCGCTCTAATTTATTAGCCTAACGTTAGAAGCACACATTAAGAAGTCCTCAATCCCATTGTCATTTTTATACAAATTTTTTGAGTCGTTCCTAAGATTGGGTTAAAATTATTATTTATCATTTATTTAGATAGAGTATACAGTTTTTTTTTTATTTCGTTCGTTCGAGTATACAGTTTTTTTTTTTATTTATATGGCTGCCAAAATGGCACGGGGCCAGATTTTCTTACCGTAATAAAATACGATTTCTACCTACAGTTAATATGTTTGAAAATATTTTAACTTCTTGATGTATTGTTCAAAGTATTTTATATGTTTTTGGAAAATATGGATTATTTCTAAAACTTACGACATAAACAGCCATATCTTTTGACTGCGTAGACTTAGAGGGTTATTTTTTTCAGAGATCAATGAATTGAGTATATACTTTCAACTTGATACCTCCACGCGTTAATAAAGGGTCTTAATAGACAGACAGAAGGACAACAAAGTGATACAATAAGGGTACCGAGTTTTTTGAGTTACGGAACCCTAAAAATTGCAGAGAGAAAATTACATACACAAAAGAGAAAATCACTAACTCACTTGTATGTGTGGTGTTAACTGTAGGTATAAGTTATATAATATATTATATCATAATTTTAAGTTAGAGTTAAACATGTAGGTACAACCATAACATGATTAGTACGATTTATTTTCGTTGGATCCCAGTTTTTGATCCCATTTTTTAGGTATTAACGATGGGTCCCATTTGATATTACCATTGAATCCCATTTTATGACAACATGTGTACATTTCAGAAGAAAAGTGATTTACTTTTATTAAATATTTCAAAAACACCGTGTGTGTATTTTAATTTTTTTAGGATTGTTGCCACTGGGGAATAAATGAGACAAATGATGTACTCCAAATAGTACTAGACTGGCATGAGTTAAAAATGATCAGGTTTATTTGTGATGTTTATAAATAAATAAATATGAACGCCTTCAAAACAAGCGCCTCTTAGCTCAAAAAAAAATACTGCCGTCATAATTTTTCCATATTTTTTTTATATAATGTGGCCGTTTCTGGCACACAGGTCACAGTTTTAACCTAACCTTTTTTTGTAAATAAGTAATTACCCTAATCTAAATAGTTCAGTTCCGGGTAAACAACTAAAAACAATCTCTTTTTTCTATAAATGCAAGTCGTTTGTGGCCACGTAGGAGGTCACAGTTTAACCTAACCAAACCTAGTTCCCGGCTCCTATAATTTGTTTGGGTAATGAAATTTTGTCCAAATCTTTTTGGAAAAACGGCAGGCACCCGTTATTCTAACATAACCTATCCACATACCCAAATTTCATTCAAATCAGTCTAGAAGTTTGAGCGTGTTGGAATAACAAACATACATACAAAATTTCGCCTTAACTTATTATTGTGATTTTGTTGTTGGATGTACCCGCATTCAGATGTTTTTATACATCTGGGATCCAACGGAAATAGTTTTTGGGATTCAGTGGCAATAAAACGTATTTTTTTAGTATTTTTCAAATTTGGGATTCAACGGAAATATATAATAATGTTTTGTGGGATCCAACGCCAAAAATATTAAAGTGGGATCAAAAACTGGGATCCAACGAAAATAAGCGATTAGTACTCTTATTTTATCCTACGCTTACTGCTTTAAATTAAGTTGTATTTGATTAAGTTTTTCTCTGTAAGTGAATTTGTAATTCTTTTGAGAAATATTATTTTTAACCGTAATAAAGTCTAGGCAAGACTGGTTGTCAGACTTTCGGGACTTTCTGTAACGACAGCTTAACCTGCTCTCCGAGGCACGGAGAAAACTCGGTATGTAACGGGTGGTTACCCATCCACAGACGAACCTAGACAAGCGCGGCTTAACCTAAACATCGACCCGAGTGGCTGCTATTATGTAACCACGAGCGCACATAATTAATATTCTGTAATTCATCCATCAATTAATTTTATTATAGATTCAACAGTTATTCGAATTTAATTGACGGTCCTGTTGGTCTAGTGGTTAGTGGCCCTGACTGCTGAGCCGGAGGTCGTGGGTTCGATTCCCACCCAGGACAAACTTTGTGTGATGAGCATGATTGTTTGTTCTGTGTCTGGGTGTGATTTATCTATAATATGTTTGCATTTATAAATTATATAAGTATGTATATCAGTTGTCTGGTTACCATAACACAAGCTCTGCTTAGCTTGGGATCAGATAGCCGTGTGTGAGTTGTCCCAAGATATAAAAAAAATATATAATTAACGTTTATGTCCTACGCGAGGAATTTGGATAGTTGGGAAATTATTTAGAAAACTAAAACGGATAATTATGTAGTAATAGAATTTTAACTCGACCGGTTGTTAGTATGCGGCTATTAATATAGGATTAGGAACATATTAATGCTCAGCTGTGTTCTTTCTGATTTATTATCAAGAAGGTCACCATTACAATGCGATGTTTTAGCAATTTGGAGATAGTAACATTGAAATATTAAACAACTAGCTGGTGCAACTTCGCCGGCGTGATATCGAAAAAAAAAATCCTTTGTGGTATTCCAGACCATAATCTACCTCTGTGCCAAATTTCATCAACATCCGTGCAGCCGTTTTGACGTGAAAGAGTCACAAACATTCATATTTCCATACATCCATCCATACATCCACAAACATTCGCATTTATAATATAAGTAGGAAGCAGGATAACAACTACTTGAAACTCTCGTTTGCCAAAAAAAATCGATACCTATTAATTATTTTCTTAGATATTATTTTTGTACCTTATCAAAATGTTGTCTTATTAGCTCAACGGTTGACTGTATGAATGACATAACTTCATATATGTAGATTATGTGTGTATGAAGTTTATGAATAAATTAACATAAAAGATTAATTATTTTAAAATAAGGATACTAGAATAACACGGATTTAGATTAATCACTTTGAAACCTAATTATAATATTAGGTGTCGCAACTTTTCTCGTCACTTTAATGGTTTTCAGCAAATACCTACTTACATAAAACTAAGTTAATCTTGCGACTTCTACTGCGTGTATTTTATATTTTAGCTCTTCTCAAAATCAAAATATTTTTATTGCCCATTTAGGTCACATAGACACTTACAAAACGCTGCAAAAAGGTGCACGATTGGTCACTTCTTATGGAGAAGAACCGATAAGAAACTCCATGGTTACTACTAAAATCATTTGGTTTTACGATGATGTTTTTACAGCGCTTACTGTCTCTTTCATTGTTAATAACTCTAGATTCTAGGTTTACAGCGCTCTTTCTGAGTCACTCGTCATCATTTTCTTGCCCTTATCCCATTTTATTTGTGGTCACACAATACCGTCTTCTTCCACACTTCTCTTCTACTCGCCATTTCAGCAGTCACCTTTAAAACCGTCACCGTCACCGTCAAATCCATTATTTCTTTGGTCTTCTGCTACTCTTAAAGCCATTTAACCACATTAATACTTAATTTTATTCTCATTTCATTTTACGTATTTCATTTTTAAAATAAGTATTTAAAATTATGTAGGTATGCTGTTTTGACTTCCGTACGTTTTACTCACGGGTTGACCTCTGAAAACCAGCGCTGTGCTGTGGGCTCCCATAGCACAGCATCATGTTGAGTGCTGACCTACCTGTCGCAGTCGCGACGTGCAAGCTGTTTTTATTTTGTCCCGTATTTGTAATTATGTTTGTGATGCTTTACATGTTTATGTTATTTTTTTGTTATTTTGTGTGCTGGTCGTAATTTGCGACAAATATTTTTTCTTTCTTTCTTTCTATGTCCATTCTTGAGGTTTAGGCGTCACTAAATAACAGATACAATAAAAATAAAGCATATCAATTAGTACCTATACTGAGGTGCAAATCGTATTCATATTTATATATGGCTATATAATACACCGCCAAAAATTCAGGCATTTTCGAAAAAAAAAAAACTAATGCCTACATGGGCACTTATAAAACGTCGAGAAAAGATGCACGGTTCGGGTTAGTCGTTTCCTATGGAGAAGAACCTGCAAGAAACTACATGGTTATTCTTTTAAAATCATTTGGTTTTTTTGATGAACCTACTCTAGCCAAACATCTAGGTATAACAATACCTACACAAACTTCAGATATTGATAATACTCGTTTCCTTGTAAATATTTGAATTACAAAACAGTATCAAAATAACGTTATTAAAAGCAAAGAGGGAAGGAACAAAGCCTCCAAAATTGGGCCTATTACGAAGCAGTCAGTTTATCGCAAACAAGGGCCGGAACGATTTTCTCTTCATTGATTTTAGAGACGGTTGAAACGATAAGAATTGGGACCTTTTAAGTACGATCTATAAAGGAATGGAACGCGTTGGGCCGCTTTGAAGCGCATTCTCTAATGTGTTAAAGGAAATTAAAGCATATAAGATGTTGTTAAATGTCATATTTGCATGGAACTACACGCATTATTTTCAAGGGTGTTTTTTGCTGTCAAATAACAATTTGCTGTTTTGTCTACGCTGTTCCTCTTGCAAATGTCGATATTGAAACGCCTCATGATAATTATAATGCCATCTATTTCTAGTCCCACACACACACTAATGGTAGTGACGCACGAGAAAGTAATTTACCAATCGTGCGCACCATGTCTAAGTATTTGTATCAGTAAATATAGTTATTTTAAACATAGAGATCTTCCCTATTAACCAAATCCAATACTTTTTTCAACATCATCTTCAAATGCCTCGGAAAGCACAGTTAGCCGTTGGTCCTGCGCCTGATCTCTCTCCAGCCGTGTCGGTTTGCCGTCCCATCGAACTATGAGAGTGAGGGAACAGAGAGGCACACACACCTGTGCACTATAATATCTCCCACGCGATTGCTTATCTTCACTGAGATTGGCCAAAACCGGTTAGGAGGACTATAATTATATTGAAAAAATGTATTACCCAAAGGTTCACCTCTGCATCACCCTAAGGTTGACTGGTAGAAAATGCCCAAGGCATTAAGTCCGCCTTTGTACAATGTTTTTGTTACTTGTGTATGAAGTTTTAATAAATAAATAAATTACCCCAAAAACCGTCAACGCTGTAATCCTTACTCCTTACTAATATTATAAAAGCGAAAGTGACTTTGTTTGTTTGTTACGTCTTCACGCCTAAATGGCTTAACCGATTTTGATGAATTTTGGTACAGAGATAGTTCGGACCCTGGAGACGGACATAGGATTTTTTTTAAAAAAAGATTGAGATATGAGGGAGAAACAGGAAAGAAAAGGGAAAACTTAGCATTGCTATTACAATAAATAAGGCGCAAGGGCAAAAACTACAGGTAGCAGGTACCTGTAAATCAGGAAAGGGGAACTGTGTTACCCGAATTTAACGCAAGCAAAGCCGCGGGCAAAAGCTAGTAAAATATACAAGTCTCAAAAACACATATTCTCAACACGTTCTCAAAAACGCAAAGCTTGTTTATTTACTCGTGCAAAAATGAACCTAAAGTAATAAACAAAATCAACAAGAGTGCGGCACAAACTTGATCGTGTTCACGGATAGGGGATGACGCGGGTAATAATTTATGAATATTCACTAGGGGTTAACATTTGTATAATTCGCATTATACCGCTGTTTTTGCGTTTGGTATAAGTGAAAAGATTGAGCTTGTATTTTTTTTTTATAATCCGCTTTATAATCTTACCTAGTATGAAATAGACCTAATATTAAATGGAAATGGGCTGGACACGTTGCCCGAAATGAGATGTCCTGGTGCAAACGCATCCTGGAATGGAAGCCATGGAGTAAAAAGCGCCCTTCAGGACGACCACAAATGCGCTGGAAAGATGGCATGAACTCGCTAGTTCGAACTGAACACAAAGAGCGCAACACAGAGAGGAATGTAGGAAGTTGAAGGAGACCTACACCACAATGTTCGAAAAAGGCTAAAGAAGAGAAGAGAAGTATGAAATAGAACCTCAAATCAACCAACCCAGCTGCAGCGGGAAACGCACCGGGCGTCGGGCGCCGCGAGACGACTCCCGGTTACCATAGATGCGGGTCTGTGGCCGGTAAGCACTGGGTAGCTCACCGTCCGTCCGTCTAGTTATGACAGGCCATGTCAACATGTTCGTATTGAACGTTATAGAGATCCAAAACAAAAGACGTGATTCTAAAATAGTTAGTCAAGTCATTTAAAAAAAATGCTATGTTAGTACATATAAGCCCCGGGCAAAAGAAGGAACATGGGTGGGTTTTAGTCAGTAAACGTTTGCACGTAACGGGGGAATTTATTTGATGATTACCCTAAAAAGGCTCTTTTCTTGCGAACAAATTAGAAATCCAACACTTTACAAATATTACAGTACCGACAAAATAAAAAACCAGTTCAACTTTTCCAACAACTTCCTTTAAAAGTATTATACCATTTATTTGAAGCTAAGATTCCATTGTTTGAACTACAAATGAGATTTTTTTAGTAGGTTTAAAAGTACACACAATCAATACGTACTCAACTTGAAAGCAATGCGAGGGTTTCGATTAAATTGATTAAATTCTTCTGTAACTTTGTTTTATAACAGAATTTCTGAAACTTTTAATCTTGTATCTAAAATCTGGTTCTTCTAACCTGACAGACAGATGTGTTGCTGGGGAGTTTGTTCCGACACTTCTTCTTCCCAGCCAAAGGGCAGGGCGTTTTTGTGGGACTGTCTCTTGTAATGTGACGTCACAAAAAGTGCTGATTATCAGCCAATTTGAATAAATGACTTTTGATTTTGATCTTTTAATACATATAATATGATACCAAGTAAATCAGCCTTGGATGTCAAATCACACTGCCACACTATAAAAGCGAAGATTAGTAAACGTTTGTGTGCTAAAACTTCTCGACCGATTTTAATGAAATGTGGTGTGTAGATAGCTGGATGATGCTTGTATCCCGGTCTGCGTAGGTTACAACTGCGGGGCATAACTAGTATGCTATTATAGTGTACCTTCATGTAGAATAGTGGTTTAATTGGTAGAATTATAATAATTTCAACTTGAGACCTCCACGTGTACCCAAGGTCTTGACAAACAGATAATATTTTTTCTATTTGTTGTATAGTTTTTTTTTACCAATTCTTTGTGAATATATTGAACATTGTTAGCTTTGTAGATTCTTAGATGCTTGTTAACTTTTTATCTTATTTTACGTTTTGTAAAGTAAGCAATGACTTATTTTCGGGCCTACGCTAACCTCTCATAAATACTTAAGTACTATCGCTGTAACAACAACACTGTTAAACCAAATGATTTTAAAAGAGTAACCATGGAGTTTCTTGCCAGTTCTTGTCCATAGGAAACTGCCACCCTATCCGTGCACCTTTTTTCGACGTTTTATAATAATTGCCTATGTGAAATAAAAATAAATTGATTTTTATTTAGACGGACGGACAACAAAGTGATAAAAACCGTCTGCGTTTGCAGATTCTTTAATTAAGACGGCAAGTTTGGCGCAGTGTTTGAGCGATCGACTGCTGCGCTGCGTGTCGCTGGTTCGATCGCCGCACGGAACAAATATTTGTATGGCCTATAGGTAGTTGTTCCGGGTCTGGCTGTTTGTGTATGTGAGTTTAAATGTTAGTAAACGCACCCACGATACAGGAGAAATTACTAGTGTGGGACGTTTTATAAAAATAAATAAATAATTTTTTTTTTGTTAGCCTATTGGCCTTTAAACGACTCCTTTATTTCCATTTTTTTATATCAGTTTGGAATGTTGCCCATCCACGATAGTTCCGAGCCGACGTCAAACTTCAAAATAAACTTTTCCACTCTCAACAACTGTGCTAGCCACTCTACATGTGACGTCACAAACGACTGGACGCCACTCAATCGCATGCATATCGCACATCTGTCGCCTTTGGTGTTTCTATCCAAAGCAACGTACATCCTACTAATATTAGAATTGCGAACGTTTGTGAAGATGGATGTACGGATGTTTGTTACTCTTTCACGTCAAAACGGATGGACGGATCTAGAAGAAATTTGGCACAGAGTTAGTTTATAGTCTGCAATAACACATAGGATATATATATAGGATAGGATTCTTTTTTCGATCATCACGCGGGCGAAGCCACGGGCGCCAACTAGTTAGAAATATTTATTCAATAAATGTTGGCGCCTGTCATTTGCGTGAACAAACCGCGGAGAGGAATGATCTGGCTCGAAGGACCGTTGTATTCGATTTAGAAAACGCAGTCATAACTTACTAGCTCTCTCCTAAGACATGGTTTCTCTGATCTTGTAACATGATTATTATATATTTATATAGATTTGTGTTTGCTTTGTTTTTGTATGTATATTGAAATGTAGTTGGTAAACCACAGACTACCTGCAGTATTGTCTATGTTTTGCTGTGATTCATTAAAACGTTGTCTTGAAAAGATCGCTTTTAGCGATAAGACCGCCCATTGCTCGGGGTTGCTGGTTGTTCCGAGGTTGTGGGTTGTTCGAAAGGCATACCGCGGCCCCGTAACATACAAGAAAAGTCGTAAATTGTATAAAATAAGTCGCCATGGCCGATATGGTCAGGAGTACCTCATATATTATGCACCCATCCAAGGACTGGACATCTCTGCCAGTATATTTATTCCCGAGTAAACTCGGGAATAAATATACAGGCCAGATCTATTTAAGTCGAGAAGTTTATTTAAGGGTAACTCGTTAGGGCACGCCACAATAGTGGCGGTAAGTCCCTTCTTTGAGGAGTGGCTGGAGAGGCGTCATGGCGTCCTCACCTACCGCCTGACGCAGGTCCTCACCGGACATGGAAGTTTCGGGAGGTTCCTGCACATAATCGGGCGGGAGGAAACGCCCGGGTGTCACCATTGTGACGATCGCCCGGAGGACACGGTAAAGCACACAGTGGCGGTCTGCCCAGCTTGGGCGGGGCACCGCCGTGCCCTCGTAGAGGCGATCGGCGGCGGCGATCTCTCGCGTCCGGCCCTGGTTCAGTCCATGGTCCGGAGCGAGAGGGAATGGGAAGCGGTCACCACCTTCTGCGAAGCAGTAATGCTAGCAAAGGAGGTGGCCGGGCGTTTGAGGGAGAGAACATCAGGCCAACCCAGCCGCCGCGGGAGACGCCCAGGGCGCCGGTCGCCGCGAGACGACTCCCGGCCACCGTAGATGCGGGCCTGTGGGCGGTGAGCAATGGGTAGCTCACCGTCTGTCCGTCTATTGACGACAGGCCGTGTCGACGGCGCGTTCGTGTTTCACGCGCGCCACAAAGAGAGTCAGCAAAGCAGAGGGGCTTGCCAGGGCCTCCGCCTGCCGGGGTTGCGGGTTGTTCGAAAGAGATACCAGTCCGCGGCCTCGGAACGTAAAGGGCAATAGAGGGAACATGGGTAGGTTTTAGTCAGTAAAAGTCTGACATTCCCCCGCTCCGCCCAAAGCAGGAAAAAAAAGGGTAACTCGTTCAATGATGACCTCATCTCTGTTCTCAAAGAACACGATTGACGACACGGTCGCTGCACTGCGTGTCGCTGGTTCGATTCCCGCACGGAACAAATATTTGTATGACCTGCGGATAGTTGTTCCGGGTCTAGCTGTTTGTGTATGTGTGTTTAAATGTTTGTAAACGCACCCACGATGCAGGAGAAATCCAAGAATGACGAAAGTTTTTTGAAAAAAATAACATGACTGAGGTCAAGAGTAGGAAATAAATATTCACCAACTATTCTCCTCTCAACAATTATGATGTTATCCCCACATGTGACGTCACACACTACCGGACGCAACTCGTTCGCTTGCATATCTCACATCTGTCCAAATCTTTTCGCTCGGCGTGTCGTGAACCAGAAATATACGTGCATCGAACCGTATTGAAGAAAGTCCTAGAGATGGTCACACGTTATGCTGCGATGACATTGTCTTCAACTTAGCCTTTTCCTAATTATGTCAATGTCGGCCTCCAGGCAGGCCAACTAGATCCAGCTGAATATCAGTAATTTACATGAAGTGACTTTTGTTTTTTTTTTGTGGATGGGGAGCGGGAGAGTGCGGTGTCGGACTTATATTGACTAAAACCTACCCATCGACGGTTCCTACGTACATAAGGTTAAGTCAAAAACTGAGGTTTACAGGAGAGCGTAATTTGTGTTCAACACGCCCTAGAAATAATTCTTTGAGCAATAATAAATATTTTCTTTCTACAATATTTTAACAGTTTAAAGAGCTTTATAATGCTATTTACACATGAGTATCTTATTTTTTCACGTTTTCTTTGAAAAACTGATAAATGACCGTTTCTACGACACTTATTCGTTGTATTTATAATACTTGTTCTCTTATACGATTTTTAAACAAAGTACTAATTTCTTACGTAGGGACCGTCGCCATGTTTTTTCTTTTGCCTTTTATGTTTCGGGGCCGGGGCATATTCTTCGAACAAACCGCAACAACGACAAGCGGTGGCCCTGGCACGCACCTCTGCTTTGCTGACATCTCTTTGAGGCGCGCGTGGAACACGAACACGCCGTCGACGCGGCCTGTCGTTAATAGACGTACGGGCGGTCAGGTGCCCATTATACACCGGCCACAGACTCGCATCTACGGTGGTCGGTAATTGTCTCGCGGCGCTCGAAGCCCGGAACGTGTCCCACATGACGTGAACTCCAAGCAGTCAAAAGATACGGCTATTTATGTCGCAAGTTTGTTCGAAACCCTCAGTGCGCGAAGCTGATTCGCACTTGGCCGAATTTTTGATATTCTGTGTGTTCGTCGTCATTACAGCAAAAAAACTTTGTCTGTCTTTCTTTCCATGTTGATGTCATGATAGCCCAGAGGTTAAGCGCCTTAAAGTAAATTTTTCAAATCTTACGTACTTTCTAAAAAGTTTATCTAAAAACAACACAGTCAACGGTGAGGGAAAACATCGTGAGGAAACTTGGACTTATAATTAACAAGCTTTTGCCCGCGGCTTCGTTCGCGTTAAATTCGGGGTAACACAGTTCCCCTTTCCTGATTTGCAGGTGTTTGCTACCTGTAGTTTTTGCCCTTGCGCCTTATAGATTATAATAGCAATGCTAAGTTTTCTCTTTTCTTCCCTCTTTCTCCCTCATATCTTAATCTTTTTTTTTTAAATAGCCTTTGTCCGTCTCCATGGTCCCAACTATCTCTGTACTAAAATTCATCAAAATCGGTTTAGCCCATTAGGCGTGAAGACGTAACAAACAAACTTACTTTCGCTTTTATAATATTAGTAAGGATTAGTAAGGATATAAGTCTGAAATCGCCAACCCGTATTGAGAAAGCGTGGTGATCATTGCGCGTGCTTTCTCTGTATCAGAAAGAGGCCTTGGCCCAGCTGTGGGACAGTTATAGGCTGGTATTATAATTAATAAATTATTTCCATGTTTGTTTTGTTTGAGGAGCTCGTGGCTAAATAAATAGTAGCCGCTCGGGTCGATCTTTAGGTTAAGCCTCGCTTGCCTAGGTTGGTCTGTGGATGGGTGACCGCCCGTTACATACCGAGTTTCCTCCGTGCCTCGGAAAGCACGTTAAGCCGTTGGTCCCGGCTGTCATTTGTAGATCTTTGACAGTCGTTACAGGTAGTCAGTGTTCCGAAAGTCTGACAACCAGTCTTACCAAGGGGTATCGTATTACCCAGTATTAACTGGGTTGTGGAGGTCAGATAGGCAGTCGCTCCATGTAAAATACTGATATTCAGCTGCATCCGGTTAGACTGGAAGCCGACCCCAACATAGTTGGGAAAAGGCTAGGCAGATGATGATGATTTCCATGTTTGTCCAACAGTAATGATAGACTAAAGAATACTATGTTCCGAAAATAGATTTTAGACAATACTTTGCTTCGATAATACTGATATTGCAATCCAATTGGAAGCGCCACTTTTCAAAGCAAATTCACACGACGTTTTGTGTTTCTATTCACAGACATGTGTGTCTACCGGACTATTTGCTCCTGGCTTTATTTGTTCGCAGAATACGTATCGGCGCCGCTGAAATAACGTTACGGGATTTTCATTTCACGTTTTCACTAACACTAAACGTCAACTAAAATAATGCTTTGCTGTTCAAATTTCAACTCTCGGCGCTGGGTGTGGTGTTGAAAATCCAATAGATGGTTATCATACAGGTGATGCTTAGTGAAAACTGTCATTGGATTCTAGTTTTAACTGGTTTTTTTGGACAAGGGGCAGGTTGGTACTAGAGTTGGTTTTCCGATCTAACGATCCAATAAAATTCGCGATTGGTTTTGTGATTGGGAGATATAGTCTGTTTCATAGATTTGTTTCAACGAAAAAGCCTGTATAATTATATTCAAGTATTTTGGTAATTTTCAGGTTTTCTGGATTCTTAAGAATTTTCTTTTTTTAAGCATTTTATTCATAGAACTTTAATATTGAAATTGGAGCCGTTTGACCCTCTATGAGGAGTGGCTGGAGAGGCGCCACGTCGTCCTCGTGTACAGCCTGATGTAGGTAAGTCCTCAACGGACACAAGTTTCAGGAAGTACTTGCACATAATCGGGCAGGAGGAAACGCCCCGTCATCACTGTGTCTATCGTCCGGAGGACACCGTGGGTGGAGCACACTATGGCGGTCTGTCCAGCTTGGGTGGAGCACCACCGTGTCCTTGTAGAGGCAATCGTCGGCAATTGAGAAACGGTCACCTCCTTCTGCGATGCAGTCATGCTAGCGAAGGAGGTGGCTGGACGTTTGAGGGAGATAATCTCAAACCAACCCAGCTCCGGGCATCAGACGACACGAGACGATTTTCAGCCCCTATAGATGCAGATCTGTGGACGTTGAGCAATGGGTAGCTCACCGTCCGTCCGTCCAGGGACGACAGGCCGTGTCGAGGGCGCGTTTGTGATCCACGCACGCCTCAAAGAGATGTCAGCAGAGGGGCCTGCCGAGGGTTGCGGGTTGTTCGAAAGAGATACCGCGGCCCCGGAGCATAAAGAAGAATCATGGGTGGTTTTTAGTCAACAAAACTCTGACACTCCCCCCCCCTCGCTACGCCCAGAGCGGAGGAAGTTATTTGACGATATCCTATCTGCAAAAAAAAACGCCCTTTGACCATCAACAATGGTATTATCTCCTTGAACCCATTTCAAATCGCTTTGTTATTTATTCAAAATCAATTCCGTCAAAATGTTTTCTGTACCATATTCGTTAGTTCAATATTTCATATTTATCTTCGAAGGAAAACGTCTAAACATAAGCAAGGAATATTTTTCAATCTTACAAACAAAACTCTCTCAATTTATAATACTAAAATGGCGAGGAAAATGTTCTGATTTTCCAAGATGTGAATAAACTAGCACATACACGCCGGTTTGCCCGCGTGGAGTTCGGTAATTATCCCCAGGGTCGTAATATCGGATAAAAAGTAAACTGGTTTTAAACTATATTTTTACTGAATTTCATACACATCTGTTCAGTATTTTTTGCGTTTCATAATGTTACTAGCTGGCACCCGCGGTTTCGCCCGCGTGATGATCAAAAAATAAAGTATCCTATGTCTTATTCGAGAATATAATCTTCTTCTGCGCCAAATTTCATCAAGATCCGTTCAGCCATTTTGACGGCACAACCATCCATCCAAACAAACATTCGCATTATAATATTATAGTAGGAATAGTTTAAAATGGCTAATTTTCATGCATGTCGTTCTTCAGTGAAAAAAGAACGAAAGGAACTTTCTAAATTATTTTCGTTTTATTATAAATTTCAAAAAATTCTTTCTTTTTCTGTATTTGTCAAGGATTGTAACCAAATACAGAGAAAAAAGAATTATCCCGAGTGACAAAAAATGTGGAAGATTGTGTGATGCTGTACCGATCTGAGAGGATCTCGTGGCTAAATAATAATAGACAATCAGAAAAGATTGATCCATCTTCAAGTTAAGCCGCGCTTGCCTATGTTGATCTGTGGATGGGTGATAGGTATAGGTTCTCTCGATGGACAGCCGCAATAGAAATAGTTCTTTTGAAGGCTTACTGCACCTTACTGTACTCGGGAGCCCTGTGGTTCACATATACCTAAAAGGCTCTGCGTATCCAATATAATAATGCGTTCAGGGTATTGCTGCGATTGCCACGCTTCTGTAGTGCCTCAGCAATGTTTGCTGACGCATGCACTGAGTTTTGATTCTTTTACACATGAACATAGGATAAGTCATATTGTCACTAACACACTGGACCTCATTGTAGTCTGTAAAATAAATAAATAATAATTATAGCGAAAGTGGATGAATTTAGGCTGCAAATTATGATGTTAATGATGAGTCAGTCATCAATCTAACTTTTTTTGCCTTGCTCCTCAAATGTAAACCATATACTACTCAAGAAATAAGATAAAAGAATCAATTTTGATGTCTCAAATCTTATTTACTACGCTTTCACTTAAGTAGTCCCACCATTGTGAACAGCATAAGACTGTCACAATCGCCTGTGAATGGCATCAAATAATGGGAGCCGGAATTCTGAATTACAAATAGTGGAGTTAACACGAAATTATGAAAAGCTTATATTTCACTTACAGTGTTTGTTACTTGTTCGTGTTTTTAGTTTAACTTTTGCAGGCTGTAAGTATAACCAGGGGCCAACCTATATCAGGGCTTTTTGGGCTGCAGCCCAAAGCCCCTTGGGGGTGAAGTCACCATTTAAGACAGTGGACAATTGCTCGGGAACAAATTGCTTAAGAAGCTGGCAGATTCGACTCCTAATTGACGACTGACGACGATTGACGACACGGTTGGCGCAGTGGCTGAGCGATCGACTGCTGCGCTGCTTGTCGCGGGTTCGATTTCCGCACGGAACAAATATTTGTATAGCCTACAGATGGTTGTTCCGGGTCTGGCTGTTTGTGTATGTGAGTTTAAATGTTTGTAAACGCACCCACGATACAGGAGAAAACCTAGTGTGGGGCAACGTTTTAAAAAAAAAAAAAATGGTTGTTAGTTTTTCTTCATGTATCTTTGTATTTTTAACTCTCTTTAATTTTTTTTGTATCTATTAATAAGAGTATTTATCGCCATATTTTAATTGTAAGTTTTTTTTCCGAATACCTACTCGCTGTTAGGCACTCTGCACCTACTATGTTTTCTCTCTACATCACCCTAAGGTAGACTGGTAGGAAATGCCTAAGGCATTGAGTCTAAATATTTATTAAATAAATAAATTGTGAATAAAAAAGCAAACACTATAATTTGGCAGGAATACACTGCAAAACACAAGATTATCAAATACAAAACTACTAAAAAGCTAGGTTGTGTTGTACTGTAAATGCGCTTAATGTGTCGTTGTATGTAGTTACTACCTTTACATCATTTTCGAAAACAGTTTTTTGACAAAAGGGTAATTACTTAGTTAATCAGGCAAACCCCCAAATAGCGCCCCAGGGTTGCGGTTTGTTCGAAAGAGATACCTCGGCCCCGGAACATAAAGGGCAAAAGAAAGAACAGGGTAGGTTTTAGTCAGTATCTGACACTTCCCCTGACCTCAAATAGTATTAGTCCAGGGCCCCACAAACTCACGGTCCACCTCTGAGTTTAACCAAAGTAACTGTTATCTCCAAAGAAGAGGTGTAGGTACTTACCTACATTTTGCTAGTTATGTTTAAGGCGCGTAGAGTCTTACTTTGACTGTTGACTTTGACTTTTGACTTTGACTTTTGACTTTGACTTTTGACTTTGACTTTTGACTTTGACTTTTGACTTTGACTTTCGCCTTTGACTTTTAAATGACCTTGAATTCTGACTTTGACTTTTGATTTTGACTTTTGTCTGTGACTTTGACTTTGATTTGTATTTTGACTTTGACTTGTACTTTGAATCTTAACTTTTTAAATTTCGAGTCTCGGCACTGGATGAGGTAAATCCGATAAGTAATCAAAACAATACGTAAGATTATTTAATTGCTGCTTTACAAGGATTAAGTTTTACTAAACGCGAAGTAAAACATAATCCTTGTAAAGCTTGTATTTATTCATTAGTTTCCAAAATCTTTCACCATCGTGTAAGTTTGTTCCATTTGTTTAGAGCTCTCTTCAGACATACCTGAAAAAATAAATGGGTTTTTAAAAATCGTTTTTGATGCACATTTTGTATTAAAAAACAGTCATCAAGCAAGTTTTCAGGACATTCAAAAAATTTAAGCAAAAAAAACCTAGAATATGGTACATACAAGATCTTAATATTAAAACGTTTCACATACAACGGTTTTATATGTGAAACATATTGAAAGCCGGTGAAGAAATATAAAAAAAAATGTAAATAGGGTTTTTTTATACAATGTCAAAATCAGCACAATTTTGTTTTATGTATTATTTATTTAAACTTTATGTACAATAGTGATACATAGGCGGATTTAATTCCATAAGCCATTCTCTACTGGTCAACCTTTAGGTAAAATACGACAATATAATGTAAGGGTACAAAATTTATATTAAAAAAATACATAATATAACTATATGTTTTCGAAAACTAATATACTCATACAGATACTAATACATATATGCTCATGAATAAAACTAATAAATAAGTTTAAAAAATAACGACAATTTTAACAGTAATTAAAAAGAAATATTTATAGTCGCAAATTTTGACGAAACAAAAAAAATAAATAAACATATAACATGCAAATCATCACAAAAATTTATACATACACTTTTGCCCGCGGCTTCGCTCGCGTTAAATTCGGTATAACACAGTACGTGCTACCTGCAGTTTTTGCTCTTGCGCCTTATTGATTTGTAATAGCAACACTAAGTTTTCCCTTTTCTTCCCTCGTTCTCCCTCATATCCCACTTTTTTTTTATTAAAAATTAGCCTATGTCCGTCTCCTGGTTCCCAACTATCTCTGTACCAAAATTCGTCAAAATCGGTTTAGCCATTAAAGCGTGAAGAGGTAACAAACAAACTCACTTTCGCTTTTATAATATTAGTAAGGATATACGGAACAAAATAAAACAAAATACTATGACTTTTAATTGGTAAACGGCCTAAATAGTGGTTACGAACTTTTCTTTTAAAAGTAAATTTGCTTTCAGCTTTTTTAATACCAAAGGGTAGCGCATGCCAGAGCTTTATTAAATTTATCATTTATGAATGAATTTTAAAATTTATCACAATAATATTACATGTCACATAATGTAAAATAGAGAATATTAAATAGAAAAACATGTTTCCTCGACTATCTGATATAACGATACGTGATCGCCGGGACAATAGTGAAATTCGTGTTCCACCAGCGAAGACAGCGCTACTGCACAAAACGGTGGTATGCAGAGCACCATTAATTTATTATAATATACCTAAAGATGTCAAAAAATTAAATTCAAACCAATTTAAGAAAACATTGAAAAAAACACTGACAAAAAAGCCTATTATAATGTTGATGATTTTAAAACGATCGCTATGAAGTAACTGACTAATTTATTGTATTTTCTATAAAATACAATACAATTACATTACATTAATTACATTTCATTAATTACATTACATTAATTACAATTACATTACAATTTAGTGTTAATTTCTTGATTTAAATTATATTACTGTTTTTGAAATGTGACTTTCTTTCAACATAATTTGTACACCAGTCATGGTCAAACATGTTGAGCCTGTAAATTGCTTGTGACACCAGTAATAAGCATCATACCATGTGTATTATCTACACATGTTTTTGCAAATAAATGAATCTTGAATCTTGAAAAATTTAGATGTATATGAAGGAACTCACCGCGTACACTTGTGAGTATTTTCACTTTTAAACAGTCTCCCATGTGAATGATTTGCCACACTATTGAAAAATATAATTAAAGTATTCAGCTAAGAAAAACATATAATTAAAGTATTCAGCTGCATCCGGCAAGACTGGAAGCCGACCCCAACATAGTTGGGCAAAGGCAAGGCAGATGATATTTTTTTTTTAAATGTTGCCCCACCCTAGGAATTACTCCTATATCGTGGGTGCGTTTACAAACATTTAAACTCACATTTACAAACCGCCAGACCCGGACCAACTATCTGTAGGCCATACAAATATTTGTTCTGTGTGGGAATCGAACCCGCAACACGCAGCGCGGCAGTCGATCGCACAGCCATGCTCAGCCAGACAGCCATGCAGCTTACGCCCGCTACTTTGTCCGCGTGGCATAGTTACTTTGGGCTAACGCTAACTTTAACCGCGTGATGATCGAAAAAAAATCTTTCTCTCCCCTTTTCTTTCCTCTTTCTCCCTTTTTTCTCACTTTTTTAGCCTATCTCCATTTCCGGGGTCCCAACTATCTCTGTACCAAAATTCATCAAAATCGGTTTGGCCGTTTAGGCGTCAAGACGTAACAAACAAACAAACTTACTTTCGCTTTTATAATATTAGTAAGAGTTAAGATTCTGCTAAAGCGGCTATTCTGCCAAACTTAGACGACCTGACCTGTTAGACGGCCTGTTCTGCCATACTTGGCGACTGCACATAATCCAACATTTACATGACTTTTCAGTTAAATAAGTTTTTCACTGAAGCGGCCATTTTGAACCCCCATAGCTTAATTGATGTTCGAAAAAATACGTGTTTTACTCGGGGACTGCCGGGGTAAAGCTATTGCATAGCATTTTTTATCAACTTATGCAATAAATTAAAAAAAAACTTAAGTAATAAATAAAAAAAAAACGTCATGCAATAAATAAATAAAAAATCTAAATATAATATTTAAAAAGTACTTCCAATGAAAAGAAGTCTCAAAAAGAAAACAAGATCTTGGGTTTGATCCAGCGTAATGTCGATTGACTATCCGATTCTCTACCAAACACGCTAATAACTGACTTACAAATATGTAATGAAAGAGTTAGGTTTTTTCGTTACGTTTCTGGATTCGGTCTCCATGCTCAAGGCCCGCGATAGAAGCTATGCAATAGCATAACATTTTAAGCATAGGTAATTAGGTATGTCAAACTTAAATTAAAAGAAAGTTATCAAAGACGGTAAATACACACTATTATATCTGTGTCTGCAGTTTGCGTAGTCTAACATGCAATAGTTCTTGAAATTATAATACTGATAATAAATTGTACGGCCGCAAACTTTTCCAGTTCTGAAAAATAAAACTAGCCATTAAGGCGCGGCAATAAGCTAATCTCTAGGTATTCACGAAAGTGACGCTAGCTGCATACTAGGCATGGTCTGACACAAGTACACGACAGTATTGCATCGAAAGAATAGAAATAAGGTCGAAAATATTTCGGTGTTTGATATTATTTGAATATCATGTCCGCCAAAATGTAGGTCATTTTGCAGTTTTTATTGAATATATAAAAAATACAGCTCCGTGTTTGAAAAATCTTAGATATCTCTTTAGTCTATACAATTTTCTTTGTTATAGATATAAAAACTATGATGGTTGTCGCTGAAAAAGTTGAGAATTTTGAGACGAAAATTTTTTTTTCTTGGTCTTTTTAAACATTTTTTTTTTCGTAGTACTAGACCACGTTTTTTAAACTTATTTTATATAACTCTTTACTTTATGTATTGAACTATACACGGTAATTTTTTTTGGCTAGTGGCATGTACAGATACGGCTAATTTTGCGACGAAAAACTAGACGTTTTACGAAGTGTTTGCTTTGTACAGCGCCTTAAAAAGATATACTTTGACTGCACGGTCGGCGCAGTAGTAAAGCGATTGGCTGCTGTTAAGCGTGTCTCGGTTTCGATCCCCGTACGGAACAAATATTTGTGTGACCGACAGACAGTTGTTCCGGGTCTGGCTGTTTGTGTATGCAAATTTAAATGTTTGTTTGTTTTTATTTAAAAAAAACGTTGCCCCACACTAGGAATTTCTCCTGTATCGTGGGTGCGTTTACAAACATTTAAATTCACATACACAAACAGCCAGACCCGAAACATCTATCTGTAGGTCATACAAATATTTGATTCGTGCGGGAATCGAACCCGCGACACGTAGCGCAGCAGTCGATCGCTCAGCCACTGCGCCAACCGTGCCGTCGAAAAATATAAAATAAAAATATATGGTATACCGCCGTTTACCCGAATTTTATTTGCCCTAATATCATTTGCCATAATAGTCAACAGCCATAATATCATATGACATAATACTCATTTGCCCTACTCTCATTTGCCATATTAGTCACGTGCCAGAATCATTGTTTCCCATAAAGTCACTTACCATAACATCATTTGTCATAATCATTGTAAGCCGTAATTATCACATGCCATAATTATGATATGCCATAACATAATTTGCCATCGACATCGGGTGTGTAACGGTTGTTTATATCAAGAGAAATTGGATGCAATTGGGACTTTAGGGCACCCGACTCGGACAGGTTAGGTTAGAAGGGGATAGCGGGGTCGTGTGAGCGAGCGAAGCGAGCGAATAGACTCCGCCATCCCCTTCGTGGTTATTTTTTTATAAACCACACAGAAGTAGGAGCCCCGCGAAGCGGGGCTCCGTCGACCTGGCCCACCATCAACCATGCACAGAAAAAAAATCATGTGTAATGATTATGACGGGGCTTAAATATTTGTCTAATACTTGTTATGCCATTTAATATTATGTCTAATAATTATTATGGCACATAAAAATAAGGCAAACAATACTTATGGCATTCGTATCTTAATGTATCTAAAATTCGGGCAATTAAAAGTATGTCATATGTCTTTTAGGGCAAATGAAACATTCGGGCAAATGAAATTCGGGAAAATGATGATTATGGCATATAATCTTCGGGCAAACAATAGACAACCAAAATATATAAATGTTTGTTAACGTACCCACGATACAGAAGAAAATCCTAGTGTGGGGCAACGTTTAAAAAATACAACTTTTTGGAAAAGCATAACTTCTTCAACCTTAATTTTGTAAACCCTGAACCTCGGGCTCAATGTGCTCATACTATATTTTGTTTTGTGACGGAAGAAAGTGGAAGTGGAAAGAAAGAATGGATGGGTTTTAGTCAGTAAAAGTCTGATACTAGCGAGTGTCAATTCTTTTGCCCTTTGGGTTTCGAGGCCGCGGTATCTCTTTCGAACAACACACAATAAGCACAATAAATTAAATAAATACATAATATATATATATATAACACAACACAGGTCGAATTGAGAACCTCCTTTTTTTCGTCGGTTAAAAAGTAAGTTTTTATTAAAAAAAAAAGTCGTTACCCAGTAAGATGTTTTGCTTAGAATTACTAGTTAATTAGTTTGATGCTCACAATGCAGGGTTGACGGCGGTTAAGGGTGGCTTTGCACCATGTCAACATAGAAATTCTATGAAATACCATCTGCTTTGCACTCTCGGTGCCAACTGCTTTGGAGTAAAATGACTAGGCCAGACAGACAGACGGACAACATGAATAAACATGAAGAAACTTTCAAAAACTTACTGATAGGCTCTTAAACAAATTATGGCCAGATGATCACAAGGATCTAGCACCGATTGAAAATATATTGTGGTGCGTCTTCGCTTGGTGGTAGTTCTGTACTTTGCTGTGAATCTGTTGAAATTATATTAAATTATAGACTATGAAATCTATAATTATATAATAAATTATAGACTTATTTGACTTTTTCAACTTCTTACACCACTTATTTTTGTAGTTGTAATCCATTGTAATTGTAACCCATTTTAATTGTAACCTATAATAATTGTAACCCATTGTAATTGTAGCCCATTGTAAGTGGAAACAATTATAAATCTTTACTAATATTATAAAAGCGTGTTTGTTTGTTACGTCTTCACGCCAAAATAGCCGAACCGATGCCGATGAATTTTAGTACAGATATAGTAGGACCCTGGAGACGGACATAGGCTAAAATCGTTAGAAAAGAGGGAGTAAGAGGGAAGAAACGGGGAGAGAAAGATAATTTTTTTTTCGATCACCACGCGGACGAAGTCTCGGGCGGAAGCAAGTGTGAAATAAAAAAAGGCGTTTTTATTTATAACTATTTGTTATCTGTAATTTCGTACCTATGCATTAGGTTATAATAAGTTTTTTTTTTATCAAAGCAAATAAAAAATCATTTTGCAAACTACGCTGATGACCAGTAGGCCTACCATGACGTCTTAAAGCAGAACTTATTCCACTGAGGGAAAGAGATGGTGCTAGACACCCTGTATAGCTCTGTCTCTTTCCCTCAGCGGAATAAGTTCTGCTTTAAGACGTCATGGTAGGGTAGCAGCTCTACATTCTTAACGTTAAAAATGTAGTTACACAAGACAGTCCCCCAAAAAGCCAGCCCTTCGCCACTTCCCAGTGTATAAGCTGGGAATAAGAAGTGGCGGAACAAACTCCCCAGCAACACAACTGTCTGGTTGGTTATTATGAATTTGAAAGACTAAAAATTTAATCACCACATGTTAGCGAGCAGGCATTGATATACCAAAATAAAAGGCATATAAACATTGAGCATTTAATCAAGCAAAAATAAATTAATTAAAGCGTTTAATTTTTATTTTTTGAGGGAGGCTTTAATTTTTTTTGTGTAATGTGTGAACCCGCGTACATGAGCAATGTTTTAATTGACGTCTCCAGTATTAATAAACACTCCATCATCTGCCACGAAAGTTGTCAAACTGTTCAGTCAGATCAGAGTTGATGTATTGTGTGCTGATGGACCAGAGGTTAATCGCCTCGGCTTGCATGTATGAGGCTGTGGTTTCGCACACTATGTAGGCAAGCATACTATAAGTTGGGGGATTACATTAATGATATAAATGCTTGGCTCAATGCCGGTCCTGCTCCACAACCATAGGGGCAAACTAATTAATCAGCATCTGAAGTTATTGTGGCAGCTGAAGAAGATTGTAAGACTATCTTTGCATTGTATAGACTCAATTTCCTAATATTGTATAATTGTAATGCCCATGTGTGAGTACTATGTAATTTTATTGACTCGACGGTTGCCCTGGTGGTTGAGAGATTGTCATGCTCACTTAAATGTCTCGCTGATGGTGGCGGGTGTGTCGGGTCATTTAGCTCCCTTCAAAATGGTCGAGCTGAATGGGGCTGATCCATACGTCATGTTCGTGAACGGGCGCTGTCAGTTGGGACTGGTCATCTCTTAGCTACCACGGTTTGTTTTAATTCATCTATTAAACTCTTGCTAATTATTGCTTTTACTCTGGACGCTCTAAATGTGCTCGTTTTTCTACATCGTTCTCACATTATGTATAATCTCAACATGAATGACGTATCCATCATTTTATAAAATATTATGATTTAAAAGAGTGTCCATGGAGTTTCTTGCCCATTCTTCTCCATAGAGATCGACGCTTTGGAATGGGCAACTACAGTACTTCCATAAGTTATTATGTCTTGTGACTGGGACTGTAGCAGCATCATTTTTTTGTTCTTGTTTTTATGACATTCAAAAGTGCCTGTAATGGTCTAATTGAAATAAATGCTTTGAGTTTGAGTTTTTCTAAACCGGGCAACTACCAATGTTACTTCAATTCCTAAGACATCGGTAAAGGAAAACATTTTGATGAAACATGGACTTGTAATTAACAAGGCGACTTCGTCCGCGTGGCATAATTACTTTGGGCTAAAGCTAACTTTTTTATTTGGACAAATAAAGAAATTATCTTATCTATCTTATCTTTAACCCGCGTAATGATCGAAAAAAAAAATCTCGCCCCTTTTCTTCCCTTTTTCTCTCCCTCATCTCATTAAAAAAATAATAGCCTATATCCGTCTTCAGGGCCCCAAATAGTATATCTATACCAAAATTTATTAAAATTGGTTTAGCCATGTAGGCGTGAAGACGTAATAAACAAACTCACTTTCGGTTTTATTTATAATATTAGTAAGGATATGTAATTTTTTTTATAAAAAACGTTGCTTCACACTAGGAATTTCTCCTGTATCGTGGGTGCGTTTACAAACATTTAAACTCACATACACAAACAGCCAGACCCGAAACAACTACATGCAGGTCATACAAATAACAAATTAGATGTTATATTAATACGTGAGGGGCAACGTTTCCGGGGTTGCGGGTCGTTCGAAAGAGATACCGCGGCCCCGGAACGTAAAGGGCAACAGAAGGAACATGGGTGGGTTTTAGTCAGTAAAAGTCTGACACGCCCCCCCGCTCCTCCCAGAGCGGGGTAAGTTATTTGATGATTTCAACCCTGTTTTTAAAGGCTGTTTACCGTAACTATGTACTTACTGGACTACTTGGGTTTGATCGGTAGCTGCAGTCATACCAGCGAACTGACGGCGATTATGTTGAACTGTCCTGTTCATATCTTGATGTATATCTTGTACAGTTGATGTTTTAATTTGACTACTTAGCGATGAGTATTCCCCGTTAACAGTTTCAATAGGTAATGCTTGAAAAAAAATACAGGACTTCAAATTACTTGCCTTACCATTCCTCCATTTTATTTTACTTACAAAATAGCTGTGAACAATAACTGACAGGCTCGTTGATTTTTGCGCAACACAGATCATACCAATGTAGAAACAAGGCTAGGCATAGCTATAACAAAAACAGCAATAAACCATCTAATGTCAGACAACAAAACAAGACAGACTTTTTTAGAATACTGCGTACATATTGTAGAAATCGTGATAAAACGTAATAAAGTAAAATACAGTTTAAGTAAAAATAAAAAATTCCATGCTTTATTAAATACTAGCTTTTGCCCGCGGCTTCGCTCGCGTTGATTTCGGGGTAACACAGTTTCCTGATTTGCAGATAACGGCTACCTATAGTTTTTGCCCTTGCGCCTTATTTATTGTAATAGCAATGCTAAGTTTTCCCTTTTCTTCCCTCTTTCACCCTCACATGTCAATTTTCGTAAAGAGGTAACAAACAAACCAACTCACTTACGCTTTTATAATATTAGTAAGGATCTAGCATTTTTTTTCTGAAACGTGATAGTATAAGACTAAGAATAATGTTTTTGGCTTGCTGATTTTGAATTTACTTATTACCATACGCAGAGGTCTCTCAATTCCCTGCGTGGCGAATACAATAATGGATTTAGAATGTTTTTGGGTCTGCCCCGCTTTGTAGTGCCTCCGGTATGTTTGCGGAGGCCAGGGTCGATGGCTTCCATGCCATAGTGCGCAAGCGGCTCGCATCGTTGTTAGGCAGAGTACGGGGACGGGGTAGCACTGGTCATTGCAGGCAAATCATCATCTGCTTAGCCTTTTCCCAACTATGTTGGGGTCGGCTTCCAGTCTAACCGGATGCGGCTGAATACCAGTATTTTACATGGAGCGACTGCATATCTCACCTCCAAAACCCAGTTAGTACTGGGTAATACGATACCCCTTAATAAGACTGGTTGACAGACTTTCGGAACAGTGACTACCTGTAACGACTGTCAAAGATCTACAAATGACAGCCGGGACCAACGGCTTACCGTGCTTTCCGATGCGCGGAGGAAACTCGGTATGTTGAGGGTGGTCACCCATCCACAGACCAACTTAAGCAAGCGCGGCTTAACCTAAAGATCGACCCGAGCCATTGGTCATTGCAAGCAAACAGGACTCAAATATCCTGAAAACGTACGCTCCCATAATGGAAGCATTGACCTGCTACCCTACCATGACGTCTTAAAGCAGAACTTATTCCACGGAGGGAAAGAGACAGAGCTATACAGGGTGTCTAGCACCATCTCTTTCCCTCAGTGGAATAAGTTCTGCTTTAAGGCGTCATGGTAGGCCTACTGTACCATTTCTGCATTGTTTAAATTTTATTACAGGGTAGGAAAAGATGGCGCTAGACATCCTGTATAGTTCTGTCTTTTTCTCATACTGAAGTTGGCAAGCATCCACTGGTTTCTATATAAAATCAAAGGACAATGTCCAAAATGGCCGTATGCAATAAAGAGTATCGGAATACACGATAATTAATTGTTTTTTATATTATGTAAGTTGCATATTATGGACTAGCTGTATACCAAAATGTACATTTTATAGTATTCTACGGGACATCCGCCAGGCGCTATCTACGCCTAATGTTAAGAATACCTGTATATGAATAGCTTCTATGCATTTTAATGTTTCTCTTGCATCCACTTAGGTGTTTTTTTTGGTGTGGGAAATCATCAAAGAACTTCTCCCGCTCTGGGCGGAGCGGGGGGGAGTGTCAGACTTGAACTGACTAAAACCCACCTATGTTCCTTCTATTGCCTTTTATGTTCCGGGGCCGCGGTATCTCTTTCGAATAACCCGCAACCCCTGCAGGTGGAGGCTCTGGCAGGCCCCTGTGCTTTGCTGACATCTCTTTGAGGCGCGCGTGAAACACTAACGTGCCGTCGACACGGCCTCTGGTCAATAGACGGACGGACGGTGAGTTACCCATTGCTCACCGTCCACAGACCCGCATCTACAGTGGCCGGGAGTCGTCTCGCGGCGCCCGTCGCCATCCACTTAGACGTCAGAAATAAAAATGCATAGGTATACCCACTAATTGTCTAGGTAGGTATTATAAGTGCTTATTACACAACCCGATATGAAGGGCCCTGCATCCAGGGTGGGCGTGTACCCTAGTTAGTGCGGCGCTTATTACATTTCTCTGCGAATTGGGCCCTAACTCAGTTTATACGCGAATGTCTAGAGAGATAAACGTATTGTCGCATTTTACATTATGCCGTCGTCAGTATCGAAACTTCAAAAAATTGCTGTAGCAGTGACAACCGTGCTCGCAACAACAAATATTAAAAAAAGAAAGAAGAGAAAGATCTGGGTGAAAGAGTATTAAATATTATAAATACTATTTGTAACATAATGTGCAACTCGTTAAAAACGGAGAACAAAATATATTTATTTTTTGTTGACGCTTGGGTAACTAGCGTGGAACAGATTAAACTTTTCCCGGTTTCTTTCAAGTCATCTACTAACATGTGAATGAAACTATCAAGATTATAATACAACTTATTTAAAAAGCTTTCAACCTGCACTATTCAAAAGGATTTCGGTTGACTTCGTAAATCATCCAAATAATATTCCGATATGAATACTCTAAGCTAAAGGACCATGCTACGCACTAGTCGCGCGGCAACTGAGCTCCCTAACCGCCCTAAACGTTATTACATTACCCAATCTGCATGGCGCTTAGGGAGCTAGGCAGATCGGGATGACCCGATCGCCCTTAATCGGGACACTAACTCCCTAAGTCTTATTACACCACTCTTAGATAGGGTTAGGGTCCCTCGAAATTGGGTGGTCTAATAAGGCCTTTAAAAATAGCTGAATGTATAATGATATCATTTTTCAGTTTCTTAAAAAAACACTATGGACTAAGAAACATCACACCTAATATTCGTTGTTATGGGTCGATTCTATCTATCCTGCAACTAGTAAAGGAGTTTACTAATGATAGAGAATACAATACGTCATTTTCCGATGCTCTTGGCTCCAACAATGTATGGGCGCAGAGCAATATCCTGCTTCTTTACTTCTACACAATTATACTTACATAGAAAAAAAAACAATGTAACTTTCCATAACAATAAATGTTTACTTGTTCCAATATTCTCAATCTTTAAATACCCAGCTTTAAATACTGAACAGTGAGAACCATGTTTGAAACTGTAAAAAATAATTATTAAAGTGTATAAAAAATATGCTTAAGTAAGGGCAAAGATTTTTACGGAGCTGGTGTCTGTTTCTTAGTTTATGTCAATTTGATTGACATTAAAGTATGTTGTTATAATTCGAATGTGTTTTGTTTTGATTTTTTCAAAAATAGAACTGTCGCTACCATTTTTTTTTCTCTAAGCCTTGTTTCCCATACGCACTCATTAAACGTCCAGAAAGGTAAAAAAAGAGATTCGAAACAAAAGGTTAGGGTTGGTCTATTCCTATAAAAGAATCCGTTCTGGAGATAAAAGGTCTTTACAGACAGACAGGCAGACAACAAACTGATCCTGTAAGGGTTCCGTTTTGTCCTTTTTAGGTACGGAACCCTAAAAAAGACCGGCCAAAAGCGAATCAGACTGGCACAATGACGGTTTCGTACAAACTTGCGACATAAACAGCCATATCTATTGACTGCGATAACTTATAGAGTTGATTTTTTCACAGCATAAAGGGACCACCTAGTTTGGTAAACGGTTTTAATTTTAACTCGATATCTCCACGCGTTCTCGAGATAAAGGGTTTTGACAGACAGACGGGCAACAAAGTGATCCCATAAGGCTTCCGTTTTTTCTTTTTGAGGTACCTACCCTAAAAACAAGCAAGAAACTCCACGGTTATACTCTTTATATGCATGTATAAATATAACTTCATTACATTTCAAATATTTACCTAAAACGCCTTTCTGATGACGTCATTCGAGTACTAAATGATACATGCAACAATGTTACGAGAAAAAAAGTGTTCGAAAATTGAAAGTATCGAGTACTGCCTACTAGCTATAATGTTGATTGAAACAAGGTCTTATCGCTCATAGAACTTGTTTGGATATTATTTCAATTAATTGAAAAAGTCATTTACCGTGAAATTTGTCCTGATTTTTGAATAATGTCTATGCAACATGTACAGAGTGTGTCCCAAATGTATTTGGCGGCTTTTTTGACGGTTTAGTAAATTTATGATTATTTTATTGTCCAAAACTCACCCATGTTCCTTCCTATGCTGATCGTGTTGGCACTAATGGGTTTTGTTTTTTTGTTAAAAAAAACGTTGCCCACACTAGGAATTTTTCCTGTATCGTGGGTGCGTTTACAAATATTTAAACTCACATTCACAAACAGCCAGACCCGGAACAACTACCTGTAGGTCATACAAATATTTGTTCCATGCGGATCGAACCCGCGACACGCAGCGCAACAGTCAAACGCTTAGCCACACACATATGTCCTCCGATTATGCTGACATCTTTTTGAGACACGCATATAACAAGGACATGCTTCAGTCCAAACCGCCTCTCGTCACTAGAAGGATGGACGGCAAGCTACCCATTGCTCACCGGCCACAGGCCTCCGGTGGTCGGGAGTCATTTCGTGGCTCACGTGACGCCCGGGGATCGACGCCATATTGGATCTTCGTTTTGAAAAACACTGAAACTGCAACCCCTTTAAATAAAACCGGTCACCGAGTGTTCCGCACAAACTTGCGACATACACGGCCATAATCTTTTCACTGCGTAGACTAAAGCCCCGTTCCAATAAACAAAAACGACTCGTTTTGCTTACGGATAGTAAGATTTTGACATAAGTCTCATAGAACTTATGTCAAAATACTACCATCCGTAAGCAAAACGAGTCGTTTTTGTTTATTGGAACGGGGCTTTAGAGGATTGACCACAGGTTTTAATTTCAACTCGTTATCACCATATTCAGTCGGGATAAAGGGTCTTGAGAGACAGACGGACGGACCACAAAATTATACCATAACGGTTCCGTTTTTTCGAAAGGGAATGGGAAGCGATCACTTCTTTCTGCGAAGCAGTTATGCTAGGCGTTTAAAGTCCAGTTTCCAGCGAAGAGGATGGTTTTATTAAGGTGGAAAAGAAGAAAAGGAAGAAGCCTCCTTGTCAGAACCAGTGCGGTACCGCGCTGGCAGGATCCAACACGCTGCTGCGTCCAGCATCACCCACGACGCAGCTGTACGTGTCGAGATTGCTTCACACCACGGCAGCTGAGGACATCGTGGAGTATGTACGTGTGAAGACAAACTGGACTTTGAGAGTTATGCAGTTGGAGTCGCGCCATGACATTAATTTTAAGTCGTTTGTGGTGCGGGTGCCGACTAGTCAATTGGACACCTTCCTCAAAGGAGAGTTTTGGCCGAAGGGTGTTGTGTATCGACGTTTTCGTGGAAGGATACCGAACTCGCAGCGAAACACGAAGCCGTCACCTCGTGTGCAATAGTTTTTTAATTTCATAAAATATGTATTAGTTTATAAATTTATGCTTATTTGTGTATAGTATGTATGGGCCTTCGATGCCTGAAATAAATTGATTTATTATTATTAAAGTGGAGAATCTCAAACCAACCCAGCCACCGCGGGAGACGCAACGGGAGTCGGGCGCCGGGAGGCGACTGCACCACTGATGACAGGCCGTGTCGACGGCGAATGATTGTTCCTGGCGCGCCTCAAAAAGATGTCAGCAAAACAGAAGAGCTTGCTAGGGCCGCCGCCTGTCAGGGTTGGGGGTGTTTTGAAAGAGATACCGCGGCCCGGAACATAAAGGGCAAAAGAAGGAACATGGGTGGGTTTTAGTCAGTAAAAGTATCTGATGATTTTTCTTAAATAACAAAAAGGTTCATTTTGAGTTGCGGAACTCTAATTGGAATAAAATGGTATCGTGGAGTGGGGAACGATATGAAATGGATAGCTAATGTTTTCTTCGCGATAACAATGTAGATCTCATGGAGAAAATTGTTCAGTTTGATGACTAGAAGGGTTACCATGACATCTTGTAGCAGTTCTTATTCCTGTGTGAGAAAGAGATGGTGCTAGACACCCTGTATAGCTCTGTCTCTTTCCCTCAGTGGAATAAGTTCTGTTTTAAGACGACATGGTAGGGCACCTGTACTACTATCATCGATATTCCTAATACAAGCTGTCAAAAACAAAATCAAAAGCCATTTATTCAAATTAGGTTGATAAATCAGCACTTTTTGAACGTCAAACTACAAAAGACAGTCCTACAAAACGCCCGCCCTTCGCCACTTCCTAGTGTTTTAGCTGGGACGAAGAAGTGGCGGAACAAACTCTCCAGCAACACATCTGTCTGTCAGGTTGAAAGAAACAGATTTTATTCAATTTCGTTTATGACAAGGTAAATTAAGAAATAATTAATTCATTGTTACATATCAGCTAGCAAACATCATAATTGATGTTTGCTAGCTAGTATGTGTGGTTTTACAACCTCGTCATTTTCAGATTCAACGAGGTTGCTATGCTATTGAGCCGATCTGAACTAACAATAAAATTGGTAGGATTGTAATCAAATGAAAACAAAATTATATCTTAACATTTATTAGCAGAATACTGATTCGTTTGGTTAAAACTTTGCTTGCCGAGGTCAAAACATTTTCTATGAAAACGTGACATAAAACTTAAAAACCGCCATATTGTGTGTCATGGAAATTCTTTTTTTAACCAAATTCTAAACGGTTTCGTATTAGAAATGTAGCGACACAAAGATGCAAGTGGCAATAATTACTACAGTGCCATCTATCCAGCCACTGAAGTACTAAACGGCAAAATCCTACATCGCGCAAGTAAAGTTGTGCACGCAGTTAGCATATACATATACGAGCGCCCGACAAGAACTGTCGGGCAGTGGCCCACCAGACACAACACCCGTCTGGTCGGAGGATCCTCCCTTTTCCTTAGAGGATGGAGAACTTTACACCCTGTTCTTCATACCTCTAAAAGAAAGATTCTTTTTTTGATCCCTTTGAATATTCGAAAAGATGACCATGAATATTTGCCCACATAACTTGACTGGAAGCTGACACTAACATTTTTTTTTAATAAAAGTTGCCCCACGCTAGGAATTCCTCCAGTATCGTGGGTGCGTTTACAAACATTTAAACTCACATACACAAACAGCCAGACCCGAAACAACTATCTGCAGATGCAGACAAATATTTATTACGTGCGGGAATAAAACCCGCTACATGCAGCGCAGCAGTCGATCGCTCAGCCACTGCGCCAACCGTGCCATCAACATAAAAGCTTAGTAGATAATGATATCATGAATATTACTAGTTGACTTTATCATCAACAACATAGTAATTATCCAAGAAGAGGTCGTCAAGGTACGGGTAATCTGAAAAAGAAAATAGTTGTGTGAATATAATACCTAATAAATAATAATAATCATTTATTTCAGATTTATCTTGCGATTACATCCATATTTGTTAGTAGAACACAATTACAAAATTACGAACTAGTGTTAGTAAAAAAAATCATCATCTGCCTAGCCTTTTCCCAACTATGTTGGGGTCGGCTTCCAGTCTAACCGGATGCAGCTGAATATCAGTATTTTACATGGAGCGACTGCCTATCTGACCTCCACAACCCAGTTAGTACTGGGTAATACGATACCCCTTGGTAAGACTGGTTGTCAGACTTTCGGGACACTGACTACCTGTAACGACTGTCAAAGATCTACAAATGACAGCCGGGACCAACGGCTTAACGTGCTTTCCGAGGCACGGAGGAAACTCGGTATGTAACGGGTGGTCACCCATCCACAGACCAACCTAGGCAAGCGCGGCTTAACCTAAAGATCGACCCGAGCGGCTGCTATTATTTAACCACGAGCTCCTCAAGTGTTAGTAAAAAAAATAATTAAGAAAAATTAAGTGGTGGACTTCCCGATGATGGCTGCAAACCACTATACGACTGCATGCAGCCGTATCCAGCGAGCCAGCATCGAAATAGGTTTCCGCCGCTAATGGGAGCAGGGTCCAAACTACCGGTGGTTAGGGCTCCAGAGACAGGAACCTCCTCACAATGCGGGCCGTATCGAGGAATACTGCCTTTTGAATCAGGCCCTTGATCCAACCACCTAAGGAGAGCTTCGACAGATGTTCGTCGAGGCTCTTGGCAATTAAGCCATTAGCCGTTACGACAGTCGGCAGAATGATAGCCGAGTTCACATTCCACATGTCGACAACCTCGTGTGCCATGTCAAGATATTTTAGTTGGTTCTCTTTCTCAGCTTTCACGAGGTTCTCGTCATGTACATCCATTATGGTAACATCCATTATGATTACGCGGCGCGCTGATCGGTCTATCACCACTATGTAAGGCTTATTGGAGAGTGTCCATGGAGTTTCTTGCCCATTCTTCTCCATAGAGATCTACGCTTTGGAATGGGCAACTACAGTACTTTCACAAGTCATTATGTCTTGTGACTGGGACTGTAGCAGCATCTTTTTTTTGTTGTTTTTTGGTCTAATTGAAATAAATGCTTCGAGTTTGAGTTTATTGGCGACAATAGTCTGTCTGTAATGATAGACCGATCCCAGTACAGCGTGACATGGTATTTCTCGAGAACTGGGTCGGGCACATACTTGTAGTACGGTACTTCAGATTCAACAAGATTATATTTCAAAGCAAGTTGCTGATGAATAATCCTGGCTACTTGGTTGTGCCTATGTAAGTACTAGCCGTTAGCTAGACGAGAACAACCAGAAATAATATGTCTGACGGACTCACCCGGACGGTGGCATGCCCGACACACGTCAGCCGTCCCGTCCTTCATAATATATTTTCGGTAATTGTTAAAGAGATACCGCGGCCCCGGAACTAAAAGGGCAAAAGTAGGAATATGCGTGGGTTTTACTCAGTACAAGTTTGACACTCCCCCCCGCTCCACCCAAAGCGGGGAAGTTATTTGATAATTTCCCGCCCGCAAAAAAAACAGATTCAAACACGAGTGCGTGCTGCTTACGTAAAGTAAATACGTTGTAATTTCCCTTGATTAAAATAAACTTTTGAAACAATGACAAACCCATTGTCGGTATTAGTACATAAGTAGGATGGCCAATTGCTTGTTTATGACGTGACTTCCCGAGAAGGGACCGAAATGTCCCCAAATAATTTATTAAATTAAAACAAGCCTGATCTACCACTCTAGGCCTTTTTTTTCGGGTGGGATATCATCAAACGACTTCCCCCGCTGCATGTCAGACTTGTACTGACCAAAACCCACCCATGTTCCTTCTATTGCCCTTTACGTTCCGGGGCCGCGGTATCTCTTTCAAACAACCCGCAACCCCGGCAGGCGGAGGCCCTGGCAAGCCCCTCTGCTTTGCTGACATCTCTTTGAGGCGCGCGTGGAACATTAACACTCTAGGCCTCATAAACGCTTAGCATCAAGTTTACTTAGTTTAAAAAAAAATACAATACATACGTTTATAGTCGTAGAGCACGGGAATATCGAAGCACATGCCCGTATAAACTATTTTCCAAACTGAAAAAAGAAATGGTGAAAATAATTAAAAAGCGTTTGAAAACGCTAGTACTAATAACAATAATCTTTATTATCTTAATTATGACGCGCAATGATTGTTGACATAACAGTTCCGCATGATGAGCACCTCGTGAAAGACGAGAAAGATAAGTAAATTAAGTATATTGACTTGGCTCGCGAGGTTGTCGACATGTGGAATGTGGACTCAGCGATCATTGTGCCGATAGTCGTATCTGCCAATGGCTTAATTGCCAAGAACCTCGACCAATACCTGAGGAGGCTCTCGTTAGGCAGCTGGATCAAGGGCTTGATACAGAAAACAGTACTCCTGGATACGGCTCGTATTGTTAGGAGGTTCCTTTCTCTGGAGCCCTGACCGCCGGTAGCTTGGACCCTGTTCCCGATACCGGAGGCCTACTATTTTTATATTTTTTTTTTTTAAGAAATATGTAAAAATATATTAATAATATGTATGTAAATAAATAAATGATAATATAATAATCTGAGGAGGCAAACGGAATAATAATCTTTATTGGCATAAACAAATTAATTACAAACACATTAATGAAATATATATATATATATATATATATAGAGGAGCTCGTGGCTAAATAATAGCATCCGCTCAGTTCGATCTTTAGGTTAAGCCGCGCTTGCCTAGGTTGGTCTGTGGATGGGTGACCACCCGTTATATACCGAGTTTCCTCCGTGCCTCGGAAAGCACGTTAAGCTGTTGGTCCCGGCTGTCATTTGTAGATTTTTGACAGTCGTTACAGTAGTCAGTGTCCCGAAAGTCTGACAACCAGTCTTACCAAGGGGTATCGTATTACCCAGTATTAACTGGGTTATGGAGGTCAGATAGGCAGTCGCTCCAGGTAAAATACTGGTATTCAGCTGCATCCGGTAAGACTGGAAGCCGACCCTAACACAGTTGGGAAAAGGCTAGGCAGATGATGAAGCGGTTAATGAAATCCCTAGCTCTTGCCCTAGTGTACTCTGTATGGAGCTAGCGTCTTCCCCTTATATCTATGTTACATGTTATTTATGTAGTCAGTAGAAAGTTTTGTAACGTTCTACCATAGCTTGCTGCGAGCTTATGTGGTGTTCACACGACATAGTCAAGCGCATCTGCCACCAATCCGTTTGTTGCCCGGTGGCTATTCCCGCGTCTGACACAACTGACAACAACAACTGACAACTGTCTGTTTCTGTTTGTTTACACGTTAGTATCATCAGAGTGCACCATGCTTCTCACAGTTTTATAACGAAGTTCCTTATCGCGCGTTGCGAAAGGGGGCTAGACGGAAAAAATTAAGACCAAAAGTAGTAACGACACTTTTTCCTATATTTGTAAGCGGCGTTCGCGTGTTTCTCTGTCTGTCTGTCTCTCTCTCTCTCTCTCTCTCTCTTAGAAATCAAGCCAGTTATTTTCGTTTTGTCTTTCTATTTCGCATTGAACAGTGTGGTGACGCGACGATCATTTTTGTTGGGTAAGTTGAGGTTTTTTGTACATACTATCCTTCCTAATATTATAAAAGAGAAAGTGAGTTTGTTTGTTACCTCTTCACGTTTAAATGGCTAAACCGATTTTGATGAATTTTGGTACCTACAGAGATAGTTGGGAACCAGGAGACGGACATAGGCTATTTTTTTTTAAATAGTGGGATGTGAGGGAGAAAGAGGGAAAAAAAGGGAAGACTTAGCGTTGCTATTACAAATCAATAAGGCGCAAGGGGAACTGTGTTACCCCGAATTTAACGCGAGTGAAAACGCAAAAGCTAGGAAATAATAACTTCATTGCATCCGGGTGTCCCTTGGCACCTCTGGGATCTCTGATCTTTGATTTATTTTTTTACGTTTGTTATTCTCGTTCACTATAGTGGCCAGTATGAGTACTGATGGAATGTCAACAGCAGCTACAGTCTCAACAACCACTTTATTAAATGTTGCGTGCGTGCGTGTTGCGCCTTTGCAGGATAAGCACAGACTGATCGCCTTAGAGACGTGGGGTAACTATGGTGATCTATCTGCTGATGGATCTCTTGACGTTTGTGGAGGCGTCTGTCGACGTGTGTGTGTGTTTGGCTTGATAGGCGTCCACACGATGACATATCCGGCTAATCACTATCAGTGTAACATAGCTTTTTAATTTCCCTATACCAATTTTGAATAGGTTCAGGCCGTTGTTTCGGCTTCCACGTGCCAATAAAGCATCAGCAATGTTTTTTCGGTACAACACATGTATACTTGTCAGGAAAATTTTAACTAAAGAGATACACTCACAGATAATTTTTACAAAAAGGGTACAAACCTACAAAATTTTGACAAGACAGGCTAATCATATCTGCCCAGCCACAGATTAAATACGGGAAAAAAAAAAATATGTATGAAGGTGCGGACTTCTTTAATAAACTTCGAAAAGTCATAAAAGAAACCAAGACCTTAAACATTTATAAAAAAACTTTAAAAAAATCATGTGTTAAATGATCTTTCGCTACTTTCCGAATAAATAATAATAAAAAAACGTATCCTATTAAAATATTTAAACCTATTTTGCCATCTAATAAAAAACAAAAATCATTTTTATTTTCTTGCTTTTGTCTTGAACTGTGGTAGTAGCCTTAGTAAACACGCTACCGCTGGTGTAACGCGGCCTACCCGCGTTGCTAAAACAAACTCCACTAGCAAACTTTTTAGACCTACCTGTCATTTGTTTTGTTTTGTTCTGTTATGCCAAAACATTAACATAATTTTAAGTTTTAGTTAAACATATGTACAAACCATAACATGATTAGTACACTATTCTTATTTTAAGCTACGCTTACTGCTTTTAATTAAGTTGCATTTAATTAATTAAGTGAAATTGTAATTCTTTTGAGAAATAAATATATTTAACCGTATGTTTTTTGATAAACAAGCAGACGGCTTTGCAGCTATCTGGCACGAAAAGACCGCATCTCTACCATTCGGCTCCATGGAAGTAACTACAGCATCTTGAATGTCATAACTCCTCCATCCTTTGACGGGCCTGTTGGTCTAGTGGTTAGTGGCCCTGACTGCTGAGCCGGAGGTCGTGGGTTCGATTCCCACCCAGGACAAACTTTGTGTGATGAGCATGATTGTTTGTTCTGTGTCTGGGTGTGATTTATCTATAATATGTATGTATTTATAAATTATATAAGTATGTATATCAGTTGTCTGGTTACCATAACACAAGCTCTGCTTAGCTTGGGATCAGATAGCCGTGTGTGAGTTGTCCCAAGATATTTATTATTTATTTTATAACTGAAAGACACGAGTGTATTCTCATGTGAAAATTATTACAACGGACAAAGTCCCTGCTTTACGTTTATTAGTTTGTACCTATTTATAAAATAGATCTCTGTTATTTGAATATAAAAAATCAATTATTACTATAGCTGTTTTGGTCGTGGGCAGGGTCTATCCCAACATTCTCATCTCCGCTACATGCAATTGTTTTTCATCCACTTTTTTTACAGCCCAGCATTCTGATCCATACAGTACTACAGGTCTAACCACGGACTTGTATATTTTCCCCTTTAGCTTGAGGGGCATCCGTGGGTCACAAGTTGTTGCAGTGACCTGTCGCCATTTCATCCATCCTGCGTTGATCCGATGCGTTACGTCTCGGTCTACTTCGCCATCCCCTTGGACAAGCGACCCGAGGTACCGGAAGTTGGAGCAGATCGGCATAGGCGTTCCGGCAAGAGTTACTATGGGCACAGGACTGGAGAAACCGCCGAAATTGCAGAACAAGTATTCTGTTTTAGTTCTGCTTAATTTCAGGCCAACATTCTCCAGTATTTGCCACCACACTTCCAATCTGCTCTGGACCTCTTGGCCGCTCTCTGCAACCAACACAATGTCATCGGCAAACAGCATGCAGCAGGGAGCCTTTTCCTGGGTGTCCAACGTGAGTGCTTCCATTATCACCAGGAAGAGGTAAGGGCTAAGAGCCGACCCTTGGTGCAGACCGACAGCCACATGAAGGTGCCGGTAGTGCCCGCTGTGGACCGGACTTAGGTACTGCATCGACTGTACGTCGCACGGATCAACTGCACATACTTCCCAGGCACACCTTTCTCCTTAAGAGCCCACCACAAAACCGCACGCGGTACCCGGTCGTTTGCCTTATCGAAGTCGATGAACACCATGTGCAAGTTCTAATGTGCACTTCTGTATTTTTAGCACAACTTGCGGATAGCAAAAATGGCATTCGTCGTTTCCCGAACAGGCATAAAACCGAATTGGCTCTGTGTAATTTCGCTCTTTCTCTCAGTCGCTTTTCAATAACTTTCTCCCAAACTTTCATACTGTGTGACACTAGCTTTATTCCTCTATAATTATTGCACTCCTCTCACTAGCGAACTGTTACACCATTCGTCAGGTATGGCCTCTTCCAGCAACAGTTTATTGAAGAATAGAGCTAACTACATCCATCTGTCCATCCGCAATAACTTCCATACTTCAACCGATATACCGTCCGGTCCTAATGCCTTACCATTCTTCATTCCATTCACTGCAATTCTCACTTCATCCATACTAACATTTTTTACTGGTCCCTCATTCACTGGTTTATTTTCAAGTACACTATTCCAGTCATACGAAGCACATGTAACTGAAAAAATTAAGGATCTCAATGGAGAGGAAGGCCAAAGAAAAAATGGATAGATTATACAAGGAATGAAATGAAATAGAAAGGAGTAAGTGATGCCGTGACGTCTGACAGGGGAGAATGGAAGAAGAAAACGTGTTGCGCCGACCCCAAATGGAATGGGATAACGGCAGGAAAATGAATATGATAAATTATTATTTTTTAAAGAAAACTCTTCAACACGTACCTTCATAACCCTCCCTGCAGTTGACATATTCCATCATGCAATAGTTATCATAGGTACGGTATGTGTAAAAAACAGTTCTAGCGCATATTTTACCAGTTCTGCAACATAAGAAAAGATATTTTTACACATATGTACATGAAATAGTACAAAAAAAAACATGCATGCAGGATAAAAAGAAAAGGCCCGGATATGTTTGCCACATCATATGGCGTGCAAATATTATGTTTATGTTAAAAAAAAAATAACATCATGGTAGTAACAAAATAATTATGTGAATAACAGAAAAAAAATATATAAGAATGTCAGAACAGTAATGGAATTTAAATATGTAATTTCAAATCTTTATAAAAATATTGGTCAATAATTAATGACAAAATAACAAAGCAATATATTATGTCAAAGTTAAGGCTTTCACTATTTAAATATATTATTGATGTCAGAAATAAAAAAAAAAACAAAATATACAAACTTATTTTTAAAAATCATAAAAAAAATGTTAAGTTCATGTACCAAGTATTTTTTTTCAAGAAACTCTGAAATTTTATAGTAGTAGGCTTTACTAACGAGAAATTTCTTTAGATGCCTTTTAAAATTTATATTGGCGTGCCGTCGACTGCGGTCATATAAGTCTGATAGCTTAGGAAATAGTTTTGGGTTGCTTTTTCCAAACACTGCAGCTTCGAAAATGTGCATACAGGTTAACGTCAATATTTTACATTTAATAGAAAGAAAGAAGAAAGAAAGATAAAACATTTATTAGTCGCAAATTACGACGAGCAACAAAATAACAAAAAAAAAAAAAAAAATCGACATGCAAAGTACTTATCACAAACATTTACAAATACATATAGGTATGGGACAAAATAAAAATAGCTTGCACGTCGTGACTGCGACAGGTCGGTCACCACTCAGCATGATGCTGCACCATGGGAGCCCACAGCACAGCGCTGGTTTTCAGTGGTCAACCCGTGAGTAAAACGTACGGAAGTCAAAACAGCATACATAAATGTTTTAAATACTTAAATTAATAAAAAATTATAGAAAATAAATCAAATAGACAAAAACTAAAATAAAACAACCCAATAATTTGACTTGATACTATAAATATGTCGGCACGTCATGGCATGTCAATGTCAAGAACGTTAATAGTGGCAGGTTGTCACTCTAGCGCAGCGTTGCCGTCGCGTCGATGGTAGCCAGGCGGCCATATTAAGAAAAGGACGGGCGTCTGAGCAACACGTGTGAATCGCTAGCCAGCGTCTTAATCTAAGTTGCTTTAACCAAAATTTGTGTTGTGTTAACGTTTAATAGTTGTGATTATTGTGTTAGTAGACCCATTTTAAATTAATAAGAATTAATGAGAAAATTACAGTAATTTGAGTTAAGAAGAGAACGTGTTTTAGCTGTCATTTTCCAACCGCTTTATCCACGCCGCATAATGAACACGAATAGAATAAAACACAAATATATACATAAACACAGGCCATAACTTGTTTTTTGCCTCGCTCGCTGGATAAATATGCCTTGCCGATTGATGATAAACCTTTGGTAAGTATTTATTTAAAAAATATTTGCTGTTCATACTTCTGATTAGCTAAAAGATTTCTTTTCAAGTGAAATTTAAAATTTGGTTTTGTTTTCAGGGATCTTATGGGAGGCGGCAGATCATTATAAATGCGTAAATGACCAGGAAAAGTTGTTTTCGTGCATACTAATGAAGTTTTTGGTTACACGACATTACCGGTAACCTATAATCAACAGCTGATGTTCTAAACTTGGATTCATACGGAGATTCACGGGGAGTATTTGTTAACTTTTATTTTCTATAATAGCACACAATCTTGATCGATCGTCCCATTAAACTTTTAACAAGTCTATGCCAGTTTTAGTTTTGTTTTATTAAGTAATTTTAGTACCCTGTATTGGTTCTAAATCACTTTGTTGACATTGTGTGTTGTACATGTAAATCTTAAAACAATTTAAAACTTGGCTACTCGATCCTTTTATATTAATTTGATGTAACTATTGTGTTTATAAAATATGCATGGATGTCTAGTAATACTTATTTAAATAATTTGAGTTGAATTCTATATAGCCTACCCACTTTTTGAAAAGTGATTTCCTAACATAATTAAAGCATATTATGCATTAAAGCAATAAAATTGAATATTCAGCTAGAAAATCAACAATTATTATAAAAATATAGCATCCCACCTCATTTCATGATTGCAACATAAACATACTTACTTAATTTTTTCTATTTCCACTGTATTCTCCCTGTCATCTCTAACTTTACTTTATTGTTTTTATACTAGTAGTTCTCACCGTTTCTTTATTTCTAAATTTCAGTAACTCATCCCGAAACCATGCCTGTTATGACCCGTAAAGCTACTGCTCAGGATTTGGAACTTAAATTGAGAACGGCCCTCCAAGAACTAAAGGACTCAAAACTACAATGTCAACAATTGTTAAAAGAGATAGAGGACAGTGAGGAGGAAGTCGTTAACATTAACACCAAAAACTCAAGTCTGAAACGGGAGCTTGTAGTATTACATCAGCAATTTCTGGATGTTGTTGATGAACGGGATAAATTAAGGGTGGTCACGGATGGGTTTAACAACTGTAGCATCTTGTATGAGGAAGCGTTATGTAAAATTAGGGACTTAGAAGAGGAATTAATCCATGCTAATATAAGAATTCATAAATTGCAAAAGGAAAACGAACATTCTCAGGTTAAAAAAACTGACCATTTATACAATGAATTATTTAAAACAAATTGTAACCCTCATTCCATTGTAACAATAGACCTTACAGAGGACTCATTATTGAAACAAAATCACAGCCATATTGTTAGTCAAAATAAAATAAAAAAGTATGCAAGATTGAATAAAATCATTAATAAATGTAATAAATACAAGAAGCAACAAAAACACTGTTCCAAAAATATTCAACTAAGGAAAGAACGTGTTTCTCTTATCAATAAATTAGATAACTATCAAATTAAACTAGAAGATAGTATAAATATTTATGAAATAGACACTCAACGCTTGCAATCTGAAATAGAGGGTCTGAATAATTCACTTACGTTTTTATATAATAAATATGAAAGCTCGAAAAACCAAATAAAAGAGCATATTCTTGCTACAAATGAGTTGGTGGATAAAGTTGACTTGCTGACTCTCAAAAACAATCAGTGTACTTGTCAGAGTAAACCCAGCCTTCTGACAGATGCTTTCCAGCCTGAGGCAACGGAGGACCCGTCCCAAGCTGCTAGTGCTCAGGACCGTATCATCCATCAAGATACAATACCTGACATTACACTTCATGATTCAGAAGTAGTACAGCCTGTGATTAGTAGTTTTGTAACATCCAATAGTAATGATTGCTATAATTCAGTTATGTTCTCTGATAGTTTAGGTAGAGGGTTTGGTAAATTAATCAGTAATAACCTGAGTTATTGTTCCCAAAATTATTGTGTACCAGGGTCAACCTATAAACAGGTAATGGCATCGGTGACAAAGAATGTTTGTAATCCTAATACCACAATTACTATTTGTGTTGGTAATAGTTCAAAGATTAAAAAGGAAGAGATCACCGACTGTGTGTCAGAATTGTTAAAGTTAAACTGTAGTAAAATCATATTGTGTGCATTTCCATATTTTAAAAATGTTAGTCATAGAAAGAACAATTATATACACATGCTTAATAAACATGTGCACTTTTTAGTAGGTCATTATAGTGACAAACTTGTATATTTTGATATCAACAGTTTTGTTGATAAAGTTAAGTCGACTCGGGGTATGGTGTATCTACCTATTAGATGTAGACACAAAATAGCTAGGCTATTAGCTTTTAGTATTAACTCAGACATAGGTGGTATGTCTAAGTTTAGTTTTATTAGTAATATAACTATTAGTAATACTACTAATATACCTTTTTACAAGGAAGGCGGGGAAGTCTTGGGGCTCACTCCGGCTCATTTAAACTAGTTAGTAAGACAACAGAAGATACAAATAACTTCAATGTTATACTAGACAACAACAAGGTACCTTCTTGCTCCCAAATATTTCTGTGGTGTTAAGGTAAAAGGGGATGAGTCATAAATTTTGAAAAATGAGTTAATTTCGCAGTTGGATAAAATAAATTATAAAGTTTTACGGTAAAAAGGAGTTAAGTCAATTTAATTTATTTTTACTTCGTGAATCTCAAATAACAAATAGAGTCTAGTCTTAAGCAGCAAAAAATAAAAAGTAACAAGGAGTTGTGTGTACTCATCTCCTTATTACATGCGTAAAACTTTACTTATAATATTGAGCAAAGTGAGATAAGTTGACTCGTGCCTAAATTCTAATTGTCGTTTCGCATTTTGTGCGCGAAGACGACGTGTTTTGACCTGCGGAAGAAACTCAAAATTTTGGTTTTCGTGTGTATTTGAGTGTTGATAGACATAGAAATGAATAGGATTAACAAGATAATATCACTGGCTCTAAATGAAAGTCGCACTGAACGAATGAAACTGGCTTTGCCACCAGATTCAGAAACTTTAAAGAAGTAACTTGAGGTCCACCAGTCAGAAGCCGATTCAGGTTATTCTATGAAAAAAAAGGATAAAGAAGAGTCGAGCGATGTCAAAAGAGTTTATTGTTTTGACCTCCAGCAATGTCTTCCAAGCCCTTTTTTAAAGACAAATATAGTTTTTTACAAACGGCTGCTGTGGACGTTTAATTTAACAATTTAGGATTGTTATAGCAAGAAAAGCTTTTGCTATATGTGGAGCGAAGCTGACGGAGGACGTGGAACTAATCAAATAGCGTCGTGCCTCTACACTTTTTTTAATGACTTTGCCGTCACATGTTAAAGAAGTTACATTTTATTCAGATACGTGTGGCGGACAAAACAAAAATAGCCATGTTGCTGCTATGTTTTTAAGCATAAGCAAAATTAAACCAAATTTGATTATAAATCACAAGTTTTTAGTTCCGGGGCATACTCACACATGTAGTGCGATTCTGTACATGCACAAATCGAACGAAAGAAAAAAACAACAGATATGGCTGTACATTTGCCGAGAGATTGGTATAACCTATTCAGAATGACGAGTCCAAACATTTCTGTCGTGAAAATGAATTTTTTTTTTTGGGGTGGGAAATCATCAAATAACTTCCCCCGCTCTGGGCGGAGCGGGGGGGCGTGTCAGACTTTTACTGGCTAAAACCCACCCATGATTCTTCTATTGCCCTTTACGTTCCGGGGCCGCGGTATCTCTTTGGAACAACCCGCAACCCCGGCAGGCGGAGGCCCTGGCAAGCCCCTCTGCTTTGCTGACTCTCTTAGAGGCGCGCGTGAAACACGAACGCGCCGTCGACACGGCCTATCGTCAATAGACGGACGGACGGTGAGCTACCCATTGCTCACCGTCCACAGGCCCGCATATACGGTGGCCGGGAGTCGTCTCGCGGCGCCCGGCGCCCTGGGCGTCTTCCGCGGCGGCTGGGTTGGCTAGATGTTCTCTCCCTCAAACGCCCGGCCACCTCCTTTGCTAGCATGACTGCTTCGCAGAAGGAGGTGACCGCTTCCCATTCCCTCTCGCTCCGGACCATGGGCTGGACCAGGGCCGGACGCGAGAGATCGCCGCCGCCGATCGCCTCTACGAGGGCACGGCGGTGCTCCGCCCCGCGCTGGGCAGACCACCACTGTGTGCTCCACCGTGGTGGTAACGGATAACAAAATGTTTTTGGACTTCGCTAAATTGTATAAAGGTCTATTGCAGTTACGCAAAGTAGATACATCTGGCGAGAAATTTAATATGGCATGATGTAAAATATTTTAAACTTTGTGGTAAACTTGCACCAGGTATAATTCAATTTAAAACAAAATTAGATAAAAGAGATTTCTTTCTGTCGAAGGGGCAAATCAAGTGAACCTTTGAATCCCGAGAAATGTTACAATTGTCAAGTTCCTATAAGTCAAGAAAACACCCGGCAAACCAATTTATAAGACGTTGTCACATCAAAAAACGAGATCTGCTTATTATTTAGCATTTATTAAAATATTAGTTGCCATGACTTCTATAACAAATTAAAAACAAGTACAAACACACGCGATGTAAATCCGGATATCGAGGAGTTCAGCGAAGCTTAAGGTTACAAGGTTACATTATTATGTTTGATATTTCACTTGTTTGATACAGATTATAGCGTAACGATGTCCTGACCCACCTGAGAAAGAAATTTCCTTAAACTCGGTCAAGTTAGCTTTCAAGGTGGGTAAGGACTTCGAGATGCTGTCTGTACTTTAATTCTTTTTTTTTTCTATAAAAGCATTTATACATGAAGAGGTTGATGAATGATGTGGTAAAAGCTTTGGTTGGATCGAAGTAATTGACGTGCCATAGTCTTTCTGGAGTCGGGTGTGATGATTTATGGAAAAATAATTAAAACTTATCAATATTAAATCTCTAAATAAATAACACATAAAGAGACAAGTCAATAAAAGGATTTTTAAAATTTTATTTCTTGTTATGGAAAAAAGAGATATGTCAATTATTTTAATAATAAGTTAATATTTTATTTTTTTGATAACTTGTAAAAGACTACAAGATTGATAAGTGTCAATTAAAACAAATTTGTATTAAGTACATTTTTTCATTTTTGATTAAATAGCATTTATCTTATAAATCGATTAAGCGTTTTCTTTATTAGCCCCTGGTAAAAAGTTGATTTTTTTTACTTATCCCCCTTTACCTTGATACCACAGATTTAATTGTGTAAAAGGGGCTAAGCAGAATTCCTTGAATATATTCCATCAAAACATTCAAGGTTTTTCTTCTAAGTTACTGGAAATTGAGTTGTTTTTAGAAAAAACGATGCTTGATATTGTTTGTTTCACCGAACATTGGCTAAAAGACTATGAAATGCTAATTAATTATGAAAATTATAGAGTGGGTAGTTGCTTTAACCGGAAATCTAAGTTGCGTGGGGGATCACTAATCTTAGTTAAAAATTGTATTAAATGTAAGACTCGTAATGATATAGTTGATCTTTCGGTTGAAAACAGCATTGAATTGTCTTGTGTTGAGCTAGATAAGCATGTAATAGTGTGCGTTTATAGACCCCCAAACTATCTAAATTACTCTATATTTGAATCAGTAATGGAAGATGCTTTAGCAAAACTTGTAACTGGTAATAAACCAATAATTATCTGTGGCGACTTTAATGTCAATATCTTAGAGGAAAATGCAAATAGCAGTAGATTTTTAAGTCTCTTTAAATCGTTTAATTTGTCAAATGTGTTTTCAGAACCAACCCGAATTACCACAAACACCGCTACGTGTATTGATAATGTGTTTTGTTGCTGCGACTATTTAGATAAATTCATTGTTAATTACCTTCCTTCAGATCATAGCGGCCAGTACGTTACTTTCGCGTCAAACATAAAAATTCAAAAAATTCAAGTACAGACCAGACAAATGGCAGCCAGCAACTTAGATAGATTTAATAATAATTTAATTAGCAAGTTAAGTTTTCCGGGCCATATAAACAATGTAAATAAATGGTATGATGAATTCTTTTCAGTAGTGCACACCGAGTTCAATAATACATTAAAAATAAAAACAAAAACTATTTGCCAAAAGTTTATTTTCAGTGATTGGGCTACACAAGGTATTAGGAAAAGTAGGGAACGATTGTTTGAGCTGTATGGCCTTAAGCCTTACATCAACACAAAAACTTTTAATGAATATGTTGCCACTTATTCGAAAATTTTTAAAAACTCTTGTAAAGTTGCCAAATCCTTATTCATTAGCAACAAAATTAAATCAGCCGATGATAAAATAAAAACGGTTTGGAAAATAATCAACAATGAAACAAATAGAAATAAAAAACGAAGAAATGATTTTACGTTAGAAACCTCACGTGGCCTCGTGAGCAATAATAATGACATTGCTCAGGAATTTGTAAATTTCTTTGCCAATATCCCACATAAGACTACAGAGACCTTAAATTCCTCGCCCTTGCTATCTAAGGATTTATTAAAGGCGAACGTTCCAGCCTGCCCGATTCAATTTGAATTTAAGCATATAAACCCCTTATCAGTCATTAAAGCTTTTAAGCAAATCAAGGTCAAATTAACCGAAGATCTCTGGGGTATGTCCATCAAAGCTTGTACCGCCATTATTGAGACTATAGCACCGTATTTAGCCTTAATATTTAATTTGTGCGTGGATCAAGGGGTTTTCCCGGATCTAATGAAATACAGCAAGGTAATACCGCTTTTTAAATCCGGGGACAGTAAAGACACTAACAACTATAGGCCCGTATCCGTTTTGCCAGTTCTCAGCAAGGTGTTTGAAAAGATAATGCTAAATCAATTGCTCAACCATTTTAACACCAATAAAATCTTACATGAAAAGCAGTATGGTTTCACCAAAGGACGTTGTACGACTGACGCCGGTGTCACCTTAATGAAACACATATTTACTGCGTGGGAAGAGGCACAAGATGCAATAGGAATCTTCTGTGACCTTACGAAGGCATTTGATTGCGTTAATCATGAAACCCTGCTTTTAAAACTTGAGCATTACGGTTTAGATAAACTTGCGCTCAGTTTAGTAAAATCGTATTTAAATGATAGACAGCAACAAGTTCAAATTAATGGCGTTAATTCAATGGGTTTAAAAGTTAAAATGGGTGTACCACAAGGTTCTATATTGGGCCCTTTCCTCTTTTTAGTATATATTAATGATCTACCCCATTTATTTGACAATCAACCACAAATGGTGTTGTTCGCTGATGACACTTCTTTAATATTTAAGGTAAATAGACGTACCACGAATCTTGACGACCTAAATAACGCCCTATTGCAGGTCCATAATTGGTTTACTGCTAATAACTTAGTATTGAATGGAAAAAAAACGAAATGCATAAGATTCGCTCTACCAAACGTCAAAAGTAGTGATTGTGACATAGTATTAAATCAAGAGAAACTAGAATTCGTCAATAAAACTGTTTTCTTAGGTATCACACTCGACTCGAGGCTACAATGGGGTCCTCATTTAACATCTCTTGCAGGACGGTTGAGTTCAGCAGCATATGCTGTAAGAAAAATCCGTCAATTTACTGATGTAGATACCGCGCGACTAGTCTATTTTAGTTATTTTCATAGTATAATGTCATACGGTATTTTACTTTGGGGACGGGCTGCAGACATTGAGTCTATATTTATTCTGCAGAAAAGAGCCATCAGAGCCATGTATAATCTACGTAGGCGCGATTCTCTAAGAGAACTGTTTAAAAAAATTAACATCATGACAGTACCTTGTCAATACATCTATGAAAACATCATGTACGTTAGGAAAAATCTGCATCTATTTAGTAAAAGAAGTGACAGACATCACTATAATACTAGAAATAGGGACCAACTGGTTCAGCCAGGTTTCAGGCTAGCTAAGGTAGACTCCTCTTTTATGGGGTACTGTTTAAAATGTTACAATAAAATACCTCCACACATCCTACAACTGAATGAATCGAAGTTTAAATCTTGTATTAAACGCACACTATGTAGGCAAGCATACTATAAGTTGGGGGATTACATTAATGATATAAATGCTTGGCTCAATGCCAGTCCTGCTCCACAACCATAGGGGCAAACTAATTAATCAGCATCTGAAGTTATTGTGGCAGCTGAAGAAGATTGTAAGACTATCTTTGCATTGTATAGACTCAATTTCCTAATATTGTATAATTGTAATGCCCATGTGTGAGTACTATGTAATTTTATTGACTCGACGGTTGCCCTGGTGGTTGAGAGATTGTCATGCTCACTTAAATGTCTCGCTGATGGTGGCGGGTGTGTCGGGTCATTTAGCTCCCTTCAAAATGGTCGAGCTGAATGGGGCTGATCCATACGTCATGTTCGTGAACGGGCGCTGTCAGTTGGGACTGGTCATCTCTTAGCTACCACGGTTTGTTTTAATTCATCTATTAAACTCTTGCTAATTATTGCTTTTACTCTGGACGCTCTAAATGTGCTCGTTTTTCTACATCGTTCTCACATTATGTATAATTTCAACATGAATGATGTATCCATGATTTTGTAAAATATTATGATTTAAAAGAGTGTCCATGGAGTTTCTTGCCCATTCTTCTCCATAGAGATCGACGCTTTGGAATGGGCAACTACAGTACTTTCATAAGTTATTATGTCTTGTGACTGGGACTGTAGCAGCATCATTTTTTTTTTCTTGTTTTTATGACATTCAAAAGTGCCTGTAATGGTCTAATTGAAATAAATGCTTTGAGTTTGAGTTTGAGTTTGCATTCCAGCAGCGGGTGGCGGTGGCATATTTGAAACATCCCCTGAAAGCTGTGGTCTTATGTCGACTCGACATTGTCGAGGCATCGAGAGTGGATTGGAAGTGGAACGAGCAGAGTAGCTGTAATGTTCGTGTCTCCAGCTGATATTACGGAACAAGTATACCGGTTTTCGTGTTTTTATAATACCGAACATTAAAACTGCTAAGTGCAGCTTCCTCCGTGCAGCCATTTTCAGAATATTGTGTTCATTTAGATATGGTGTGACGTGATGCCTCCGGGGTATGCTTAAGCAGTAACGAGCACATGCATTTTGTACCCGCTGTATTAGACTTTCTGTACGTGAAAGAAGACATGGCCCGTATACAGTGTCGCAGTAATTGAATTTGGAAAGTACAAGGCTATCCACCAAAGTCTTTCTCACTGCGACACTAAGAAAATCCCTTACCCTATACAAAACTTTAAGTCTATAAAAACAGTTTCATAGTACACCTTTTATATGCTCCTCAAAACGCAGTTCTGGATCAGTGATTAGCCCCAGATTACAGACGATTTCTACTCTTTGTATACTTTCACCCAATATTTTAACATCTGGTTTAGCAGAGATAATTGCTTTTATTTGTTTTCTGCTCGACCATGAACTTAGATTTTTGAGGGTTCAGTACTAGAGAATTCTCCTTAAACCTTAATAAAAAAGGCTTCCAAGTGTCTGTGCATTTTAGCCCAAACATTGACCTGATGCATCTTTTTTTGGGCCTTAAAAATGAGCTCCTTATTTATTGAGTTGTCCTAAAAAATAACTCCGTATCTAAGTAAAGAACCAGCCATGCCATGGTATGCAGTAATAATAGCATCTACTCCTGTGATAGGTGCAAGTTTATATAAAGCATATGCTGATTTGCTAACTAATGGTTCTGGTTCTTTTAGGACTTGTAAGATAATTAGAAAGAAAACAATCAACATGTTTATTTTATTCTATAAGAGTTTCCACTGATTTGGTTGGTATTTGAACATCGAAAATGTAGAAACCCATTTCTCATTCTTTTTACTAAAGCGTTTAAAATTTTATTCGCTGCCTTCATAAAGTTTTTCACACTAACTAATAAATTTGGAAATATTTTCTTTAAGGCTTTTATTTTGTACATCAAAATTGTTGGATACAATGCATGTAAAATAATAATTGTCCGTTGGTTGATTTCAAAATGTCAAAGTGTCTTTGTCGGGCCTTTCAGTCAAAACATTATAAATTTCCAGTTTCGTTAGTATTCTTGAATCCATATTAATGAGACCTAATTCCTGAGTCTTAAATTATGAATCACAATGAGTAATGTTTGCATTATAATTTGCACACAGGTTTGAGTAGGTTGTCACTCAAACCGAAAATTTTAAAATCCAGCGCTTGTTGCAACTGTTTTTTTTGTTAATACCATAAAACGCGACCGTGAAGGGAATCGCCGGAAAAAAAATATTTTCGAAATCATAGAAAAATAAATATTCTCAAATGTGGAAGCAAGATTTTTAAAGTTTTCGAGAAAAATATGGTTCTGATAGTAAATTTCTATTACACCTTAAAACATTTTGTGTAAAAATTAAATAAAAAAACGTAAGTGTTTCTACGGTTTTTCTCGATTTTATTTAATCCTCTTAAACTACAGTAGTGAGAGCCAGCGGAGTTTTAATAAGAGTTTTATTCCATAGCTAAGCTTTCCATAAGCTTTCCAAAAAACACTTAAAATTTAAATGTCTGCAACTAAGGCAAAATAACACACCGTGGGCTGTAAGTAAACATTTATAGAATTGAATCGTATGTTAAAATTGTATTCACGAAAATATAATCTCCTTTTTTCGTCGTTTAAAAATGAGGCGTCAGTTCCTTCTATAGTCACAATGCAGAAAAATATATAAACACTATAATAAAAAAAAACAGGCAAATACGAGTCGGGCTTGCACACCGAGGGTTCCGTACAAAGTTGCGACACAACGGCCATAGCTTTTGTCTGCGTAGACTTAGAGATATGATTTTTTCCACAAAATTAAGGAACCACAGACTACTAAGTCTGTGGTCCCTTAAATATATTTCAACTGGTTTACTCCCAACGGCCACCACTAAAACAGGCACCAGTGGTGGCCGTTGGATCAGTGCATTATTTTTTGTCCCAACTGCCACCAGTGGCGGACGTTGGAACATTCCAACTAATATTTGTCTCGACGGCGACCACTAATTTGCCACTGCCATTGGTGGCAGTTACAGTCAGACCAATCGAGCTCGAATTGTAGGTGGAATATGATACAAATGGAATGCAATAGTGGGTACCTAAAATAAACTGCAATAAAAATACCACCGAGCCCCGCCCTTCCCAATATTGGTTTAATTTTTTATTGTTTGTCTATCTTTACCTCGGTAAAAATAAATCAAAGTGGAACGCAACAGTAGGTAGGATTAAAAAGTTTATGACACCCTTCCGAGTCGTAGGCGTTTATTATCGTTCGTAGTTACCCTTGAATTCCGAGAACTGCTAGTGTGATTATTGTTTTTCTATGCAAATAAATAGTAAAATTAATGAAATAATATTAAGTAGTAAAGCGAATAAAATGACTAGTTTAAAATTGTTGAACATTATTTAGAAATTCACCAGATATATGTATGTACCTATATCTGTAAGCAATCAATCTGTTAGTTAAATTATAGGTACTTTTGCTGTAGTTAGATTACATTGACAAAACACTGATAATAAATATTATTTGGAATGTTCCAACGTCCGCCAGTCGTGGCCGTTGGGACAAAAAATAATGCACTGATCCAACGGCCACCACTGGTGCCTGTTTTAGTGGTGGCCGTTGGGAGTAAACCTTTCAACTCGATACCTTCACGCGTTCTCGAAATAACGGGCCTTGACAGACAGAGAGAGAGAAAGAGGGACAAAGAAGTGATCCAATAAGGGTTTAGTATTTTCCTTATGAGGTAGGTACAGAACCCTAAAAATACTTACTGGTAAGCGTGTATGCAGGGCCTTGCCATATAGTCGCAATAGTTAGGGCGTGAAATGAACGCAGGCGTAGTTCGCCTTTTATTTTTTTTTCCCGGTTTTTGTTTGCTCATAGTAGTTGACTTGACCCCTCTGATTTCACCCATCCCAGCGGTGCCGTAATCCTTTAAATTCATTGTTCTGCAACGAAAAACTCCTTAAAACAAAAATATGATAAGTATGAAGTTTTCAATATCCTGAATCTATATCTGCTTTTACTTTTTTGCTATCACGTATGTAGTCCAATAATTTTTTTTTTTGGATAGCATAAAATTCTATATTTGTTACTGTTGTTCATGCGTTAGCGCAACTGCAAGCTGGGTCTTATGAAAAATTTAGTTAAAGCCATGAAGAAGTATGGTGAAGGTTTTCAGTATCTAAAGACAGAATTCCCCCGAATCAGCGATGCAAAATTAGAAGAAAGAATCTCTGTGGGTTCCCAAATACGCGAGCTCATGAAGGACATAAATTTTAAAATAAACTGAAAATACCCGAAAAAAGGGCATGGACTGCTTTCGTCGAAGTGTGCCATAATTTTCTAGGAAACAATACAAGTGAAAACTACCAGGATACTGTCACAGAACGTATTATAAAGACCTAGGGTGTAACATGTCTTTAAATAATCATTTTTTGGACTCTCACTTGGATTTCTTCCCACCTAACCTTGGAGCAGTATGAGATGAACATGGTGAGAGGTTTCATCAAGATATTATGCGCATAGAGAGGTGCTACAATGGAAAATGGTCATAAGGAATGCTTGCTGATTTTTGCTGGTTTATCCGGCGCAAAACTCCACTTCAGAATATTAAAAAAAAAGAAAACCACAAAGTGTAAGACCAGCATTGCAGACCAGTGTAATTACCCATCCGGAAAAAATAAGGTTCACTGACTTTATGCTTTTCTTTTTTTTTAGCTTTGCCTCACACTAAGAATTTCTTCTGTATCGTGAGTGCGTTTACAAACATTTAAACTCACATTCACAAACTGCCAGACGCGGAGGAATTACCTATAGGTCATACAAATATTTGTTCCGTGCGGGGATCGAACCCGCGACACACAGCTGTCGATTGCACAGCCACTGCGCCAGCAGTTCTGGTTCCCTCGGAGTTTGTGTCGGAAATCGTGATTAAGAATTGAGGTAAAAACGTATTTTATGTTCAAACCTAGGTTGCAGTTTATCTGTATGTATATCCCTTTCACGGAAATCATTTAGTAATAGGTAGTACGACTTAGTAAGACTGGCTAGTAAGATTGTAAAGACTGTCAAAGATGTATAATTGACAGCCGGGACCAATAGCATGACGAGTTTTGTGTGCCGAGGAAACTTACGGCATTGGTCCCCCCGTCGTTCGCACTGTTCGCAGATAATATTTAACAATGTCCGTTTCAGTTATTCCACCAAATTTCCTTCCTACAAATGGTGCTCCAACATCTTGTAGGCTCGCCTTAGGTCCTAGTGGTGCTGGTGGAGCAAGAATAGAAGTACCCAAGTCCTGACGAAGAGCTTTATGAAGTGGATAAGTTTTAGTAATCTTCTCAGCAGTATACACTTGCCAACAAGACAGTTCTGAAACTAACCTAGATCGTTAAATATATATTTTCTTGTTGTTTATATACAATACTAGCTTGTTGTGTTTATATACAATACTAGCTTTTGCCCGCGGCTCCGCTCACGTTAAATTCGGGGTAACACAGTTCCCCTTTTTTCTTTGCAGGTACCTGCTACCTGTAGTTTTTGCCCTTGCGACTTATTTATTGTAAAAGCAATGCTAAGTTTTCCCTTTTCTACCATCTTTTTCCCTCATTTCTCACTTTTTTTAAAAAACGTTAGCTTATATAATAGGCGTCTCCAGGCTCCCAGCTATCGTAGGCGTGAAGACGTAACAAACAAACAAACTCACCTTCGCTTTTATAATATTACTAGCTGTGCCGCGGCATGCGTTGCAATGCAATTTTCTACCTTTCTACCTACCCTTCCTAGGTAGGGTACTATCTATCCTACCTACCCTTCCTACCCTACCTACCCTATCTTTCAAGTTGGATCAAACTGCACAGGGCGTGCAAATTTAATTTAAAATTGGTTAAGTAGTTTAGGAGTTCATCGCGGACAAACTTACGTGACACGTGATTTAACCGTATAGTTCCGTACGGACCCCTTCAGGGGCTCGACATTCAAACCTCCGCTGGCTCGGTACTGGCCCCGAAAGGGGCCGAACATTTAAGTCATATGACCTCCTCATTATTTTTGTAAATATTTTATTTTCTGGGTAAAAAATAATATGGGTGTGCATTCATTAAGATAGTAGAATAAAAATCTCATATGTAAACGTCATTAGAAGTTCTTTAATTATTGAGCAAGTTTCTTAATTAAGTCTTATAAAATCCAAATGCGTAAATTACGATCATCGCCATTTTGATGGCAGCGACGCTAAAAATCATAAAAAATTTGGTTTTCGGACATATAAACTCCACATTATTGGGCATGATTAACGTGTCCTTTTATTACGTGAAGAAATCATTCGTAATTGAACTTATATTAGTAGTGGTAATGATACATTTTGAAATCTAAAGTCGAAGTTTCTCGTCAATCGTGCTTGTTTACATTTTTAATTTCACATTATATCACAGGGACGCGAATAGATTCTGTAACAAATGAGACAAATATCATTGCAAATATTATAAACAACATGAAAATGCCCAGATCTTATCGTAATTTGCAATAATAGGACCGATAACACGTAATATTCATAACCACTACTAAATTCACTTTCGAAATTGACGTCCATTTCTTTTTTTTTAATTTTGTAATGTGTAAATGCGATTATTTCAATCCATTATTTTCTTGTAAATCAATCAACTCGGATAATTAAATTAAGGAATATCAGAAATTGATAGATGAAAATAAAAATATTTTTTTAATACGTGTTAAACACTATAAATATTGATTATAATATTTTTTACGCCACTAAAACCGACTCAACAACAAACAGTAAAAACTGATCTATGGCTAAAGTCGCACCAATTTTATTTTCAGATACTTTCTTAAATCTGCTTGAGTGCTTTCGCCAATTTCTTTTTTAGTGTAAAGTGCAGCCGTTCAAAAAAAAATGGCGCGAAACCGCGCCAGATGGCCGACGTCACAAGATGTTTATTTTTTGTGACTCGTTCGTAACATGAGTCACCTCAAGTGTTGTTTTTGTTCAAGCTAATGAATGACTCTTTCAAGTCGTATCAAGTGTTTGTTTACATTAAGTTTCAAATGTTTTATTTAAATCTGTAAATAATGACTATAGTTGTTTTTGAATTTTAAACAAGGTTATTTTTAAAAGCTAAGTGGTAACATATTTACTTTACCTTCAGGTTAAAATTCGGTTGCACACACAAACACTATATTCTAATTGTCTAATAACACCGTAATTAACACAATAACACTTACACACAACAACCGAAATTAAAATAAACATACCACGATAATCTTCCGCCAACGCGCGAAAAAAAACGACTGACTTTGACATTATTTTTTCAATCCGTCAATTTCATTGTGGAACTATTGCCGTATTTTTAGCATGAAAAAATGTATTAAGATTCAAGTAGAAAAGAGAAAAAGTATTCAAACACCGTGTGATAGAAAGAAACAAATATATTATGATGTCATATCGCACTGGAACGAAAAAACGACAAAAAGGGACAAATGTCCCTTTGGAGCGCTCAACGTCAAAACGAAAAAGGGACAAATGTCCCTTTGGAGCACTCAAGCGGAATGCGCTCGCTGTTCAAATATATAATAATATATATACAATATTAAAATGTTTATAAAATTTGCTATTTAATTAATAATTTGGTTTAGTACCTACTATTTAAATGTGAATTGCAAATAAAAATAAATAAGGTTGAATATAGAACGCCCCAATTATGATTTTGGTAGGCAGTAAAAAAATCAGCCAAGATAAATTATATTTGTTCTACAAAATTGTTTGTAGTATGGTTAGATTGGTTATTTGGAAAGCGTATCATTCATTCTTTCCTAAAACATGGCACGTAGGCCAAAGTGTTATTGGAGTGGAAGCCTTGGGGTAAAAATGGCCTAGAGGAAGACCACAATTGAAATGGAAACACGACATCAAGACTCCAGGTTCAAAATGGGTCTATTTTGAACCTGGAGGTTTCCTGATGTCGTTTTTTTTTTGGAGTGGGAAATCATCAAATAACTTCTTCCGCTCTGGGTGGAGCGGGGGGCAGTGTAAGACTTGTACTCCCCCCCGCTCCACCCAGAGCGGGGGGTGTTATTTGATGATTAGAAACACCCAGGTGTCACCAATGTGACGATCGCCCGGAGGACACGTTGGAGCACACTGGCAGTCTGCTCCAACGTGTCTGAGATGGTGATGTTTGAAGGAGAGAACCTCAATCCAAGCCAGCCACCGCGGGAGACGCTACAGGCGTCGGGCACCGCGAGACGACACCTGGCCACCGTAGACGTGGGTCTGTGGACGGTGAGCAATGGGTAGCTCACCGTCCATCCGTCTGGTGACGACAGGCCGAGGCGATGGCACGTTCGTGTTCCACGCGGGTCTCAAGGAGATGTCAGCAAAGCAAAAAGGTTTTTTCAATTTCATAAACTTTTTCATGATATTGGTGATGGTTCATTGTTGTTGTCACTTCTTGAAAAAATGTAAAGGTTTGCCTGATATACGCTGATATACATATATACTATACGCTGATAGCTTAAATGTGCGTAACATAACAATGCGCATAAAACTAAATGTGGTTCTTAAAATGTTAAATTCATGTATGTGCAAAAGTATGTTTTAATAATGAAGTTTCTAACATAATTCTTACTTCTCACCTATTCAAGTGATACTATTTTTGTTTCTATATAAATAGACCAGGGTCGATAATTTTTAAACCAAAAAAAATAATAGTAGGATGAAACCCATTAGAAAAGGAGGGGAATATTATAAAAAAGAAAGGAAAAATAATTTACGGGCGATCTGAGGTCGGGAAGGGGATGGGGGGGTTGTTTCAGGGTAAAAAACGGTTTTCTCGATTTCCGGCAAAACTAAAAGTCTTATCGAAAAAAATCAAATGGCAAAGTTACTACTACCCTGGTCTAAAACTCTTACGCGACGTCCTGCGTGAGCGATCTAGACGGGAACGCGAAGCGGCGCGGCGCGGCGCGAAAACAACAAACGGTCGAAACCTATTGAAGTGGCCTACGTGACCAAACGCACTTGGGATGCGGTGCGGAGCGGCGCGAAATGAAGCGAACGCGATCAGTTGGCTTGATATTTTCGCGCGAACTGGATGCGGTGTCGTCGTGTTTTTTTTAATGATGTCGGAAATTGGAAGTTTTATAAATGCTATCCAAGAACGTCCTATATTTTGGGATAAAAGGAATAAAAATTATCACAACCGGTTATTATCGTACCGTGAATGGGAGGATTTGGCCAAATTAACTGGGACTACAATTAAGTACAACACATTTATTTATTAAGTATACAATATTAGTCCCAATTCTCCGCCGTACATACTTCTTGAGTATTTTGATGCTTAAGAAACGAATTTTCCAATAATATTAATTGTTTCCGTCCGTCCATAACAAATGCATAGTGCCCACAGAACGGCGCGGCGGCGTCGTCGGTGGCGGCTGTGCGAGACGATTCGCGTGCACGTAGGACATAGCCGCCGCGTCGCACCGCATCGCATTGAATTCGCGTGTCACCGCTTCAAACTCGCGTTCGCTTTGAACCGCCCACGCAGGACGTCGCGTTAGGAGATCATACAAATCGACGGTCCCTACGTGCATAAAGACATGTTGAAAATGGCATTTTTTTATTGTATCATTGTCTTTAGATTATCTATGCGCACATGCTGACATACGATTTTTATTTTTATTTAATTTATTTACCTTGTTTTAGAAATCGTATAAGAAACCAAGTATTATTTATACAACGAATAAGTGTCGCAGAAACGGTCATCTATCATTTTTTCCAAGAAAACGTGAAAAATTAAAATATTTATGTGTAAATGGCATCATAAAGCTCTTAGAACTGTTAAAATATTGTAGAAAGAAAATATTTATTATTGCTCATAGAATTATTTCTAGGGCGTGTTGAATACAAATTACGGTCTCCTGTCAACCTCGGTTTTAGACTTAAACTTACGTACCGTACGTATGAACCGTCGAAATGCTCTTTATTGAGCCTATATTCTTTGATAAAATTATTTTCACCAATATGTGCAAGTGGATCTCCAAAAGGATTTCGCACAGTAGCTTGGAAATTTCCTTGATCTCGTCGTTCGTGTCACTCAAGTATCCATGGTGATTACAGTCACCAAACAAACTTTTGCCTCAAGCGTCCACGGGGAGTACACCAAACGACATCGTTCAGTTTAAATGTGGATTCCGCCTTTATCGAGTGTTTGTAGTAAAGTTGAATATTACTAGATGACGCTTTATGAAGGTTGTCGTTCGTGAGTAATATTTTTCTGTGCAATGGCAACATAAAGTTTAGAAAAAAAAAATATTAAAGTGACAGTTCGTAGTTTTTACGAGAAAATAATATTGTGTGTGAAGCGCCAACAAAAATATGGTATGATTTTTGTTTTTATACCTTATTGTTATTGTTATTTGACATCAAAATAAACGTGAAGATATTTCCTTTGCGAAATATGCATTATTACGACAATCTCAATACATATATTTATATTATAATTATACATAGTATAATTTTATAATTTAGTTGGAAAAGTTATATGATCACTACGCCATCATCGTTTGATATTTCTCTGTTGTTTACAATCACTCTAATTGGTTATTTTTGTTAAATAAATGCAAAATATACGAGAATCCTTCACAATTAGCATATTAATGGCAATTTACAAACGAAATTATGTTGAGGTGGGGTCTAGAAATGATTGAAATGCAACACGTTACTCATGATTTTACCCGGTGACCTCTTGAGAAGTGCTGTTTGTTTATTTTTTCATGACATAAAACTATATATTTATATTAAGATATTGGAGTCATTTTAAAGGGTATATCCTGTATTATTATAATAAAAAAACATGGTCACCAGTAACCACTACATTTTTCGTAAAGCTCGAAATAAAAATAAATACGATATTTTTTTTTATATCTTCAACTTTAAACTTTATTTTCGTCCTTTATTATTAGTTATATTATTTTACTTTTATGCAAATAATATTTTTTGAGCTTTCCGAGGGTGTTTTTTATTTGAATGTAGGATATATTTATGCACAGATTAATTAAAAATTGTTTTAAACGACACACTTCACAGCATTTCATCCTTCATTAAGCTAGTACTTTACTACTGAAGTAACGGTTTGCATCGATAGCACCTGTCAAATTTGTAACTGATGGTACCGATTTGTATAGCAAACTGCCATAAACTTTAGTCACTAGTGAGTTCCTATTCGATGGGTTTCTTACTTGATGTCTCATACTGCCGATTTTGGTTCTACGAGTGACCGCTAGAGGCGCTGTAAAATTTACCATACAAAAATTTTACGGCGTCGGTATCGACTAGCGACGAATACTATTGGTTTAAACTCATGGTAGAGCTACAGATGCTATAATACTTTTTAACAAGTACCTTATAGCATTACTAGCTGTGCCTAGCGGTTTCACCCGGTACTCAGCTCCTTTCCATCACTTAGGGGGAATGAAACATTAATGTTTCTGATTTTCAAACCAACCCGATATGCACACAAAATTTATTTTTGTTTTTAAAGTTAGAAATAAGGGAGAAAGAGGGAAGCTAGTAATTATACAATGCTAGCTTTTGCCCGCGGCTTCACTCGCGTCAAATTCGAATTAACCTATGTCCGTCTCCAGGGTCCCAACTATCTCTGTACCAAAATTCATCGAAATTGGTTTAGCCATTAAGGCGTGAAGACGTAACAAACAAACTCATTTTTGCTTTTATAATAATTATTAGTAAGGAAGTAAGGATAATCTACAATCATTTATCATTTTAGTTACAATAAGTACACTCAGTATGAGAGCTAAGCCCACTAATTTTTTTTTTATTTTTTTTTATTTATAATGAACTCACTCTTGACCTCGATCTCGCCTGATGGTAAGCGACAGATGAGGTCTACGATGGAGCGAGCGAGCCCAGAAGATGCCTATTAACTCTTGTTTTGAAGGCAGACGGGTCGTATGTGGTAGGGAACACAGAAGCTGGCAGAGAGTTCCACACCTTGGCCGTGCGCACAATAAAAGTTGAGGAAAAGCGCTTAGTACGACAAGACGGTATATCGACCAAGTGCGGGTGGTACCCTGCCGTTCGTCTGGTAGCCCGGTAGTAAAACGGAGATGGTGGGATCAGGTCATGGAGCTCCAGCGCACACTCTCCGAAGTACAATCTGTAGAAAACCGACAAGCTGGCAACGTTACGCCTATGCGCCAGGCTGTGAAGCTTGGACACAAGCATCTCATCGCCTATGAGCCTTTTGGCCCTGCGTTCCACCGAGTCGAGTGCAGCGAGCTGGTATTTTGCCGAGCCATCCCATAGGTGGCTGCAATACTCCATACAGGAACGGACCTGTGCTTTATACAAGTTACAAAGCTGTCCCGGCGTGAAGTATCGCCTCACCTTATTTAGGATGCCCAGCTTTTTAGCTGCAGTCTGTGCTTTTGACTCGATGGTTGGACCGAAGTTGAGATCTGACGTCAACTCCATGCCCAAGAGCTCCAGACGGTCGGTAATGGGTACAGATGTACTTCGGAAAGTAGGGGATAAATTAAATGGGCTCCTTTTGGCTGAGAAAAGACAAGCCTGTGTTTTCTGAGCGTTGAACTTGACCAGATTGTCATCACCCCATTGGGAAACAAGGTTTAAGGTCAAATTCATCCGCTCAACCATGGCCTCTCTAAGAGTAGCTATCTCATCCCTACCGGCTTTTGCACTGGAAATGTATCTCTCTGAGACTGTGCTGTCGTCTGCGTACCCAACAGCTCCTAGCTGAAGTAGGTCGTTGATGTGCAGCAAAAAAAGAGTAGCAGAGAGAACAGACCCTTGAGGAACACCGGCATTGATTGCCATGAGATCCGATGCGCAGCCGTCAATGACCACTCGGATCGATCGTTCACTCAAAAAGTCCGATAACCAGTTGCAAAAGTCAGCAGGGATACCAAATGCGGGAAGCTTGCCAAGCAGACTAGCATGCCAGACCCTGTCAAAGGCCTTTGATATATCAAGAGACACAGCAAGAGCTTCGCCGTGTTTCTCGATGGCCTCACCCCAGCGATGCGTAACATACGCGAGAAGATCTCCGGTCGACCGAACAAGGCGGAAGCCATACTGGTGGTCGCTGAGGAGCTCATTGTCTTCAAGGTATGTTAGCAGCTTATTGTTAAGAACCCTTAATACCCTATTAAAACAAATATTGTTTTGATTTTACTATGAAGTATTTTTTTTAAATGGAACTTAGATATTTGTCGAATAAATAGATCACTATAGGCTTTTTCTGCGGATGGGAAATCATCAAATAACTTCCCCCGCTTTGGGCGGAGCGGGAGAAAGTGTCAGACTTGTATTGACTAAAACCCACCCATGTTCCTTCTATTGCCCTTTATGTTCCGGTGCCGCGGTATCTCTTTCGAACACACCGCAACATGGGTGACTATAGACTTACCCCTTTTTGCATCAATTTGAACAGCATTAGCGAAATGTCGTACTATTAGTTAAACTCGGCCCCTTAACAGAGATATAACCTACGTTGATATATCCCTTAATTAGGCGCATGGGGTCACGAGACTTTCAAATTGAAAAAAATATGGGTTACTGTTTTGGGAATGTGACAACGCTCTTGCTAGCTTCTTCTCTCTCCACGGGGTACCTAAATCAGTCGCGGCCGGACAGCCAACGCAAGCGCACGCGTCGCTGCCCTCTAGAGCGCTGACCCCATGCGCCCACTTACGTGATTTTTTTTGTCGGAAGGTATGTTTCTATTTTTTTGATTTTATGGTTTTCTATTGATTTATTTTTGCATTTTGTTGTGTGTTTGATTAATATATACCTATCTTTAGTTTTATCAAAACCTTATTAACGAATATTTACATTTTTAGTTGTCAATATGGATCAAGAAAGTCAAATACAGCTGTGGCTGGCAGAGGGCTCTGATGATGAGCAAGATGTTGCGGGTTCTTCTTCTGAACATGCGGACAATACACCTATACAGAGTGAACATGATTCTGCGAGTGAAATTGAAGAATCCGAAGATACTCACCGTGACCTTGAACCATTGGAGGGTAACTACTTTTTATCTAGACACACGCAAAGAAATGGCCCAAAAGTGAAATGGTCTAAAATACCACCCTCAAATACAGTTAGGACTCGAGCTCAAAATATTGTCATACACCTGCCTGGAGTCAAACAGTATGCTAAAAATGCTAAATCTCCCATAGAATGTTTTCAATTATTTTTTGACATTGAAGTTATTGAACTGCTCGTTTTGAATACTAACTTATACATCGACAAGATAAAAGATAAATTCCAACGAGATCGAGATGCACTTACTACTGATAATTTGGAAATAAATGCATTTTTAGGCCTATTGATTATGGCTGGAGTCCTTAGAGCTTCCCATTTGAATTTCATTGATTTATGGGCACAAGATGGAACAGGTGTAGAAATGTTTCGATTGACAATGTCGTACAAACGTTTTCTATTCTTGTTACGATGTCTACGGTTTGACAATACCACAGACCGCCAGGAAAGGCAAGAAGTCGATAATTTAGCGGCTATAAGAAATCTTTGTAACATCTTGGAGAAGAAGTATTTAGCAGCTTATACACCAGGTGAGAATGTAACTATAGACGAGCAGTTAGTCGGATTTCGTGGTCGGTTCAAAGGAAAAGTTTACATGCCTAACAAACCGAACAAGTACGGCATAAAAGTGCAGGCCATGGTTGACTCAAAAACATATTACCTGTGTAAGTTTGAGGTATATTCTGGTAAACAACCAAATGGAGAATATCAAGTATCCAATTCCCCAGACGATATAGTAAAACGCCTAGTTGAACCAATAAAACGCACTGGCCGTAACATAACAACTGACAATTGGTACACGAGCATGAAATTGGCCAAAGAGTTATTAACACCTGATTATAAGTTGACACTTGTTGGTACGTTGAACAAAAGGAAACCGGACATTCCAACTGATTTCTTGCCAAGGAATAACAGGGAACAATATTCTTCGCTTTTTGGATTTCATAATCAAATGACTCTTGTATCCTATGTCCCGAAGCCAAAGAAAGCTGTCATTTTACTTTCCAGTATGCATAACGACGTCTCTATTGATGAAACAACAGGTAACGCTCAAAAACCAGAAATAATTACCTTTTACAATAATACCAAAGGTGGGGTGGACTGTAATGATCAGCTATGTAGTAATTATAACGTTGCAAGACGAACAAAAAGATGGCCTTTGTCGATATTTTATCACCTCCTAAATACATCTGGTATCAATGCTTTTGTTATACACAAGGCGAATAATGATACTTCTAGGAATAATACGCATATACGGCGTATTTTCCTAAAAATATTAGCATCGGCCTTGGTAATGGACCACCAAAAACGTCGCCTTCAACATAGAGCTACTCCTTCTGCGACAAAAAAGCGTCTTCGTGAGGTGCATGACATCGATGAAGCTGCGCATCAATCGGCTGCTAAACGCGGACGCTGTTCATCATGCCCTAGGAAGAGTGACAAAAAAGTGCCTAATAAATGCCATAAATGTGGTAAATTTATTTGTCAGCAGCATTCCAAAGTTTTCTGTGTTGGTTGCGAACCAGATGAATCTGGTAATGAGTCTGTATAATTTCTTTTTTTCATTTGCCTTCAGCTATAAGCAAATTTTGTTAATTTAAGACTGAAAAGAAGCTATGTCATATTTTTAGTTTTTTGAAGCCAAAGTTATGTTATTTTTGTACGAGTCTATTAGTAATAAAGTATTTTAATATTTTTGGTCATACGTACTTCGTTTTATTTATTTTTTTTATTCGATTTTTGCTCTTATTTTTGGGGTCAGTAGTGACCCCATGCGCCTAGTTGCGGGATTTTCTTAATGCGCCTAACTAAGGGATATCGACGGTCTCTACGTATATAGAGATATGTCGAAAATGGCATTTTTTGTTATTGTATAATTGGCATGATGACATACGATTCTTATTAAATTTATTTACCATGTTTTAGAAATCGTATAAGAGAACAAGTATTATAAATACAACGAATAAGTATCGTAAAAACGGTCATCTATAAGTTTTTCCAAGAAAACGTGAAAAAATAAAATACTTATGTGTAAATACCATTATAAAGCTCTTAAAACTGTTAAAATATTGTAGAAAGAAAATATTTATTATTGCTCATAGAATACGGTATTACACCCATTTTTAAAAAGTATCTCATTTTGATCCTAGGGCCCTAGTAAACCACCAAAAAAAAACAAAAAAAAATATTCAATCGATAAGTGCCGTAAAACTGCATTTCAATTTTACAATTTCTATTTTCGCGCGTAAAATCACAAAAACGCTTGACGCCATGTTACTCTGTGGTCATGACGTCAGTTGGTCATCTAAACAAATGCGCTGTTATTAGTCTTTCTGTTTAGTTGTATATTTCACTACAATTTAAAAATGAGTTATTACCCTTACCATTGGTGTGCTGTTCCTGAATGTAAAAACACTAGTGTTAAAACACCGGACAAGTTGTGGATTCAAGTGCCAACTGATTTAAATATAAGAAAAACTTGGTTCAAACTTGCGAGAAAGGATCCAACACAATTGTCCGAAAAATCTCGTTTGTACTTCGTGTCTCCTTGTACGAAACCTTCTTCCATGTTATTATTACAATTATTTCAATAAAAATTAAAATGTAAAGTTTTTTAATACAAAAATAACAGACGTTGCTCAGTTGACAGTTGTCACTTCTTGTTTATATGGCCGTATGACGTAATAATCATGGCGGACACTGTTTCGCTTAGTGAAACAACAGACTAAAAAAAGTGGAAACTTTAAAATCAATTTTAAAATTTATTTAGTTATTTTATTAACTAAATCTAACATTTTCCGACTGCTTATTACCTAAGCTATCTGAATTGTATATTTTTAGAATTTCTTTGATATAGAGTAAAATACCCTATTATTTCTAGAGCGTATTGAATACAAATTACGCTCTCCTGTCAACCTCGGTTTTTGACATAACCTTATGTACGTAGGAACCGTCGATATATATCTTCTTATTTATAAAAAACTTACAAACCAAGTTTAGTGTAATGTAATACTTTAAATTCCTCAAAACACAACACATTTTGTAAATGTCACCAGGTACTAATAAGTTTCAGAGACTCGGCCTGTCCTGCCAACTTTTTTTTTGTTTAATTCGAAACAAATTTTCTCATAGTTCAACAAAACTACAGTTAAAAATATATTCCAATTGCACAGAGTGATCGTCACACATTCATTCACTACAATTGGTTGACTAACATCTTATCAGCAACAATAGTTATAAACTTTATAATAGAATCGTAAAAAAGAGAGCGCTTGGGTAAATAATAATGACCTCGCGGATTGATTTTCAAGGTAAAGCTATGCTTGCTCCTGCCGGGGTTGCGGGTTGTTCGAAAGAGATACCGCGGCCCCGAAACGTAAAGGGCAATAGAAGGAACATGGGTGTGTTTTAGTCAGTACAAGTCTGACTCACACCCCCGCTCCGCCCAGAGCGGGTGAACTGATCTCAATAAAAATAATCGTATATGAGGCTGCTTTCTCGATCTCAGTCGGGCATTTGACACAATAAGTTATGATTTGTTGTGGGCAAAGATGGAGGAGGCACTATACCGTGTGATATACTCGGTACGTTGAAATACTGGTACGGATCTCAGACTAATGTGGTAAAATGGGGTAATGGTGGCTTTTCTAAGGAGTACCTACACGCTTCAATGTGGCGTGAGACAGGGCGGACTAACATCCCCGACCATGTTTAACCTGTATGTAAACGGACTGATAAATGAGCTCAGCAGGGCGGGCGCCGGCTGTCACATGTGCAATGAACCAGTTAATAACTTAAGCTACGCCGACGACATGGTCCTGCTGAGCCCGTCTGTCGAAGGCCTCCGAACACTGTTATCCATTTGTGAAAAATATGCTTTGACACATGGACTAAACTACAATGTTAAAAAGTCAGATATGATAGAACATGTAGCTTTAAGCCAGTAATAACAGTAGGTGGTGTAACGGAACGTTACATGGATAATTACGTTTAATTTTAGTAAGCGCCAAAGGACAATGGCTTACATTTAAATTGATGCTTCGTTCTTTGTCTGTGTACGACTTGGAACGCTCCGGGTACTTGAGTGCGGCGGGGGAGTGCTCATAGGGGAGGACATAGCGCCTGACCGTGACGCCATGGCGCCAGTCGCTTCTAGGCTGATGTGAGACTGCACGTACCTGTTTGCATTCGGTCGAGCGCCTTAGCTGACACGACCGTTAAATTTTACAGTGTATATTTTAAATCACTACCAGTTGCCAATTTCGACTTAATATTAATGTGTTGTGATAACCCGATTTAGGGTAAGTTTTGAATAGCACACAAATCACGCACATCATAAATCATGTAATTTTATTGCCATCGTTGTTCTGTGTAGTCATATGTATTTAATGCTTTGATTCATTCATTTTAGTTTGTCATTTTATTAATTAAACAGGCACCATATAGGTATAGCCTTAGTTATTGCTAAAAATGCTAAATCATGCTAATTATTTCCTTCTACCTTCAAGTACACTACGTAATTCTAAATTTAAATTCTTAACGTATAACGATTTTCGATTATTGTTTTTCTCTTTTCTTTTTGCTCAAGCTTTTAGCGCTTAACGGTACTGCTTAATTTGTGAACTCCGTTCTGGTTGGTGCCACCACTTCAATGCTACTACAACTAAATAGGGATATCCTCCTGTAAGTTGTGATCGGTGGTACTCCAGCACGGAAGTTATTAGGCCGAGTTATAGTGAGCTGTAACGGTGGTTTCCAGGTTTTTTGGTATAATTATACGCCAAGCTTCCCGCGGGCAAGATTTTCGGCGACCAGCTGAGGACAAGTCCATCCCGACGCCTCTTCATTGGCGTGTTGAGCCAGTCGGAACTGCGCCGCCGCAACACCCGCCAGCCCCATCACCGTGCAGCACAGCACAGAATTCGGCCATCTTCCATCTCCGGCCACGAGCGAGTTTTCGCCGGCAACTGCAGGGGAGTACATATCCCTGCAGAAGTGACAACAGATGACCGTAACCCACGACCTACATATCTTTTGTGTGCCTCCTGCTTAACCTGCTTGGTACTATAAAATAAACATTTTTGAAAAGGTACTCGCCCGTATTTTTATTCTATCGCCAGATCAAGGTCAGATGTAGGTTACAAACGGGAGGAGGCTACAGTGGCACTCGGCTAAACATCGTTTCGAAATTTAAATATCTAGGTCATGTAATAAAAGATGATGACGATATGGAAAGACAAAAGAGGTCCATAGCCGCAAAAGGCAATATGTTGACACGTCGTTTCGCTCGGTGCAGTAACGCCGTAATGATCACCCCTTTTTTTTTTTTTTTTTTTTCGTGTGGGAAATCATCCAATGACTTCCCCCGCTCTGGGTGGAGCGGGGGGGCATGTCAGACTTGTACTGACTAAAACCCACCCATGTTCCTTCTATTGCCCTTTACGTTCCGGGGCCGCGGTATCTCTTTCGAACAACCCGCAACCCTGGCAGGCGGAAGCTCTGGCAAGCCCCTCTGCTTTGCTGACTCTCTTTGAGGCGCGCGTGAAACACGAACGCGCCGTCGACACGGCCTGTCGCCAATAGACGGACGGACGGTGAGCTACCCATTGCTCACCGTCCACAGGCCCGCATCTACGGTGGCCGAAAGTCGTCTCGCGGAGCCCGGCGCCCTGGGCGTCTCCCGCGGCGGCTGGGTTGGGCAGATGTTCTCTCCCTCAAACGCCCGGCCACCTCCTTTGCTAGCATTACTGCTTCGCAGAAGGTGGTGACCGCTTCCCATTCCCTCTCGCTCCTAATGATCACCCTGTTCGTGGCTTACTGTCAGGCGTGCTACACCTGCTACACTACGCGTGCAGTACATCGATGCCTTCAGAGCTATGCTCAACCTGCCGTGGAGGTGTAGTGCGTCTGGCATGTTCGCTGAGAACAGGGTGGACGATTTTTATGCAATAATGAGGAAGCGGGCCGCCTCCTTCATGTCCCGAATAAAATCCACTAAAAATGTAATTGTCAGGGCTGTGTATGACTGCTGCAAATTTGATATTTGTAATTGTCTAATTAATTAATGTATTTAAAATTGAATAATAATATCTAAATCGTATCTATTTTCTCTTGTTTTTTTTTGTATTATGTAATTTGTATTTTTTTTTATGTGAAATGTATAATTGTAATTATGGGTGTAGGTACTACCTGAAATAAATGAATTTTATTTATAATTTGGTTAACTAATATTAAGAATGATATTTTGGTTAATGTGTTAATTTTATTTCACAATTATTTTATTCTCTTTGATGTACTCTACAGGGTCCGTAATTGTACCTTAGCTTTAAGCCCATTGTAAGATCTTCACACATTATGGAATGTAAATAAAGATATAAATATAGAAGAGTCCTCCACACATTGTGCTGCTCAAACTAGGCCTATACAAACTAGATTAGATATGAAACGGATATCCGGTATCCAGCCTATCCGGCCGCCATAATACTATCCGGCCGAATACCTGATAGCTACTATTATACTAAGAAAAAACTGGATAAAACAAACATATATTTTTGATTAATTACCTACTTGCTTTATTTAGTTAGTCTTAATATTACTTAACTTAAATATAATTAGTTTTAGTTTTGTGTCTGCACTGCATGCAATCGACACAATAATACAATGAATGATACAATTGTTAACTTCACTCATCAACGAAAAGACCTGAATCGAACCGAGTCCACACGATCGTTCGCGCGCCTACGCAAACGGCTAAGTTTCGCCGGATATCTGGCTATCCAGCCACATGGTCGGCCGAATTCGAATCGGCCGTTTCATGTCTAGTTTAGATTTATGTTTTTTTTAATTTAATTTTTGCTGTTCTCTTTTTTTGTTTTTATTTTCTTTTTATTGTTTGCATTTGTAACATGTGCCAAGTGAAATTATTTTGTTTCGTCTTTCTTTCTTTGGTAGCCTTTTATCCGACAGTAAATTCGCAACCGAATCCTGCGCTATAGTGAGACATAACATAAACGTATTTGAAGACCACGTCAACGTCGTGTCGAAGGCGCGTTCGGGTCGACGGCGCGTTCGTGTTTCACGCGCGCCTCAAAGAGAGTCAGCAAAGCAGAGGGGCTTGCCAGAGCCTCCGCCTGCCGGGGTTGCGGGTTGTTCGAAAGAGATACCGCGGCCCCGGAACGTAAAGGGCAATAGAAGGAACATGGGTGGGTTTTAGTCAGTACAAGTCTGCCCCCCCGCTCCACCCAGAGCGGGGGAAGTCATTGGATGATTTCCCACCCAAAAAAAAAAAAAAAAAGACCTCGTCAACGTTGCTATGGGTACAGTTAAAAAAAAGTCGATCACTGTGCGTGCGCAGGGCTTATCTACATTAAGGAAAACTACTGATTTGCATTTTATTCAAATTAATGATCAAAGCATCAACATCATTCATTCAATGTCACCTTGATCATTTTGTTCTTTTGAAAGTTGCAACCATTAAAGGTATAGGTAGCAACACAGCCATCGCTATCAATCTGTTTTCCATGCCTTTTTTTGCGGATGGGAAATCATCAAATAACTTCCCCCGCACTGGGCGGGGAGTGTCAGACTTGTACTGACCATACCCACCCATGATCCTTCTATTGCCCTTTATATTCCGGGGCCGCGGTATATATCTCAAATTCTTAATAAGATGCATAAAATGAGCCTAAACACAATAAAGCTGCTGTACACTGTAAGGGACCTCTTGCAATTTGCCTTTTTCATCATCCTTCCGCCTTCATCGCCAGACATTTGAAGACAGTGATACTCGTATTTCCAGCTAGGTCTAAAGTTCTCATCAAGGTGCTGAATTATGTGGTGTTGTCAGAACTATAAAATGTAATGTATGTGTGTATAATGTATTTACATATTTTCTGTTTGTTTTTATTTTTATTTTTTAACATTACAAAAAAAAACAAATATGTCGTGTCTGTAAGAAGTTGTGCGTGATCATATATATATATATATATAAAATAACTTTAATACGTGTCAAATTCTGAATCTCCTTCTTTTGTTTTCGTCGATTGAAACATGAAACAGCATAAACAATATAAATTACAGAAAACAATTATAAATAGTAGAAATTACAATTGTACAAATTAAATTATCGCTGTCAATAAGTTTATAATGATTTATTAACAGTTTCATTAAATGAAAATAAAATACGAAGTTGATAAATTTTAACTTTAATTTATTTAGTCGAAGGACATTGTTTATTTTATTTATTCATATTTCACTTACAAATAAACAAATTTATATTATTTTGTCAATTCGTGGAATCGATGAGCCTGCTCGTTCGTAATTACACAATTATTTTATATTTTAAAAAATAAATAAAATGTGTCTGATAATAAGTTACAGAAATGTTATCTATCTCCAAAAATATGAACTTCTGGTCAGCCCAGATTATTTGGGCTGACCAGAAGTTCTTATTTTTTCCATTCCCAAACATGGTCATCAATGACGTAGTTTTTATCTAGAAAGGAGTCATTGTGGTATTCAACATCTGAAATAAAAAGAAATGATCCTACTAAAAAAATCGTACGAGTACCATGACTTCTTTTGATGTTTAAGGGCCATCTATGGTCTAATCTGATGGAGACGAAGTTTTGGAGAGACAAACCAGAAGCTGGTTTACTCCACAAATTGAACCAATGTTCGGCAAAGGCAGCGGGCACCCCGAGGAGAATGACTTGCTAATCGATGTGGTGCGCTTGGGAAAGGTAATGTCCAGCTGTGGACGTCTTCCAGAGGACGCGTACTAGCTTAGCCTGTCCCAAGCTGCATAACACCCTGCCTTCTACACCCTGTCTGTCACAACCAGTTATTTGATGTCGTCGGTGCATCTCACGGGGGGCGTACGCGTGTTTACACACGGTTTCCGGTCCAGTACTCGCTTGCTAAATGACCAGCTGACTGCCCTTTCAACTTGCTCACTCTCCTAGTTGTTATTTTGAGTTAAAGTTGATATTCTAATGTTGTTAATTCAATGTTTTGATCAAACAAAATGTAAAGCTGTATGTACTTAGTAATACTCACGAATAAATTCTGTAATAGGTGATAAATCATAACATTGGCCCATGTGTATGACTTGCCAAGCTGTAGAATTAAGAAAATTTTATTTTTAGTCCTGGATGTGCCCAGAAGGCGTGTGCCACGTGAGGTGGCCATATTGTTTTTTTGGGCAAAAATATGCCAAGCCTGTTGTCACGAAGAGAGTCAGCTAAAGGCTTGCTAATGTCCTGAAAAACTAGCAATTAGCTACTAGTACGTAACTATCATACTACAATCCTTACTTCCTTACTAATATTATAAAAGCGAAAGTGAGTTTGCTTGTTTGTTACCTCTTTAATGGCTGAACCGATTTTGATGAATTTTGGTACAGAGATAGTTGGGAACCAGGAGACGGCCATAGGCTATTTTTTTTAAGTGGAATGTGAGGGAGAAAGAGGGAAGAAACGGGAAAACTTAGCGTTGCTATTACAAATCAATAAGGCGCTAAGGCAAAAACTGCAGGAAGAAAATGAAGAGCAAAGAAATATTTAATACTAGCTTTTGCCCGCGGCTTCGCTCGCGTTAAAATCGGGGTAACACTGTTCCCCTTGCGCCTTAATGATTTGTAATAGCAACGCTAAGTTTTACCTTTACTTCCCTCTTTCTCCCTCACATCCCACTTTAAAAAAAAAATATAGCCTATGTCCGTCTCCTGGTTCCCAACTATCTCTGTACCAAAATTCATCAAAATTGGTTTAGCCGTTAAAACGTGAAGAGGTAACAAACAAACAAACTCACTTTCGCTTTTATAATACCAGTAAGGATTCTATCTACATATCTATTCTATCTAAAAGTAAACTTATGGATGTGACTTTAAATGAGTTTATTAAGGCATCTGGCCAAGGCGCCGCAAGGTCTGGGCAAGGCCGGGCGTTTGAGGGAGAGAACCTCAAACCAACCCAGCCGCCGCGGTAGACGCCCCGGGCGCCGGGCGCCGCGAGACGACTCCCGGCCACCGTAGATGCGGGCCTGTGGACGGTGAGCAATGGGTAGCTCACCGTCCGTCCGTCTATTAGACGACAGGCCGTGTCGACGGCGCGTCCGTGTTTCACGCGCGCCTCAAAGAGATGTCAGCAAAGCAGAGGGGCTTACCAGAGCCTCCGCCTGCCGGGGTTGCGGGTTGTTCGAAAGAGATACCGCGGCCCCGGAACGTAAAGGGCAATAGAAGGAACATGGGCGGGTTTTAGTCAGTACAAGTCTGACATGCCCCCCCGCTCCGCCCAGAGCGGTGGAAATCATTAGATGATTTCCCACCCGGAAAAAATAAGAAAAAGGCATCTGGCCAAGGCTAAAAACTACTTTAATCGCGGAGTTTCTGTATACAAGGTTTATGTTGGCTCTCTGACATACGTACCATATACTTAAACTTTTAATTTCAGGAACTTTGGCCCAAAATATACAGACTAACAGACAACATTAAAAAAGAACAATTGATGGAGAGAGAGAACTACTCTGGTCTTATGTGTAGTGGTGTCTGGCCATGTCTTGTGTCGTAGCACGCCCCAGGAGAGGGAGAAGTGAAAAGTAGTAGAAAGTACTGATGAAGAATAGAGGAGACCAAGTAGAGCAGACTCTGGAAAAAATCATCATACCTCGGCAATGCAGTCACCGGACGTGTCTTAGGTCATAGGACCTAATTGAGTTGTAGTTTGGGAGACATTTCTCTTTTCCACTGTGGGTTCATGTGACAATAGAACGTAAGTACGTGAATACCTACCTTCATATCCTTCTCGACAATTAAGGTAATCCATCATGCAATAGCTCTTAAAGTTCTGATACTTATGGAATATAGTTCTGGCGCATAGTCTTCCAGTACTGAAATTAAGCACTTTCATACAGTATTTATGTTGAATACCAACTTGAAAATATCTAATTGTTACATCACCATTGACAAGTAGTGGTACGCGAGAAAGGCAAGCGTGGAACAATCGCGCGCCGCCGACACGGCTTGTTGTCGCTAGACGGACAGGCGATGAACTCACCGTCCACAGGCCTTTGCCTACGGTGGCGGAAGTCGCGGAAGTCGTCTCGCGGCTTCCAATCCCCGGAACATCTCCAGTGGCGGCTGGGAGAGTTTGCAGTTCTCTCTATCAAACATCACCTTTCACCTTCTTCTGCAGCAAAACTGCTTCACAGGAGGAGGTGACTGCTACCCATTCGCTCTCGCTCCGGACTATGGACTAAACCAAGGCCGGTCGCGAGAGGTCGCCGCTGCCAATCAGTAGTAGCTGGAAGCCTGGATGAACCATTTCAGCCTAGCTGCTGTAAGGCCAGCATCGGCTGTTTGGGTTTCGGAAGTTACCGCACTGGCAAACCGCTAACAGCTGGAAATATGTTTTTATACTAATACATAGGTACCTCTTGTTGACCATGGAAGAGATTCAAACATCCTACCTCCAGCCACACCCTACCATATGATCTTACGCATCTAGAATAATAGCAGGAAGATTACGCGTATGTCTTGTGGCAGTATTTGGCTATATATTCACACTGCTGCTCGTACGTTTCCCTTTCGGGCGGTGTGCGAAACACCACATCAGTTTGGGCGTATCTTTGGCTGCCAAAGAGAAATTTGTACAAAATGTCAATAAAACCTCTATAACCCTGCATATCCCATTTACCCACGAGACCGTTTTTCTTTTACGACGGGTAAAAGAAAAACGGTCTCCTGACGCTTTGTGTAGATCGCACTCACGTCATCATCTCAATTTCCCTTCCCATAAAACCAACTTTTATTCCTACTACTTCTCTGTCCATGCAATACGTTTGTGGAACTCACTTCCGGCTAACATTACTGGCGCTAAAACTAACTCTGTTTTTAAAAAAATTGGTCAAAGAACTCTACCTCTCCTCCATAGTTTGATATTTTGTATATATTTTAGATATGTATTAAGTATTTTAGATTGTATATATATAATTATGTAAACATATATTTATTATTTTTATTTCTATTAGTATGTAAGTTTTTCTATATTGATAAAGTTTTGTTTATTTAAGTTAGTGCTTAGTTGTTTTTTTACACACTGTTTCTACGTGTTTATTTTTTTCCATCTGTCCTATCGCAGGTCTGCTGGAAGAGATTTCTTTATGAAATAAGCAGTACCTTTGTGCTCTTTTTTCTTAATATACTTTTTATATATTGTTTTGTGTGTACATAAATAAATAAATAAAAAATAACTACTTACCAAAAAATAAACTGTTTATTTTTTCAATAAACTAATTGATTGCGTTTGTCCGGAACTCGCCTGATGTAAAGCTATGATGCGGCCTAGCATGGAGCTAGCTTGCCTAGAGGAAACCAATTCAGACGAACTTTGAAGAGATACAGATTGTAATCAAAAGGGAGAAGGGAACAGAGAAACCGGTAGTGAATTCCACAGACTGGCGGTTTGCACAATAAATGTGGAAGCGTAGCACTTGGCCTACAATCAAAATCAAAATACTTTTATTTCTCATAGGCCTTCATGGGCACTTATAGAACGTCGAGAAAAGGTGCACGGTTCGGGTTGGTCGTTTCCTATGGAGACGAACCGGCAAGAAACTCCATGGTTACTCTTTTAAAACCATTTGGTTTTACAATTGTTACATCGTTATTACTTAAGTATGAGAGAACAGCGTAGGCCCGACAATAAGTCATTGCTTACTTTACAAAACGTAAACTTAGATAAGAAGTTAACAAAAGTTAACAAGCTTCTAAGAATCTACAAGGCCAACACTGTCGTAATATACCGGGGTTGCGGGTTGTTTGAAAGAGATACCGCGGCCCCAGAACGTAAAGGGCAATAGAAGGAATATGGGTGGGTTTTAGTCAGTACAAGACTGACACTCCCCCCGCTCTGCCCAGTACGGGGGAAATTATTTAATGATTAACCATCCACAAAAAAACCGGCCTAACATTATCAAATAACTTCTACTGACTTTATTAGATTCTAAATAATGTTTTTTTTTTAATTTTCTTTTTTTACGTTGCCCCTCACTAGGAATTTCTCCTGTACCGTAGGTGCGTTTACAAACATTTAAACTCACATACACAAACAGCCAGACCCGGAACAAATATCTGTAGGCCATACAAATATTTGTTTTGCGCGGGGATCGAACCCGCGACACGCAGCGCAGTGGCTGAGCGATCGACTGCTGCGCTGCGTGTTGTGTTAAATTCTAATACTAATAACTTCTGACAAACGTTAATATTGAATCTACGTGGATGTCAACCAAGTCGCTTTGTTCGTTTATTAACGTGGAAAACAGATGAATTAGAACATGACACTGTACTGTGAGTTATTTCATTATTGTCGCAAACTAGCAACTTGTTTGAACAGTCCTACTATCTTTTTTTAATGTGAACTGGACTGTTACCTACGTAAACATAACCTGCTCATTTTGTCTTCGGTTCCTGAGCATCTGTGTTGTTAGACTTCGAGTTACCGTAGTTTTGCCAGCCGAGACTGTAAATAGGTTAAAGAACAACAATATTAAGACGTAATGAGCAGAGAGGAATAGGTAGTGCAATTTAGGGTAAATTACCCTAGCTCACCGTCCGTCTGTCTATTGATAACAGGCCGTGTCTCGCGCGCGCGCCTCAAAGAGATGTCAGCAAAGCATAGGGGCCTGCTAGGGCCTCCGCCTGCCGGGGTTGCGGGTTGTTCGAAAGAGATATTGCGGCCCCGGAACGTAAACGGCAATAGAAGGAACATGGGTGGGTTTTAGTCAGTACAAGTCATACACTCCCCCCTGCTCCGCCCACAGCGGGGGAAGTTATTTGATGATTTCCCACTCCAAAAAGAAAAAAAGGGTGAATTACTCTTAACGTTATATTGATATAAGAAAGAAAACACATTTATTTGGCACTTGAGTGAAGTTCATCCTTACTAATAGTATAAAAGTGAAAGTGAGTTTGTTTGTAAGTCTTCATGCCTAAATGGCTAAACCGATTTTGATGAATTTTGCTGCAGAGATAGTTGGGATCCCGGAGACAGACATAGGCTAATTGTTATTATTTTTTAAAGTGAGATATGAGGGACAAAGAGGGAAGAAAAGGGAAAACTTAGCATTGATATTACAATAAATTATGCGCAAGGGCAAAAACTACAGGTAGCAGGTATCTGCAAATCAGGAAAGGGGAACTGTGTTACACCGAATTTAACGCGAGCGAAGCCGTGGGCAAAAGCTAGTATAGAATAAATTTGCGTAAAATTTACTATTTACTATATATTTATAAAATTCTCTTAAACTGCAAGACAAAACAATAGCAAAACGATAAATATCTAGATAACTAAAAGAAATTGGACATATATTAATATGGATTATGAAAGGATCAGAATAATATGGATCGTGTTCTGCCTGTCCTGCTGTTTGCATATCACAGGACGCTATAGAAACCGCCAACCTCATCATGAAATTGTGGGCTGACTCAATTTAGATTGTCATCGACACGGTGAGAAGGATGTGGATACGCCTTGTGGGAAGCGGGATTTTATGATTACTTATAATCAAAATCATATGGATAAAAATATAAATTTAACTACTTCATTGCTATAACTTAAAAAATGGATTGAGGATATAACAGAACAGGATAGACAGCGCTTATTAAATTATTGTTATTTTTTTTTTTGTTATTTTGTGTGCACGTTGTCATTGCATCTTATAAATATTGTTTCTTTTTCTCTTTCAAAATATTATTTTTCACTTTTTTTGAACATATTAACTACTTTTGCAGACTTTTTCCGCTCTCAACAACCATCGCTACAATCATCAATGCATTCACCAGGTAATTTAGTTTTTTTTTTTCAATAATTAAATTGACCGTATTAAAATCCAACTATGTGGGATTTAAAGTCATATCCATATTAAGATAACGTCTAGAAAGCCCACAAAATTGCACTTCCTATTCCGGCCCTTGGTAATAACTTATCAGCATACTATGTAGCCACTGCTGTGGCAAAAGGCATAAGTGCACTTGGTACAATTTGAATGCAGACTTTTTTTTGTGGTCCGGAAATCATCAAATAACTTCCCCCGCCCTGGGTGGAGTGGGGGGAGGGGGGATTGTCAGACTTGTACTGACTAAAACCCACCCATGTTCCTTCTTTTGCCCTTAATATTCCGGGGTGGCGGTATCTTGTTTGAACAACCCACAACCCTGGCAGAAATATAAATGTCTTAATCTAAATATAAGTACACAAATAAGTATAATAATATATACCTGTCTAAATACATACAGTAGTAGTGTATTTTTATATCGAGTATTAAATGGGGTGTGGAGGTCAGATAGGGAGTCGCTCTATTTAAATTATTGGTATTTAGCTGAATTGGTAAGACTGGAAGCATGTAGAGCATTTATGTGTGTTGTCTGAAGTTTTCACATCGGTACAGGTATACAAAACTTACATGATTTTTTAAAAAATATCAGGAAGATGATACCATATATATTTTGTTTTAAAATTTCCATTGTAAAAGCTTTTTACTACTTTCATATTTACGTAACAACAGACATTTTGGTTATTTAATACAAAATCTTATTTCAAAATACAAGAGGTAAATCTTGAATGTTAAACTAAATGTATTGTTTTCTTCATCAATGAAAAGTATAAAATCTGTTTTCATTAAAAGTTGATTGAATCTATGTTTTATTAACAAACGATAAAATTTTAAGCCTGCCTGACTGACTAGACTGCCAGACTGCCAAGCCATATGTCGCGAGTTCGATCCCAAGGCACGCATTTTTGATGTCATCTTTTTTTCATTGTATAAATTGACATGATATAGTAATAATTCGTTCGGTTTAGTTAACTTTAAATAATAATTTCAACTTGAATGGTGTAAGTGTAAGTAATGTCTTTTTAACCGACTTCAAAAAAGGAGGAGATTCTCAATTCGACTGTATATTTTTTTTTTGTGTTTGTTACCTCATAACTCTGGTCTGGGTAAACCGATTTTGATGATTCTTTTTTTATTCGAAAGCTAGTGGTTGTCGTTTGGTCCCATAAAAAATATCAAGAACCGGCCAGTAGTTTTTGAGTTATCTTTAATAATGCGTATTAGATTGACTTCGTATACGTTGATGATATAATTTTAGAGGTTGTCGAAGACAAATGAACCAAAAAACGCTATGCACTATGATTTGGAAGGTCATCGCAGTTTTTTGAGGTGATTGTATTTTAATTTGGTGATAGATCTTCAGTGATATACAACGGAACTCTTCAATAAATGACCGCAAATCTGCCGTGATTGCTGCAATCACATGTATAAGTATGGGTTTCGCCAGGGTAGGCAGGCGAGTGGGAGCAGGGTGCCCGTACCCCCTCCCCTCCCCTCACTTAGTCATTAAGAAACATAATCATTAGATCAAGTATCAGCTGTATCCCCTAGGCGATGATGCATATGATTTCTGAATTGGTTTTAAACTAAAGCATAATTTAGATAGTATTTAATACTATAGCGTGATGTGGAACTAAGGCACTTGTATCACCGGCAACGATTAACGAGTAACGAGTAGAGCTAGAACTAGAAACGAGTTAGCGAGACGCGGGGAGCGAGTGCGTAGTTCCGATATTTGTGTAGCTCGGCTATAAGCGAGTGTGCGAGTGAGGCGGGCGATTACTCGCATCACTCGCTCGCGGCAGTCAAGCGTACAGTCAGTCTTGCGGCCTCATACGCGACCAAATGACATGACCACTGGTTGCTCTCTCGGCGTGAGTTCTAATCGCTTGGCGAGTATCGCCGAGCGAGTGTTATCTTTCATAGCTCTTGTCGCTCAGCGACAAACTAGTGAAGCGAGTGCTCGCCGGCAGTGTGAACAGTCAGCGATCAACTGTTTGTATATGCATCTCTTTTGTCTACACGGAAAGATCTATTGTACGTTTCTTGAGCGAGAAAATAGCCGATAGTTAGTCGTTTTCTCGTCGTTGGTGGGACAACTGCCTAAAGCTTGTATTTAAGACGGGACCTACGCACTAAAAAGCTAAAAATAACCGTGTTTGCGAATTATATCATAATGCTATAACTAAAAATGCTGAAATAAAAAACTTTTTTGCAAAAAATAAAACCGACTTCCAAAAAAAAAGTGGAAAATAACTTTATTTCCGGGAGTTGGCAAAAAAGTCAACGAAACCAACAAAAGCCACCGACTTCCGGAAATAAAGTTATTTTCCACTTTTTTTTTGGAAGTCGGTTTTATTTTTTGCAAAAAAGTTTTTTTTATTAATATTTTTTGCCCAAAAGAAGCACAAATATTTAGTTAGCCCTATTATTATCTTTTATTAATGCGACTGTATATTTGGTTTTGAAGTTTGTATAATATTATCCTTTAAATTGTTATTTTTCTTTCATTCTTTTGTTTTTGGATTATGTACTCTATTCGTTTGCAATGTGTACATCATTTTGCATTTTACTGCAAACTAAACAGTTTCAGTCGACTATTTGTTAAGCCTTTATATTTGACTTTGTTTATGTAACCTTTTATTAAATAAGGTTAATGTGTAAAGTGTTGTTTGTGATCACATTTCATTTTCAAATTTTAGTTTGGTACTATACGTGAGGACTTGTAATTGATTTGCTATTGTCTAAGGTTTTTTTTTTGTTTATTTTTAAGTTGTAAGTCCTCCATGCTGTAATAAATAAATAAATAATTACCAACTTCTAAAACAAGTCGGTGAGTCATGTTTGATTCTTTGATTTCCACTTTCAGTGGTTTTTTTGGAAGTCGGTTATTGTTTTTTGCAAAAAAGTTTCTTTTACATACATTATTTACAAATCCTTACTAATATTATAAAAGCGAAAGTGAGTTTGTTTGTTTGTTACCTCTTCACGCTTTAAAGGCTAAACTGATTTTGATGGATTTTGGAACAGAGATAGTTGGGAACCAGGAGACAGACATAGGCTAATTTAAAAAAAGTGGGATATGAGGGAGAACGAGGGAAGAAAAGGTAAAACTTAGCGATGCTATTACAAATAAATAAGGCGCAAGGCCAAAAACTGCAGGTAACAGGTACTGTGTTATACCGAATTTAACGCGAGCGAAGCCGCGGGCAAAAGCTAGTTACAAATAAAACTACAATAATAATGAAAATCAATCTTCACGACCATTAATCAAGTTGATTTTCCTACAAATGAAGCTGGGGGTAGTTAGGTAAATAACTACCCCAACTTAACACACAGGTTCTTCAACAAGCTTGCGCGACATTTCTCAAGACATGTCTCACTCCGTCTCACATCTGACATATAGCTGCTCTTATTTAGTGACAAATAGCTCCATTTTCTACGTGACAGCAAGCTCCATACAAATATAGACTTTATGGAAAGAATCACAAGCCTCATTTCACAATTCGATCGTTTTGTAATGCTAGAAAATTCTGTTGTGATTTCGCTATGAGACTTTGTTTTGGGAATAAATGGAGCTTTAAATTTCGTTTGATTTTGGTTAGTGTCGCAAATCATATTTTAATTAATATACAACCTGAAACTGACCTGCAATGCAAAAACGTATTTTGTTGAATACCCAGGCGTTCTTTTAACGCGACGTTTATTCTCGTCGCTTACTGGTAGATTGGTTGGGTGTACGTCGCAACCCCGAAATAGGAGCATTGTTTCATTAAAATTTAGTTTATTTTGACTCAAGTGAGGAAACTTTGTCGTTGCAGCCGAGGCAAATTTAACACACGAGCCGCCAGGCAAGAGTGTTATAGAGCCGAGAACAGCAGTCACAAATTCTCACGTGAATCAAACGACGTTATTCAATACACTTCGGAGAAATAAAATAACTAAAAGTACTTTTGACATCAATATAAAACTATCATTTAATTTGATTTTCCCCCGCGCTTTAACTTCTCAAAAGGACAAAGAAAATAAGAAATTCATTTTTTTTTTATTTAGAACTCAAATAGACTTGAATTTGTTGTTGTAAGCAAATTATTTTATAAATGATCATGTTCATTTTTGATATTCTGTTGATAAACACAATTTATTTTTTTAAATATCTAAATATGAAGGCCTTAAAAACAAGCACCTCCGTGCTCTAAAAAAAGTACTGTCGGCTATATGGATTTGAGCAGTTTTTTATTGTTATCCGTGACGAAACAGAAACAAATGAAAGCCCTTGTTGCGATAAATGAGAAAAAAGCACGCGTGTAAAATACATTGCATGTTGAACCTAATCGTGGTGCAATAAGAGTAAGTTTTCAAGGAAGTTTTTTAAAAAAATATATCTATTCAATTATTTTTGTCAAGTACTTTTCCAAGACATAATTTCATAGAAAAACATTTTTGAGATTGTAAGCCAGTGTTACATCTGCGATATTTTATAGAACTATATTAATAATTGATATCATGTTTTGATTTCGACACAGCCTCAAGTCATTTTCAACTTTAATAAAATTATTTTCCATGGTGTTCTATCTTATATTTCTCGAGGAGCTCGTGGCTTAATAATAGCAGCCGCTCGGGTCGATCTTTAGGTTAAGCCGCGCTTGCCTAGGTTGGTCTGTGGATGGGTGACCACCCGTTACATACCGAGTTTCCTCCGTGCCTCGGAAAGCACGTTAAGCCGTTGGTCCCGGCTGTCATTTGTAGATCTTTGACAGTCGTTACAGGTAGTCAGTGTCCCGAAAGTCTGACAACCAGTGTTCCGGATCTTCACATCGCGCCGGTCAGTGGGATCGCGCGATGCTACGTCATCTGAACGCCCCACCTAACGTATGGCCCTCGACCATACCGATGGACACACACTCGCTCTCTCGCCGTCACTTAGCGTGCGCATACATCGGCCATTTTTACTTTGTACCACACCAGTCAATAATATTACACAGTCCTATAGAAACGGAAGTTTTATTTAGTTGAGACCACCAGCATCACAACTGGAGCTTGACAATCAAACAGTGGTCCTTCGAGCTAACAAAAGTGGTTCTACGAAGAAGAAATTCGCCGTCTTTGTTGCGTCACACCGCCCGTGGACTTTGGACTGCCCACCTCGTGCCTTGTGCCTACAAGCAGTAGAAGACAACTCGAGGACAGTCTACCCAGGGAGGAACATATTTCTGAGTGAGTCCGTTCCAATCTCCTTAATTCCTGTCTTCTTATTTTCCTTTTTCCAGGAATTTTAAATAGCTATCTTACGGATCAGTCATAGTTGATCTCTTCATATGTTATAGCTTTTTACATGTTCATTTGCATTCATCAAGTTAACGTTATTTTGTAGATTTATCCATTGCTGTTCTTAATTGTTCGCTTATCGCACCGGTGCACGGTGAATGAATAGACATATATTTTTTTAGCGTAAACAACCTCATTAGTGACTTTTTTGCTTGTTAAACCAGTTTGAACATCTGGCTCAATTGCGTCTTACAGAACAGCTGATTTACCGTTAATCGTCGTCTTGTGCCTATCTAATTTGTTTTAGTTACTTTCCTCTTTATTTCTTCTTGTTCTTTGCCTATTTTGCACTTTGACCCTTTGCTTTGTCACGCCTACCTACCATTATGGCTGATGTAAAACTAAAGGAACTTATAAAGAAGCGTGGAAGCTTCAAAGCCAAGCTTACGCATTTTAATAACTTTTTAAGGTTGCTGCCTAGTAATACAGACTTAGATAATTTCCAAGAAGTCGAATTACAAGGTCGTTTAGCTTTAATGGAAACACTATATAAGGAATTCGACGTGTTACAGACTGAGTTGGAGCTGCTGTCGGAGAACGCGGACGACATGTATACCGAGAGGGAGCAGTTCGAGACGCAGTATCATGCGTCGGTGGCGCGCGCGAGAGCAACCCTCGCCCCCGCGCGCTCCTCCTCGCCCGCCCTCGTCTCTGCTTCTTCCACCGATGATCTCGCGCAGCACGGCTCTGGCTGCAAACACGACTTCGTTCGCCTGCCCAAGATAGACTTGCCTCACTTCAACGGGGACTATCAGCACTGGCTTGAATTCCGAGATACGTATCTTTCCCTTATACACAATAATAGTAGCATACAAGACATAAACAAATTTCATTATCTTCGCGCAGCTTTAATTGAAAGCGCATCTTTAGTAATTAAAAGTATCGATTTTAAAGCCGATAATTACAGTATTGCTTGGCGAATATTAACCGAAAGGTACGATAATGAGAACCTTCTTATTAATAATCATGTACAGGCATTATTTAATCTTGAACCCATTCAACAGGAATCTTCTAGCGCATTACGCAACATGATTGACGTCACAAACAAAAACATTAGAGCTCTTGAGACACTTGGACATCCAACCAAACATTGGGACATATTAATTATTTACATGATGTCCAAGAAACTAGATTCTGTAACCAACCGTGAGTGGGAACAATTTAAAAACAATTCAGACACATTTCCAAGCTTAAAACAATTCCTAAAATTTATTTCTAACAGAGCAGACTTACTTGAATCCATAAATCATCATAACAACACATTATTTACAAACAATACATCAACTAAAAACACAAACGAAAATAATAAATCTAAAAACTATCATATTACAACTAAATCTAAACCTATTCGGCATTCTGAGAATATCAAGTGCCCTATGTGCACTCAGAATCACTTTTTATTTAGTTGTCAACCTTTCAGAGACCTTAACATTGAAGCTCGTATTAAAAAAGCATCAGAAAGCAATGTTTGTATGAACTGTCTTCGACCTGGTCATACAGTAAAGCGTTGCAATCTTTCTCATTGCAAATATTGCAAATTAAAACATAACACCCTCTTACATAGGGAGTCACCAACAGACAACAAGTCAGGGGACAATGTAGCATTGTCAACAAATGTCATTTTACCCCCATCAAATAATTCTCAAAATCTTATTTTACTTTCCACAGCCTTGGCTAAGGTGGCAGATGTTAATGGAGAACTTCATACTGCCAGACTCCTATTGGACAATGGCAGCACCTCCAACTTCGTTACCCGAGAGCTCTGTGGGAAGCTTGGTCTGGTGACTCACAGCACTAGGTCCACCGTCACAGGTATTAACGGACAAGTTTCGAGTACCACAGAAAGTTGTTCTCTTCATTTACAATCTTGTTATGGTAGCTATCAGGCGACTGTAAGCTGTTTTGTCTTACCAACCATCACCCAGACGATGCCTGGCTCTTACGTGGATAAAAAATATATTACCATTCCGCCAGGTATTCAATTAGCAGATCCTTCATTTAACATACCTTCAGCTATTAATATTCTTGTAGGCGCTGAGGTATTTTGGGACGTCTTAGGTTCCGACACCATTAATTTAGGTAAACATCAACCTAGATTACAGTCATCAAAATTAGGTTGGCTTATTTCGGGCTGTGTCACTCAGTCTCCACGTCATACACAACCTTCTTATTGTCATTTTCTTTCAAATGAGGAGTCTGAACAGCTGACTCGCTTCTGGGAACTCGATACTGTATCTGCAGGCAACTGTTTTTCTTCTGATGAACAGGCCTGTGAAAAACTTTTTCAAGAAACCACACGTCGTGATACAAATGGGCAGTTCGTGGTCACCATACCTTTGAAGGACTCGCCTGAGTGCTTAGGTGACTCTTATGTACTGGCAAAGCGTCGATTTCTCTCCCTCGAGCGTAGGTTTGAGCGGGATTCCACTTACAAAACCAGATATTCTCAATTCATTCAAGAATATATTGACCTTAATCATATGACAGAACATTCCAAAACCAAATATAATTCAGATAAAAACCATTATTTTTTGCCTCATCATGGTGTTGTCCGCGAGTCTAGTTCGACTACAAAACTTCGCGTAGTTTTCGACGCTTCAGCCACCAGCACCTCGGGCAAGTCCTTCAATGACATCCAAATGGTAGGTCCCACCGTACAGGAAGATTTGCTATCTATACTTTTAAGATTCAGGCAACATAAATTTGTCGTAACGGGTGATATCGAAAAAATGTACAGAGCAATCTTAGTCGAGCCTTCTCAGCGCACCTTACAACAAATTCTGTTTAGATTCAATTCTTCAGATCCTTTAAAGAAGTATACTCTAAACACAGTGACTTACGGTACTTCTTCAGCTCCTTATCTAGCCACCAAGTGCTTGGTGTCTCTTGCAGATCAATGTTCAGACCCAGAAGTCAGTCAGTCTATCAGACGTGATTTTTATGTAGATGACTATTTGAGTGGTGGTGACTCGATTGAGTCAGTCATCAAACTTTGCCAAGGTGTAGTTAATACTCTCGAGCCTGCAAAGTTTCACCTTCGTAAATGGCAGTCAAATTGTCCTAAGATACTTGAGTCAGTCACAAGCCTTAACACAGACAATAAAAATAAAACCTTAAACTTAAATGACACTCCTAGTAAAACACTTGGGTTGTACTGGGACCATAAATCAGACACACTTTTCTTTTCAATGGAATTAAAACCTATATCTAAAATAACTAAGCGTAATATATTATCATTAGTAAGTCAGGTGTTTGACCCTCTTGGCCTCGTTGGGCCATGCATAGTACAGGCCAAACTTATATTACAGCAGCTGTGGTTGTTAAAATGCAACTGGGATGATGACGTACCAAACGAAATAAAAACACAGTTTCTTCAGTTCATGCAATCACTTTCAGCTCTCAATTCTCTTCAAATTCCTCGTTGGGTATGTAACAATAATCCAATATCTGTTGAAATACACACCTTCACAGACGCTTCAGAACGCGCTTATGGTGCGTGTACTTATGTTAGGACGGTTGCACTCGACGGAACAGTTTGCGTTCGCCTTTTAGCTTCTAAAAACAAGGTGGCTCCCATAAAACCCACAACCATACCACGCTTGGAGTTGTGTGGCGCGTTACTGGGAACACGACTGTTTCTGAAGGTACGCAAATCACTCACTCTAGACTTCAATCTCTGCTACTTTTGGTGTGACTCAACGATTGTGTTGAGTTGGTTGACTACATTGCCGAGTCGACTTGATCAATTTGTCCGCAATAGAGTGAGTGAGATACAAGAAGCTACGGCCGGCCAGACGTGGAACTACGTGCCCTCAAAGAGCAACCCTGCCGATCTTGCATCTCGGGGGGTGAAGGCTGATTGCATCAGCTCGTTCGCTCTTTGGTGGTCGGGTCCAGATTTCTTAAATCAGAAAGAAATACAATTTCCCACTTCACCCAATACACAAATACATTCATCATCTAAAATATCTTTCCACACAGTTGCTGAACAAAACAAAACAAATCATAACAATTTAATATCTAATTTAATACATAAAAAATCATCATTCACATCATTAATTAGAATCATAGCTTATATACAAAGATTTATTAATAATTGCAAACAAAATAATCATAATAAATCATCTTACCTAACATACCCAGAATTAAAGTCATCACAAAATCTTATATTACAGATTTCTCAGCAGGAAATGTTCCCTGAGGAATACAAATGTCTTAAAACCAATCAGCCCTTACATAAAAAGAATCGGTTGATTAGTCTTTCACCTTTCATCGATTCAGATAATTTAATACGCGTTGGTGGACGTCTTAACAATTCAAACTACAGCTACGACATTAAACACCCTATTCTATTATGTAGTAAACACATTTTAACTAAAATCATATTCGAAAAAGAACACAAAACACTTTTTCACGCAGGACCTCAACTACTTCTAGCACACATTCGACTTACCTACTGGCCTTTAGCTGGGAGGAACCTTGCTAAGCAGATAGTGCGTAACTGTGTTCGTTGTACTCGCTTTAAAGCTCAACCTGTTCAGGTTGTCATGGGCAACCTACCAAGTGATAGGACGCATCTCGAGTACCCCTTTCTGAATACAGGGCTTGACTACGCCGGGCCAGTGCTGATAGCCGACCGCAGAGGTAGGGGATGTAAGCTTGTCAAATCTTATATTTGTGTTTTTGTCTGCTTTGCAGTCAGAGCTGTGCATCTGGAGCTCGTTGCCGACCTTACCAAAGAAGCTTTCCTTGCGGCCTTCAGCCGATTTATTAGTCGTCGGGGCCAACCTCAGCGCGTGTACTCCGACAACGGCACTACATTCGTGGGGGCTTTCAATGAGCTTTCACGCTTCTTAAAAGCTTCATCTAACAGCTTAGCATCAGAAATTGCAAACAAGGGCATAGAATTTAAATTCATTCCTGCCTACTCCCCACATTTCGGTGGTATTTGGGAGGCCGCAGTAAAATCCACCAAACATTTGCTACGTCGAGTCATGAGCCTAACTCACTTGACATATGAAGAGCTCTCAACTTGTTTAATTCAGATAGAGGCTATTTTAAACTCCAGACCTTTAACACCTCTATCCACTGATCCTTCTGATCTCTCATACCTTTCCCCATCTCATTTCCTGATTGGACGACCACTCACTTCAGTTCCTCGTCCTCAGATCACCGACTGCAACATCCAGCGGCTTCATCGCTTCCATAGAGTGGAAAAGCTCCGACAACATTTTTGGCAGCGGTTTTCTAATGAGTATGTGTCTCTCCTGCAGCAGAAAACCAAATGGCAGACGGCTGAGAATGACCTGAAGATAGGCACCATGGTCTTAGTGAGAGACGCTAATCTCCCTCCTCTCCTGTGGATGCTGGGCCGAGTGACAGACGTAAAACCAGGATCCGATGGGCATAACAGAGTCGCCGAGATCCTAACAAAGAAGGGCACCATTACACGTGCATACAATAACATTTGCCCTCTTCCCGTCTCGACAGCATCATCTTGAAGCCTTTACGTACTTCAACCCGGGGAATATGTTCCGGATCTTCACATCGCGCCGGTCAGTGGGATCGCGCGATGCTACGTCATCTGAACGCCCCACCTAACGTATGGCCCTCGACCATACCGATGGACACACACTCGCTCTCTCGCCGTCACTTAGCGTGCGCATACATCGGCCATTTTTACTTTGTACCACACCAGTCAATAATATTACACAGTCCTATAGAAACGGAAGTTTTATTTAGTTGAGACCACCAGCATCACAACTGGAGCTTGACAATCAAACAACCAGTCTTACCAAGGGGTATCGTATTACCCAGTAATAACTGGGTTGTGGAGGTCAGATAGGCAGTCGCTCCATGTAAAATACTGATATTCAGTTGCATCCGGTTAGACTGGAAGCCGACCCCAACATAGTTGGGAAAAGGCTAGGCAGATGATGAGTTCGGTGTTCTATCTTATATTTGTGCCAGGGCCACCGCCTGCCGGGGTTGCGGGTTGTTCGAAAGAGATACCGCGTCCCCGCAACATAAAAGGCAAAAGAAGAAACATGGCTGACTTTTAATCAGTAAAAGTCTGAAGTTATTTGAAGATTTACAATCGGAAAAAAAAACTACATGACGTAGCAAAAACTCATTTTTTTGCCTCACTAATGTGGCAGATTATAATAATTCAAGGAGGTTGGTTGTCATTTAAATAATACCCTCCTTAGGGTGACGAATGCCAAAATTATAATACTTCCATGCATCCTTAATTTCTTGTATATAATGTTCAGTTGCCTGCATTTAAGGTTTTTAGGTTTTTAACTTCCAAATTACATATTCGTGGTCTTAACAAAGCTTAAGGGACCTTCAGAATTAAAATACAATTTGTTATACTTAATGAATTGTTCGAGTTCTTAATGTTATGTTAAGTTCTGTGAATAAATTAAGACTGTGGATAAATTAAATATTTAAAAGAAGTATACATCACAAAGGTTGAAATTATGTAGTCTCCTTGCCAGAATTTGTGAAAAGGGTTATTATAATACCTAGGTGCCAGTCTGTTGCTACGATACTTAAAAAAAAAAAACGTTGCCCCATACGAAATTTCTCCTGTATTATGGGTGCGTTAACAAACCTTTAAACTTACATGCACAAACAGCCAGACCCGAAACAACTACCTGTAGGTCATACAAATATTTGTTCCATGCGTTGATTGAACTCGCTACACGCAGCGCAGCAGTCGGTCGCTCAGCCACTGCACCAACCTTGCCGTCCAAACTACTATACTATACTGCCAGCCAAAAGTCTCTTCATAAAAAAATAAGGCACAAACCTGCATGCCTCGTTGTCTATAGGTGGCAAACATATATGTATATTGAAGGATAAGCAGAGTTGTACCTGCTATAAACTGGGCACAAACCGATACAATTCATCAACACTTTCCCCGATCTAGGTATAGAAACCCAGGATATCACACTCAGCAGTCACGCTTGCGACCTCTAGACCATAGGGGCAGTCTGTTTTAACATCACTAATTAGTAAGTAATTAGTATGGACATCTCTACAAGTATTGTCTACGATTGGGAGTCTGTGGTTTGACACTACAATGTGAGACCTTGTCTCAGACGCAACCACTGTCTGTCTGTAATTATTATAATGTGTGATTGACCAATAAATCTAGTCTACAACCCAACGGTGTATTTAATCAATCCAACGAATATAACACAGTCAAGAAAAAGAAAGAAAACATTTATACAGCACTAGCTTCCGCCCGCAACTTCGTCCGCGTGGCATAGTTACTTTGGGCTAACCACAGATATAGATCTATATCTGTGAGGCTAACGCTAACTTTAACCCGCGTGTTGTTGGAAAAGAAATATTTTTCTCTCCCCATTTCTTCCGTCTTTCTCCCCCTTATCCCACTTTCTTTAGCCTATGTCCGTCTCCTGGTTCCCAACTATCTCTGTACCAAAATTCATCAAAATCGGTTTAGCCATTAAAGCGTGAAGAGATAACAAACAAACTCACTTTCGCTTTTATAATATTAGTAAGGATTTTGTTTATGTGTGCATGTTTATGTGTGTATGTTTGGTTGTGTGCGCTTGAGGCAAGTGCCAAATAAATGTGTTTTCTTTCTTACCGAATTTCCTGAAAAATTAATGAATATATGTAATAATAAAATCGATTTATATTCTCTACACAAGTTATTTAATGCTAGATTTACAGAAATGCATGGTCAAATAGTTAACTGTGTGAGAGACTGGTGCCTGAAGTAGGTTTCAGTGAAAAACCTTTATTACGGGTCACCAAGGCCCTCCCGCGGCTCAACAGTTCGGTTCTAGTACATGGAGTGCAGGAAACAAAACAAAGGATGCATTCAAACAATACAAAAAAAAAATACAAATAAAATTCTAAATGACTGTGGAAGTATGGGAATGTTTGCAAACAAAGTTTTTATTTGATACAAAACAAACAGTTCATTAAGTAAATTATATTTGAGGAAAAGACGTCCATCGGTTTCTAATAAAAACTCAACTAGACGAGTCTGGTTAGTTATGTTATCTTATCCCTTTTGCTGTCTGCACTATGCATACACGCAAACGCACTCTCACCCAAGCTGTATTTAACATTACAGATTGTCCCGACGGCGGCGCCGGCGCCGGCGCGTTCGTGTTCTACCCTCGCGATATCGGCAAAGCAGGGGGCCACCGCCTGCCAGGGTCAACGCCTCTAAAATGAGTAAGCCCAAAAATTGGAGACGAGTTTGGCATTTTCAGTAGCGTCCATCAGCTCATGTGATGTGCAAGAAACAGGACAGGCAGGACTTGATATCTAGTGTCCCATCGTTTGTGGAGTAACACCACATTTACAATACAGATCAAAGTCATGCAGAGGGACATGCCATGGCTACCACCTGCCGGGGTTGCGGATAGTTCGAAAGGAGATACCGCGGCTCCGGAACATAAAAGGCAAAATAAGGAACATGGGTGGTTGGCAGTAAAAGTTTGACACTACCCCTCGCTCCGCCCAGAGCGGTAAAAGTGATTTGATAAAATCCATCCGTAAAAACTTTTTAACAAAAAATTGAACCGACGAAAAGTGAAAAATAAAAAACCTTTAATCTAGCTAAGCTCCAAAGTTAAAGTATGAGATTAATTTCAAGTCGGCCCCAAACAAACTATTTATTGATTTTCATAACGTAACATGGTAAACGTTGACAACTTGATTGATCGTCGATCATTGTTTGTTGGCGCCGCCTCAAAATTAATCTCATACTTTAACTTTGGAGCTTAGCTAGATTAAAGGTTTTTTATTTTTCACTTTTCGTCGGTTCAATTTTTTGTTAAAAAGTTTTTATTTTACTCTTTTTGGTTTTCTCTTACAACAAATTTGTTGTTGCTTTACTTAATCTAATTTGTATAAAATTTTTGACTGTTATTCAAATTCCAAATTTTTCGGCTTTTTAAAACAAAATATTGTCTTTTGCTATCTAATTTCCTTTTTCGTCGATTTATATATTAATATATATACTTTGACACGACTAAATATTTGGTAGCTATTATTTTGAACCCACATTAGTTGCTTTTGATATTTAATAAAAATCCTTGATAGGCGAACAGACGCGTAAGATGAAGGATTCGGGGATGGGAGCTTCGAGAAGAGTGTTCCTTACCGTCAAACAGGTTGACAAGTAGGTACTAAGATGACTACCATGAATTCGAAACACTATCGAGTCTTTGGGAATAGACCTCCAGATATTCTAGTACCTACCAAAAATCTGAAGAATTGTGTTAACAATGAAAGCAAAGGAAATAGAGTGATAGCAATGACTGTGTTGCTCCCTCGATTGGTTGCAATTTTCAAAAGAACACGTACTAGAAATGTTTTTGAACGCATGATGTTGCCCGTAATTCTAAGCTGGGCCGTCAATTTACAAAAACTTCAAGGGACGACCCTCGATAAAGCAAGAATTGACCTGGGACTACATTTTATTAGCATCATTATCAAATTTTGAACCAAATAAGGTTTTAATCCACATGATGAGCGCGCTGACTGAAATGCAGCTACTGAAAGGTTAACCCACTATGCACTGCACATATACAGATATTTAATTCTTGCAGTAATGGCTAAAACATACTTATTAATATGTTTTTTTCAAAAAAGGGCATCCGTCCGTCGATGACACGCATAACCCAGTAAGGTCTACAGTTTTTAATAAAGTTCAAGAAATTAGCCCAAGTGGCGTTATACTGTTGGGGACCTCTTGTAACTGACCTTCATTTCCACTGCCATAGCTTTGATGACAATCATACTCCAGCAAGGCATCAACAGTTCTCATCGACGTACATGAAATGAGCCTAAACACAACACAGCTGCTGTAAACTATTGAGAATGTCTAGTAAATACTACCCATCTCCATCATCAGACCTTCCATGAGCGTAATTCTCCAGCTAGGTCTAAAGGTCACGTCAAGGTGCATTAAATCACGAGGACAACGACAACGACGACGACGACGTTCCGGAGGTGACTGGGGTAGATCTGAGAGCGGCGGTGGGCAGGCTTAAAGCCAAAAACACCGCCCCGGGACCCGATGGCTTGCATGGCAAAGCCTGGGTCCTGGCCCTGGAGGCTCTCGGGCCCCGACTACTAGGGCTCCTAAGCGCATGCTTGGAGAGAGGCCAGTTCCCACTTCGTTGGAAGACGGGGAAGCTGGTCCTCATACAGAAGCCGGGGCGCCCTGCGGACTCTCCGTCCGCATTCCGGCCCATTGTGCTGCTCGACGAGGTGGGCAAGCTCTTTGAAAGAGTAATTGCAAACCGCCTCGTCGGGCACCTTGTGGGGACGGGGCCGGATCTTGCGGATCACCAGTATGGTTTCCGCAAGGGGCGCTCGACGGTGGACGCCATCATGCGCGTGAGAGCCCTCACGACGGGGGCTGCAGTGTCCAGGGGTGGGGTTGTCGTGGCGGTGTCTCTCGACATCGCCAACGCGTTTAACACCATGCCTTGGAGCTGCATCAGGGAGGCACTCCAATACCAACGGATGCCGACCTATCTTCGTCGTGTGGTCGGGGCATATCTGACGGACAGGGCCGTCATATACCCCGGTCGCTCTGGAGAGTGGAACCGGCGAGAGATGTCGTGCGGTGTCCCACAGGGATCGGTCTTGGGGCCGCTCCTGTGGGACATCGGTTACGACTGGGTGCTGCGCGCCGACCTCCCCAGCGGCGTCAGTGTAGTTTGCTACGCTGACGACACGCTCGTCCTGGCTCAGGGGGGGTCGCACCAGGCGGCGGCCGACAATATGACACGCGGGGTTGCGATAGTCGCGGAGAGGATCCGGCTACTGGGTCTCGAGGTGGCCTTGCACAAATCCGAGGCCATGGTCTTTCATGGCCGCGGAAACACGCCACCGTCGGGATCCCAGTTGACGGTAGGAGGGGTTCGCATCGGCGTCGGGTCGACGATGAAGTACCTGGGAATCGTCCTCGACAGCCGGTGGAACTTCGTCGAACACTTCCGACGTTTGGCTCCCAAGCTCGAGCGGACGGGGGCTGCTTTCAAGCGGCTCCTGCCCAATCTGAAGGGGCCAAACGCCTCCTGCCGTAGGCTCTATGCCGGAGTCGTGCGGTCCATGGCCCTTTACGGGGCCCCGGTATGGGCGCGTTCTTTAGGGCGGCGCGCCGCCCACTACCTGAACGCGCCCCAAAAGGTGGTGGCCATACGGCTTGTACGGGGCTACCGCACGATCTCCGGCGAGGCAGCGAGCCTCCTTGCCGGACTGCCACCGTGGGATCTGGAGGCGATAGTCCTCGGGCGCCTGTTTGAGTGGCGCGCGGAGGCACTACACCGGGGGGAAAACCCGCTGCCACGGCAAGTTGCCGCTCGGCGGGAAGACCTCCGGTGCGATCTCATGGTGGCATGGAGAGAGCGACTGTCGCAACCCCGTGCAGGGCACGCCACAATAGCGGCGGTAAGTCCCCTCTTTGAGGAGTGGCTGGAGAGGCGTCATGGCGTCCTCACCTACCGCCTGACGCAGGTCCTCACCGGACACGGAAGTTTCGGGAGGTTCCTGCACATCATCGGGCGGGAGGAAGCGCCTGGGTGTCACCATTGTGACGATCGCCCGGAGGACACGGTGGAGCACACAGTGGCGGTCTGCCCAGCTTGGGCGGAGCACCGCCGTGCCCTCGTGGAGGCGATCGGCGGCGGCGATCTCTCGCGTCCGGCCCTGGTTCAGGCCATGGTCCGAAGCGAGAGGGAATGGGAAGCGGTCACCACCTTCTGCGAAGCAGTAATGCTAGCAAAGGAGGTGGCCGGGCGTTTGAGGGAGAGAACATCAGGCCAACCCAGCCGCCGCGGGAGACGCCCAGGGCGCCGGGCGCCGCGAGATGACTTCCGGCCACCGTAGATGCGGGCCTGTGGGCGGTGAGCAATGGGTAGTTCACCGTCCGTCCGTCAATTGACGACAGGCCGTGTCGACGGCGCGTTCGTGTTTCACGCGCGCCTCAAAGAGAGTCAGCAAAGCAGAGGGGCTTGCCAGAGCCTCCGCCTGCCGGGGTTGCGGGTTGTTCGAAAGAGATACCGCGGCCTCGGAACGTAAAGGGCAATAGAAGGAACATGGGTGGGTTTTAGTCAGTACAAGTCTGACATGCCCCCCCGCTCCACCCAGAGCGGGGGAAGTAATAGGATGATTTCCCACCCGAAAAAAAAAAAAAAAAAAAGTTGCATTAAATGAGCCCAAACACGATATAGCTGGTGTAAACTGTTGAGAACGTCTTGCAAATACCTTCCGTCTCCATCGTCAGATCTTCAGTGACACGAATTATCCAGACTGGCTCAAAGTCCTCATCAAGGTTAATAAAACGAGCCCAAACACAATATTGCGGCTGTAAATTGATAAGAACCTCTTTCAAAAGCCTTCCGTCTCCATCGTCAGACCTTCAATGACAGCTCTATTCTCCAGCTAGGTCTAAAGTTGTCGTCAGCGTGCATGAAATGAGTTTAAACACGATATATCGCTGCTTTAAACTGTTGAGGACCTCTTGCAAAATGCAAGTATTTCCTGTCTCCATCATCCATCATCAGGTCATTTTGACGCCGTATTATCATCAGAACTACATATGTGTTTCAAATTTAAACAAAATCGGTTCACAATTGCAAATTAAGTATGAAAAAAAAACAGTCAACCCCTATTTTTCCACCCTTAGGGGCGGTTTTGTTTTCAATTTAAAATGGGACCAACTTTGAAATATACTCTCTCCAATGAAAAAAGAATTTTTCAAATCGGACTGCTCAGTAAAAAGTTATGCGTGGTCATCATAAAAAAAAAAACAAATATACATGTCGAATTGAGAACCTCCTTTTTTTCGTTGGTTAAAAAACTGTTCTTAAAATAAAAACAAAATCATTTCACATTTGCAAATAATACTTAACATACGGGTTTTTTTTTCATTGCAAAACCAAGTTGTGGCTTGCCCCATATCGCTCATTACGCTTGTACGCGAAGAGGTCGTGAGCGAAATTAACGTTCAATTTGCAGCCAAGCGCAATGTCGCCACTCTTGCACGCTTCTTATAGCACTGATGAGGGTAAATTTATATGAAAATTAGCTCTGCAGTTTAAATTGTTGATGGTTTTTAAGTTTGGTGTAGCCAAAATAGAATGGTGTGTGCTATTTAAATATTTTATGAGTGCTTTTTTCACAACAGCAGCAATAACAGTCGCTTGGGTCGATCTTTAGGTTAACCGGGACCAACGATTTGTCGTGCTTTCTGAGGTATAGAGGAAACTCGAGAAGTAAAGGTTTTTTTTTTAAATATATTTTACTAGCTTCCGCCCGCGACTTTGTCCGTGTGGCATAGTTACTTTGGGCTAACGCTAACTTTAACCCACGTAATGATCGAAAAAAAAAACTTTATATCCCCTTTTCTTCCCTCTTTCTCTTCCTTATTCCACTTTTTTTTAAAATAAGCCTATATCCGTCTCCAGGGTTCCAACTATCTCTGTACCAAAATTCATCAAAATCGGTTTGGTTATTTAGGCGTGAAGACGTAACAAAGAAACTCACTTTCGCTTTTATAATATTAGAGTAAGGATAGGAGAAATATTTTAAAATTTGAATGTAAAAAAGTAGGTGAATAAAAAATACAACATATATCTGTAGAATTTAGCAAAATAATTAAATAGAATCTTCTCTTCTCTTCTTTCTTCTTCTGTAGACATACTTAACACGCGCCGACTAAAGAATCAGGTCGTTTTGTGAACTCACGCCTAGTGACGACAAAGCGTACTGATTCTAATGTCGGCGACATGCTTTTCTTCTTTGGTCTTCTTTACTCTTCTGGGATCACTGGAATGGACTTTGAACGACAATGTATGGTCAGTGACATAATTATAAACTCAATATGGCGGACTCCCAAAGATACCCATGACAAGTTGCTGAAAAATATACAAGAAATATACATGAATGAATAGACGTGTGCTGCTGAGCATGTGTGCCTATGTTCGATTCACGCGTCGGGCAAAGTATTGTTGTGTTTTTCAGAAATTAGCAGCAACCACAAGGTCTTGATTTGTTTAGGTAAAAGATAACTTAACATTAAATCAAATCAAATCATTTATTTCAATTAGACCATTACAGGCACTTTTGAATGTCAAGAAACAAAATGAATCTACAGTCCCGGTCACAAGGCATAATAACTTGTGAAAGTACTGTAGTTGCCCATTCCAAAGCGTTGATCTTTATGGAGAAGAATGGGCGAAGTTATTATTGCAGTCAATGTCTAAAAATATGCAACCAGAAGCAAAACTGTATGAAATGTTTTATTTATTAGTTTCAAATTGTATCAAATGCTTACCAAGTACCTACGGACTCGTGCACCGAGAGTTCCGTATAAACTTGCGTCATAAACGGTGATATCTTTGGACTGCGTAGTCTTAGAGTCTTAGATGTAGACTCGAGGTTTGAGTAGACCTGCCCGGTCAGTACAAGGATTTGTCAGTTATCGTGGAACTCGACTCAAAACTGAAGGAGTTCTACAACAAAAAATAACTTGAGAGGTCTCAAGGGACACCCTGACATGATGGAACGGAAGGATGGAACGAAGTTATTATTTATTATGTACAAAAAACCTGTATACAATCAACAAAAACAATCGTCGCGACACGACACTGTTCAATGCGAAATAGAAAGACGAAATGAAAATAACTGGCTTGCTTTCTATGAGAGAAAGAGAGAGAGAGACAGACAGAAACACGCACACGCCGCTCGGCTTACAACTATAGCAAAAAAACGAAGACGAAAAAAAAATAAGACCAGAAGTTGTAGCGAAAGTGTCGTTACAACTTTGGGTTTTAATTTCTCCGTCTAGCCCCCTTTCACAACGCGCGATAAGGAACTTCGTTTCAAAAACATATGGTAATCCAATATAGCGAGTCTTATCCAATATTTCATTATTTATCTACTACCGAATCAATGGACTAACACAATCAAATATCTCTATGATTCGATCATCTTGGCACAAGGATGAATTTGGAAAAGTATTATCTTAGGCTGAATAAACATGGACAACCCAAATACAGTTTTCGCGCCCTAAATACACGTCAAGCTTAAGAAAGTACGTGACAGTCTTTTTTCTTGACATAGAGATTTTTATCGTGCACTGCGTTTTCAACTCTCGTTGTTCGGACTAGTATTTAAAATCGCACAGAGCTTACACAGCGCGTCATTAAAGCGCTGGCGTGTAAAGGTAGACTTCGAAATTCTAATTTTCTGACGTTTTTTTTGCACTTTGCAGCCAGTATAACGTTGTATGTTAATTATAATATGACATATACGAATGTATTTTCAAAATTATAATCATACATACAATCCTCTTAGTTCATTTAATCGCATTGAATGACTATTTTTTGCAGAAGAAAAGTTACTTACTAACTTCAGTTCATCCGTGATCATGGCGTTTGCAACACCGCCAAAATATCGGACACTCAGAATAAATAATAAATATGGTAAATATTCCGTTTTAAGTTTTAATAATAAGTTAGTTCAATATTTACACTGCCACTTACGTTGGGTTTGTTATGATTATAAGGTTCCAAGTTGATGAAGTTTGTGCAACAAATAACTTGACATTGCCCAAAAAATTGCAAAAAACGCAAGAAATATGAATTTGATTTGATTTAAAAATCACTAAACGAGTGAAGACAGTCAAACTGAGAGGACTGGACGTTCCGATGAGGAGTCGACCGGATTTTTTCAAATAATGTACTATATCTGTCCACGTTCTGTGTCCACAGTCAGTTTGGTGTCCATCATGACACAGGTGACGTTCTGGATTTCCGAACGATTTTTTAAATCCCATCGCACTATAGACATGTCAGACAAGTCTGAGATTTCTGTTATGGAACAAGCAAAAGTTCATGTTTTGTCTAAACAAATGTGATTAGACTAGCTTAATTACTGAAGTTTAGTTGGTTAGTTTCTCAAATAATTTACTGAAATATCTATCAAGGTTTTGTGTCCACAGGTTTAATATCCATAATGAAAAAGACGACGCGACGTTCTGACTACCCAAACGATCTTTTCAATCCTATCGCACCAAATACGAAGTATGAAATTTATGTTATGGAACAAGCAAAAGTTTATGTTTTGTCTAAACAAATGTGATTAGACTAGCTTAATTACTGAAGTTCAGTTAGATAGGGACACAGGATAAGTAATAGTTAAGGGTGAAGCAGACCCTAGAGAAAGTTTGGAAAGAGACTTCGTTAACTAGTCGGTTGGGCTCATAACTACGGATTGAAGTAGGTTTGAGAAAAATGTTCGAAAAAGTTTTGTGAACTGGAAAATTATTTTTGACTTTACAGTCGTTCGTTGGTTGATGGGAACGGTCTGAATAAAGATTTTTTTTGTCAAAAATAATGTAATAAATGAACTTTTTATTTAACTATTTATGTACACACAGTAAACCAGACAGGATAAACATATAAAATTTGAGTACAAAGGTACTGCTTATTTCTTAAGATATTTCTACCAGCAGATCTGCGAAAGGAGATTACGAGATCGAAATATAGACGATAGTTTATTAATTGCAAAGGTAAATTATAATTTATGGCACGTGATTGCAGCAGTCATTGTGCCAATAGTCGTGTCGGCCAATGGATTAATAGCCAATAGCCTTGTCCAAGATCTGAGGAGGCTATCGCTTGGCAGCTGGATCAAGGGCTTGATTCAGAAAGCAGCTTCAAGGTTAACAAGATCCAGTTGAATATCAGGTAATTTACACAGTTACTAAAGAGTAATACAATGCCCCTTGTTATAAAATATAGGTTGTCTAGTTGGCGCCAGGGACTTCACCTGCGTGATGATTGAAAAAAAGGGTCCTATGTGTTATTCCAGACTATAATCTACCTCTGGGCCAAATTTCATCAAGACCCGTTGAGCCATACATCCTCATAAACATTCGCATTTATAATCCTTACTAATATTATAAAAGCGAAAGTGAGTTTGTTTGTTTGTTACGTCTTCATGCCTAAATGGCTAAACTAAACCGAGATTGGTGAATTTTGATACAGAGATAGTTGGAACACTGGAAACGGACATAGGCTTATTTTTTTTTAAGTGACATATGAGGCAGAAAGAGGGAAGAAAAAGGAAAAGTAAGCTTTGCTATAACAATCAATAAGGCACCAGGGCAAAAACTACAGGTAGCAGGTATCTGCAAATCAGGAAAGGGCAATTGTGTTACCTCGAATTTAACGCGAGCGAAGCCGCGGGCAAAAGCTAGTTATATTATATAGTAGGATAAAAAGACATCGTAAATGAATGATAAATTGGTCTTTATTTAGCTAAGAAAAAATCATAACTAATAACAGCTCTTAATACTTTAAAATTGTACAGTAAGAAACAAGCAACAATAAACACGAGTAATGCTACAACAGTATTTCGGCGTGGAACATATAGAAAATAACATTGGACCACGCCTGGCTATGTTCCACAATGATTTCGCCATTAATGTTACATTTGTGGCAATACAATTTAGAGAAGGCTTTAGTTACGGGCGCCTTACAACGATGTTTTAAACATGTTTCAAATGTTGTAACATGTTTCAAACATGTTGCGAATCTTGTAACATGTTTTAAACATGTTGCGAATGTTGTAACAACATGTCATAACATAAAAGTATCATTCGTTACTAGGAATCTTGTTTGAACGAAATTCTCAATTTCATAATGTTACTGAAAAAGGTAGTTCAATTAAAATGAAATAATATCTTACCTCCTTATCCAGCTAAAGTATTGTAACTGAGCCAGGCGAAGTGTATCCAATTTTTATTATCCTAAAAGAAATTCCATTACACGGGTTTTGAACAAGATATTTTAGAAATATAAAGGAGATATTACTTAAATATCCAACAGTTGGGATAATTTTATTCTGAACCCATGAAATATTCCATTTACTTACAAATTATCATAACAAAGATAGGGAAAGATAACGTTTGTCAGCCATTTAAAATGTTTAATGCGTTTCGTGACGTTTTTGTATAACTTTAAAGTGACTTACTTAAATTTTATTCTTACACTAATTTATTAATTATAAATTTTAATTATATTATAATTTAGAATATTTCAGCTTCTTGATGTTACGTGATAAAATTACTATAAAGCGTTAGTTTAAATAATTTATGTTCTTTTGGCCAAGATTGTGAATATTACATTTCTTGATAGCGTGACAAGCCGACTTTGATTAAAATTATGGTAGGTACCTACTATAATTTCAGTCTTCCCTTTTAATTTTTGCCAAGAGAACAATAATCATTTTACAATTATTAAATTACGTTGAAATTATATAGAATATTAAAGTCTATTATATTGTAAGACATAATATCAATTTGGGTAAGATGATTCTAATTTAAAATTAGGAACTGTATGAACCGCGTAGGTTGACAATTAGTGCGTTCACCCTAAATTCATATCATGTCTAGGCACTGTTAATATAATGTTATTACTTATAAACTATTTTATAAAATAAATGTAACTTTTAAAATTTAAACTTTGTTTACTGTAACTTTAGAATAAACATTGGGAATAAATGAAAGTCAAAGAGCAAGAACAGGAGTCATAGTTTTCAAAAGAATTTTTAAACGGAATAAAAATCGGTTAAACATAATATATTGGATCGTGTTCTACAATAAAAAAAAGCATTATAATAAAAAAATGGCCTCGGAAAAACTATTTTTTTTATAGTAGGTTAGTGTTTTTAAAGGATCCCAAGATACATTAACATTAACTTCCCTATAATCTTTGTCTACGTAATCCAATCCCGTATAAGTAGAATCCCAATTAGACATGGTACATTGAGTGGGGCGTTTTGCGGCTGCCCACATAATTACTCCTTCACTGTCCGAAGCTAGCGTGTGGACTTTTAGCAAGGAATGAGATAAAAACACACACACGCACATTTAAAAGAAACTAGTCCCATTGTTTTTCCGCGAAGAAAACAATGAACAAACTGTTAAAAACGGATTTTGGCTGAATAGTAAGTAGTATTTGGTCAAAATCATCTGTCAAATCCATTGTATTTGGACTAGGTGGATGCGAAAAGTTGTGACTAATCGAATTAGAATTTACGAATAAATAACCACAATAATAATATCAAGACACATAAAATCCCCAAGAAACATTATGGAGCGATTGATTTGAAAAACGTAAAATACTAGACTAAAAGAGTGATCGATCTGAATGTTAATGGATCGAGAGCAAGAGGAAGGCCAAAGAAAAGATAGATGGATTGTATAACGAATGATATGAAGGAGAAAGGAGTAAATGATGCCGTGACGTCTGATAGGGGAAAATGGAAGAAGAAAACGTGTTGAGCCGACCCCAAATAGAATGGGACAAGGGAAGGAAAATTATGACATAACAAAAAATACCAAAACATCGTCTAAATACCAACATTACAATGTGTCTAACAAAATTAAAGCTAAAACCCCAGAAACATTCATTCCCAACGCGCCCCATATCAAAAGCAAAAACATACTCTCAAACTAAATTAACGAAACTTCTGGAACAGTCATACAGAGTATTGGCTTCGTAAAAGTTATCAAAATAGATATTCTATTAAATAAAGAGGCTCAGAAGGTAAACTATACTGAATATTAAATGAGCTTGTTCTGAAAGTGTAATCACGTAACCCCAGGTACACACGACGGCAGGCTATTCTAAACTGTTATAACCTGATCTCTCTACTATGGATCGCACACCGTAGTAGAGAGAACGGTTTTGTGTAGGTTGATGTGCCGTCGTGTGTACATTTTAAGCATCCCAATGTGATTTCAGGGATGCTGTACGAAGGTTTAGGTTTATTCTATTTAGTTTCGATAGAATAAAACTGCTTTAGACTTTACATATACTTTAAAAGGTATTCACTTAGGCCCATTGAATTCAAAATGTTACCTACTGTGTTTTACTTTTTTTTTTAAATTCTAAGTCAATAGAGATTATCTCTTTGTTACAAACAACAAAATCAATACGTAATTCCTTTTCGTATTTACTTTATTTGAATTTATTTTTAGAAAAGGATTATTTATGTTTCTGTATCTAGCTTACTGTATTATAATAAATGTATGTATGTGCGTCACCTTTACGGAAAAAATAGTCTTTCTTCTTTAATTATAAGGTATTCCATCCAGTGCACACAACAAGTAAGTACAAATAATTAAACAGGGAAAATACTAAACAATCATAGTATTTTCCGATGGGCCTACATTAAAAACAACATTTTAGCGTTCCTATTAAAACAAAAAATAATAATTTAAAGAATAATTAAATGAATAGTGTTCGTTGAACAGTAAATGCTTTCACACAATTATATGGCTATCAAAACGCACAACCGGCACACGCAACTGGTCTCACTCAAAAATAAACTTAACTGGCGAAATTAACAGTTTTTATTTTAACAGCCTTGACTGAACCTTTTGTCTTTTATTAATTATGTCTTATCACTAAGCAGAGGGGCTTGCCAGGGCCTCCGCCTGCCGGGGTTGCGGATTGTTCGAAAGAGATACCGCGGCCCCAGAACGTAAAGGGCAATAGAAGGAACATGGGTGGGTTTTAGTCAGTAAAAGTCTGACATTCCCCCCGTGTTAAAGTTATTTGATGATTTCCCACACCAAAAAAAAAATGTCTTATCACTGCACAAAAGCATGTCTTGTATCTTTCAACGTGATCTTTTCCTGCCCTGCATTCATTTTAATTTTAATATTCATGTTACTCAAATATCAAAGTTATCGTCTCTCCTTAAATTTGTGATTTTTCGAATACTTTTCGTACTCAGTTACACGTGCACGTACGCCGGACTGAATACCTCGTTATTAAGACTTAATTCTGAATTATCTTGTAAAGCGTCAAATTCGTGTTCCATGTTTTCCCCTGGCATTAATTTACGAACTTATTCTTGATTGTCCAACAAAGTTTCTGAAAGTTTCTTAGTCTTAACATCTTTTGTATCATTACAACAATTGTTATAGTGATAAATAACTCCGTTGGAATATTTAAAGTTGTTTGTTATTTAGAATTCGTCGGTTCAAATTGTTATTATTACTTGAATGCTGATACTGCTCTACTTTCGAGTATTAATATTGATGTATGTGTCAAGAATTTTGTTTTATATATTTTTTTGATGTAATATATAGAACCTTTTCCTTGATAAAACCTTTTCTTGCTCTTTCATCTTTGTAATTAAAATAGTTCCGTTAACTAAAGTATATTCTAAAAATCATACAATACATAACATCAATATTCTCCTATTCACCTAGAAATAATATTTAGTGAATATTATTATTTTGTACATCTATTAGTTACAGCTAGATTTAGAAAAAAATTTGATTGTGATTTACTTAATAAAGCGTCAATCGTGAGTGATATTATTCTATTTATATATAGAACTATCTATTAAAACCATATTTTGGATTCTTCTCTACAATTTTACAACTGTAAAATTCTTTTAATAAAGTGAAACAAAATACCTAGACCGAATTAATATTAACTACTAAAGAACAAATATTGAAAAGAAAACTTCTAGGAAGCCTAATTTAAGGGACATCACTAGAATTTAAAAGTCTGAAACTGCGTCTTTCAAATAGTAGGTATTTAGAATTACTAAATAAACACTTTAACATAATTTTTATTATTTCCGACAAAGCAATGTCTTCCAGTTACATAACATTATAGGGTATGTATGGAAAATTTAAATGCTAAACTAATTTTAATTTATAAACACATTTGCACATCAAAAACTTAGTAACAAACTCTAAAATATTAAACTGAACCAATTACTTCCAGTTTAAGATACCCTTATAAACAATGAAAGTGAAAACAATCCCATGAAAGAATTTGATTATATAAAACAACCCTTTCACGACATTGAAAACGGGGGTCCCATGAGTGTGCAGTTAAACTTGCTTATTTACTCTCTCGGATTTACTCAGGCACCTACCAATCCACAAGGGAGCCATAACACAGCAACAGTGGCAGTCGGCCAACGAACCCCAATCATAATAAAATACGCATAAAACAAAGTAAATTAAATTTCCACTCGAGAGACAATAAAGAATCAGTTTAGTATTAAAACGCAGTGACGGATTTGGTACATTAACTAAATTGCAATTTCAATCATTCGAACGATAGATAGCCTTCAACAGCTGTGGCAATATTTTTTTTTTAAAACGTTGCCCCTCACTAGGGCTTTCTCCTGGATTGTGGGTGCGTTTACAAACATTTAAACACACATACACAAACAGCCAGACCCGAAACAACTATATGTAGGCCATACAAATATTTGTACCGTGCGGGAATCGAACCCACGACACGCAGCGCAGCAGCTGATCGCTCAGCCACTGCGCCAACCGTGCCGTCCAATTATTGCTTGTGGCATAATTCATTTAATTACACTTACTTAAATACGAATGAATACTGTTCCTACAACTGTCAATCATATCTTTTTCTTTCTGTTCTTGGAGAGATTTAAAAATATTTATTGGAAACGATAATTTCTTCTTTTACGAAGTTGTTATAATCACAGATTTAATAAAAAAGAGATGGATACTATTTTTCGTTTTGTAACTCGTCTATTTTATTTTTAGGGTCTTCTATAAATACGTTATAAGTAAAGGGACCTTCGATTTATATTGTTATTGTTTTGTAGTCCACTAGATTTGGGACAGATGGCTCCTTTGGGGACACTACCGTCGAAATCTTCAATTCTCAATCAAGTGCCTTGGTATTTTATAAGGTTTTGTAGTTTTCCAATCATACTTTATTTTGGAGAAGCAGTTTTATTTTCAGTTTTTATGAAAATATACAACTGGTTTTCGCGTATTTTTAAAAGTCTGGTCATAATAATATCAACTTGCTTTTCTATGATTTTCTTGTATGTGTGTTGCTAGTTACACAATTTATTATTAATGAAGGTGTTAACCGAGCCAAAACTATGTCTGATAGTCGCAATTGTCTGATATTTTTGTAGTTTACCTAAAAGTTTTCTATATTCCACTTTCATAATGCCCTTAATCAGGGGCACTTAAAGGGGACCTCGTTCCAAAATAAAAACTGCCGCACGGGTCGTACGTGAGGTTAAGCCACGTTTAGGTTGGTCTGTAGATGAGTGACCACCCGTTACATACAGAGTTTCCTTCGTGACTTTAGTTGTTGGTCCTGGCTGTCATTTGTAGATCTTTGTTAGTCGTTATAGGTAGTCAGTGTCTCGAAAGATTGACAGTAAAACGGTAAGACTAGAAGCCGACCCAGACATAGTAGGTAAAATGCTAAGAGATGATGATAATAGCCTTATCGTCAAACAGATTTCTCTTAGGTTCTCTATTTCATTTTGCCGTCCTAATTCGCTCCGACTATTTAGCATGTTTATAGCATAAAAGGCGATATCCATAAGTACAAAGATTTCCTTCACAGCAGTGTACGGCGAAACATCTGCTTTTTATTATTTTTTGCAATTCAGGGTCTATCTGTGTTGACAAAATGTTTGCATAACCTTTTCATGTTTTGTTCTTGTTTTAAAGAATCTTTTCATTTTCCTTATCCAATCTAATTTCGGTATTTATTTAATGTTAGAAATTCGTCACTGGCTTTTTACAGTTTTTTTTTTAAGATTGTTTATTTAATGTTAGAAATTCGTCACTGCATTTTTTAAAATATATGATTGATTACTGTTGACTATCTATCTTCAATGAGTTTATTGAAGTTTAAGGACATATCTAGTGGAAGCATGGTTGGTTATTTTTTTAGTAATAGTTAAGGTGTTGAGTAACAACAAATATCAATTGTTTTATAACGTCGAAATAACTTAAAGTCTTTAATAAAAAAGTTTGATGTACATTACTCCAATCGTAATCGTTCGTCGTAATTTCTGTAATTCTACATAGTTTCATCAAAACTCAATCTTTTAGTAATATTCAATATCTAACCGTTTTACAAGAACATAGGTTATATTTTTGACAGATGAAACATCCAACAATAGGATAGTTTCCAGGGTCAAAGTAATTACATTCTATTTAGTCCGCCTTTGGATTATTCAAAAATAAGGGACACGTATTTCACGAAAGTTACGAGTGACGTCACTCGTTCCGAAAAAATCCAGCAACTTTAATGGGTCTTTGTCATTTTAATTCTAATTTTCAAATAAAAAAATACATGCCCCTTATTTTTGAATAATCTAAAAGTCGGACTAATATTTTTTTTTTGGTAACTAGCCTATTAACCAAAATACTTGAATGTGGTCAATTGTCTGACATCAACAATTATATTAAAGTTCAAGGTAAAATCAATAAGTAGCTACTTATTTATTATTAACAGGAAAAAAAGCAATAAAAAATAATTAACCTAAAACTTTTGAACAAACCAAAAACGTAAACTAGAATCAAATCGGTCGTAAAGTTGGTCTTACAGTTGCCGAAGCGGTCAGCGCGCAAACGCCGCGGTGATCAAGACTGCTATAAACGACAGTATTGTGAGAGGCCGCGTTGCGTACGCACTGTTGCAGTCGTCCGAGTCACAGCAGAAGGTCCTCGCACCCCACCATTCTAGAAAAAAGAAAAAAAAATGTTAAACAAAATCGCATCATCGTGGGTGCTCTCCACCCGGAGAGGAAGGCCAAAGAAAAGATTAATAAATGGATTCTGTAAAGAATAATATGAAAGAGAAAATAATACCGAGACATCTGACATAAAACATGTAGAGTGGGACAAGAAAAATACATGACATGTATTTTTCAATTTGGTCAAAGTTCTTTTTACATTTTTTTTTTGTGAAATATGTCCCCTATGCTAGGAAACTCCTGTATTATAGGGAGACATCCATTCGTCTATTACTACAATTTACCAGAATTCGATGAACCAAACGTGTAACAATAACACAGTTAATTTGTATTATTTTAAATAAATAAGGTCAGGAAGACTATGATGATTCTGATATAAAACGCGCTCCGACGTCATTTAGTACAGTTTAAAGAAAATAGTGAAGTTCGATCCTTTTTTCGGGTGGGATAACATCAAATAACTTCTCTCTAAACTCTGGGCGGAGTGAAAGGGAGTATCAGACTTGTACTGACTCAAACCTGACCACGTTTCTCCTTTTGCCCATTGTGTTCCGGGGTCGCTGTATCTCTTAAAGGGCAGGCTCTGGCAGAAAAAAATTACCCTAGTATCTTTTCAAACGCTAGGGTAGCATAGCATAATAGGTCACTTTTGATCGTAATGCATGCTAAAATATTTTTAAACGTTGCCTATGTCTCCTCTATTGTATAAAAACATTTAAACTTATATACACAAGCAGCCAACAACCACCTGAACGTCATACAAATAATTTGTTCCGAGCAGGGATCGAGCCCGCGACACGCAGCGTAGCAGTCAATCGCTCGCCACTGCGGCTACCGTGCCGTTAAATTGTAATTCGTTAGTCAACTTGACGACTCTGTTAACTTTACAAAGGGTTCCCATTTGCAAAAAAATGCTGCGTCTGCGCCGTTACATCGTTTATTAAACGAGCCTAAGCAAAATAATAATTACTAAGAAATATTTGAATCGCTAAGTTCAAATGATTGATTTGTAAAACAGAAACTGATTGATTGATTCACAATTAATTGTTCTTATTTCTATTCGTTCGTTCCCTTTGTCACCAATGTGATTGGCGTACGATTCACAAATAACTGAATCAGTGATTAATGTGATTTTAATGAAGTAAACATTCATAATAGCTGGTCGACGGTTGAGCTGTCAAAATCAGAATTAATTACTTTTCGTGTGACATGGGACAATCGAACACTTCAGGCATTGGCACTTATTTACAAGTGCCAACGTTTCGTAATGTAAAAAGTTGAATTATGAATATTATAAAAAAACTTGTATTCTTTACAGATTCTTAGCAAGCCCTTTCATTTGCATATTAATTAGTCCGCGATCTTTTTTGTAATCTATATGAAACAGTATTTAGTTTTTTTTTTAGTAAAAGCAATAATAATTAGAAATTACATAACTTAGGTACCTACCTATATCGTATCTAATACCAAAACACTGAAAACGAATGTAACGGTCAAATACAACCTTAAACTGCATATATAACGGAGTTAGAACTCTAATTGGCCTTTAACGTAGCAGCTAACTAAATTCCTCCGTTAGGGACATTATTCGACAACTACTATCTGACCATTGAAAAATTAAAAATGTTTCTATCCATCGAATAAAGGCTATCTAATTGTTATATTGTACAATATTAAAAATATACAATAGTTATCAAATCAAATATCTATATAAGCTTTATTCTGAATAGTTACAGTATTCATGGCAACATCGGTGTCACTTGTTTTATATAAGTAGTAATTCTGTATAAACTCTTTTATTTTACGTTTCGTTAAGTAAGCAATGACTTTAGGCGCCACCCCGACCAAAACGCCGCGCAAGCCGTTTTTGTACAGTTTTCTAGAGCTATCTACTTGTTATTTAAAACGAACTAAGTAACAAAAAAAAATACATTAAATTTCTTTATAATCTTGATTCTATTATTGTAGATTTAGTTTTTATTTTTATTGAGTCATTATTTAGTAAATCTCCTTACAACAAAGCCCCCGAAATGAGAAAAAAGATCAATAAAATGCATCTCCTCGTAAAGTAAACATTGTTTAATTTTGCTACTGACACTAATGGATACACAATTCTTTAATGAACATTTTGGTAGAAATATTTTTTCCAAAAACCCAATACTTAATTTTATATAGATTTTATTCCAAAAAATAGGCAAAATTCACTACTGCTCTCACTCACTCACTCCTGCGCGGCAAAGAGGGAAGCGAATACTCAAGGTTATTTGCGTAGGGTACGGCCTTAATGTCGAGCTAACGCTGTCCTCTCATACTTAAGTACTAACTCTGTAACAACAACAGTGTAAAACCAAATATTTTTAAAAGAGTAACCATGGAGTTTCTTTTCTGTTCTTTTCCCGAACCGCGCACCTTTTCTCGAAGTTTTATAAGTGCCCATGTAGATCTTGTAAAATAAAAAGTTTTTGATTTTGTTTGATTGAAAATGTATAGTACGATATGTTACAGTGGATAGGTACCTACGATGTGTTGCCGTGTGTACAATGTGGACGTAGTTAGGTATTACCCCTATTTAGCGATAATAACCCAGATCGCGTGATGACAAAAGTCCCTTATCTACGTGAAAATTCAGGTGACCGGTGTTGTTTAGATATTCGGATAAAACATAATGTATCACGTATTTATAATAGTTACTAGCTTTCGCCCGTGGCTTCGCTCGCGTTAAATTCGGTATAACACACCAAGCAGACCTGCAGTTTTTTTTCTTGCGCCTGACTGATTTGTAATATCAACGCTAAGTTTTCCCTTTTCTTCCCTCTTTCTCCCTCACATCCCACTTTTTTTTCAAAAAAGTTAGCCTATGTCCGTCTCCTGGTTCCCAACTATCTCTGTACCAAAATTCATCAAAATCGGTTTAGCCATTAAAGCGTGAAGAGGTAACAAACAAACAAACAGACTCACTTTCGCTTTTATAATACTAGTAAGGAAGTAAGGATAATAAGGATTCACTGTATATTTAATGTATGAAGTAGGTATCTGAAATCGAGTAATTAGTAGTTAAAGCCGCCTTTTTGCGGATGGGATATCTTCATTCAAGTAACTTCCCCCGCTTTGGGCAGAGCGGGAGAGAGTGTCGGACTTTTATAGACCCATCCATGTTTTTTTTCTGAATGGCATCTCGCAGTTCAACCTAAGAGGTTGTCGTCTGCTTAACCGGGCGATTCCTGTAGATGCCTTAAAAAATTAAGACCAGCCAGGGCAAAAAACTTACAATTTAAGCGACTACATGCTAAGGGCACCCCTTGTGGGGTAAGAGCCTCGGTTTAATGCGTCGCTGAGGGAGGACAGCAAGGGACAGGCTGGATCTGAGTGATATTATTTGGGGACTGATTTGAACTTACTGGTTTAGCAGCGCGGGCTGGCTCTAGCAAGGGACGGGTGGGGCAGTTACCGGGACATCGCGACGGGCCTCGTCGGCGAGGACGGAATAAAAACATATCACTATTCCTTCTTTTACCCTGTGTATTCCGGGGTCGCGGTATCGAAATAAAAAAAAAACAATATCGTTTATTTCAATTAGACCATTACAGGCACTTTTGAATGTCAAAAAAACAAAATGTTAAAGCTACAGTGCCGGTCACTAGACATAATAACTTGTGAAAGTACTGTCGTTGCCAATTCCAAAGCGTTGATCTCTATGGAGAAGAATGGGCAAGAAACTCCATGGACACTCTTTTAAACTAGAATATTACAAAATCGTATTTACATCATTCGTGTTGAGATTATACAAATATGTGAGAACGATGTAGAAAGACGTGCACAGTAAGAGCGTCCAGAGTAAAAACAAAAATCAATATAAATAACTAAATAAATTAAAAATAAACCGTGGCAGCCAACAGATGACCATTTTGAAGGGAGCTAAATGACCCGACACACCCGCCACCATCAGCGAGACATTTAAGTGAGCATGACACTATCAACCACCAGGGCTTTGTCAACAACCCGCAACCCTGACAGGCCCCTCTGCTACGATCTTGCCCTTTGATAAGGACTACACCACAATAATATTTGAGCCTTTGAACCAAATAATTCGAAATTGCGAACTAATATTTTATTCATTTATTTATTTGGGATTCTAACGACTTACTTACTAAAACATACATATTTAACAGTAGTATATTAAGTGTTGCCATCACATTAAACTTCTAAACTCAATCATTTATTTGGGTTTGAAGATTCTTTATTTATTCTAGTAAATCGAATAATACATAATTAAGATAAAGTGTAGTCCAGTAGCTGTTACATGTTTTTAATATATTAATATTTTATTTATTTATTTATCCATTCATATAACAATTTACATTCTGTTTGAATTAGTCAAATTATACTTAATCTAATAAAATATGAATAAACTAAATTATAAGGATCTAATAAGGGTTCGATTTTTCCTTTTCAGGTATAAACCCTGAAAAAAACTGTTTTCTACAAAACAGCAAAACCTTCACGGTCAGTATTGAACGGCAGTTTTTTTTTCTTAAATTCCTTCGAAAGATGAATACGAGGTAATCGTGTACCTCGGCGTGAAATTCCACCCTGTATATGAATGCCCCGAAATTATTCCACGTGAAACTGAGTTCTAATCTTACATATTCAAGCATAATCAGAAGTAGAAAAAGTTCTCCATTTGTTCTCATTCAAAGTGAAGTCTTATCCGAAAAAAAATCTACGCTCTGTGAACAACATAATGAGCTTTTTCACGACACCTTATATTCGAGGGAATCTCACATCTGATTCACATACTAGGTGTTTTGTATTTCACTTGAGATTTGTTGGTTTTGGCGCTGAGTACTTACTATGGGAAATAGAATTTAACTCTTCAGAAGTATTTTGTTTCACAATAAAGATCTGATTTATTTTTAACCGACTTCAAAAACAGGAGGTGTTCACCACACCTAAAAAGGCTGATTACTTAAAAAAAACTTTTTTCCAAAAAAAGCTGAATGCGTGGTCGTATTGAGTTGATAGTTCAAACCATAAACTCAAGTCTGTAGGGTCTTGGTACTGTGACAAAACTACCATTAAGTCCAAACAGTCAAAAAAATGGTCATTCAATCGACTGTGAAATCATTAAATTTATGACTTCTACCGCTCTGGATTGTGTCAGACTTTTACTGACGGAAACCTATCCATGTTCCTTCTTATGCCCTATGTGTTCCGGGATATCTCTTTCGAACCACCCACAAACGTGACAGCCACCTCATCCCACTTTAGATGGTTTGTCTTTAACAATGTAGTAAACACGCAGCCCGGCTATCAGTTTTTTCGTTCCGAAAAATGACTTGTTTACACATCAAATGCAGACGGCTGAGATTAATGTCGTGAGGAAAGTTTTGAGTATAAATGTGGATGGGTATAAGAGTAAAGAAAGGCCACAGAAACGATGGATGGATTGTGTGCAGGATGGTTATGGCAAGGTGATGAGATGACGAGAAGAAAAAGAAGAAGAAGACATTTTGTGCCGACCCAGAAGAATCCTTACTAATATTATAAAAGCGAAAGTGAGTATTTATTATTTATTTAAACTTCATGTACAATAGTGGTACATAGGCGGACTTAATGCCATAAGGCATTCTCTACCAGTCAACCTTTGGGTAAAATACGACAACATTGTGATAGGGTACAAAAATTATAATATATATGACGGGGATTCGTCGTCGGATGGTCGAGATCATCATGGCGGAGGACACGAAATCATACTCGCAAAACTTTTGTTAACACTTGTATTGTCCTTTCACAAAATCAATAAAACAAAATAACTAAAGATTCTAATGATCGATACAGATTTAAATCAGAAACGCGGTAAGTTCGGTACAGGCTGGCAAAACGACCTCTCACACTCGTGTCCATCCAAAAAATAACGTCTCTTCAATCTCATTCCTCTAATGTCCACAAATGACAACTGACCGCTATCAAACCAGACTTGCCACCTTGTACCGACCTCACCCAAGTCTACTGCTTGACGTTTCCGACAACCGATATTAGATGGCGTTGTTCTAAAATAACGATTTTAATCATTTCTCTTTGTTGATTCTGCGACATATATCCTTACTATAATATAATATTAATATATATATATAATATTATAAAAGCGAAAGTGAGTTTGTTTGTTTGTTTGTTTGTTACCTCTTCACGCTTTAATGGTTAAACCGATTTTGATGAATTTTGGTACAGAGATAGTTGGGAACCAGGAGACGGACATAGGCTAATATTTTTCTGAAAAAAGTGGGATGTGAGGGAGAAAGAGGGAAGAAACGGGAAAACTTAGCGTTGCTATTACAAATTAATAAGGCGCAAGGGGAACTGTGTTACCCCGAATTTAACGCGAGCGAAGCCGCGGGCAAAAGCTAGTATTATCTAAAACTATTTGTTAACGAAAACGTATATTATTATACGGATACTAATACACATAGGTATACATATCAAATAAACTAATAAATACAATAAAAAAATAAATAAAAACGAGAACTTTAACAGTAATTACTATGACTTTTAATTGGTAGACGGACCTAAATAGTGATTACGAACTTTTCTTTTAAAAATAAATTTACTTTCAGCTTTTGAGTATGTTTGTTTGTTACGTCTTTCAACTAAATGGCTAAACCGATTTTGAGGAATTTTGGTACAGAGATAGTTGGGAACCTGGAGACGGACATAGGCAATTTTCTTTAAAAAAAAGGTGAGATAAGGGGAGAGAAAGATGTTTTTTTTTCGATCATAACGCGGTATAAAGTTAGCGTTAGCCCAAACTAACTATGCCACGCGGACGAAGTCGCGGGTGGAAGCTAGTTTGGTATAAAGCCAGGGGAACGATAACGTTGTTAAAATAAAATCTATCCTCCTTAGTTCATTAGTATTCATTTTCCAATTAATATTTATACATAAAAGCTTTTCAATAATGCATTATTTGGTATGAAAACCATACGAACTAATTAATTCAATAGCCACTTCGTAATTACGGGCACCGCTAAATAATAGTGTGGAATGAAGGCAGAATAAATAAATTAATACATTTTCAGTTTGATATGGTTATAAATACACGAAGGATAGGTACTGTTGCGGGAGGGCGTCATTTGGGTAATTAAATTAAAAAGGGTTCCTATGATAATTACTGTTAGTTCTAGCCATTTGGCCAAAAGGCTAACTAACAAAGAAGAACCAAGAATATCGTATGTCGTACAGGTGACATTTCGTGGCATTAACAAGCACTTTTGAATGTCAAAAAACAAAATGTTGAAGCTACAGTCCCGGTCACAAGACATAGCTTGTGAACACACAAGGCATAATAACTGTGAAAGTACTGTAGTTGCCCATTCCAAAGCATTGATCTCTATGGAGACGAATGGGCAAGAAACTCCATGGACACTTTTTTTTTTTAATTGGAATATTTCAGGCTGAGATTATACATACATGTGAGAACGATGTAGAATAACGAGCACATTAAGAGCGTCCAGAGTAAAAGCAATAACACGAGTTTAGTAGATGAATTAATTAATTAAAATAAACTGTGGCGGCTAGTCACGACTGACAGCGCCCGTTTACGAACTTCTTAGATCTTATTTTTTTTTTTGCGAATTTCTTAAACTGGTTGAACAATAGTTGTTCTAAATCCAACGGCGATACAGGAACGATGTAACAATCCTGACTAATATTATAAAAGCGAAAGTGAGTTTGTTGTTAGTTTGTTTATGACGTCTTCACGCCTAAATAGCCAAGCCGATTTTGATGAATTTTGGTACAGAGATAGTTGGAAACCTGGAAACGAACATAGGCTATTAGACGGACATATAATAATTAAAAAAAAAAAGTGAGTTAGGGGGTAGAGAAAGATAATTTAGTTAGCGTTAGCCGAAAGTAACTAAGTTGCAGGCGGAAGCCAGTTACATATAGGTATTTAAATCGTCTCATTCAATACCCGACAATAAAGAAAGTAAAGTGTTAAGATGTCACACGTCTTTCCAACAAAGTGACTCGCAAGCTTCGTGCAAAGGTGTTGTCAAACAGAATACTTGTCACAAATTAGAGGCAGACAAACATGTTTGACAAACAAGGGTTGTGGGCGAGAATAAGTGACGAAACGAACAAGACGTCACGTGTTTAGGAAGTTGTAAATAACCACTAAATAGGTAAGGAAAGAAGGTGTATTTTATTTTAAAGAAATTCCAAAAACTTTGACGATACGCTTGGCACGGTGACTGAGCAATCGACTGCTGCGCAGCGTGTCGCGGGTTCGTTACCCGCACGGAACAAATATTTGTATGGCCTACAGATAGTTTATCCGGGTCCGGCTGTTTGTGTTCGTGAGTTTAAATGTTTCAAACGCGCCCACGATACAAGAGAAATCCTAAATGATAAATGATAAATGATGTTTATTTTGCAAGTAGGTTTTCACAAACACTTTTACACGTCATTTTTTTTAAACTAGATGAGGCCGGTGTTTCGTACCCGACTACTCTACTACTACCTAGTACGGGCACAGCGTTTTTTTTTTAAAAAAAAAAACAGAAACAAAATGAAATGGAATTTTGTCGTTAGATCACAACGAGTAGGAGCTGCTTCATTGGTCGACTGTTGACCATGTCGTCCTAAGTTCGATACCTGGGCCGGGGAAAGTGTAATTGGGCTTTTTATTTCAGCAAGAATTTCTCAGTGGCCACCACAGAGTGGCCTGGTTGATGGCAATAAGCTCGCCCTCTACTTGGACTTAAATGGGACTTATTAAACACTAGCTTGTGCACGCGGCTTCGCTCGCGCTAAATTCGGGGTAACACAGTTCCCCTTTCCTGATTTGCAGGTACCCGCTACCTGTAGTTTTTGCCCTTGAGCCGTATTGATTGTAATAGCATAGCTAAGTTTTCCATTTTCTTCCCTCTTTCTCCCTCATAACTCAATTTTAAAAAAGTTAGCCTATGTCCGGGTCCCAACTACCTCTGTTCCAAAATTCATCAAAATCGGTCAACGGTCAAAATCGGTCAGCAAATCAGGAAATGCGAACTGTGTTATCCCGAATTTAACGCGAGTGAAGCCGCGGGCAAAAGCTGGTATACAAATATACGAATACAAACTTTGCCACCCTGTTTCATCCTCCTAGGGGTGGAATTTTGTAGAATCGGCAGTTAGTCGTATAGTCATTACAAGACTAGAAGCCAACCCCAACATAATTGGGACAAGGTTAGGCAGAAGATATGATGATCATCATTAAAAAGCAAGTTAACCTTCTGCTCCGAAACATTTCGGAACACATCCTCAAGTTTTATCGCATGCAATTTTATGTGGTACATTTTCTTGGTAAGGACCGAAATATTTTTATTTTTACGATGGAATTTGAAATTTTTGTGCTAAAGTTAATTTTTCGTCATGTTTTACTGCTTGCATTTATTTCGGTGAGTGTCATCCAGAATTTATATTTCTTTCGTTTGACGTTTACAGCTAGGGGAACAGTAATGAATAATATATTATATTCGGTGCAATAAAAAAGAAGATAAAATGTTTCCCTTGTCAATAGGCGTGACGAAAGATTTTAAAATCCTCTTCCATAATGTGGGTACACTTTTACTATTTACAAAAAAGCCTTTATTTCGGTAATTAACTTAAGTTTAACAAAGTTTGAAACCATTTTTCTCATAGTTTTTCAATAGTGCCCGAAAACAGCTCGCATGTGTCATGGCGTCGGCATGACGTCACAGTTAAATAAAAATGTCATTGTGTCTATAACATCGTCCCATATATCACATAACCGTGACGTCATACGCTGTGATAGGTGTTTCAGTCAAAATGGCCGATTGCAGTATTTTAATGTTTTATTTTATTGAAAATCTTAATAATCTGTTATTTTTAAATAAAACTAAACCTGTGTTTACTTTTTTTTTAATCTGACTTCTCCCCTCTAATCACTGAATCAGCGATTTTTTATACTGTCGTCATGCCTATTGCATTGGAAATACAAGTAAAATTTACTTGGCTGCTAATTAACATGTATAAGATTGAAAGCGTAATTTATAGGCCTCAAATCAAATCATTACTTCCTTACTAATATTATTAAAGCGAAAGTGAGTTTGTTTGTTACCCCTTTACGCTTTAATGGCTAAACCGATTTTGATAAATTTTGGTACAGAGATAGTTGGGTACCAGGAGATGGACATAGGCTATTTTAAAGTAAGATGTGAGGGAGAAAGAGGGAAGAAAAGGGAAAACTTAGCGTTGCTATTACAAATCAATAAGGCGCAAGGGCAAAAACTGCAGGTAGCAGGTACTTGCAAATCAGGAAAGGGGAACTGTGTTACCCCGAATTTAACGCGAGCGAAGTCGCGGGCAAAAGCTAGTTTTAAAATAACGTTGATTTAAAAATGTAGTGAGCCGGTTACATTCTGCCTGAGTCTTTGCATGCAAAAAACCCGGCCAAGACCGAGACTGGCTCGCGCACCGAGGGTTCCGTAAACTTGCGACATAAACGACCATATCTTTTGATTTTTTCACATCACTGAAAGACCAACTTTAGTCTATGGTTTTAATTTTAACTCGATACCTTCACGCGTTCCCAAGATAAAAAGTCTTGACAGACAGACAAAGGGACAACAGAGTCATCCAATAAGGGTTCCGTTCTCTTTCGAGAATAGGGAAAATACAATACAAATACGTTTATTTCTTCAAAAATAATTAGAATACAACAACAATACTCTGTCACTTAAAACAGGATTCCGTGTGCTATAAGTGACAGTTGGAATCGCAGTTGGCCTTAATTACAAAAATATAGTTTTCAGACCGTATTTATTTATTTAACAGTAGCTAGTAGAAAAAAAAGGTTGATTCATAAATTTAAATTGGAGGAAGCAAATTCGAATTTCTTTTATTAAAAAGCCGTGAAGCCGAAAGAAACGAACGATTTACCCGGTCATCCAGACTTCCACGGCTATCATATAAAATTGACATGAGGATCTGATTGTACAACCTGATTGTAATGCCTAGCCTTTCATAACTTTGTTGGGGCCTGCTTCCAGGCTAACCAGATCGTCCGGCCCTGGTTCAGTCCATGGTCCGGAGCGAGAGGGAATGGGAAGCGGTCATCTCCTTCTGCGAAGCAGTCATGCTAGCGAAGGAGGTGGCCGGGCGTTTGAGGGAGAAACAAACCAACCCAGCCGCCGCGGGTGACGCCCCGGGCGTAGGGCGCCGCGAGACGACTCCCGGCCACCGTAGATAGGTACGGACGGTGAGCAATCGGTAGCTTACCGTCCGTCCGTCTATTGACGACAGGCGGTGTCGAACGGCGCGTTAGTGTACCACACGCGCCTCAAAGATATGTCAGCAAAGCAGAAGGGCCTGCTAGGGCTACCACCTGCCGTGGTTGCGGGTTGTTCGAAAGAGATCCGCAGTATCTCCTTCGAACATAAAGGACAATAGAAGGAACATGGGTGGGTTTTAGTCAGTACAAGTCTGACACTCCCCCCGACCACTCCCCCCCCGGTTAGTTGATGGATTTCCCACCCGCAAAAAAAAAGGTTAACCAGTTGCAGCTGAATACAAGTAGATTAGTAGATTTTCTTCTTCATACATACATCTATCTCCATACATCAGCCCGTACCATCAAAAACACATAAAACTGCCAAAAAATCCTAAAATACACTGTAATAAAACAAAGTGTACATTTAACAGCCATTTGTAGACCTTTATGGTAATAGTAGAAATGTCCAAATTGCGGTTTTATTCAGAGCCACTGAAAGCGAACGACTCTTTATGCAATTTGTTACCGTTAAACTTTGAAACACGGTACATGTTAGATTTACCGGGGAATCTCAGGATCAGTGTTTGCGGTAAAAAATTTGGGTATCGTGTTTTGTTTTTAAAGTTTGGTTAAACCGAAGCAGACGAATGTCTGCAAAGTGTCCGTTCTAGTTTAACTTATCATTAAGTTTCTGAATGTAATAATATTAAATACTAGCTGGCGCCCGCGGCTTCGCCCGTGTGATGTCGATGAAAGTATCCTATGTGTTATTCCAGATCATAATCTACTTCTGTGCCAAATTTCATCAAGATCCGTATAGCCGTTTTGACGTGAGAGAGTAACAAACATCCATACATCGTCACAAACATCATCGCATTTATAATAGTAGTAGCATAGTAGGAAGTAGGATATCTGCCATCATTTGTGACTTATTAGACGATGTAGATTGCTCATTAGTATAGTCTGGTTAGTCAGATACTCATGATTCCATAAGGATTGCCACATAGGTCTCGCAAAGAAGAAGAAGGAACATGGGTGGGTTTTAGCCAGTAAAGACTTTTTCTCGGCGGACTCACCAAGAGCGGGGGAAGTTATTCGATGATTTCCCATCTGCAAAAGAATAAAAATGGACTACCTCATCGATTCTTAAGACTCTTGCTTCATACGCGTCCATACTTCTGTTCCTTATGGTCAACGGTTGTGGGGACTTTGCACTTTCTGAAACATCTCATTTTAGCTGACCACAGAGTTGAGTCTCAACTCGATACCTCTACGCAGACAGACGGACACCAAAGAGATCCAATAAGGGTTTCGTTTTTTTCCTTTTGAGGTATGGAACCCTAAAAAAGCTAACACAGTTTCACAGTTAAAAGTTTTGATATTAGATTGAGGGAGACGTTGACACAGAACAAATCCTAACTAATATTATAAAAGGGAAAGTTTGTTTGTTACAACTTCACGCCTAAATGGCCAAAACCGAATTTAATGAATTTTGGTACAGAGATAATTAGGAGCCTGGAAACTGACATAGGCTAAAAAAAGTGAGAAAAGGGGGAGAAAGTCGCGGGCGGAAGTTAGTTTATTATATTGATGATTGACGGCACGGTCGGCGCAGTGGCTGAAGGATCGACTGCTGCGCTGCGTGTCGCGGGTTCGATTCCCGCACGGAACAAATATTTGTATGACCTGCAGATAGTTGTTTCGGGTCTGGCTGTTTGTGTATGTGAGTTTATATGTTTGTTAACGCACCCACAATACAGGAGAAATTCCTAGTGACTGGCAACGTTTTATAAAAAAATGATGTACAAAATAGCACCTCGCGTTTACATCGAATGCTGTCTTACAAATGTTGCAGCACATTCTCCCGTTTGCAATGATTCCTGGTGTCAAACAGAATTGAATTTCCATTCACCTATTCGCTAGAAATGGTAGGATTCGGAGAGTGAGCCATATTGAAAACTATTTTTGTTGAACGTTGAATTGATTTTTGCACACCGACGTGTAGTTGTATTGTTGTGCATGTAAATGTTGTGGAGGAAAGTATCAGCAGATTTGTAGGATCAAATCAAATCAAAAGCACTTATTTCAAGTAGGCTCTTTTGAACTGTCGATACAATCCTTACTAATATTATAAAAGCGAAAGTGAGTTTGTTTGTTACGTCTTCACGCCTTAATGGCTAAACCGATTTTGATGAATTTTGGTACAGAGATAGTTGGGACCCTGGAAATGGACAAAGACTTTTTTTTAAAGTGGAAAATGAGGGAGAAAGAGGAAAGAAAAGGGAAAACTTAGCATTGATATTACAATCAATAAGGCGCAAGGGCAAAAACTACAGGTACCTGCAAATTAGTAAAGGGGAACTGTGTTACCCCGAATTTAACGCGAGCGAAGCCGCGGGCAAAAACTAGTGATAACAATAAAATGAAGCTGTCCAGTACAGTCCTAGCCACAAGGCATAATTTCTGTGAAAGCACTGTAGTTGCTGATAACCTTTATGTGGAAGAATAAGCAAGAAACTCCATGGACACACTTTTAAATCAGGATATTGTAACAAAACCAATCTTTTCTTTTTTTTTAAATAAAAAACATTGCCCCACACTAAGTTATATTTATCTTGTACCGTGTGAGCGATTACAGATATTATATTTATTTTATTATACTATATGTAGGTCATACAAATATTTGTTCCGTGCGGGGTTCAAACCCGGGACACGTAGCGCAGAGGTCAAATGCTTAGCCAACCGTGTCTTTAAACCTTGGTTAGATGAATGATGTCGAGATACATTATATTTTAAAAAAATATGTAGGTAATAAGTAAATTAGGTATTAAACTTAAATACCTCTTTTTTCAAGGCAATAAGGTAACACATACATTGTACTCACGACGGCAGGTCAAGCTATTCTAAACTGTTATAACCTAATCTCTCTACTATGGATCGCACACCGTAGTAGAGAGATCAGATTGAAATGGTTTTGTGTAGGTTGATGTGCCTTCGTGTGTACTTCATCTACGTAATATAGATTGAATTTGCCACCAACTATCACATCAAATACGATAACTACTACTAATTATGTAATGTGGGCTCTGGACTGTGTAAAGTATTACATTACTAGCTACTCTCCGCGGTTTTATCTGCGTATACGAAGATCCAAGGTATAAGCTAAAATAAAAAAAAGAATTACTTAGTTTTTGCCGGGTGTGTAGTGTAACGTTTGGCATAATAACAAATGCTCTAATTTCACTTGAACTAACGTTCGTATGACATAATTTTCATATGACATAATATCAAATGACATAAATTCATATGACCTAATGTTTCATATCATATAATATTCATTTAACATAATAACATTTAGTATAACGTTCATTTTATATAATTTTCAATATGTATAATATTCTTTTAATATAACGTTCATTTGACCTAAAATTCATGTTTAATGGGCACAGTTCTAGCCTAACCCAAATGGCACTTAACCAAACCTTAAAATATTCTATGCATGGCCGAGGGTAGGCTTGGTCGACGGAGCCCCGCTTCGCGGGGCTCCTACTTCTGGGTGGTTTATAAAAAAAATAACCACGAAGGGGATGGCGGGGTCTATTCGCTCGCTTCGCTCGCTCACACGACCCCGCCATCCCCTTCTAACCTAACCTATCCGAGTCGGGGTGCCCTAAAGTTTAGATTGCATCCAGTTTCTCCTGGTAACAATAGTTGAGGGTGGCAGGTGTATAGGGTATAAAGTGAAGAAAAAAAAAACTTAATACAACATTTATTTAATCATAACATAAATATTATATTTTAGTTTTAAATTAGGGGCCAAAGCCCGAAGGAATTCAATTTCAGTGTATTCCTTTTTTTTAAGAAAGGTGGCAGGCGTTTAAAATCGTATCAGATTTTCTAAATTATATTAAAAGTTACTTGGAGATTATGAATATTATAGTAAATGAATAATATGCTAAATGAATATTATGTGAAATGTGCTTTATAGGAAATGTTCATTATGTCATATGAAATTAGGTAAATGAAATTATATCAACAATTCATTATGTCAACTGATCGTTATGTTAAACAAAATTATGTTAACTAATTACGATGGGTGCAACCGGAGGATCCAAAAAAAATGCAAATTTATTTTAATAAACTAATTTATTACTGTATTACAAAGTATTGAAATTACGACTAATTATACTAAAGTGTCAATTGGTCGATGTCAGATCCAAAAGTGCCGCTCCACGTTTTTATGTTTCTATGGAAAGGTTCGATTGACGTCAATTGGTCACGTTATGCTGAGCTTGCGTTTCGTGCCCGTAGGTGCCGTGTGCAATGTATATGCAGGTATGCCGATGCAGCGATCTATTAAGGTTGACCATGCGTAACACCTCCCCCCGTAGAACAGCGAGTATCGATGGACTTGTTCAAGATGGTCGCTGGTAGACATCCAGGGTCAATCCTTATTTGGCTTGGGTTGATAGTGCGTGGTGATGGGATTGCATAGACGACTTCAGGGTTGCTGTTGAAGTTTTCTGTGATTTCTCTGGATGCTTTTCTTATGCGTAGCCGACGATAGATTAGAGTGGCGATGAGTGCGCATGTACCGGATAGTGCGAGGTACATGGGTATAGTAGTGTGGTAAATGACGGGATCGGTGACGTCATCTAAATGTACAGGCAGTTGCGTCGCTATCTCGTTGCTAAGCGTGTGAAGTTTTTGTAGATTTGGCGAATTTAGGATGAGCTTCGGATAATTTTCAGGCCTCGACTCGTTGTATAGGGGCATCTCAATGATCTTCACGACATGTCCTTTGATGTGGTCGTCAGTGTTGGAGATAGTGAAGGCGGGTGTTCTCAGGTTACAGTTGAGGGGAATGATTGCCAAATAGCTGCCTTGTAGGGTCCGGTACTGTTCTTGACCGCAAGACATCTTCACTTTTGTTGGTACAGGAAAACTTAAGGTATAATGCTTGTCGTCCAGGGTTTCCAGGGCTTCGGTGGTGAGAGCTACGGGTGTCAGCTTGCAGCTGGGTTGAAGTTCTTGATGGACTATGAGATGCTGGATGCAATCTGGTTTGCTCTGGATTTGTAGGTTGGCTGTTGACTCACAGAGATATATGGAGTTTACCTTCGGACATTCTGTCTCTATGTACCTAGAGTCTGAGCTAGAGAGTGCTACGAAAGGTGAGGGTGGTATAAGAGTTTCGTGGTTTCTGTTAGGAACAAGGGAAAGTTTATACAAATTATATGTGGAGGAAACAACTATCGGGACTTTTATAACTACTACTATCTGCTTATTAGAATAGAAGTAACCTAGTTTAATTATTTCATAAAAATGCCTAATTTCTACGTCAAGGATTTCGTCATTAGCATATAAAATCCTTAATTTACCTAACATATACTTAATTTCATCTAAATTAAATAAAGAGTACGGGGTACTCGACGCACGAATAAATGTTAGGGTGTTCTCTAAACTTCGTAATTCTTCATAAAGATCTTCTACATTATCTCCTAAGATTAACAGATGTTGGGCCAGATGGGCGTACTTAATTAAATCTGTATCCCTATTAGCGTTACTTTCCAAAATTAAGTTTAGTGCTTTACTCATCTTATCTTGATTTGAAATTATACTATCTATTATTTGAGAGCTACGTGAAATAAATTTACTATTTAAACTAACATGGTTATTAATTTCTAATTCTAATTTATGCTCATTATTACGTAAGGTGTTTATGGCGTTTTCGTATTTAAGTGCATCGGTGTAGTCTAAATTACCAGAAATTGATTTTATTACAGAACCCAAACCGTCGATAAGGCCTCTTTTACTACGAGTTGATTCAAACATACTAATTTTACTAGTAATTAAATTGATTTTACTATTGAGATGTTTCAGATGAGGGTCGAATAGGAATAAGGTTTTATTGTTAACTAAGGGACTTAATTCAGCCATCTGTGTTTTTACCACTTCAATTTGAAGATGGATATTCTCTAAATCTATATGACTTAGGAAAGAATGGAAATGGGAAACGATCTTTGCCGCTCCTAATTTGAAGGGAAGTAGTCCTGGTCCATTGTCAAGTGATTCAACTGTTATCTCTTGTCCTTGGGCCGGATGTAGGGTCATCAGCCATAGTATTATCCTGTAACAAAGTGGGATCTTTAGGACTTCGCTTAAGGCGAGATTTTGCTACTGGACCGCGTTTCTTCTTCGTATAGATGTGGATTGGAAGATCTGCGAGTACAGTATCTTGCGTATAACGCGGGGCTAACTTCTGTCGAGACGCCATGGGATTGCGTACAAAGATTTGCTGGTCGGGGGTATAGTCCTTCTCGGGTTCTCTGTCCCTGTTACGGGTTTCAGTCAGTTGTGTCCTGTCATGTAAGGATGTCTGGTTAATAAGGTCGTATACTTGACTCATTCGTTTCCTATGGTCTTGTGAGTACTGTTGCAGTAAGTGTTCAGATAGGTCAATATCTATTGGGTCTCGAGGGTCAAAGTGTCCAGTTATCAAGTCCAAGGGTCTACATTTTGTGAAGCTATGGATCGAACTATTGTACGCTAAGATGGCATAAGGCATAAGATTAACGACTGGTTCATTTCGTCTCTCTAATTTCAATAACCTAAGATGTTCTAAAATGGTAGAATGGAACCTTTCTACTATGCCATTGTCGTTAGGGGAATGCGCTAATATTTTATGGTGAATAATTTTATGAGTTCGGTTGAATTCTAAGAAAATCTGATTTGTGAATTCAGGGCCTCCGTCCGTGACAATAGTCAATGGGACCCCATGGTGGGTGCAAAATACAAGTAGAGCTTGTACTACACTTAAAGCGGTGCTATCTCTAAGGTGATAAGCTTGTGCATACTTAGAGAAAGCGTCTACAATGGTAAGGAATTTCTCTGTTTGAGCTGTGAACAGATCTAGATGGATAATTTCAAAAGGTTTACTAGGGGGTGGTACAATGTTAAATCTTTGCTTGATGGGGTGACGGTCGTACTTAGCCTGACCACAGATAGTACACTCATTTATGTACTTGGAGATGTGTTCTTTCATCTTAGGCCAGTAGAATTTAGAAGATAAGGCTAAGTAACATTCAGTGATACCGCGATGATTTGTTTTACCTTCGTGGTATTTCTTTATGATGTCTTGTTGACGCAGGTAGTCTTTAACATTCTCTAATTCAACTTTAGTTAGAACCATGTTCATTGAAGAGCTTTTGAAGTTGTCTTGAATTATGGGGATTATTTTATACATCGCAAGAGGAGGATGGATGATTAAACCGGTTTTGACTTTAGGGTTCACATATTCTTTAACTGCATTAATAACGTCGTTAGTCAGGTTAGACTCAGATAGTTGAATGGTAGTTCGGGTATGCGTTTCAAATGGCTTACTCACTGTCGGTCGTTTTTTAATATCGCCTACAAGTACAAAACAGATTTGTCTACTGAATTTATTTAAGGGTTCGTCTGATATTGGCACTTCTAGAATAGGGGCTTCGTTACTAGTGTGAACAGTTGCTGTGTCAGAGTTGTCGAGTATGTCAGGGTTGTTTGTAGGGGCTGTCAGTGTGTCAGAACCTACTGTTGAGTGAGGCTTTTCAGATACATTTACCGCTATAGACATAGCGTCCTCGTTGTTGATTTCAATGCGGGACAATGCGTCGGCGTTAGTGTTCTTTTTGCCTTGCTTGTATACTGTAGTAAAATTGTATTCACTCAACTTAAGTCTCCAACGTGTGAGTCTGGAGCCTGGTTCTTTAAGGCTCATAACCCATTGTAAGGGTTTATGGTCTGTAACTATCTTAAACTTTCTCCCAAACAAGTATGGACGAAAGTATTTAGTAGCCCAAACTATGGCTAATAACTCCTTCTCGATTACACTATAGTTAATCTCACTGGAGTTTAATGTCCTAGACGCGTATGCTAAGGGCTTATCTTGTCCTATAGGTCCTTGAGAAAGGACAGCTCCTATGGCAAAGTTAGATGCGTCAGTCGTAAGCACAAATTCCTTAGAAAAGTCAGGGTACTGCAGTATAGGGTCGTTAGTCAGTAGTAATTTGCACTTTTCAAAACAGTCGATGTAGTTAGGGTCGTTGAAGGTGATCTTAGAACCTTTCTTGAGACATTGCGTCATGGGTTTCGTAATGCGCGCAAAGTCAGGAATAAATTTCCTATAGTATCCTAACAGGCCTAAAAAGCGTTTGATCTCGGTAGCTGTCTTAGGAATAGGGAATTTCTGGATGGCAATGATCTTATCGGGGTTAGGCTTAATACCGTCCTTACTTATTACGTGACCTAAGTATGAAGTTTCAAGCTTTAAAAATTCCGACTTATCCATCTGGATCTTAAAGTTTGATTCCCTTAATCTCTTGAATACTTTTTCTAAATTTACCATGTGTTCCTGTAAGGAAACACTAAAAACGACTATGTCATCGAGATATACGAGACATATGACATTTTGGAGGTCCCTGAGGACATTATCCATCACGCGTTGAAACGTGGATGGAGAATTTTTGAGACCCATGGGCATGCGTAAAAATTCAAAGTGCCCATGTTCTACATTGAAGGCCGTTTTGTGAATATCGGCTGGGTCCATTTCTACCTGGTAAAATCCACTTGCAAGGTCTAGAGTTGTGAAGTAATGACAGTTACCAAGTTTATCTAAGATGTCATTAATATTGGGGATTGGGTACTTGTCATCGAGGGTTTTCTCGTTGACTTTACGAAAATCAATGACTATGCGCCATTTAGTCTTTCCGGACGCATCAGATTTTTTTGGAACTACCCAGATGGGTGAGCTCCAGGCTGACTGCGAGGGACGGATTATCCCTTGGTCTAACATTTTGCTAATCTGATCCTGAACTTCCTGTCTGTGAACAAAGGGATATCTATAGGTCTTAGTATAGACAGGTAATTCGTCGGTGGTATGAATACTATGCTTTATCTTATTGGTGAAAGTTAGAGGTTCACCATCGATATAGAAAACGTCAGCATATTGTGCACAAAGAGATTCTAAGTTGGCTCGTTCTTCAGGATTCAGATGGTCAGTGCGTAGTTTTGATAATACCTCGGATACGCGATCGCTAGGCTGATAGATAGTCGCGCTTTGCTCGTTAAAAAGTTCCGCGGTAACTGGCCTGTCCATTGAGAAAACTACATCATGTTTAGTTGGATTAATTATTTCTATGATGCCACGGTTATTTTTAGCAGAAGTAACACAGTCGCGAATAGTGCAATTGGAAATAGTCTGCTCTGATATTATTACGTCACCATCATGAAGATTAATGGGGACTCTAGCTAATTTGGATGAATTAGCGGGTACTATGTCCTCGTAAAGATTACAATTACGTGAATCATACATTCGCAAGGGATTAGATGAATTACGTGTAACAAGAACCTTATTCTTTAAATCTATATTAGACTCTAACTTTTCTAGTAAGTCTAAGCCTATTAAGCCGTCAAAATAATTGTGGAACTTGTAAATGTATAGGGTAATGTCACAGGTTTCTTTAAATTCCGGGAAGCACGGTATAGTAATGGAATAATTATTACGAGTTGTCGCGTGGATGTTAGTGACTTCGAAAGGCTCATAATTACACTGGATATGATGATAAAATCTTTCTACAACGTTCGGGCTAATAAAAGATAGGTTCGCACCGGTATCTACTAATAGTTTAATGGGTGGATTAGCAATCTGAATGAATGGAAGTTGTCTCTGGGTTTGTAAGTTAATCTCTATTTTGGTTTGTCTGATTTCGGGGCTGTATGAAAATCCTGGCCTTCAGCAGACGTTCCTTGGGCAGATGTTCCTTCAGGCACATTCTGATGTTCCTCTACGTGCACAGGAACATAATCACTATGAGCTAGTGGCTCATACACAGGTTCGTAATTGTAAGGTACAGGGTAGAACTGGTCGTAATAGTCATTATAGGCATAGTCGGGGTATTCATAATAGTCGTAAAAGTCTACTTCGTTAACATTCATCTCACGAGTCTTAAAGTAGTTACTGGGAGGTGGATTCCCTTGTTGAGTCCAGTCATGTCCTGTCGAAGGTCTCGGCATAGGTTTAGGAACAAAGTGGCTTACACCACTCATGGGCTTAGGGCCATTATTAATGGGCGTGTAACTAGGCCTTTGTTGAGGCAATCGGAACACGTTGCTCTGGGGCCTATGGTTAGGCGGGGGTGCGCTTAACATTTGTTGGGTTCGCGTGGGACCGCGATTGAAAGGCACTTGGGGTCTCCAAGCTTGCATTGGCCTTGGCGGTTGTGGCTGATAAAAACTTTTGGAGGGACCGGGCTGATTAAACGGCGCTGAAAAAGTGACTGGCTGTGGAGTATGCAAATTAAATGGCTTAATCTGATACGTACTGGGATTAAATGAAGACGTAGACTGCACAGGTCTCCGCTCCGGCAAATGGTCATTACGCTGCTGTAAGTACATGGTGTTAATTTCCTCGTGCACAAACTCGAGAGCCTTTTCGATGGTGTCGGGTCGCATGCACCTAATACGCGAGCCTAAAGGTTCTTTTAGGCCACGAACGAATGCCTGTAGGGTTAATTTTTTATATAGTGCCCGTTTGGCCTCGATGGTAGTAGATATGGACTCATGCAAGGTCACATACGTCATAATTGTACTAAATAAAGTTTGGCACTTTTCGTAAAATTCCGGTGGTGATAAATTCTTTTGCGTTAACAGGGCCAAATCATTGTATAAGGCGGTCTCGTCCCGCTGGTCCGAGCAGTTATTAATCAGGGCGTTTCTAATACCCTGCCAGGTTTCGGGAATGCCGTTTGAATTTATTGTGCGGGCGGCATTTCCGGTAACTTTATTAAGTATGCCGTTCAACAAGGATAAATTACTTAGTTCGTAACCTGGCTCTGCCTTAACAAATTGCGCGACAAGTTGGTCACATAAACGTACAAACCGCGTGAGCACGTTCGGGTTCCCGTCGAATTCGGGAACGAGGCGTAAGGCCTTGTAAACTTGATCTACCAAATCGGTACTCATTTTGTTAGTTAAATTATTCTCTATAATTAAGTAAGATTCTACACTTTCACTATCTTCTAATATAGTATCTAAATTCCTATTCGCATCGATTTGCGAGTTCCTATTAGAAATACTCGACTTAGGAGTCCGTGATATACGTGGGTGAAAAATTTTGAAAGTTTAATAGAAACACTTGAGGAAATTAACACAAAGGAAACACAGAAAAAAAAAGGAAATTACACAAAGGATACTAAAATATAGGAAGGCGAGCAACTCTAGTAGATCTAGGTACTTACCAAATCTGCATCTCTCTGTGGTATCGATATTCGGATACTCCTCCGTAGCCGCACACCCGTAGGTTCGAATAGCCCGTTGTCGGTGATCGATTCACTGAATTTACTGGACTATCCTACCGACTGCGCCAATTACGATGGGTGCAACCGGAGGATCCAAAAAAAATGCAAATTTATTTTAATAAACTAATTTATTACTGTATTACAAAGTATTGAAATTACGACTAATTATACTAAAGTGTCAATTGGTCGATGTCAGATCCAAAAGTGCCGCTCCACGTTTTTATGTTTCTATGGAAAGGTTCGATTGACGTCAATTGGTCACGTTATGCTGAGCTTGCGTTTCGTGCCCGTAGGTGCCGTGTGCAATGTATATGCAGGTATGCCGATGCAGCGATCTATTAAGGTTGACCATGCGTAACAAACTAAAATTATGTCAAGTGAACGTTAGATATTTTGTTATTATGTCAATCGTTACACACCTGTTTTTGCCATAGATATAGATATTTTATATACACATAAAATATCGAATTTATACCAATGCGGAACATAGCGTGTTTAACACAACACGGTTGGCGCAGTGGCTCAGCGATTGATTGTTTCGCTGCGTGTCGCGGCTTCGATCTGCGCACGGAACAAATATTTGAGTGACCAACGGGCTGTTGTTCCGGGTCTGGCTCTTTGTGTATGTGAGTTTGTAAACGCACCCTGGATACAAGAGAGATTCTTAGTGTGGAGCGTTTACACGTTTATATGCGGAAAAAGATAGCTACTATGGCAGAAACTAAGTAAAGCTTACAAAACCCGATTTTTATAGTATCCATACAGAGTAACCGCTGTTCAGTTGTTCACCTTAGCTGACCACTGTTTGCATTTCGTAATCCCCTCCGTACCATGAATAGCGCGTTCTGCATCAATCCCGAATATTCCCGAATGCCTTACGATCTTTGACGAGCGTCTCGTTATTGTTATATCGAGTTCGAAGGAAGTTTTGATAGCGTTCGTGAATGGCTGGCATGATAGCGTTAGTCAATGAGTTATCAATTCATCGTTCATTAGAAGAGGTTTTTTTAAACTAAGGCTTATTTGTATAAGGCTAAAAGACATATTCATAATTTTTCACTTGAGGACAAGTCATTAGCTCGTGCTCGCTAAATATTAGCAGCTGCTCTGGTCGATCTTTAGGCTTGCCTAGGTTGGTCTGTGGATGGGTCACCACCCGTTATTTACCGAGTTTCCTCCGTGCCTCGGAGGAAAGTAGTTTCGGCTGTCATTTATAGATCTTTGACGACTGTCAAACTTTTGGGATATTTACTACAGGTAGTAAGTCTGATAACCAGTCTTACCTTGAGGTATCGCATGACGCAGTTTTAACTGGGTTGTGGAAGTTAGATAGGCAGTCGCTCCATGTAAAATACTGGTACTCAGCATTTGGTTAGACTGGAAGCCGACCTCAACTTAGTTGGGAAAAGGCTGGGCAGGTGATGATGACTTGAGGACAAGTCGTGGGTCAAAATTCTAACTTGCGTTATAAAGCTGACATAAGCAATTGCTCCATGTAAAAAAATCAGCCAAGAGCGAGTCAGTCTCACGCACCGAGGGTTCCATAAAAACTTGCAATATAAACAGCCATATCTTTTGACTGCGTAGACTTAGAGTGTTGATTTTAGTATATGGTTTTAATTTCAACTCGATACCTCCACGCCTTCCCGAGATTAAGGGTCTTAACAGACAAACAGACGGACTGTTACATATATTTCCTGTCACGCTCACCCAGTGTAGATATTGATATGTCTTATTCTTACCATAAAGTCAAGTCTGTCTTGCTTATGGCATTATCAGAAGAATGAAATGGTACATTTTAATATTGCTCACTTTTTTTTCACCTTTTCACGTATTATTTAATGTTTGTATTTTTTCCTTTTTTTAATGGTTGTGGTTTGGCACACCGCAGAATAAAATAAGATTAATTGATTTAATTTAATTAAGCTTTTAAGTTAATTAGTATTTCAAATTATTAAATAAGTAAAATCCGTTTTGTGAGGAACTGTAGTTCCTACTCTATGTTTAATGCATGCCGTGGCAGCCTTTAATTAAGGCTACACTACATTTTGTAAAGATGTGAGCGTTTTAACATGTATGTTGGTGTAGCTTTGTTGGTTGTCCTTAAATAAATAAACATTTAAATTTGGCGCCTTGTTTAAAACCTCATAGTACACCACATGTATCTTGTTTATGATTACGCTGTTTTCTTTTGTCTTACTTCTCTCTGGTTCCGTCCGTCCAATACGCAGTGTTCGAATTTGTAAAACCCACAAGTATAATATAACACAGTGATTAATATCTTTCAAATCATCGTTTAATTTATCACGGACAAAAAGCTGATCCAATAAGGGCTCCGTTTTTTCCTCTTGAGGTGCGGAACCCTACAAATCAGGCATGGATGTCGGAGTGTTTGTATGGGCAAATAAAACAGCACCTCAACTCTTCACCTTTCCTATAATTTACACCGCGTTGCCAAGATAAACTATCTTCTATTTGTGATGTGCTCTTGATCAAGAATTCCAAATTTCAAGCACATAAAATAAAAATAAAAAAGCCTTTTATTTCCTACAGAAAATGCTAGTTTACAAAATTAGTTAGTTTTATTAGGTTAAAAAAGGTATTTTATGGTATCCTAGTATATTATTTTAATAGTTACATTCTGTAGGAACCCCTCTGCAGGCAAAGGCCTCCTCCAAATTGAGCCAGTTTTCTCTAATTTGCGCTGTCTGCATCCAGTTTGGACCCGATGCGTTTAATTTCATCCTCCCATCTTGTAAGGTCTCCCTTTCTTTTTTTTGCCCACAGGCCCCCCCTTATTTGATTCATTCTTCTTATGTTTAGCATACTCCGCTCCATTCCTCGTTGGCACGTTATAGTAATTGTCTATGGTATTTTTGTTGAACTTTCAAGTCTCACAAGCATAAGCCAAGCAAATAAATAAACACATACATATTAAGAGAGAAAATAAAGAACTAACGTCTAGAAAATGGTAAGTAGTTTTACTTCCACAAAATGATACATTGGCCATTCTTTATCATTTCTAAGATGACGGGGAGAAATGTTCAGACAATGGTACTAGACAATGCGTTAGTAAGTTGTCGTTAGCTTCGTATTGTGTCCTCTGTTCGTCTCCTGGGTCATTAGTTACACTGATATACTTCCTTATAGTATGTCAGGATTATTGCCAGTGATTGTAGCGTCTATAGAAGCTATGACAAATGTGGTATCATAGTTATGTTGTGGTGTGAAGTGGACTGCCAAGTCATAGGTTTCTCTTAGGTAGTCGGGACGAAAATTTAAAAGAGTGTCTATGGTGTATCTTGTCCAGGGGCCTAAGTCTGCTATAACAATAGTGTTAAGTTTGGTAAGATTACCAAACTTATCAAAATCAACCATTATGCGATCAGTGATCGACCATTCTGACACTATTGTAATAGCAGACTTAGGCCCCTGCTTGTCTTAACACGGTTGTGGAGGTAAGACAGGCAGTCGCTCCATGTAAAATACTGGTACGCAGCTGCATTTGGTTAGACTGGGAGCCAACCCCAACATAGAATAAAAAGACTAGGCAGAAGATGACTTTTGAAAATCAGCTTCCTAGTCATATTTGACTTGCCATTACCAACTGCTATTATATATATACATATTATCAGCTTCCAATCTAAGTTTTTAAAAAAAAAAAACGTAGCCCTAGTAACACTAGGAATTTCTCCTGTACCGTGGTGCGTTTACAAACATTTAAACCCACATACACAAACAGCCAGACCCGGAATAACTACCTGTAGGTCATACAAATATTTGTTTCGTGCGGGGATCGAACCCGCGACACGCAGCGCAGCAGTCGATCGCTCAACCACTGCGCCAACTGTGTCGTCAGACTATAACTATACGGTATAAACGTTGTATATAGCTATATGTAACAATACGGTTATATAAATTATATCTTTTTGTTTTACGAAGAGCCGCCCATAATCATAACAAGAACCATATTTCAATTTCATAAAAAGAAAGGCTTTTGCCAATCATTAAAATGCCAATAAAAGATTATACTAAACCTTTATTAAAACCCTAAACTCAGTATAAATGGTCTGTTTTTATTAAAAACGAAAAGGCCTTGATCCTGCAATTAATTGTTATTTAATTTCAGGAGTTGGGAGCGCTGACGGCTTGTAATTAGGTATGTAAATTTAAATTGATTCGGCCGCTTTGTTCCGTTTGATATTTGCTTTGTTAGTGATATGTTTTGCATTCATATTCATTTTCGAAGCAAGAATTTTGGTTGGTGCAAAAAACCAGCATAATTTTCCACCCTTTTTTAAGACGTTAGCTGCGCCATAATTTTTAGAAAAACTTTCAACTGGTGCTTTGGAGGCCTGAAAGATCTCGAAACTAACCAACCCTTTGATGCGTTTGAGACCTAATTAGTCTCCTAAAGATACAGGTTTCTCATACTTAACGTTAGATCCTCCCGCAAGGAGTGAAACAACACGCTTATATTCAACGCTCAATACAAAAGTCCTGCAAGAGATCTGATAGATCTTGTAATGGAACGAATATGTTAACAAAAAACTAAATTTTGATAATTTTGAAAAAAGTTTTCAATTGATATGATATTTTGCATACACGTTTAATTCGAACGACAAGCATGGTGACGTTGTTCTAAATCCAAGATTTACAAACAAACATTTAAACTCGCATACACAAACAGTCAGACCCGGAACAACTGTCTGTAGGCCATACAAATATTTGTTCCGTGCGGGAACCGATCCCGCGACACGCAGCGCGGCAGTCGATTGCTTAGCCATCCCGCTCCACCCAGAGCGGGGGAAGGTATTTGATGATTTCTCATCCATATAAAAAAATCTATATGTGTCAGATTGCTGAGTGTAATGTGATGCATAATAAACTTATTGGTTAGTTCGTAGTTATTGGTACCACAGAAAGTCTTGTTTTATCTTATGAGGAGCTTGTCCGCCCAGAGCGTGGGAATTTATTTAATGATTTCCCATCGAAAAAGGGGTGTTTTTAAAGCAATTACATTGTTATTGTTTCATTCATAGTAAGCATCTGGAATGGGTCAAATTGACGCGACATGATTCCGTGTAGTGCTTGTACTGTAATTGCTCTAAAAAGAGGTTACCCCGTCATTACCCCATTTAGTAGATTATATTATAAACAAAAAACTGGCGCCGGCTCAAAACCAAACAATGCAGTGTCAGGTTATTGGGGTCTCGGCTCTTTATTGGTTTGCTCTCCCAACAATAATATATAATGGAGATTAAAGCATTTTTTTGCATAAATTGTGAGGCTTATTTCGCAGTCTGTAGGGAAAAATATACGACAAATTAAAGAGAAAAACACGTTTTAAAAGAGTGGCCATGCGGCTTAAGCTGTTCAAAACGAGTGTTTTTTGGTATTTTTATTTTTCTTACTGCATAAGAGTACCTTTTCTACTTAAAGCTATTCTGCGTCAGCCTTGTGCTCGCTCTACACTACGAACATTTTAAACGTTACCCCACACTAGGGTTTACTTCTGTATCGTGGGTGCGTTTACAAATATTTAAACTCAAATACACAAACAGCCAGACCCAGAACAACTATCTGTAGGCCACACAAATATTTGTTCCGTGCGAGGATCGAACCCGCGACACGCAGCGTAGCAGTCGGTCGCTCAGCCACTGCGCCAACCGTGTCATCAAACATGGTAAAGGATGTAAGTTTAACCTTAAAATGCATAAAAACTATACATATAAAATGGGTTGCCTGCATTTTCAACATGAGCGATTAGGATGGTGGCTGGCGGACGTTATTATTCGCGTAAAATACTATAAAATGTACATTTTAGCCTACAGCTAGTCCGTGTTACAGAAGTATTTGCAACTTACATAATAAAAAGACAATTAATTATCGTGTTACCGATACTCTTTAATGCACAGGGCCATTTTGGACATTGTCCTTTGATTTAAGAAAGTTTGACACTCTCTTGTAAACCTCAGTGTGTCATTTACATTTAGTGTTTATTGTAGCATCCATGAAGTCTAGATTTATGCCTGGTTGATGACAATATACCCAAATAACTTCCCCCGCTCTGGGCGGAGCGGGGGGAAGTGTCAGACTTGTTCTGACTAAAACCCACCCATGTTCCTTCTATTGTTCTTTACGTTGCGAGGCCGTGGTATCTCTTTCGAACAACCCGCAACCCCGGCAGGCGGAGGCCCTGGCAGGCCCCTCTGCTCTGCTGACATCTCCTTAATATATTCCCTTTACATGGGACTCGCAAACATAACTGGTTGTACAATAGGGTAGTTTCCAGGATGAAAGTAATTACATTCTATTTAGTCCGTCTTTTAGATTATTCAAAAATAAGGGACATGTATTTTTTTATTTGTAACTTAGACCAAAAATTACAAAGATATAGCCCATTAAAGTTACGAGTGACGTCACTTGTTGCGAAAAAATGGAGTAACGCGTTTTTTTATTTTTGAATAATCTAAAAGACGGGCTAATATTTTTTTTTTGGATACTGGCCTGTTAGGTAAACCTATAGGTAAGTATTTTGTTGTTTTTTTCAGTTTCCCATTTTCATGGATGTATGCATTTTTTTAGGTAGGTAGGTTAAAAAAACACGTTCTAAGTTACCTTTTTCACTGCATGTTGGCACGCAGTCTCGAACGGTAGTCAGCTCGCTGACATATTTCTGTAACAAAACGAGGACGTAAACAAAACACGTGCGAAAAGATTTAATTAAGGGGCCCAGTAAGTACAAAGAAAAATATACTTTGTAAAACAAATGTTAGGACAGCTTTTCCATTACCCCGTTTTACGTGAGGTGAAATGCAAATTTCGGGAATTAAAAATTTCGGTCTAACGTTCCGATGTTTTTTGTTTATTGTTTTTTTAAGCCATAAAATTGTTGGCTAATGGCTGTTGCCCTGGATTCTGAAAGAGTATGCTAACTTTTATTATTATAAATTTCATTTCGATAGAAAAAGAAAGAAAAAGTATTTATTTCTTGATAATGAACTTTAAACTAACCAGAAAGTAGTAATTTATGAATACCATATTGTAATTGTTTTTCTAAGCCACAAACAGGTTTTTTTAAATTATTTCAGCAAAATTTGTGTATGTTTAACAAATTTTGCGGTATACTACAATGAGCATTGTATTACGAGTTCTGCCAACTTTTGAGTAAAACAATGAAATGTTATAAACAATTAACTACACACACATCCAACAATTGGGCCGTTCAACTTTTTGGTCCGGCCACTTGTTCTTTTTTGGTCATCGGAGGCCCAAAAACAAAAGAGCGTTGTAATAGTAACAGCGTTTTAGTAAATTTTTTCATACAAAAAACACACAATAAATAAGTAGGCCAATAGACATAGCCACTTCATATTCCGGTCTTCATATTTAGGTCGTGTCGGGCCCACCGTACGTAAGCTATGACTAGCGGCCCCAGCTTGTCTTGTTGATGCCAGCTTGGTAGAGGCCCACCAAGCTGGTGAGAACTGCATTTGAGGATAAATGCACTATGCAATGCAAATTGCACGATATGCAATTTTGATAAAGTTTTTAATAGAAAAGTTCATACTTAACTCAATGAGCATAAACAAAATGCGATAATGTATCGTTGCAAAAACATTATTATTTTCCTACCCTTGTCTTACTTATTCTATTTAGGGTCGGCGCAACACGTTTTCTTCTTTCATTCTCTCCTGTCATGGCATAATTTACTACTTTTTTTTCTAACAAAAACTCTATCATAATAAAATATTCTTGTTGGGCACTGCGTAATAGTGTTTTAGGTTCAATTTAGATTAAACAACGGAATTCAAAATCCAAACTCTACCTGAAATTTCTCACACAAGTAGCGTAGATATAATTTGGATTAAAGCATCGGTTATTTTAAATCCAGGTACAATGTTGAGGTTTCCGGCGACTGGGACCGCAATTAACTAGGACCGCGGTCCCAATCGCCGGATCTGTATAAAATAAATAATTTTCTTCCGGCGACTGGGACCACTTATATGATAACTGAAATAAAAAAAAATGTACAGTCAAACAAAATTTTTTTAGATGTATCAATTTAAGAAAAATCCTTTTTGATTTAAAAACATCATTTATTGATATAAGAAAAACAACCACTGACTACAGTTCTGTTATATAAAACTTTCGTAATTAAAACATACACTTAGATCGTGTTAACAACAATCAACAAAAAAAAAAACACATAAATCGTGCATAACAATCAACAATTTTTAAATAATTAACAATCAGAAAGTAATTGTTTATTACAAGATCAGTCTTTAACTGGTACCGTAAATATAATAAAAAAAACACAATTCAAATAATAAACGTGGTACTATCTATGTCAATCACAATTAGTTTAAAATGGCCGTTATGGCTTCACACAAAATCAGTCAAGTAAGTAATTATCACAAAATCAGCCTTAACTGTGTTAAAATATAAAAATAATGTTATAAATTTAAAACATCCTTACTTTTTTGGTACTTCGACGTCGGCAGCTTTTTTAAAAAGTTACTTTTTTTGCTCCAACAGCATCGTTTCTTTTTTTGTAGAGTCGCTTTTCTACGTTGTGAAAATGTGGTAATGGTGTAACAAAATGTAATCCCTCGTCTTTGAGAACTTCCATATTATTTTCAAACACTCGCGCAGCAGGGATATTTATGTCGTTTTGAACATCTTTGACACATTTTTGCATTTGGCGGTTCACTTTATCGTTCGCGAAATCGATAGGTTCATGAGAATGAGCAGTTTCGTTTAAAATAGTCGGCGCATCGACTCTGATTTTATTGTCGCAATTCAAACTCTTTTTCTTGTACATCGCCAGAGTTTTGAGCCATCTTTGTTTATTCTTTTAAGAATATATTCATAGCCAGCTCTTCGCAAAAGTTCACGTCCTCTTTGTGTGACATCAATATAAAACGACTGTTCACCATGTGAAGTTGAAGGGCTATTTTCATCCATTTTGGTAATTCTAAAATCGAAAAAAAAAATATTTACTATCAGATAATCCAGATGACAATTTTTTTTTGTGATATTAAAAAGTCTCATCAATAATGAGAAGCGCTCTAAAGTAAAAATATTTGTAACCACGTCGTTTAACCCCGTTATTAGCTTGTTTTGTTTATAAATAAGTTAATAAAAAATTGTTTTACATACCTGAAGACTATTAAATAAAGTCACTACACCACCACTCACATCACACAATTTGCAATAAACATTAAGCGCAGTCTTACAATGATCTGATATGACACTGTCTGATGCAAAACTTGACTTTCTTAAACTGATAAGCTTCTTGTCAGCGATTGGCCGAGCCAGTCATCGGCCGATGCAAAATTTCCCGTTTATAACAAAAGGGCTACCTGACCTTGAAATCGACAGGCAAAACGGACTCGAGTTAGAGAGGGATAGTATTATACAATGCTATTCCCTTTATGTGTATTCAAAACGGGCTAGCTTAATCTATTACTAAGCGCATAAAATAAAATCATGTCTAGAACGAGTCAATGATATTCATAAAATAATTTATAACTTTTTTCGTTTGACTGTACTAATTTTGGCTTGAATAATAGATTTTTTTTAAGTTATCTATGAGTGGTCCCAGTCGCTGGAAGCAAAATATTTATTTTTTACGGATCCGGCGACTGGGACCGCGGTCCCGGTTAATTGCGGTCCCAGTAGCCGGAAATCTCCAATGTTCCCTTCGTATACTTTTCCATGTCCATGCGGGCGAAGCCGCAGGTAACAGCAAGTAATATAGGTACAAATGATCGAAACGGATATTGAATTTTGTTTTTACTCTGGACGCTCTTACTGTGCACGTCTTTCTACATCGTTCTCACATATTTGTATAATCTCAACACGAATGATGTAAATACGATTTTGTAATAATATTCTAATTTAAAAGAGTGTCCATGGAGTTTCTTGCCCATTCCTCTCCATAGAGATCAACGCTTTGGAATGGGGAACTACAGTACTTTCACAAGTTATTATGCCTTGTGACCGGGACTGTAGCTTAATATTTTGTTTTTTTTTGACATTCAAAAGTGCCTGTAATGTTCTAATTGAAATAAATGATTTGATTTGATTTGATTAGGACTCAAGCACCGAGGGTTCCGTACAAACGTGTGACATAAACGGCCATATCGTTTGACTGCGTGAATTTAGATGGTTATTTTTTCACAGCTCCAAGAGATCACAGACTTAAGGTGATGGTTTAATTTTCAACTCAATACCTTAACGCATTCCCCAATTAAAGGATATTTTTATTTGACGGGCCTGTTGGTCTAGTGGTTAGTGGCCCTGACTGCTGAGCCGGAGGTCGTGGGTTCGATTCCCACCCAGGACAAACTTTGTGTGATGAGCATAATTTTTTGTTCTGTGTCTGGGTGTGATTTATCTATAATATGTATGTATTTATAAATTATATAAGTATGTATATCAGTTGTCTGGTTACCATAACACAAGCTCTGCTTAGCTTGAGATCAGATAGCCGTGTGTGAGTTGTCCCAAGGTATTTATTTATTATTTATTTATTTATTGACAGGCAAATAAACAGACGGACAACAAAGTCGTCCAATAAGGGTTCCGTTTTTTTCCTTTTGAGGTACGTAACCCAATAAATGGAAAACATATAAGTAAAGAATACTCTTGTTCAACGTCTCTTTGGTTCAACTGCACTCTTGCAAAACGTTTCATAATTATGACACAAGGCAATGCAACAGCAATAAAAAAGCGGGAAACAAAATGAAACTGGTGCACCAAAAGAGAACAGTGAAGTGCTCAAAATGTCGGAAAATGGAACAAAGTTAAATAGACTCCGTGCGGTAAAAGAAGTTTCAATGCTAAATCGTGCTCTCAATTTTGTAGGAATTCTTTTATAATCTACATTGTGGAAATATACTATCTTACTGGCTAACCCTATGGTGAACTAACAGATTTCTTTCTTTTATAACCGACGAAAAAAAGGAGGAGGTTCTATAATCGACCGTATTTTTATTACGATTACTCCGCCAACTGTAGACTGATTTTTATATATCTGTTTTTGTTCGAAAGGGTTTACTTTTGAGATGGTCCCATATCAAATATATCTATATTGCTGAGGTAGTTAATGAGTTATCGTCTATAATAATATATAGTTTTCTTCTTTGACTGTATGGATGATCTGCTAATCTTTTAGTAACAATGGAGAATGAATTCTCGATAAAAAAAATATGTTACGATACCTATACATCATACCATAATTAAAAATACTGAAATAAAAATCTCTTTTGTAAACAAAAATCCAGCAAAACTCGGTGCCAAAAATGTATTCGAAACAAACGAAAGTTTTTTTTTTTTTGGAATTCGGTTCTTATGGAAAAAAGTTTTTTTGGGTAGGTACACATAACAACACAAACAACTGGGACCAACTGTAGCTAAGAAAGAGCCACACACTCATAAATTCAATGTCTGAACTGAAACTAACCATTTTCAAACAGTATAGAGTTTGTTCAATTAAAATTACGTTTCCGGTACATTGTCAATAACACGGTAACTCAGAGTAAAATCTCAAATTTGAATAAAGTACATCACGCAATTTCTAAATACAACTTAAAAATAAAACGTCGCCCCACACTAGGAATTTCTCCTGTACCGTGGGTGCGTTTACAAACATTTAAACTCACATACACAAACAGCCAGACCCGGAACAACTATCTGTAGGTCATACAATGTTTTGTTCCGTGAGGGGATTTAACCCATGAGGAGCTCGTGGCTAAATAACAGCAGCCGCTCGGGTCGATCTTTAAGTTAAACCGCACTTGCCTAGGTTGGTCTGTGGATGGGTGACCACCCGTTACATACCGAGTTTCCTCCGTGCCTCGGAAAGCACGTTAAGCCGTTGGTCCCGGCTGTTATTTGTAGATCTTTGACAGTCGTTACAGGTAGTCAGTGTTCCGAAAGTCTGACTACCAGTCTTACCAAGGGGTATCGTATTACCCAGTATTAACTGGGTTGCGGAGGTCAGATAGGCAGTCGCTCCATATTAAATACTGATATTCAGCTGCATCCGGTTAGACTGGAGGCCGACCCCAACCCAGTTGAGAAAAGGCTAGGCAGATGATGTGGAGATTTAACCCATAACACGTAGACGATCGCCTCAACCACTGCGACAACCGTGTCGTCACAACCTATTTTCCGTCCTATCTTCTCACATTCTTCCACAATCACAATAAACTGTGACCAGCCATTTAAAAGGCATATTAAAAACTTCTCCAGACATTCGTTTCAGTCACGAAATATTAACAGTCAGTTACTCCATTTACTAAATATTCTACAAAAACGAAAACTCGGAAACCAGGGCCATTGAAAGAATTTTCACAGTACGTGCCGAAAAAGTAAATTACACGGTAAATATTGCGGTCTGGTGAAAGCTTTATGTCTTCGCAAACAAAAAAAGGCCTTAACTTTTTTAAATGGATGGATGAGCTTTTTTTGGATAAAATTAATTACGTAGGGATCGGTCATGAGGTTGGCTTGCTGCGTTTGTTTTTTTTTTTAGTGATTTTGTTAACTTTTTTTTTCTAACGTGCCAGCCGTTTATTTAGGTAATGTGTTTATGTGTGATTTTGCGGTTGTTAATGTCCAAACAGATATAATCTTTGAAAAAGCCTAATAAAACGAATATGGGTAATAATTTTAGGGTTCTGTACCTCAAAAGGAAAAAACTAAACCCTTATTGGATTTATTTGTCCGTCTGTCTGTCTGTCAGTCAAGACCCTTTATCTCAAGAACGCGTGAAGGAATAAAGTTAAAATTATAACCACAAACTCAAATCTGTGGTCCCTTTGTGCTGTGAAAAAATCAACTCTCTAAGTCTACGCAGTTAAAAGATCACTTTTGGCCGGTTTTGTTTTCATTTGCTTATTTAGATTATAATAATACTTTAAATTTTAATCAAACATATCAGATAATTTACTACTATTCTACTAATATAATAAATGCGAATGTTTGTGAGGATGGAGGTATGGATGTTTGTTACTCTTTCATGTCAAAACACCACCAAAAAAAACTACCGAACAGGGGCCTTAGTCTGCTATTACAATGGTGTCAGAATGGTCGATCACTGATCGCAAAATGGTTGATTTTGACAAGTTTAGTATGTAGTAAATGTCAAAATCAACCATTATGCGATCAGTGATCGACCATTCTGACACTATTGTAATAGCAGACTAAGGCCCCTGATTTCTTTAACATTTGGCACGTAAACCTGGATTAACACATTGGATATCTATTACCCCAGTAGCGCATTTCAGTGGGCTAGTTACCGAACTCGACACAAGCTATATTCGACATAAGTATATTTTAATTTCAAGTAGGTATCTACTTGAAATTTAAATATAAGCTACTAGCTTTTGCCCGCGGCTTCGCTCGCGTTAAATTCGGGGTAACACAGTTCCCCTTGCGCCTTATTGATATGTAATAGCAACGCTAAGTTTTCCCTTTTCTTCTCTCTTTCTCCCTCACATCCCACTTTAAAAAAAAAATATATATAAATATCTATGCCTATGTCCGTCTCCTGGTTTCCAACTATCTCTGTCCCAAAATTCATCACAATCGGTTTAGCCATAAAAGCGTGAAGAGGTAACAAACAAACAAACTCACTTTCGCTTTTATAATATTAGTAAGAATAACATTACCAACACTAGAGTAATTTTTCTTTTTTGGTACTAACTTTAGGTTAAAAACAAAAGTTTTGTAAATATTTTATTAATTTATGAGAAATAATAAAGGCTTTTTATTTATTATTGCTATGTGTAATGATACTCGCCAAAATATAAACCGAATGAACATTTTTAAACCGACATGGTTACTGATATTATTTTATAACATTTGAAACTCAAAAACAATAGTAAATATCCCGTTTCAAATGTTATGAATATTAATTTCATTTACCAATAGTCAAAACAAATTCAGAAGAGGACAACAAACGAAATCGAACGCGTTAATTCGAAATTCAAAATTCAAATTCCATTATCTCCTGACATTTCTCTAATGACTAGCATGGTCAGCAGCTGTCACGTCCTAAGTCTTTATAATTATTGTACGAAAGCCTCCAGCTTCACGGATGGCGTCAACGTGAAGTTGAGTCACTTGTGTGTCTACCCCTGTTTGATGTGGTGACGTAATGGCTTTAGTTTCAAGACAGGCTAAAGCGTCACAATCACAGCTTGTCCTTTTGATAAAACAGGGGTGTAGAGCAATTAAAGTGTTGGCACAATTCCGTTGGAGATTAGAATGCTTCGGAGCGCTGCACAATGTATAATAATAAAATAAAAATAATAAAATTCTTTTATTGCAGACAAAGTCCATTTGGTTAGTACAACAAAAAAAACTAATGTTACTACTTAAATCTATCAGAAAAACAAATGAAAACAATCATACATTTTACGCCACACTTGAATGTAGGCGTATCCAATGACCCAGTATAGGGCCTGTCCGCTATAGTGCGTAGGATGCTGTTGGGGCTACCGCGCACCCTGCGCATGATGGAGGCGCATCGCTTGCGCATAATAGCGTGAAAACCATCTATGCCCGCGTCTGCGAACATGCCGAAGCACTGCAGTAACGCGGCAACCCCATCAACACCCTGAATTTTAAAGAAGACCATTTTTCGGAGACTGCTTATGGAATGCTATAATTGGTATTCCCACTCAATTAGCATGTTTCGTTTTCTACAACTTTTGTACTGGATATTAAGAAAAATAAATATTTATCCTAAATTAAGTATTGTTTGCAATTATGGTTTCAGAATCTTCGACAATGACTCTTATGCTGTACATATCAGAGCATAGATAAACTTCGAAGCTTTATTAGATACAGATATATATATATATTTCTTAAAATATGTCACTGAATTGGGATAAGTTATTTCAACAAAAATTATGCTTATCATTTACCAAATCTTGCATTCAAATGATTCAAGCTATCAGTTTCTCAAGTAAAAATGCAATGTCCAAAAAATGGTCTTCTAAAAACAGTGTGCGCTGTGACTAGAGAGACCTTAACTTGGCAGTGGACTAGAACAACGGAGATTGAGTGGGTTACTTAAAATGTATCATTTCTTTGCGCCAAGTTAAATAATATTGAAGAGATATTTGGCATGACAAGAATTTTGGCAGTCAATTCTATAAAATAGATACAAGCTTATACATTTTACCGTATTAATAAATATATAATAATTATGACGAGTTTAAGGCGGGGTAACAAGCTAATCTTTAGGTATTCGCTGAGGTGAGGCTAGCTGCAGACTGGACGTAGTCTGACACAAGTTTACGACAGTGATGTGTCCGCCAAAATGTAAGTCATTTTGCAGTTTTAATTGAATATTTAAAAAATTACAGTACCGTGTTTCAAAAGATTTAGATATGTCTTTAGTCTATGAAATTTCCATTGTTAAAGATATAAAAAAATATGGGTGTCGCTTAAAACATTGAGAATTTCGAGACGAATTTTTTTTTTCGTGGTCTTTTTAAACATCATTTTTTTTTCGTAGTACTAGACCGCTTTTGTATGCTGTTTTTGTTTAAGTCTTCTCTTTATGTATTTGACTATACACTGTATTTTTGGCTTGTAGTATGTACAGATACGGCTAACTTTGTGACGAAAACCTAGACGTTTTACAAGTGTTTGCTTGGTACAGCGCCTTAAACACCAAACACTAAATAAATATCTTGGGACAACTCACACACGGCTATCTGATCCCAAGCTAGATAGCCGTGTGTGAGTTGTACTACAGAATCATCATCTCTTAGTTTTGATAGCATTGGTTTGGTTCATATATTTGATAAGTAATTTCATTGGATTCACATGGTAATTGGATTTACTGACAAACATACTATAAATACGAACTATACACGCGAATAAATAGTAGATTATTAACCAAGGGGATAAAGCAGTGTCTTCTGTCGCGGGTGACGATTTAAATCTCGAGTGTAACGAAGGACACGAGGTTTACTCCCGAGCGTAGCGAGGGTGTTAAAAACATAAATCGCGCGGCGAGGGATTTAAGACGAGTCCTGAGTGTAGCTAGGGATTTAAGTTCACATAAGACAAAGACAGCTTTATCACCGAGGAAAATACTCTACTTTTCGTACCATTTGCGAAAAAATTAACACAATAATAATATGAGATAAGCATTTATTAAAAATAATGACAATTGAAAGTAAAAGTTAACTTTCGAAACATTGGTCCAATTATTGATAGAGTGAGTTACATTTTTGTTTGGTAATGTACATTTATTGTTGATGAGTTGATTTGAATCCGACAATTCACTGTCACTGTCGCTTTGATTTAACATCGTTACGTATTTTTAGAACATCAACTTATTTATACAAATAAATTAAAATAAACTTAACGTTTATGTATTTGAAGAAAACAAAAATGCGGCAGATTCCTAGACTAATTTTTTTTGTCGGAAAAGCTAAGGCATCAAGCTCATACGGCCTCGTTATATTTCGTAAATTTATTTAATATTCATTACTGCATAATAAATGCGTATTACTTTTTCAAAAAGATGTATAATGCTTTATATATTAAACTCAATATGGAGTGTAAACACAGATGTAGTTCAGTATAAATTTTGGTAAGTATTCCAAATTTAAATCACATTCTCCCCCTAGAGGATGAATGAAATTCAGTACAATTTTCTTTCCCTGTTTTTAACAGATTAAAAATGACTATTGTTATATTCGCTTTTTGTGGCATAGAATGTCACTTTTTTGAGCAAGTGGTACGAAAATTTTATTATAATATTTTTATGCCAGTATGTAAATGAATCGTGTAGCAATTTCTCAAAGGCACTGTTAGATAAAGCGTTAGATAATTTTAGTTTCATTTGCTCAAGCGACGTGATCTTTATTTTAATTGAATTAGGGACCATTAAGTTAATAGTGCGTATTTATTAAGAGAACTAGCTTATATATTGTTCACCAAGGACGCTGACAAACTTCTTAATTCTTGTTTAGAGTTCCGAACCTCAAAGAGAAAAACTGAAACCCTTATAGGATCACGTTGTTGTGCGTCTGTCTGTACATCAAGACCCTTTATTAGCGAGCCTGTGGACGGTGAGCAATGGGTAGCTCACCGTCCGTCCGTCTATTGACGATGGCGCGTTTGTGTTTCACGCGCGCCTCAAAGAGATGCCAGCAGAGGAGAGGGGCCTGCCAGGGCCTCCGCCTGTCGGGATTGAGAGCTTTGTTCAAAAGAGATACCGCGGCGCCGGACCGTGAAGGGCAATAGAAGGAACATAGGTGGCTTTTAGTCAGTGCATGTTTGACACTCCCCCCCGCTCCACCCAGAGCGGGGGTAGTTGATGATGAGATGACCTATGATGATTTTCCACTCCAAAAAAAAACTAAATTTTATCTCAGAAACGCGACGAGGTATCGAATTGTTTTGTCTCATGTATGTATTTGTAACTGTTTGTGATGCTTTGAATGTTTCTTTTGTGCACGTCGTTTTTAGCGACAAATAAATGTTTTTTCTTTCTTTTTAGTTGAAAATAAGACCTACTACTCAATGGTCAAGTCTATGGTCTCTTGCAGTATTTGAGAAAGTAAGTCTTTAAGACTACATAATAAAAAAACATGGCCGTTTATATAACTAGTTTGTAAGGAACCTTCGGCAGGCGAGCCCTACTCGCAATTAGCCGGATTTTTTTAGTGTGTAATACCATCTGTTTAGTTGGTTTATTTTAACCATGTCCAAATCTTGTGAAAAGCTCTAAAAATATATGATGCCGACATAAAGAAGATAAGAATAATTCCGCTTCAGGGAAAAACAATGGAGCGGTCAATATAAATGTGTTTCCGATTTGGAAGTGAGTTTGTTTGTTTGTCATGCTTTCATGCTTCAGCGCTCTAGCCAATCGGTGGATTTGGCACATCGATAACTTGGCACGCGGAGAGCAACGTTTTATACTACACGAGCAAATCTGTACGGAATGGGTGGGTTTTAGTCAGTAAAAGTCTGATAATCTTCCCCCTCCCCGCTCCGACCAGAGCTAGGAAGTTAATTGATGATTATCAGTCCGCAAAAAAACCTAAGCATGCCCGGGCACATTCAGTTTATGCCATTATAAAACTAACTCAAGTAACTTCTTAATATGAATCCAATTTCATTATTGAACGAGATTTGAGAGTAGATAACTTCTATTCTTTTATGTCGATGTGAAATTTTACTAACATAAATCGCGTATCTAGATTTATACAGCAACAACTCAACAATCGTGAATTTTTCTTACCCTAGTACTTTAATGCTGAGTGATCATACAGAACTATCATTTAACACAATTTATATACAGTGATATTTTACAACCCATTTACGACCTAAAAGAAACAGTAATACGTTTTTATTCGTCTTTTGAAAAATTTCATTTTTTGAGTTGTCTCACTTTACGATATGATATACACGACAGGTGTGCGATATTATGAAGTTTTGCAATATGTTTGATCCGTTAAGACTAAGGTGTTAAAGAAAACTTTACTAACTACTTAATTCAATAAGATCAAAGCTAGCCTTTGGGTACATGTTAATACAGCTTATTCAGTTTCCAAAGGAGGCTGTACTTTAATTAGGTATGATCAGAAACTTCTCTCATAATTGAGTAAGGGGATTACTGAGTATATTGTGAAGTAAAACTTTTTTATTTGTTTAGATTTTTCTTTTTTATTTGTAAAAACTGGCTAAGTGCGAGTCGGTCTCGTGCACCATCGTTTTGTACAGACGCCTGCACATCAAGCTACTACAATCTGTCAGATTTCTTTGATAGATTTTAGATTTTATTTCTAAAGTATTAGGTTCAAGGTTCATTGGGAAAAATTGACAGTTTCGGGTAGCTTGACCTGCTGGCGTCTGTACCTAAAACCTTGCGAAATAAGCGGCCATATATTTTGATTGCATTGACTTAGAGAGTTAATTTTTTCACAGCTTTAAGGGATCGTAGATTTAAGTATAAGGTTTTAATTTCAACTCGATAACTTTACGCGTTCCCGAGATAAATGCTCTTGACAGACAGGCAGACGGGCAACACAGTGATCGTATCAGAGTTATGCTTTTCCTCTTGTGGTACGAAACCGAACCAACGGTAATGGTATGAAACCGAAAAAAGTGGATGTTATTTAATCCACGGGGGTTAGCAGCATTTTATTAATTACTAGCTGACGCCCGCAGCTTCGCCCGCGTGATATCGAAAAAAAAGTATCCTTTGTGTTATTTTGTGGGTATGTATCCTATGTTCAGCCATTTTGACGTGAAAGGGTAACAAACATCCATCCTCACAAACATTCGCATTTATAATATTAGTAGGACTAGCTAATGCAGGTGGTTTTCCCCCTCGGTAATTATCCCACGGGATACTACTACGGGACGTTATACCAGGATAAAAATAATCCTTCGTATTAATTCTGGTTATAAACTATCTGTGTACGAAATCTTATCCAAATTCGTCTTGTAGTTTTTGCGTGAGACAAACATCCATTTAACCTCACAAACTTTTATTTCTATAATATTTATTTAGGAGGATTATGATGGTGATGTTCGGAAAGAGAAAGGGGCTTTGCCCAACTGTGGGATACTACGAAGGATAGATGAGTTAACACTGAACCATAATTTCGTAATAGATCATGATTTTAATTTCGCAAAAACCAGATAGATATACCTAAGTTTTACTTAAAAATAAAATCAAATGGCGGCTGAAATGGTGTGATGGTGATGACGAATTGAAAAACTGTATACGGACTGTGGTTGGACGGCTTTGAGAGACCAGGGATTAAGATTCTTGAGGATGAGAGGCAATGAAAACCAATGCTTATGCTGCAGAGGAACATACAGGGCAAGAGAAAGAAAATGGGTGGGTTTTAGTCTGACAGTCCTCCCCGCTTCGCCCAGAACGGGGAAAGTTATTAGGTGATTTCCCGCCCGCAAAAAAAGGCACAAACCTGACAACTGTCAAAACCACGTTTATTTTTCAAAAAACTAAATATAATAAAATATTAAACTGGTTCTATTGGGAACACAGACGCATGTCCTTGCAGGGTCAAATTTTATTAGGTAGCAAACCGAGCTGATCTCTAATGATAATAAAACAAAAACTTAATTTCAGAGCCCAATTTAGACCCACAAAGTAAACAATTAAAATTCAATTATTAAAACCAAGGGATAATTGGACAATGTCCCAAACAAAATTAGGGTAAGTGCACAAAATCTAGGCAAACCTAAATCAAATTTAAGCGCCCTCCATTAGCGTAACGACCTCTAATGTATTCAAAGTGCGCAACAGGGTCTCGAACCTGAATCACTGAAGATTAAACCCGTTGATAGTGTTATTAATTAATTGCTGTGATGATTACCATCTAAATATCAAATTGGATACTAGAGAAAGACCATTTCAGACACTAATCTGCACAGTCCTCATGTAAGTTGACCAAGATTTTTTGTCTGGACCTTAAAAGAGACTATGACCTCTAAGTTTGTTTCGGCTGTTTCTTCTCAGAGTAGTCGGGTACGAAACACCGGCCTCATCTTGTTTTTAAAAAAGACGTGTAAAAGTGTTTGTGAAAACCTACGTGCAAAATAAACATCATTTATCATTTAGAGCATTAATTGTTGGACTTGAGGCAAATGCATATTTACTAAATTCGCAATAAGATACTTTTTTAAATTTTTTTTTGGCGGATGTGAATCATCCAATAACTTTCCCCGCTCTGGGCGGAGCGGGGGGGGGGGGTGTCAGACATGTACTAACTAAAACCTACCCATGTTCTTTCTATTGCCCTTTATTTTCCGAGGCCGCGGTATCTTTTTCGAACAACCCCGGCAGGCGGTGGCCCTGGCAGGCCCCTCTGCTTTGCTGACGTAATAAGATACTTACACCGTCGTTTTTGCCCGAATTCGATTCACTTAATTCTGAGAAACGATCAAGGGTAGAAGAACGACTTCGGGCACTGTTGTTCGGTTTTCAGGAGCGATTTTATTTCAATTACTCCTTATGTAGAAATACATTGGGTGTCCGAATTTGAGTAGTCTTTTGGACACCCGAATACGGGCCAACGACCAAGCCATAACGACTCCTTTTAAAATTATTCAGGATTTTTGTCCATAAGGTTTTTTTTTCTGTAAAAATTTACTGTTGATTTTTCGGCTTCATGGATTTTATTTTTTTTCTTAAAAAAAGACGTTGCCAGGACACTAGGAATTTCTCCTGTATCGTCGGTGCGTTTCCAAACATTTAAACTCATATACACAAACAGCCAGATCCGTGCGGGGGTCTAACCCGCGACACTCAGCGCAGCAGTCGCTCAGCCACTACGCCAAGCGTGCCGTCTTAGATGGCTATCATAGAACTGTTTAATGAACCAGAAGAATCAATTTTATAGATCCCGAAATAATATCCGTGTAGTAAAGAGCGCAAAGGCCAGAATTTTTTTTATGTCAAAATTTACAAAGAATACCCGTACATTTTTATTTGAATAGCAAACGCATCTTCTCTATAAATTTCGGCTTCTGCCAAAGGATATATACTATTCAATAGATAAGTATGTACATCAACGTAACCTCATGCATACAGTTTACGTTCAAAGCCAGATGGGGCTAACGATCCACGTTCATAGGAAACTACACGCGTTCAGAATATGATATTAATTTAGACAACCTAAATTAATTATTTGCGTTTGGCCCGCACGAGATAGATAGATAGAACATTCTTTATTATGTACCCAGCATCTTATGTTCACTTGGACCAACGAGGCAGTATACAAAAAGAATTATTTGTTCCAAATTCAAACAAAAGCTTTCAGGCTGATAACATTGGAATGCTATTTAAAAAGAAATGATTCATTGATTGCATTTGGCGTCTCACCATTCAAACTTCGAACAAACATTCTAATTAGTTTTGTCAGTTCGCAATCAAGAGTTCTTCTGATCAATTAGCAGATGGGTTACAAGTGTGCTTCGTCTGTTTGACGCTTTACTCCAATTATCCCATGTCAGTGAATTTACCTCTAAGATAGATAGATTATTTATTATGTACACCATACAAATTACAAGAATAACAGTTTACAACTTATACATAGGGTGACACAATGGACGGTCTTATCGCTAAAAGCGATCTTTTCAAGACAACCTTTGGATGGATTTATGGGAAGAGAAGAGATAGAACTATGGGTGGCAGTATATGGTGTTCTACTATTTAAAACGAATAGCTACATTTATAAAAACAAATACTTATATTTACTAGATACTTTAGTTACATAGTACTAGTTTTACTAGTTTAATTTATATTGTGTTGGTACCTATCAAGCTTGCATTTATACAAGGTCGTGTCGTATTGCCATAACATCGGATTATGAGAGTGAGGGCACAGAGAGTGGGCTATACCTACTTTATCAAAAAGTGTCGTTACAACTTTTGGTCTTATTTTTTATCTTTCTAGCCCCCTTTCGCAACACGCGATAAGAAACTTCGTTCCAAAAACCTAATTGATTATGACATTTCCTTTCAAAACTCTCAGAAGAAATGGAAAGAAAATCTTCAGAACAAACTCAGGACCTATACGTCCTTCTACAAAGGAATTTATTCCTTTTAAAAGCAAAAGATACAATAAAAAAACAAATAAACGGAACACAAGGCCTGTTAAGAACGGCTCCGTTTTATTTCATACTTACTGAACAGGAATTTCTCTCTTAAAACAAACGATGCAGCCTGTTTATAATAACAGAGCAGCTGCCTTTTGCAGCACCCTGTATATATTAATGGTGACTTTTATTTGCATGGATGAGAATTTGTGTTGTCTTTAAATATTAGAGCTTACTGGTGTAAAACAAGGAGTTTGTATATAAATAATACGACGACGCGGTTGGTGCAGTGACTGAGCGATCGACTGCTGCGCTGCATGTCCCGGGTTCGATTCTCGCACGAAACAAATATTTGTATGGCCTACAGATAGTTGTTCCGGGTCTGGCTGTTTGCGTAAGTGAGTTTAAATGTTTGTAAACGCACCCACGATACAGGAGAAATTTCTAGTGTGGGGCAACGGAAAAAAAAGAAAATAGAAAAAATACATTATTTAGAATTTAAGTACATGGAACGTTAAAAAAAATACCAGCTGTTTGGGTCGCTATTCAGGTTAAACCGCGCTTGGCAAGGTTGCTTCTAGGATGGGTGACTGACTACACTTTACATACCGAGTTTTCTCCGTGTCTTGGAAAGCACGTTAAGCCGTTAGTGCCGGCTGTCATTAGCAGATCTTTGACAATCGTTTGACAGGTAGTCAGTGACTTTAAAGTCTGACAATTACCAAGGGGAATTATATTACCTAGTAGGAACACCATCTGCTTAGCCTTTTCCCGACTAATTTGGGGTCGGCTTCCAGTCTTACCGGATGCAGCTGAAAACCAGTATTTCACATGGAGCGACTGCCTATCTGACGTCCACAACCCAGCTAGTTTTGAATAATACGATACCCCTTGGTAAGACTGGATGTCAGACTTTCGGGACACTAGACTACTTGTATCGACTATCAAGGATCTACAAATGACCAATGGCTTACGAAAAACAGTTCCATAAGGTCCTTTAACTCACGCTCCACTTTAAAAAGTAGCCCACGTGCTAAATATGATCTATTAAATTTTAAACGCTTGACTCATCGGTTAGAGTTGGAAATGAAATGCGCGCAAAATCTGGTTAACTAACTAAAATAACTGATGTTCATAAGGACGATTATCCCAAAGTTCCATAAAATTCATAACGCAATTGCTTGACGATAAAAATATTAAGAATGGCCATAAAATTAGGTTAAGCCCACCCTCCACCCCAAACCCAGAAAAATAATATTAATTTATTATAGCTACTTATAACTTAGTTAATAGCCCATACCGTTAATAGGCCATTAAATAAAAGTGTGTAATTTCATTAACGGTTATTTTCATCGTAAACCCTATCGTTTGTACCCTCAATAAGTTTTAAGGGGTTAATAAAAAAATGGCAACTTCGGGTTGACGATTTTTTTTTGGCAACGTGGTTTTTTTTGCGGATGTTAAAGCTTCAAAACCTTCCCCTGCTCTGGTTGAAGTGAGGGCGAGTGTCAGACTTTTAATGACTAAAACCCACCCATGTTCCTTCTTTTGCCCTTCATCTTCAGAGGCAGCGGTTTCTCTTTCGAACAACCCGCTACCCCGGCGTCATTGATGAGTATTTTTCCAAATATGTTAAGATTAACTTCCAGTGTAGCCAACTGCTGCTGGATAGCAATAGAATAGAATAGAATAGAATATACTTTATTGCACACCAAAATCTAAAAACAAAACTGTTATACAAAAAGATGTTAAGTCTATGGTTACAATGGCGGTCTTATCGCTAATAGCGATATCTTCCAGACAACCTTTGGATGGACTGTTCGAATATAAAAATACAACGGGGGTAGTCAATGGTGTACCTACAGCTAATACTACACAAACAATTAAAATAAAGTTATTTATTCAAAATACATAAATAAATACACATAATCTATTTATTTAACATGTGTTTTATAATATTATGCGGTTGACAAATAGGATAGGTGTCAAACATTGATTAAGAAAAATTCAATGACATTAAAGGGAAAGATAATGATTCACAACTAAGGTTTTAAAAGCAACGAGTGACTGAGCTTGTCTTACTGACAAAAGCAATTCGTTCCATAAACGGACAGCCTGAACCGTGAAAGACTGGTCATAAAATTTCGTGGAATGTTCAGGTTCTGATGATCTCAAGTGTCTAATATGTGTGTCATGAAGGAACTTGAAACGTTCTTTGAGATTAAAAAGAATACTGTACAGTAATGATAAAATGTGAGCATTCCGGCGAAGGCGGATAGGCAACCACTTGAGCCTAACGCGAAACTCTGAAACATGATCATATTTACGCAAGCCGAATATGAATCTTATACAAAAATTTTGGAGTCGCTCAAGCTTTTCCAGTTGCACTACAGTGAGATCTGGATAACAGGTATCAGCATAATCGAGGATCGGGAGAAGAAGGGATTGGGCGAGCGCAGTTTTAGTGGCAGTTGGAAGGAAATTACGAAGTCTGCGCAAAGACCCTGCCGACGCAAACAGTTTTCGGCTCACTTCTTGCAACTGAGGACCCCAGGACAAGTCTTTGTCAATATAAATACCTAGGTCTTTTACTGAGTTGCTGTTTAAGGTATTATAGCACCATCGAAGACAATCTGATGTAGCTTCAACCAATCAATTTTTGAACGCAGCCTAGGGCTGCCGACAACAATGACTTGAGTCAAGCAATATTTTTTTAAAGGTCCGTACCTCAAAAGTGGGAAACAGAACCCTTATAAGATCGCTTTGTTGTCCATCTGTCTGTCAAGACCCTTTATCTCAAGAACACGTTGAAATTAAAACCATATACTTTAATCTGTAGTCTCTTAAAGCTATGTAAAAATTAACCCTCTAAGTTTACGCAGTCAAAAATATGGCTGTTTGTACGGAACCCAGACGATCATAGGCAAGCGCGGCTTAACCTAAATATCGACCCAAGCGACTGCTTCTATTTAGCCACGACCTCAAATTACTTACCATAGTTAAATCAACAAAAAAAAACTTCCTAATAAGAAAATGAAAAATAAAGACAAAAAACTTTTCCCCAAATCAAACAGGAGACGGCAAAAGTTAGGGTGAAAACACCCATTATCTGCCACGATGGAACAAACTGTGGAGCAATAAGTTCGCTTTGTCAATACCATCGGGTCATTGGGTCAGCTAAATGGTGCTCGATGATTGGATGTGTCACGTTATTGTGATTGTCACCCTAGTTAGTTACAGGATGATAAAATAGCTATTTATTGTTGTTTTGTTTAGTTTTTCTATTAGGTTACTGTGCGATTAATAAGGGGAAGTCAAAATACGTTTTGCGTCTCTGTAAGTTGAGTAGGTATAACTTTTTTTTTCTTTTGGTTAAACACCCGATCTTGTTAAAGCAGTCCTAATAATAAATTAAAGAAAAAAATATAGGAATATTTCTTTCTTTAATTTTATTAATTTGTTAAAGCGAAAATATTGTTTAAGATCATTACAATCAATCGAACTTGATGGCTGACTGGTTAAATTTTAAGAGTCAATTCAAACTATTATGCATTAATGGAATCACTGCTTTTTGTTTTTTTTTTTGCAGATGGGAAATCATCAATTATCTTCCCCGCTCTGGGTGAAGCGGGGGGGGGGGGGGAGGGAATGTTAGACTTTTGTTGACTAAAACCCACCCATGTTCGTTCTTTTGCCATTTAATTTATGTTCCGGGGTCGCGGTATCTCTTTCGAACAACCCGCAATCCTGAAGGCAATTTTACTGGCAAGCCCCTCTTCATGCAATCACTACTTAAACCAGAGTCTTCCAATCAACTTACCATCATAGTTGTCGTCGTATTTCGCGTGTTACTTGAATTAAGCTTGTTGTGGTAAATTTCAAGTAAGATCTTTCTATATACATTGTACCTTCATTTATTTATTTACTAGCTTTTGCCCGTGGCTTTTCTCGCGTTAGATTTTGGGTAACACAGTACCCTTTTCCTGATTTACAGGTAACCTGCTACCTGTAGTTTTTGCCCTTGCGCCTTATTTTTTGTAATAGCAAAGCTAAGTATCCCTTTTCTTCCCTCTTTCTCATTCATATCTCACTTTAAAAAAAAAAACTTTCCCTATGTCCGTCTCCAGGGTATTTCTGTACCAAAGGAGGCCGGCGAAATTGGACCCACATTATTTATGAATTAACGAAGTATGATTCACTTGCGAGTTAATGTTTATTAGAACTAAGAGTTTATAAGAAGATTATCAAAAAAATATTGAATGACTAGATTATGGGAATTAAAAGTTAGAAAAGATTTTTATTTTCTTATAAATAAGTCATCATGCAGTTATTGAACGCACCGTATTTCGAATTACATTCCAACCTACTCTTTATTTGATTTACGTTCTCACACTAGTAGATATTTACGGTTGTAATTTTTTTTTAATAAATGAAACTTGTAAAATATTAAAAAATATATACAAACGTTAATATTAAACAAGCATTCACATTTTTTTATTACAAAAATGCACAATGTTAAAATAATTACGATTATCTATGATAACGTAGAATGAAACGTCATGCTGTCAATATGAGCTGACTGTTAGTGTCAAAACTACTTCGTATTATTTCATTGTTTGTTTTCAACGGCTAACGTGGAATATCTAATATTTTCTGTGTGATTTTATGGATTATTGACGACTTGGCTTTGCGTTTGAATATGAGACATACTATGCTCAAAATGTTACCTTCACACTCAAATAGAATTCCCCTGAACCCTGAATTGACAACAAATGACCTAGAACTAAGTAAGTAAGTACCTATATTTGGCTAAAAAGATACAGAATTACGATGATGCTGTTGGTAAATAATTATTATCTGATTGAACACCTTTTTGAAACAACATATTACATAAAAAAGATAATATTGTACTGTTAAATACGCAATCTTGGATTCGTTTTAGGTTATAATCTTCTACCTTGAATTTCTTTTTTCTCCCTTCCTCTACGACTTACTGCCCATTTGCTTTTTTTCTAGTTTTATATAGTTCTACAACTAGGTACAAGTTTCTATACGGTAGGGTACTCCTAAGAGTGGGTCCCATTGTACATGTGTCCCCGCCATCCTCCTTTCATCAAAATCGGTTTAGCCATTAAAGCGTGAAGACGTAACAAACAAACTCACTTTCGCTTTTTTAATATCAGTAAGGATTCTCCCTACAACTTTCCTTACAGGTCTTAACCAATGAGACAGTTCAGCTATCAACTATTATGAGTTGATAAAAAAGTGTAAGCAAACCAAAGTGATTTTTTAGGGTGGGTTGGTTCAAAAGAGATACCGCAGTCCCGGAACACAAAGGGCAAAAGGAACATGGATGGGTTTTCATCAGTAAAAGTCTGACACTATCTCCAGAACCGGAGAAGTCATTTGAAGATTGCCAATTCAAAAAACATGGAAGCCTGTATATCAGCGGTTTTCAACAGACACATATAAACCGACTTCCATAACTTCTGAAACGAAGTTACTGACCCTGTTTGTTGTTCTAACGTTTGAACCCCTGAGGATTTATGTACACACGCACTTGACCGAGTTTTCGGAGTTCCGCAGTGGAATGTAAAACTATGTGTGTAGTACATCCTATCCTGACTTGAAGTAAAAGAATATAGTGGTAGTGGTACAAACGTCTTGATATAAATGATTATGATTTGATTTTTTATTATGAATGATTACGTTTTGTTTACTTTTAGAACTTCTTCTAAATCCTACTTCAAATTATAAATGCGAATGTGTGTGAGGATGTGTGATGGTTGTTACTCTTTCACGTCAAAACGGCTGAACGGATCTTAATAAAATTTGGCATAGAGGTAGATTATGGTCTGGAATAAAACATGGATTTTTTTCGATATCACGCGGGCATAGCCGCGGGCGCCAGCTAGTAGTATAAAATGAAATCGCCTCCGCTATCTGTTCGTCTAGATCTTTTTAACTTTGTATTATTTTTACTAATTATTTTAATGCAGTTTTCAGCAATTGATTAAGTGCCCGCGGCTTCGCTCGCGTTAAATTCGGGGTAACACAGTTCCCCTTGCGCCTTATTGATTTGTAATAGCAACGCTAACTTTTCCCATTCCTTCCCTCTTTCTCCCTCCCATCCCACTTTTTTAAAAAAAATAGCCTATGTCCGTCTCCTGGTTCCCAACTATCTCTGTACCAAAATTCATCAAAATCGGTTTATTCATTAAAGCGTGAAGAGGTAACAAACAAACAAACTAACTTTCGCTTTTATAATATTATAGTATATAGTAAGGATATCCCAGGGTTAAACCGCGGGGTGCAGCTAGCACTTATAACTCGAGAACGGCTGCACCGATTTTCATGGTTTTTGATTTGTTGGATTTGTGATTTGAAAAAAAAAGTAAAGTGGTGAGTTTTGACGACATTAGGTTTGTTAATAATTGATAAGGTAGGGTAGGTAATTGTAAAGGGTGTAAGTGTAGAGGAATCCTTCACGAATCAAGTCCATCCATCAACAAAGCATTATTTACAAAACAGGGTAAGAAGTTCAATCAGAATTTGCACAAAAAAATGGTAATAATGTCGGTATTTATTTCAATAAACAATATATTATTATGCTAAAAATTTAAGGACATAAATCAAAGTATTGCATAATTTTTTTTGGTGCCTTTTTAAGGTATGGGTACCATTTAAAACGTATATTTTTCAATTTATTTTCGTGTGGCGCCCTTTAAGGGGCAGATATCTGATATATTTTAAATTAAAAATCACATCCAAACGGCTATGTTAAAAAAAAATAAACACTAAACTAGACTATTTTCCTAATCATTTTACGTGTAATGCAATGCGTCTTTCTTTTTTAAAGTTATGTCTAACGACGGGCAAAAAAGCGATGATCAGACAAAAACTTTCTTTATGAAACTTGCACAATCTACAAAATAACTTAACTGCCAATGTTGTGAAATACGGTTTTTATTCGTATTGTGTTCGACAAAATGAAGGTGGATTTTTTATTCTTCGCGGTGAGTGACGTTTGAGGTCGCTGGCTTAAGTGCCTTAGTAAGACATCCTACTAGTCTAAGACTAAGCCTACGCTGCTACGAAGCTAAGTATCTTGCTACGCGCTGTACTACGAGAAAGATTTATGCTACGAAGTGTCTACGCTTTTGCAGAACTTTAGCCAATAAATTAATAAATGTTTTGTTGAGATGTTTAACTACCTATTTAATGTTTAACTAATCATTTTTCGATTTTTATTTAATAAATTAAACTTTTATTTCTGTATTATGGAACTTGTTTTCTGAAATAAACGATTTATTATTAATAAATTGGCTGATAAGCCACTACCTCAAAATGTATACAATACAGATTCTGATCATCGTAATAAAATCACAATCGAATATTAACATATCCGGAAACCGCACAATAAATAGGTAGCGTTAATAAATGCACAAATAAATTATAATGCAAATAAATTACAATACAATACAAAATACGACTCCATTACGGTTTAGAATTTGTAATTAATGGCTATAATAGACATGAATATTTATAGATTTTCCTAAAAACAAATATCATAAATTACTTGAAATTCGTATTAAATATTTAAAATCATCCACTACCTACTACAAATTCATAAAACGTTTGACACGAGGTTTACTTTTAGAAAATAAAAGAATATCTACCAATTTACAAAAGAAGCCACTAAATTTAGACAACCTTTCATTCAAAGTAAAGTACAAAAACTCTTTGTTTTTTTTATATCAAAGAGTTTTTACCTAAATACTTGTTCATTTCAAAGAAAGAATCTTCAAACAAAATATGAAGATATCTTTAAGAGGCTTAAACATAAGAACACCTGAGATTTTTAACCACTTTTCTTCCAGAAAGATCTTTCCATCAGTAAGTATAAAACTTTAAATATCCATTAACTTTTGAATGAAGCTACCGCAAAGTCAATAGCTATAACGGGTGTTAAAATAGCAGTTTACAGTTCAATATCTGGATTTTGAATGGAGAAACAAAAAGTCGTTTGTCTTAGTATATACATGTAATGAGAAGGGACGAAGCACATGTGACTAAAAGAGTCATGGATCTGAATGTTGATGGACGGAGAGCGAAAGGAAGCCCAAAGAAAAGATGGATGGATTGTGTAAGGAATGATATGAAGGAGAAAGAAGTAAATGATGCCGTGACGTCTGATAAGGGAGAATGGGAGAAGAAAACGTGTTGCGCCGACCCTAAATAGACTGGGACAAGGACAGGAAAATGATGACGATTGGAGTGACTAACTGTCTGACCTCTACTACAACTCAGTTACGAACTGGGTATACATGAAAGAACAGCCTATCTTTTTTCCACAAACCTAAGGTTCGTCCTTCTAGTGACAACTAGCCGCGTCGACGGCGTGTTCGTGTTCCACGCGCGCCTGAAAGAGATGTCAGCAAAGCAGAGGGGCCAGCCAGGGCCACTACTTGCCGGGGTTGTTCGTAGAAGATGCCGCGGCTTCGGAAAATAAAGGGCAAAAGAAGGAACTTACCTGTACGTTTTAATTTCACATCCGCATAAAGCCTAAGAGTAACGCAATACTCTTGGTAAAACTAACAGACTGACTACCCACTGAAAAGATCCACAAAAACAAATGAAGCCAAGAAACATATGATATCGTTATTCAAAAACGAACAGGGGATGTAAAATGGTCGCCTAAGCAGAAAAGTTTAATAATATGAATAACGTTACATTCGTATATTCCTAAAATGGTCTCAAAGTGACACAATCAACGAAAAAGAATTTTTCAAATCGGACGTCTCAGTAAAAAGTTATGCGTGGTCATACATAAAAAAAAATATATATACAGGTCGAATTGAGAACCTCCTTTTTTTCGTCGGTTAAAAATCACATTATAATCTGCATCTTGGACCATTTTAACGTCCTACTAATATTATAAATGCGAATATTTGTGAGGATGTATGGATTTTTGTTACTCTTTCACGTCAAAACGACTGAACGGATCTCGATGAAATTTGACACAGAGGTAGATTATATTCTGGAATAACACATAGGCTACTTTAATCGATATCACGCGGGCGAAGCCGCGGGCGACAGCTAGTAATCCAATTAGTATCCTATTATGATTCTGTCAAAGCGGCCGTTTACCCCTGATCAAACTAAGAATTATCACAACCGCTACAGTTTTAAATTTTCACAATACAGTGCAAACGGAAGCATTGTTATTAAATCATCCGATAAATTCCATACACCGTGCCAGATATCGGTGCTTTACACAATAATCCGAGCCTCGCTATCAATTTTCCGTATCAAGGCAATAAATGGGAAGCAGATTAACAAATAATATCTATCGAGTCATACAAATAATGTCAGTTATGGAGTGCTCAGGCGACTTTTGCCCACGGAAGACAAAACAAGCTGGCGAATAATAATCCTTACTTATATAATATTGTAAAAGCGAAAGTGAGTTTGTTTATTTGTTACGTCTTTACGCCTAAATGACTAAACCGATTTTGATGAATGTTGGTACAGAGATAGTTGGGACCCAGGAGAAGGACATAAGCTAACTTTTTTAAAAGAGGTAAGAAAAGGGAAAACTTAGCTTTGCTATTACAATAAATAAGGCGCAAGGGCAAAAACTACAGGTAGTAGGTACCTGCAAATCAGGAAAGGGGAACTGTGTTACGCCAAATGACACGGCCAGAACTTGTATAGAGCAATACCCTAACAAAAAAATATTCATGTACATTAATGTACAGTATGTCATTTTAAAGCTCACATGCAGGGCATATATAGACAATAGGTAATATTTTATCATTAGAGAATAGGCGAGAGACACTATAAATAGGAAACAAAAAAAGCGCCTTAACATTTGAATAGCAATGATCAAACATTCAGAGTTTTGTAGGCGTAACTAAACGAGAAATACTATTCAGACGCAATTTAGTAAATAGGCTAGGCCATTCATTAAACGGCTAATTCCACAAGAAAGGTTAAAGATGTGTTGGTACGACGACAGCATACAACAGCAATCGTGCTATTTTACAAGAAAACAGCGTCAAGCTTAGCGCTGCCGTAGCGACAAGTTTCATAGACAGTCGTCTGGAGTCGTCGCTGCGCTCAAAGCTCACTTCAAGAGTGAAATGAATAGTAGTGTAATGTAAGTAAAATAATAGTAAAGTAGTGTTAGATGGTTCCGGAAATCCAGGTTCATTTTCCTGTAGTACTTCAAAATAATTGTCGATTGGCTCGCATCGATCAGAAATGAAATCATGATTGCAGATTTATCCTCCGATCCTGTAAGGATGATTGTCATTTTTAGCTTTGCCTTTTAAATTAATAAAAATGTTACAGGCAATTTAATAAATGTGTGCTTTTTTTCTGGATACCCACATATTTGTAAAACGTAATTTAAACTAACAAGTCCAATAAGTACAGCAGAATATTAATATGAGAAGCGTAAACGATATTTTGTGGTCTAGTTGCAATAGTAACAAAGTACTATAATACGTGATAAAATCAACGCAAGACGACAATGTAAATGTCAATCAATGCAATGTCAGAATATAAAACCACACAATCAATGAACAAACATACATATTTTTTGCATTTTCTCTCGCCTATTTTTGGGTAATGTAATTAATGCGATTATTTTTTATTTATTTAAAAAGGAATGTTCATATATTAATCATTACTGTGCATTATCAGGGCAGGATCTGGCCATGTCCTTTAAAGCAAACGAAGCCGCGGGCAAAAGCTATTATATTATAATACATGGAGAGGCACCGCTGTCTAGCTCTTTTGGCATATAGTCGTGTTGATTAGACCTTACATTCCTTGAGTATTATAAAAAAAACCGACTAAAGTGCGAGTCGAAATCGCCCACCGAGGGTTCCGGACAGTAGCTCACCGTCCGTCCGTCTCTTGACAACAGGCCGTGTATACGGCGCGTTCGTGTTTCACGCGCGCCTCAAAGAGATGACAGCAAAGCAGAGGGGCTTACCAGGGCCTCCGCCTGCCGGGGTTGTTCGAAAGAGATACCGCGGCCCCGGAACGCAAAGAGCAATAGAAGGAACATGGGTGGGTTTTAGTCAGTAAAAGTCTGACATGCCCCCCCGCTCCGCCCAGAGCGGGGGAAGTCATTAGATGATTTCCCACCCGAAAAAAAGGGGGTTCTGGGATTATGTTTTCCTTAATGAAAACAGAAAAATATAAACCAGAGCGGACCGTGCGTAACCAGAGCGGAGGAAGTTATTTGATGATTTTCCACCCCAAAAAAAAGGGTTACGTACAAAATTGCGAAATAAACTACCATATCTTTTGAATGCGTAGATTTAGAGGGTTGATTTTGTTGCAGCTCCCAGGGACCACAGACTTTTATATTTTGTCTTAATTCAACTTCGCATTCCCGAGATAAAGGGTACTGACAGAAGGACAACTAAGTGATCCATTAAGCGTTCCGTTTTTCCATTTAATGTACGAAACCCAACGAACTAGGATATAAGCCATTTAAGTTACAACCTTAGCCCTCAGCATAACTAGAATCTCAATAATTTTGTAAAGACGAGAGTTTGTAGGTATGTGTGTGTGTGTATGTTTGTTACTCTTAGAGCTCAAACAGCTTTACGGATTTGGATGGACTGTGGTATATGAGTAGCTGCCCTGGATTAACACATGGGTGACTTTTTATTCCCGTCTAAGCGGGGTGAACATTACATACATACTACAAATCGGAAATTTGACAGTTCAGAACATTCAGTCAGATACAAAACTTGTATGTAGTATGCCAGCTATTGTCTGATACTTGTTTTATGCATGGCTAATAAAACACCTAACTGATTGTGACATCGTGAAAATGGTATTTAACTCTGAATTTTTTTTTAATCAACTATCTGTAGGGCATACAAATATTTGTTCCGTGCGTGGATCGAACCCGTGACACGCAGCGCAGCATTCAATCGCTCATCCACTGCGCCAGCCATGTCGTCAATAAGTTTTAGAAGAAAACTTGTTTTTATTGTTACCAGCTATCGATTAATCTAAAGGTTTAATACACGGCCGCCATTTAAAAAAAAAACAAAATGGTGGCAATTGTCTCTCGCCACGATTCATATAAAAAAGCTTTCAACCCCTATGAGAACACAATTAATATAACCTCAACGACAAAATTCCCTCGTTTACGCAAACCATTAAATAGGAAACGAATAAACAAATAAACGGTATCAACTTCAATAAATGAACATCGAACAAGCGAATAAACAATTATCTGAGATTCTATCAGTAACGCATCGTTCCAGTTAATGCAGAGTGCATTCCGGTGTCCGGGCGGCGCGCGGCGGCGGTCAATATAGACTTTATTTTCAAAGCTACTACAGCTCGTTAGCATTTTATATTGGATTTTCGTTTTATAGACTGTAGTAAGAAGGAACGAAAATCCTTACTAATATTATAAAAGCGAAAGTGAGTTTGTTTTTTTGTTACCTCTTCACGCTTTAATGGCTTAACCGATTTTGATGAATTTTGGTACAGAGATAGTTGGGAACCAGGAGACGGACATAGGCTAATTTTATTTTAAGTTGTATGTGAGGGAGAAAGAGGGAAGAAAAGGGAAAACTTGGCGTTGCTATTACAAATCAATAAGGCGCAAGGGGAACCGTGTTACCGAATTTAACGCGAGCGAAGCCGCGGGCAAAAGCTAGTGTTTATATATTTTAACTAGCTGTGTCCAAAGGTTTTACCTGTTGTATAGCTTCTTAGTGTCATAGCGTAATGAATCCTTACTAATATTATAAAAGCGAAAGTGAGTTTGTTTGTTTGTTACCTCTTCACGCTTTAATGGCTTAACCGATTTTGATGAATTTTGGTACAGAGATAGTTGGGAACCAGGAGACGGACATAGGAAATTTTTTTTATGAGGGAGAAAGAGGGAAGTAAAGGGAAGACTTAGCTTTGCTATTACAAATCAATAAGGCGCAAGGGCACCTGCAAATCAGGAAGGGCGAACTGTGTTACTCCAAATTTACCGCGAGCGAAGCCGCGGGCAAAAGCTAGTAGTCTATAAATTTTGTGAAATGCCTATGCAAAAATTCGCATTCTCACACACAAAATTTGCCACCTTGTTTCAACCTACTTTTTTGCAGATGGGCGGTATCTCTTCCGAACAACTCGCAACCCTAGCAGGCAGTGGCCCTAACAAGCCACTATATACACTAAAGAACAACAACATAGATATACCAAACAAAAATAAACTAGCAAATTCACAATTTGTAAACTAGCGCTTTGAAATAAACTGCAATTTCGCGCTACTAATCCTGAAGCGCTGAATCAAGCGGCCAACTAAAGCTTTTTAGCACGAACCAAATTTCCCTTGCAAATAATTCCCGCTCTAAATAACTTGCTGGATTCGAAATTTCCATTTCTATTGGTGGATAGATCTTTTCTCTTATTGGATAAGGTTTTTGTGAGTGTGCTGGGCGGGTTAATGGTTTTTTTAAGAGGTGATTATATGGTAATATTGTTGGTTTCAATGATGTAAGTGAAGTTCGTTCTAGCGCGGAGAGAAAAATGAATTCCAAATTTAAAAAAGTTGTGCGTGGTCATAAAAAATATATACAGTATGTTAGTTTAAACGAGGGACGTATTCAAACCCACAATAGTGCATACTTACATGATACTAATAAAAATATGAACAACAAAAATACACTAATACTTAAGTAAAAGACAGAACCATACCAAAAATTTCGCCACCTTGTTTCAACCTACTTTTTTGCAGATGGGCGGTATCTCTTCCGAACAACTCGCAACCCTAGCAGGCAGTGGCCCTAACAAGCCACTATATACACTAAAGAACAACAACATAGATATACCAAACAAAAATAAACTAGCAAATTCACAATTTGTAAACTAGCGCTTTGAAATAAACTGCAATTTCGCGCTACTAATCCTGAAGCGCTGAATCAAGCGGCCAACTAAAGCTTTTTAGCACGAACCAAATTTCCCTTGCAAATAATTCCCGCTCTAAATAACTTGCTGGATTCGAAATTTCCATTTCTATTGGTGGATAGATCTTTTCTCTTATTGGATAAGGTTTTTGTGAGTGTGCTGGGCGGGTTAATGGTTTTTTTAAGAGGTGATTATATGGTAATATTGTTGGTTTCAATGATGTAAGTGAAGTTCGTTCTAGCGCGGAGAGAAAAATGAATTCCAAATTTAAAAAAGTTGTGCGTGGTCATAAAAAATATATACAGTATGTTAGTTTAAACGAGGGACGTATTCAAACCCACAATAGTGCATACTTACATGATACTAATAAAAATATGAACAACAAAAATACACTAATACTTAAGTAAAAGACAGAACCATACCAAAAATTTCGCATAAGTCTCGCAACGTGTATATACCCTTGCGCTAGCGATTTAATACTATCGCAGAACATGTGTGCATGTCAATGACCTTTAGGTATAATCCATTTTCCCTTCATACTTTAAACCTGGCTTAGGACGCCTTTTCGGTAGAATCGGCGCGTAGGTATTTTGCCGTGTGATTTACTTCACTGTTTACAAGTTTACTTCTCTCGCGCTCAGTGTTCATGAATAATGTATTTTATTGGACAATTACGTCAGAAATTAAGGTAATAGGTTTTTTACATATTTGGGACGAGAATCGAATACTGAATACCCTGCCTCAATAAGTCCCTCGTTTAACCTAACACTCTGTATATATATACACATCGAATTGAGAACCTCTTCGAATTTCATTCTGTCATATCATCTTCAACAATCATTTTTTGGGTCTTGACATTTTGATCACGACTAGCAGCCACAAGTGCTGAATTATTGTTTTAAAAGCTGTTGGAAATCTATAAAACCTATCTCTATGTCTTAAAATCAGTTTGTGCTTCAAAAACCACTACTAAAGATTGCAGTACTGTTTTATTGTGATATTTAGCCCTGTTAAGAGGGTCCACCTTTGGGGTTATTAAAAGAATCAGAACCTGTAGTGGCTATTCTTTATTCACCTGTCCCAACTTTCATCTTTAACCCTCGGTATGCCTGGTGGCGAGAAGTGACGCGGTATGCCTGGTGGGTTTGACAGACCCAGTTTTGGATCACTATTTCATATACATATTGCAGTAAATAAATAAAAATATTTGTTTTATAATGAAATTACATACTAATATTAGGATTAGACATAAAAAGCGTTTTACAAATCAAAATCTTTATATTTTAAATGAAAATTTGTTCCGTTTTAAACATAAAATTAAGCTTTGAGCTTTTTGTTAACAATTATTATGAATTAAAAGTAGAGAGAGCACTTTAAACAAGTCTTTTCGTTGTGGGAACGCGTCCCGGACTGAGGTAGCGGGCGGAAAGCATTGAGTAGTTCGTAACGGCCAGCTACAGCTTGCGGGTGCGCTCAGAATTCAAATTTGAATAAAATACAACGGTTTTTCTGCCGTGGTGGGTCTGACAGACCCTACCAGGCATGCCGAGGGTTAACTGCGGCCTCAGTCGCAGGGCATCAAGCGAGTATCGCATTAGTTCACCCATATTACACCAGTTATATTTAAGTCACATGTAATGAGTAAGATATCGACATCAAACAGAACCACATAGCAGCTGCTGAAAACTTTCTGATGGAAAAACCTAATGACACCTTACCCAAAACAAAAATCGAACCCACCCTATGCTTTAAAGTCGCACTTACGGCCACTTGACCAAACGCATTTAAATTATCCTACTATACAGGGTTATTTGTAAAACACTGGCAACGTCTCAAGACCATGTTACTAACATCATAATCAACAACTTTTGTTCTAGGACATTTAAACATTTATCATATTTTAGTTCATCAGATTTTACATACAAAAATAAAAATATTTAAATTGAACGCTCTAAATGTCACGAAATCTATGCGAAGCAAACGTACCTACAAGCGGCGGTGTAGGTATGTAGGTACAGCAAAATAGGGAGTTGAAATGTGTTAGATAGGACAACGAAATCTTGAAGATTTGTTTTTGGTAAATGTATAAAATTTTGTAAAAAATCATAGAACAAAAGTTGTTGTTTATGATGATTGTAATACAGTCCTGCAAGGTCGTCGGTGTTTTACAAATAACCCTGTATAATATTATAAATGCGAATGTTTGTGAGGATGGATATTTGTTACCCTATCACATCAAAACGGCTAAACGGATCTCTTTGAAATTTGACACAGAGGTAGATTATAGTCTGGAATAAAACCTAGGATTCTTTATTCGATATCACGCGGGTGATGCCGCGGGCGCCAGCTGGTAACGTATAATTTTAAACGTCACATTAAAGTGATTATTCCGTTTATTCATTTTTAATCACTTTAAAGTGAAGTTTCAAAAAAGTCATATTAAAGTAATTATTATTGTTTTCTATTGCCAAAGATAAAGTTATAATAAAAAATCTTAATAAAACGCAATCTAATACAGCTACAAAAAAGAAATGACAACAGTCAATTAGAAAAAAATAAAAAGCACGCAAATGTCAAAACAAACTGCCAATCAACAAATTATTCACAACAGCCTGAAGAAAAAAAAACCTATAATTAAAACTCTACGAATATTAATTGAAACATTCAGAAAGTCCGCATTAAAGTTTGCTCGGTCACTATTGAAAATATTGCAATTAAAAGGCACTGGTGACTTTGTGGCTTTCATTACGGCAATTAGCTTTTTTGCTGAACACTTTTATAGAGTTCGAATTAGTAATAAAACCTATTTGCTGAGCTTGTGGATTGCAAGAAGTATTTAATTGTTGCAGCTTTTGTAGAGTTGTGTTCGAGATCTTCTAAATCCTTACTAATATTATAAAAGCGAAAGTGAGTTTGTTTGTTTGTTACGCCTACATGGCTAAACCAATTTTGATGAATTTTGGTACAGAGATAGTTGGGACCCTGGAGACGGACATAGGCTATCTTTAAAAAAAAAAGATTGAGATATGAGGGAGAAAGGGGGAATAAAGAGAAAACTTAGCTTTGCTACTACAATAAATAAGGCGCTAGGGCAAAAACTACAAGTAGCAGATACCTGCAATTCTGGAAAGGGGAACTGTGTTACCCCGAATTAATCGCGAGCGGAGCCGCGGGCAGAAGCTAGTTTGAGTATAATTGTGTACCCGTCTTTTGGAACTGGTTAGGTTCCGTACCTCAAAAGGAAAAAACCAGAACCCTTATAGGATCACTTTGTTATTCGTCTGTCTTTCTGTCTGTCAAGAAGGTTTATCGCAGGAACGCATGGTTCTATGTTTACTATCCCAAGTAAAAGACGCTCCAAAAACGGATTACCATGTTCAATCAGAATCAAAATGCTTTATTTGTAAACATAGGTCAAGTTAAAAAGTGTGAGATGTAACAGATAGATCTTCTATTTTTTGCCCAGAAGCGTACAAATATATTTAACTAGCTTTTGCCCACGGCTTCGCTCGCGTTAAATTCGGGGTAACACAGTTTCCCTTTCCTGATTTGCAGGTACCTGCTACCTACCTGTAGTTTTTGCCTTTGCGCCTTATTTATTGTAATAGCAAAACTAAATTTTCCTCTTTTCTTTCCTTTTTCTCCCTCATTTCTCATTAAAAAAATAAATAAATAGCCTATGTCCGTCTTCAGGGTCCCGACTATCTCTATACCAAAATTCATCAAATTTGGTTTAGCCATTTAGGCGTGAAGAATTAACAAACAAACAAACTCACATTCGCTTTTATAATATTATAAGTAGTAAGGATTAACATGACATTAATAATCGTAAGTAGTTGAATTAAAAACCATAATATACTCAAATCTGTAGTCCGTTAGAGCTATGAAAAAATCAACCCTCTAAGGGCGGGTTGCTTCAGCTATACTTAACCCATGGGTAACAGTTAAAAATGGCGCTAACTTTCGTTAAAACGAAAAATGGGTTGTTTCACAAAATGGCGGCCTTAACGTACGTTAATAGTTACTATAACTATAACCGATGCCTTACCCATTAGTTAACGTCATTTTACGGGATATTGTTTTCGTTTTCAAAGAACTTTGCCTACGCCAAGCATTAAAACAGTATGGAGTCTCTTTGTACCTACTCGTTTTTTTTGACGATAGTTCATCTGTTGAGGATACAAATTGTGTGCAAAGTAAGACAAACGCATTTAAAGCGTTTAACTTTCAACAACGGGGTTCACAAGAATGTATTGTAAGATATCGTGTATCATAGGAAGTGGCTTTACTAATAACATGTCTTTTTGAAGATGAAATAAGTTTTTCTACAGAAACTTAAGCGTGACAATTCATTATATTATGAATTCTTAATATTTCATTAATTTTGCAAACCTATAAACCAGGTATTTGGTATTTATTTTTCTTCAATTGATTCATATTGTCGGTTTATTTTTAGAACAAAACATCCTTGTTCTTATTAATTAATGTTCTAAGGCGCAGTTTCTCAAGTTTTAAAAATTAGTACCTAGTGCGTTCTTTGTAAATAAAATACCACGAAAAGTCCAAAATATTAAGAAACAGAAGTACCTATCGTAAAGTTTAACAAATATGACCAAAAAAAAAAAAAAAAAAGTCATTTATTCAAATTAGGCTGATAATCAGCACGCACTTTTTGAACGTCAGATTACAAGAGACAGTCCCACAAAAACGCCCTGCCCTTCGCTTTTGATCGTGTTATTGTTCAGTGTATTAATTTTGGTGTGAACGTATCCATTTTGTATTTTCTCTAGTGTTTGATAAAATAACAAATAATTTAAAATTGAGAATTCTCACTTGTTTTTAAACCGTTCGCGCATTCGACAGATCAAATTTTGTCGTGAACGGTGAAGTATTACCACACTATAAAAAAACTCCCGACCATTTTTTTGGGCAAAAGTGTTGCTTTGTATTGGCAACCCGAATAACTTTGACCTTCCGTTTTTTTTGTGATGAAACAACGCTCCGTATTTAACGAACGTTAAATATCACACGTAATAGTAACTTTTAACCGTTGGTATGTAACGTTAACCGACCGTTTGAAACAACCCGCCCTAAGTCTCCGCAGTCAAAAAGTGCATATGCCCGTTTATGTAGCAAGTTCGTACGGGACCTTCGGCGCGCGAGTCTGACTCGAACTTGACCGGTTTTTAAATTTCGAAACGCTGTGTACTACTGGACTTGACATTTAATTATGCGGGCCGGTTGATATTTGTATACTTCTCGGGGCTCAAAATTTGATTATCAATTTACAGTCACCAAAAAGCAAAGTTAGTAAAAAGTTTCTTAATTTTGCGGTGACCACACCATGAAGATTTAATCACACGTTCTGTTTGTTTCAGATTGACTTTCAAAGAGATATCAAAATGAAAAAAAAACAAAGGCCTACATGGGCAACTTTTAAACGTTGAGAAAATCTGGCCGGAAACTATTAAATGGTAACTATTAAAATTAAATCGGTCCAGTGTAAGTCGAAATCGCGGCACTGAAGATCCTATACAAACGTGCGACATAAACGTCCATTTGTTTTGACTGCGTAGACTTAGAGGGTTGATTTTTACAGCTCCAGGGGGCTCTGGGTTGAGTTGAAACGCGATACCTCCAAACTTTCTGAGATAAAGGGTCATGACAGACAGACGGACTATAAAATGTAATAAGGGTTCCGTTTTTTCCTTTTAGGTACCTACTGAACCCAAAAAATATTGGTTCATGTGGGGACTGCAAGTAACAAAAGTGCCGACGATGCAAAAGGCAATGTGTCCCACGCAGTTGGTTTGGCGGCCAGTCCTTTACCCGCCGCCGCGACTAGAATACATGTTCTCGTGTGTAATGTAAGGAAGTTATGTACCCTACCTTGTAATTGTTAAATAGACTTTATATACAATCTCCGGAATTTCATTCTTCATCTTGCTTTCCAACCGCACACTTAATATGGGGTATATTAAGTGTGCGGTTGGAATGCAAGTATTGCAAATGCAACTGTTAGCAATGCAATGCACTGCAAACAGTTCACAATGTTATGAGAATGTTACAGGGTTATTTCTTAAGAATGTAAGGACAGTGTGAGTCATTACTTACTTTCCAAAAACGTTGAACAAGATAAGTCAGGAAAATTGCCCGATAAATGTGCGCTTTTAGCTTTTGCGGAGTGATCTGATAATTCAACTCCCTTAGCCACTGCTAATAGGCATCAATGCTTAAATTTTATCATCCCTTTAGAACAAACAAAGGCTTAGAACCGAGATAAACTACCACCAGTAGCCTATTATTAGAGCCCAAACATTCTACTGACCCAATAACATCCTATTGTTACCCGAACCCCATAAAAAATACCCACAGTCCCTTATTATCCTGAGACCAATAAAAAACACTCAAACTGCCGGTGTTTGTACAGCAATATGACCCTTAGACCCTGCCGTTTTCTGTTACCCTTCATATAGCTCATATACAATGTATATAAGGTTAATTTTTCTAGTGGACGTGACAGCCAAAACTATGATAAATAGCGAAAAACACCCTAGGATCCCGATTTTGATGAAAATTAAAATTGCATCATTGGATTTATAAATGATAAGTTTTTAGATATAAGTAACTTAAATCTATATTAGTTAAAGGACATTGCCACGGGGCAGGTCCCTTTTGTGCAATCGTGTGCCTGATTGGAATAATAACCAAAAAATGTTATTTATTTTTTTGTGTGCTAATTATTTTTTATACAATTTCTTTCACCCTGGGAATAAAGTTAATTATTATTAATAGTTAAACATTACATCGACATCCGTTTGATAAGTGTACAAAAAAAAGTTGCCAGAAAACAAATAACTATCGAAAATGACGTATAATGGAGTAATCGATATCAAAACAAAAAGATAATTAAAAAAATATTTTTAACAATAATTATTAAAGCTAGTTTACGTCTCAACATTTAAATGTAAGTCTCAATATTTGACAACTTCAAAGCTACTGATTTGGCATTATGTTTTCTCGACGATGAGTTAGAATGGTGTAAACCCTGTTTTTTTCATAGGTACTTATTATTGTAGCGTATTATATCTGGAATGCACGAAGACAGGTGTAGGCCAAGTATGAGTTTAATTATGTAAAATATTTAATGACGTAAACTAGTGGATATACACTGCTTATAGTCTATGCGAGTAATAGCGATGGAATATGACAACAATAGGTTGCTTATTTTCATAAGTCTATATTGTTGATTAGATGTTCATAAAAGCGATTTACACAAACATAAAAGTATTTTGGAAACGCCGTATTAACAAGAGTTTTAATCGATAAAAAAACTGAAATCGATTTACTATTTAATGGATTAAAAATAATTGATCTGGCAACATTTACTTGCGCATGTCACAGCACTTTGTTGATTCTGAGATTCGTTTCATTCGTGATTGCTTCGTTTAGATACCTACGTTGAGTTTTGAATCCCGTATTTACGTAGTTATTATTAACGATACGTAATTATGTCTACAGTATGCCTAATTATGTCTTCATTACTTTGTGCATAAACATGCTTATAGTATGGAAATCTGCATATATAGTAATAGTTATGTATACCTAGTTTATGTCAATTTGTAATTATAACCTAGATTTTTAAAACAGAAAATTAATTATATCTTCTGAACCAGGGTGAATAAATGAAAAAAGGATTCAGATTATGAAAATGCTATGTTTTTACTATTAGGTAAAATAAAATACTTCAGGGCACAAGCATTTTCCACTGGGACCGAACTTCCCTTACAAAACGGGCAATCTCCTTTAATTATTTTTCTTGTACAACTTAAATATGCATGCGGATTGTTGCAAAAATATATATTTCTTTTCGCATGTTACTCTTAGCATAAAATCCGAGTGTACAATTATTGTTGGTGAACCAATAAAATAAAAATAAAAAAAACCTTGTAACTCAAACGGCCATGTCTTTTGACTGCGTACAGTTACACTAATTGCACAAAACACAACACTGTTGATTTTTTTATCACACTGAACTGGATTTGATTATATGCTTTTAATTTCAACTCGATACCTCAACGCGTTTCCGAGATAAAACATCTTGACAGACAGACGGACAACAAAGTGATCCAATATGAGATCCCATTTTTCCTTTTGAGGTACGGTACCCTGAAACTGGAAATTCATGGCCAAAAATCGAAATCACATCCTGTATTTTAAGAGCATTTAAAAGTGTCAGTAGTATGAAGATGGACCAAATTCTGGAATTTTAAGATATACAATAAGTAAAAATGAAGAGCAAATTTTTAATCTAATATATAAAATTGTCGTGTAGCGGTGTTTGTTACCAAACTCCTTCAGAACGGCTGTACCGATTTGGGTGTAATTTTGTGTGTATTTAGAGTAGGTCTGAGAATCAGCTAACATTTATTTTTCATACCTTGTTTTCTTGCGGATGGGATCATTCATAATCATCAAATAATTTCCGCCACCTGGGCGGAGCGCGGGGGGAGTGTCAGACTTGTACTGACTAAAACCCATACATGATCCTTCCTTTGCCCTGTTTGTTCCAGTGCCGCGGTATCTCTTTCGCAAAATCCGCAACTTTCATTTCATCCATTTTAGATGATATTTTGTATTTTTCACAGCACAATCAAATGTCCTTCACCTAATAATCGCTAAACTTACATGGGCATCGCAGTGATTTCATTTGAAGAAAAGTGCATCAAGAGAAACACTTAACATAATGTTGCTTAGTGTCTCCGTCGAAATCGAGTTATAAAGCAGCAACTTATTACAAAAAATCCGTTAGCCAATCTTAATAACTATGGTAATATCCTTTTAGAGACAAAAATGTCGACATCTCTCGTAGTAAGTGCAGGGTCTCTGTGCAATTCTTTATGCAAAATTGCACCCTGTATCTACATCCACAGAAAACAATTTACTTTTATGATAATGACGACCCTTTACAGTTATGATACACAACAAAAGAATCTTTCAAAGCGATTATTCAAATAGTTCTGGAACAGACTGTCTTTTGTTTCAAACATTGTGTTGTCTTTAATCTAGTGGAAATTGATTTCCACAAGTTTTTTTGCAAACCAGCCTGTACTGTCGCAGGTTTTAACAATATTATGAAACCTTTAACAGTACCGTCCATTGCAAATTGAACTGTAAAATATCTCGGAAGAATCCTATTTACTTTGAAGCAAGCGGCCATTTCTGTACTTTGAGATATTTAGCCCACATAATATGCATACATCTAAATAAATTAGCAATAAAATTATCCCACTGTTAACGACAGGATTAAAACATTAAGTTACAAGAATTAAGTTATCAACGAAACCTGTTTTGCACAAAGGGACCAAAGATAAAGAAGATTGGCGAACTGCCAGGATTTTAAGACTACGTATAAAAATTTACAATCTTGGAAGTGTAACACGGTTGGCATTTATTGAGAAGAATTCTTCTAACTCGAGATACTAATAACGAGACGCTCGTCAAAGATCGTAAGGCATTCGGGAATATTCGGGATTGACGTAGCACAACTTGCTATTCATGGTACGGAGGGAATTATGAAATGCAAACAGTGGTCAGCTAAGGTGAACAACTGAACAGCGGTTATGCCGTATGGATACTAAAAGTCGGGTTTCGTAAGCTTTAATTAGTTTCTGCCATAGTGGCTATCTATTTCCCCAATATATAATTTAAAACGTATAAACGCTCCACACAAGGAATTTCTCCTGTATCGTAAGTGCGTTTACAAACTCACATGCACAAACAACCGGACTCACAACAACTACCTGTAGGTCATACAAATATTTGTTTCGTGCGGAGATCGACGCCGCGTCACGCAGCGAAACAATCAATCGCTGAGCCACTGCGCTACGTTTTGTGTTAGACGCTATGTTCCGCATTAGAATGTATTCGTCATTTATGTGTATATCGATTATGAACTATTTCAATGGTGAAGTTCCTACTTTGTAATATTATAAATGCGAATGTTTGTGAGCATGAATGGATGTTTGTTACTCTTTCACGTCAAAACGGTTGAACGGATCTTGATGAAATTTAGCACAGAGGTAGATTATTGTTTGAAATAACACATAGGATACACACATACGATATACTTTTTTTCGATATCATGCGGGCGAAGCCGCGGGCGCCAGCTAGTATTCAAATCTTACTTGATATAATTCTCGAGCACTAGGGTAACATGCGGCTTAAACATAAATGACGAAATGCGTTTGCACTATTAAGAACAGCCTTCTAATAAAATGTAATCGTTTCATCTAAGCCATTTTAATATTATGTAATGAACCGTTCAATAGGAATTTATTAACGTAAAACAAATGAATATCTACCGTTTATTATTGCAAAAGAATGGCGCGCTTGATTAATTTAAAACTCGTTCATTTATCTTTCAAAGTGGTTCCATTTTTCATATTTTCTAGAATGAGGTCGGTTTTATGAAGAGCCAGCTTTTGCCCGCGGCTTCGCTCGAGTTAAATTCAGGGTAATACAGTTCCCCTTTCCTGATTAGCAGGTACCTGCTACCTGTAGTTTTTGCCCTTGCGCCTTATTTATTGTAAAAGCAAAGCCAAGTTTTCTCTTTTCTTCCCTCTATCTCACAAATTTCTCACTTTAAAAAAAATAACATATGTTCGTCTCCAAAGCGCCAACTACCTCTGTACCAAAATTCATCAAAATCAGTTTGGCCATTCAAGCGTGAAGACGTAACAAACGCCCAGCGGGAGAAGTTATTTAATGATTTCCCTTCCGCAAATAAAGAGTACATCTGTATTTCTCCAGTTATGTTTTGATTTTTTAACAGATCATAGAGCTTTTAGACCAGGGTCGATAACATTTAAAACCAAAAAAAATAATAGTAGGATGATGATGATTTTCGATTGAAAATGAGGGTGCTTTTTCGATATTAATTCAATATAATGTGAAAAAATAAATATTTTTAATCAAATAAATTACAGCGTATTTGGGACATAAAAAAATAAGTTTTCACCAAATTTCGTTATAAAAAAATATTTTTTGTAAAAGATAAAAATAAAAAACCAAAAACTTGGTTTTTTGAATTTTTCACAAAAATTTTGAGGTTATGTGAAAAAAGTGTGAATGCAAAAGTTTTAGATCTTTTTATTACCTACAACTTTGCCATTTGACTTTTTTCGATAGAACTTTTAGTTTTGCCGGAAATCGAGAAAAACCCATCCCCTTCCCGACCTCAGATCGCCCGTAATTTATTTTTCCTTTTATTTTTATAATATTCCCCTCCTCTTCTAATGGGAAGAAGAGGGGAATACATCATCCTACTATTACTACTATAAGGCTTCTACCCTGGTCTATTTGCTTTTTATCAGCCAATGTTGTTTTTTCGAAAACTTTGAAGCAATATTAAATAAGCAGAAAAGATTTCAGGTACAAAATACTAGCAGCAAAACTATTCTGTACCATCCATAAGAAAACATTTATCGTATCGTTTCCATTCAAAAGAGCTTTTCAACTGTAAACCATTGCTACAAGAGAATATCTTCAATATTTTACGCCTTATCGTCTGCGGCATTTGTTTTCGAATAAAGAATGCAAAACGAAACTTCTCGAAAATTCTGGAGATGCGATGTTGCTGAGATTGCAATGCAGGTACAAATGATATAGTCTTGGTGCAAAACGACCGACTTACAACTGGGAAAATGATGAATTGTTTTAGTTAGGGATGCATTTCTAAAAGTGGCAACATCTTCTTTGTAATTATAATAGTATAAGTATATTATTGCCCGTGGCTTAAACCACATAAATTTATTCGTAAAATATAGCATTAAACTGTCGTGTTTTATAAAAATCTGTCAAGGTTTTTTTGCAACAATGAGTATCAGATAACCATACATCCAACCATCCATTCATCCATACAACGATCCACTAATACTTACTAACTTTCATGTTCATACGATTGAGTTTTTTTTTGTATTATTGATTTATGCATTTTTTAAAAGTAAAGTTTAATTTTATGTTAATGACAAAAAATGTTGCAATACAGAATATGGTGCAATTCGTCAGTAATCAATTTAGTGCATGTTAAAATGAAAGTATCAGTCTGAAAACAAAAAAAGTTAAGCAGTTAATAATTTGGCAGGTATTTGTGACGTCGCCATTTTGTACAACGCACCCTTAAAAAGAACATTGGATATTTATCGCAGAGGAAATTAGACATTTCCTTGAATGTTTTACTTTGTGTTTTTCCTGTATCGGAATGTTTAAAATGTCTTCCTGGTTTTAAGTTATTTATTAATGAGAAAAGGAAACGTAATTTTTCAGATGAATAAGTAGATAAAATCCCCGGGTAGGGCAGAGGTGTGACCCGTGTAGTTCGGCCGCATTTCGCTTGTTTTTTTTTTATAAAAGCGTTGCCCCACACTAGGAATTTCTTCTGTATCTTGGGTGCGTTTACAAACATTTATACTCACATACACAAACAGCCAGACCCAGTAACTACCTGCCGGTCATACAAATATTTGTTCCGTGCAGGGATCGAACCCGCGACACGCAGCGCAGCAGTCGATTGCTCAACCACTGCGCCAACCGTGTCGTAATAGTGTCGTCAGGTCATTGTGCGGACTATTATATAGGCAACACACCCTTCAAAAACCTCAAAATAAAAAAAAATATACCGTAATTTAATTAAAATTTATTTTTGGATTTTATACCGTAATCGCGTACCTACAGTAATGTAGCTCAAACATACATTCCGAACTAACGAACTAGTACCAAAAATACGACTCTCGACCTCAGTGTTGCTTTTAGGCAACACTCCCTATTAAATTAAAGTGAATCTTTTATTACATCGTCTCAATTCTTGTCGTCTGTGTGTTGCATGTCGCGTGACAGTCGGCCGTGGAGTAGGGACGTCTATCGTAAATGCCTTTATTGTGAAAAAAACGTTTCACTTTTACCGTGGTTTCATAAAACCACACAATCCTTTTATTGTTTTTTTGTAAATATTATAAAACCTAGAACAACGGCGTATAATCATATCAGGTACTTAAACACACACATACATTTTTCCTAAATATGTGAGTCGAGGCTACGCCATTAACGCGACATAAATCCAGACAGTGGACACACTGGTCACATCACGTAGAAAATAACAAAACAAAACAAACGAATACAAAGGCTCTTCTTTTCTCACTAACTTAATAAATCTGTGTTAACATCATGCTAGCTAGTGCATTCGTGTACCAGTTCTTATCTTAATGCACTCGTCTTCATTGTTTTAGCGCGAGGACTAAGCTAATTAACTACGCGACTCCCTGTGGACGGTGAGCAATGGGTAGCTCACCACCCGGCCGTCTAGTGACGACAGGCGTTTTCGTGTTCCACGCGCGCCTCTAAGAGATGGCAAAGCAGAGGGGCCTGCCAGGGGTTGTTCGAAAGAGATACCGCGGCCCTGGAACACAAAGGCCAAAAGAAGGAACATGGATTGGCTTAAGTCAAAGTCTGACACTCCCCTCCGCTTCGCCCAGACCGCGAAAAGTTATTCAATGTTTTCCTAACTGGAAAAAAAGGGATTATTAACAATCTCCTTTAGATCTCAGTATTATTATCTTGCCGCCATGCTACTTTAATAGTTTATTTATGAAGTTGTCGTTCTACAATACTCAAACTCAGGAATATATTTACAATAAGTAGGCAGATTTGCCTAAGAAATAAAATTTCTACAAATTACTAATTATTTATATTTCCCCAATAAATTATTTGACACTTAAAGATTTTTTAATTCGGACCAGTTAGTTCCTAGGATTAGCGCCAAACAATGTTTCCAGCTTTATAAATATCTACATTTATTTAGGTGCATCCTTGCGTCACTTAAAATGAGAACTAAGCAGTAAGCAGCTTACCTCTTTTAGACACAACAAACGTTGCATAAGTGCATTGTATTTGCATGGAAATTATTTCGTTGTGAATTTCAGGGCTTATTTCCAAGTTAGGCAGGACGGGACGGTACTAAGCTAAAATAAAACTTCCTACTAATTAAATTCGACTCAATTTTGGATGCATTTGGAACCTCTTCTAGTTTTGTAATACCCAGAACGATACACAAAGTCACACTGTAACGTCCAGAGAGTTAAGATAAGATTACAGTGTGCTAGAATAGAATAGAACTAACTATTTTCAAGCACACTTCAGGGTTATTTTTTGCGGATTGGAAATCATCAAATAACTTCCTCCGCTCCAGGCGGAGCGGGGGGAGCAGTTACTGACTTAAACCCACTCATGTTCCTTTTTTTGCCCTTTATGTTTCGGGGCCCGCAAAACCCGCAACCCCGGCAGGCGGTGGTCCTGGCAGGCCCCTCTGCTCTTTAGGCGCGCGTGGAATACGAACGCACCGTCGACAGGGCCTTTCGTTGCTTGACGGATGGACGGTAAGATACCCATTGCTCACCGGCCACAGACCCGCATCTACAGTGACTGGGAGTCGTCTCGCGGCGTCCGACGCCCGGAGTGTCTCCCGCGGTGGCTAGGTTGGTTTGAGGTTCTCTCTATCAAACGTCCGACCACCTCTTACGCTTAGTATAAATTCTTCGCAAAAGTAGGTGATCGCTTCTCATTCCTTCTCGCTCTGGACCATTGACGAAATCAGGACCGGACACATTTTTAGGGTTTCGTTGCCAGATGGTAGAAACGGAACCCTTATTGATTTACCCTGACCGTCTATTGTGTATGTCCGTATGACACAGTCATTTCACTCCAAGACTATTGGCACCTTATAGTTGAAATTTGGAGGGTAAATGCTTTGTTTGACACAAATATGATGCGAAATTATCCAAAAACAAGCGCGAATCCCACTTGCACTTATTTTGTTTCACATTTTCGAAATTTGTCCTCGATGCATTATAGTTTATGCGGCATTTATATTGTAACATCCTACTATGTATATATTCTTAGACGTTTCCATTTCCAACCTACCCGCTCCGAGTGAAAGTGCATAAAAAGGCATGGCGTGCTGTCAACGGGCTCTTTTCTACTTGGCTTCCGAAGGCGACGGACCCTATTCTTCCCACCCGTCCCTTGCAAGAGCCAGCCCGCGCTGCTGAGCCAGTAAGTCCAAATCAGCCCTTAAATAATATCACTCAGATCCAGCTTGTCCCTTGCTGTCCCTCAGCGACGCCCTAAGCCGAGGGTCGTACCCCACAGGGGGTGCCCCTAGCGTGTAGTCGCTTAGTTTATAAGTTTATACCCTGGCTGGAGGTCTTAATTTTAAGGCATCCACAGGATTCGCCCGGTTAAGCAGACGACAACCTCCTTGGTTGAACTGCGAGATGCCATTCCTAAAAAAAAAAAAAAAGGGCCCTATTCTAAGGACGTTGAGTGTTGATTAGGGTCATGATATATAATTCTGTTGTATTTATTATTTACGTACGTGCTTGACATTGTTAAAGATAATTTGTAAGAAATATAACTTTTAGGTTATAAGTGATTTGTTTTTTTTTTTAAGATAATCCGCTTCTGCTCCCTAAGAATACATATAAATGCGAATTTTTGTGAGGATGGATGTATGGATGTTTGTTACTCTTTCATGTCAAATCGGTTAAACGGATCTTGATGAAATTTGGCACAGAAGTAGATCATTACGCGGGCGAAGCCGCGGGCGCCATCTGGTTTGCCAATAAAGAAAATAAAATAGCAGGCACGGCCAAATACACCAACCTTCATACGCCTTAACGAAAAATAAACAAACTAAATCTATCCCAAAAGAAACAGTACTATAATCCCTAGTCTTCCCGAAACAATTGGAACCACGGAATAGCCTTTGTCGACAAATCGTTCTCTTTAAAGGCGCTCCCTCACTGGAGCATTCGTCTGTAATGTAACAAACGGCGATGCGATTTTGAGCTCTATGTTACAAATAGACGCTCCAACTAAATGAACATTTTCCTGTAACATTGACAGGTTCAAGAATCTATTATAGGGGTATGAAGATATCACGTCGGAGTCACCAGTGATATAGCGGGACTTCTAAAATCACTACAGCGCCATCTATCGCCCAAAATTCACGTCAAGGTTAATAGTATAGAGGTTTAAGAACAGATTGTTAAGTTCTTCATATCTTATAGAAAAGGGATCATCCTACAAGCAGACGAGTGTAGTGTCCGGTGGGCATAGTTTATTTATTTTTTTATTTATTTATTTATTAAACTTTGTGCACATGTAAAAAAACACTGTACAAAGGCGGACTTAATGCCTTAGGCATTTTCTACCAGTCTACCTTAGGGTGATGCAGAGAGAAAACATAGTAGGTGCACGGTGCAAAACAGAGAGGATTCGAAAAATAATAATATTTACAATTAAAATATAATGATAAATACTTATATAAATACATACAAAAAAAAACAATGAAATGAGAGTTAAAAATACAAAGATACATGAAGAAAAACTACAACAATTTAATTAGGAGACGAATCTGCCAGCTTCTTAAGCAAATGTTCCCGAGCTTTTATTTTGAAAGTAAACCGATTGGTGGCCATCCTGGTATTCAGAGGGAGCGCATTCTAAAGAAAGACCGCCTGGATAGGGAAAGAAGCTTTAAGAAAACCAGAGCGGTGAGAAGGACATCGCAGAAGGCGATTATGGGAGGAACGAAGATTCTTACTGTGCGCAGAGCATAAATATTGAAAATGTGAAGTTAGATAAGAAGGGGATGTGGGTTTATTGAGTAGAGAAAAGAGTGTAGTCAAGGCCCTTAACTGTCTGTCGGATGGGCAACCATTTTAAAAGTGAACGATATGCGGACACATGGTCATACTTACGAAGATTAAATACGAATCGAATGCAGTTATTCAGAAGTCGGTCAAGTTTGTTGAGTAGATCTGCATTCAGGTCATAGTAACACACATCACCGTAGTCAATTAAGGGGAAGATAAGGGACTGAACAAGCGTTGCCTTTATGTGTGATGGGAGAATATTCTTCAATCGGTAAAGCGCACGTAACGTTCCGGTGACTCTCTTGCTCACAGTAGCGACCTGCTTACGCCAGTCAAGGCAAGTGCCCACATACAATCCCAGATCCTTAACGTCGGAGCTAAGCGGAATGACTATGCCGTCAAAGATAATCGGAGGCACTGACAAACTATTCAGCCTTCTCACGCTATGGGGGCTTCCAACAATAACAGCCTGACATTTTGTTGGGTTTACCGCCACCCCGAAACGATCAGACCAGTTTTTAACAACTGCTAAATCCCGATTTAACTCAACAATCGCATCCGGTACGTTGTCAACACTTGCCTGACAGTAAAGCTGTAAGTCGTCAACGTAAAGATGATACGAACACTGAAGCTGGGTAGTTATGAGGTCTATAAAAATAGAGAACAAAAGTGGGGATAAAATGCCGCCTTGAGGGACGCCAGTTACCAAATTACACCAGCTGGAAGAAGATTCTCCAGCGAGAACTGACTGTTGACGTCCCCGAAGATAGGATGAAAACCATTCCAAAACCTCGTGAGAGACCATGAGATAGGAGAGGATTGATAAAAGTTTATTAGCGAGAATAAGAATTTTGATGTTGGCTTTTAATTTTGTTTCAAAGATGGCGCTGTATTAGTTTTTGTACCACGCTAAATAAATAAAATTGACGGCATGAGCGATCGACTGCTACACTGCGTGTCGCGGGTTCGAACCCCGCAAGGAACAAATATTTGTATGACCTACAGGTAGCTGTTTCGGGTCTGGCTGTTTGTGCATGTGAGTTTAAATGGTTGTAAAGGCACCCACACGGTACAAGAGAAATTCCAGTATTTTACATGGAGCACGATGGGGTAACTGTGTGGAAACTGGGTTATGGAGTAACCTCCAGAACCCAGTTAGTACTAGGTAATGCCCTGACAAGACTGGTTTTCAGTTTCAGACCACTGACCACTTGAAGCAATTGTCGAAGATCTTCAAACAACAGCCGGGAACAACAGCTGATGCCACCAAGGCGTTGATTTAAACGAATTAGCGCCATACTCTGCTCTTAATAATGCAATGCTTGAACCTGAACTAAAATTACACCCAAATGGTCTTCGTGAGGGAGCACCTTAAATCCGACGATTGTCATTCAAGCGACGCGCGTCTTATCGCGAGAAACGTTTGAGTTCACAACGTAAGTCCCTAAAATATTTTACTGTCTCAGATTTGTTCACAGAAATATAAATATACTCTTTGTAAGATGTACAGTCCTCGAAATTGGGTTTTGGTTTATGTGGAGTGTGAAGTTTGTGGTGATAAGGGATTTTTTGTCCATTTGTTTTTTTTTTTTGGAACGTTTTGTGAACTAGTATAGCTATTTAAAAATATAAAAAATTGTATAAGTCCAGTTAGTGTACTGAATTCGACAGTATTTGATAACAATCAATAAAAAGAATATTAAGTTAGTGAAGATCATCCATGATCTGTTAGTAGATAAGTGCTACTACTCTATAAAAGACTTCTTATTGGACAAACTAATTCCCCTCAGTCATGATGTGTTCAGTAGCCTGTTTGATCTGTAACCTAATTTAGCTTAATTAGTTGTTATTTTTATCTTTTACTTTTTTGTAAAATATTAATAACTAGCTCGGGCCCGCGGCTTAGCCCGCGTGATATCGAAAAAAATGTATCCTATAATATGTTAATCCAGACTATAATCTTATATTATTATTTATATTTATCTTTTTATGCTTAGCTTATTTCTTTTGCACTATGGTCCTAGTTTATCACCTGTGACTTCTTCACTGCACGTGTAAGCGGGCACACCCTTTAGACTGGTGAATTTATTATTTAGACTTGGGTATTTTTTTGTTTTTATATATAATTGGTGTTTGCTAGCTGACAAGTGACAATGAATGAATAATTTCTTATTTTTTTATAATTTTTTGTCATAATATAAATTGTATAAAATCTGGTTCTTCTAACCTGACAGACAGATGTGTTGCTGGGGAGTTTGTTCCGCCACTTCTTCTTCCCAGCTAAAACACTAGGAAGTGGCGAAGGGCAGGGCGTTTTTGTGGGACTGTCTCTTGTAATGTGACGTTCAAAAAGTGCTGATTATCAGCCTAATTTGAATAAATGACTTTTGACTTTGACTTTGACTTTGACCTCTGTGCCAAATTTCATCAAGATCCGGTCATTCGTTTTGACGTGAAAGAGTAACAAACATCCATAATTCATACATCCATCCTCACAAATATTCGCATTTATAATATTAGTAAGTAAGCTAAGATAAGAAGTAAGGTTTTAGATAGATAGTCCTACAGATTACAAACAGTAGTATATGTTTTAGTTTTAGTACAAGTTTTAGTAGCACTTTGGTAAATGTTGTTTTGAACTAAGACATATGGAAGCGTTTCAAAATAATTTTCACGAAACTTGTCGAACGAAAAATCACTGCAACCTATTGGACACTCGTTGTCGATACTAGATAGCGTCCTTAGCAGAAAACATCTAATGAAATACCTTCAATAAGTTTTCCTGTTATTATAGATGTTATTTTTCTTTTGACATTTTAAGGTATTGATATTAATTCCTTTCGAAACTGCAACAATTAATTTTTAAAGGACTACTAAAGAGGAGGAAGTTCTCAATTCGGATGTTTATATTTTCGTTATGTTTGTTCGCGCATAACTTTGTCGCTTGCCGACTGATTTCAAAAATTATCTATTGTAGGTTATTCTTGCACTCGAGACTACTCCCGGCCACCGTAGACCGCCCGTTCATCTAGTGTCGACAGGCCGTGTCATAGGCGCGTTCGTGATCCACACGCGCCTCAAAGAGATGTCAGTAAAGCAGAGGCCAGGGCCACTGCCTGCCAGAGTTGCAGGTTGTTCGAATGAGATACCGCGGCCCCAGAACACAAAGGGCAAAAGAAGGAACATGGATGGATGTTAGTCAGTACAAGTCTGACACTCCCTTGCACTCAAAGTGGGAGAAGTTATTGGTTTTTCGTTCAGTAAGGTTGTGTTGTACGTACGAAACCCAATCAAGTTATACACATCCAGTTTATGTTGATCTCTCTTTGTACCGAAAGTCTATACAAATCGAAGACAAGTTATACTGAAATTTTATAGCTTTTTTATGGATGGGAAATCATCAACATCCAGTGTTGCATTCAGTGTTAGACTTTTACTGACTAAAACCCACCCATCTTCCTTCTTTTGCACTTTATGTTGCAGGGCCGCGGTATCTCTTTCGAACAACACGCAACCCCCGGAAAATATATAGGTCGATATGTCACCGAGCATTCCTATAGAAACATACACACGGTTGACGACACGGTTGGAGCAGTGGCTTCGCGGGTTCGATCCCCGCACGGAATATATATTTGTTTGACCTGTAGATAATTGTTCCGGGTCTGGCTGTTTGTGTTTGTGAGTTTAAATGTTTGTAAACGCACCCACGATACAAGAGAAATTCCTAGTATGGGTCAACGTTTTATAAAAAAAAAACACCTTACCTGTTTTGTTTTCATATTTGAATAGCCTTTAAAAAACAAACAAAGCAAAAACGTCTTCGAGCTTGTGGATAAGTGTTTTCTCGTATCATCACAGCATTTCTTGAAGAAGCACTTTCAAAGATAATTTTCGAACAACAATTTGTTGTCGTCATAATGTGACATTGTCATGATACTGTAGATGTTTCTTCCCGCCATTTTGTGAGTAGTCATGGTAAACAAAACATCTCCCTTATGATATGAGGTGGAAGGGTTGAACCTAAGGTGCTCTGTCGCTTAAATCCTAACTTAATATTATAAAAGCGAAAGTGAGTTTGTTTGTTACGTCTTCACGCCTAAATGGCCAAACCAATTTTGATGAATTTTTGGTACAGAGATTGTTGGGACCCTGGACGAAGGCTAAAAATAAGTGAGAAAAAGGGGAGAAAGACGGAAGAAAAGGGGAGAGAAACATATTTTTTTTTCGATCATTACGCGGGTTAAAGTTAGCGTTAGCTCAAAGTAACTATGCCACTCGGATGAAGTCGTGGGCGGAAGCTTAGTAATCTTATAATTAAAAAACCGGCCAAAAGCGAGTCAGACTCGCGACATAAACGGCCATATCATTGGACTGCATAGTCTTTGGGTGTTGACTTTTTCACAGCTCTTAAATATAATAAAACAGCTCCATGACTTGGTTATATGGTTCTAATTTCAACTCGATACCACTATGCGTTCCCGAGATAGAGGGTTTTGACAGACAGATAGACAGACGGATAACAAAGTGATCCAATAAGAGTTCCGTTTTTACCTTTTGAGGCAAGGAGCCCTAAAAAGCTTAAAAAACGCTCTCGCGTATGATTCTAATTAATTCGCCATCTTTAGAACTCCACCATATCGGATTTAGAATGGCGTCACTTAACTAAAAATTGTTCAGCTCAACCATAAATATGGAAGTTGGTCTAATATAACTTCTAAGATTGTTTTACATAGTTACTAACTTCTGAAAATAAAAATAATGCAAGACAAATACATAACCTCCTTCTTTGTAGAAGTCGGTTATAAAACACATTTGTTACAACCCACCCTTTCAATAAAACGTGCAACATTAATGTTGGATACGATAAATTGTTATTATTAAAGCGTGTCCAATTCGGGACACCGTATAAAGTGGACATTACAACCCCATATCACTCGTTTGGGTATAAAATAAAAGAGGAGCGATTGTGGGCTTGTTACACGACATAGTTTACGAGCCATGAAACATAAAATAAAATGAACAAGGGATACTTTTTTACGCGTATAGTTACTTATCCGGAATTTGTTGCTGTTGGTCGTTCTTCAAAAGAGGAGCTCGTGGCTAAATAGGTAATAGCAGCCGCTCAGGTCGATCTTTAGGTTAAGTCGCGCTTGCCAGGTTGGTCTGTGGATGGGTGACCGAGTTCCCTCCGTGCTTCAGAAAGCACGTTAAGCTGTTGGTCCCGGCTGTCATTTGTAGATCTTTGACAGTCGTTACAGATAGTCAGTGTCCCGAAAGTCTGACAACCCGTCTTACCAAGAGGTATGGTATTACCCAGTACTAACTGGGTTATGGAGGTCAGATAGACAGTCGCTCCATGTAAAACACTGATATTCAGCTGCATCCGGTTAGACTGGAAGCCGATCCCAACATAGTTGGGAAGAGGCTAGGCATAATTATGATGGTTCCGTACTTCAAAAGTAAAAAAAAACTCTAGAACTCTTTTTGGATCACTTTTTTTTCTTTATGTCTGTCAAGACATTTTATCTCGGGAACGCGTGAAAGGTATCGAGTTGAAATTAAAACCATTTATTAAATTGATTTATTTAGGTTAGCCAACAATTGTTTACACATTACATTTCATTTAAAATTACACGTGATACATTTGTAACTGCAACAATTACTTTTAGGCTAACACACCACAATCACAAATTTATTTATATTATACATTTTTAAATAAATATATTTATTAATATGTTTTGATCATTAAAAGAATTATCTAACTTATAAATAAATAAAAAAATGGAGTAAAAAAATTGTCCTCAATGCTGTCAGTTGGCAATATCCTCGACAACGTCCTAAACTGGCCGCTTTGCCACGTTGTATGGCAACGCTAAACGTTCTAAACTGGCCGCGTTGCCACGTTGTATGGCAACGTTAAGCCTTTTGGCTCTCCTGTAAGCTTTTATATTAATAATTATGTAATATTAATACTCAAATCTATAGTCCCTTGAAGTTGTAAAAAAAACAAACTGCTAAGTCAAACCTAATAAAAACAAAAGATGCAAGATTCAATTAAGGCGCACAACTATTGAGATACCGTTTACCTAAAGTGATGATAAGTACAATTTTCAGAAATATTCTTAGCTAGCTTTGCCCGCGGCTTTGCTTGCGTTAAATTCGGGGTAACACTGTTTCCCTTTCCTGATTTGCAGGTACCTGCTACCTGCAGTTTTTGCCCTAGCGCCTTATTTATAGTAATATCAAAGCTTGTTTTCCCCTTTTCTTCCCTCTTTCTCCCTTATTACTCACTTTAAAAAAAATAGTCTATGTTCGTCTCCAGGGATAACCAACTATCTCTGTTTAGCCATTAACGTAGACGAAGACGTAACAAACAAACAAACTTACTTTCGCTTTTATAATATTAGTAAGGATTAGTACATTGAGTCTATGCAACGCAAAGATAATAAGTGAGCACGATAAACTCCCAACCATTAGGGCAACGTCGAGTCAATGAAATTACATAGTACAGTTTCAGATTAAAAGAAGGGGGATAAAAACTCCGTATTTTAAAATAAGAATAATATTCCTGCCAACTGGTCTACCAGTTTTAAATTTACTGCTTTAGCCATTTGCCTTTTTACACCTCTTCCCGCTTAATGTAAGCCAGCGTTGTTGGGAATTTCGTTAAGCTTTTTTGCCCGACAATTACGGAGTATCAGGCGGAATTAACTCTTTCCCTCCGAATTTGTGTTTAAATTACATTTTTAAATACAAAATTTAATGGCCTGTTCTTTTTTTGTTTCCGTACGTACGAATGACTAACCAACACACATATCCAAAGAATTGTAATACTTGTAATTGATTTGTAATTTCTGTTAAAGTTCTCGTTTTTATTTATTTTTTAATTGTATTTATTAGTTTATTTGATATGTATATGTGTATTAGTATCCGTATAATAATAGAATACGTTTTCGTTAACAAATAGTTTTAGATATATATATATATATTTTATATAATTTTTGTACCCTATCACAATGTTGTCGTATTTTACCCAAAGGTTGACTGGTAGAGAATGCCTTATGGCATTAAGTCCGCCTATGTACCACTATTGTACATGAAGTTTAAATAAATAAATAAATTTGTTTCTCAATCGGGAAAGTATTATTGAATCACTAGCTGACGCCCGTGGCTTCACCCGCGTGATATCGAAAAAAAATTATCCTATGTGTTATTCCAGACTATAATCTACTTACCTCTGTACTGTAAGAGGTTTTATAACTTAAGCAATACTGGCTAATAAAGCACAATGTTCAAATACTCAGGTCGTTTTAAATAGAGAATAGAAATGACGGCTTTGCCAGAAGTAATTTTAACTCATTTTATTTATATTTTACTATAAATAAAATGAGCTAAAATTATATTCTTTAAACTATTAGATGCGCGTTATTTAACTAGCAAATCCTTTAATCCTTACATTGTACGTATCGTTGCTTTTCGGGGTTTTGCTGCGACAAAATTTCAATACTTTGAAGTAGTATATTAGTAGGAAGTAAGATAGCTGGCGCCCGCAGCTTCGCCCGGATGATAACGAAAAGGAAAGTATTCTATGAGTTATTCCAGACTACAATCTACCTCTGTGCCAAATTTCATCAAGATCCGTTCAGCCGTTTTGACGTGACAGAGTAACAAAAATCCATACATCCTCACAGTTTATTTGTTTGTTAGCTTTGCTATTGCAATAAATAAGACGCAAGGGCAAAAACTACAAGCAGCATGTCAGGTATGACCTGCAAATCAGGAAAGGGGAACTGTGTTACCCCGAATTTAACGGGAGTGAAGAAGCGGGCAAAAGCTAGTAGACTATAAATATGAGAAGACATATTCCTAGTAGTGCTTAAGTAGGTACCTACAAGGTACAAGAAAGAAAAATATTATTAGACAAACTCAACTAATAGCTACCTATTAGGTCTAACTAAGTGTCTTCTAGAAAAAGTATACCGTTTTATTGACATTACATACAAATAACTCCCTAGCAACACATAAAAACTATGTTATTCTTATAAATGGATATTATATTACTGCTTTAATGTTTTCATATTCAGACTGTCATCAATATTACACATGAAATGTCTGTTGCTTTCAGAAAAAAACCTTATTTTTTAGGACATCTTATTATCGGTTAAAGTTCATTCACCTTTTGTCGGGGTTGCGGGTTGTTCGAAAGAGATACCGCGGCCCAGGAACACAAAGGGCAAAAGATATGGATGGGTTTTAGTCAGTAAACGTTTGACACTCACTTTCGCTCCGTCCAGAGAAGGAGAAACTATTTGATGATTTGATACGATTAAAAAAAAGAGATCATTCACCTCTGAAAATGAGGGTAAAGAAACAAGTACCTACGATTGGTATCAATTTGAACCATCTTACAAAATAATACCTACTGAATAGCAAAAACTATTTCTGAACGAAAATGTAATCTTGGACAAATGCTTTGGGCGTTTACACACGACCTCAATTTCGTTACCCATGAGAGGCTAGACAAACATGCGATAAAGTATCGAGATAATTTAAAATATCATCATCATTATCATTCTTCTGCTCTTATCTCAATTTTATATTCTTCGTAATCTTATCAGGCAGGACATAGGGCTCGAGTTACCCAATGTACCATCTCCACCAAAAAAAATTGGTTGTTTGTAAAGTAGGTTTACGATCGAGATGTTTACGTGATAACGTCTTATTGGTGATATAAGTTATCACCAGTAGTGACATCTAAAATGAAATTAAGTACTAATTTAAAGTTTTTTTTCGAGCCAAGTAACAGATGGCGCTACCATCTTTATGAAATGTCGCTTGTGAGGTTTTGGTGTGACACAAGTTTCTGAACATATCACCCGACTAAAACGATTTTAAAGACGTTATCACGTCAAAAAAGAAATACCGCGGCCCCGGAACATAAAAGGCAATAGAAGGAACATGGGTGGGTTTTAGTCAGTACACCTCTAACACTCTCCCTCGCTCCGCCCAAAGCGGGGGAAGTTATTTAATGATTACCCACCCGCAAAAAAAGGCACGTCTAATTCTTCGAATTCATATTATGTCCATTTTATAATACACTTGTTAAGGTGAAGGAAAACATCAAAAGGGAGGAGAACATGTGAACCCAAAATTGACGGGACGGTTCAAGCAGTAGTTTAAGGGATTGGCTGCAAAGCCAGGTATTGCGGTTTTGTTCCCAGAACAAATATTTTGAGACCAACAGGTAGTTAAAACCGTGAAGAGTGTTTTTCTAAACCTTTTATGTGCATATGAAGATATAGAAGGACAAAGAAGGACGGCAGGAGGAAGACATTTAATAACGATTTTCTACAAGTACAAGTTTTAAATTATTTCTGTTAGATCTGTATGAAACAGTATAGAAGTCAATCAAAGGTCCTATTAGTGCAAGAGCGATTACCGACGGCCCATCTAATCTCCACAACCCAGTTAGTACTGGGAAAAACGATACTCAATGGTAAGACTGGTTGTCTTTGGGGCAACTCTCTGCCTGTAACAACGGCTGGGTGAGTTTGTTTGTTTGTTACGTCTTCATGCCTAAATGGGTAACCGATTTTGATGAATTTTGGTACAGCGATAGTTGAGACTTTAGAAACGGACATAGGCTATTTTTTAAAGTGAGTATGAGGGAGAAATAGGAAAGAAAAGGGAAAACTTAGCTTTGCTATTACAATAAATAAAGCGCAAAGGCAAAAACTACAGGTAGCAGGTACCTGCAAATCAGGAACTGTGGTACCACGAATTTAACGCGAGTAAAGCCGCGGGAAAAAGCTAGTCATCTATAAATGACGTGCTTTCTGAGGCATCTAGAAACTCGGTATGTAATGGGTGGTCACCCATCCGAAGACCAACCTAGTTAAGCGCGACTTAACTTAAAAATCGACCGAAGCAGCTGCTATCATTTAGTCACAAGCTACTTCAGTAAACTTACCAATCCAACTAAACTACTAATCCCATTCAAAAGATGAATTTACCGAAACTTCCCAGGTACTGAACGAAGCGAGACTGATAGTAGAACTTGGTAAGACGTTCATTGAGACGGTGGCGGCGGCGCTGTTATCTTAATAACCTTATCTCAACGAACGCTTAGTAAGGGCTCACGGACAGCGGGGATTGGACGATAAATTAACGTTCGGATACGTTTAAAGGTTCTCTTTTGTTTTTTTTTCAGTCTAGTCAAATAGATGTGCATTGTGGTATTTTTGGAAGATTCCATTTGGAGGTGAAATCAAAGCATTTTATTTTACATAGGCCTACATGAGCGCTTATAGAATATCAAGAATAGAATACTATACACTGAGGCAAGTGGTAATTTAAAAACTTCGCTGATATCTGTTTGAGGCGCGCGTGGAACGCACGAGCCGTCGACATGGACTATCGTCACTAGACGGACGGACAGTGAGCTACCCATTGCTCACCGTCCACAGATCCGCGTTTACGGTAGCCGGGAGTCGTCTCGCGGCGCCCAACGCCAGGATCGTCTCCTGCGGCGGCTGGGTTGGTTTGAGGTTCTCTCCCTCAAACGTCCGACCACATCCCATTCTCTCTCGCCCGTACCATGGACTGAACCAGGGCCGGACGCGAGAGGACTTGGGTTTGAAGTCGAGACTTAAGAGTTGACAGTACCATGGTCACACTATTGAAACATCACGGCTTCTACTTAATTACTACTTTATTTTTTTAAAAGATCATGTGTTTTTAGAAAGCATCGCATTCTTCCACCTGTTTGTTATTCCAAGCACATAACCTAATTTGAACGTAACCTAAAAAATTTTGCCTTTGTTGAACGCGTCTGATTTTCTCGCTGTCTATGGGGCCTTATATTAGCTTTGGGAAGCTCCAAAATCCGGGCAAAGCTGATGTCATCTCGCAAAACGTTTGGCGAACGTCCGGATGAACCGTCTTGCCGTCTTACCGGATATTGGATGCGCCATCTATCGAACGATCCGTGTAACTAAGACTGAAAGGAATTGTTGTTTTTGATTAAGGTGACTCATTTATGTACTGGATTGCAAGAGGCTTTGTAAGTGTTGATATTTTTTTATAAAAAATAAGAGGGTGAAAATGAAGGTACGTTTTTATATATAAAATTACTAAAAAAAATGTGGCATGGTTGGCGAAGTGGCGCTGTGTCGCGGGTACGATCCCCGCACAGAAACAAATATTCTGTGACCGGCAGGTAGTTGCTGGGTCTGGCTGTTTGTGTATGTAAGTTCAAATGTTTGTAAACGCACACACGACACAGGAGAAGTAGTTCCTAGTGTGGAGCAAAGTTTTTTTTAAATTAAATGGCTCCTACCGCGATGAGCGGAGCGAAGGGAGTGGGGAATGTCAGTCTTTTATTGACTTAGACCCATCCATGTACCTTGTTTACCACTTTGTTCCGGGGCCACGGTTCTCTATCTTTTAAACATCCGGCAGCCCCTGCAGGCATAGGCCGTGACGGGCCCCTCCAATTATGCTGACATCTCTTTGAGGCGCGGAACACGAACGCACCGTCAACACAGCCCTGTCTTTAGAAGACGGACGGACGGCGAATAAACCTAACTCAGAGTCTACGAAAATGGAGGCATAAGAAAAACTTTTTCTTGAAGTTAAGGACGTTACTACTGTCAAGATGGTGCTACCACGTCAGACACGTGCCTGCTACTAGTCGAGGTTACACCGTCGTCATGTTTTCGCATGACAGCCACAACATAACATTACGCCCGTTTTCCTCGGTTGGGTAGACAGGTTATGAAGTACACCAACATTTATTTTTCTTTTGTTCTGTTTCAAGTCATTAAATAATAACAGCCGCTGGGGCTATCTTTAGGTTAAGCTGGGCTTGAATAATTTGGTTTGTGGATGGGTGATCACCAGTTACATACTGAGTTCTTTCGTGCCTAGGAAAGCACGTTAAGCTGTTGGTCCCGGCTGTCATTTGTAGATCTTTGTCAGTCGTTTTTAAAGGTATTGTTTGTAGGGTTAAAGGTTTATAGGATGTATAATGTATACATACATACAAACCTTTAAGATAACATATGCTGTTACACGAGTGAAGTCAAACACACACACCATTGGATACCGTTATCAAAACCCAAGCACACACATCGCAACAATTGCGGACACTGAAGACCAAGTAATTCTTAGTATACACAACCTTACAATTGAAGCGACATACATATAATTCTCCAAACACACAAATCAAATATAGACATAGACGTATCTTAGGGGTAAAGCAGACTAGCTACTTTTGACATCTACGATCAACGGTTAAGGCCTGTTTTGGACCGGGATTGCGAGATGTTCGAAAGAGATACCACGGCCCCGGAACATAAAGGGCAAAAGAAGGAACAGGGGTGGGTTTTAGTCAGTACAAGTCTGACACTCCCTCCCGCTCCACCCAGAGCCGGGCAAGTTATCTGATGATTTCCCAACCGAAAAAAATAACACCTGTTTTAGAAGCTTGATGCCACGTTTGTGCACACTGTAAGTGGTCATTAGTCCCGGGGCGCGGCGCGGCGATCGGGTCGCTATTTTGAAAAGTTGACGCAGAGACATAACGCTATGTCAGCGATTTCCATTCATCAATCGAACGCAGAAAGGCGCCATAACGTGATGCAGTATAATCGATACTGCATTGCGTTTGAGCGAATTGCATCTTTGAAGCAGTTGCTCTTAGTCTATCAAGACCACAAGAACACGGACTCGGATGATGTGTTCTGGGACGCATCATGCGTATGAGGCCACAAGTCGCGTCACAACGACACGGGGTATGCTCTATACAACTTCTTTCATTTGTTTTCTCTGGAGTCGCCAATGCAAGAGGGGCTTTGATTAATCGTGTTTTTTCATTTTGGGTGTCATTTTTGTAGATTTTGGGGTCACTGATAATTGACATAACTTACCCATTGATAACTAAAGGTCAAAATGAAATTAGAAAACGCGAAAAAATACAAATTTCAGGTTTTCTCCATCTTTCCCTTATTCAAATTTGACGCTTCGCCACTGCGATGCATAATCAAATCAATCGCTTTACAACTCACGATTCCGAGAACTCGAGCAGGTGATCACAGTATCGATGCAGTCGCAAAAGCCACAATCACCGTGAAAAGTAGCTAGTCTGCTTCGCCCATAACAGTGTTGCCATAAACATTGCGCAAATATACCTTCAAGGAGGTTCCCGCATTTTAGAGTGTTTCTCGCGTACTTCAGTCCTAAAGGAAGAGGCGTCAAGAGGTTGATTAAAGCCATTTTAATTTATACCGGGGATCGTAATTGCCTATACTGTGTTTCAATGATGCTATTTACATTTGGAGCAGGTTTATTGAAGTTTTAAAAATGTATTTGGAGTGACCTGTGCTCATAAGGGTGATATTTTTTACGGAGTTTTAAGGGTTTTAAGGTGGCTGAAAATGGTCAGCAGGACTATAAAAGTGTAAGAAAACATTGTAATAGGTACTTACGATACAATATTTAGCGTTGCTCGGGCACTCCTCGAGCCTCATTGCAGTTTTGTTGCTACACGGCGTAATGGAGCCAACTCCATCGCTGTACTGGCCGCACTTCCAACACTTTATAGCGCTTGAAGCGGCTACGAGGGTCAGTAGGAAGTATACGCTTGCCAGCCGCGTTGTACTCGCCATTGTCTGCAAAGAACAAAACAATAATAAGTTATGCAATTCGGCGCGACGCCCTCTTTCCTCCAAACTCTAACTCAACGCATTTATTTCGATTAGACCATTAAAGGCACTTTTAAATGTCATAATAACAAAAAATATGCTACTACAGTCCCAATCACAAGACATAATAACTTGCGAAAGAACTGTAGTTGCCCATTCCAAAGCGTAGGTCTCTTTGTAGAAGAATGGGCAAGAAACTTCATTGACACTCTTTTAAATCATATTATTTTTACAAAATCATGGATACATCATTCATGTTGAGATTATACATACATGTGAGAACGATGTAGGAAAACGAGCACATTAAGAATTTAATCTAATTCTATCTAATTTGGGCCCATTGGCTGGCTTATGCGGTCTTTTTTTTTTCGGTTAGGAAATCATCCAATGACTTCCCCCGCTCTTGGTGGAGCGGGGGGGGCATGTCAGACTTGTACTGACTAAAACCCACCCATGTTCCTTCTATTGCCCTTTACGTTCCGGGGCCGCGGTATCTCTTTCGAACAACCCGCAACCCCGGCCGGCAGGCGGAGGCTCTGGCAAGCCCCTCTGCTTTGCTGACTCTCTTAGTCCACGTTCTGCAAGTCTTCTCCTCACAGTACGAGCACTAACAGCTACTCCATGAAAGTCTCGAAGCTGTTCCTGGATCTGGACTGAAGTGAGGTGACGATTTCTCAAACTGGTCGTAACCATAAATCGATCCTGTCGTTCTGTTGTTACCCGAAGTCGTGGTCCACGTAAACGACGAACATATTCCCCAGTCTCTAAGAACCTGTGGTACACTCTTTGAACAGCGGATCGGCTTATGTGGAGTTGCGTACTCACGTTTCTCTGGCTTAAACCGGACTGAACGAGAGCCACAGCTTGAGCCGCTACTTCAGGCGAAGTATCCATAATTTCAAACCAGAAACGATAAAAAATCTTATATGTATAAATATTGACAAAAGCAATTGAGGAACTTTTTTAACCCGTAGATACGAAAAAATCAATAATCGAAGCTCTTAATTTACAGTTTCTGTATTGTTCAGGTTTCCTAAACACAACACAAACTACAGCTCTTCATTTGTTTTTCGAGATTACCAATTTAAAAGAACCAATTGCATTTCAACTAGGCGACAAATATGCCAGCTACAAAATTGCGTAAAAACTTTTTGATTATTCATTCAATTTTTTAAAGTTATGGACGTTACTAAATCATTATGCTAGGTGGCTCGATTTAGGAGTCCGGGAGTGTAGATGAATTAATTAATTAAAACAAACCGTCACTTTAATCAAATTCCGAATAGGAAACCGAATAGTTTTTCGACAAGAAAAATCTTTTTTTTTTGTTGATTTTTAAGGTTGTTTTAGTTTAGTTTGTGACAACAGAATCAACACCATTATCATCTACCAAACATGAAAGCTAAATGTCATCTCAATCAAAAACGACCAAGTGGTTTAAATTTAACTTCTAAGATATTTTGACTTATTTGTTACAGAATAGAAGCTAATACAAGCGTATTATAAAGATATTATTTATATATTTTTTTTAAGTTGTCCCCGACTAAGATATACTCCTGTATTGTGGTTGCATTTATAAACATTTAAACTCACAAGACATACAGAAACAGCCAGACCCGGAACAACTATTTGTAGGCCCTAAAAAAATTTGTTTCATGCGGGGATCGAACCCGCGACAACCGTGTCGTCATTATCCAATTTCCTTTTGTTACTATTTTTGGCCTACAAAACAAAAGACGTTCAGAACTTGATGACTCATTATTTCTGGTATCAATTAGGTCTGTGTTTGCTACAAACATTCTCTGTAATGATTGATTATTTTCTAACCCTAGCCTCTATCTACGAAGTTTGTATTAATCAAGGGCAAGAGAATATCAATTTTCTTAAAGACAATAGATATCTGTCCCATTGTCCCTCTTTTTTTTGCGGATGAGAAATAACTTCTTCCGCTCTGGGCGGAACGGGGGGAGAGTGTCAGACTTGCACTGACTAAAACCTACCCATGTTCTTTCTACTGCCCTTTATGTTCTGGGGCCGCGGTATCTCTTTCGAACAACCCGCAACCCCGGCAGGCGGAGGCTCTGCCAAGCCCCTCTGCTTTGCTGACATCTCTTTGAGGCGCGCGTGAAACACGAACGCGCCGTCGACACGGCCTGTCGTCAATAGACGGACAGACAGCGGCGGCTGGGTTGGTTTGAGGTTCTCTCCCTCAAACGCCCGGCCTCCTCCTTTGCTAGCATTACTGCTTCGCAGAAGGAGGTGACCGCTTCCCATTCCTTCTCGCTCCGGACCATGGACTGAACCAGGGCCGGGCGCGAGAGATCGCCGCCGCCGATCACCTCTACGAGGACACGGCGGTGCTCCGCCCAAGCTGGGCAGACCGCCACTGTGTGCTCCACCGTGTCCTCCGGGCGATCGTCACAGTGGTGACACCCGGGCGTTTCCTCCCGCCCGATTATGTGCAGGAACCTCCCGAAACTTCCGTGTCCGGTGAGGACCTGCGTCAGGCGGTAGGTGAGGACGCCATGACGCCTCTCTTGAAAAATACCTTAAAATATCGCACAATACAAATAATCACAAATATCTCAATTGTCGTTAGTTCTTAATTTGTGTCAGAGATGGCGTTGGAGTTCGCTTGTTTACTATTTTGGTACTGCCGATGCCGCTACATACCGCTGCCATTTGTTTTTTGAAGTGTCTGAAAAACATAAGACACTTCAAGAACACCATTTTCCAAAGACAACACTTCTCGACAGCCTCTGTCAAAACATAAACTGTGTTAAATAAATCATACCCCGTGACTAGTGTCGTCGTATGGATGATATCTAACCCCACGGATAAGGATTATCCCTGGTAGTAGCTCATACAGTAAGCTTAACTCTACGATATCACATACACGAATGTGATGTATTACGACCTGTCTTACGCCTAAAGCGATGTGTCAAAGCAATATTTGTTCAGTAACATTACTATGCAGAGGTTAAACCCTTTTGTTCTGACAAATGAAAGCCGACCTACTCACTGAAACTATAGTGAATAATTTACATTGCGTTCGTATATTCCATATTCCAACAGATCTTGTTCCAGATTAAATATTAGGGGCTCTATGTTAGTTGTTATTAAGTAGATTACTGCATGACTCATTCGCAAAAACGATTAAAACTTAGTGAAGCTGAACTTTGTGTGTTGGTTAACACTTTTGAAGACTTGTTACAAATGCTTTATTATATAGTGTTAAGATTTATTTAGAAGGATTGATTTTAATTTATTTTATCTAATACTAGCTTTTGCCCGCGGCTTCGCTCGCGTTAAATTCGGGGTAACACAGTTCCCCTTTCCTGATTTGCAGGTACCTGTTACCTGTAGTTTTTGCCCTTGCGCCTTGTTTATTGTAATAGCAAAGCTAATTTTCCCTATTCTTCCCTCTTTCTCAATTTAAAAATAAAAATTAGCCTATTTCCGTCTCCAGGGTCCTAACGATCTCTGTACCAAAATTCATCAAAATCGGTTTAGCCTTTTAGGCGAAACGTAACAAACATACAAACAAACTCACTTTCGCTTTTATAATATTAAGTAAGGATATTGGCCCCTATTAACTGGGACTTAAACATAAGTGGCGCGCACACTTGTAATAAATAAAAAGTGATAATTTAAATAGAGGTAACGTGGTTATTTAACCAAAAAAAAACATTTTTCAAATCGGACGTTTCAGTGAAAAGTTACGCACATGCCACATAAAAAAAATATACATGTCAAATTAAGAACTCGTTCTTTTTTTTCGTCGGTTAAAATAGCATTGACCTATCATTTCTAATATCCAATCAATAAACACGTATTCCTCACACAATCACACTCACACATATTAACGCCATGCTGAGGCTTATTCTTTATTTTGTTTTATTTTTTTACCTTTTTTTGTTTATAATTTTATGTGTCGCTCCAGTGAAACCACGAGAGGAGCTCGTGGCTAAATAATAGCAGCCGCTCGGGTCGATCTTTAGGTTAAGCCGCGCTTGCCTAGGTTGGTCTGTGGATGGGTGACCACCCGTTACATACCGAGTTTCCTCCGTGCCTCGGAAAGCACGTTAAGCCGTTGGTCCCGGCTGTCATTTGTAGATCTTTGACAGTCGTTACAGGTAGTCAGTGTCCTGAAAGTCTGACAACCAGTCTTACCAAGGGGTATCGTATTACCCAGTACTAACTGGGTTGTAGAGGTCAGATAGGCAGTCGCTCCATGTAAAATACTGATATTCAGCTGCATCCGGTTAGACTGGAAGCCGACCCCAACATAGTTGGGAAAAGGCTAGGCAGATGTTGTCCAGTGAAACCACGTCTCCATCTTATTTAAATAAAATGTAACTCAGTGTGAAAAACGTGAGAGAGCCATAACACAAGTTTAATCTTACCTTGGGTACCAGATTTCATTATACTATTATTATATTGTTAATTTGTAAGTGGTATTGTACAAGTTTCTTTATTATAAATATTTTTTACTTATAATTATTTTATTTGACGGGCGCAGTGGCTGAGCGATTGACTGCTGCGCTGCGTGTCGCGGGTTCGATCCCCGCACGGAAAAAATATTTGTATGACATACAGATCGTTGTTTCGGGTCTGGCTGTTTGTGTATGTGAGTTTAAATAATTGTAAAAGCACCCACGACACAGGAGAAATTCCTAGTGTGGGGCAACGTTTTTAAAATTATATAAAAAAAAATATAGTCGTCTAAAAATAACCTTTTGCAGCAATTCAACAATCTTTGTTCCACTGTTCAAAAAGATCCGATGAAAATTGGACAGACAATCATTGAAGATCTCGTAACAATGTAGAAGACTTCAAAAAGCCAACTAACTGACTGGCATTAGCATCCCCAATGAAACAAAGACTGGCCTCAATTTCCTATCCATTCAAGTTCTCAGACTTCGTGTTATGAAGCTGCAGTTGAGATGAAAATGGTATTGAATTAATCATCAATGGACGAAAAAATTTATTTGAGACCACGTGATATCGAAAAAAATATCCTATGTGTTATTCCAGACCTACCTATAGATCTACCTATGTGCCAAATTTCATCAAGATCCGTTCAACCATTTTGACGTGAATAATATCTTTCTCTCCCCTGTTCTTCCCTCTATACTTAATTTTAAAAAGTAAAGGGTGAAGAAATTAATTAATTTTATAATACTTTAAAAAAAATGCCTATTTCCGTCTCCAGGGTCCTAACTCCCTCTGTACCAAAATTCATCAAAATCGGTTTGGCCATTTAGGCGTGAAGACGTAACTAACAAAAAAACTCACTTTCGCTTTTATAGTAAGGAATTATTCATTCACAAACAAACAGTCACCTAAATAGTTGAATGCATACATGCGTGCGTTTTATCCAGATTCATAGATTAGTTCCATTTGCATGATTAGCATAATTCATGAGTTCTTGTTTAAACGAAAATTTGTTGGACTATCCCGATGAAATGCTATTGGATATTACTCTAAGTATCATCTTTGACGCTATTCGACACCATTTGGGGGTAGTGATGAAATTAAATGCATGAAATTTTTCTCACGGGTTGACCACTGAAAACCAGTGCTGTGCTGTGGGCTCCTAAAGCATAGCATCATGATGAGTGGTGACCTACCATATACTTAAGTCTGTGGTCCCTTGAAGCTGTGAAAAATGAATATACTATATTTAGTATATATATATATATACCTATACTATATATATATATATATATATACTATATAATTATGTCACAAGTTTGTACGAAACCCTCTTCCCGACCCGTTCTCAACCCGTTTTTTATACATAGAAGACGACGCAGGTATCTTTAATAATTCTCTTTTCCCGAATAAATAAACGTAGAAAACAATAAACCAACAGACCTACTAAAATAACTTCCTAAATGTATTCCCTCAAGACCTCATAACACAATAATCCCAATAAAACGTCAAAACAAGGAAATAATAACCCAAAGATAAATGAACAGAGCATTATTACGTATAATGAGTGTATAGATAGGTCGACCGGACCATAACTTACGGATCGGAAACGGAGCAGGCTGACATTATCAGTATTGTAATACCGGCTGTAAATTAGGGCAATACTGCATCCGTGAATCCGGAATTTGAGTTTGGAAGCTTAATTCGCCAATATCATGTTTAGGCTCAAAGCGGTGAGCGACTTGTTGTACGAGTACATAATATAATATCATGCTTTGTAATCCACGTAGGGTTAAGCAGAGCTGTTCCTAATTTTACATTAAGGCGCTAAACATAGCAAACACCATGTAAAACGTCTATATTTTCGTCGCAAAATTAACCGTATCTGTACACACTGTTTTGTGTAGGTTGGTGCGCCGTCGTGTGTCAAACCACAAGCTCAAAAATACAGTGTACAGTCAAATACATAAAGAAGACTTAAACAAACATGTTTTACAAAAGTGGTCTAGTACTACGAAAAAAAGAAATGATTAAAAAGACCACAAAACAAATTTTTTTCGTCTCGAAATTCTCAACTTTTTCAGCGACAACCATATTTTTTTTTAATCTATAACAAAGGAAATATCATAGACTAAAGACATAATCTAATTTTTTTTTATATCTAATTAAAACTGCAAAATGACTTTTTGGCGGACATGATATTCAAATAAAATCAAATGCCGAAGAATTTTCGACCTTATTTCTATTCTTCGATGTACTACTGTCGTATACTTGTGTCAGTCCAGGCTCAGTCTGCAGCTAGCTTCAACTCCGCGAATACCTAAAGATAAGCTACCGCGCCTAGTAATAGGAGACGAAGCTTTTTGCTATCCAACCGGATACAGATACAAACTCCGCGACCGCTACATAAGAATCCTCATAGATAAATCTAGTAACTTAATAACACTTGTATACCCGGGAATTTAACCCAGGACCTTATCTATACCAATATTATAAAGAAGAAAGATTTGCTTGTTTGTTTACATCGAATAGGCTCCAAAACTACTGGACCGATTTAAACCATTGTTTCACTAATAGGAAGCTACATTATCAGGAAGTAACATAGGCTATACAATATCACGCTACTATCCACGGGAGCGGGGCAGCAACTAAAGACCCGGGTGAAGCCGTTCAAGGCAGCTAGTGTTTAATATACGTACAAAGCAGTTAGCAGTAACAATCGTCTAAACTTATATTACTAAATTATATTGTTAGGATAAACCTAACAATATAATTTAGTTTCATATAGGACTAACAATACATGGACTCAAATATAAACTTAATACAGAACTAATTTCTCAAGCCGGTCTCAATAGATTTGAACTTGGTAGAAAAGTAGAAAGTTTTCATGTAAATATAATTTGTAGTTCGCCTTTCTCAGCGTTAGAATTAAGTTAGGTATTCCTAAGCAAGAAGTGCAAGCAATTAATACTGATTATTAAGAATTGTCTTTTTATAGTTTGAATTTCTATGAGAAGAACGTATGACTGAATTGAATAAATTATATGTTTAAATAGTATAAATCTTTAAACTGACATGGTAACTAACATTATTATTAACACTTAAAACGGGATATTTATCATGTTTGTTATTTATTCCGAGTTTCCGATATTTCGGTGATGTTGCAAACGCCATGATCACGAATAAACTGAAGTTATTGCGGGCACATAAAAATCGATTAACCCTCTTCCCTATTTGTTTTTTTTTTGCGTTTGGTACCACTAACACCGTCACTCACCACTCGATTTTGTTCTCGACACTCAACTGGATTTTGCTCTCGACACACAAAACTCAGCGTATCGGGTCGCGATCTTTATTAATTACTTATTAGGTTTTACACAATTGAACCACTGGAGAGCCTGAACTCTTGGTAAATATCACATGTACATGGTAAGTATCCCGTTTTAAGTGTTAATAATAATGTTTAAATAGAGTAATTGGCGTCGACCGTTCTATCTAACCTTACTAATATTATAAAAGCGAAAGTGAGTTTGTTTGTTACCTCTTCACGCCTTAATGGCCAAAACGATTTTGGTACAGACATAGTTAGAACCCAGGAGACGGACATAGGCTATTTTTTTTAAAGTGGGATATGAGGGAGAATGGGAAGAAATGGGAAAACTTAGCTTTGCTATTACAAATCAATAAGGCGCAACGGCAAAAACTGCAGGTACCTATAGTACCTGCAAATCAGGAAAGGGGAACTGTGTTACCCCGAATTTAACGCGAGCGAAATCGCGGGCGTAAGCTAGTCTAAACTAATATTATAAAGAGGAAAGATTTGTTTGTTTGTTTGTTTGTTTGTAATGAATAGGCTCCGAAACTACTGGACCGATTTCAAAAATTATTTCACCTTTGGAAAGCTACATTATCCCCGAGTAACATAGGCTATATTATATTTAAAAAAAATTAGGGATCCTTACTAAAACTCCAATAATGTAACACAAGGTGTAAAAAAATGACCTGAAAAATTCCTTACGTCGCGTGCGCTGCGAAAACTATTGATGATAGAACAAAATCATTTACTACGACTTTGCAGAACTTATCATTATCTACAAAAAGTGTCGCGACAGCATATGTCTAAATATTATAGTTATCCGTAAATCTTGAGCAACAATCGTTATGTTCAATCCGTAAAAACGGCCCTCTTGGTAAATTATTACAAGACGCCTCATTGATTATGTGGGATGAATGCACTATGAGTCACAGAGCGCATATAGAGGCCGTGGACAGAACATTAAAAGATCTTAGAAACTCCTCTGCCCTCATGGGTGGGATTACTTTTGTATTTGCTGGAGATTTCCGACAGACTCTTCCTGTCATTAACAGAGGTACGCGAGCAGATATCATCAAATCATGCTTGATATCGTCTCCCTTATGGACTTCGATAGAAAATTTAAAATTACGGACGAATATGAGAGCTCATCTTCATGGAATCACAGATTACTATCTGTGATTCTTTCCCACAACAACTGCTAAAACTTGGAGAAGGAATTTTTCCCACTCCAAATTTAAGCAGTTGTGACATCCTGCTGGATGAGTCTGTAGGCCAAATAGTCCATAATTTAGAAAATTTAATAGATGCTGTATACCCTGACATCGAGAATTTGCACGAAAAGGACTTTCATTGGTTGTATTCAAGGGCAATAGTGTCACCCAGGAATGATAATGTCAACGAAATAAACAATCTCATTATTCAAAAAGTCAAAGGCCAAATAAAAAATTACAAATCGATCGATACCGTGACTAATATCGAAGACGCAGTCCATTTTCCACAGGAATTTTTAAATTCACTAAACCCTTCTGGACTGCCACCACATGAATTGACGTTAAAAATTGGAATTCCAATAATGCTTTTAAGAAATTTAAGCCCTCCGAGCATGTGCAATGGGACGAGACTGCTTATTAAGGAATTGAAGGACAATTTAATTGTAGCGACCATTATCACTGGCCCAGCAGCTGGTCAACTAGCTCATATACCGAGGATACCGATGATCCCAACTGATCTGCCAATCCCTTTTAAACGACTTCAGTTTCCGGTCAAATCATCTTTCGCGTTAACTATTAACAAGTCCCAAGGCCAAACCTTCGAATTATTAGGGATCGACCTACGAAAAGAATGTTTTACTCATGGCCAACTGTATGTTGGCCTATCACGTGTCGGAGCTCCTGAAAATCAATTTATTTTGCTGCCACAAAATAAAACTGCTTCAAATATCGTTTACAGGGAAGCTCTGACTTACTAAAACTAATGGCTTTTGTTTTGTAGATAATATGATATATTTTTTGATATATTTGTATAAAATTTAAAAATAAAAATATTCAAAAAAAAACATTTCATTAAAAACAAATTCCTTTATGATTTTACTTTTTTTTTGAAACCCGACGCAAAAAAGAAGGGTGTATGTGTGTGTGTATATGTACCCGTGCGAAGCCGGGGCGGGCCGCTAGTAATAAATAAATTGGGAAATCTTAACAGCTCAAACCGTTATTTTGCATCCACAAGCTCCATACAAAAGGCCTAGACATCATTTCTTAGTTCACCTCGACATTTTACGGGTATTTTTAATTATTACAGCGGGCCGGTGACGTGGAGTACCGTGGAGCACCTACCAACAATGCCGAGCCCCACAATGATCTCCACAAAACAAATGTTCCACACAGCAATGCCTCTGTTATTTGTTGTTTCGCCTTTCTACTTTCTTATGTCTAGATTAGCGTCTTAAGTAAGTGTTTTGGTTTGTTCTTTGGTTTGATAGATGAGGATGGATTTTTTAGGATGGAATTTTCGTGGATTCCTAAATTACAAAGTTACGTTTTAAGGGCAAAAAATACAAGTAACAGGTACCTGTAAATCAGGAAAGGGGAACTGTGTTACCTCGAATTTAACGCGAGCGAAGCCGCGGGCAAAAGCTAGTTTTATAAATAAAACACTTAACACGATGAAAAACTCTTTTATTTAAAAACAAAACCATTACTTTGCGAACAAATACTTTATTATTCAATGAAAAAACTAATATTAAAATTAAATTGCTATCTAAAGAAAATATCCCATAACACTAATACATTAACTAGATTAAATTCAAGAAAACAACTTATTAGTGGAATGAATAATTTATTTCTCTCTTGGGTTGTGAGGCCGTTGGTAGATACGATAAAAAAAATTGTTCCTAATAACAAACTCAAGACTACACTCATTATTTATTTATTTAACCTCTCAAGGACCGCCATTATTTACGTAAAAAAATCGTCAAGCACCGCCGGGCGGGCTCTTATCGTAAGCATAATCTGATTTTAAGACTTATTTTTACTACAAATACAGTTTTAAATCGGTCGGGGTCTATTGGCACAAATGTGTCAGCGGGGCTCAACGTTTGTTTACTGGCACGTTTTTGTGCCGCTGGGGCTCTAGAGGTTAAACACAAACATCAAGACATGCACCAACTTACATGTTAAAGCTTATATCTATTTAATTTTTAGGGTTCCGTACCTCAAAAGGACAAAACGGAATCCCCTGTCATGTCAAGACCCTTATCTCGGGAACGCGTGGAGATGGTATCGAGTTAAAATAAAAACCATATACTTAACTCTATGGTCCATTTGTGCTGTGAAAAAATCAACTAGTCAAAATGTGCCTGTTTACGTCGCAAGTTTGTACAGAACCCTTGGTGCGTGAGTCAGACTCATTTAGATGATACAATTTTCTTGTACAGACGCCAGCAGGTCAAGCTACCCGAAACTGTCAATTTTTCCCAATGAACCTTGAACCTAATACTTTAGAAATAAAGTCGAAAATCTATCAAAGAAATCTGACAGATTGTAGTAGCTTGATGTGCAGGCGTCTATACATTCAAGTGCCATTATTGAATGCAATAAATTAAATGCATTAATTGCCCTTCAAGAATTGTACGCAACTGTTTACACGTGGATACAAGTAAAAAAACTGAACGCAATTATTGAATGCAAGTCTTGACAAAAAATAGTTGCAATTGTCTTTTGTTTAGACCAATACAATTATGTTTAAGAGATTATTGCTTTCAAGTTTTGACTTGTCTAAACAGAGAGTTGTATGTGCGTGTACAATTCATTGGCGGGTTGCTTCAAGTATTGCACGTATTTGCGTTGTCAAATTTTTCATTCAAGTGTTGGAAGGTTTTGTAAAGTTATCCATTTTTTAATCCAACACCTCTTTTTACGACGATTTCTCAATATTTCTTGTCTCAGAAGAGCAGCAACGATTAACACACCTTCACTTACTGCGCTCATGTTGGCAAATGAAATGAAAACTAATTGAATGCAAGAATCGCCTAAGAAATTATTGTATGTGCTGTTTACACTAAGAAAGTTTTGTCAAGCAAAACTTGCGCAATAGATCAAAATGTTACGTATTGTTTAGACCACGCAAGTAATTTATTGCTTCAATTTTATTGTATGCAACAGGCAACAAACTTGCATTATGTAAATGGCACTATTATTTATGTTTCCTTAATTAAAGGTTGCCACATCATGCATTCAACATAGGAATAGGAAATACAGTTCAAAACAGTTTGTAAATGTTTTAATAGATAGGTATAACATTGTTAATTTAAAGCTGATTCTGTTTGATCAAACAATATTCGGCGCCGCCTCCGTGCCAACTAATAATTGACTAATTTTTACTCATCAATGATTAAAATAGACAAGAGGTAGTTGTACATATTTAACTAGATGGCGCTACTTGTAGTACTTTTTTCGTTCATTTATTGATTAATTTACATATTGTTTACATTTTTAAATATTTCTTAATAAAAATATACAAAAATAGTAGCCCACCGGTATCGGGAACAGGGTCCAAGCTACCGGCGGTCAGGGCTCCAGAGAAAGGAACCTCCTAACAATACGAGTCGTGTCCAGAGGAGTACTGCTTTCTGTATCAAGCCCTTGATCCAGCTACCTAACGAGAGCCTCCTCAGGTATTGGTCGATGCTCTTGGCAATTAAGCCATTGGCAGATACGACTATCGGCACAATGATCGCAGAGTAGTAGGTACTTTTACTATTTCGTTACAATAAAACAACACCAACCTACAAAAAAGAAAAAAACGGTCAAAAACATGACAGACTCGCGCATCGAGGGTTCTGTACAAACTTGCGACATAAACGGCCCTATCTTTTGACTGCGTACATATAGAGGGATTCATTTTTGTCACACCGCTGCACCGTAGAGGGACCATAAATTTGAGTATATGGTTTTAATTTCAACTCAATACCTCAACGCGCTTCCAAGATAAAGTGTAATGACAGACAGACAGATAGATAGACAACAAAGTGATTGAATAAGAGTTCCGTTTTTTGCTTTTGAGGTACGAAACCCTAAATCCTTACTAATATTATAACAGCGAAAGTGAGTTTGTTTGTTTGTTACCTCTTCACGCTTTAATGGCTACACCGATTTTGATGAATTTTGGTACAGAGATAGTTGGAAACCAGGAGACGGACATGGGCTAATTTAAAAAAAAAAGTGGGATGTGAGGGAGAAAGAGGGAAGAAAAGGGAAAACTTAGCGTTGCTATTACAAATCAATAAGGCGCAAGGGGAAATGGGTCATTCCGAATTTAACGCGAGCGAAGCCGCGGGCAAAAGCTAGTAAGAAATAAAAATAGAAACCTAAATATATATATGACCTGCAGATAATTGTTTCGGGTCCGGCTTTTTGTGTATGTGAGTGTAAATGTTTGTAAACGCACCCACGATACAGGAGAAATACCAATCGTTTAAAAAAAATTGAGAGCTGTGAAAGGACACCCGGATGGAACGAAGTTATTATTTATTATGTACAAAAAACCTGTATACACTCAACAAAAATAATCGTCGCGACACCACACTGTTCAATGCGAAATAGAAAGACTAAACAAAAATAACTGGCTTGCTTTCTATGAGGGAGAGAGAGAGAGAAAAACACGCGCACGCCGCATGGCTTACAACTATAGCAAAAAGTGTCGTTACAACTTTTGGTCTTAATTTTTTTTCGCAACGCGCGATAAGGAATTTCGTCCAAAAAAAAGTTTATGATAGACTAATATTATCAATTAGTAAAGTTATCAAAATGTTTATAGTCCGCGGATAAATTAAAGCTGTCCAACTCCTGAACTTAAATCGCTCTAAGGCCAAACTCGTCAATGTTTTGTTTAACTTAACAGACATTGTTATCTTTAGACCCCATCATTCATGTTTTGAAGTGTAGACAGAACATCATCACGTCTGTTATTCCGCAATGGATAGGCGAAAGTGTTCCTAATAGTACACCTACATTTAGACAGTTTTGTTTAAGTAACATGTTATAAGACGCGAGCCTATTGCAGCGCGAAACGACACCCGCCTACCGTAGATGCGGGCCTGTGGACGGTGAGCAATGGGTAGCTCGCCGTCCGTCCGTCTATTAACGACAGGCCGTGTCGACGGCGCGTTAGTGTTCCACGTACGCCTCAAAGAGATGTCAGCAAAGCAGAGGGGCCTGCCAGGGCCACCACCCGCCGAGGTTGCTGGTTCTTCGACAATACACACAACAGTAATAAGGTTAATTGCAAACAAACTTATCTACTTTAATAAAAACAAAAAATCTTATGATGTTATAATTGACGTATGATTAGCGCAGTGGCTGAGAGATCGACTGCTGCGCTGCGTGTCGTGGGTTCGTTTATCCTGTATCGTGGGTGCGTTTACAAACATTCAATCTCACATACACAAACAGCCAGACCCGGAACCACTATCAGTAAGCCATACAAATATTTGTTCCGTGCGGGGATCGAACCCGCGACACGCCTCGTAGCAGTCGATCGCTCAGTCACTGCGCCAACCGTGTCGTGTTTCTCTGGAGCCCTGACCGCTGGTAGCTTGGATTCTATTCCCAATATCGGTGGGCTACCATTTTATAATATTTTTTTTATTTAAGGATTAAAAACTTTAAACTTTAAAACTTTAAAAACTTTATTTTGGAACAATTTGGTTAAACAATTTTACAAAAAGAAACGAAGATAGCTGCAAAAGTATAATACTGCGGCACAGCTATCAACGCCCAACTCTATACAACAATAATTTAAAATGCGGTTTGTTCCAGACTTAGTTCAAGGAAATAGTAATTAAGTAGAAAAAAAATAAAATAAAATAAAAAACTAAGATTAAAAAGAAACATTGAATAAAAATACACTAGTTTTCCATTTTCAGTATCCAAGTGTAGTAAAGTGTATGAATATTATGTGTGTGTAGTGTGTATGTGTGTAGGGATGCGCGCATGCATGCACCCTTGTGTGTGGTTGTATGTTTGTGTGTTTTTTTTATGTTATGTTATGGTACCACAAGTTGTTCAGTTTCGTCATAGGACATGGATTTCAGCCAGTCAGTCAGGTTTTTTCTTAATGAATTTCTAGTGCAAGGGTAAATATTTATTTTGCTATTAATAGTGTTATAAAGTTTGGAGCCTAAGTGCTTAAAGTGGCGGCTTACCACCACTGACCTACAGAGCTCAGTTTTACAGATTCTGTCAGAGCGGCGCTTCTGTGAGAGGTAGTGTGGGTCATAATGTAGGAGATTATGTTTCCTAAGAACAGTCTGTAGTATGAATAGCTGTCTAACTGTGAGGACCTTGCAAATTGAATATAAGTCACAGGTAGGGAATCTAATTGGTTTCTTCGCGAGCACTTTTAGCACTGCTCTCTGAGCCCTCTCCAGCCGTAATATGGTTGTCTTGTGAGTACCCCCCCACACTGATATGCAGTAACCGAGAACTGACTGAACAAGAGCACAGTAAATCATTATTAGGCATTGAAAGTCCGCGGCCGTCCTAAGTTTTTTAAACAGATAGATCAGCCTTCTCACTCGGGTCACGGTGGAGTCAACCTGTCTTTTCCACGTTAGAAGACTATCAACTATGACTCCAAGATATTTTATACTGTCAGTCCGTTCTATCTGTGCACAGTTACATAATCCAGTAGGCAATGTGAGAGAACAGACATGAGCCCTAATCTCAAATGATGTTGATGGTTGGCTACGGATTCCCGGGGTAAAGGAGATAAACTTCGTCTTTAAGATATTGAGTGTGAGAAGGTTTGAGGTTAGCCATTCCATGACCAACTTAAGGGCCAATTCCGCTCTCTCACGAGTCTCAGGCCAGTCCTTACCATGTGTTATAAGAGCTGTGTCATCCGCATATGTTATAATCTTTGTATATGGGAGAGATAACTGACACAGATCATTTACATAAATAAGAAAAAGGCTTGGTCCTAGTACGCTACCCTGGGGTACACCAAAAATCACGTTTTCGGGGTCACTTATGAAGGTTTCGACTTTCACGACTTGTTTCCGACCCGTCAGATAACTTCGAAAAATGTCAAGAGTATTGCCACGGATGCCAATTACTTCCAACTTTTCAATTAATTTGGGGATAGAGACGGTATCGAACGCCTTCGATAAGTCCAGGAAAATCGCTACGGGTTTTTGCTTACTATTGAGATGTTCAACAACTGTATTTGACAGTTCCAAGGTAGCGTCTTCCGTGGATTTTCCAGCACGGAAGCCAAATTGATTGGTAGCCAGGATTTGGAGTTTGTTAAGATATTTCATCAATCTCACATTAATTATTTTTTCAAAGATTTTTGAGAGGGTTGTGAGGACAGATATGGGTCTATAATTAGATAAGGTATCTGAAACTCCACCTTTGTGAATAGGGTGGACTATTGCGGTTTTGAAAACATCCGGGAAAATACCTAATGATAAGCACAAATTAAATATATGAACAAGGAGTGGAGTAATAATGTTTTTTGTAGCCTTAACAACTGAGGTTGGTATACCATCATATCCAACAGCACATTTGTCTTTAAGGTTAATAATAATGGTCTCAATCTCAGCCTCATCCACATCATACATAACCATTGACTCCAATGGGGCTGGTGTAACAGAGCTCCCTATTCCTGGTTTAGTATTTATTTCTACTGTGCAGTTAGTTTGAGGCGAAGGTTGGGAAATTTTGGATGCAAGATTTCTGCCCACATTTGCAAAGTAGTTGTTTATCACATTGACCGATTTAAGAGGATTGTCACCGCATTTCAATAACTCAGAACAGGTAGTTTTGCCCTTGTCCAAATTAGCTATTTTCTTAATAACTTTCCAGGTTGCCTTCGGATTGTTCCTGGCTTTTTGAAACTCTGAGCTTTCAAAGTCCCGTTTGAGTTTTTTCAGGAGATTATTGCAGTGATTTCGATATCGATTAAAAACTATTTTATGGGTTTCATTGTCTGGGTGTTTCTTGAAATTTCTGTAAAGTTTATCTCTATGGCGTATGCATCTTAACAGGCCAGGTGTGATCCATGGTTTGAGGATGCGCTTTCTGTTAGGAATGACTGAAGAATAAGTGTGCAATTTTACGGAAGAAGATAGAAGAGCAACGAGAGTTTCAGCAGCAAAGTTAGGATTATTTGTTTGAAGGATTTGAGAAAAATCTGTATTTTCGATATCGTCTACAACTTTTGCAATATTAATCTTTTTGGTTGAATAATTAGGTTTATTGACTGTTACGTTAGGATTACAGAACAGGAGTACCGGAGCGTGGTCTGTTAAGAAGCAGTCTAGTACTAGGGTGGTAGCAGTATGCGGAGATTTAAGTAAAACATGGTCGAGACAGTTTGCTAGCCTTGTAGGAAAAGTATGTGCAGGCAGCATAGCATGTGATGCGGAAATGTTTAAATATTCGTCAGAGTTACAGTCCACGCTAGAAGGGTCAATATTTATGTTTATGTCCCCGATAAGAGCAATAGTTTTGTATTTAGCTAGCTGGTATAGTAAAGTATCAAGACTACTGAAAAATGGCGTGACGTTTTTAAACGAGGGAGATCGATATAGGCCGACAATAGCAGCTTTGTCCGAAAATTTGATTAACAGGCAATTAGCGTCATTGAACGTGGGAGTTTCAAAACTGCACTGTAAGTCATCTCTGACGTACGCAACTAAACCATCATTCTGGTTTTTGAAGGAAGAAGCCTGAGAATTATAACCTGTTAATGGGGGAATATTCGGGCATTTGCTCAGCCAGCACTCCGACAGCAGAATAACATCCAATTTAAAGTTCAATCTGCCTATTAATGTTAACAGATTATCGAAATTACAATTGATGCTGCGAATATTGACATGCAAGATCTTAAGGGTAGTTTCTGATTTTATTAAATAAGTGCTACTACTCTCCGGTGAACAAATGTAAGAGTCAGAAACAGCAACTTTCTCGATCTCAGTATTAATTATTTTTAAATCATCCATTTTTAGTTGATTTTACAAAGTAGGGAGCAAATTGATATGTCAGCGGGGGTTTATTTAAGTTCAAGCAATACGAAAAGTTAGACTTGTTTCGAGCACGCGTGTAGTATAGTCTAATAATTGAAAATTTTAATGCGTATGTTGGGTGGTTGAATAACTTGTGGTATTTGTAATGTGTTTTGTTATATTGTGAAGAGTTGTGTGTATGTGTCAAGAATAATGAAATGGTACATTTGGAATGGTTTGTTTGTACTGTGACAAATAAGGTAACATAAATTAAGTAATATAAACATAGATATAAGAGCAAGAGGAACAAGAACCAATCAGTTACAAAAATGGGTAAGTTAGTTAAGATTAAGGTTATTTTAAACAAATTGAGGTTTAGTCATGCAGATTTTAAGAAGACGGTAAGGTCAGCCTCACTCTTAATTTCAAAATGCTTGCTTCCCTCCTTTTCGCGTATGAAGATCTTGCCATGCTTAACCCAGCAGAATTTAAAGTTGTTTGACTTAGCCGCATCACGAGCAAGGAAATATAGTCTCTTTTTCCTAGAGGTTAGGTTTTCAGAGATGTAGATTGGTTTTGCAGGACCACTGATTTTCAAATGCTCCGTGGTTAGCTTGTAACTGTCTCTGTTATGCTTTCGGAATTTTTCCAGAAATTCATCCTTGCGTAGGACGGAGGTAAACTCTACTATAATGGTTTTGTTGGCGGGGTCTTTTGTTTGTATACGGAAAATATCTTTAATTTCATGTGACTGAAATTGCAGGTTTATCAGAGTTCCGGTATCCATGACAGTCTTCAACAAGGACGACTTCGATTCAGCTTTGACGACTGGTACATTACGAATTTCTAAGCAGGTTGACCTGGAGCTTTGCTCAATGTTTTCGAGTTTTGTCTCCAGCTTATCAATGTAGGACAAGTTATTCTTTCGTTCCGTTTCCAGAAACTCCACTCGCGTGGTTATTTCGTCGAATTTGGCAGCCATGTGGTCAACGGTGTCGCGGATCTGATCCACCATACAGCAAAGAATACCGTACTTCTCCTCCTGCTGCTGCTTGAACTCGCGAAACATCTCCTTTATGTCTGACATAAAAGTGCATAGTTTATTTTCCTCATCTTCGTCTAAGCGTTTGCGCTTTACATTACGGAAGGTTATAGCTGGAGATGTGTTATTTATCGGCGAATCCGTGTTTAAATTGAGGCTAGGTTCAGAAGAGCTATGGGGCGTATAGAGCAACGGCTGCGGAGTACTAAAAAGCGGTGTCGTCGGCTGTAGTTTTGGAGTCGCTGGTGGCGGGGAGCGTTGAAGGGGCATTTCGTGTTTGCAAATGTGTCTCTTTATAGTACCAGGCGCCCAAACGTTGCTAGTAGGTTGAGAGACGAAGTTCGCAAGTAATTACCCACAGGTCAGGTTACAGTGGTTGCTATCGACAGATTGGTAGGAAATAGCTTTCCGTCTAATTTAACTTGATCCCTGTCTGTCTTTTTCTCGCAGATAGTTTTGTCTCTTTCAGCGTTTGTCAATATGAGACAAACAGACCCATTAAAGCTCCACGGTTCATTAATAAATGCAGTAAGTTCAGATTTGATAATTTACGCACGGGGGCGGGGTCATTGAGTAGTAGACTATGTTTGACTCACGCGCAGGGATGCATAGACGGCTGGAACGCGGCGCGGTGACCTCTTGTATGTTTATGAACTCCGATTTTTTTAAACGATTTAACTTCAAGTTTCTTCAATAAATATACAATTTTAAGAACAAAATAACACTATGGTGACCTAGAAACACGTCTGAACTGCTCAGAGGTCCGGGAGGAAGGGGGAAAAAGGAACCCTTATCACTTTGCTGTCCGTCTGTCTGTCTGTCTGACAAGACCCTCTATTTTGAGAACGCGTGGAGGTATTGAGTTATAATTAAAACAATCTAACCAAGTCTATGGTTGCTTGTAGCTGTTTTATTATATTTAAGTGTTATTAAAATTAATTAAATTTCTTTTTGACGTGATAACGTCTTTAAAATCGTTTTAGTCGGGTGACATGTTCAGAAACTTGTGTCACACCAAAACCTCACAAGCGACATTTCATAAAGATGGTAGCGCCATCTGTTACTTGGCTCGAAAAAAAAACTTTAAATTAGTACTTAATTTCATTTTAGATGTCACTACTGGTGATAACTTATATCACCAATAAGACGTTATCACGTAAACATCTCGATCGTAAACCTACTTTACAAACAACCAATTTTTTAGATATAAAAATATAAAAAATCGTTTATCGTACCGACTTCCGGAAGTAAACTTATTTTACAATTACCTAATAGTTTGTTTTGGAAGTCGGTTTTTTTATTTCAGCAGTTATGGCGATATGATATATCACATAATTTTTCCATTGTTACTAAAAGATTAGCAGATCATCCATATACAAATAGAAGACAAAATATATATCATAGACGTATTATATACATATAATAGACATAATGTTTTGATTTATTATTGAATCCACCTGACAGTTTTACTAATTAACCTGCGACTTTGATGCTTATAATGAACTCAATATTACCTAATTATTATGAATTTATATTTACGTTCATTATTTAGACTTTTCTTTTTATTTAAAAAAAAATGTGCCCGACAGGTTTCCAAGTGAAGTATATTATTATTTAAGACCTTGTAAAACACATGTGAGATGCAATAAATAATTGAATTGAATTAAAACCTCTTCCTTTTTAAAGTCAGTTAAAAATTGATTGTTAACAGCATGTCCCTACCATAGTCTATTTTGGTAACCAATGTCAACACCAGTATTAATCAGAGGGACCTGCCAGGGCCTCCGCCTGCCGGGGTTGCAGGTTGTTCGAAAGAGATACCGCGGCCCCGGAACGTAAAGGGTAATAGAAGGAACATGGGTGGGTTTTAGTCAGTACAAGTCTGACACTCCCCCCCGCTCCGCTCAGAGCGGGGGAAGTTATTTAATGATTTTCCACCCCAAAAAAAACACCAGTATTAATAACTGCCCATTGACAATCTCCAATGACAAAGCCTACTGGCATCTGCTCAATACTGAAAGCAATCACTTTGCGAACCGTTGGCTGGCTTAAAAAAACGAATGACAATCACGAAGAAGATTCAACTTAACCTCCGACACGTAAGGTCCATATTTGGATGCTATCCAAACTGGCTGGATGCCAAAATCGGGTAATGAAAGCGATAGGCGGTGTGCAAAATTTTAATGCGTTGTCGAAACTTCATGAGGGTCCTCTTTTGCAGCATATTACTAATTCGCATTCAAACAAAAATTAATCATTGTAGTGTGACTCTAACCAGATGCAGCTGAATACCAATATTTTACATGGAGTTAACCAGTTAGAACTGCTGCCTGGTTATCAGATTTCCGTGCCATTTGTAACGACTATCAAAGAATTACAAACGACAGCCAGAACTTATACACTAAACCTTTTTTTTTTAAATAACGTTGTCCCACACTAGGTATTTCTCTTGTATCGTGGGTGCGTTTACAAACATTTAAACTCAGATACACAAACAGCCAGACACGGAACAACTATCTGCAGGTCATAAAAATATTAGTTCCGTGCGGGGATCGAATACGCGACTATGCCAATCGTGTCGTCAAATATTGCTTGTGTAGTTTGTGGTTATCGTCTCTAATTTATATTTTTTCGCTATGTCTCAACGGATGGTTTGCTTTTAGTAACAATGGAGAATAAATTCTCGATAAAAATGATGTATATATTATTATACCATAACTAAAAATGCTGAAATAAAAACCTTTTTTGTAAAAAAATAAAACTGACTTCCAAAAAGTGGAAAAAACTTTACTTCCGGAAGTCGGTGGCAGAAAACTCAACGAAAATAGAATTCAGTTTTATTTTTATATGGATAATATTTTTGTGTTCACCAAAAATACTGATCGTGCACCAAATATTCCTTCCTGAATGTTAAAAAAATGCGTAGGTTAGGTTAGGTTAAAACTGTGACCCCCTACTGCCAGTAACGACTTGCATTAATAGAAAATGGATAAAGATATAACACTTTTTTATTGTAGTGCGCTGATGCTCGTTATGACATATTTTAATTAACATATTTTGGTGCACATTCAGTATATTTGGTGGAACACAGGCAAAATTAGGTAAACGAAATGGGAATAAATTGAAGTACTTTTGTAAATACCATCCTTTTTATATAAGGTTTTTAGTAAACTATTTATCTATTCATCAGAAGAAACAAAAGCTGATCTTTAATCATTAATAGTCTTTATACAAGATTTAATGACTTCATTATAAAAATAAAAACCTTGTGATCAATTGAACCAACAGATCCCAGATACATTACTCAATCAAATTTAAATATTATAATTGGATCTTGTACCAGATTAATATCAAGAGCCCGGAGCGTTCCGGGACTAAATTCAACACAAATAAAACCAAGATTTTAATAAGGGAAAATCTTGAAAGACAATTTTGGAAATATAATAATAGAAATGGAAGCAAACGAGAATATTGTATTTAATTTAGAACATGATATTGAAGAAATGGTGGACTATAATGTGCTTTGACACAAAGCCGGATTTAATTACCAAATAATCCTTACTTCCTTACTAATATTATAAGCGAAAGTGAGTTTGTTTGTTTGTTACCTCTTCACGCCTTAATGGCTAAACCGATTTTGATGAATTTTGGTACAGAGACAGTTAGAACCCAGGAGACGGACATAGGCTGTTTTTTGTTTAAAAAGTGGGATATGAGGGAGAGGGAAGAAAAGGAAAAACTTAGCATTGCTATTACAAATCAATAAGGCCCAAGGGCAAAAACTACAGGAAGCAGGTACCTGCAAATCAGGAAAGGGGAACTGTGTTACTCCGAATTTAACGCGAGCAAAGCCGCGGGCAAAAGCTAGTAAATAATAATATGGCTTCATTGCCAAGAGCCTCGACCAGCACCTGAGGAGGCTCTCGTTAGACGGCTGGATCAAGGGCTTGATACAGAGAGCGGTACTCCTGGACACGGCTCGTATCCTTAGAAGGTTCCTCTCTCTGGAGCCCTGACTGCCAGTAGCTTGGACCCTGTTCAAAATACCGGTGGGCTACTATTTTTTGTATTTTTAAATGTTTTTTGTTTTATTAAGTTTTGATAAGAAATAGGTAAAAATATTAAAATATGTAAGAATACGTATGAATAAACGATTAAATAATAAATTTATTTATTTGACACTAACAAATTGATACATTTATACAGATATACAGGACATTTTATAATTTTCTAAATGTTATATTGAAGGCAGCTGTGTTTGAACTAGATAAAAATATCTGTATCTCAGAGATCAGCGCTCTTCCTTGAGGTGGCCATTTTATTAATTACTAGCTTTTGCCCGCGGCTTCACACGCGTAAAATGTGGGTAACACACTTCCCCTTTCTTGATTTGCAGGTACCTGGTACCTGTAGATTTTGCCCTTGCGCCTTATTTACTGTAATAGCAAAGCTAAGTTTTCCCTTTTCCTCCATCCTTCTCCCTCATTTCTCATTTAAAAAAGTAGCCTCCAGGATCCCAACTATCTCTGTACCAAAATTTATCAAAACCGGTTTAGCCATTTAGGCGTGAAGACGTAACAAACAAACAAACTCACTTTCGCTTTTATAATATTAAAGTAAGGATTCATTTAAATAGAAGACAACAATGTAATGGAAGACGAGAAACTGTAGGTTAGTGACGAGAAATTCTACTAGAGCAAAGTACTGGGCGGTTGCTGCAGATCCTAAAAACCTCAAATAGCGCGAATTATCATTATTTTCCTGCCCTTGTCCCATTCTATTTGGGGTCGGCGCAACACGTTTTCTTCTTCCATTCTCCCCTATCAGACGTCACGGCATCATTTACTTCTACCTCAAATAGCGCGAATATAATAACTAAATTGGTACCTAGTTACGTATTTTAGCTATTTGGGGTTGAAATGCTGGGGCAATGGGGTCAGAATGCTCACTCAGTTTTCGATACTTTTGGAATATCGCCAAACGGTTAGTAAACTCTTCACTTGATCAAAGACTAGCCTTTTTAAACCGACTAAAAAGACAAGAAGGTTCTCAATTCGACCGTGTGTTTGTTATGCGATTTCTCCGTTAATTTTAGGCGGATTATCAAAATTCTTTTTTTAATCGAAAGTGTTATATAGGAATTTTACTAATATTGCTTACGTAAATTTATGAGTTATATTCTATAATACATTTTTTTTTGGGAACTATATTTTTTGTCACCAAAATTTATATTTGTCATCAAGTTGTATCACCTAATAAATAGATCTATCGCCACGAAATATTTTCGTTCTCAGATAAACAAAAAGTGTTCCCAGGTATGAATTACCAAATTATTGTTAATATAATGTGTAAAATATGAGATGGATTACCAATAAAATTGTAGTGCATTACATGAATATAAACTTCGTTCTTATAATAATAGTTTTATTACTTAAATAATAGCATGGTGCTCAGAATGGTAGATTTGTCACCAAATAAATCGATCGCTTGGCGCAGATGGCAGAATCGACTTGCATTGATAGAAAAAAGAGATTAAATAGTTTATTGGTGATCTTTTTCAATTAGTTTGCTTAAATGCTTATTAGGACAAACCTATTATAATATATACAAAAACAATTATTTGGTACTAGACCCTATATCTCCATGATTTTCGGTAATTTATTGTGGAATTGATTTTATATTGTTTGGTGACTACATTTTGGTGACAAATCTACTATTTTGAGGGCAAACCCTATTATTTAAGAAACACAAAATGAATTAAATTGGTGACAGCTTAAATCATACCCTTTTTTTATATAATGGACGATATGCTAATTTCTCTATGGAGCAATGAAAAATCATACCACAATAAAAGAGATAAAAATATAATGAGTTTGAAATGCTGCTTCCTTAGCCAAACAAAAAAAAAATACTTTTAATAAAACACTAAAAAGACGGAAAATTAGTTTACTTCCGGAAGTCGGTGATTTTGTTTGATTCATATTTTTTTGCCACCGACTTTCGGATGTAAACTTAAAACGTGGCTAACACATAATTTTTTGTCTCTCCATCTTCTTTTAATCATCAGGTATGTTTGCTGACGCACGAGTGGATAGCTTTACAGCAATACATCGCAAACGAATAGCGTCCCTGATGCGCCGCTTGCGGGGCAGCCCCAACAGCTTCTTGCAACTCATTGCGGATAGAATGGACGCTGACAGTTCACTCATGGAGTACTGGACAGAACAACATGTCAGGCGTTCCTGATTTTGTGTGTCGATATAATTTGTGTGTGTGTATTATTATTATTGATTTTATTATAAATGTTATTTATTTATTATTGAATTACCAAACCCAATATGGATAAGTTATATAAGCTTGTAATTTATCTGAAATAAATAATTTGAATTGAATTAAACCGTAACGTTTTCGAACAACCTCATTCTTCAATTCATTGTTCAGAGTTGTAGTGATCCGGTTCGTTATTTAAAGGTATAAAAAAAATGATTAATAAAAATATATAATAAATAATATATGTATGAATAAGACTTTAATTAGACTGGCATAGTTTATTAGACACAATTATAGACAGACATAATAATGAATACAGTATCTAACGAAGACTTACCGACGGACGCCATTTTTATAATGCTTGTCGCGACGGACATTTTACCAACTAGTGATGTACCACAACCACAACACTAGTGACGTTTTCATAACAAAAGTTACACCACACATGGTAGAATCTAGCTTTATAGCCCCCGGAGTACCAAAACTTCTGTCCACCATAAACAAGCCCATTCATTTACGTTTCAATGATGTTTATTCGTAATTTAATTAAAAGTTTACCTATTAAAAGCAACGATGCTCATGTTTATGCAAAATCGCTGTACCAGGGGATCAGGACAACTCTAGAAAATTTAATAACGCTGGACACCAGTTCCCAGTTTAGGCTAAATAGTTGGAAAGTTGTGTAATGAGGTTAGGAACGGACGAAACTGTGGAACATCTGACAATCGTTGCAAGTTATAATTGGCTTGCAATCGGAACTGAGAATGCTGGGTCAAGTCGATTGGGAAGATAATTATTTTTTCCATAGAACTCCTCGAAAACTGAATCTTATTGCACTACGATTAGGTTCAACATACAATGTCACACGCGTGCTTTTTTCTCATTTATCGCAACGTGGGTTTTAATTTTTTCCCTATAGCCAGCGGTGTTTTTTTAGAGCAATGCAGCGCATGTTTTAGCCTTAATATTTAATAAAAAAATAATGTGTGTATTCAAAGAGATTTCAGAAAAGCAAAGGGGCCAGCTAGGGTCAATGCCTGCTAAGGTTGCGATTCGGAACACAATTTTAGATTTTAGTCAGAACCAGCCTGACACTCTTTTCTACTTTGCCTAGAGAGGGGGCAGTTATTTGCTCATTTGAAAAATCACTCTTGTAACTACTGAATTTAGTACATTAACATTCATACCGACGTGAATTGCATTTTGGTATTAGTACCCATAGGAATTTACCAAAAAGCCGTGAACGAGAACTAAGAACTATCTCATTCCATTCCAAGTTATTAACCCATCATCATCTGCCTAGCCTTTTCCTAACTATGTTGGGGTCGGCTTCCAGTCTAACCGGATGCAGTTGAATATCAGTATTTTACATGAAGCGACTGCCTATCTGACCTCCATAACCCAGTTGGTACTGGGTAATACGATACCCCTTGGTAAGACTGGTTGTCAGACTTTCGGAACACTGACTACCTTTAACGACTATCAAAGATCTACAAATGACAGCCGGGACCAACGGCTTAATGTGCTTTCCGAGGCACGGAGGAAACTCGGTATGTAACGGGTGGTCACCCATCCACAGACCAACCTAGGCAAGCGCGGCTTAACCTAAATATCGACCCGACTCCCGAGCGGCTACTATTTATTTAGCCACGAGCTCCTCATTAACCCAACAACAACAAAATCTCATCCAATCTCGGTTCTATCCAACCATTATGGCGAACCCAAAGTATTAACACATAACATTCACATTTATGACAACATTATGACACTATTAAGAATTATGCATTTCCATGTAAAATCAACTAACTTCCAACTGTTAATGACGTGTTAGATTTAAGGCTGGTCCCGAAACTTAGAACTTAAACTTGGTATAAAGTTTTGAACATGCTCCTAAATTGAATGAACGTTACGTGCGAAGCCTCAGTGACGTCATCACTGGCTTGGAAGAGATAACGAACTTTGATAGTAGCATACTTGTTAGAATTAAGATTGTTGCATTGCTTGATGTGGCTACCATCACCTTATACAAGTGCCCCAACCAATGTGTTTCCAATTTTAGGAACGATATTGCATGTATATTTCATATGTCTGCGACTTGTTGGTACCTTGAAATCGAAATACAGTAATCTTGCTTGTCAGTAAAAATTGATACCTACCAGTGGCGAAATGACTTTGAATAAATCGAATACATCATCATTTGCTTAGCATTTTCCTAACTATGTTTGATTCGGATTCCAGTTTCGGATTCCATGATGTAGCTGAATACTACTGCTATTAAGCTGCATCCGGTTTTTTTTCAAACGTTGCCACACACTTTGAATTTCCCCTGTATTGTGAATGCGTTTACAAACATTTAAACTAACATACACAAACAGCCAAACCCGAAACAACTACCTGTAAGTCATACAAATATTTGTTCCGAGCGGAGATCGAACCCGCGACACGCAGCACAGCAGTCGATCGCTCAACCACGGCGCCAACCGTGTAGCCACCTTCGTCGTTTGAGTTTACATTTAGCGACTTCCTATCTGACCTCCACAACCCAGTAAGTTCTGGGCGATACGATATCCTTGATAAGACTGGTTGTCAGACTTTCGGGCCACTGACTGCCTGTAACAACTATCAAAAATCTAAAACCAACACAGGGCACTAACGGATTAACGTCCACTCAGATCCAGCCTGTCCCTTGCGGTCTTCCCTCAGCGACGCCCTAAGCCGGGGCTCGTACCCCACAGTAGGTGCCCTTAGCGTGTAGTCGCTTAGATTGTAAGTTTTTCACCCTGGTTTGAGGTCTTAATTTTTAAGGCATCCACAGGATTCGCCCGGTTAAGCAGACGACAACCTCCTAGGTTGAACTGCGAGATGCCATTCATAAAAAAAAAACGGATTAACGTGGTGTCCGAGACTATTGATTGCTCATTAATCCTCACCGCAACCCAGGTAAGCGCGTCATAAATCGACTCGAGCGGCTATTATTATTCAGGCCAGATATTTGGATAAATAAACACTTTGACTATGTTTACAAGAAACAATAAAGAGGTGATTAATATTCTTTGATGCACATTAAAATTGACACACAAACCTCCTAACCTACCTACCTATCAAATTATTATGAGACATACGAGAAACCTCAAAAACAAATTTCGTCAAGATGCGCGACGCAACGGTTTCTACGCTATTTACATCCAAATACGAATACCTTTTAAGCCACGATTACCTGTCGCGGTTGACATATTACAGACGCCGAATATTATGGAATTACTTAAGCCATACCTACAGCCACGCTTGATATCAGCAAACCATACCTACAGCCACTGAGAGCGCTTGATATCAGCAAGTGACAGCTGTCAATCTGCATTTTCAACTCAAAATATTAATTCTGAGATATCGCATGGGATAGAGGATTTAGCGTGAATGCGCGACGTTAAACAAATAAAAACAAAAAAATGTAAGATCTCAAAGATTGTGACGGCTATCATTAGGGCACCTCAAAAGCTTCGACCAGGTTCCCCTGAAAACCTTTTCCAGCTCTGGGTAGAGCATAAGAGAGTGTCAGACTTTCGCCGACTAAAGCCCATCCATGTTCCTTCTTTTGCCCTTTATGTTCCAGGACCGTGGTATGTCTTTCGAACAACCCGCCACCCGAGCAGGCAGTGGCCCTGGCAGGTTCTTCTGCTTTGAAACACTCGTGCGCCGTTTTAACACGGCCTAATGTCACTACACGGACGAACGGTGAACTACCCATTGCTCACCGTCCACAGACCCGCATCTACGGTGGTCGGGAGTCGATTCGAAGCACCCGACGCCCGGTGCGTCTCCGGCGGCTGGGTTGCCATAAGATTCTATCCCTCAAACGTCCGGCCACGCCCTTCGCTAGCATAAGACATGCAGAAGGCGGTGATCGTTTCCCAAATCCCTCTCGCTGTAGACCATGCACTTAACGAGGGTCGGACGCGAGAGATCGCTTCTACGAGAACAGTTCGGTGCTCCGCCCAAGCTGGGCAGACCGCCGCAGTATGCTCCACTGTGTCCTCCGAGCGATTATTTGATTACGCCTAACCTCACAATAATCCTTTAAGATAGTTTACATGAATAGTCTTCCAGCTAATTAATTCAGAAATATTACGTACGAAATGTGCATTTTCTTCTATCTAAAAATCGTTTGCGTTTCGCGCCGTGTGTTCGTGTTAGGCCCACATGAGTCAGGAAATTAAGTTTCGAGCAGTCTTGGCGCTACAGATGCAGTTTCGTGTTTGAAAGTTCTCAAGACACAGATTGAAACTAGAACAAGTATATTAATCATATATTCTCTTCCTAATGAATACCGTGGCAAAAAAAAAACGATTAATCAAGCAAAAGTCACCGACTTCAGGATGTAAAAAAAAATCCGTCTTTTTAATGTTTTTTTACAAGTCAAGATTGTTTTTAAAAATGTTTTTACTATACCTGAGCTTGCTACTTCATCTCTTCTTTAGGACAAGATTGAGATCAAGTCAAGGCCCGAGTAATTAAAATTAAAAAAATAACAAAATTCATGTAAATTGATTTACCATGCTGTAAAATCAACGGTTTTGTACAAACTTACGACATAAACGGTCATATCTTTTAACACCGTATACTTGGAGATTAGATTATTTTACAACTTCTTGGGACAACAGACCTCAAGTCTGCAATGGACCACAGACCCCAAATCTGTGGTTCCTTATGTGGTTTTCATTTTATATCGGAGAGCCCGTGGCTAAATAATAACAGCCGATCAAGTCTATCTTTAGGTTAAGCTGCGCTTGCCAAGGTTGGTCTGTGGATGGGGGACCACCCGTTACATACCGAGTATATAGCCCTTTGACCTTGAAGCTTACGTCGTCAGTTACTCGGCAATCGCCATTAATAAATTCACGTTCTTTCATGCCTACTATTATATTATCTGAGGCGTGGGGTATAGCTACATGTTTTTCGGTAGACTTAGTTATTTGTTAGGTTCAGCGTAAACGTCAACGCAAATTATGATAATTATCAAGTATTTATGTCAATCAAAGTTATTTATAATATCGAAATAGCGAATAGAGGAGCTCGTGGCTAAATAATAGCAGCCGCTCGGGTCGATCTCTAGGTTAAGCCGCGCTTGCCTAGGTTGGTCTTGGTCTGTAGATGGGTGACCACCCGTTACATACCGAGTTTCCTCCGTGCCTCGGAAAGCACGTTAAGCCGTTGGTCCCGGCTGTCATTTATAGATCTTAGACTGTCGTTACAGGTAGACAGTGTTCCGAAACTCTGAAAACCAGTCTTACCAAGGGGTATCATATTATCCAGTACTTACTGGGTTCTGGAGGTCAGATAGGCAGTCGCTCCATGCAAAATACTGATATTCAGCTGCATCCGGTTAGACTGGAAGCCGACCCCAACAAAGTTGGGAAAAGGCAAGGCAGATGATGATGACTTAGATATTAGATTTTTTACAGCTTCTAGGGACCAAAGCCCCCATTCTGCACTGGACCACAGACCCCATGTCCCTTATGTGGTTTTCATTTTAAATCGATACCTCCACGAGTTCCCGCGTTAATAATGTTCATGCTAAAAGATCATTTTTTTGGTATGGAAATCATCCAAAAACTTCTGCCGCTCCAGGTGGAGTGAAAGGGAGTATCAGATCATTTTACTGACTAAAACAGATCCATATTCTTTCTTTTGCCTTTATGTTCCGGGGCCGCGGTATCGCTTACGAACAACCCGCAACCCTGGCAGGCCCCTCTGCTTTGGTGACATCTGTTTAAAGCACGCGTGGAGAAATGCCTGATGAAAAAACCCAATAACACTATGTCCGGCCCTGAAATCGAACCCAGAACTTCATACTCAACAGTCACGCTTGCGACCACTAGACCAACGCGGCAGTCTTATTTTAATATTACTTACAAAAACCTATTCCATATGTGAATAGCATAAATAATAATCAAGAGAGACAATCATTATTTTCTTTACTCAGAATAATCAAAGAAATGTGTCTATACAATGACAATTGAAGCTCGCACACTACGTGTGCCACTACTTATTAATAAAGAAATCAATAAATACTGTTTTGTTGGTGAAATGCGCCATAATAATATTTCTGAGAATATAGACTCATCATCATCAGCGCGCCGCGTAATGATAGTCGATGTTACCATCCCGCATAACGAGAACCTCGTGAAAGCTGATTGCCAAGAGCCTCGACGAACATCTGTCGAAGCTCTCGTTAGACGGTTGGATCAAGGGCCTGATTCAGAAGGCAATACTCTTCGATACTCAGACCGTATCGAGGACCGTATCGCATTGTGAGGAGGTTCCTGTCTCTGGAGCCCTAACCACTGGTAGCTTGGGCCCTGCTTCCGATACCGGCGGACCACTTTTTATATTTTTTTAAGAAATATAAATAAAAATTAAACTCATAAGTGTAAAAAACGAATACGGAAAATTTCTGAGGGAAACTTGAAAGAAGAAAGAAAAAACATTTATTTGGCCCATGCCACAAGTGCACACAAAATGAGATAAAGACTTAAAACTAAACGATAATAACAAATACGTAATTGTGTGTCTCACGGCTGCGCCAAATGGGCCCAGTTCAGCAAACTGCCGAGCAGCTAGTGCCCGACGCTGGTTTTCAACTGGACCTTAGATCTGCTAGATGAACATCTTAATTGACGGGCTGTGACCACAATCACAACTTTTCCAATATAAACAAATATCGACATGTATCTTCATTTGTTTCGTTTACAGTCACCATCGTGATTTTTTAAGTTAAGTTCGCAGTCAAGCCGTAATAACAAACATTTTGCAAAGCTGAGATTTCACCGGTCATTAAAAAAAAATCTGTAATGCAAATCTGTAATGCACAGATTCTGAATCAACTTGATTGATGGCTTAGTGGTTGTATCCCCCGAATATACACGTTAGCAAGGGGTAAACACTAAACGTGTGCCAAAACTCGGATTTAATATTTGCCTGTTGCACGCGTTTCGTATGCACCTCGTCATTTTCCTACCCTTGTCCTATTCTATTTGAGATCGGTGCAACACATTATCTTCTTCCATTCTCCCCGTCAGACGACACGGCATCATTTACTTCTTCCTCCTTCATATCATTCCTTACACAATCCATCCATCTTTTCTTTGGCCTTCCTCTGCCTTTCCGTCCATCAACACTCAGATCCATCACTCTTTTAGTCACATACGCTTTGTCCCTCCTCATTACTTGTCCATACCAAGACAAACGAATCCCTTTGAATTTTTCTGTAGGTGCAACTTTCAAACTTCCCCTCTATGTCTTTCTCAAAGCGTTTCGTACAATGTCAGTAAAATATTCTAAGTTTTATTTGCCTCGGAAAACCGACTGTAACCAGTGACGCTTGATGTAAGTCATCTACTACTACGACTACGGGGGTAAAAATTTTTAGCGTTTTACCCTATCAAAGATTCATGTTGACATCATTTTTGAAGTGAAAACTTCTTTAGCGGCGTTGAGCACTTTTTCTGTAATGAGTATAAAATCTTAAACTCGCGTCAGGACACGTGACCTGATCGAAAAAGCGTAAGACGGATGGAGAGTAGACAGCTATCCCCTCTCTACGGCGCGGCGAAAATGTATGCCTGGGCCTACTGTTTTTTTTTTTTGTTAAAGTTAAAGATATTCTTTAGTGAGTTATGAGAGCCAAAACACGATTGACCCAATTTGGCTCGATACAAAAAAATCGCAAAGTTTATCCAAAATCAGCACTTTTAAACACGTCCATGAAAAGCTCGTGAGTTTTATTCGATTGTTTTAAGACGAATTTCAATAAAATTTCGTGTACACATTCACTATTAAACATATTAAGGAATTATGGTTTTATTTTAATGAATTAGGGAGTGTCAAATTTTAAAAGGAATTATTAACAAAAAGACGTGCAGTATTTTTGCGCGCAGGCAGGCTAAACCACCGCTCCCGTACCGCGCCAGTCGGCCGCAGCGCGCCTTAGAGAGCACTTGTATACAACTTTTTTGCGTCCGTTGTCACCGACTACCCAAGAGAATAAATAAGCGTATATTGACACCTAAATACAAAAATGGTGAACAAAAATAATAAAATCAAAAAATATTCACGACTGCAGCTCTAGAAGCTGAAATTGATGAACCTGAATAGGTGAGTTTATACAATTCCTAATCTGCTTCATAACATTTGTTTACTTTCGTAGCCAGCTAAATATTTCCTTTTCATCGACAACACGGTTTTCCATAATTTACTTACTACACTTTGCCTGTGGCTGTTTATTGGAATAAGCATACAACTTTAATTTTATAATAGTAAAAGAATATTATGGTCTAAAATTTTCATTTACTCCAATTACTTCATTTCTATATTATTATGATTTCTTTTGTTTTACATACAGAAATCGTATAAACACTGACATTGTGGATTTGCCAACTGACTCGGAAGGAATGAGTGAAACCGTCACTCCACAAGCGCAACGTTAATAATCAAGTTTTCACTTCTGCCGGCACTCCCGGAGTGCAACCCGTCATTTTTTTTTAATAAAACGTTGCCCCACACTTGGAATTTCTCCTGTATCGTGGGTGCGTTTACAAACATTTAAACTCACATACACAAATAGCCAGACTCGGAACAACTATCTGTAGGTCATACAAATATTTGTTTCGTGCGGGAATCGAACCCGCGACACGCAGCGCAGCAGTCAATCGCTCAGTCACTCCGCCAACCGTGTCGTCAAGGCATTATTGATATTATAACATACTAATTATTTAAATATAGAAACCAAATATTGTAAACCTATTGTTTCTAAAACCCTTTTTTGTATAGCTTCAACCACGTGGTCAATAATTTTGCATGCTATTTTTAGTGAGTATTTGAGCTACTGTAAAATAACTCAAGCCTCTATTATAATTCATTAAACTGGTAGCAAACAAACATTTTCTTAAAACAAAAACAATTTCTCAAAACTTCTGATTCTGACATTTCATAAAACTTTATAAGAATCCTACTACATAAGGGAAACTGGGGATATAACATACTAGTGCTAAGTATTCTCACCATATATATATACACCCGACTTACCTCACTCTTTTGCTTTATTTTAACAGAATCTGTGCTCAGAATGGTTTGATATTGACATTTCATTGCTTTACCAAAACTTATTTAAATATTATTTTTGATACGCGGTTCAAATGATGCCCTGAGGTTTTGTTGACTAAATTCAAGGTATTCTAAGGTTTTGTACGGAACGGAACGAAAAAAGGGAACGCTTTTTGGATCAATTTGTTTTACGTCTGTCTTTCTGTCTGTCTGTCTGTCAAGGGCGCATCCCTTTATATCAGGAACGCATAAATTAAACCATATACTCAAGTCTATGGTCCCTTTCGAGTTGTGAAAAAATCATACTTCTAAGTCTACGCAGTCATAAGATATGGCCATAACTTGTTATTACTTGCGACATAAATAATGTCGTTTTTTGGTGGTCTGTTTATGAGCTTGAGGTCATAGTTTTGATTCCCAAGTAAAGGAAAGTGTTATTGTATATATATAATACCACATAGACTACAAAACAAAAAATATATTGTATACTAGCTTTCGCCCGCGGCTTCTCTCGCGTTAAATTCGGGGTAACACAGTTCCCCTTGCGCCTTATTGATTTGTAATAGCAACGCTAAGTTTTCCCTTTTCTTCCCTCTTTCTCCCTCACATCCCACTTAAAAAAAAGCCTATGTCCGTCTCCTGGTTCCCAACTATCTCTGTACCAAAATTCATCAAAATCGGTTTAGCCATTAAAGCGTGAAGAGGGAGCAAACAAACAAACAAACAAACTCACTTTCGCTTTTATAATATTAGTAAGGATTCTATCACCACGCGAGTGAAACCGCGGGGCGCAGCTAGTGTTTTATAATTTTGCACATTTACCGCAAATAAAATAATCAAAATTCCTCCATCTGTATTGAAATACAATTCAGACATCTGCCAAGACATTCATTATTATTTGTATCTCTTGCTTACAGCTGTTGATAGCCACAGTAAGGTTCAGTTCGTGCCAAATGTCTAACATCCTCGTAACCATGAATAGGCATTTGTATTCAAAATATTATTCGTCGAGCATTTTATACAGAATCTGTAGCAATCTGTCTGAGAATTTCGAACGAAAATTATGTTTCCATCCGTGGTACGTAAAGGATGTTGTAACATCATAATAAAACGGCTTAAAATTCAACAAAAAGAAAAGTCTTATTATAATAAAATTTGAAAACTTCTATAACATTACAAATATTTTTGTAAAAAATCCACCACATCTTTTCTTATTTTAGTACCTATTATTAAAAGTATAATAAACTAGCTTTCGCCCGCGACTTTGTCCGCGTGGCATAGTTACTTTGGGCTAACGCTAACTTAAACCCGCGTGATGATCGAAAAAATGTTTCTTTCTCTCCCCTTTTCTTGCCTCTTTCTCCCCCTTTCCTCACTTTAAAAAAATAGCCTATGTCCGTCTCCAGGGTTCCAACTATCTCTGCACCAAAATTTAACAAAATCGGTTTGGCCATTTAGGCGTGAAGACGTAACAAACAAACAAACTCACTTTCGTTTTTATAATATTAGTAAGGATTAGTTATGTTGCAGACCAATTTTGACTGTCGACAACATAAAGATTTTGTGCGAAAAGTCTCATGATTGTTTTCCGTCTAAAATTCATCCATTTTTATTTGTTACACTGGGTCGAATCAACAGCCAACGATCACAGCCCAACGAATAAAACTTATCAATTCAAATGAAAATCTTGTAAAACTATTCCAAACAAAAAAACTATCGGGAACTGACCGGCCAATTACGAGCCTTCGCCTGCTAAAAAAAAAGTAAAAAAAAACCGCGCGAGTTCATTAGTATTTTCCGTTTTATCGGACGAAGTTCCCCTCTTCTCCTACAAATTCTGGCTGGCGAGGAACGTTGCCGGATTTAGAGTGATCGACTGAAGCGAATTCTAGAATAGATATTCATTGCATTTTGTTTTGGGTGTTCTAAATTTGAAATGTTTGGATAGAATAAATTGTGCACGTGAAAATTTGAATTGTTTGTTGTGTATCCTAAATAACTTGGTATTTTTACAGTGTTTGTTTAAAACTGTTCCAAGTATAGGCACAAATAGGTTGGTAACAGAACAAGATTATTTTAATCATATTAAAACTCAAAAATTTAATGATCACAAAAAAATATGATGAGACAAAGTTGTTTTTCCCTAAAATTAAACAATTTTACTTAATCAAATTGAGAGTTTTGACCTCATAACAATAATTTTAAACATCTACTTTCGTTAGTTCAAACTTTATGGCGGATCTGAAGTTAGCTCCGAGTGAAGGCGATGCGTGGTCAGCGCCGCTTTGATACCTAAAATTCTGTTCTGCACAGCTTAGCGTTAGATGTTCCGAGCAGTACAATAAAGTTTGAACAAGACTTATATCAACTGTCGTAGTGCATTTATAAACGATAATTTATTCATTAAAGAGTGTAATAATATAAACACATTGTACAACAAAAATGTAGTCATACCGCTAACCACCAACACACATCGGAGGTAAAAGATATTTATTAAGATTACTTGTATCTAATTATAAGTGAACCTATGTACTGTTCTTATGAGAATAAATTCTTTAAACCCGAACCTAATTATGTGGCCAGCTCATTAACAGTTATGCACCAACAGCATGTTGGAAATTACCCCACAGAAATGTAATAAAAGTATCCCGTGTTCTAACAAAATTTACGCCCAATTTCATCGATTATCGTTCAGTCGGTTAGTCAGCATGAAAAGAAGCAGAATAACTTTCACACTTATAATATTGGTATGGACTGTTTTGACAGTTAAACAAATTCCATCAACCAAAACATTATATTCCACAGTGGTTAAAATAGCCCAATTTCGTATATAGTAAACTTATTCAATTTGTGGTCTCAAATTAAATTACATTGAGCGATATGAGAGCTTAATTTCAACCGGTTTAAACATATTAAAATTATGCTCAAAATGAGGTTTTAAAATATTATCAAGAGTGGTTTGCTGAATGAGGTTTATTTTATTAAAATATACTTTCAACACCATGTAATCTAATATATAAAATTCTCGTGTCACAATGTTCGACGGGCCTGTTGGTCTAGTGGTTAGTGGCCCTGACTGCTAAGCCGGAGGTCGTGGGTTCGATTCCCACTCAGGACAAACTTTGTGTGATGAGCATGATTGTTTGTTCTGTGTCTGGGTGTGATTTATCTATAATATGTATGTATTTATAAATTATATAAGTATGTAAATCAGTTGTCTGGTTACCATAACACAAGCTCTGGTTAGCTTGGGATCAGATAGCCGTGTGTGAGTTGTCCCAAGATATATTTATTTATAGATATATAATATTTAGTTAGGTACCGTACTCCTCCGAAACGGCTCGACCGATTCTTATGAAATTTTGGGTACATATTGGGTAGGTCTGAGAATCGGCTAACATCTATTTTTCATACCCCTAAACCTCAGCGGGTGAAACCGCTGGGCACAGCTAGTTAAATATAAATACAGACAACACAATTGCAATTTAACTGACTGGACAACTTAAGCAGCGCCGCAGCCGATCGCTCAGCCACTGCGCCAAACGTGTTGTCAAAAAAAAAAGAAAAAACTTGAAACCTCTCTCGGTGATCCTTTTTGGAAGTCAGTTTTTTTGTTGCCTAATGTGAATTTTAATATTATTGTAGTATTTTTTCATTTTCTGTACCCATCTTATCCGTGCAGCAAATAAATAAACTCTTTTTTTTTAAATAATATGATTTCTCTTGTTCTATTACATTGCATCAATTCAAAAACATGACTACAAAGTCATAACAATAACTCAATCAAATCACTCAACATAAGCCACCCAATCAATTTATTTCACTAAATCCTCCAACCTTACCCCAACTATGTCGTTCATTTTCCGGTGTCACCCTCGTTTCTTAGGCCTGCTCTCCAAGGAGCACTTAAGCGTATGACATGCCTCTGGGAGCGATCCCCTGACATCTGCCCGAAGCCCCGGGGCCCGGAGTGACCGCTTTCAGGGGTTAAGAGCCGCCCATGCAGTTATAAAAGAGAGTATTAAAGTTAAGTGTTGAGTCAATAAAAAAGGACGGGAAGAATAATTCGAATGTGCGTTTTTAAAACGCTTTATCGGAAACGAAGTTCTTAAAAAAAAAGTTAAGAAGTTAAATTTGACACAACTATTAGTTTTTTTTTTTTGCTAAAAAAGTAAGTATTAAATCTCTTTGCGTACAAAAATGTCTTGCAAAAAACAAAACGCATTCAAATTATAACAATATATATTTATGCAATAAAATTGACTATTAAATAAAGTTACCCGCCTTATATATTTAATTTTTTAACCTTTAATAAATCGTAAGTCTCACATTCGTATTTTTTTATCGAGCCAACTCATTTAAATACCATGTTTCATCACACAACTTTTGTTCCATTGTGTACAACGTTAGTAAAAAAATTATCACTTTTTGTTTTATTTGTGGTTTTGCATAGGTCCAAAAAAGTTCAAAAATTGGAAAATCTCGCGTTAAAATATATTTGAATTATCTACACTTAGTAACACGAAGTTTCAAGAAACCGATCAACAATGAAAACATAGTACTTCATTGTTAGAATCAACCTCTAGAATATTACAAAACGATACTTTGACGACTCTGCTGTTGTCATTTCACGAAACCTCATAAGGAAAATTGGGTCAGAATTTTCTTCCAAGCTCCTCGCTCCGTCACGTGGCTCGAAAAACACAAACTCTCTTAATTTTCACTCCAATTACACCTTCACACATTTTAATTTGTGTAAAAATGGAAACTGAATTACGGAAATAATTCAATTAACTCGAACACGTGTTTTGAAAAAGTAATTAAGCAACTTTTGCCTTTTGAACTTAAACTGCCGTTTATGTGGGTAGCACAAAAACACGTGGCCACATAAACGTTTCGTGGCTTCAGGCTAAAATAAAAGATTCCGACGAATTGAGAACCTCCTCCTTTTTTGAAGTCGGTTAATAATTTTAAGCACTGTACTCTGAGCATGTGACTCTGATTTTCGTTCTAGAACAATTCGTAACTGAAAAGTTTTAGACACATGACGCGTTCATGCATGCATTCTCCTTTAATTTGGATTTTTCTGCAGTCAAGTGAAATACTACTTTGTAAATAATGAATGATTTTTATTTTGCAAGTAGGATTTTACAAACACTTTTAACACCTTTAAAAAAATTAGGCCAGTGTTTCGTAAGCGAATACTTTGAGAAGGAACAGCCGCAACAAACTCAGAGCTCATAGTCTCTTTTAAAGTCAGACAGAGTTTTTACTGCCGGGGGTTGCGGGTTGTTCCAAAGAGATACCTCGGACCCGGAACTTAACCCGGGTTGTTTTTTTCCGCAAACCTTTATGCGTAATCCCGAGATAAAGGGAATTGACAAATAGACAGACAACATAATTATCCTATAAGGGTTCGGTTTTATCTTTTGAGGAACCCTAAAAACGAGCTAAAACTATAATAGTTGCAAATCCAGTCCATACGATTACCGGTCCTTAGTACCACTAATAATGGTAGGTATTGTTGATATTGCAACATTTTCCTTACATAAAGAATTTCTTATAGAAAAATCAGGATTCTAACCCAGAATCTCATACTAACAGCTCGACCAACAAAGCAATCGTTGAAATAACAACCAAAAAAAACCTTTCTTACATACTATCAATTACTTGTAATAATCCCAACAGAAAAGAAATCTCAAGACCTGAATATTTCAAGAATAGACCCCTCATTCTTAAACATGACCGCCATTTAAAGTCACGAAGAGGACGAGACGCCGAGATAGACCCCTAATTGGGTTCATCAAAACCGTTGTCCTACTTTGTATCGCGTCCAAAATCATAAAGCGCAAAAACGGACTAAGTTTTTATGTTAATCTAGAAGTGACGTTATATGAAAAAAGAGTTTATTCGACATCAAGATTTGTAGATTTAGTGTATTGTGTTGTTATGAAAGATTTTTTAGCGTTCGTAAATTAAATTTGGAATTCACTACCAAAAAGTCATCCTACTATCTTAATATATATAAATCACGTGTCACATTGTTTGTCCGCGATGGACTCCTAAACTACTTAACCGATATAAATAAAATTTGCACACTGTGTGCAGTTTGATCCAACTTAAAAGATAGGGTAGGTAGGGTAGGCAGGTAGGGAGAAAGATAGAAAATTGCATTGCAACGCATGCCGGGGCACAGCTAGTCATACTATATAATATTATAAATGCGAATGTTTGTGAGGATGGATGTATGGATGTACGGATGTTTCTTACTCTTTCACGTGAAAACGGCTGAACGGATCTTGATGAAATTTGGAACAGAGTTAGATTAAAATATTACTAGCTTTCACCCGCGGCTTCGCTCGCGTTTAATTCGGGGTAACACAGTTTCCCTTTCCTGATTTGCAGGTACCTGCTACTTGTAGTTTTTGTCCTAGCGCCTTATTTTTTGTAATAGCAAAGCTAAGTTTTCCCTTTTCTTCCCTCTTTCTCCCTAGGGAGAAAGAGGGAAGAAAAGGTATTTTTTTCCGATAATTACGCGGGTTAAAGTTACCGTTATCCCAAAGTAATTATGCCACGCGGACGAAGTCGCGGACGGCAGCTAGTAAAAATATATATGTATTAGCACTGCGCTTTGATCGAGTTCTTTGAACAGTAGTTTCTATCGTTTTAAGGGGCACAGGCGCAATGTTACATAAAGAAATAAAAAGACATACAGCCCTGTCGTCTTGTTATTCCAAGGTAGTGTTAGCAAGGCTCACAAGTCAGGCTTGGAAACGGATCACCGAACGGTGACAAGTGAAAAATGTAGTTCTGCCGTGTGGGCCAATCGATCTATCAATTTAAAAGTAGTTTAGAGAGCGTCAGACGGGTTCCGTACAAACTTGCGACATAAACGGCCATATCTTTTGACTGCGCAGACTTAGAGCGTTTTTTTCACAGCTCCAAGGGACTACAGACTTGTGTATCTGGTTTTAATTGATACATTGCCGTGATAGAGGGTCTTGACAGACAGACGGACGGATGACTAAGTAATCTAATAAGGGTCTGGCTGTTTGTATATGTGACTTTGAATGTTTGTAAACCCACGATACAGGAGAAATTCCTAGTGTGAAGTAACGTTTCATATGAAAAACTAGCTTTTGCCCGCGGCTTTGCTTGCGTTAAATTTGGAGTAATACAGTTCCTCTTTCATGTTTTGCAGGTATCTGCTACGTGCAGTTTTTGCCCTTGCGCCTTATTGATTTGTAATAGCAAAGCTAAGTATTCCATTTTCTTCCCTCTTTCTCCCTTATATCACACTTTTTTTTTTAAATAGCCTATGTCCGTCTTCTGGGTCCCAACTATCTCTGTACCAAAATTCATCTAAATCGGTTAAGCCATTAAGGCGTGAAGAGGTAACAAACAAACAAACTCACTTTCGCTTTTATAATATTAGTAAGGATAAAAAAGAATACCTAAAAAAAACTAAAATCAACTAAATAATAACTCCCACTTTCGCCCAAAACAAGCATAAAACGTAATCTCAGACACCCAAAGAAAACTTAAACGCTACGTATAAAACAAAAAGTGTTCACAAGGACACGTAATTGGGTCCTCTCGTGTTGGTGGTCTAAATTTATACGTCAATTATCATTATTTATGCTCTCCTTTACCATATAAGCGAATGTCGGGGATTTTTGGCAGTCGTTTTGGTAAACATTCGTAGATTTAGATGTTCTATGATCGTATTGAGTTATGTAACTTGGTGAAGAATTTAATGGATGGACTTGAGGGACGTTAGGACTGTAAATCGCAGGTATAAACATAAAGAGACATGGTCATTATCAGACGTCTCTGGGTTCATCGTGTCTGCCGAGCTATCGTGGGTAGGCGGGCAAGGAGAAATCAAACCGCGTGCGGTGACCTTAGGATTAGTATTTTAACGAAATCATAATTAGCACTTTCTAATTATATGGAGTATAACGACGCTCTACCGAACACGTCTTGCTTCAGCGTGATGTGAACGGCTTCTTCCTTGTCCGACGGTCGCGTGCAAGAGAGCCCGGAGTTGCATCAGAGCGAAAAAACGTCAACCTACGTCTGTCCAAATGTCAGCTTTCATTCTTGACGTTTCTGGACACTCTTTAAACATCAAAGCGCCGTCAAATACATACGGAACGCGCTTTTAGCACTTATAATAGCCAGTCTTTCACTTCAAAATAAATAACGCCAGAATGAAAAGCAAACGTCTCACCAAGAACGGTGTTGCACTTAGAAATATTAAACTTTGTTACGTCAAGCCCTCCATTACCAAAATCTCGAGAGAATTGCAAAATTTTCAACAGCTACCTTTACCGTAAATAAATGTTTCTTCGTAACTCCGTGAAAGTTTTACAAGTTTACGACGACAGGATTGACGCATTACATTTTGATGTCAACACGCCGTCAAAGGGATATAATAAATATTTTGTTTAGGGTGGCGAGTAGCTGGTGGCTAAATAATATTCATATTCATATCTTTATTGCATTCCATAATGTCTGAAGATTTTAAAAATAGGCTTAAAGCTAAGGTACAATTACGGACCCTGTAAGGCACAGCGAAAAGTACAAAACAATTTTGAAATAAAATTAATCCATTAACCAAATAATTCTTAATATTAATTAATATTGAAATCAACAAAATTATTATATAAAAAAAAATTTAAATTATACTTATTCTAATAAAATATTAAAAAACGAAATTAACCCGTCGCACGATTGTTTACAAAAATGTAGGGTAACAATGTATGAAAGTTTGCACCCGTGTGCAAACTTTGTCGCGCGATGGCTAAACAAAAATAATTATTAAACAATAGCAGCCGTTCGGGGGATCTTTAGCTTAAACGCCGCTTGCCTAGGCTAGTCTGTGGATGGGTGACCACCCACTACATACCAAGTTTTCTCCGTGCCTCGGAAAGCACGGTAAGGTGTTGGTCCCGGTTGTCATTTATATGTAGATGTTTGACAGTCGTTACAAGTAGTCAGTGTCCCAAAAGTCTAACAACCAGTCTTACCAAAGGGTATCGTATTCTCCAGTATTAACTGGGTTATGGAGCTCAGATAGGCAGTAATTCCATGTAAAATACTGGTATTCAGCTGCATTGGGTCAGACTGGAAGCCGACCACAACACATTTGGGAAAAGGCTAGGCAGATGTGCCTAGCCTTTTCCCAAATGTGTTGTGGTCGGTCAAAATAGTCGTCAGTGTGCCAAATTTCATCAAGATCCGTTTTGACGTGAAAGAGTAACAATCACCCAACATCCATCCATCCTCACAAACATTTGCAATTCTAATATTAGAGTAGGATACTGATTTTGCTTGTCACTAACAATTTAACTAAAATGTTTTAGAATAGGTATTTATACAACCTTTGTTATTAATAGTTACAGTACTCATGGCAACATCTATGTAATTTTTGAAATTTCTTTTCTTTTTCTTGTATACATTCTTTTTCACAATTCTTTGTGAATGAGTGGACCTTGTTGGCCGTATATATTCATAGACGCTTTTTAACTTCTTATCTTATTTAACGTTTTGTAAAGTAAGCAATAACTTATTGTCGGGCCTACGCTGTCCTCTCATACTTAAGTACTAACGCTGTAACAACAACATTGTAAAACCAAATGATTTTAAAAGAGTAACCATGGAGTTTCTTGCCGGTTCTTCTCCATAGGAAACGATCAACCGTGCATAATTTCTAGATGATTTACAAGTGCTCATGTAGGCGTAAAAATATATTGATTTTTGAAAGTTGTATTTTTAACCGCGCGCTTACGTTAGGGCCTTGTTTCACAAGAAAAAAAAACACAAAAATCCTCACTTTTGGATTGTCAAAAATAACAACTTTTAAGTAAGGAAACTGTCTGCTTTAAAAAGAGTAAATCTAAACATAACTTTTCATAAAAAAAAAACATAAAGAAAACCATTCATGCTCCTCATAAAATCGTTAGACATTTTTACGTAGCCAACAGAACATTTTTATGATTAATAAAAATACTAATTTATTCCGTTCACTCAAATACCAAACCAATGACTGGTTTGCTAACACTGAAAAAACATGAAATTGTTTTTTGAACTCATATCGAAATTCTTTTTTTATTTCATGAATTTTATGCAAATCTGTGAGAGGCACTTACTGGAGCCATACCTCGTTCGTTTATTCCCTTTTTGGTAAAGAAAGCGAGGTTGGACAGAGATTCAAATTGACGAATAATATAGTCTACGTCAAAGGCTTTTGAGCTTCTCCACTATATGAAACAACGAACGGAGGCAGTAGCTGAATCATGATAATATTAGTTTTAGGTACGTTTTCTTGAAAAGTGACTGTTTACCCTGTCTAATAATTTCACAAGATAAAAATGCTGTAAAGGTTAAGTGATTAACAGATTCTTTATTCCACAAACATTCATCGTCACATAAACACATGTAATATTAATTACCCCTCTCCGAATTACTCGCAACTTCCCCAGTCTCCAAGCTTACTCCCGGATCATTACAGGAACGGATATGGCGCTCATATAATCTATGGATTACTTACGCAGCAATTACTTTTAATATCTCTCTCGCGAACATTAGCGTGTGCGCTTCTACTAACCCTTTTACGCTAAATTGACTTTTACGGGGAACGCAACGTATGTACGACGACATCAAGCGGTACGACTCCAGTATAAACTGATCTTGCGCAGTTCAGATGGAAGATCAGCTATAGTTATAAAAATGTTTCCTGAGGAATTACTTTTAGTTTTGGAGTGAGAAAGAGCTGTTACATAAAGTGTTTCATTGGCTGTCATGTTGCAGCACCATGCTGAGATAGGAGCCTTTTTTTTTGGCCTCGCACAGGACTAATTTCATTGTCTTTATTATTTATTGTTGTTCTTTTTTTATTTTTGTCCTGTGTGAGTCTAATAAACAGTTTTTATTTCTATATTTCTTTCATTATGCAAGTACATGCAAACCTAAACTTAAAGCTAAGCTATAATAATTGCGAGACGACTCCCGGCCACCGTAGATACGGGGCGGGTCTATGGACGGTGAGCAATGAGTAGCTCACAGTCCGTCCGTCTAAGTGGCGATAGGCCGTGTCGACGGCGCGTTCTTGTTCCACGTGCGCCTCAAAGAGATATCAGCAAAGCAGAAGGGCCTGCCAAGACCACCGCGTAATACCGCTGCCCCGGAACATAAAGAGCAAAAGAAGGAACATATAATAGGGCCTATTGCCCTCAACCTAGCACAAATGAAAACTCTATGGTCGCTATTGAGAAATTCCTGATAGAAAAACACTATGGTCGCCCTTGGAATCCGTCAGATTAAAGCGTCCTTCTTTTTTTGCAGATGGAAAACATCAAAAAACTGTCGGTCTGGATGCAGTGGAGGGGAGTGCAAACTTTTACTGACTAAAACCCAACCATGTTCCTTCTTTTGCAGTTTACGTTCCGAGGCCCGCGGTACCTTTTTCGAACAACCCGCCACCCCGGTACAAAACAGGTATTAACCGTTGATTGTAGATGTCAAAAGTAACTTGTCTGCTTTCGACAGGTAGGTCATAGATTCCCTTTGACAACACTTTGAAGAAACGACGATGAAGAGAGGTCAGAATATTCTGGCTGAGTAACTTGGTGTGTTCTCAAGCCTACTCGCAACAGATGTTGAGAATCACATGCGATCGTGAGTGTCAAGTGGAGTGAATCACAAAAAGACGATATCTCCGTTTCTTTTGTAAGTCCCTTTTTACTACCCGTTAGCTACGTATAAGGGTAGTAGGTTTATGTGAGGGGCGAGATCTTATGTATGTTTTCTGATAGAGCCTTAATGGAATGATCGATTTAGACACGAGGTTTTTATAGATTTGCAAGGGTTTAAGCGTGTTGAATATGAATGGAGACAGGAATGTAGTAAAATAAAATTATGCTAGTAATTTCTTAAGGCTTATACAGGGTTGCGGATTTTTTGAAAGAGATAACGAGGCCCCGGAACATGCAGCGCAAAAAAAGAACATGGGTGGGTTTTAGTTGGTAAAAGTCTGGCATTCCCCGTGCTCCACCCAGAGCGGGAAATGTTATTTGATGATTGAACAGAAGTTTACTTATTAATCCTACTTCCTTCCTACTAATATTATAAATGCGAATGTTTGTGAGGATGGATGTCTCTGTCAAGTCAAAACGGCTGAACGGATCTAAAATAAGGCCAACTAGCAGCGATACGATAGGTCATTAACCTAAAGAACAACTGTGGCGTTGACAATCTAATATTTATCTCTTTTCATCTTGTGCCTTTGTCGTAATGTCTCGTTCTCCCGGCAAAAACATGGCAACGTTAAGACGGGTTCGCCAACATTCGGGCGGCCATTTTAGATGGGGTTTTAGCATGGGTTTTGTTTACATTTGGTATCGCTTCTCGTTGGCCGTACTTTAGATAAAATTTTGCACAGAGGTAGATTATGGTCTGGAATAACACATAGAATACTTTTTTTCCGATATGATGCGGGCGAAGCCGCGGGCGCCAGCTAGTCACCCATAATTCGCCAGTCATGTTTAGAACTCGTTCAAACTCGGGCTGTTATTGATAATTTCCTGATGATACCAATAACACTTCACTAGCCCTTGGAGTTGACCCCAGGAGATTTTCCATCATGAATTTCTTAGTAACGACCACGGAGTCTAGATTTGTGTCCGTGGTAATGAGCTTGTCCCTTATTTTAAGAGACTGAAACGTAACGGCTGAAATTTTGGTGTCTTATAGCTACATGTCTGCCTAACCCCTGGCTTTGCATGGCCTATTTTTTAAAATGTTGCCCCACGTATAGACATTTCTCCTGTATCGTGGGTGCGTTTACAAACATATAAAATCATACACACAAGCAGCCCGGGACAACTATCTGTAGGCCATACAAATATTCGTTCCGTGCGGAGATGGAACCCGCAACACGCAGCGCAGCAGTCGATCGCTCAGCCGCTGCGCCAACCGTGTCGTAATTTTTCAATCAAAAAAACCATAACTTGAATTATTACACGAATTGTAGAGCATCACACAACAACTTTTTTTTATTTTTTTTTTATTTAAAAAAACCTACTCTTTTACAAAGAAGTATAAAAAAATTAGAGGTGTCAAGGGACACCCGGATAGAACGAAGTTATTATTTATTCTGTACAAAAATCCTGTGCAAACTCAACAAAAATAATCGTCGCGACACCACACTGTTCAATGCGAAATAGAAAGACGAAACGAAAATAAATAGCTTGCTTTCTATGAGAGAGAGAGAGAGACAAAGAAACACGTGCACGCCGCACGGTTTACAACTATAGCAAAAAGTTCCGTTACAACTTTTAGTCTTAATTTTTTCCGTCTAGCCTCCTTTCGCAAAAACAATCAAGCTATAATTCCTCTCCATGAATCCACTACAAGACAAAAGCCTGAGTGTTTTCTCATGCCACACACGACTTTTACGCCAGAATGAACAAGGAAACATTCTGTTGTTTACCGAGTAAGATAATAAACTGTCTGAGACTCTGATACTAATATCACGTAGATTGACATTCCTTGTTTCTCGCTACACTTTCTCGTAGGCATGTTATGTGGGGGACGATCATTGAAGGCTGTTATGGTAGACACGAGTTTATTGAGAGTTGCTTTCGGAATGATTATTTCTCTTATGCCAACAGAAATGTTTGAATGCGAAAATATTCACAAATTAATGACCATTTCAAGTAATTAGTTTTTTCCAAACTATTTCGACCAATATTTGACGGGATTCATTCAAGTTTAAGAGGAACAAAGAAAGCAAATTTATTTGACACATGCCACAAGAAAAAAAAATTTAAAAACAACAACAAAAAATGGCTCACCACTGGGCTAAATAGGCCCAGTTTAAAAAACTGCCGAGCACCTATTAGTGTCCGACTCAGGTTTTCAGCTGAAGATAATTATGTATGTAGAAAAGTAATTCACGTAACACATTAAAAATAATTTCCATTTTTAAGATCTACTTGCATTTATTCACCACTAACTGGCGCCCGCGGGTTCGCCCGCGTGATGTTCGAAAAAAAAGTATCCTATGTGTTATTCCGAATATAATCTACCTCTGTGCCAAATTTCATCAAGATCCGTTCAGCCGTTTTGATGTGAAAGAGTAACAGACATCCATACATCCATCCATCCTCACAAATATTCGCAATTATAATATTAGTAGCATTAAAATGCAACATTCTACTTTCACTACATTCTGACTCATTATTCTACAGAACCCAGATACAGCACTATTTTAAAGAAATGCAACACATATTAAGTAGCTTCTCTTCCCTTCCAGACAAACTGCTTCCATCAGCAAATACGTTTCATTCTTCACAGTATTAGACCGTGGCCATACACTGCGGGCCTTTTAAAATATTCACACCCCTAAAGCACTGGATGACTGTACAGATAAACGCAGAAGATTCATTGAAAACCGATCCGTAGATACACCATTAAGGCCTATTCAGACCTAAGCGAAATCCGCGTGGTATGTACCTCTACCCACAGCGGCAGCGAATATCGCTCAGGTCGCTCTAGCCGCGGTACGTAATACTAAATACCTGAGCGAAACCCGCGCGGTATGTACCTCTACCCACAGCGGCAGCGAATACTGCTTAGGTCTGAATAGGCCTTTATGGTTTGTACCACATTGGTCTCGTCACAGAAGAAATGATAGTAATAACGTACCGCAGTCTTTTTTTTGCGATTGGGAAATCATCAAATAACTTCCTCCGCTCTGGGCGGGGGGAGTGTCAGATTTGTACTGACTAAAACCCACCCATGTTCCTTCTATTGCCCTTTATGTTTCGGGGCCGCGGTATCTCTTTCGAAGAACCCGCAACACGCAGTATGTATCTTGGGTTATGGTAACTTATGACTAGTCCAATGGTCTGCTACTTGTAGTTTTTGCCCTAGCGCCTTATTTATTGAAATAGCAAAGCTATGTTTTCCCTTTTCTTCCCTCTTTCTCTATCATCACTTTAAAAAAATATATATGCCTTTGTCCGTCTCCAGGGTCCCAACTATCTCTGTACCAAAATTCATCAAAATCGGTTTAGCCATTCAGGCGTGAAGACGTAACAAACAAACAAGTCAGTTTGTCTGCCAAGACCCTTCATCTCGGGAACGCATAAAGGTATCAAGTTGAAATTAAAACTATGGTTTTAACTTCATTACCTTGACCTTGACATTACCTAATTTAAAAAATTAAAATATTGTTCACGGTAAGACCAAGGGTGTTTTTAACTATAATATTATTTTTCTTACTAATGTGTCTTTGGATAAATGAAGAGGGCTGCCAATTTAAGACGACTAAAATTCTACGATATAGTGCACTGTAGTAATTTGTGTGTTGCTAAGAGTTGTTATTCTGCAAATTCTCTGCGCTAGTCACAGTGATTTAGTTCAGTGTGATTGCGTCAACGGCGCCCTGCGGCCTTTTCCGCATCTTTCATGATGTAGATGCTTTACCTAACTGATTCTATGTTCCTTACACACGTTTTGGTAAGCTCATTTTCTTTATTTCAGTAACTATGGCTGAAAGAGAGATAATCATTGTGAACATTGGACTAACAAGTCAAAAGTATCCATAACCCAAGATACATACCCACGCCCACGACTTCGCTCGCGTTAAATTCGGGTTAACACAGATTCCTGATTTGAAGATACCTGCTAACTGTAGTTTTTGCCCTTGCGCCTTATTTATTGTAATAGCAAAGCTAAGTTTTCCCTTTTCTACCACCTTTCTACCTCATTTCTTACTTTGAAAAAAATATAGCCTATGTCCGTCTCCAGAGTCCCAACTATCTCTGTACCAAAATTCATCAAAATCTGTTTGGCCATTTAAGCGTGAAGACGTAACAAACAAACTCACTTTCGCGTTTATAATATTAATAGTAAGGATTTGACCCTGCTTAGAAAAACTATGAAGAGGTCTACAATATACTTAATCCTTACTAATATTATAAAAGCGAAAGTGAGTTTGTTTGTTTGTTTGTTTGTTTGTTACCTCTTCACGCTTTAATGGCTAAACCGATTTTGATGAATTTTGGTACAGAGATAGTTAGGAACCAGAAGACGGACATAGGCTAATTTTTATTAAAAAAAAGTGGGATATGAGGGAGAACGAGGGAAGAAAAGGGAAAACTTTGCGTTGCTATTACAAATCAGTCAGGCGCAAGAGAAAAAACTGCAGGTCTGCTTGGTGTGTTATACCGAATTTAACGCGAGCGAAGCCGCGGGCGAAACCTTTTTTTTAAAGTAGAATTATATATAATATAGAATTATTTATAGAAAGAGGGAAGAAAACGGGAGAAACTTCTTATTGCGTTATCCGATTGCTTCTAGAGTTCGACGTTTGTTTGTTACGCTTTCACTCCCAAACCGCTGAACCTATTTTGGTGAATTTTAGTACAGAGATAGATGGAACCTTGGAGATGGTTATAGGCTACTTTTCGAAAGGATGGGGGAGAGGGGTGAATTTTTATGCTAAACTAATCCTTACTAATATTATAAAAGCGAAAGTGAGTTTGTTTGTTTGTTTGTTTGTTACCTCTTCACGCTTTAATGGCTAAACCGATTTTGATGAATTTTGGTACAGAGATAGTTAGGAACCAGGAGACGGACATAGGCTAATTTTTATTAAAAAAAAGTGGGATATGAGGGAGAACGAGGGAAGAAAAGGGAAAACTTTGCGTTGCTATTACAAATCAGTCAGGCGCAAGAGAAAAAACTGCAGGTCTGCTTGGTGTGTTATACCGAATTTAACGCGAGCGAAGCCGCGGGCGAAACCTTTTTTTTAAAGTAGAATTATATATAATATAGAATTATTTATAGAAAGAGGGAAGAAAACGGGAGAAACTTCTTATTGCGTTATCCGATTGCTTCTAGAGTTCGACGTTTGTTTGTTACGCTTTCACTCCCAAACCGCTGAACCTATTTTGGTGAATTTTAGTACAGAGATAGATGGAACCTTGGAGATGGTTATAGGCTACTTTTCGAAAGGATGGGGGAGAAGGGTGAATTTTTATGCTAAACTAATTGCGTTGTCCGATTTACTTTGAACAAATCAATAAAGTTCGTACAGACTGCATATTTGTTTTATTTTGCAGACTATCCCTAAAATGGAATAGAAACGGGGATAAGAAACGTCAATTTACAAATTATATATGAAAATTCACATTTTAAGGGCGAAGTTTGGCGGAACAAGCTGAACGTCAGACAGCTTTGAGAATGGGTGAAACGTCTCTTCAAACCCGATCGCGTCTGGCGGAACAAGCTGAACGTCAGACAGCTTTGAGAATGGGTGAAACGTCTCTTCAAACACAATTGCGTTTGGAGGAACAAGCCGAACGTCAGAGAAATTTGAGAATGAGTGAAACGTCCCTTCAAACACAGTTGCGTTTAGAAGAACAAGCTCAACGGCAGGCAGCCATTAGAGCCTTAGAAACTCCAGAAGAGTCGCAGGCGAGAAGAACTGCTCATTCAGAAATGCAAACCGAACGCCGACGAACTTTTATGCGTAACGCTTGGTCTGTCTTTAATTTTTCTAAGTTTCAATATGATCCTTAAATTGATTACAAAACTCATTCTTTAATTGTTGTTGGTTTGGTGAATAATAAATGCAAGTTTTGTAATGCTTTAAAATGGAAGGATGAAACTGCAGGAATGTGTTGTTCTAATGGCAAAGTTTTCCTTCCTTTACTTGGTGAACCAGAAGAACCTCTAAAAACTCCATATATATATATATATATATTCTATATATTTATATATTATTATAAGAAGAATCACAACGCTTTTTAAATAGAATAAGAAAGTATAACTCATGTTTCCAAATGACATCTTTTGGAGTAGATAAGGAGGTAAGAATGCCTGGGTTTTCACCAACCTTTACTTTACAAGGTCAGATATACCATCGAATTGGTTCTCTTTTCCCTTCAGATAATCAACAGCATAAATTCTTACAAGTTTACTTCATGGGTAATGAAGAAAATGACGTGAACCGTCGTTGCCAATACATTCAGGGACTTGAAAGGGAAACTGTATTAAAAATTCAAAGAATGTTACATAACCACAACATCTTAATAAATACATTTAAAACCGCAATAGAAAACTGGCCTCAAGAAGATTATAAAGTAGTCATCCATGCTGATCGATTCGAGAAAATGATTTTAACCTCCTTCCACGATCAAGACAGCTATTCCACCAATTTTTAGTAGATGTGTACGTTAAAGTAGAGAGTGAACGGCTTCGTTATATATCTTTAAACCAGAAAAAACTGCGAGCAGATAATTACATTCATCTACAAGATGCGATCAGCACGGATGGTGATATAAACCCGAACGATTTAGGCCGAATGGTTATTCTTCCCTGTACTTTTGTGAACAGTCCCCGCTATCTACATGAATACACACAAGACGCTTTCGTCTATGTGCGCACTTACGGCAGACCTGACCTCTTTATAACTTTCACCTGCAATTCTTCATGAAAGGAAATAGCAGAAGAGCTTATGCCTGGCCAAAGAAGTACTGACCGGCATGATATAGTTGCGCGTGTATTTCGTTTGAAAGTTCAAAAACTGATGAATATTATTACACGAGGGAAATTATTTGGAGACGTCCAATGCCACATGTATTCCGTTGATTGGCAGAAATGAGGGCTGCCACATGTGCACATTCTTATTTGGTTGAAAGAAAAGCTGTGCCCCAACCAAATAGATAATATAATAAGCGCCGAGATTCCGGATTCCGAAATAGATAAGGATTTGTACGATACCATAGTCAGAAACATGTTACATGGTCCCTGTGGAGCACGCAATCCAGCATCGCCTTGCATGAAAAATGGAAAATGTACCAAAAAAATCCCTCGAGAGCTGTTAAAGGAGACTGTGCACAACGATAAGGGTTACCCTTTGTACAGACGGAGAGCACCTGAGGATGGTGGCAGAAGTGTTACCATTCAGGCTCGCAGTGGTATGGTCCAAACTTTTGATAATAGCTGGGTTGTGCCATATTCGCCCATTTTATGTAAAATTTTTAATGCCCACATAAATGTAGAAGCCTGCAACTCTGTTCGCGCTATTAAATATATTTGCAAATATATTAATAAAGGGAGCGATCAGGCGATATTCAATTTGCGTAATGAAGGTTCAGCGCAGCCTCTCAATGAAGTACAGACATATCAAGCAGGGCGATATGTTAGTAGCAATGAGGCAGTATGGCGGCTCCTAGGTTTTCTTTTTCACGAAAGACATCCGGCTGTTACCCATCTAGCCGTACACTTAGAAAATGGACAGCGTGTTTTTTTTAACGTTAATAATTTTCAGGAAAGAATTTCATCACCTCCTAAAACCACCTTAACTGCCTTTTTCCAGCTCTGCCGAACAGATACTTTCGCAAAAACGTTATTGTATTCCGAAGTCCCCCGTTACTATACATGGAACACCTCCAAGAAGGAGTGGAAACGCCGCTTGCAAGGTACACCCGTTTCAAATTGGCCAAGAGTTAAATCATCGGACGCCCTGGGTCGTGTCTACACCGTCCACGTCACGAACTTTGAGTGCTTTTGTCTTCGAATGTTGCTGCATCACGTTCGAGGCCCAACTAGCTTTAAAGACCTTAAAAATGACAACGGTCGCGAATGTGAAACTTTTAGAGATGCATGCAAGACTCTACATTTGTTAGAGAACGACAACCACTGACCACAGACAAAATAAGAGAACTTTACGCAACCCTGATATCATCATGCGGCCTTTCCAATCCCCAAACGCTGTGGGATAAGTCAAAGAATACATGGCGGAAGATATTTTACGACGTCTGCAACAAGTCCATGTAGACATAACTTTAAATGAAAACACATACAATGAAGCTCTTATAAATATTGAAAACAAGGTGATGACAATGACTGGGAAGAAGTTACAAGATTTTGGAATGGTAAGTCCTCGACGGCGTTCAGATGAAGGGACTTTAGCGATGAAATTGCTCGCGAATTAAACTATAATTTCACAGCGTTGCAAGAGCAAGTAATTGAGTTAGTTCCCCAATTGCTTCCAGAACAAAGTTATGTATTTCAACAAGTGTTACATCAAGTGGATTCAGGTAATGGCGCTCTCTTCTTTCTCGATGCCCCTGGAGGAACTGGGAAAACGTTTTTACTGAACTTATTACTGGCTTTCATAAGAAAAGACCAAAATATAGCTGTCGCTGTGGCTTCCTCTGGTATAGCCGCTACATTACTGAATGGTTGCCGCACCGCACATTCCGTTCTAAAATTGCCATTAAACCTTGCACAGGAAGAGTCACCCATCTGCAAATTTCAGCAAAAACAGCTCTCGGGGTATGATGCTACGGCAGTGTAAACTTTTAGTATGGGATGAAAGCACGATGTCTCATAAAAAAGCTATAGAGGCGTTAAATCGATCACTTCAGGACTTACGAGACAGTACCGATATCATGGGAGGAATGGTAGTTTTGCTGGCTGGTGATTTCCGACAAACTCTACCAGTGATTCAGAGAGGCACACCTGCAGATGAGATCAAGGCCTGTCTCAAGTCCTCAAGCTTATGGGCAAAAGTAAAAAAAATTAGCCTAACAACAAATATGCGGGTGCATCTTTATAATGACGTACATTCTGGACATTATGCAGAGACACTTTTAAAAATTGGCGATGGACGTTTGGATACAGATGCCGAAGGTATGATTGTGCTCACAGAAGAATTCTGTAATTTGGTGGAGAACGATGTGGACCTCATAGCTAAAGTTTACCCGGACTTACAACAAAATATGAATTGTGATCAATGGTTATGCGCAAGAGCAATTCTTGCACCAAAAAATGATAGTGTCAATCAAATTAACCAGGACATTTTAAAAGAGGTGCAGGGAGTAATAAAGGAGTATTTGTCAATTGATACAATTATGGATACAGAACAGAGCACTTCCTACCCCGCTGAATTTTTAAATTTACTTGAATTGTCAGGTGTGCCTTCGCATAAACTTCAATTAAAATTAGGTGTACCAGTTATGCTTATGCGAAATATTGATGCACCTAGATTATGTAACGGGACGAGGCTTCGTATCACACAATTAGGGCAAAATATAATAGGCGCTACTATTTTAACAGGTATGGGAAAAGGAGAAAGTGTGTTCATACCTCGAATACCAATAATTCCCACGGGGTTACCGTTCCAATTCAAAAGACTGCAGTTCCCAGTAAAACTTAGCTTTGCTATAACAATTAATAAAGCTCAAGGGCAAACACTACAGGTAGCAGGCGTGCATTTGGAAAAGCCATGGTTTTCCCATGGGCAGCTGTATGTAGCATGTTCGCGAGTGTCCGGTGCCCGAAATTTGTATTTATTAGCACCTGATGGAAGGACAATGAATATAGTGTACAATAGTGTCCTCAAATAATGCTCTGTTTTGTATCCATAATTGTAGCGGTCAAGGACTAGCGGAGTTGTTTTTTTTCCTGGCCCACGCTGTCCCACTTCTTTTCTCATGCTGTCCTGAACCAGCCCTTGTGGTATCACGTCTGAGTCATCACGCCATCTCTTGCGGGTGCCGACACAGCCTCGCCGCGCGACACCGTCCATCTCCTGGCACCCATTGAGTGGCCGCTCTTGCCGTATGCATAATGTATTTCTTTTCTGCCCATCTAACTCGACCATACTTTTGTGCTGTTACTCACATTTATTATCCAACTAAAAATATTATTCTTAAATAAACGCGGGCGAAGCCGCGGGTAAAAGCTAGTAGTAGATAAGTTGATTTCTATTTCAAGATAAGCCAAGTCTACTTATAATTCCCCGATCCGTCCCGATCGTTAAGAGCATGCCCGGTTACCGAACCCACGATTTCCGTGTATCAAGGAAACATGATTCTTTTATGCCTTTGTTTTTAGAAAAGGTCTTATTTAAGACAAAAGGTTTTTGTAAAGGGAAACACTAGATTTATAGACAATCGTAGTGAATGGAAAGAACTAGCTTTTTGTAGAAAATAGTTTAGTTAAAAGTAAAATAGTAAGAGTTGTTTCTTTATTTACTTTTCTTCACACTTTTAAATAGTTAAATATTTCATAAAAATATATTTAAAAAAACATTTTAAAATAGAAAAAAACAGTGGGCCACCGGTATCAGAAGCAGGGTCCAAGCTACCGGTGGTTAGGGATCCATAACCAACCAAGATTAGTCTGGACCTTAAAAGAGACTATGACCTCTGAGTTTGTTTCGGCTGTTTCTTCTCAGAGTAGTCAGGTACGAAACACCGGCCTCATCTAGTTTTTATAAAAGAAAGTCGTGTAAAAGTGTTTGTAAAAAACCTACTTTCAAAAATAAACATTATTTATCAGTTATCATTGCTTGTACTAAGTGGTTAAAATAAGGGAGAAAAATGCGTTTATTAGCATTTTTTTTTAGTTGGTCTATCAATAGTCCCACTGCTGGGCAAAGGATTCTCCTGCCTCCTTCCAAACCTCTCTATTATGTGCGCTATAGGCCATATTTGGCCCGTCATATAAGACCTCATAGGCTTTAAAAAAAGACATATATTATGTCATAATGACGACACGTTTGGCGCAGTGGCTGAGCGATCGACAGCCGCGCTGCGTGTTGCGGGTTCGATCCCCACACGGAACAAATGTTTGTATGACCTGCAGGTAGCTGTTTCGGGTCTGGCTGTTTGTGTATGTGAGTTTAAATGTTTGTAAACGCACCCACGATACAGGAGAAATTCCTAGTGTGGGGCAGAGTGTTTTAAAAAAAATATGGTACCTAACTCATTTTGTCGCTGATTACAAGCTACTTTTATTAGAAAAGAATGCATTCTCGATGGTAAAAGGAGGCTTACATAAGTACGTTATTCACCCCAGGGTTATTAAAGCAAAGGTGATTTAAATCTGTTGAAAAATTGTTGCCTCCCCTAAAATGATAATGGAATTCGCCAGGGAGCTACCCACTTCAAAAGGACAAGGGTCCATTCATCATGAAAAATTAAAAAGTTCCCACCCGGGCACAGAGCATATTTATTTTTACTCGTCTGTTATAGAGCATCGAGCCCAGAAGATGGCCAATGTTTATATTTACAAAGATGAGTTCCAATAAATCATTTGCTCTGTATTGCTTTGATCTCTCAGTACCTTCTGAAAAACTTCATTTAGAATTCTGTGCGAGTCAGCAAATATGGCGTCCACGGAAAAATTGTACAGTTGACAAAAGATATCATATTGGTTTCGAAGTTGAATTTTCCCTCTGGATATTTTCTCACAGAACTGCTTTGTCGCCCAGACAGCTGCTATAGAAGTATTTTCCTTTAATATGGAGTAAATAAGATTTTCTTCCGAAACGTCAAATCTATTTCTAATTATACCGGGAAGCTGTTTAACAAGCCCAACCAATTATGCAACGTAATAGTTACGACATACAACCCAGATTCCTACTCCATTGTCACTGGGGTAATTTAAACTCAATAAATGATATCCTCAGCCTAAGGGACTCTTGGATCAGTGTAATAGTTCTTCGTATCTTATTGGTACCAAAGTAACAACAGTGGATCACGATAGAGCGACACGACATTAGAAAAAAATCGAAGGCGAGTCGGAATCGCGCATTAAGGGTTCTGTACAAACTTGCGACATAACTGGCCGTCTTTTCACTGCGTAGACGGGACCACATAGTTTTTTTTTCTTTTTAAAAGTTAAAGGTTGTGCCCCCACACTCGGAATTACTCCTGTATCGTGGGTGCGTTTAAAAACATTTAAACTCACAGCCAGACCCGAAACAACTACCTACCTGTAGGTCATACAAATATTTGTTCCGTGCGGGGATTGAATCCGCAACACGCAGCGCAGCAGTCAAACACTCAGCCACTGCACCAACCGTGCCGTCAGTTGAGTATACGGTTTTAATTTCAACTCGATACCTTCACGCCTCGGGTCTTGACAGACAGACAACAAAGTGATCCTTTAAGGGTTCCTCATCGGGGTTGCGGGTTGTTCGCGGGGTTGCGGGTTGTTCGAAAGAGATACCGCGGCGCCGTAACTTAAAGGGCAATAGAAGGAACATGGGTGGGTTTTAGTCAGTACAAGTCTGACATGCCCCCCCTGCTCCGCCCAGAGCGGGGGAAGTCATTTGATGATTTGCCAAACGAAAAAAAAAAAAAAAAAGGTTTCCTCATTATCCCTTTGACCGTTACGTCAAAGGGATAATGAGGAAACCTTTTTTTTTTTCACTCTAAAAAATGAAACCAAAGAAGAATATCTTCATAGTGATTGATATTTATCGATTTTTTTTTTGTGGAATAGGAACGCATCTGAAATGCATCCACTCCTGCATATTTCTAAAGGTGGCCGATTACTATTGCTTACCATTCCTCATCTAACAAAAATAAACCAAATTCAAAAACAAGAAATTCTCCCCGACCCTTTGTCTTGACCAACTTTGTTTTGTTATGATGGAAAACAACGCGGCTATGCGCAAAGCACTGGTTTTATCGGCTTCAAACTGAAAGTTTTTTTTATCTGTGCTTTTAAAAATCGATAGTTTTAAGTGCTACTCTTAATTAAAGTTTGAGTGAACCAGCTTGCTGCAGAAAAAACCGACTTTACCCAACTATTTATGTTGTGGTTATGAAATTTGGCACACAGGTAGATTATAGTCTGGAATAACACATAGGATACTTTTTTTATCATCACAAGGGTGAAGCCGCGGGGCGCAGCTAGTTTTTCATAAAGCGATTTTCCATCTGACCTCCACAACCCAGATACTGAGTAATACGATGCTCCCGGTCAGACTAGTTTGGAGATGTCCACAGAAAAAGGTGAAATTAAAAAGATTAATTAAAGTTTCACAAGTCTATTAACAAGCCAAATTAAGGACCTAAGAAAATGTCATTTTTTAAATACGATGTTTATTATGTATGTAGTTTAGTAATTACTCAAGTACTTTAAAAAGTTAAATTAAATAGCTCTGCTTTGTTTATAGGTTCTTACTTTGTTTAAATTCTTGTATTTAAATTCTTAAAAATCCTTACTAATATCATAAAAGCGAAAGTGAGTTTGTTTGCTTGTTACGTCTTCACGCCTAAATAGCCAAACCGATTTTGATGATTTTTGGTACAGAGATAGTTTCCCAACTATCTCTAGGTTATTTGTCCCTGGAGACGGACATATAACTTTTTTTTCCAAATAAGTGAGAAAAGGGGGAGAATGAGGGAAGAAAAGGGGAGAGAAAGATATTTTTGGGTTAAAGTTAGCGGTAGCCCAAAGTAACTACGCCACGCGGACGAAGTCGCGGGCGGAAGCTAGTATTATATACATAAGATCAAGTAACTACTTTAACTCAATGAGGAGCTAAATAATTGCAACCGCTCGGGTCGATTTTTAGGTAAAGCCGCACGTGATTAGGTTGGATGGGTGACCACCCGCTACATACCAAGGTTCTTTCTTGCCTCGAAAAGTAGGTTGAGCTGCTGGTCCCGGCTTTCATTTGTAGATCTTTGTCAGTCGTTCAGGTAGTTAGAGTCCCAAAAGTCTGACAACCAGCTTACTTAACTTACCTAGAGGTATCGTATTACTCAGTAATAACTGGGTGGTGGAGGTCAAAAGGACATTCGCTCCATGCTCCAATATTGGTATTCAGCTGCATCCGGTTTGACTGGAAGCCGACCCCAACATAGTCGGGAAGAGGATAGGCAGATGATGATACTTAAGATCAAGTAATTACTTTAACTTTATCGATACGCGGCTTAATAATTGCCAATAAGCTAACTTTCGGTTGATCTGTATGTTATCATCATCCAATCTTCAATCAGCTGTCGAATCCCAGCTGTAGACCCAATTTGCAATAGTGGCTACTATTGCAAATTGGGTCTACTGACAGAGCAATACAATGCACTGAGAGCGGTGATCAATATTGCTTGGGGATTATTGAAAATGGTTGCTATTTCGAATTACAAAAAACAACAATATTTATAAAAGAACACACAAATAAATTATTTATACAATATGTTGATTTGCATCCTCGTCAAAATTTAGGAGGTGCTAGTAAAAGTCATAAATAATCAATGAAAATTACGGTACCTGATCAATAATAATATACGGCGCTTTTATGATCTGTCTCTGTGTGTTTAAATTTAACAGTATTACAGAATATTTCACTTCAAAAGTAGAGAATCACCTACAGAACACACAGAACAGTGTGCGTGAGCGTCGGCGCATACGTATCATACAGCGGCATGCACGCACCTGTGTGCACTTACCGATTTCTGAAAATACGAAAAAAGTAAAAAAAAAAAACCTACTTATTTTACTATCGATTCGGGTCGAGAATCATTAGCATAGTTACGTCCTTGAATTTGACGAGGATGCAAAACAACACGCTGTATAAAAATAATTCACCTGACGGCATGGTTGGCGCAGTGACCTACAGGTAGTTGTTTCGGGTCTGGCTGTTTGTTTGTGTGAGTTTAAATGTTTGTAAACGCACCCACGATACAAGAGAAATTCCTAGTGTGGGGCAACGTTTTTTTTTTCAAAGTAAAGTATGGACGACATAAAATTTTTCTTCATTTTGTAATCAGCATCGCAAAAGGTATTCAAACGACTCTTAAAAAGGGAGCTCTCAAACTCGAGTGATTTATTAATTCGTACTTTACGTAAATCCCTAGCAGATAACGTCAGCGGCAGAGAATGTTTTTTTTTATTAAAAACTAGCTGTTGCCCGCGGCTTCGCTCGCGTTAAATTCGTGGTACGGGGGATAGTGTCAGACTTGTACTGACTAAAACCCACCCAAGACGCACAATGGTCCACTGAAAGGATTAAGTGCGGAAACCGGACTCTCCCAAGAAGCGGGGTCCACATGAAGAAGAAGAACCCACCCAAGTTCCCTCCACTGACCTCTACATCCCGGGGCTGCGGCATCTAAGGGGTTTTTTCCATATACTTACACAACTAACTACGATTATTTTGGTAGTTGTAACTAACGACTGCCTCGTTGGTCGGTTATTAAGCTATTTTTCGCTATTATTCTATCCCACGTATGGTCAAGTACAAAAAAGCCCAATTGCAAGGTGTAACTGGTTTTTTTTAATTGGCCCATCTCCAACTACGTTTTTTAACCACGAATTCCTCAGTAGCAAACACGGAGGCTGGATTTTTGCCCGGTTGATGGCAATAGGCTCGTCTTCAATTACATGGGACTTAATTATAATTACACCTTTGCTTAACTAACTTATGCGATGCTATTAATCCTTACTAATATAATAAAAGCGAAAGTGAGTTTGTTTGTTTCTTACGTATTCACGCCTTAATGGCTAAACCGATTTTGATGAATTTTTGTACAGAGATAGTTCGGACCCTGGAGACCGACATGGGTTATTTAAAAAAAAAAGATTGGGAATATTGGGAAGGATATGCGGGAGAAAAAGGGAAGAAAAGAGAAAACTGAGCATTGCTATTACAATAAATAAGGCGCTGGGGCAAAAACTACAGGTAGCAGGTACCTGCAAATCAGGAAACGGGAACTGTGTTACCCCGAATTTAACGCGAGCGAAGCCGCAGGCAAAAGCTAGTATATAATAAAAGACGGACTCGTGGACCGTGTATTCCACACAAACTTGCGACATAAGCGGCCATTTATCTTTTAACTGCATAAAGGACATGGCCAGATCCTGCCCTGATAAATAAAAAATAATCCCAATAATTACATTTCCCTAAAATAGGCGAGAGAAAATGCAAAAAAATATATTATGTTTGTTCGTCGATTGTGTGGTTTTATATTCTGACATTGCATTGATTGACATTTACATTGTCGTCTTGCGTTGATTTTATCACGTATTATCGTAATTTGTTACTATTGAAACTAGACCACAAACTATCGTTTACTAATATTAATATTCTGCTGTACCTTATTACACTTGTTAGTTTAAGTTACGTTTTACAAATATGTGGGTATCCAGAGAAAAAAACCCGTTTATTAAACTGTCTCTAACATCACACTACTTTACTATTATATCATTTACATACACTACTATGCATTTCACTCTTGTAGTGAGTTTTGATCGCAGCGACGACTCCAGCCAAGTCTCTATAAAACTTGACACTGCAGCAGCGGTAATCTCGACGCTGTTTTCTTGTAGAATAGCACGATAACTGTTTGCATGATATCGGCCTTCCTTGTGGAATTAGTTCCTTTTTATGAATAGCCTAGTCTATTTACTAAATGGCGTCTGAATAGTCTTCCTCGTTTTGTTACGCCTATAAAACTCTGAATATTTCATCATTGCTATTCAAATTGTCAAGGCGCTGTTTTTGTTTTCTATTTATAGTGTCTCTCGCCTATTCTCTGATCATAAATCATAAACTATTGTAAATCCCTGCATGTAAGCTTTAAAATGACGTACTGTACATCAATGTACATGAATATTTTTTTGTTAGGGCATAGCTCTATACCCATTCTGGCCATGTCATTTTAGAGGTTTGTTTTTTGACAGCTCTAAGGGACCATAAACTTAAGTATATAATAGTTTTAATTTGAACTTTATACGATACGATAAAAAGCAGCATTCACTTTCCCTGTTAACAGCCGTCTTTTTAAAAACCGAACTCTTCTCAAATGGGGCGAAAACGAAATCCGGTGTGCGGACAAAATCCTCGGACAAAGTTTTGCACGAAATCTGTTTCAAATTCCGTAAAGCATTTGTGAAGCAGAATTAAATCAGTCTCGGGCAATATATCAAAGGGATTGATGTGATTAGTCTTTGCTTGAATAATAGCGTAATCTTACAGATTTATTTGGTTAGGAAAATGCCAATAGTTCTTGGTGGGAGAGGTATAATTATTGTGTGGGATTTTGTTTGATTCTTGTCATGTAATGTCTGAAATAAAAATCTTGGATATTCTTTTATCCAAATAAATGGTTTTATGCGATTAAATAAATATAATCGCATAGAACCAATGGCCTCTTATTCACAAATACAATGTCATCATCACAACCGCGCATGTTATTTTAGTTGCGGTTAAAAGTAGGTCAACAGTATTGAGAGACTTTACAAAAATACCGCGTATTTTCAGTGTGGTAACATTTCACGCATATTTGGATACGTTATGACGGAAAAACCTCTTTTATATATCAAATATCTAAAGTGTTATGAGTGATATTATTTGAAAAAATCTGGCTACAGGGATTGTAAAACTCAAGTTGAAGAATATACCGTTTTCTCTTCAAGTTGAATAGAAAATGGTATATTCGATGCCCGTATCGTGAGATTTTGACGGCACGGTTGGCGCAGTGGCTGAGCGATCGACTGCAGCGCCGTGTATCGTGGGTTCGATCCCCGCACGTAACAATTATTTGTATGACCTATGTTTCAGGTCTCGCTGTTTGTGTATGTGAGTTTAAATATTTGTTAACGCTCCCACGATACAGGAGAAATTCCTAGTGTGGAGCAACGTTATTATAAAAAAAAACCTTCATACTTTTAGCCTTTTCTCAACTATGTTGGGGTCGCAGTCTAACCGGATGCAGTTGTATACCAGCATTGTATATGGAACGATGCCTATCTGACCTCCACAACCCAGTTAGCTAACTGTTAATAACAGCCGAAACCAACGGTTTAGACATGTAGGACACTGTATGTAATGTGGTCACCAAACCAAGTAATTAAACAAAAATAACACCCAACCAATGAGGCAGTCATTGGCATCAATTACCAAGATAGTTTTAATTAAGACTTGACGCTCTTACTGTGCACGTCTTTCTACATCGGTCTCTCATATTTGAATAATCTCAACATGATTGATGTAAATACATTTTGTAATAATATTCTAATTTAAAAGTGTGTCCATGGAGTTTCTTACCCATTTTTCTCCATAGAGATCAACAATTTGGAATGGGCAATTACAGTACTTTCACAAGTTATTATGGCTTGACATTCAAAAGTGCCTGTAATAAGTCTAATTGAAATAAATGCTTTTGAGTTTGAGTTAAGTTAGTTTTACCACTTAGTAGCCCGTTGAATGTCGGTAAGTTCCTACGGGGAAACATAAGACAAAATGCCACAAGTGTCTGAAGTACCCACGGGGGAACTTTATACGGTGTAGCTATCGGTTGAATGGTAAAATCTTCGTTTTTCTGAAAGCCTACCTCGCTAAAACGTTACTCATATATTCGTCGACTTAAGAGGCGTTTTCGCACGGATTTTGCTTTATTCAACAGGCTAGTTTCTATTCCAAATCTAGCGAAAATTTGAAAGAATATCCTGCTATTTTGCATATGAATTTTCAGCTAAACCAACATTTTACAAAAAAAAAAACTTGATCGTCCTTTAGCTATGAATGCCACAGATAGACACAGCATTTCAAACTTATGACATCTTTTTTTAGTCGGGGATTAAAAACAAATGCTCAAATTGCAACAAAAACAAAATGAACACCATAAAAACAATTTATATTAATGAAAGCACGATACGGAAGTTGTTAACCAGAGTTATAACTATTTGACTTTGAGACTTTTCCGAAAGATTGTTCTCGGATCGATAAGTGCGGTAATTCCCCGAAATAGGAAGCTGTCTCGAATTTGAAATGGGAATCTATCGAAAGGATCGGTTTCGGAGTTCCGAATTCGATTGTCATGTCGGAAGTTGAGGTTAGAGTAGGTCTTTCATGACGATTGTGGGATTTATTTGATGAATTTATTAGAGGTGGTTCGATCTCGTTGGGAACCGACTATAATTGAGATGTCTTTAGGAATAGCGAGAGGAGTTGTTACAAGGAGCTATAACTAGCTGCTAAAATTAAGAAATGTATTAAAAAACCTTCTGTTTGAGAAAGCATATTACAGCACTGACGAATTTCTAACCGATAAATTAATTTAACTTTTACATTAAAATCCATTACATTAAAATTTTATTAATAGTTGCTTCGACATCGTTTTTTCTTATTTGTATATTTTGACATGGGCATTTTTTTAATATGATTGTATTCTTTTTATTCTACCATTTAGTTTTAAGAATGTTCTAAATTGGATTTTAATTGTTTACATATTTGCTGAATTAATGAACAAATTTATTAATTCTACCATTTAGTTTTAAGTATGTTCTAAATTATTTTTTTTGAATTGTTTAAATATTGGCTGTATTAATGATCAAATTTAAAATTTATTGATGTTGTGGAGCGTCCGACACATTATATTTGTACGCCGTTCAGGCAAAACATGACTGACATAATTTTAATCAGATGTAACAACCTGCATGCTATGTGTATGTATACTCATGTTTTTGACAAATAAACAAATTATCTTATCTTATACTAGCTTTCGCCCGCGGCTTCGCTCGCGTTAAATTCGATATAATAAGCAGACCTGCATTTCTTGCTCTTGCGCCTGATTGATTTGTAATAGCAACGCTAAGTGTTCCCTTTTCTTCCCTCGTTCTCCCTCATATCCCACTTTTTTAAAATAAAAATATAAGCCTATATATAATAATAAAAGCCTATGTCCGTCTCCTGGTTCCCAACTATCTCTGTACCAAAATTCATCAAAATCGGTTTAGCCATTTAAGCGTGAAGAGGTAACAAACAAACAAACTCACTTTCGCTTTTATAATATTAGTAAGGATTAGTAAGGATTTGTTTGGTTCCGTTTCCTCAAAAGGAAAAATGGAAACCTTATTAGATAACTTTGTTGTGCATCTGATTCTGTTTGCCTATCTGTCCAGGTCTTTTAGCTCAGAAACGCGTGGAGGTATCGAGTTGATATTACAAAAAAAATCAACCCTCTAAGTCTACGCAGTCAAAAGATATGGCTGTTTATGTCGAAAATTTCTACGGAATCCTCAGTACGTAAGTGTGCCTCACGGTTTTTCTATTTAGGGGCTATTACGATAGATAATTATGTAAGTAATATAAAGTACAGTGACCTCTTAAGAACTTTAGTATGAACCAAAAGAGAACTCGTACATCAATCCCTAAGTATTTGATATTAATAATACTTTGATTACGTAATTTACTGAACACATGGAAAAACAACCTATTCCCAATGATACGCTTAGGTAGAACTGCAAACTTTTACCATAAAAAAAAACTAAAACATAACAAAAAACAAGAAAACTCTTGTCTATGAAACGTGAATAAAATCTGAAAAAAGTTTCTTACACTTTTTCCGGCAAAGCCCTTCCTGTTTTCCAAACGATGATTAATGACACTTTTTGGAAATTAATAAACATGGCGTTGAAAAGGGAAAGGAAATGATTTTCAATTATTTTGACGGCACGGTTGGTGCATTGGCTGAGTGATCGACAGCCGCGCTGCGTGTCACGGGTTCGATCCCCACACGGATCAAATATTTGTATAGCCTATAGATATGTAGTTGTTACGGGTGTGGTTATTTTGGAAGATTTGTGATGGGCTGTCAGTCTTTTTTGCAAAGTTTTGTTATTTTCTCTTTGGTTCTAAGTCTTCCATATTTAATAAATATATATATACTAGCTTTTGCCCGCGGCTTTGCTCGCGTTTAATTAGGGGTAACACAGTTCCCCTTGCGCCTTATTGATTTGTAATAGCAACCCTAAGTTTTCCCTTTTCTTCCCTCTTTCTCCCTCACACCCACTTTTTTTTTAAATTAGCCTATGTCCGTCTCCTGGTTCCCAACTATCTCTGTACCAAAATTCATCAAAATCGGTGTAGCCATTAAAGCGTGAAGAGGTAACAAACAAACAAACTCACTTTCGCTTTTATAATATTAGTAAGGAAGTAAGGATACCTTTTGAACCCTAACTTGGCGTGCTTGATATGCTATTCCGTCGACTTAACAGAAAACAATAACGAAACTTTAAATTAACTAAAAAATAACCCTCTACTAACCCAAAAAAGCTGATATTTATCTCAAAACTACAAACCACCGTGTAGAGTAAGCAAGAAACCAATTTTCCATAAGATTTGATCTTGCCAACTAACGAAGTGATTTTCCAAGCCTTCCAAATTGAATTTAAATTACAACTAACTTCGAGTTACCTCCGGTTTTCCAATTTAAGACTCACGCAAAAAGCATAATTAAATGTTAGTGTTTCCTGACGAAATACTTTGACCTAATGATGATGATTTTTAAGGTAGTTTTTCGTAGAATCATTAGTAAGGTCTTTGTAGACTCGACCTCGTATTTGATTACCCTACTGATTCCCTACAAGTTACACCCCCACCCCTTACCCTACCATTACCCTACCATTACCCTATACAGGGTGTAAATAGAGCGTTCACGAAGTTGTCAATACTGCATTCTCTACATCAAACTAAGTCTATGTAACTCTATGTAAAAAATTATGCTGAGAAATGTATTTCCTTCGAGGGTGAAACATCACGGTTTACGTTAGGCCTCAGGATAAATTTACTGAATAGTAACACGGGCCATGGATGTATTTAAAATAAAGTAATAACATTTAATATGTATTTAAAAAAGTTAAGTTAAGTTTTAAAAACCGGACCAACCCAAGAAGCGGGGTCCACATGAAGAAGAAGAAAAGCTGCAATGTCTCCGCATATTGAATGGGTCCCGGGTGTGAACTAAACCAGAGCTGCGGGTTGTTAAAAAGAGATACCGCGGCTCCGGAACACCGGCAACGTGGCAACGCCGCCAAAATCTTGGGCATATTACTAGATGACAGCATTACGGAGGAGCTTGTTTAGTTAATTAAGGGTATTTAGTTGTTTTTTTTTAATTAAAACGTTGCCCCACACTAGGTGTTTCTCCTGTATCGTGGGTGCGTTTACAAACATTTATACTCACATACACAAACACCCAGACCCAAAGCAAATATCTGCAGGTCATACAAATATTTGTTCCGTGCGGGGATCGAACCCGCGACACACAGCGCAGCAGTCGATCGCTCAACCACTGTGACAACCGTGTCGTCAAAACCAAAACCAGATATTTAATATTTTTAAACCAAATATTTTGCATATTATTTAATGTTATGGATTTTCCAAAATTAACGCCCGATTCTATAACTTAATATTGTTAAACTTAAACGAAGGTAACAGTTTCCATCCGATTTTCAACATTTCGATCCCCATTTTACATATAAAACATTTCAGGGCTTGCGTCGCTGATTGCATCATCTGCGTTAATTGGCTCGTGTTTATCGGATAGTAATTAATTCGCGTTTCATTTCCGGATGTGACAAAAAATGTAGTAATATACTTTTACTTATTACAATCATTTAAAATTTTGGATTATTATTTAAGCCTTTATGGTCGCTAATAATAGAATAGAAGTAGTTTTTTTTTTAAATCGAACTTTTACAGCCAGTCGTAATATGAAACCCAAAGATCCCAACAAAAATATTGTATCTAAAAATGCAATATCACATAGCTCCCAGTGTCGAGTATTCTAAACACTTACGTCATGGCGCCCGGCGAACTACCGGAACGGTCAAAGGCAATTTTCTGCTCAATTTTGTTTGCGTCCAAATCACGGGTAACGTTAACGATGAAAAATATTGACTTTAATTATTTATAAAGCGGTGCGACCTTTGACTTTTTCTTTGTGATTTATTGATTTCTTTTTAATATGGGAGATAGAAAAGAAAGAAAAAATATTTGTCGCAAACTACGAATAATATCATTATTTTTAACACCTATTGTGAACGATATATCTGCATTGTGACAAATGATTTGATTTGATTTGATTACGACGAGCACACAAAATAACAAAAAAATAAACATGCAATGCATCACAAACATTTACAAATACATATATATAGGTACGGACAAAATACAAATTACTTGCACGTCGTGACTACGACAGGTAGGTCACCACTCAGCACGATGCTGTGCTTTGGGGGCCCACAGAACAGCGCTGGTTTTCAGTAGATAGTGTTTTCACGGTTGAAGACAGAGGTTACTGTCTTCAACCGTGAAAACAATATTTATTTATTATATAAGTATTTTTATAGTTATATCTACGGTGTTGATACTCATGTAAAATTTGAGACAAAATCTCTTTGTAGGGTTCCGTCCCTCAAAAGGAAAAAATAGAACCCTTATTGGATCACTTTGTAACCCGTTTGTCTGTCAAGAACCTTTATCTCGGGAACACGGCTTTTTTTTAATTCATCCATCTTCTTTTATTTGCCCTTTGTATTCCGGGGACACGGTATCTATTTCGAACAACCTGCAACCCCGGTGGACAGCGGCTCTGGCAGAACCCTCTGCTTTGCTGACATCTTTTTGAGTCGCGAGTTTCATCCCCTAATGTTTAATATACTATAAATGTTCCGGGTTTGGGTGTATTTGTATGTGAGTTTAAATGTTTGGAACCACACGACAGTACAGAACAAATTTCTAGTAGACGCAGATGTTTTTTTTAAGGTAAAGTAAAGTACAGTCGTCAACAAAAACTCATCCGATAGTTGGCCAGAGACAGCAAAGAAAATTTACTAAAGATCCACACCAACCTCCGATCCTCATATTTAACTAAAACAACTCTTCAAATATTTTTCTACGACAAAAGCTAACTTCGTCGACGTAAAGAAAAATACTGACGACTTACTCGGATATCTACGATCTGATTACGCAACCCTAATTTATAGAAGTCAGTTTAATAGAGATTATGAATAAGAGTGGGACTTCGGATCAATTCAAGAATATCGAATCGAGAATAAAAGCGAAAGTGAGTTTGTTTGTTTGTTACATCTTCACGCCTAAATGGCTAAATCGATTTTGATGATGAATTTTGGTACAAAGATAATTGGGACCCTGGAGACGGACATAGGGTTTTTTATAAAAGTGAGAAATGATGGAGAAAGAGGGAAGAAAAGGGAAAACGTAGCTTTGCTATTACAATATATAAGGCGTAAGGGCAAAAACTACAGGTAGCAGGTACCTGCAAATCAGGAAAAGGGAACTGTGTTACCCCGAATTTAATGCGACCGAAGCCGCGGGCAAAAGCTAGTATCGTATAGTCCTCCGTTTCTGGCTACGGCGGCCAATTTCAGCGGAGACTAGCCATCGGCGTGAGAGATGGTTTAGTGTACAAGTGTGTGCACAGGCACAGGTGCACATTTTGTTTCCTCACTCTAGTCTAATAGTCCAATGGGCGTCCCCAAGTAATTCAACATAACCGGAGAGAGATCATGCGCAGGACCAACGGCTTAACGTGCTTTCTGATGCACGGGAGTATCTTTTTTGCGGATGGGAAGTCATTAAATAATTTCACCCGCTCTGGGCGGAGCGGGGGGAAGTGTCAGACTTGTACTGACTAAAACCAACCCATGTTTCTTCTTCTTCCCTTTATGTTCCGGAGCCGTGGTATCTTTTTCGAACAACCCGCAACTACGGGGGTATATTACCGCCAACATTATACCTCCTGCTACTGCCCGGTGCTACTGTGCAAATCCTAATGGAAAAAAAAACAAAATGTGTTAAATATCCCCAAGTGAAATAAAAGTAACCATAGCCTGAGCTACCCTGTTATTCAAGACAACTTGGACTGTAAAGACAATGGTTTATTACTCATTTCAGTGTTGAGCCACAGCGACACATGTCCAATATTTCTAAAAACTTGGTCCTTTAAAAAGTCGCGTAAAAAAAGACGGCATCTGCGGCATTTTTATTAAAAATCCCAGTTTAGAAAGGACTAAGGGCGACATAACTTCCGATTTTTTGCCCTTAAAAAGTTACAATAATATAGAAACGGGATTAAATGAAAGCCGTGAAAACCTCGAATGCAGTCTGTAGTAGGACGGAGCGAAAGTTTCGCAGAAAATGGAAAGTAGGTATAGGTATAGATAGGGTTTAAGTTAGTCTATGCAGTTTTTTTTTGGAACCAAAAACAAAAAAAATCTGAAACAAAAGTCTTATCGACACTTTTTGCTATAGTTGTAAGCCATTTGGCGTGCACGTGTTTATCTGTCTCTGTCTCTCTCTCTCTCTCTCTCTCTCATAGAAAGCAAGCCAGTTATTTTCGTTTCGTCTTTCTATTTCGCATTGGACAGTGTGGTGTCGCGACGATTATTTTTGTTGAGTGTTTACAGGTTTTTTGTACAAAATCCTTACTAATATTATAAAAGCGAAAGTGAGTTTGTTTGTTACCTCTTCACGCTTTAATGGCTAAACCGATTTTGATGAATTTTGGTACAGAGATAGTTGGGACGGATGACGTTTTTTTTAAATGTGGGATGTGAGGGAGAAAGAGGGAAGAAAAGAGAAAATTCAGCGTTACTATTACAAATCAATAAGGCGCAAGGGGAACTGTGTTACCCCGAATTTAACGTGAGCGAACCCGCGGGCAAAAGCTTGTATAATATTTAAGTAAGATTTCGCTGTATCTTCTATAGCTCTGCCCAGCGGTTTCACCCGCAGCTGACCCTTTGTGTAGTAGCGTGAAGATATGTTATGTTACTTCCTGATAATTTAGCTGTAGTAGCAAGTACCTGCAAATCAGGAAAGGGGAACTGTGTTACCCCAAATTTAACGCGAGCGAAGCCGCGGGCAAAAGCTAGTAAACAATAACTTCGTCTCAAGCGGGTGACCCTTGACACCTCTTGAGTTTTTTTTTAAAAAAACGATGCCCCACTCTAGGATTTTTTCCTGTATCGTGGGTGCCTTCAAAAACATATAAATTCACGTACACAAACAGCCAGACCCGGAACACTATCTGTAGGTCATACAAATATTTGCTCCGTACTGGAATCGAATCCGCGACACGCAGCGCACCTGGGTGGTGTAGTGATGGGCTTCACAAAATAATCCAGTATTTCCTGCTACTGGTATCATCCTTAAACTAATTTTAAATGGGTACACTTTCTGTTTTAAAATTACATTAATAGTCTTTAGCAAAAGAAGTGAAATACATTTTAATTACAATCTTTTTATAACACTTCAGAGAATAATAACTCTGTAATAAGGGGTCATAAAAACTTGTAAATGTATTTATAAAGTTTAAAGACCCATAAAAATAAATTAAAGAGGTACTACAAGTATAAGATACCCCCGCATTGCTGTATATTAAAGACTAGCTTTTGCCCGCGGCTTCGCTCGCGTTAAATTCGGGGTAACACAGTTCCCCTTGCGCCTTATTGATTTGTAACAGCAACGCTAAGTTTTTCCTTTTGTTCCCTCTTTCTCCCTCACATACCAATTTTTTTTTAGTCCGTCTCCTGGTTCCCAACTATCTCTGTACCAAAATTCATCAAAATCGGTTTAGCCATTAAAGCGTGAAGAGGTAACAAACAAATAAACAAACAAACAAACTCACTTTCGCTTTTATAATATTAGTAAGGAAGTAAGGATTAAATATGTTCTAATATTTCGCCGCATTAATGAACTTGTGCAAGTCTATTTAAGAGCTCGTAGCTAAATAATAAAAACTCGAATCGATGTTGAGGATAAAGCGACGCTTGCCTAGGTTGGTCCGTGGAAAAATTTTCTTTCTCTCCCCTTTTCTTCCCTCTTTCTCCCCCTTTTCTCAATTGGCTCTTTTTAAATTAGCCTATATCCGTGTCCAAGGTCAAGACTATCTCTGTACCAAATTTCATCAAAATCGGTTTGGCCATTTAGGCGTGAAAACGTAACAAACAAACTCACTTTCGCTTTTATAATATAACTAGTTTTTTCCCGCGGCTTCGCTCGCGTTAAATTCGGTATAACACAGTACCTGCTACCTGCAGTTTGTGCTCTTGCGCCTTATTGATTTGTAATAGCAACGCTAAGTTTTCCCTTTTCTTCCCTCGTTCTCCCTCAAATCCCACTTTTTTTTTTTAAAAATTAGCCTATGTCCGTCTGCTGTTTCCCAACAGGGTCCAGACTATCTCTGTACCAAAATTCATCAAAATCGGTTGAGCCATTAAAGCCTGAAGAGGTAACAAACAAACTCACTTTCGCTTTTATAATATTAGTAAGGAAGGATAAGGATAGTAAGGATTTAAAGGACCATAGATTTGGGTATATAGTTACAATTTCAACTCCATATCTTCACGCGTTACTGAGATAAAGGGTCTTGACAGACAGTCAGATAGGCAGACGGACAACAAAGGATCCAATAAAGGTTTAGTTGTTTTTCTTTTTGAGATACGGAACTCTAAAAACTGACACAAAACGATACCATTCAATACGTTCCAAATAGCGACATTTCGAGTAAAAGAAAACTGCTTTCACGATATCGTCCAGCAAAAGGTATTTATCAATATCGACCACAAGACCATCCTTAAGATTAATGGAGCCAGTCAGGGACATTGAACACGTATATTTCACCTTTATCACACCTACAAAAGGTTCAATTTGTTTTGCGATAGTACCACACTTTTTCACTCATGGTCAAAAAATAACCATCGTGACCTAAATTGCAACGTGACTTGCCAAAATATGTTTTATGGGAGAAAGTGATAATAATCCCCTACAATGGGATTTTGACCAGCTTTCAAAAGACACCTACAAAATATGTAGTTCTGTTTCATTCGTCTTTCAGTCTAACTATATATAGGGCAAGCCACAGTAGTGGCGGTAAGTCCCCTCTTTGAGGCGTCATGGCGTCCTCGCCTACCGCCTGACGCAGGTCCTCACTGGACACGGAAGTTTCGGGAGGTTCCTGCACATAATCGGGCGGGTGGAAACGTCCGGGTGTCACCATTGTGACGATCGCCCGGAGGACACGGTGGAGCACACAGTGGCGGTCTGCCCAGCTTAGGCGGAGCACCGCCGTGCCCTCGTAGAGGCGATCGGCAGCGGCGATCCCTCGCGTCCGGCCCTGGTTCAGTCCATGGTCCGGAGCGAGAGGGAATAGGAAGCGGTCACCTCCTTCTGCGAAGCAGTCATGCTAGTGAAGGAGGAGGCCGGGCGTTTGAGGGAGAGAACTTCAAACCAACCCAGCCGCCGCGGGAGACGCCCTGGTCGCCGGGCGCCGCGAGACGACTTCCGGCCACCGTAGATGCGGGCCTGTGGACGGTGAGCAATGGGTAGCTCACCGTCCGTCCGTCTATTGATGACAGGCCGTGTCGACGGCGCGTTTGTGTTTCACGCGCGCCTCAAAGAGATGTCAGCAAAGCAGAGGGGCTTGCCAGAGCCTCCACCTGCCGGGGTTGCGGGTTGTTTGAAAGTGATACCGCGGCCCCGGAACGTAAAGGGCAATAGAAGGAACATACACCGAGACTATGACCTCTGAGTTTGTTTCGGATGTTTCTTCTCAGAGTAAAGAGTAGTCGGGTACGAAACACCGACCTCATCTAGTATTTTTAAGACCTGTGAAAGTGTTTGTGAAAACCTACACCTAAACTACTTACTAAACTTACTTGCAAAATAAACATCATTTATTACAAATAACATCATTACATACTGCAGGTCTGAAAGAAATTTAGAAGCTATACCTTTGTGCTCTTATGTCTTAATGTTTCCTGTCAAGTATTTTGTGTGTGCTTATATAAATAAATAAAGAATTACAAAAAACTTTACTTACAGACGTCGATGGCAAAAAGTCAACGAAACAAACATCGTCACTGACTTTTGTTATTTTTTTGGAAGTCGGTAATTGTTTTTTCAAAAAAAAAAAAACTTTTTATTTCAGCCGTCAGCCGAAATTTAATTTTTAAACGAAGCAGATAATTTAGAGAAATAGGTCACCTCTTGACTTAATGCGTACCGACCGTATACTGTAAGAGAGTGTATAGGTAACCATAGACGCAGCCTTGCGTCGTCTTACAAGGTACAATCCATCCCTAATTAATCCAAACCCGTCTTAAAATGACCCTTTTACCAAAAACCTATACTTATTCCTACGTACGTGAGGTAATTCCCTAATTGGGACCGTAAGTTGGCCCATTTTACGGTCTTCTGTGCTATTTCGTTGAAAACTATTTTTTTAGCTACTTCTTTGGGCAAAGGGCGTTTCCTTTTTGTTTTTTTTTAATAATTTTAACTAGGACATTTTAATAAATTTATTTTATTTATATAAACTACTATTTATCAACTACAACAAAAATATCATCATCATTTTCCTGCTCTTGTCTCATTCTATTGGGGTCGGCGTAACATGTTTTCTTCTCCCCTATGTAAATACTGGTATTTGTCTAAATACGGTTAGACTGGATGTCGATTCCAACAATATTTGGGAAAAGGCTTCTGACGGCTCCTTAAAGCATTTAAGATGAATATATATAATTATATTGTATTGCTATGAAAACCACAACATAATAAAAAAAAAACTTGCGACCCACACAAATATCGTGCTATCCACGAAATTAGAGAAAAGCTGACTCAAAAATAGTTAAGTTAGGGATATGCGGGTTGTGATAGCGAGGCAAACAGTCATGTAACCAACTTTTAATACGACCTCATTTGACGACACAATTAAATTGGAGTAAAATCCTTACTAATATTATAAAAGGCCAAACCGATGAATTTTGGTACAGAGATAGTTGGGACCCTGGAGACGGACATAGGCTAACATAAAAAAATGAGAGAAAAGGGAAGAAAAGGGGAGAGAAAGTTTTTTTTTTCGATTATCACGTGGTTTAAAGTTAGCGTTAGCCCAATGTAACTATGCCATGCGGACGAAGTCGCGGGTGGAAGCTAGTATTTAAAATTTTAAAATGTTTTTTATGGTTTTATATATTAAAACATTTTTTTTTATTAAAGATTACAGCATCATTCTGAGATAGAACCTTTTTGATCTCGTACAGGGCTTATTTATTTCATGTATGTCTATGTAAGTGCTTACGAATATTATAAAAGCGAAAGTGAGTTTGTTTGTTTGTTACGTCTTCACGCCTAAATGGCTAAACCGATTTTGATGAATTTTGGTACAGAGATAGTTGGGAACCAGGAGACGGACATAGGCTATTTCTTTTTTGATAAAAGTTTTTTTTTTAATATTGAGGTATGAGGGAGAAAGAGAGAAGAAAAAGGAAAACTTAGCATTGCTATTACAATAAATCAGGCGCAAGGGCAAAAACTACAGGTACCTACCTGTAAATCAGGAAAGGGGAACTTTGTTACCCCGAATTTAACTCGAGCGAAGCCGCGGGCAAAAACTAGTTTCTAATATTTTTATTTTGTTTTATTCGTCACATTTATTTTCTTAATATTCTGTTTTGTCCTGTGGGAGTCAAATAAATACTTTTCCTTCCTTTACTGACCATACGAAGAGGATAATGATAAAAGTTTCAAGTAACTTGGCTATACGAGTAATGAATACTAAAACAGTTGAACCAATCTTACATCTACCTAAGATAACATCACGCCCAGTTCCCCAGAGAATTCGGCAGGAGCGTACCTAAAGTGGACTCATGTTAACTAACTAGTTATGTTTAAGTGATTTACCTTGTTTCTAGATTGTTCGAAAGAGACACCGCGGCCCCGGAACATAAAGGGCACAAGAAGGAACATGTGTGGTTTCTAGTCAGTAAATGATAAATGATGTTTATTTTGCAAGTAGGTTTTCACAAACACTTTTACACGTCTTTTTTTAAAAACTAGATGAGGCCGGTGTTTCGTACCCGACTACTCTGAGAAGAAACAGCCGAAACAAACTCAGAGGTCATAGTCTCTTTTAAAGTCCAGACAAAAAATCTTGGTCAACTTACATGAGGACTATGCAGATTAGTGTCTGAAGTGGTCTTTTTAAGAAAGCACCACACAGATTGAATAGACCTGTCCAGTCAGTGTGTGTCAGTAAAAGTCTGACACTCCCCACCGCCAGCAATAAAAAAGGTTTCATAGATTTTGTATGCAAACTACAATTGTTTGAACAGTTATCTACCTATTGTGTCCAATCATACTTAATTCCAATACTAGACTAAGTCAAAATCTGAAAACTTTAAATTTAAAATCAAATATTAAAAGTAGCCATTTTGAAATATTTTCTATGCGTGTACAAAAAATAATCATATCTCTCAAAGTTTTGGTCTTACTGAGACTTCTTCTTTATTTCTTCAGAGGGCAACAATATTGTCTATCGTTTAAATTAAAAAAATACGAGCTTATATTTTCATTAATTTAGAAAACAAATTAAAGTCCAAAAAATGTGCAAATTAACGAAAGTTTAGCAAACGTTTTTGTGAAAAAAATGGTGTTTTTTTTTTAAATCAATAAATTTGAATACTAGAATGTTTGTTATTTATGTACATAGAATATAGCTAGTCCGTGACGGGACACATTGTAGAATCACTATATTTATCGTCTGTCTGGCTGTCTGTCAAGAAACTTTATCTCGGGATCGCGTGGATATGTCGAGTTGAAATTAGAACCATAAACTCAAGTTTGTAGTCGTTTAAAGCTGTGAAATAATCAACCCTCTAATTCTACTTGTTCAAAAGATATGGCTTTAAATGTCGCAAGTTTTTACAGAACCTTCAGTACGACTCATACTTGACCGGTATTTTTTTTCCGCAATATAATAATTCAAACATTGAAAGCTAGTCAAATTTAATTTCGTTCCATTTTTGTAACAGTTGACAGTATTGGAAATACAAAATTTTCTATCTACACGTTCAAATTCCTCATAATTTATTCACAATAGCCATCTCATTTGACTAAACGATAGTAGTCGATACTATTATACTTTGATCTCGGATTATCGTATTCGGTTTTCATGATCGTCGTTTAAGTATTAAACGACTATTGACTAACTATTGTGGAATATGTCCTGAAGAAAATTGCTTTTATGTTAATTCAGTCCAATCAGTCAAGAATTGGATTTAGAAGATTAAAAATTGAGATGATCTCTTTAGAGATAATTAAACAATTCATTTTTGTTCTGCAATGTTTAAAAAGATGTGTTACTTTAAAAATAGTGTAAAATTAATTTAATAATGTATTTCTTTTAAAATACAAAAAGAAATGGTACTCAAGTATTTTTTTTACTCAAAAGCAAACAGAATGTTTATCGTACGATGTAATTAATCGTACATCACAATCAATATTTTTACTCAAGGTTATCAAATATCACAAAGTACACTATTCCATATATTGTAAACAAATAATCCAATTACCAACGCTACGAATTATAATTCTCTGCATCAAAAAATGCAATAAAAAAAAGTTTATGTAACTTTAAAAAACTTACCGCGTAACTTTGAAAACTTTTTGCAACACCAAACTTGTTAGTACAAATCACTTTTTAACTTTAATACACGAACAACATACAAAGTATATACTACGTAGTAATCGATGTTTTTTTTCTATGAGTATATTTTTAAACAACCTGCGAAACGTGCGACCCGGTCGACGCCAAACGCTAAACTGAAGGCTTGTTCCTGAAGACCAATTCAGCTGGAGCTCTGAACTTACTCCATGCATCTCTGCATTACCCTCTGACGTTAGTACCAAGGGGGGTGGAGTAGATCTTCGTTAGCTAGTCAAAGCCCTTTGCGGGTTACGGTAATTGAATTTCAATTTACGATAGTAAGTAAACAATAGATGGAATTACGTCTTAGACCCACGTCGGTATACACGTTGTCATAAATATTGTTTTGAATTAATTTCTTGAGTAAGTAGGTATTTACTACAAGTACCCAATCGAATATACATTAGATATTCAATTTTTTTCCATGAATAACATTATTATACCTGTAATTCATAAAGGGCTAGACAGAGGTATAATATACGCTAACAAGCTGTGCCTCGCGGTTTCACCCGCTGCTCAGCTCTATCGATATGTCAAACGAGTTCTCATTACCGGGTTTCGGAAGTGAGATTTGTTTCTAAATACTGTCCAAGTCTCCAACTCCATTGAAATTTCTAAACAATAACCCAATAAGACTTTGTCGTGATCTGAGAATCAAACTAAATATCTTGTGCTCCTGCCGTGGTTGCGGGTTGTTCGAGAGAGGTACCACGACTCAGAACAATAAAATGCAAAAGAAAGAATATTGGTGGATTTTAGTCAGTAAATGCCTGACACTCTCTCCCAAGAAGAGAAGTTATTTGATGATTTACCATCCGTAAAAAAAAGAGAACCTCGTGCTTAGCAATAAATTCGTAAATCATTTATTTAATTGCAAACACGGGTAAATTGTCCAGAGTTACGCTTGAGACCACTAGATTGAGGCAATTAAGTAACAAATAAAAACATTAGCCTCCATTGTCTTCTTCCCTCTTTTTTTTGCAATGAATAAATCTCAAAATATCTTTCTTGGGAACAATTTTTTTGCCTTAAATCCAACGTACATTGTTTCGTATTTTTATAAGCTGAAACCTTAAAACGATGCAAAAATTTTAGAATTCCGTCATGAGAATGTAAATTAATTTCAACCTTTTTGTGCTGAAAGAAGGGTTACCGTTTAATAATGTACAGTTTTCTGTATTCGGAGGTGTGCAGCTTTTTCATGCTTATGTGTACACTGTAAGGTTAATATTGACCGGCCAATGAAACGAGCTATATTACAAAATCCTTACTTAATATTATAAAAGCGAAAGTGAGTTTGTTTGTTTGTTACGTCTTCACGCCTTAATGGCTAAACCGATTTTAATGAATTTTGGTACAGAGATAGTTGGGAACCAGGAGACGGACATAGGCTAACTTTTCTTTGAAAAAAGTGAGAAATGAGGGACAAAAGGGAAAACTCAGCTTTGCTATTACATTATATAAGGCGCTAGGCCAAAAACTACAAGTAGCAGGTATTTGCAAATCAGGAAAAGGGAACTGTGTTACCCCGAATTAAACGCGAGCGAAGCCGCGGGCTAAAGCTAGTTATTAATAATAAGTATGATAGTAAGATGTTGTTAATTTTGTTTACGTTATTAATGTTGTTATTGTTGTGTTTTATATTTATACTTTAGCTATATCTAGCTTTTACCCGCGGCTTCGCTCGCTTTACATTCGGTATAACACAGTACCTGCTACCTGCAGTTTTTGCCCTTGCGCCTTATTGATTTGTAATAGCAACGCTAAGTTTTCCCATTTCTTCCCTCTTTCTCCCTTACATCCCACTTTTTTTTAAATAGCCTATGTCCGTCTCCTGGTTCCCAACTATCTCTGTGCCAAAATTCATCAAAATCGGTTTAGCCATTAAAGCGTGAAGAGGTAACAAACAAACAAACTCACTTTCGCTTTTATAATATAAGTAAGGATTTCCAATTATAAAGGCTTAAATTTTGCCACGATTACGCAAAGCACAAAGAAAATATTTTATACAAAAACCACAACAACCAAACGCCTTCAATCTCAATAGCAAAAAGAAACTTTTCAAGAATCAAATGGATGCCCTTTTTCCATTCAATTCGAGATCAATCGACTTAAAGCGGTCTATGAAATAGTTTAACTTGAGTCCTGAAAATTTCAAGTTGAATAAATTGAACATTTCTTTCAATAGAATAAAATGCTTTGGATTTCCACCGTGCCTCGGAAAGCACGTTAAGGTGTTGGTCCCGGCTGTCAATTGTTTATCTTTGAAAGCCGTTACAAGCAGTTAATGGGCCGAAAGTCTGATTATCATTTTTCTAAGTGGTATCGTTTTGTATTACCCAGTACTAACTGGGTTGTGGAGGTCAGATAGGCAGTCGCACCATACTAAAATATATACCTATATTTAACTAGCTATGCTCAGCGGTTTCACCCGCTGCTCAGCTCCTTTTCTAGAGAAGGGTATGAAAAATAGATGTTGGCTGATTCTCCGATCTACCCGATATGCACACAAAATTTCGTTCAAATCGGTCCTGCCGTTTCGGAGGAGTATGGTAACTAACACTATGACACGAGAAATTTATATATTAGGTAGGTATATATACATATAAGCATATATATTATAGTAAAACACTGGTATTCAGCTGCATCTGATTAGACTTGGAGCCGGCCCAAACATAGTTGGGAAACGACTAGGCAGACGATGATACAAATTACTTAGATATATAGAATATTCTTTATTATGCAATAACAAGAATAACATTAAACAACTTATAAATAGGGTGACATAATGTGTGGTCTTATCGCTACAAGCAATCTTCTTAAGACAACCTTTGGATGGATTTAAAGGAGGAGAAACAGTACTGTAGGTAGTCTGTGGCGAAACATTTTAATACTATGTACTTACTACATACTTAAGTTCAAAACTATTTATTTTCTGTACAAGTGGGTTGTATTAAGCTAATTTAATACAGGACCGATTTAAATAACGGCACGATTGGCGTAGTAGATGAGCGATCGACTGCTGCGCTGCGTGTCGCGGGTTCGATCCCCGCACGGATTAAATATTTGTATGACATATTGTTGTTTCGGGTCTGCCTGTTTGTGTATGTGGCTTTAAATGTTTGTAAACGCACCCACGATACAAGAAAAATTCCTAGTGTAGCGCATGGGATTTTTTTTTTTTTTTTAATTTTTGTTGTACTTTGTTTTTAATTAATCATGTTTTAATGTCTTAACCTGTGCGAATCTAATTAACAGTTTTTCTTTCTCTCTTTTTTTTCTTATGGCTTATAAACGTAAATGAATAAAATGCGAAACCCATATCAAGTGCACACGACGGCACATCAACCTACGCCTAACCATTTTAACCTGATCTCTCTACTACGGTGTGCGATGCGTTGTAGAGAGATCAGGTTATAATAGTTTAGAATAGGTTGACCTGCCGTCATGTGTACATTCTATTTCTGTAGCCATTATATACAGGGTGTATAATATTACTAGTAGGTGTTGTTGTTAGTAGCCGTCAACGTTTTACCTCTCGACAGTCAATTTCCTCTCTTTCGCCTTTTACTTGTGTTGCTTAACACGCGAGCTGAGCGGGGTAATTTTACAGCAAGTAACATGAATTGATAGGATTTATAGTATGTTAATGGGAATGGCAAGCGTTTTGGGGGACTTTCTCTTGTTATGTTGATGTCCAAAAAGGTGGTTATTAACCTTATTGTATAAAAAACCAAAAAGCTTTCACCGACTTCCTAAATTTATTTTTTGTTTTTAGTGTTTTTTATAAGTCGTTTATCAAGAAGGATTTTATTTCAGATTGTTTGTTTGTATAACACACAAATTCTTATCGAGTATTCATTTTTCGTCGCTACTAAGTGATATTAACACACCGTATGCATTAAAAGAAAAAATGAGTATTATAGAAGACTAGCTTTTGCCCGCGGCTTCGCTCGCGTTAAATTCGGTATAACACAGTACCTGCTACCTGCAGTTTTTGCCCTTGCGCCTTATTGATTTGTAATAGCAACGCTAAGGTTTCCCTTTTCTTCCCTCGTTCTCCCTCATATCCCACCTTTTTTCAAAATTAGCCTATGCCGTCTCCTGGTTTCTAACTATCTCTGTACCAAAAGTCATCAAAATCGCGAGCCATTAAAGCGTGAAGAGGTAATAAACAAACTCACTTTCGCTTTTAAAATATAAGTAAGGATAACTTAAAAATTACCCAAGCAATATAGATAAAATTCATAGAAAATTGACAATTGAAAGAGTAAAATCTTGAAAATCGGCCCACATCGGGTAAATCGAGTAACAAATATAAAAAACAACAGTTGAGTTGAGATCCTACTCCTTTTTTTAAAGTCGGTTAAAAATTAAGCAAATGGCTTTTGATTTTGTTATGATAAATGATTCAAACATGTAATTTTACTAAAATTAAAGTTGGTTCTAGAAGGATGAGATTGGTTTAGTGATAGCAACCGAGTCTGGTGGACATGAGGTGCTAGGTTTGAATCTCAGGTCGGCCAAAGTGTTATAAGATTTTTCCATTAGGAATTTCTCAGCAGGTTTGTTTGGCAATAGACAAACGCCAAAAAAAAAAAGAGAAAGAAATAACCTATTTATTTGATACACTCATACATACATCACACACGCACACACACACATCACATCTCAGTACATTTTACATAGGACTTGAACATAACATAAATATGCCTAATCTGCCTAAGCTTCTATGGATCACAGGCTGCATATTATATTACACTAGCTGGCGCCCGCGGCTTTGTTCGCATAATGATCGAAAAAAAATATCCTCTGTGTTATTCCAGACTATAATCTAACTCTGTGCTAATTTTCATAAAGATCCGTTCAGCCGTTTTGACGTGAAAGAGTAACAAATATTCATACATCCATCCTCACAATCATTCGCATTAATAATATTACTAGCTTTTGCCTGCGGCTTCGCTCGCGTTAAATTCGGGGTAACAGTTCCCTATTCCTAAGTTGCAGGTACCTGCTACCTGTAGTTTTTGCCATTGCGCCTTATTTATTGTAATAGCAATGCTAAGTGATCCCTTTTCTTCTTCTCTTTCTCCCTCATTTCTCCCTTTTTTTTAAAGTAGCCTATGTCCGTCTCCAGGGTCTCAACTATCTCTGTACCAAAATTCATCAAAATCGGTTTAGCCATTCAGGCGTGAAGACGTAACAAACAAACAAACTCACTTTCGCTTTTATAGTATTAATAAGGATATTAGTAGGATATAAGCGGTGTCATTAAACGGGATGAGATCAAGGATTAAGTCTACAATCCCTGCTAAAAATATCGAAGGATCGGTGTCAAGATGACAGCCTGTCTTAAAATGCCTGTTATATATAAAAATCTTTGATAACAATATCTAACAAAAGAAATTCATCAATTAATTTAGTTTTTAATTGCACTGCTCCAATTGGACGAACTTACCAAAACAGAACACTAAATCTTCAACGAACTTTTAACGTCTAATTAATCAATTTAATTGATTTGAATTGTATTCATGTTCTGGCTTGAGTCCAGCTTTCTTGCAGCTTTATTAGAAACTAACTGGCGCCCGCGGCTTCGCCCGCGTGATGATCGAAAAAAAAGTATCCTATGTGTTATTCCAGACTATAGTCTACTTCTGTGCCAAATGTCATCAAGATCCGTTCAGCCGTTTTGACGTGAAAGAGTAACAAACATCCACACATCTATCCATCCATCCCTCCTCATAATCATTCGCATTTATAATATTAGTGGGATAGACTTTTTTTTTTCGGGTGGGAAATCATCCAATGACTTCCCCCGCTCTGGGCGGAGCGGGGGGGCATGTCAGACTTGTACTGACTAAAACCTGGGTGGGTTTTAGTTGTTCCTTCTATTGCCCTTTGCGTTCCGAGGCCGCGGTATCTCTTTCGAACAACCCGCAACCCCGGCAGGCGGAGGCTCTGGCAAGCCCCTCTGCTTTGCTGACATCTCTTTGAGGCGCGCGTGAAACACGAACGCGCCGTCGACACGGCCTGTCGTCAATCGACGGACGGACGGTGAGCTACCCATTGCTCACCGTCCACAGGCCATCGCCATCTACGGTGGCCGGGAGTCGTCTCGCGGCGCCCGGCGCCCGGGGCGTCTCCCGCGGCGGCTGGGTTGGTTTGAGGTTCTCTCCCTTAAACGCCCGGCCTCCTCCTTCACTAGCATTACTGCTTCGCAGAAGGAGGTGACCGCTTCCCATTCCCTCTCGTTCCGGACCATAGCCTGAACCAGGGCCGGACGCGAGAGGTCGCCGCCGCCGATCGCCTCCACGAGGGCACGGCGGTGCTCCGCCCACGCTGGGCAGACCGCCACTGTATGCTCCACCGTGTCCTCCGGGCGATCGTCATAATGGTGACACCCGGGCGTTTCCTCCCGCCTGATTATGTGCAGGAACCTCCCGAAATTTCCGTGTCCGGTGAGGACCTGCGTCAGGCGGTAGGTGAGGACGCCATGACGCCTCTACAGCCACTCCTCAAAGAGGGGACTTACCGCCACTATTGTGGCGTGCCCTTGGGTTACCACCCTTTACACACCAAGTTTCCTCCGTGCCTCGAAAGGCACGTTTAGCTGCCCCGGGCTGTTTTTTTAATTAGTTTATTTGTAGATCTTTGGCAGTCGTAACAGGTAGTCAGTGTCCCGAAAGTCTGACAACCAGTCTTACCAATTTATTTATTCATTCATTTAACAATTTGCATTGCTTAGTTAATCGTACTGATATTATAAATGCGCAAGTTTGTAAGGATAATTATAAATGTCGAGATTTTTATTATTCTATTACGCAAAAACTGAGCAATGGATTTGGATGAAATTTCACTCACAGATAGGTAGTTTGAGTACTATATGCGACCTACACAAATGTCCTTTTTTTGGTATTGTTCGTCGTGTCGTTAAGCTCTGTGGGTAAGTCGAGCTACACGATAACTGACAAATGCTTGCACTAACTGGACAGGCCCACTCAATCTGTATGGTTCTTTCTTAAAAAGACCATTTCAGATACTAATCTGCATAGTTCTCATGTAAGTTGACTAAGATTTTTGTCTGGACTTTAAAAGAGACTATGACTAGGGCATGCAAAACCGGTTTTCCGGTTTTGCGCAAAACCGGAAATCGGCCAAAATTTTACGATTTTTGAAAACCGGTTTTGAGAGCCAAAACCGGAGCTCAGCTCCGGTTTTCCCATTGTTGAGTAACAATTAACATTTCGATTTTTATCAACATTGTTTTCAAACACTCTCAAAAAATTATTAATTTTGAGGCATCAAATGTATCCGAACCGACCGAACACAGCCTGCATCCACCCACTTACATGCTTCCCTCCACTACCCCCGGCCCCGCACCCGTAACCCGCCAGGCTGCGCCTGCGTTGTTGCAGTAATATACCCTTACCGGGAGTGCAAGTGCGTGTCCGCCGCCCTCGCGTGCGACGCTAGGACAAAATGTGAGTATTTACTTAGTTATTAATTTACTATATTTTGTGTCTTTTAATGTACATTTATGTTGAGCTCGTGGATGAAACGACACAAAGGGCGCAATTACATCCAGTAGTTGCTGCGTTAGCCCGAATTATATTACATTATGGTTCACCACTTGTGACAGCAAGTAAGATTTAATTAAAACTTGTGTTTTATTATTCGTGTAATATAATCCCCGCACGTTGATATTGGGAAGGAACCTTGTCACAATAACAGCTGCGTGACGAATCCCGTCGCACAAAAGGAAACCTATTGGAGAGCGATTGGTGGCCAAGATGGCCGCCAATCCCAATATCAACGTGCGGGGACTATATAGATAATTTATCTTCAAAGTTACAAAAATGTTGATTTTTTTGGTAATTGTGGGTGGCTGTGTTTAATATTTGAAGATGCTGATTGTGTTTTCTATGTTTAAAATATACTTTTTATAGCAGCTTTAGCAGAGATAGCAGACTTAATAGGTACCAAAGATACCAAAAACTTACTTGTTGTTGATTTGATCTCAGTTAATTAATCTTTATACTATTATAAGTTCATTGTTATCTGTACAATTATTATGGTTTGGATTAAAAAGAAATGTATCATACAATTTGTTTTATTTGTAGACTTAGTGGGTATTTAAAAAAATGGTGTTTCTTTTTAAATTATACTACATTAGATTTTTTTTGCTAAAACCGGACCTAGCTCCGGTTTTCGGTTTTGGTCCCAAAAAAACGATGTTCAAAACCGGTTTTGATGACTTTCCGGTTTTGCATGCCCTAACTATGACCTCTGTGTTTATTTCGGCTGTTTCTTATCAGAGTAGTCTGGTAGGAAACTCTGGCCTCATCTAGTTTTTTTTTAAACTACTTGTAAAAATGTTTGTAAAAACCTCCTTGCAAAATAAACATCATTTATAACAAATAGGATACACATACGTGCCCTCGTAGATCGGCGGCAGCGATCTCTCGCGTCCGGCCCTGGTTCAGTCCATGGTCCGGAGCGAGAAGGAATGGGAAGCGGCCACCTCCTTCTGCGAAGCAGTCATGCTTATTTTATTCTGGTGGTACGATCTCGTAGGCACAAGCTAGTATGCATCTTTTTGTTAGGTCATGAACCAATGAATTCTTGAAATTGTATCACCCATTTCAAGGATTTACACTCAGTATAAATTAATCTTTAAAATATATGCTTTATGCGTAGGTTATCTACTCAAGTACATAATAATTTTAATGCCAAGTAATGTTATAATCGTTCGTACCTAAATACTTTTAAACCAAATTTACAAGTGACTGTTACGTTTCCAAAGTTATCACTCACTTTCAGATCATTCCAACAACAAATCGTCTACAAACACCAAAATCTTCCCTCACATTACATTCACTAAATAATAATAAACATAACAAATGTGCTTACTTCCTACGCGTTAGGCTCTTTACACACGATACCCGTAGGCCATACGGCCTTCTTCCCAACGTCGGCGTTCACTCAAACATTTAATTTCCGCACTCCCCGTCTGGGCTCTCATTTATATAAAGTCGACCGTCCAGAGCTACAAAGGATATGTACGGCTAACTTACCCACGTTAAATAGTTGGAATATTAATATACTTTTAATAAATAAAATTAAATAACCCTTATTTCTCTATGCTTCATAAAAACTTAATATTAGAGTAAAAATTTATATTCCTAAGAACATACTTTTTCCAAATTAGTTAAAAATGAGAATTACAATTACTATTGTTATTTTGTAAACAAATAAATTTTAGGATTCAAATAAAATAAATTAGATTGTGCTGTTTAAGTTTACTGTTAGCGTTTTAAATGAGTTTAATAATACCAAGCATTTTGGAGTTTACTCCATAAGAATCGATTTTCATTTATAAGGCGCCCGGTATGAGAAAAATCCGAGGGGTAAAACCTACTAAAGTAACGAAAATGTGTCACGTTTTTGGTGCGCACCTTTACTGCGCAACTTTCTAATTAGGCTGTGAGTGTATTAAGACGTACATATGGTATGCTGTATAGGCGACTATACCTATATACTATATGTTATTTAATTAATTTGTGAATTTACCCTTTCATATGATATTAATCTTTTTCAGTTGAATAAACTCTTTTTGCGTATGGTTAGATACTCGTACCTAACGAGTAAACTCCAGTCGTGCGTCGGAGCTGACACACACTTTTTTTTTTTGGGGAACTCGCCTTTTCTAGTCGTTTCCTCCAGCTATATTTGTATCTAGATTGTCTTCTTCAGTCTGGTCCAGTATACTTAATAGAACACCAAAGTTGTTACACAGCAATCCTTACTAATATTATAAAAGCGAAAGTGAGTTTGATAGTTTGTTTGTTACGTCTTCACGTCTAAATGGCTTAACCGATTTTGATGAATTTTGGTACAGAGATAGTTGGGACCGTGGAGACGTGACTGAAAACTACAGGTAGCAGGTATCTGTAAACCAACTTTAACGCGAGCGAAGCCGCGGGCAAAAGCTAGTTGTTCAATAAAGCCTTTCTGTGATTACACACAACGAAACATCAACCAATACAAACCAGCTTATGTGTAGCTATCCGTAGTTGAGATCAGGATGAACTGGTGTTATTGGTTGATGTTTTTTCGTGTGTACAACGGCGATCTTATATATTATAATTATTAGCATAAGTTATTTAAGTTACTGAATAAACATTTTTATTTATTTATGACATATTTGTATTGAAAAACATATTTTTTACTTGACAATGCAAATAAAGTTTTTTTTTATATAGCTTTGTTGTACCTAAAAGATCGTAGCTTAGCTCTGAGTTCTTGTGGAGCTGTGCCTTTGTGCTTATAAACCGTCTCAGGAGTATTTCTTCAATGTTTTTCGCTTATAAACCCAAGTGTATTATTATTTGTGGTTCTTTATGTTAGTGGTAAAGTTGGGAGTTGGGAAAAAGCGATTTGGATGGTAAAAAGTTTGAGAAAAGCGAAGATTTTGGGGTTGGGTAAAGTTGGCAATCTTTTAGGATGCCAGTGCCAGGTAGTTCAGTGGCAACGGCCATGACTTAGCTTAGCTTAGCACGTGGGTTTAAACCCAGACAGGTGCATAACTTTGTGTAATTTATTTAATCACTACTGCTCTCCAAACGGTGAAGAAACGGAGACAGGTGTACCAAAATTCGAAGACATGTGAATCACTGGACCCACTGTAATTTATTCAATCACTACTGCTCTCCAAACGGTGAAGAAACGGAAACAGGGACAGGCGTACCAAAATTCGAAGACATGTGGTTCACTGGATCCACATGTTCCCAAATTATACTTTTGATCATTTATGGTTTTAAAAAAAAACAAAAACGTTGCCCCACACTAGGAATTTCTCCTGTAGGTACCTATAGTGGTGCGTTAACAAACATTTAGAAAGAAAGAAAGAAAGAAAAAACATTTATTTGGCCCATGCCACAAGTGCACACAAAATGAGATAAAGATAAAGATTTAAGATCACATACACAAACAGCCAGACCTGGAAGGACCTGTGAGGGCCGTACAAATACTTGTTCCGTGCGGGAATCGAGCCCGCGACACGCAGCGCAGCCGTCGATCGCTCAGCCACTGCGCCAACCTATTGATAAATTTTACATCGGGCTTTTTCGTCAAAAATTAGGAGATGGTTCTTGTCTAAAACCTAAATATTAATTATTGCCCTCATTCCCCCTCAATATGAAATTGAAGACAAAACTTCTAACGCAGGAAAAAATATCCTCTTCCTTCATTTCATTTTCCCTAAACTTTTATGTTTAGTTACACCAAGATCCCTCTTTGCCACGAAAATTTCAGTATGCATAAAATGGTAAATTATACTCTAAGGACCTGACCCAAATTGTGGTACCTACAAGAAAATGAGGGCAAGTGTTGATATCGGTGATGAAATTGCATACTTAATGTTGCACTATTACTTTTTTTAGGGTTCCGTAGTCAACTAGGAACCCTTATAGTTTCGCCATGTCTGTCTGTCCGTCCGTCCGTCCGTTCGTCCGTCCGTCCTCGCTTAATCTCTGTGACCGTTAGCACTAGAAAGCTGAAATTTGGTACCAATATGTATATCAATCACGCCGACAAAGTGGTAAAATAAAAATTGGAAAAAAATGTTTTATTAGGGTAGCCACCCTATATGTAAAGTGAGAAGTGATTTTTTTTTTAATTTCAACCCTAACGTGTGATATATTGTTGGAAAGGTATTTAAAAATGAATAGGGGTTTACTAAAATCATTTTTTGATAATGTCTATAATTTCGGAAATAATCGCTCCAAAAGTAAAAAACAATGTGTCCCCCCCCCCCCCTCTGACTTTTGAACCATAAGTTTAGAAAATATGAAAAAAATCTGAAAAGTAGAACTTTATAAGGACTTTCTAGGAAAATCATTTTGAACTTGATTGACACAACAGTTTTTGTACAAAAAAGACAAAAAGTTGTACAAAATAATTTCCTCCTCCACCTTTAAACTCATAAGTGGGAACACTTATTGTGACGGACGGGAAACTACGGAACCCTACACTGAGCGTGGCCCGACACGCTCTTGGCCGGTTTTTATTTATTACATCGTTTAAGTGGACAGAAATGTTTACGAATTTGCGTCTTGTTCTTTTAAAAACAGGGCTGGTATTAGTTAAATGTATCTTCTACATCGTCAAATCAAAAGCTTTCGTTTTGTTTTAAACTAGCTGGCACCCGCGGCTTCGCCCGCGTGATATCGAAAGAAAAGTAAGTATCCTATGTGTTATTCCAGACTATAATCTACCTCTGAACAATAGAATGAAGCTACAGTCCCAGTCACAAGGCATAATAACTTCCTTTCTTTATTGCAGACGAATATTAAAAAAAAGAAATAACAATATACAAACAACTTGCAATACTAACAACTTATACACAACGGCGAGCTTGACCAAGAGTTGGGCTTATAAAAACTGAAAATTCACTTAAAAAATCATGAAGGGCCTTCTTTTTGAAAGTATCGGACTAAAGTCCTAGTGGCAACCATTATTCTCTCGCTCTCCAGTGCATTCAAGAAATTTCCATTTTACTAGTTTATCCTCTATTGAACTTGAAGTTCCTGAATTTATGTTTTAAAAACTCACTCATCATGAATAACTAATTTTATTATAGAATACTTACTGTTTAATCTTATAATCTATTTCTCCATAAGTAGATAGACTACATAATTTACACTATCATAAACATTTATTTATTTTAACTTCTAGTATAATAGTGGTACATTGGTGGACATTAATGCTATGGCATTAATACATTCAGCATTTTGCATTCTCTACCAGTCAATCTTTGGATTAAATACGACAACATTGTGATAGGGTACAAAAATAATATCTAAAATAAATATATATATATTTATAAAACTATCTATTTGTTTTTGAGTACTTATGTACTGTTTTATAGTTTCTTTATTTACATGTATTAAACTAGCTAAGCATACAAACTAAATATAGGCACAAAATAATAATAAAACTATGTACATACAAGTAAAAAATGGAAAATTACAGGGCGTCAAAAAATTCGTCCGCATCGCAGTCAACAAGAAAAGTACCCAAAAGCCGGGCAGCATGAATGAAGCAAAATGGCCCTATTGTTTCAACCTCAAACGGCTCAAACACTTATCTACCAATCAAGTTGTGATATTTGCTCCGTTTGAGGTTTTCAGCACCTGCAGTAGCCCCAGCGCAGCCCACAGAGCTAGGAAGATGGGATGGTGCAAGGGTGTCGACACAAGTTGCATCCCACACCAAAGATCTCACAACTTCTATGACATTATGGTCATACCATCTGGTCTCTTTCTTTCTTTTCTTATATACTTATACAGATACTAATACACATAATGTACAAATGAAATAAAATAACCAATGCATTAAAAAAATACCGAAAATAAGAAACAAAAGCAACATCCACAACTATGTATACCAATATAATTCACCCATAAATATGTCATCAACTTAATTAAAGGCGACAAACCACGCGAATATAAACTATAGGAACATGCAATACTTATACATATACAATGTGTCCGGTCACGAACTAGCGATATTTTATGTACTTATATAACAAACATTTAAAAAAAAAAACTACCATTATTTTTCAGAAATAAGTTTACAAAACTTTCGTTTTTTTTTGGACTTTTATTTTGTTTTGTACTGTTACGAGAATGTAAGGTCATCATTTCAAACTAACGCGAGCGAACTATTTTAACGCGAGCGAAGCCGCGGGCAAAAGCTAGTAGAGAATATCTCAAAATGGCTACCGAAAAACAGGGAAGTGAATTGGACCCAAGTGCGTAGCGGTAATAGTATATAATTATTATACACTCGTTACATAAGTATCTAGAATATCGCTAGTCCATGACCGGACACATTGTATAGACAACTACATAACTATGAAAGACAACTGTCTTATGTCATCTTTGGACTACCAACAGATTTTGACGTATCCCAGACGATATGTCGTATGTCGCTTCGCTTGTCAAGTCGCTGCAACCGTAACAATCCGTTCACGACCCCAAATGATGCGACTGTGCGTTTTCTCCGTGATGTCTCGCTCCGCTAATCGTAAATAGTGGCATTCTTGTAACGACCATTTAAATAAATTGAGATTTAATTTAAAAAGTTGTACCAAAAGACGACTTTCTCCGTCTGTCCTTGGCGGTTTAAGTCGGCAATAATTTACTGACAGACGTAATCACCGATGGTCTGCATAAGGCCTTACCCGCAGCTAACCGTAGCTTAACTAAACCCCAGGGATTAACGATCTCTTTCGGGGCTACGGTCCCGGGTGGTAACCGAGGTTTGATCCCTCCGAAAATTTGCTAATATGAGGATAAGAGGATACAATTTACCTTGAATTTGAGATGAATAGGATGTGTTCTGATATGTAAGTTAGTTATTTATTCAGAGGGTAAATCATGGAATGTTTTGGTAGATTAAGTTGAGGAAGGACCATTACTAAATTGAAAATCTATTTAATTTAACCAGATGGATTTCATAACATTTTGTTTTAATTTTTTCGTAAAACAAATATTACCAAAGGTCAGGGAGTTTTTCTTTTGGCAAAATATTACCACGTCTGTGATCCCTGAAGGGTTGGGCAGAGATGTACCTACACCACACTCACATTTTGCCATTAAATCTTTATACTCAACTCGTGGTGGTTGAGAGATTGTCATGCTCACTTAAATGTCTCGCTGATGGTGGCATGTATATCGGGTCATTTAGTTCCCTTCAAAATGGTTGAGCTGAATGGGGCTGATATATGCGTCATGTTCGTGAACGGGCGCTGTCAGTTGTGACTGGTCATCTATTAGCCGCCACGGTTTGTTTTAATTTATTTATTTATCTAATAGATTACCCTTGTTTTTGCTTTTACTCTGGACGCTTTTAATGTGCTCGTTTTTCTACATCGTTCTCACATGTATTTTTGATCTCAACATGAATGATGTATCCATGGTTTTGTAAAATATTATGATTTAAAAGAGTGTCCATGGAGTTTCTTGCCCATTCTTCTCCATAGAGATCTACGCTTTGGAATGGGCAACTACATTACTTTCACAAGTTATTATGTCTTGTGACTGGGACTGTAGCAGCATCTTTTTTTTTGTTTTCATTCAAAAGTGTCTGTAATGGTCTAATTGAAATAAAGGATTTGATTTGATTGATTTGTTGGTCCTTTTGTGCTGTGAAAAAGCAACCGTTAAGTCTACGCAGTCAAAAGATAAGGCTGTATATGTTTTCCCTTTTGAGGTACGGAACCCTAATTACGTAATATCACATCACACTCCTAAATCACTGAATAATTAGACAAAGGTACAGGCAGAAGAACCTACCCAACCTCACCCACATTTCTCCAGCTATAATGTCTAAATTCCATGTAGGTAATACTGAACTAGCTTATTAGGTATAAACCGGACACAAGTCTAGATATTTTTGATGGGAATACTGAATAATACTTAGCCCGACCCGAAACCAAAAACCAACATCTTATGTTCACTTGGACCAACAAGGCAGTATTCAAAAAGAATTATTTGTTCCAAATTCAAACAAAAGCTTTCAGACTGATAACATTAGAATGCTATTTAAAAAGAAATGATTCATTGATTGCATTTGGCGTCTCACCATTCAAACTTCGAACAAACATTCTAATTAGTTTTGTCAGTTGGCAATCAAGAGTTCTTCTGATCAATTAGCAGATGAGTTACAAGTGTGCTTCGTCTGTTTTACGATTTATTCCAATTATCCCATGTCGGGGAATTTGCCTTTTTGCAACATAATAATAATTTATTTATTTTCTTACCACAAATTACAGTTTAAAAAGTTAGATTAGTCTACAGATACAATTAATAATTAATTTGTGGAAGACTGGTCCCTAAACTAAACAGGTTTTTTTCAAAACCTGGGGCCTGACAGGTCACCAGGCCACTGAAAACATGATTTCACATGATTTGTTGTACTGGAGACGATATGATACACAAATAATATTCTAATCAAAAATCATACATTTAAAGCTCATAAAAAAATTATTAAAAAAAAATAATATTTCATAAAATATTATTATTTTTATATTATAAAATATTAAAATATAACGCCTATGGCCCCTGAGGGGTTTGGCAGTATTACACTCACATTTCAAGATATCCTACTTTGCATAATCTTCGTTCAAAATGGGTCCACGATTCTTATAAACGTAAGTGTGAGACGTATACACGTAGTGTTTTGCAGTAACATCTTGTTTTTACAAATTTTGATTAGCATACAAACTCAAAAATTAAAGCATTTATTTCAATTAGACCATTACAGGCACTTTTGAATGTCAATGTTAAGAAACAAAAAAAAATAAGCTACAGTCCCAGACACAATGCAAAATAACTTGTGAAAGTACCTACTGTAGTTGCCCATTCCAAAGTGTTGTTCTCTATGGAGAAGAATGGGCAAGAAACTCCTTGTTAGCTTAGTGTTTGACATTTAGACATTTTCCGTAGCGTCCATAGTTTATCCGGTACAGGAGAGCCCTCAATCCTCTTTGTAAGAACTGAGAACCCGGTATGACGGCACGGTTGGCGCAGTGGTTGAGCGATCGACTAATACGCTGCGTGTCGCGGGTTCGATTATTACTGGTACGGAAGAAAAAAATGTATGACGGGTCTGCGCTGTTTGTGTATGTAAGTTCAAATAAATGTAAACGCACCCACGATACAGGAGAAATTCCTAGCGTGGGGCGACGTTTTTTGAAAAACAAAAAGTACAAGTACCTCACCTATTTGTCTTTCACAAAATCTGATTCAAACTTTCACAATCCTTTGGGAATGTTCACTAAATCCTAAACAAATTTTCAAAGAGTTTTAAAAAAGTGGTCAAGTACGAGTCCGACTCGCGCACAAAGGGTTCCGTCCCATGATCTATAAACCTGAATAAAAATCATGTTCGTTGTATGAGGGCCCACCCGGGGCGACTCCCGCGGTGACTAGGTTGGTATGAGGTTCTCTCCCTCAAACGCCCGGCCACCTCCTTCGCTAGCATTATTGCTTCGCAGAAGGAGGTGACCGCACTTCTTCTTCCGCACTTCATCTTCGTAATAAAGATGGCACCTGACATCCACCGTAAAAACACCACTCATTAATCTACAAAATAAATAAAAAAAAATATATGTAAAAGGTGAAATAAGTTTCCCGGCTCGTTTAGTTGTCTGAAAGAGATACACGATGCAGGGCGGCGAGCAACGACCAGTAATTAAAGTAATGGCTGCGTAGGGTTGTCAGTTGTTGTCAGAAATGACAAGGCCACTTGGATTCATATGCTGTGTTCCGAAGTTCCCAGAGTTAGGTGATTTTTAGATTTTTTTGCGGATGGAAAATCAAAAAACCCACCCATGTTCGTTCTTATGACTTTTATGTTCAAGGGCCGCGGTACCCGTTCGAACAACCCGCAATCCTGGCAGGCCCCTCTGCTTAGCTGACATCTCTTTGAAGCGCGTGTGGAACACGATCGTGCCGTCGACACGGCCTGTCATCACTAAACAAATGGTGAGCTAGAGGCTTGCGTTGTAAGTAGCTGTTTCCATGTTTTTCCTGAAGGCCTAGAGGAAGTATTATTTTATGGGCGATAATGGCGATGAAAAATTCGTTCCGAGGCCGCGGTATCTCTTTCGAACAACCCGAAACCCCGGCAGCGGGATACGCTTTAGGTTTAATCATCGCTTCGCATCTGGTGAGTTGTGGTCAAACGCAAAAAAAAGATCTTTAACAGCCTCAAAAAAAGAAGAAGGTTCTCAATTCGTTAGATTCCTTTTTCCTTAGGTAATGTCGAATACAATTATTTTAGACTAGCTTTTGCCCGCGGCTTCGCTCGCGTTAAATTCGGGGTAACACAGTTCCCCTTGCGCCTTATTGATTTGTAATAGCAACGCTAAGTTTTCTTTTTTCTTCCCTCTTTCTCCCTCACATCCCACTTTAAAAAATATATATATAGCCTATGTCCGTCTCCTGGTTCCCAACTATCTCTGTACCAAAATTCATCAAAATCGGTTTAGCCATTAAAGCGTGAAGAGGTAACAAACAAACAAACAAACTCACTTTCGCTTTTATAATACATATTAGTAAGGATAAGGATAGTAAGGATTTTTCATCGCCATTATCGCCCATAAAATAATACTTCCTCTAGGCCTTCAGGAAAAACATGGAAACAGCCACTTACAACGCAAGCCTCTAGCTTACCGTTTGTCTAGTGATGACAGGCCGTGTCGACGGTGCGTTCGTGTTCCACGCGCTCCTCAAGGAGATGTCAGCTAAGCAGATCGGCCTGCTAGGGCCACCGCTTGCCGGGGTTGCGGGTTGTTCGAATGAAAGAGATACCGCGGCCCTGCAATAAAATAATCAAAAAAACGAACACGGGTGGGTTTTTTGATTTCCCATCCGCAAAAAAATCTAAAAATCACTTAACTCTGTCACCCCGAAAACTTCGGGACTCAGCATGTGTTAAATGTATTTGTTTGTCATTCGTGTATTCGTTTATTGTGTAACTAGCTTTTGCCCGCGGCTTCGCTCGCGTTAAATTCGGTAGCGCCTTATTGATTTGTAATAGCAACGCTAGGTTTTCCCGTTTCTTCCCTCTTTCTCCCTCATATCCCACTCTTTTTAAAAAAATAATAGCCTATGTCCGTCTCCTGGTTCCCAACTATCTCTGTACCAAAATTCATCAAAATCGGTTTAGCCATTAAAGCGTGAAGAGGTAACAAACAAACAAACAAACAAACTCACTTTCGCTTTTATAATATTAGTAATAGAGTAAGAGCCCAGAGCGATCTGACATAACTTATTTTCACATGGATGAAACCATACATTCTCAGTAGCGTCTCATGTGCTTTGAATACCTGCGTGCTTATAGAGCTCGCCGTGTGACACCTGGGCAGGTACCAGATACGAAAGGTAACTAAAAATAAGTGTAACTTAACTTAAATTTGTATGTCTGATTTTTATATATGTTGTGTAGAACATTATTCTAAAGTTGTATCATAAGTGTCAGACACTTTCCATGGGCCAGAACTTTTGTCAGACGCTTTAAAGCTCCACTAAAAATAGCTGAATTTTACTTATTTTTACATGTCTGATTTTTATATATGTTGTGTAGAACATTATTCTAAAGTTGTATCATAAGTGTCAGACACTTTCCATGGGCCAGAACTTTTGTCAGACGCTTTAAAGTTTCACTAAAAATAGCTTAATTTTATTTTAATATGTCTGATTTTTTAAGTATCATATTAAGGTAACTGTTACTAAGTTATATTTCATCAGTCAGACAAATTGTAGTGACAAAACATGCCCTAAACACAAAAATTATTCAGCCGGGAATATGAGTGCGATAACACTATGCATGCGCTGCAGAACGAGTGAGACGTCCAAGGTCATTCGGTTCCTCCTGTAGCGACACAAAGATCCAAGTTGCAAAAAGTACTACAGCGCCATCTATCGAACCACTGAAAAACCTAACAGCAAGATTCCTACATCGCGCAAGCAAAGTTGTGCACGAAGTTAACATATATACGAGCACCCGACAAGCAACTGTCGGGCAGTGGCCCACCAGACACGACACCCGTCTGGTCGGAGGATCCTCCCTTTTCCATAGAGGATGGAGAACTTTACACCCTGTTCTTCATACCTCTAAACCCTCCTTAAACTCAATATCTGTTCCGAGACCACTGGTTTAGTATACAGTAAAGTTGGCGTCTGTGAAAGCATATGGCGACGGTTCCTACGTACATAAGGTTAAGTCAAAAACCGAGGTTTACAGGAGAGCGTAAATTGTTTTCAACACGCACTAGAAATAATTCTATAAGCTATAATAAATATTTTCTTTTTACAATATTTTAACAATTTTAAGAGTTTATAATGCTATTTACACATAAGTATTTTATATTTTTCACGTTTTCTTGGGAAAACTGACAGATGACCGTTTCTACGACACTTATTCGTTGTATTTATAATACCTACTTGTTCTCTTATACGGTTTCTCAAACAAGGTAAATAAATGATGATATATTAATATTATTTTATTTTCCGAAGAGACATATAAAAAGTGCAAGAATATATTAAAACAGCGCATAATACATAACCTAAAATTCAAAGATGTAATTTTACCGGGTGAGTTGTGTGACAGTGGTTATCATCGAGAGTGCTACAAATGTTTTACTGCTTTGCCAAAAAAGTATTTTTCAGCAATTCCAGAGAAGCCAAAAAGTGCTAAAAAAGAGTTCATCGAATATTATTGAAATTACATCAATCGCATGGGCATCAAGCCATCCAAGTAATCCAATAACTACTAACGATCCATTTACAGCATCTACCTCGAGTGAACAGAGTAATTCTGCAGTTCTGGACTCAGATATAGTACCAAGTCCAGGTAGTACTATACCTGAACCTACTGTAATACCTGAGCCAAATTTCGATGAAATAAAAAAAAAATGATGCCAGCTGTTTACCACCATGCAAATCTGAGTTATTACAACAATTTCTCCGAGCAAATAACATTGCTAGCATTTGGAATTATGCTAATCAAAAACAACCTACCATTTTCACCCCTGAAAACAATGGGTGGACTTTAGAAGAAAACTAGTATCAATTATATTGGTTTGATGGTGACCTATTACCAGGAAATGTTAGTAAATCCCTTCAAGAATCAGGTACTGTACTTTGACCAAGTTTAGGATTTTTCATATTTGGGACGTTCTTCTTTTTTATCGACAATCTGACCGGAAAATTTTTAGATTTGATAAAAAAATAAATTTGTGATTTATTTATTGAAATGTGATTTAAATTATTGCCTCATTATTGTAGATTACAAGAACATAGAATGCAGCGAAGTATTACATGTAATTTTCGTTTTATTTAAAATTTTGTAGGAATGGTGTGAAAAAAATAACACCTCAGTCACAAAAGTATTAATTTTTTTTTATGTCTCATTTTAAATCAGAACTTCAGTTTCTTATTACTTTCTAATCAAGAATATAAACATTTACTATTATCTAGCTCCGTTGGACAGAATTTTTTAAATAATATATTTTTTTAAATTATCCAATACCACTCTGTCACATTTTTGGTTCATAAGACATAAAACTTTTTAATATTATGAAAGTCGCCCAATAAAGTCGCTTAAAAATCTAGTGAACATCTTTATTATTTAGCATAATAATACTAGAAACATTATTTTTGTAAATACTAACAATATAGTGGTTCATAACTTACTTTGAACTAAATTTTTAAGGGGGACAAAATTGTGTCAGAGTGGTAAACTAAGTGACGGCGTGATGTGGTATTTGATAAGATAGTATATTTTCTGTATTCTTCTTTGCCGTGTTCATTTTCTTTTTTACTATGAGTTGTTGTTGTTGTGAGCACTTTATTTTGTTTCTTTTTCTATCGCTGAAGTCTTTTCTTGTAGTTCTGTACTTTTCTTAGTAATTCTTGTTTGGTTTTGAAGTTGAATATTTTGTATATAAAGGCGTGATCTATCTCGTCGCACTTTTTTTCTTCCCCTGCTGCTGGCAACAGACGAGGCTGGAGTCAGTGAACGAGATCTGGGACTTAATGGAAGTAGTCTGGGACTTGAAGGAAGCCGGAGTGTTAATCAAAACGTTCTGCAAATCTTTCTGTCTTTCTCTTCTCTTTTTATTTCTAATCTGCCATTGTCTTTTTATTTTTTTTGTTATTTTGGTGTCATATCCTTAACCAACGTTTTGCGAGCATGATATCTTTCTAAATCTTTACGTTTTACTTCTGCAACATGTTCAGGGTGAATCTTTCTTTTTTCACGACACCGTCGATGTTTTTCAGCCGCAGATAATGCCATTTTTTCATTTACTTGATGGTAATACCTTAAATTAACAAAATAGTTGACAATAGAATAACCAACATAAAAAAAACTAGCTATCATCTACTATGGATATTAACTAAGGCTCTAAGTTCCATACAAAAATGACCACTCCGTCACGAGTTATACCACTCCGTCACACATTTTCGTGACAGAAGTGCTACGTGACAGAGGTGTAAAATAGTAGTGTTCGAGATATTCACCATTTTCCTAATTATAATTTACGCATAAAACGGAGTATATATGAAATATTTATCATAAATTAGTCAAATAATATTAAAACCCCGAAATTAGAATAACATTTGAAAGTCGTAACTTACGTGACAGAGCGGTCGCTAAATAAACACACGCACCTCCTTTTACTGTTTGCGTGCGAGTGACTGGTATTGCCGGGGCGTGAGAACGTATAGCGCGAGTGCGGGGCGGAGGGGGACTATTCTCGAACATAGTGACCAAGGTCTAAGTTTCAAACGCACACTATTTTGTACCATAAAATGAGTGACAGAAGGTAGCAACTAAAATCATATACATCGGGAGACAGCCAATAAAATATTTTTTTATTTAATAATATAAACATTAAAAATTATTTATTTTTATTAATGTAATAAAAAAGGTTAAGTAGTACAGTAAATGTTCTTGGATAGAAACTATCAATGTGATTTTTTTTTACGAGAGCAGTTTGTTTACATTACTAGTCATAGAGGGACACACTTTATTTGTATGTATAACACCTCCGTCACGCTTTTTGTATACTCTGTCACACTGATTTTGTAAAAAATAATAATTAATAAAATCTAGTTTTGAGGATATTAAAATTATTACATTGTCAAGTGTATTTTTATATAAAAAATTAAGTAATTTTGTATTTATAAGCAAAATATTATTTTTTTTGCGGAGAAGACAAGTCATTGTCGATAAAAAAGAAGAACGACCCATTTATAGATGTATGTTTTATAATTTTGTGATCTATTTTTTACAGAAGAAGCTGCCAGCGACGAGAATATAGCGGAAGATGATGACTCAAATGGACAATAATATTGGGCTAATAACGAAAATTCTAATGATTATGATCAGAGCGGCGCGCAATGATTGTTGACATAACAGTCCCACATGATGAGAACTTCGTGAAAGCCGAGAAAGATAAGCAAATCAAGAATATTGACTTGGCTCGCGAAGTTGTCGACATGTGGGATGTGGACTCAGCGATCATTGTGCCGATAGTCGTATCTGCCAATGGCTTAATTGCCAAGAGCCTCGACCAACACCTGAGGAGGCTCTCGTTAGGCAGCTGGATCAAGGGTTTGATACAGAAAGCGGTACTCCTGGACACGGCTCGTATTGTTAGGAGGTTCCTTTCTCTGGAGCCCTGACCGCCGGTAGCTTGGACCCTGTTCCCGATACCGGTGGGCTACTATTTTAAGAAATATTTAAAAATTTAATTATATGTTATTTAGACAATAAATGGACGAAAATGATATTTATTATTATTATAATAAAATGAATATTTCTTCATAAAACAGGATTGGGCCGGATTAATTTATTTTTATGCAATAAAGTATCTTACTTCAATATTAATTAATGATTACTTTTTTTTAAATTCGTCTTATTTAAATAGAGATGCAAAAATATTGAATCGAAAGTAGTAAACTTATTTTTTAAATATTTAAATATATACTCTGGGCGCATGCGCATAGTGTTATCATGCTCACTCCCGGCTGAATAGTTTTTGTGTTTAGGGGATGTTTTCACACTACAATTTGTCTGACTGATGAAATATAACTTAGTAATAGTTACCTTAATATGATACTTAAAAATCAGACATATAAAAATAAAATTCTGCTATTTTCAGTGAAACTTTAAAGCGTCTGACAAAAGTTTTGGCCCATGGAAAGTGTCTGACACTTATGATACAACTTTAGAATAATGTCCTACACAACATATATAAAAACCAGACATGTAAAAATAAGTAAAATTCAGCTATTTTTAGTGGAGCTTTAAAGCGTCTGACAAAAGTTCTGGCCCATGGAAAGTGTCTGACACTTATGATACAACTTTAGAATAATGTTCTACACAACATATATAAAAATCAGACATACAAATTTAAGTTAAGTTACACTTATTTTTAGTTACCTTTCGTATCTGGTACCTGCCCAGGTGTCACACGGCGAGCTCTATAAGCACGCAGGTATTCAAAGCACATGAGACGCTACTGAGAATGTATGGTTTCATCCATGTGAAAATAAGTTATGTCAGATCGCTCTGGGCTCTTGGACTATAAGGATTTGCTTTTTTAATCAATATTTGTTTAAGTTTATTTGTAAAAGTTCTGTCGCTAGTTTCATTTTTCATTGCATCTGGTAGTTTATTAAATATTTCACGCGGGCGTAGCCGCGGGCGCCAGCTAGTTGCAAGTATTTGTTCCGTACGGGAATCTTACTCACGATACGCAGCGCAGCAGTCGATCGCTCAGCCACTGCGCAAACTGTGTTGTTATGTAAATCTTATGCCAATCTTAATGAGCCTCGGTCAAAACACAGGCGTATTTTATAAATATTTATTTTTCAAAAGTGTAGCAGCCCTATTCTTCACATACATTTCAATGGATGCGGCAATATCCGAATAGACCATGAAGAATTTTATCTGTTTTATTAATAACTGATGTGTCCATGTGTACTGGGGGTTATTGGTGACAGATCGTATTAAGGCCATCTGTGGGTGGGGGGAAGAGATATTTTTTTTTGTCTGATTTACGCAAAGTTTAATGGGTGAGTTGGTACCGATCCTGCTGCCACCAGGCATAGTCGACAGCACAACACAGTTGTGTTGTGCTGTCGACTATGCCTGGTCTAGTAAAAACTATAAGGTAGTTACCTTATAGTTTTTACTAGATTCTCTTTAATATTTAAACGGAAGGCAGAAGAGTTTAATTTAATTTCCTTTTTTTTGCCTGTTTGTTAATCTTTATAAATTTGTTTGTAAAACCGTTTTTGTTGTGCATGTGGTGTTAATCTTTAATTAATTGTTGCACTTGTAAATGTTTATTTTTGTTATTAACTAAGAAATGTATATGTGTAAACAATTGTTGATTAACCTAAATAAATAAATAAATAAAAGTATGTCGGATTATACACAACCAAAGATCGTGAAAATTTGCTGCAAGCAAATGTGCGTCGTAAAGAGTGAGGATATTTATTTATTTAATTTAAAATTTATCATGTACAATAGTGTGCTAGCCTTAGGACTTAATGCCATAAGGCATTCCCTACCAGTCATCTTTTGGGATAAAAATATTAAAAAATACACACGTATATATGACAAATCTAATAAATATATATCCAACACAAAACGGTACGTCTAAACAAATGTTCTAGTCAAACTTTTCAAACTGTTTTCTTTGTGTTTTGGCGAATCCTACAATTAATCTACGAAATAATATTAACTCTAAAAACCTAAGTACATTCACAGTCTAGATTACACAGGCTTCAAGTTTGCTAGCCTGTCCATTTTTCCACGTTAGCCACTTTCCGCGGCCTGTGCCAACGACCACAGAGCACGCTCTAGAACGTTCCACTGCGTTACCCTTATTGCAGCACTTGGGCTTTTTTGAAAACTAAATGGACTAGGGGTATTACGATCGTATTTTTGTGTGGTAGACCATTTTGTAGCACATTTTCTGAGAAGAATTGAGAGGCGGAAATGCGGGTTGTTTTCTCTTTTGATGTAGTTTTTGTGAATACTATTTTAACCGGTTTATACAACTAAATGTACTTCTCAGGGTTTCCAAGATTGTTTACCTATCCTTGTCTCGAATTTTTCTGCCCCTAACGAAAACGATCGGTCCAAAAACGAAAGTCCCCTGTTAGCGCATCGATTGATTTAATTAGAACGTCGCGTTTTATAAGCAAGACGCACAACGCAACTTTTACACGTCGATCTTAAAAAATTATCGCTTTTTAAATAACAATTTATCTTTGAAGACTCATTAAGCTAAAAAAGCGCCCTTCTGTTTATACACAATAGATTTTATGATTTTAAAATGAGAAGAGAGAAAAGTTATAACGACACTTTTTGCTATAGTTGTACGCCGTGTTTTGTGCGCGTGTTTCTCTGTCTGTCTCTCTCTCATAGAAAACAAGCCCAGTCATTTTCGTTACGTCTTTGTATTTCACATTGAACAGTGTGGTGTCGCGCACATTATTAATAATTACTTCGTTCCATCCGGGTGTCCCTTGTCACCTCTCAAGTTCTTTGTTTAGATCGTTCATGTAGAGTATTTAGATAAAGCTTACTATAAGTATCCAAGAATATATGGAAGACCCAAAGGTAAAATAAACTTTTAAAATAAAATTATGTATGTGCTAAATGTTTTAGGTTAAATATAAGTTTAATGAATATTGTTTGTGTTGTTTATGGCTAGAAATAAGTTTAATTAATTTAATATTGTGAAAGTTCCTACCATACGTGATATTAGATTCTGCAATATAATTTTATTAGTTTTAAGACATTTTACTGCGCCCTAACAGGGTCAAGTACTCATTAGTTATAAGCCTAGCGTGTAACTTTTTTACATTTGCAATATACAGGATGATTTTTTTAAGAGAAGAATCCGAAAGTATAAGGAATAGAGAAAAATGCTCATGAGTCAGGAGCTCGATTTTGATAAAAACTAAAACTGCATTATTGGAATCTTTAAAAAACTAATATTCATAACCAGAAATCGAACCCGTTGATTTTGGAAATTTTGTGTATGAGGATGTTCATCCATCCATACATCTCATCAAACTTTAGAATCCTTACTAATATTATAAAAGCGAAAGTGAGTTTGTTTGTTTGTTTGTTTGTTACCTCTTCACGCTTTAATGGCTAAACCGATTTTGATGAATTTTGGTACAGAGATAGTTGGGAACCAGGAGACGGACATAGGCTAAATTTTATTAAAAAAAAGTGGGATATTAGGGAGAACGAGGGAAGAAAAGGGAAAACTTAGCGTTGCTATTACAAATCAATCAGGCGCAAGAGCAAAAACTGCGGGTCTGCTTGGTGTGTTATACCAAATTTAACGCGAGCCAACGACCACAGAGCAAGCTCTAGAACGTTCCACTGCGTTACCCTTATTGCAGCACTTGGGCTTTTTTGAAAACTAAATGGACTAGGGGTATTACGATCGTATTTTTGTGTGGTAGACCATTTTGTAGCACATTTTCTGAGAAGAATTGAGAGGCGGAAATGCGGGTTGTTTTCTCTTTTGATGTAGTTTTTGTGAATACTATTTTAACCGGTTTATACAACTAAATGTACTTCTCAGGGTTTCCAAGATTGTTTACCTATCCTTGTCTCGAATCTTTCTGCCCGTAACAAAAACGATCGGTCCAAAAACGAAAGTCCCCTGTTAGCGCATCGATTGATTTAATTAGAACGTCGCGTTTTATAAGCAAGACGCACAACGCAACTTTTACACGTCGATCTTAAAAAATTATCGCTTTTTAAATAACAATTTATCTTTGAAGACTCATTAAGCTAAAAAAGCGCCCTTCTGTTTATACACAATAGATTTTATGATTTTAAAATGAGAAGAGAGAAAAGTTATAACGACACTTTTTGCTATAGTTGTACGCCGTGTTTTGTGCGCGTGTTTCTCTGTCTGTCTCTCTCTCATAGAAAACAAGCCCAGTCATTTTCGTTACGTCTTTGTATTTCACATTGAACAGTGTGGTGTCGCGCACATTATTAATAATTACTTCGTTCCATCCGGGTGTCCCTTGTCACCTCTCAAGTTCTTTGTTTAGATCGTTCATGTAGAGTATTTAGATAAAGCTTACTATAAGTATCCAAGAATATATGGAAGACCCAAAGATAAAATAAAATTTTAAAATAAAATTTTAAAATAAAATTATGTATGTGCTAAATGTTTCAGGTTAAATATAAGTTTAATGAATATTGTTTGTGTTGTTTATGGCTAGAAATAAGTTTAATTAATTTAATATTGTGAAAGTTCCTACCATACGTGATATTAGATTCTGCAATATAATTTTATTAGTTTTAAGACATTTTACTGCGCCCTAACAGGGTCAAGTACTTATTAATTATAAGCCTAGCGTGTAACTTTTTTACATTTGCAATATACAGGATGATTTTTTAAAGAGAAGAATACGAAAGTATAAGGAATAGAGAAAAATGCTCATGAGTCAGGAGCTCGATTTTGATATAAACTAAAACTGCATTATTGGAATCTTTAAAAAACTAATATTCATAACCAGAAATCGAACTCGTTGATTTTGGAAATTTTGTGTATGAGGATGTTCATCCATCCATACATCTCATCAAACTTTAGAATTTAACAAATAAAAAGGAAAAAAACTTACATGCGAGAAGTACCTACTGATGGGATTAATTACTATTTACCCATCCCCACGCAAGCGAAGCCACAGATTCTATAAGCTGTAGGCCTACTATGACGTCTTAAAGCAGAACTTATTCCACTGAGGGAAAGAGATGGTGCTAGACACCCTGTATAGCTCTGTCTCTTTCCCTCAGTGGAATAAGTTCTGCTTTAAGACGTCATGTTAAGGTAGCAGGTCACAAAATAACTCTTCACCTAACTTCACATCTCTTAACACCCAAGTATCTAATTATAACAACTTAACACTTCAACCCTCACGAAATAGGTAAATACAACTCGTTACGAAGTTATATAACATAACAATGATACTTGTTATCTCATGCTTCGTATCGTTATTGTTAAAACTTCCTAACTTTGGCGTCTACATTTTCATTTAAAGTTGGGGACAACTTGTTACTTGTGTAGTTATTGTGTATTGTGGGTCATGACATCTGTTGTAGTACTATTCTACTAATTTTATAAATCGATGGCCCCACCGAATAAACGTGCAAGAGTTCTTACACGTTTTTTTTTTTTTTTCATTTTTCATTTCTTTTGCCTATCCTGCACCTACTTAATTTTTTTTATGAATTTTAGACTCAAAACACGAGTTTTATGATAGTATTTTTCTTTATTCTAGGGAAAAAAATAATTTTAAAATTATAGGAATAATAGTTTATGCTTTTATTACATGCTTTTTGAGTCGCCAAGTACACAAGAATAAACATGCTAAAACCTACAGACGTTTGAGAAGATTTGTGATTGTTTTCGAATTTGGGTAATGTCTTCTTACACGTTTATTCGTGTAGAAATGTATGCAAATTTCATTACTAATGTTTTACTGCACAAAATGGAAGTTTGAATATAAATAGATTATTAAAATTAAAGTATTGCATTGTCTTTTACTATAATATCTTTTTTTCTTACAACTGTGTTAAAGATTCAAACATTAATATTCTTTGCATATTAGTTTAAGTTTAAAGCTAGTAATGGTAAATAAACAAATGTTTACGCGATAAATTCTATTGCAATCGTACGTTCTATCTTGTTGTGATTCTATGCGCGCTATTACGTGATTTTGTTTCGCGTAACATCATTCGATTATAATTGTTATTATGGTCAAATTGTTGTTTTGTAGTTAAGTGTAACAATGAGAAGGTTTCGGGATGCTTCTAGTCTCTGCAAAAGGATATTAGAATTAGCGAACTGTCTACGAAATAAACGTAAGAATCAACTTTAATATTAGGTAAGTCTAAATATTATCAAATATTTTTAGCTAAGACCGATGTAAAAATACTCCGCTGCTAATTTAAGGCTTATGTGACTGTTCGTCTGTGTATATTATGTGATTTAAATGCAGTTTTTAATGACCTAAATAAAATAAGGTTGCTTCTATTTACATGGGTGAAGATCTGATGGAGATCTCTGGATATACACAGCGGTACTTTTCAATAGATTACTACAAATCACAAGTTATTGCTGTAATAGCTTTTTTTTTGGGGTGGGAAATCATCAAATAACTTCCCCCGCTCTGGGCGGAGCGGAGGGGCGTGTCAGATTTTTACTGACTAAAACCCACCCATGTTCCTTCTATTGCCCTTTACGTTCCGGGGCCGCGGTATCTCTTTCGAACAACCCGCAACCCCGGCAGGCGGAGGCTCTGGCAAGCCCCTCTCGTTTGCTGACATCTCTTTGAGGCGCGCGTGAAACACGAACGCGCCGTGGACACGGCCCGTCGTCAAAAGCCGGTGCCCGGGGCGTGTCCTGCGGTGGCTAGGTTGGTTTGAGGCTCTCTCCCTCAAACGCCCGGCCTCCTCCTTCACTAGCATGACTGCTTCGCAGAAGGAGGTGACCGCTTCCCATTCCCTCTCGCTCCGGACCATGGACTGAACCTGGACCGGACGCGAGAGATCGCCGCCGCCGATCGCCTATACGAGGGCACGGCGGCGCTCCGCCCCACGCTGGGCAGACCGCCACTGTGTGCTCCACCGTGTCCTCCGGGCGATCGTCACAATGGTGACACCCGGGCTTTTCCTCCCGCCCGATTATGTGCAGGAACCTCCCGAAACTTCCGTGTCCGTTGAGGACCTGCATCAGGCGGTAGGTGAGGACGCCATGACGCCTCTCCAGCCACTCCTCAAAGAGGGGACTTACCGCCACTATTTTGGCGTGCCCTGCACGGGGTTGCGACAGTCGCCCTTTCCATGCACCATGAGATCGCACCGGAGGTCAGTCCGCTGAGCGGCAATTTGCCGCGGTAGCAGAGTTTCCCCCGGTGTAGTGCTTCCGCGCGCCACTCAAACAGGCGCGCGACAACTATCGCCTCCAGATCCCACGGTGGCAATCCGGCAAGGAGGCTCGCTGCCTCGCCGGAGATCGTGCGGTAGCCCCGGATCAGCCGTATGGCTACCACCTTTTGGGCGCGTACAGGTAGTGGGCGGCGCGCCGCCCTAAGGAAAGCGCCCATACCGGGGCCTCGTAAAGGGCCATGGACCGCACGACCCCGGCATAGGGCCTACGGCAGGAGGCGTTGGGCACCCTCAGATTGTGCAGGAGCCGCTTAAAAGCAGCCCCCGCCCGCTCGAGTTTGGGAGCCAAACGTCGAAAGTGCTCCACGAAATTCCATCGGCTGTCGAGGACGATTCCCAGGTATTTCATCGTCGACCCGATGCCGATGCGAACCCCTCCTAGCGTCAACTGGGATCCCGACGGTGGCGTGTTTCCGCGGCCATGAAAGACCATGGCCTTGGATTTGTGCAATGCCACCTCGAGACCCAGTAGCCGGATCCTCTCTGCGACTATCACAACCTTGCGTGTCATGATATCGGCCGCCGCCTGGTGCAACCCCCCCTGAGCCAGAACGAGCGTGTTGTCAGCGTAACAAACTACGCTGACGCCGCTGGGGAGGTCGGCGCGCAGCACCCAGTCGTAACCGATGGACCTGTGGGACACCGCACGACATCTCTCGCAGGTTCCACTCTCCAGAGCGACCGGGGTAGATGACGGCCCTGTCCGTCAGATATGCCCCGACCACACGACGAAGGTAGGTCGGCATCCGGTGGTATCGGAGTGCCTCCCTGGTGAAGCTCCAAGGCATGGTGTTGAACGCGTTGGCGATGTCGAGAGACACCGCCATGACAACCCCACCCCTGGACACTGCAGCCGCCGTCGTGAGGGCTCTCACGCGCATGTTGGCGTCCACCGTCGAGCGCTCCTTGCGGAAACCAAACTGGTGTTCCGCAAAATCCGGCCCCGTCCCCACGAGGTGCCCGACGAGGCGGTTTGCAATTACTCTTTCAAAGAACTTGCCCACCTCGTCGAGCAGCACGATGGGCCGAAATGCGGACGGAGAGTCCGCAGGGCGCCCCGGCTTCTGTATGAGGACCAGCTTCCCCGTCTTCCAACGAAGTGAGAACTGGCCTCTCTCCAAGCATGCGCTTAGAAGCCATAGTATTCGGGGCCCGAGAGCCTCTAAGGCCAGGACCCAGGCTTTGCCGTGCAAGCCATCGGATCCCGGGGCGGTATTTTTGGCTTTCAGCCTGCCAACCGCCACCCTTAGGTCTACCCCAGCCACCTCCGGAACGTCGTCGTCGTCGTTGTACTCGTGGTTGCTGTAATAGCTTGTGTATGTGTTTTTTGTACCAATAAAAACGTATTTTTTTATTAAGAAGACTTGTGTTCACGTAGACAAATACATAATTATATTTTTAATTCTATATATAGCTGTATTTGATTTCATCCTTTTACAAAATTATTTATATAATTATACCATGCATTAAAAAAGTTGTATTACATAAATGAAAACTGATTTTATAAACACTAATATAAATGCATACGGTCTTTATAATCATATAATAGCCGAACAATGTACTGTAAACAAGCGTGTAAATAGTTATAGCTGGGTTAAAAAATAAACTTAATATACGGAGAATAATAGTGTAACATTACAGTAAGATTTATTCGTTGTGTATTATTACACGAATAAACGTGTAATGATATATTGCTTTGACCTAGTCATGCAAATTTCACAAGAGTAAAAATATTAAATAGTTTTTCATGAATTTCCTGAATCTGGTTGATGTTTGAAAAAAAGTAAATATACAAGTCTATAGTTTTTTTTCTTACCTATAATTCGATAATACATTATCTATACCTATTTACAATGAAATGAGCGTTATTGAAGTTTAAACGTTTTTATTTTCTACTGAAAAGTTGTCATTTTTCTCTTACACGTTTATTCGGTGGGGCCATCGAATGTGAATGTTTGTGAAGATGGATGTATGGATGTTTGTTACTCTTTCACGTCAAAACGGCTTAACGGATCTTAATGAAATTTGGCAGAGAGGTAGATTATAGTCTGGAATAACACATAGGATACTTTTTTTTCGAAAATCATGCAGGTGTAGCCGCGGGCGCCCGTTAGTATTTTATAATATTGTCAGCCTTTATTTTGCGGATGAGAAATCATCAAATAATTTCCCCAGCTTTGAACGACGTGGGGGTGTGTGGAGTGTCAGCCTTTTACTGATAAAAACCCACCCATGTTCCTTCTTTTGCCCTTTATTTTCCGGGGCCGCGGTACCTCTTTCGAACGACCCGCAACCCCGGCAGGCGGAGGCCCTGACAGGCCCCTCTGCTTTGCTGACATCTCTTTGAGGCGCGCGTGGAACACTAACGCGCCGTCGACATATAAAAGCCAAAAGAAGGAACAAGTTTAGTTAAGAGTAGTTTAGGCCAAGTTTGACACTGTTTTCCCATTCGTAAGAAAGATATCTAACAACCAGTCTTCCATTGGGGTATACAGGTCAGATAGGCAGTCGCTCCATATATAATACTTGTACTCAGCTGCATTCGGTTAGACTGGAAGCCGACCCCAACACAGTTACAATACTTCTAATATTTCAATAGAAATCTGAACACCAACCTAGAATGTGACCTTTTCTTACGACCCTAGAAATCCCATCCCTATATAATTGGATCATTATTCTAGTCCTCACAGGAAGAAAGGGAATACCTAAGCTCAAAAAGGTCATACCAGTTTCAGATGACCTACAGTTCATCTTCCCCGAGCTGCTTCATGTTCTTTTGCCCTTTTATCATTGAGCCAAAAAAAAAGTGAATGTATTGCCGTTCTTAGTTACACCATACGTCAGATACTTGAAACTGAGTCCGAAAATGGCGAATACGTGCCAAAAATGTTTGGAGAAGGTTCCGTATATAAAAGTTTGGGAAGTAATAAAGTATTAGCAGGAATTGAGGAGCGCATTTAGGGTACTCTTGTCCACATGGGTTGTGCAAGAGTGCGCAATCGAGAGCATTACAAAACTGAACGTACTGCCTGAAAGATTCGTTTAATGTCAATTATATTTTTTTTGTGTATTATTGATTAACCAAAGTTAATAAATAAAACAAAATACCTAACCTCAACCATTGATTTTTGGAACGCGCGTAGCGAAAGGGAGCTAGACGAAAAAAAATAAGACAAAAATTTGTAACACTTTTTGCTATAGTTGTAAGCCATGCGGCGTGCGCGTGTTTCTCTGTCTGTCTCTCTCTCTCTCATAGAAAGAAAGCCAGTTTTTTATTTCGTCTTTCTATATCGCTTAGAACAGTGTGGTGTCGCGACGATTATTTTTGTTGAGTCTATACAGGTTTTTTGTACATAATAAATAATAACTTCGTTCCATCCGGCTGTCCCTTGACACCAATCAAGTTTTATTCTTATAAAATAAATATTGAAAAGTGCGGACTCCTGCACCACCCTACCCTATTTTTGCTGTTGAAAGCGATTAACTTATGATCAACTAGCTTTTGCCCGCGGCTTCGCTCGCGTTAAATTCGGGGTAACACAGTTCCCCTTGCGCCTTATTGATTTGTAATAGCAACGCTAAGTTTTCCCTTTCCTTCCCTCTTTCTCCCTCACATCCCACTTTTTTTTTAAATTAGCCTATGTCCGTCTCCTGGTTCCCTACTATCTCTGTACCAAAATTCATCAAAATCGGTTTAGCCATTAAAGCGTGAAGAGGTAACAAACAAACAAACTCACTTTCGCTTTTATAATATTAAATAATAATAATAAGTAAGGATGTTAATCTGGCTGGTTAATACAGCTGTCATTTGTTTTTATTTTTGAGGATCTCGTGGCATTTCAGCAACCCCGCTTGCTTAAGTTGGTCCATTGATGGACCATTCAATACACCCAGAGTTTCCTCCGTAAAATCGTTCGCCCAGCTGTCATTTGTAGGTATTTAACAGTGATCAATTTCGATCTATTGAAATGGTAGGAGAAAGGAGTATATTATACCGTGACGTCTGACAGGAAAGAATGGAAGAAGAAAACACGTTGTGACGGCCCCAAATAAATAGGACAAGGGTAGGAAAATTATGAAATGGTTGGAATCCTTACTAATATTATAAAAGCGAAAGTGAGTTTGTTTGTTTGTTAGACCTCTTCTCGCCTAAATTTATATTTTTGCTAGCCTCTCAATTATCCCACTGTTGGGCAAAAATCCCTCTATTCTGTGTGATATCTAGCCATCTTTCCCCGCATATAAGACCAGATCGTTACACCACCTTCACGGTGATCTATCTCGAAGGCAATTTCAACCATCAGGCGTCCATTTTTTTTTTTCGGATGGGAAATCATCTAATGACTTCCCCCGCTCTGGGCGCAGCGGGGCATGTCAGACTTGTACTGACTAAAACCCACCCATGTTCCTTCTAATGCCCTTTACGTTCCAGGGCCGCGGTATCTCTTCCGAACAACCCGCAACCCCGGCAGGCGGAGGCTCTGGCAAGCCCCTCTGCTTTGCTGATATCTCTTTGAGGCGCGCGTGAAACACGAACGCGCCGTCGACACGGCCTGTCGTCAATCGACGGACGGACAGTGAGCTACCCATTGCTCACCGTCCACAGGCCCGCATCTACGGTGGCCGGGAGTCGTCTCGCGGCGCCCGGCGCCCGGGGCGTCTCCCGCGGTGGCTGGGTTGGGCAGATGTTCTCTCCCTCAAACGCCCGGCCACCTCCTTTGCTAGCATTACTGCTTCGCAGAAGGAGGTGACCGCTTCCCATTCCCTCTCGCTCCGGACTATGGCCTGGACCAGGGCCGGACGCGAGAGATCGCCGCCGCCGATCGCCCCCACGAGGGCACGGCCGTGCTCTGCCCAAGCTGGGCAGACCGCCACTGAGTGCTCCACCGTGTCCTCCGGGCGATCGTCACAATGGTGACACCCGGGCGTTTCCTCCCGCCCGATTATGTGCAGGAACCTCCCGAAACTTTCATGTCCGGTGAGGACCTGCGTCAGGCGGTAGGTGAGGACGCCATGACGCCTCTCCAGCCACTCCTCAAAGAGGGGACTTACCGCCACTATTGTGGCGTGCCCTATCAGGCGTCCATTAAGTGACGATCTTGGTCCACCACTCAGGGTGCATACTCGCAACGTGACCCGCCTACTTCTACTTCAGCTTGGCTGTTTTTTTTTATCATAAGCAACCGAGTTTTAGAAGATATATATATGATCTGTACGATTAACACCTATGATGCTGCGCTTAATTGCCCGTTGGGAAATCTCCTAGCAGCAGATTATCTAACTCAAATAATTCAGTAGCTATATTTTACCAAAAACTACGAAAATAGATGTTGCGTCTATTCCAAAGTTCTGGACCACATTTTCTTCGGGACATCTTATAAGCAAATAAATTAGATGTTAATGTATGTATTTATTACGTCCCTAATATATCACGACTTGAATCCTATACGTCTCCGTGTGCTCGTCTCGGGGACATATGCCTTGAAGTCTCCCCCGGTATCCAAACGTGAATGATTTATGTTTTTGTAGAAAGAACAAATGTTTTTTTTTCTAACTACTTATATGATGAAACATGTTTTTTTTGGGAAATCATGACAGTAGTCAGCTAGTTATATGTACATGTAGTATATGTACATGTATTTAATTTACAAATAAAATGTTGATTTATTGAGAGCAAACTAACTATATACCCACATTAAAACAATTAAATAAACCAACAAACTATAATTTTACTAGCTTTTGTCCGCGGCTTCGCTCGCGTTAAATTCGGGGTAACACAGTTCCCTTTTCCTGATTTGCAGGTACCTGTTACCTGTAGTTTTTGTCCTTGTAATAGCAAAGCTAAGTTTTCCCTTTTCTTCCCTCTTTCTCCCTTATTTCCAACTTTTTTTTAAAACAAAATAGCCTATGTCCGTCTACAGGGTCATTAAGGCGTGAAGACGTAACAAACAAACAAACTCACTTTCGTTTTTATAATATTAGTAAGGATTATTATATAAAAATATAATACTAAAGTTAGATCTCATAGATGCGGAACTCTAAAAATGTGAAGTATCCTAAAATAAGTTTGATAAATGATCGCGGGGTCCTTACTTGAAGTGTATACGGAACCTTTCAGTGTTATTTTCGAGAGGTTACGAAAGAATTAACTTGTATAGCTATTTGTGGCAACTCATCCTTGTTGTTTTCTTTGTTGAAGAACAGTTCATCCTTACAAATATTATAAAAGCGAAAGTGAATTTGTTTGTTTGTTTGTTATGTCTTCACGCCTAAATGGCTAAACCGATTTTGATGAATTTTGGTATAGAGATAGCTGGGACCCTGGAGACGGATATAGGCTATTTTTTTTAAGTTTGAGATATGAGGGAGAAGGAGGGAAGAAAAGGGAAAACTTAGCATTGCTATTACAATCAATAAGGCGCAAGGGCAAAAACTACAGGTGGCAGGTACCTGTAAATCAGAAAAGAGGAACTGTGTTACCCCGAATTTAACGCGTGCAAAGCTGCGGGCAAAAGTTAGTAACCTATAATTTTTTTTAACTCTCGGTTTCTAGTATTATGTACTGAACCCACGGAAAAAGTTAAGTCTCTTTCACGAAGTAAAATATAAAAAGAAGAATAAAAAGCCTTAAAAAACCACCCAATTTCCTTAGTTTTCTGCTTGACTCCGAACAATTTTTCAAAAAGAAAACTTATTCTAAGCGAAAATAAAATACATTACAGCTAAACCCCACTTACACGTAAAATAAACAATTTGGCAATACAAGTTTGGCGATATTTTAGCTCTTATTAAATATTATACTTGGATTTTGTTATTGTATACGAAAATAACAAGATATGAACAACAAACAAATAAGTAACTTTCCAAACAGATTTCGTTTTCATTACGTACATACTGCTTATAGGTACTTTTAATGAATCATATACATGATGGATCATATACATGATGACTCAGCTGCCATAACCGACAAAACATTATCAAGGAGTATGGACTGTACGGTAACTGATCCAATCTACGCTCAGGAACTGAAGGATATGATTGAACTCCTTCAAACACAACTAAGTAGTTCGCAGAATGAACTTGAGAATATCATACTCGAAAACAATGAGCTTCGTAAACAAAACGATAAATTGCTTCAAGATAACAATACTCTGAAAAAGTTCTTATGTCAACCTCCGCAAAAAGAATATACATATTCTTTGATGCACCAGGATATGCAAGCCTTCTTTACGCCACCTAGAATTCGGGCTCCAAGTAGTAATGGTAACACAAAGATACAACTCAGTGAAAATATCTTGAGCCTACAAAAAAACATCGCAGATCTGGAACATCAGTTAAACCAAGCTGGAAACGAAATCTGCAACCTCAAGGATCAAATACTGAAGCTTCAGAAGATGCTGGCAAGTAAAGAGAAATATCAAAAGGTAAAAAATACTCCACTGGATGATCTAGAAATTGAGCGCACAAGCAAGATACTTATATTTGGCACTCAACAATGTGTTGGACTATCATCTGCATTAATGCACTCAAGACAGGATACATCATACGAAAAATATACCGTCACGTCCCTAACGAAGCCATATGCACTAACTAGTGAACTTATTAAGAACTGCCAAAATATTCAGCTATCGCCAAGTGACAAACTGATTATTTGTGTGGGTGAAAATGACTATGATGTAAAGATTTTGTCCTCACAACTTCGCCAACTTCTCGATGTATTTGGCAACAATAGTGTAATCATTCTAAGTTTACTAAGGAATATGTACTTAAATTTAAATGACTTGAATCAAACCATAAGTAACATTTGCAATGAATACAAAAATGCTTGCTTTATTGACGCTAATCATAATTTAAATATCACATGTAAATTAATTAATTATACTATTGACTATGATGATTATGAAAAAAAATACTTGAATGTCAAAGAACTAAAGAAATTAATACTGCGTAGTCAGCCAAATCCTACGAAAATTGATTACAAAAGGAAAAATAATCCCAAGGGAACAATCCCATATTACTTTGCACGAAAACAGCCAGAATGTGACACTCAACATAAAACTCATGTGATAAATCCCCCTTTGACAAAAATAGGTACTATACCGCACTATTTTAAAGTTGCAGAAAGGAAACAGCTTTTTCGTGAAAAATTTTAGCAAATCCAAGAGTTTTAAAATATTTCATCAAAATATCGCGAGTATCTTATCAAAACAAGAAATATTTGAACTAACTCTACTGGAATTACGGGACGCGAACATTGAACCTGATATTTTGTGTTTCTCTGAAACCTTTATACGTGCCGGTAATGAAAAATACTTAAAACTAAATAACTATGTCTTAGCAACTGCATTTAGTAGAGACAAACAGAGAGGGGGGACCTGTATCCTCACAAAACAGGGTATTATGTACAATGAACTTACTTACATAAAAAAATATTCAACACAAAAATCATTTGAAGCCTGTGGCATTGAAATCCCGTTGCACAAATTAATTATAGTTTGTCTATATAGAACGCCAAAGTCTGACCCCAATGTATTTTTGAATAAGCTTGACCAATTTATGAACGAAACACACAATAAATATGGGCCAAAAACAAAAATTGTAATTGCTGGTGATTTCAATATAAATACTCTAAAACCAGGCAAAGTGACTACCTATTTAAACGATTTGTGTAATACCAATAATCTCCAAATACATATTAATATTCCCACACGTAAAGACGCTTGTATTGACCACATACTAAGTAATATAAAGAGAACATCAATAGATGTTTTGCCTCTTTATTTATCTGACCACGACACTGCCCAAATGTTAGACTTTCCAGTAAAAGAGCAAAATTCGAAGTCGAAATCATACTACGTTTATAAGAAAGACTACTGTAACGAAAATATTAAAAAATTCACAGCATATCTCGGAAGTTTATCATGGTCTGAAGTACACCTAGAAACTGACCCAAATAAGGCTTTTAATAAATTTTATGACTTATTGTGTCTATTATATAATTTATGCTTCCCAAGAATTAAAATAAAGATTAATAACTCTAACACATACAAACAAAAATGGATCAGTAAAGGCTTAAGAAATAGTTGTAAAACTAAACGATCTCTAAGATATCTTTACTACAAAAATAAAACTGTAATGTTCAAAACAAAATATAAAAAATATTCGAATATACTGCAGAAGTGCATCACTAAATCCAAAATTAATTCCAATATTAATTTCATTGAAAAAAGCCAGAACAAATGTAGAGCAGCGTGGTCTGTCATTAATCACGAAATCGGAAGTACAAAATGTAACAATGAGATTTCCGAAATACAATTAGATGAGCAGGTACTGACGGATCCCACTGACATAGCGAACGCTTTTAATAATTATTTTATTGACTCGACAAATACTTCAGGAACTAATAATGTACTTAATGACTCTAATACGGCGTCAATTCCTAATTCCATGTTTCTTAATTCCATGACTGAAGAAGAAGTTAAAAAAGAGATAATGGCTTTAAACAATACTAATTCCGAAGGCTATGATGGAATTAGCACAAAAATAATTAAAGCCTGTAAGAATGAGCTAATCTCAATATTAACTTATCTAGTCAACCTTTCATTTTCATCAGGTACTTTTCCTGATGCATTAAAACTATCAATTATAAAACCACTTCACAAAAAAAACAATAAAAATGACGTGAAAAACTACCGTCCGATTACTCTTATTCCTATTTTGTCAAAAGTATTTGAAAAATGTATGCTCAATAGACTTGTAAATTTTTGTAGCAAATATAATATTATAGCAAAAGAACAGTTTGGATTTCAAAAGCACAAGTCGACAACACAGGCAATATTTTCCCTTGTGAGCAATACTCTAACTAATCTAAATAATAATCACTTAACAACAGGGCTCTTTTTCGATCTGTCACAAGCTTTTGACTTTGTAGCACATGACGTTTTATTAAAAAAGTTAGAAAGTATTGGAATAAGAGGACTAGCATTACAGTGGATTTCGTCTTATCTACGTGACCGGAAACAATACGTTGTCATAGAGAAAGTACATGAAAACCTACTTTCTTCGTTTTCTTCTGACCCCAGGGAAAATAAATGCGGCGTTCCTCAAGGGAGTGTCTTAGGACCCATTTTATTTATTTTATACATAAATGACATAGTACGAGTGACTAATCATAAATGTTTATTATTTGCAGATGACATTTCAATTATTGTGACGTCTGATAAGAAGTATAAATCAATATCTGACCATGAAATTGACATTAATAATACTATTGACAACATTTTAGAATGGCTACGGACAAATAAATTAAAAATAAACTTAGACAAATCTAATTTTATACAATTTAATCAATCTAAACATGCTAAATACAATTTTAAACTTAACGTTGATAGACTGGAAGAAGTTGCACAAACCAAATTCTTAGGTATCATCATAGATCGAGATTTAAATTGGAAAGCACATGTAGACAACTTGTGCAATAGAATCAACAAATTTGCTTATGCTCTCAGACAAGTTAAGAACGTGACAAATAGAAAAACAGCAACAACTACCTACCACGCATATATAGAGTCCATTTTACGCTACGGCCTCATTATTTGGGGAAACAGTACAGATAAAGATAGAGCATTTATTGCACAAAAAAAATGCATAAGGGCCATTTGTGGACTTAAACCCGATGAGTCCTGCGAACCATTTTTTAAAAAGCTAGGTTTATTACCACTTCCCTCACTTTATATTTTTGAAACTTGTAAATATGTATACAGTAATAAGGGATTGTTCAAAAAAGCGTATGAAGTAATAACTCGACCAACAAGGGATCCACACAGACTTTTATTAAAAGATAATCCTAAGTCAGCCAAGTATGCTAAAAGCTGCCTTGTAATGTTTGTACGTATATACAACAAAATACCAAATGAACTAAAATTACTGAATAATATTAATTCATTTAAAAGCAAATTATATAAATGGCTGAATGGACATAACTTTTATGACATTAAAGATTTCTTTGACATGTAAATAATTATTAAATATACTCGTATGTTCTTAAATTGTAATTGAAAATTGTGTTATATATAATGATTAAATTGTGTACTTATGATATTATTTTGCATGCAATGAATACAATTTGTGTTTAGCTAAACATGTGGACATTATACACAAAAACCAGACTGTAACACCTTTATACCATGTTTAAAGCAAATAAAGACTTATCTTATCTTATCTTATCTTATCTAATGTTTTTGTGTCTGTTAGAAGATTTGTGATTTGAAGTACCAAAGATTATCTAAGGGGTATGACCGAGGGCACGCCGCGATAGTGACGGTAAGCCCCTCTTTGAGGAGTGGCTGGAGAGGCGTCATGGCGTCCTCACCTACCACCTGACGCAGGTCCTCACCGGACACGGAAGTTTCGGGAGGTTCCTGCACATAATCGGGCGGGAGGAAACGCCCGGGTGTCACCATTGTGACGATCGCCCGGAGGACACGGTGGAGCACACAGTGGCGGTCTGCCCAGCTTAGCCGCCGTGCCCTCGTAGAGACGATCGGCGGCGGCGATCTCTCGCGTCCGGCTCTGGTTCAGCCCATGGTCCGAGAGGGAATGGGAAGCGGTCACCTCATTCTGTGAAGCAGTAATGCTAGCGAAGGAGTTGGCCGGGCGTTTGAGGGAAAGAACCTCAATCCTACCCAGCCGCGGGAGACGCCGCGGGAGACGCCCCGGGCGCCGGGCGCCGCGAGACGACTCCCTGCAACCGTTGCCCCACACTAGGAATTTATCCTGAATCGTGGGTACGTTTACAAACATTTAAACTCACATACACAAACACCCAGACCCGAAACAACTATCTGCAGGTCATACAAATATTTGTTCCGTGCGGGAATCGAACCCGCGACACGCAGCGCAGCAGTCGATCGTTCAGCCACTGCGCCAAGCGTGCCGTCAAATAATGCTAGCAAAGGAGATGGCTGGGCGTTTGAAGGCGAGAACCTCAAACCATCCCAGCCGCCGCGGGAGACGCCCCGGGCGCCGGGCGCCGCGAGACGACTCCCGGCCACCGTAGTTGCGGGCCTGTGGACGGTGAGCAATGGGTAGCTCACCGTCCGTCCGTCTATTGAGGACAGGTCGTTGCGACGGCGCGTTCGTGTTTCACGAGCGCCTCAAAGAGATGTCAGCAAAGCAGAGGGGCTTGCCAGGGCCTCCGCCTGCCGGGGTTGCGGGTTGCTCGAAAGAGATACCGCGGCCCCGGAACGCAAAGGGCAATAGAAGGAACATGGGTGGGTTTTAGTCAGTAAAAGTCTGACACTCTCCCCCGCTCCGCCCAGAGGGGGAAGTTATTTGATAATTTCCCACCCCAAAAAAAAATAGCCATATCTTTGACTGCGTAGACTTAGAGAGGTGATTTTTAAACACAGCACAAAGAGACCACAGACCTCCGCTCGTTCCTAAGATAAAGAGTCTTGACAGACGGACTACATAGTTATCCTATAAAACAGATTTTGTTTTCTTTTTTTCACATACACAAACAGCCAGACCCGAAACAACTACTTGTAGGTCATACAAATGTTTGATCCGTACGGGAATCGAAGCGCAGCTGCAGTCGATCGCTCAGCCACTACGCCAACCATACCGTCAAACTCAACTTGAACTGTTATAAAGCATAACAACTTTAACATTAAATCTATATGCCTCAATGTTATTAGAAACTATGTACATTAATAGTAGTTCTGGGGATTATCGTTAAGCAGGTTCGCTAGTTCGGGAGTTTGTCCAAAGTTATCTTGTGTTGAGAAAGCTCTTAAGAGCTGGCAGAACTAACGTGATAATATTTTTGTATGAATAGTAGTAGTTATATCCTTTATTTACTTTGCCTCTCGCTCGTACATTTTTTAATATATCTTAAAAAAACATATTAAAAACCATTTAAAAATGTAAAAAAAAAATAGTGGTCCGCCAGTATCGGGAGCAGGGTCAAGCTACCGGTGGTTAGGGCTCCAGAGACTGGAACCTCCTCAAAACGCGGGCCGTGTCGAGGAGTACTGCGTTTTGAATCAGGTCTTTGATCCAACCGCCTAAGGAGACCTTCAACAGATGGTCTTCGAGGCTCTTGGTTATATATAGTAGTAGTTATTAACAGTATTATTAGGTAATATGATGATATGTCATTTCATTTATTGTGATAACGTACAATAAATTAAATGACCTCATTAACTCATCTACTACTAGTATACCGGTCAAGTTTCAGTATCGATTTCGGTCGGTCGTCAATGAAGAGCACTTAACAGGGCGGGATTGCATGCCAAACTCAATAACAAAACTGTTAAAAGTTACACTAGAGATCGTTTTTAAAAAGAAAAACAAAAGAAGACACTGGGCCCGCGTCGTGTATACAGAATGAATTTTCCAAGTAGGCGAGGATGGCCAAATCCAAAACTATGAAGAACTAGCTTTTGCCCGCGGCTTCGCTCGCGTTAAATTCGGGGTAACACAGTTCCCCTTTCCTGATTTACAGGTACCTGCTACCTGTAGTTTGTGCCCTTGCGCCTTATGTATTGTAATACCAATGCTAAGTTTTCCCTTTTCTTCCCTCTTTCTCCCTCATTTCTCAGCCTATGTCCGTCTCCAGGGCCCCAACTATCTCTGTACCTCATCATCTGCCTAGCCTTTTCCCAACTATGTTGGGGTCGGCTTCCAGTCTAACCGGATGCAGCTGAATATCAGTATTTTACATGGAGCGACTGCCTATCTGACCTCCACAACCCAGTTAGTACTGGGTAACGCGATACCCCTTGGTAAGACTGGTTGTCAGACTTTCGGAACACTGACGACCTGTAACGAACTGTCAAAGATCTACAAATGACAACCGGGACCAACGGCTTAACGTGCTTTCCGAGGCACGAAGGAAACTCGGTATGTAACGGGTGGTCACCCATCCACAGACCAACCTAGGCAAGCGCGGCTTAACCTAAAGATCGACCCGAGCGGCTGCTATTATTTAGCCACGAGCTCCTCCAACTATCTCTGTACCTAAATTCAACAAAATCGGTTCAGGCATAAAGGCGTGAAGACGTAACAAACAAACTCACTTTCGCTTTTATAACATAAGTAAGGATAGCAAAAGATACTTAACGGAGTCCCGAGCCTGATTCTGATGGAAACGAGATTTTGGAATCAATATTTTAAGTCAAAAATCGAATCTGATGATTTTGTAAAATAAACACAACCTATATTTTTACACCATACGATACTGGAACTAATAGGGATCAATTTCTGGTAAATATGGAAATGGGTGATTTTAGTTGTGTTGGTCATCACTTTCATTTGTTTTTGACGATTATCTGTCAGTTTTGGTACTATAAGTGCTCTACACAAATGTCCTTTAGTATTGTTCGTCTTGTCGTTGAATTCCTTGAGCTATGAGTCGAAGAACGACTGACAAATGCTTGCACTGACTGGACAGGTCCACTCAATCCTTGTGATGCTTTGTTAAAAAACCATTTGAGACACTAATCTGCAGTCCTCATGTAAGTTGACCACGATTTTTGTCTGGACCATAAAAGAGACTGTTTTGTCTCAGAGTAGTCGGGTACAAAACACCGGCCTCGTCTTTTTTTTTTAAACAAGGACGTGTAAAAGTGTTTGTAAAAACCTAGTTGCAACATAACATCATTTATCATTAAAGAAGTTTAACACAAAAGAATCAGACATTCTTCTGAAAATCGGAAATAATACAAATCAGACCAAAAAATCAACATTTCTGCCAAAATCCGATTCACTGCAATTTGTAATCATATCTCATAGACACTGTTCGACAAAATTATTCGAGTTTAAACGACTCCATTATAAGAACAGAGCCGAAGATGTTAACGTTTCAAACAAATTTCTTTTTGAATGTGAAATCAATATGAGAAATTGGAGGCTCCATGTCTCGATTTACAATCTATTTTGGCCTATGTGACACACAAACACAATGCGAGGCTTTGCATTATTTTTCTACATAAGTATAAGATGGGGAGCTCATCTGGAGGCGCTTCACTAAGGCTGGTTCAAGGTGGAGCAGGGGAAGAGTAGGTAGTTGTAGTACTTTCAAGGTTATACGTTACTTAAAACAAAGGAGCGTTAAACAATTGCTTGTTTTCTTGAATCTGAAAAGAAAAAACAGATCCCTTACTGGATCACTTTGTCGTCCCTCAGTGCGTCTGTCTGTATGCCTGTCAAGACCCTTTATCTCGGGAACACGTGGAGGTATCGAGTTGAAATAAAAACCACACACTCAACTCTGTAGTCCCTTTGTGCTGTGGAAAAATCAACCTTCTAAAGTCACGCAGTCAAAAGATATTGCTGTTTATGTCGCAAGTTCGTACGGAACCGATGCGGTGCGCCGACTCGCTCTTTGCCGGTTTTTTTTCGGGTGGAATATCATCAAATTAGTTCTCCCGCTCTAGGCAAAGGAAAGGAGTGTCCGACTTTTACTGACGAAACCCCATCCATGTTCTTTCTTATTCCCTTTGTATACTGGCGCTGCAGTATTTCTTTCGAACAACCCACAACCCTAAAAGCTTTTCTAGCTTTGCATCGCTTCGCGTCGCTTCGCGTCCTTGTGGGTCCACGGCACAAATCAGTACGCTGTAACAAAATCATTTCTGTAATTTATCTTCCGTCTTCACCGCTTTTGATGCTCAAAATGCTGTGTACTTTATCGAGAGCACTTTATTTTTCATCTTTTTTCGATGTTCAATAAGTAAGTGCCCATGTAGGCTTATGTAAAAACATAAAAGATACTTTATTTTGCAAATATGGGTGCAGGATGTGTTGGTAAATAGGTAAAGGAAAACAGGATCAGCCATATTTTACATGTTGGCATGCAAAACTTTGGCACAAACACTGAAATAAAAACATTTTGATTTAATTGATTGATTTGAAAACAGCCGTACCTACAGCTGCACAGTATAAATTGTGGTCATTTATAATGCACGCCATTGTAACCATATAGTTTAATAAAACATTGTCAGTAGAACATTCTCTCCACTATAACGACCCGCAATGTCATTACACTGTCGTTCAATTTAATTGTTACGGCTTGTCAGATAATTGTTATTTTAGTGCTGTTGGAGTTTAAATGGCCATTTTATAGCGTTTAATGCAATGTCTATGTGGCTAGTTACATCCGGACTATGTTAGATCCTTAACTCGTATCGTAATGAAAGCAATTGTTTAATTTATTCAAAAATAATTCACATTGTGTTGTATGGATGTTTGTGTACTCTTTCACGCAAAAAAATCGAATGGATTTTAATAAAACTAGCTTACATATTAGAATAACACATAGACTATCATCATTCATAAAGATATATTGTATATTCTATCACCACGCGAGTGAAACCGGGGGGCGCAGTTAGTATAAGTATACGTGCAAATTACATACTAATACAACTATGATCTGCTTTGTGGAGTCGTTGGTGCAGTGTTCGCAAGAGCGATTCTGGCACGGAACAAATATTTGTATGACCTGCAGGTAGTTATTTGGGGTATGGTTGTTTGTGTATGTGAGTTTAAATGATTATAAACGCACCCACGATACAGGAGAAATTCCTAGTGTGGGAAAGTTCTTGGTAAGACTGATTGTCAGACTGCCAAAGATCTACAATTGACAGCCAGTCGGCTTCACTTGCTTTCTGAGGCACGGAGAGAACTCCCTATGCAATGGATGATCTTCCATCCACAGACCGACTTCGGTAAGCATTGCTTTACCTTAACGGCGACGACGAACGACGAGGGCGGCTGTTTTTATTAGGCACATTTAGCCTCATGGCTAAATGTGGCTAAATAAAAACAGCACGCAGCTGCTCAGCATGCTCCATCAGGCATTTGAATTGCAATCTTAATCTTACTTAATATTATAAATGCGAATGTTTATGAGGATGGATGGATGTTTGGATGTATGGATGTTTGTTACTCTTCCACGTCGGCTGAACGGATCTTGATGAAATTTGGCAACTAGGTAGATTATGGTCTGTAATAAGACATAGGATACTGTTTGTGATATGTTAAATGATACTGTTACTGCGAAGCCGCGGGCGCCAGCTAGTATTATTATAAATGCGAAAATATGTTAGGATGGAGTGATGTTTGTTGCTCTCAATTTCCCTGAACTAAGAATCGAACCCAGAACTTCAACTTTAACAGTCGTGCTTCCATCTACTAGACCAACGAGGTAGTAAAAATTTTAATGATGGCAACGTAATAAAACACGAACGACACTTCATTCGATTAACTCAATATTCGAATCCGACAAAAATCGAATAAAAAGGAATCGATTTCAACACGCGCTGCCCTACTTCCTCTTTTTACTTAATTCGATGAACGGCTCTCCAGCCAGTATTGCCAACAGAAGCACATAAAATGAGAATGTATATGTTTCTAGAACGACGAAGAAAATTCGTATTACAGCTCCGTTCTTTGATTAAAGAGTGTTGCTAGATTTAAGCATACTTGAGAAAGCCTCCACAGTCTCGTTGGTCGAGTGGTCGCAAGCGCAACTGCTGAGCATGTAGTCCTTAGTTCGATTTCCAAATTGAGCAAAGTGTCTGAATTTGTTCATGGTTGATTGCAATAGGCAGTTTTGAGACTGACATGGGACTTGACACAACTGGCAAAAAGAGGTTATTTATTTTTCTTTGAATACCTTCATACCCCGTGCTAACATAACGATACGCGACGAGTTAAGATACTATATATCTCTGCCTGCCTAGCAGGGCTTACAGGCGTAATGTTTTGTAGGTGCAAAAAGTTTTTAGTATTGCACGTTTTTTGTTGGCATTATAAACGAGAGAATAATGGTATTCAAGATTTTTTGAAGACGGAAATTATGCCGTGGACTAGTTTTTCTTTGCTAATAGTAAGTATCTAGAACTACCATGAAACATCATCAGTTAATGGAGACACATTTACAATTTTATTTTTTGTTATTTTTGCTACGGTGTTGTAGTAACGGCGTAGCGAGCTGCTACGGCCTAGCAAGCTACTACGGCGTAGCGAGCTGCTACGGCCTAGCAAGCTGTGACTTTTATGCGTTTTATCACGAGGCACAATTATATATCTTTACTTAGGAGACCAGGGATTGATCAACTTCCATTGAAATATAAGGTTAGGTAAATAAGAAAAGCAAAGAAAACACTGTGTGTAACATTTTATTTACACAACATTTAATATACATTCAACTTCTAAGTCGCATCTATCTCCAAGCTCGATAACTCCCCTTGTCGAGTTGTTTTTTTCTTATTTTTTGGTTTTTCATTGGCAGTGATATGAATTTCACCTGTAAAAATAACCACGTCCATAATTATTATTATAAAAGTTATCTAACATGAGCAAGAATAAATCTTCTTAGGATATTTGAGTCCTGCTTGTCTGCAAGGACTCTGCCTCTCTACTAACTATGCGAGCCGCTTGCGCACTATGGCATGGTAGCCATCTACCCTGGCCTCCACAAACATACCAGAGGCACTACAAAAGTGGGGCAGCCTTAACAACATCCTAAATCCCTTATTGTATTGGACACGCAGGGAATTGAGCGACCTCTGAACACTTACAGATCAGACATTAAGAATATTTTCATAGAAAAATTTTGATCCCGAACATTTTCGATTTTGACACATGAATGCCAGTTGACAAGCGGACCATGTGACACTAGACATAACATCATCATCTGCTTAGCCTTTTCCCAACTATGTTGGGGTCGGCTTCCAGTCTAACCGGATGCAGCTGAATATCAGTATTTTACATGGAGCGACTGCCTATCTGACCTCCACAACACAATTAGTACTGGGTAATACGATACCCCTCGGTAAGACTGGTTGTCGGAACACTGACTACCTGTAACGACTGTCAAAGATCTACAAATGACAGCCGGGACCAACGGCTTAACGTGCTTTCCGAGGCTCGGCAAGCGAAGTTATAGCGAGACACTAGACATAACAATTAGTTACCAAATAGTAACAAGTTTTACGATGTTTTTCGTCTTGTCACGTCTCGTGAAATACTTTCTTGAAACTTCAGAGAGAAAAATCTTCCAAGCACAAATAAACCAAGAAAATCTGCCATGACTTTTCTCAACTATATTGGGGTCGCATTCCGGTCTAACCGCCACTGCCACAATCTGACCTCCACAACACAGTTAGAACTGGGTAATATGATACCCTTTCTTACTAAGGTTGGTTGTCAGACTTCCGGGTCGCTGACTACCTGTAACTACTGTCAAATATCTTCAAACAACAGCCGGGACTAACGGTTTAACGTGCGTTCCGAGTTACAGAGGAAACTCGGTGTGTAATGGGTAGTCACCCATCCACGGATCACCGGAGGAAAACGTGGCTTAATCTAAAGATTTATCCTAACGGCTGTTATTTTTTAGTCACCAGCTCTTTCTTTATTTATATATTATATATATTATTAATAATATATTTTTTATTAATTTATTATTTATATATATATATAAAGAATATATATATATATATATATATATATATATATATATATATATATATATAAGTATATATACTTTATTTATATATATAAAAAAACGGTTACAAAAGATACTTACCATGTTCATCAACTACAAAAGAAATATAAAATTATGAACAACTTTGGAATACGGAATACGGAATTTTGGAATACTATATGGCCGCAAAATTAGAAATGATGGGATATTAATGTTTAAAAATGCGATTTTTGTTAGAATTGGTCTTGTCGCTAATTTTGCTAATTATCTAAAAATCATTTAAAATATGAATATGTAATTAAAAAATTAAATCTAAAGCTACATTGTTATTTTGACGCGTGGCTTTAATCGGAGCTGACGCCTTCTCTGCAATTTTTTTTTTTATTAAATGTGAAGGCCAGTCATACCTCATTTTACGATGTGTCTAATTTTGAATTTTGAGCAATAAAGTCTATTTTGGAACATATCTAATTTCGATTTGACTTGGAACTAGCTATGCAAGCGCCATTAATTTACCTTTCTTATATTTAATTTAAACAGAATATTTCACAAAAAAAGTTTCAGTCTTTTAACATTTAGTTTACTACTAACAGCAACCTTAACAGCATGACAATAAAGATTTGATTTATTTTGACAGTCATGTCATTCAAGTAGCAAAACACTAGATGACGCCCGCGGCTTCGCCCGCGTGATATCGAAAAATGAGTATCCTATGTGTTATTCCAGACTTCTATGTTCAGTAGTTTTTTCGTGAAAGAGGATCAGACATACATCCATACTCACAAACTTTCGTATTTATAATATTAGTAGGATTTATTTATTTTTGTAGGATATTAAAAAAGTAGTTATTTGAATACGGTACCATCAATATCTGTTACTTTGACATGATGTTTCTTCTCTATTGCTGAAATAAGTCATTTAATTATATTACAAAATTATATAGTAAACGAACTGTGCCCAGCGGTTTTACTCGCTACTGAGCTTCTTAGTATTGAAGCGTGATGTTATATAGTCTACTAGCTTTTGCCCGCGGCTTCGCTCCCGTTAAATTCGGGGTATCACAGTTCCTTTTTCCTGATTTGCAGGTACCTGCTACCTGTATTTTTTCCCCTGCGCCCTTTTTATTGTAATAGCAAAGCTATGTTTTCCCTTTTCTTCCCTCTTTCTCCCTCATTCCTCACGGAGGAAGTTATTTGAAGATTTCCCACGCCAAAAAAACCCTATTATATGGTACAACTAGTGAGATGTAGATGTTCCCCACAAACTCTGTGTAGCGGAGATTAACAGTGTGTTGTATAATGAATTATTTATAAAAAGAACTTACATTTAATAACGGGTTTTGAACGTTGAAGTACTTCTTCCAGTCCGTAATGATTTGTAAGGTCTTTGACAAATTCTTTCAGATCTTTCACCCAGTCGACCTCATCTACAAAATAAGAAATAGTTTTTCATACAACGAACCTCTTTTAATTTCCTCATTAATACGAATACCGCATCCTCATTGCGTACGCGTAGGTGGGAAAACGCAGAACTAAAATAAATGTGCCAGATTTGAATATCGATGCATTTTTAGAATGGTCATACTGTAGTTGAACGGGCGCTGTCAGTTGGGACTGGTGATGGTCAGTACCAACTGACAGTTGCCATGATTTATCTTAATTACTTTATTTTTTAAATTATTGATTTCTACTTTTACCATGGGCGCTACATCGTTCTCACATATTTGTATAATCTCGACATGAATGATGTTACCATGATTTTTTAAAAATATTATGACTAAATAGAGTGTCCATGGAGTTTCTTGCCCATTCTTCTCCATAGAGATCAACGCTTTGGAATGGGCAACTACGGTACTTTCACAAGTTATTATGCCTTGTGACCGGGACTGTAGCTTAACTTTTTTGTTTTTTGACATTCAAAAGTGCCTGTAATGGTCTTATTGAAATAAATGCTTTGAGTTTGAATTTGTAATTACACACTTTCAATCTCAGCGAAGATTAGCCATCTGCAGGAGATGTTATAGTGTACAATTATGTGCGCAGGCGCAGGTGCACTCTCTGTTCCCTCACTCTCATAGTCCGATGGGACGGCAATCCGGCACAACCGGAGAGCGATCAGGTGCAGGACCAACGGCTTACCGTGCTTTTCGAAGCACGGGGGTATCTTTCCGCCAACTTCCAAACTTATTAACAAACTAGCTTTTGCCCGCGGCTCGCGTTAAATTCGCGGTAACACAGTTCCCGTTTCGTGATTTGCAGGTACCTGCTACCTGTAGTTTTTGCCCTAGCGCCTTATTTATTGTAATAGCAAAGGTAAGTTTTCCATTTTCTTTACTCTTACTTCCCCACAAATCATTTTTTTTATCCTATGTTCTTCACCAGGGTTCCAACTATTTTTGTACCAAAATTCATCAAAATCGGTTTAGCCATTTATGCGTGAAGACGTAACAAACAAACAAACTCACTTTCGCTTTTATAATATTAGTAAGGATTAGAAAAACCCAATAGCACTATTTGTCCAACCCAGGATTCGAAGGCAGGACCCGTGCTCCGCAAACCGTTCTTGCGCCAGTGTCCCTTACACCTTGTATTATATGTTCAAATGTGATAATCACAGCCAGGCCAGAGCTGTATGCTTTCGTAAAACAAAATATATGTAAAAACCTTTTGCTCCTTCGTCACTAAGTTTCTTTTTGTTTTTGTCTTTCGTTCGATCTTTTCTCGTTCTCAATACGGGAGATTCTGTAAACATCAATTAAAATATAAATATATCAATGGAAGCCACTTTGCAACAATAATAAAATTGGATAAACGTACCATTATTAGGACCTAAAGTCCGGAGCATTGGAGGCAGCGAATACCGATGTTCTGGTATATTCGTCCATCCAGGTCCATCCAATTTAGAAGGTGAACTTGTCTGGATATCTTCACCTAGAAAACACTTGATTATTTAGATTATGTCATACTAGCTTTTGCCCGCGGCTTCGCTCGCTTTAAATTCGGGGTAACACAGTTCCCCTTTCTTATTTGCTGATCTGCTACCTGTAGTTTTTGCCCTTACGCCTTATTTATTGTAATAGCAATGCTAAGTTTTCCTTTTTCTTCCCTCTTTCTCCCACATTTCTCACTTTAAAAAGCCTATGTCTATCTCCAGGGTCCCAACTATCTCTGTACCAAAATTCATCAAAATCGGTTTAGCCAGTTTTAGGCGTGAAGACGTAATAAACAAACTCACTTTCGCTTTTATAATATTAGTAAGGATTTTTGTTTTGTTGCCTCTCCTCCTTCTCTTCTTAAGGATGCCTTTTAATGCTCATTGTAGATCGTGTGACCAATAAGTCACGTTAATGAGGTAAAGCCTATTTTTAATCTCATCATTATGCTGATTAACTGTTGTTTTGAGCTCATCGATTTAACTCAATGTTGAGTATGCTCAAGATTTATGTGAAAAGTACGCGGAGGCCCATGGGCTCAGACAAGATGTCAAGAAAAGTACTGGTATTCAAGACAAGCACTAAAACCTACCAGACTGCACCACAGCTAAAACTTGATGTCCCGTAACCTCTAGAGCCCCAGCGGCTCAAAAACGTGCCAGTAAACAAGTATTACCATTGAGCCCCGCAGGCACAAATTTGTGCCACCAAACCCCGACCGATTTAAAACTGTCTTTATAGTAAAGATAAATCTTAAAATCAGATTACGCTTACGATAAGAGCCCGCCCGGCGGTGCTTGACGGATAGTTGACGTACGTAATGGCGGTACTTAAGAGGTTAAATCAGATCACATCATTAAAATATTTAGTCCACTGGATTTCCCAGGACCTAAAACACAGGCTGGACAAAGATCGTTGGTTGTTCGCTGCAATATGTTGTCTAGCAGATTTGCAAAATGCTAGATTTGTAAAGGTTTACGGCACACGGGCAGTCGTTTTAAACATGCAGTCTGTGGATTAACTACACGCCTATAGCACACTGCGCGTCCAAAAATATAAGCATGTTCGCAGAAGCGGGCAGGGCTGGCTTGCACACCATTATGCGCCAGCCATATGCCTCCAGCGCAGGGTATGCGGCAGCCCCAACAGCATCCTACGCATTATTAGGCACAGATGAGACAGCCCCATCCTGGGGCATAGAGTAAGCTGACATACAACTTTACAGAAATTCCTAGCGGTGTTCCACAAGGATCTCATTTAGGGCCTTTATTTTACAATGCAAAAATTTTTGTAATAATTTTGTAAATTTTGAAAATATTTTGTAGGATAAAATCATCCGATGATTGTAGGGCAATTCAGAAGGACCTTGATAATTTATATAATTATTATCAAAAAAATAAAGTCACAGTAAATGTCAATAAGTGTTGGTGTATTAGTTACACGCGTAAAAAAGCCCTATTGATTATACGCATAATTTTAATGGAGTGATTATAAACAGAGTCAACATAGTTCGTGACTTAGGAGTTTTGTTCGACTGTAAATTATCGTTTTCTGATCACATTAATCTTATTAGTTCTAAAGCTTATAAGAATAGGATTTGTTCTTAGGTCATGTAAGTTATTTAAAAATATTGGTGCTCTCAAATCGGTTTATTTTGCATACGTGCGAAGTGTTTTAGAATATGCGAGTCCGATTTGGTCCCCCCATTACATCATTTACAAGAACCAAATAGAACAGATTCAAAAAAAAATCGTTAACCATCTCAACTACCGCCTCCGAAAACCTCCGATGACCTACGAAGACAACTGCCGTAGATATGGTTTGCTAACACTGGATGAAAGGCGTAAAGTAATGGTCATTGTGTTTGCTTTACGATATTCTTAATGGACGCCTGGATTGCTCGGAGTTGGTCGCACTGGTAACATTTAACACTCCCCTACGGCGCACTCGTCATACGTCACTGTTACACGTGCCTAGGCACTCCACTAACTATGCCAAAAATTGTGTAATGACACGCATTGCTCGTATTTACAACGCAGAATTCTCTAATGTTGATATTTTTAATTTTAATAAAGCATTATTCAAAAAACAAATAACAAAAACTTTGAATGAAGGCAAATAAATGACAACCAATCATTCAATCTCTCTTTCTTAAAATGTTACTTTTTCGAAATTTTATTTTTAACTTATATGTGTAGTATCGTCATTGTTAATTTCATTATAATATTTATAAGTCCGTTTGTACATAAATTAAATCCCAGTTACACAGGGAAACCTATTATTAGCCATATTAAACTGTAACTAAAATATTTGTAATATATTGTAAGTATCGCTGTTCGCTGTTTATTACCTAAATAAAGAAAAAAAAAAAAAAAAATACCACTAAAGCGTTTAACTAAAAATTGATTTGTTTTTCAGATAGATGTAGAAGTACTAACACCAATTTCTGAGTTTTGTGTTGTAGGTACTAATCAAATGGATTTGTGTCCGAAATTAAAGAGTTTTATTTATTTATTAATCATGTGTTTATACTAACCGGATTCGGAGGAATCTGCATCACCATCATCATTTACAGACAAAATGATTATTGGCTTGTTCCCTGGTAAGACATCTAAAAGGAAAAATCAACAAGTTAGGGTCGAGCCATATAAATATTGCGCTGGCGCACCATGGCAGCATTAAGCTGCAAATTGCAGATGTAGGTATAGGAAAGGGCTACAGGCGTTAGATGCGCTGATTTATTGTCAGTAATCCTGAGTGGATTTTTCAATATCATACTTAAGATAGAAATTACTTCAAAATAACTTGATGTTACTTGTATAGTATAGTTATCAATCTGGTTCGCCTGTTCAAGCAAAGCGAAACTATGTACGTGTGTAGTTTTTTTTTTTTTAGGAATGTCATCTCGCAGTTCAACCAAGGAGGTTGTCGTCTGCTTAACCGGGCGAATCCTGTGGGTGCCTTAAAAAATAAGACCTCCAGCCAGGGTGAAAACTTACAAACTAAGCGACTACACACTAAGGGCACCTCCTGTGGCGTACGAGCCTCGGCTTAGGGCGTCGCTGAGGGACAGCAAGGGACAGGCTGGATCTGAGTGATATTATTTGTGGACTGATTTAAACTTACTGGCTCAGCATCGCGGGCTGGCTCTTGCAAGGGACGGGTGGGTGTGTAGATTAGCATTCCACAGTTATTTATACGGCATCGCGTGCTGGGGATAACGGGTACTAAATGGGGGGTCAAAACTAACAAACGTTCTTTGAATTTTCCAAAACGCCTGCAATAGGGTAGTTGACACCACCAATCAATTGAAAAACTTTTTATGAGCTGTCAAAACGCGATTACCCCATAGGTTTTGTATGAGACTCGCAACCGATGACGTCACTAATTTGTCAAGTCAATGACGCAACTATTTATTAATTTAAAAGCAACTAAAAATCGAATTTTAAAGTTATTTTGAAAGAAAGGAGTTCTCTGGTCTAGAATAACGTGTTCTTTCAGAGAAATTGTGTCTTTAAATAATTGGTTAATGGTGTCAACTACCCAATTATTTAATGTTAGCTCACCTCCGACCTGGATGTTATCTGTCTGTATATTTAGGTTTATTTTGAACTAGAGTAATAAAGCTAACTGGTAAAAAACACATATTAAGAATCCAGTGATAATAGTGAAATTGGATACACGTACCATTAGGGACTATTGGAGGCTGTGAGTGCCCATATATTGGTGAATTACTCAAAATCCTTTTAACCCAATTAGGAGATACTTTCAATTTAGAAGGTGGACTTCTATGCTTGTCTTCACCTAGAAAACACATGATTTAAGTAGAATGTGTGATCATCACGTCACGCCTATCAGGATTAATAGAAATGAGGCTATTTTTTGACGGCACGGTTGGCGCAGTGGCTTAGCGTTTGACTGTCGCGCTACGTGTCGCGGGTTCGATCCCTGCATAGAACAAATATTTGTATGACCTACAGATAGCTGTTCCGAGTCTGGCTGTTTGTGTATGTGAGTTTAAATGTTTGTAAACGCACCCACGATACAGGAGAAATTCCTAGTGTCGGGCAAGGTTTTATTATAAAATATAAATATATACAGGGTGGAATTTTGTAATGCCACCTGAAGGGGAAGTACTCTTAATATTTTAGATAGAAAATTTTACTCAATGAAAACTTTCCTTTATTTTTGAAAAGAAAGTAAACGGCATCCAAAGATTTTTAAAAATTACACAGTAATCGAACCGACTAATCACTACTGCCTACATTAATAACCATTTTAATACCTGGATTGGTGCAAACGGCACAACCAGATGGCCAGCGAGATCACCAGATCGCATCCCTTTAGTTGTTTTTTTGTGATATATGTGTTTTGTGCGTTTGCTGCTTTACTTCAAATTACGAAACTCCTATGGAAAATAAGTAGAGAAGAAAAAACGTTGCCCCAAACTAGGAATTTCTCCTGTATCGTGGGAGCGTTTAAAAACTTTCATACTCACATACACAAACAGCCAGACCCGGAACAACTATCTGTAGGTTATGCAAATATTTGTTCCGTCCGGGGATCGAATCAACGACACGTAGCGCGACAGTCAAACGCTAAGCCACTGCGCCAACCGTGCCGTCAAAAAATTACAATGCACAAAAAGTCAACGTAGTTCAAATAAAGACTGCAGTCGCCATATATAGATGTAGGTTTGAATTTATAATAATAATAATAAATCAATTTATTTCAGGCATCGAAGGCCCATACATACTATACACAAATAAGCATAAATTTATAAACTCATACATATTTTATGAAATTAAAAAACTATTATTGCACACGAGGTGACGGCTTCGTGTTTCGCTGCGAGTACGGTATCCTTCCACGAAAACGTCGATACACAACACCCTTCGGCCAAAACTCTCCTTTGAGGAAGGTGTCCAATTGACTAGTCGGCACCCGCACCACAAACGACTTAAAATTAATGTCATGTTAAATTTATGGTAATAGTAAAATATTGGAAAACATACTATAACTATGAAAAGTGTCCGTTCGCTTTTCAGGGTTGAAAGCTGTTGGATTATCTGGAGCTGGTCTTGAAAACTCCATTCTAATATTATTTAACCATTTGTTAGAGCGCCTCTTCGTCCGATTAGGTATTGTCCAGTTAAGTTTAGGTAATTTCACGTGAAAAGGGAAGTTTGCAGTACCTAGAAAACAAATGATTATTTCAGATTATGTTTTACAATTTATTTTGGTGCTCTTCTCTTTCTTGTAAGGCAGGCTTGTCAATCCTTACTAATATTATAAAAGCGAAAGTGAGTTTGTTTGTTTGTTTGTTACGTCTTCACGCCTAAATGGCTTAACCGATTTTGATGAATTTTGGTACAGAGATAGTTGAGAACCTGGAGACGGACATATGCTATTTTTTTAAGTGAGAAATGAGGGAGAAAGGCGGAAGAAAAGGGAAAACTTAGCTTTGTTTGTTTGTTTTGTTTAGACATACAAATAATTTATTTATTTAATATGTGACCACGTTTTATAAATAACGTTTTTCTCAAAATTTCCAAGCAATGATAACGTATGTTGCCAAATCTTAATTAGTTGTTTTAAGGGACTTCAAAAGAAAAACAGAACCCTAAGAGATGAGCGTTAAAAGATGTCCATTAGTGCAGGCAACGAATGCAAAAAATAAGATAGAAATTTAGGTCATAGTATAAAAAATATTAACTTACCATTTAAAAGTAATGGGAGCTGGGCAAAATATTTGTCGCTTTCAGGGCCCTTTGGTGCTTTTATGTTAAATAACGGAACTCCTATAGAATAGAAGTACAGAAGATAATCGTCTGTAAAAAATGTTAAACTTAGAAACGTCAAAAACATTAAGATGCTTAAGTATTTCAAAATAAAGAATTGCACGCAGTAAAAGTGGTTCATTACTGCAGTAGCCATATAAAGATTGTTTTTTTTTTCTTTATTTAACTATGGGGAGTTTTAGGCACAGCGTATGCCAGTCCCATAGTAAACAATTTCTAAAATTTCAAATAAGTGGGACATGAATTTGAATAAATCCTTCGCAGCGTCACCATTTAGTTGGTCGCGTCACTATAGGGTCGTGTGGAACATCAGTTCTGCTCAAATTAAGGAACTGTGCTAAATTTCTTCTTCCTTCTTTGCTCATTCTGGACACATTCTATCAATATCAATGTGTGCGCTGGAGCTCCATGACCTGATCCCACCATCTCCGTTTTACTACCGGGCTACCAGACGCACGGCAGGGTACCACCCGCACTTGGTCGATATACCGTCTTGTCGTACTAAGCGCTTTTCCTCAACATGTGCGCACGGCCAAGGTGTGGAACTCTCTGCCGGCTTCTGTGTTCCCTACCACTTACGACCCGTCTGCCTTCAAAACAAGAGTTAATAGGCATCTTCTGGGCTCGCTCGCTCCATCGTAGACCTCATCTGTCGCTTACCATCAGGCGAGATCGAGGTCAAGAGTGAGTTCATTCTAAATAAAAAAAAAAAAATAGGTGGTGTAGGTCTTCAACAACTTCACATTCCTCCGTATAAAGACGACAATGCCAAAACTCTGATTTAGAAATTATGGTAATAGTAAAATATTACATAAACCCACTATAAGTTTTTAATTTTTTCCTTCGTTCTTCACGCTCTTTTGTTACATTACGTTCAGATGTTCTTAGAGAAATCATTCCAGAATCATTTAACTGTCCCAAAGAGCGCTTCTTCGTTCGTCCAAGTACTTTCATATCAGAAAGTGGGTTTGAACCTAGAAAATACATGATTATTTCAGATTATGTTTTTTGATTTCATTTTGGTACCTCTCCTCCTTCTTGTAAGGCTTGTCTTAGGAGAAGGAGGAAATGCACCAAAAATGATGTCAATTTTTATTGTAAACTAGTTTTTGCCCGCGGCTTCGCCCGCGTTAAATTCGGGGTAACATAGTTCCTCTTTCACGATTTGCAGGTACCTGCTACCTGTAGTTTTTGCCCTAGCGCCTTATTTATTGTAATAGCAATGCTTAGTTTTCCCTTTGCTTCCCTCTTTCTCCCTCATTTTTCACAATAAATCAAAAAATAGTCCTGTGTCCGTCTCCAGGGTCCCAACTATCTCTGTACCAAAATTCATCAAAATCGGGTTGGCCATTTAGGCGTGAAGACGTAACAAACAAACAAACTCACTTTCGCTTTTATAACATTAGTAATTAAGTAAGGATAGTGTGGTAGCTATATAGGTAGTAGCCTATGCTTATACCATTTGCTTACCATCATTATGAAGTACTAGAGGCTTATAAACAGGTGTTTGATAGAAAGACCCAGGTGGTGCTATTACTTCAAAATCTTCCGTAATACCACTACGTTGTTCGTCTGTAAAGACTGTTGTATTTAGAAACTTCAAAAACATTTCGATACACAAATATTTTAAAACAAGGAAAATTTAAAAAGGGGCTCGTCTCCATGTCGAAGAAAATGAGTGATATTATCGTCGTTTCACGTATTTCTTGACGTGATTATCTCGCTCATGGAGACCCCTTAGGTTTTTTTAAAATTTTGAAACTCATGAAATGACTTCGCCCGCGTGTTCCGGCGCCGCGTTATCTCTTTCGAACCAACCCGACAGGCAGAAGATCTCACGGGTGGCTCTGATTTGCTGACATCTCTTTGAGGTGCCTGAGGAACACGAACGCTCTATCGACCCATTGATCACCCTCTGCTGGCCCGTGCCTACGGTGCCCGGAAAGTCGGTCGCAGCAACTTGATGTTCTCTCCCTCAAACGTCCCGCCACCTAGGATAACTGTACTCCTTGTCTTTCGCAGAAGGAGGTGAATGCTTCCCATTCCATTTCATTCAGGGTATCGTGTTACCTGAACTCGTACAAGTAAGGCTGAGCACATAGCAGCATACAAAGTATGACCCATTGTCTGTTCGAGAGCATCTGGTTGCCAGTTGCTATTATCCAGTATCCAAATACCCAGATTGTCAGAAGTGTGCTTAAAAAGTGTCTCATTATTAACAACCCAACGAGGTAATACATACTTGAATCCAAATCGTCGTCGGCCTCATTGAGTATATGAATCTCGTCATCTTCATTGGGACCTTTTGTAAACAGTAATTTGTTAGGATCGTGATTTTTATTATTCTTAAGCACTTCTGCAGAAGGCACCCACAGCCGACGAGGAAGCGAGTAGCAATCGAGTTATGTTTAACATCAAATCAAAAATTTACTTTTAAGGAAATTTCAAAACGTTTGGTTGACACTCCCCGTGACCCAAGGGCTGGCTTTTACTTTAACCAGAGGCTTAGCGTTGCCATACAACGTGGCAACGCGGCCAGTCTCTTGGGGACATTGCCAACTGACAACGTTGAGGACGAATTTTTTGACGCTATTTTTTTATTTATTTATAAGTTAGGTAGTATATTTAATTTCATATTTTTTTGTCACAATGCAATATAGATACTTTTATGTCTATTAAAATTGAATCTACAATCTATCCTAGATTATACAATCTGGAATAGATTGTAGATTTAAAGTCGTTATACTAAAACATCTTTATTCAGTAGGTACAGTTGGTCGTTGACTGTTTAAACCGCCGCGGCTTGAGGGCAAAGACTGTGAAACAAGATCACTCGTGTTTATTTGTACTCGCCGGCGGTGGTCCAGGTTCCTAAGTCTCCAAATGGTTCTAAGCAAATGTAACCCACATTAAGCTAATGGCATTACCTCCTAGGCCTATGGCCTACGTTTTCCCGTTTGAAGTGTTAATAATATTTTTTTCCGGTACAAGTCCCATATTTTTTCTAACGTTATTTGAATACTAACCTGAATCGAGTTCGGAGGAGTCTGTGTTAGGGACTATTAAAAGTATTGGCTTGTTGTGTTGCATGTCGTCTAAAGGGAAAAAAAACAGGTTAGGGTTGAAATATAATTATGATCTAAACCATTTGAACGCCAAAACACGGACGCACGGAATTGCCCTCCTCGCCGAGAAAACTCATATTATTATTACCTACGTACAATTTTGTCACACATTTGCCACATCTTTGTCGCGTATTTGTCGGTTTTTGTAAATTACGCTTTAATTATTCCTATCGTTTTTGTATCTGGTTAGATCCCCACACGGAACAAATATTTGTATGGCCTACAGGTAATTTGTTGCAGATTTGGCTGTTACTTTATGCGAGTTTTTAATATTTGTAAACGCACCCACAATACATAAGAAATTCCTCGTGTCGGGCAAAAGTTTCAAAAATATCTTTTTTTTTTAAACTTACTTGCTCGATATCTATGTTCATCGCGTCGTCTTGTTGCATTTGCAAGTGATATCTGAAAAAATAACTTAGTTCATTATTGTGTTAAACAAAAATAAAACTTGTAGCGACACTACAAATCTGAACATGGCAAAAAGTACTACAGCGCCATCTATGCAACCACTGAGAAACTAACTGCGAATTCCTACATCTCGCAAGCAGAGTTATCCGCTAGTAAAGACTATATACGCGAACCCGACAACTGTCAGGTGGCACGTCACGCAGCGAAACCACACAGACGCCACTACACTTGCCCCGAATACTAAACGTCACTCAAAATTTAAGTAGATATTACTTAAATATAACAGATGCTTAAAAGTGACGTTTGACAATACAAAATCTAAAGTTTAAGAGCTGCTCAAATGTTAAGCAGCCCTCAAATTTTGAGTGACGTTTCAGTATTCGGGGGTTACTTACATAGACCCACGCGCGCCTCGCAGTTCGCGCTTCACTGGGCGGCGGCAGCACGATACCGCCCACACATACATTGCGGCCCTTTAATCCCAACCGTAACCAGCTAGCTCTGGAAGCGAGGGGACGGGGACCACACAACCACTGCAGGTCCGCTGAGTCGACACCTTTATCGCTGAACGTACCCCGCTGGGCATCCCGGACAACCGGGGTTAGCACCTGGCGGGGATTGACCGCTGAGGAATCGTGAAGCAAACAGCGCTGTAGCGCCCCTGCAATGCCACACACTGCCATTCTCATAGGCGCGAGTGGTATGCTCGCGCCACTCTTCAAGTATCCACTGTCAAGGTTGACAAACAAACCGAGCGGGCGCCGTTGTTACGATCGAGGCGAGCCACCGAAACCAATTTCCGCGCTCCCTTGTTGGCCCACCAGACACGACACCGTCTGGCCGGAGGCTCCTCCCTTTTCTACAGGGGCTGTAAGTTTTACACCCTGTTCTTCATATCCTTAAATTCTTTATGTACCTAGGTGGTAAATTTTATTTTGAAGGCAAAACGATTTTAAATGATTCAGTATACAGCATGTAACTGAAAGGGTTTAGTAGTACTTTTTTACTGATGGAAAGTCATCAAGTAGCATTTAAGTTGTTTATTGTGAATGTAAGGACTATGATATCTGGCAGTTTGAGTACTATAAGCGACCTAAATAAATGTCCTTATGGTGGTATTGTTCGTCGTGTTCTCTCTCGGCAGTCATGTCCTGCCCAATCCATTTGGGTTGGGCAGCCTTTTGGGCCAGTAGCAGTATTGTGTTTCGAACACGCTCCGAATTTAATGATACTTGTAGGTTACATACATAACATACAATTTTCATTTATTTTATTTTGTTTATTTTGCTTGCCAACAATTGAAAACACGTGTACCTTTGTACACGTGTTAGAAAATACATGGAATAAATTTAAAGACAAGTGTACCAATTTCTTACAGGTTAGCACATCATGCACCTATGCATGATGTGCTAACCTGTAAGAACGCCACTATTGTGGCGTGCCCTAGCACGCCACAATAGTGGCGGTAAGTCCCCTCTTTGAGGAGTGGCTGGAGCTCCATGCTCCAGCCACTCCTCAAAGTGCTCATGTGCTGGAACGCCATGGCGTTCTCACCTACCGCCTGACGCAGGTCCTCACCGGACGGAAGTTTCGGGAGGTTCCTGCACATAATCGGGCGGGAGGAAACACCCGGGTGTCACCATTGTGCCCCACGCCCGGAGGACACGGTGGAGCACACAGTGGCGGTCTGCCCAGCGCGGTGCCCGAGCTAGAGGCGATCGGCGGCGGCGATCTGAAGCCTCCGGCCCTGGTGAAGCCCACCTGGTGGTGGTCCACCAGTGGTCCGGAGGAAGAGGGAATGGGAAGCGGTCACCTCCTCCTGCGAAGCAGTCATGCTAGCGAAGGAGGTGGCCGGGCGTTTGAGGGAGAGAACCTCAAACCAACGTCGGCGTCAGGCGCCACGAGACCCGGCCACCGTAGATGCGGGCCTGTGGACGGTGAGCAATGGGTAGCTCACCGTCCGTTCGTCTATTGACGACAAGCCGTGTCGACGGTGCGTTTGTGTTCCACGCCGCTCCAAAGAGATGTCAGCAAAGCAGAGGGGCCTGCCACGGCCTGGCACGGCCACCGCCTGCCCAAGTTGCGGGATGTTTGAAAGAGATACCGCGGGCCCGGAACATAAAGGGCAAAAAAATATAACATATAAAGATAAATAAATATATAATATAATATATAAAGGGCTTGAATAGAAGGAACATGGGTGGGTTTAAGTCAGTACAAGTCAAACACTCCCCCCCGCTCCGCCCAGAGCGGGGGAAGTTATTTGATGGTTTCCTATCCGCAAAAAAAGCACATAATGCATTACATTAATGTTGATTGAAGCTGAGTGCAGCTACTCACCAAGTAAAATTATGACCGAAAACTAGACTGTTTAAAATTTAAATTAAAGGAACAATGAACAGGTACTTACAAAAATTAAGATATAAAACCAAATCATGCCAACCAAGTTCACAAAAGTACACGCCTTCACTTCATTTGGTTTTCAAAGAAAATTGAAAGCAAATACAATTATAATAAAAATTGTACAGTGCAGTTATCCGTTACATTACTATTTCCAATCAAACATTTATCATAACTAGCCGTAAGTATACAAATACTTGTTTTTTCTTTCATAGGCAGTTAAAATGTTAAAAATAAACAGTAGTTCCATACATTGAACGTGTGGGTATTGCTGTTTTGTAGATTACAATAATATCTTTATTTATTTATGCACACAAAATAATTCACAGGACATTACATTTAGACAAAAGAGCACTAAGGTACTACTTATTTATTAGAATAGATAGGTAGTCGACCCGATCGATGTTAATATATTTTAGCGTGGAAAGCATTCCCTCACAAAAAAAATACGTAGACCATATCGCTATACCTACCATACCTATAACCTTATGTAACATACCTATTGTTTAAGAATTGTAGCGTGGAGGAGCTCGTGGCTAAATAATAGCAGCCGCTCGGGTTGATCTTTAAGTTAAAGTGCGCTTGCCTAGGTTGGTCTGTGTGGATGGCTACCCGTTACATACTGAGTTTCCTATGTGCCAAAGACGTTAAGCTGTTGGTCCTGGCTGTCATTTGTAGATCTTTGAGAGTCGTTACAGGTAGTCAGTGTCCCGAAAGTCTGACAACCAGTCCTACCAAGGGATAGTGTCATATTTCCCTGTTCTACCTGGGGTGTGGACGTCAGATAGGCAGTTGCACTATGTAAAATACTCGTATTCAGCTGCATCCGGTTAGACTGGAAGCCGCCCCAAGGGGAGTTGGGAAAAGGCTAGTCAGATGTTGTAAGTACTTATTGTAGCGTGATGTTATACAGCCCATAACAGCGCCCCGCGGTTCCGACACCGTAGACCGGAATAAAAGTAAGTAGGTTTTATCCCGAACTAATTCTACAGACCAAAATGTTGAAATGGACCATCGTGAATTTCATACAAAGTAGTTTTATCATAAGCTGGTTCTACCAAGAACTTGCATCCATACTCTTCCGAAACGACTTGACCAATTTTTATTATTTTAAGATATGACTATTTTAAGGTAGAAAATATAAGGAGCACCAAACAAGTATGACAAACAACTTACTGTATCATGTACCTATTTTCTGTGCAAATAAAAACATATTTTAGTCTAGGCGATAAAGCTCGGTTTTCCCCACTCAATGATGCAATAATGCTCGAATCTAAACTGTTACATTGCAGGCCGGTCTAGTATTATAGTCGCTAGTATTATATTATCTGTGCCCCGGTAATGAGATATAATAATAAGGACCTATCGAAAAAGATAAACAAATCAAGTATATTGACTTGGCTCGCGAGGTTGTCGACATGTGGGATGTGGACTCAGCGATCATTGTGCCGATAGTCGTTACAGCTAATGGCTTAATTGCTAAGCTTTTTTGCCTCGACCAACATCTGAGAAGGCTCTCGTTAGGCAGCTGGATCAAGGGCTTGATACAGAAAGCGGTACTCCTGGACACGGCTCGTATTGTTAGGAGGTTCCTTTCTCTGGAGCCCTGACCGCCGGTAGCTTGGATCCTGTTCCCGATACCGGTGGGCTTTTTTTGCTTTTTTTTGTTAAGAAATATTTTAAAATGTAATCATATGTAAGAAAAACCAATAAATGAACGAAAAGGAGCTATAAATAAAACTAAGATCATTCAACATGATTGTCTAATCATTGACCATATCATACAAACATTCTTATCAACAACTATGTATAAAATATTACATAAATCTTTACAAAAACATAATAATATGATGCTCTTTTCTATTGTCAAATACAAATTAAATTCAATTAAATTAACATAATCTTGCCTACATTTGGGCTATTGTATAAGATGAAGTAAAAAATGAAATTCATTGTTTTAAGAAAACACATTATTTTACAGAAAATGTAGAGATATCGCTGATTCATGTCAACTGTTTTATTGTTTTCTAAAGTTTTAGGAATACTGTACAGTAATATGCTGCATTTACAGTATTTTATTATTGGTTTAACAGTTTAAAACAAACGAATCAACCTACTTTGAATCGCGGCTTCTTAGTGAAACTTTTCATTTTATTTATCCTTTCAATGTCAGTGATTTTCAGGTGTAATTTTGAGTGTTAACCGCTGGCGCCCTCTGACGATTTCGACGAGCAAACTGCCCGAAGTGTTCTCCAATAACGTGTAGATGTCGCTGGCTGTCCGAACAGGCTCCGAGTTTATTCTTGTCACTATGTCTCCGGGTTGAAGGCCGCCACTGGAAAATAAAATAAATTCAAATAGGTTTATTCGTTTCACATAGGTAATAGTTTTAAATAGTATGATAAGGTGTTAAGATAAAAGTGTTTCAGTATGTGCTGCCCTGCAAGGACTACGAATATTGTTACATATAAAGTTGTGCAGGTTGTAGTTTATACGAGTGTAAACTACTGTTATAACAGCCTACTCACCTAATACTACAAAAATAAATCTTTAATAAAATATACATTAACAAAATACAAAGTTAACAATAACAATCTCGTGTTGTAATTTGCTAATATCTTATGAACAAAATTTGTTAATAACCGGGGTATTAATAATGTGTGATTATAATGTATGTAATAAAAATTTAGATACAGGCCACATAGAGGACATAAAACACCCTTTTAATAGATAAAGTCAAGAAAAAAACCGGCAAAGGGCGAGTCAGACACGCGCAACGAATGTTTCGTACAAACTTGCGACAGCGGAAACGGCCATATCTTTTGACTTAGAGGGGGTAAGGGGTCTTGACAGACAGACAGACGGACACTTTGTTATCCGTCTGTCTGTCCAATAAGGGTACCGCTTTTTTTTAAGATACAGAACCCAAATATATTTTTTTAAGAGTCAGTTTTTCACTAGTCAGTTTCGTTGATTAGTCAATGCGCTGATTGGACAGCTTCATTAATTCGACAATCGAATCGAGGAAACTGACGGGTTAGTGCAAATAAAATGTCGTATTAAATAAACTGACGAGTGAGGGAGACTGACCAGTGCCACGGCCTTACATGTATGATTGTAATAGTTTTTTTTTTTTCAATCTTCTTATACAACAAAAGAGTAACAGTCGAATCAGATTTAAATATTTCTTAAAAGCACTATTTTTTAATTTATTTGTAAGTTATTTAGTATGTTTAATATAGGGTAATCCATTTAATTTAAAAAATAGATTGTATGTATTGAAAATCTGATGTTTAATGATTATCGATATAAAATATATGCCAAAAGCCAATTCATGTTTTCAAATAATATGTGTGGTATTAAACAAACAATGCTTTGAATAAATTAAATTTCTTATGAAAAACTATGGACGTCACAGTTTTCCAAAACAAAAACCGGCCTAGTGCAAGTCGGACTCGCGCACTAAGGGTTCCGTACAAACTTGTTACATAAACGGCTGTATCTTCTGACTGCGTAGACTTAGAGAGTTGATGTTTTCATAGCTCCAAGAGACCATAGACTTCTTTTTTTTTTTAATCTTCTGACTGCGTAGACTTAGAGAGTTGATGTTTTCATAGCTCCAAGAGACCATAGACTTCTTTTTTAAAAAAAAAAACGTTGCCCCGCACTAGGAATTTCTTCTGTATCGTGGGTGCGTTTACAAACATTTATACACACATACACAAACACCCAGACCCGAAACAACTATCTGCAGGTCATACAAATATTTGTTCCGTGCGGGGATCGAACCCACGACACACAGCGCAGCAGTCGATCGCTCAACCACTGCGCCAACCGTGTCGTCTAAACTTCGAGTATATAGTTTTCATTTCAACTCGATACCTCCACGCGTTCTTAAGATAAAGGACCTTGACAGACAGACAGACGGAAAACAAAGTGATCCAATAAAGGTTCCGTTTTTCCCTTTGAGGTACGGAATCCTAAAAACGGCTATATCTGACTACCTGGTTATTTATCTCTTTTGTTGACTGTACATGTATCAAGACACGATAACCCAGTAACCCGAATTGGCCTAGGACAAACTAGTTTGATCTGAGAACTGGTTTTCAAATAGACACTGGACTTTCTTGCCCATTATTCTCCATAGAGATCAACGCTTTGAAATGGGCAACTACAGTACTTTCACAAGTCATTATGCCTTGTGACCGGGACTGTAGCTTCAAGATTTTGTTTCATGACATTCAAAAGTGCCTGTAAAAGTCGAAGGTCGATGATGACAAACTAAAATCTCCTTGTGTAACTTATAATGACGTCATCTACATAGCGAATAAAGCATGAAATAAATGCTTTGAGTTTTAATGAATGACACTTACTTATGAGCTGGTGAACCGATAATGACTTTCCAAACAAGTATTCCATGTTCAATATCAGTCGGCATCTGGAACATAAATTAAATTATATCAGCGCGACTGCTAAGGATGATTTTCGATTCCCGTATCGGGCTAATTTTTATTGGCTGTTTTCCATTAGGAATTTTCCAGTAGTAGCAACGGCCCCTAGATTTGTGACTAGTTGATGACAATAGGGCACGGTTGGCGGAGTGTTTGAGCGATCGGCTGCTGCGCTGCGTGTCGCGGGTTCGATTCCCGCACGGAACAAATGTTTGCATACAAACATTTGTTCCGTGCGGGAATCGAACACGCGCACCTGCAAACAGTTGTTTCGAGTCTGGCTGTTTGGTTTAAATGTTTGTAAACGTACCCACGATACAGGAGAAATTTCTAGTGCGGGGCAAGGTTTTAAATGCAAAAAAAAAATAGCTTTTCACATGGAACTTTTCATTTTACCTCTACAGTACTATTACTTATTAGGTCAACCTCTGCCTATCCCTTTGGACATTACCGGCGTGATATTCTGTTATGATCAGTGTTTATGTTGTCTTAACATTCTCATCTTCTCTACATACAGTCTCTTTTTATCCGCCTTTTTGACAAGCATTTCTTTTTTTTTGCAAAAAAAGGGTGCAAAGTTAATACCTCAGGATTCCTCATCCTCAGTTCCATGAGTATGTTCGGTGTTAGAGACAGCATGGTGATGCCGAGGTACCTCCTCGACACTTGCGGAGACTTCGTCGTCCCTGAGAAGTGTTCTAATTAACAATGTGTATTAATATTGAGTATAAAAACATTAGGATTTAAAAATACAATGTTAAGTTTGAAAACAAAATGTTAAGTTTAAAAATACAATTTTAAGTTTAAAAACACAATGTTAAGTTTAAAAACACAATGTTAAGTTTAAAAACAAAATGTGAAGTTTAAAAAATAACATCTTGTATACAGCAAAACGCAAGGTGACTTTTAACGTTCGGAAAAAAACTGTTCCAACTGCTTACGTTTTGCTTTTGTTTTTCAGGTAGATGTAAGTACTAACACTCGTTTTTAAGTTGTGTGTATACTAGCCAAATGGACTTGGTCTGACTTTAAAAAAAATGATGGAGCAAGAAAACCCGCTAAATTCGTTTTTTGTTAGCAATTTTGGATAGTATGAAGTTTTATGTTGTAAAAAAGTGACCGAATTATAATAAAAATAATTTAACATTTTAATAAAAATAAATAGGATTTCAATGATTAGAAGATAATTTTGTAAGTTATCAAAAATAACCTGCTTATCTCAAGCTTATTTAGATAAATAAGATTTATTCTTAACAAGATAAGGATTAGATCTAAATCGAAAGTGTTTTTGTTGATTTTTATATTCGTTTCAAACACATTTATGATAAACACTAATTACGTCATATAAAAAAGGACAGTTTTCACACAAACAAAATTGCCTTATTTTTTTAGATTTCACTCGCAGTTAAACTCTAAAAGGCTGTTTTACTGCTTAATCCGGTTTTACTGCTAATTATAGTCCGGACTAAGGTGACCTTAAAAGAATTTAAGGCCCCCAACCAGGGTTTACAAAACTAAGTTAAAAACTAAATGACCGCTCGCTAAGGGCACTGTCGGGTACGGACCTCGGCTTAGGGTGTCATTGAGGGAGGGCAGTACGTTTTATACTAGGCCGCTATTTTGAAATAAAAAAAAACTTGAGAGGTATCAAGGGACACCCGTATGGAACGAAGTTATTATTTATTATGTACAAAAAACCTGTATACACTCAACAAAAATAATCGTCGCGACACCACACTGTTCAATGCGAAATAGAAAGACAAAACGAAAATAACTGGCTTGCTTTCTATGAGAGGGAGAGAGAGAAACACGCGCACGCCGCACGGCTTACAACTATAGCAAAAAGTGTGGTTACAACTTTTGGTCTTAAGCAAAAAGTGTCGTTACAGTTCTTAATTTTTTCCGTCTAGCCCTTTCCCCTTTCGCAACGCGCGATACGGAACTTCGTTCCAACAACAGTTATGTCTTTACTTTAAATACCCCAAGTAGTACACAATGTACCCATCAGCACAGTGTTTTAAACTTTTAAGTGCTTAAAATTGAATTCTATCATAAAATGTAATTTCACAATTTAAAAAAAGTCGTTTCTCAGTAATAATTTTTGCGTAGAGTTACTTAGTTTGATGCATGTTTGACTTTCTGAAGGGTTGTAAACCGACCCTACACGAAGTTTATTTTTATCTTATAAAATACAACGTATTATAAAACGATACACATATACAATAATTGAAGCGAACAATTTTATCACATACTTACTTTTTGCCAAAAAATCCTTGACATAATCGATGGGTATTGCAAATGAGATACCAGACGTAACTTTCATACTATTAATACCTATCGCCTCCCCATCCAGGTTCACTAGGGGCCCTCCACTGTTGCCGAAGGTGATAGGTGCGTCCGTCTGTATGTATACCATGTCTTTGCCTGAAATTTGAGAAAAGTAAGTTGATTTTGGGAAAGTTGTGTTTGATTTTGGGAAAAGTGTGTTTGATTTTAGGAAAACTGTGTTTGATTTTGAGAAAAGTGTGTTTCATTTTGATAAAAGTTTAAATGGTTTTTCTGTACATCCAAATGGATGAGCCTTCTAGGCTTGAAGAGAATGCAAATTATTTTTTAAAGTAACTGAGTTAATAATCAAAATAAAATCACGCCTGTAATCCCCGAAGGGATAGGCAGTGTACAGACGGACAATAAAGTGATCCTATACCCTAAGGCCCGGCGCCCATTATCGGCATCGGCAAGGAAAAGGATCCTTCGGCATCCTATATGCAAGCGCACACTGTCGGAAACTATGCTTTAGCATGCTGCAACGTTCTTAGGGATGACGAGGCGTCCTTAAGCATGCCGCACCGTCCCGTCCTGTAACTTGCCGAATATATTGCCTCGGCGCCGTCGGCGTATCGAAGAATGCCGAAGCATCCCGAAGCATTCTCAAGACTGCCGATACAGCAGCCTCAAGCATACCGAAGCGGTATTTTTGTTATTACGACCATATATAATGGAAATTTCTACTTTATTGCCATTACGTTAAAGTATATTGCTATTTGCCACCTAAAATCCTCAGTCGTGCCGATGCCGATAATGGGCCTAAGAGTTCCATTTTTGCCTTTTGAGGTACTGTACTCTAAAAATGAATGAACCCACCTCTTAAACCCAGTTCTTCGCTAGCTCTTTGTGTAGAACTGACAACACCAGCTGTTACAGTGTTGCTGAGAGCTAGGGGACTGCCCATTGCCACCACCTGGAGAAGTTGAAACATGGGAATTATGAAACATAACATAGTTTTGAAGTGTATGTAATAATCCTTACTAATATTATAAAAGCGAAAGTGAGTTTGTTGGTTTGTTACCTCTTCACGCTTTAATGGCTAAACCGATTTTGAGGAATTCTGGTACAGAGATAGTTGGGAACCAGGAGACGGACATAGGCTATTTTTTTTTGTGAGAAATGAGGGACAATGAGGGAAGAAAAGGGAAAACTTAACTTTGCTATTACAATAAATAACGCGCAAGGGCAATAACTACAGGTAGCAGGTACCTGCAAATCAAGAAGGGGAACTGTGTTACCCCGAATTTAACGCGAGCGAAGCCGCAGGCAAAAGCTAGTAGATTAATATTTCACAAGTTAAATCCTACGTAATAGGTGAGCTTATAGCCATCGACCGGGCACAAATTAAGAGTTACCTTATATTATACATGTTGTTGTTTATGAGAAAACCATACAAGTCTAAAAAAAAAATTCTAGTTACAATGAAAAAAGAATACTCGATAAGAATTTGTGTGAGATACCTATATCTTTTTGACGTGATAACGTCTTTAAAATCGTTTTAGTCGGGTGACATGTTCAGAAACTTGTGTCACACCAAAACCTCACAAGCGACATTTCATAAAGATGGTAGCGCCATCTGTTACTTGTCTCAAAAAAAAAACTTTAAATTAGTACTTAATTTCATTTTAGATGTCACTACTGGTGATAACTTATATCACCAATAAGACGTTATCACGTAAACATCTCGATCGTAAACCTACTTTACAAACAACCAATTTTTTTTTTGGAAAAATTGTTTTTTTGCACATAAGTATTCAAGTAGGTTATGTGTGACGCATTCCGAATAATGTGGATTGTGATTGCACAATCCAAAGGATATTGAATGAAGCTTTTAATTCATTGAAAAAATATGTTCGTTTTTTAAATAAAAGATTCATCATCAAGGAAACATCTATAAAAATAGGTTAAAGTTGTCAATCAGTGCCCACTATGTTTATCTAATAATATAAAATTCTCGTATAACAATGTTCGTTCCCATTCTCCTCTGAAACAGCTGGACCAATTTGTATGAAATTTTGTGTACATATCAGGTAGTTCTGGGAATCGGTCAACAGCTATTTTTCATACCCCTAAATGAGAAGGGGACCTGAACAGCAGGTCAAACCAGTAGGCGCAGCTATGGCTAGTGTTAGTTAGCATGTTTGTTAAGTTTCTCATATTTAACAAATTTCTGTAAACCAACTTCTGTTACATGGTATTTTTTTTCAGTTGTTGATCCCGAGTACCCTACTATGTTATGATGGTACAAAGGTATTCTAGCTATTTGCATCGTGCAAGTTACTGGAGCTTTTTCCTGGCTTTTAAATAACAATAGATTACAAACCCACTCGCCCGGCTTAATGTCACATGAACAGCCCAGTCTCATGACCGGTAATCCTTTAACAGGGATTCGGAGAGTAGCCAGATCTGATTTGAGGTCCACGTCTTCAACAAAACCTGTATGGATGGACCCATCCTGAAAAGTAATATAAATAACTACAATTTTATTCATACTAAAAACCTATGACATAATACACATATGATAATACAGTTGTTTCTTAAATCTATGTAAAGCATACATTTCAGATGATTGGAGGTAATGTTAATTTAGACTTGGGACTGTAGCTTCATCATTTTATCCCCCATCTCTTTCCAGGTATTCTTCTCTTGTGCCACCTCAAACCAGCTTTCAAAGGCACCCTTGATGCAAACCTAGAAAGAGGTGGCAAAACGATCTTGATGCCCATATGAGAGAAGGCATAAAAGGTAGAGTGCTGACTGACAGCCTTAAAATGTAACTTAGACCTCAAGCAACCGGGCTTGTGGGTTGTTCGAAAAAGATACCGCTGCCTCGGAACATAAAGGGCAAAAGAAGGAACATGGATGGGTTTTAATCAGTAAAAGTCTGACACTTCGCCAAGAGCAGGGCATGTTATTTGATGATTTCCCAATGGCAAAAAAATTAAAAAAGGACCTCAAGCAATATGAAACAAGGGCAGAAAGACAATTAATGTAGGCAATAAAGCTTTTTATTTATTATTATTTAAGCCTAGGTTATATTTTATAAGGTTACAATTGGTTGATGTAAATAATTATTTCAGCTACATCCAGTTACACTGTAAACCGTATTCGGAGAAGGATCTGATGAAGTTACAATGCATACACAAAAACTTAAAAAAACAAATGTTGTGAAACAGTACACAAGTACCGTGTCATGAATTATGGGCTGATGCAACAATGATGATGATGGGGTAAAGAACAACATACCTGAGCTAAGAGTGCGGTTATTTAAACTTAAAAATTGTTGTAGTCACTACACAACAATTTTTATTTTACCTAAATGCCAAAAGAAGGGTCATGGTTTTATAAAAACATGTATGAAAACAATACTTACAAACAGCCGTACGTTTACAATAGCGTTAGGTTTGTTCACCACAACATGAGCGTTCGTTAGTATGAGTCCATCTTCCTTCACTATGAACCCAGAACCGTTCGACAAAGTCACAGGTTGGCCTGAAAACAGGTCCAACCGTCGACCATCCTTTATCTCTATATACACCACAGAAGGAGCCGACACAGCCACCACATCAGCTATAAAGTTAAATTTCTCTCTTCTCCCCTTCAATTCGTTCGTTATAACAGTTGCTGCTAATAATTTATCTTTTAAACTAATATAACCTATCACCCCGGCCGCGACCGCAAACATTCCACAATAATAGCTATTCTTAGAATCATTTCTATTTCTTCTACTGTTAAAAGCTTGTATTGCACTGCTGGAATATATTCGGTTTGTATTTATTACGGGTTTTATTTGAAATACACGAAAAAATCTCGAAATATTCATTGTTGATGGTGTAATGCTGTCAGAACGACAGTGAGTGACTGTGAATGTCAAAGTGACAGTTAATGATGTGAATCAGTTTAATGGTTTAAATAACGAGTTATAACGTTATATTACACAGATTATTAATGTTTTTTCTTAGAGTTGATTTTATTTCATTCAAAATATTCACACCATTATCCCCGTGTTGAATATAGTGTGAATATTTTGAATGAAATAAAATCAACTCTCAGGAAGGGACGGCAGAAGTGAAAACCAGGAGTTTAAGAACATAGTTGACTTCGTTTGAAAGCTTGTATTTACAGGGCTGGGTGGATAGCTAAATCTACTAACATTACTAAACTGGATCGTGCCAAAAGTAAACCTACAAGTTTGTTTACTTTTCACCTTAATGACCTTGCTCGTTCTCAACTTGACTGAAGGCGGGAACTAAATCAACATTAATTAAACTGGTTTATCGACTTTACTCAACTTATTTGGCACTAGAAATTGTTCTTGTCTTCAGGTTTTAAAAAATAAGCCAAGGTCACATAGCAATCCCAAGTATTTGAAAACAATGCAACAACGATGGGACTCGACTGTTTTAATGTCACTTCATTCACATCATTCATCACTTCATTTGCATAGTTTGTTTATTAGCAAAAATATACTACTAGCTTTTCGCGGCTTCGCTCGCGGGCAAAAGCAGCTAACAAGTAGCTAATACGGGGTGACACAATTCCCCTTTCCTGATATGCAGCTACCTGCTACCTGTAGTACCCTTGCGCCTTATTTACTAATACTTATTTAATAACTAGCTGTGCCCCGGCATGCGTTGCAATGCAATTTTCTACCTACCCTACCTGCCCTACCTACCCTACACTACACTACACTACACTACCCTACACTACACCACACTACCCTACCCTACCCTACCCTACCCTACCCTACCCTACCCTACCCTACCCTACACTATACTACCCTACCCTACCCTACACTACCCTACCCTACCCTACCCTACACTACCCTACCCTACCCTACCTACCCTATCTTTCAAGTTGGATCAAACTGCACACGGTGTGCAAATTTAATTTAAATCGGTTAAGTAGTTTAGGAGTCCATTGAGGACAAACATTGTGACACGAGATTTATATACTACTCTGTCAAGAAAGTACCGGGAAAAGATCAATAATACATAAAATGTCTGTTATTCATCCAAATTTATTTTATCACCTTCAAAGTATGCTCCTTTAGAAACGATACACTTGCGCCAACGAATAATGCATTCATCAAAACATTTTAAACGCTGCTTCCGGAATTGAGTTCAGTTCTCGCCGCGAATTCTCCTTTATGTCTTCTATCGATTGAAAACGGGTGCCACGAAGTGGTAATTTGAGTTTAGGAAAAAGAAAAAAGTCAGCAGGAGCCATATCTGGTGAATATGGTGGTTGCTGGATGGTATTTGTTGAGTGTTTGGTCAAAAATTCGTTCACAATGATAGTCTTGTGCGAAGGCGCATTGTCGTGGTGCAAAATCCAAGAATTTTCTTTCCACAAATCTGGCCTTTTTCGTTGAATTTGCTCTCTTAAACGCCGCATAACGCTCAAATAATATTCTTTATTTACCGTTAGACCTTCCGGTAAGAATTCAGAGTGCACAACACCGCGATAGTCAAAGAAAACAGTCAACATGACTTTGACTTTTGATCGACTTTGGCGTGGTTTTTTCGGTTTCGGTTCAGTTGGAAGGCGCCACTCCGAAGCTGGTTGACTAGTTTGCATGTCAAACTCGTAAACCCACGTCTCGTCACCAGTAACAATGCGTTTCATGAATGTTGGGTCCGAACTGACTCGTTCTAGCATGTCCTCAGCGACTTTCATGCGATTGAGTTTTTGGAGAAAATTCAGATCTTTTGGGACTAGCCGAGCAGCAACATGTTTCATACCCAAATGATTAGTTACAATGGTACGGATCGACTCGTGAGATACAGAAAGTTCGGCGGCTATCTCTCTCAGAGTTGAATGGGGATTTTCAGTCACTATTTTCTTCACTTTTGCGATGTTAACTTCAGTTGCAGACGTTGAAGGCCTACCAGAGCGAGGCAAATCTTCCATCACATCTCGACCGCTTTTGAACGCTTTGAACCACTCATAAGCACGAGTTTTTGATAAAGTCGATTCACCGTAAGCCTTCTGTAACATTTTCAGTGACTCCGAACACGAAATTCCATTGGCGATGCAAAATTTAAGACAAACTCTTTGTTCGATATTTTTGTCCATTATGAAATTCGCAATACACACTATATATGATATTACTAAAACCAGCACTGTATTTAATATAAATAACAGATGCAACTCAAACTCCGCGCCAAAATGGAAAACAGTTGTGCCAATCTAACAACTACAAAAAAAACAAAAATTTTAATTTGGAACCATTTACAAATCATCCATTCCCGATACTTTTTTGACTGAATGTATATTAAGATAGCAAAGCTAAGTTTTCCCATTACTTCCCCTCATTTCTCACTTTAAAAAAAATAGCCTATATCCGTCTTCAGGGTCTCAACTATATGGTACCAAAACTCATCAAAATCGGTTTAGCTACTCATTTTCGCTTTTATAATATTAGTAAGGATTTATGAAGTATGTTTGGATGCATTGGGTATGGTGGTTTCGAACAACAAGTATGTACAAAGGACATTGATCGAAAGATTTATTTATTTGCTGTAGATATTTTCAGCATGTGTTGTCCCAATTAAGAGGCACTTGTTGTCGTTTCCAATCCTTTCTATCAAGTGTGGGAAAATTCTGCTTGTAGATGATTTATTTCTTTATTTGGAGATATATAAAAGTTAATCGATATCCTCATCATACCCACGACTTACATTTCGCGCGGGTACACGGGGCTGGTGCCCGCTGTCAAACCATCCCTGTCGCATGATTAAGTGCTATATCAGTATTTGCCCTGTGACTATCAAATGAGGCGTTCAGACCCGCAACTCGCACGAGGAAACACTTTCGGCGTCGGATTTTGTATTAAAGCAATATAGTCCCTTACTTAGTGACCCCCACCCGTTCCTTGCTAGAGCCAGCCCGCGTTGCTGAGCCAGTAAGTTCGAATCACTCCCCAAATAATATCACTCAGATCCAGCCTGTCCCTTGCTGTTCTCCCCCAGCGAAGCCCTAAGCCGAGGCTCGTACCCCACAGGGGGTGCCCTTAGCGTGTAGTCGCTTAGTTTGTAAGTTTTTTGCCCTGGCTGGAGGCCTTAATTTTAAGGCATCCACAGGAATCGCCCGGTTAAGCAGACGACAACCTCTTAGGTTGAACTGCGAATTGCCATCCTGAGAAAAAATATTCAGTGATATTTTTCAACACATAACATGCACCTGTGCGTGTTTTTGCATTTATGTCTGTGCCCTATTTATTTCGGCAGTTTAGGGAATTCAATAAATAAAAAAATAAACATATATCGATAATAGGTCAATATATTTATATTTTGTATATTTTACAATGCATAATACAATATTTCTTTTACATTATATCTATTTGTTTGTTTTCATAACAAATACAATTTACTTACTCCTAAGTAAATATAGGAACTATAACTATTTACATAGATTTATATCTTAAAACAAACGTTTTAGGCTCCTATGCATAAAATAATATATTATGTAATGACTTGCCAGTGTAAATGATAGCGACTTAACAAAAACCTTAGTGCAATCAACGCCGTTGATCAATAGAAGCAAGCAACTAATTAGTATCAATTAAATTTTACAATTTTTTTAAACTTTTTTTGCTGTGCCCTACAAGGTCCATAATTGTACCTTGGCTTTAAACCCATTGTAAGATCTTCATACATTATGGCATGCAAATAAAGATATGAATATGAAACTAAAAACAATCATCAAACCACTTCAAAGACAAACAAAACAAAACAAAGACTAGGCAGATGCCTAGTCTTTTTCCCCACGATCCCAGGGTCGGCTTCCAGTCTTACCGGATTCAACTAAAAGAATTTTACATGGATTTTTAGCTTATCTGACCTCCACAATTTATTTTAACAATTCGGTAATATAATACTCCTTGATAAGAGTGGTTGTCAAACTTTCAAGTCACTGACTACCTGTAACGACTGCTTAAGGTGCTGCCCATCCATGGACCAAGATCAACTTAAACGGCAGATTTTATTTGGTCATAAGCTCCTTATGAAACTGACAACTCTAATGCTATACAAATAAATGTCACAGCATTTATAAAGTAACGCAAAGAAATGCCAGAACTAAATTTAGTTAGTTTTCCTCCGGACTTGCATTGTTATCTTTATTTTAATAGCAATAAGGTTGTTATTACTTTGCTTACACTGACAATCGCCAATCTATACCAGTATTATAATAAGAAAAGATTAAGAAGACATGAGCAGGGCAGCAACTAAAGATGCGGGTGAAACCGCGCAGGAAAGCTAGTCTGTCATAATTTAAATCTTTTATTTTTTTCACTGCTGCTGTGAGTCATTGAAACCCCCACAAAAGGACAAAAATTATGCATGAAAGCCATAAACAATATTTCCCGCCATAAAAGTCAATCAGATCAACATATGTGGCATCTATCAGATCATTCTGCAATCTCTAGTTTACATTATTATAATATTCCATTTCATAATGATCTTTCGTCAATAATGCTTAATATACTTTAAATTATATAAAATATAGTTATGGAAATAGCGACGCATTTACAAAAACATTTTTTTTTCATAGGTCATTTTAACGATATTTTTGTTAACCTTAAACATTTAGCTTTTTACAGTGATATGCTTGTATGTCTTAAAGCTTGTCACTAAACTATATTTTCTTGATACTTTATAATTTTTTGACGAGCACAAATTACTTGTATCAACATTCCATTTGGTATATTAAATTCATATAGTACTTAAAACAGACTTATAGTAACGTAATTTTCACAATAAGTTTAGGTGTATTTTTTACATTTAATAGGTCTACTGTTGACCTCAATCTTGACAGCGATGGAGTCGAGGATGGAACGAGCTAATTTAAAAAAAAAAACCTAGTAACTAGCTATTTTAGTAACTTTGTGTGCACTAAAAAAAAACTAATTTTGGCACTTAAATAATTTTTGGGAACTATGCGGTTCTGAAATTACAGCTTGACCAATAGTCCATTGAAATGTTACATTTTTAGGCCTTACCCTGCGATTTTTAGAGGACGCAATTTTATTTTTTTGATGTGTAGGGGGGTCAGTGTAAAGCTAAAACCACAAACAGGTCACATGCACAAAGGGGTCGCAACCCTTGTCCTACGGCCGCCATCTTGAAAATAGGAGTTGAAATGGTTTTTACATTATATCTCTTAACCTATTTGTCTAAATAAAGCGTTTCGTTTATAGATATAGAACAGGATTTACTTGTTTCCAAAACTTTATAGACCTCGCGCAAAATGGCGTGGTCGGGACTAATGCTTTTGGCCTAATTAGGAAAAAAGATTGTCGCGTGACTGGACGTCGGACTAGTTTTGTTCAAGATAGCGGCCGGGCATAGTTAGTCGTTCTAGTGGTAGATATGTGCGCGAGGTTCTTTAATAAAATAGAAATTATAGCTGTGCAACGCTTTATTGGCGCGTGGTTAAAATCGGAACTAATTCTGTCATTCGCAATTTACAAATTTTCACCAACAGTGCTCTTTGGCAATATTGGTATTTATATTTTCTAAGGAGTTTATTAATAACACTTACACGTAATTTCATTACAAGCCGTCGTTATACAAACGTCGAAAGACCCACATACAGTATAACCACTTTGTGTGCAGTTTATGGTAGCGCTGTTGGTCAAGCAAAAATGCAGCGATAACTGTCAAACTTAGTACATTTATTTTAGTTCTGTTTTCACGCTCGCACAGATAACTCAGTTGAAGTTTTCAATACACATGTCATAACCTGTCAATAAAGTGTTGCCAATAAATAAAATTTAATTTTTCTATATTTTTTTTGCCAAGCAACACAAATGAAACGATCATTAGCTCCAGTCGTCAGTATGAACGCTGCCGTTACCGTTAGCAATACCGTTCCCGTTCAGTTTCCCGTTGACGGCTTTCCCATTGACGGGCAGGTCCCCGCCCCCCGCGCCCCCCGCGCCCCCCGGGCGGTAGGTGTAGAACACAGTGCAGAAGGCGGGGTCGTCGCGCGGCAGGCGCACGCGCACGTGGCGCGCCGCCAGCCACGCGGCGCCGCGCGCGCTCGACACGCGCAGGCGCACCAGCTCCAGCTCCGTCTGCACCTGCGGGGGGGAGGGGGTTATTACGATAAATAAACAATAACTCATTCAAACAACCCGCAACCCCGGCAGGCAGTGGCCCTGGCCCTACTGACATCTTCTTGATCCCCCCGGCATGTCGTCAGTCGTCACGTCAACGGACGGTCGGTGAGCTACCCATTCCTTACTGTCCACAGACCGGGTCTACGGTGAACGAGAGTCGTCTCGCGGTGCCCGACCTCCGGAGCGTCTCCCGCGGCGGCTGGGTTGGTTTGAGGTTCTCTCCCTCAAACGCCCGTCTACCTCCTTCACTAGCATAACTGCTTCGCAGGAGGTGACCGCTTCCCATTCCCTCTCTCTCCGGACAATGGACTGAACCAGGGCCGGACGCGAAAGATCGCCACCACCGATTTGGTATACCCCTTAGTCGAAGATTTACAGACTAGATGAGTTCATAAAACCAACCTTCCTTTCCCTCAACTGTTTCAGCACACCAGGCTTCAATATATCCCAGCTCTTCCATACGGATCCCACGCATACAACTCGCAGTCGCGGCGCGTCGCAGCGTATCGCGAGCGCAGCCGCGTGCGACGCTAGTGTGGCGCCCGCCTCAGCGAATAAGTGTCGGGAGAGCTCGTCGCCTTTGTAGGCGAGAGATGACAGCTTTGCAGTCACTCCTGTGGACAAATTGTTGTATAAAGTAGATATATACAGTATGTTAGTTTAAACGAGGGACATATTCAAACCCACAATAGTGCATACTTACATGATACTAATAAAAATATGAACAAAAAAAAAACACTAATAAATAAAAGACAGAACCATACCAAAAATTTCGCATAAGTCTCGCAACGTCTATATACCCTTGCGCTAGCGATTTAATACTATCGCAGAACATGTGTGCATGTCAATGACCTTTAGGTATAATCCATTTTCCCTTCATACTTTAAACCTGGCTTAGAACGCCTTTTCGGTAGAATCGGCGCGTAGGTATTTTGCCGCGTGATTTACTTCACTGTTTACAAGTTTACTTCTCTCGCACTCAGTGTTCATGAATAATGTATTTTATTGGACAATTACGTCAGAAATTAAGGTTATAGGTTTTTTACATATTTGGGACGAGAATCGAATACTGAATACCTCAATAAGTCCCTCGTTTAACCTAACACTCTGTATATTTATAACTAAGTGAGGGTCTAAAAGGACGTCTTATCATATGAAGTTCAAACAAGGAACAAAGAGAGGGGATCAGAAAAATCACGATCATAGACAATCATGTTGGGGGAGCGGGGGAGGATATGTACCTAGTGACAATTATCGTGTAGATTTTCGTGCAAAAAGTGACGTAGATTTCAAATATTTAACAGCCGCTTGGGTCGATATTTAGTTAAAGCCAGCTCACCTAGGTTGGTCCGTGGATGGGTGACCAGTGACCACCCATTAAATACAGCGTTACCTCCGTGCCTCTGAAAGCACGCTAAGCCGTTGGTCCCGGCTGTCATTTGTAGATTTTTAACAGTCGTTACAGGCAATCAGTGGCCTGAAAGTCTAAAAAACCAGTCTTACACATAAGCAGTCGCTCCGTGTACAATACTGGTATTCAGCTGCATTCGGTTAGACTGGAAGCCAACTCCAAAATAGTTGGAAAAAGAAAAAAAAATGGACTTACCTGCAAACATGGACTTGTCAAAGTGCTTATAAGCATGTGGGAGAAGATCAGCCCTGGTATCAGCATTAAAATGTTCTCTTATAACCTCCCACACCCTGTCTGTTGGGTAAGGTGAGGGTTGCAAGCCGTCTACATCATCGAATACCGTCTTCACTGCTTTATGGGCGATCCAGTATGCTGGAACAAAGTTACGTGGATACGTTAATATAAATTAAATGATTTTTTAAATGACAAGAATGACTTTATTAAAACTTTTAAATGATTAAAACCTAGTGGCGACATAATAAAATGTATTAATTAATTATTAAATTGAATTGTGAAATTGACTAGAACTGCGACCCGCAGTTTCACTTGTATATACCGGAATAAAAAACAGCCTATGTGTGAATCCAGGGTATGATATCCAGCTGCAGTAGTGCCTGGCGGGGTTTCGAAATGTTCGAAAGAATCCACATTAAGGGCATAAGAAGGAACATGGGTGGGTTTTAGTCTGACACTCCTCCTGCTCCACCCAGAGCGTAGGAAGTTATTTGTTGGTAACCCATCCGCAAAAAAAGGATATAAGCTATCTCTATCTCTCTCTTTCTATATATTAAATTTTATCCAAATCCGTTAAGGCATATGGACGTGAAGAAGTAGCAAACATACACACACACATGCAGACTTTCGCCTTTATATATATTGTGATTGTAGGTCACTGACCAATAACCCATGGGCTAAAAATGCCGTTGCCGTGGTAACCATTATCCCCAACATCAGTTAAAATTGCCTGGGTCGTTAACTACCTCATTTGGCCATTTTCATTTCCCAAGTTGTAGTATAATAATCCTACAAGAGTCAACACCAGAAAAAGTATTTTTTTTTGGATTCCGTTAATCAAAAGGAACGAAGGAACACTTATAGGATCAGTTTTTGTCCGTCCGTCTGTCTGTCAAGACCTTTTATCTCAGGAACGCGTGGGCGTATCGCGTTGAAATTAAAACCATATACTTTAGTCCTTTTATAATAAAAAGTACCAAAATATATAAAATTTATCATTCTTTCCTTTTTTCTAAGAATTTCTCCTGTATCGTGGGTGCATTTACAAACATTTAAACTCACACACAAACAGCCAGACCCGGAACAACTATCTACCTAAGTTATACAGATTTTTGTCCCGTGCGGGAATCGCACAGGTTGCACGTGGCGCAGCAGTCAATCGCTCAGCCACTGCGCCAACCATGCCGTCGTCGACTTGATTAACACAAAGAATAGTTGTACATACCACCGCCTTCGTCTCCCAGCAGATATCCCCAACCGCCGCAGCCATGTTGTTCTCCATCAGCGGTCCTCAGAAGAGCGTTGGAACCGGTACCTGAAAACAATGAACATAGAATTATAACGTAGTACTATTATTTTTATTCTGTGCTATAACTAAAGGACTTTTACGAAGTAGAGTTACGACCTTACGACGCCTTACCAGTCAATACAACAAGATGTTTGTGGACATCGACTTCTTCTCTATCACTGCTCAAAAATTTAGATGTGTTATCCGTAATAAAAACCTAGATTGTAATACCTAGTTAATTTAATAATTTATTATATAGTTTATTAGTTCTCTTTCTCTGTCTCTTGCATGCCTGTCTATGTTTAAGTTTACCTTTACTACTTCTGTTTTAAGAGCTTAGAATAGCGCATTTATAATTTCTAATATATGTTGTGGAAAATGTCGTAGGTTATAAATTTATAACTATTGTATATTTATAACTTATAAGATTCATGTATAACTGTTTATTTTCCCAAATAAATAAAATAAAATAAAAATAGAGTTTGCGAATTTTCTAGAATTCTACAATAGAATACTTTCTAGGGTCAAATTAATTACATTATATTTAGTCCGTCTTTTAGATTACTCAAAAATAAGGGACACGTACTGTTTTATTTGTAAATTAGACCAAAAATGACAAAGATATAGCCCATTAAAGTTACGTGTGACGTCACTTGTTGCGAAAAAAATTCACGCGTTGCATAACATTAATCCTGGCTGAACGTCTTCGGGAGATTTTCGGCCAAGGTTGAATATGATAGCCACATGAGACTCGCGCACATTCAAACTCTCGACAACCACCCTAGAAAACTATCAAATACAGTCGCTGTAGCCGATATTGGCTAGATGGCATCATCTTCACTAACAAGACATAAAATCCTTACTATTTTAATTTTAATTAATATTTAATATTTTTTAATATTATAAAAGCGAAAATGAGTTTGTTTGTTTGTTTGTTACCTCTTCACGCTTTAATGGCTAAACCGATTTTGATGAATTTTGGTACAGAGATAGTTGGGAACCAGGAGACGGATATAGGCTAATATTTATTTAAAAAAAAGTGGTATATGAGGGAGAACGAGGGAAGAAAAGGGAAAACTTAGCGTTGCTATTACAAATCAATCAGGCGCAAGAGCAAAAACTGCAGGTCTGCTTGGTGTGTTATACTGAATTAAACGCGAGCGAAGCTGCGGGTGAAAGCTAGTAACAAATACAACCGAAATTAGCCGATCAATTAACAGTACATTCCAGTACATTTTTGCCAACCACAATATAAGTCTGCGCTTATCGCATAACCGTATTCTACAATGTTCCTCTCACCGCACAGACTTCATTCACCGATCATTCTTCGTCCAGTCTATTTCTTTATGGAATGCGCTTCCCCAGGAAATCAGGATGGCAATCAACCGTTTATCTTTTAAAATGAAAGCTCGCGAGTACATTCGTAAAAAGTCAGCAGTATCATCACGTCGGTATTTATTTTAATATATCCGTGTACCTAGATTTTGATATAATATCATCATCATTTTCCTGTCCTTGTCCCATTTTATTTGGGGTCGGCGCAACAGTTTTCCTTCTTCCATTCTCCCATGTTCCATTTTGCTCCTTTATCTTTCATATCATGCCTTACACAATTCATCCATCTTTTCTTTGGCTTTCCATCGATCAACATTCAGATCCATCACTCTTAATAGTCACATGTGCTTCATCCCTCCTCATTACACGTCCATACTAACACAAACGACTCCCTTTCAATTGTTCTGTAACAGGCGCAACTATTCAAACTTCCTCTAATATACTAATTTCTTCCCAAGAATACCGTACCAATAACTAACATTAAAACCACTTCAAAATTGCATTGAGCCAACATATTGTGTTGCTATTTAAATCATAAACACACCTAATCAATCCCTTATCATAAACTCGGGTTAGTTTTACAATTCGTGCTTGTAAAAAAGCTTATAGGCACTTCGCGAGTTTTTATCAGGCTGTTTAATTGTTTGTGCTAAGTTGGGACAAAACAAAAACAACATCATGCTAGTCTGAGTTCCATGTTCTTTGATGGCGAGCCTAACAAGCGGGCACAAATCAAGGCTCTGAGGATTGAGAAATACTTGATGGAAAAAACATTTACAAGAAGAAAAATAAATTTTCTTCATCAAATCAATCAAACAAAAGTCACCGACTTCAGGAAGAAAATTTATATACCGTCTAAACGAGTTTTTTTTTGGAAGTCAGTTTTTTTACTAAACACTTTTTCATTTCAGCCTTTTCGTTATAGTATGAAGGTTAATCACACAAATCCTTATGGAGTATTAATTCCATTGCTACTAAAAGCATATGTTCATATGCATTGGCAGAAAAAATATGTATGTAATAGCTGGCGCCCGCGGCCTCGCCCGCGTGTTGATCGAAACAAAAGTATCCTATGTGTTACTCCAGACTATAATGTAACTCTGTGCCAAATTTCATCAAGATCTTTTCAGCCATTTTGACGTGAAAGAGTAACAAACATCATATTTCAGTTGAAAAAAAAAGTTAGTCCAGTTTGCATATTGCGCACTAGAGTGGCGAAAACACTGCCAATAAGCAAGTTTTTAATATTAATAACAACTGTATATTAACCCTTGTGTACTTCATAGGAACATGCAAAACTATATACTTAAAATTGTGTATAAATGGTTCTGTCTGAAGTCCAGACAAAACTATTTTTAAACAATTAGTAAGAGTGTATTTTCTGCAGAGTCCAGACTCTGAATTCTGCAGAAAATACACTCAGAGAGTACCTATTGCATGTCGTCACAAGACGGACGGACGGAGAGCTAAATCCCGACCCTAGAGCGTACAAAGCCGCAGGTAGCACACACAGCTAGCACTTCATAATTCCATACCAATATAAAACCCTGACTGTTCATCTGCCCGCCTTGACGATTAAACGCATGTCGATGTATGGTATAGTTACTGTTCGAATATGACATAGGTTGGGGATAGTTTTTATACCGCGCTGGGTGGGAATTATCCCAACACGGAAAGCTGGTGGCATAAGCGAGTATTTTAATAAAAATACAAGGTTAATCAGTACAATACAGTGGGCGTGTCTGATAAACGAGTTAACGAACCCACAGAGTAAACGGATAAATTGAATAAGTAATTATAATATGTGTTTTAGAACAAAAGGAATAAGTACTCGTGTTAGATAGTCTGCGTTCTGCAGGAATTTATGTTTTCATCAATTTCTCCTGTATCGTGGGTGCGTTTAAAAACATTTAAAGATAAATATCACAAACAGTGACCCGGAACAACTATCTGTAGGCCATACAAATATTTGTGCAAGCGGGGATCGAACCCGTGAAACGCAGCGCAGCAGTCGATCGCTCAGGCTATGCGCCACCCGTGCCATGTCGCTCTGGGCCAAGCAGGGGGGGGGGGGGGGCAGTGGGAGAGTTTAACTAACTCAAACCCATGTTCCTTCTTCTATCCTTTGTGTTCCGCGGCTGCGTTATTTCTTTCGAACAACCCGCAACCCCGGAATATCCCCATCTGACAATGTTATGACAAACAGAAGTAGGTCGCGATAAAATAGGACGTTCAACGAGGTTATCTAGCGGATAACCTCTGTCCTTCACGCTTAACGTTACTGTCAACAACGTCGATTACTGGCACGTATTGTGGGGAGTTACCCGTGTCCGTCTTTTCACTTTAAATCATTATGTAGGAAGATAATATCTACGTGTGGGCGTCTGCCTCTGAACTGTTAATTATTAAATTTCAATCTTTTGTTTTCGAAAACGTCAAATAAAAACGACTTCTAAAAAAGACTAAAAAGTGAAAAAAGCACCTGTAGCAGAATTAGAAATTTCGCCCAATTTCGAGCAACATGCTCAAAATTCAGCTCTAAACAAATGGTAGAGCTGATATTAATGTGAGCATGACACGACAGATCTTGATAACGATAGATTGCCGGCCTTATATTAGTACTAATTTACCACCAGCATATAATTTCCAGAACTGGAGCGCGTAGCTAAATAATAGCAGCTGCTCGGGACGATTTTAAGGTTAAGCCGCGCTTGCCTCGGTTGGTCTGTGGATGTGGACCACCCTTTACAAACCGAGTTTCCTCTGTACCTCGGAAAATACGTTAAGCTGTTGGTCCCGGCTGTCATTTGTAGATCTTTGACAGTCATTACAGGCAGTCAGTATCCCGAAAGTCTGACAACCAGTCTTAACAAGGGGTATCGTATTACCCAGTACTAACTGAGTTGTTGAGGTCAGATGTTCAGCTAAATCTGGTTAAACTGGAAACCGACCCCAACAAAGTCGGGAAAAGGCTAAGCAGATGATGATGATAATAACTTCCAGAACATACCTAATTGTGTTTTTAATATCAACATTATAATAAACATGAATAAAGCCGATGAGAATTAATCAAACTCGGCTTATTGCGTAGGAAGGTAATTTGCTAGGCGGTGGGTAGATGTGATGAATGTAGGTGTTAAAACATTAATCTATGATTTGCTGGCAAGTGGAAGCATGGTTGTGAAGCAATTGACAGAATAGTTGTGTGGTAATCAGGTAGCAGGCAGTAAATTCGACTCAAATAAGGATATTATTAATCGCTAATACAATAGATCTACGTCAATTCTCATTATTTATGCTAAGCTCAAGGTGGTATAATGTACCCGCCCTTGAATTTGTTTAATTTCTTCTCGTTAAATGTCTTTTAATACTGACCGGTATTTGCAAGGTTCTTTTAATTTAAATACGAAATAATATCTGAGTGATTTTTCTGAGTTCAGACGGAACTATTTTTACACGATTTCAATTAGTTTTGCAGCTTCCTATCATACAAGAGTTACAAGTTATATGCAGTAGTTATTAATATTAACAATTTATTTGTTGGCAGTTTTTTTTCGCAATATTTCTTTTTTTATATAAAACGTTACCCCACACTAGGAATTTCTCCTGTATCGTGAGTGCGTTTACAAAAATTTAAAAGCTCAATACACATGTTTGTGTATGTGCTTTATGTGCCAGACCCGGAACATATTAGTATCTACTTATAGGCCATACAAATATTTGTTCCGTGCGGGGCTCGAACCTACGACACGCAGCGCGTGTTTGAAGTCGATCACTAGTCACTGCAACCACCGTGTTGTCAATATGAAAACCAAACAAACTTTTTTCAACTGAAATAACTTAAACTTTTTAAATGCACTAGACCAGTATGTTCAGGTTAATGTTTGGTTGTGCATAAAAATATTATTATTATACCCAACCACTTGAATTTTGCCGTCTACCCTAGCGCTTCCAGCTTAATTGAGTCACTCTATCTACTAATAACTATAACCACACATTCATATTAGAACGTGGAAATGAAAATAATCAGCAACTCAACAAATCGATACCAGGTTAAATTTGAGTATTTCAATTGCCATTTAGGTGACGTCTGATAGGGGAGAATGGAAGAAGAAAACGTGTTGCGCCGAGCCCAAATAGAATGGGACAAGGGTAGGAAAATGATGATGAATTGCCACTTAGATACTCAGTACTCCAGAGACTGGAAAGCCGTGAAAGATATTTTGAGTGCCTCCAGCAAGCCCCGCCAATTTCAAGATGGGAAATCATCAAATAACTACTCTGGGCGGAGCGGGGGAGAGTGTCAGACTTGTACTGAATAAAACCAACCCATATTCCTTCTTTTTCCCTTTATGTTCCGGGGACGCGGTATCTCTTTCAAACAAACCGCAACCCTGGCAGGCGGTGGTCTTGGCAGGCCCCATCTCTAAACAGACTTCGAACCTAAATCGGTCGTGGCAAAGGCAATATTTACAGATGATGGTTCATTGACGGCTCAGATCTTAACTGCGTATTCAGCGTCTCTCCACAGATAATGGTCCATCTTCCATCTTGCATCGCATGCCCAAACGCCTGCGCATTTGATGATCTAAGTGGTGCATCTGTCAGCGCAGAACACGTGGCTAAGTTTTGGGGACACGTTTGAACTTTTTGTAGACGAATTGCAACGCATACGCAAATTGGACTCAATTATTTTGACATTACAAACAATTGAATGTCATCTTGAACCTCGAAATGATCTCACGATTTCTTTTCGTGTCATCGTTAAAGTAGAACAGCGATTCAATCAAAATTCTACATATATTGCAACCAAGTGGTGATTGAGAATGATTTCTTTCGATTCATGAATATAAATTAGTAAATTGACATCTCGTGACCGAAGATTTCTGCGATGCATCGATTAAAATTGAGGTACGGTCTGCATAAAATTCAACTGGAAGGTTTTCGCATTATGACTTGGGGACTCAGGACGCGGAGTAACTATTTATTCCAATTTGTCCATTTTTAGCAACGTCTAGAATTTATCCGGACTTGACCTTTGTTGGGACTGATAGTTTTTTTTTGGGATTTTATTTTAAAGTAATTAACAAAAGTTAAATTTGGAATTTAGAAGCAAATATCTCATCAAAAATTTACTTGAGGAAAGAAGTATTTAAGAAACCTCTAAGATTTTTTATCCATAAACACCCAACAGTTTAAAGATATTTTTTTGTTTGTTTTTTTTTTTTAATTTCGCTTCACATTTTGTATAGGTATCGGTTCATAGAAGGCATCTACTCTCCAAATTTCAACTATATGGTGACAGTATCGGAGTAAAATTACGGTGACATACGAACAGACAGACAGATGGACAAGGCAATTCTACGGGGGGAACCCTTTTGCCATTTGACAACGGAATCTTAAACAGAAAATCAGTACTGCAAGTGTGCGGTTTTTTTGTTGTAAACTATATCTGTAGTTAAACTAAGTACTAGAACTTCATAATGCACATCTTCCGCAGTTTTATCGTTTATTTATTATAATAATCTAAAAAACCTATAACAGGTTATTCTGTTACGGGGCTTAAAAAATAAGAAGAATGATTCACAATCAAAAAAATTTACATAAAAAGTTGTAAGTAATATATTTAATTTTTTATGTATTTTTTGTAACTAGTTAAAACTTGTTCTAAATTATTTTTATCAATAGTTCCGCCAGCAAAAAAATCTGCAGTAAGCGTGGTTTCAAATATTTAAATTTTAAAGTAAAACTTTTATTACATCGTCTCAAACTTTTTCGTCTGTGTGTTGCATGTCGCGTGACGGTCGGCCGCGGAGTAAGGACGCCTAAAATGTCTATAATGTGAAAAAACGTTTCACTTTTACGGTGGTTTCATAAAACCACACAATCCTCGTTTTAGTGTTTTTTTTTAATTCTTGATCCGTATGAACACGGCATTAGATTCTGATATTACAAGCAAGTCACTAGAGCGATCACTAGTTTAAATTATTAGTGTCACGGTCTAAACGAGCTTCCTGATGTAACGGCATTTTTTATTAAGTAATCGCTTACTGGACTTTGCAAAGCAAATATAAATTCTCTTTAAGCACGTATTTGACTGATGAAAAAAAACACGCCTTATTTAAAATACTATCTTCTGTGCGCGTTGATAAAAAATATACACATGCTCATGGTTAGTAAAAAAAGTCAGTTATTTATTTGTTAAACATACATATTTTGTTAAAATTTTATAAATAAATAAATGTAGGTAGGGAAACACCTGTATGTCCACTCTTAGTTAGTTTTACAGTAATCATTGTTGTGTACCAATATTAAAGGTAAGTAAGGAAATAAAAAGAATTAAAAGTAAATAAGGCAATCACCACATACTTTGAGCCATACATTACACGGTAGAGTTTCAAGCCACGTTCGGAAAAGAAAACTGGGCGCATCACGCACCCTTGTGTGACGAACACAAATCAATTTGAGTTACTTCCAACCACATCCTAGGTATCAGTTTTTTTTTTATTTTCACATTGTGGTCACGGCGCGCGGCGGTTTCTTTACCAGCTGACAGCGATAGGATAGAATAGAATTTTATTTTGCATATATGGGTAATCCTTACTAATATTATAAAAGCGAAAGTGAGTTTGTTTGTTTGTTTGTTACCTCTTCACGCTTTAATGGCTAAACCGATTTTAATGAATTTTGGTACAGAGATAGTTGGGGGATATTTAAAAAAAAAGTGGGATGTGAGGGAGAAAGAGGGAAGAAAAGGAAAAACTTAGCGTTGCTATTACAAATCAATAAGGCGCAAGGGGAACTGTGTTACCCCGAATTTAACGCGAGCGAAGCCGCGGGCAAAAGCTAGTACCTATATAATTTACAACAGTTCTTATAATAAATCGAAGCTCTGCTACATTTTACAATTCAGTTGCATGCCGTACATTATTTTAAAACATGTCAATTTTCATAATTTAAAATGAATACATTGAATTTAAATTAAATATCAATAATCAATAAATTTTTTGTCCGTCAGGAATTCTGCGACGCTGTAGTTTTACGGATCAAAAAATTACGTAGCCTACTCTTAAACAACGCTATTAGATGAAGAATTTTTGATGCTCTTTTGTAGAAAGTACTTGGTAACGTTACGTTATTTAAGTTTATTAATTATAATTTATATATACCTGTGATGTTTACATTAACGTATTTGGTGGAATTTATATTTTAAATCAAGTAGAATTCTATTAATACCTTCAAGGTCCTTGACTTATTCACTCAAAACACGGGGAAGTTTTAGTATCAACGAAACGATGACGATAACATTTATCGTCAATTCGTCATCCAGCCATCGAGCCATCTGTTTTGCAACGCGTAGGTCCTTAACCTTTCATGATTTGACGCTAGTGTGCGCTAAGCAAGCATAGATGTTTAAAAATATTCACACTTTAGCGGTTGCGAATTTGCTTCAAAAAGCGTACTTACGTCGTCGCCTATACGTGCGACTTGATTTTATGTTGACTTTTCATACGGTTTCCTATATGTTTACAAATTAACTTCGTATAAATATGGCCGTATAATAAAAATTTAGCTAACGAAACTTAAAGCGAACTGTTACCAGCATACTTAGCTTATCAACAAACAGTATTGTTTATCAACAAACACAATATGTCTGATTATGTAGAACATAAATGCTTGAAAAAATAAACAGACACCATCTGTTTTACGCGAGTTGGCTTCTAGTTCTAATCTAATCGTACGCTCGAATGTTTAAAGTAAAAACATCAGGTTGATTAATCTGATGGTTTTTCTGTTGTCATTAATATGTATTTTTATTACATTTTGCCCGAGCGCATACATTACAATACAAATTCGTGATACTTCATTTTGTTACAGATCGTGTCATACGAAATGATGCATTGACATTATTTTTGAAATGGCCATCATCTGCCTAGCCTTTTCCAAACTATGTTGGGGTCGGCTTTCAGTCTTACCAGCATGCAACGGAATACCAGTATTTTATAAGCGGCTGTCTATCTGACGTCCATAACCCATTCAGTACTGGGAATAATAATACCGTTGGTAAGATAGTTCGTCGTCAGACTTTCGGGCCGGGACCGGGACTGTTAAAAGTCTACAATTGACAGCCGGAACCATCGGCTTAACGTACTTTCCGAGGCATGGAAGAAACTTGGCAATTGTGTTGGTCATCCATCCACGGACCAAATCGGGCAAGCGCGGCTTTACCTGAAGATCGTTATTATCTTTAGCCGCGAGCGTCTTGACATGGTATCCTTACTAATATTATAAAAGCGAAAGTGAGTTTATTACGTCTTCACGCCTAAACGGCAAAACCGATTTTGATGAATTTTGCTACAGAGATAGTTGAGACCCTGGCGACGGACATAGGCAATTTTTTTTTAAAGTGAGAAATGAGGGAGAAAGAGGGAAGAAAAGGGAAAACTTGCTTTGCTATAACAATTAAATAAGGCGCAAGGGCAAAAACTACTGATAGCAGGTACCTGCAAAAAGGGGAACTGTATAATCTCAAATTTAACGCGAGCGAAGCCGCGGGCAAAAGCCATTTATACTATATTATTTAAACAGTTCTTACACATCGCTCCGAACTGTACTTTTTATAGCAATTGATTCATAGTCTGTTTTGTACATCGCTCGAGAGTTCAATAGGAGTCAATTACTCTCATTCAAATAAGGAAAGGCTTGACCGTTAAATAAACTGTTATCTTTCGTTTACCTAGTTAGAATCATAACTAGTATACGAAAGATAACAGTTTGTTCGATTGCTTACTAATATATTTTCTCAGTGTTAAAATATGAATGCTACCTTGAACAGTAAAAGATACGATGGATGGACTGAATGTAAGATGATACGGCAAGAAAAGAGAGTAAGGAAGAAGAATACGTGCTGCGCCGACCCCAAATAAATTGAGATAAGGGCAGAAGAATGATGATGACCTTAGACAGTAACTAATGTTATGGGAACACGTCTGAAGCAATTAGTTTTGGAGTAGATGTCGTCAGTGTCCTCTTTTGCCGTCCTACTTCGAACCAACCACGCGGTTCACGACCCTGTCCCTTTTTCAGTCAGTATCAGTTGGTATCAGGATAACAGTGATATGCAAGATCTTTCACCCGAGAAACCTTTCACATGACAGGCTAAAACTCAGTCATAATCCAACATTGAAATCATCACCTAATTCCTATGATTCTCATGGAAAAATTTATCAACTTACCGGCAATCAGCACCATTCCCCCATTAGGAGCTCCAGTAAATAAAGATCCAGCAGTGTCCGAAGCCACATATATAGCCTTCGCAGCATCAGCATCCATTTCTTTTACTCGTGCAGCAAGCTCTGAGTTACTACTGTCCTGCTCGCACCCAGATAGAGTCAGCCCCTGAGGATTTGAAGGTCGAATTAATATCAGTTAATAGATCTGATTGAATGAATGAGCATAGGTTGAAGTAATTGATGAATGCATCTTCTGGAACGTAGTCTATTTTTTTTATAAGAATAAATAGAACGTGGGATAATAGTTACAAGTAGGTTATGGTTATTCCTGGTCGTATTACCTATTTATATTTGTGGTATAAGAAGATTGTCATTTGTGCCAATAAGCGGTCTTTTAAAGAGATCGCTGTTGAGAACGCACTATGGCTAACTAGCTAAGAGTCTACCTGATGGCCAATGATCACCACCATTTATGAACTTCATTAATACTGAATGCATCGCAGATTCTTTGCCATTCCATATATAAGCTGTAATGTGGCTATAACTACACTGGCACTTTCCTCCAGAACACCAGCAACATTGTGTTGTATGGTAGAAGAAATATACAGCAGTTGTGGTAAAAGAAACACCCACCTCAAACACGCCTGAGTAAGTACTATAACTTGCATCTTTCAGGAATTATTCAATTCAAATTTTAGAGTTGTGCAAGTGGCTACATAATGGGGGTCTGAAATGGCTGCTTTAGCAGCATCATAATAAGAAAATTAATTGCGCCCTCCGCATCCAGTATAATAACGCATTCAGGGCGGTTTTGGGGGTATCCCGAGCGTGTAGCGCATCAGGCATGTTCGCAGAAGCACGTACCGATTGCTTCCATGCCATGCGAAAGAATGCCGCATCTATGTTGCGAAGAGTGAGGGCTATCTCTCACTCTCACATCGCCAGTCCAGCGTTGGTGCTATCACCAATGCTGGACTGGCGATGTTTGCTGCGAGGGTAGACGGCTATATAATGAGGCATTGTAGTAGCCGACATGTGCCAGTACAAGAGCCCCGGAGAATTAGGAATCAGTATTAATATAGTGTTTTTATTTTATTTTTATTTAATATTTGTAGAATTATTATTTTTTTGAATTATTATATTTCGCTGAGTCCACGTCCCACATGTCGACAACCTCGCGAGCCAAGTCATGATTATTATTTATTATCATTAACTTCGTCTATGACCATTTTAAGAATGTTAACGTATTTGCTGAAGCGGCCATTATAGAACCCCTGGTCTAACAACATGAGTTTAAAGAAGTACTAGCAACAACAGTAACGTGCAATTTAACTTACCAAAGAATCCAAAGGTCTATCCCTAGGTATGTTCGCATCATCTTTAGCGTTATGCAGCATTTCAATGATCCGTTTGGAACATTCATCGATGCCTAACGTCCAGTGGTTGGTGCCGGGCCCCTTGGCTTTGCCCACCACTTTGCCTGTCTCGTCACATATGACGAGGTTGGAGTGGGTTGCTCCCCTGTAGAAGAAAAAAATATTGAGTTAGCATAAAATTAAATAAGAACGATAAAATGACGAGAAATGGGTTAAGAGAAATGACAGCTCATAGAGATTTGCCATCCGAAGAACATAGATGATGAACTGGTCATCATTATCAACTATCTACTTAAGCCCCGTTCCAATAAACAAAAACGAGTCGTTTTGCTTACGGATAGTAGGATTTTGACATAAGTCTCATAGAACTTATGTTAAAATACTACCATCCGTAAGCAAAACGAGTCGTTTTTGTTTATTGGAACGGGGCTTTAGCCGTACATTGCAGATCAAAGCCTCTCCAATTGCACTTAATGCCGGATTTCCGGCCATTCTTAACGACGTCGTTGTTTGTAACAGCTTATGTTTGGTGTCCCATGTCGTCAGGGTAGCAACGTTAGTCCTTACTAATATTATAAAAGCGAAAGTGAGTTTGTTTGTTTTTTACGTCTTCACGCCTAAATGGCAAAACCGATTTTGATGAATTTTGGTACAGAGATAGTTGGGACCCTGGAGACGGACATAGGCCAATTTTTAAGTGGGATATGAGGGAGAAGAGAGAGAAGAAAAGGGAAAATTTAGCTTTGCTATTACAATAAATAAGGCGCAAGAGCAAACATTACAGGTAGCAGATACCTGCAAATCAGGAATGTGTGTTACCTCGAATTTAACGCGAGCGAAGCCGCGGGCAACAGCTAGTAATTTATAATTTGCTAACGTATTTTGCAATGTGCAGGTCAGTGTCAGTGTGTATGTTATGTTATTGTTTAACGTAACATGATTCGCGACTGTAAACGAAACGTATGTATTTACAAAATTATATATATAATCATCAATACAACCATGAGCGCATTTAAATATTACTATAATATGACTGATTTATTAGGATTACGTGAACAGAAAGGTTTGTCTTATGAATATTTTAACCAACGCAATCAACATAATTGGCATTTCGCAGACTACCCCTTAAAATCACGTTATTACTGTAATCATTCTAAAGGTTTAAACAAAGACTACGTCTCCACCAATGTTATATGGGGGCGCGGCAGTGCCCACAGCCAAGTCGATCGCAATTTACATTTCATAACAGCAACGTCCGTCGTCATCTGCATTCAGCAAAGAACAGGTATTCATAATATACCTACCTACTGATTTTGACGTTGAACAACATACATTATTAGTTTTTCATAGAATGAAAAACAAACTGAAGTGTTTTTCCTAAGAGAGATAGTACACGATAAACAGTATTAATATAGCATCTCTACGTGTGTTTACGACGGTTATTTTTAGGGTTCCGTGCCTCAAAAGGAATAACTGGAACCCTCATAGTATCACTTAGTTGGTCGTCTGTCTGTCTATAAGGACCCTTTATCTCGGAAACTCGTGAAAGAATCGAGTTGAAATTAAAACCATGTAAGTACTAAAATCTGTGTTCCTTGGAACTGCGAAAAAACTCTTCTTCTCTAAGTCTACACAGTCAAAAGATATAGCCGTTTATGTCGCTAGTTTGTCCGGAACCCTCGAACCGCGAATCTGACTCGCACTTGGCTGGTTTTTTTTGTAATTAAATGACGTTAAAAGTAGTAGGTTCCGCTCAAAACAAAAATCGTGTTGGTTATAGCAATTGTAGGCGCTACTACACGAACATTATAATCGTCGCATGACAGAAACGGTTAACGTTTTTGGGGTAAGTATAGATAGAAGTCACGGTCATGAATTACGTCGTTATAATGACAGATGCTATTTTTAACGCTTGATTAACCAACCCATTTAGCGTGTAGGTACTCGCCAACGGGTTGTAATGGCCCTTCACGCACGAACGACTAAAAACTTGTTTGGTTAAATTCCGGTGCAAGATGTTTTTTTTTGTTTTGACGACTTTTAATTCAAATATGTACACAGTATCCTTATTTCTATCAACACGGTAGATAACTACTTATCCGATTGTTTATATAATAAACTAGCCTCCGCCCACGACTTCATCCGCGTGGCATAGTTATTTTGGGCTATCGCTAACTTTAACCCGCGTGATGATCGAAAAAAATATATCTTTCTCTCCCTCTTACTCCTCCTTTTCTCACTTTTTTAGCCTATGTCCGTCTCCAGGGTTCCAACTATCTCTGTACCAAAATTCATCTAAATCGGTTTAGCCATTAAGGCGTGAAGACGTAACAGACAAACAAACTCACTTTCGCTTTTATAATATAAGTAAGGATTATTATTACCTGCATGCATTTTCCACATACCAGCATTATGTAATACATACACAACAAGTACCTAATAGTATGTGCAATGCGAATATTATATGCAAATATGTGCAAAAATATGCATAAGTCTGTCGTTTCGGAATGTATTGCTGTGAGCTGTGGTATTACCATTGCCAAGGGCGGAGGGACAATGGCCGGTTGTGTTATCTGTAATTAGTTAATTACGTCGTATCGTAAACATAGTGCATATGGTTTAAGAAGTTTTAGTTCGAGTAATAAAAGTCGGAATCGCACATAAAGAGCTCCGTAAGTTGTTGCTGCAGTTTGACAAAAAAGTCTCACATATCTAAAAAATTCAAAACTTTTTTTCGCTGAAAGTTTTTTATGCGTTCTAAAAACCTATTTTTTTTTTATTTCGTCTCACAGGGCCACATTTTTTTCCTTCAACAGTTGTTTTAAGAAAAGTGTTTGAGGAAATTTGATATAATTTTAAAGAGCTGTGAACCCCTTATAGTGAATACATTTAAAAATATTTTTTTAACGTTTTGTAAGAATGGTAATCGTTATGGAAGGTCACCCAAATTTTTTTTCATTATAGAAATAATGAAAAAAAAGGGGTAATAAAAATAAAAACGCTACACAAATATTATGAGAACATAATATTTGTGTAGCGGTTTACAGAAGACACCTACACTCTTCTTTCCGTTCGTTCGACTACGGAGTCCTAGAAAGTGAGAACCTCAAACCAACCCAGCCGCCGCGGGAGACGCCCCGGACGTCGGGCACCGCGAGACGATCCCGGCCACCGTAGATGCGGGCCTGTGGACGGTGGGCAATGGGTATAAGCTCACCGTCCATCCGTCTATTGACGACAGGCCGTGTCGACGGCGCGTTAGTGTTCCACTCGCGCCTCAAAAAGATGTCAGCAAAGCAGAGGGGCCTGCCAGGGCCTCCGCCTGCCAGGGTTGCGGGTTGTTCGAAAGAGATATCGCGGCCCCTGACCTCCACAACCCAGTTAGTACTTGGTAATACGATACCCCTTGGTAAGACTGGTTGTCAGACTTTCGGTACACTGACTACCTGTAACGACTGTCAAAGTTCTACAAATGACAGCCGGGACACGGCTTAGCGTGCTTTCCGAGGCACGGAGGAAACTCGGTATGTAACGGGTGCTCACCCATCCACAGACCAACCTAGGCAAGCGCGGCTTAACCTAAAGATTGACCCGAGCGGCTGTTGTCCAAGTGGACCGATTTTCAAAATTATTTTTTAGTTTGTTTATCACATTGCTACAGAAAATATACACTTAGCTTTTTACTTGATAGATAGCAAATGTTGTCTTATCTAATCGTTGTCATTATTTGTCAAATAAAACATTATTTTTACAATCATATCTTTTTGACAAGCTGATAGGAGATAAAATAATTCAGTACTTGCTAAAACGGCCAAGTTCAAGTAAACTCAGTGTTATCAATACTTTAGCAAAGACAAGGTTTAAACTTTAATCACTAAGTATAAGTGATACCATAAGGTAGCTTAAAGTGCTGACCTGAATACGTTTCAGGGATTTCCCTGTTTCAGTATTTGTCTGACCAAACGTGGTAGAAATTGAGATGACGGATTGATGAAGGCGTCTAAACACAGACGAAGGATCATCTTGTGCCTAGCCCTTTCTCAATTATATTGGGGTACTTTAAAAAAAAATTGGTTGTTTGTAAAGTAGGTTTACGATCGAGATGTTTACGTGATAACGTCTTATTGATGATATAAGTTATCACCAGTAGTGACATCTAAAATGAAATTAAGTACTAATTTAAAGTTTTTTTTTCGAGCCAAGTAACAGATGGCGCTACCATCTTTATGAAATGTCGCTTGTGAGGTTTTGGTGTGACACAAGTTTCTGAACATGTCACCCGACTAAAGCGATTTTAAAGACGTTATCACGTCAAAAAACGTTGCCCCACACTAGGATTTCTCCTGTATTGTGGGTGCGTTTACAAACATTTAAACTCACATACACAAACAGCCAGACCCGAAACAACTATCTGCAGATCATACAAATATTTGTTCTGTGTGGGAATCGAGCCTACGACACGCGGCGCAGCAGTCAATCGCTCAGCCACTGCGCCAACCGTGCCGTTTTAAAACAGACTCAGGTATTTTACATTTCAATCCAAGTGACGCATCAATTGTTCGAAACATTCTCATTTGTTTGATACGCAGTGCACGTAGGCTTTGCAGTAAAATCGTGAGGTGTTTTTTAATTTTGCATTTTATCTCATAGTTGGAATGTCGCTCTAATATTTGTACCTTTCTCTTTGTATTCATAGGTTCTGCAGTTCTTGTTTCAATATTTAAAATGGATACCGTCAGACTTAAATTATTATAGATACTATGGCGTTACTATTATTATTCCTTCCTTATCTTTCATATACTTTCCTTGAATTTGTATTCTATAAAACAATGGAAAAATACTGTTAAAAAAATAAACAATAAATATTTGTAATTTTTTCCGTCGACACAACAAGACGTTAAAAAAAAAGATGGAAAAAAAACTTCAGGAAGTCGGTGACAAAAAATAGATTTTTATAAATGGGAGATTGACGGAAAAAATTGCGTACGCATTTAAAAAAATACAGCCAAATTGAGAACTTCCTCCTTTTTTGAAGTCATTTAAAAATGGATACCTACCGTCAGACTAAAATTATTATGAATATTATAGCGTTTACCTTTCATCTCAAATAAATAATAATAAAAAAAAGCAGCGCAAACTTGCTGATTGATCACACAATTTTGCAAATATTTTTGTTTAGTTTTTTTCCCCTTTTATTATTTTATATAGGTACTGTGTGTATTTGCCCTACCGACTGCCTTACTGTAAGCATGTATAAACGTTTTTATTTTTATTTTTTAATGCGTTTTTGCTTCAGTATCTCTGCCACCCTGTATAGTTTTTTTATTTATTTATTACCATTAAAATTCAAACTCAAAGCATTTATTTCAATTAGTCCATTTTTTGCGGATGGGAAATCATCAAATAAAGGCGTGTCAGACTTGTACTGACTAAAACCTACTCATGTTCCTCCTATTGCCTTTTACGTTACGGGGCCCCGGCAGGCGGAGGCCCTGGCAGGCCCCTCTGCTTTGCTGACATCTTTTTGAGGCGCGCGTGGAACACTAACTTGCCGTTGACACGGCCTGTCGTGAATAGACGGACAAACGGTGAGCTACTCATTGCTCACCGTCCACAGGCCCGAATCAATTAGACCATTACAGGCACTTTTGAATGACAAGAAACAAAATGATGAAGCTACAGCCCCGGTCACAAGGCATAATAACTTGTGAAAATACTGTAGTTGCCCATTCTCCTGTCTTATCCCAAATAACTTGGGAGTCTTCTTCTTCGATACTTCTCTATTAGTCATCATATCATCTGGTTACCTTTCTTGCCATATCATCCTTTACACATTCCATACATCGTTTCTTTGTTCATCCTCTACTTTTATTCCCATCCACATTTCAAGTCAAAACAGTCCTCATTTTATTAGTCCAAAGGGTCTTAATTAATGCATAATAATAAATCAATTTATTTCAGGCATCGAAGGCCCATACATACTATACACAAATAAGCATAAATTTATAAACTAATACATATTTTATGAAATTAAAAAAATATTGCACACGAGGTGACGGCTTCGTGTTTCGCTGCGAGTTCGGTATCCTTCCACGAAAACGTCGATACACAACACCCTTCGGCCAAAACTCTCCTTTGAGGAAGGTGTCCAATTGACTAGTCGGCACCCGCACCACAAACGACTTAAAATTAATGTCATGGCGCGACTCCAACTGCATGACTCTCAAAGTTCAGTTTGTCTTCACACGTACATACTCCACGATGTCCTCAGCTGCCGTGGTGTGAAGCAATCTCGACACGTACAGCTGCGTCGTGGGTAATGCTGCACGCAGCAGCGTGTTGGATCCTGCCAGCGCGGTACCGCACTGGTTCTGACAAGGAGGCTTCTTCCTTTTCTTCTTTTCCACCTTAATAAAACCATCCTCTTCGCTGGAACCCCTTAACAGACCTCGTTGTTTTAAGTCTGCGTTATGAGGCTTTAAGCACTCCTGCTTACCCTTTTTCGCTTTGCCTGCTTGCTGTGTTGTTTGCGACACAGCAGATTTGTTTGCGGCAACAATAGCGGAGTAGGTACGTTTAGGGGTCAAAGTACCTACATGCGACACCACTTCAACCGGCGTCGAAACAGCGTCGTAAGCGGCGGAACAAGATGCAACGCACGCATTCTTATCAGCGGGTGACGCACTGCAACTCGCCGACTCAAAACTGCTGATGGATGCATTTTGCGCTCCGCACCGAACATTCAAGCTAGAGGTGATAGGCGCCCTACTTTCTGAAACAGCGTTGCGCAACAACTCCACTTCTTCACGTAGTGTATCTATAATCATCCTGAGACATTCCTGGTGGGACACAGACCTCCTGTTCACTTTAAACTACGCAGGCTCCGCCACCTGGTTCTTGACGTTTACGGTTCTAGATCTTTCCAGTTTTCTCACAACGTTTCTAACGAAGTAATAGTTCTACCCAACCGGCACGGTTGGTGCAGTGGTTGAGCGATGGACTGCTACGCTGCGTGCCCCGTGTTCGATCCCCGCACGGAACAAATATTTGGATGAACTACCTGTAGTAGTTGTTTCGGGTCTGGCTGTTTGTGTATGTGAGTTTAAATGTTTGTAAACGCACCCACGATACAGGAGATATTCCTAGTGTGGGGCAACGTTTATTTAAAAAAAAAAACGTATCTCAGTCACCATGGACAAAGAAAATCTACCAATAGATACCAAAAACAAGGTAAATATTAAAAGTATATCCTCCTTGGTACAATAACAATGTTATCAGATCAGTCATAGCCATTCTTATCGTACAGCACTTGTAAATAAATTGAGGGGACACGAACGACTGTAATTAACAATTGTACCCTCAAGTACGTACTTGAAGGAAAGAGGAAATTGTTTCCATCATGTAATAGATTACTGTAATCATGACTCAACTATCTAAACTACAAGATATTAATTTGATTAAAAAATGAGGTTCCCGTGGGATGATCAAACGACTCAAATACGGAGCGCAGCTAGTCCTTAACATAATTTTTACATTTTCCTGTTAGTTACACTGAGTTTGGGCTGAAATATGCCATATTATTATGCAATATATTAAATAAATAAATACACAGCGTAGAACAGGCTAATCGCGCAAAACGACACGGTTGGCGCTGTGGCAGAACGATCGACTGCAGCGCCGTGTGTCGCGGGGTTTGATTCCCGCACGGAACAAATATTTGTATGACCTGCAGATCGTTGTTTCGGGTCTGGTTGTTTATGTATGTGAGTTTAAATGTTTGTAAACGCACCCACGATACAGGAGAAATTCCTAGTGTGGGACAACTTTTTTTTTTATAAACAAAAAAAAATACTAGTTCTGTCCGGCCAAGAGCGAGTCCGACTCTTGCACAGAGAGTTCCGTACAAACTTGCGACATAAACGGCCATATCTTTTGACTGCGTAGACTTAGAAGCTTGATGTTCACAGCTCCAACGGACCACAGACTTGAGAATATGGTTTTAATTTCAACTCGGTACCTCCACACGTTACCGACATAAAGGGTCTTGACAGATAGATAGACAGACAGACGGACAGCAAATTGATCCTATAAGGGTATCGATGGCGCGTTAGTGTTTCACGCGCGCCTCAAAGAGATGTCAGAGAAGCAGAGGGGCCTGTCAGGGTCTCCCCCTGCCGGGGTTGCGGGTTGTTCGAAAGAGATACCGTGGCCCCGGAACGTAAAGGGCAATAGAAGGAACATGGGTGGGTTTTAGTCAGTAAAAGTCTGACACTCCCCCCCGCTCCGCCCAGAGCGGGAGAAGTTATTTAATGATTTAAAAAAAGGGTTCAATTTTTTTACTTTTGAGGTGCGGAACCCTAGAAAATGTATCGATTAAAGAAAGATCAATAATCGAGTTCCAGTTAAATCTGTCAACCATAACAAAACCCGATATCGTAAACCAGTCTACGAGTGGACAACTTTCTGTTGTACTAACTTGTTTTTATTACATACGACCTGTTGCCTGTGGCTTTGCCCGACTGGATAATGAAATTTATCCCAGCATAGTACCGGTATGAAATGTAGCCTATGCATTCATTCAGGGTATACACTATCTATACTAGGCATTTCATCGAAATCCGTTCAGTAGTTTATGCGTGAAAGAGTAACAAACATCCATAGATCCTTACAAATACTCATACTTGTACGATGCATTTGTTTTTAAATCGTTGTCCGTTACCTTGGAATTTATCCTGTATCAAGGGTGCGTCTACATACATTTAAACTTACATACACAAACAGCCAGACCCGGAAAAACTATCTGTAGACCATACAAATATTTGTTCCGTGCGGGGATCGAACCCGCGACACGAAGCGCAGCAGTCGATCGCTCAGGCACTGCGAGCCAACCGTGTCGTCAGATGCATGTTCGTATAGCAATCTTTACACTATGGTCACAGAATAAATAATAGTAAGTACCCTTTGGTGTAGCACTAGGTTCTATTTTAGGACCTATTGAGAAATGCATATTTCAAATATGTACCTTACTTAACAGATTACAGAGTCGAAACTACAAACACAGAACAATTTTGAACAATACAGTCATCAAGTGTATTTAGGAGAATGACAGATAAGAGACAGACAGTATTAGCACTATCAAGGATATGTTTCATATCAAAAGAATCATGCGGGCGATAGGAACTGTTTGGCGGAAAAACCTCCGTTTTGTGAAATCATGACCTTATTACCTTTTACCATCCTTAGGTACTAATATTATAAAAGCGAAAGGAAGTTTGTTTGTTTGTTACGTCTTCACGCCTAAATGGCCAAACCGATTTTGATGAATGTTGGTACAAAGATAATTGGGACGGACATAGGATAAAAAAGTGATAAAAGGGGGAGAAAGAGGGAATAAAAGGGTAGAGAAAGATATTTTTTATCATCACGCGGGTTAAAGTTAGCGTTAGCCCAAAGTAACTATGCCACGCGGACAAAGCCGCGGGCGCCAGCTAGTATAATATAATGGGAAGGGACGAAGCACATGTGACTAAAAGAGTGATAGATATGAATGTTTATGGATTGGAAGGAAGAGGAAGGGCAGAGAAAAGATGGACGGATTGTGTAAGGAATGATATGAAGGAGAAAGGAGTGAATGAAGCAATGACGTCTGACAGGGGAGAATGGAAGATGATAACGTGTTGAGCTGACCCCAAATAGAATGGGGCAAGGGCAGGAAAATTAAGATTACCACTAGCTGGCGCCCGCGGCTTCGCCCGCGTGATATCGATAAAAAAATGCATCCTATGTGTTATTCCAGACTATAATCTACCTGTGTGCCAAATTTCATCAAGATCCGTTCAGCCGTTTTGAAGTGAAAGAGTAACAATGGATGTTTATTACTCTTTCACGTCAAAACGGCTACATCCATACATCCATTTATCCTCACAAACATTCGCATTTATAATATTATAAGTAGGAAGTAGGATATTTCATGCCTTTGTAGTTAAAATATAAATTTTGTGCTTTTTAGTCTTAACTCAACATTTGTAATTCTTTAAGGTTAAAAGCCGCAATGTAACCATCACCCAACGATGTTGTGGTCGGCTTCCAGTCTAACCAAATGCGACTGCGTATCTTACGTCCATACACAGACATACCCCTTGGTAGGACTGGTTGTCAGACTTTTGGACCACTAACTACCAGTAACGACTGTCAAAGATCTACAAATGACAGCATTGATCAACGGGCGTCACGTGGTTTCAGAGGCAACTCTGTAATGTGTAAGATCGACCCGAGCTACTCTTATTATTTCGAACTTAAGTTAGTTTTTGTTTTTTTTATTAATACGTTGCCTAGAAATTTCTCCTGTTTCATGGGTACTTTTACAAACATTTAAACTCACATACACAAACAGCCAGACCCAAAACAACTACTTGTACGTCATACAAATATTTGTTCCGTGCGGGAATCGAACCCGCGACACGCGCATCGCAGCAGTCGATCACTCAGCTAGTGCACCAACCGTACCGTCGTATTAAAGCTAAATGTTACTCAAATTTGAAGCCAAGGTTTGTGAAAGCCAATTGGAATGAAATCCCTCCAGGAAAACTTATTGAGAAAAAACGTTACCTTATGCATTTTCCTTATTACCTAATACCTACCTAACATTATTGTGGACTTTACCGAGCACTGGGTGATTCCAGCTGAAACTAAGAATGAGTGACCTATACTTTTTATGATATTATAGAGCTGAAGAGTTGACCGCGCTAATCTCGGAACTAGGTACTGGTTCTAATTAAAAAAATATTTTAGTCTCAGATAGGTAATTTGTCGAGGAAGGCTATTCTTACTAATATAGGTAATATTATAAAAGCTAAAGTGAGTTTGTTTGTTTGTTACGTCGTCACGCCTAAATGGCTAAACCGATTTTGTTGAATTTTGGTACAGAGATAGTTGGGACCCTGGAGACGGACATAGGGTATTGTTTTTAAAGTGACAAATGAGGGAGAAAGAAGGAAGACTTAGCTTTGCTATTATAATAAATAAGGCGCAAGGGCAAAAACTACAGCTAGCACGTACCTGCAAATCAGGAAAGGGGAACTGTGTTACCCCGAATTTAACGCGAGCGAAACCGCGGGGCAAAAGCTAGTAGGCTATAATACATCACGCTACGACACAAAGGAGTTGAGCAGCGGCTCAAACCACTGAACACTGCTAGTTATTCTAGAAACATAGATAGTGTAAATTATGCCAATTTTAAGTCGGTCAACCAGAAGAATAAATAAAGGCTTGGCCTTTTGCGCGTACATTTCCATTTATTGACCGATAAAAACTGGTGCAAGCGGTTATTTTTATATCAAAAACAGTTTGCAATGTAGACATAGCCTACTTTGAACTGCAAACAAATCGTTTGGACTTGGCTCTATTTTTGCACTTCACATTCATTGCTTTTAGCGACTGTCCATCAATAAGGAATTACCCGTCCGCATACTTTATAGAGGTGCGAGTCGTGTGACCCAATTCTGTCAACAATGATACACTTATTTTTGGGGAGAAATGTTTGGTTTTCTTAAAATAGAAACAGCACAATTCGTATTTGACATAATATAAGTCAAGGAGTGTATTCTTTGTTATACGAGAGTCTATTGTTTGATTTTGCAATTAGCTACAACTCACTTGGAATTGTTTTACATACAATTCAATTACCGTTAGAAAATATAGCAGTTCACACACTCAGAAAATATAGCACACACACATGTGGCCTCTATACCTAACGGGCTAGATAAACGACTTTTCAATTAGTGTTGAAAATATTAAACCAGGGAACTACTACTAACTAGGAAAATACTAACTATAAAAATGGAACTTAAATCTCGCTCGCTTTAAAAAAATATGACTTCTGGAATGAATCGAAGCGTTTGGCTTAACATTTAAAGTCCAGTATGCATACTGGAGTCATTATCGTTGCCATCTTTTCATCATGTTACCTAGACAAGTAAACATCTGAAACGGGCACCGCTTGACAAATATTACTGAAGTACTTGAGTGTCCGGTGACCAATGCCATTAAATAATCTGTCCATCATCATTTTCCTGCCTTTGTCTCATGTTATATGGCGTTCTTAGGAGGAACATGATTTTATCTTCAATATTCCCCTGTCAATCGTCACGCTATGATTTACTCGTTTTCCCTTCATATCAGCGTAACACTGGTCAGCTTCTCACACTCGTCAGTTTATTTGATTCGACTGTTTCGTTGATTGGACAGTTTCGTTAATTCGACAGTTGCGTCGACTCGCCAGCTTCCATAATTCGTCAATTTGGTACACTCGGCGAAAAATATATTAATAAAGAATTGATTTGTATAATTTAAACTGCTGTAAGGATCCTAATTGAAATCAAACTTCAACTTGTATTTTTATAGTAAACTAGCTTTTGCCCGCGGCTTCGCTCGCGTTAAATTCGGTATAACACAGTACCTGCTACCTGCAGTTTTTGCCCTTGCGCCTTATTGATTTGTAATAGCAATGCCAAGTTTTCCCTTTTCTTCCCTCATTCTCCCTCATATCTCACTTTTTTTTAATAAAAATTAGCCTATGTCCGTCTCCTGGTTCCCAACTATCTCTGTACCAAAATTCATCAAAATTTGATTTTGCCATTAAAGCGTGAAGAGGTAACAAACAAACTCACTTTCGCTTTTATAATAATTAGTAAGGATTATATTGATATAAAAAAAAAACTTTACTTGAAATCTTGCTTAACTGAAAGGCGAACGGCAGGATTCGTACCGCATACTTTTTTTTGTTGTTTTGTGATACAATTTGTACCACTTATTAAGGCAACTAAACCATTCATTTTCATGTAACGTTAGTATTTTTAGCACACTGCATTAATGAATTATATCAATTAAAAGATTTAATTAATTAAATGTAATATAATCTTAAACTGAACGCAACTAAATGTGGTTATGTTTTTAGAAGTTGCCATTTGTAAAATATCACGAGGTTTAAAATGATAAATGATTATTTAAAAATTGAAATAAGCGTAAATAAAATTAACCTATTACACATTATACCTAACAATGAATAATTATTGCATACAATCTTAATTATTAACTATTTAACTATAGGAATTATTTTCGCCATCAAAGTTTTTTTGTATTGGCAATTTTTTTGACAGGATAGAAAAATCCCGAAAATCTTTTCTTGTGCTGTCAATGCTGTCATGCTGTGTTGTTATGGTTTGTAGTTTGTAACTGTATCTGAGCTACAAACTACAAACGAGAGATATAGCAAATTATCTGGCCATTTTTACGTTGAGTTGAGCTACTGGTGCTCCGTACTCTATCTGTTGATAGTACTTTCGCGAAAGGACGCTGTATCCGATGAGAGTGAAGATATCGTCAATACTAATCGGCTGTGGGTATATCCTAGAGATGTAAGTAGTTTCCAAATAACATTTTGCGTACGCGTGTGTCAGTTACGTTAAGTGATAACTTTTACGTGTTAAAAAGTAGTCCTTACCATTTAATCTACGCGATATGATACTAAATAAAACCGTTTAAAATAAAATGTGTATACTAAAACAAATCTAAACATTATTTGAAAAAATAAACACTTGTGGTTGTATAAATATTTACATTTTGTCCTATATAATGTGTCCTATATCCTGTATAAACACTTGAGTGATCGTTTACATGTATTGTTTACTTGCCTGTTATAATAGTTATTACTCTGTTAGTATGACTGTCATAGTGTCATAGTCATATAAAGCAATGTTATAGTGTCATATAAAGCAATGTTGTTCACTCAAAATCACTTAATTATTTTCAGATAACACCTGCTGACTTACTCATTCACATTCTTCTGATAATATGCCGAGGAGAAGCATAATATGCCATCTAAGTGTTTGTGTTGTATGCGGACAATCCATACTATGAATCAGTTGACGCAGGATTTTGATTAAAGATGCAAATGAAAAGAACAAATAATGGCTAACACAGTTGCTACATGGATCCAACCACGAGAGGTATATATCATTTACACATATATCTTGATTTGATGTATGTATGTGTTAAAACAATGTAAATTATTTTCCACTAATACCATGCATTTTTAAATGCAAGCTATTCTTTATTAATATTTTTTATTTTAGCTTCATTCTGAAGATGAAGCTTGTGTACCGTGTTGTCCAAGAGCTAGAAGAACTAGAGTTGTTTCACCAAATAAAAATATTCAACCCATTGTGCCTGATCATCTGGAGGGTGATCATTATGATTTGATGTGTGCTGTATGTGGTCAGTCTATCCACCCCAAAATCAGATCAAGAGTGGAATCGCAACAACACATAATTATATTTATAGTAATTAGCTTATAAAAATGTGTCATGCAAATGGCAATTACTATTTTATGTTGTTAAATCTGGGACAGTCATGATGTTGGCTCTACTATCAACAAAAGGATACTGGTTTTTCCATTGTCACATAGCCCTTTTTCTCATATTAACACAACATACATATTTTTGGTAAAGGTTTTCTGTAAGGTGAAAACCAATCATTGGATGTTATAAACTATTCTGTAGCTTGGTCATGATGGGCGCAATTTATATCTTATCAAACTTAGTGTTTAATTTGTATTTCATCAATGTTATTTATTTACAGATGTCATCCATGAATGAAGTTTGTGGAGTTTGCTGGGGCCAAGCTTGAGATTTGAGCTTCTATGTTCCAGATATATGAACCAGAAGAAAGACCCCAACATATTGTATTGCCCAATATAAGAAGAGCAGCTGAAACACCAAGACACTGCATTTTCCAAAGAGTGCTTGGAACCAGAGCCAAATATTGTGCCTAAAGAAACCAGGCAAGCTGTATTGGTTAAGTATCAATATTTTGTACCAAGAGGAGCTCGTATTTGCTCCTTACATAGACAGGACGCTAATTATGAAAACCTGTATACTGCTGAGTATAGCCTTAATAGCTTTACTTCCACACACAGAGGAGATAATTTTTATTTTAATGGAAGGGTTAAGTAACATCTCTTATGAGAATATTCAAAACTACCCCGATAACCAAGTACAGTACTTTATAGGCATAAATAAACAACATCAACAAATATTGGATGTTACACCGAGGCTTAGGAATATGCATCGGGATAGTTTTGCATTAACAGCCTTATTGTGTAAATTAAGGACTGGGGATTCAGAGGACAGATTGTCATATCTATTTCAAGTTCCGATAAGGACCCTAGAGACATTAATGTCTGTAGCAATAAATATTTTGCTAACTGATTATGTTCCAGGATTTCTTGGTTTTTCTCATTTAAGAAGGGAGCAAGTGGCAGCAAAAAATTCATACATTGCCGATCACATTTTTGTGAGCCTAATGCACCAGCTGATCAAAAACCTGCAATCACAATAGCTGATGCAATATAAATATACATACAAAAAAGTAGTAATTACTTATTCCAAAAGGATACATATTCCCTTCATAAATATAGGAATTTATTAAAGTCATTTGTCCTCTATGCCTCTGATGGATATATTATAGATGTACGCGGACCATATAGTGCCACTACAAATAATGCCACCATAATGAGTGATTTATTAAACGCAACTGAATTTAATGATTTTTGTAACTGGATGGGATGCTGCTCACATGTTATGAGCATTATTTGGTACCTTAGTAACGCTTGCCATGAAGGTATGACCCGACCTGCCCCTTTCTTAGATAAAATAATATTAAGAATCAATTAGGTAATTATAACAACAATAAAATTAATGTAAGTTCCTGCAAAAACAAAGTTGTTTTATTTACCCACACTCAAAACTGCATCAGCGCTTCATCATTCATCATCATCAAACTATTGCAGACCACTGGTGGACGTAGGTCTCCTAAAGCACTCTACTGAATAGGTACAATTCTCATGTCAATTTGCTAACTTAATGATAAGTAAAACATTACAAAGATAGCACCAGCTATCTAGAACATCGTTTTTCACCAAAACAATGTTTATGTGCTTACACATAATAATATTTTTTAGGACATAACCTCAAAAATAAAACTGGTTTAAAAGGCGTTTATACCTTTAAAATCATTTATTCATAGAAGCACTCATCAAATACAATAGTACAGTCTATCAGCACAACATACTGAGACGAGATTAACAATATAGGGCTTTCGCGCACACCCGAGAGTCGCGGAGACACTTCTTCCGTCTGACCTCGTTGGCGATCGGGGGTTCCATATACTATAGTAGTCTTTGGGGGGTTCTCTGAGTTCTCTCTCTGCGTCCGCGGCCGGCGCGGGCGCTTTGCAGCCCGCGTGCGGCGGAGGAGGGGTGTGTCACGTGGCATGGCACAGCGTAACAACAGCAGCTTACAAACCACAGCCTACTTAATATTATTCCCCGCGTTATACTGGTTATAACTTTTAGGTCCCAATTCCTAAAAATCTAAGAATTTCAAAAGGGCTTGCCTATCGTATTGACTACCAATTGAAACAAAAATATATCCAAAACACGATATTTTATTAGGGGTACTAAACTCCCATACAACCCTGCCATTCGCCTTTATACAATATGTTTTTTATAATATTCCATTTACAAGGTATAAATAGGTAAAATGACAAATACATACTGAAATAAGCAGACGTGTATGCAATTTCCTACCGACTGTACTACTGTCGATTTCAATAAAACTGACGAAATAAGGAAGCTGACCAATTATGTAAACTGACGAGTCAACGCAACTATTGAATTAACGAAGCTGTCCAATCAACGAAACTGTCGAGTTAAATACGCTGCCGAGTGAGGGTTACTGACCTGTGTTACGCGGACTCGTTTAACTGATCTTTTTAGCTATTCTCGAACAAAGCAAGAGCTACAAATACCTTGTACTTTCACATAGCTACAACTAGGTATATCAGGCCAGTATTACTTCTGCAAGTATCGATACGCCCTGATAAACAGGCTATTTGCAATCTCGCAAATTATGCACTAGTAATAAAATCTTACTATCTTATCGTATGCCATTCAGAACGTTATTGTTTTATTTTTAACTAGCTGGCGTCCGCGGCTTTGCCCGCGTGATGATCGAAAAAAGTATTCTATGAGTTATTCCAGACCTATCTACCTCTGTGCCAAATTTCATCAAGATCCGTTCAGCCCTTTTTACGTGAAAGAGTAACAAACATCCATCCATCCTTACAAACATTCGCATTTATAATATTATAGTAGGAAGTTTGATATAAAGTACGATAGTAGGAAGTAGGAGAGCTGGCGCCCGCGGCGATATCGAAAGAAAAAAGTATCCTATGTGTTATTCCAGACTATAATCTTCCTCTGTGCCGAATTTCATCAAGATCCGTTCCGCCCTTTTTGACGTGAAAGAGTAACAAACTTCCATACATCCATCCATCCTCACAATTAGTAGAATATACTGTTTATTTTGTTTATGTTTGTCAGGGTTTATAACGAAGAGTTGTAATTTAAAAGGTTAGCAGGCTACCTGTTGGTATCTTTCCCAGGCAGAAAAAACCTGGCTTCTTTCTTTCTCGTGTGGTTAGTGCAATAGCACATTTTATTCGGATGGGAAATCAGAGAAATCATCAAATAACTTCGCCCGCTCTGGGTGGAACGGCAGAGTGTCACACTTTTGCTAACTTAAACCCATCCATGTTCCTTCTTTTGCCGTTTTTGTTCCGGGGCCGCGGTATCTCTTTCAAACAACCCGCAACCTCGGCAGCCCCCTGGATACATGACAAGACCATAAACGAATTAACGGATCTTAATGATATTTGGCACAGAGGTAGATAGATTATAGTCTTGAATCATATAGGATACTTTTTTTCGATATCACGCGGGCGAAGCCGTGGGCACCAGCTAGTAACTCATAAATAATGTATACAAATATATAGGTAATCATTTTACAAAAACATAAATTAATGTGCAGATTAACAACTTGGCTGGATTCACTACCGGTCACACATAATTTTGCTACTATTTTTAGATTCGGGGGTGTGTCCCGTATTATTCTTGGTATTTTTCTACGTGCATCGTTGCCTTTTTCAGCTGCATTAAAACCAGCTGACATTTAAATCAATCTGAATAAAAAGTAAACGTTAAATAAAAATTCAAGGCCGTCCACCGATGGAAATAATGACATACCTTGAATTCCTTATCGCTCAACAATTAAAATTCTACCGTAATTGCAAGTATTAAAGTTTAATTTAGTTTGTTGAAGTTTAGTCGGTGTGGCTGACAAGCCGATTGAATGCTGGCCGTTGATTGGTTGAATGTTATGCTTGTGAATGTAAGCATGTGAAATGCATTGTTTGTTTTACACAACTTATGGACATTATTACACTGTAAAATATTGGTTAACACATTTTATTGTAATTTATTGTACGAAGTATGAACTAAATTAATTTAATTAAAAGCTACAGATTGCGATTTAAAAAAAGATTCGTTAGGAAATAAAATAAATTTGACATGACGCTCAGCGGCACTCGCGGGCACCAGAAACTTTACTAGTCGATATTTTCCATAGACTTAAAAAAATCTCTAATATTTTTTTTCTTGCGGTAATAATAGGGTATTTTAATCTATATGAAAGAAATTCTAAAAATATACAATTCAGATAGCTTAGGCAATAAGCAGTCGGAAAATGTTAAATTCAGTTAGTAAAATAACTAAATAAATTTTAAAATTGATTTCAAAGTTTTCACTTTTTTTAGTCTGTTGTTTTACTAAGCGAAACAGTGTCCGCCATGATTATTACGTCATATGGTCATGTAAACAAAAAATTACAACTGTCAACTGAGCAACTATTACTATTATTGTATTAAAAAACTTTACATTTTATTTTTTATTGAAATAATAGTAATAATACCATGGAAGAAATAAATACTACCATATAATAATACCATAAACTATAGTGAAATATACAACTAAACAGAAAGACTAATAACAGCGCATTTGTTTACATGACCAACTGACGTCATGACCAAAATCACAAAAACGCTTGACGCCATGTTACTCTGTGTAACATGGCGTCAAGCGTTTTTGTGATTTTACGCGCGAAAATAGAAATTGTAAAATTGAAATGCAGTTTTATGGCACTTATCGATTGAATAATTTTTTTTTGTTTTTTTTTGGTGTTTTACTAGGACCCTAGGATCAAAATGAGATACTTTTTAAAAATGGGTGTAATACCGTATTATGAGCGTAGTAGATAGGTAATTACTTTAAAGTTAAACTATTAACAATTTCTATGATAAACACAGTATTGGTTCCGAAATAGACTGAGTTAGCATTGAAATTAAATGATAATTATTATTTGTATTCATAAAATCGGCATAAATTGACATTTCGGCGGGCGCGGATATATTCTGGCAAACAGAATTAGGCAAAAATAAATGGTATAAGTTTTTTAATAAATTGCATGTAGCCATTAATTAACTCTTACGAAACCTAGGAATGCTATATTCTCAAGGCGAGCCTTTCAACTTTCGTTATTTAACACTTGTGAACGGAAAAAAATGAATACAAACAGATCACTTACCCTTCTACGCCTCCAAAATACATTTTGATAACACAAGCTTATAGTATCCCACTGGAAAGCTATATGTGACGTGTACAACACAATAAATACCTAACACGATTTATTACTTTCTCGATAATAACAACTCGTTTAGCAATACAATGAGTACGAACACAGCCTTCTAAAGCAAAAGCTGCTGCTCAACTGAATGATGAATGAATGTTTACTTGAATGAAAATAAAAGTGTGAACGACATTGAATGACATTGAACGAGCGCCGCCATTGGTAGTGCTGTATCGCGACGTCGTTTTTTGATAACGGTTATAGAAATAACGTTATTATTTCAGAATTTTAGTGTAAAGCTGCTTTGTTTAGTTTCACTAACGACATCATTAAAAACAAATTAATTAATTCTCAAAATATGGGTAGATGTCTAAACCAAAGGCAAAATAAAGGGTTTGATTTGCGAAACATAGGTTTAAAAGCTAGGGAAACATAAAGTTTATATTAAAATTTGGAGTCAGTGCATAATTTTTTTTCATAATTTCATTCAAACAAAATATATACATTTTCCCCACGTGGAAGATGACCCACTGACCGCGATTTCTTAGTCGCAGACCCTACTGCAACCTAACTCCCGTTATTAGCAGTGTGTTAGTTTGCGGGTGACACTCACAAATAACGTGGTTTTCTATTGGCAAACGAATTTTTAAAATCAATAGGTTCAGAGATTACGACACTTTACAACTTCACAAACTTTATTTCTTTATAATATTAATTACACATATACTATACAGGGTTATTTGTTAAACATGTCGGTGTTTTATGACCTTGCAGGATCGTAATAATATCATCACAAAAAAACAACTTTTGATCTATGTTTTTTTTTTTAATTATACATTTTAAATCATACACGGATTGGTAGATGATGAAGTGTCACTCTGCCAGATTTGACTTCTCACTATTATTATATTACCTGGGAATTATGTGTAACTAACTTCCACCCGCAACTTCGTCCGCGTGGCATAGTACTTTGTGTTTTGGGCCAACGCTAACTTTTAACCCGCGTGATAATCGAAAAAAAAATCTTTCTCTCAAACTCAACTCAAACTCAAACTCAAAGCATTTATTTCAATTAGACCATTACAGGCACTTTTGAATGTCATAAAAACAAGAACAAAAAAATGATGCTGCTACAATCCCGGTCACAAGGCATAATAACTTGTGAAAGTACTGTAGTTGCCCATTCCAAAGCGTTGATCTCTATGGAGAAGAATGGGCAAGAAACTCCATGGACACTCTTTTAAATTATAATATTTTTACAAAATCGTATTTACATCATTCGTGTTGAGATTATACAAATATGTGAGAACGATGTAGAAAGACGTGCACAGTAAGAGCGTCCAGAGTAAATAAAAAGCAAAATTCAATTTAAAATCTAAATAAGTTAAAAAAAATTACCGTGGTAGTTAAAAAAATGACCAGTCCCAACTGACAGCGCCCGTTCACGAACATGACGTATGGATCAGCCCCATTCAGCTCGACCATTTTGAAGGGAGCTAAATGACCCGACACACCCGCCACTATCAGCGAGACATTTAAGTGAGCATGACACTATTAACCACCAGGGCCTCGTCAAGTCAATGATAATACATAGCACTCACATATGGGCTTAATAATTATACAATACTAGAGAATTGATTCTATACATTGCAAAGATAGTCTTACAATCTTCTGCAGCTTCTACTATAGCTTCGGGTACCTACTTATCAATGAGTTTACCCCTATGCTTGAGGAGCAGGACCAGCATTGAGCCAAGCATTTTTATCATCAATATAATCCCCCAACTTATAATATGCTTGCCTACATAGTGTGCGTTTAATACAAGATTTAAATTTCGTTTCATTCAGTTGAAGAATGTGGGGAGGTATTTTATTGTAGCATTTTAAACAGTACCCCATGAAAGATTAGTCTACTTTAGCTAACCTGAAACCTGGTTGAACTAATTGGTCCCTATTTCTAGTATTATAATTGTGTCTGTCACCTCTTTTACTAAAAATATGCAAGTTTTTCCTGACATACATGATGTTTTCATAAATATATTGACAAGGTACTGTCATGATGTTAATATCCTTAAACTGTTCCCTTAAAGAATCTCGCCTACGTAGGTTATATATGGCTCTGATGGCTCTTTTCTGCAGAATAAATATAGACTCGATGTCTGCACCCCGTCCCCAAAGTAAAATACCGTATGACATGATACTATGAAAATAACTAAAGTAGACTAGCCTCGCGGTATCTACATCAGTAAACTGACGGATTTTTCTAACAGCATATGCTGCTGAACTAAGGCGTCCTGCAAGAGATGTTATATGCGGACCCCATTGTAGCTTTGAATCGAGTGTTATTCCCAAGAAAACAGTTTTTTCGACGAATTCTAGTTTCTCTTGATTCAATACTATGTCACACTCACTGTTTTTGACATTTGGTAGAGCAAATCTTATACACTTCGTTTTTTTTCCCATTTAATACTAAATTATTAGCGGTAAACCAATTATGTACCTGCATTAGGGCATTATTTACGTCGTCAAGATTTGTGGCACGTCTGTTTATCTTAAATATTAAAGAGGTATCGTCAGCAAACAACACCATTTGTGGTTGGTTTTTAAATAAATGGGGTAGATCATTAATATATACTAAAAAGAGGAAGGGACCTAATATCGATCCTTGTGGTACACCCATCTTTACATTTAAACCCATTGAATTGACACCATTTATTTGTACTTGCTGCTGTCTATCATTTAAATATGATCTCTCCACTTTTCCCACTTTTTTTTGCCGATGTACGTGTCTAGATTCCCAACAATCTCTGTACCAAAATTCATCAAAATCGGTTTGGCCATTTAGGCGTGAAGACGTAACAAACAAACACGCTTTTATAATATTAGTAAGGATAATGAATATACCTACTGGTACACCCACATTTCGCTAGTTGTGTTAAATTCTCATGCTATTGGGGGTGTATTTATTGCCTTCAACGGAGTATCTGATCTCAGATCCTAACTCTGTAACTGCTACTGAGAAATTCCTACTGGAGAAAAAGACATTACCACTTTGCCCAGCCCAGGACCAACAAAGCACTCATTTACCAACTGGTTCATAACATGTTATAATGTTAGTGGTATTTATTATTTATACTATCGACATTTCAATGTACTCCAACTAATCGTTAACCTCGTTGTAAAATATAGGTACTGCGAAATGAAAATTCTAGAATGTTCTTAATATTTTGGAAATCCAAGTTGTACACCTGGAAACCCTATGTAATTGCAAGTGATTGAAACCATTTGTGTCCGGCCACTAACTTGTTTAACTTATCATTTAAAGCCTGCCATGTTTACAAAAGTAGTAACAGTCTGTAACAGTCGGGACTAGCTGACTAATTGGGCATATTTGAGCCTGTGTAGATTTTAATGGGTCCCAACTGTTGTTAGGGTTCCGTACCTTAAGGCGCGGTAATAAGCTAATCTTTAGGTATTCGCGGAAGTGGCGCTAGCTGCATACTAGGCATGGTCTGACACAAGTACACGACAGTATTGCATCGAAAGAATAGAAATAAGGTCGAAAATATTTCGGTGTTTGATTTTATTTGAATATCATGTCCGCCAAAATGTAGGTCATTTCGCAGTTTTTATTAAATATAAAAAAAAATACAGCTCCGTGTTTGAAAAATTTTAGATATCTCTTTAGTCTATACAATTTTCTTTGTTATAGATATAAAAAATATGATGGTTGTCGCTGAAAAAATTGAGAATTTCGAGACGAAATTTTTTTTTCTTGGTCTTTTTAAACATTTTTTTTTCGTAGTACTAGACCACTTTTGTAAACTTATTTTGTGTAACTCTTTACTTTATGTATTGAACTATACACGGTATTTTTTTTTTGGCTAGTGGCATGTACAGATACGGCTAACTTTGCGACGAAAAACTAGTCGTTTTACGAAGTGTTTGCTTTGTACAGCGCCTTAAAAGGAAAAATCGGAACCCTTATAGGATCACTTTGTTGTCCGTCTGTCTATTTATCTGTCAGGCTGTCTGTCAAGCCGTTTATCTCGGGAACGCGTAGAGGTATCGAGTTGAAATTAAAACCATATACTCAAGTATGTGGTCCACAAATCAACCCCTTAAGTCTACGCAATCAAAATATATAGCCGTTTATGTCGCAAGTTTGTACGCAACCCTTGGTGTGGGAGTTCGACTCGTACTTGCCCGTTTTTTTTTTAATTTTGTGGATTCTTATGACATTTCCCTAACGGAGACAAATTCAAAAACATTTTTAACGTTAAACGGTTTAGGTTATGGGGTGTGCCACAAACATACATTCATGCATTCGAAAAACATAACCGGGCAGTCGGGTAAAACGGTCATTGATTGAATGATTGAATTAACCAATGACAATAGTTGATTTGGACGTACGAAAGATACGGAGGCTTTTAACGAGGAATCCTTCGATTTATTAAAAGCTTTTAGCTTTTAGCCATATAAAGTGGTTTGCTTATCACACTTTCCTTCATAACATATATATTTTTTTTAAATTAGGAAAACTACTGATTGAAAAAAAAATACGGGAACAATAAAACAACAATTAGGTAACATCTCGTATATTAATCCATAGTAATATTGATATCGCTCACACATAAACATACAACTCTCGCCTAATGAATATAATGTTAAAACATCGAATACACAATCGAATAAACTTGAGGAACGTTGAGATCTTAATCATCCATCGACTATTTCAGATATACCCGTTTATGCTAATCGTAGGCTGGTAGGCAATTTATGAATAGATAAAGTTAATGTGTTTGAAATGAACCGACTACCTACTATGGTATTACTAATTGCTCAGCTGATCAAGTCAATATACTTGTCAGCTACTTGAAATCTCTCTAGAAGTGTTTGTACATTTTGCGTTATAATTTTTAAATATTCTTTGAGTTATATCTTGTCCAATTTCACAGTCTAGTCATAGTTCATAGATACAGTTTACTTAGGAAAAAACAGGCACTGTCGACCGATATTCTATGTCATATATATAAAACTACAAGTAGGTACAACACATATTGACTTATTTTGAAATAGTATAATATCGAATATTGCTTAGTTTTATATGTCTATTTAACCTGTTAGTAACAAAACCTGTGTTTCTTTGATAATAAGGCATTGCATGTCTTGAGTTGAAACATATAAAGTGAAGAAATAATGATATTGAAAATCTGTTGTCGACTTTAAGGTTATACAAATTAGGATTTAGACAAATTACTTGTGAAAACTGTACTGTGACAGTGGTGAAAATTTAGGAAGGTAAAATAGAAATCATTAATGGAAAGAAACAACGACAAGGTTCGAAATTTTAGCCTTAAAGGGCCTCTAGCTTATCTACTTAATTATGGAAAAGGGATTTCGTTATTCGTAGGTAGGCATTAGGCATAATACATAGTTAATGTACTCTTTGGAGTTGAGTGAGGATGAAATAACTATGATAAGTATCTACTACATTTGTATCAGTTATAAGCATTTTTAATTTGGAGTTACTAGAGTAGACTTTGAGCGTGCAAAGTTAAATAAACGCCCACGCCCATCGTCTAATTAGGACTACTTAATTGTCTAACTTAACACTTTAGAGTTCCTCTTTATAACATCATATTGGTTATCTGACATAATTTATTACGTAATATTAGGTACAATAAGTTCTGACAGTCTTTTCAATAAATAAATTCACTTTTAAAAAACATTCACTGAAGTACGCACATTTATAGTTTTAAAATAGCTCGTTATTAAGCTATTCTTACATTATCACGGTTAAATAACTAAGTTATTTATACGTTACAACGATATAATTTATACACACATTAATATTAAAAAACAGTTATGTTGACTTTTCTACAGTAGGACGCGTTAAGTAACAATATACAGATAAAAAACTGTTTCATACACTGTATTGCGTTATAATAACGGTTATAAAACGTTATTTGCTAAACGCATGCGACGGTTGACTGGAACTGGGGGTTCTGCCGTCGCATTGCTTGTCGTCACCTGAAAAGAATAATAAATTAGTGAGAAGGTGAAAACGTAAAATCTAATCCACTACTATGTACTGTTCTACTATATATTTTTTTCGTACAGTGACATCTCTTAGTTTTTTAATGCAACTATCATTGTAAAAAGGAAAAAGGCTGTAAGCGTTTACAAATTGTGAACAAAGATGGCGCTATTTTCAATCATATTTGTAATTCATTTGTTTGCATTTCATGTTCTAGATAGTCTAAACTAATATTATAGAGAGGTCAAATTTGTTGTTTGTTTGCCTTAAACACTACTCAACCGATTTTAAAAATTCTTAATTGAAAGCCACATTATTACTGAGTAATATCCTTACTAATATTATAAAAGCGAAAGTGAGTTTGTTTGTTTGTTTGTTTGTTTGTTTGTTTGTTTGTTACCTCTTCACGCTTTAATGGCTAAACCGATTTTGATGAATTTTGGTACAGAGATAGTTGGGAACCAGGAGACGGACATAGGCGAATTTTTATTTAAAAAAAGTGGGATATGAGGGAGAACGAGGGAAGAAAAGGGAAAACTTAACGTTGCTATTACAAATCAATCAGGCGCAAAAGCAAAAACTGCAGGTCTGCTTGGTGTGTTATACCGAATTTAACGCGAGCGAAGCCGCGGGCGAAAGCTAGTCCTTCTATATAGTTTATTTGTTGTTGACTCGCCTGTTGCTTGTACATGTGACAGTTGAGTTGTGACCTTTTTTTTGAGGTGGGAAATCATCAAATAACTTCTCCCGCTCTGGGCGGAGCGGGGGGGGGGGGGAGTGTCAGACTTTTACTGACTAAAACCCATCCATGTTCCTTCTATTGCCCTTTGCGTTCCGGGGCCGCGGTATATCTTTCGAACAACCCGCAACCCCGGCAGGCAGTGGCCCTGGCAAGCCCCTCTGCTTTGCTGACATCTCTTTGAGGCGCGCGTGATACACTAACGTGCCGTCGACACCGCTTATCGTCAATACACGGACGGACGGTGAGCTACCCATTGCTCACCGTCGATTATGTGGCCTTAGGTTCGATATCCGGATCAGGCAGTGTTACTGCAGTGCCTTCACAATTTGTTATGCCTTTGAACCGGGACTGTAGCTTAATCTTTGTATTACCTTGTTTTTCCGGATGGGATAACTTCCCTCTCTCTGGGCGGTGCGGGAGGAAATGTCAGTCTTTTACCGACTACAAATCACCCATGTTCCTTCTTTCTCCCTTTATGTTCCGGGGCTGCGCTATCTCTTTCGAACAACCCGCAACTCCGGCAGGGTTCAAACGTACCTGTAATAGTCCAAGAGCCCAGAGCGATCTGACATAACTTATTTTCACATGGATGAAACCATACATTCTCAGTAGCGTCTCATGTGCTTTGAATACCTGCGTGCTTATGGAGCTCGCCGTGTGACACCTGGGCAGGTACCAGATACGAAAGGTAACTAAAAATAAGTGTTACTTAACTTAAATTTGTATGTCTGATTTTTATATTTATGTTGTGTAGAACATTAATCTAAAGTTGTATCATAAGTGTCAGACACTTTCCATGGGCCAGAACTTTTGTCAGACGCTTTAAAGCTTCACTAAAAATAGCTGAATTTTACTTATTTTTACATGTCTGATTTTTAAATATGTTGTGAAGAACATTATTCTAAAGTTGTATCATAAGTGTCAGACACTTTCCATGGGCCAGAACTTTTGTCAGACGCTTTAAAGTTTCACTAAAAATAGCTGAATTTTATTTTTATATGTCTGATTTTTAAGTATCATATTAAGGTAACTATTACTAAGTTATATTTCATCAGTCAGACAAATAAAATTGTAGTGTCAAAACATCCCCTAAACACAAAAACTATTCAGCCGGGAGTGAGCGCGATAACACTATGCGCATGCGCCCAGAGTATATATTTAAAAAATAAGTTTACTACTTTCGATTCAATATTTTTGCATCTCTATTTAAATAAGACGAATTTCAACAAAAAAGTAATCATTAATTAATATTGAAGTAAGATACTTTATTGCACAAAAATAAAATTCTTAGACAAAATCAATTACCAAAACCTTCATCTTCAACAATAAAAACTTGCAAAACAATCCAAAATGAATAAGAAAATCCAAATTTTTTTAATGACTGACAGGTAATGGCAGGTTGACGTTCACGACGTCACCTCTCAACAATGAAAAATGCATAACAATTACAATGTGAAATGATAACACGACTAGCGGCTCGCCAACATGCACGCCTTCCACCTCCGGACTCGCCGCTCAGCTCCGCCTCGCCGCCGCCGGAACCCAGCCTCATCGTGAGCGCTGTGACACCGGCCGTGGCAGTTGCGTCGAGCTCGAGTGACGAGTATTTTTCCCCGCCCACGACGCCACCACCTGCTTGTCGACGGGGAGGACGCCGGCCGCCGGACGGCTTAGGACTTCGAGGCCCACCTCTGATAGGGTCCCAGCTCCCGGCGGAAGTGTGCAGCGCATGCGATGGACTAGCTCCATCAACGAAAATGTCATGCGCTCATACTATGGGGCTACAGAGGGGGGAAACAACCTGACTGCGTACCGGGTTCGGATGCTCTCTCTGTTTCAGGTGCTTGAGCCAGCTGTCAACGTGTCTGCACAACGACTGTCGGATCAGGTGCGGGTAATCCAGCGTAATCGTATGTTGGATGACACCGTACTTGATCGCTTGCGAACGGAAATGCAGAGTAGCCAGGTCATTACCTCTTCGTCGCAGGCTGTGGTTCCACCACAGTCCCACCAACTAGTAGGCTATATAGCCTTAGTACCCAAAGACGCCGATAAAGAAGCGCAGGAAAGCTAGTTGTACCTACATACTTCAAAAGTAATAAATATTTAGTTAATTTGTACCTGTCGGCAGCAGTTGTCGTGGTGTTAGAAGTAGTATGATTGTTCGCTTCATGTTCCTCAAGGGAGTGAGAGTGAGTGGGCCTGTTGTTCTGTCGACGAGAACCTTCGCCGTCGGACTCCCTCCTCGGCCCTCCGCCACCGCAGAAACACTTGCAAATTATGCGTTTGAATGCGAATCTGGAGAACAAAATCATTGATATCAAAATATTTTTATTTCACATAGGCCTACATGAGCACTTATAAAACGTCGAGAAATGAAGCACATTATTGCACTTTTCTTGCGTGTTTGTATTAGTCGCGACTTTTGATTCTGGCTTTCAAAACTTGCAGTGTTTTGGGAACAGTGTGACGGGCTTGTCCCAATTAGTAAAAAAAAAACCGGCCAAGTGCAAGTAGGTTTCGCGCACCGAAAGTTCCGTACAAACTCCCGATGTAAGCGGCCATACTTATCTTTTGACTGCGTTGACTGTGTTCAAGGGACCGCAGACGTAATATAGTTTTAATTTCAACCTCTACGCGTTTCCGAGAGAAAAGGTCTTAACAGACAGACAGACAGACGAATAACAAATGGATTCTATAAGGATTCCGTTTTTCCTTTTGACGTATTGAACCCTTAAAAAGGGCCATTATTTTAAAATTGTTGTTTTACCTAAAGTCCTTAGAAAATAGCGCATAAATCAGCGGGTTGATGGCTGAGTTGCAGTAACCCAACCAGAACAGCACAGAGAAGACGATGGGGCTGACGCAGTCGCCACAGAAGGCCCTCACGACGTACACGCTGAAGAAAGGGAGCCAGCAGAACACGAAGCCTCCGACTATGATGCCGAGGGTCTTGGCTGCTTTCGTCTCCATGCGGAAGCGTTTCACCTGGAATACGTTTGGTAAGTCGATATTAATAATCAAGTATTATATTATTACCTATGCCTTTTGTTGTGTTTGTTTATCCTTTTATTATATTATTTATTGACATTGTTAACTTGTGATCATTTGCTGTAATATATCTAAGATATATATGTTTATAGTGTTCTTTACATGAAACTTTATACCCTTTTATTCAGATGGAAAATTATTAAAAGACTGCTCTCACTCTTGGCGGAGCAGAAGAGAGTGTCAGACTCAGTGACTAAAAACATAGCATAATAAAAAAAAAGTTTATTATGTCTACACACGTTAGTTAATGCTAGATTTACAGATGGTCAAAAAGTTAACTTTGTGTGGGACTGGTGCCTGAAGTAGGTTTAAAAAAAAAACTATTACGGGTCACCAGGGCCCTCCTGCGGCTCAACAATTCTATCCTGGTACGATTGTGCTAGGAAACAAGACAAAGGATGCATTTAAACAACACAACCAAAAATAAAAATTACCTGTCCTCTCAACTGTAATATATGTATTTACTAGCTGTGCCCAGCGGTTTCACCCGCTGAGGTTTAGGAGTATGAAAAATAGATGTTAGCCGATTCTCAGACCTACCCAATATGTACCCAAAATTTCATAAGAATCGGTCGAGCCGTTTCGGAGGAGTACGGTAACTAACATTGTGACACGGAAATTTTATATATTAGATAGATAGATAGAATATTCTTTATTATGTACACCATACAAATGACAAGACAAGAATAACAATATACAACTTATAAATAGGGTGACACAATGGGCAGTCTTATCGCTAAAAGCGATCTTTTCAAGACAACCTTTAGATGGATTTTATTTATATTTATTTATATATGAGCATTATGTATTTAAACAAGTATATATTAATATTTACTTATATAATGTAAGTTATATTAGGTTAAGGCACACATATTTCTCACACACTATCGTCTACATTTCGTTCCCATATCTCCTTTCCCAGGGGCCTTAGTCTGCTATTACAATAGTGTCAGAATGGTCGATCACTGATCGCATAATGGTTGATTTTGACATCTACTACATACTAAACTTGTCAAAATCAACCATTATGCGATCAGTGATCGACCATTCTGACACCATTGTAATAGCAGACTAAGGCCCCAGGTCTGCTGGCAGAAATTTCTTAAGAAATAAGCAGTACCTTTGTACTCAAATTTTATGTTTTTATCCTGTCTGGTTTACTGTGTGTACATAAATAGTTAAATAAATACAAAAAAAAATATCTAAACGGCTGTGGAAGTATTAGAATGTGTGTAAGCAATCTGTAAGCAAGTGAGAGAACAGTGATTAGGTGTGTGGGCGATGACTTGATGTGTAATCCTTGTTCCTTCTTTTGCCCTTTGTGTTCCAGGGCTGGGCTGCGGCATCTGTTTCGAACAACCCACAACCCCAGCAGGCGAAGCAAACACTATCCTCTCAACTAACCTGTGCTTTAATATTCCTCTTTCCCATCCTCCGAGTAGTCCTCGGCTTGTCATCATATTCATCATACAACGGGCCCGGAGCCAGGTGATGGGAGGGTCGAACCCTCAATCTGCTTTCTGTCAGCTCCCTCCCATCTCTCTCATAGTGGACTGCGTAGAGGGATGGGCTAGGGGATCTACTTGAAGACCTGGAGTTCTCATGGGCAGGACATATCTGTTCTGATGAAGGATATGAGACGGAGATCTTGACTTTTTCGTGAGCTCTTCTTGCGCTTGAATGTCTGGAAGAAGATAATATTGTTTTATTTAAGACTAGCTTTTGCCCGCGGCTTCGCTCGCATTAAATTCGGTAGCGCCTTATTGATTTGTAATAGCAACGCCAAATTTTCCCGTTTCGTCCCTCTTTCTCCCTCATAACTCGCTCTTTTTTTAAAAAAAATAGCCTATGTCCGTCTCCTGGTTCCCAACTAGCTCTGTGCCAAAATTCATCAAAATCGGTTTAGCCATTAAAGCGTGAAGAGGTAACAAACAAACAAAAAAACTCACTTTCGCTTTTATAATATTAGTAAGGATGTATTGGGAAAATCGTCATCATCTGCCTAGCCTTTTCAAACTATGCCGGGGTCGGCTTTATTACAAAATCAAGGACTACGTTTAAGATAAAGAAGTTTGGCTATAGTTCCTTCTGCGCATGCGGCTTCCCTGGTAGCTCATAAACAGCACACATTTGTGGATGTCTCTAACTGTTCTCAATCTTATTTTTTGTGATCTCTTTTATCAGTTTTTTTGCAATAGTTGTCAAATCACATATTTATAAAACTCTTGTTCTCAATATTACGATACTGATAGCAACATCTGGGCGACTATAGTAATTTTTTTTGGATTTTTTTTTGTCGGACTCGTGGGTGAATATCAACAAGTCCATATTTTTGTCAATTTTGGTGGCAAATTTTTTTCTTAACTTTTCGTGAAACTATTGACCTAGGACAAAAATAGAAGGTTCAAGCTTTAGGAATCTTCATGAGGTCCGAAAATATCTTGGTAACTTTTTGAGATATTTGAGTTCAAAGATTAGTGTAGCCACCAAAATTGAAAATTGTCCACCAAAATTGAAAGTTGACCACCAAAATTGATATTGGTCCACCAAAATTGAAAGTGCTTAAAACAATACATTAAAAATCAGTTTTTGTCACAAACTTAAATCTCACTAATAAAGCTCAATGACCAAAAAACTCCATCAGTTAATAAAACTCAGTCTTGTTATAATAATATTTCGTTTATTCAGTTAAATACATTTTAATATTTTTTTTAAATATTTCTAAATAAAAACAGAAAATAAAAAAGAAACATTACAAAAAATAGTAGCCCACCGGTATCGGGAACAGGGTCAAAGCTACCGGTGGTTAGAGTTCCAGAGACAGGAACCTCCTCACAATACAAGCCGTATCGAGGTGAACTGCCTTCTGAATCAGGCCCTTGATCCAACCGCCTAAGGAGAGCTTCGACAGATGTTCGTCGAGGCTCTTGGCAATCAAGCCATTGGCCGTTACGACAATCGGCACAATGATAGCCGAGTTCACATTCCACATGTCAACAACCTCGTGTGCCAAGTCGAGATATTTTAGTTGTTTTTCTTTCTCAGCTTTCACGAGGTTCTCGTCATTTATTTATTTATTCATTAAATGCACAATGTACAAAAAAGTTACACGCTAGGCTTATAACTAATGAGTACATGACCCTGTTAGGGCGCAGCAAAATGACTTAAAACTAATAAAATTATATTGCAGAATATATCATGTGTGTATGCGGGGTGATTACATCTTATCACCACTATGTCAGGCTTATTGGCGACAATAGTCCTGTCAGTGATGATGGATCGATCCCTATACAATTACGTGTACAATTATAAATACTTATTTGAGTATTAATTATTTTAATATTACATGTTTTTTTGTAATAAAGACGAGACAAGGTTCATGTTTAAAAACTATAATATCTTTTCTTTATATATTTTACGGTTTAATATTGTTATTTAATCATGTTTTATTTTAGAGTTTATTATGTTTTAGTTTCTTAGTTTTGCTGAGAAAAAATTTGTAGTATGGCAGGAGGTGGATCGATCAGAGCGGCGCGCAATGATTGTTGACATAACGGTCCCACATGACGAGAACCTTGTGGAAGCCGAAAAAGATAAACAAATCAAGTATATTAACTTGGCTCGCGAGGTTGTCGACATGTGGGACGTGGACTCAGCGATCATTGTGCCGATAGTCGTTACAGCCAATGGCTTAATTGCCAAGAGCCTCGACCAACACCTGAGAAGGCTCTCGTTAGGCAGCTGGATCAAGGGCTTGATACAGAAAGCGGTACTCCTGGACAGGGCTCGTATTGGTAGGAGGTTCCTTTCTCTGGAGCCTTGACTGCCGGTAGCTTGGACACTGTTCCCGATACCGGTGGGCTACTATTTTTATATGTTTTTGATAAGAAATATGTAAAAATATAAAAAAATAAATAAACGATAATAATACTAATTATAATACGGTTTTAATGTACCTACTCTTTCGGCATACTTAAATGGACTCAGACTGAACTTGATGCCCTGGATAGGAGAGTCCATACACTGCTAAACGCAAACCGGATGCATCACCCAAGATCATCGGTAATCAGACTGTACATCACTCGGAAGTGCGGGGGTCGAGGCCTATTTAACGCGAAGACCTTCCATAACCCAGAGGTGTGCAGTCTCAGTAGCCATTGCCAGTCGACCTTATAGTAGTGCAGAAAAATAGCATGGCATGTGCACTTTAATAAATAGAACAAATAGAACAGAAACAAATAGAATAGTAACGTATACATATAAATGAACAATGTGTAGTGAAAAACTGTCTTTATATGTACAAATAATATATAAACAGTACATACTTAAATTTTGGTGGCTTATTTTCAATTTTGGTGGTGAAAATCGCCACCAAAGCCACCAAAATTGAACCACCAAAATTGAAACCAGGCATAAAAAAAATCTTAAAAAATACAGTTATTAAGATACAAAAGAATAAATATCACTGATAAATAAGTTACCCAAATCACTACCTACAATACGTAGCTTACTATTAAAACACTAAAAAATCACCAGCAAATCGATCCACCAAAATTGACAAATTCTTGTCCCCTGTTCGACCCAAGATGAATACTTCGTTTTTGGCGAGCAATTACAGCACTAAGCACAGACCTGTTACGCACCACTTCCCGCGCACGACTGAGAAATACAGAACATAAAAAGCGATTGATCGCACACGCACGAATCTTCATGATAATGTAAATTGAAAAAGTGCTACCAAAATTATGATTTTTGCTAGGACAAAATTGAATCGAGTATCCTGTGCTTTTAACATCAATTTTATAATACGATTAAGATGTTTTTAGATAGTGTGTCATATGCATTTACCAATGAAATAATTTGTTTTTTACTTCACTTTAAATTGTTCCTTTGGTAAATACATTTATATCAAAAAATGGAGCTAGGACAAGCCACCAAACTTGAATTTTAAAGTTATTTATTTTTCCTAGCCTCCATAGGTAAACCTATTTAAAAAAAAATTGTGGCCCTAAGTGGAATAAGTTAAGTAGTTCACTAGAAAAAAAATTAAGAAACATCCCATCATTTTACACCATGATTCTCAACGTGGACACGTAAAATTAGCGCCTGGGATATTCACCCTCGTGCATCAGTGGTTCCGTACAAAACTTGCGATATAACGGACCATGTCTTTTGACTGTGTAGACTTAGATTGTTGATTTTTTCACAGCTGAAAATACCACAGACTTGAATATGTGGTTTCAATTTGATACCTTTACACGTTCCCAAGTTAAAGGGTCTTGACAGGCAGAAGAACAGACAAAGGAACAACGAAGTGATTTTATAAGGGTTAAGCCGCGTTTCCACAAGGCAACATTTGGCGCGCGACACATGACGCTCAACATGTACGGCAACGCTGCACAACAGCGCGCGACGTTGTCAGCTGGCGCGCAACATGACGCACGGCTTGTTGTTTGTTTAAAGAGCAGCGTTAAGTAGTAGATGCGTAGACAGACAACGTTGTTCAACAAAAATTTCGCGCTGACTTTCAACATGTTGGGCAACTTGTTGTGCAACATGTTGCGCGTTAATTGTTGCCTAGTGGAAACGAGGCTTTACCTTCTTAATCGTTCCGGAGAAGCACTTAGCGAGGTGCTGGTGGAGTGGTTGGATGCATTCGACAATGGAGATCCATGCGGTCGGTTCCCGGAGCCCCGGCCCCTGTGTATCCTGAGGGTCAGGCGGTTGTCGTCGAACCTGCTGCCCATGCCACCTTTACCTGCAAATTGTGCACAGGCTGATAATACAAATTAAATTGTTCTTTGACACCATTATTGCTGGTTAAGTGATATTTAATTTTGAATTCTAGTAGCGTTAGTCAATTGGTCTAATTTTGTGTAAATGGGCATTGATCAAATGATCATATAAATGAAATAGACGGTCAATCATTGATTATTTGTGTAAGTTTCTAATTAAATTGCAAATTAAAAACACGCTGGGATGCGCATTGCTTTAGTCTCAATGATACCAAGTGTTAAAAAACAAATGCGCGATCAAAAATAGGCGGGTAGAACGATACTCTGCAAACAAAGACTTATTTACAGTGCAGGTAACTCTCTCCTCATCATTAAAAATATAAGGACTAAGTCGCCAGACCAATCAAGGGCATTTAGTATAAAAATACAGTTTTGTAAAAACTGTCTTCCAAATTAAACATCAAAAAGTTGTCTAAGTTTACTTTCAGTAGTCGGCGTTGGAAGGTAGTCATGAACTAATTTTACATTGTAACCCAAAGTCATTGAGGGAAGATCATGCTAAGACGAAAACAAAAAAAATCAAGTAAATCAGACCAATAATCACGGAGTATACCATGATAATACATGAAATAACGTAAGAAGTTGGCAGACTCTTCTCAAAATTAAAAAGTTGTCAGTTTTTCATCATTTTTAGTAGTTTTTACCTCACTTTACTTTTGTATATTTTCTATGTATATATATATGTATTATTAATAGAATTGATATTTCCTGTCAGATTGCACCTACTATGTCTTTGTCTCTGCATCACCCTAAGGTTGACTGGTAGAAAATGCCCAAGGCATTAAGTCCGCCTTTGTACAATGTTTTTGTGCATGAAGTTTTAATAAATAAATAAAAAAAAAAAATGCTTGTATAATACATAGCCTCTTTCTTTCTTAAAAGTCGGTTTTAAACTAGAAACCCCTCACCTTTTGTAGTCCTAAATCCCTGATTAATAGCTTTGGTAGTCCTCACAGCAGCTTTGTATATTCTCCAGTAGAAGAACAGCATAACAAACATAGGGATGTAGAAGGAACCGAGCGCTGAGTAGACGACGTAACCAGCGTCGTTGGTCAGTTCACAGGTCCATTCACAGGGAGGGTTGGGCACCCAACCGTCTTTCATGTCTGCTTCTTCAGGCTGGAAAGAATGAAGGGTGGTGTAAAACTCAAAAGAATTTATTCAATTAGACCATTACAGGCACTTTTGAATGTCAAGAAACAAAATGTTGAAGCAACAGTAACGAACACAAGCTATAATAACTTGTGAAAGTACTGTAGTTGCCCATTCCAAAGCGTTGATCTCTATGGAGAAGAATGGGCAAGAAAGTCCATGGACACTCTTTGAGTTTTAGTTGTCCCAGATATCAAATCGTAGCTGGCCTTTCTAGAAGAGCTAAAAGTGTAAGTACTGAAAGATCAATTTCTCCATATCGACGGTCAACCGTCAAGACTTACTAAGTCAAAATAATACAGGAGGTGTAAGTAAGCTGTAATTTTCTCCAAATATTGTACGCGCGTATTTCGTAGGTATTGACACTATAGAAAAAAAAACGGCCAAGATCTAGTTAGACTCGCGCAGGGTACGGTAGGCTTACGTCAACGGTCCCTACGTACATAAATACATGTCGAAAATGGCATTTTTTTATTGTGCTGTACGATTTTTATTTAATTTATTTACCTTGTTTTAGAAATCGTATAAGAGAACAAGTATTATAAATACAACGAACAAGTGTCGTAGAAACGGTCATCTATCAGGTTATCCAAGAAAATGTAAAAAAAAAATACTTAAGTATCGATAGCATTATAAAGCGCTTTAAACTGTTAAAATATTGTAGAAAGAAAATATTTAGTACTAGCTTTTGGATGCGGCTTCGCTCGCGTTATTTTTGGGGTAACACAGTTCCCCTTTCCTGATTTGCAGGTACCTGCTACCTACAGTTTTTCCCCATGCGCCTTATTGATTTGTAATAACAAAGCTAAGTTTTCTCTTTACTTCCCTCTTTCTCCCTCAAATCTCAGTTTTTTTAATTAGCCTATGTCCGTCTCCTGGGTCCCAACTATCTCTGTACCAAAATTCATCAAAACCGGTTTAGCCATTAAGGCGTGTAGAGGTACTAACAAACAAACTCACTTTCGCTTTTATAATATTAGTAAGGAAGTAAGGATTGCTCATAGAATTATTTCTAGGGCGCGGGCGTGTTGAACACAAATTACGCTCTCCTGTAAACCTTGGTTTTTGACTTAACCTTATGTACGTAGGAACCGTCGACGTATAAACTTGCGACATAAACGGCCATATCTTTTGACTGCGTAGACTTAGAGGGACGAGCAACTGTGAAGTCCACGTGAAAAACCTCCTTCACGATAACTTAAAAAAGGACCTACCTACCCGAAACGTATTTGTTTAACTCGCGCAAGGCAAAACAATGAACAAAAATAAATAAAAAGAAAACAACAAGTGTATAATATAGATAACTAGCTTCCGCCCGCGACTTCGTCCGCGTGGCATAGTTACTTTGGGCTAACGCTAACTTTAAACCGCGTGATGATAAAAAAATATCTTTCTCTCTCCTTTTCGTCCCTCTTTCTCCGCCTTTTCTCACTTTTTTTTTTAAATTAGCGTATGTCCGTCTTCAGGGTCTCAACTATCTCTGTACCAAAATTCATCAAAACGGGTCGGCCATTTATGCGTGACGAAACAAACTCACTTTCGCTTTTATAATATTAGTAAGGATATCTTCTTGCTAATTGATCCTGTACGAGGCAAATAGTTCTTATTTTTATCATCAATGAAAAATTAATCCCTACTGTACATTATTTTCTATTAATTAACCAATATATTCACTTGTAAAACGATAAAAGTTTGAGTACACGATACGAATTTAGTCGGTCTATCTATACATATAGACAAGAACCAACCATTTAGTGCTGTCTCCTAAAAATGACTTTTTAGCCGATTTAAACACACTTTGTATGTTTTCAACTAAACAATACTGATATTTACACGAAGCAACTAAACCTGTCACTTACCAATAGACAATAATTACCAGCTAATAAAAGACTGCTCGGAAACGGGACGGAACGGGTACGACGGAACAGCTATCAAAGGGGAAAACGGGCCGGGCCGTCAAACAAGACATACGCGTAACATCCCGGAACTTTGTCGGCTGACAAGCAGAAAATTATGCCTTTTGTGATACGCTCTTTTGAATCAATGGGCGCGTAATTTACGTTTTTGAATGGATGCGGTTTTGTGAATGGTATATACCTTCTTGTGTCTTACACCCGTATCTATAGTCCAGTCAAAGTATTTACTTGATCTCAAGTAGGTAGTTACTTATGAAACAGACAAGAATTACGAAGTAAAAAAAAAACCGAGACTTGCGCACCGAGGGTCGCTTACAAACTTGCGAAATGGCTTATTATTCGTCAACTCGCGCCTCATAAACTTAGCACTTAGTTAGCACTTTCCGATTTTACCTATTTTTGTTGTAGTCAACTCGCGACCGAGTGAAAATCTGACGTATTTACAAAAGACAAAACACTTTTGTAGATGACTGTAAATACGTCAGATTTTTACTCGGTCGCGAGTTGACTACAACAAAAATAGGTAAAATCGGAAAGTGCTAACTCGCGCGCAGTCGCGAGTTTATGAGGCGCGAGTTGACGAATAAGCCTGCGAAATAAACAGCCATATCTTTTAACTGCGTAGACTTAGAGGGTTGATTTATTCACAGCACAAAAGGCCTACAGTTTTCAAAATATCATTTTAATTTCAACTCGATACCTCCACGCGTTCCCGAGATAAAGGGTCTTGACAGACAGACAGACAGATAGACGGACAACACAGTGATCCAATAGGGTCCCGTTTTTCCTTTTTGAGGTAGCTATGGTAAGAGAAAGTAAAGAACTTATAACTTTTGAAATTTCCAACTTCAATCAATTACAGACACGGCTTTTAATTTTGTATTTTTAAATGAAAGGTCGTTTCTTATAAATGACTTTCACTCAAGTGTTCTCTTAGACTTGTTTATAAACTTACTTAACTTAAACTTTACTAACTAGTTAAGTTAGTAAAGTTTTTTCTATCACCTATTTCGTAATTTTTTTAACTACTTGAGCCCCTAGCACGAGCGCGCAGTGCGAATCGTAAAACGAAACGTAAAAGCGTCGATTTTAAAAATACTCATTTCAATTATTATAATACGAATATTATAGAATAGAATAGAATATACTTTATTGCACACCAAAATTGAAACATAACTGTTTTACAAAAAAAAAAATGCTAAATCTATGGTTACAATGGCGGTCTTATCGCTAATAGCATAAGCAATTATTTTAAATAAATATCAATAAGCTTAATTAATAGCAATAACTCAATAAGTAATTATCTTAATATTTTAAGAATTTATTCACATCTTTTGATGATTGTTTTTGTTGCAAACTGTATTTTTACATGACTTCAAAAAAAGAGGAGTTTTCAACTGTTTCTCCGTCAATTGCGGGATTATTTTGTAAATTATTTTTAATCGAAAGAGCATAGTCCCAAAGGGGTGCCCCATTTAATTTTTTATTTACCTATAAGTATTGCGATTTAGTAGGTTATAACTTATCTTCTATAATACATATGTTTTCATCTAATGTAAATTGGATGATATACTTAGGCATATCTTTGAGTAGTAATGGAAAATGAATACTCGGTTAGAATTTGTTTGAGATCCAACCATCATGCCACAACTAAAAAAGCAGAAATAAAAAACTTTTTTGCAAAAACCGTTTAATTTCCGAAAGTCGATGAATCAAACATAAGTCACTGACTTCAGGAAATAAATTAATTTTCCACGTTTTACTGTTTTTTTGGAAGTCGGTATTTTTTTTCGCTTATTTTCGTTGGATCCCAGTTTTTGATCCCACTTTAATATTTTTGGCGTTGGATCCCACAAAACATTATTATATATTTCCGTTGGATCCCAAATTTGAAAAATACAAAAAAAATACGTTTTATTGCCACTGAATCCCAAAAACTATTTCCGTTGGATCCCAGATGTTTAAAAACATCTGAATGCGGGTACATCCAACAACAAAATCACAATAATATTTTAAGGCGAAATTTTGTATGTATGTTTGTTATTCCAACACGCTCAAACTTCTAGACTGATTTGGATGAAATTTGGGTATGTGGATAGGTTATGTTAGAATAACGGGTGCCTGCCGTTTTGCCGAAAGATTTGGACAAAATGTCATTACCCAAACAAATTATAGGAACCGGGAACTAGGTTTGGTTAGGTTAAAACTGTGACCTCCTACGCACGAGCTGAGCGAGCGGAGCGAGCGGTGCCGCGGCAGCGGCCGGCGAGTGCCACAAACGACTTGCATTTATAGAAAAAAAAGATTGTTTTTAGTTGTTTACCCGGAACTGAACTATTTAGATTAGGATAAATACTTATTTACAAAAAAAAAGGTTAGGTTAAAACTGTGACCTGTGTGCCAGAAACGGCCACATTATATAAAAAAAAATATGGAAAAATTATGACGGCAGTATTTTTTTTTGAGCTTTGAGGCGCTTGTTTTGAAGGCGTTCATATTTATTTATTTATAAACATCACAAATAAACCTGATCATTTTTAACTCATGCCAGTCTAGTACTATTTGGAGTACATCATTTGTCACTTATAATACCACAAGAGCTTCAAAATTATCGGGTATTTCCCGATAGGTTCGTTGCAAACAAATGAAGGAGTCAAGTTTTTCAGGTTAAAAAATCACGAGCGCGAAGCGCGAGTGATTTTTCCTGAAAAACTTGACGACGGGAAATGCCAGATAATTTTGAAGCTCGTGTGGTATTCGGGGGATTATTTTTCCGTCCCAAATGTCGGCCAATAGAATTGCACAAACTCCAAATCGACTCATTTTCATGCAAAATCTCCAATTTTCACAATTGAATTCAACCTGTCAGTTTGACGTGTGGTTAATTTGACTGGATCATGTTTTGTTTTTTATGCATAGCAACGACCAGAGAAAATTTTCAAAAAATTATCAGTATAATACCATGTAGGTTGTACCACGTGACGTCGAATGGTGCAATTCTATTGGTCGATATTTGGGTCGGAAAAATAATCTCATTTATTCCCCAGTGGCGACAATCCTAAAAAATCCAAAATACACACACGGTGTTTTTGAAATATTTAATAAAAGTAAATTACTTTTCTTCTGAAATGTACACATGTTGTCATAAAATGGGATTCAATGGTAATATCAAATGGGACCCATCGTTAATACCTAAAAAATGGGATCAAAAACTGGGATCCAACGAAAATAAATCTTTTTTTTGGAAAAAAAATTTAGATTCAATAATCAACGTATTTAACGTTTATACTCCGCGCTGGGGCCTCTGTTTTTTTAGATGCAGTACCGGTAGTTAAAAAGATTTGCCAACGACATACATTAGAGGATTAAAATAAACTTCAAATTCCACACAACTTCAGAGAGAAGTTTTAAGGTATTCATTAATGCAAAGTTGTTTGTAACAATCCATGTTATGATAACCATGCTTTTTGAGGAGTTTAAGAAGAGCTTATCAAAATGTACCCCAAAACTTTGGAAACCAAATCAGTCTGTGCAAAGTAGACTTGCGTTACTTCTACAAGATTTTCTGTTAATCATTTTCTCGAGATCTTCTTTCTGCTTTCTTCTTTTCGAATTTTAACACTATCATCATTGAATTAGCTAGCAGAACTCTGCGCATTTCACCAATAATTAATCGGTCGGTAACCCAATTAAATGCAGTTTGAATTTATCAAGTTTAAACTCATCGTGCCTTTAGATTATTATTTCCTTTATATTTTTACTTATCGTTTATTTTTTTATTCATTTTTTTTTAATTAAAACCAAAATATAACAGTTTTAATTTCACTATTTTGGTGTATGATTTTATGGTCTCCCTGATCGTACATCATTTAGAGTACCATTAGCCAATTAAGTGCTTTACACCGTACTAGTCCTACTAATCCTATAAATGCGAACGTTTGTAGTATGGATGTATGTTTGATCCTCTTTCACGAAAAAACTACTGAACGGACCTTGATGAAATTTGGCACACAGATTATAGTCTGGAATAACACATAGGATACTTTTTAGGGTTCCGTAGTCAACTAGGAACCCTTATAGTTTCGCCATGTCTGTCTGTCCGTCCGTCCGTCCGTCCTCGCTTAATCTCTGTGACCGTTAGCACTAGAAAGCTGAAATTTGATACCAATATGTATATCAATCACGCCGACAAAGTGGTAAAATAAAAATTGGAAAAAAATGTTTTATTAGGGTAGCCACCCTATATGTAAAGTGGGAAGTGTTTTTTTTTTTTATTTCAACCCTAACGTGTGATATATTGTTGGAAAGGTATTTAAAAATGAATAGGGGTTTACTAAAATCATTTTTTGATATGTCAATAATTTCGGAAATAATCGCTCCAAAAGTAAAAAACAATGTGTCCCCCCCCTCTAACTTTTGAACCACAAGTTTAGAAAATATGAAAAAAATCTGAAAAGTAGAACTTTATAAGGACTTTCTATGAAAATCATTTTGAACTTGATTGAGACAACAGTTTTTGTACAAAAAAGACAAAAAGTTGTACAAAATAATTTTTGTAGTATAATCGTAGCAAGCATTTTTTTTAACTTCGTTTACATATTTTATTATCCTGAACGTATCTTTTTTCAAACAAAAAAATAAACTACGGAACCCTACACTGAGCGTGGCCCGACACGCTCTTGGCCGGTTTTTTAATTATCACGTGGACGAAGCCGTGGGGTGCAGCTAGTTGTTAATAATTTTCGCGCATTATCTATTTATTTTATTTCTTGTAGAAAAATTGTGAAATGTTACAAAAACTAACCTTTTTATCCTTCCACCCGACCAGCGGTGGGAAACAGATCACGAAAGACAGCACCCATAGCCCTGCGATCAACGCCTTCGCTCTCTTCCTGCTCATGATGCTAGGATAGCTCACGGGCCTCGTGACGGCCACGTAGCGGTCCAGGGAGATGGCGCACAGATTCAAGATGGAGGCTGTGCACATCCACACGTCGACGGCCAGCCATACTGAGCACCACACATCTCCAAAAATCCATACCTGGAATTAAAAAAACGGGTTTTGTGAATTTATAGGTTACTAGCTTTTGCCCGCGGCTTCGCTCGCGTTAAATTCGGGGTCACACAATTCCTCTTGCACCTTATTGATTTGTAATAGCAACGCTAAGTTTTCCCTTTTCTTCCCTCGTTCTCCCTCATATCCCACTTTTTTTTAATCAAAATTAACCCATGTCCGTCTCCTGGTTCCCAACTATCTCTGTACCAAAGTTCATCAAAATTGGTTTAGCCATTAAAGCGTGAAGAGGTAACAAACAAACAAACAAACTCACTTTCTCTTTTATAATATTAAAAAGGACTAGCTTTTGCCCGCGGCTTCGCTCGCGTTAAACGGGGTAACACAATTCCCCTTGCACCTTATTGATTTGTAATAGCAACGCTAAGATTTCCCTTTTCTTCCCTCTTTCTCCCTCACATCCCACTTTTTTTTTAAAAAACATTAGCCTATGTCCGTCTCCTGGTTCCCAACTATCTCTGTACCAAAATTCATAAAAATCGGTTTAGCCATGTAGGCGTGAAGACGTAACAAACAAACAAACTCACTTTCGCTTTTATAATATTAGTAAGGATTATGGTTATTATGGTACACTACCTCAAAAGGCAAAAACGGAAGCCTTATTGGATCACTTTGTTGTTTGTCTGTCTGTCTTGTCATGCCCTTTATCTCAAGAACGCGTGGAGGTATCGAGTTGAAGTTATACTGAAGTTTGTAGTTCATTTTTTTTTTCGGTTGGGAAATCATCCATTGACTTCCCCCGCTCTGGGCGGAGCGGGGGGGCATGTCAGACTTTTACTGACTAAAACCCACCCATGTTCCTTTACGTTCCGGGGCCGCGGTATCTCTTTCGAACAACCCGCAAAGTTTGTGGTCCCTTGGAGTTGTGAAAAACTCGACCCTCGAAATTTACCCAGTCAAAAGATATGGCTGATTATTTCGCAACTTTGTACGGAACCCTCGGTGCGCGAGTTTGACTCGCTGTTGGCGTTTTTTTTTGAGGAGTTTGTGTCTCACGGGTTCATCTTTATGGTTGATTTTAGGTTAAACAGCGATTGCAAAGGTTGATCTGTGGATGGGTGATCAGCCATTAAACACCGAGTTTCCTCCGTGTCATGAAAAGTATGTTGAGATATTGGTTGCCTGCTGTCATTAATAGATCTTTGACTGCAGTTCTTCGGGATAGTCAGTGGCCCGAAACTTTGACAATCAGTCTTACCATAGAGTATCGTTTTACAAAGAACAAGCAGTCGCTCCATGTGAAATTCAAACTCAAACTCAAAACATTTTTTTGACGACACGGTTGGCGCAGTGGCTAAGAGTTTGACTGCTGTGCTACGTATCGCGGGTTCGATCCCCGCACGGAACAATTATTTGTATGACCTACAGATGGTTGTTCCGGGTCTGGCTGTTTGTGTATGTGAGTTTAAATGTTTGTAAACGTACCCACGATACAGGAGAAATTCCTAGAGCGGGGCAACGACTTAAAAAAAAAACTATTACACCATTACAGGCACTTTTGAATGTCAAAAACAAAAAGATGAAACCACAGTCCCAGTCACAAGCAAAATAACTTATGAAAGTACCGTAGTTGCCCATTCCAAAACGTAGATTTCTATGAAGAAGAATGGGCAAGAAACTCCATGGACACTCTTTTTATTTAATAATATTTTTTACAAGTTACATACTATACTTAGCGACGCCTGAGAAACTCACCAAAATTAAAACTTTAAGACGTTAAGTCGACTTAACGTCTTAAAGTTTTATCTAGCTTATGTAAATAAAAAACGTTTTTAAACTTTCCTAAACGTTGTAAAACCTCCATATCGTTGAAAGAACTTCCTGTAATAACATAAGCCACACGGGTGCTTGTCTTGGGATAGCAAAGTCAACGTGAACTTTCTAAATTGCAATATGAATGGGAAACGGGTGGGTGACAGGTTGCAAACTTGCGCTATGTATCTTGTTAACGACCCAATTCCCATCATCTGGGCCCTTATTGCTTTTGTTGTATGTTTTCAGTTCTAAACATTCTTTATAGGTACCATCTTTTTACAAACGGTACTGAGATTACATAAAGGTGGTGGTAAAAAAATACTTGATATACAAAGTTACGACGATCACAGAAAAGAAAAACGCCTCATTTCTTAATTCAATTATAATATGTATACCTGAATATATTAAATACTAGCTGTGCCCGCAATGCGTTGCAATGCAATTTTTTACCTACCCTACCTACCCTACCTACCCTACCTACCCTACCTACCCTACCTACCCTACCTACCCTACCTACCCTACCTACCCTACCTACCCTACCTACCCTACCTACCCTACCTACCCTACCTACCCTACCTACCCTACCTACCCTACCTACCCTACCTACCCTACCTACCCTACCTACCCTACCTACCCTACCTACCCTACCTACCCTACCTACCCTACCTACCCTACCTACCCTACCTACCCTACCTACCCTACCTACCCTACCTACCCTACCTACCCTACCTACCCTACCTACCCTACCTACCCTACCTACCCTACCTACCCTACCTACCCTACCTACCCTACCTACCCTACCTACCCTACCTACCCTACCTACCCTACCTACCCTACCTACCCTACCTACCCTACCTACCCTACCTACCCTACCTACCCTACCTACCCTACCTACCCTACCTACCCTACCTACCCTACCTACCCTACCTACCCTACCTACCCTACCTACCCTACCTACCCTACCTACCCTACCTACCCTACCTACCCTACCTACCCTATATCCGTCTCCTGGCTCTAAGCTACCTCCTCACCAATTTTCAGCTAAATCGGTTCAGCCGTTCTTGAGTTATAAGTGGAGTAACTAACACGACTTTCTTTTATATATATAGATTAAACATTTTTATGCACGTTAAGTGGTCATTTGTAGATCTTGGACAGTCGTTACAGATAGCTCGTGTCCCGATAGTCTGAAAACAAGTTTTACCAAAGGGTTTCGTATTATCCAGTATTAACTGGTTTGTGGAGTTCTAATAGGCAGTCGCTCCATGTAAAATACTGGTATTTAGCTGCATCCGGTTAGACTGGAAGCCGACCATGACGTGACCATTGTAAGAATTTTAACGTAATTCATATTATTATCCTATTATGATTCTGCGAAACCGGCCATTTTAGATCCCCTACCAGGGGTTCTAAAATGGCCGCTCGGTATGGGTCTCCTTTTTTGCACACTTAATGATTGTTGCTACGTTAAAGGCTTCGCCGTTTTAAGTGCACTAAATGTACGTCTATTTATATTGTCACTAGCTTTTGCCCGCGGCTTCGCTCGCGTTAAATTCGGGGTAACACAGTTCCCCTTGCGCCTTATTGATTTGTAATAGCAACGCTAAGTTTTCCCTTTTCTTCCCTCTTTCTCCCTCACATCCCACTTTTTTTTAAATAAAATTAGCCTAAAATCGGTTTAGCCATTAAAGCGTGAAGAGGTAACATACAAACAAACAAACAAACTCACTTTCGCTTTTATAATATTAGTAAAGATAAAGATTACTTGAAATCTCGTAAGCTACTTACAGTGAGAACACTATTACTAGTGTAGTACACAAGTACTTGTTTGTACGAGCTGTTTGCTCGGTCAGCGCCAACGAATTAGGTGCATACATCGTGCCTTTGATACTCCCACTTATTGAGTGAATGGCGAACTGGATTTAGGTCATTCTGTAAATGTATATGATGCAGCGCTGTAAACTGAATGTAGCGGTCGGTGTAAGCGGTAAAAAGCGGCTAAGTTGTTGTAGACACGTTTTACATGACGTGAAACTAATGTCTACCGGATTGTTAGTTTCAAGTTTGACTTCTAGAGATCTGTGTAACATTAATTGACGGCATGGTTGGCGCAGTGGCTGTGCGTTTGGCTACTGGGCTGTTGTTGGTTCGATTCTCACACGCAACAAAAATTTGTATGCTGTAACTGGGTTTTGGAGGTCACATAGGTAGTTGCTGCATGTAAAATACTGGTATTCAGCTGCATCCAGTGAGAATGGGTAACGCCCCGTTCCAATAAACAAAAAACGAGTCGTTCTGCTTACGGATAGTAGGATTTTGACATAAGTCTCATAGAACTTATGTCAAAATACTACCATCCGTAAGTAAAACGAGTCGTTTTTTGTTTATTGGAACCGGGCGTAAGCCAGCCCCAACATAGTTGTGAAAAGGCGACAAGATCGTCTAAACGCAAACGTTATTCCCATCACAAATTCACAATGAATTCTAAGGACTAAGAACAGGGACACTCACCCCACAGATGAACATAGCTTAAAGGTATGTAGAGACGGGTACTATATTACACGCGCGACGTCGCTCGACCACAAATCTGTTTAATACATATCTGCATGTAGGTTGATCAACAGATGTTGTTTGTTGTCTCCTACTATTAGTTTGTGGTTCGAGTTTCGCGTGAGTTTGGAAGACGGAAGAGAAGAGATTTTCTGAAGCATTATTTTCTTATTTTGAAAACTTTGCCACAAATCAAGAATCTTCCTTGTAATGAATGAAGATAATAAGGGAAATAGAGAAAATGAAGCGAATGAGGAGAATGGACAGAATTAAAATAATGAAGAGAATAGATAGAATGAGGAGAAAGTTGACCGTGAAGAGAATGGAACCACAATATCTTCAAACGTTGGCAGTCTTATCACACGCTGATTACCTAATTGCAAGTGTATGTTTGTGTAACGTTAATCCTTACTAATATTATAAAAACGAAAGTAAGTTTGTTTGTTACGTCTTCACGCCTCAATGGCTACACCGATTTTGATGAATTTTGGTCCAGAGTAGTTGGAACCCAAGGCAGACGTAGGCTAACTTTAAAAATAATGAGAAATGAGGGAGAAAGAGGTAAGAAAACTTAGCTTTGCTATTACAATCAATCAGGCGCAAGGGCAAAAACCACAGGCAGCAGGTACCTGCAAATCAGAAAAGGGGAACTGTGTTACCCCGAATTTAACGCGAGCGAAACCGCGGGCAAAAGATAGTCTAATAAAATGTAGTTCTGGTAAGTTGATTCAGTAATTACCCTGGTGATGAAATAATTTACACAATCACCTGGGTTTGTACATAGGACCTTCTACTTGTACTTCCGTCATGATGTATGATCATCACATGCTAAGAAAAGGTTAAGATTTACAAACGCAAAGTTCCTGTTGATTGTTCGATACAAATTGAAAATCGAATAAAGAAAGTTAGAAACCGACTGCAACAATGCAATCACTCGAGTGTCCTACTCGAGTGATTGCATTGTTGGAATCGGTTTAAAATCTGTATCAGACCACGGACAGTATGATGCAGATCTTGCAGGTCTATGCAATATAAAAATACTACTTATTGCTTCTTCAATACAAATGAAAAAGTTCAATGGAATTGTTACAGACCTATGCAAATAAAATAAGAATCGGTTGCGGGATGTACAAGTATTGCGGGGTCTAGGGTTGGAACGATAAATGTAATAAATATTTTTTATTAAATTTATCGCTTTGCTCTACTGCTGAGAAATATTTAATAGCATAAATTGGTTTTGCTGTAGGGTAAGTTAAGTACCAAGAAAAGTGTTGAAAGATTTTTCTGTGAACAGAGGCATACCTGTGAACTTCCACTATTTTTATTTATTTATATTTTTAAAACAACGGCATCGCATAATAATAATAAGACATGGGGTTAGATATCGGTATGTTAAATCAGTAGAAGGTATTTAGAAGGTAGTAAAAAAATATTAAAGTATCCATTATCGGAACACACTGTATATAAGATTTTTAATATAGGACCGACACTAAATGAAAATTTAAATAATAATAAATATTATAAAAGCGAAAGTGAGTTTGTTTGTATGTTTGTTTGTTACGTCTTCACGCCTAAATGGCAAAACCAATTTTGATGAATTTTGGTACAGAGATTGTTGGGACCCTGGAGACAGACAAAGGCTAAAAAAAGTGAGAAAAGGGGAAGAAAGAGTGAAGAGAAGGGAGAGAAAGAATTTTTTTTTCGATCATTACATGGGTTAAAGTTAGCGTTAGTTCAAAGTAACTATGAAACGCGGACGAAGTCGCGGGCGGATAAAATGACCCGCGCAAAGACTATTTTTAGACTAGTTAAGTGCTGCTATTCAAGCGTTACAAAATAGTCACCAAGAGACCCTTTTAAGGTAGTATACGGCCTTTTTCTAAAAGCTCTATTTATAAATTTGTATTGAAGATGAAGTTGAATGAACCTCTGAGGTCCACCACACACATGGTTCATAACTCAAAGCGTTTTTGTCAAAGAAACCATTTATAGCACTTTGTATTTTCAAAAAGTCAATTAGTTAGGAAGGTAAACGCTGCTCGTTTATAAATATTTGTAGATTCTTAAATGCTTGTTAACTTTTGTTAACATTTTATATTATTTTACGATTTGTAAAGTAGAACAAACTTCATAAGTTAAATGAAAGGAAAACAATCTTAAATTATTAATTCAATGGGTCAAGTTAAAGCACTTTTACTCAAAGATCCATCTGTGTACTTATGTTATTAATTAATTATTATCATTGACGTCATTTATCCATTGAAATGATGAATTACTATTTAGATAAGATGATTGCAATTTGCACGTGTTTATAATGCAGACTCATTTCTTAGATGCGACATAACTGCGTGTGTGACGTAGTTTAAATAAGATTTCATTGTTTTCCTTTCATTTAATTTATGAAGTATATTAAAGAGGTTTCATCTTTATTGACCCTGTACTTTTACAGATTTTAGTCGGTTCTATTACCGTATGCGGCAAGCGAATTTTTAAAAAATCTTTGAATGCCATTTTCTTTCTTTTCAAAAATAAAGGAATGTTCTCTTTGAGTAAAATTTTCTATCTAAAGTATTAAGAGTACTTCCCCTTCAGGTGGCATTACAAAATTCCACCCTGTATAATCCGATATAATTCCGATATAATATTGGAAAATCAAAAGAAATGGTATATAGGAACAAATAACTTCCCCCGCTCTGGGCGGAGCTGTATATATGTGATGGTATATATAAATAGTATACCTAAATATAATAATAATTAAATAGAATGCATCTGCAATACAATTACGACATTTCTGGTAAAATTAAGCTACGTTTTTTTGTAAATTTTTATGTCTGCTAAAATTACGCCACTCCTGATTGGAAAAACATGTAAAAACTTTACATATTTTATCAGTTTTATACATACTCATGTTTAACAAAATAAATATATCTTTAATCCATACTTATCTAATACTCAACTTTTCAGCAGTGTCCTCTTTTCTAGCCATTCCGTTCTCATGAAAACCTCTAACAAAGGATTATTTCTATGCTACCTACGTATATAAAATACTATCATAACAACAATAATAGTAGGTATTTAGTTTGACCATCAGAAATACTAACAGCTGTAACTGTTACTGCCGGGGTTACATATTGTTCGGAAGACCGTAGGTCCGTAGCCCCGGAACATAAAGGGCAAAAGGTACCCCGCTGCACCGAGAGCGGGGGAAGTTATTTCATGATTTCCCATACGCAAAAAAGCACAAAAGGTGTTCCTCACATGGGTGGGTTTTAGTCAGTAAAAGTCTGACACTCCCCCCTCAGAGCGGAGGAAGTCACTGATGATTTCCCATCCACAAAAAAGGCATATTCTTTTGAATTCAGTTAAAATCTTATTTTCATTATTTTGTCAACCCTAGAGTTGCGCAGGTATAAAGTGTTCCAATAGTCAATATTTAACGTAAACTTGCATTATATAAACCGAATACTCTATTATAGGTAGGTACTGAGTCTTATAGAGTAGCTACGGTATTCATAAGGCTCCGTTCGCGACCTCAGACGACTCGACTAGCGACAAGAGACCAATGAGAGCGCAACTTTTTTCCTTTGTGTGAGAGCCGTCACTCTAACGATAATATTTTATTACCTTTTTTTGACCCTGCTAGCTAAGGCGTGTTATACTATGGCACCAAAGGAAGATCGCTGACTATGCGTTAACCCCATTTGCACCGAATAACATATTGCATCAGCCACGGACACGAGGCGCAGCCACGAGATGCTGACATCGCGCAACGTGACATCCATCGCGCCACCAGTTCCCGGGCATCGGAAGCGGACACTTCGGTTCCAACCTCGAACGTAGTCATAATCATTAGCTATAATCAATAATTGTAATTTCTTTTTTTAAATTAAATTTCTTCTAAGTAAATTGGTTTTTTTTTAATCCACCGTCTGTAGCTACCGTAATTGGCGCAGTCGGTAGGATACTCGAAGCAGTGCGCGGCGCGTAAAGGACTCTAAAATCGATCCTGTCGGCTCCGCATAGCCGCTGCCTGAGCTATCAAGCCTTCATCGAGTATCCTGAACCACGGAAAGCTGCAGCCGGCGCATCCAGACTTCGATGCTGATTCAGAGACACCAAGAAATGAAACTGTGAGTACACTTGAATCGCTCTTGTGTTGCTTCCTTATAGTTGTATCTTTTCCTTTTTCCAGTCTTACGTTAATCCTTCAAGATTTTTCATCCTAGGCAATACGGTTCTTGTACACTTAGGGCCGTAAGACAGAGTAGGTTAGACGAATCTAGAGACTTAAGTGATATTATAGAAGAGACAGAAGAGACAAGCGCCATGGCTCAAGGAGACCAAATTGACGCTATATTTAAGTCCCTTCGATTACTCCCAGAGTTCGATGGGAACCCAAATACTTTAACTAGATTTATTAATTTAAGTGATCAATTAGTTAAGAGATTTCTCAATCCAAATCCGGGAAATGAACTGGAGAACCAAGCCTTGCTTAACGGAATTTTAAATAAAGTCACGGGTCCAGCCGCCCGATTTATTAACTCTAACGGTATCCCGACTGACTGGACTGGCATTCGTACAGCATTAATTAATAATTTCGCGGATCAACGCGACGAAACTGCACTTTATAATGACCTTTCATTGTTAACTCAAGGCCAAAGTACGCCACAAGAATTTTACGAAAATTGTCAGACGCTATTCAGTACCATTATGACATACGTAACATTGCATGATAGTCTGTCTACCACCGTAGAAGCAAAGCGTGAACTTTACAGAAAGCTTACGCTGCAATCATACTTGCGCGGACTTAAAGAGCCGCTAGGTTCTCGTATTCGATGCATGCGTCCCGTATCTATAGAGAAGGCGTTGGAGTACGTGCAGGAAGAAACTAATACGTTATATTTGCAACAACGAAATAATAATTTCCTAGATAATAAAAAACTAACCGCGAGCTCACAACCTAAACCCTCAAATAATCAACCGTTCACCATGACACCAATTAATTTTAATATGCCTGGCCCTTCACGCCAACCACCAATGCTGGTTCAGCAGCAGCCATGGAGATCTAACTATAATAATAACCCGCCTCAGCCTAACCAAGGGCCATCACGTACTCAGCAGATATTTAGGGCTTTACCACCAAATTATAATGAACGAAGTAACGTCTTTAGAATGATTCCACGTAATGTACCCGGTAATACGCAAAGTGGACCCGACCCACAAAGGCCTACACCTATGAGTGGTGTAAGTCATTTTGTCAGCAAACCCATGCCTTTTAGAGGACACGACTGGAACAAGTCAGGTAACCCACCACCAAGTAATTACTTTAAGGCTCGCGAGTTAAATTTCAATGAGTGTCCGTACTATACATACGGCCCCTACTACGATTGCTCGGAGTACTATTACATCGAGCCGGAATATAATGATAACTTTATGTTTGCCGATGATAATTATAATAATGGCCAATTAATTGTTGTTGATGAGTTACCCACTAGTGAACCTTTAACCGAATCTAAGCCATCCACTAGCAAGGAGGATTTTCGGACGGACTCGAAGTCCGACAAACAAAAATAGAAATTAATATTCAAACACAAAGACAGCTTCCGTTCATACAAATCTCAAACCCCCCTTTAAAATTACTGATAGACACAGGCGCTAATCAGTCATTTATTAGCCCCGAGGCTATACAGAAATATTTTCCATTTACGCCGCTAAACTATGAACCTTTTGAAGTCGTAAACGTGCACGCGACGAGCAGGAATAATAACTCGATCACATTACCGTGTTTTGCAGAATTCAATGAGTCTGATAATATTAAATTATTCGTATATAAGTTTCATAATTACTTTGACGGTTTAATAGGATCGGATTTATTAAGTAAATGGGAATCAACCAGAACGAACGATTCGCAGATGACATAGTCTTAATGGCGGAGTCGCTAGAGGAGCTGAACCAGATGCTGGACGGCCTAGCTTCAGCCTCGCGACGTATCGGTCTTGGCATGAATTTGGATAAAACCAAAGTCATGATCAATGGCCACATTGATCCGATGCCGGTCGTCGTACATGGTCACCTTCTCGAAATCGTTTCTGAGTACACTTACCTCGGGCAGATTCTGCAGTTAGGTAAAAACAGTTTCGAGAGGGAGGCCAAGAGGAGGATCCAGCTGGGCTGGGCAGCGTTTGGGAAACTACGCCGAGTCCTCTCGTCATCCATGCCGCAATGCTTGAAAACAAAAGTTTTCAATCAGTGCGTCCTACCCGTCATGACCTACGGAGCCGAGACATGGACACTCACGGCAGGGTTGGTCCATCAGTTCAAAGTCGCTCAGCGAGCTATGGAGAGAGCTATGCTCGGAGTTTCTCTGAAGGATAGAATCCGCAACGAATACATCCGACAGAGAACCAAAGTTATCGACATAGCTCAAAGAATCAGCAAGCTGAAGTGGCAGTGGGCTGGCCATATCTCACGAAGAACCGACAACCGTTGGGGTAAACGTGTTCTTGAGTGGAGACCGCGACTCGGCAAGCGTAGTGTAGGACGCCCTCCGACCAGGTGGGATGACGATCTCAGAAAGACTGCAGGCAGATGCTGGATGCGGCAAGCTGAAGACAGGGCGCTATGGCGCTCATTAGGGGAGGGCTATGTCCAGCAGTGGACTAATATAGCCTGATGATGATGATGATGATGATGAATCAACCATAGACTATAAAAATATGCGCTTAAATACCAGACACGCCACTAATCCGATTCAAGTTTATGACTCTCGCAACGTCAATTTTTATGAAGACATAATACCCGCTCGTTCTTCTAAATTAATTAAATTACCAATCAATATACAAGATGGAAATGCCTACATACCGGAACAGGTCATTTGTAACTGTACCATAGGTGAATGTATTACGTCGGTTAGCAATAGTCGAGGTATTTTAGAAGTTACAAATCCCACTCAAAACGATTTAATATTCTCTGTCGATCGTCAAGTTAGTGCCGAAGTATATAATGTTGAGTGCGCTCGTACTAAACAGCTGTCGCCACGCGCTCAGGACGTTCTTACTAAACTACGTACTAGCCATTTGAACCCGGAAGAACGCGCAAATCTGGAATCATTGTGCTCTCAGTATGCGGACGTATTCTATATAGAAGGTGAACCGTTATCATTTACCAATCAAATTAAACATTCCATCAAAACTACAGACGAAATACCTGTATATACAAAAAGCTATCGGTATCCGTACGTGCATAGAGAGGAAGTTAGGAATCAAATCGGAAAAATGTTGGAACAGGGTATAATTAGGCCTTCACAATCAGCTTGGAGCTCTCCCATCTGGGTAGTGCCCAAGAAGACAGACGCCTCTGGTAAAACGAAGTGGCGAATTGTCGTAGACTTTAGAAAATTGAACGAAAAAACTATCGATGATAAATATCCGATACCAAACATCGCGGACATATTAGATAAATTGGGCAACTGCCAGTACTTTACCACCCTAGATCTCGCGAGTGGATTTTATCAGGTTGAGATGAAAACAGAGGATATACCGAAAACAGCGTTCAATGTCGAGCACGGACACTTCGAATTCTTAAGAATGCCTATGGGTCTTAAGAACTCGCCGTCAACGTTTCAGAGAGTCATGGACAATGTGCTGAGAGGCCTTCAAAATGTAATTTGCCTCGTTTATCTTGATGACGTGGTAGTTTTTAGCACATCACTACAAGAACACATGAACAATCTCGAAAAAGTGTTCCAAAGGCTACGGGAGTCAAATTTTAAAATCCAATTGGATAAAAGCGAATTTTTAAAGTTAGAGACAGCTTATTTAGGCCATATCATTAGTAAAGATGGGATCAAACCTAACCCCGATAAGATATCAGCTATACAAAATTATCCGTTACCGAAAACCGCGACCGAAATAAAACGTTTTCTTGGTTTACTTGGGTACTATCGCAAGTTTATCCCTGATTTTGCTCGATTAGCAAAACCTCTTACTCAGTGTCTTAAAAAGGGATCAAAAATTACTCTCGATACTAATTATATAAATTGCTTTGAAAAATGTAAAACGCTGTTAACTAATGACCCTATACTTCAATATCCTGATTTTAATAAGGAATTTGTTCTGACGACAGATGCGTCCAATTTAGCAATCGGTGCCGTACTTTCCCAAGGCCCGATAGGCCAGGACAAACCTATAGCTTACGCCTCGCGTACATTAAATTCCAGCGAGATAAATTACAGCACGATTGAAAAGGAGTTGCTCGCCATAGTATGGGCAACCAAGTATTTCCGTCCTTATTTATTCGGCCGCAAGTTTAAAATCATTACGGACCATAAGCCTCTCCAATGGGTCATGAACCTTAAGGAGCCAAATTCCCGATTAACGAGATGGAGATTAAAATTAAGCGAGTACAATTTTACAGTAGTTTATAAACAGGGAAAATCAAACACTAACGCTGATGCCTTATCTAGGATAGAAATCTGCAACGAGGAAACAAGTTCCGTAATAGCCAACCCTACTGTTAATCCGCCCACGTTAGATGAATCCAGGACCCTTACAGCTCACACCGATGCAGAAAAGCCTATATTAGAAGTACCTATATCAGACGATCCGCTCAATAAATTCAATAGACAAATTCATTTCACGATCGTAGGTGATTTTAAAGGTAGAACAGTCGTAACAAAACCTTTTGATACTCACACCCGTACAGCTATACAATTATCTAAATCTAACCTCGAAACAGACGTTGTGGACGCGATCAAAGAATTTGTTAATCCTAAGGTAAAGACAGGAATATTAATAAACCCACCTTTAGAAATGTATTCCATCATTCCCATAATCCAGAACCATTTCAAGAGTTCATCCATGAATCTTGTTCTTACAAAAATTGAGTTAGAGAATGTGAAGGAATACTTACGTCAGCAAGAAATAATTCGGAAATATCACGAAGGTAAAACTAACCATCGTGGTATCAACGAATGCTACCTTGCACTATCCCGGCGATACTTCTGGCCTAAGATGAAGGAACACATCGCGAAGTACATTAACGAGTGTACTATCTGTGGCCAGGGTAAATACGATCGTCATCCAATAAGACAACAATTGCACATAGTTCCTCCACCGGCGAAACCATTTGAAGTTATCCATCTCGATCTGTTCACAGCTGAAACTGAAAAATTCCTCACATTCATCGATTCCTTTTCAAAGTATGCCCAAGCATACCATTTAAGGGACGGAACTGCAATAAGTGTCGTTCAAGCTTTGTTAACATTCTGTACTCATCACGGAGTACCATTAACATTAGTCACTGACCGCGGCACAGAATTCACAAACCAGTTGTTCTCAGAGTTTACAAGAGTTCATAAAATAAATCATCATAAAATATTAGCACACACACCCAATGAGAATGGGATGGTTGAACGTCTTCATTCTACCTTATTAGAACACTTAAGAATACTAAAATTACAAAATCGTACTGAATCAGTTATAAATTTAATGCCTTATGCTCTACTGGCGTATAACAGCAGCATACATAGTTTTACAAAGTGTAGACCCTTAGAGCTTATAAGTGGACATTTTGATCCACGCGACCCATTAGATATGGACGCAACAGAGCATGTAATGCAACAATATATTCAGAATCATAGGATTAGAATGAACAAAGTTTATGAGTTAATAAGCGAAAGTTCGTTAAACGATAGAACTAATATTATTAATAACTTGAATAAGAGTCGTGAGCCTGAACAAAGTTATAATCCCGAGCAGCAGATATTTGTAAAGAATCCCAAGGCTAGTCGTCAAAAATTAGCACCCCGGTATACACAAGATACTGTATTGGCAGATCTCCCTATACATATCTACACAAAGAAAAAACGCGGTCCAATCGCTAAATCACGTTTAAAGAGAGTGCCTAACAGTGCACAATTGTTGCAGAATGATACTGATGTACCTGCTCCAAGCGGTAGCTGCTCAAGAGATAACACTTGAGAGCCTCGACAATGGACCAGGACTCCTCCCTTTTAAGCTGGGTTCTGCAAGGATCATAACCCAGCATCATTCCTTTTTGCAAACTATAGATATAGATGAAATTAAATCTAAGGTAACAATAGTTAAAAATCAATTGAATTATATTCAGCCTCAGTTAAATAATAAAACTCGTTCTCTGTATGAACCGCACATTTCACATCTTAAAAATAAGTTAGATAAGATTACAGGTCAATTGCAGACATTCGACTCCAATCGCGTTAAAAGAGGCCTTATAGATGGCCTAGGCTCAGTAATCAAAAGCATTTCAGGTAACTTAGACTATACAGACGCTCTACGTTATGAAAATGCCATTAAAGTCCTTCAGGATAACGAACAAGAAATTACGTCGCAATTTAATCAGCATATAAGTTTAACCAAGGATTGGATATCACAGCATTCAAAAGTGTTAAAAAGCATTGTTGAAAACCAGCAGAATATATCTCACATAGTTAATGTAATGATTAATACCACGGAAGTTACTAATATAGATCTTCTCAATTACGCCCATCTGGCACAGTTACTGTTAATTTTGGAAGATAACATAGAAAATTTATCAGAAGAATTATCCAGAATAGAAAATCTTCTAGCTTTTATTCATGCAAAAAGTACGCATCATTCAATGCTTAGTTTAAATGCACTAAGAAATATGATAGATATAGTGCGTAGTTTATATAATAAGGAAGAAATATTAGACATAAGTATAAGGGAATATTTCGATATAATTAAATTGGGTTCATATTATAGTAGTAATAACTTAGTTATAGTGTTCAAAGTACCGATTGCCTTGCCCAGCACCTATGACCTATACAAACTTTCTATTGTACCTAATAAAAATCACGAAATCCTAATACCATCCTCTCCCTATATCGCAATACATGAGGACGAATTCATGTACATGGAGACAGAATGTCCGAAGGCAAGCACTTGGTATCTCTGCGAGATAAAAGTTAGCTTCAGACCTCGAGATCATGTGGACTGCATTCAACAGCTAATCACAACGCAGAAAATCGACTCTACATGCAACCTTACCCCTGTTATACTCAGCAAAGGGGCACTGGAGCAGCTGGACGACAGGCATTACACCGTCACGTTCCCGAAACCTACTAAGGTCCAGACGTCCTGTGGAAGAAACGAATACACCAATCTGCAAGGGAGCTTCTTAGTTGTCTTACCTCATAACTGTTTCCTGCGGACTCCTGAGTTCACCATCATCAATAACAATGATCATGCAATGGGACAAGTTATCAAGATCACAGACTTACCTCCGCGAGATCCCAATCTGAAATCGTCATCGCAACCAGTCCTAACCCTAAATTCAATTAACCTGGAAAATCTACATGCAAGCAATACTAAGATAACGCTACAGTCGCCGATCAATATAAAGAAGCCTCAAGACACAACTTTATATCATACTACAATACCATTGTACGCCATCTTATTAGGTGCAGCTGCACTAAGTAGTTACGTCATCATCCGAAGACTCCTAGCAAAACGCCGAACTAACGAATCATCAGAAACTGAAATGAAGCAAGCCGCATCTCAAGACGTCAATGCTGAAACTTCAAATATGCATCAATCTGACACGCCAGATCACTATTCAACATTATTTTCGACGAAAGTACTCAAATAATTGCTGAACTACGGCGGGAGGTGTTATACTATGGCACCAAAGGAAGATCGCTGACTATGCGTTAACCCCATTTGCACCGAATAACATATTGCATCAGCCACGGACACGAGGCGCAGCCACGAGATGCTGACATCGCGCAACGTGACATCCATCGCGCCACCAGTTCCCGGGCATCGGAAGCGGACACTTCGGTTCCAACCTCGAACGTAGTCATAATCATTAGCTATAATCAATAATTGTAATTTCTTTTTTTAAATTAAATTTCTTCTAAGTAAATTGGTTTTTTTTGAATCCACCGTCTGTAGCTACCGTAATTGGCGGCATGAGTATTTTGATAATATTATTATGATAATATTATTATTTATAATAGTTCAGTTTGAGTTTGTAACAGTGTTACATGTTTTTTCTTTAGTTTTAAGTTTACTATAATATGTGCCACATAAATGTACTTTTTTAAAATTAAAATGATCTTTAATATAATTATTAAACTTCACGCGTATCCAAATGCGTTTTTGCTTGCACGCTTACCCAAACGTAAAAACGTAAGTCTTAGTTTCAAAACTAACAGAATTTTTTCGTATATTTGTGTGAAAAACAATAAAACAATGCGCTGAGGATGTTGGTGGAGCTGCCTCGGTTTTGCAGTATATCGGGCATGTTTGCGGACGCGCGAATGGTATGGCATTAAATTTATAAATAACATAATCATGTAATAATAAAAAATTACATCTTCCTTAATAATAAATCAATAATTATCAGTTAATAAAAAATAATAATCACATCGTCGTGTCGCGGTGACTTGTAGCATACTCTAAAATCTAAACAATTTTTTTTCATTTGTTTATTCTACGGCGGCTGTCGCAAGTCGCGTCTCGCTTTGGCGTGTAGTTTGTGGCTACCGTACGGTGTTCGTAAGATCGTATAGAAAGCAAAGTAGGGCAACATTAAAAATTTCGGGATTCCCGCCGAGGCAGCGAATTGGTTTTTCAAAATACGATTGCTTTTTATCTAAATTTTGTCGCAATGTTTGTTGGTGATTTTAGAAGATAGTGAAGTTGGGAGTAAATTGAGTTTGGGTAAGGCCAATCGGTTTTGTTTTTTAATGCCTAGGTTTAGTTACAACTTTATGAGTGAAACTTTTACAAACACTTCACAAACACTTGATTTTATATGAAAATACAAGTAAGTATTATCCTTACTAATATTATAAAAGCGAAAGTGAGTTTGTTTGTTACGTCTTCACGCTTAAATGGCCAAACCGATTTTGATGAATTTTGGTACAGAGATAGTTGGGACCTGGAGACGGACTCGGCTAATTTTAAAAAAAATGTGAGAAAAAGGGGAGAAAAAGATATTTTTTTTTGATCATCACGCGGGTTAAAGTTAGCGTTAGCCCAAAGTAACTATGCCACGCGGAAGAAGTCGCGGGCGGAAGCTAGTACTGTTATATTTTTTTAAACGTTTTTTTTGCCAGAGCATATTTGCGAGTGGGGTGGTGCTGCATTCTGTAAGTCTGGTTTTATTCAACAGCATTAACATCCAATACTTTTACATAAAATAGATAATATTGTAAAGTTAAATACGCACTCTTGACTTCGTTAGGTATAATCTATTACCTTGAGTTTCTTTTTTCTTCCAACCCCTACGACTTACTGCCTATTTGCTTTTTTGCTAGTTTTATATGTTCTACAACTAGGTAAAAGTTTCTATACTGTACGATGCTCCTAAAAGTGGGTCCCATTGTACATGCATGCTCGCCATCCTTCTTTAATCGTACCCGTAGTTAGTAGTAGGAATTATCTACTAAATATTAGGTCCTTACATATGAAATTGGCGTTTTGTATGGAAGGAACAAAAAATCGAATATTTTTTAATATAATATATTTAATTAATCAAAGTATGAACCATTGTTTTCAATGCACTTTTGCCATCTTATAGGTAGTTCATTGATCCCTTTACTAAAAAAACCAGTCGGACGGGAATCAATAAAATCTTTGAAGGCGATTTGGACTGCCCCATCGGAGTTGAATTTTTTCCCTTGCAAAAAGTTATCCAAATTGCGAAAAAAATGGTAATCTGTTGGAGCAAGGTCCGGGGAGTACGGAGGATGTCTAAGACATTCCAATTCAAGCTCTTCTAATTTGGTAGCCGTCTGTTGCGCAGTGTGTGGTCTGGCGTTGTCGTGAAGCAGCAGTGGCGTGGAGCGATTGACCAGCCTTGGTTGTTTAGCCGCTAGCTTTTCCATCATGGTTTGTAATTGCTGACAATAGACATCAGCTGTAATAGTCTGGCCAGATTTGAGAAAACTGTAATGAACAATACCGGCACTAGTCCACCAAACGCTTACAAGTAACTTTTTTGGGGTTAATTTTCGCTTGGGGCAGGATTTGGCTGGCTGGCCAGGATCCAACCATTGCGCTGAGCGCTTCCGATTATCGTAAAGAATCCATTTTTCATCACAGGTAATGATTCGGTTTAAAATACCTTCATTGTTGTGCCGGTTCAGTAATGTAACGCAGCAGTCGACGCGCGTTTGCCGGTTTGCTTCAGTCAATTCGTGAGGTACCCACCTTTCAAGCTTTTTAATCTTCCCAATTTGCTTCAAGTGAATTAAAACAGTTTTATCACTAACATCGAAGCCTGCAGCTAACTCGGACGTGGTTTGCGATGGGTCCGCTTCCACAATAGCCTTTAATTCTCCATTATCAACTTGGGTCTCAGGCCGTCCACGGGGCTTGTTCTGCAGGTCGAAATTTCCAGAACGAAAACGTTGGAACCAAAAACGAACTGTGTTTTCTTTTGCAACATGACCGCCATACACATCATTCACCCTTCGAGTCGTTTCCGCAGCACTAGTGCCACGGCGGAACTCGTACTCGTAAATAATGCGATATTTTAAATTTTCCATTTTGTAAAATGAGTGACGCAAACAGAAAAAACAGAAGAAAAAAAACAAATGAATGACGGTCATCGAAGCACAAATACATGAGTAAAATAGCTGTACAAATTTGAATTTGGAATTCCTTACCAAAGAGGAGAAATTCGTGATTAAAGTGGCCAGTACGAAAAACGCCAATTTCATATGTAAGGACCTAATACAATAGTAGGGGGTCTAACTGACAACAGACGCGACAGTCGCACTGGAGATTAAATTTAATTGACTATAATTAACGGAAAACAGAACATGACGTACATAATATTCTGTTTTCATGAAACATCATGTATTCCACCGTGGCCAAACGCAGGCCTAGTTAGCATAATAAAAAAAAACCGGCGAAGAGCGAGTCAGACTTGCTCACCTAGGGTTCCGTACAAACCTGCGACATCAGCCATATCTTTTGAGTGCGTAAACTTAGAGGGTTGATTTTTTCACAACAGATCACAGATTGGAGTATATTGTTTAAGGCGCGGTAACAAGCTAATCTTTAGGTATTCGCGGAAATGAGGCTAGCTGCATACTGGGCATGGTCTGACACAAGTACACGACAGTATTGCATCGAAAGAATAGAAATAAGGTCGAAAATATTTCGGTGTTTGATTTTATTTGAATATCATGTCCGCCAAAATGTAGGTCATTTTGCAGTTTTAATTGAATATAAAAAAATACAGTTCCGTGTTTGAAAAATTTTAGATATCTCTTTAGTCTATAACATTTCCTTTGTTATAGATATAAAAAATATGATAGTTGTCGCTGAAAAAATTGAGAATTTCGAAAAGAAAAAATTTTTTTCGTGGGCTTTCTAAATCTTTTTTTTTCGTAGTATTACTAGACCACTTTTGTAAACTGATTTTGTTTAAGTCTTTACTTTATGTATTCAACTATACACGGTATTTTTTTTGGCTAGTAGCATGTACAGATACGGCTAATATTGCGACGAAAATCTAGACGTTTTACGAAGTGTTTGCTTTGTACAGCGCCTTAATTTTAACTCGACGACCACGCGTTCCCGAGATAAAGGGTCTTGACAGACAGACATACGGACAACAAAGTGATTCTATATGGGTTCCGTTATTTTTCATTTTAAGGTACAGAAGCTTTATAATAACACTAAGGACTCCTAAAAGTCACAGAACAAAAATTGTTCAGTTCACCCCTAACAGCATTTTAGATACGGTGGCGGACAACGTCGACGGACCATTTGTCAGACTGGGCTGGCAGACATGTTCATGCAGCCAGCTTTTGTTTTATTGTTTGTTTAGTAATTATTGTGTTTACTAACAGACGCTAAGTTTGAGGAGCTCGTGGCTAAACAATAGCAGCCGCTCAGGCCGATCTTTAAGTTAAGCCACTCTTGCCTAGGTTGGTCTGTGGATGGGTAACCACTCTTTACATTCCGAGATTCCTCCGTGCCTCGGAAAGCACGTTAAGTTGTTGGTCCCGGCTGTCATTTGTAGATCTTTGACAGTCGTTACAGCTAGTCAGTGTCCCGAAAGTCTGACAATCAGTCTTACCAAGGGGTATCGTATTACCCAGTACTAATTGAGTTATGGAGGTCAGATAGGCAGTCGCTCCATGTAAAATACTGATATTCAGCTGCATCCGGTTAGAATGGAAGCCGACCCCAACATAGTTGCGAAAAGGCTAGGCAGATGATGACTAACAGACGTTAAGTTTATACTAACACTATTTAGATCACTTAGTCTGAAATAAAGATTTTGAGTTGAAAGCCTCTTTATCGGATTAAGAGCTGATGCCGTCTATTGACGATAGGCTGTGTCGACGGCGCGTTAGTGTTCCACGCGCGCCTCATTGAGATGTCAGTAAAGCAGAGGGGTCTGCCAGGGCCACCGCCTGCCGGGGTTGCGGGTTGTTCGAAAGAGATACCGCGGCCCCGGAACGTAAAGGGCAATAGAAGGAACATGGGTGGGTTTTAGTCAGTTCAAGTCTGACATTCCCCCCCGTTGCGTCCAGTCCATTTGATGATTTCCCATTAGCAAAAAAAAGCATAGTTAACATTTTAATATTAATAAATTTTAATATGTTTTCCCCTGTACCTTTCTAATTACTATAAGTCACCAACAAAACTAATGTTCCACTTTAGCGTTGAGCGTAAAATGTCAAATAAATCGTCCTAGTATACCATATCAACCCTTGTCATACTGACACCTTATTTCCGTGTGTTTATAGCTGACAAAGTATCAAGTAGGGTCTACAGGACCCGCTTTACGATCGGTGCCAGTTATAGGGTTAACTTCTCTATGAAATTGATGGGTACATAATAGGGTAGTGTTGAACTAAATGTTGAATAGTAACATAATATCACGCCTGTAATTCCCAAAGTGTTAGGCAGAGAGTACCTAATAGAATTTTACCTGTCGGTTTATTTTTAAAAAGAAAGCTCTTGAACATATTTACAAGCAGTTGGCAGTTTCGTTTTAGAATTAAGTTGTAGTTGTTGTTTTGTTATGGCACCTGAACTAGGTATTCATAATTTTGTTTTATGTATGTATATAAATATTTAGAGAGTCGTTTGTCTTGATATCATTATCATTTATCATTTATAGCACATGCGATTAAAAGAGTGATGGATCTGAATGTTGATGGACGGAGAGCGAGAGAAAGGACAAAGAAAAGATGGATGTATTGTGTTAGGAATGATTTGAAAGAGAAAGGAGTAAATGATGCCGTGACGTCTGATAGGGAGGAATGGAAGAAGAAAACGTGTACGCCGACCCCAAATAGAATTGGACAAGGGCAGGATAATGACGATGAGGCGCGACTTTCAAACTTCCTCCAATGTCGTCATTTCTTACTTTATCCGAAGGCGTAGGGTTTGTTTGAAAGAGATACCGTGGCCCCGGAACGTAAAGGGCAAGAGAAGGAACATGGGTGGGTTTTAGTCAGTACAAGTCTGACACTCCCCCCCGCTCCGCCCAGAGTGGGGGAAGTTATTTGATGATTTCCCACCCCAAAAAAACGGGCAGGAAAATGATGATGATGTCTTCAAATATTTATTCTTCTATATACTCATTTTTTTTTCTTGAGTCCTTTATAGCACCTACTGTGTTTTATCTTTGCTATTATCTCTATTTTTGTATGTTGCCAAAATATTCTTAGTGTGGGGCAAAGATTTGTAGTTTATATATAAACAAAAAAAACATTGTCAAAGATGTTCGTGTAAATAAAGATTTTTATTATTAATTTATCATATACTTGCTTAAACAATTTTCATTTTAACGTTATTTATTCGTATAGATAACAGCGAAATAATAACCGAAACCTAAACAACTACACCCCGCAGAGCCATAAGTCTTAACTAAACAAGCGTTGAAATTAAATATTACGAAAATCCGAGACAGTTCCTAAAAATGTCACCATAAATAAGTTAGAATAGGCTTCTAAGTACGTGAGGAAGTTGCCAAGCTAGGACACCTGGAGGACCTGAATCGTAAACAGCCGAGACTAGAATTTTGATATTACATTTTTGTTATAGAAACCATTTCTGTAAATGGTTTTCTAGCTAGGAGTATGTGGCTTTGATTGTAGATTTTATTTAAAAAAAATATTCTATAAGATTTGTCTATATTAAAACTAAAGGATTTATATTTAGCTTGTGGTTTAATAATAGTAACCGTTCAGGTCAATCTTTAGGTTAAGCTGCACTTGCCTAGGTTGATCTGAGGATGGGTAATCACCCGTATTTTTTTTAGATTTTAAGCCACGCTTGCCTAAGTTGGTCTGTGGATGGGTGACTAATTACATACCGAGTTTCCTCCGTGCCTGTGAAACAGTTGGTCCCGGCTGTCATTTGTAGATCTTTGACATTTGTTATAGGTTGTCAATGTCCCGAGAGTCTGACCACCAGACTTATCAATCAATATCATATCATTTCTTTTTGCCACGGACTTTCGGAATTTAAATTATTTTCTACTTTTTAATGTTTTGTATTTTTTGAAGTCTTTGTTTTTTTAGCGTTTGTTGTTATGGCATGATGATTTATCACAATTTTTTTTCGAGTATTCATTTTCCTTTGTTACTAAAAGATTAGCAGAAAATCTAAAAGAAATCCATAAAAAATATATATCATAGACTACGCAAGCAATAGATTTAAATAAAATTGATTTGGGACTACCTCGAAATTACTTTCGAAAAAAAAAAGAATTATGAATATCGGTCCACAGTTAGCGGAGTAAACGGTGAACATAAAAATACGGTGAAACTTAGAACCTCCTCCTTTTTTAAAGACGGTTAAAAGCAAAACTCACGAAACAAAAATCTTAAACACGATTCTAATACAGAAGTTCACCAAAAGCCAATCGAATCTTAGCAAAAGATTCCACCAAAGCTTCGCTATTAACAAATCAATTAAAATCTCCCCAACGTTTAATAATATTAAGCCAACTCTTCTTTAATCTTTAAACTAATTTAAGATTACACGCGTTTCCAGTAGTTCCTAAGTCTTGGCCTAAACTTGCTGAGAGCATTCCAACTATTTCAATCATAGTAGTTACTACCTTAGTAAGGATTATTTTATGTAAATAAGGATGAGAATCCCTTACATTTGCGTATGTAATTATATTTGCGTAGGTCGGTAATGCGTGGAACATATCTTTGGATTTTGGTAGGTGTTTTGCTGGGTAACTATGTATTTATCTACCTGAATGTATATAAAGACTAGCTTTTGCCCGCGGCTTCGCTCGTGTTAAATTCGAGGTAACACGGTTCCTGTTTCCTGATTTGCAGGTATTTTTCGTTGGGAACAAAGAGTGTGTGTACCGATTTTTAGCTTCCTTCCTTGAAAATGATGCATAATGTTTTTGTTAGTGACAAATAGTCCGCATATTACATATTTGCTTTCTACCTTGAAAATTGCGAAATGCTCCATAAAAACTTCAATCCTCCACTTTAGGGAAGTGGGGGATTGGAAAGAGACGAAAAGACCATGTCCGTCTCCAGGGTCCGAAATGTCTGCACCAAAATTCATTAAAATCGGTTTTGACGTTTAGGCGTTAAGACGTAACAAACAAACAAATTCATTTTCGCTTTTATAATATTAGTAAGGATTAGCTCACTAGGGTATTTTACACTTCGGGTACCCAGAGCTATAAATACATTCAAGGGCAAATTCCGGACGTTTCTTTACATCATCATCATCTGCCTAACCTTTTCCCAACTATATTGGGGTCGGCTTCCAGTCTTACCGGATGCAGCTGAATATCAATATTTTACATCGTATTACCCAGTTAGTACTGGGTAATACGATACCTCTTGGTGAGACTAGTTGTCAGACTTTCGGGACACTGACTATCTCTAACGACTGTCAAAGATCTACAAATGATAGCCGGGACCAACAGCTTAACGTGCTGTCCGAGGCACGAAAGAAACTCGATATGTAACGGGTGGTCACCCATCCACAGACCAACCTAGGCAAGCGCGGCTTAACCTAAAGATCAACCTGAGTGGCTGCTATTATTTAGCCACGAGCTCTTCGGACGTTTCTTTACATACAAATTGAAATAATAAAGCTTAGGTATAACGGTGGTACTTCAAGCCGCCGCCGCGGGAGGCGCTCCGGGCGTCGAACGCCGCGAGTCAAAAAATTGAGTCAATCTGACCAAGGAATCACGCTCTCCCATACATACTTTGCCACCCTGTATCACCTTCATAAGGGTTGAGTTTTGTAAAATCCCATCTTAGTAAGCATTACGACCTAAAAGGATCCCCCATGCAGACTTTTGAGAATGCTAACACTTGTAGTTTCTGAGGTTTCGTGATGAGTGAGTTAGTGGTCAGTAATTGATTGATGAGTGAGTCTATATCTTAATATATATAAATCACGTGTCACGTTGTTTGTCCGCGATGGACTCCTAAACTACTTAACCGATTTAAATTAAATTTGCACACCGTGTGCAGTTTGATCCAACTTGAAAGATAGGGTAGGGTAGGGTAGGGTAGGGTAGGGTAGGGTAGGGTAGTGTAGGGTAGGGTAGGGTAGGGTAGTGTAGTGTAGGGTAGGGTAGGGTAGTGTAGGGTAGGTAGAAAATTGCATTGCAACGCATGCCAGGGCACAGCTAGTATATATATATTTGTATACTAACGGACCCGACAGACGTAGGTCTGCTGTTTATTTTTGGGCTGATTTAAAAATCACCAAACGCATACAAAAAAAAAGGAGTTCAGTGACATATACACGTACAACAGAATTATATATAAAAAGATAATATGTAAGTAAAATATATTTATAGCCATAAGTACCTTTACTGAATACCCTGTAAGTACACAATGTAGTCTTACCCACAAAAGGGATAAATTATATAGACTTATATACAACTATTTCGTTTGAAGGCTACCGATAGAGCAAAGAAAGCTATTGGTTCGTAAAAAGCTGAACAAAGTATCACGCCTGTAATCTCCGAAAGGATAAGCAGAGGTGCAACTGATAGTTATGTTTAACTAGGTATTGCCCGCGGCTTCGCTTGCGTTAAATTCGGGGTAATTCGGGGTTTCGGGGTGATTTGTAGCTACCTGCTACCTGTAGTTTTTGCCCTTGCGCCTTATTTATTGTAATAGCAATGCTAAGTTTTCCCTCTTTCTCCCTCATTTCTCACTTTAAAAAAAATTCTATGTCCGTCTCCAGGGTCTCAACTATCTCTGTACCAAAATTCATCAAAATCGGTTTAGCCATTTAGGCGTGAAGACGTAAAAAACAAACAAACATACAAACAAACTCATTTCGCTTTTATAATATTAGAAAGTATTCCCTTGTAGTGTTGACGGCACGGTTGGCGCAGTGGCAGAGTGACTGAATGCTGCGCTGCGTGTCGTGGGTTAGATTCCAGCACGAAAGAAGGTAGTTCCAAGTCTGGCTGTTTGTGTATTTGAATTTAAATATTTGTAAAGGTACCTACGATACAGGAGGAAGTTTCAAAAATAGCTGTTACTAAAAAATTCTTTATGGAAAAACGCATTTTCACTGCCCAACCCTGGTATCGAACCCAGGACCTCATGTTCAACAGTCGCGCTTGACACCACGATGCTAACGAGGCTGTGTGGAGTTAATTTGGTTTAGAAGCTGATTCTTTAAAGATATTGCAATTTTTGGCACTACTTTTTGTTATCCTTACTAATATTATAAAAGCGAAAGTGAGTTTGTTTGTTACCTCTTCACGCTTTAATGGCTAAACCGATTTTGATGTATTTTGGTACAGAGATAGTTGGGAACCAGGAGACGGACATAAGCTATTTTTTTTTAAAAAGAGTGGAATATGGCGGAGAAAGAGGGAAGAAACGGGAAAACTTAGCGTTGCTATTACAAATCAATAAGGCGCTACCGAATTTAACGCGAGCGAAACCGCGGGCAAACCTAGTCTTAAATATTTTAATAGCTTAGTGGCTTGGTTTAGGCAACAGTCTCTTACAAGTAAAATACATTATTCCTGTATCTATGTAACATGGACAACTACAGTACCTTCACAAGTTATTATGCCTTGTGACCGGGACTGTAGCTTCATAAATTTGTTTCTTGACATTCAAAAGTGCCTGTAGTGGTCTAATTGAAATAAATATTTCGAGTTTGAGTTTGACATCTTAAGTACTGTTTTTGTTTATTTAGAGAAATAAATGTTAAATGATAAATGATGTTTATTTTGCAAGTAGGTTTTCACAAACACTTTTACACGTCTATTTTTTTAAACTAGATGAGGTCGGTGTTTCGTATCCGACTACTCTGAGAAGAAACAGCCGAAACAAACTCAGAGGTCATAGTCTCTTTTAAGGTCCAGACAAAATATCTTGGTCAACTTACATGAGGACTATGCAGACTAGTGTCTGAAATGGTCTTTTTAAAATAAACAAATTTCTAATTTATTATAATCTAATTTAACAACTCCATAATCGAGTTGTCGACTGAATGCTTTCCAAGACTTCTACTAAAACGATCAAAATATTAAAAAAAACCCGACTATGATAAAAGAAAAAAGTTGAAAAAGTATTGAACAAGATTTTCAGGATGCTGAATTACACAGGAGAAAAAAAAAACAGAATAAAAAGAACATCTTATTCACACTTTGTTCAATTGCTAAAAATATAAGTACCAGCAGTGCTTATATACACTTTGTTTCATACTTTTTTGACGTCGTTCTTTTTTGTTTTTGTTTTCTTTTATACTTAATTTGCTGAACGCTAGATGGCGCCATATTGAATTTCGATGAAGTATAAGTGAAGCTTTTTCAATTAATATCAAACGACTTTTTGCCCTCTAGAGGACACCACATTGAATTTTGGGGCACGACACGTAACCTAAGTTCAGCGGGCAATTAAGACTGTTCTAACGATACCTCATTTGTCAAGTTTAGATAAATAATTTAAGAGCTATGAGGGAACAGAAACACAAACACACATACATAGCCTGTCAAAATATATACAGCGTGTTGTTTTGCATCCTCGTCAAATTCAAGGACGTAACTATGCTAATGATTCTCGACCCGAATCGATAATAAAATAAGTAGTTTTTTTTTTTTTTACTTTTTTCGTATTTTCAGAAATCGGTAAGTGCACACAGGTGCGTGCATGTCGCTGTATGATACGTATGCGCCGACGCTCACGCACACTGTTCTGTGTGTTCTGTAGGTGATTCTCTACTTTTGAAGTGAAATATTCTGTAATACTGTTAAATTTAAACACACAGAGACAGATCATAAAAGCGCCGTATATTATTATTGATCAGGTACCGTAATTTTCATTGATTATTTATGACTTTTACTAGCACCTCCTAAATTTTGACGAGGATGCAAATCAACATATTGTATAGTCGGGTAAAAAGATAGAAGCTAGTTCTACCTGATGCTACCTGATGCATATATTTTATACCTATCTTTTGTAACCACGTCTTGAAGACGGCCTAGTTTCCCTAGGCCTATGCAAATACAAATATGGCGTTACAAATACGTAGAATAGTTTTGAAAATACAAGTTTCGTAAATGCCTGCACGATTCACCGGTTTATACTGAGATTCTCAAAGTATTTGAGTTAAAATGCTGTTGTTTAAATATTTTATCAAGATTTTGTTGTTATTCTAGAGTTAAAAGAAGTTTGTGTTCTGTTGCATAACATTAAAAGACGGAAAATCAATTTACTTCCGGAAGTCGGAGACTTTTGTTTGATTCATGTTTTTTTTTTTGCTACTGCCTTTCGGAAATAAATAAAGTTCTTTTTTTCTTTTCGGTTTCTTTTTTATTTCAACCTTTTTAGCTGTGATTGTGATGGTATTTCTGACTAATTTTTTTATTAAATCAAAAAATATTTTGATATAGATAATGCAGACTTCAGTTTTTTTTGTTGACTTTTTTACTTAAGTAAAGTCATTTCCCGCTTTTGAGTTTCTTTATGAAAGTTTTTGTTTTTTGACAACCAAATTGTTTTCTTAGAAGTAGATAAAACTGTGGTGTATAGCTTATAATATGTTATCCTGCAGCATTTTAACTAAATAATCTTCAACAAGCAATCGGTATCATCCATTGATATGAATAATTTCAAAAAAATATAAAAATACTAGTGGTGACCAGCGGTTTCAGTCGCTGCTCAGGTCCCCTTATCACATAGGGGTAAGAAAAATAAATGTTGCCCGATCGTCAGACCTACCCGATATGCACACAAAATTTCATAAAAACCGGTCCAGCCGTTTCGGAGGAATTTTGTAACAAACACCGCAACACAAGAATTGTACATGTGTGAAGCGGGTATTTTTTTATTTAAAAATCGACCTAATTACGTTAAGTTTAGCCTCATAAATTGTGTTGTATTTTTTCCTGAATTAGTGTTTTTTTATTACTATGACTATGTTTAGCACCGTTTCCTGTCACGTCACAGAGTACTAAAAATATAATTTGCACAATGAAACGTCTACTAAAATAATTAATGGAGTGTTTTTTATTTCAATTTACGACATCTTCCGCCTTTCCTAATGTTTACTCTCACGCACTTTCATACCGTTTGTAGTTTAATGAAAATGTAGATGTTTTTCTCGTAGATATTTTTCTTTTTGAATGCTTCGTTGGTCGAGTGGACCAACTGCTGAGTACCAGGCTTCGGTACCTGGTCGGGCAATGTGTTATTGGGTTTTCCCATAAGGAATTTCACAGAAGCAAACCGCGGCGTCTGGATTTGAGCCTAGTTAATGGAAATAGGTTTGCGCCATATTACATGGGACTCTAAATATAACCGCTAATATAAATATACTGTTTGGACAAGATGACATACACACAGAAAGTGACAAAAAATCAGTCGCCCGACACAACGATATCCTTACTAATATTAAAAAAGCGAAAGTGATTTTGTTTGTTTGTTACGTCTTTACGCCATGTGTCAATTTTGATGAATTTGGTACAGAGATAGTTGAGACCCTGGAGACGGACATAGGTTTTTTTTAAGTGAAAAATGAGGGAGAAAGAGGGAAGAAAAGGGAAAACTTAGCATTGCTATCACAATAAATAAGGCGCAAGGGAAAAAACTACAGGGAACAGGTACCTGCAAATCAGGAAAGGGGAACCGTGTGTTACCCTGAATTTAATGCGAGCGAAGCCGCGGCCAAAAGCTAGTATTTAAATAAATACTTTTCTTACACAAAACAAAAGGACAATATTTGTTTTGCTTTTTTTTTTCCTACACATGTTTTTATAATATTTTTATTACTACCTGCCAGTTAGACTATAAAGTTATGTTTGAAAACCACAGTCTAATATTCGGTAAAATACAAACTGGCAAGTTTGGGTTGCGTGCTGCAATTATTACGCTCTACGTACTTCCCCCAATCTGACGGGGGCATTGATTTTGTTCGGCCCTACAAATCTGATTACAGCCACATTAGTTCAGTGAATTAGATTCCCCATGTGGTTCCTGTAACAAGGGATTAGTTTCTAATAATCTGGCGTAATCATCAGATTTTGATGTCACGTAATACATCCTTACTTATAATGTTATAAAAGCGAAAGTGAGTTTGTTTGTTACGTCTTCACGCCTAAATGGCTAAAACGATTTTTCATCAAAATCGTTTTTGGTACAGAGATAGTTGGTGATTTTTTTTTTTAAAGAGAGACAAAATTATAGAGAGAGAAGGAAAAAAAGGGAAAACTTAGCTTTGCTATTTCAATAAATAAGGCGCAAGGGCAGAAACTACAGGTAGCAGGTATCTGCAAATCACGAAAAGGGAACTGTGTTACCCCGAATTTCACGCGAGTGAAGCCGTGAGCAAAAATAAAACTGTCCCATCTATTCGTTATTCTATTTTGTATATTATTTCTTGTAATTAATTTGTACGCGTTGCAAGGCAAAACATAGTGAAACAACACAATTTTTATACCATAATTACCTATGTTTTACAAATAAATAACTTTGAATTTTGACTTTAAAAAGCGGCTAAGTGCGAGTCGGATTAGCAGACACAGCGGTCTGTAGCATCACTTAATAAATAAAAAAAGAATTACGTTGTCCGCTTTCATTTTTTGAATTCTCACAAAAAGACATACTACTGGGATAAAATGTTTTGACTGCTTAATATTTTGTTGTTTCTTTTTTTTCACAGCACAAAGGGACCTCAGAGTTGAGTAGATATATGGTTTTAATGTCTCTCGATACCTCCACTCGTTCCTGATATAGGGTTTTGCCAGACAGACAAATAGACAGACAGACTGACAAATGATCCAATATGGGTTCCGTTATTCTTTCTTTTTGAGGTACGAAACCCTAAAAATAAAACCATGCAGCAGTTAAGGGATGAAGATGGAACGGAAAAGACAGACTTTAGAATATATTTTCAACTAGCTTTTGCCCGCGGCTTCGCTTGCGTTAAATTCGGGGTAACGCAGTTCCCCTTTCCTGATTTGCAGGTACCTGCTACCTGTAGTTTTTGCCCTTGTGCCTTATTGATTGTAATAGCAAAGCTAAGTTTTCCCTTTTCTTCCCTCTTTCTCCCTCATTTCCCACTCTTTTTTTTTAAATGCCTATGTCCGTCTCCAGGGTCCTAACTGTCTCTGTACCAAAATTCATCAAAATCGGTTTAGCCATTAAGGCGTAAAGACGTAACAAACAAACAAATTCACTTTCGCTTTTATAATATTAATATGGAAGTAAGGATATTAATTATAGATTCTCGACCTAAATCTTCCACCATAAATATTTCACAATATTCCGATGGACGAACAATGTTTAATTAAACGTAAAACGCAGAGTTTGTGTATCAAGAGGTAGCAATTTGTTTGTCTTGTGATTCGAATAATCAGCCCCTAAAATGTTATCGTCATACAGGGTGTCCTGCAGCAGAAAAGGATTTCAAAATTAAATTAAAACTAAACTTTCCTACTAATATTATAAAAGTGAAAGTTTGTGAGGATGTGTGTAAGTATGTTCGTATGTTCGTTGCTCTTTCACGCAAAAATTACTGAATGGAATTTCACAAAAATATGGCTCACATATCAGAATAACACATAGGTTCCAATTCATAAAGATATATTGTATATTAGCTTTTGCCCGCGGCTTCGGTGGTCCGGAGCGAGAGGGAATGGGAAGCGGTCACCTCCTTCTGCGAAGCAGTCATACTAGTGAAGGAGGAGGCCGGGCGTTTGAGGGAGAGAACCTCAAACCAACCCAGCCGCCGCGGGAGACGCCCCGGGTGCCGGGCGCCGCGAGACGACTCCCGGCCACCGTAGATGCGGTCCTGTGGACGGTGAGCAATGGGTAGCTAACCGTCCGTCCGTCAATTAACGACAGGTCGTTTCGACGGCGCGTTCGTGTTTCACGCGCTCCTCAAAGAGTGTCAGCAAAACAGAGGGGCTTGCCAGGGCCTCCGCCTGCCGGGGTTGCAGGTTGTTCGGAAGATATACCGCGGCCCCGGAACGTAAAGGGCAATAGAAGGAACATGGGTGGGTTTTAGTCAGTAAAAGTCTGACTGAAGTTATTTGATGATTTCCTAACCCAAAAAAAAAGCGATGAAACCTAAAATTTGCTTTATAGAAAGCCACCAAAATAACGTAAGTTTTAAAACAGTCGTACTCAATGAAGAAACTTTTAATTCTAAACACTATATTTAACCGAAACCCGTTCCTTAATGGTACAGGTTAATGTAACATAAGTCGGCTACCAAACTATTACGATGTCACAAATCGTCACGCAAACAATTCGGCCATATTCGGCTACAATCGGTCGTGTTAGGCGACCCATAAACATCTTGTAAGATCAATATCGGCGTAGAAAATAACCCGAAACATTAACTATGGGCATTAATTTTGTGGGCTATGAATAAAGAAATGATTTTGTTCGTGCTGCGTTGCTTTTTAGACCCTTTATCTCGAGAACGCGTGGAGGTATCGAGTTAATTTTAACTTTCTTATACAACATTATTTTTAGTTTATGCGAAAGCCGAAACACCTGTCCAATATTTTTATATGAAGAATCTATGCACAAAATTTCAAAACTGTATCATGAAAAACCACAAAGTTATAAGGTTGTTATGTTACCTGGATATCCGTACAAATTCACTGTCACCAACGGCGTATGGCGGCGGCGGCGTCTTCGCGCCCCGCGCCTTGCGTTCATTGATAATAATAATGTCTCAGTTTGTATTGTAGGTAATTAACTGGTGATACATTTTCCATCACACTGTCTGGCAGGCTTTGGACTGTCGTAATGGTCAAGTGTAGGGTAGCGCTTGCGAAAAGGTACTTAGTGTCGCATGGTGTCCATAATATTTTTGGGAAAAAATATAACATGGTGTAAAAATGATTGGAATTGGATTCAGTTACTTATTCTGAACAAACTATATTCAGGTTTCGCATATACTAAAAATAATATTGTATGTGGTCCATTTGTGCTGTGAAAAAATCAACCCTCTATGTCTATACAGTCAAAAGATAATGGCCGTTTACATCGCAACTTTGTACAGAACCCTCGATGCGCGAGTGTGACTTTCTTCTGGCCCAGTTTTTTTTTAAATCAAGATATATTAGAAACTAGCTTTTGCCCGCGGCTTCGCTCGCTTTAAATTCGGGGTAAAACAGTTCCCCTTGCGCCTTATTGATTTGTAATAGCAACGCTAAGTTTTCCCTTTTCTTCCCTCTTTCTCCCTCACTTCCCAATTAAAAAAAAAATTGCCTATGTCCGTCTCCTGGGTCCCAACTATCTCTGTACCAAAATTCATCAAAATCGGTTTAGCCATTAAAGCGTGAAGAGGTAACAAACAAACAAACAAACTCACTTTCGCTTTTATAATATTAGTAAGGATTCCTCATTATGTACACCATACATATTATACAAGGACTAGCTGCGCCCCGCGGTTCCACTCGCCTGATGATAGAATATACAATATATCTTTATGAATTGTAGCCTATGTTTTATTCTGATATATAAGCTATATTACTGTAGAGTTTTATTTAAATCCATTCAGTAGTTTTTGCGTAAAATAATGCGCAGTAGTCGATCGTCCAGCCACTGCGCCAACCGTGTCGTCAAACTTTTACGTCTTTTGAGAGTGTTATGAATGTAAAAATGTAAATGAAGTAAATGTAAATAAATTAAATGTAGATGAAGAATGCTATGAAAATCAAGTTGCAGTCTTGTTTTTGAAATATCACTTAGTAGAATGCGCTTTGCTATCTAAGCTGTAACAGTAGAGAATACAGCAACTTTTTATTTACTTAAAACTTAACTGCAAGTGTAAGATGAATTAGATTATTTATAATTTGATTTATCTATAAAGTTTGTGAGCCGGTATTAAAATACCCTTAACGAAGCAGAAAAGCTTTGGAGAGTCATTTAAGGCCAAAGTTGAAACTTCTTCACGTTTTTTTTAAGATCGAGTCACACGAGGCGCATCGAGGCTTCCTACATCATAAACACCTATATCTTTTTTAGGGGGTTAGAATTTTCTACAACACCAAGGAACTACAGAGTTCAGTATATATGGTTTTAATTTCAATATTTCCACGAGTTCCCGAGATAAGGGGCTTGTCCGACAGACTGACCTCGAAGTGATCCAATAAGGTTTTCGCTTTTATTCCTTTTGAGTTACGGAACCCCAAAAAGGGTCAATTTACACCATGTACAGACGCCAGCAGGTCAAGCTACCCGAAACTATCAATTTTTCCCAATGAACCTTGAACTGAACTGATTGAACTGAATTTAATTGAACTCCGATACCTTATCGGCTACAAACTCATTGCTGAAGAAAGCTTTTTAAGATTTTTAACACATTTGCGCCTGTTACAGAAAAATTGAAAGGGGGGGGGGGAAAGGGAGTCGTTTGTCTTGGTATGGACATGTAATGAGGAGGGACGAAACACATGTGACTAAAAGAGTGATGGATCTGAATGTTGATGGACGAAAAGCGAGAGGGAGGCCAAAGAAAAGATGGATGGATTGTGCAAGGAATGACATGAAGGAGAAAGGAGTAATGATGCCGTGACGTCTGATAGGGGAGAATGGAAGAAGAAAACGTGTTGCACCGACCTTGAACCTAATACTTTAGAAATAAAGTCGAAAATCTATCAAAGAAATCTGACAGATTGTAGTAGCTTGATGTGCAGGCGTCTGTACATCGTTTAAGTATCGTAGTTGCCATATCACAAAAAAGAGAACCGTTTAAATTGCCATTAAATAAATTCAATATTGAACCGTAACTTTCATTGAAACTGCAACTTATCAGGGTTACTACTTTATCTCCTCATATAAACAGTACTAAAGCGGAAACGTTGGTCGCCGATAGGCCGGTTATGTTCAAGCTGTATATTACATAATTCTGCTATTTATAACCAGGGATTTGGTCACCTAGTTGCACAAGTTTTATTACGGTTTTCGACTTTACGATCGGTAAGTATTCGAGCGCGGAAAGAGTAATCGGTTTTCGGCATGTTGCTGTAAGGTTGTATAGTATGAAAATAAAATCTAAAGGAAAATATCATTAATGACTTTTTAAATGTTAAAAAAATAAACCACACAGATTTGAGTTGACCTGTCCAGTCAGTAGAAGCATTTGCCATGTAGTTCAAGGAGCTCAACGACACGACAAACAATACCAAAAAAAGACATTTGTGTAGGTCGTTTATTGGTAGTATTAAAACTGCCACACAACCATTAAAAAAAAAGAATGACCCACTTGGTCCTCACATTTACAATAAATAAATAAAATTACTTATTATTTATAAAATTGCTTTGCTTGAAATCTACTTTGCGTCTGCCGTCTCGGCAGTGATTAATCGATTCCTGTTTGATTTCGTAAAGATGAACGGAACGGAGCGAAATCAAACCCACATTAAACCATTAATGGCATTTTGCCATCAAACGTCAAGTTTGGCGAGTAATATTGTTTAAAATACACAAAAACTGTTTGAGAAATAAATAAAAAAAAACCGGCCAAGAGCGTGTAAGGCCACACTCAGTGTAGGGTTCCGTAGTTTCCCGTCCGTCACAATAAGTGTTCTTTACCACGGTACGTCATGAAAGCACGGAAAATCTTAACATCGACTTTTAAAAAAATGACGTCATTACGCAACGCCATCTATCGAACCATTTATGAACTGGTTTTTACCTTAACATTTTGATGGTGTTAAAAAAATGAATTTTAGTTTTGTTCTAAATTGCCTTAGCATGTTCTTGATAGAAGTTTTATGTAGTTATAAGATACCACCAATGCCAAGGAAAGACCAACCGAACAATTCGGTAATACCCGATCCAATGTAATAGGTACCTACAGCGCCATCTCTCGGGGAATTGGGTTACTAATTAATACAAAGACGTGCAAGAAATGTACTCTCAATTGAAAACAGTAGTTTAAAATCATCACTGATTGATATTACAAAAAAATGTGAGCTTTTGAAAAAAACAGCGAAGATTCTAACAACCGACGTAGGGTCACCAAAAAAGACAAGAAAGGAACATGCCCTATCAACTCCGTCAGTGCATTTAACTCAACAAAGGACTGTTGAATATGTAACTTCTCTGAGAAAGTCTATGGCTGTTTCAGGAACACCATCATTAGCCAAAACACGATCCAACAATACTTAACGCGAACTTGTTCAGGAACCTCAGGACACACATCTGCAAAATAATAGTTTCGCTCTGGAAGTAAAAACTTTGCCGGCGATTACCAACAGCCACCTAAAGAAAAAAGAAAAAATGTCATCTGTAATCCGTGAACAGGTTCACAAAAAAATATGTTTGATTTCTAGTAATAATGTCAATAAGATGTTAGACATAGGGGAAAGTACGTTCACGGGGTTTAAGCTCTGTCATTATATCATACCAAATGGAGGCATAAAACAGTTGTTCTCAAATTTAGATAAAAAACTCGGAAACTTCACTCATGATGATTATTGTGTCATTTATATAGGTGAGAGAGATTTCGAAGTCTCTAATAACTATAGATTATTAATAGACTTTATGAAGAAGAAGCTTGCTAATATAATGAATACAAATATTGTGATTTGTTCACCTAATTTTAAATTAAGCAACAATTTTTCTATATTTAATAAACGTATTGAAATGTTTAATCATTTGATGTACTTAGATAAGGACTTGTGGGAATATGCTTATCTTTTTGATTCTAATTATTGTATAGAATACACAAATGAAATGTTCCGGAAATATATTGCTACAGTCAACAATAAAGCAGTTGCTAAAATATTTAAACACTTAATGGAATATATTACGTATCTAGGTTATGAGGTAACTTGTTATAGTCTTGATTCTCGTCATAGTTTTGATGACACTGCTGACAGGGATATCTTAAACCAATCAGTCAATAATAATACCAATTTTTATAATGATAAATCTACCCAAACTGAAGGCACTTCTAACAATGACGGAACGGAGCATGATTTTTTTTCGTCTATAATCAAATAAATATCTTACATCAAAATATTAACGGATTAATAGGAAAATCAGATCTGTTAAGCATTAATATGAGTGAACTTTTATGCGCAGGAAAAGCAGTGGATGTTATGTGCATTACGGAACATAATATGAAAGATGATGATACTACGCACTTATATATCCCTGAATATAAACTTGGAACATATTCTTCAAGAAACATTAGGAAAGGTGGTACGTGTATACTTATTAGACATAGATACGAGTTCAAGGTCATAGATATAAAAAAATTTGGTGTGCCCAGTTTTATAGAGTGTTGTGCCATAGAACTGGTAGCTCACAAGCTGATTATAATTTGCATTTATAGACCTCCAAAATACACTAGAGATGCAACCTCTATCTTCTTTGAAAAAATAGAACACATTTTAAACTATTGCGGAAGAAACTTGCGAAAACGGGTTTTGCTATGTGGTGACTTTAACATCGATATTCTAAAAAATACAAGAATATCCGCTGAATTTCAACATCTACTACTGAACTACAATCTTAAACCGAGTATAAAAAAACCCACACGTGTATCAAGTGGGACCTGTATCGACAATATTATGCACAATGTCAGAGGTGGGACAGGCGAAGTTTTAGAGTTAGCCCTATCAGACCACACCGCCCAAATTTTTAAATGTCCTGTTAGAAAATCGTGCTCAATTGATCACTGGTATGTGTTAAGTCGAGATTATAGCTCTGAAAATATGTCTAAGTTCACTGAAGCAATCAGCAACTTAAGTTTTACCGAGGTATTCAATAGCACACACCCGGAAATAGCTTTTAATTCGTTTTATGACATTCTTAAACTTTTTTACGATTTGTGCTTCCCTACAGTCAAAAAAAAGATCTCAAGTCGGAAAACTCCACGATGGATATCTAAAGGTATCAAAAACTGCAGTAAACGGAAAAGGGAGATGTTATGGGTATACAGGCGATCACCAAACATAGAAAACAAACAGTTACTTAAACAATATTCAAGACGATTAAAAAGAGTAATACACTTGACACAAAAGTCTCAAAACAGTCATGTTATAAAAAGTGCAGAAAATAAAACCAAAGCCACATGGAAGTTAATTAATAGATGTAAATCTAATCTTCCCCAAGAATCTGTAAAGCAAATTGTTATTGATAATAAGCAAATTAACGATCCTAAACACATAGCTACTGCTTTCAATGATTATTTTATAGATTCGGTGCATCCGGCAAAAAATGTTGATAACGGTAATGCCATATCTCTTATAAATCACCACCCAAAGACCCTTTTTATGGCACCGACAGATGCTATGGATATTTTCAAAATTATAAATTTGCTAAAAAATACCAACAGCACAGGATTTGATGAAATTTCTACAAAAATATTAAAACTAGTTTCGCATATAATTGCACCCGTACTAAGTTTTATAATTAACCTATGCATAGAGCACGGTCACTTTCCAAACTTATTAAAAACAACTGTAATAAAGCCAATTTATAAAAAAGGAGATAAAACAAACCTTTCAAATTACCGCCCAATAGCTTTAGTACCGGTACTTTCAAAAGTCTTTGAAAGAGTAATTTATAAATCCCTTAATTCGTTCTTTGAAATAAATGACATACTTGCTCAGGAACAACATGGTTTTCGTAAAAATAGAAATATTGACAATGCAGTCAATAAGTTAATTGAAAAAATTATTGGTAATGTTGACAAAAAAAATCCTATTGCAGCAGTACTCATGGACATGTCTAAGGCATTCGACCACGTGGATCACTCCATATTACTGGGCAAATTAGAACGCTATGGTGTCCGAGGAAATATATTGAACCTAATCAAAACTTATCTATATGAACGAAAACAAATCACGGTCTTAAATAAAATTTGTTCTAATTCTAAGGTAGAAGTTGCTCATAAGTCGTCCATTAGGCATACAACTTGCGGTGTACCCCAAGGGAGTGTCCTTGGGCCCTTCCTCTTTCTCATATTTATTAATGATTTGCCGAAGTGTACGGACTATCAAACCGTTCTGTTTGCCGATGATATTACACTTATTGTACCGTGTAAAAACTCAGAATCGTTTGAAAGTGAAATAAATAGTTCCATCCATTGCATTATTGACTGGTTAAACAAGAATAAACTTAAAATAAACATAGGAAAAACTCAGGTTATGACGTTCCAACAAAAAACTAAAAAACTAAATTTAAATATAAAATACGAGAACCAAAAAATACCTGAAACTAACAGTGCCAGATTTCTAGGACTCTATCTGGATAGTCATCTAAACTGGAAAATTCATGTAGAAACAATCTGTAAAAAACTTAACCAATATTCTTATGCGCTTCATAATCTTGCAAAAATATCAAATGAGTCTGTAGTTTTGATGGCATACAAAGCTTATGTTTCATCAACTTTACGGTTTGGAATAATGTATTGGGGAAATTCCACTGATAAGGAAACTGTATTTAAAGCTCAGAAGAAGTGTGTACGTTCTGTGTTTAAACTGAAAAAGATTGAGAGTTGTAGACCATTATTTAATAAATATAAATTACTGACTTTGCCCTGCATGTACATCTACGAAATAGCAGTATTCGTTAAATTAAACTTGCATTTGTTTCAAACACTCAGATCAAAGCGACGCAATGAGATCTGTGCTATTCCACACAAAACTGCGCTCTATGCAAAAAGTTTTTTGGGAATGGGGCCCAAGTTGTATAACAAGTTACCTATAACAATAAAAAATCTTGACTGTATCCACAATTTCAAAAAGGCTCTTCTTAATTTATTAGTTGTAAAAACTTACTACACAGTCAATGAGTACCTAGAAGACATTTTTTAATTCATTGACATTTTGTATTTATTAATATTTTGCTTTGTTTTTACTTAAAATTAATCAAATGATGTTTTTAATTAATTATAATTCATTATTAGTATTATAATTTAATTTAATAATTTAATATTTGTTGTATTTAATAGTTATTCTTTTATTTTATTTTTTATTATAATTACTACCTACTCTAAGCAATTGTAATTAGAATATTTGTACGCCGCTCACGGCAAGACATAGCGTTCATTTTATTAATATTGACATGATCTGTACCTGTGTTTGGTTTTTACCTATGTTCTACAAATAAAATTATTTGAATTTGAATTTGAAGAAGTTTTCGGTGGTAATTTTGGATTGCGAGAACCGATTTCAATAATTCTTTTTTTGTTTGAAAAAAGATACGTTCAGGATAATAAAATATGTAAACGAAGTTAGAAAAAATGCTTGCATATACGATTATACTACAAACTTAGTCCAGAAATTATTTTGTACAACTTTTTGTCTTTTTTGTACAAAAACTGTTGTGTCAATCAAGTTCAAAATAATTTTCCTAGAAAGTCCTTATAAAGTTCTACTTTTCAGTTTTTTTTCATATTTTCTAAACTTATGGTTCAAAAGTTAGAGGGGGGGGGGGGGACACATTGTTTTTTACTTTTGGAGCGATTATTTCCGAAATTATTGACATTATGAAAAAATGATTTTAGTAAACCCCTATTCATTTTTAAATACCTTTCCAACAATATATCACACGTTGGGTTGAAATTAAAAAAAAAACACTTCATTACTTCACATATAGGGTGGCTACCCTAATAAAACATTTTTTTCCAATTTTTATTTTACCACTTTGTCGGCGTGATTGATATACATATTGGTACCAAATTTCAGCTTTCTAGTGCTAGCGGTCACAGAGATTAAGCGAGGACGGACGGACAGACGTACATGGCGAAACTATAAGGGTTCCTAGTTGACTACGGAACCCTAAAAAACAGGATTGTTTTCAAGTCAAACGTAAAATTTTGAATTGTTTTTAACATTAACCCTTTTTTATACGGATGGAAAATCATCAAATAACTTTCCCCGCTTTAGGCGGTGCGGGGGGGGGGAGTGTCACACTTGTAGATACTCCGTCTCACACTTGTGTTTTTACTGTGATGGTCTTAGTAATTAATCATTAACTTTGAGTAAGAGTTATATATTCGTATTCCAACATTGCACATACATGGGTCCACTCATTGTGTTTTTTGTTTTTGATAATAGGAAATCAGCAACACTAACGCGTCGGCTTGTGAGCTACCCATTGCTTGTCCACAGGCCCGCATCTACGGTGGCCGGGGCTGCTTTGCTGACATCCACTCACTCATTGTGCTTGGAGGGTTTAATTTAAATATTTCTATTTTGCTTTCATTCTGGTATAAAGACGTAATAAATGCTAGCGACGTGTAGCGATTCAATAAAATGTTATCTTATAGGGTCATTCTGTTGTCCATCTGTCTGTCTATCAAGACTCTCTATCTCGGGAAAACGTGGAGATATCGAGTTGAAATTAAAATCATATCCTTGAGGATATGATTTGGTCTTTAGTCTCATGGAGCTGAAATCAACCTTCTAAGTCTACGCAGTTAGGCAGTTAAACATATGGCCGTTTATGTCGCAAATTTGACTCCGACTCGACCCGTGAAATCCGACTCGCACTTGGCCGGTTTTTTTTGTGAGTGCAAACCCCACGTAACCAAGCCGTGTCGATGTCGGGATTTTTTGACGCTTAACAACAAAAAAAAACATCATCATTATTTTCCTGCCCTTGTCCCATTCTATTTGGGGTCGGCGCAACACGTTTTCTTCTTCCATTCTCCCCTATCAGACGTCACGGCATCATTTACTACTTTCTCCTTCATATCATCTCTTACACAATCCATCCATCTTTTCTTTCGCCTTCCTCTCGTTCTCCGTCCATCAACATTCAGATCCATCACTCTTTTAGTCACATGTGCTTCATCCTTCCTCATTACCTCCTCAAAACAAACGACTCCCTTACAATTTTTCTGTAACAGGCGCAATTTTCAACTTTCCTATAATATACTCATACCTTACTTTATTCATTCTTGTCACTCCAAACATCCATCTTAAAATTCTCATCTCCGAAACATGCAATCGTTTTTCATCCACCTTTTTTAAAAAAAAAAAAAATACGCTATATAAACTAGTGATCCAAAATCACGTAAAATAAATTCTATTACAAGAATATCTGACATTTCAGACTGACGGGCCGTTGAGAACTCGACCTTGACGACCTTCACTTGGGTCTGTATTGCATTAAATAATAACGATGAAAACGCAAAGGGTTTCGTTCATGCATTAGTTATTAGGCTGCCAATCCAACGTTTAGATGTACTCTGGTATTCTGCTGTCTGTTGACCCTTACTTAGTCTTATTTTCGCATTGGCTGAGCGATCGTCTGCTGCGCTGCGTGTCCCAGGCTTGATTCTCGCACGGAACAAATATTTGTATGGCCTACAAATAGTTGTTTCGGTTCTGCAAATGCACCCACAATACAGAAGAAATTCCTAGTGTGGGGCAACGTTAAAAAAAAAATAAGAAGTTTGAAATATCTTAGTTTGTAAATGTTTACAGTTTCAGCGAAAGTAATGGGAGAGAGATCCAGACCAAGGGTTTTTATGTGCTTTCCAAGTTACGAGCATTCCGCCGCGCGAGACGACTCCCGGCCGCCGTTGGTGCTGGTCTGCTACGGTGAGCAATGGGTAGCTCACCGTCCGTCCGTCCAGTGTCGACGGCTCGTTAATGTTCCTCGCGCGCCTCAAAGAGATGTCAGCAAAACAGAGGGGCCAGGGCCTACGCCTGCCGGGGCTGCGGGTTGTTCGAGAGAGATACACACGGAACATAAAAGGCAATAGAAGGAACATGGGTGGGTTTTAGTCAGTATCTGACACTCTCCCTCGCTCCGCCCAGAACGGGGGAAGTTATTTGATGATTTCCCGTCCGCAGAAAAGGGATTAATGTGTTTTCTAAGTTGCAAGCGTTGATACTTAAAATCGCAGTAAAAGTTTGCCTCGCCTGGATAACAAACCCAGACTTAAATCATCATACTGACAAATCCCAAATGGAAGAACCTAATTAATATCACTTTACGCGATCCTGAATTCGAACCTATAACCTCTTTTTACGCAGCAGTTATTATGAGACCAACAAAAGAAAGACAGTTAGTTAATTTGGCATATTGTATAGTTGTGTGCACTTGTAGCATTACAAGTGCACACAACATTAAATAAAAACATAAAGTAAAATTTAAAACAACTTAAATCTAAACACAAAAAAAATCTCTCCAAATAGGTTAAGTTCAGCAAAATGCCGAGCAACTATTGTCCAACTCTGGCTTTCAACTGGACATGTACAACGGACTAAAACAATTTAATGAAGAATACAAAACATCACCCTCCCCCCCCCCGTCCCTATACATGGTACTTAAACATACATAACAAGTAGAATCTGGGTGTGATTAATATAACACCCTAGATAGACACCTCTGTTTAGCCCTTCTGCATACAGGCGTGATGTTATGATGTTACAAAACAACTTACAATTTCTTCGTCCCAAATATCTGAGCTCCCTAATCAGGAACAACAGACCTTTTACATTTTCTTTTTTTTTGCTTACGAAACTAAATGACAGCGACAATACACCCAAATCCTATACGAACAGGGATCTCAATTTGCCTTTGTACGAAATCCTCTTATTGCTTTCAAAGCGTATTTTATGTCTCGACTAGCTGAGTATGAATCTCTGAATCTGCGTAAAGGTGAGTACAAACTGCGCCGTGTAACATTCGTGCAAATGAACTAGCGAATGTTCTATTTTATTAGGAAATACGTTTCGTCGAAATTAATGTTCGAGGTCGAGCTTGGCCAAATATCGTTGCCAATTATGTTGCACTTCTTGTAGAATAGTGGTATCAGAACTAATGTCACATTTTAAATTGACGACACGGTTGGCGCAGTGGTTGAGCAATCGACTGCTGCGCTGCGTGTCGCGGGTTCGATCCCCACACGGAACAAATATTTGTATGACGTACAGGTAGTTGTTCCGGGTCTGGCTGTTTGTGTATGTGAGTTTAAATGTTTGTAAACGCACCCACGATACAGGAGAAATTCCTAGAGTGGGGCAAAGCTTTTTTAAAAAAAAACAAGAAGAAAATAGTGTCACAAAATGAAATATTCACCAACAATGTCATTTATTCAAGTAACAATTAATGAATGGATACTGCCTACAAAACTTAAGGCTTGATATCTGTCAACCGCTAATCCACACACATACATGATCCATGTTGATAACGTTTTCGTAAACCATTTTTCGTTATAATGTTTAATTTAAAAACCGACCGACGGCGACCGTAACGGCAATCGAGGCATAGCCTATACCGAATGCTCTATGTAAATCTAGGAAAACACTGCTGCAGAATAGCTGGTACCGTTTTTATTGAGCTACTAAACACGAGTTCTTTTGTTCGATGTTCTGTTATAAGTGAACGCTTCAATTTGTACACACCTTTATAAAAGCAAGATCATGGGTACAAATTGATTTTGTCAGTCGTACCCATAGCCTGTTGAATCTGTATTTTGTTTCGTGATTTTTCTTGAGTGGTGTTTGGTACTCGTACGAGGATCATTGAAGGTACTTTAGCCAGACATAGTATGTTTTTTTAAATGCTTTAATATATTTTTGTTTAAAGCTTGTAGTTAAATAACAACAGCCGTTCGGCTCGACCTTCAAGGTTAAGTCACGCTTGGTCGGTCCATGCATGGCATAGAGAATATAACCACTAGAGAACTTATAGGCCGATTTCTTCTAAGTGCACAACTCACTACGCCGGGCCGGGGGGACGAGGAAGAACGCGTGGCTGCAATTGGTCAATTCAAGGTCAAGTTGCATAGGTATTCCATCGTTAGGGCGGCTCTCCTAGATTAAGGGAAAATAGTCGATGTCGATAAAATGGATTTAAACATGATAATAAATACTGAATTAAAATAGGAAAAAAGATATTTAATCAAAATCACTCAATTAATAAAAAACATGTATTCTGTTATTATTGATTTTTAAAATGAATTAATTTGGTATATGTTTTTCGAATTAAAATTGAAGGGTTCTGACTGTTCTTCGTAAAAAATGATAAACGAGCATCAACATATTTCTGAATGGTTGAAGTCGATTAAAAGTAAATATGTCTTTGCAGTATTTGAACTAAATAAATATTTGTATTAATTTTATTATTTTCGATATCGAGTTATGGACTTCAGATGATAAAGGTAGCAGCACAGATTTTTACGATAAAGGGACAAAGGGAAAGAAAGGGATAGAAGCATTAGAATTGTGTAATGAAAGAGCGAGACTTTTCCAAAAGACATCAACGCGGGATACAATTTGTGTGCTTTTTCACCCAGTCACCATTTTATCTAGATCCCCGAAGTCGCTCATAATCTGGTTAAATCTAAAATAATTTTCATACTGTTTAGTTACTGGTAAAAAATTATGCCATCCTTTTTTAACTAGTGTCTTGGAATGTTTCCCACACCAATTCACCGCGCATGAAGGCATTTTGATGCGTTATGATTGCTTAGGACGTTATAATTTCTTTTAATAGTTTTGCGTAGACACAGCTCTAACACTTGGACACGACTAAAATGGTCACCACTACCGTAGCCTATATATAGGCGAAAAAATACTAATACTTTTCGTGCGTCGGGGCACCGTATGCGCAGTCAAGTGGTTTTTTAGTCTTTGATGCATGGGTAAGTACCTACCACGTATCAAGTTCCCTCCACTTTTCAGAAATCAAGACAAGTCATTAGTTTCGGCCAAAGACATTCAAATATTTACGAGTGATAAACGGGACAAGACGAAGAAAATTGAAAGCTTGCATGGTAAAAATATAATAATATAGTTTCCAAAAAACACGTTAAAGTACATATAATTTTATTATGCTGGTAACCTTATTTCATCATAGTCAGTGTCAATTTGATTGACATACATGTATGTTGTTATAATTTGAATCAGAAACAACCAGCATTTGACTTCATCAAGACAACAAACAGCACTCAGTCCCAAGTTTAATTCCACCTGACCTCTCTACCAGCCCAATTTAACGGCTATAAACTTAGTCACTTAGTATGCCTAGACTTAGAACTTTAGACCAGCAGTTTAGCGCAACTAAAAGTTCAGTTAAACCTTGAGGTTATTACGATAACGAACTTGCAGTCAGTCCTTTGGGTTTAAGGTTAGAACAACATAAAGGCGCAAAGGTCAGGTAGACCGTGGGATCGTAGATTAAGAACGTATAGAGGCGACAGAACTCTGAACGCACGATTATGCATATACTAGCTACGACCCGCGTATTCACTCGCGTGGTGATAGAATCAACAATAAATCTTTATGAATTTTAGCCTATGTGTTTTTTATTTTATTTTATTTTATTTATTTGGGAAAATTAACAGTTATACATGAATCTTATACTAAGTTATAAATATACAATAGTAATAAATGTATAACCTACGACATTTTCCACAACATATATTAGAAGTTATAAATGCGCTATTCTAAGCTGTTATAACAAAAGTAGTATAGGTAAACTTAAACATAGACAGGCGTGCAAGAGACAGAGAAAGAGAAGTAATAAACTATAATAAACGAATAATAAACTATTAAACTTAAATATTAATACCTAGGTATTAGAATCCAGATTTTCATTACGAATAACATATCTAAATTTTTGAGCAGTGATGGAAAAGAAGTCGATGTCCACAAAGATCTTATTGTATTGACTGGTAAGGCGTCGTAAGGGTGCACGCAAGCCTGCGTTTGTACGACAAGAACTCACTGCAAATAAAGGTCTTGCGCGCACCCCACGGCATATCGTTGTTCTGGGTACAACATAACTTATTTTGTTGCGAATATCAATACAATCATAAGTATTGCACAGATCATACAAAAAAATAGTTTCCAACATAGTTCGTCTAGATTTTAAGGTTTGCAGGTTATATTTCTGTGTTATTCTCATGTTTAAGCAATATTATTGCAAAGTTTCATTAAAATCCATTCAGTAGTTTTAGCGTGAAAGAGTAACAAACATTAAAAAAAGTATCCTATGTGTTAACATAGAATACTTTTTTTATTAATGTTTGTCTGGAATAACTTCCAGACTATAATCTACCTCTGTGCCAAATTTCATCAAGATCCGTTCAGCCGTTTTGACGTGAAAGAGTAACAAACATCCATACATCCATACATTCATCCATCCTCACAAACATTTGCATTAATAATATTAATAGTAGTAGGGTACAAAAATTATATATAAAAAAGAATGTAACGACCTTTGTGTTTTAGAGAACTTACTTTATGCTTAATTGATGGCTATAGGCTCGTATCCTATTACATGGCACGTAAAAAATACATAACTGGCAAAATGTGTGTGGTAACACAAGGTACACTTTCACGGGTTCTCAGGCGTGATGTCATTTAATGTAAATCTACTCCTTTTTCAATAAAAAACAAACAGATGAGAGTTTCGCTGCAAGTGCTACGAACTACGTAGCAAGCGTAGCGATGACGTCAGCGACTATGCTCCGAACGATAGGTCCCGACAGCGACAATGTCACGGCTACGCTTCTCGGAGCTGCTACGACAACAATTTGCAAAGTACGCAAGCGTTTTTCATTCGATATGGGTTGCGTCATTCTGTTCCTGTTGCTCCCACGTATTATTAACGTGCATACATTATGTAGTCATGCCTTCTCTCATGTTGGTAAACAAAATCAACAGACAGCGATTTTTTTTTGCAGATGGGAAATCGTCAAATGGCTTCCCATGCTGGGCGGAGCGGAAGGGAGTGTCTGGTAACAGCTAAAACACATTTATGTTAATTCTTTAGCCCATTTTGTTCCAGGGCCACGGTATCTCTTAAGAACAACCCACAGCTTGGCAGGCAGTAGCTCTTACGGGCCCATTCAGATTTGCTGACATCTCTTTGAGGCGTGAGTAGAATACGAACGCGCCGTTGACACGGCCTGTCGTCACTAGACGGAGAGAGCCTACGGTGGCCGGGAGTCGTAAAAATAATAAATAATCGAGTTAGGATTTGATAATACCATACTTCTTGGTATGACTGGTTATCAAACTTTCGGGACACTACTACTAGAAGCAAGGACGAAAGTCGGTATTGTGGAGACGAGTTGATATTCGTAATTTAAAAGAAGCCTAACACACTTTGGACTATATACATAATTAGTTCATCATTTTACCAATACATGTCGCATCATTGCAAAGCTATTCTGTTTTTTTTTTTTTAAATTTCGCCCCACACTAGGAATTTCTCCTGTATCGTAGGTGCGTTCACAAACATTTAATCTCACATACACAAACAGCCAGACCCGAAACAACTATCTGTAGGCCATACAAATATTTGTTCCGTGCGGGGATCGAACCCGCGACACGAAGCGCAGCAGTCGATCGCTCAGCCACTGCGCCAACCGTGTCGTATTTGGTTGGCTTAGCTATATAGAACCTTCACAGTATGTTATAGGCGCTGCCAACATATAAAAAAACAGCTAAACCAAAAAACTAGATAAACCAGCCATTGAGCTTCTACTATAAAAAATTGTAGAAAAGGAATCCTTCACGGATTAATATTTTTTTAAATTTACAAAAACCGTAAAATCCTTCCTCGCAACATTAGATTACACAGAAACTGAGCAACTATTCTATGTACCTAATTGAGACATTCCAAATTAAAACACGCTCACCAATCACAAATCGTGTACACTCCATTCACTATTCACGCACACACACACACACTCACAACCCCATAATCCTACACACTTCCCTTTACACGCACACACACACACACACACACATATTACATATTATTTAATCAAGCAAGTCAAAATAATAGTATCATAATAACTTCGAATTGCTTACTCTAATTTAAATTTAAGAAACAACTTTTTTCTACTAGCTACTTTTAAATAAATAAATACGGTCTGAAAAACTATAATTGTAATTAAAGCCAACTGCGATTCCAACTGTCACTTATTGCACAGGGAATCCTATTTTAAGTGACAGAGTATTGCAGTTGTATTCTCATTATTTTTGAATTAATAAACGTTTTTGTATTTGCTATCGCTTTTATAATTTAAATACTTACACTGCTCAAAAACCTAAAAAATACCCAAATCTACCAAGTACAGACGAAATAATTCGAATTTTCCAGTTGAACCTGATTGTGGCAGATAGCGGTTAGCGAACCGTGAAGTCTAGTCAAGTAGGTAATCTAACAAACCGATTAACCGATACGTTCAAAAGGTATCAGTTACAAGCTATTGTCCGACACGTAGTAAAGGCTGTATGTTAAGAGGTTCTTTTACTAAAAAGTAAAGTGGTTTGAAGATTGTTTATTTGATTGGTGACCATATATTACTTACGGAGTTTTAAAGAACGTTAATCCGTTGGTCCCGGTTGTCATTGCCTCGTACTCGTTGTCATTTTCAGCTAATTTACATCAAATTTAGATTTTCACACAGCCTTTGGTCACATGACCTTAAACTTTAGTTGAATGTTTTTTAATGGTGTTTTTTCTTATATTTGTGGATTATCAAAGGCCTTAAGCCACCACGCTTGTACAAGTTTAATTAACTATCTTAAGTGTTGTGATTTCTGTGAAAAAAAAACAAACACTTCTGTCCTTGTTGTTATGTAAACCAAAAGTGCTTACAGCCTTCTCTATCTTTTTAAATGCTCTGCGGTCGTATCCAACGATATTGACTACCCGTTCTCAATGATACTTTTTTTTTCCTTAGAAAATAGTGTTGACGTGTGGAGCAAAGTATAAGCTGAGTGATATAAATTGAATTGTATTGTTACCGATTCAAAGAACTTAAATTAAAACTCTTAAAAAAATGGGCCAGTGCGAGTTGGACTCGCGCGCAAAGGGTTCCGCACAAATTTACGTAAGTTAGTTAGTTTATCAACTGCAATTGAGGTTTAGAAATACTAACAAACAGGGGGGATGTCTCGTTTCTGCAGTGTAGTAGTATTTTTGCTTGACATTTTGCTATTTTAGGCGATTATAGCTGGATGTTGCGTGTCAACGCAACTACGCGTATACTTGCACGAGTGCAGGTCTACATAATCGTGTGGGTTTTGTAGATTCACGGCGGCTCTGACAAATTCCATTCAAAACTATTCGCTGTGGTAATAGTGCAGTGTAGAGCATGGCGTCTGTTTTGATATTAACAATGGTTATTAGTGTGGAACTCATTCAAGATGCTGCACTGGGAGACTCGGTGACCATACCTAGCGCTTGGCCCTGCACCTACGCGCGTGTGCGCATGTTTCTCCGCTTGTAAGCGCGTGATCTGTATGAACGCGTGGATGTGCATTTTCTGTGTGTTGAACTGTGCGTTTTTTTTTCTATGAAAATGGAAATATGTACTTACAAGCAATGACTCAGATCCAGCCTGTCACTTTGCTGTCCTCCCTTAGCGACGCCCTAAACCGAAGCTCGTACCCCACAGGGGGTGCCCTTAGCGTGTAGTCGCTTAGTTTGTAAGTTTTTTGCCCTGGCTGGAGGTCTTAATTTTTAAGGCATCCATAGGATTCGCCCGGTTATTCGGACGACAACCTCCTAGGTTGAACTGCGAAATGCCATACAGAAAAAAAATACAAGCAACACTAAAACACGCATTCACGCTCTTCACAGCTTGACGAGTGGCAGTGTGTTAATCGCCTTAGGAACTTTAGATTATTACTTGCTTTTCGTATGATGGTGCCTTTGCTCTCCAATTATTTTTACACAAAATAAGTGAATTTTTGGACTTTCTGTTCCCAATTGACTGAGTTTCAAGGACCTTTAAAACTAATTCTACAACTAGCTTCACTGGGTAAAAACAAATAGAGGATGGTCTAAAAGTTATAATGAGATGTATAATTCAGGGTTACTCAATACTAGTTTAGAAAGCAAATAAAAGGAACTTGTGCTGAACTCAATGATTTGTTAATAACGGTTCATTTAGGTACTTTATGTTAATGAAAAAGTTTGTTTACGTATTAGGGTCCCATTTAACATGGATATCAACTGTTTCTGAATCAAATTGTACAGAGATTTTTTTGCATTTAAAATAATAATATTATTACCGTTAGTTTCAATAAGGAAATATTTATTTAATTGTGTTGCCTCGTAAACGCAAACCAGACTTTTATGAATAATTTTTTCAATGTTAAAACATTATTTGCAAGCCTCTCATTTGATTTATGCCATTTCACAGCAAACATTAATGTAAGGATTAATGTTCATATGTATAATATTATAAAAGCGAAAGTGAGCTTGTTTGTTTGTTACGTCTTCACGCCTAATGGCAAAACCGATTTTGATGAATTTTGGTACAGAGATAGTTAGGACCCTGGAGACGGACATAGCCATAAAAATAGTGAGAAAAGGGAGAGAAAGAGGGACGAAAAGGAGAGAGAAATATATATATTTTTTCGATCGTCACGGGGTTATTAAAGTTAACGTTAGCCCAAAGTAACTATGCCACGCGGGCGAAGTCGCGGGCGGAAGCTTGTATTTAAATAATATAACATTTATTTTAGTATACATATAGAGGTAGTCTGTGGTTCAAACCAGTCTTACCAAGGGGTATTGTATCACCTCGTACCACCACAACCCAGTAGCTGTAGAGATAAAATACTGGTCATTGGTCGCATCCTTTTAGGTTGAAAGCCGAACCCAAATTCGTTAAAAAGAGGCTAAGTATATGATAAATTATGTTTACACTAGCTTCCGTCCGCGACTTTGTCCGCGTGGCATAGTTACTTTGGGCTTACGCTAATTTTAACCCGCGTGATGATCAAAAAAAATATCTTTGTCTCCCCTTTTCTCACTTTTTGAGCGTATGTCCGTCTCCAGGGTCCCAAATATCTCTGTACCCAAATTCATCAAAATCGGTTTAGCCATTTAGGCGTTTTGACCATTTTGGCCAGTTAAAAATTATATTTAACGAAAGAAACAATATGTATCGGATCAAGTAAACTCAAAATGGAGGCATTACTTTGATCGGTGATGTATTTTTGTTTTTTAGTTTTCTACAACAACAAACACACAAAACTACAACAACAACGAGCACAAAGGTTTCCATACCATTATCAGACGGACGGGCAGCAGCGTCTTAGTAATAGTGCCACGGGCACGGAATCATAAAAACATTAATTATACAGAAAGGTTAATAGCTAGACGTTAGCTATAAACCTTCAAACAATAAATAAATAAAATAAAAAAGCCTTATATTTCCAGTTTAACAAATTAATACATACATGTTGTTTCCCACCTATACTTAATAAAAAAAGAAGTTAATATCTATATTTGCAAGTTAATATTTAATGATATAAAAAAATAAATCATATATTAAGTAGTTATTCAGTAGCATTTCACTGTACTGGAACACCCCTCAGGTAAAGGCCTCCTTCAAAGCTTTCCATTTTTCACGGTCTTGGGCTATCAGTTGCCATTTTGGACCAGCATTTTTTTTAATATCGTCATCCCATCTGGTGGACGGTCTTCCTCTATCTCGTTTGCCCGGTGAGCCTTTCCATGACGTTACTATTTTGGTCTATCTATGATCTTTAAGACGCGCTACGTGACCGGCTCATTTCCACTTTAACTTTTGGCTATATTTAAGAGCATCTATTGTTTTTGTTGTTTACAAAAAATACGGTTACCTATTGTTTTTAAATTCACCCCGCTATTTCTCATAACTTGTACCACACCACACCGTCTCAACCGATTGCTTCCCAACCAATACAGGCCGAGCACAGTTTACTGTTAATCTAAATGCGTTTGTGCTAAATAATTTACCGAACAGCATACTTTACAAGTGTGAGATGACTGTCTGCTTTGACACTGACACTGATTGGGTTTCATTTAAAAAAAAAAACTTTTCCTCACACTAGGAATTTTTGTATCGTAGGTGCATTTACAAATATTTAAACTCACATACACATTATCCGTCTATTTATATCTAAAAGTAAAAATGAGAAGTACCTCCTTTTTTAAGAAGTCGGTAAAAAAGGATGCTCCTCAATTAAACTAGCGTAAGTTATTTAAGTGGTTTAATAAACTTTTTTTTATATGAAATTTACATGAGTACTTACTGAAAATAGAAAGATTATAAAATTAAATGTCAGGACTTCAAAATTTTCTTTTTTAAAAAACGTTGCACAGACTATTCATTTCTCATGTATCCTGGGTGCGTTAACAAACATTTCAACTCACATAAACAAAAAAATAAAAGTCATTTATAAAAATTAGGCTGATAATCAGCACTTTTTGAACAAAAACGCCCTGCCCTTCGCCACTTTCTAGTGTTTTAGATGGGAAGAAGAAGTGGCGGAACAAACTCCCCACCTCGCTTACACGTGCAGTGCAGAAGTCACAGGTGATAAACTAGGACCATAGTGCAAAAGAAATAAGCTAAGCATAAAAAAAATTACTAATAGTTGCACAAACAGCCGCTGTTTACTTTTATTGCATAAAAATATTAAAAGTAACTTAACACCACAGGACTTTTTTAAACCGATCATGTGACTTGTCCCTTATTCTTATCCTACTCATCATCTGCCTAGCCTTTTCCCAACTATGTTGGGGTCGGCTTCCAGTCTTACCGGATGCAGCTGAATATCAGTATTTTACATGGAGCGACTGCCTATCTGACCTCCACAACCCAGTTAATACTGGGTTATACGATACCCCTTGGTAAGACTGGTTGTCAGACTTTCGGAACACTGACTACCTGTAACGACTGTCAAAGATCTACAAATTGTCATTTGTAGATCTTTGACAGTCGTTACAGGTGTCGGCTGGGACCAACGGCTTAACGTGCTTTCCGAGGCACGGAGGAAACTCGGTATTTAACGGGTGGTTACCCATCCACAGACCAACCTAGGCAAGCGCGGCTTAACCTAAAGATCGACCCGAGCGGCTACTATTTATTTAGCCACGAGCTCCTCACGGGCTTCTTATCCCACTAAATAATATTATAAATGCGAATGTTTGTAAGGATGGATGGATGGATGTATGGCCTATGGATATTTGTTACTCTTTCACGCCAAAACGGCTGAACGGATCTTGATGAAATTTGGCACAGAGTTATATTATAGTCTCGAAAAACACATAGGAAATGTGTTATTTTTTACGATATTACAACGGCGAAGCCGCGGGTGCCAGCTAGTGTTTGCATGTAAATACATAATTTGTTTAGAATATATTAACGTTTCGCTTCAGCAATACAAACTGTCGACACTAATTGAATGCGTGCTGCTACTTAATGTCAAAGATAATGTGTTGACCGTGGAGTGCTGACAGATGTATATGATGGACGTGTGTTTGTTTTAGTAGAGCAGCGGTGTACGCACCAAGGGCTATTTTAGGGATGCAAGACTAAACACTAACCTTATTAGCTAAACAGCTGTAATAACACGACCTTTATGTGTAGATAACAAACTTCTATACGTCCTTCACATCTCAGGTCCAGTTGTACACCAGAGTTGGGAATTGGCTGCTCGGCAGTTTACTAAATAAACTATGGGCCTGTTTGTCGCAGTTGTAAGTTGTTTTTTAAAATCTTTCTTATAGAGTACCGTGACTCCAAAGTAAAAAACGGAACACTTTTAATTTTTTTTCGGGTGGGAAATCATCAAATGACTTCCCGCGCTCTGGGCGGAGCGGGGGGGCATGTCAGACTTTTACTGACTAAAACTCATCCATGTTCCTTCTATTGCCCTTTACGTTCCGGGGCCGCGGTATCTCTTTCGAACAACCCGCAACCCCGACAGGCGGAGGCTCTGGCAAGCCCCTCTGCTTTGCTGACTCTCTTTGAGGCGCGCGTGAAACACGAATGCGCCGTCGACACGGCCTGTCGTCAATAGACGGATGGACGGTGAGCTACCCATTGCTCACCGTCCACAGGCCCGCATCTACGGTGGCCGGGAGCCGCCCGACGGCTGGGTTGGTTTGAGGTTCTCTCCCTCAAACGCCCGGCCTCCTCCTTCACTAGCATGACTGCTACGCAGAAGGAGGTGACCGCCTCCCATTCCCTCTCGTTCCGGACCATGGACTGAACCAGGGCCGGACGCGAGAGATCGCCGCCGCCGATCGTCTCCACGAGGGCACGGCGGTGCTCCGCCCCGCGCTGGGCAGACCGCCACTGTCTGCTCCACCGTGTCCTCCGGGCGTGAGGCACAATGGTGACACCCGGGCGTTTCCTCCCCCCCGATTATGTGCAGGAAATCGGTACCCTTATAGGATCACTTTGTTCTCCGTCTGTCTGTCTCTTAGGACTTTTTCTCTTGAGTACGCGTTTAGGTATCGAGTCAAAAATATAACCATATACTCAAGTCTAAGGTCCCTTGGAACAATGAAAAACTAAACTCTCTTATGTAGTTTAAGCAGTCAAAAGATTTGGCACTTTATGTCGCAAGTTTGTACGGAACCCTCGGTGCGCAAGTCCAACTCGCACTTGACCGGTGATTTTACCATTTAGTTTGTTTTTTACTACAGGTGCCCGCGGCTTCACCCGCATGACATCGAAAAAAAAGGATCGTATGTTTTATTCCTGACTATAATCTACCTCTGTGTCAAATTTCATCAAGATCCGTTCAGCCGTTTTGACGAGAAAGAGTAACAAACATCTATATATCCATACATCCATTCATCCATCCATCCTCACAAATATTCGCATTTTTAATATTAGTAGGATTTCATGTAGTGTGCATTTATGGAATGTTAAATGCACCTCCTAAGTTGTCACCGTCTAACGTCAATAGAAAATTATTAAACAAGGCTGCAAATTACATACTCATTTATTGAACGTGCATTTAACTTTGTAGCGGCAAACTCACATTAAACCAATCAAATAGCTACTCTAAAAAACCCACATAGTGTCCAAACTTGAAGTTTGCTGACAAGTGTGAAGGTTAAGTCTGCCAAGGTTGGAGACAAAGCTCTCGTGACCCTCGTTTTGAATGTGAGAGTCATGACGTCATTCGATCAAGCCACAGAGTAAGTGTGAGCAGAAGGCTCACTTTGAAACATGCTTATGGAAAACGAGACAGTTTCAAAATGAAAACTGATTTCTGAATATTTTTTAATTTTAATGCAGTGATGGTAGCCGCGACTAACTAGCTGTCGGTCGTGGGTTCGAAACCTAGACAATACTAATACTTTTATTCTCTTCCTCATCAACTAATCTAACCTTTTGCCAAAATTGTTGTTTAAATCAAACAAATCAAAATATATTTTTCAAGCTTACGCCCGCGACTTCGTCCGTGTGGCATAGTTATTTTGGGCTAGCGCTAACTTACACCAGCGTGATGACCGAAAAAAAAAAATATCTTTCTTTCCCCTTTTTATCACTTTTTATTAGGCTATGTCCGTCTCCAGGGTCCCAATTATCTCTTTACCAAAATTCATCAAAATCGGTTTGGCCATTTAGGCGTGAAGACGTAATAAACAAACTCACTTTCGCTTTTAACATTTGTAAGGATTTCACATAGGCCTACATGGGCACTTACAAAACGTCGAGAAAAGGTATACGGTTCGGTTCGGTCATTTCCCATGGAGATGAACCGGCAAGAAACTACACTCCATCTTTCAAAATCCTAGCTTAACCGGGTGCAGTTAAATACCAGTAGTATTTCGCAAACTTCACTATCTGTGTACACACGACGGCACAACAACTTATACATAACCATTTTAGCCTGATCTCTCTACTATGGTGTGCGATCCGTAGTAGAGAGATCAGGTTATAGTAGTTTAGAATTTGACCTGCCGTCGTGTGTACTTGCTGGATTGTACGATACTACCGGATTAATGATCATCCGAGGAACGGAGAGGTTTCAGTATGAATGGGTCACTTATTCGTGGACTCACCTCGGCAAGCGTCATTTAACCTACTAGGTTGACCCATGCTACTGTTGTTTCGACACAAAATAATGTAGAGTGAAGCTTCTGTATCAATTTATTTATTCCGTGATCGATCACTCCAGCAAAAAAAAACAAAAGCATGTTTTGAGAGATAAAATGGAATTATTTGTATTCTATTATTACTATGATTTTATCTCTTAGGGTTGCTGTGGTGACGGCGCATTCGTGTTTCACGCGCGCCTCAAAGAGATGCCTACCAAAAAACCTAAGCAGAGGGGCCTACCAAGGCTATCACCTGCCGGGGTTGCGGGATGTTCGAAAGTGATACGGCGACCCCGGAACATAAAGGGCTAAACAAGGAACATGGGTGGGGGATTTAGTCAATAAAAGTCTGTCATAATACCCTCCTAGAGCTCCACCTAGAGCTGAGGAAGTTATTTGATGATTAACCATCAGCAAAAAAGGGGGTGGGGTTAGGGAGGAGGGTGAGTTTTTGTAATGTTGAAGTGTAGAATTAATAATTAGATGTTATTATGTGTTACTATTTTTTTTTATTTTGGTTACCTATAGTATTATCGCATTGCCTAGTACTGACTGGGTTGTGTAGGTCAGATAGGCAATCGCTTCAAGTAAAATACTGGTATTTAGCTGAAAGAACTAGACAGGTGATGACTCTTTTACTTGAAAAGCCAATGGACCTCGTGCATAAAATATAGAAATAAAATGATCGATTAGCTTACGTATGAAAGTTCATGCACTTTGTCGTCTTTATAGACTTAATAACGTGGGAACGACACAACTGACTTTAATGACTTAATTGTGGATGCCGCTATGGGCTTTTCGTGGCCTAGATTATAAAGTGCGACCACGTGGAGCAATTAATGTATGTAAAAGAAAAGTGAAAGACATTTGAGCGAAGGGGTTTTTGAGGAAATTGACAAATTAATGCTAACATGGACGTTTGTGCGATAAGACTTTTTGATTTGCTGGGGAGTTTGTTCCCCCACTTCTTCTTCCCAGCCGGGAAGACAATAGGATGTGGCGAAGGGTGGTCGTTTTGGGGAACTGTCTTGTGTAATGACGTTCAAACAGTGCTGATCAGCTACCCTAACATGACGTCTTAAAGCAGAACTTATTCCACTGAGGGAAAGAGACAGAGCTAATACAGGGTGTCTAGCACCATCTCTTTCTCACACAGGAATAAGAACTGCTATAAGATGTCATGGTAACCCTACTGCAGCTTAGTAATCCGGTTAAGCAGACCACAATATCTAAGGCTGAACAGCGACATGCCATTTAGAAAAACAAAATATATGAGCAGTAGGTATCCTTACTTCCTTATAAGCGAAAGTGAGTTTGTTTGATACGTCTTCACGCCTAAATGGCTAAACCGATTTAGATGAATTTTGGTACAGAGATAGTTGGGACTCTGGAAACGGTCATAAGCTATTTAAAAAAAAAGTGACATGAGGGAGAAAGAGGGAAGAAAATGGAAAACTTAGTTTTGCTATTACAACTAATAAGGCGTAAGGGCAAAAATTACAGGTAGCAGATCAGGAAAGGTAAACTGCGTTACCCCGAATTTAACGCAAGCGAAACCGCGGGCAAAAGCTAGTTTTTTTATAAACACAAGCTATATTTGATCCACTCTATTAACTCCATTAACTCCAAAATGTTCATCATGGCTTGCGTCGTTATGTTAATCGCGTGATCTCTTGTCAAGCAATAACAGTATTCAGTAGTTGAAGATAAAGGTCCTACAGACTTGGATAAATAGACTCCTCTTCCTAAATAACACAATTGTTTTGACTCCATTACAATTCAACATCAATGAAACACTTTAAAAATATTTACCTTCTTCAAGCTTCCATGAACGCAAACGCCTAGAAATAGCCTTTACCGTTTTCGCTCTAATAATTGAAAACGCCTAGATAGATAACAAATTCAAAACGAACTGAATCCTATTTACTCGCCCATAAATTTTAAATTCCCTTACCAACTTCAAAGAATTCTATTCCATTACACAGAAAACGAGCGTCTATATCTTCGCGAACAAAGTTTAAAATCAGTTAAAATGATATCGGATGGTATGGTGTTTGAATTGGGACTTTATGATGGGGTTTTAAAGTTGACAATCATGACAACGGTTTGGCAACTCTAATTTGAAGCATCTGTCGCTGCAGGGTTCTTAAACCGTCTAATTACTGAAAATGATGGTTCTTTGTGATATTTTATGGGTGCGATGGTGTTAATTTGTTATTTCCTAACCCTCTGTACAGTGAGTAAAAGACAGAGACAGTTAAGCTTATGAATGAGTGCGGGTCGTGCTTAGAAAGTTATATTATATTAACTTTTATGTACAGTTATCATAATTTCGCCCTGTAGATTGTTTTGACTTTTATGTCGATCTTCAGGTTAAGCCACGCTTGCATGGATTGGACTACCCAATTTTTTTTGCGGGTGGGAATAATTCATCAAATAATTTCCCCCGCTCTGGGCGGAGCGGGGGGAGTGTCACACTTGTATTGACTAAAACCCACCCATGTTCCTTCTATTGTCAACCACTACATTTAGAATTTCCTCCGTGCTTCGGAAAGCGCGTTAAGCTGTCGGTCCCGGCTGTCATTTGTAGATTTTTGACAGTAGTTGCAGCTAAGCTCAGTGGCCCAAAAATCTGACAACCAGTCTTACCAAATAGTATTGTCCAATACTAACAGGGTTGTGGAGGTCAAATAAGTATATTAAAAGAAAACAGCGAAGAGCGAGTTAGACTTGCGCAACGACGATTCCGTACAAACTTGCGACATAAACGGTCATAGGTATCTTTTGACTGTTAATTTCAACTCGATACCTCTACGCGTTCCTGAGATAAAGGCTCTTGACAGACAGACGGACGGACAACAAAGTGATTCAATAAGGGTTACGTTTTGGAACGAAGTTCCTTATCGCGCGTTGCAAAAGGGGGCTAGACCGAAAAAATTAAGACCAAAAGTTGCAACGACACTTTTTGCTATAGTTGTAAGCCGTGTAGCGTGCGCGTATTTCTCCGTCTGTCTCTCTCTCTCATAGAAAGCAACCCAGTTATTTACGTTTCGTCTTTCTATTTCGCATTAAACAGTGTGGTGTCGCAACGATTATTTTTGTGTACAAGTTTTTTGTACATATAATAAATAATAACTTCGTTCCATCCGGGTCCCTTGACACCTCTCAAGTTTTTTTCCTTTATATGTACGGAATCCTATAACCATTATCTCTGGTATGCCACAGAAAGTTGCTTCTAAAAACAAAATAGTTATTTCAACCTTCTTTGCATACTGACAAGATCCCTATTCTCAAAGAGCAATAAACAAGTACTTTTGCCATCTGAGAACTTGATAACTTACTGCCGAGCGACTGAATAACTTTCCATTGCAATAAAACTATCCGGAACAATTCTATGATCCGGAGTTTATTTAACTTTTTTCATCATACTGCTTCTCAAGGGAGGATGATACGGAGGAGGGGTTGTGGGGGTGTGAATATCCAAATATGTCGGTTATTACGACGTAGCTTCACTTTGCAGACGTGTTTGAGTGAGAGGAGTATGTAATGGGTTTTTTTCGTACTAGTTCGGTAAATGATATGTTGTGGCGTGGTAGCGTCAGAAAAGTAATTGCGTAATCTTCTGTAGCGTCGAATGCATTCTATTTTATCATGATTATCTTACGATTATTTGCTAATAAAACAGTAGACCTTGCAGGTTTTGCATATTTTTTCTTGAAACTTCGTTTTAAGTTAAATGTTAGATTTAGTATACAGTTAGATGTCTTGTTTGCCTTCGTGACACGTGTTGATACGGAAGAGCGTAGTCTCCTAACACAGACATATCTTGTCTAAAAAGAAGGTCCAAAAAAACTTATATAGTATATGTTTTACCAATAAACTATTTTTATTTAATTTTATTTTTATACAGATGTCATAATTCTCTCAAAAACCTTATTTAATATTTATTTCTGCTCGGGTGTCCAGAAACATGCCGCGTCTGTAGAGAAATTTCCTCTTTGGCTAAAACTTGACTTACCTCAAACACCTCTCTGGTAGCCGAGAAGGGCAGCACGGCGAGGCCGACCAGAAGGTCAGCCACAGCTAGCGATACGATGAAGAGGTTGGTGACACTGCGCAGCTTCGATGAGCACAGTACTGCTGCAATCACCAGGCAGTTTCCTGAAACAAAAGTGGTGTTAAAAACTTTTTTGTCATTAACGAAAAAAAAAAACAATAATTTTCGTGCGCAAACTCTTCGTGCACGAGTTCGACTCGCATTTGGACGGTTTTTTTTTCTATTTTCCTTTTATTTTGGTTGGTTTAATGGAAAACATAAGGAGATGAAGTTGCTTTTTTTCGACATCCGTTTGTCACTAGTAGGATTCAGCAAAATACCAGCATCAGGTAGTCTACCTGGCATTATGCTGACCTGGAACAATCTTGAAACACACCGCCTAGTGGTGGGCAACCGTTATAAATGTATTGTGTGATGTGTCTAAATTAAATGCATATGGGTCAATCAAACTTCTACCTTACTTTTTAGGGTTCCGTAGTCAACTAGGAACCCTTATAGTTTCGCCATGTCTGTCTGTCCGTCCGTCCGTCCGTCCTCGCTTAATCTCTGTGACCGTTAGCACTAGTAAGCTAAAATTTGGTACCAATATGTATATCAATCACGCCGACAAAGTGGTAAAATAAAAATTGGAAAAAAATGTTTTATTAGGGTAGCCACCCTAATGTAAAGTGGGAAGTGATTTTTTTTTAAATTTCAACCCTAACGTGTGATATATTGTTGGAAAGGTATTTAAAAATGAATAGGGGTTTACTAAAATCATTTTTTGATAATGTCAATAATTTCGGAAATAATCGCTCCAAAAGCAAAAAACAATGTGTCCCCCCCCCTCTAACTTTTGAACCATAAGTTTAGAAAATATGAAAAAAATCTGAAAAGTAGAACTTTATAAGGACTTTCTATGAAAATCATTTTGAACTTGATTGACACAACAGTTGAGTGCCTGCCGCGCTCCACCTTTAAACTCATAAGTGGTCCGGGAACACTTATTGTGACGGACGGGAAACTACGGAACCCTACACTGAGCGTGGCCCGACACGCTCTTGGCCGGTTTTTTTTTAAATCTATTCCTTTTTTTCTCAGTTTGATATTGTTTGTGTTAATTTCTGTATTGGGTCTTTTGTAGCATCTAATAAATTATGCATCTATCTATCTAAGTTAAAAACTGGCTGCTGCAGTAGACAGTTTCTTTGATATTGATGAGCGTTTATGACTAAAGCGGGGTAAATATAAACATACTCGTACATTAGAATAGAACACATAAAAGCCCAAACGCGGACATTGTCGCGGGTAACAGTTAGTGTACAATAAACGCTTTTTGATTGATCTACTGACGATGATACGATTGAAAGCACTTCAAGAGATTAAATTGTTCTATTTCGTATTTTACTTTTGATATTAAAAAGTGGTATAGTATTTCGTTATTAATTGTTTATTTATTTTTAAACATATGTTTTCATATTTGACGACACGGTTGGCGCAGTGGCTGAGCAATCGACTGCTGCGCTGCGTGTCGCGGGTTCGATCCCCGCACGGAACAAATATTTGTATGGCCTACAGGTATTTGTCCAGGTCTGGTCTTTGTGTAAGTGAGTTTGAATATTTGTAAACGCACCCACAATACAGGAGAAATCCTAGAGTGGGGTAACGATTTTTTAAACAAAAAAAAACTCTTATTAAAAATACAAAAAAAATAGTAGCTCACTGGTATAATAACAAGGTCTAGGCTACTGGCGGTCAGGGCTCCAGAGAAAGAAACCTAACAATACGAGCCGTGTCCAAGAGTACCGTTATCAGTATCAAGCCCTTGATCCAGCTGCCTAACGAGAGCCTCCTCAGGTCGAGGCTCTTGGCAATTAAGCTATTGGCCATTGTATAGTCGGTTGAGTGATTGTAAGAAAGATTGCTGAACATGAGATAGGACCTCAGAATTTTGCATACATGTTTAGTTTGAAGGAAAATATATGGTTGACTGGGTCATGTCATTCTAATCTTAAAATCCTTACTTCCTTACTAATATTATAAAAACGAAAGTGAGTTTGTTTGTTTGTTACGTGTTCCCGCCCAAATGGCTAAACCGATTTTGATGAATTTTGGTACAGAGATAGTTGAGACCCTGGAGACGAACAAACGCTAATTTTGTTTTTTTTTTTAAGTGAGTAATGATGGAGAAAGAGGGAAGAAAGGGGAAAACTTAGCATTGCTATTACAGTAAATAAGGCGCAAGGGTAAAACAACAGGTAGCAGGTACCTGCAAATCACGAAAGGAGAACTGTGTTACCCCATATTTAACGCGAGCGAAGCTGCGGGAAAAAGCTAGTAACTAAATAAAAGGTCCTTCAATTGACCACAAACTCACTTGTCAATGCTCTAATGCGGCATAGCTTTATCAAGCTCATAATTATAACACTAAAAAGAATCTCTTAATACTCAAAGGTCTCAAAAGAAGTGACGAATTAAAAACATTGTGGAGTGAGAAAAGACCTTTTGAAACGCCATATTAAATTCGCTAACGAGATGGAACTGTGAAAAGCTCAGTCCGCGAAGCACTTGCATTAAAGACTCTTTTGGATAATTCCAATTTACTTTAATGTAATTACTGCCTAAAGTAAGCCTTAAGGAGTTTTAGAGGTTCTCCCGAGGTGCTCAAAAAACTGACATTTTCATTGTCACACAAGTGCACCAATAACTTAATATATAAGGTTTGAATACTCTGGAAAAACGTTATTTAAACACTTTGTTTCTGGCAAAGATTTTTAATACAGAAAATCCTTACTAATATGATGAAAGCGAAAGTGAGTTTGTTTGTTTGTATGTTGTCTTCACGCCTAAATAGCTAAACCGATTTTCATGAATTTTGGTACAGAGATAGTTGAGTCCCTGGAGACGGACATAGGCTATTTTTTTTTTGTTAAAGTGAGAAATTAGGGAGAAAAAGGGAACAAAAGGGAAAACTTAGCTTTGCTATTACAATAAATAAGGCGCAAGGGCAAAAACTACAGGTAGCAGGTACTTGCATCAGGAAAGGAGAACTGTGTTACCCCGAATTTAATGCGAGCGAAGCCGCGGGCAAAAGCTAGTAATCTTATAAATACAACTAGGTATGTCCAGCGGTTTCACTCGTTGCTCAGGTCTCCTTCTCACCTTGGGGTATGAAAAATAGATGTTGGCCGATTCTCAAACAATGATATACTTATATCGATATGCACACAAAATTTTATACAAATCGGTCCAACCGTTTCGGAGAAGTTTGGTAACTAACACCGAGACACAAGAATTTTATGTATTATATTTGATAATAAACTAACATACCTACATAAATATAATAAAATATTTATTACAATAAACTCATTCATTTTTATTTACTCTTTGATTAATAGCATTCGCAAATGGAACACAATCCATAAAAAAATCAATCGCTGTCTTCCTAAAACTTCTAGAAAAAAAACATCGTTATAAATTCTTTCAATGTTACAAACGTTAAAATATTACCAGAAAAAAGTCCGGGCACAAGTTCCCTCTTCAATTATTCCGCGAATATATTGAATCACGAAGAAGTTTCTATGAAGTTAGTCTCAGGGATCGAGTAGGTGATTTTAATCGATTTCCTGAAAGAAAATTGTATTTTTTTCCCGACATATCGTTAGAAAAGTTTGAGTGAGTTGGCAGTTTTGGTTGATATCAATTACTAAAGCGGATTGGACTTTTTTTTAGGACCAGAATAAAACTTAGGAAAATAGGAACGACTTTTTTTGCGTTTGGGAAATCATCAAAATAACTTCCCCCGCTCTGGGCGGAGCTGGGGGAGTGTCAGATTTGTACCGTTTCATGTACCCATGTTCCTACGTTCACTTTTTATGTTCCGGGGCCGCGGTATCTCTTTCGAACAACCCGCAACCCCGGCAGGCCCCTTTGCTTCGGCGTCATCTCTTTGTAGCGCACGTGCACCACTAACGCGCCGTCGACACGGCAGGATCTATTGATGCCGTGGATCTATATTCCATATTTGAATAATATTGTTTTTAATATTTGTTAACCGTTGTATGTGTATTGTTATTGTTGTCATTTTGTATGCACATCATAAAAAACTGGCCCCGAAGGTTCCGTACAAACTTGCAACATAAACGGCCATATCTTTTGACTGCGTAGACTTAGACAGTTGTTGTTTTCACACCTCCACTTGAGTATATAGTTTTCATTTCAACTCGATACCCCCACGCGTTCCCGAGATAAATGGTCTTGACAGACAGACAGATGGACAACAGAGTGATCCTATAAGCCTATAAGGGTCGTTTTTTTTCTTTTGAGATACGGGGCCATAAAAAAGAAAAAAATAATCTTCATTTCTCTTTTTTATAGTGTTACCTTTTCTAAAAAATCTTGGTATCGGGTGATTTTAAGTAAAATCTGAAAAAAATTATGAATTTCCATGTTTTGACTTGGATGAAAAAACTATTTTGAAAAACAATATAATCTCTAAACGCGCTTCTATTTTTCTCAATGTTCTAAAAGCAATTCCATGAGTATACACTTCTATCCAGTAAATTAAAAAGCCTACGTATAAACGAAAGGGAATTGAATAAGACAGAAATACGAGGAATTAATTAACTAAAACGTTCATAGAGCTAATTACTTACTGGCAGAGAAACTTAACTATTGAAATAACAAGACAACATTGCAATAACTTCAAAAGATCTACAGCCTTTGATGTGCCTCGGTTTTGTAGGTCTCTTTTGTTTTTTTTTTGTAGGGGAGTGTCAGACTTGTACTGACTAATACCCACTCATGTTAATTCTTTTGTCTTTTATGTTTCAGAGTCGCGGTATTTCTTTTGAACAACCCGCAACCCCGGCAGGCGGTGGCCCTGGCAAGCCCCTCTGCTTTGCTGACATCTCTTTGAGGCGCGCGTGGAACACTAACGCGTTGACACGGCCTGTCGTCACTACACGGACGGACGGTGAGCTACCCATTGCCCGTCCATAGGCCGACATTTACGGTAGCCGGGAGTCGTCTGGCGGCGCCCGACGCCCAGAGGGTCTCCCATGGTGGCTGGGTTGGTTCGAGGTTCTCTCTCTCACGACCTAAAACACCCGGCGACCTCCTTCGGTAGCATAACTGCTCGCAGAAGGAAGGGACCGCTTCCCATTCCCTATCGCTCCGGACCATGGACTGAACCAAAGCCGGACGCGAGAGATCGCCGCCGCCGATCGCCCGGGAAACGCCCGGGTGTCACCATTGTGACGATCGCCCGGAGGACACGGTGGAGCACACAGTGGCGGTCTGCCCAGCTTGGGCGGAGCACCGCCGTGCCCTCGTAGAGGCGATCGGCGGCGGCGATCTCTCGCGTCCGGCCCTGGTTCAGTCCATGGTCCGGAGCGAGAGGGAATGGAAGCAGTCACCTCTTTCTGCGATGCAGTAATGCCTAGCAAAGGAGGTGACCGGGCGTTTGAGGGAGAGAACATCAAGCCAACCCAGCCGCCGCGGGAGACGCCCCGGGCGCTGGGCGCCGCGAGACAACTCCCGGCCACCGTAGATGCGGGCCTGTGGACGGTGAGCAATGGGTAGCTCACCGTCCGTCCGCTTATTGACGACAGGCCGAGTCGACGGCGCGTTCGTGTTTGAGGCGCGCCTCAAAGAGATGTCAGCAAAGCAGAGGGGCTTGCCAGAGCCTCCGCCTGCCGGGGTTGCGGGTTGTTCGAAAGAGATACCGCGGCCCCGGAACGCAAAGGGCAATAGGAGGAACATGGGTGGGTTTTAGTCAGTAAAAGTCTGACATGCCCCCACGCTCCGCCCAGAGCGGGGGAAGTTATGTAATGATTTCCCAACCCAAAAAAAAAGGTCAAAAACTACAGGTAGCAGGTACCTGCAAATTAGGAAAGGCGAAACTGTGTCACCCCGAATTTAACGCGAGCGAAGCCGCGGGCAAAAACTAGTTGTAAATAAAGTTAAAATTCAACTTTAAAGGAAGGAAGGGTAATTATTACCCTTACCTAATACCTCAATCACTTAATAATTTCCTTGTCACACGAAAAAGAATCTTATTGATCCAACGCTAAAGGAGGCCATACACGCTAGGTTTTGCATGATGGTTTTAGCCGTGCATGCAAAACCGACAAGCATAACCGAGTTTACATGCACCGATAACTGTACAGTTTAATCACATACACGCTAGGGCTTGCCTGTCGGTTATGCATGCACGGCTAAAACCATCATGCAAAACCTAGCGTGTATGGCCTCCTTAAGTAAGATATATGATTCAGAATTTTTTTCAACGCATGACTATGATAATTTATTATGTTTGTAAGTAGGTTTTTTGTGTTTTTTTAAGTACGATAAAAACTGTTGATTAATGATGTTTTATGCTCTGTATAATGGAGTGTTTGGATATAAATTGTCTTTTATCTTTAATGTACTTTTAATTTATTGAAGAAAAGAGGCATAATTATTGGGGTTCCGTACCTCTAAAGGGAAAAAAACGGGACCCTTATTGGATCATTTTGTTGTTCATCTGTCTGTCAAGACACTTTATCTCAGGAACGCGTGAAGGTATTGAGTTGAAATTAGAACCATATACTCAAGTCTGTAGACTCTTAGAGCTGTGAAATCAACTCTCTACATCTACGCACTTAGTCCTACATCCTACTATATAATATAATTCTGCCCGCGACTTCGTCCGCGGATTTTTTTTTTGTTTTAACATAAGATTACACTCGATTGATATTACTGTATTTAATTTTATTAGTAAAATATTTTTTGGAATCAGATCAGTAACTTCAAAGATTACCAAAGTTCTCTTTTCTGCTCAAGGTAACTTAACCCTTAGTCGCCTTTTACTTATTTTATTTATTTAAGTTAGGTATCTATTTAATTTGAAGCCTCTCTATATACAATGTTTGAGGTTGTTTTATTTTCCGGTAACAGAATAATCTGCTTTTCGGATGATACCACTCTTGATAGACCAACATATAATTGCCACGGGCCCGCGACGTCCTCACATTTTGGCTAGCGAGGCGCTGTGAGCGCTCGGAGCTAGATTCTCTAGCGCGTGCTTGCGAAATAATTATATTCTCTATTTCTCGAGAGGCGCTGCTCATTTTCAGGGGCAGATTCTTTCGTACGGCGTACTCGAGCGGCTCTTGTCTGTGATGTCTGCCGGGACAGTTGAGATTTCCTTTTAGGCATGCTCTCAACAAACTACGCACAGACTTGAAGACAATTATGAACAAAGGGAGAGCGACTCGAACACCATCCGCCTTTACAAAACAAAACAATCGAATAACTCGTATCGATTATTACGATAGAACGAAGTACGAAACTACGAACATACAAAACAAACGTACAACGAAATTACGATATTTTCGATTATGAGGTATCTATCAACAACAACAACCATACGAACGAAACAATAAGCAACTGACATGTAATATTTAGAGGAGCTCGTGGCTTAATAATAGCAGCCGCTCGGGTCGATCTTTAGGTTAAGCCGCGCTTGCCTAGGTTGGTCTGTGGATAAGTGACCACCCGTTACATACCGAGTTTCCTCCGTACCTCGGAAAGCACGTTAAGCCGTTGGTCCCGGCTGCCATTTGTAGATCTTTGACAGTCGTTACAGGTAGTCAGTGTTCCAAAAGTCTGACAATGACAACCAGTCTTACCAAGGGGTATCGTATTACCCAGTATTAACTGGTTGTGGAGGTCAGATAGGCAGTCGCTCCATGTAAAATACTGATATTCAGCTGCATCCGGTTAGACTGGAAGCCGACTGGCCGACCCCAACATGGCCAACATAGTTGGGAAAAGGCTAGGCAGATGATGTAATATTTAGAATTCCAACTAATGACAACGTGGGCATAATAATTCGAGAGGGTCATCAATCCACGGAACGTCTTAACACCGCGATTCAGAAAAATGACGTAATTGCAGAACGCTATCTATGGGCAAATAGGTAAAACGTCTGCACAATGAAAGATATGCTAGGGGCATTTTGCGTTTTAGTAATTTTATAATATATTTTCTCCGAAACTGTATGACCAATTGATATACTGTAAATGGCAAATCTTATCTGTATGATGTTCTTGTGATACTAAAATAATTTATTGTCATAAGAATTAATATTTTGTTGCTCAAATAATCAACCAAACGTAAGTATGCCGAAAAAAATGTTTTTTAATGCAATAAAAGAAGTATAAAAGACAAAATATGAAAGATAGAGATATGGTATTGAGGACTTTTTTGTAGAAATAATTAAGACGAACCAGGTAGCCATACATTGTTTTTAATTTTAAGCAACTGTTTAGGCAGCGCGCGCAAATAATTCTGTTTCATGAGGTATTTTTTTCCGACTTGCTAGACAAAAGTTGTGATAGCTCGGTTAATATACATGTTATAGAAACAATTTATAGCCTATGGCACTCAGGAATAATGTAGCTTTCTACCAGAGAAGAAAATTTTAGAATTGGATTATGAGTTCCAGAGATTACCCCCTACATACAAACTTACAAACTTACAAACATACAAACTTACAAATTTTACCTCTTTATAATATTAGTATAGATATTACTAGCTGTGCCCAGCGGTTTCACCCGCTGAGGTTTAGGGGTATGAAAAATAGATGTTAGCCGATTCTCAGACCTACCCAATATGTACCCAAACTTTCATAAGAATCGGTCGAGCCGTTTCGGAGGAGTACGGTAACTAACATTGTGACACGGAAATTTTATATATTAGAAGATAAATGCGAATGTTTGTGAGGATGGATGTTTGTTACTCTTTCACGTCAAAACGGCTAAACGGATCTTGATGAAATTTGGCACAGAGTTAGACTATAGTCTGGAATAACACGTAGGATACTTTTTTTTCGACCATCACGTGAGCGAAGCCGCGGTCGCCAGCTAGTATTTTCAATAAAATCTTGAGTCTACATGTGTGCCGAATTGATGGCAAAGGGCTCGTCCATATTAGATGCGACTTAAACAGAACTGGCAAAATGAGTGCATGTGATCTTATTGTATTGTAAACGGGCGCAACCTTTTAAAGTGTTGTTAAAATATTAAAACGTTTAGACATTAAAATTTTGTGAAAATATGTGTAACTAGCTGGCGCCGGCGGCTTCGCCCGCGCTATTTCGAAAATAAAGTACCGTATGTATTATTCCAGACCATAATCTATCTCTGTGACAATTTTCATCAAGATCTGTTCTGCCGTTTTGACGTGAAAGAGTAACAAACATCCATACATCCATCTATCCATCCTCACAAACATTCGCATTTATAATAGATTTCGATAGTACTCTACCTACCTCTTAAGGAAAAGACGCGTAATGTTATGTTGTTGTTTTGTATACTACCGTTCAAATGTAATGAAAACAACAACATTTAGCTCAACGATCCAAAAGGTTTCCATGATGATAATACCAGGATATCGCACCATCCAACCTGTTTGCTAACGTCGTCATTTGATAAGGCATGGTCCCACCGCAGGCGATTAGCGAGAAGAGTAAGCGAGCAGTATTGGCCTAGAAGTGGTGGCCTTGACTTATGAGTTGTAGATCATAGATTCAACCCCCGGCAGAGGTTAGAAAGGAACTCAAATCAACCCAGCCACCGCGAGAAACGCTCTGGGCGTCTGAAGCCGCGAGACGACTCTCGGCCAGCACAAACGCCCATATCTTTTGACTGCGTTATCTTAGAGGGTTGATTTTTACAGCTAAGGAAATACTTCATCATATGGTAATTTTAACTCGATACCTCCACGCGTTCCCGAGATAAAGGGTCTTGACAGACATACAGACGGACAACAAAGTGATCTAATAAGGGTTCCGTTTTTCCTTTACGGAATTCCAAAAAGAGTAAATATAAATAACTTGAGAGGTGTCAAGGGACACCCGGATGGAACGAAGTTATTCTTTATTTTGTACAAAAAACCTGTATACACTCAACAAAAATAATCGTCGCGACACCACACTGTTCAATGCGAAATAGAAAGACGTAACGAAAATAACTGGCTTGCTTTCTATGAGAGAGAGAGAGAGAGACTGAGAAGCACGCGAATGCCGCACGGCTTACAACTATAGCAAAAAGTGTCGTTACAACTTTTGGTCTTAATTTTTTCCGTCAAGCCCCCTAACGCAACGCGCGATAAGGAACTTCTTGCCAAAAACAGATCATGGATCTAATTTTTTGTACGTTTCTTAAGTGAAGAACAGTCAGTAGTCGCTTCCTCGTCTACAGTGGAACAACTGCTTAATACCTCCTTACCATCACTTTGCTTGCAACGCAGTAATTATCGCAATTTGCACCCAGGAGCGAACGTTATGGGGACTATGGTGTACTTACTTTTGGCACGGGATAATTTCCGGCTGATATGGTGCTACCTTCGTTATCACTGGTAACAGAACCTTAAGTGCATAGCCATGTTTATCTTTGGAATGTGTTTGTGAATTTCAGGTAACGTTGTTTTTAAGTAGGTGTGAAGGGAAGGTTTTGATACGTATCTCTTTGTAGTTTCGGCCTAATTTTGTTACGTAAATACGTTGTTGTTTGCAACAAACAAAATATGTAGTATAAGGTTTACGTGTATTTATAAGAAAAGAGCGCATCTTGCCATCAAACGTCAAGTTTGGCGAGTAATATTGTTTAAAATACACAAAAACTGTTTGAGAAATAAATAAAAAAAAAACACAATTAGTAGATAGCAACTAAAGATTTTTTTCTTTAAATAAACGGTGCTCAAGCACTAGGAATTACTCCTGTATCGTGGGTGTGTTTACAAATATTTAAAGTCACATACACAAACATCCAGACCCGGACTATCTATAGGCCATACAAATATTTGTACCGTGCGGGGATCGAACCCGTGAAACGCAGCGTAGCAGTCGATCGCTCAGCCCCTGCGCCAACCGTGTCGTCAAAATTGTTTGAAAAATCGAAGAAAATCATATAATAAAATTCTTCTTACTACTCACAAACAAGTCGATTTGTCTAATGTCACAATAATATGTCGATATTATTGTGACATTAGACAAATCGACTTGTTATTGGTATTATAATGTCGATTTGTCTAATGCCGCTTATCAAATAGTATTCGTGTGTCAATATAGTAAATGTTCAGGACCAAAATTGTTGTATGATAATATTCCAAATATCCGCTCTGTAATTCTTTAAACCTCTTTGGTGGCAATTCAAGCTCACAGTTGTAATGTTCCAAAAACCATTCATCATCTGCCCAGCCTTTTCCCAACTATGTTGGGGTCGGCTTCTAGTCTTACCGGATGCAGCTGAATACCAGTATTTTACATGGAGAAACTGCCTATCTGACCTCCACAACCCAGTTAGTACTGGGTAATACGATACCCCGTGGTAAGACCGGTTGTCAGACTTTCGGGCCACTGACTATCTGTAACGACTGTCAAAGATCTACAAATGACAGCCGGGACCGACAGCTTAACGTGCTTTCCGAGGTACTGGGGAAACTCGGTATGTAACGGGTGGTCACCCATCCACAGACCAACCTAGGTAAGCGCGGTTTAACCTAAAGATCGCCCCGAGCGGCTGCTATTATTTTCTCTGTTCTGTATTTAAAATTATAAATTCTGTTTAACATTTTTTTTTGTCGGATGTGTAATCATCCAATAACTTCCCCCGCTCTGGGTGGACTGGGGGGAATGTCAGACATTTAACGACTAAAACTCACCCATGAACCTTCTTTTGCCCTGTGTGTTCCGGTCCCGCGGTATCTCTTTCGAACAAACCGCAAACCCGGCAGTTTAACACCTTTAAATACACATTCCAATATGATTGACTATGCAACATATTCAAAGGTCTTATGTAGATTTCCCGCCGTCTGGAGTTACACAAATAGCTTCGCTACCCACAATATCAATATCCCAGATTGAACCCAAAATATCACAACCCGAATCGATCACCCCTTATCACTTGAAACCTATACCATAAACCTTCAAAGAGACCCAACTCCGAACAATCTGTTGTTTTCTTTTCATGAAGTAATCCAAACAGATGTTGGTGACAAGAAAACGGAAAATATTGGAAAAGTTCTAAATAAATAAAGAGGGACGGGGTCTGAAAGGCCCCTTGTTACGATCAAAAAGGTTTTTATTGAGCCTTTGTAGTTTGATACTGGTCGGTTCGAAGATGGGAGTTTTAAATTATGAATGACGTTAGCTCTTAGTGGCCAGTACGTTTACGTGTCGACTTTTTACGGAATGACAAAGAATAATTGACTTCAAGACTCTTTTACGACTTTTTAATGACAAAGAAGAATTGACTTCAAGACTTTAGTATTGATTCTGTTTTTAAATTTTTGTTGCGTCATTTTACATACATTAATTTTGGCAATTTTCTGCAGCCATATTTTATTAGTGACGTCACTGTTATCGAATTGATCTCGGACATTATTGTGGCCACAAACACAGTTTGCAATCGCACCATCAACGAGACATTTAAATGTGCATGATGATATTACTTGGTAATTCGATTTCACATCACTATTTTTTCATTGACTTTACACATTACATATTGTATGTCTACATTGTACTAATGCTTGACATGAAATCATATCTAGCACACTGCATTGTTGGAGGATTTTAAACAAGATGGATACGTCTCAGTTAGAAATTCCAATACAGATATTTCCGATACCGCACAAACATTTACTTCCTCATAAATTGTGTGTTCCACCTAATTCGGTTGTTATAAAACAAACAAATCTATTACCATTTGTATTGGCAAAGTAAATCAGCGTTTCCACATTTCAATCCGAATATATTTTACCTATAAACCAACGTTATTGCTTGCTAGTCACGCAAAACTATTTGGCTAATACTTTTGTGAGAATAGTGGCTTCTCACAGCTTTGTTTTTGTAGAACAAATGTTTGGCGTTTTCACGAACATTATTTTTTTTTAGAAGAAAACATCGGTTTAAATAAAACACTTAGGTATGTGAATATTAGCTCTTGGATTTACTTGCTTGGATTTCGGTAATCATTAAACAAGATCGTTGTATTAGAATAAAAATATCCAATGTGTTAATCCAGGTTATAATATCTATTCTTCAAATTGTATTAGAATAGTTTCAGTGGCATTTGTGTGATAGAGTAACAAACATCGTGGCAACCATCCACACATCCATTTTTTCGTATTTGAAATCACAAACACATCCTCACAGACTTATATTACGCATTTATAATATAAATAGAGTTAGTAAAAATAGGATTGGTAATAAGTTAGATTAGGCTTTTAATATAACGGGATTTTTAAGTTTATACTCCAGAGCAGGGGTGACAAACCATTGTGGACTAACGTGCCATTATGTCTTGTGGAATGAGACCACCAAGATGCCGTCAAGTCGTTTTCGGATGACAGCTGTGTATATGAAGACTAGGTTATAAGTTCGTTTATGTTTAGTTAATTAGTTTATATAGTTTAAATTATTAGTATATTAAAAATCACTAATGATTCCGATTACTGAACGATAGATGAAAATGTGATTAAAGTATTGTGTCGTGTGACATCCCTGCCCCAAAGTTTATCAGTTATAGGCAGATTTTTAAATTCTACTAATATTATAAATGCGAATGTTTGTGAGGATGAATGGATGTATGGATGTACAGATTTTTGTTACTCTTTCACGTCAAAACAGAAGATTATAGTCTGGAATAACACAGAAAACTTTTTTTTCAAAAATATTATTGTCTACAATTATTGGTTAGTTTTTAGGGTTACTTATCTCAAAAGAAAAAAACCGGAACCTTTATTAGATCACTTTGTTTGTCCGTATATCTGTCTGTCAAGACCATTAATATCGGGAACGCGTAAAGGTTAAGTTGAAATTAAAACCATACCCTCTAGTCTGTGGTCCAAAAATCAACCCTCTAAGTCTACGCAGTCAAAAGATATGGCTGTTTATGTCGCAAGTTTGTACGGAACCCTCAGTGCGGGAGTCTGACTCGCTCTTGGCGGTTTATTTGTTGTTGTTGTAAGGATGAGCTAATAGCCACAGCCATTAATCAACTCATCATCTGCCTAGCTTTTTCCCAACTATGTTGGGGTCGGCTTCCAGTCTAACCGGATGCAGCTGAATATCAGTATTTTACATGGAGCGACTGCCTATTTGACCTCCACAACCCAGTTAATACTGGGTAATACGATACCCCTTGGTAAGACTGGTTGTCAGACTTTCGGAACACTGACTACCTGTAACGACTGTCAAAGATCTACAAATGACAGCCGGGACCAACGGCTTAACGTGCTTTCCGAGGCACGGAGGAAACTCGGTATGTAACAGGTGGTCACCCATCCACAGGGACCAACCTAGGCAAGCGCGGCTTAACCTAAAGATCGACCCGAGCGGCTACTATTTATTTAGCCACGAGCTCCTCAACACAACACACAACTACAGGTAGGTAATTAATGGCTGTGGCTTAATCAGATCCTAAATAAAAGTAGACCCAATACAGATATTGGGTCTACTTTTGTTTGTAAATCATTATCTGCCTAACTTTTTCAATCCTTACTAATATTATAAAAGCGAAAGTGAGTTTGTTTATTACGTCTTCACGCCTAAATGGCCAAACCGATTTTGATGAATTTTGGTACAGAGGTAGCTGGGACCCTGGAGACGGACATAGGCATAAAAATTGAGAAAAGGGGGAGCAGAGAGAAGAAAAGGGAGAGAAAGATTTTTTTTTTCAATCATCACGCGGTTTAAAGTTATGGTTAGCCCAAAGTAACTATGCCACGCGGACAAGTCGCGGGCGGAAGCTAGTAAATAAATAAAGCAATGGAATACCAATATTTTAAATGGAGCGACTGCCTATTTCTCCATCACAACCCAGTTAGTACTGGGTAATACGATACCCTCGTATAAAATCGTTAATTCACCGTAAAATGCTTCCATTAAAGGTTCTATAGCGGCGTATTGCTTCCACATTTTGCCTAACAAAACATAACAACAAGCTATTGTACCAATTATTTATTGCGAGACCTTGTTTTCTTTGAAGAAATCTTTATAGGAGAAATTGAAGTATGATATACGGGTAGATAGGACCCTATTGTGTAGCCTGGAGTACCTATGCGGTTCGCACAATGGTTGTGGAAACCAGAAGTCTAAGAGTTTAGGTAAGAGGAAAGGAGGAGAGGGAAGTTTTTAGGGTAGGTACCTCAAAAAGAAAAAAACTGATCCCTTATAGGATGGGTGTCCTATCTGTCTGTTTGTTAAGACCCTTTATATTGGGAACGCGTGGAGCTATTGAGTTGAAATTAAAACCATACACTCAAGTCTATCGTCCCTTTGTGCTGTGAAAAAATCAACCCACTAAATCTACGCAGTCAAAAGATATGACCGTATATGACACTGACGCAAGTCACACTGTTTTTTTTGACAGTAGCGCCTTTTTGTCTAGTTAAAGAACATCAATTTTTGTTTATTAAAATTCGTGCTTATTTTTACACACTATGTGTACGTGTCTACGTGTCTTATCTACCTATCCTATCGCAGGTCTGCTGGAAGAGATTGCTAAATGAAATAAGCAGTACCTTTGTTCTCTTTTGTCTGTATGTGTGTATATAAGTTAATAAATAAAATAGAACTTCTACTAATATATATATATATATATATAACTGCTAAGCATGAGTACCCTGGTTTGATTCTGGGGTGAGGCAAAGTGTGATTAGGTTTTTCCTTCGGTTTTTTTTTATCAGTTGCGGCCAGGGATTCGGGATTAGTGACTCGTTGATTACAAATATGTATAGGTTCATCTTCACACTACATAGTACTTAAAGATAACTGTTGGGTTGCAATTTTGGTGTGCAATAAACTATATTCTACTAACTGGCACCCGCTTGAAATCGAAAAAGAAAGTATCCTATGTGTTATTCCAGACTATAATGTACCTCTGTGTCAAATTTTTATCAAGATCCGTTCAGCTGTTTTGACGTGAAAGAGTAATAAACATCCATCCATGCTCACAAACATTTGCGTTTATAATATTAGTAGGATTCTATAACTGGTGAAATGTGGGGTACTATTAGGCAGGGCTTACAGGTCACATATATGGGGTGCATAGGGTTACATATATGCATGTTATATTTATGTATTACTAGATAATATGTGGCTTTTAGGGTTCCGTGCCTCAAAAGGAAAAATGGGGACCCTTATTGGATCATTTTATTCTCCGTCTGTCTGTCTGTCAAGACCTATTTATCTCGGGAAAAGTAGAGAGTTATAACACTATAAAAAACAGTTATTATTGTCAATATTGCATCACGATTGTCGCATGATATCGAGTTACCGTCGAGAGAAAAAGTCTCAGTTGCATTTGTGAACCACGTTCGAATGAATATTTAAAAACTTTTGATGTTGTCTGTACAAGGTGGCGGAAACCTCTTTCGAACGGGATGGCCGACTGCTTTGATCATCGTCTTCTTTTACAAGAGGAAACCTTGTACAAATTTTACAAGCACCCTTATCGTATCGCCATTGACTAAAAATTTTACGGATTTGTATCGGCCATCGCCATATATTTTGAATAAAACTGGGGACCAACCATTGCGGGAAAGAGATGGAAAATTATGCCCTGAATAGTTGCATCTCTTTTCGTTGAAATAATCCGTATCCTTACCAATATTATAAAAACGAAAGTAAGTTTATTTGTTTGTTACATCTTCACGCCTAAATGGGAAAACCGATTTTGATGAATTTTGGTACATAATTGAGACCCCGGAAACGGACAAGGGATAAAAAAATGAGAAAAGGAGGAGAAAGAGGGAAGAAAAAATATTTTTTTCGATCATCACGCGAATTAAAAATAGCGTTAGCCCAAAGTAACTATGCCACGCGGACGAAGTCGCGGGCGAAAGCTAGTATTTGATAAATAAAATATCAATAATTACTTGCCTTTCCTTTTCTCAAATATGTAAGTGTCAGCTGCAGTCGGACCGGAGGCAGCTGAATGCCATTATTTCACATGTAGCAACTACATATGTGACGTCCACAAGCCTTCAGTACTTGGTAATATGATACCCCTTGGTAAGCCAGCGTTGGCATAAACAATGAGCGAGGATGCTTAACGAAGAACGTGTATACTACTAACCAATAATAAAACTTTTTATTCACAGCTTAAGCTATTTTTAAGTTTCACACACATCTTCACTCATCTTCAGAGGAAAGTCGAGCCTAAAACTGGTTGTGTGACAACTGAGAATTTATGTTCGCGTAAATATATCATCTTTATTTCCTTGTCCCATGTTTAGTACGAGTCAGACTGGCGCACCGAGGGTTCCGTACAAGCTTGCGACATAAACAGCCATATCTTTTGACTGCATAGACTTAGAGGACCACAGAGTTGAGTATATAGTTTTGGTTTTAATTTCAACTTAATACCTCCATGCGATCCTGGGATAAAGGGTCTTGGCAGACTGACAGACAGAAGGCCCACAAAAAGATCCAATCTTGACGATCGAATCCAAATTTGACGACACGGTTGGCGCAGTGGTTGAGCGATCGACTGCTGCGCTGCGTGTCGCGGGTTCGATCCCCGCACGGAACAAATATTTGTATGGCCTACAGATAGTTGTTCCGGGTCTGGCTGTTTGTGTATGTGAGTTTAAATGTTTGTAAATGCACCCACGATACAGGAGAAATCCTAGTGTGGGGCAATGTTTTTTAAAAACAAAAGAATAAGGGTTCCGTTTTTTTTTTCCTTTTGAGTTAGGGAACTCTAAAAAATAACAACAAACGCATTCTATCGAAAAATACGTTACGATAACGTTACACTAAATATCGACACTACACAAAATAAAAACACGAAAGTTTTCTATCCAAAAATCCAAACCATTCATTCGGTATACAACCACTACCCCGATGAATGATAACTGTTATCAGTACGCTTACACAAAAGGTCTGTACGACCTCTATCGAGCGCTCGATTGATTCCTCAGATTTATATTATACTAGCTTTTGCCCGCGGCTTCGCTCGCGTTAAATTCGGTAGCGCCTTATTGATTTGTAATAGCAACGCTAAGTTTTCCCGTTTCTTCCCTCTTTCTCCCTCATATCCCACTCTTTTAAAAAAAATAATAGCCTATGTCCGTCTCCTGGTTCCCAACTATCGCTGTACCAAAATTCATCAAAATCGGTTTAGTCATTAAAGCGTGAAGAGGTAACAAACAAACAAACAAACTCACTTTCGCTTTTATAATATTAGTAAGGATAGTAAGGATAAGGATAGTCTGCCTTTGTACACTGATACCGCCTTTTGTCTGGACGAATCATTAGTTTTGTATTTCTAAGTATTGAGCGCTCAAATTGACCGGTCTGAACGTGGTTTTATATTTTTACTAGCTTTTGCCCGCGGCTTCGCTCGCGTTAAATTTGGGGTAACACAGTTCCCCTTGCGCCTTATTGATTCGTAATAGCAACGCTAAGTTTTCCCTTTTCTTCCCTCTTTCTCCCTCACATCCCACTTTTTTATAAAAAATATTAGCCCATGTCCATCTCCTGGTTCCCAACTATCTCTGTACCTAAATTCATCAAAATCGGTTTAGCCATTAAAGCGTGAAGAGGTAACAAACAAACTCACTTTCGCTTTTATAATTTTAGTAAGGATTTAGATTATGTTTTTGTGTAGTTGTTTTAGGCTTTTTTAGAGATGTCTTTCTATAAAATCTGGCAGCTGGATCCAGTTTTAGGGTTCTATAATTTAAAAGGAAAAACCACACTTATCACTATTTTAATAATTATAAGTTTACTGATGCTTCAGTTTACAAAGAGGCTTAGTGTTTGGAGCCTCCTTTTAAGTAACCAATGCCTGTGTTAGGTAGGAGAAAACACATTGCTGTCCGTTTGTCTGTTAAACCCTTAATCTCGGGAACGCGTGGAGGCTTCGAGATCAAATTAAAATCATTTACTCAAGTAAGCTGTAAAAATTAACTCTCTGAATCTACGCAGTCAAAAGATATAACCGTTTATGTCGCAAGTTTGTATGGAACCATTTATTTTTTGTTATTGTAATTGTCTGATTCTAATAATGTATAATCTCAACATGAATTTTGTTTATATTTTGACTAGCTTTTGCCCGCGGCTTCGCTCGCGTTAAATTCGGGGTAACACAGTTCCCCTTGCGCCTTATTGATTTGTAATAGCAACGCTAAGTTTTCCCTTTTCTTCCCTTTTTCTCCCTCTCTTCCACTTTAAAAAAAAAAATAGTCCGTCTCCTGGTTCCCAACTATCTCTGTACCAAAATTCATCAAAATCGGTTAAGCCATTAAAGCGTGAAGAGATCACAAACAAACAAACAAACTCACTTTCGCTTTTATTATATTAGTAAGGATTGAAAAGAGTGTCCATTGAGTTTCTATTTTTTGACGTGATAACTTCTTTATAATCGTTTTAGTCGGGTGACATGTTCAGAAACTTGTGTCACACCAAAACCTCACAAGCGACATTTCATAAAGATGGTAGCGCCATCTGTTACTTGGCTCGAAAAAAAAACTTTAAATTAGTACTTAATTTCATTTTAGATGTCACTACTGGTGATAACTTATATCACCAATAAGACGTTATCACGTAAACATCTCGATCGTAAACCTACTTTACAAACAACCAATTTTTGCATAGTGATCTCTTACGCTTTGAGGAAAGAAAAGATGGATGGATTGTGTAAGGAATGATATGAAGGAGAAAGAAGTAAATGATGCCGTGACGTCTGATAGGGGAGAATGGAAGAAGAAAACGTGTGTTGAGTCGACCCCAAATGAATGGGACAAGGGCAGGAAAAATGTTGATGATCTCTCACGCTTTGGAATGAGCAACTACAATATTTTAACAGTTGCGCTGTGACTGGGACTGTGGCTTCAATTTTTTGTTTCTGACATTCATAAGTGCATGTTACGGTCTTACTGAAATAAATCGCCAATTTCCTTTGCGCTATTTTTATTTACTTCTGTTGAGATAGCTGTTACAAATTTATTTAAATAAACATTTATTCTTATATTTAGGTAGTATTTACTTATATATGTAAGTTATATTAGGTTAAGGTACACACATATTTTTCTCGTACTCTCTTACACACTATCGTCTACATTTCGTTCCCATATCTCCTTTCGCAGGTCTGCTGGCAGAAATTTCTTAAGAAATAAGCAGTACCTTTGTACTCAAATTTTATTTATTATATTTATATTGTAAGATATAGTGCATCGAAAGACTTTCTAGAAGGTCATAGTAATGTCACATCGTATCACTCCGGTGCAAACTATACCAGCAAGATTGATCTGAGCTAGGACAAGGGTGAAGGTCAATGGAGTCAAACTGCCTGTTCTAGACATGGATCTGAGTTGTATCCTAGTTTACACTAAAAGCATAATTTTCTACTATCTTTGTCTACAAGTCCACTACTCAAAATTAAGGGCCCACGTGCCACACCTACATATAATATCCATAAAACTCATTTCTAAGCATACAAATCACTAAAACCAACAAACAATAACTTAGTTTCCCCAAAGAATGCCCTCACTCAAAAACAAACACCTCACGTGAATTCTGTTTACATTCTAAGCACAATTTTTACGCAAAAGAAACACGCGCTAAAACCCGAACACATCAACTATTAGTGTAACATTTTTAACAATGTAAACACTGAGCCTGTTTGCTCTGCGATTGAATTGTATAGTACCCGATGTAATCGCCTAATGGAGTCTCCTCGTCCGAGCGGGCTCACCTTTCATCCTAAAGTGATAAGCAGAAGGTCCATTTTAAACAGTCAGTTATGTAGATTGAAGTAAATATTTTTTTTAATTCATCATTTACTCAAAAAAAAACACAAGCATTGTAGTTTACGTTAAAATACAGTTTTAAAAAATAAGTACTATTTCTATTTTAGAAGTTCTAGCGGCGTAGATATAGTAAGGCTACTATATTTACGCCGGTATATATAAGGTTATTGGTAACTATACTTTCGAAATGTATGGGGTTGAAACTCTGGGACTTGTGTAATTGTGCTCACAGTCTTTTTTAGTTGACACTTCCCGTGTCCCAAGGGCTAAGCTTTACCATATAACGTGGCCACGCGGCCAGTCTCTTGGGGTCACCATATGACAGCATTGTTTTCTTTTTTAGAAAAACCAAAACTGAAACTATTTTTAAGTTAGTTTCTTTAAGTTATTTTATTTTTATAAAATGTACTTTCTGGAATAATAACGTTACATATAGTTTTTCGTAAATTGTAGTTTAAAAGGATCTTACCAAAGTGTTTTCGTGCAGAACACATTCCGCCATAAATTATAACAAGCAAATTTAAATCAATTTTCCATGACATCAACAACTGGCATACTACCTGTCAATACATACAATTATTATGTACATCCTTACTAATATTATAAAAGCGAAAGTGAGTTTGTTTGTTTGTTACCTCTTCACGCTTTAATGGCTAAACCGATTTTGATGAATTTTGGTACAGAGATAGTTGGGAACCAGGAGACGGACATAGGCTTTTTAATAAAAAAGAGTGGGATATGAGGGAGAAAGAGGGAAGAAACGGGAAAACTTAGCGTTGCCATTACAAATCCATAAGGCGCTACCGAATTTAACGCGAGCGAAGCCGCGGGCAAAAGCTAGTTAATTATAAACAAAACAAATAAGTCAAGTGAAATTAACTGACTAGACAGCCTAGCACGAGTGTTTGGTGTAAAAGTAACATAAACAAGTCGTTTTTTTAAAAAAAAGTTAGTTATACCGGGGTTGGCTGTTTGTGTATGTCAACTTAACTGTTTGTGAATGCACAGACGAAAAAGGAGAAATAAAAATGATAACCGAAACGGCTATCAAACCCAGTTTCACACGGTCAACAGCCAAACTTCGACTCCACAAACGAGACGGTAAATGGTCAAAAAACCAAGGATTCCATCAAATAACTTTGTGAACCTTCTGTTCATTCCTCTCTATACTGACTCAGGTATAAATGAATGCCGGTTATATAAAGAGCTCATGCTTTCCAAGCGTTGCGAAATGTTGTGAGTTCAGATTTGTTTTATGACAAAAATATTTGAAGTCAGTGTCCTTTTCAGATATACTTGTTCGAGTTATGAATGTAAAGTAAATATGAATGGAGTTATTTATTTTATCGCTAGTAAATTAATGTGTGTTGTGTATTTTTGTAAATGAAAAATTCTTTTTTCTTGTCAATTAACGGTATTTAATTGACAGCTAAAAGTATTATATAGGCTGATCGCTTAACTGAGACCGTGTCTTAGGTAGATTTGCAGTGCGCGGGGGGGGGGGGAGGTGACGTATTGCGAAGGTTTAGTAGCCGACTGATGGGCAGCAACACGTCTCACGCACCACGCTGTTTCAGGCATAGTCTTAGGGCCTACCAGGGCCACCGTCTGTCAGGGTTGAGGATTGTTCGAAAGAGGTATCGCGGCCCCGGAACATATATACAGCAAAAGAGGAACATGGGTGGTTTTTAGTCAGGAAAAGTCTTACAATCCCTCCCGCTCCACTCGAGAGAAGTTACTTGATGATTTGTTTTCCGAATTCTTCTTATTTTTTTGCCCTTCAGGGGCCTTGGTATCTCTTTCGAACTGACATGCAGGCCCGGAGATGTACCCAGCTGATTTTGCATTAGTAAAGCATAGTGAGTTGAATATATATATATTACTAGCTTTTACCCGCGGCTTCGCTTACGTTAAATATGGGATAACACAGTTCCCCTTTCCTGATTTGCAGGTACCTGCTACCTGTAGTTTTTGCCCTTGCGCCTTATTTATTGTAATAGCAAAGTTAAGTTTTCCCTTTTCTTCCCCCTTTCTTCCTTATTTCTTACTTAAAAAAAAACCTAAAATAGCCTATGTCTGTCACCAGGGTCCCAACTACCTCTGTACCAAAATTCATCAAAATCAGTTTAGCCATTTAGGCGTGAAGACGTAACCAACAAACAAACTAACTTTCGCTTTTATAATACTAGTAAGGATATGAGGTAATGTGTGAAAAATCAAAAGTATAGTACTGCTAAATTTTTCTCCTCTTATCATTAAAAAAAATCGTAAAAAACTGTCTCGCTTAAATTTTTATCTTCATTAGTTTACAGGGGAGATTTTTAAAGGGAAAAATGTATTTACATTTTGTGTAACCCGAGAATCCAAACTCAAACATCGCAACTAATACACTGTTTTGTTTTAATTCCGTACCTTGTTTATTTTCGTAGCTGGGTATCGGATGGAGCCTTTTAATTACATTTTCATTTAAAGCACACACGTTCCTTGAAAAACACCTTTTTATTAAAGAAAACCTTTCTTTAAAATCACTCACTATAAAGTGCATGTGCTACACATAAATCACGTAGCGCCGTAGCCTCGTAGCGTCGTAGTACGTGCTACGATGTAGCGCGTAGCACGGCACAATAGGGGAATGGAGTTAAACGTAGAAGGTACGAATGTGTTAAGATGAAAGGGGTTCAAACGAAAACGGTTGGCGGGAACTAAGGGGGTGAAATGGTTTAAGTACTTTATTCGCTGTCTTGTTAACGTTGGATTTCAATTTAGATGTACTCATTTGAATTTTGCTTTGTATAAGCCTTATTCTGTTTAAGATAAGCGTTGTTCTGTAATGTTAAGTAGAACATATTTTGTTATTAAATTGTTTTGGTGAACGAGCTATTTTTAGTATATTCTGGCTTCCATATTGAAAATGGTTTTACGCAACAGTCTACCTCTAGTAATGGATTAGTCCTGTAGGTAGCTCTGTAAGAAGATTTAAAATATTTTATTTAAGACGCTTTTTAATATTAAGTTTTACTTTTAAGCTATAAAGCCCATTGCTTCTAGAATACACTACGGACAGATTGTGCGGATGGTCCAGAAATAGTGGAAATACCCGATTTGGAGGCTACAAAGTACTTCATAATTCCTTAAACTTTCTATTGTCATACAACATCGGTTTCCTATCAATGTTTTCCTTTTAAGGGTCTGATTCTTGGCCCTAATTAAATTAAACTTACCCGCAATCACAAGCACGTCAATAAGAGCTAGTATGGCCAAGCTGACGAGGCTCACGGGCTCGTCCCAGCGGACGTCTTCTAGCAGCGCCTGACACGCTGTTTCGTTCAATGAGCGCATATTACGCGCGTCGCAACGCGCGCGCGAACCGCCGCGCGGCGCATCGCCCGCTCGCCTTCAGGTTGTCACTGGCATAGTGCTTGGATCTTTAACAAAAGAAAAAAAAATTGAAATAGAAAAAAAAAAACCGGCCAAGTGCGAGTTGGACTCGCGCACCGAGGGTTCCGTAGAAACCTGCGACATAAACGGACATATCTTTTGACTGCGTAGACTTAAAAGATTGTTTTTTTTACAGTTGCAAGAGCCACAAACAAAGACGGTTTTATATGGTTTGTTTTAATGGTATATGGTTTTTATTTCAAATCCGTTCCTGTAATAAAAGGCATTGACAGACAGACGGACCAAGAGAAATTATGGAGTTTCTTGCTTATTCTCTTCTATAGGAAAAGACTGAACCGTTCACCTATTCTCGTTGTTTTATAAGTGCCCATGTAAGCCTTTGTGAAACAAAAATATTTTTGATTTGATTTAATTGATTTTGGACAACAGAGTAATCCTATAAATCAACTCAATCTAAAGTAAAGTCTTCAGAAAACGCTAAAATGTTTTCTACTCCTACCACTCTTCCAGTTTGACTTAGAAACCCACGCTCCTAATAATACCAGTTCTATTAGGATTCCAAACTCCCACGCACGTTTGTCGATCAGTTAAATGGATTATGTGAAGCAGAGGTACCTATACATAATCATGAGCACAGGTGTGTATACATTAGCCATTTACGTTTTACGTGGGCTACTGTGGGATTTTTCCAATTTTGAACAATAACTCTGTTAAGTAATCTTAAGTAAGGACCACAGATATAGGTAGACATAGATATCGCAAGATTAACTACTTCGCGTGCCACTTTGCGTGTCCAACTTACGACCAAAAATCATAAGCTACTTCTTTCGCAGTCAGTCTGCATCGGTGTGCCACTAGTAGGACGTCAGATATCAATTTGAAAATGGTTAATTGCGTGTAATTGTAAAATCTGTCGTCAATCACTAAATAGACGTCATATCACTAAAATATAGTGCATGAGACGTCATAGTAGGTAGTCAAAAAATGGAACGCTTGGTTTTCATAAAGATCGTGATACTTGCGTTATCTATGTCAATCTATATCTGTGGTAGGGACTGTGAGTTGAAAAACTATCACTCACCGAAGGTCGAGGTTAGAGGTTTAAAAACTATCGGATTTGACTCATGATCTGTGACAGCGAGTAGGCAATAGGCGGAATGGAGGATTGCATTAATTTGGACAGCCAAATATTGTTAAAAATAGTCACTCAAATGTCATAATATTTTATTCATACTACTTTAAAAAAATGCGTTGCCCTACACTAAGAATATCTCTTGTGTCAACAAATATCTAAACTCACATACACAAACAGCCACACCCCGAACTACTATCTGTAGGCCATACAAATATTTGTTTTCGTACGGCGATTGAACCCGCGACTCGCAGCGCAGCAGCTACTCACTTACTGCGCCAACCGTGCCATGCCAAAATTGTTCGTTTGAAATCCACGTAAGATCTAACTTGTAGTTATTTTTGAACCTACTTCATAAGAAGTACCTACATAAGCTATGATGGAAAAAACACCCTGTAGTATTAATCAAATCAAATCAATCAAATCAAATCGTTTATTTCAATTAGACCATTACAGGCACTTTTGAATGTCAAGAAACAAAATGAATCTACAGTCCCGGTCACAAAGCATAATAACTTGTGAAAGTACTGTAGTTGCCCATTCCAAAGCGTTGATCTCTATGGAGAAGAATGGGCAAGAAACTCCATGGACACTCTTTTAAATTATAATATTTTTACAAAATCGTATTTAAGTGCATCATTCATGTTGAGATTGTACAAATATGTGAGAACTATGTAGAAAGACGTGCACAAAAAGAGCGTCCAGAGTAAATAAAAGTAAAATTTAATTTAAAATCTAAATAAATTAAAAATGAACCGTGGTAGCTAAAATATGACCAGTCCCAACTGACAGCGCCCGTTCACGAACATGACGTATGGATCATCCCCATTCAGCTCAACCATTTTGAAGGGAACTAAATGACCTGACACACCCGCCACCATCAGCGAGACATTTAAGTGAGCATGACATTCTGTCAACCACCAGGGCATCGTCAAGTCAATAATAGTACAAGGTACTCACACATGGGCTTTCAGTTATACAAAACTAGGAAATTGAGTCTAGTCTATTATTTAGATGGCTCAAAATAACAGATTAGTATGGAATAACGAAACGCCATGAGTTTTTTTTTAACATCTATAAGAATATTTCAAAGGTATCCGAACTACTTAAAACTACTGTCCATGCAAAAGAGATAAAAAAGTCTGTACGAAAAAACTCTCCCAAACTATTTAGATTAAGCTCCAATCACATTTTCGAAAGCTTAATTAAACACGGAACTATTTGAAAGAGACAGAATTCGAAACAAAAGAGTAACTCCCGGTAACTCTCATTCGAAACAAAAGAGTAACTCACGGATGACTATGTAACATTGCACGCCAGTGTACACCCACGTCATAGACTTGTGCGCCGGCTTTATCAGGGGATTGGTTAGGTAAGTTGGCTGGGCTATTTTTAGATGTTGCCAGTGTAATGTTTATGACAGATTGTGCTGTGGATTTTTATTGTTTTGAAAAAAGATAGGTTATTAGAATGACGATAAAAAGAAAATAAGGAGATTGTTAGGGCAGGTCACGAATGTGGATATCACCGTCTAGTGACGACATCGACAGGCCGCATTGACGGTGCGTTAGTGTTCCAAGTGCGCCTCGATGAGATGTCAGCAAAGCAGAAGAGATACCGTGACCCCGGAACATAAAGGGCAATAGAAGGAACATGGATGGGTTTTAGTCAGTATAAATCCGACACTCTCCCCCGCTCCGCCCAGAGCGGGAGAAGTTATTTGTTCATTTCCCATACCACCAAAAAAGATCACGAATGTGTCTAAAATTTTGTAAGAGTTTTCAGTGAGAAAACTTTTCAGTAACGCGTAGTTTTGTAGCTTGACTTTAAATGTGAATGTCTGTGAGGATGTATGGATGATTGTTACCCTTTCACGTCAAAACGGCTGAACGTATCTAGATTAAATTTGGCACAGAGGTAGATCTATGGTCTGAAATAACAAGCAAGCTGAAGCTGCGGGCGCCAGCTTTGACGTGAAAGAGTAACAACCATTCCTACATCCATCTAGCCTCACAAACATTCGCATTTATAATATTAGTAGGATATTTCTTACTAAATTAAACATAAAACAATAAAAAAACATTTAAAAATAAAGAAAAACGAAATTATTATTTGTTGTTTTCGTCATTTAACATTAAAAATAAATGATAATGTTTTTCTTTTCAATCAAACTTCCTTTCTGTCTCCGTATTAAAGAAAGATAAATGAACAATCAGCACAAGACTTCTTACGAACACGATAAAGGATACACCACTCTCCTTAAATAAATGGGATTGCCGTTTCCCAAAATTGTCAAGAACCATGCCTCACAGAATTCATTAATATTAATATACAGTACGCACTCTCTTACGATCAGTTGTTGTGTTTAGGTTGTCTTTCCACAGATATATGTGTAGCCAAGAGGTATAGTTAAGCATCACTATTTTCCTGCAGGGGTTGTGGGTTGTTCGAAAGAGATACCGCGGCCCCGGAACATAAAGGAACATGGGTAGGTTTTAGTCAGTACAAAGTCTGACACTCCCCCCACGCTCCGCCCAGAGCGGGGGAAAATATTTGATGATTTCCTATCGACGAAATTTTTTGTTGCGTTTTCAAACAAGTGCAATTCATGCTCGCACACTAAGTGTTCCGTAGACCACATAATAACAAATGTTTTTAGTGCTAATATGTATATATGTAAAACACTTGAATGAACAGGAAAAAAATGATTTTCATAGCATATTTATGAAAAAAGCTATTCTATATCTCAAAAATATATCATCATGTTTTGTTAGTGTTGGGGCACTGGCCGCCGAACCAACTGCGTGGGGCAAATTTCTTTTTAGCATCGTCGGCACTTTTGCTACTTGTAATCTCCACAGTTAGAACAAATTTTTGCTGTCAGTTCTTACCAATTCAATTTTTTTTTTAGAATTTTCCTCTCATTTTATAAAATTTGTGAAGTTGGGGCAACTTTTAAGTCTTAAAAGCATAAAACACGCCAACGAAACGCCGGTATCACTCCTCACAGCCGCTTTTACTAGTATGGAGAGCCACCCCTAATTTTAAGTGGCTATAAAAATCATATGATTCTATTGGTTATGCAGCTTACTACATCTTAAAGTAAAGCAGCTTAAGGCACAGTTTCACGGAATAGAGGTGGGAACGCGCAGACCGTTCAGAGATGTGCAAGATTCAACCAATCACAGAACAGATGAATACCGCGCCGTAGATTTTAACGAATATGGTTGGTCGAATTTCGCTTTTCTTCGTAACGCTTACCTTTGTTTTGGTGGAACTGAGCCTTAAGATCGTTCATGTTTATACATAGTACGTGCCAACTTCAAAGGCCTATAAGTGTGTGGGATCGAGGTTCTCAATTAAACTAAATTCGGATTAACAAATAGGAATTTAAACTACACGGTATAGAGACGAGCTTGGGTGTGGTACAAGAAACAGTAGTTATGTAATTAAAGTTGGGTCGTCTTTTTTCTGAAGACAGGGTGCTAAGGAACACAAACCAACAACCAAGCATTCTATACAACAAACAAATTAAGTAACATTGCGCATGTATTATCGCTGGGAAAATACTTTTTTTTGGTGTGAACAATTATGGTTTTGCTTTTTAAAATTGGAACTCATGGAACGCATTCAAAAGATTATGTTGAGGGTCATATACGGATTTAAAGTAAAGTTATAACAATAAGTATTAAAAAAAACCTACACGAAATTTAAAAATACGTCTGCAATAAAAAGATTTCGAGGCTTTTTTTTGCGGAGCGGGGGATGTTGTCAAATACAACTGACTAAAACCCACCCATGTTCCTTCTACTTCCCTTTATGTTCCGGGGCCACGGTATCTCTTTCGAACAACCCGCAACCCCGAAGATTTAGAGGCTTGGAGGCGGCACTGCCCTTCCACCCGCAGGAAAAATTAAATATGCACATGCAGGAAACACAATATTTATTTATGTACCTACACACAAAACACACCTAATAATAAAAAAAACATACAGACAAAAAAGCAAAAAGGTACTGCTTATTTAATTAACAATATTATCAATAATAAATTAATAATTATAACACACCATCAAATAAATATAAGGCTAAATACCGAGGGAGTTGGAAAGGTATGGAGAAGGCTTGACAAGTAGTTGGGCAAAATACGCGAATAAAAAAACACACACACATAACTCACTATACCCTGAATTTACTTTGGTTTTGACACGTAAATGTAGTTGGAAATAACAGTACACTGACAACAGCACATACCAAAAATAAAAATAAAATGTTTAAAAAAATACCTAATGAAAAAAAGAATTTTATCCTCTATATTTCAAGTTAACCCAGAATATAATTTTGAACGACTATTTGCCCATTTATGAGATAAAGAAGACACTGAATAAATCAATGTTAGATTCCCAATTAATTGATGAAACAAGTAAAAAATAAGCCTAGCAGGCTATAATGACTAGTTTTTGGCCACAATACAAACACTTTTACACTTCGTTTTTTTAAACTTTATGAGGCCGGTGTTTGGTACCTGACTACTCTGACTAGAAAAATCCGAAACAAACTCAGAGGTCATACTCTCTTTTAAAGTCCAGATAAAAATCTTGGCCAATTGAGGTTAAAAAATGCAGGCAATGGAACTGCAGACAATGAACAACCAACCAACCCTCTCGACAGCAACCCATCGAGGTCTAGGTTACATTCTTGCACCACGCCCTACCGGGTCAAGTGAGCCAGTTCACTAATTAACCCCCCAACGTTCGTAGGCTTTTGTTTGATTTTCTAATCGCTCCACAGAAACTAACTACGTTTCTGGTCAGACTATCGCTTCGGATTAACCCGCCTAATTGCAGGGTTAACATTTAAATTGAGTTTACAAATATTTTGATTAACGATAAGGTTTTAGGTGTCCATTTGTTTGATTGTGTTTTGTTTTGGGATTATGTTAATGTCATTGACATGAGCAGGTTTAACCGACATTTAAAAAGGTGAAGGTTACGTATTCCACCAGCAAATTTTATCATATGTATGCACACCGATTACTCCGTAATTACTGTGCCGATTACGTGAAATCGTACCTCAAATGGAAAAAGACTGAACACTTATAGGATCGCTTTGTTGTCCGTCTGTCTGTCAAGATCCTTTATCTCAGGAACGCGCGGAAACACAACAAACAGAGCTACTCTCACATTTATAATACTAGTTTTTGCCCGCGGCTTCTCTCGCATTAAATTCGGGGTAACACAGTTCCCCTTTCCTGATTTGCAGGTAATTGCTACCTGTAGTTTTTGCCCTTGCGCCTTATTTATTGTAATAGCAATGCAAAGTTTTCCCTTTTCTTCCCTCTTTCTCCCTTATATCTCAATCTTTTTTTTTAAATAGCCTATGTCCGTCTCCAGGGTCAGTTGAGACCCTGGTGACGGACATGCTATTTTTTATTGAGATATCTCTGTACCAAAATGCATCAAAATTGTTTAAGGCATTTAGGAGTGAAGACGTAACAAACATACGAACAAACAAACTCACTTTCGCTTTTATAATATTAGTAAGGATTAGTATGGATTATATCCTTTTTACCTTATCGTACTAAAGATAAATAGCCCTAAGTAATACGTTTCTCTATACCTTAACATAGTTTCAACATCTGCAATGCGCCTACCTCCGCCATAAAAAACAATATTACTGAGGCTACCTCGTAACAATATCAATTTCATGAATGAATTGCAAGGTTTTTTTTTATTAAGGAGTCGGTGGCATGCCACGGTGTCGTTTTGAAGACAAGCAGCTGGTATTGATTAGTGTTTTAGAGTAATGACGAAATATTCTAAGTTCGGTAAAAAGCAGGTCAAATGTATGGGAGTTCGCTATTTTTACAAACATTTTATTTGCTCTATCTGTAACTAACTGACCCACTTTCCAGTTTATACATGACATGTATTTAAAATGTAAATAATAATATATGAATTGTCATTGAAACTTAATGGCTTATGGCATGGTTATTTTAATGACGTCATTCCAAATCCAATATGGCGGACTAGTTTAGTTTTTGGGTACCACATGAAAGGGTTAGTGGAGAAAAATATGAGAAGGAGTATTTTTTATATCCTACTTAATCCTTACTAATATTATAAAAGCGAAAGTGAGTTTGTTTGTTTGTTACCTCTTCACGCTTTAATGGCTACACCGATTTTGATGAATTTTGGTACAGAGATAGTTGGGAACCAAGAGACGGACATAGGCTATTTTTTTTTTTAAGTGGGATGTGAGCGAGAAAGAGGGAAGAAAAGTCAAAACTTAGCGTTGCTATTACAAATCAATAAGGCGTAAGGGGAACTGTGTTACCCTGAATTTAACGCGAGCGAAACCGCGGGCAAAAGCTAGTAATATTATAAATGCGAAAGTTTGTGAGTATGGATGTATGTTTGATCCTCTTTCACGAAAAAACTACTGAATGGATCTTGATGAAATTTGGCACAGAGGTGGGTTACAGTCTGGAATAGTCCATAAGGTACTTCTTTATAACCACGCGGGCGAAGCCGCGGCCGCCAGCTAGTGTTTTATATATAATATTAAAAAAGTAAAAGAAAAAAACGGGATTTAGATAGTAGCAGGCAATATATTGAAGTAGAGGGGCTTGGCTGGGTTTGCCGGTTGTTTGAAAGAGATACAGCGACCCGGGAACGCAAAAGGCAAAAGAAGGGACATGGATGAATTTTAGTCAGTAGAAGTCACTGACGCTTTGCTTAGAGCGGGTGAAGTTATTTGATGATTGCCCGCACCTAAAAAAAGGCAATAAGAGTGATTTCACTTTATACTTATAACTAGCTGTGCGCAGCGATTTTACCCGCTGCTTAGGTGTTCTTACTTAGAGGTATGAAAAATAAATGTTGGCCAACTAGTCGATCAAAATTTCAGATAAATCAGTCCAGCTGTTTCAGACAAGTTTGGTAACAAACACCGCGACACGAGAACTTTATATATTAGATTGCCATCCAACGTGGCAATGCTACCAGTTTTTTAGGCACTTGTCCTTCAGACAGCTATGAGGAATGATTTCTGACGCCCTGTAATTCTTTCCCCATTTTAATACATGGTTATTATTTTTTATTTTTTTTTAAAACGTTGCCCCACTTTAGGAATTTCTCCTGTATCGTGAGTGCGTTTACAAACATTTAAACTCACATACACAAACAGCCAAACCCGAAACAACTATCTGCAGGTCATACAAATATTTGTTCCGTGTGGGAATCGAACCCGCGACACGCAGCGCAGCAGTCCATCGCTCAGCCACTGCGCCAACCGTGTCGTCAAATTCTCCATACATCAACAATATTAAAAATTCTAAATAGAAAAGCACACATTTTGTAAATATTATAGGTATAATGTATTTGTTTAGAATGTACAGAAGTAAATGTATAAAAGTAAAATATAAGTATACATTTATATTTTATAAGTATGTATGTTTTTCTATATTAGTAGTGTTTAATTTATTATTTTTGCACACTGTGTCTACGTGTCTTATAAATCTGTCCTAACACAGGTCTGCAGGAACTCAATGAAATAAGCAGTATCTTTGTTCTCTTTTGTCTGTATGTATTATCAACAAAATAAGGAACCCTGAACTTTAATTAAGAGAATCGTCAAATCTCAATCGTTTGCGGTCACAGAGCTATTCGATACTGACGTCTGTTGCGACCACAGTGTGTAGTGAACTGACAACGATGTGTGGGCAGTGACTGAGAGTATCTACACGTCACCTGCATACATCAGTTGCCGAGCCAGTAACCCAATAGTATGAACGTTTCCATTGATGGTATCGGGTTCTATAGAACGGCATGTAGAACAGTTTTGTGAGTGACTGAGATAATATCACGTCTGTATTACCCGAAGGATTAAGCAGAGACGCCACGGTTGGCGCAGTGGCTGAGCGATTGACTGCTGCGCTGCGTATCGCGGGTTCGAGTTCCCCACGGAACAAATATTTGTATAACCTGCAGATAGTTGTTTCGCGTCTGGCTGTTTGTGTATGTGAGTTTAAATGTTTGTATACGCACCCACGATACAGGAGAAATTCCTAGTTTGGGGCACGTTTTTTAAAAAGAGAGATGCCGTGTCGACGGCGCGTTAGTGTAGACATGTCAGCAAAGCGGACGGGCCTGCCAAGGGCCACCACCACCTGTCGCGGTTCAGGCTGTTCGAAAGCGATACCGCATCCCGGAACGTAAAGCGCTATAGAAGGAACATGGGTGGGTTTTAGTCAATACATGTCCGACACTCCCCCCCGCTCCACCAAGAGCGGGCGAAGTTATTTGATGATTTTCCATCCGCAAAAAAGGGTTAAGCAGAGGTCTATTAGTACACGCATATGTACCGGGCATAGCTACACAAAGCTTATCTGTATAACAATACCCGATATTATGTGTGAAACAATCATAGCAATTAAGAAAATATATTTGTTTTAAGAACTGTTGGTTTAATTTATAGATACTGAATTGTGTTTCGTGTTGCGAATCTGTGGTATTTATCGTTTATTTGTTTTTGACGTTTCGTGATCACTGTTGGTGTGTTTATTTATTTATTTAACACTTCAAGCACAGAGTACAGAGGACTTAATGCCATAGGCATTTTCTACCAGTCAACCTTTGAGTCATGCAGAGACAAACAGTCGAAGGTGCAAAACAGTTTTTTTTTATAATTAATTTATACTATGTGTATATCAAATACTATTAATATATATCAAAGTAAAGAAACACAGATACACTAAATAAAATAAACAAACAATAGGGAAAACATTAACGATGTGACGATACTGCCGACTTCACTAAACCACTGTGCCAACCAAGCGCAATCACTTGATCAGTAACGAATAGATTACACAAGATTTCTGCTATAAAATGCAATCCATATAGATAATCGGCACGTGTACGTGGGAAGTAACATTTATTCACATTCTAGAAACATTTCCCCTCCTTTTATAACCTTGACTTTTATCAGAAATGCGTGTGGGCTAGAAATGCATACCGAAGTAGGTGGTAGGGGCAAATGAATGAGAACGAAGAATAATCTACATATATGGTTTCGCTATAAAGGTCTTTCTGAGTCCGCACGCCATCATCTGCCTCTCCTCCCAGCTCTGTTAGGATCGGCTTCCAGTCTAACCGGATACTGCTGTATTTAACACGAAGCGACTACTTATCTGAGCTATACAACCCGATCAATACTTACAATTCCTATAAGCTGTATGTTCCCAAAACAAAACACGACATATTTTTAGATAATAACCTATGGCCTAAAGATATTACCTTTCGCCGATTTGTTAATGAGCCTTATATGTTAAAAACAGCATATTGAAGCAACAATCGTGACATAATTATGGATGATAGCAATTATGACATCAGAAAGTTCGTAAGTTTCAACTGCAAATCGATAAAACGGTCGGTTGATGCAGTTAAACTTATATGCCAGTCAGCGGACTTAGTTGCCCTCCAAGAAACATGGCTGCTACCTCAAGATATACCGTATTTTGGTTAAATACATCAAGATTTTGAGTACACAGGAAAGTCAGCAGTTGATACGTCAATAACCCCTATGGATGTACTTGTCCGAAATAAACATTATTATTATTATAATACTAGGTGATAAGAAACCACTGTTTAACGTATGGGATATCATCAAATAACTTCTCCCTCTCTGAGCTGAGCAGCGCCCATGTTCCTTCCTTTGCCCTTTATGTTCCGGGGCAGGATACGACACCACTTGGTAATACTGGTTGTCTGACTTCCAAGCTGACTGCAACGACTGTCAAATCTATAAATGACAGCAGGGATCAACGGCGTCATATGCTTTCCGAAGCATGAAGGAGGTATGTTATGGATGGTCACTCATCCACGGACCAAACTAGGCAAGAGCTGCTAAAACAAAAGATCGACCGGAGTAGCTGCTATTATTTAGGCACGAGCATTTTTGTGTTATATATGCATACTTTACACATGCTTTTGCACGCGGCTTCGCTCGTGTTAAATTTGGGGTAATACAGTTCCCCTTTCCTGTTTTGCAGGTGCTGCTACCTGCAGATTTTGCCCTTGCGCCTTATTGATTTGTAATAGCAAAGTTTCCCCTTTACTGCCCTCTTTCTCCGTCATATCCCATTTAAAAAAAATAGTCTATGTCCGTCTCCTGGGTCCCAACTATCTCTGTACCAAAATTCATCAAAATCGGTTCAGCCATTAAGATATCATAAGCCGCGTGATATCATAAGGCATGAAGAGGTAACAAACAAACAAACTCACTTTCGCTTTTATAATATTAGTAATGATTATGCAAAAATAACGCATAAATGCTCATGCCTGTGCATGCGTTATATAAGCATAATGCCTCTGTAATTGTTTTTTTACTAACATACTTCTGAATTCAAAGATAGCTTTCAACCACATTTGATGATTATTTCACATACGTTATAACCGCGTATGAAAACCGTTCTTAAGGTGAAAGCGCCCGGGAGGATCGCGATTTGTTTTTTGCGATTCGGTGTGGGATGGTATGGTAATTGAAATATGAATAACGACCGTTTATAATATGGGTTTACTAAATTATAATATTTTAAATCATCAATTAAGTTCGTTTGACCTTATTTAATAAGTTTTCATGAAATAATCATTATATCGGATTGGATGAACTTAGAGCCTTTAGAACTCTGTAAAGCCATATTTATTACGATAGCAATTTATATTTTAATTCAAACTCAAAAGCATTTATTTCAATTTGACCATTACAGGCACTTTTGAATGTCAAGAAACAAAATGTTGAAGCTACAGTCCCGGTCACAAGACATAATACCTTGTGAAAGTACTGTAGTTGCCCATTCCAAAGCGTTGATCTCTATGGAGAAGAATGGGCACATGCAACACTGCACTGGTGTGCAAATTGCAAAGAACATTTTTTTTTTAATTCCGCGGGCTATACTGTTGCTTTCATCTTAAACTAGACAATTAAAGGTTTTTGTTTTGTTAACTTACGTATTTAGAATGACTAACCTAATTGTAATTGGCGTGTCTCCAAGCGGTGCTATATACTTGATTAATAAACTAACAGTTAACATGCCTGATTCTGTCCGACTAAAAGGTTAAAACTACCCTTAACTTTGACATTTAAACCTTATATGTCATCAGTATTCCATTAGCCTGTATTATTTAGATATTAACGGAGTTCGTTTATATTTTTAACCCAAGGTAATAAATACATTTAAAAAAAACCAGAAAATTAACAGTGATATTGATAGTGAAACTAGCTGCCGCCCGCGGCATCGCCCGCGTGATATAAAAAAAATAAGCTTTCGCCCGCGGCTTACTAATATTATAAAAGCGAAAGTGAGTTTGTTTGTTACCTCTTTACGCTTTAAGAGCCATTTCACATTTTCGCCCAAATTTTTAAGACTTTGAGCTTCTCTATTACCATCTAAGTAATATCTAGAATTTATTGAATGAATACAAAATATAGATTAATCGTTTATAGTGTCGTTTAATGTAACACATTTACTAAAATTGGTTTGTTTAATTTATAATGACACATCTCCCACAACCATTTTACTGAAAAATTGCCGCAGAGTCTACTTCTGAGTCCTAAATCTATCAATAATACTTATAAATGAAACTAAACAAAATACATACAGGTTCAGACATATATTTAAATCGTCGTTTAATGAAATAGATTCCTGAATTATATTACCATTAATTAGTAAAAAAATAAATTCTTAGACCAATTTTTAACTTTTATTGTGTTTTTTTTACGTGTTTTTTGGTTCAAATACATAGTAATTATAAAAATAAAATTATTCAGAAATAATCTATGTTCTTTGGGAAATCGAACCCTATAGTTATTTTGAAAATATTTGCATATAATTTGTCAAAATATCAATTTGAACATCAGTCTAAATTACAATAACATATAAATACTAATACAATACTAAAATAAAATTTACCAAATCATATTACGATTACGGCTCAAGATTGCTCTCGTGTTACACTGTATATTGCACGTGTGTGGCTCGCTAAGCACACATAAACAATGACGCACTCTTTTGCCTAAACTCGAGCGCAATCATTTTGTGAAATGGCTCTTAATGGCTAAACCGATTTTGATGAATTTTGGTACAGAGATAGTTGGGAACCAGGAGACGGACATAGGCTAATTTTTATTTAAAAAAGTGGGATATGAGGGAGAACGAGGAAAGAAAAGGGAAAACTTAGCGTTGCTATTACAAATCAATCTGGCGCAAGAGCAAAAACTGCAGGTCTGCTTGGTGTGTTATACCGAATTTAACGCGAGCGAAGCCGCGGGCGAACGCTAGTGTTATATACACCAAAGAGATCGTGTAGGAACATAATTGAAAACGTGGGCGTTCGTAGAATCACACTCGAACATCGATAGAATCCGTTCCACTCAATTTAGCTCGACCGGATTCCGGAGCCATGTCTGTTGATCGTGGCTGTGATTGGTTAATTATGCCGTCACATTTCTGGTTATCTGGTTGTGATTGGTTGGCTGTAATTGCAGCAACTGGTAATCGTTATCAGTGGAAATGGGCTCGATTTTGTACCTGAACTTTCGTATTTTTTTTTGTTTAATTATAAGAATTTGCAACTGGATCGTAAATTATGTTATGTGGGGCTTACCCCACAAAGATATTTTTTTTAAAAAAACCGTTGCCTCACACTATGAATTTCTTCTGTATCGTGGGTGCGTTTACAAACATTTGAACTCACATAAACAAACAGCCAGACCCGGAACAATTATCTGTAGGTTATACAAATATTGGTTCCTTGCGGGGATCGAACCTGCGACACGTAGCGCAGCAGTCAAATGCTTAGCCACTGCGCCAACCGTGTCGTCAATTGAACTCAATAACCCATGCTCCTCCCGAGGTTGCAGGTTGTTCGAAAGAGATACCGCGGCCCTGAACATAAGGGACAAAAGAAAGAACATGGGTGGGTTTTAGTCAGTACAAGTCTGAAACTCCCCCCCGATCCGCCCAGAGCGGGGAAAATTATTTGATGATTTAAATAAATAAATAAAATAAATAAATATCTTGGGACAACTCACACACGGCTATCTGATCCCAAGCTAAGCAGAGCTTGTGTTATGGTAACCAGACAACTGATATACATACTTATATAATTTATAAATACATACATATTATAGATAAATCACACCCAGACACAGAACAAACAATCATGCTCATCACACAAAGTTTGTCCTGGGTGGGAATCGAACCCACGACCTCCGGCTCAGCAGTCAGGGCCACTAACCACTAGACCAACAGGCCCGTCCTTTTCCCGTCATTTCTATTATATATATATATATATATATATATATATATATATATACTAGCTGTGCCCCGGCATGCGTTGCAATGCAATTTTCTACCTTTCTGCCTACCCTACCTACTCTACCTACCTACCCTACCTACCCTACATACTCTACATACCCTACCTACCCTACCTACCCTACATACCCTACCTACCCTATCTTTTAAGTTGGATCAAACTGCACACGGTGTGCAAATTTAATTTAAATCGGAAAAGTAGTTTAGAAGTCCATCGCGGACAAACAACGTGACACGTGATTTATATATATTAAGATATTTCTATTATAAATAGCTATTTGTATTAATCGGACACAAAGAAAGACCTTTCAGAAAGGCTGCTTCAAATTCTACATATAGAATGCGTAAATATTTTTATTTTTCAATTTTCTAAAATCACCTAGTGGTGTCACAGTCGGCTTGTCAAGTTATAGTTCGCAAATTCAAAAAACTTTCACTTTGTACGTTGACATTAAATATCGTGAGGAAACCAAACCGGAATGCCTGAGAAATATATATCGACGGTTTGTAGAACCAAATCAGAGCTCTATAAATAAAATAAATAAATATCTTGGGACAACTAACACACGGCTATCTGATCCCAAGCTAAGCAGAGCTTGTGTTATGGTAACCAGACAACTGATATAGGTACATACTTATATAATTTATAAATACATACATATTATAGATAAATCACACCCAGACACAGAACAAACAATCATGCTCATCACACAAAGTTTGTTCTGGGTGGGAATCGAACCCACGACCTCCGGCTCAGCAGTCAGGGCCACTAACCACTAGACCAACAGGCCCGTCAATGGGCCGCCGTCTATGGGTGGTATTAAAACTCCAGGTTAGTAACCACCACACGCAAAAGAAAAAAAGTACATTAATTTCTAAAATATACTGATACAGAAGGCAGTATCTACTCCTGGACCAGGCTCGTATTGTTAGGAGGTTCCTTTCTCTGGAGCCCTGACCTTAGCTTGGACCCTGTTCCCGATACCGGTGGGCTACTATTATATTGCTTCTTATTTTTCTACTAGCTTTTGCCTGCGGCTTCGCTCGCGTTAAATTCGGGCTAACACAGTTCCCCTTGCGCCTTATTGATTTGTAATAGCAACGCTAAGTTTTCCCGTTTCTTCCCTCTTTCTCCCTCATATCTCACTCTTTTTTTTTAAAAAAATAGCCTATGTCCGTCTCCTGGTTCCCAACTATCTATGTACCAAAATTCATCAATATCGGTTTAGCCATTAAAGCGTGAAGAGGTAACAAACAAACAAACCAACTCACTTTCGCTTTTATAATATTAAGTAAGGATGTTAAAACATTAAGAAATATTTCCACAAATGAATAAACAATAATATTACTCGTAATTTCCATTATAAAAACTAAAATAAAACATCAAAAACAACTGTTCTACAATTTTCTTGCAAAATAATATCGTAACTAAGTTCTATGTCATTAAACAACAATGAAGCTACGATTCCATTCACAATTACTTATTAATCAAAACAAGAACTTCATCAATGAATATCATTACGTGCAGCTGTCATTTGCCTGCGATTGCGAGCGTAGGCAGCACAAAGTGCCAGTAAGGCTATAATTGAAAATGTGGGTGGTTCGAGAAATTGCTCACGATCATATCGTTGGATGCAAGGGAGCGCTGTAGTTAGAAATACAATTGGTAGGTTCTAGTTATGTAGATAGTCTGATTGCGAACTGTTTATAGATGTCTTATCTATCTTCTATACTTATAATAAATCTGTAGAGAGGTCAATTCTGTACATGAAATATATTTCCAAAATAACTATCAGGGGGTGATTAGTGATCGATACTGATGCCAAAAATGCAATCAGTAAAATTTTTGTCTGTCTGTCTGTCTGTCTGTCTGTCTGGATGTCTGTATGTTCGTTATAGAAACAAAAACTACTCGACGGATTTTAACGAAACTTGGTACAATTATTCTTCATACTCCTGGGCAGGTTATAGTATACTTTTCATCACGCTACGATCAATAGGAGCAGAGCAGTGAAGGAAAATGTTGGGTAATCTGGAGAAGTTGGTTAAAGCTACACAGAAATCATGTATGACGGAAATGTTCTCCTTAAAATTACATAAAAAATATCCTACGACAGCATAGGTCTATCTTTTATGGTTGACTCACAATAACACGTGTGAAGAACTCCCGATAGCTTAGCAGTTCGGAGCTTTCTGATTATAGGTATTTGTCTACTCTTACGTTTATAACACTCCCACTCATCTCTAATTAAAAACAGTTAACATTATTACGTATTCAATAAAAAAAGAATCATATAAATCGGTATACAAACACCAAAGTTATGCATGAAATACGCTAATGAGCCATCGCGCGTGAATACTGAATCGTGCTATAAGGATTATTTTTGTGTAATATTTGGCTGTTGATGCGAATAGACGTTCAGAGTGTTCGACCTTATTGACAGACAATGCTTTCAGCCCGACTTTTAGTCTTTAAATAATTTCTTTTTAGATTTCTTTTATTGTTATTTTATAAAATGGGTTCCCTCTATCTGGCAGAATCTCGATGCTCCGGAATTTATTTGGCATAACACACTTGGCATAATTTTCTTTAAACGAACATTTTAAAGGCATAAAAATTATTTGATGTATTTATCGTTTGGCATAATGTTTAAAACTTCGAATTAACCATGGCATACTTATAAGATGGCAGAATTACATTTAGTATAATTACGATTGGCAGAGTTCAAATTTCGCATAATATCGTTTAGCATAATGTTCATTTAGAGCGATGATTATTTGGTATAATTTCACTTGGCATACTATGTAGATGGTTGAAATGGCTCTAGGTTAGTTTGGTTAGGTTTGGTTAAAACTGTGACCACCTACGCACAAACCGAGCGAGCGAAGCGAGCGGTTCCGCGGCAGCGGCCGGCGAGTGCCAGAAAAGACTTGCATTAATAGAAAAAACAGATTGTTTTTAGTAGGTTACCCGGAACTGAACTATTTAGATTAGGATAATTACTTATTGAATTCAATGACATTATTTCAAATTCAATTAAACAATAACTAAAACAAATGACATAATTTTAAAGAAATAAATAATTAAAATAAATGACAATTTATAATGACAAAGATGATTCTAACTATACACTTTCTGCGATATGACAATTCTGCCGTTTAATGATTATCGATATAAAATATATATTATGCTTAAAGACGATTCTGACTGTGAACTTTCTGCGATATGATGTTTCTACTTTTTAAATATTATGGATATGAAGTTTATGCCTAGAGATGATTCTGACTTACAAAATTATGAGTTTTGAATGTATGACAAATGAGTGTCTGCTAAACAATTTTCTGCGAAGTGAAGTTTATGCTATCCGTTGTTATGCAATATAAAATTATGACATAAAAAGTTCTGCTATAAAGGGTGGACCCTTATTAATAGGCATTAGTTATTTTGGTAGTGTTTAAATATTCGTTCAAATTACAAATTATTCATAGTTTACATTTTATTTCTTTTTAGGTGAAGTAGTAGTAGGTACGCATAGATTTTTAGAAACCGAGTTTCGGCTAATTTATGTTCAGTTTTTTTTTTATACTATATTGGTAAAAGCGTAGTTAATTATATTAATTATAGTTATAGGTATTATTAATTAAAGTATTTATAGGTTTTTATTTTTAAGTGAAGTAGGTATACATAGGTAGATAGTATTGGACGGGTTCCCTCTATCTGGCAGAATCTTGATGCTCCGAAATTTATTTGGCATAACAACCATATTTTTCTTTAAACGAACATTTTAAAGGCATAAAAATTATTTGATATAATTATTTGATATCGTTTGGCATAATGTTTAAAACTCCGAATTTACAATTGCATAGTTTTAAGATGTCAGAATTACATTTAGTATAATTACGATTGGCAGAGTTCAAATTTCGCATAATATCGTTTAGCATAATGTTCATTTAGAGCGACGAGTATTTGGTATAATTTCACTTTTCATACTATGCTGATGGCAGAATTTAATTAAGAATAACTTTAAGTTTAAAGACTTATATGCCTAATAAGTCTTTAAACTGACATGGTCACTAACATTATTATTAACGGTTAAAACGGGATATTTACCATGTTTGTTATTTATTTTGAGTTTCCAATATTTTGGTGTGAACCGATACAGTGAGTTACAATTGTATACAAAAACATATTAAGGCAAAAAAAAGATATTTTTGGAATTATATAGAAAAAAAAGACATTGTTTTTAGTAGGTTACCCGAGACTCAACTATTAAGATTAGGTTAATTTGTTCAAAAAAATGCGTAGGTTAGGTTAGGTTAAAACTGTGACCCCCTACGCACGAGCCGAGCGAGCGGAGCGAGCGGTGCCGCGGCAGCGGCCGGCGAGTGCCAGTAACGACTTGCATTAATAGAAAATGAGATTGTTTTTAGTAGTTTACCCGGAACTGAGCTATTTACATTAGGATAATAATTACTTATGGAATTAAATGACATTATTACAAATTCAATTAAATAATAGTTAAAATAAATGATATTATTTTTTATTCATCAGCAGTCAATCGCTCAGCCACTGCGCCAACCGTGTCGTGTTTGTTACGGCTTCACGCCTAAATGACCGAACCGATTTTGATGCATTTTGGTACAGAGATAGTTGGGGCCCTGGTGACGGAACTAGGCAAGATTTTTTAAAGTGAGGGAAGGGGGAGAATGAGGGAAGAAAAGGGGAGAGAAAGATACATTTTTTCGGGTCATCACGCGGGTTAAAGTTAGCGTTAGCCCAAAGTAACTATGCCACGCGGACGAAGTCGCGGGCGGAAGCTAGTCCTTACTAATATTATAAAAGCGAAAGTGAGTTTGTTTGTTTGTTTGTTACGTCTTCACGCCTAAATGGCTAAACCGATTTTGATAAATTTTGGTACATAGATAGTTGGGACCCTGGAGACGGACATAGGCTTGTGAGATGTTTAATGGGGAGAAAGAGGGAAGAAAAGGGGAGATAAAGATATTTTATTTTCGATCATCACGCAGGTTAAAGTTAGCGTTAGCCCAAAATAACTATGCCACGCGGACGAAGTCGCGGGCAAAAGCTGGTTGTTATCATAAATGTCTTTATTCAGGAGCAGTAGATTTTCCTGCAGGGGTTGCGGGTTGTTTGAAAGATAAACCGCGGCTGCAGAACCAAAAGGGCAAAAAAAGGAACATGGGTGGGTTTTAATCAGTAAAAGTCTGTCACTCCTTCCCGATCCGCCCTGAGCGGGAGAAGTTTTATTAAAAAAAAAAAGTTGGCCCACACTAAGAATTTCTCCAGTATCGTGAGTGCGTAACATATAAACTCACAATACACAAACAGCCAGACCCGAAATAACTAACTGGGTCATACAAATATTTGTTCCGTGCGAAAAGACTACCAAAAAATTAAAAAAAATTGGAAAATAAATTTATTTCCGGAAATCGATGGCAAAAAAAAAACTATAAATCGAAAAAAAATCACAGGAGACCGGTATTTTTTGCTACAAAATTTTTCTTTACTACTAAATAGTCTTGGGTTTGTCTGCAACTGGCCTGATGTGAAGCGATGATGCAGCCTAGGGTGGAGCACGCTAATCTAGAAGAAACCTATTCACTCTCGAACTTTAAAGAAATTTAGGTTAGTAGCTTTAGCCCGCGGCTTCGCTCGCGTTAAATTCGGGGCATTATAGTTCCCCTTTCCTAATTTGCCCGCGGCTTCGCTTGCGTTAAATTCGGGGTATTCGTCTTCACGCTTAAAGGGCTAAACCGATTTTGATGAATATTGGTACAATAGTTGGGACCCTGGAGACGGCTCCAGGGTCCCAACATATTTTTTTTTTATAAAGATTGAGATATGAGGTAGAAAGAGGGAAGAAAAGGGAAAACTTAGCTTTGCTATTACAACAAATAAGGCGCTCCCAAGCGCTTTCACCTTAAGATCGGTTTTCATACGCGGTTATAACGTATGTGAAACAATCTATATATCTGTATCAATCTGTATCTTTGAATTCAGAAGTATGTCAGTAAAAAAATAAGTACAGAGGCATTATGCATATAGTATATGCATAATGCCTCTGTGCATTATAACGCATGCACAGACACGAGCATTTATAATATAATATCCTTACTAATATTATAAAAGCGAAAGTGAGTTTGTTTGTTTGTTTGTTACCTCTTCACGCTTTAATGGCTACACCGATTTTGATGAATTTTGGTACAGAGATAGTTGGAAACCAGGAGACGGACATAGGCTAATATATTTTTGAAAAAAGTGGGATGTGAGGGAGAAAGAGGGAAGAAAAGGGAAAACTTAGCGTTGCTATTACAAATCAATCAGGCGCAAGAGCAAAAACTGCAGGTCTGCTTGGTGTGTTATACCGAATTTCACGCGAGTGAAGCCGCGGGCGAAAGCTAGTAATATTATAAAAGCGAAAGTGAGTTTGTTTGTTTGTTACCTCTTCATGCCTTATGATATCACGCGGCTTATGATTTCTTAATGGCTGAACCGATTTTGATGAATTTTGGTACAGAGATTGTAGTTGGGACCTAGGAGACGGACATAGGCTATTTTTTTTAAATGGGATATGACGGAGAAAGAGGGCAGTAAAGGGGAAACTTTAGAAATAAATGAATTCAAACCGTAAAAACCGTAAACTTTGCTATTACAAATCAATAAGGCGCAAGGGCAAAAACTGCAGGTAGCAGGTACCTGCAAATTAGGAAAGGGGAACTGTATTAGCCCGAATTTAACGCGAGCGAAGCTGCGGGCAAAAGCTAGTATTAAATACAGCCAAAAGTGTTCTATGCTTCGTTTTATTAACAATAAACGCCCCCATTATCAATCCATTACAATACTCTTCTGTGTTAAAGTAATCTCCTGTTAAGTTTTTAATAATGTATTTTAATAAATAAATAAAACTAGCCAACCCACTAATTTTTTGTTTCCCAACCAACGTTGCAAATTAAAACTATAAATACAAAAAAGCCAGTACAATTTTAACCGTATCTTCTTCATTTTCTTTTAAGCTTTCTATTTACATTTTCTTCATTTAAAGCACAAAATGTTAGTCTAAAAGCTAACTAACAGAAGCTGAAAGACAGTCTTAAAACCTAGAAGGAAACTTGAATATCTAGACCCAATTTTATTAGATAAATTTTAGTAGCGAGCGATCCTATGCTTTCATGATTACCCTAATAACATTTTCTATTCAAACAATATTGTATTATGGACCTATGTACAGTCGTAACCACTATTTTGTGCGCATTTTATCATCTGCTTAGCCTTTTGGGAAAAGGCGAAGCAGATTGTATTATTGGAGTCGGCTTCAGTCTAACAGAATGCAGCTGAATGCTAGTATTTTACATGGGGGGACATCCTAATACATATATCCTCATATCTGACCTCTATAGCCTAGTTAGTACTGGGAAATCTCCTGGGTGATACCCCTTTTTTGCAGATGGGAAATCATTAAATAACTTCCCCCGATCTGGAGGGGGACTGTTAGAATTTTACTGACTAAAACCCACACATGATCCTTCTTTTGCCCTTTATGTTCCGGGGCCGCGGTATCTTTTTGAACAACCCACACCCCGGCAGGCGTTGGTTCTGGCAGGTCCCTTTGCTTTGCTGACATCTTCAGGCTATGCCGACATGGAACATGGACTCGCTGTCGACACGGCCTGTTGTCAATAGACGGACGGACGGTGAGCTACCCATTGCTCACCGTCCACAGTTATGTTTAAAGTCCTATGTAATAGGGGCGAGCCTATTACCGTCAACTGGGCACAAATCCAGATGCTGTAGTTGCTATAAGAATTTTTTCATGGAAAAACTAATAACACTTTGTTCGGCCTGGGAATCGAAGCCAGCACCTTAGCAGTCGCGTTTGCGACCACTTAACCAGCGAGGCAATCCAAACAATTTTTTTTATCGTAACACATAAATATAGGTGCTTGGGACTGTACCTTTATCGAATATACATGAAGACAATGAAAATGATATCGATACAATTTGGATAGTATCGATATTCGATATTGAATGACATAAAAATGTTCTCGACCGAGAATCGAGATGCGATAACATTGAATTGAAATGGAACCACAGTTGTGTGTGAATTTCAGTTGGTGTAATTTGCAATTTTTTGTTGGGTTATGTATTTAAAATGGGACGAAATAACAATTCAACAATAGGGTTCTTTTGTTTTTGTAGACATAGAAAATTACCAATTAACTACCCCCGCTCAGGGCAGAGTGCCGCGGGGGCACTCTGCCCTGAGCGGGAGTACTGCCAAACTTATTCTGAGTAAAATCCATCCATGTTTCTTATTTTGCTTTTTGTGTTCCGGAACCGCGGTTTTTCTTTCGAACAATCCACAAACGCGGTAGGCAGTGACCCTCCTGCTTAGCTGACATCTTTTTGAGGCGTGCGTGGAACACTCACACACCGTCGACACGGCCTGTCGTCACAAGACAGATGGACGGTAAGCTACCCATTGCATTCCAAAGACGCGCGTCTACGGTGGCCGGGAGGCGTCTCGCGGCGAGCGACGCCCAGATCGTCTCCCGCGCCGGCTGGGGTGGTTTGGGGTTCATCAAGGGGGATTTTGTTTCCTTTATGAAACCAAAAAAGATATAAACTCTAGATGTTTATATCACACTATTGAAAACTTACTGAAAACGAATAAAACCTAATAGACTCACTTCATCTACTTCAAATTTTCGTTAAGTTATCAGTATACAGAGAACTCTAAACCGGTTTCTAAATTCAAAGATTATTAATTTTATTCGGTATTAAATAAACCGGCCAAATGCGAGGCGGACTCACACATCAAGGGTTCCGTACAAACTTGCGACATAAACGGCAATATCTTTTGACTGCATAGACTTAGAGAGTTGATTTTTTCAGGGCTACAAGGGACCATAGACTTGCGAATATGATTTAATTTTACTTTGAAATCTCCACGAATATCCGAGAGACCATTGACAGATAGACACAGACGGACAATTAAGCGATCGTAAACGGTTAAAACAAAGCGTTGCCCTGTTTTGCTATTTTCAGGGCCTTTTTATGCGGATGGGAAATTAACCCACCCATGTTCCTTCTTTTGCTGCTTATGTTCCGGGGCCTGACATACGTATAATTAAATTCTTGACTATGTTCGAATAAAGGGTCTTAGTAGGGTATAATTGGGGATTCTGGAATCATTTGTTCTCGCTTCGCTCGAACCGCATGATCCCAGAATCCCCAATTGTTTTTATCGAGCGATGAATAATGAGTCTTCCGACGATATGATTTATAACATAGGTATTGTGTTTCATTACGCGCGCGCGGAACTGCTACAGCGAGCAATATAAACAAGAATATTAAACAGCCAACTCAATTGCGCTATCAATTCATATAACTCATATTTTTATGTTGTAGTAAACTAAACAATTATATGGCATACAGCATTCACAGCATCAGGTATTTTAAGGGAACAAGTAAATATTCATTATATCAAGTAATTCGTTGAACCGAGGTTTGTTATGTTGGTCTAAAATTCGTTATAGAGGTAAAAAAAACTTCCACTAATAAACGATAGCATTTTTTTAACAAATTACTGTATGTATTTTCTATTTAAAAGCAATTAGGTAGGCAACAAAATTACAATTTACCACGAAATTCTACATAAGTATACTAAAATATAAAACTTGATAGAGCATTGCGCAAACTTTAAATAATAATAAAATGTGATGATTTTAACTGCTCTGCTATCTGTACATTGTCAAATCAAATCATTTATTTGCTTGAATATGGGTAGGTACATGAGATTGTTTGTGTAATTCACTGATAATACATAAAGTAATATTTATTCTATAATAAACGTATTGTAAACCTACCGGAAAATGTTTATAATTCAGTCATATCAATAATTTGCAATCAATTTAAATTAATTCCTTACACAAATTATAATAATAATGATTTGTTTACTTCTGAATTTAAGAGATTTTTGTTAGTAGTACAACTTACATTACTATGTTTGTATTTACATTCCTTAGTATTGAGGTATTTTATAGGTTTTATAACATAAAAAAATATAAAGTTCAAATTATATTGGTTATCGCTTTGAGAAATTGTAATAACTATTTAAATGTGATACTCATAAAGATCAGCACTAGAACAGTAAAGTACATACGATTTCCTTTTTAGAATTTCGTCTCAGGTATCCACGACATCGTGGCGCCCGCTACCAAATTAAGGAATGAAAGGCGGTGAGCATAGTGAGTGTACATGATTAATTAATTATCGACTGTATTTGACTAGTACATATGATTGAAATACCAATATATCATTGACGATACATTGATAACTAGCTTTGCAATATTTAATATAATCGCTACCTTAATTTATAGTAGTATAAAAAGCGATCACTGAGGAGGAGCGCATTCAGAAATTTAGTGATTTGGTGTGCATTGTTTGTGTAACGTGAATTATTGTATTGTGTTGAGAGACAAGATCGGTGACAACAAGTATGTATGTACCTATTTAGTTGTTTAAGTAGTAATAATAGTTAGTCTTGAATTTTACAGTTTTCGATAGGTAAAACGTACTATGCGTAATTAATGAATACTTTTTTTACATTCTAATGAATCATTATATCATTTTAGGGCATCTCGGAATCCTTTTGACTCTGATACGGAGATTACTTTGCAAGCAAGTACGAGTGGTGAAAAGCCTCCAAAATCAAGAAAAAGGAAAACCAGCAGCAAGCAACCTAAATATAACAAGAAAACTGCGCCTCCTCGTGATATATCTGAAGACTCCGAAACCGAGCCAGTATCAGCTCCTCGAACAGCAGTTCGAAAACAATCCTCAATATTTTCAGATTCTGAGGTAAGCATAATAATCATCTAATACGTTTTACAGTTTCACAATATTCTTGTTAAACAGTGTGTTCTGGTAACAATCGTTTAATATTTTTTTTCCCTATCGTTTCCATCATCATGATAAAACGTGTTTAAATGAAATATCTTATTCAAACATGAAGTACCTGCTATCTGTTTACATCTACCTCATTTGTATCGTTTTCATACAGTTAGTGGTTTTCAAACTAAGAGGATGTTAAATTGTTGCTATAGTTTCTGAGAGTTATATGTATACTAACAACTCGATCTCTTTTTATAATGAATGAGAATAGTATAAATTTATAGAGTGAATTAAGTAGCCTAACAGTAGACTTTTAATGGATTTTTTCTTATGCTGTTGAATTAAATTAATAATTTTATTATATTTTTCAGGACGACGGAGCGGAGCCTGTTAGAGCTGCTGTTCTAAGAAGTTATCTGGCACGGCGTGTGGGTTCCGGGTACACCCTCCAGCGTGATCCTACTCGCAGCGGACAGTTTTATATAGAGCTGCGGGTCTACAACAGCAAGGAAGCAGAGACGCTTGCTGCTAATCGTTGGAAGCGAGCTCTTTTCACACTTCGCTCGTCACATGATGACAGCGGTCCGGTATGGACAGCTCTTACTGGCTTAGTTAGCGCTGCTAAGCAAGAGTATGCAAACATAAAACCTATATTATATCCATCAAATGTTTTCTAAATTGCACTATATGTTATTTTTGTTTACTCTTGCTTCAAATAGGAATTGAGTAGATATTATCAGATTAGTGAATCATGTATCCAAATTAAAGTCTCGGTATATTGAAACCATCAAACGTTTTCTAATAATTGTAACATGTTATTTTATATTTTGTAGGAACGATTATCTTATTTTTATTATACATGTGTTTGTAGCACTTATCTGCTTCAGATTTGAATTTAGTATTGGCCCTTTTTCGGTATGATATTACAATATAATGCATTGTTTTACTTCACAGGTCTAAGCCAAACATTTATTAAACTCTGAATCTCTGATATATTTCAATATTATATAAACTATCTAAACCAAAATTTACAAAAACTCTGATAATCCAATATTGCTCAGAATTCATGAAACTCTGAAATTCAAATATCTAGAACATTCAATATTTATCATAATATGTAATTTACTTATACGCTGATTACCTTTCTTACAGATCTAAACCAAAAATTTACAAAAACTCTGATATTCCAATATTGCTCAGAATTAATGAAACTCTGAAACTTAAATATAAATTTACAAAAACTCTGATAATCCAATATTGCTCAGAATTCATGAAACTCTGAAATTCAAATATCTAGAACATTCAATATTTATCATAATAATTTACTTATACGCTGATTACCTTTCTTACAGATCTAAACCAAAAATTTACAAAAACTCTGATATTCCAATATTGCTCAGAATTAATGAAACTCTGAAACTTAAATATAAATTTACAAAAACTCTGATAATCCAATATTGCTCAGAATTCATGAAACTCTGAAATTCAAATATCTAGAGCATTCAATATTTATCATAATAATTTACTTATACGCTGATTACCTTTCTTACAGATCTAAACCAAAAATTTACAAAAACTCTGATATTCCAATATTGCTCAGAATTAATGAAACTCTGAAACTTAAATATAAATTTACAAAAACTCTGATAATCCAATATTGCTCAGAATTCATGAAACTCTGAAATTCAAATATCTAGAACATTCAATATTTATCATAATAATTTACTTATACGCTGATTACCTTTCTTACAGATCTAAACCAAAAATTTACAAAAACTCTGATAATCCAATATTGCTCAGAATTCATGAAACTCTGAAATTCAAATATCTAGAACATTCAATATTTATCATAATAATTTACTTATACGCTGATTACCTTTCTTACAGATCTAAACCAAAAATTTACAAAAACTCTGATAATCCAATATTGCTCAGAATTCATGAAACTCTGAAATTCAAATATCTAGAACATTCAATATTTATCATAATAATTTACTTATACGCTGATTACCTTTCTTACAGATCTAAACCAAAAATTTACAAAAACTCTGATAATCCAATATTGCTCAGAATTAATGAAACTCTGAAACTTAAATATAAATTTACAAAAACTCTGATATTCCAATATTGCTCAGAATTTATGAAACTCTGAAATTCAAATGTCTAGATTAAATATTCATCAAAATAATTTATTTTAACGTTGTTTCCTTTCTTACAGATCTAAACCAAAAATTTACAAAAACTCTGATATTCCAAATTCCAATATTGCTTAGAATTCATGAAATTCTGAAATTCAAATATCTATACATTATTAATACAATATAATTTAAAAATAAAAGCTCAAAGTAATATTAAATTCTAGTTATCGAGTTTGACAAGTATTGCTATCTTGCTCTATTCTTTATAAAAATGAAATTCTGTCATAGTTGTCAGTTACATGTCTCAAAGTCAAAGTATTCATCACATAAGAAAAGTAACAAACATAAAACAAATTGTTTACTTCGTACTGAATACGAAAATGTTCAGCTGATAGCCAGTGCTTTCAAAGACAGAATAGCTAGCTACAAAATAAATCCTCAAACCACCGATATAATAACACCTGAATTATTTTTAGCTAATGTTTTCAACACCATTTTTAATTTATTACAACCATTATTACAAAAACATAAATCACTAAAGATAAACTTTGAACTTTTTGTGCTATATTTACTTCCTAAAAATGAAGAACTATCTCTCAAGTCTTTTAATACTAAATATTCCATAGTGAATCAGAGTACAGATATCGTATCTTTATACAAAGATTGCACGCAGCGATTAATATGTAAATGCTTAGAGTTTGAATTATCAGAATCTGGTTGGACTATAGAGAAAATAAGTCATTTAGAAATGAATATTGCAAAATATAATCCTTTGAGAGCAGGAAGTTACATTGCTTTACCTTCGAGAATTAACAAAATAAAGGCATGTCTTAATATTCAGAATATGGACAATCATTGTTTTCTTTGGTGTATCATTGCTCAAATGTACCCAGCTAAAAATAATCCTAATAGAGTTTCATCTTATCCGCATTATTCTAAGATATTAAATACTAACGGAATGTCTTTTCCCCCCACATTTGAAGATATAAAATGGTTTGAAAAACATAATTTTAATATAAGTATGAATATTTATGGTTTGGAAAAAAACAATACTATAACGGGTCCATTATACAAAACTAAACTGCGAAAGCTAAATCATGTAAACTTATTATTTATTAGCAAGAATGGTAAGAATCATTTCTGCTTAATTAAAAACCTTGAAAAAATTGTTCGCAGTCAACTTACAAAACATAAATCTAAGATTCATCTATGTGAAGAATGTTTTTTATATTTTAAAACGTCGGATAAACTAAATAATCATAATTGCGGTAGATTGCAAACCGTTCTTCCTGAAGAAAATAGTAAACTTAGATTTTCAAATTATCAAAAAACTCAAAGAGTTCCAATTGTCATTTACGGAGATTTTGAAAGTTTATTACGTGAATATTCAGATAAAAGTAAACGCCAATATACTGAAAACATTCATATTCATGAAGCCACTTGTTTTGCTTATTACATATGCTGTGAGTCTAACCCTGAATTAAATAATTTAATATCATATCGTGGTCCAAATTGTTCAAAAAAATTTGTTGAGTCAATTATCAACGACTCGCAAAGATTGTATCAGATTTTGTCAATGCAAAGACAAATGTTACCATTGACGAGTGATGAATACCTTTCCTTTAAAACTGCCATGAAATGTCATATCTGTAAAAAAGAATTTACATCTGATGATCATATTGTTCGTGATCATGATCATTTCACTGGTAAATATCGAGGGCCAGCTCATAATAAATGTAATCTAAATTCTAAAACATGTAATTTTATTCCAGTTATATTTCATAACCTTTCCGGATATGATAGTCATTTATTTATCAATGAAATTTCTTCAGTATGTGGTTACATAAATTTAATTCCAAAAAACAAAGAAAAATATATTTCTTTCAGTAAATTTGTGCCTCTAGATTCTAAAAACACAGTCCAACTAAAATTTATTGACTCTTTTAACTTTTTAAGTTCTAGTTTGGATAATTTAACGAAAACTCTAAATGTTGCAGATTTTAGGCATTTAAAATCATTTTTCGTTGATGAAGATTTACTGAGATTGTGTCTGAAAAAGGGTATATACTGCTATGAATATATAGACTCTTGGGAAAAATATGACGAAACACAATTACCTGATCGAAATAAATTCTATAGTAGACTCACATCCGAAACTGTATCAGAAGAAGATTATAATCATGCATTAACTGTATGGAATAAATTTCGCATAAATAATATAGGAGAATACACTGATTTATACCTAAAATGTGATGTGCTATTATTATGTGATATCTTTGAAAAATTTAGATCTATGAGTTTAAAGCACTATGGGCTAGATCCATGTCATTATGTTTCATCACCATCATTAAGTTGGGATGCTATGTTATTAGTTACTAAAGTTGAATTGGACTTACTATATGATATAGAAATGTATGAAATGCTAGAAAATGGCATCAGAGGAGGGTTAGCCCAGTGCTCGTTAAGGTATGCAAAAGCTAATAACAAATACCTGTCAAATTATAATGAGCAAGAACCTAATACTTTCCTAGCTTACTTAGATTGTGTTAATTTATATGGTTATGCTATGATGCAAAGATTACCGGTTGGAAATTTTAGATTCCTTACGGATAGTGAAATTATCAAATTCAATATTAACTCTATTTCATCTGACAGTGAAGACGGTTATATACTTGAAGTAGATATACATTATCCTTTTGCAATACACGATGAACATTCTGATCTACCATTTGCAGCAGAAAAAATAATTCCTCCTATGCCGTGCTCCAGCAAAACAAGTAAATTAATAGCTAATCTTTATGATAAATATAAATATGTTATACATTATATTCATTTGCAAGAGTGCGTAAAAAATGGTATTGTAGTATTAAAAATTCATAGAATACTTTCATTTACACAAAAAAAGATCTTAGAACCATATATAACTTTAAATACTCGACTCAGACAGAAAGCTACTTCAGATTTTGAAAGGGATTTTTTTAAAAAGCAGAATAACTCAATTTTTGGGAAAACTATTGAAAATAAAAGAAAACAAGTTGATGTTAAGTTGGTAAACGTATGGAAAGATGACTTCAATAAAACTAACAAAGTTAATGGTGCTGAAAAGTACATAGGTGCTCCGAATTTCAAAAACCTTGCTATAATTTCTGAAAATGTTGTTGCTATTCAATTACAGCCAGCAAAAGTAGTTTTAGACCGACCAATATATATGGGCTTTACGATACTGGAACTAGCAAAGAGTCACCTATATAATTTTCATTATTCCATAATGAAAAAAATATACCAAAATAACATTCAACTGTGTTATACCGATACCGACAGTCTTTTATATTTAATACATACCAAAGATTTCTATGAAGACATGAGAAATAATATTCAATACTTTGATACAAGTAATTTTAAGATTAACAATATTTATGGAATACCACATTGCAATAAACAGATACCTGGTTTCTTTAAGGACGAAATGGGTGGAGATGTCATATCAGAGTTTATTGGTTTGAGAGCTAAGCTGTATTGTATTAATACGCTGAGCGATATAGTTAAGAAAGCCAAAGGTGTAAAAAAATCTGTTTCAAAACAAATTACTATAAACAAATATAAAAATGCATTAAATTGTAATATTAATTTTAGATACCCCATGTTTGTTATAAGATCTAAAAATCATAAGCTCTACACACAAAGAATCAATAAAGTGGTGCTTGATGGAAATGATGACAAACGTCAAATAAAAAAAAATAATGCTTTTACTTTACCATGGGGTCATTATAGTTCTCTATTCTAATCTGAAAGCAAAGATTTATTATCTACTATTTTCCTTAACAGGATAATTATATTATTATATTTGTAAAAAGATTAAGACATTATGTATTTTTTATTTTTGAAATGAAATAAATTTAATATCTTGTATTCAAATTATTTGTGTTTGATTTGTGTTATGCTTGTGTTATGTAGCGAAACCTACTTCGCACATTGAGAACTCGGCCAGTCTTACATGGCGAGAGCAGAGTTTACACGCTTCGTTACCATAACAGCTACCTAACTGTTGGACCGTCGTATATGGGTAACTAAGCACGCGCTTGTGCACTAGAATATGGCTTTGTGTCTAGTGGCACTAGCCGCTGTGTCCGAAATCGTTCAAGAGGAAATTATTTATTTATCTCGATTCAACTGACTAATTAAACAATTAACTATGTCATTAAATAATTTATTTTAATTTCACAATACAAACAAAACTACTATACAATTAACTATTACTAAACTAGATAACAAACTATTACTGTACTACTAAACAGTGAACTACTAAACATAGGACTTTTATTTTATTTACAAATTAAACGTATATTATAAAAGTATTATTTACAAATTGTTATGTTATGTAATATATTAATTTTATTCAAATAAGTAAGAGGCCAGAATTCACAGAACGCCTATCCAATCCATCATAGCAACACGCTAGTTGCTGCAATATTGTACTTAATACGTTTATTAAATTATTACTTAATTGTTTTTTTTAATATATATTATCATTACTTGGTTACACAAAGTTTGTCAAATCTACTCATTCTTCATATAATACTAGTCATACATATAATACGCGGTAATACATTCACAATATCTTAGATAAATATTAATAATTAAATAATATTAAAAAAACACATATGGCTTACAAAGAATTAGGTACACTTAATTTTTTAACTATCTTACCAACTAAATGTTCAGTCTCTTCCATAATATCATCATAGTCACTTCTTACAACATATTGTACATTTACACTTGCACTATCAGGATCACTACAGTTTATTTCATTGTTATCATTAACATCCACATCATGTATTATAATTTTGACAATGTGACGAACGCGTCCTGTGTCTCTCTTTATGATATAAGATGTATTTTCCAGAGATTTTGACTTGTTTTTTTTCTTTAAAGTTTGTTGCTCCTTTTGTTTTTTTATCCGACTCTCCTCACATGCTTTAGCTGCTACTTCCATTTCCCAGCTCTCTCTATCTTGTACATAAAAGAAAGGGTTGGTAACTGGGTCTGTGTCCTCTATCAAATTCTGAAAGAATAATAAGTATATTATTTAATATCTAAACAGCATGAACTTTAGATTTAATGTTTGATATAAAATAATTCTAATAGTTACATACCCCTAAATTTCGGAGGCCAGCGATATCTAAACCGGGGCTGTAGGATGGCGAGCGTGACATGGTTCTGTAAAAAAAGATGCATTATATAGTTGTCACTTTAAATAATAAAATTAAGTAAATAAATAAAATAGACACTTACCTTGAAAAATATAAAACCGTAAACACAATGACTTGCTTATGCAAAGAACACCTGCGAAGTGATCGCTTATTAAAATACATGCAAAATTATTTGATGCACGATGTGTAACACGAGTCATTACCTAGCTCATATTATTATTTACACATACCTTTCTTGTAAGATGAGAATAGAACCGTTCCTGTAGTGACAAGTCTAAAGCTAGCTCAAACCTATGATGAGGCCTTTATTTAACCAAACCTGTTGTTTCAACACCGTGCTCACATATTCATATATAAAGGATAGTAAGTAATGAAATTAAATAATAGGCAAGATGAAGTTGATCAAACAACCCATATCCCTAAACGTGAATAATATCAATTTTAAGGATTCTGTTCAACAGATTAGACACAGTGCTTTATTACCTAATACGATTCGTTGCATAATATGTGGACCGTCAAACTGTGGCAAAACAAACGTTATGATCAGTTTATTGTTGCATGAGAATGGTCTTAAATTTCAAAATCTTTATCTTTATTCGAAAACCACTTTCCAACCAAAATATCGTTTCTTAAATGAAGTATTAAGAAGAGTACCACAGATTAAATTCAATGAATTCAATGACAATAAAGAAGTTATATCTCCCAGCGAAGCTTTACCAAATTCTGTATTTATATTTGATGATGTTGTGTGTGAAAAACAAATAAATATCCGTAATTATTTCTCTATGGGTAGACATAAACAAATTGATTGCTTTTACCTATCGCAAACATACTCAAAAATTCCAAAACAGTTGTTACGTGATAACGCTAATTTTCTTATAATATTTAAACAAGATGACGTAAATTTAAAGCATATCTATGCAGAACATGTCAACTCCGATCTACCATGGAAACAGTTCAAAGATATTTGTAAAACTGTTTGGAGTAATCCATATCAATTTCTTCTTATTAACAAAGAGTCACCATTAAATAATGGAAGGTACAGACAGAATTTTGACATTTTTTTAAAATTTGACTGAATGTATATAAATATAAGTAAATAATACACAAAAACAAAATTAGTATCATGTGTTCCTCAGCTGCACGCAGTTGTTACAACATGGAGAAAAATATTAAAATAGAATTAATGAAGTCCGTAGACTGTATAAAGAATAAAATTAAACAGATGAAGGACCAGGAACACTCAATGAATTTGTCACTCGATAAAATGCTAAAACCTATCACAGACCCACTTAAAACCCTAGTTGATTCGAATATATCTATGGAAAAAATAAAACATTTAGAAAATACAATGCTCACTAATTCTGAAGACATTGATTTGGACGAAATCAATACTAGCTCATCTACAAAGTTTGAAGACTGCTACGATCCAAAACTAAATTCTGACAAAACACCTACAAAGTTTAATAAAGTGGAATTACCAGTTGATTTAGAAATTTCATTAGAGGGTCGTGATATCCTTGATATTTATGATGGTGTAAATATCCCATTTGGAATAAGATGTGTAAACAAAACTTTATTGTTGGGTAATTCAGTAGTATCATTTTCTAAAATTGATAGTTTAAATGACGATAATAACATTTTAGTTAAAGTCGATGACAAAGCCTATAATTTAACTCCCGGCCTGAAAGAACTTCTACTTCGACGAAAACCTGATTTGAAATTAATTTCGAGTAAAGATAAACTTGTCTATAAGGATATGTTACATTTTACAAATGCTCATAAGAGAGATTTTAAACCTAATGGGCAAATAAGAGGCGATAAAGGAATAAAATATCGTGAAATAATCAAACCACTGTTTTCCTTTGATGATAAACTTGCTCACACTAAACTTGGAGGAAACTTACCAACACTAAAAAAATACAAAAACAATACTGACTTTGTATATTGGGATGACCCTAATGAATTAGTTGAGAGATTGAAACTATTAATTGCTTCAAGAGATGCTGGCAATACAAACCATGACAATGAAATTTTATCGATAATTGAAGAATTAAAAGAAGCTGGTATAATTAAAGAATAAATAGTTGTAATAATAAACTTTTCATTCAGTATTATAGATGGATTCAAGACAAATGTACTGAATTCTGAACATGAGCAAAGCTGACGTGGTAAACGAAATTCATAAAAATGCGAGGGTGAACTTTCCGCGAAGACATGTTATTATGAAAGATATAGATGATCTGTGGCAAGCAGACTTAATTGATATGCAATCAATTTCAAAAGAAAATAAAAATTACAAATTTATTCTTACCGTTATCGACACATTTTCAAAATATGCTTGGGCTTTTCCTCTGAAAAGTAAAACCAAAGATGATGTATGTAACTCATTCAAAGTTTTGTTGGCTACAGGGCGTGTTCCAAAACATCTCCAAACGGATAATGGTGCAGAATTTTATAATAATACGTTTCAAAAGCTTATGAAATCTAATCATATTAACCACTATTCAACCTTTTCGACAAAAAAGGCCTCAATAGTCGAACGATTTATCAGAACATTGAAATCTAAACTGTATAAAGAATTTAGTTTAAAAGGCGACTATAATTGGGTACATAGCACCCTTAATGATGTTATTTATAAATACAATCACACTTATCATCGGACAATTAATGAAATTCCAGCTAATGTGGATAACAGTAATAAAAAACGTATATTAGAAAGGTATTTAAGGTTGGTAAAAAATGAAAGAATAAAAAGCAAGTATAAAGTGGGTGATTTTGTGCGTATCAGTAAGTACAAAGGAACATTTGAAAAAGGATATACCCCAAACTGGTCAACGGAAATATTTAAAATTAAAAAAATACAATATACAACTCCTATTACCTACTTAATTAAAGATACAATCAGCGGTCAACCTATTTTAGGAGCATTTTACTTACAAGAACTTCAAAGGACAAAACATCCCAATTTATATCTAGTTGAGAAAGTTCTTAAAAGTAAAGGAGACAGAGTTTTAGTAAAATGGTTAGGTTTGCCTTCTTCTGAAAACAGTTGGATTGATAAATCGAATATTTATTAATTGTTTAGTCTCAAATGCATCAGTCTTATGATGTGTATTGAAGAGAGTAGTCTTCTCAATTGGATTATAAATCATTTGCCATTTGAATTGCATTTACCAGGATACAATTATTGTGGGCCTGGCACTAAATTAATTAAAAGACTTAGACGTGGAGATAAAGGTGTTAATAAATTAGACGAATATTGCAAACAACACGACATTGCCTATCACAAGTCTTCAAACTTAAAAGATCGCCATAAGGCAGATTTAGTTTTGTTAAATATGGCTAAAGAGCGGGCATTTGCCTCAGATGCGAGTGTAGGGGAAAAACTGTCAGCGCGCTTAGTAAGCAGCGCTATGTCAACAAAAATTAAAACTGGTTTTGGTCTAAAAAAAGATAGCAAAAAGTGTTCTTCTAAAATTAGACCTGGAAAAGGATTAAAAAATAAATTTAAAAATGTTATTAGCAAAACGAAGAGACATATCAAAAAATTAAAACCGAAATGCAAGAAAGTGGCAATAGAATTAGCTATGGCCGCTGTCAGAGAATTAGCTGATGATTCATCCATTAAACTTCCTCGTGTTATTCCTTTACCAAAAACTGGCGGAGTATTGCCTTTGATTCCGATTTTTGCGGGATTATCTGCGGCAGGAGCTTTAGCAGGCGGTGCAGCTGGTATTGCTAAAACCATAAATGAATTCAAGATGGCTAAAAAGTTGTTGAGTGAATCGAAGAGACACAATGAAAAGATGGAAGCTCTCTGCATCGGAAAAGGATTACACCTTAAACCACATAAAGATGGGCTCGGAATTTTTGTATCGAAAGAAAAAAACTAAGATATCGGCTACCCAAACGAGCCTTAACTAATTTAGATATTTTGAAGTATGGAAATAATATTCCCTATTTCAGAGGTGTCTTTATGAGAGATAAGCTCCCTAAACACCCTTTTAAAAAAGAATGTGGAGTTATAAACTTAGATAGCTCTAAAAATCCTGGTTCTCATTGGGTAGCCTATGCAAAATACAACGATTATATTGAGTATTTTGATAGTTACGGAAATCTTAAGCCTCCAAAGGAATTTATAAAATACTTGGGATCCAAAATTCACTATAATTATGATAATATTCAGCGTGATCACCCTTTTAATTGTGGGCATCTTTGTTTAAACTTTTTGAAGAATTTTTGGTGTAGTGAATAAAATAAACAGGATCATCCGAAAGAGACCAGTATAGAAGCATGTCTACTACGGTGACCATCTCTGGAAATAAATCGGAATTGGTTTCATACTTTCAACCACCATTGCATTTGTCAGATCAATACGAGTGCGGTTTGATATACTTTTCAGTATTAAAATCAAGACCAAATATTCCCATTATTAGCAGAGGTTTGTCTGTAATCAGAATCGAATGTGATCTTGTTCACGGCTCGTTCTGCAACGGATTACCAACTCATTTTATTCATGAATTTGTGTCTGATACTACTCCAGGTCATCAGTGCATGGAAATACCACAAAATGTTATTTACTTTCCAGTGAACAAAAATATAATTTCATCGGTATCTGTTAAGATTGTAGATCAATTTGGGCACTGTATTAACTTTGGAGAGGAACAAGTTCAGTTACGTCTTCATATAAGAAAAGCAAAATGATAGTATACTATAAAAATACCTCAGTGAAAACAAAACGTCTTAGTTCTTCTGCAATTGCTAAGGTGCAAAGACGTAAGAAAAAAGTTAAGAAATTGACAAAAGCAAATAAAGATTTTCTTAAAGCTCTAGGGTTTAAAGTATGAATATACTACAGATTAGTGAGTTACCACACTTCGACACTACGATCGAAAGTTATGAAGTCCATTCATACAATCCCTACAATAACAGCTTTAGAGAAAACGATGAAATCAGAATTCCCATCCACCAGCAAGACATATACGTACTACCATCAGCCAGTTCAATTTACATTGAAGGACAAGCAAAGCTCATCGGTAAAGATGGGAATCCGATCAAGAAAACTGTTACGTTCACTAATAACCCTATTATGTCTTTGTTTCAAGACATCAGATACGAAATGAATGGTATTGAAATAGACCGCATAAAAAATTCTGGAATAACGTCAACAATTAAATCTTACATCTCATTAAATGAAGCAGAAAATAAAGTTGCTGCCATATGGGGCTGGAGTTTAGAGGGATTTCAAAGTGATGGATATTTTAGTGCTGTGATACCATTAAATAAGGTTTTAGGGTTTGCAGAGGATTACAATAAAATAGTGATAAATTGCAAACATGAACTTATATTGAACAGAAGTAACACTAACTTAAATAGCGTTCTCCTTACTGATGATATTGTTCATTTTCAAATAGACATACAAAGAGTTCAGTGGAGGGTGCCACACATAAAAGTATCAGACCGAGAACGACTGATACTTTTAAAGCATTTAGAAAGAGATAAGCCTATTCAGATGGCGTTTAGAAATTGGGATTTATATGAGTATCCGTTACTACCTAAAACCACAAAGCATTCTTGGTCAGTCAAAACTGCTTCACAATTGGAAAAACCCAGATATGTAATTTTTTGTTTACAAACTAATCGAAAAAATAATAAAACTAAAGACAGTTCAATATTCGATCACTGTGAAGTAACAAACGTTACGCTCTTTTTGAATTCACAGTATTATCCATATGAACCTTTAGGTTTAAAGTTTTCTGAGAACAAATATAGTATATTATACGAAATGTTTGTGAAATTTCGTCAGTCGTATTACAACTGTCCAGTAGACCCTTTGCTTGACCTAAAGGAGTTCAAAGAAAAAGCACCTCTCTTTATCTTAGACTGCTCAAGACAAAACGATAGCCTAAAAACAGGTCCAGTGGATGTGAGGTTGGAAATTGAATGTTCTACAGCAATACCAGATAAGACGACTGCTTATTGTTTAATTATAAACGATCGACTTGTGGAATACAAACCTCTCAGCAACATTGTACGCAAGATATCATGATTGCCATTGTGGATATTCAAGGCTTTAAAACAGAAACAAATGAATTTATATTAAAAGAAATCGCTATATTGTATAATAAAACATTACAAGTGTTTTTAATTAAGCCGCCATTTCCATTTGCAAAGTTAACGAAGCAAGAAAAAAAACAGGTAAGTTGGATTGAAAATAACAGAAAGATACACTGGCGCGAAGGATTTGTACCCTATTATAATTATCAGAATTTAGTTAGAGATATTTTAAGAAATAAATGTATCTACGTCAAAGGTTCAGAAAAAGTGTTGTGGTTAAAGCATATTTTAGAAAATAGTAATTGTAATATAATCAATTTAGAAGATAAAGGTTGTTCTAGTTTGATAAGTTTATACGATCAATATAAATATTCTCAAGATTTATATAACTGTATTTATCATGACTCTGTATGTGCTTTAAAAAATGTATTGTGTTTAAATAAGTGGTGCTTTGATAATAAATTCTAAAATATATATTTTTTTTTCTATAGTTTGGTAAAACGCATCTTAGAATTTTCTATCCCCTCCTCCCCACCTCTGTCCAGTCTTTATAAGTTGTTGACAAAAGCTGGACGATATCATTATACGTTTATAATTGAATTGGAAAGTAAATAGAACATGTCTCAAAATGAATACAAGCCTCGATATGACATGTATAACACATTTAAAATGCGTCAATTTTCATTTAACTATTACTGGGCAACGGCTGATGCAAAGAAAAGATTGGTGATGGAAATGGCTGACGCAGGATTCTTTTACTGTGGAAATAGTATAAATGCTAAAGCAGCATGTTTTTCATGTGGAGGTGTTATAGAAGATTGGGAGATTTATGACGATCCTTGGATGCAACATGCTATACATTTTCCTCAATGTTTTTATTTGAACGCTGTGAAAGGAAGAGAGTATATATTTAATACATATATCTCCCATATAGAAAACAATCTCTGAAGGCCATGTGATTTTTCTAAATGTCTATGATGAAATGTCAACTGTGGATCAAGAAATCCAATGTTTTGTAATCGATTATTTATTCTACGCTTTGCATGCACCATCCTGAGCTGATGCAATCAGATTGTATTACACATTGTTTTAATCGTTCATTTTATCCTAGTAAATGATGATTGGGGGTAGTCATCGCTCGATAAAAACAATTGGGGATTCTGGGATCATGCGGTTCGAGCGAAGCGAGAACAAATGATTCCAGAATCCCCAATTATACCCTACTGGTCTTCATTGATTTAATAAAAGTTTAATTACCACGGTGCTAATTGAATTGAATAAATGCTTTGAGGTTTTTTTGAGACAGATAGATAGGTAAAAAAAAACTTACAATTATATTAAAGGTTAGTCAAATAAAAATAAATAAAATATTCTAGAACATTCTCTGTTCCTGTAGGGCGGCCCCTAAAAGCCTTTTGTTTATTTCTCTAATTGCTTTCCGGCAATTTGAGCGATCTCTTTAGTAAAACGTAAACAGTATTAAGTTAAACGAGAATGGAGTGGGTTATTATACGAAATGTATTGAATTGCCGTCAACGCTGTCGCGAAGGGAGGAGGAGACAATCACGGATAATCACTTTAATCCTGGATGTACCGGGGAAATCTGAAGAGTTTTATATTATGTTGGGACTTGGCTGCGTTTCTTGAAGGAGTTTTACTCAAAAAATATATATCAAGCTACGGTCTGGGTGATGCATGTGTTCTTTAAAGAGTTCCGTAACTTAAGGCGCGGTAACAAGCTAATCCTTAGGTATTTGCGGAAGTGAGGCTAGCTGCAGACTGGGCATGGTCTGACACAAGTACACGACAGTACTGCATCGAAAGAATAGAAATAAGGTCGAAAATATTTCGGCGTTTGATTTTATTTGAATATCAAAACCGCCAAAATGTAGGTCATTTTGCAGTTTTAATTGAATATAAAAAAAACCGTGCCGTGTTTGAAAAATTTTAGATATCTCTTTAGTCTATAAAATTTACTTTGTTATAGATATAAAAAATATGATGGTTGTCGCTGAAAAAATTGAAAATTTTGAGACGAAAAGATTTTTTTCGTTGTCTTTTTAATTTTTTTTTTCGTAGTACTAGACCACTTTTGTAAACTGATTTTGTTTAAGTCTTTACTTTATGTATATGTCTGTGGTGTGGCGTTTCGTGAATGTTGGTATGTGAATGAAAGGTGAATTGTTTACAATTTATACTTTAGTTTTAAATTAAGTTTTACTTATTTCTAAATCTGGTGTAGCTCTAGCTATGCCCGCTACAACTATACACGGTATTTTGTTTTTGGCTAGTGGCATGTACAGATACGGCGATAACTTTTTTTTCGATTATCACGCGGGTTAAAGTAAGCGTTAGCCCAAAATAACTGTACCACGCGGACGAAGTCGCGGGCGGAAACTAGTAACATTAAATTCTGGTCCTTACGGTTACCAAGAATGCTGTCGTACCCTGGGCTAATAATAAAATTCAATCTGCGTTTCCTGAATCCGGAATTCTTAAGAAATTCGCATTTTAATGAGGACCTTTCCCCAAATTCATTTAAAATTCGTCCCTTTATCATGAAAGTAGGCGTGCCCAATAATGGTAAAATATTCATGCACTACCGTACGACTACCCTTTTTCAAAATAAGTTAGGGACGACTTCCAGTCTGACCAGTTTGCTGAACTGGGCCTATTTGGCGAAGCCGTGAGACCCACATCTTTTTTTCTTTGTAATGTTAAGATTTAATTTCGTTTTTGGAGAGTTAAGATTTAAGTTTTTTTGTGGTGTGTACTTAAGGCAAGTGTCAAATAGACATCTTTTCTTAATTCTATATAAGGCGCAAGGGCAAAAACTACAGGTATCAGGTACCTGTAAATCAGGAAAGGGAAGCTGTGTTACCCCAAATTTAACGCGCGAGCGAAGCCGCGGGCAAATGCTAGTAATTACATAAAGCCACTGCATACATGAACCCCGCATTTCAGTTAGTACTGGATGATACAATACAATACCACAGATCATCAGACTATTGGACTTCTATCCGCTCATAACGACTGTCAAAGATTTGCAATGACAGTACCGGCTGTCATTTGCTATGTTGGTCCTATCCATCCGCTTAAAATGCTCTTTGAGGCACCTCCATACCTCGAAAAGCAAGTTAAGATGACACCGGGATTGCGAATTTTTCGAAAGAGATACCGCAGCCTCGGAACATAAAGGGCAATAGAAGGAACATGGGTGGGTTTTAGTCAGTACAAGTCTGGCACTTCCCCCGCTCCGCCCAGAGCGGGGAAGTTATTTGATGATTTCCCATCCCCATAAAAAGGCACGGATAGAAGTCGTTATGCAAAGGATGGTGACAGCCAAATGATGTTACCATAGGGTCATAGGGTCTCAATGTCAAACCCAAGGCCTCCTATGATTCCCGGCCACCGTAGATGCGGGTCTGTGGATGGTGAGCAATGGGTAGCTCACCGTCCGTCCATCTAGTGACGACAGACCGTGTCGACGGCGCGTTTGTGTTCCACGCGCGCCCCAAAGAGATGTCAGCAAAGCAGAGAGGTTTGCCAGGGCCAGTGCCTACCGGGGTTACGGGTTGTTCGAAAAAGATACTGTGGCAAAAGAAGGAACATGGGTCGGTTTTAGTCAGTAAACGCCTGACACTCCCCACCGCTCCAAGTCATTTAAAAATGCACTCCTATGATTTTATAGATTCATTTGCGTATTGTATAATTATCACTAGCCTTATCTCACCTATTTACGGATCGACCTTGCTTACGTTGTTTAACTTTAAAGATCGATCCGTTTTATTTAGACAGCAGCACTCACCATCAATATCTATAAGAAAGTTTAATACGATAAGTTGAGACGCCAAGTTCAAGAGTCGAATAAATTAATATGTACGTCAATAAGCGACGCCATTTTAATGGATCCTATAAATCTGAAGTTCACCGGTGAATTGGCTGTTGATTAACTGGAGTCGGGTTTGGTTCCCGGTTTAGTTTTGTTTGATGTTTAAAATAGCGTTTTGTGTTCACGGCAATCAGAAACTGAAAGTGGTTTACGATACAAATAGTTTATCTTAAATAGAGGGTGAGTTTTGTTGATAAGTTAGTTTGCGTGATGTTTCATGTTTTAAGTTACTTGTTAATAACGAATAAAGAAAACGCTTAGTGAATAAATTGTGTGGCGGAAGCTAAGAAGGAAATACACCGAAGGTTCTGTACAAACTTCCGACATAAACGGCCATATCCTTTGACTGTGTAGACTACACCAGACATGTTAAGCTACACCAGAGGTTAATGACTGCCATAAAACCTCTGACACCAGGTAAGACACTGACAACTCGATAGATAAAGATAGTAACAAATAAAGGTTTTTGGCTGATCATGGTCAAAAGGTGTTAGTTTATTGGAACGAAGTTACTTATCGCGCGTTGCGAAAGGGAGCTAGGCGGAAATAAATAAGACCAAAAGTTGTAACGACACTCTTTGCTTTAGTTGTAAGCCGTGCGGCGTGCGCATGTTTCTCTGTCTGCCTGTCTGTCTCTCTCACTGTCTCTCTCTTTCTCATAGAAAGCAAGCCAGTTATTTTCGTTTCGTCTTTCTATTTCGCATTGAACAGTGTGGTGTTGCGACGATTATTTTTGTTGAGTCTATACAAGTTTTTCGTACATAAAAAATAATAACTTCGTTCCATCCGGGTGTCCCTTGACACGTCTCAAGTTTTGAATGTGGGTATATATTTTAAAACCATAAATACAACAGCCAATTAATAATGCACTCTAAGCCGATCCAAAGAAAGTCTATTCCAACTATTGTCACCTAAGCATCATAGATCACTTTTTCATATTGTCGTTTGCATAATATTTTCGTTTGTAACGAAACAATCGGACAGTTCTCACTGGATGAGTTCTCTTGCGGGTTGGTTTTTCAATTAACTCGGCTGTTAATGGAAGACACGCTCCGTCGGGTACGGCTGACGTCGACCTATCGATATGTCGACTTTAAAATGCACAACACTATGAATATTTTTCTTTCTCTAGTGGAGACTAGTGTTGCCAATGCAAAAGAGTCCAGGATTCAACATTTTTAGATTGGAGTTTTATCGTGTTTTTTTGTATATCTTTTAATCCAGATTGATAAATAGGCAGACGTTTCTAAATTTTTGATATTTAGTTGCCTATGGTAAGGCTGGAAACCGAACTCCATGTAGTTGGGAAAAGACTAGGCAGATCATGAGCAGTGTGCTAGTATTTGTAGGCAGAGCTACTGAGTAATATCCTGAAAAGATCAACTGGTGATCCATGACATACCTCAGTATGTTATGGATCTTTGAGCGTTGGCGCAGTGGCTGAGCGATCGACTGCTGCGCTGCGTGTCACATGTTCGATCCCCGCACGGAACAAATTTTTATATAAACTACAGGTAGTTATTTCGGACTGTTTGTGTGGGTTTAAATGTTTGTAAACGCAGCCACGATACAGGAGAAATACCTAGTGTGTCCTACACTAGGTATTTCTCCTGTATCGTGGCAACGTATTTAAAAAAAAAAGGCGAAAAGAAAGAAAGATAGTCCGGTTAAGTTGAACAGCAAGTGGCCCAACCTAAAACAAACTGAGCCGTTGGTCCCTTCTGTCATTTGTAGATCTTTGACAGTCGTTACATGTAACTCAGTGGCCTGGAAGTCTGACAACCAGTCTTACAGTATCGTATTAACCAGTCACATCTAGGTTGTGGAGGCCAATCCCTATATGATTGAAAAAAATCTAGATCGAAGATAAAACATCAAAGCTCCCAGAAAAACAATTGTATTAAATAAAATGACCAGGCTTTTATCTTAAGCTAATTAAACTTCCCGCTAGCTAAAAAACCTGTTATTATCCCGAAGAGTTTCTTGTTAAAAAAAAGGTATTCTAAGAAAGGTATTTATTATCTTGAATACATCGCTGGCCCCTAGAATACGTTGATAAGATTTACTGGCATTTGTCTTCACGTTGAAAAGAAAAAAGAAATCCAAAATTAATTACAGTAAAATAGAGGTTTGTAGGAATTGGAATATTTAATAGAATAGATAAATAATAAGTGGCCTGTACATTACTTATGTGTTCACCTTGACTTTTGTGGTGTCTGATACGTGAACGTGTAACCATGGGGTATTTTGTGGTTGAAGTATTTAATTGTAGACCGTTAGTAATGAAATGCTGAAAATGTGTTTAATATTCTATTGGCTGCCTACGAGTACCTATCCTTACTAATACTATAAAAGCGAAAGTGAGTTTGTTTTTTTGTTACATCTTCACGCTTAAATGACTAAACCGATTTTGATGAATTTTGATACAGAGGTAGTTGGGACCCTGGAGTCGGATATAAGTATTAATTTTTTTAAAGTGTGAAAGGGGGAAGATAAGGGGAGAGAAAGATTTTTTTTCGATCATCGCGCAGGTTAAAGTTAGCGTTAGCCCAAAGTAACTATGCCACGCGGACGAAGTCGTGGGTGGAAGCTAGTGGTCTATACATATTATAATCCATAAGGAATGACAAGCGTGGGAAGGGCACAAAAGCGATGGGTGGACGATATAATATCGGTTTGCAGGGGAAAGTTGGACCGCAGTAGCAAAAGATAGGAAAATATGGAAAAAATCGGAAGAGGCCTATCCCAACAGGGGGTTCCTATAATAATACATCGTCGTTATTAAAATATAATATTACTAGCACAAGAGTAATTTCCTTTTTTTTGTACTAACATGAGGGTAAGAACAAAACGTTTGTAAATATTTTATTGATTAATGGGAAATGAAAAATGGCTTTTTTATTTAAACATTTTAAAGTCAATTTTCTTTTATTTCTGTATGGCCGCTTAAATCTCCTAAACGACCACGTTCGTTGCACCCACTGTAAGATCCTGAATTTCAGCTACGATAACAAATATTTAAAGCTACATACACAAACAGTAAGACCCGGAACGAATTACCTGTTGGCGTTACAAATGTAATCACATTTTTTTGTGATGCATCAACAAAGTTACGGTTTTCATATTTTTTCCTTTCCCGGAGTTTCAAGATATTGCTTTTTGTCAAATTACACGATTCTATGTCAACAGGAAGTACCCTACATATTTTAATTCCGTTTGCGAATGTATGAGATATGCGACATAAACAGCCCATATCTTTTGATTGCGTAAACTTAGAGAGTTGATTTTTTCACAGCTCTAAGAAACTTTTAGACTTTAGTATTTGGTATTAAGGCCGTACCCTACGCAAATAACCTTGAGCATTCGCTTCCCTCTTTTCCGCGCAGGAGTGAGTGAGTGAGAGCAGTAGTGAATAATGCCTATTTTTTTGAAAAAAAATCTATATAAAATTAAGTATTGGGTTTTTGGAAAAAATATTTCTACCAAAATGTTCATTATAGAATTGTGTATCCAAAAAATTAAAGAATGTTTACTTTACGAGGAGATGCATGTTATTGATATTTTTTCTCATTTCTGGGGCTTTGTTGTAAGGAGATTTACTAAATAATGACTCAATAAAAATAAAAACTAAATCTACAATAATGGAATCAAGATTATAAAGAAATTTAATGTTATTTTTTTGTTACTTAGTTCGTTTTAAATAACAAGTAGATAGCTCTAGAAAACTGTACAAAAACGGCTTGCGCGGCGTTTTGGTCGGGGTGGCGCCTTAATATCAACTCGATATCTGTGCGGATTCTTGCGTTAAAGTGCCTAAAGTTACGGTGTTAGTGTTCCACACGCGCTTCAAAGAGATGTCAGCAAAGCAGAGGGGCCTGCCAGGGCCACCGCCTGCCGGGGTTGCGGGTTGTTAGAACCCGGGCGGCCGCGGCCCCGGAACACAAAGGGCAACGCAAAAAATAAGTGTCAGACAGTATCGGTGGCATTTGTCAGCTCTATAGCGTATATTACGACGATAGGTACGTAATAATTACGGCCACAGGGCCGGCCACAGGGCCGTAATTATTTCAGATTGTGATTAAGATCATTAATCTGAAAAACATTCTATAACGAACCGAAAGGCAAAAATCCATAAAAAAAAACGTTGTTCAGTACGAACCTTCAATACTTACTTGTCCTAAATGAATAGGCAAAGATATTTAAATAATAATGAGCAATAGACGGGACAAGACGAAGGAAATCGTGATCCAATACTTGTTACTACACGGTAACAAGTATTGGATCGTTCTGTCTAGTAACACATGCCCGAATGTCGGATAGCATTGGGAATCAACATTTTTGTATGAAAATATTCACTTATAATACCGCAAGAGCTTCAAAATTATCGGGTATTTTCCGATAGGTTCGTTGCAAACAAATGAAGGAGTCAAGTTTTTCTTTTCAGGTTAAAAAATCACGAGCGCGAAGCGCGAGTGATTTTTCCTGAAAAACTTGACGATTTTATTTGTTTGCAGGGAACCTATCGGGAAATGCCAGATAATTTTGAAGCTAGTGTGGTATTCGGGGGATTATTTTTCCGTCCCAAATGTCGGCCAATAGAATTGCACCATGTTTTGTTTTTTATGCATAGCAACGACCAGAGAAAATTTTCAAAAAATTATCAGTATAATACCATGTAGGTTGTACCACGTGACGTCGAATGGTGCAATTCTATTGGTCGATATTTGGGTCGGAAAAATAATCACAATAAAAAGACAGTTAGAGGAGGACCTCTAAATGTCTTTTCTCAGGGTCATTATATGCTATGTCGACGGCGCGTTTGTATACCAGGTGCGCCTCAAAAAGGTGTCAACAAAGCAGAGGGGCCTGCCAGGGCCACTGCCTGCCGGGGTTGCGGGTTGTTCGAAAAAGATACCGCAGCCCCGGAACGTAAAGGGCAATTGAAGGAACATGGGTGGGTTTTAGTCAGTAAAGTCTGACACTCTCTCCTGCTCTGGAGGGAGTGTCAGACTTTTATCAGACTTGGAGCGGGGAGAGTTATTTGATGATTTCCCATCCCTAAAAGAAAGTAGTCATTGTCGGGACAGGTGATTATTGTTCGCCATTTCTATGTGGCTCTCACTTATTCAGATTGTAAACGATGATCATCTACGTTCTGCTGACGTGGTTACCGATTTAGCGTAGGTGTCCACACGCCAATCGATACATTTTTTTCCGTTTTTAACATTAGGTACACGTCACGGTTGGCGCAGTAGCTGAGCAATTGACTGCTGCGCTGCGTGTCGCGGCTACAATCCCCGCACGGAACAAATATTTGTATGACCTACAAGTAGTAGTTTCGGGTCTGGCTGTTTGTGTATGTGACTTTAAATGTTTGTAAACGCACCCACGATACAGGAGATATTCATAGTGTTGGGCAACGTTTAAAAAAAATACTTTAACCAGGCGCTCTTGAAGAAGTATAAGTAAGCCTTCCATCATTACAATGAAAGCTTGTCATCGCTGCCAGTTACCCCTCGGGTATTATGCTTTGCAATCACTACACAGTTCGTCTGTCTCAATATCCGTTGATGACAGCATTCATCGCAAGTTTAGATACAGTTTTAACTAGTTTGTTGTCAAACATTGTAATATCTGGCTGGATATCACTAGGGAGATTGGTGGACTATTTTGACTATGTTAGATGCTATCTAGCTTAACTCATCTGCCTAGCCTTTTCACAACTATATTGGGGTCGGCTTCCAGTCTAACCGGATGCAGCTGAATATTAGTATTTTACATGGAGCGACTGCCTATCTGACCTCCACAACCCAGTTAGTACTGGGTAATCCGATACCCCTTGGTAAGACTGGTTGTCAGACTTTCGGATACTGACTACCTGTAACGACTGTCAAAGATCTACAAATGACAGCCGGGACCAACGGCTTAACGTGCTTTCTGAGGTACGGAAGAAACTCGGTATGTAACGGGTGGTCACTTTCTAGCTTAACTATATTACTTAAATAAAAACCAGCCGAGAGCGAAACAGACTCGCGAACCCAGGGTTCCGTACAAACTTGCATCATAAACGGCCATTTCTTTTGATTGCGTCGTCTTAGAGGGTTGTTTTTTTTCACAACAAAAATGGACCACAGACTTCAGTACCTATAATTATGGTTTTAATTTCAACTCGATACCTTCATGCGATGTCGAGATAAAGGGTCTTGACAGACAGACAGACAGACGGACAAAAAGTGATTCAATAAGGGTTTAGATTCTCTGTGTGTCTGATAGTCTGAGTGATTTACTGCTGCACTGCGTTTCGTGGGTTCGATCCCCGCATGGAACAAATATCTGTGGATACAGATAGTTGTTTCGGTTCTGGCTGTTCGTCTAAGTCACTTAAAATGTTTAAATGTTTGTAAACGCACCCACGATACAAGAGAAATTCGTAGTGTGGGGCAACGTTTTAATAAAAAAAAACTTGAGAAGTGTCAAGGGTCATCCAGATGGAACGAAGTTATTATTTATTATGTACAAAAAACCTGTATACACTCAACAAAAACAATCGTCGCGACACCACATTGTTCAATGCGAAATAGAAAGACGAAACGAAAATAACTGGCTTACTTTCTATGAGAGAGAGAGACAGAGTAACACGCGCACGCCACACGGCTTACAACTATAGCAAAAAGTGTCGTTACTACTTTTGATCTTAATTTTTTCCGCCTAACCCCCTTTCGCAACATGCGATAAGGAACTTAAAAAACTCGAAGGGTTGGGCAGAGGTGTACTTAATAGTACACCCACATTTTGCTACAGTTTATGTTAAAGTCCCATGTTATAGGGAGCGACCCTATTGTTTTCAACGAGGCACAAATCTAGATTTTGTGGTTGTTCCAAGTTAACAGTTTGCCCAACCCGGGAGTCAAATCAAGGACCTCATGCTCAGAAGCCGTAAATGCGACCACTAGACCAACGCGGCAATCTAAAAAAAGCCAAACAAGATAATATAGCTTTAAATGTTATCATAACTTAACTGAAATAACTTCCGATTTTTTTTTGCCACCAGACCCCGACCGATTTAAAACTGTATTTGTTAAGCGAAAAAAACTTATAGGTACGCTATTCCTGAACGGAAAAAAACATGTAGCATCTTTGCATATTTTTATGATCTTACTAGCTTCCGCCCGCGACTTCGTCCGCGTGGCATAGTAACTTTGGGCTAACGCTAACTTTAACCCGCGTGATGATTGACAAATTATCTTCTCTCCCCTTTTCTTCCCTCTTTCTCCCCCTTTTTTTACGGATGGGAAATCATCAAATAACTTGCCCTGCTCTGGGCGGAGCGGGGGGGAGTGTCACACATGTACTGACGAAAACCCACCCATGTTCCTTCTATTGCTCTTTACGGTCCGGAGCCGCGGCATCTCTTTCGAACAACCCGCAATCCCGGCAGGCGGAGGCCCTGGCTGGCCCCTCTGCTTTGCTGACATGTCTTTGAGGTGTGCGTGGAACACTAACGCACCATCGACACGGCCTGTTGTCAATAGACAGATAGACGGTGAGCTACCCATTGCTCACCGTCCACAGGCTCTTTCTCCCCCTTATCTCAATTTTCTTTTTAGTAATAATTAATAATTTATTTATTTGTCAGATCAGTACAATCCATTATTGTTAGTAAAGACATACACAACCAACTAATGTTAGAACGTAAATACTTAGGTCAATTAATTACATGTCAAAATTTATAATACATACACAATAACATCACACACACACACGCATTATTTTTTAAATTAGCCTATGTCCGTATCCAGGATCCAAACTATCTCTGTACCAAAATTCATTAAAATCGGTTTGGCCATTTAGGCGTGAAGACGTCACAAACAAACAAACTCACTTTCGCTTTTTTTTAATTTATGTAAGGAAATACATACCGACCCGTGTTTTTACAAACTGTCCACCGACTTTTCAATCGCATTCACTAAATGCGAAAGCGTAATGTTTTGCGGTAAACAACGGTTTTCACACTAAAATAAAAGCTTTCCCCCAGCAATTACTGTCATTTAATGTTGCTTAATTACAGCACAGAATGCGTAAATGACGGCTTTCTGATGGCTATTTTTACACCCAGAATTTTATGTGTACTTTTTAGATTGTTCATAATAAAATACCCATTACTCGACGAATAAAAAATCGATTTTCGATACACCTGAGGCCTTATGACGAACACGCGCTCTAAACACGTCGTTTGGAAGCTTTTTTTTTCAAATCGTTGCTTTTCAGTAGGGATTTCTCCTGTATTGTGGGTAAGTTCACAAACATTTAAATTCACACAAACAATTAGTCAGACCCGAAACAACTACCTGTAAGTTGTATAAATATTTGTTCCGTGTGGTGATCGAACCCGCGACACACAGCGCAGCACTCGATCGCTCAGCCACTGCGCAAAATGTGCCGTCGAAGTAATACTTTCCACTTATGATATTTAATTTGTTTTTAAATTTTCTCATATCTACATTAAGTTTGATATTAGGTGTGCTTGTTGCAAACAATTTAAATAAATGTTACAGGATAATTGTATTTTTAATAATAAATCGACGTTTGGTTGCGTTAACTTGCGCTTGGGCCTCTTAATACAAAATCATTGATATGAAATACCTACCCAGTTAATTTAACATGACGCAACCCCCTATGTATCATTCATTCATTAACAACCTGGTATTGGTATCGATTTCACCTCGGCACATCACTAGTCCACTCGGACATTGTTCTACTTATCGTAGGGTACGAACCCTACCCTACTGTCATATTTAATAGCAGTATAACTTTAATGTCACTTAATTGTTGAACATCTGATTTTTCGCATGCATGTGTGCGTAGGAGCTCGTGGCTAAATAATAGCAGCCGCTCAGGTCGATCTTTAGGTTAAGCCACGCTTGCCTAGGTTGGTTTATGGATGGGAGACCACCCGTTACATACCGAGTTACCTCCGTACCTCGGAAAGCACGTTAAGCTGATGGTCCCGGCTGTCATTTGTAGATCTTTGACAGTCGTTACAGCTAGTCAGTGTCCCGAAAGCCTGACAACCAGACTTACTAAGAGGTATCGTATTAACCAGTACTAACTGGGTTATGGAGGTGAGATAGGCAGTCGCTGCATGCTAAATACTGGTATTCAGCTGCATCCGGTAAGACTGAATGCCGACCCCAACATAGTTGGACAAAGGCTAGGCAGATGATGATGTGTGCGTATACGAAGTGAAGTGAACGTGAAGGAAACCATGGTGAGAAAACCGACATGCCTGAGAGATATTTCTCGACGGCATGCAGGGCTGCCAAAAAACTCTGACACCAGGTAAGTAACCAGAACCACACGAAAAAGAAAGGGTGTGGGAAAGAGATGGGGCTATAATAATTATATAGGATGTCTATATACATCTCTGTTACGAACCTTTCCCGAAATTAGATTTGAATCGAATTGATATCGGAGATAATGATAAATCCTAAAGATATGTTAGAGATGATGAGAAATCTCAAACTTATGTCAGAGATACTGATAAAACTCAAAGATAAATGTCGGTGATGATGATAAAACTCAAACATTTGTCGGACATGATGATAAAACTCAAAGTTATGTTAGAGATGATGACAAAAGTCAAACTTATGTCAGAGAATGATAAATCTCAAATATACATATATAGGTGATGATGACAATTTAAAGTCCTTCACTGACCTTCATGTACCCTGTTTTTACACAAATAAATATATTTTATTCTATAAAAATATGTAGCTACAGTTCCTGTTACATGGCATAATAATTGTAAGCAGATTGTAGTTGCTCTTTCTAAAGCAATTTCATGAAAAAGAATGGGCAAGATGTTCCATGGACATTCTTCAGGTAGACTCTCAGGTCATTTTTAAAACCAGCCGAGTACAAGTTTTTAAAGTTTTAAACAGAGTAGATTGCAGCAGTGGAACTTTTAAATAGTTTGTCTTGTCTGAAGTTTTGTTTCGTAGTTCTTTTTTGTTTATTCCTCCCGGTCTACTTTGTAATTTATTGCTTGTTGCTTTAATCAGCTGTTGGCCTGTTGGCAACTCATTTTGAAGGAGGTCAGCACTTCTTACGAGTAGTTCGTCTTTTTGTTTCGTTTCAGATAGTCATCAGGTAGCTGGGTATCATGTACTGTTCGAGTGTACTATTTGAATCCAGGTATTTACAAGGGACCACCAATATTTTTGGGCTCTGCGACTTGAACCTTGTCCCGGAACAGAGATTTAGGATCTTGGATCTTAGATCTTCCTCTATAAGCAATCCACTTTTCAGATGGTTTCATGATCACAATATGCCTTTTTTAGCCAAAAAAATATTATGTTGTTCTGACCGTTTAGTTAACTCGATTAAAATCGAAATCATCATATTTTTTTCTTTATTCATTTTAAAACGTATGGTTTTTAAATATATTTTAGGGTTTACACAACACGTGTGAGTGTCCACGGTAATCCCTGTTTGAGCACTGCTCCTTCTAGGTCGGGGTTCAGGGATGAAAATCTGAAATTTGCTAACCTTGCACTCTGCCTTACATACATACATGTGTCCCTACAATATCTTAATTAAAACATAGAAAAAAAGGATTGTGTGGTTTTATGAAACCACGGTAAAAGTGAAACTTCTTTTCACATTATAGATATTAAGACGTCATCATTCCGTTAATATACAACGAGAGCCTCCTCAGGTGTTGGTCGACGCTCTTGACAGTAAAGCCACTAAATGTATGGAGATACTATTCTCTAAACAGACACAACTGCATTTCATTTGCCAAGAAATACACGCTAAGTGATTGTAACTAACAAATATACGACAGATTCTCCTTTATGATAACTAGCTCTTTGATCCCGTAACTGTCCACGCTAACAAAATCTGCCACGCAAATTGCCACAACTCACACAGAACAACTATAATAAAATTAATTTCCCTTGTAAATCAAGTTGATATAACTGAGTTAGATTCAGCAAAAACGTCGCGTCGTCTTGCCCAGTTGAAAGTACCCGGGTAACCGGGTGGGCGGGTAACCGGGTAGCACGGATAACCCGGCTCGAGTCGGTAATTAACTTAAGAATTTCCGAGGCGCGGATCCAGATTTCATCGTCGCTGCTTCCCTCTTGGAGGAATGACAATAAGCTTTGTGACATACGGATTTCTAGGAATGAAAACCTTTTTTTTTTCTTTTATTTAATTACGGAAATTAAATTAAATAAAAAGAGTCTCCATGATCTGTTAGTAGATAAGTGCTACTACTCTATAAAAGACTTCTTATTGGACAAATCACTGCTCCAATATAATTCCCTTCAGTCATGATGCGTTCAGTAGCCTATTTGATCTGTACCCTATCCTATACCTACCTTAATTCTTTTTGTTTGATTTTATCTTTTAGTTTTTTGTGAAATATTAATAATTTACCTACTCTTACATGACTATTGTATGCCCAAAGAATGGGACATAGCTGATCTATTTAATTTATTTAAGACCTGTATTATGTGCAAACCTATGATCCACATTAAGATATTGATTATGCATTGTGTCCTGGTTTGTCTGCACAAAAATGTTGAAATTTGTTTCATCATTGTCTTTTTCTTATCGTGTTTTTAGTGCCCTAGTGTTATCGTTTTTTTTATTGTGTAACAAAATTTTTAACTCTTCTTTGTATTAAAAAAAAAGTGATATTCTACCAAATTATCGAGTTTTGATCGAGGCTTAAATTTTGCAAACAATATTTTTACTTTGAATGACAATCACGCAAAGTACTTAAACATATTGTTTGCAAAATTTAAACAGCAGGTTGGCTGAGTCATGTTTTTCTAAATCCAAAATGGTGGGTTCCCAAAGATGACAGACTACTGGCTATTATTTATGAATTCCCTTGGATATCAATTTAAAGAGCTTGCTGAAAAAAAAAACGAGTAAGCATGATTTTTTAGTTTTCAAACGTTTATAATTTATTCTAAAAATTGGTTGTCATTTTTAGGACTCCAATTTCCACTAAGAATGGTAAAAAATGATTTGAAGATTATTTTTGAAAAACTTATATATTATTTCTGTGGGACCAAAAAGCAAGAGAAAATCCTGTAGCGAACAAGTTGCCTTCAACAATATCACAGGTCTTAAAACCTTCATCAGACTACCTCAGAGACCTTTACTAATGTAAACAAACAAAACTCAGCTTGTCACATGTAATCATATCAACTTCCAACATATAAACATGTGTCTTCATATAATCCTTATCCTTACTAATATTATAAAAGCGAAAGTGAGTTTGTTTGTTACGCCTTCACGCCTCAATGGCTTAACCGATTTTGATGAATTTTGGTACAGAGATACTTAGGACCTTGGAGACGGACATAGGCTATCTTTAAGTAAATGGAGATATGAGGGAGAAAGAGGGAAAAAAAGGGAAAACTTAGCATCGCTATTACAATAAAAAAGGTGCTAGAGCAAAAACAACAAGTAGCAGGTACCTGCAATCCAGGAAAGCGGAACTGTGTTACCCCGAATTTAACGCGAGCGAAGCTGCGGGCAAAAGCTAGTAGCATATATTTGTACAATAACACACAACTAACTGCCAAAGTATGAATTACTAACTTTTGCCCGCGGCTTCGCTCGCGTTAAATTCGGTAGCGCCTTATTGATTTGTAATAGCAACGCTAAGTTTTCCCGTTTCTTCCCTCTTTCTCCCTTATATCCCACTCTTTTTTAAAGGAAATAGCCTATGTCCGTCTCCTAGTTCCCAACTAGCTCTGTACCAAAATTCATCAAAATCGGTTTAGCCATTAAAGCGTGAAGAGGTAACAAACAAACAAACAAACTCACTTTCGCTTTTATAATATTAGTAAGGATTAAATTGTTTGTTATTCTTAGACACCGTGTGTTCATTGCTTTACATTTTTTCTCTGTCGCAATGTTTGAATCATAAGATTACACCAATTTTTTTTCTTTTTTTAGGTTTCAGTACCTCAAAAGGTTAAAAAAGATCCCTATTATTGGATCACTTAGTACCTGTTGTCCATCTATTTATCTGTCTGTCTGTTAAGACCTTTTATCTCAAGAACACGTGAAGGTATCGAGTTGAAAATATAACGATGTACGCAATTCTGTGTTTCCTTTGAGCTGTGAAAAAAATCAACCCTCTAAGTCTACGCAATCAAAAGATATGGCTGTTTATGTCGCAAGTTTGTACTGAAGCCTCGGCAATCCAGTCTGACTCGCTTTTGATCGGTTTTTAAGGGTTCAGAATCACTTTGTTATCTGTCTATCTTCGAAGGGTTACAGATGAACCTAATAGTTCACTCACATTTTGCCAGTTATATTTAAAGCCCCATGTCTTAGGGGCGAACCTATTGCCACCAACCGGGTACAAACCCAATCTCTGTGGCTGCTACTCAGAAAATCCTGATAAAAAAACCAAATAACAATTTGTCTGATCCGGGAATCGAACCCAAGACCTCACACATGCCACAAAGAGATACCGCGGCCCCGGAACATTAAAGGCAATAGAAGGAACATGGGTGGGTTTTAGTCAGTACAATCTGACACTCCCATCCGCTCCACCCAGAGCGGGGGAAGTTATTTGATGATTTGAAAAAAAAATACCTTACACATAGCAGTTGCGATTGCGACCAGTCGACCAACAAGCCGACCTTCATTATGTTATCTAAGTCACACCAATTACGTCTGAAAATTGACCTCCAACATTTCAGAAAAGCTTAAGACTTATAATGGCTAGTTTTAAATAACTTATCAGACCTGCTCTTCTGTAACACTTGAATTGATCTACTTTCATTAGTGGCAACACTGTTTTTTCTAACAATGTTTTTTCTTCTAAGTAAGAATGGCATTTTTTGAAGTGCTACAAGTGGGCGTTTATTAACTCTGCACGTAGGAGTTGTTTTAAGCTTTAACAAAAGTATCAGTAAAGTTAAAGTAATTACTTTATCTGTTACTTACTTTTATTTGAAATATTATATATTACTATTTTCAACCTATAAATAGACACAAACTAATAATAAAAATTGCAAGTAAAACAATAAAAATTACAGGGCGTCAAAAAATTCGTCCGTATTGCAGTCAACAGGTAAAGTATCTTAAGTAAATATTTGTGCAAACATTTTACGCAATATACATGAATTTAAACTCAGTAATGACTAATTCTTCTGCGAAGCAGTTATTCTAACGAAGGACGCGGCGGGACATTCGAGTGAGAAAAGCTTAAACCAAACAAACTGCCGCGGGAGACGCTCCGGGCGTCAAACAATCATCTGTTTCTACGAAAAAAAACAGACTTAAAAAAAAAAACTTTGTTTCGTTGACTTTTTTACCACCAATTTCCGGAAGTAAAGTTATTTTCTACTTTTCGGAAATTATTTTCTTTTTTTTTAGTATCGACGCAACGTGCGTCGATACTCTTGCGCCATCCCATCTTCCTAGCTCTTCGTGCTGCGCTGGCGCTGCTGCTGCGGCTGCAGAGAACCTCAAGCGGCGTAAATATAGTAACCTTATTGGTAACTATATTTTCGAGCCGTTTGGGGTTGAAACTCTGGGACCGGGGGCCCTTGTGCTCACAGCCTTTTTAAGGAAATATCTAAACGTTTGGTTGACACATCCCGTGACCCAAGGGCTGGCTTTTACTTTGGCCAGAGGCTTAGCGTTGCCATACAACGTGGCAACGCGGCCAGTCTCTTGGGGACATTGTCAAATGACAGCGTTGAGGACGAATTTTTTGACGCTATTTTTTAATTTATTTATAAGTTAGGTATTATGTTTAATAATTTTAGTTTAATTTAGTTTATAAATGTTATAAATATTAAATCACTCAATTTTTTTAAGTTGTTATTTTTTCTATGAATGGTAAGATGATCTCTCACAATGTTTTATCTAGTATTCATTTTCCGTTGGTACGAAAAGATTAACAGATCATGCATATAGACACGGAAGAATAGTCGCTAACTCATAAACTACCCAACTCAAGTAACATAAATAAAATTGATATGGGACCACCTCGCAAGCATACCCTTTTGAACAAAAAGAATTAAGTTAATATATAAAAAAATACAGTCGAATATAAAACATAATTATAACCTTATAAAAGTCGGTGAAAAATCATCTATGTCTGACGAGCATGGTTACTTGTCTCCTTGGCAGACTGTTCATAATATAGCGGAGCTAAAATATTTAATTATTTAATAATTGTAATAATATCCCTTTTTTACGGATGAGAAATCAACAGGAGAGGGGGGGGGGGGTATTGTATTGTTTTACTGATTAAAATGTTCCTTACACTCATGTTCCTGTTTTGCCCTTTTATGCTCTGGGGCCGCGGTATCTCTTTCGAACAACCCGCAACCCCGGTAATCATATCCCTTCACAAGTTCTAAGCCACCATTCTCCTGTTCAGTGCACATTTAAACTTAAAGGAAATAATAAACTGTCGTCTGTCGAGCAATAAAATAAAACAGCGGACAACATTATAAGGCAGTTTTGTACACCGCTGCTGACCCTAATTTAATTTTATTGCAAAGATTTGTTGATATTGCTTGTGCCAGCAGCGCGCTGTCGTGTGTAGACAAAGTCAGAAGTCAAACTTTAGAAGAATATATATAAAAAACATTCAATTATATATTTTTATAAATAAGATTCGTAAATTATTTTAAAAAATATGAATAAAAAATAATTACGGTTTGATACAGAAGGCAGTACTCCTCGATACAGCCCGCATTGTGAGGAGGTTCCTGTCTCTAGAGCCCTACCCACCCACCCCAGCCCTAGCCCTAGACCCTAGACTTGGACCCTGCTCCCGATAACAGTAGAGTATTATATTTATATTTTTAAATGTTGTTTTTATTGCAATTTGATGAACTATTTAAAAATATAAATATATGCGTATATAAGTATTAAATTATAATGTATATGAAAGTCTAGGCTAGGCGGGAAAACCGGTTGTAAACACCGAACTGCGGGGAGAACCGTGTGGACAGCGGACACAGAACATTCTCTGTCATTATATCAGTGCGGGGTCCTCAATGATGTCAAAGGACCCTGAGGTTAATAACACGCGCGCTTATAACAAACAAATCTTTCAGTGAAAGTAACTAATTTATTTAGCACTAGTATTCGAGGAACGCATATCAGAATAATAAAAACTAACATAAATCAAATTAAAATCATAAGTCATTTATTTAAATTGGGCCAATATTCAGCATATTTCGAATGTAAGTTTACGAGAGACACTCTCTCAAAACGCCCACTTTTCGCCACTTCCTTTTGTATTAGTTGGAAAGAAGAAGTGGCGGAACAAACTCCACAGCAACACAACTGTCTGTCAGGTTAGAAAAACCGAGATTATACACACCAGATTTTAACCAAAAAGACATTAAATTATTGTTAAATGTCAGCTAGCATAAAAAAATAATAAAAAGTATGAATTAAAAAAGAAAAAATCGCAATCGAATGTGTTTTACGACTGCGCCAAACATACAGACAAAACTTTTACGATAGCTTATGTCAATATTATGGTATAATGATAAATCACAAAAAAATATCGAGTATTCATTTTCCATTATTACTAAGTATTAACAGATCATCCATATACCTACATAGACATAGACAAAAAATATGTATTATAGACGATAACTCATAAACTACTGGCCGGATCTTGATAAAAAAAAATATGGGACCAAACAAAATCCACCAGCTTTCGAATAAAAAAAGAATCATCAAAATCGGTTCACCTAAACCAGAGTTATGAGGGAACAAACATAAAAAAAAATACGTGTGGCACTCGGGGACTGCCGCGGTAAAGCTATTGCATACTAGCATTTTTATCAACTTATGCAATAAATAAATAAAAAATCTAAATATAATATTTAAAAAGTACTTCCAATGAAAAGAAGTCGCAAAAAGAAAAAACAAGACCTTGGGCTTGATCCAGCGTAATGTCGTTTAACTATCCGATTCTCTACCAAACACGCTAATAGAACATTGGAATCGTGATTGAAATAACTGACCGTATTCGTAATGAAATTTCTTGTTGGGCTTTTTCGTTAAATTCGAATTTTCTGGATTCGGTCTCCACGCTCAAGGCCCGCGATAGAAGCTATGCAATAGCTTAAAAACATAAGGTCGAATTGATAACCTCCTCCTTTTCTTGAAGTCGGTTAAAAATACTTGTACTTGATCCTTTGTTAGAAAGTGCACCTTCTGTACAATCATCTTTATAGCGTTAAACCAGTGTGCATCAGCTTTAGACAGTCGTAACATTTTATTTAAAGTGATATAGCTCCGCTTAGTTTGGGCTTCAGACCGGAAATGTACGTCCAAATTGATAAGTATTAGGTGGTATTGTTTTTGAGAATAGATGCCGCAGATAAGGGCTTTGCGCGACTGATATTTGTTTTTGACTAGCTTCCGACTTCGTCGCGTGGCAGTTACTTTGGGCGCTAACCTTAACCCGCGTGATGATCGAAAAAAATGGCCATGTATTTTTGAGTGCTTAAATTGTTTTTGAATGCAGAACTGTGTCTTTTTAATTGGTAAAACGCTTTGTTTTTAATGCTTTGATAGGTATTATTTAGATTGGCGTGAATGATGAGACAAAAATGGTGTTTTAAAAATAACAATTGTCTGTTGCTGTTCGGTAAAGATCAACAAATGACTGCCAGGACAAACGGTTTAAGGTGATTTTTGACTCACAGGGGAACCTCGGTATGTAATGGATGGTTACCCATCTACCGCCCGACCTAGGCTAGCTAGGGTTAAACCATGCCACACAAATGTAAAATTTCACTTGCCCATGTGCCACCAAACAAGCCGTAGATTACAACCACATTTGTAAACATGAAAAATGCAGCCACTATTGCGTCTTTAGCTTGCAATTTGTTTGAGCTTGCTAGCTCGTAACATGCCATGTACTACCTCGCCGCAATCGTCCCATTATCGTCTTGTTAGGTCTTGAGTTTCATTCTAAAGTGGTGTTGAGAGGAACTTAAAAGCTTGAGAGTAGCAGTCCTCTTCATGAAAGAGTTACTTATTAAAAAAAACTAGTACTATCATCACAAACTTCCTACATTTTAACTCCTATTCTACATATTTGGGGTCAACAATTTTTCTCCTTCTATTCTCCCCTGACAGACGCCGATAGTTTACTCCTTTCTCCTTCAAAAAAAAAAACTACCGAAAAATACATCGTCATCGGCATAGCCTTTTTCCAACTTATGGCATTGGCTTCCAGTCTAACCGCTGCAGCTAATTACAGAATAACCCAGCCAAGGGTGAATTTATATTCCATATCAAATTCGAATTATGAATGAATGAAAGGTTTAAATAATTCCAAATTACGACAATGCTACGCAACATGCAATGTAACACAGGTTGAAACAAATTCGTCTAGATGTTGTGTTACATTTCATGTTGCACTGCATTGGTTTTTGTTACATTTTATGTTGCGGTATTATAATTAGTCGTATCGTCCACCGTCTAGCGACTGTAACAATGCTGGCTTGAGTATCGCGCGCCCACTTCTGGCACAAAGCGGAGCCACTTTCCGTACTTCAACGTAAAAGTACATATGAGATACAACGTGGCAACGCGGCCAGTCTCTTGGGTACATTGCCAATTGACAGCGTTGAGGACGAATTTTTTGACGCTATTTTTTAATTTATTTAAGTTTAGTTTAATAATTTTAGTTTATGTTGAATTTGAAAAATATCTTTATGAGATTGTACGTATGTGCGTTTTCATAGAAGTGATAGCGTACAATTTTCTATATTATAAAATGTAATAAACATTTTACAACATTTATTGATGTTGGGATATTTACCATTTTTATTTCGAAACTAATATAGGTACTATAAAAACTTGAGAGGTGTCAAGGGACACCCGGATGGAAGGAAGTTATTATTTATTATGTACAAAAAACCTGTATACACTTAACAAAAATAATCGTCGCGACACCACACTGTTCAATGCGAAATAGAAAGACGAAACGAAAATAACTGGCTTGCTTTCTATGAGAGAGAGAGAGACAGACAGAGAAACACGCGCACGCCGCAGGGCTTACAACTAAAGCAAAAAGTGTCGTTACAACTTTTGGTTTTATTTTTTTTCGTCTAGCCCCCTTTCGCAATGCGCGTTATGGAACTTCGTTCCAATAGTAGACGTGTCAAATATCCCATTTCAAATATTATAAACTAGCATTTGCCCGCGGCTTCGCTCGCGTTAAATTAGGTAGCGCCTTATTGATTTGTAATAGCAACGCTAAGTTTTCCCGTTTCTTCCCTCTTTCTACCTCATAACCCACTCTTTTTAAAAAAATAATAGCCTATGTCCGTCTCCTGGTTCCCAACTATCTCTGTACCAAAATTCATCAAAATCGGTTTAGCCATTAAAGCGTGAAGAGGTAACAAACAAACAAACTCACTTTCGCTTTTATAATATTAGTAAGGAAAGGATAATTTTAGCGACCATGTCAGTTTAAAAATTTGTAGTCGAATAGTAAATTCAAAAACTGTAAGTATAGTAACATAATAAAATAATAAGACCTCGTGTGTGACATTTAAGGCGAAGAAACTAATCAACGTTACTTCGTTCTGCGTTCCAATCCTTACTAATATTATAAAAGCGAAAGTGAGTTTGTTTGTTTGTTACCTCTTCACGCTTTAATGGCTAAACCGATTTTGATGAATTTTGCTAGAGAGATAGTTGGGAACTACGAGATGTACATAGGCTATTTTTTTAGAAAAGAGAGGAAAGAGGGAGGACAGACAGAAAACAGTATCTGTCAAACCGTATAAGGGTTCTGTTTTTTCCTTTTAAGGTACGGAACTCTTTAAAATGAATTCTTAAAATATAAAATACTAGCTTTTGCCCGCGGCTTCGCTCGCGTTAAATTGGGGGTAACACAGTTCCCCTTGCGCCTTATTTATTTGTAATAGCAATGCTAAGTTTTCCCTTTTTTTCACCTCTTTCTCCTTCAACTGTCAATTTTTTTTTTAAATAGCCTATGTCCGTCTCCAGGGTCCCAACTATCTCTGAACCAAAATTCATCACAATCCGATTAGCGATTTAGGCGTGAAGACGTTACCAACAAACAAACTAACTTTCGCTTTTATAATATTAGTAAGAATTGTATAATAAAATTATCAGTTCGGGTGAAGGAAAATATTTTGAAGGAACCAGCATGCCTGAGAGATATCCAACTAGTCGTTTTTCATGATGGGGTTTTGAATAAAAGAATAAATAAAAACCTTTTGCACCTAATTTTTAGAGCTTAATTGTATCTATGTAAAACACGAAATTTAATTTGACATCATGGTTTTGTAACAAAAACCTAAAATTCCATTTGCTAGGTACTTATTTGTATAAACAAAAAAATTAAATTTGCTATACCAAAGGGGATTAAATTTGGAATAATAAATAAAAATAACATTCAAAATACTTCAAAAAGTAAGTATCAAGTTCTACCATAGGGACTATGTAAATACTGAAAACGAAAATGTAACGTCATATTTTCAGCGAAACCAAACAAAAAGAAGAAAAAATACACACTTTTTATTTTTAGATAGAAACTAAAATATAACTGGCCTAAATATGTAAATGTGTTACTTTATACGGCCTTTGTGAAAAACAGAATGAAAGTTAGACAAAAAGGAAACGCAAACATCAAGGTATGTGATATTCAACTCACATGTAGTTAGGTACTATTTTGAAAGGGCAACCCTGTTTTTTGTTGGAAGATCTACACAATACTTATGTGCCTACACATACACTATACGAAAAAGAAAAAAATACGGGTATTTTTGCATTTGTAACACTAAAAATTCAACGAACTGTTACGAGTGCGCAATGTATGGATGTATGGATGTTTGTTGCTCTTTCACGCCAAACTACTGAATGGATTTTAATGAAACTATACAATAATATAGCTTATACATCAGAATAACACATTGGCTACAATTCATAGATTTATTGTATACTAGCTTTTGCCCGCGGCTTCGCTCGCGTTAAATTCGGGGTAACACAGTTCCCCTTGCGCCTTATTGATTTGTAATAGCAACGCTAAGTTTTCCCTTTTCTTCCCTCTTTCTCCCTCACATCCCACTTTAAAAAATAATAGCCTATGTCCGTCTCCTGGTTCCCAACTATCTCTGTACCAAAATTCATCAAAATCGGTTTAGCCATTAAAGCGTGAAGAGGTAACAAACAAACAAACAAACTCACTTTCGCTTTTATAATATTAGTAAGGATTCTATCACCTACCGACACCGACATATCTGTCTGTCTCCATACAATGGGTGCCCATGCGTACCGCGAGGAGGGCCACGAGGAGGGCCACGAGGAGGGCCACGAGGAGGCCTGAGCCCAGCAGTGGGACAGTATAAGTTCAACAAAAAAGATAAATAAAAATAAATCTCCATGTAAGTTAATCGTGAAGCTCGTAGCCAAGCCATCAGACGTAGCTAACAAGTAAAACGGTCCACTCATTTGGGTCATCCCTAATTTGTCACAAAAACGACGCACAACATACAGGTTGGTGTTTAAAAATAACCACTTAAAAGCTTCAGTCCATTGTTCAAAAATAACCGAGATGATTTATTCAATGCACATGGCGTAGGATTCCCCCCTATATATTATACACACAACAAAAAAGTCTAAGCAACACATACTGTTTCAAATTATTGTTCAATTATTTTATCATTGCTTACCAAGTAGGTTATATCTATGGCAACTTGTTTGATCCAGAGGACATATTGGCTGGTTGTAAAAAAACGAGTATCATTTGTTTTCTTTTTCACAAATTGAAAAGCGAATGCATTTTTTCGAATTTTATAGCGTTTTCGTGATATGTGTACTTGATATAGATTACTGTTAAGTTTCAAGTTTGTTACTTTTTTAATGTTTTTTTTTATCAGTTGATTTTATTTTTATAAGTGTAAATGTATATATGTGTATCTGTATAAGTATTTAAGTTCTCGAAAACAACTAGTTATTTCTTTGAGTTTTAATTTGTTGTACCCTATCACAATGTTCTCGTATTTAACCCAAAGGTTTAAGGTAGAGAATGCCTAATGGCATTATAAAAAAAAAAAAAATGGATTTTAATGAAACTTAACAAAAATATACATAGCTTATACAAGTTATACATAAAAAATAACGCAGGCTACAATTCATAAAGATATATTGTATATTCTATCACCACGCGAGTGAAACCGAGAGGCGCAGCTAGTAAATAAATAACACTGAATGGTCCTATTGCGGGATGAAAAGTAAATAGCAAATCGATGTTAGAAGCCAAATGCATTAATCTTACCTAAGAGTGTGTACGTGAGGAAAGAAGGTTAGAAAAAGGTGAGGAAAAATGTTCATGATTGATGTTTTATTCATTGAAAGGTGGCTAATTAATTACGCAGTAGAAAGTATTGATTTATTTGGTTAAAAAAAGTTTTCCTACGGACAAATATTTACTACGGGGATCGAACCAGCGACACAGCTCAGTAGTCAATCGCTCAGCCACTGCGCCTGTTCTTCTTTTGCCCTTTGTGTTCCGGGGCCGTAGAACCCGGCGATGCGATGCTGAAATCTCTTTGAGGCCCGCGTGGAACACAAACGCGTCGTCGACACGGCCTATCGTCACTAGGCGGACGGCTGGTGAGCTACCCATTGCTCACCGTTCACAGACGGTGGCCGGAGCGTCTCCCACGGTGGCTGGTTTGGTTTGAGGTTCTCTCCCTCAAGCGTCCAGCCACCTCCTTCGCTAGGAGATAAGGAGGCAAGATGTAATGACGTTATAGAAAACGATAGCTTTAGTATTAATTTTCATAAAAAGTAATTAATCGATCATGAGAAGGATAAAGTTTTACTTCCAATTACTTAACAGGATTGTTACAGGTAACTTAAGTTGACGGTTGTCTTAAACTTAAAATAGAAATATTCTGTAAATTACTTTTTATTAAAAAAAAAAACTGTTAGTTAATGAACTCGTTACTTAGAAAATAAGAGGTCGTGTTTAAGTAATAGTAGCCAGTCGGGTCAATCTTAAGGTTAAGCGGCGCTTGCCTAGGTAATTCTGTGGATGGATGACCACTCGTTATATACAGAGTTCCGTCCGTGCCTCGGAGAGCATGTTAATTTGTCATAGATCTTTGAAAGTCATAACAGTCAGTGTCTCGAAAGTCTGACAACAAAGCTTACAAGCCCTCTTGGCTTGTAAGCTTGGTTATCAGAGTTGTATTGTATTATAAAATAAAAAAGCTTTTTATTTCTTACAGAAAATGCTAGTTCACAAAATAGATTAGTTTTTTTTAGGTTAAAAAAAGTATTTTGTAGTATCCTAGTATATTTTTTTAATAGTTATAGTTACATTCTGTAGGAACCCCTCTGCAGGTAAAGCCCTCCTCCAAATTGAGCCAGTTTCTCTTATTTGCGCTGTCTGCATCCAGTTTGGACCCACTGTGCGTTTATTTTCATCCTCCTATCTGTTGTAAGGTCTCCCCTGCTTTCTTTTGCCCACGGGCCCGATCAATTCTGTTACTCTTTTTGTCCACCTTTGATCTTGTAGTCGGGCTATGTGTCCAGTATCGTATTACCCAGTACTAACTGGGTTGTGAAGGTCAGATAGATAGGATATAGATAGATAGATAGATAGATCCTGAGCTGCATCCGGTTAAGTAGATTTTAATAACGGCCAGTATTATTTTTGTTTTTTAATCGTATGTACTGTTTTTATTTTTGAAGTTAAAGCTTCTTTAGCGGCGTTGAGCACTTTTTCTGTAATGGGTATAAAATCTTAAACTCGCGTCAGGACACGTGACCTGATCGAAAAAGCGTAAGACGGATGGAGAGTAGACAGCTATCCCCTCTCCACGGCGCGGCGAAAATGTATGCCTGGGCCTACTGTTTTTTTTTTGTTAAAGTTAAAGATATTCTTTAGTGAGTTATGAGAGCCAAAACACGATTGACCCAATTTGGCTCGATACAAAAAAATCGCAAAGTTTATCCAAAATCAGCATTTTTAAACACGTCCATGAAAAGCAAAACCAGTTTTATTCGATTGTTTTAAGACGAATTTCAATAAAATTTCGTGTACACATTCACTATTAAACATATTAAGGAATTATGGTTTTATTTTAATGAATTAGGGAGTGTCAAATTTTAAAAGGAATTATTAACAAAAAGACGTGCAGTATTTTTGCGCGCAGGCAGGCTAAACCACCGCTCCCGTACCGCGCCAGTCGGCCGCAGCGCGCCTTAGAGAGCACTTGTGTACAACTTTTTTGCGTCCGTTGTCACCGACTACCCAAGAGAATATATAAGCGTATATTGACACCTAAATACAAAAATGGTGAACAAAAATAATAAAATCAAAAAATATTCACGACTGCAGCTCAAGAAGCTGAAATTGATGAACCTGAATAGGTGAGTTTATACAATTCCTAATCTGCTTCATAACATTTGTTTACTTTCGTAGCCAGCTAAATATTTCCTTTTCATCGACAACACGGTTTTCCATAATTTACTTACTACACTTCGCCTGTGGCTGTTTAAGCCTGTTTATTGGAATTGCTTATTCCAATAAACAGGCTTAAACAGCCACAGGCGACAACTTTAATTTTATAATAGTAAAAGAATATTATGGTCTAAAATTTTCATTTACTCCAATTACTTCATTTCTATATTATTATGATTTCTTTTGTTTTACATACAGAAATCGTATAAACACTGACATTGTGGATTTGCCAACTGACTCGGAAGGAATGAGTGAAACCGTCACTCCACAAGCTCAACGTTAATAATCAAGTTTTCACTTCTGCCGGCACTCCCGGAGTGCAACCCGTCATTTTTTTTTGTGGCAATTTATTTTTTATTTCTAGTACCTTGATATTGGGAAAAAAGTGTCAACAAAAACAAGCAAACAAAGAAAAATAAATAATTTCCTGCCACTCTCAGCCACTGTGTACAGGCCCTAACACCACCAATGGCCATTACTGGCGGTTATTAAACGTGAAGAGTCTTAAGAATATTTCATTCACGGAAAAATAAATGATTCAATATAAGAGGGTCCCGACAAAATGGTTCAGAATTTTATTTTAACAAGCGAACCGTCCTTGCTTCTTATGGTATTTAAAGAGTTGGCAAAACTCTGAAAATTATCTCTTTAGCTTCTGCCCGCGACTTCGTCCGCGTGGCATAGTTATTTTGGGCCAACGCTAACTATAACCCGAGTGATGATCGAAAAAAAAAACATAAATTTTCAATCGCGTCACCGTCGATTTGAAGGTCGTCTAGGGTTAAACGACGACACGATTGGCGCAGTGGCTGAGCCATCGACTGCTGCGCTGCATGTCGTGGGTTCGATCCCCGTACGGAACAAATATTTTTATGGCCTACAGATAGTTGTTCCGGGTGTGGCTATTTGTGTTTGGGAGTTTAATTGTTAGTGAACGCACCCACGATACAGAAGAAATTCCTAGTGTGGGGCAACGTTTTTTTTTTTTAAAAAAGAATCATTGACTAGTTACAATCACATCGTCATAATTGAACCACAGCACATTGCACCTTATACCTCCTCAGTTAAAAAATAAATTTGACCTACATGGTAGGCAATTTAATACATAAACAGTAAGCCAACAGGCTCGCGTGTATCTAATGTTGACGAGTGATATGAATTCACATCAGTAAATCACTAATCACGGACACAAATGTTTAAGTCAGAACGGCCAATTACCCTGAATTTTATTCGTAGTTAGAGTAGTTTACCTTGCCCCGTCGGTTTAGAAGGCGGCAAGCGCAACTGCTGAGCATAAACTCTTTTGTTTGTAGATGGGAAATCATCAAATAATAGATAATCAGACTTTTACTGACTAAAACCCTCTCATGTTCCTTTTTTGCCTTTTATTTTCCTCGGGGGCCGCGGTACCGCAACACCGGCAGGCGAGCATGACTTATATTCGATTTTCAATCAAGGAATAATGTAATTTTAAGGATTTTCTATCAGGAATTACTCAGTAGCTCCTACTACTAAATCTGGATGTGTGCTCTGTTTATAGTAATCTCCCTCAATTAAACGGGTACTTAATCATTACATGTGGGTATAATGTTAGGTATATCTTTGCCTAAGCCTTCGAAGATGACAGATATATGTTTTGTTATATTAATCAAAAAGTCAAGTTTTGGAACGAAATTCCTTATCGCGCGTTGCGAAAGGGGGCTAGACGGAAAAATAAGACCAAAAGTTGTTACGACACTTTTTGCTATAGTTGTTAGCCGTGCGGCGTGCGCGTGTTTCTTTGTCTCTCTCTCTCTCTCTTATAGAAAGCATCCAGTTATTTTTGTTTCGTCTTTCTATTTCGTATTGAACAGTGTCGTTACGATTATTTTTGTTGTTTTTGTACATAATAAATAATAACTTCGTTCCACCCGGGTGTACCTTGACATCTCTCAAGTTTTAGTCTACAATCATGGTTAACGTAAAAGCCATTTTTTGCTGTAAACTCACTCATATCAAAACCACAAATTTTCAATAAAACCCTAATCAATCACTTAGTCAAATCGCAGACAGTAAAGGCTCCTGCACACAGGCGCGGCGCGGCAAGCTGCGACAAAATCAACGTAGAACAATTACTATGAAAACGCATGCTACCGTTCACACTGGCGCGGCGCGACACGTTGCGTTTTAGATTTTAGATTTTCCTTTCGATAAGCAAGTTTGAGCTGCGACACGCCGCGACAACTCTGCGGCAGAAAAACAAAAGACGCCTAGAACATTTTGTATGAAGCGAGCTCTGTCGCAGCTTATGTGTGAACGGCGGCGCGTTGCCGCACGCTGCGGCACGCTGCGGCATCGACTCGGTGATCGACTACTCGATCCTCTCTATATCGAAAAGGGGTAGGTTAGGGTCCCAACCTATCCATTTTCTTGCAATAAAAGCCCTTAATAGGTGTCCGCCACCCTGGGGACCGCTTGGGGAGAGCGGAGGGGTCTAATAAACTCGTACTGACTAAGGTCCACCTAACGGACTATCGATCGTACGATGACACGATGCGTTCTTGTCGCATGGTGAGTTCTGTCTGCGACGAGACTGTAGAAGACTATTTAACCTTGATACAAGTATAGCAAAATTTGGGACGAAAAATTTTTACTTCCATAATCTCGTAATTTGAAAATGTACTTTTTTATTTGTTAAGATATTTTCACAAACTTCATTTCACTTTGCAGGTGTAGGTATGAAACGTATATTTCAGTTTGTATCAATTTCCTAAAACTAAGCGTTTTCTAGAAATAGCGATAAATTGTTGTTTGTTTTTAGTAAATTATTTTCTTTGTTAGTTTTTGTTCTAGGATTTTTTATTGTTTAGGTTATCTATAATATTATTAAATGTGTCGTATAGAGTAAAGAATGATTAATGCAGAAATGTTTACTTTACTTTTCGTTTCGCGGACCTATCATCAATAAAGTTGTCATAAAAGGGTAACTTTTTGTTTCTATGATTTACTTCCTGAACCCGATGAAAGACAAATGTTGCCATCACTGAACACAATATGTTGTGACATAAATATACGTGTGATGTGGCACACGTTTATTATTGTGTAATACATATTTACGTATTCACGTAAAACCCACGGCCGTGTCCACGACACAGCCCCCGATTTTTTTTGTGGATAGTAAAATCATTAAATAACCTCTCCCGCTCTGGGGGAGTATCTCATTTTTACTGAATAAAACCCATCCATGTTCATTTTCCTTTTTTGCCCTTTGTGTGCCGGGGAACGGTATTTTTTCGAATAACTCGTAACCCGGCAGGCGGTGGCCTTGGCAGGCCCCTCTGCTTTGCTGACATCTCTTTAAGGCGCGCGTGGTTCACTCGCCGTTGACACGGCCTGTCGGCACGGTGAATCTCCCTACCTATCTATAGACATGTTTCATAAAAATATGGCATCTGATAGCCTCTTAATTTAAATACTCATAAGTGAATACTGATAAGTTTGTGCTTTTAATTTCGTTTTTGTTGGATTTCTGTTTATCCTATCGACTGAAATTTGGTACATAACCAGTAAGAGTGACGGCTAGTTATACGTACACCGGTCTCATAGTTCGAATTTTTGTAAACAACGTTTACATATTATATTTTATTTAATAGATCGATAAGATCTAAGAATGAGTATGGAAATGGAATAATTGGTACTTATTATCGATTAAACAAAGCAAAACAAGTTATTTAGTGCTTATTATTTACGCGATTATTTTACATTTGACAAGTTTAATCATCGAATGACAAGGTTGACAGGTAATTAGCACGGAGCTTTTAAACAAACTGCAGTGATGACATGTGACTCAAAGAGTGTTCCGAGCGAGATAGCTTTCAGTGTGCACACACTGTCTTTGTTTTATAATTACTAGTAATAAAAAACATTAAAATATGATTCCGCATCCAGGAAAATCCCCACTATTACACGTCTTTAATTAACGCATTTTTTCAATTTTGATAGTGGAAGTTTTCACTGTAACCAAAAAATACGAAAATATGTTTAAAAAGATGTTCATGTTATGATCATACGGTTTCTAAATATAAATAAAAGTTTCTATATATAAATTTAACATTTTTAAAAGTTGCTACTAAGGAATACTATTTTCTGAGAAATTATTATTTTACTAGCTTTTGCCCGCGGCTTCGCTCGCGTTAAATTCGGTAGCGCCTTATTGTATTGTAATAGCAACGCTAAGTTTTCCCGTTTCTTCCCTCTTTCTCCCTCATATCCCACTCTTTTTAAAAAAAATTATAGCCTATGTCCGTCTCCTGGTTCCCAACTATCTCTGTACCAAAATTCATCAAAATCAGTGTAGCCATTAAAGCGTGAAGAGGTAACAAACAAACAAACAAACAAACAAACAAACAAACTCACTTTCGCTTTTATAATATTAGTAAGGATTATAACCCGTTTTTATTTATGTGCCAGTTCAACTATCTAAGTGATTAACAACTCATATTTTTTTTAAACATTTTTTACTGACAATGACGCCTGCCAGCCTTGACTCTTTCACTTGGTATAAGTATATTTTCCCTTTGAATTAATTAAAATAATACAAACTTTTTGCCTTTGAGATAAAGTTCATTTTTTGAGATAAAATTCACATAACAACTGGAATTCCAGTTATCTTATAAGTTCCTTGGTAATAAATCAAATATCAGTCAGGTGCGTTCCAAATACAGTGAAGGGTTCTGTAGACGGATGGATTTGTTACGAACTCATAGAAATAATAAATTTTCGAAAAAAAACATTTTATAGAAAATCGACTTCAAAATAAAGGTTTTTTTTTAACAAATCTTGTCGTCTAAAAGATTAATGAAAGAAGTGATTTTTGTACACGTTATGCGACTATGTCAATCCTATCATACTTTAAAAAATATCAACTTACTTCCTAAACCAATTTTAGTTAGTCGTAAAAACAAAACCGAATTAACCACCTAAATCTTATCTAATCTAATTTTATTCAATTTCGTACTGTAAATAGTTTCCACTAACGATTTAGTTGATTTTATCTATATATTGTAATAAGTGAATACTTTTTTAGTTAAAAGGGTTCTGCTTTTGCCAATTTGCTATGGAACCCTAAAAAGCATCTCTCGTCCGTTTTCTTTCGTACTGTTATTTTTTTTCTAATCAGGTTTCAAGATAGTAGATAGTAGCTGAGCAAAGCTGCGTCCTCGTAGACTCGGTCGGCGGCGGCGACCTTTCACGTCCTGCTCTGAGAGGGAATAGGAAGCAATCACCTACTTCTGTCAAGCAGTTATGCTTGAGGAAAAGATTCTCAAATCAACACAGCTGCCCCGGAAGACGCTCCGGTCGTGTTCCACGCGCGCCATGGCTACTGCTAACAACAAAAGGTCGTAGGTATCTAATACAGAAACCATCATTAGGACCTTGCACCTCAGACACAGATAAATACATAGGTACAGCCATGTTTTCATTTTCACGTCATTAATACAGGATTGCCAAACCGAGTGTCTCGATTTTGTAATTTTTGTAGAAAGGGAGCCATCGGTACAGCATACTGATTTGTAGGGCTGCTCGGTGTACGAACCTAAAGAAATGGGTTAATTACACCAAAAAGTTACCAGATTTCTGGCGCGTCCTGCATAGTAATCCGTTCAAGATGGTGTTAACTATCGAAGATGTTTACGCAAACACGTACCGACGGGTATCGCGGGATTATTCGCAAAAATAGTGCTCCGCTAATCAGGAGAGTGGTAGATATGCAAGTGCACGCATGCGAGGTGCGGGCTTGTTACCTGTCTCAAATACTAAGATCGGGATGGATCACACCGTTAGATTACGTTGAGATAACGAGCGCCTACCCATTCCGCAGCAGACGTCTGCTGGTCAAAACACCAGAGCAGCGGAGGGTACAGCATAATACTGCTGACCCCCGACGTAAGTGCACGAGGAAACACTCAAGCACGCGAGCTCTCCCCAGGGTGGAGGACATCTAATGCAGATTTCCATTACCAGAAAAAGAATAGACCACGATCCTAACCTAACCTAACCTACCCCTTTTCGATAGGCTAAGATCATGTATTCGATCATCGAGTAGATGCCGCAGCGTGCGGCAACGCGCGGCCGTTCACACAGAGCGCCGCGACAGAGTCCGTTTCATAGAAAATGTTCTAGGCGTCTTTTGTTTTTCTGCCGCAGAGTTGTCGCGGCGTGTCGCGGCGTGTCGCAGCCCGTCGCGCGGAGTGTAGTTTGCCGCTCGATAGCGATAATTTGCCGCAAGGCGCGCCGCGCGACAGAAAAACAAAAGACACCTAGAACAATTTGTATGAAACGGACTCTGTCGCGGCGCTCTGTGTGAACGGCCGCGCGTTGCCGCACGCTGCGGCATCCACTCGATGATCGACAACTCGATCCTCTATATCTCGAAAAGGGGTAGGTTAGGATCACAACCTAGCCATTTTCTCGCTAGAAAAACCCCTAATAGGTGTCTGCCACCCTGGGGACCGCCTGGGGAGAGCAGAGGGGTCTAATAAACTCGTACTGACTAAGGTGTCGTTCTAACTGACTATCGATCGTACGATGACACGATGCGTTCTCGTCGCATGATGAGTTCTGTCTGTGGCTAGACTGTATAATCTGTTTATATTACAAACCAGAAGACTGTTTAACCTGTTTACAAGTATGGCAAAATTTAGGGCAAAAAAAAACACTTAGATAATCACGTAATTTAAAAATGCACTTTTTTATTTGTTGAGATATTTTCACAAACTTGATTTCAAATTGCAGGTATAGGTATAAAACGTATCATTCAGTTTGTTTCAATTACCTTAGACTAAGCGTTTTCTAGTTATAGTGATAAATTGTTCTGTGTTTTAGTAGTCTTTAGTAAATGATTAAGTTTGTTGGTTTTTGTTCTGGATGTTTTTATTGTTTAGGTTATCTATAATGTTATTAAATGTGTCGTATAAAGTAAAGAATGATAAATAATGAAATATTTTTTTTGTAAGTGTTTTCAAAATTTAAATAAAACAGACACGGCTTCAAATTTCTCATTCGTAATAAAATTTGCGACGATAAAGGGTTCAGAATACGCGGTGTATAAGGCGTGCCCTAGAACGGTTCGTCTTGGAATACCCCAGTTTATGAAATGTCTTTCAAAACGTTTGTTCAACCGACTTTATATCTTCGAATGTACGTTATATGTCCGCAAAATTGCAATTCTTAAATTCAAATTGACAAAAACTAGCAAGTCATTTCTAATAAACAGTAAACGCTTTCACAACAAGTTACCAATTTCAGTTTCAGAACTGATCGATGGAAAGTTAATAACTACATCAAACAACTGAAACAACTACATTATAAAACCAAATGATTTCGAAAGAATCATTTGGTTCCCCTCCCGCGCGGACGTTGTGGCGAGCAGACGTGCTTTTTGTACTCTCGAACATTTTATTTTGATAAATAGTTTTAAGTGCAGTAAACAGTGTTAAAGTTACACCGATCTGTGCATCATCAAATAAGGAACAATCAGTGAAAAAACGAACTCAGTGTATAAACTTTTGTCGGAGATACAAACAAAAACATTTGCAAAGTTTTTAAAGTGTTCGTTAAAAATCTCTTTGTCTCCGTGTCGAGGTGGCTGACCTTGGAACGGGTCAATGACATTCGTCTAGGACCTGAGTGACATTGATGATACATAGGCCTATTTCGCAACTAAAGCAACAGCGCCGGTGGTCTAGAGGCGTAAGCCGCCCGCAGTCGTCGAATGCGTAGTGACTCGAGTTCGAGCCCCACGACGTGCAAAACTTTTTGAGAGAGCATAGCACATCATTCAAGTATTTATCACTAACATAACTAATTAAAACCACTGTTTCTGTGGCCGTCGTACTGTGGTGGTACGTGTACATTGCGGACAAGACTTGTAGTTAACAACTGAACCAGTGAAGATGCCTAATATCCGCACTCCCCCCGCCTCCCCGCTACCGATGCCGATAGATGGTAAACGTTCGAATGAAACGTCTACACTGCTAACGGCTGGTGAATGTCAACTGTCCCAATGTTCATCAGCACCGGACTTGTCAATAATTACTAGTAAGTTGAATGAACGCAAGAAGCGGAAACTAGATGGCGATGACAATAATAAAGGCACAGTTACGATGAGTGTCTTCACAGCGTTTTTAAAACAACAAGAGGGTCGATTTGAAGACCTAATCTACAAAATAAATAATATACTTGAACAAAATCTTGAACTCAAGAAGAGCGTGGAAGTAATGTCAAGCAAGTATGACGAGTTCTTGTCGCGTATCTCTAACCTTGAGTCGGAACGGAAAGAAGACAAAAAAACCATACATCAGTTGGAGGAAAAAGTCGAATATCTGGAGCGCAAATCCCGAGCAACCGGCTTAGAGATACGAAATGTGCCTAAAACTCACGACGAGACAAAGGATCAACTCTGTGATATGGTGGTAAGCATGGGAAAGACACTTGCTATTAACATCGGACCATCGGATATTAGAGACATATATAGAACGAAGTCTAAAGATAGCTCAAACCCGATCATAATCGACCTAAATACAGTAATTATGAAGGATAAAATATTAAAGGGAGTTAAAAAATTCAATAAATCTAAAGATAAGAAGGAAAAGCTGCACACAACCCATTTTGGTCTACAATCCCCTCCACAACCAGTGTATGTCTCGGAAACATTGACATATAAGGCTCAACGGATATATTTTTTAGCAAGACAGTTTCAAAAAGGAAATGGATACGATTTTTGTTGGACTTCTCACGGGATAGTATATCTCCGTAAATCTGTAGAATTTGCCCAAATCCGTATAAACTCTGAGAGTGACTTGGAAAAACTGAGAAGTGCCCCATGACTATTTTTTTATTGTATTAGTATAAACTTGAGCATAATGTCAATTCTGCATGTATATCTACTTAATATTGTTAAAACTACCTCACTTGTTCACATTAATTTTTTGGAACAAAATAATTTGCCTTGCATGTTAAGACCGCATAGAAAACCATTAATGGTACTTTTTTCATACATACACATAATTACACTTCATTACACAATAACAAATACTCCACACAAACAACACACACTTGCACTTGCCGAAAACTTTGCTTCGTCGCTTCTTCCATTCGACAGCTATAACCAAATTAGATCTAGTTTCTTTGACGTATATCTACTATTATTTAAAATTCGATAATCTGATTGACTTGGCAAAAAATATTGATAATTTGACAGTCTCAAAGGCCCTATCTTGTGATCTTGACAATTGTTATGAACTATTAACTGCAGCAAAGAATGGGTTCACCGTTCTCACACAGAACATCCGCAGCATAAGTTGCAATTTTCTGGGTTTGGAGGCGATGTTACAAAGTCTAAAGGTTCAATGCGACGTGCTTGTGCTTACAGAGTGCTGGCTCCAAAATGTCAGTTCCGTACCTTTATTAACAGGTTACCGGTCAGTAGCTACTATGAGAAACCTTAAACAAAACGATGGTGTTGTCGTATATTACAGAGACCAACTAAAGTTTGTTGTTGAAGAACCCGACTTTGAAGAGGGTAACTGTATTGTGCTTAAAAAAGAAGATAACTTTGCCATTGTTTCTTTATATCGATCCCCCTCATACAAAAATGTAGACACCTTTCTGGAATCACTGAATAATATTTTGACTGAAATAAAATCGTTTAATAATATAATTGTAATTGGTGACATGAATATTGCAATTAACGCTAGCAAAATTGAGCTTCTCGGAGAGAAATACCTCACATTGGCTGCTTCTCATGGTCTCTTGCCGGCACACACGGAGGTCACTCGTGATGCAAGTGGTACATGTATCGATCACATTTTACTTAAAACCAAAAATGCATGTACAACTCTTGTACCACAAACTAATCTGACAGATCACCATCCAGTTCTTTTACACATGGATCTAAAACAACAACGTCGTTACGCACCTTCAACTATAAAAAAGATAAATACAGAAAACCTAAAAAGAGACATCCTTAGTATTGATCTAGACCCAGTTTTTCAAACACAAGACCCAGACATTGCCTTAAACTACCTTATAACTAACGTACAAACAGCGATACAAAAAAACACGAACTCAATAACTCAACCAAGACGTAAAAAAATTATAAAACCTTGGATCACGCTGGGCTTACTGAGATGCATCAAAAATCGGGATAGGTTACATCAAAAATGCAAAAAGTCGCCGAGTAACGAGATCTTTAAAGTTACATATACACGTTACAGAAATTTTTGTAACCAAATCCTAAAAAAATCAAAAAGAGCTTACGATAAAAATCAAATTGAAATGGCAAGAAACGACCCTAAAAAATTATGGAATGTGATAAAGAGCGTCACTAATACTAAAAAAGATAATAGTTCTCCAACCGAGTTATTGGAGGTCTGTCCCTCTCCTCAGTTGACTGTAAATGGGATGAATGATTACTTCATAGGCGTGGGGCGATCGCTGGCTGAAAATATTATAAATGAGCACAGTCTCGACGATGACAATCACAGAGCTGGTAATCCAGAAAATAAATCCCCCTTACAATCTTTCTATCTAAGAAAAACCACAGAGGAAGAGGTAGCTCGTTATATAAATAACCTTAAGACTGAATGTTCGGTTGGCTGGGACAACATCTCGAACAAGCTATTAAAACAATTTAAGGACTTCATTGTTCCGCCACTAACATTTATATTTAACCTTTGTCTTGAGACAAGCACCTTTCCTCAAGCTCTTAAAAAATCTGTTGTCCGTCCAATAGACAAAGGTGGCGATAAAAAAAGCTTCAGCAATTATAGACCCATATCAATCCTGCCATCTTTGTCCAAAATTCTAGAGAAGATTATTAACACGAGACTTGTCAACTATCTCGAGAGGAATAAACTTCTCTCAGAAAACCAATTTGGCTTTCGAGCGGGCAAATCAACTGATCAGGCTGTACTAAAACTTACTACTCATATTAGCACAAAACTAGATAAGAGACAGAAGTGTCTATCGGTCTTCTTAGACCTTGCAAAAGCCTTTGACACGATTTCTGTTCCGATTCTAATACAGAAGCTAGAAGACCTTGGTGTACGTGGTACACAGCTTAAACTGTTTAAAAGTTACCTATCCGACCGTTACCAGTGTGTACAAGTTGATAGCTATTGCAGCAACGAACTCCCTGTATCATTTGGTATTCCACAGGGCAGTATTTTGGGACCTACTTTGTTTCTCGTTTACATTAATGATCTCACAAACTTAAGTATACCAAATTGTGAAATAATCTCCTACGCTGATGACACCGCTCTAATATTCTCCGATAATAGTTGGAGTGAGGTCTTTGATTCTGCACAAAGGGGTTTTGATGTGGTACAAAATTGGCTGTTTGAAAATGTTTTAACTTTAAATACTGATAAAACTAAATATCTATCTTTTACTATTCGAAACAATCCCGATATTGACGCTCCACTTACCATCATTCCTCATAAATGTATCAGCCGAAATAACTGCAGTTGTGAACCGCTGGAATGCGTCAAAACGGTAAAATACCTTGGTATTACATTGGACAGTAATCTCAGTTTTAAGCAACACATAAAAGTGCTATCATCCAGGGTTCGGAAACTCATTTATATATTTAAAAACTTAAGACGCATAACGGATGCGAGTCTCTTAAAACAAATTTATTATGCTATGTGTCAATCTATCATCTCTTACTGTATCTCCTCATGGGGGGGCGCCCCAAAAACTATCATAAAGAGTTTAGAAGTTGCACAACGTGCCATTTTAAAAATATCTACTTTTAAGCCTAGACTGTTTCCAACAAGAGAACTATATCAGTACTGCCAAGTGGCAACCGTGAGACAAATTTTCGTAGAGACACTTCTCCTTAAGCTACACTGCTCACTGGTATACGATCCTAATAAAATAAATAAGCGTAGGAAACATGAGGTCTGCTCCCAATCGTACAAACCCAAAACAGCGTTCATTAAAAGGTTCTTTACGTTTATTGCTCCTCTCTTATACAATAAAATAAACAAAATCTTAAACATCTATCCATTGAACAAATTTCATTGTAAGAAGAAAATTCATCGATATCTCCTCAGTCTCTCTTATGAGGAGACTGAAGACCTTCTTAAAATTTAAAATTAGTAGACGCTTTATTAGCATTCATTCTGTTTTTCGGTACTACACGCACAAATAAACACCACACAAACACATACATACACACACACATACATAAATACACCGATATATGCACAGATGCGGTAATTATTTCTGTCAATACGTTTTGAGTTAATTACAATTTTATTTATTTGTATAGATTAATTATTGTTGATGTGAGCTTCAATAGAAGTTAACTTTGGAAATTAATATCCTAAATCGATGCAACTTGTATGTCTACTTTGGCTTAATCATTGTAATAAAATCTATTAGGGGATGGCGCTGTTTGCCGAGATACAGGATCCGTCCTAGTTCGGCAATCAGAGGATTCCATATTAAAAATTTGTATACTAAGCCTATTAGGTCATATAATATGTTAATGAATTATTTATTTTTTTGTGGTGAAAAATAAATATTATTATTATCTCCTTTATTTACATTACATCTTATACTTACATTTTTAAATATTTCTTAGAAAAAAAAAAAAAATAAAAAAACATTTAAAAATATAAAAATAGGTTTCCGCCGGTAACGGGAGCAGGGTCCAAGCTACCGGTGGTTAGGGCTCCAGAGACAGGAACCTCCTCACAATGCGGGCCGTATCGAGGAGTACTGCCTTCTGAATCAGGCCCTTGATCCAACCACCTAAGGAGAGCTTCGACAGATGTTCGTCAAGGCTCTTGGCAATTAAGCCATTGGCCGTTACGACAATCGGCACAATAATAGCCGAGTTCACATTCCACATGTCAACAACCTCGTGTGCCAAGTCAAGATATTTTAGTTGTTTTTCTTTCTCAGCTTTCACGAGGTTCTCGTCATGTGGGATGGTAACATCGATTATCATTACGCGGCGCGCTGATCGGTTTATCACCACTATGTCAGGTTTATTGGCGACAATAGTCCTGTCAGTAATGATAGACCGATCCCAGTACAGCGTAACATGGTCTTTCTCGAGAACTGGGTCGGGCACATACTTGTAGTACGGTACCTCAGATTCAACAAGATTATATTTCAAGGCAAGTTGCTGATGAATAATCCTGGCCACTTGGTTGTGTCTATGCAAGTACTCGCTGTTAGCTAGACGAGAACAACCAGAAATAATATGTCTGATGGACTCACCAGGACGGTGGCATGCCCGACACACGTCAACCGTCCCATCCTTCATTATATATTTCCGGTAGTTGTTCGTCAACATAACTTCGTCCATAATCGCACAGACAAAACCTTCAGTTTCCCCAAATAGGTCACCGAATCGTAGCCAGGACACGTACGCCAGAAAATCTACATCGGGCCCATGAAGAGCCTTGTAGAAGCGCCCGTGAAGCTCCTTACCTTGCCATACTACCTTGCGGTCATCGGTAGTAAGTACTACAGGTTTGCGCCAATTCTCTTTAGCCATGGACAGCGGGGTGAGTCCCTTGTCCACTGCGACTACATCTCGGTGCATACCCACGTCGGTTTTTAAAAAATATTCCCTGAGACTGCACACCTCTCGGTTATGGAGGGTCTTCGCGTTTAAAAAGCCTCGACCCCCACACTTCCGTGGGATGTACAGTCTCATCACTGATGATCGTGGGTGATGCATCCGATTTCCAGTCAGCAGTGTACGGACTCTCCTATCCAGGATTATTATTATTTATTATTATTATTATTAATCATACGCGGCTGCTATTATTTAGCCACGAGCTCATCTTTTTCTTCGCGCAAGCACATGCAATGTTTAGTAGAGAGTAGTACGGGGAGAACGCATCATACCATCGTACAATCCCTGCAAGATAAGACAACCCGTAAAACCACCACGGTTTTTCCTCGCACACTTTCATAAGGGGCGATATCTTGATGTTACTTCTGCTGAGCTACATGATTATTTTACAATTGACAAATATGGTCAGTAACAAATGAACGTTATAAGTCGAAAAATTGCACAAATGCGCACCACGTACAGTGACCGGTCCCGTAGACGTTATTTATTTATTTCATTGTAAAGAAAACTTAGAGACTAATAACAAACGTAAATATCAGTTAAGTTTAACATTTTGCTAATTACAATCTTCCACATGCTAATAACTACTATACGTCATTTGCGCTGACCAGTTAATAGGTATGTCGTGCAATATCAAAAACAAAATTGTAGGTTTTATTTATGGTTGTCACCAAAGTAGGTACTCGTTATATACGTCTTTAAACTGACATGGTTACTAATATTATAATTAACACTTGAAACGGGATATTTACCATGTTTATTATAAATGTGTATATATTTTTAATAAACATGATAAATATCCCGTTTCAAGTGTTAATTATAAAGTACTCGTTGTTCAAAGTCTTTCTGATTTTGTGTGCTCTGGTGCAAAATAAATCTATATCCAGGTATGATGGTTAACTATTAAAAGTTAGAACAATAGGCGTTGTGCCTGTATTTAGTCGATGCGGATGGTACATGGAGTAGCGGCCGTTTTCTTTGGTTATTTTATAAATAAATAAATATCTTGGGACAACTCACACACGGTCATCTGATCCCAAGCTAAGCAGAGCTTGTGTTATGGTAACCAGACAACTGATATACATACTTATATAATTTATAAATTCATACATATTATAGATAAATCAAACCCAGACACAAAACAAACAATCATGCTCATCACACAAAGTTTGTCCTGGGTGGAAATCGAACCCACGACCTCCGGCTTAGCAGTCAGGGCCACTAACCACTAGACCAACAGGCCCGTCAAAAATTTGATTTGTGCGAAGAACTATTTTACTAAGTAGTTTGAGACCATCAACCGAGCCGTTTGAGATGTTGACTAAAAAAACAGATATCACTTAGATTCTCGAATACGAGATTTGTAGATCACATATTCCACACTTGAGAAACGTACAAAGTGGCTACGCACTAGAAAACAGTAGAAAACTTTAAATTGTTTTAAGGTTTTTGTTTTAAACCCAATTCTGGGTTAAGCTCGCCGTTGTACATCCAAACTCATATATAATATATATATATATATATATATATATATACATATGAACTAAGTGACGTCTCACTACAAGTTGGTCTGGAAATGAACTTGGACAAAACCAAGATAATGACAAATATTGATAGTAATAACATCAACATTACCATTGACCAAACCACCATAGAGCAAGTAAATAAGTACGTCTTCTTAGGACAGGAGATCAGAATGGGTAAGGACAACCAAAATTACGAGATCCACCGACGAATAAGGCTCTTGTGGGCTGCCTACTCGAAGCTTGACTTTGCTTTCAAGATGAAAATCTCTCCTAAACAAAAAGCCAGAATATTCAATCAATGCATCCTGCCAGTGCTTACTTGGGTTTTCACTCGAAACACCATCAACAGACTGGAAGTAGCCCAGAGGGCGGTTGAGAGAAAACTGGTAGGAGTGTCATTGATGGACCGCAAAACGAATAAATGGTGTCGAGAGCAAAGTAAAGTCGCAGACGTAACCAAAATGGTCGAAAAAGGCTAAAAAGAGAGAAGAGAGAGAGAGATATATATATATATGCCGTACCATCCATGCCGTAAGATTGTGGAACTCACTCCCGCCTAGCATTAGAGACTTGAAAACCATTTCAATTTTTAAAATTAGATTAAAAGAGCATTACCTTTCCTCTCAATTGTGATTATTTATAATATTGTATTTACATATCTGTTTATATATTTTTGTGTTATGTATGTATACAGTTAAATATTATTATGCTTATATGTGTACTTATATTTAGGTTAAGACATTCTTATTTTAGTTACTATTCTCTTCCTGTTCTCACACACTATTGTCTACGTTTCTTTCTTCATATTTCCTCTCGCAGGCCTGCTGGTAGAAATTTCTTTAGAAATAAGCTGTGCCTTTGTACTCTATGTTTTTTTTTTATGATGTTTTCCTGTGTTTTCTCTTGTGTGTACATAAATCATTAAATAAATAAATAAATAAATGTGCGAATATAAATGCGAAAGTAACTCTGTCTGTCTGTCCTTTCTTCACGCCTAAACTACTGAACCGATTTGTGTGAAATTTGGTACAGACATAGTTTGGAACTTGAGAAAGGACATAGGATAGCTTTTATTACAAAAAATAAAAATAAAATTTATTTCGGACATGCAGCGCCATCTATTGGTCAAAAGTCGGCATCAATTCAGTACTATAATTAATGTCGAGCTGTTCCTATGCTCCGTAGATAAATGGCGTTGATCGCGCAATGGTGTCATTACACGTGTTCGATTCATGTTATTGTTTTAATTCATCGGAAAAATGTATGAAAAAAGTTGCGGGGGTACATCTTGAAAAGACTTTTTCTCCCATGGACAACTCTAAGTTGCGTGCTCAAGAGTGTCGAAACCACGAAACCTTTATATTTTTGCAAAGGATGGCAAAACTAAAAACGTGGTTTATGTACAGAAATGTCTTGGTGTAAGAAACTTTCATAATCTCTAAAGCCTAAAATAATAGAAAATTGTTCAAGGGAGAAATAGCTTCCTATCATGTACTACACCAAAGTCTCTGATATTGGTTTATTGTTTTACTAATGTAAGTACCATCTAGTTTATAACCCGGACCAATAATAGATTTCGGGCGAGTGAATACTACGTGATAACATTTGGATACATTTAGTTGTAATTTTGTTCGTTTTGCAAAATCGTGCGAATTTGTTCAGGTCTGACTAAAGTAGCTCAGTATCGAAAAATGTGCGTACTGACTTTAAGACCTGTCCTGATCTGTTCTGTCATCTGCATATAGTAGGATATGTGAGTTTCTAAAGCAGTCTTTTATGTCCAAAATAAATATTGTAAATGACAAGGGTCCTAAGATTAAGTTTTGGGCCACTCCTGATGGGGCAGATTTCCATCCAGACGCGTGTCCACGTAATACCACAGCCTGCGTTCGATTATCTATGTATGACGAAAACCACCGGAATAGATGGCCGTGAATTCCTGCGGAATAAAGCTTCTGGAGAAGCATCCGATGATCTATACGGTCGAAACACTTGCTGTAGTCCGTGTATATCGCATCAACCTGGCATCGTTCGGCCATCGCAGTGGTTATAATTTCATTGGATATTATCAGGTTGGAGGCAGTTGACCGTTTTCTAAAGAAAACAAGTTGTTCGTCACCAAATTAATGGCGTTGCATAGCTGCGTAAACTTCAAAATACATAATTTAGACAATTTCTGTATTTAAGAATAATCTCCCTTTTTAAAAATGTGTGTAATAAATGCCGATTTCCACACCTTCGGGACAACAACCTCACGCAGCAAACCGCTTGAACAGTACACAGACCGGTGCTACCAGGCTTCTTGCACAATTAATTATGAAAAGGGGGGTTATCAGATCAGGCCCACCAGATTTAGATGGGTCCAAACCTTTAAGTAACTTGAGTACTATCACCAGATTTACGCTAACCGTACTCAGGTTCACGGAGCTAGTAAATCGTCAGATTCTGTCAAGTTCTTGGAAGGTAGACTGAAGATATTAGATAGGAAAAGAGCTTGGAGATACCATCACCGGTTTCCGGGGACGAGCCCATGTAATGCAGTACGTTAGTATTACCACTTCTTTTGCCCTTAATACGACCAAAACATTTAGGGTTTTTGGCGATTAAGGATTCGATTATTTCCATATTAGCATCAAACAAACCGCCTCTAATTCCTCAGGCCCGATTGCGCAAAAGAGAGAAAGATTGGTAATTGGATAAGTTGCCGTAATTTTTGTATTTATTCTACATGATATTGTCTCCCCATATTCCGAAATTATACATTTTGCAACTTCTCACTCAGCAGGGGAAGTGGGCCAAAACCAGACGACGACGACGACCAGGTAACAGACGTTACTTCGAGATACCGCTGCCCCTTGAAATGTGCAAGGAAACATCGCGGCGGTTTTGGGCGTCGTCGTCTTGCTTGCGAGCTTCAATTAGACCAACTGAGAGAGACAGGCACTACTAAAAAGGTCGTGAAATGAAAGGCTAAAGGACATTGTTCGGGCTCCATACATCGTTGCCTAAGAATTAAATAATGCGTATCTTCGATTGAAACTTAATTCAAATCACGGACACTACTGAGAATTGCTAAAATCTAAAACCCTTTAAGAAAAAAGCGATCAGGTGGTTGTGGTGTTTGAGGGCAGAGTCGAAGAAACATCGTTCATCTTCTGCCGATATTTGGAAATTTCTTGGAACTCTGGGTATCGGTAAACCGCGACATTTAGACCCTCCAAACTCGTGTGACTTGGACGAGCTTAACCGTCATTTCTCTACGGCTACCACCATGGATAGCTCAACCAAGTTACAAACTTTGTCAATAATTTCTGGTCTAACGCGTCCACAGATTAGTCACTTTTGCTTCGCTCCAGTTGAACCGGGAGAGATAAATAAGATCATTCTTGCTATCAAATCGAAAGCAGTGGGTTGTGATAATATCACCCGTAGTATGATCACAACTATTTTGGATGAACTCCTGCCTGCGATTACCCACATTGTAAATTTTTCCTTGTTCACTGGTGTGTTTCCTTCCCTGTGGCGCAAAGCTTATGTTCGTCCTCTACCCAAAGTTCCTAATCCCTCTCTTCCTATCCATTTCCGTCCAATATCGATCCTTCCCTTTCTATCCAAAGTGCTTGAGGCCTGTGTACACAAGCAGTTTTCAAATTTTGTCCATCGGAACTCGCTTATAAGCCCTCTTCAATCTGGGTTCAGGCCAGGGCATAGCACTACTTCTGCCCTCCTCAAAGTGACTGGCGATATTAGGCCAGGACTGGAAGACACCAAGGTAACTGTACTAGTGCTGGTCGATTTCTCGAATGCCTTCAATACTGTTAGTCACGACATCCTTCTAGCCATTTTATCCCATATTATGGTCTCTCCCGGAGCACTGGAATGGTTCTCCTCTTACCTTCAGGAACGCCAGCAGTCTGTTCATGTTGGAGATTCCTCATCATGTTGGTGTGACTTGGAAACTGGTGTTCCTCAAGGCGGTATTCTTTCTCCTCTTCTTTTTTCTACTTTTATAAATTTACTAACTTCTGAGCTTCAGTGTGCGTATCATCTGTATGCCGATGACTTGCAGTTGTACTGTCAGGGGAGGGTTGATGAATTACCAGGTTTGATCGATGTCATAAACAGGAACCTGATGGCTATACAAACCTGGTCCGATAAATTTGGTGTGGCAGTAAACCCCAATAAATGTCAGGCGATTATTATCGGTAGTTCTCGCAGCCTTAGTAAGTTGGATGGCACGATCTTGCCGCCGGTTCTTTTCGACGGTACGGTCGTCCCTTACAGCTCTGATGTAAAAGATCTTGGCTTATATATTGACAGTACTATGAAATGGTACACTCAAATTGCACGTGTCAGTCAAAAGGTTACTGGTACGTTGCGGGCTCTGTATCGCTTGAGAAACTTTTTGCCGTCGAATACGAAAACAATGCTTGTGCAGTCCTTAATTTTTCCTATCATCGACTATGGTGATGTGTGCTACTTTGACCTGAATGCAGAACTCCTCGATAAACTTGACCGTCTTCTAAATAACTGCATTCGATTTGTTTTCAATTTGCGTAAATATGATCATGTCTCTGAACACCGGGCTCTTCTTAAGTGGTTGCCCATACGTCAGCGTAGGGAGCTAAGAGCACTAACTACCTTGTTTTCTTATCTTGTTTCTCCTACATCCCCTAGTTACCTTGCTCCCCACTTTCAGTATATTTGTGCCAACCACAATAGGAGTCTGCGGTCATCGGAGAACCGTATTCTGCATTGTCCCTCTCACCGCACTGATTTCATTCACCGTTCATTCTTTGTCCAGTCTATTTCGTTGTGGAATGCACTTCCCCAGGAAATCAGGATGGCAACCAACCGTTTAACTTTTAAGCATAAAGTTCGTGAGTTTCTTCGCAGAAAGTCGGCAGTATCGTTACAGCGTTAATGTTTTCCCCATTGTTTGTATTTTTATTTAGTGTATCTATTATTTGATATATATTTATAGTATTTTGTTTTATATGTATAGTATTTTATATATCTATATAGGATATTTTTTTTCTTTTTTAATTTTTTGTTTACACCTACCACTGTTTGTCTCTGCATCACCCAAAGGTTGACTGGTAGAAAATGCCTATGGCATTAAGTCCGCCTCTGTACGTTGTACTTGAAGTGTTAAATAAATAAGAAACGTTTTAAAAGACGTTCTAGCTAGGGCCCGCCTTTTATAGGTATGAACCGTTTTTCATCGCAAATTTGATTACGATTGAAAATTTTGAAGCCGTGTCTCTCTTATTTAAACTATGAAAACACTTACAAAATAAACATTTCTGCATAGTCATTCTTTACTCTTTACAATAGGTACATTTAATAATATCATACCAAACCTAAACAATAAAAAAATCCTATAACAAAAACCAACAAAAATAATAATTTACTAAAGACTACTAAAACACAGAACAATTTATCGCTATTACTAGAAAACGCGTAGTTTCAGGTAATTGAAACAAACTGAAATATAAGTTTTATACCCATACCTGCAATTTGAAATCAAGTTTGTGAAAATATCTCAACAAATAAAAAAGTGCATTTTTAAATTACGTAATTATCTAAGTGATTTTTTTTGCCCTTAATCTTGCCATACTTGTGAACAGGTTAAACAGTCTTCTGGTTTGTAATGTAAACAGATTATACAGTCTCATCATGTGACGAGAACACATCGTGTCATCGTACGATCGATAGTAAGTTAGGACGACACCTTAGCCTGTACGAGTCTATTAGACCCCTCTACTCTTCCCAAGCGGTCCCCAGGGTGGCGGACACCAATTAAGGGCTTTTTTTTCGCGAGAAAATGGATAGGTTGGGATCCTAACCTAACCTAACCTACCCCTTTTCGATAATGAGAGGATCAAGTAGTCGATCACCGAGTCGATGCCGCAGCTTGCCGCAACGCGCCGCCGTTCACACATAATCTGCGACAGAGCCCGCTTCATACAAAATGTTCTAGGCGTCTTTTGTTTTTCTGTCGCGCGGCGCGCCTTGCGGCAAACTATCGCTATCGAGCGACAAACTACACTCCGCGCGACGGGCTGCGACACGCCGCGACACGCCGCGACAACTCTGCGGCAGAAAAACAAAAGACGCCTAGAACATTTTGTATGAAACGGACTCTGTCGCGGCGCTCTGTGTGAACGGCCGCGCGTTGCCGCACGCTGCGGCATCCACTCGATGATCGAATACATGGTCTTAGCCTATCGAAAAGGGGTAGGTTAGGTTAGGTTAGGATCGTGGTCTATTCTTTTTCTGGTAATGGAAATCTGCATTAGATGTCCTCCACCCTGGGGAGAGCTTGCGTGCTTGAGTGTTTCCTCGTGCACTTACGTCGGGGGTCAGTAGTTTATTAGCGTAGTTTGCGTAAACATCTTCGGTGGTTAACACCATCTTGAACGGATTACTATGCAGGACGCTCCAGAAATCTGGTTACCTTTTGGTATAATTAACCCATTTATATAGGTTCGTACACCGAATAGCCCTACGAATCAATATGTTAGGACCTTTTGTTATTAGCGCAACTAACAACTCGCAACGCCGGCAGGCAGTGGCCCTGGCAGACCCCTCTGCTTTGCTGATATCTCTTTGAGGCGCGCGTGGAACACGAATGGAGCGTCTCCCGCGGCAGCTAGGTTGGTTTGATTATCTTTTCCTCAAGCATAACTGCTTCGCTGTCTATTCCCTCTCAGAGGCGGACGTGAAAGATCGCCGCCATCGACTGCCTCTACGAGGACACAGCTTTGCTCAGCCCTAGTGGGGCAACCGAAATCGATTTGCAGAAAATAAATTTATTAGTCTACTTCTTCCACTTTGACAGCCAGATGTTTTTGTTTATTCCGCCACTTCTTTTTACCAGCTATAACACTAGAAAATGCTGAAATGCAGTCGTTTTGGAGGTGTTTCTCTTGTTAACTTTGACGTTCAAAAGCGCTGATTATCAGCCTGATTTGATAAATGACTTTTGATTTTGATAATCCAGAACATAACTTTGTACTACTATCTTGAAACGTGCGTTTAGAAAAAAAAATACAGCACAACAGAAAACGGACGAGGGACGCTTTTTAGGGTTCCATAGCAAATTGGCAAAACCGGAACCCTTTCAACTAAAAAAGTATTCACTTATTAAACTATTAAAATCAACTAAATGGTTAGTGGAAACAATTTGTACGAAGGTGAATAAAATTAGATTAGATAAGATGTGGTTCATTTGCTTTTGTTTTTACGACTAGTTAATTTAATAAGTAGATATTTTTTAAAGTATGATAGGATTGACATCGTCGCATAACGTGTACAAATATCATTTCTTTCATTAATCTTTTAGACGCCAAGGTTTGTTAAAAAAAACAAATAACCTTTATTTTGAAGTCGATTTGCAATACCATGTTTTAGAAGTCGATTGAATTTTTTTTTTGCAAAAAAAAAATATTTCTATGAGTTCGTAACAAATCCATCCGTCTACAGAACCCTTCACTGTATTTGGAACGCACCTGACTGATATTTGATTTATTACCAAGGAACTTATAAGATAACTGGAATTCCAGTTGTTATGTGAATTTTATCTAAAAAAATGAACTTTATGTCAAAGGCACAAAGTTTATATTATTTTAATTAATTCAAAGGGAGAATACTTATACCAAGTGATAAAGAGTCAAGGGTGGAAAGCGTCATTGTCAGTAAAAATATGTTTAAAAAATAGTAGTTGTTAATCACTTAGATAGTTGAACTGGCACATAAATAAAAACGGGTTTAATATAATAATAAAATAATAATTTCTCAAAAAATTGTATTCCTTAGCTGCAACTTTTAAAAATGTTAATGAATGACATATCATCATGGCATTCTTGTTACTCATATCTTAGAAACTGTATGATCATAACATATGAACATCTTTTTTTAAACATATTTTCTTATTTTTTGTATTAAAGTGAAAGATTCCACTTTCAAAATTTAAAAAATGCATTACTTTAAGAGGTGTAATAGTGAGAATTATGCTGGATGCGGAATCTTATTTCAATGTTTATTTATTACTAGCAATTGTAAAACGAGGACATCAAGAAAGCTATCTCGTTCGGAACACTATTTGAGTCACATGTCATCATTGCAGTTTGTTTAAAACCTCCGTGCTAATTACCTGTCTACCATTTGTCAGTTCATGACCAAACTTGTCAAATGTAAAGTAGGTAATGACATAAATAATTTGCAGTAAATAACTTGTTTTACTTTGTTTAATCGATTAATAAGTACTAATTATTCCATTTCCATACTCATTTTTAGATCTTATCGATCTATTAAAATATATGTAAACGTTGCTTACAAAAATTTGAACTATGAGACCGGTGTAAGTATACCTATTCGTCACTTTTTCTGGTTACCGCATACCAAATTTCAGTCGATAGGATTAACAAAAATCCGTCGAAAACGAAATTAAAAACACTTATCATTAGTAATCACTTATTATGAGCATTTAAATTAAGATGCCATATTTTTATGAAACCTGACTACAGATAGGTAGGGAGATTCACCGTGCCGACAGGCCGTGTCGACGGCGCGTTCGGAACCAAGCGCGCCCCAAAGAGATGTCAGCAAAGCAGAGGGGCCTGCCAAGGCCGCCGCCTGCCGGGTTTACGAGTTAATCGAAAAAATACCGCGCCTCGGAACACAAAGGTCAAAAAGGTAGACGAACATGGATGGGTTTTATTCAGTAAAAATCAGACAGTCCCCATCACTCCGCCCAGAGCGGGAGAGGTTATTTAATGATTTCCATGACCATCCACAAAAAAAATAGGTGTGTGGCTGTGTAATGGACACGGCCGTGGGTTTTACGTGAATACGTAAATATGTATTACAGAATAATATACGTGTGACACATCACACGTTAAGTATATTTATGTCACAACATTTGTCTTTCATCGGGTTCAGGAAGTAAATCATATAAACAAAAAAATACCCTTTTGAATCAACTTTTTTGATGATATAGGTCTGTGATACGAAAAGTACGAAACAAATGGCATACAGGATTTATCGAGATTTCTGGTAAACGTCAAATCAATACAGGTTTTACCAAGCGTTGTTGGAAAAGTTCCGATATAGGACAAATTAAACTCGTTGAACATGAAGAAGAGAAGAGAAGAAGAGACATTAACACTAAAGAGGCTCGACCGCCCCAGCTGTAGATGTACTGGCACCGTCGTTGATCCGCTCCGACGCAATAATTCATATTCTTACGTTTCCGGCACCGTTTTACTCTATCATATGGTATTTTATGGTTATGACTGGATTGCTCTTTCTCAGGCGTATTTAATTTCTAAATTTGACTTTGGCTTTTTGACGAATACAGGTCGACATAACAAAATATATAATTCACTGTACATAAGTATTTCGCATTTATCATTCTTTACACTACCTATACGACACATTAAATAATATTATACCTGAACTAAACAATAAAAAGATCCTAGAACAAAAATTAATAAAAATAGCAGTAGTTTAGTAAATTATACCAAAAATGTACTTAAACAAACAACAATTTATCGCTATTACTAGAAAACAATTCATCTTAGGAAATTGAAACAAACTGAAATACACGTTTTAAACCTACACCTGCAATTTGAAATCAAGTTTGTGAAAATATCTCAACAAATAAAAAAGTACATTTTCAAATTACGAGATTATCGAAGTAAAATTTTGATGTCCTAAATTTTGCTATACTTGTATATAGGTTAAATAGTCCTCTACAGAGAGAGACGAGAACGCATCGTGTCATCGTAGGATCGATAGTCCGTTAGGACGACACCTTAGTCAGTACGAGTTTATTAGACCCCTCCGCTCTCCCCAGGCGGTCCCCAGGGTGGCGGACACCTATTAAGGGTTTTTATAGCGAGAAAATGGATATGTTAGGATCCTAACCTACCCCTTTTCGATATAGAGAGGATCGAGTAGTCGATCACCGAGTCGATGCCGCAGCGTGCCGCAGCTTGCCGCACCGCGCCGCCGTTCACACAGGCGTTGCGACAGAGCCCGCTTCATACAAAATGTTCTAGGCGTCTTTTGTTTTTCTGCCGCAGAGTTGTCGCGGCGTGTCGCAGCCCAAACTTGCGTATCGCGTGTCGCGCCGCGGCAGTGTGAACGGTGGCATGCGTTTTCATAGTAAATGTTCTACGGAGATTTGAAATCAAAAGGGATAGGTTAGAATTTTTCGATAGCTTAAGATCGAGTAAATAACGCCTGCCGCGCCGCGCCAGTGTGTGAGGCTCTGCGGCACAGCTTTGTCGCCGCTTGCCGCGCCGCGCGTGTGTGCAGAAGCCTTAACTCGGTGCAAGCGGACACGTAGTTCAATCGACTCGAGTAGCATGCGAACCCGTTGATTAGCTGTCAATACGATAATGAGCCCCTGATCAGTGGCTGTGTGCATCTAAATGATTGGATACACGCTTTACCGAGTTTTGGGATATCTTTTGAGTTGTTGGCTTTGGTTTTCATTGTATGGTTTTGCTTTTTACTCGTGTAGTCCTTACTTAATATTATAAAAGCGAAAGTGTGTTTGTTTGTTACGTCTTCACGCCTTAATGGATACACCGTTAATGATGAATTTTGGTACAGAGATAGTTGACCCTGTAGACGGATATAGGCTATTTTTTTTAAAGTGGGAAATGAGGGAGAAAGAGGGAAGTAAAGGGAAAACTTAGCTTTGCTGTTACAATCAATAAAGTGCAAGGGCAATAACTACAGGTACAGGTACCTGCAAATCAGGAAAGGGAAACTGGGTTACCCTGGATTTAACGCGAGCGAAGCCGCGGGCAAAAGCTAGTTCAAGAATAAAAGGTAAAGTCCCTGGTCTGTTGGACTGGTCAGGTAGTGTTATTGGGTTTTTTCCATAAAGGATTTCTCAGTAGCAGGCACAGTGTCTGGATTTGTGCGCGGTTGATGGCAATAGGGCCGTTCCCTAATACATTGGATTTTAACATAACTGGCGAAATGTTAGTGGATTTGGTGATAATTATGTTCTCTGTTTTTATTTTGGCTTTGTGTGTAACTATTATTGATATGGATGAATGAATGATGAATGTTTTGGCATCTTATATGAATGGTTATGTTGACATTCCTATTTTTGTAATTTAATTTTAGAAATTTAATTTCTCAAATTTAATACTCAACGCTATCCTGAACGTGCTCAGCCATAAACTGGATAGCCCTTTCCTGGGGTGACTGGGTTCTAACGCAAGTGCCCGGGGCCTCAGAGGGCGTTAAATACTTAAATTAATTTTAAATGAATCCAACATAGCTTTTAAGTCATACATCTAACAACAATATGCGTTAAATCAGTTATTTCAATTCATGATTCCAATGTTCTATCAGCGTTTTTGGTAGACAATCGGATAGAGAATTGACAGTACGCTGGATCAAACCCAGGGCTTTGTTTTTCTTTTTGCGACTTCTTTTTTATCGAAAAAACTTTTTAAATATTATATTCAGATATTTTTATCATTTAATTATTTATTGCATAAGTTGTTATGCAATAAATAATATCTTCTATCTATTATCTATCTTTAATTTTTATTTTCAACACTTGTATATTGTTTTGAAATAAATGCGTTATGACTTATATGTATAAGAAACACTTTTGCCTAACGTTATTATAGATGTTTATTCAACAAAAACAAAACTAATTCTACAAAATAGAAAGTCTTCCTAGAAAGTTTGATTGATCGTCAAAACCAAGGTTTTCCTTTGATTCAGAATATCCATTACACGTGTAACAGTGACGTACATTATTGATATCCCTGTATTGTAGAGTTTACTTATATTTCCATTAAAATGGGTACACGTATTACTTAACGAATTCCTTTGTTCGTTGATTAGAATTTTTATCAAGTATTTCACAGCGTTCTTAGTTTTATAAATTCTGATGAATGAGTAGACATTGTGGTCCTTGTAGATTCCTAGACGCTTATTATCGTTTGTTAACTTCTTATCTTATTTTAACGTTTTGTAAAGTAAGCCATGACTTATTGTCGGGCCTACGCTGTCCTCTCACATTTAAGTATTAACGTTGTTACAACAGCAATGTACAACCAAATGATTTTAAAAAAAGTGTGTGTGTCAGCTCCGACGCACGACTGGAGTTTACTCGTTAAGTACGAGTATCTAACCATACGCAAAAAGAGTTTATTCAACTGAAAAAAGATTAATATCATATGAAAGGGTAAATTCACAAATTAATGAAAAAAAAATAGCAAAATAACATATAGTATATAGATAGGTATAGTTGCCTATACAGCATACCATATGTACGTCTTAATACACTCACAGCCAAATTAGAAAGTTGCGCACTAAAGGTGCGCACCAAAAACGTGACACATTTTCGTTACTTTAGTAGGTTTTACCCCTCAGATTTTTCTCATACCGGGCGCATTATATATGAAAATCGATTCTTAAGGAGTAAACTCCAAAAATAACCAAAGAGTTTCTTGCCGGTTCATTTTCATAGAAAACGTACTAACCCAAACCGTGTTACTTTTTATCAAAATTTTATAAGTGCCCATGTAGGCCTTTGTGAAATAAAATAATTCGATTTGATTTGATTTATTTTTGTACAAAATCCAATGGGTAATTGGATCCTAATCGTCCTTGTATTATGAAGGTTAATTCGTTTTAGTTAAATGTCAGACACAGTTAGTGTGAGGCTGTCAATGAATAATTTATTGTGCATATTTAATTTGATTCTTTATCAACTGATTGTGGCGAAGCTCAAAAGGAGGGTAATGTGTTTGATCTGTGTGTATGTCTGTTTCTTTGTTCCTTCGTTGATAAATCCTTCTAAAATGGATGAAGCGATTGGAATAAATTATATGTTGTTGGATTTGGTTTGGTAGCAAGTGTCGCTGGTTATATTGAAATGTGAAAAAAGACAAAAAATAGCGTAGAAAATATATACGTAAAAAAAAAGTTGGGAAAAGGTTAAGCAGATGATGAACTTGTCATGCAAACAAACAACATTATTAATTTAAACGATAGACAATATTGTTGCCATCTAAATAAACTTATATATTTATCTCAGTAAGACCAAAACTTTGAGAGATATGATTATTTTTTGTACACGCATAGAGAATATCTCAAAATGTATCTTGAATAATAAAAAAGTATCTATAAAAATAAAAAGTATCTAGAATATCGCTAGTCCATGACCGGACACATTGTATAGGTGTGCGATATAATGATCTTCAACAATTCATCATAGATTGCATTACAAACCCCAGCTAATTGGTCTTCAAACAAGTTCATTCACTCGTCTCAAGTGGCTTGTTTATCTTGTTGAATGGCTATCAAATTCACCGAGTGACGTGATTGGTTAAATTCGATACTGCAGAACAATGTGCTTTCAAGTGATTCGATAAAGGTACAATTTTCAATGAAAACAAGTAGAGCAAACAAACAGCAAAGCTAAATAAATATGGTAAACTATAGCGAAGCGATTGCTTCTGAATTAAGGTTAAGAAGATAGAAATGAAAAATGTAATTCTGTGTATTAGGGTTCTGTTCCTCAAAAGGAAAAACCGGAACCCTTATCACTTTGTTTTCCGCCTGTCTGTCTATTTGTCTGTCAAGACCCTTTTTTGCAGATGGAAAATCCTCAAATAACTTCCCCCGCCCTGTGTGGAGCGGGGGGACTTGTACTGACTAAAACCCACCCATGTTCCTAAGCTGTACAAAGGAAAATGGGAGATTCGTATTGGCCTTAATCATTCCACTACTGGACAAATACCTCTCCCAATTTTATTAAAGCTATAATTTTCAGCCGCTCTGTTTTAATTAATAGATTCTCAAATAAAATTACCGCAGTTTTGGTTCAACCTCACGACCAACATGCCTCATTAATTTAGTTACTCGTAGATCAAATTTCCACCTTGTGAATTGAAGGGCAAATCTCTAGGGATAATTTGGAGCTGGTTTTTAATCACGAAAAACTGAATCCGATTTAATTTATGTTATGACCTCACTTTGAACTTGAAACGAAAAGAAGAGCCACACATTGGATTGAAAATGAGCATAGTTACTTTTCAATAAGGTTCTGAATGTTGAAGAACGGAGAGCGAGAGGAAGGCCAAAGAAAAGATAGATGGATTGTGTAAGGAATGATATGAAGAAGAAAGAAGTAAATGATGTCGTAACGTCTGATAGGGGAGAATGAAAGAAGAAAATGTGTTGCGCCGACCCCAAACAGAATGGGGCGAAGGCAGAAAAATGATAATATGATGACGTACAGCGTACAGCGCGCTTCTATAGAGTCGTGATGTTTTAAGCTTGTACCGAAAAGGACATTTAGTGTCTGATTGCAGCGCAGTTATAGAATGGTACCCGATACATTGTTTTTTTATATTATTTTCCATTAATTAAGTAAGAAAAGTTCTTTTGTATGATATCAGCTTACTAGCCATTAATTTTAATTTCTAAAAGGGTTTATAGTATCCAAGTGGCAGTAGAACACTGTCTCCTAAGTCACAGGTTTTCCTAGTTTAGGAGGCAGGGTTTCATGTCTTGTACACCTTCAATCATTGTTAACCACAGCTAGACATTAAGCATGTTGTAAGGACTTGTTTTCAATAAACTATTATTATTATTGTGTCCAGAGTTATATATAAGGTTAAATTGTAATCCAAATATGAGTTTTTCTTACTATACAAAGTATTTTATTTTTTTGTATACAGGATAAAAGGGTAGATTAGCAAAAATAACTATTTTCTACACTTTAACTATAATTTTTAAAAAAGGAATGTTTTTTTTTTGTATGCTTGTAACGAATAATTTCAAAAACACTTAGACCTATTTAAAAAATTCTTTCACCATTAGATTGCTACATAATTACTGAGTAACATAGGTTTTATAATATCACGTTACAAAACTTAGGAGCTGAGCAGCGGGTGAAACTGCTAGGCACAGCTAGTATAAAATGTTTATCTTGAATTGAAACATTTCTGTTATATATATTAAACAATTTTTCTCAAATAAAAAAATTGACAGTCTTTCTAAAGTGTAATAGAGTCAAGGAAAATTTGGTAATCAAATATTAACAACTTATTGAATATTCTGTGCCCTTTAAAAACGTTTAAATAAAGTATCTATTTATCTCTCATCAAGCTTATTAATTACGGTCAATAATAAATCACAAAAAAAACCTCGACATAATATCATTATTCACTTTTAAATACTTCCCTGAATTTGATAAATGAGGTGTTGGCCGATGATTATCAGACACGAAACTGGAATTTTTACAGGTTACCGTGTATTTAACTACGCCAACATGCCAATAATTTCACATAATTATTTCCAAGTATAATATCATCACGCTATCATGCAATAGAATGGCACAGAAGGGCAGGTTCTGACAAAAAGCACGCATTCATAGATTGTCGCGATAGTCTAGTAGTCGCAACCCTTTCTTCTAAGAATAAGTTATTTTAATGATGGATGGGAAATCATTAAATAAATTCTCCCATCCATGTTTCTTTTTTGCTCTTTGTGTTCCGGGATCGCGGTATCTCTTTCGAACAACCTGCAGGCCTGCCAGGCTTTGCTTTGCTGACATCTCTTTTTTGAGGTGGGCGCGAAACACGGACGCGCTTCCGACACGGCCTATCATCACGTCAACGGACGATCAGTGAGATACTTATCGCTCACCGTCCACAGACCCGCGTCTACGGTGGAGTCTTCTTTGAAGAATAAGTTCTAGGGGGGGGGTCAAATTACATCTAGAGCAAAAAATTATAGCGCTTTTCTATGACGGATTTCCCAGTTTTCATTTACAAACTTTGCCCCACACTAGGAATTGCTCCTGTATCGTGGGTGCGTTAACAAATATTTCATCTCACATACACAAACAGCCAGACCCGGCACAACTGTTTGTTAGGCCATACAAATATCTGTTCCGTGCGGGGGACGAACCCGTAATACGCAGTGCAGCAGTCGATAGCTCAGCCTCTGTGCAACCGTGTGGTCTGTATAATATCGTGTATCGTGTGTCTGAGTTTGTGTCTGGTTAACGACTAAATTTTTACATGGATTGACTGCCTATCTGACCTCCACAACCCATTTAGTACTGGGTACCCTATACCAAGACCTGTTGTCAGAACCCCTGACTACCCATAACGACTATCAAAGATTTACAATACGTTAATGTGTGGTTCCTGTGTGTATGGACAGTGCGGACTTTCTGCTCTATTCTTGAGTGCTATTTTGTTTACGAGGCACATGAGTGCGTAGCTAATTGGGCTTTGTTTACGCTTTGTTTCTGGGAAGCGCTGATGTGACTACTATTTTTTAGAGATTTATAGTTATTTTTTTCTTTTATACTTTTGGTGACCTGTACAGTAATACAGGTGTTTCACTACCTACCACAGGCACCAGTGATGCACAATTATGTATTAACTTGTTTGTGCCAATAAATAATTTAATTAATTAATTTAATTAAATTAAATAAATAATTTAATTAATTAATTAATTTAATTAAATTAAATAAATAATTTAATTAATTAATTAAATTAAATAAATAATTTAATTAATTAATTAAATTAATTATTTACTGAAGTTAGTATGCTACTTACAATGATTATCATATTATATGTATAGCTATTAGAAGTGCCCAGCGGTTTAGTAGTTTAAAACTAATGGTGGGAAATCAGTTGGATGGTTCCAAAATCTATAAAGGACTTTTTTTTGTTTTATTGAAAGACTAGCTTTTGCCCGCGGCTTCGCTCCCATTTAATTCAGGGTAACACAGTTACTTTTTTTTAAAATAAGTTAGTCTATGTCTCCAGGGTGCCAAATATCTCTGTACCAAAATTCATCAAAATCGGTTTAGCCATTTCGGCGTGAAGACGTAACAAACAAACAAACTCACTTTCGCTTTTATAATATTAGTAAGGATAAGATGATAGGATTACTTACAAACTCAGTTATTCATATGCAAATTCAGTCTTATTCAGACATCAAGCTATTTATAATACAATGCCTCACTTGAATAATATATTTATTTTTCTAAGAATAAGTCTGTGATTGTCTAGACTTATTGGCATTTCAGTCTATGTAGTCAATTGAAATTGGATTAGTGTACTTTGGTTAGTAAAATACTTTGTTTTGTTAACCTTTGTGACTGTTCGATGTGGTCGCTTTGTAAAAAAAATACCGTGTGGCACTCGGGGACTGCCGCGGTAAAGCTATTGCATAGCATTTTTTATCAACTTATGCAATAAATAAAAACAATCTAAATAAAATATTTAAAAAGTACTTCCAATGAAAAGAAGTCGCAAAAAGAAACATTTTTTTATCAACTTAGACAATAAATAAAAAAATAAAAAACTAAATATAATATTTAAAAAGTACTTTCAATGAAAAGAACTCGCAAAAAGAAAAACAAGACCTTGGGTTTGATCCAGCGTAATGTCGATTGACTATCCGATTCTCTACCAAACACGCTATATCGGGATTGAAATAACTGACCGTATTGTGTAAACGACGTTAGACAAGCCACACGTCGTATCTCAAAAGGAAAAACCGGAACCCTTATCACTTTGTTCTCCATCTGTCTTTTTTTTTTTTTTAAAAAAAAACGTTGTCCCACACTAGGAATTTCTCCTGTATCGTGGGTGCGTTTACAAACATTTAAACTCACATACACAAACAGCCAGACCCGGAACAACTATCTGTAGGCCATACAAATATTTGTGCAGCAGTCGATCACTCAACCAATGCGCCAACCGTGCCGTTAAAACCATTGTTTCGTGTCTGTCTGTCAAAACCATTTATCTCGGGAACGCGTGGAGGCATCGAACTGAAATTAAAACCATATAGTACTAGGGTTCTGTGCAAACTTGTGACATGGACGACCATATGTTTTGATTGCGTAGACTTAGAGGGTTGATCTTTTCCCAGCACAAAAAGACAAACACCACAGATTTGAGAATGTGGTTTTAACTTTAACTCGATACCTTCACGGGCTACCGAGATAAATGGTTTTGACAGACAGACAGAAGGACAAATAGTGATCCAATAAGGTTTCCGAGTTTTGCCTTTGAGGTACGGAACCCTAAAAATCACAAATAATAGAATAAGTGTAAGAATAAACGTTTAAAAAAAAACGTTTCTGGGTTTAAGACCAGAATAAACGGCTTCAATAGTATTATTAGATACCGTTTCAAATGCTATTAACTCTATGCCCAACTCAGGATTCGAACCCAGGTACTCAATATCAGCAGTAATACTATTATGCACATACTATTTCAAATTATTATTTAATTATTATTTTATATCATTTCTTACCAAGTAGGTTATACCTATGTAAACTTTTTTGATCTATAGGACATACTTGGTGGTTGTAAAAAAAAACGATTATAATTTGTTTTTTTTTTCACAGATTCAAAACCGAATGCATTTCCCAAACCATATTCGACCAAGTTCCCAGTAGCAAGATTTAACACTCATTCACTACTAGCAAATTGATTGACAGTAAATTAACAATTGGAAGCCTTATAAAGTGAGCTGAGAATGGTCTTGGTTGTAGATCACAGCCCATAGGCTTTACATGGGGTTTAATGGGAGATTTCAAGGGGTATTTACGAGGGTTCCCTGGTTAAATGGCTCTTGTGATGAGCGAGGTATGTGGGTCCCAGCTGCGCTTACCCCGGTTATGGCTCGGATGGGAAATTGTTTCCCGAGTATAGGTACGTCTCATCCTTACTAATATTATAAAAGCGAAAGTGAGTTTGTTTGTTTGTTTGTTTGTTTGTTTGTTTGTTTGTTACCTCTTCACGCTTTAATGGCTAAACCGATTTGGATGAATTTTGGTACAGAGATAGTTGGGAACCAGGAGACGGACATAGGCTATTTTTTTTTAAAAAAGAGTGGGATATGAGGGAGAAAGAGGGAAGAAACGGGAAAACTTAGCGTTGCTCTTACAAATCAATAAGGCGCTACCGAATTTAACGCGAGCGAAGCCGCGGGCAAAAGCTAGTGGCTCTATAAATTTCCCTTTTGAAACATTGCAGCTTTCATGTTCAAGATTTTTTGTATAACTGTTTGTTAGAGCCGAATAAATCGATTCCTACGTTTGATTTGATTCGAAAGTATCTAGCACGGGTAGTAATCATTTTGAATCTTTATAATTAAAATACGTTTTGTAAAGTAAGCAATGACTTATTGTCGCTGTCGCTGCTACAACAACATTGTTAAACCACATGATAAAAGAGTAACCATGGAGTTTCTTGCCGGTTCTTCTCCATAGGAATCGACCAACCCGAACCGTGCACCTTTTCTCGACGTTTAATAAGTGCCCATGTAGGCCTATGTGAAATAAAAATATTTTGATTTTGAAAACACAAAAGTAAGGCACATATGTAGGGCAACTATGCGTAAATGATTTGAAACTATTAACGTAGCGCTCCGGTACTAAGGAGCTGAACTATTGTAAACACAGTATTTTTAAAACCATTTTAAAGGAAATAGGTTTTTTCACAAATTTGTAATCGTTATTGCACAAAAAAATTAACTATGCCCCACACTAGGAATTTAAACGATTAAACTCCCATACACAAACAGACAGACCCGAAACAAAAACCTGTAGGTCATATAAATATTTGTTCAGTGCAGGGAGTGAACGCGCGACACGCCCATAATATACGGAACCAGGTGATTTCACAAAAAACCTGAGTTGTGAGTTTATCTCACAATATAAGTATGCTGACGTGGTTGTGGGCCGGCCATATTAGCCGTAGAATCAATGACCGTTAGGGGTAGATAACAAATCGGCATTCGGTAAGCGTATTGTTGGGATGCCCTTGTTTTTGCGGATGGGAAATCATCAGATTACTTCGAAGTGTGTCAGACTTGTACTGACTAAAACCCACCCATGTACCTTCTATTGCCCTTTATGTTCCGGGGCCGCGGTAGCTCTTTTCAACAATCCACAACCCCGGAACAACCGGCAACCCCGGGCTGGGACGCCCTTTGGTTAGATGAAGCGAATGTCTAGAAGAAACCGATTCACTCGAACTTTCAAGGTCCAGATGATAAAGGTCGGGATACAGAGAAGCTGGCAGTCGATTGTATGGACTGGACTCCCATCAATGAAGTCCAAAATTAATATTCGTTGCCATAACGACTGGTAATTATAGCGATTGACATAACACAATAAGTTCACAGGTGGATAGTTAATTGCAGTACGATTGGTGAATGGGTTAATAATGCTAACTATTCGCCTGTGATGAATCCCTTAATTATAATATTTAATTGAATCAGTGATGCAGTGATTGATGATTTAAATACACAAATTTATTGTGAAACTGTTGAATCGGTTTCTATTCTAATGCTGGTTAGCATTGTAGCTGAATGTGTTAAAAATACTAAAGGTAAAACGAATCTCATTGTCAAAGTTAGTAATTAAATCATTTTTTAAATTATTTTCCTATACTATCCCACAGCTGGCAAATGTCTTTTTTCCTTGCACGCCCTTAATTATTAACGCCATTAGGTCACGGGAGGCGACCACTAAACGTATGGAAATTTCCTTTGAAAAAGCTCACATTTGGACCAAGGCCCGAGGGTTTCAATTCCAAACGTGTCCAAAATATGGTTACCCGCAAGTCACTGCGGCAACACCAGTACAATAGGCTGCGGTAGAAAGATAGGATGTATCGAAACATTTTGCATCCATCTTAGTGGACATCGAAGACATTGTGGGCCTTGCAATTTCTTCTCATATTTATACTGCTGCCGTTCAGACTAAGTAATTTAGATTCATGTGCCGCACTTGACGGCCTGTGGTGTCACAACTCGGTGTAAAATTAATATTTGTTTTTTAGGGTTCCGCACCTCAAAAGGAAAAAAACGGAAACCTTCAAATCAAATCAAATTAAATCATTTATTTTGCAAAACATAGGTGTTAACAGGTAGTATAATAGAGATAGATTCACTATGTTTTGCCAATAGATGGCGCACAAAGTTAAAGTTTAAAATAAAACAAGCACCAACCTTTGGATTACATTGTTGTCCATCTGTCTGTCAAGACCTTTTATCTCGAGAACGCGTGAAGGGACCGAGTTAAAATTAAAGTAAAATACTTAAGTCTCTAGTCTCTTTGTGTTATGAAAAAATCAACCCTCATAATTTAAGTTGTCAAAAGAAATGGCCTATACGGCCATTTCTTTTGACAACTTAAATTAAGAGGTCATTAGTTTTTACGGAACCCTGGGTGCGTGAGTCAAACTCGGACTTGTCCAGATTTTTTTCTTATTTATTATTATTTCTTAATTTTATACTATTTAATATTTTGTTATAATCAGCATGTTTTTACCAAAATATTCGAACGTATGCCGTTCACAGACAGACATAGCGTTCATTGATAATAACAACATTTGTACCTAACTAACCTCATCATCTGCCTAGCCTTTTCCCAACTATGTTGGAGTCGGCTTCCAGTCTAACCGGATGCAGCTGAATATCAGTATTTTACATGGATTGACTGCCCATCTGACCTCCACAACCCAGTTAATTCTGGGTAATACGATACCCCTTGGTAAGACTGGTTGTCAGACTTTCGGAACACTGACTACCTGTAACGACTGTCAAAGATCTACAAATGACAGCCGGGACCAACGGCTTAACGTGCTTTCCGAGGCACGGAGGAAACTCGGTATGTAACGGGTGGTCACCCATCCACAGACCAACCTTGGCAAGCGCGGCTTAACCTAAAGGTCCTCTAGTTTGTACCTAACTAACCTAAGTTCAACAAATAAAAATGGTGGGATATGATAAGGAATTGTAGAGACACATCGTGGTGGAAAGTGGTGCCGTCTAACAAAGTGCCTATGTTCGACGACCGTAGTGCATAAAGTCAAACTTAATTCGTAAATAACCGTAGCGCGCCTTACTCACTTACGTCACCGCTGTGCTACGGCGTAGCAAAGTGCTACAGTCTCGTAGGCACTGCGTCATTAGATTGTTATCTCGGAAAATATTTTGTCGTGACATACGTCCTATAGCAAAAAGTGTCGTTACAACTTTTGGTATAATTTTTTCCGTCTAGACCCCTTTAGCAACGCGCGAAAAGGAACTTCGTTCCAATATAATCTTAAAGTATTAAATCCACTTTTATTGTAGAAGGACAGGGTAAATCCTACAGTATTTAGTTGGTGCAAAAACCTTTACAAATCACCTTCTGAAAAAGCAACGTTCAGGCTGAATACACATCACAGACGCATCTTTAAAATGCGTGCCTTTTAAATAACATGGAGTGCAACTTGATGACTTCGAAATCGCCACCCACGCTTGACCACATTCATTACATGCCTTGTATTTAAGTCCCGTACACATTAATGGAACGTAAAACGATTTCCATTTGAGTGATTATTTTAATTACTTACGCCAATTTAATTAATGAAAAGTTTATCAGAACATGTAATAAATTTTCAGTTGTTCCGGCTCCATGTAAAATACTGGTATTCAGCAGCATCCGGTTAGACTGGCAGTCGACCCAACAAAGTTGGGAAAAGCCAAACGCACTATTTGATTGAAATTTTACATAAAGATAGTTTATAACCTGGATCAACACGCCAGCAATGTACAGAAAAGAGCTAATCCTTACTAATATTATAAAAGCGAAAGTGAGTTTGTTTGTTTGTTTGTTTGTTTGTTTGTTTGTTTGTTACCTCTTCACGCTTTAATGGCTAAACCGATTTGGATGAATTTTGGTACAGAGATAGTTGGGAACCAGGAGACGGACATAGGCTATTTTTTTTTAAAAAAGAGTGGGATATGAGGGAGAAAGAGGGAAGAAACGGGAAAACTTAGCGTTGCTCTTACAAATCAATAAGGCGCTACCGAATTTAACGCGAGCGAAGCCGCGGGCAAAAGCTAGTGGCTCTATAAATTTCCCTTTTGAAACATTGCAGCTTTCATGTTCAAGATTTTTTGTATAACTGTTTGTTAGAGCCGAATAAATCGATTCCTACGTTTGATTTGATTCGAAAGTATCTAGCACGGGTAGTAATCATTTTGAATCTTTATAATTAAAATACGTTTTGTAAAGTAAGCAATGACTTATTGTCGCTGTCGCTGCTACAACAACATTGTTAAACCACATGATAAAAGAGTAACCATGGAGTTTCTTGCCGGTTCTTCTCCATAGGAATCGACCAACCCGAACCGTGCACCTTTTCTCGACGTTTAATAAGTGCCCATGTAGGCCTATGTGAAATAAAAATATTTTGATTTTGAAAACACAAAAGTAAGGCACATATGTAGGGCAACTATGCGTAAATGATTTGAAACTATTAACGTAGCGCTCCGGTACTAAGGAGCTGAACTATTGTAAACACAGTATTTTTAAAACCATTTTAAAGGAAATAGGTTTTTTCACAAATTTGTAATCGTTATTGCACAAAAAAATTAACTATGCCCCACACTAGGAATTTAAACGATTAAACTCCCATACACAAACAGACAGACCCGAAACAAAAACCTGTAGGTCATATAAATATTTGTTCAGTGCAGGGAGTGAACGCGCGACACGCCCATAATATACGGAACCAGGTGATTTCACAAAAAACCTGAGTTGTGAGTTTATCTCACAATATAAGTATGCTGACGTGGTTGTGGGCCGGCCATATTAGCCGTAGAATCAATGACCGTTAGGGGTAGATAACAAATCGGCATTCGGTAAGCGTATTGTTGGGATGCCCTTGTTTTTGCGGATGGGAAATCATCAGATTACTTCGAAGTGTGTCAGACTTGTACTGACTAAAACCCACCCATGTACCTTCTATTGCCCTTTATGTTCCGGGGCCGCGGTAGCTCTTTTCAACAATCCACAACCCCGGAACAACCGGCAACCCCGGGCTGGGACGCCCTTTGGTTAGATGAAGCGAATGTCTAGAAGAAACCGATTCACTCGAACTTTCAAGGTCCAGATGATAAAGGTCGGGATACAGAGAAGCTGGCAGTCGATTGTATGGACTGGACTCCCATCAATGAAGTCCAAAATTAATATTCGTTGCCATAACGACTGGTAATTATAGCGATTGACATAACACAATAAGTTCACAGGTGGATAGTTAATTGCAGTACGATTGGTGAATGGGTTAATAATGCTAACTATTCGCCTGTGATGAATCCCTTAATTATAATATTTAATTGAATCAGTGATGCAGTGATTGATGATTTAAATACACAAATTTATTGTGAAACTGTTGAATCGGTTTCTATTCTAATGCTGGTTAGCATTGTAGCTGAATGTGTTAAAAATACTAAAGGTAAAACGAATCTCATTGTCAAAGTTAGTAATTAAATCATTTTTTAAATTATTTTCCTATACTATCCCACAGCTGGCAAATGTCTTTTTTCCTTGCACGCCCTTAATTATTAACGCCATTAGGTCACGGGAGGCGACCACTAAACGTATGGAAATTTCCTTTGAAAAAGCTCACATTTGGACCAAGGCCCGAGGGTTTCAATTCCAAACGTGTCCAAAATATGGTTACCCGCAAGTCACTGCGGCAACACCAGTACAATAGGCTGCGGTAGAAAGATAGGATGTATCGAAACATTTTGCATCCATCTTAGTGGACATCGAAGACATTGTGGGCCTTGCAATTTCTTCTCATATTTATACTGCTGCCGTTCAGACTAAGTAATTTAGATTCATGTGCCGCACTTGACGGCCTGTGGTGTCACAACTCGGTGTAAAATTAATATTTGTTTTTTAGGGTTCCGCACCTCAAAAGGAAAAAAACGGAAACCTTCAAATCAAATCAAATTAAATCATTTATTTTGCAAAACATAGGTGTTAACAGGTAGTATAATAGAGATAGATTCACTATGTTTTGCCAATAGATGGCGCACAAAGTTAAAGTTTAAAATAAAACAAGCACCAACCTTTGGATTACATTGTTGTCCATCTGTCTGTCAAGACCTTTTATCTCGAGAACGCGTGAAGGGACCGAGTTAAAATTAAAGTAAAATACTTAAGTCTCTAGTCTCTTTGTGTTATGAAAAAATCAACCCTCATAATTTAAGTTGTCAAAAGAAATGGCCTATACGGCCATTTCTTTTGACAACTTAAATTAAGAGGTCATTAGTTTTTACGGAACCCTGGGTGCGTGAGTCAAACTCGGACTTGTCCAGATTTTTTTCTTATTTATTATTATTTCTTAATTTTATACTATTTAATATTTTGTTATAATCAGCATGTTTTTACCAAAATATTCGAACGTATGCCGTTCACAGACAGACATAGCGTTCATTGATAATAACAACATTTGTACCTAACTAACCTCATCATCTGCCTAGCCTTTTCCCAACTATGTTGGAGTCGGCTTCCAGTCTAACCGGATGCAGCTGAATATCAGTATTTTACATGGATTGACTGCCCATCTGACCTCCACAACCCAGTTAATTCTGGGTAATACGATACCCCTTGGTAAGACTGGTTGTCAGACTTTCGGAACACTGACTACCTGTAACGACTGTCAAAGATCTACAAATGACAGCCGGGACCAACGGCTTAACGTGCTTTCCGAGGCACGGAGGAAACTCGGTATGTAACGGGTGGTCACCCATCCACAGACCAACCTTGGCAAGCGCGGCTTAACCTAAAGGTCCTCTAGTTTGTACCTAACTAACCTAAGTTCAACAAATAAAAATGGTGGGATATGATAAGGAATTGTAGAGACACATCGTGGTGGAAAGTGGTGCCGTCTAACAAAGTGCCTATGTTCGACGACCGTAGTGCATAAAGTCAAACTTAATTCGTAAATAACCGTAGCGCGCCTTACTCACTTACGTCACCGCTGTGCTACGGCGTAGCAAAGTGCTACAGTCTCGTAGGCACTGCGTCATTAGATTGTTATCTCGGAAAATATTTTGTCGTGACATACGTCCTATAGCAAAAAGTGTCGTTACAACTTTTGGTATAATTTTTTCCGTCTAGACCCCTTTAGCAACGCGCGAAAAGGAACTTCGTTCCAATATAATCTTAAAGTATTAAATCCACTTTTATTGTAGAAGGACAGGGTAAATCCTACAGTATTTAGTTGGTGCAAAAACCTTTACAAATCACCTTCTGAAAAAGCAACGTTCAGGCTGAATACACATCACAGACGCATCTTTAAAATGCGTGCCTTTTAAATAACATGGAGTGCAACTTGATGACTTCGAAATCGCCACCCACGCTTGACCACATTCATTACATGCCTTGTATTTAAGTCCCGTACACATTAATGGAACGTAAAACGATTTCCATTTGAGTGATTATTTTAATTACTTACGCCAATTTAATTAATGAAAAGTTTATCAGAACATGTAATAAATTTTCAGTTGTTCCGGCTCCATGTAAAATACTGGTATTCAGCAGCATCCGGTTAGACTGGCAGTCGACCCAACAAAGTTGGGAAAAGCCAAACGCACTATTTGATTGAAATTTTACATAAAGATAGTTTATAACCTGGATCAACACGCCAGCAATGTACAGAAAAGAGCTAATAAGAAATAAATTGACTTCTTGTTACAATTACTCTGAGAGCGTTTTCGGAAAATATTTTGTCGTGACATACGTCACGACAAAATATTTTCCGAGATAACGGACACCTACGATATTATTATAGTTAAACCATAGATCGAAAATATAAAAGAGAATAACATTCTTTGACATTAATGTAAAATGACTTTATCACAGTTGATGTAGGGTATCGATTCGCTTACCAATTAATTTTCTGGGTGGCAAATTCTCAAGCAATAACCTACCTACTGCCTACTTAGAAGATGATAATTACATTAAATTAATTACAAAACGCTCTCAGAGTAATTGTAACAAGAAGTCAATTTATTTCTTATTAGCTCTTTTCTGTACATTGCTGGCGTGTTGATCCAGGTTATAAACTATCTTTATGTAAAATTTCAATCAAATAGTGCGTTTGGCTTTTCCCAACTTTGTTGGGTCGACTGCCAGTCTAACCGGATGCTGCTGAATACCAGTATTTTACATGGAGCCGGAACCAACAGATTAACGTACTTTCCGAGGCAATGAAGACAATCAGTATGTAGCGAGTGGTCACCCATCCACAGACCAACTTAGGCAAGCGAGGCGAGGAAGATCGATCCTCGCGGCTCTTAATATTAAGCCACGGGGTCCTTCACATCCTTACTAATATTATAAAAGCGAAAGTGAGTTTGTTTGTTTTTTTGTTACCTCTTCACGCTTTAATGGCTAAACCGATTTTGATGAATTTTGGTAGAGAGATAGTTGGGAACCAGGACATAGGCTAATTTTTATTAAAAAAAAAGTGGGATATGAGGAAGAAAGAGGGAAGAAAAGGGAAAACTTAGCGTTGCTATTACAAATCAATCAGGCGCAAGAGCGAAAACTGCAGGTCAGCTTGGTGTGTTATAACGCCGAATTTAACGCGAGCGAAGCCGCGGGTGAAAGCTAGTAAGAAATAAATTGACTTCTTGTTACAATTACTCTGAGAGCGTTTTCGGAAAATATTTTGTCGTGACATACGTCACGACAAAATATTTTCCGAGATAACGGACACCTACGATATTATTATAGTTAAACCATAGATCGAAAATATAAAAGAGAATAACATTCTTTGACATTAATGTAAAATGACTTTATCACAGTTGATGTAGGGTATCGATTCGCTTACCAATTAATTTTCTGGGTGGCAAATTCTCAAGCAATAACCTACCTACTGCCTACTTAGAAGATGATAATTACATTAAATTAATTACAAAACGCTCTCAGAGTAATTGTAACAAGAAGTCAATTTATTTCTTATTAGCTCTTTTCTGTACATTGCTGGCGTGTTGATCCAGGTTATAAACTATCTTTATGTAAAATTTCAATCAAATAGTGCGTTTGGCTTTTCCCAACTTTGTTGGGTCGACTGCCAGTCTAACCGGATGCTGCTGAATACCAGTATTTTACATGGAGCCGGAACCAACAGATTAACGTACTTTCCGAGGCAATGAAGACAATCAGTATGTAGCGAGTGGTCACCCATCCACAGACCAACTTAGGCAAGCGAGGCGAGGAAGATCGATCCTCGCGGCTCTTAATATTAAGCCACGGGGTCCTTCACATCCTTACTAATATTATAAAAGCGAAAGTGAGTTTGTTTGTTTTTTTGTTACCTCTTCACGCTTTAATGGCTAAACCGATTTTGATGAATTTTGGTAGAGAGATAGTTGGGAACCAGGACATAGGCTAATTTTTATTAAAAAAAAAGTGGGATATGAGGAAGAAAGAGGGAAGAAAAGGGAAAACTTAGCGTTGCTATTACAAATCAATCAGGCGCAAGAGCGAAAACTGCAGGTCAGCTTGGTGTGTTATAACGCCGAATTTAACGCGAGCGAAGCCGCGGGTGAAAGCTAGTTTATTATATTAGTAAAATAGTAAGACTAGCTATTGCCGCAGCTTCACTGCAGGTAACCCGACTTGCAAGTGAAGTCGGGTTACCAATCACCACTCAGATGATTGTGGCCAAAGTTTGTATGTGTATATTATTATGTTTGTTACTCCTACATGCTCAAACGGCGTAACCGATTTGCGTGAAATTAGGTATGTAGGTAGCTTATATCTTGGCTTAACAAATAGCTAAATTTAGCTAGATTAGCTTTTTGTTCCGGTCTACGCAGGCGAAATTGCGGGACGCATCCTATCTCATCAAATTTCATCAAAATTGAATCAGTCATTTAAACGAGAACAAAAAGACAGTCAAACAGATTTACGATATTAGTATACGCAATATCTACAGGTTGCTATTAAATTTTATTCATTACGTCACGTTTCACGATTGGCTCACGTACAGGATGATCCAATAAGACGTCCTGCTTAATAATATTATCAAGAAAACCGTTTTAAACTGATCAGCTCTTAATCTGAAGTCGTAAACTGAGATGGTGTTCAAATTTCAATTGCCTCGAGGTATGAATGGGATAAGCTATCTTAGAAATTCCATTTGTTTTAAGTATAAAGTATCGTTCGTTAGTAATTCTGTTATTTTAAACCGATGACTCGCAACGGAACTGGCAACTATATAATCTTTTTGAAAGAAATAAAGAAAGAAAAACTGTTTATTAGACTCGCACAGGACAAGACATTAAAATAAAATTATTATTAAAAAGAATGACGAAAAATTAAAATATTGTCTTGAAAAGTTCGATTTTAGCAATAAGACCGCACATTGTGTCACCCTATTTATTAGTTTTGTTTTTTAAACGTTGCGATTGGTTGCTACGCCGCGTGTCGCGGGTTTGATCCCCGCACGGAACAAATATTTGTATGGCCTACAGATACTTGTTCCGGGTCTGTTAGTGTATGTGGGTTTAAATGTTTGTAAATGCACCCATGATACAGGAGAAATTTGTAGTGTGGGGCAACATTAAAAAAAAAGAAATGTAATTATCATTCTGAAGTATGTCTAATTCATACTTTAAAGATCGATAGTACTTTTATATTATGCAATCAGTTGAATGTTGAGATAATCAACAGCGTCTCGGATTTCGAACAACATTGACTGTCCTATTTATCCCGGGTGATCTTTAAGCGAATTTCCAATTTTCCACCTTGGTTAATTTTCTGATAAAAAACAAGATTGGTTTAGGGTTCCATAAGACAAAGTGACTTTTTAATAGGTTAAAATATGTTTTTTGTTTTCTTAAAAAACGTTGCCCCGTACTAGGCATTTCTCCTGTGCGTGGGTGCGTTTACAAACATTTAAACTCATATACATAAACAGCCAGACCCTAAACAACTATCTGCAAGTCATACAAATAAAAAAAATTGTTCCGTGCGGGAATCGAACCTGCGACACGCAGCACAGCAGTCAATCGCTCAGCCACTGCGCCAACCATGTCGTCAAATCAATTCAAAGTCGTCAATTCTTAAAACAATTTTCCTCAAAGATACATTATTGTTACTTACAGCGTGTAGTTTCAACTAACATTTGTCTATGCTTTGATTTACCTGAAAAAAAGAAAATTAATGACATTAATTGGGGTCTCATCTTGGCTAATGTTACTCGTGGATGACATTAAGTAAATATTATAATAAAATTAAACGGTATAAGGCTTGACAACTATGGAATTGAACAGAGTTTGATGTTTACCATATTTTGACATAATATCTTACGTTATTATAAATGGCTAAATAAAAACGGCTGTCTAAAACTAAAAAAGAAAAGTTCTGAAAATCACTTTTCACTCAATAATAACTGCCGCTCGGGTCGATCTTATGGTCAAGCCACGCTTGCCTAGCAACGTTGGTCCGTGGATGGGTGACCACCCATCGTTCATACCGAAGTTCCTCTGAAAGCATGTTAAGCTGTTGGTGCCGGCTGTCATTAGATCTGTGACATTCGTTATAAGTAGTGGCTCGAAAGTTTGACAACCAGCCTTATCAAGGAGCATCATATTATCCAGTTATTAAACGGGTTGTGGAGGTCAGATAGGCAGTCGCTCCTTATAAAATACTAGTCGTCAGTTACAGGCAAATAAATCATGGTAAACTAGGTGTAGAGGACGATAAAATAGTATTGTAAGAGGATTTATACCTTAACCAATACTGGCCGGTTGGCCATGACGTTCCAATACTCAGGTCGTTTTGAATAAAGAACTAGAAAAATTGAGACTAAAATGGAATAGGAAGCGTGAGATGTATCTATCAAACATAATATTAAATAAAAAAACACCCGGATGGAATGAAGTTATTATTTATAATGTACAAAAAACCTGTATACACTCAACAAAAATAACCGTCGCTACACCACACTGTTCAATGCGAAATAGAAAGACGAAACGAAAATAACTGGCTTGCTTTCTGAGAAAGAGAGAGAGAGACAGAGAAACACGCGCCTTACAACTATAGCAAAAAGTGTCGTTACAACTTTTGGTATAATTTTTTCCGTCTAGACCCCTTTAGCAACGCGCGAAAAGGAACTTCGTTCCAATATAATCTTAAAGTATTAAATCCGCTTTTATTGTAGTAGGATAGAGTATATCCTACAATATATAGTTGGTGCAAAAACCTTTACAAATCACCTTCTGAAAAAGCAACGTTCAGGCTGAATACACATCACAGACGCATCTTTAAAATGCGTGCCTTTTAAATAACATGGAGTGCAACTTGATGACTTCGAAATCGCCACCCACGCTTGACCGCATTCATTACATGCCTTGTATTTAAGTCCCGTACACATTAATGGAACGTAAAACGATTTCCATTTGAGTGACTATTTTAATTACTTACGCCAATTTAATTAATGAAAAGTTTATCAGAACATGTGATAAATTTTCAATTGTCTGCTTAAAATATTGTCTTTGGATGCTGCTAAATACAATTCGTTGATGTTCATTTGTTTTATAAGTTACAATTGTGGAATTATTCTTGTTCCTGTTCGTTATTCTTTACAGAGATGAATAGAATAATTTTTATTACGAGCACCTGACTGACAGCATCATAAATTCGCTTTTTCAGATACATATAAAAACAACCAACTTACAAAGGCTAGTCACTAGTCTGTAGAATTCACTGCAGGTTTCTCTGTTTCCCCATCATTATAATTTGGATCTCTCCAAGGTTCGAATAAATCTGTTTTGTTCTTGACAAGCAAACCTTTTTTTGCATTATTAAATAATTTCCCTCGCTTAGGGCGCAGCGGGGGGGGGGGGGAGTGTCAGACTTGTACTGACTAAAACCCAGTCATGTTCCTTGTTTTCTTTGTTCAGGGCAGGCGGTGGTCGAAAGGCCCCTCTGCTTTGCTGTCCTGACATCCCTTTAAGGCGTGCGTAGAACACGAACGCGCCGTCGAGACGGCTTGTTAACACTAGATAGACGCACGGTGAGCTACCCATTGCTCAACGTTCACAGACCCGCATCTATGGTGGTCCTCGACGCCCGGTGCGTCTCCTGTCCATTGATTTGAGGTTCTCTCCCTCAAACGTTCGGCCACCTCCTTGCGTGCTCTAGCCTTGTCGGGACATTTGAGACTGTTGAATAAATAAAACACAATTTACGTGAACTAATTCTTCAATATTATGTTCTTGAATTCAGAATATTATCAGCCTACTATAACCGATTATTTCAGGGCTAGTTTCAGTTTAACCGTATGCAGCAAAATTCATGAAACGACCGGCATATTTAACTACCATAATCCAGCGAATGGGATACCTGATACCTCTTTAAAAGACTAGTCGTTAGAGCTACTAAAACCCCCTAACCACTGTCAAATACTCTTGAATACAAGGTGGAATAACTGCCAGTTCTTCACCGATTGTGTTTTGTTTTTAAACTTTTGTAAAGTAAGCAATGACTTATTGTCGGGCCTACGCTGCCCTCTCATACTTAAGTCCTAACGCTGTAACAACAACATTGTAAAACAAAATGATTTTAAAAGAGTAACTATGGAGTTTCTTGCCAGTTCTTCTCCATAGGAAACGACCAACCTGAACCGTGCATCTTTTCTCGACGTTTTATAAGTGCCCATGTTGGCCTATGTGAAATAAAAATATTTTGTTTTTTTTTAATATCCAACATTGTACACGCTCAGATTCAGACCGTTGATCGTGATGTATGCGGACGACCCTCGTTTTGTGCCCTGTTATTTACGTAATAAGACACTACCATTAGGTCTCTACCTAATACATAAAATAGTCCGGTTCATTTCGTATTCAACGAGGACAAATTCTAGTTTCATAAAAAATATAGTAAATTTTCGTGAAAAAATTAATGATTGAATAGATTTTGTTTTATTTGGAAGTAGCTGGCGCCTGTGGCCGCGTGATTTCGAAAAAAAAGTATCCTATGTGTTATTACGGACCATAATCTATCTCTGTGTCAAAATTCATCAAAATCCGTTCAGCCGTTTTGACGTGAAAGAGTAACACACATACATGCATTCACACATCCATCCAAACATCCTCACAAACATTTGCATTAATAATATTATATATAATATACACACATCAAAAGTATCTAGGGATCAACATATATTTTTGCAATAACTTTTCTCCTGATTGATATTAATTTAAATTTTCTTTAAGGATTCATCAAATAAAGTGTTTTCGTTTGTCACAGTAACGATAAACCAAGTCACCTTTGCATTAATAAAGAAATTTGCCATTTTCCTAATAAAGGGATTTTTGACATTTGAACCACTAACATTAAAGTTCGAAAAAAAGACTGAAATAACAGTTTTCTTTAAAATTTTATTGGGTAACTTAAACAATTAATAATCCGTGTTTCTGCCGCGAACACTAACAACACAAGAACATCGGTTTGGCATACTCAAAATGAGTTCATCCAAATCACGCTGTGGAATGGCCGCCCATGTTCGTTGCAACAACAAAAAAAGGTCTTCTTGCGACTGGATACCCTCCATATTCGGCAGAGCTCTTCTCTGTAGCATATCCCATGCATGCTCAATCGGGTTCAAGTCTGGCGACTGAGCAGGCCAGGGCAGGACATTGATGTTAGCTGCGGCGAGAGTCTGTCTTACAACTCTTGCGGTGTGCGGTCGTGCATTATCATGCATTAACTGAAATAAGGGACCGATTTGCACTTGTAGAGGAACGATGACGTCTGATACAATCGTCTCAGCATAAATTTGAGTGTTGAGGTTGCCGCTGATCCAAATCAACTCAGTTCTTCCGCCGATCCAAATACCCGCCCATACCATGATGGTTCCACCACTATAAGGATGGACTTCCTGGCAGGATTTTAATCGCTGTTGGCGTCCAGGGGTTCTCCAGTGTCGTATACGTCTTGTATCCGGTCTCATACCAAAACGAGACTCATCAGAAAAGCACACGAAACGCCATTGTTCTTCTGCCCAATTTCTGTGTTCAAGAGCCCATTGATATCGAATCCTACGATTGTGCATTGCTATAGGTGGTACCCGTAGCGGTCTTCGGGAATGAAGGTTCACTTCATGCAAGCGGTTTCTGACTGTTTGGTCGCTAATTAAGTTCCCTGAAGAGTGATGAAGCCTCACGGCTGACATCATGGCGGTTATTGTTGGAGCTCTTCGAGTTAAGATTTGAATGTATCGGTCTTGTCTCCGTGTGGTGCAGCGATACCGTCCTCCATGGCGCTCAGCCACGGTACCAGTGCTTCGGTAACGTGTCCAAAGTCGACTGATAACACTCTGACTTGTATTCAGAGCTAAAGCTACAGTACGTTGCCGGGAACCAGCTTCTATCATTCCCACGGCTCTGAGCATTTCTTCCCTGCTTAAATGACGTCGCCGCTCCATAATAACGTTGGTTTTAATCAGTAGTAGGGAAACAGTAGCACTAATAATGTCTTCAATGCGTTGTATGTTTTTATAGGGAAAATATTGACAGCTTATTTTCATCTTTTACTCGAATTTGATTGAGAGTTCCTGATTCAAATTATGAAATGCACCAAAAAGGATCCATATAAATTTATAAAATCATAAATTTATTACAAAGCCACATCTCAATCTCAAGAAATCCGCATAAAAATGCTTGATCCCTAGACACTTTTGATGTGTGTATATAAGTATAGTAAGAAAGATAATAATAAGTTTACACTATTTATCGTATTTGCTTTTCATTCATCTAAAAATACTTTACGATACACAAATATTAAAACTCAGTTCAAACCGAAAAAATCACTTATTCAGTGCTCAATCACAAAACACACTTCAAAATATTTACGCGCCCCGTCGTACCGAAAATCTAATAACATTTTTATTAAAAGTGTTACCCTCAAGAAAAATTTCTTGAGCAGAAAAAAGGTTTTCATAAAAACCCCTCTGATTTCACCACCAGTATTAAATTCGACCCCAAGAGCCTTTGTAATCTTAAACTGACGTTGCCAACTTCGAAATCATAAAACTTTGGCTTGCAAATCATCCTTACGCCGGTCATGCGTTAGTGGGGACCTTTTTCGTCCCCAATTTTAACCCGTGACTTGACGTTGGGGTCAAATGGTCGCTGTGAGGGTTAAGGAGTGGTGAAAGGGTTGGGTGTACAGCGGGCTGTAAGACGTTACGTTAAAAGTCGACATGAAGTTCAATATGAGAGCGTTTAGTCTAAAATGATTGCACTTGCAAAATTCCAAAGTGACAAGGTTTTTTTCGGAACAAAGTTTCGAAATGCGCGTTGCGAAAAGGGCCCAGACGGAAATAATTAAGACCAAAAGTTATAACGAAAGTGTCGTTACACCTTTTGGTCTTAAGTTTTTCTGTCTTAGTTTTTTGCTATAGTTGTAAGCCGTGCGGCGTGCGCGTGTTTCTCTGTCTGTTTCTTTCTCTCTCTTTTAAGAAAGCAAGCCAGTTATTTCGTTTCGTCCTTCTATTTCGCATTGTCAGTCAACCAACAAGTTTTTTTTTAAGATAATAGTTAAAAATACCAGCCAAGTGCGAGTTGGTCTCGAGGGTTCCGTAAAAAATTGCGACATAATTGGCTATATCTTTTGACTGAATAGACTTAGATTTAAGGGACCACAGATTTAAGTATATGCTTTTAATTTCAACTCACGTTTACAAACACGTGTACATGTTTCCGTGATAAAGGGTCTTGACTGACAGACGATAATTCCTTTTGAGATACGGAACCTAATAATATCTTAAATATGAGAGATTCCGTTTGTTTTAAGTCTGAACAACTATTATACTAAACAGTTTCACATAGGTTTTCTTACAATCAATAAGACTCTTTGTTTTTGAAAATAAAAATAATATATAATAACACCTCATCATGGTTGTTTAAGATGTCACAAATCTATTCTAATACTAGCTTCCATCCGTGACTTCGTCCGCGTGGCATAGTTACTTTGGGCTGACGCTAACTTTAACCCACGTTATGATCGAAAAAAAAAACTTTCTCTCCCCTTTTCTTCACCCTTTTCTATCTTTTTTTTAGCCTATTTTCCTTTTTAGGGTCCTAACTATGTCTGTACCAAAATTCATCAAAATCGGTTTGGTCATTTAGGCGTGACGACGTAAGAAACAAACAAACTCACTTTCGCTTTTATAATATTAAGTAAGGATAAGGATTGCAATACTATTTAAGTGCAATCTGAGATGCCTTTTGTTGGCCTGCATATTTTTTTGACAGTCTCATGAATATCTCATTCGTTTATAAGGCTATCAGCTCTAGACTTGCATCATATACCGAAGGTGGTAAAGACGGTACGGAAATAAGCAATGTCCCAGTCACTCGGTCGGGTCATGCTTGACCCGATTCTGGATTAAACCAGTTCGTTAACCAGCACACAGCTGTCTCCCCTAAACGTATTAATATGAAACATTTATTTAATTAAACAATTTTGTCAGAACAAAACATGTTGTTTTCGTTTTGACGCCTCTTTATGGGAGGGTTAATTTGATGAATAAAATTGTATTTATATTTTGGTTCGTGTTAGCGTATCTTGTAAATTACACAATTTTGAAGGATAGGATAGCTGAGGGAAATTGGTCCTTTTGCTGTCCAAGTATACAATCGAAAATAGGTCGTCAAGGAGTAAATGGCGACCTCCTGTAACAAAACACCTCAATCAACGGAAGAGTTGATTCTAAAAAAAACCCAAAGCTCTTTCCACATGAAATTTTAAATCCTTACTAATATTATAAAAGCGAAAGTGAGTTTGTTTGTTACCTCTTCACGCTTTAATGGCCAAACCGATTTTGATGAATTTTGGTACAGAGATAGTTGGGAACTAGGAGACGGACAAAAGATTTTTTTTTAAAGTAGGATATGAGGGAGAAAGAGGGAAGAAAAGGGAAAACTTAGCGTTGCTATTACAAATCAAAAAGGCGCTAGGGCAAAATCTGCAGGTGGCAGATATTGTGTTATACCGAATTTAACGCGAGCGAAACCGCGGGCAAAAGCTAGTTGCTATATAAATGAACAGAAACTAAGTTTAAAAAAAACTTATACCGAAATAGATTAAGGGCCCATGAATATCTTTAATTATTACAGAAATAACGATCTCGTATAAGTATATGTATAAAGTTTTACTAACATATAGTAAAATAATTGATTGAGATAATATTCCGAAACCACAACAACTTCTGAAAGCCAGAATGAACAGTGGCAACGATTAGATATTATGATTGTTTTGCTTTTGTTTGTCTGGTAGATTTAAGTACTAACATTAGTTTTTTAAGTTGTGTGTTGTACTAATCAAATTAATATGAATTTGTCTGTAATAAAAGAACTTTACTTATTTATTTATTAGAAAAGTGCAGAGACAATGAAGCTTGACAAAGTCCCAGAGAATGTCCCAATGTGACGATGTTGGATCCCGCGACAAAATAAACAAAACTAACAAAAATTTAGAAAGATGGAGAATAAAGCATAAAAAATGTTTTAATCATCTGATCTGAGTTTCTGAGATATTCTACTAATGTTATAACTGTGAGGATGGATGGATGGATATATGGATGTTTTTTTACTCTCTCACGTCAAAACGGTTGAACGGATTTTGATGAAATTTCGCACAGAGGTAGATTATAGTCTGGAATAATGATAATGATGATGGGATACTTATTGTTCGATATCACGCGGGTGAAGCGCGGGAACCAGCTATCTTATTAATATTATGTGACTCTTTCACGTCAAAACGGCTCAACGGATCTTTACACAGAGGTAGATTATGGTCTGGAATAACACATAGTATGGTTTATTTTTCGATATGACGCGGGCGAAGCCGGGCGCCACCTAGTCTCAGATAAAGATCATTTTACGGTAACCGATAAATTATTAATATTTTCCATGATAAGAATATTATACGACAGGAGAGAAACTCAGAACTTAATAATTTTCTTAGTGAATGTTATGAAGAAAACATAAATTAGTTAGCGACGCCTCAAGCCACGGTTTGTCAAGTACTTGTAATTTATTTTCTTTTAATTATGTAAAGTATCTTATAAAATGAAAAGGAAATATTTTAAAAAGACGACGAGTTTTTATTCTCCGTCCTTATGTTGTATATATCGTAGAGAAGAATGTGGTTTGTATGTTTGTGTGTATGCGTGAAGAACATGGTATAAAGGTACTTAGTCCGTCGTAACTTTTGTTGATTTCGTTGACTTTTTAGCCACCGACTTCCGAAAGTAAAGTTATTTTCCACTTTTTAGTTTCGGTTTTATTTTTTACAAAAAGTATTTTATTTCAGCATTATTAGTTAATAACGATATATCATATAATTTTTATCGAGTATTCATTTTCCATTGTTACTATTAAAGATTAGCAGATGATCCATGTAGACAAAGACAAAAAAATATGTATTTTAGACGATAACTCATAGACTACCTAAGCAATATAAATAAAATTGATATGGGACCACCTAAAAGTATACAATATCAAACAAAAAAAGAATTTTGCAAATCGGTTCGGACGTCTTTGAGCAATCCTTACTAATATTATAAAAGCGAAAGTGAGTTTGTTTGTTATCTCTTCACGCTTTAATGGCTACACCGATTTTGATACAGAGATAGTTGGGAACCAGGAGCCGGACATAGGCTATAGGCTTTTTTTTTAAAAGTAGGATAATTATGTGGGAGAAAGAGGGAAGAAAAGGGAAAACTTAGCGTTGCTATTACAAATCAATAAGGCGCAAGAGGAACTGTGTTACCCCGAATTTAACGCGAGCGAAGCCGCGGGCAAAAGCTAGTCATACATAAAATATAAAAAAGATTCCCACAAATTGAGAACCTCCTTCTTTTTTTACGTTGGTTTATTTATTTATCTCTTACAGAAAATGCTCGTTTACAAAGTTAATTAGTTTTTTTAGCATCAAAAAGTATTTAGTATCTAGTGTCAGTTTATAAAAGAATTTTAGATACGTTAGGTAATATTGTAGTGAAATAATTTGTAGGAACCCCACTGCAGGTAAAGGTCTCCTCCAAATTGAGCCCGCTGTGCGTTTTATTTCATTCTCCGATCTGTTGCAACATTAACTATTCTGTTCAGGCTTACCATCGTATTAGCCAGGGCTAAAAGAGTTAGGTGGGCTGTTCCAAACCCTAAAAATTTAAGAGTACCGAAGTGCCAGAAGATGATGACTAACATTTTAACCTCAAAGCAGAAAGACTAAACAACCACAACAAGTTAACAATCTCATTGGAGCTTTAATCACATAGTAATACAGTTAAAAGTACATTACCTTGGCAGACAATGCTTTTTATATCCTTTTTTCACCTCATATAGACTGCCTTTCAAGGTAAAACACTCATAAAGGCATTGTCGTAAAAATGTACTTAAGATTGCACTCCATCGGATTAGCTAGGCGATTAATATGGCGAACTTTATTTCTTGACTCGCCTTATGACGGTGAAGGTGGGGCTTAAGCAAGGCGTGTGATAATACCTTCTTTATGTGTTTTATGGGCCCATAACATCAAACTTGTTATCCTTAAAGGATTAGGTAGAAGTCTTTTTTTAACCTTGCCCCACACTAGGAATTTCTCCTGTATCGTGGGAGCGTTTACAAACATTTAAACTTACATACACAAACAACTATACCGGGAACAACTGCTTATAGGCCATTCAAATATTTGTTCCGTGCGGGGATCTAACCCGTAAGAGGTGGGTGAGCAACGGGGTAGCTCATCGTCCGTCCGTCTTTTGACGACAGGCGGTGTCGACGGCGCGTAAGTTTTCCTCGCGCTCCTTGTCAGCAAAACAAAGGGCCTTGCCAGGGCCTTGCCAGGGCCTCTGCCTGCTGGGGTTGCGAAAGAGGTGCCGAAGCCCCGGACCACAAAGGGCAAAAGAAGAAACATGGATGGGTTGTAGTCAGTAAAGTCTGACACACCCCCTTAGCTACGCCTAGAGCGGGGGAAGTTAGTCGATGATTTACCGAAAAAAATAAATGAAGAAGGTGTCCCGCTATCTCCTCTAGGGGCTACCTCAAAAAGTATGGATATAAGAATAAAAATAAATGACATGCTTCAGCTTATCTCTCATCGCGAAGTTGTTCCTTCATAGTCGATTCATCGTCTTAGAACACCGCGTCGAAAACCAATTAATTTTGCAAAAGTTTCAAAAGTCAAATGTTTTTCTTTTAACCAACTTTTGCAACTTTGAAAAATAAACCTTATTACTTTTCAACTTATGGTTCAAAATTAATCCAATTTGTATTTTTTATTAATGTATTAAAATTCGATTGTAACATTTGTTTTATAAATCAATGGCTAGCTTTTGTAGATGTCTTTGCAAACATTGATTGCCTCATTGCTCGCAAGAGCGGTTGCTGGTCATGGGGACCTGGGTTTGAAAATGAAACCTTATTAAATTTTTATAGAAATGAAATAAAATAAAATAAAAAAAACCATACAAAAATAACCATCTTCACTATGGCCTAGCTCTCTGTACACCACTTTTCTAATATAAAGCGTCTTTATACACGGCGCTGGTCTCTCTTGTCACTTAATTAAATTGAAGCCTGTGTGGATGGCTGCTAAGTATTAAATACAGGACCTGCGTATTATGATACGCGTGCGCAATGATGTAGAGTGACAGTTTATACGGGTAGTGATAACTATCGTTTACAATTTGCGAGTTTTTGGTACCAGTTCACATTTTTTTGTCAATTTAAAAAGATTCTGCTTCACGTTTGCACCCGCCCTGTAATCTTAATTTATTTATTTAATAACTAGTTGCGCCCCGCGGTTTCACTCGCGTGGTTATAAAATCCTTACTAATATTATAAAAGCGAAAGTGAGTTTGTTTATGAGGATGTACGGATGTTTGTTACTCTTTCACGTCAAAACAGATGAACGGATCTTGATGAAATTTGGCACAAAGGTAGATAATTATCTTTTATTTTTCGATATCACGCGGGCGAAGCCGCGGGCCCCAGCTAGTAGTTCATAGATTGTGTATCAACCTATTACCTTTGTAACAAGCTGATTTCCGAATGGTGCTGTAAAACTCGCGCACCAAGGGATCCGTACAAACTTGCGACATAGACAGCCATATCTTTTGATTGCGTAGACTTAGAGTGATGATCTTTTCACAACACTAAGGGACTACCGAGTTAAGTAGAATAGAATAGAATAAACATTTATTTGCTCTGAATGCAGGTATTTACAAAAAGGTGGTTACAATAATTACGGAGAATCCTTGTACATTCTACCATTTCGGCATGCAAACATTGATGCAGTTCATCATCAAAACATATTTAGTTTGGAACACAGATACCTATACAACTAAAATTTTTCAGACAGAAAATCCGATACGGAGTAGTAACATTTGGTTAATAGGAGTGCAGTTAGTTTTTTTTTGGGTTGTTACTGATGAATTAAGTTGTTTTTTTTTTTTTTAGAAAAACTTTGCCCTACTCTAGGAATTTCTCCTGTATCGTGGGTGCGTTTACAAACATTTAAGCTCACATACACAAACACCCAGACCCGAAACAACTATCTGCAGGTCATACAAATATTTGTTCCGTGCGGGAATCGAACCCGAATCGGGTGAGTTAATTATATGGTTTTAATTTCAATTGGATACCTTAACGTGTCCCTGAAATAAAGGGTCTTGACAAACAGACCGACAGACAACAAAGTGATCCAATAAAGGTTCCATTTTTTTTTGAGGTACCCTAACAATTGTAAATTTATTTTAATTTATTTTATTTTGCAAGTAGATTATCACAAACACTTTTAAAGAAAGAAAGAAAGAAAAACTTTTATTTGGGACTCGCACAAAACAAGTAAAACAATAACAAAATGAAATAAAATAGTACAGACAAGGTTATTGTCTGTGCGAGGCCAAGAACGTCCCTGTCTCAGCATAAGCTGCGATATTTTAGGTTTAAAATAACACAGCGCTGGTATTCTGACAGGACCAGTTAGTGGTGTCACGGACACAGACCGGAACACATACTTAAATAAATATTCTTATTATAGATACAAACATTACAAAATAATAAATAAATACAAATGGACAAAAGTATAATTATAAAATACTTCATTCAAATTATTTTATTTTTAGCCAATACCCGATAGCCCAGCGCTCCAAATATCTTTTGTCGACGAGACAAAACGCTGGAACGCGTGGGAGTCTATGGTACGCTCCGGTCAGCTGTCAAATTTACAATCTCAAAACGCTATGTTGACTCTCTTTAAAAAACGCATAAGTATTATTGAAACAAATAATTACGAACAATGTAAGTGTAGTGCAGTGTATTTTCACCAATTATAATAATTACGTCAAAACTCGGATTTTACACGTCTTTTTTTAAACTAGATGAAGCCGGTGTTTCGTACCCGACTACTCTGAGAAGAAACAGTCGAAACAAACTCAGAGGTCAGTCTCTTTTCAGGTCCAGACAAAAAACTTGGTCAACTTACAACTTAATTAACTCCTCAAGTCAGTTTTTCGAAAAACACGATAAAAACTTTTAAGGGACTACATCCAAGACACTAAACTATCATTAGTAATTCGATGGGAATCATTCGTAGGAACTGATAGCATTAATCGGTGACTCGAATTAACGCGTCGGAGATATCACCGTCTCATCGGTCAGGCATACCACAGTGTAACTATTTACAGTAGTAAAATGGGAGAATTTTTGAAAGGGAGAGACATCTTGGATTTAATTCCCCGGTCTGAGGTGAAGTGTCAGTTAGTTATTCCATCAGAAATTTCGCAATAGCAATCTTTTTTTTCTAGTTGATGGAAATAAGCTCAACCTAAATTTTATTTCATGTGACTTCAAAATAACTGAAGGAGTGAAAAGGGGTAATTGATACGTTCTTCTTCTTCTATACTCAAAGGGTTGGCACCCTTATTGTCGGTACCCTAAGAAAAACCTTCCCACCCCACCATATATCCATTCGAAGGTTGGTTCCAAGATCGGTTTTAGCAACAAGACCGGACTTTTGCATTCACCCAACGCAGTAAATAAAATCTTAAAGTACAATGTCCAAAATGGCCCTGTGCAATAAAGAGTATCGGAATCCGTACTAATATCACAAAAGCGAAAGTGAGTTTGTCTTCACGCACGCTTCTTTTTTGATGAATTTTGGTACAGAGATAGTTGGAACCCTGGAGACGACTCCAGGGCCCCAACATATATTTTTTTAAAAAGATTGAGATATGAAGTAGAAAGAGGGAAGAAGGGGAAAACTTAGCTTTGCTATTACAATAAATAAGGCGCAAGGGCAAAAACTACGGGTAGCAGGTACCTGCAAATCAGGAAAGGGGAACTGTGCTACCCCGAATTTAACTCGAACGAAGCCGCGGGCAAAAGCTAGTTAATGATAATACTTAGTGTTTTTTATTAAGTAGGTTGCAAATACTTCTGTAACACGGACTAGCTGTATGCCAAAGTGTACATTTTATAGTATTTTACGCGACTAATAACATCCGCCAGCCGCCATCTTTACCTTATGTTAAAAAATACAGGTACCGTAAATAGGTTACATCATTTTTCGATGCTCTTGGCTCCAGGGCCGACAATGTATGAGTGTAGAGCAATGTCCTTTTTTAGACTTGTAATTTGTATTTTTCATGACCTAAGAAGTGATTTTATTTATTGAAGTGAAACTTCTTTATCGGGGTTGGAAAAAAATTCGCGTCACATTTTTCGGTTACGCGCCATCTTTTTTTAACCGACTTCAAAAAAGGAGGAGGTTCTCAATTCGACTGTATTTTTTTTCGTAATTCTTCGTACCATCAAAAAATATTTCATATTTTTGAGATATTATGAGACCTTACCTCCGGACTTGACGGAGTGACTTGAAGGTGTACTTCGGTGACTGCTACTGGAACTCCTCGACGGATGGAACTAGATATGTCGAGTTTGGGCTCATTTTGTTAGTTATGATGAGACCTTACCTCTGGACTTGATGGAGTGACCTGAAGGTCTACTTTGATGACTGCTACTGGAACTCCTCGACGGATTGAACTAGATGTGTCGAGTTTGGGCTCATTTTGTTAGTTATGATGAGACCTTACCTCTGGACTTGATGGAGTGACCTGAAGGTCTACTTCGGTGACTGCTACTGGAACTCCTCGACTGATGAAACTAGATATGTCGAGTTTGGGCTCAATTTGTTAGTTATGATGAGACCTTCCCTCCGGACTTGATGGAGTGACCTGAAGGTCTACTTCAGTGACTGCTACTGGAACTCCTCGACGGATTGAACTAGATGTGTCGAGTTTGGGCTCATTTTGTTAGTTATGATGAGACCTTACCTCTGGACTTGATGGAGTGACCTGAAGGTCTACTTCGGTGACTGCTATTGGAACTCCTCGACGGATGAAACTAGATATGTCGAGTTTGGGCTCATTTTGTTAGTTATGATGTGACCTTCCCTCCGGACTTGATGGAGTGACCTGAAGGTCTACTTCGGTGACTGCTACTGGAACTCCTCGACGGATTGAACTAGATGTGTCGAGTTTGGGCTCATTTTGTAAGTTATGATGAGACCTTACCTCTGGACTTGATGGAGTGACCTGAAGGTCTACTTCGGTGACTGCTACTGGAACTCCTCGACGGATGAAACTAGATATGTCGAGTTTGGGCTCATTTTGTTAGTTATGATGAGACTTTCCCTCCGGACTTGATGGAGTGACCTGAAGGTCTACTTCGCTGACTGCTACTGGAACTCCTCGACGGATTGAACTAGATGTGTCGAGTTTGGGCTCATTTTGTTAGTTATGATGAGACCTTACCTCTGGACTTGATGTAGTGACCTGAAGGTCTACTTTGGTGACTGCTACTGGAACTCCTCGACGGATTGAACTAGATGTGTCGAGTTTGGGCTCGTTTTGTTAGTTATGATGAGACCTTACCTCTGGACTTGATGGAGTGAACTGAAGGTCCACTTCAGTGACTGCTATTGGAACTCCTCGACGGATGAAACTAGATATGTCGAGTTTGGGCTCATTTTGTTAGTTATGATGAGACCTTCCCTCCGGACTTGATGGAGTGACCTGAAGGTCTACTTCGGTGACTGCTACTGGAACTCCTCGACGGATTGAACTAGATGTGTCGAGTTTGGGCTCATTTTGTTAGTTATGATGAGACCTTACCTCTGGACTTGATGTAGTGACCTGAAGGTCTACTTTGGTGACTGCTACTGGAACTCCTCGACGGATTGAACTAGATGTGTCGAGTTTGGGCTCGTTTTGTTAGTTATGATGAGACCTTCCCTCCGGACTTGATGGAGTGACCTGAAGGTCTACTTCGCTGACTGCTACTGGAACTCCTCGACGGATTGAACTAGATGTGTAGAGATTGTGCTCGTTTTGTTAGTTATGATGAGACCTTACCTCCGGACTTGATGGAGTGACCTGAAGGTCTACTTCGGTGACTGCTACTGGAACACTTCGACGGATCGAACTAGATGTGTCGAGTTTGGGCTCGTTTTATAAGTTATGATGAAACCTTGCCTCCAGACTTGATGGAGTGACCTGAAGGTCTACTTTGGTGACTGCTACTGGAACTCTTCGACGGATCGAACTAGATGTGTCGAGTTTGGGCTCATTTTGTTAGTTATGATGAGACCTTCCCTCCGGACTTGATGGAGTGACCTGAAGGTCTACTTCGGTGACTGCTACTGGAACTCCTCGACGGATTGAACTAGATGTGTCGAGTTTGGGCTCATTTTGTTAGTTATGATGAGACCTTACCTCTGGACTTGATGGAGTGACCTGAAGGTCTACTTTGGTGACTGCCACTGGAACTCCTCGACGGATTGAACTAGATGTGTCGAGTTTGGGCTCGTTTTGTTAGTTATGATGAGACCTTCCCTCCGGACTTGATGGAGTGACCTGAAGGTCTACTTCGGTGACTGCTACTGGAACTCCTCGACGGATTGAACTAGATGTGTCGAGTTTGGGCTTATTTTGTTAGTTATGATGAGACCTTACCTCTGGACTTGATGTAGTGACCTGAAGGTCTACTTTGGTGACTGCTACTGGAACTCCTCGACGGATTGAACTAGATGTGTCGAGTTTGGGCTCGTTTTGTTAGTTATGATGAGACCTTCCCTCCGGACTTGATGGAGTGACCTGAAGGTCTACTTCGCTGACTGCTACTGGAACTCCTCGACGGATGAAACTAGATATGTCGAGTTTGGGCTCATTTTGTTAGTTATGATGAGACCTTCCCTCCGGACTTGATGGAGTGACCTGAAGGTCTACTTCGGTGACTGCTACTGGAACTCCTCGACGGATTGAACTAGATGTGTCGAGTTTGGGCTCATTTTGTTAGTTATGATGAGACCTTACCTCTGGACTTGATGTAGTGACCTGAAGGTCTACTTTGGTGACTGCTACTGGAACTCCTCGACGGATTGAACTAGATGTGTCGAGTTTGGGCTCGTTTTGTTAGTTATGATGAGACCTTCCCTCCGGACTTGATGGAGTGACCTGAAGGTCTACTTCGCTGACTGCTACTGGAACTCCTCGACGGATTGAACTAGATGTGTAGAGATTGTGCTCGTTTTGTTAGTTATGATGAGACCTTACCTCCGGACTTGATGGAGTGACCTGAAGGTCTACTTCGGTGACTGCTACTGGAACACTTCGACGGATCGAACTAGATGTGTCGAGTTTGGGCTCGTTTTATAAGTTATGATGAAACCTTGCCTCCAGACTTGATGGAGTGACCTGAAGGTCTACTTTGGTGACTGCTACTGGAACTCTTCGACGGATCGAACTAGATGTGTCGAGTTTGGGCTCATTTTGTTAGTTATGATGAGACCTTCCCTCCGGACTTGATGGAGTGACCTGAAGGTCTACTTCGGTGACTGCTACTGGAACTCCTCGACGGATTGAACTAGATGTGTCGAGTTTGGGCTCATTTTGTTAGTTATGATGAGACCTTACCTCTGGACTTGATGGAGTGACCTGAAGGTCTACTTTGGTGACTGCTACTGGAACTCCTCGACGGATTGAACTAGATGTGTCGAGTTTGGGCTCGTTTTGTTAGTTATGATGAGACCTTCCCTCCGGACTTGATGGAGTGACCTGAAGGTCTACTTCGGTGACTGCTACTGGAACTCCTCGACGGATTGAACTAGATGTGTCGAGTTTGGGCTCATTTTGTTAGTTATGATGAGACCTTACCTCTGGACTTGATGTAGTGACCTGAAGGTCTACTTTGGTGACTGCTACTGGAACTCCTCGACGGATTGAACTAGATGTGTCGAGTTTGGGCTCGTTTTGTTAGTTATGATGAGACCTTCCCTCCGGACTTGATGGAGTGACCTGAAGGTCTACTTCGCTGACTGCTACTGGAACTCCTCGACGGATGAAACTAGATATGTCGAGTTTGGGCTCATTTTGTTAGTTATGATGAGACCTTCCCTCCGGACTTGATGGAGTGACCTGAAGGTCTACTTCGGTGACTGCTACTGGAACTCCTCGACGCATGAAACTAGATATGTCGAGTTTGGGCTCGTTTTGTTAGTTATGATGAGACCTTTCCTCAGGATTTGATGAACTAGATGACAGGAACTCCTCGACGGATTGAACTAAATGTGACGAGTTTAGACTCGTTTTGTTAGTTATGATGAGACCCCATCTCCAGACTTGACGGAGTGACCGATACACTGACATAAGGATGTACAGACGCCATTATAATGATGTGTTTAAAGAAGTTTCACTTCTTACGAGTGTACGCTAGTACACGCACACATTTTTTTATTTATAGTTAATTTAAACGGTATAACACCAATTACAATAACTAACATAGAAACAAACAACTTACACTAGGTTACATATAAAGTAAACAACACACTAGGTTCAATTAAAACTAACATGGAACAGTGGACACTCTTGCATACTTTGTTTCACAAAACACCAGACATACTAGCATGATGATACTGTAAGTACATACACTGTGACCAGATCCCAGCGATCAATCGGGCTAATTTGTAGCCACTTACACGGATTGGATTCCAAATTACCGCCCAGAGGTTGTTCTAGCTGTTAGTCTACATTATGATGCGAATAGATTTGATCGTTTGTGGATGACCTTCTATTAGTCTACCATCTTTTTTAACGGCTGGTGATTATTATTGATTTTGTTCGACTTTTTAGGGTTTTGTACCTCAAAAACCAAAACGGAACCCTTATTTGATCACTTTGGTGTCCGTCTATCTGTCAAGACCCTTTATCTCGGAAACACGTGGAGGTATCGAGTTGAAATTATACTCAATCAACAAATTATAACCATGTACTCAACTCCGTGGTTCCTTTGTGCAGTGAAAAAATCAACCCTCAAAGTCTACGCAGTCAAAAGATATTGCTATTGCTGTCGTAAGATTGTGCGGAACCCTCGCTGCACCAGTCTGACTCGCTCTTGGCCGGTATTTTTTTAACGGCTGTTATAATAGTTAAGCTATCCCTGGTTAATATTGTAGTTGTGTTGAGATGATTCTTCCTCTTAAATATTATTTGTGTTCTTTGTTTACTAATATGGACTATGGTATTTTTTTGTACGTATCTCAAAATATAACATACTAGCTTTTGCCCGCGGCTTCGCTCGCGTTTAATTCGGGGTAACACAGTTCCCCTTTCCTGATTTGCAGGTACCTGCTACCTGTAGTTTTTGCCCTTGCGCCTTATTGATTTGTAATAGCAACGCTAAGTTTTCCCTTTTCTTCCCTCTTTCTCCCTCATATCCCACTTAAAAAAAAATTGCCTATGTCCGTCTCCTGGTTCCCAACTATTTTTGTACCATAATTCATCAAAAATCGGTTTAGCCATTAAGGCGTGAAAAGGTAACAAACAAACAAACAAACTCACTTTCGCTTTTATAATACTAGCATTTGCCCGCGGCTTCGCTCGCGTTAAATTTGGTAGCGCCTTATTGATTTGTAATAGCAACGCTAAGTTTTCCCGTTTCGTCCCTCTTTCTCCCTCATATCCCACTCTTTTTTTTAAAAAAAATAGCCTATGTCCGTCTAATGGTTCCCAACTATCTCTGTACCAAAATTCATCAAAAATCGGTTTAGCCATTAAAGCGTGAAGAGAACAAACAAACTCACTTTCGCTTTTATAATATTAGTAAGGATAACATCACTTCCGTAATCCCTGAAGGATTAGGTGTCTCTAACAGTTACCTAACCTAACCTAACCTAACTAGTTAACCTACATTTTGCGAGTTGTGTTTAAAATCCAATGTGCCTATAACCATTAATCGAGCACAAAAAATCCAGAATCATCGAATGCTACTGGGAAAAATCTAATAACTATTCAGTTATTTCAATTAGAACATTATAGGTACGTTTGAACCCTGCCGGAGTTGCTGGTTGTTCGAAAGAGATAGCGCAACCCCGGAACATAAAGGGAGAAAGAAGGAACATGGGTGATTTGTAGTCGGTAAAAGACTGACATTTGCTCTCGCACCGCCCAGAGAGAGGGAAGTTATCCCATCCGGAAAAACAAGGTAATACAAAGATTACGCTACAGTCCCGGTTCAAAGGCATAACAAATTGTGAAGGCACTGCAGTAACACTGCCTGATCCGGAAATCGAACCTAAGGCCACATAATCGACGGTGAGCAATGGGTAGCTCACCGTCCGTCCGTCTATTGACGATAGGCCGTGTCGACGGCACGTTAGTGTATCACGCGCGCCTCAAAGAGATGTCAGCAAAGCAGAGGGGCTTGCCAGGGCCACCGCCTGCCGGGGTTGCGGGTTGTTCGAAAGATATACCGCGGCCCCGGAACGCAAAGGGCAATAGAAGGAACATGGATGGGTTTTAGTCAGTAAAAGTCTGACACACCCCCCCGCTCCGCTCAGAGCGGGAGAAGTTATTTGATGACTTCCCACCCCAAAAAAAAAGGCCACATACTCAACTGTCACATTTACAAGCACTCAACCAACAGGCGAGTCAACAACAAATAAACTATATAGAAGGATATTAATATTTTATGAACCACAGTACAACCCCACCAATATTAGTTAGTGTACACTACTTTAAGTCAATGATCGAAATTACTTGACAGGGTAATTTATTGTATTTGGCTTTTACATGTATTCATTAATCTTTCAAAGTTGGGTTGTCATCAATTTATTGATGTTTTCCATTCGATCGTGACCTCAAAACATATTTTGGATTTAAAAACTTTTTATTTCAGTGACCATTATCAACCATAGGTTTTCTAGTTTTTGTTTAACCTAATCATTCCCACTTTTGGGCAAAAATCTCCCCCACTCTTTAGACTTTCGCGGTGTTGCGTTTCTTCTCGCTAATTCAAGAGAAAGCCATCCAAGGCGTCTTACCATCTCTTCCTTGGTCTGCCGCGATCCCGTCTAGCTATCTTACAGCTCAATATGTAGCAGGATATTTTAATTCTACTATTTCAATTGTATTTGAACACTTGAATCGTATTTGAACTCTTGAATTGTATTTGAACACTTGAATTGTATTTGAACACTTGAATTGTATTTGAACACTTGAACTGTATTTCAACACTTAAATTGTATTTGAACACTTGTATTATGTTTGAATACTCGAATTTTCTTAATACTTAATTTTCTTACCAAACTGTCCTGTACTGTCCTCGGATAAAATTGAGGTCAAGACAAAGCCCATTTAATACTAATATTATAAAAGCGACAGTGAGTTTGTTTGTTACGTCTTCACGCCTTAATGGCTAAACCAATTTTGATGAATTTTGTTACAGAGATATTTGAGACCCTGGAGACGGACACAGGCTTTTTTTATAGTAGAAAATGAGGGACAAAGAGGGAAGAAAAGCGAAAACTTAGCTTTGTTATTACAATCAATAAGGCGCAAGGGCAAAAACTACAGGCAGCAGGTACCTGCAAATCAGGAAACGGGAACTTTGTTACCTTGAAATTAACGCGAGCGAAGCCGCTGGCAAAAGCTAGTTTAAAATAAAAAAGTTCGACCCTAGCTTTATTTTGCCATAAAGTCTTTTGTAGAAATCAAAATACATACATATAAAACCTTACTGCAGAACCTCCCACCTACATGCATAAGTACTTCTAAGATTTTCGTCCAACATAAGACTAACTCTCATAAAATTTACGGTTAAATAAAAAGCCGCGAAAGTAATAATATCCTGGAACCCTGCGGTATAATAATTAAATAATGGCTGTCATAGTAGACATTATTAACATAAAAATACAGTATTTCAATTAGGAACAAACAACCAGAATCAGGTGACACGCGTGAAATGCGTTCTTCAGGTATTACTTGTACCGTCCGAGGTTGGAGGTTGCGGGTTGTTCAAAACAGATACCGCGGCTCCATATCATTATAGGCAAATGACGGAACATGGGTAGGTTTTAGTCAATAAAAATCTGAAAACCCCCCAGATTCCGCACAGAGCGCAAGTTATCTTATGATTTCCCATTCGAAAAAAAAGGTTTTTTTATTTATTTATTTTTTAATCATTATTTTTTGAATAACTTAATCTTGATGAAAAATCGATCTGTCGAATCGAGAACTCATGTTTTAGGCATAATAAAATCGGTCAGGTGCAAGTCGTTCTAGCATTCAAAGTGTTCCGTACAAAAGTATTGTACATATTTAAACTCCACAAGATCTTTTTTCAGTAACATTTACTGCTTATATATTTTTATTTGCACTCATGTGTATCCCACCTTTTATGTGCGGTGTTATAATTATGAAGGCGTGAAGGGGGCGCTTCGTTAATTTCATTTTAAAGGCAATCGGATTAACATAACAATTAACGTCACCATTACGGGAACCGCGGGGAAAGTTGCGGTCTTATATTCAGTATTTTCAACATTTTAAAACTTGTTCTCCAATAATAATACTGGATTTCAATGTATAGTATGATAATTATGTCTGATGCTACGAGTGTAGTTTATATTTCAAGCTAGGTCCTCACTGGACACGGAAGTTTCGGGAGGTAACTGCAAATTATCAGGCAGGAAGAAACGCCCGGGTGTCACCATTGTGACGATCGCCCGGAAGACATGGTGTAGCACGCTGTGGCGATCTGCCCAGCTTGGGAAGAACACTGCCGTGCCTTCGTGGTGGTGATCGGCGGCGGCGATATCTCGCGTCCTGCCTTGGTTCAGTCCATGGTTCGGAGCGAGAGGGAATGGGAAGCGGTCACATCTTTCTGCGAAGCAGTCATGCTAGCGAAGGAGGTGACCGGGTGATTGAGGAAGAGAACCTCAAATATGACACTCAAAAATGATGTAATTTTATTTCTCGTATTATTCTCAGTGAACCCTTTCATCTAATAGATATATCATGGGAATGTATAAACATTTAACTAGTCTCCCATCTCTGGAAATCCGTTAAATTGGATTTTGAATGATGTTACCTAACCATGCATTGTCATCTAAATTAAATCTGTGCAATATTTCAGTTAATTCCGCAACCGCAAAGTGGTTTAAATTTAGTTTTTTAAGATTTTATTACATACTAACTGCACCCCGTGGTTTCACCCACGTGACTGGAATATTTTAAATAGGTACATATAAGCTCCACCAAGGACGGGCAGGTTATTTCATGCTTTCCCATCCGAAACCAAAGGTACACGTCATAATTCACGATCAACAAAGACCTGACTAAATAGCACCAACGAAAAGACATTTCACAAAATGTACATCAGTGAGTTTCAATAATAGGTATGTATTTCTTATACTTTCAAGGGCGCACACTTTGGTAATTCGAGAAACGTGTTCCAGATTGTTTTCCTAACTTCTTTTTCCGGAGACTACTCAGATTCCATGCGTCTTTAATTACATTAAATACTTATGTTATGTTCTTGTTTTTGGGAGATATTGTTCGTAGAAGCCTTATAAAAGAAAAGTTCTTGGGGAATCCGAATGGTATCCTTACTAATATTATAAAAGCGAAAGTGAGTTTGTTTGTTTGTTACCTCTTCATGCTTTAATGGCTTAACCGATTTTCATGAATTTTGGTACAGAGATAGTTGGGAACCAGGAGACGGACATAGGCTATTTTTTTTTTTAAAGTGGTAAAACTTAGCGTTGCTATTACAAATCAATAAGGCGCAAAGGGAACTAGGTTACCCCGAATTTAACGCGAGCGAAGCTGCGGGCAAAAGCTAGTTGTTTATAAGTACTGACCTGCCAAGACAAAAACCGGCCAAGTACTAGTCGGACTTGCGCACGAAGGGTTTCGTACAATCCTTACTAATATCCTTACTAATATTATAAAAGCGAAAGTGAGTTTGTTTGATACGTCTTCACGCCTTAATGGCTCAACCGATTTTGATGCATTTTGATATAAACTAAAAAAGTAATACCTTTGCGCTAACGTTAGCGTTAGCGCAAAGGTATTACTTTTTTTATAGTTATTCACGCGGACGAAGTCGCGGGTGGAAGCTAGTTGTCTATAAAAACTGCAAAAAAACATTTTATATGAAGCCACCCTAAATCTTTACTTTATTTTATGTTCTAGCGGCAACAGAAATAAAGCATCTGCGATAGTTTCAACTGCCTTACAATCACGGTTCATGAGATACAGCGTGGTGGCAGACGGATAGACGGACGGACAGCCAGGTCTTACTGATGGAACACTTAAAAATATAGATGAAATAACCAACAGCACCTAATAAATAAATTCATTTAAAAGTATATATCAGCGGTAAAGAGTTAAAACAATTGTCCAATAAAAAAATGTAAAGTCTCCCTACTATAAAATTTTAAACACGTTCCAATGACGTGGGAGTCCTCCATTGGTCCGCACAAATTGTATTGAAAGCTGATTGGTTGTGACAACAACATTGTTTCGCTGTCAGTTCTCCTCAAAAGGAGACAAGTAAAATGTCTTATGCTCTTGTTTCTGACTTTTACGAATCGATATTTCTTCTTTGCTCAGGACTAAGGAGGATGGTAATTTAATCTTGATCAGTAGATTGTGACCTTCTTGGGCTTTTTGCTGATAAAATATTTTTATTTCGTCACATCTGTATTTATCGACTGGTGAGTTTTGCGTCAATATTATAATACCATATTTTTTGTGGATGTTTTTATCTTAATATTTATCCTGTTGCGATTTGTTACTAAGACAAAAGAATGAGCAAAAGCCTATGGCATTAAGTCCGCCTCTGTACTTTGTGTTAAAGTGTTAAATAAATAAATGAGCAAATTGCCAAATATTTTTTTCCTACTATATTATAAATGCGAATGTTTGTTTGTATGGATGGATGGCTGTATGGATGTTTGTTACTCTTTCACGACAAAACGGCAGAATGGGTCTGGGTGAAATATGGCACAGAGGTAGATTATAGTCTTGAAAAACACATATGATACTTTTTTTCGATTATCACACGAGCAAAGCTGCGGGAGTCAGCTAGTCTTTAATAAAAAAAAAGCGTTGCACCACACTAGGAATTGTTGATAACATTTTTATTTTTAAACCTTGCCCATGAATTTCTCCTGTATCGTGGGTGCGTTTACAAACATTTAAATTCACATACACAAACAGTCAGACCCGAAACAACTACCTGTAGGCCATACAAATATTTGTTACGTGCGGGAATCGAATCCGCGACACACAGCGCAGCAACCAATCGCTCAACTACTGCGCCAACCATGCCGTTGAAATGTATATGTACATTACATACCATCACGCTAGTAAACTCTGAAGAATTAGGCAGAGGTGTAGCCTAATAGTACTAGAATAATATAAAATCAGAATTAATACAAAACACGAATCCATTTTAATATCTGAGTTCCACTATAATGACTTTGATTCAAGAAAGCTCCAACATAAAACGCAGACGCACCTAATTATCAACCCCCTTTATACCAAACGAAGCGTATAATCTTTTGTACGGAACCCTCCATTATAAAAGGTGTTCACACTCGACCGATCTTTGTTTGGTTAGAAGCCCACCTTTTGTATCACCGAGTATTTAAATAAGGGTGTTCCTCCATACCAATATACGGCGATGCTAGGTATAATCAAATCAAATCAAAATCTTTATTTCAGACCAAGCGATCCATATAGTGTTAGTATCAACTTAGCCTCATCATCTGCCTAGCCTTTTCCCAACTATGTTGGGGTCGGCTTCCAGTCTAACCGGATGCAGCTGAATATCAGTGTTTTACATAGAGCGACTGCCTATCTGACCTCCACAACCAGTTAATACTGGGTAATACGATACCCCTTGGTAAGACTGGTTGTCAGACTTTGGAACACTGACTACCTGTTACGACTGTCAAAGATCTACAAATGACAGCCGGGACTAACGGCTTAACGTGCTTTCCGAGGCACGGAGGAAACTCGGTATGTAACGGGTGGTCACCCATCCACAGACCAACCTAGGCAAGCGCGGCTTAACCTAAAGATCGACCCGAGCGGCTGCTATTATTTAGCCACGAGCTCCTCTAGTTAGTATCAACTTAGCCTATGTTAGTTAAATCAATAATTAAAAACACATGTCTGCCAGCCCAGAGCCTGATAAATGGTCCGTCGACCTATAAAACAAGCTTTTTTTTCCCATTAATTAATAAAATATTTACTAACTACCCCCGTTATTTCGAAAAACAAATTATCTTATGTGTTATTCCAGACCATAATCTACCTCTGTGCCAAATTATATCAAGATCGATTTAGCCGTTTTGACGTGAAAGAGTAACAAACATTCAAACATCCATCCTCACAAACATTCGCATTTATAATATTAGTAGGATCGTTCTGAACCTAAAATTAGTACATAAAAAGGGAAAATTACTCCTGTATTACTCGTTTTTTTTTATAGGAACCCCTTATTTTGGGTGTAGGCCCTTTCCAATTTTTTATTCTTAATTTTTTTCCATCTTTTATATGTGCACTCATAAATTATTATTGTTGCTAGTTTTAGAAGAGCGGGGTCTCCTAGCACAGGTATCTAATACTTAAAAGGAGGCCTCTATTGTAAGAATCCTTACTAATATTATAAAAGCGAAAGTGAGTTTGTTTGGTTGTTACGTTTTCACGCATAGATGGCCCAACCGAGTTCAATGAATTTTGGTACACAGATAGTTGAGACCCTGGAGACTGACATAGGATAATAAGGCGTCAAAACGGCTGAACAGAAGGGTTACCATGACATCTTATAGCAGTTCTTATTCCTGTGTGAGAAAGAGATGGTGCTAGACACCCTGTATAGATCTGTCTCTTTCCCTCAGTGGAATAAGTTCTGTTTTAAGACGTCATGGTAGGGTAGCTGATTTTGATGAAATTTGGCACAGAGGTAGATAGATAGTCTGGAATAACACATAGGACTTTTTTCTAAAAACACGCGGGCAAAGCGGCGGGCGCCAGCTAGTATAAAGTATAATAACCTACGATAATACTAAACTGATAGAGTGTCATCATAGCTAACGGCCAAGTAACTAAGCGTTAGGGCCATTTTATCGCACACAGACCGACATAAAGACTGCCTAAATGACGCCTGAAGGATACAAGGTCCTTGACCTCGGGCCATATTAGGATGCCATAATATATGGCATGAATATAAGACAGTGAACTCAGAGGAGTGAGCTTATGTGGGTGAATTGTAGGGTCAGACCCGAATGTTTCAATGTGACATTCAAGTTTGTTTTTTAAGTGGCAGACTTATAAGGTCCATGTTTAAGTATTGTTAGACAATTTTGTCTGAATGTTTATAGGTATATTTGAAAGGACATTGCTGTGCACCCGTCAATTGTTGGCCCTAGAGTGATATGAAGGAGAAATGAGTAAATGACGTCTGACAGGGGATAATGGAAGAAAACGTGTTGCGCCGACTCCAAATAGAATGGGACAAGGGCAGGAAAATGATGATGAAAGGACATTGCTTTGCGCCCGTACATTATTGGCCCTGGAGCCAAGAGTATCGGAAAATGATGTAATATGTATTGTACTCTCTTTCATTAGTAAACTCCTTTATGATCTTATTTTTATATCTCGACAATATATATAACTAGCTTTTGCCCGCGGCTTCGCTCGCGTTAAATTCGGTAGCGCCTTATTGAATTGTAATAGCAACGCTAAGTTTTCCCGTATCGTCCCTCTTTCTCCCTCATATCCCACTCTTTTTTTTAAAAAAAATAGCCTATGTTCTCTGTACCAAAATTCATCAAAATCGGTTTAGCCATTAAAGCGTGAAGAGGTAACAAACAAACTCACTTTCGCTTTTATAATATTAGTAAGGATATAACATTAAAAAATGTACTGGATTTTGAGAGCGAATATTAGGTATGATTTTTCATAGCTCCAAATGTTTTTTAAGAAACTGAAAAATGATATAATACATTTAGCTATTTTTAATACTTACCTAGACAATTAGTAGGTAACTATGCATTTATACTAACGCGCAAGTGGATGTAAGGGCAACATTAAATCTCATGGTGGCATGGAGAGAGAGACTGTCGCAACCCCGTGCAGGGCACGCCATAATAGTGGCGGTAAGTCTCCTCTTTGAGGAGTGGCTGGAGAGGCGCCATGGCGTCCTCACCTACCGCCTGACGCAGGTCCTCACCGGACACGGAAGTTTCGGGAGGTTTCTGCTCATAATCGGGCGGGAGGAAACGCCCGGGTGTCACCATTGTGGCGATCGCCTGGAGGACACTGTGGAGCACACAGTGGCGGTCTGCCCAGCTTGGGCGGAGCACCGCCGTGCCCTCGTAGCGGCGATCGGCGGCAGCGATCTCTCGCGTCCAGCCCTGGTTCAGTCCATGGTCCGGAGCGAGAGGGAATGGGAGGCAGTCACCTCCTTCCGCAAAGCAGCCGCCGCGGCAGATGCCCCGGGCGCCGGGCGCCGCGAGACGACGCCCGGCCACCGTAGATGCGGGCCTTTGGACGGTGAACAATGGGTAGCTCACCGTCCGTCCGTCTATTGACGACAGCCCGTGTCGACGGTGTGTTAGTGTTTCACGAGGGCCTCAAAGAGATGTCAGCAAAGCAGAGGGGCTTGCCAGGGCCTCCGCCTGCCGGGGTTGCGGGTTGTTCGAAAGAGATACCGCGGCCCCGGAACGTAAAGGATAATAGAAGGGACATGAGTGGGTTTTAGTCAGTAAAAGTCTGACACTACCTCCCGGTCCGCCCAGAGCGGGGGAAGTTATTTGATGATTTCCCACCCGCAAAAAAAAGGGCAACATTAAAATGCATAGAAACTATTTAAATAAATACTAGCTGGACACCGCGGCTTCGCCCGCGTGATGATAAAAAAGTATCCTATGTGTTATTTTCCAGACTGTAATCTACCTCTGTGCCATATTCTATCAAGATCCGTTCAGTAGTTTTTTCGTGAAAAAGGATCAAATATACATCCATACTCACAAACTTTCGCATTTATAATATAAGTAGGATAGGATATATAACATAGATAGGCCTGTATTCTTAACAGTAGACGTAGAGGGCGACTGGCAAATGGTATATCCTGCTTAAAATAATATAAAATGTATATTTTGGCATACAGCTAGTCCGTCTCACAGAAGTATTTGGAACTTACATAATAAAAAATGTATATCTCGTATTCTGATACTCTTTATGCACATGGCCATTTTGGACATTGTCCTTTGTGGTGTACAAAATTAGCTTCTGTGGCTGGCGATACTTAAACTTTAATGTATTCTGCATAAGAAAATAAAGTTAACCTACATAATTATGTGGAACAGTTAATTTTGAAGGATAGCAGGTATAAATAGAAGCTTGTTAAAAGCGTATGCCATTGACTGTACAAATATGAAAGAGTAGGTTTCGTTTATATAACACTAGCTTTTGCCCGCGGTTTCGCTCGCGTTAAATTCGGAGTAACACAGTTCCCCTTTCCTGATTTGCAGGTACCCGCTACCTGTAGTTTTTGCCCTTGCGCCTTATTTATTGTAATAGCAAAGCTAAGTTTTCTCTTTTCTTCCCTTTTTCTCACTCAATTCTCACTTTAAAAAAAAATATAGCCTTGGTCCTTCTCCAGGGTTCCAAGCTATCTCTGTACCAAAATTCATCAAAATCGGTTTAGCCATTTAGGCGTGAAAACGTAACAAACAAACAAACTCATTTTCGCTTTTATAATATTAGTAGGGATTACGCTTGTACTTTACGTAAGGTAAGACAGATGTATACTAATTATAACATCCACATTTCCTAATGTTTTTAAGTCCCAAGTAATAGGGGCGAGTCTATTGCCATCAACTGGTCACAAATCTAGACCCCGTGGCTGCAACTTTGACATTTATAATAGGAAACTAATAAAACTTTACCCGACGCTGGAATCAAACCCAGGACTTCAGACTCATCAGTCATATTTGGGACCACAAGAGCATTCGACGTCAAAAAAAAACTAAAAAGTGGAAAATAACTTTATTTCCGGAAGTCGGTGGCAAAAGAGACAAAAACCAACAAAAGTCATTTTTATTTTTTACAAAAAATGTTTTTTATTTCAGTATTTTTAGTAATGGTATAATTTTCATCAAGTATTCATTTACCATTGTTACTGAAATATTAGTAGATCATCCATATAGACATAGAGAAAAAATATGTTTTATAGATTACATAACTAACTCATAAACTACCTAAGCCATATAAATAAAATTGGTATGGGACCACCTTGGAAGTCTACCTTATCAAAGAAAAAAGAATTTTGCAAATCGGTCAAGGCATCTTCTTGGAATAATCGGTGAACATCCATTAAAAAAAGATTCCGACGAATTGTTAACCTCCTCCATTTTTGAAGTCGGTTAATAAACAAAACACGACACACAATAATTTCACCGCAACATTCAGAATGCAATCCGGACAATCCAGCAATTTTAACTCTCACCGATTATTTGAAACTAGCTTTTGCCCGCGGTTTCGCTCGCGTTAAATTCGGGGTAACACAGTTTCCCTTTCCTGATTTGCAGGTACCTGCTACCTGTAATTTTTGCCCTTGCGCCTTATTTATTGTAAAAACAAAGCTAAGTTTTTCCTTTTCTTCCCCCTTTTCCATCATTTCTAAATATAAAAATAAATTGCCTGTGTTCGTCTCCAAGATCCCAACTGTCTCTGTACCAAAATTCATCAAAATCGGTTTAGCCATTTCGGCGTGAAGACGTATTAAACAAACAAACACACTTTCGCTTTTATAATATTAGTAAGGATAACAAGCTTTACTTAGTAAGGATAAGCTAGAGCTAGAGCTTCACTCTAGTGGTTCGGATCACGCGATATTACAATGCCATCGACTGCAATGATGCTTAAATTTTGCATAGAAATAGCTCCATTACAAACAAAATAGGCGAAGTACGCGTAGGGTACGGCAAGCAATTTCGCTGGTCCAAAGCTTCGGGTTGAAAAAAAGACTGATATTTTGATAGAAACTACCGTCTATGTAAGTGGGCAGGCATTTCAGTCGGGAAATGGAATATTGACTGGATTTATGAGCTAGTGGATCGAAATTTTGTGATGACAGTGTGCGCGTGTGTGAACGGGTTGATCCATCAATCGCTTTAGTGATGGAAATAGATAGATAGATAGAATATTCTTTATTATGTACACCATACAAATGACAAGAATAACATTAAACAACTTATAAATAGGGTGACATAATGTGTGGTCTTATCGCTACAAGCAATCTTTTCAAGACAACCTTTGGATGGATTTAAAGGAGGAGAAACAGTACTTTAGGTAGTCTGTGGCGTAACATTATTCAAAATTAATAGCTACATTTAAAAAACAAATACGTAAATAATTATAAATTATATTTTTTATTATTACACATTTATTTATTTTACACATAAAATAAAATAATAATCATGCAGAGCAAAGAAATATTTTATATTGTTGAAAAAGTTTTTATTTATTTTTTTATTTTATTAGTCTTTAATTGCATTTTCTGTGCACACGTTTGTTGCATAGCCAAAATTGCCACATTCTGGAGCCCAGACACAGCCAGAAGTAATCGCGGCATGCTCGTAGATGGCGGGACGAGCTGGGCAAAATCAACAATCAGTGGTCTACAATAACTCTGGACCGAAACAACTGGAAGTCATGGCATACCTTTGTTCAGCAGGGCAATGACCAGGCTAACAGTGCCAGTGTGTTCTTTGTGGAATGCAATTTGTGTTCGATAGAAATGTGTGAGCTGCCTAACGTTCTGTTGGTTGAAAATGACTCGTAATTTAATTTATTCAATTTAATTATTTATTAAATATAATTATAAATAAACAAATAATATTAGTGATATTTTTGGTTCATTTATTTATTCACATATTTATAATTACATTTTAAAATATTTAATAAAAACATTAAAAAAAACATTTAAAAATATAAAAATAGTAGCCCACTGGTATCGGGAACAGGGTCCAAGCTACCAGCGGTCAGGGCTCCAGAGAAAGGAACCTTCTAACAATACGAGCCGTGTCCAGGAGTACCGCTTTCTGTATCAAGCCCTTGATCCAGCTGCCTAACGAGAGGCTCCTCAGGTATTGGTCGAGGCTCTTGGCAATTAAGCCATTGGCAGATACGACTATCGGCACAATTATCGCTGAGTCCACATGTCGACAACCTCGCGAGCCAAGTCAATATACTCGATTTTGCTTATCTTTCTCGGCTTTCGCGAGGTTCTCATCATGCGGGACTGTTATGTCAACAATCATTGCGCGCCGCTCTGATCGATCCACCACCTTAGTGATATTAATTAATAAACAAAATGATATCCTTAATTTTTTTTTGATATATTTTTTTAGTTTTCTGTAATACAATAGTATTTACTTACTCCAAGACCTGTGTCAGCTCGGTCTCAATCCAAACGAGTCATTACAGATTTAATCAAGTTCTGTAATTATGTATTGTAGTTTGATACCATCACTAAGAATTAATTAACTAGAGCTGCATGATTGCTAAGGTCAATTGGCAGTTGTGTTTATTTTTCACTGTTGTACGTAATGAGCCTGTACCTAATGTAATGTGTGTTCTTCTTTTTCCATATTTCGCCAATACTCGTTATCTAATTAGACCACTCTTTTCTTCCCATATTCCTCTTGAAACAGTCCATCCACTATTTCATTGGCCTCTTATACCAATCCTATCTATCTTATACCAATAATTATTTTTTATTTTTGGTGACATATTATGACAATAATATAATACCTAAATTTTCTTGTATAAAATCTGGTATTTTTAACCAGACAGACGGTTGTGTTGCTGGGGAGTTTGTTCCGCCATAATTATCTTCTTCCCTGCAATTTAGGAGATTGTTTCTTGTAATGTTGATGTTCTAAACGTGCTGATTTTCAGCCAAATTTGATTACCTTTGATTTTATGCATATACTGTTTCAAAAGCTTTTTATGTTACAAATTATACTACGACAGAAACTCGATAACTCATTGACAAGAAGCTATAATTACTACCAACATTATTATGAAGCCCCAATATTATAATAATATTATACAAGTTAATCACATTTAATTAATGTCTCATAATAAATAAGTTATAGCGAGACGTAGACAAATAATAATATAATAAATTACGCACATTAGTCTCCAAGTAACGCACAGAAAGTGATTAGATACAATTAATTACCTCACAGGTTGTTCCCCTACAAATAACGTACGTTACTACGACCTACATGCCAAAGCATTTTGACACTTATAGCTGACAGCACACGGACAGATTCGAATACCCGTCAATCACAAAGGTGGTGACATTTTGATGGTTCACCAAACAAGATCAATTAGGAACTTTATGCTGTAAAAGATAGGGTGTAATTTAGGTTGTGAAGAGGTTGCTGTTAGGAAATATAGAGTTAATTTGGCGTACGGTTGCGAATAGTTGGCGGTAGTACAAATTACTATAGGAATTGTTCTAGTTAAAGTGGTTTGTACACTTTAAGCGGTGTTGCGGGGGTAAAGAGGTAATACAATGCTGGTGTTAAAGTGGTTACCTTAGTTGAGGAAAGTCGGCTTTAAACAATGTCTCGTTTCCTCGAAAAACCATTCAAATTTTTGCTTTGTATCGCTAAAAGTGTTTTTGAAGAACTTAACTCATTGTCATTGTTTGCTTAGGCACTTGCCAATAACATGTTGGTTGCCTTCTATGGTCGGATTTATTGGAAACTAGCTTTTGCCCGCGGCTTCGCTCGCATTAAATTCGGGGTAACACAGTTCCCCTTTCCTGATTTGCAGGTAGGTACCTAGGCTGCTACCTGTAGTTTTTGCCCTAGCGCCTTATTCATTGTAATAGCAAAGCTAAGTTTTCCCTTTTCTTCTCTTAATTTCTCACTTAAAAAAAATAGCTTATGTCCGTCTCCAGGGTCTCAACTATCTCTGTACCAAAATTCTTCAAAATCGGTTTAGCCATTTAGGCGTGAAGACGTAACAAACAAACTCACTTTCGTTTTTATAATATTAGTAAGGATACAGTATTTTATAAGCCAACAAAAATAGGCAGCTATTTGATTGACCTCATCTAGTTACTAAGTAATGTTATAAAAATTATTAAATGGCTATCAGGGTAATATTGTTGAGGAAATTTATGGCACCAGTACATCCAGGATACGACACTATAGTCATATCTCTTGAAGGTGGCAAAACAATTGAATGTGAACTTGTACCAAAAACTCCTCATTCTAAACGATCGTCATCGCTACCGGTACTATCTGTCACTATTTATCATATCTTACGCGTATCATAATACAGGGCCTGTGTAAGCGTACGATAATTATGATACTTAGGGAGAACTCTCATGGGATACATAAATTACTGTTTTTTAACGTCACCCCGCACTAGGAATTTCTCCTATATCGAAGGTGCTTTTACAAACATTTAAACTCATATACACAAACAGCTACACCCGGAACAACTATCTGTAGGTTATACAAATATTTGTTCCGTGCGGGGATCGAACCCGCGATACGTAGCGCAGAGGTCAAACGCTTATTCACTGCTTACTCGTGGTAGGGCTTCAGAGAAATTAAAAGTTAACATTTTAATCAAAGTGTAGGTACACACACACAAACTGTCCTGAACCCACGAATCCATCTATGTAAGATCCCATGGGCCGGGGGCGGAATTCCAATTCCAATCTATAATTGAGACAGAAAAATCCAATCATTTTGTTTATCCGTCCTCGAATTGAACTTGGGACATCACGGATCGTACTAACTGGTAGAGTGGAAGACTAATTCTTTTTTGCAAAGGAAGCCTTGACCAGTACTTAAAAAAACCTTGAGATGAAAGAAATTCCTAGTTTATTTGAATTCTATCCAAATAAGCTTTTTGATTTTGTTAACCATGAAATTATGACGGTAACATTTTGCCTATAATCTCTAAAAGGTATGGCAGAGATGTAAATGTAACTAAAAATGACGACACGGTTGGCGTAATGGCTGAGCGATCGACTGCTGCGCTGCGTGTCATGTTCGATCTCCGCACGGAACAAATATTTGTGTGGCCTACAGATAGTTGTTCCGGGTCTTGCTGTCTGTGTATGTGAGTTTAAATATTTGTAAACGCACCCACGATACAGGAGAAATTCTAGTGTGGGGCTATGTACCTACTACATGCGGGCTATCGAAATAATACTTACCATACACTCACGCACACACACTCACGCAATCACCTACACTCATAATTACACTCGCATAGGTACGTCACACAAGCCCGCTACTTTTTCTTTTTTGTATTTTTCTTTAACTTTGTTTGTTTTGTTTTCAATTGCATACACTGCTTAATGTGAAGTGGAAGAGCGGAGTCACCTAAAACAAGTATCTCCTTGCTTAAAAGGTAATCTCCAAAACATGTAGGTATGTTAAAGTACTATGTAATTAAAATAAGCTTTTTTTTATTTTATCATGCTTATAAAATGTTAGCTGCGGCCACGCCTGGGCTGCGGGTCAACGGGGTACGGGTTGGTTCGAAAGAGATACCGCGGTACTGGAACACAAAAGGCAAAACAAGCAACATGGAGGGAGTTTATTCAGAACAAGTTTCACACTCCCTTCCACTCCACCCAGAACGGAAAAAGTGATGAGAAGGTCTCCCATCCGAGAAAAAAGCGGCCCCTGCATCTGAAATTCAGCGATTTCAAGACGCCTGGCCGATCGCCCGACATTTCTTGGCAGTCTACGTCTTCTTTACTAAGCATAAATGTTTGGCTTGGAGTGTAACTGTGTATGTTGTGTTTTGAATTTAAAGTATGAAGTGTTTACAGATTATCGTGTGGTTGGTCCATAACCTGCATAGCTATTCACAAACAATCCAATCGTAACCGTAATCATAATCCTATCGTCAAACCAAGACTCTATTCACAGATCCGTGTGGAGTTTCTTTTTTTTTAAATTGCAAGGTATGTTTAACGGAGTCCGTTACATAATGGTAGCAAATGGAAAGTTGTGGTCGAAAATTTAAAGTGATAAATATATTATTTCACCAGCAATTTGTTTTTAAGCTATTGCATAGCTTCTATCGCGGGCCTTGAGCGCGGGGACCGAATCCAGAAATTCGGTAACGAAGAAAATCATGACGCTCCCCACTCCGACGGGCACGGAGATGTGGCTTGAGGGCCGTGTATTGTCGAGAGAGAGAGAGAGAGAGCTATGACCTTTAGGGGTGGGTTCGCGTTAGCGCCATTATGTTTTCAGAAGGCCATAATTTGCATGAACTATTGAAGGAAAAATGGATTTATTGTGATTCTTGTACTGTTTTTTTTTTAATTATTGTCTTGTTTATTGTATAAGTTGATAAAAAATGCTATGCAATAGCTTTACCGCGGCAGTCCCCGAGTGCCACACGTATTTTCTTTTTTCAGTATGATTGACGTCTTCTGATCATAACACGGTTGTTGATCACCGATTACGGATCTGTGAATAGCGTTCGGAGGACGTTTGCGATTATACTCACGGCACGATTGCAATCGAGTGGTTGTGTACTAAAATGCTTGGTAAAAATATTATATTTATCGCTTTAAATTTTCTTCCAAAAACTTCTGATTGCTACCCTGTTAAACATGACTTGCAATGTTTAAAAAATGTGTGAATAGCGTTTTGCCGGTTTGACGATTGGATTGCGAGAACATAGTCTAATAGCCGATTGTCAGTTACAGTTATGATTGGATTGTTTGTGAATAGCTATGCTGGTCTCCACGTGCCAGTTGCAAGTACCTACTCCTCACGAGATCTTCCTAAAATGTTAATTATTTTAAAGCCCTGCAACCAGGTGTTAATAAGCGTCTAGGTTCACGATATTTTAGGTTTGTTAAAAGCCGCTTGATGTTTTTGTAATAAAAATCTCGATTGAAATAATATCGACTTTATGATATAAGTCTTGACATCATTGACATTGGTTTTACCTGAATATCGTTGAAACTCCGATACCTGAAGGTTTGTGCTGAACACAAACTGTATCACACCATTAAGACACTATTTCCTGCAACAAAGAAAAAAATGCATTAGGTAAACGAAAGGAACGACGTAAACTCAGTATGTAACGGGTGGTCACCTATAGACAAACCAACCAACGCAAGCGCGGCTTTAGAAAGAAAATTGTGGTTATTTTGTTAGTTAGTTTATTAACCTTCTATTGTCGCAAATAAGTCTAACATCACTATGTCAGACTTATTTGCGACAATAGAAGGGTAATCATTACGCGCCGCGCCATGAACGCCGCGTAATGATGATCGATGTTACCATCCCGCATGATGAGAACCTCGTGAAAGCTGAGAAAGAGAAACAACTAAAATATCTCGACTTGGTACACAGCTTAAGAAAAGAAAGAAAATTGTATTAACGTTTATTCAGTTAGTTAATTCTAATATTATAAAAGCGAAGTAGTAAGTTTGTTTGTTACGTCTTCATGCCTAAATGGACAAACCAATTTTCATGAATTTTGGTACAGAGATAGTTGGGACCCTGGAGATACACAAGGGCTATTTAAAAAAAAATATAAAAGGGGGAGAAAGAGGGAAGAAAACGATTGAGAAAAAAAAAATCAATCATCATGCGGGTCAAAGTTAGCTTTTGCCCAAATTAAGTATGCCACGCCGACGAAGTCGCGGGCGGAAGCTAGTTTAAATTCAGCTAAATACTGCCAAAAGGACCTCAACTTAGCATACCTAATGTCAGACGGCAGCACAAGTCCGCCATGTGACTGATTTACAACTGCAGCCCACGAGTGCCATACGATCGAAAACATAAACAAACACATAAGTATAAAAGTCTAAAATATTCTGCACAAAAACAAACTAAAACGAAAATGTTACGACGACTGTTAATTATGAAATACTAGCTTTTGCCCGTGACTTCGCTCGAGTTAAATTTGGGGTAGCACAGTTCCCCTTTCCTGATTTGCAGGTACCTGCTACCTGTAGTTTTTGCCCTTGCGCCTTATTTATTGTAATAGCAATGCTAAGTTTTCCCTTTTAATCCCTCTATATCCTTCAAATCTCACTTTAAAAAAAATGTGTGCGTGTACTAGCGTACACTCGTAAGAAGTGAAACTTAGGAACGTTTGTAGGGATAAGAAAAAGATGGCGCGTAACGGAAAGCTCTCATCATAACTAACAAAACGAGCCCAATCTCTACACATCTAGTTCAATCCGTCGAGGAGTTCCAGTAGCAGTCACCGAAGTAGACCTTCAGGTCACTCCATCAAGTCCGGAGGGAAGGTCTCATCATAACTAACAAAATGAGCCCAAACTCGACACATCTAGTTCAATCCGTCGAGGAGTTCCAGTAGCAGTCAGTGAAGTAGACCTTCAGGTCACTCCATCAAGTCCAGAGGTAAGGTCTCATCATAACTAACAAAACGAGCCCAATCTCTACACATCTAGTTCAATCCGTCGAGGAGTTCCAGTAGCAGTCAGTGAAGTAGACCTTCAGGTCACTCCATCAAGTCCGGAGGGAAGGTCTCATCATAACTAACAAAATGAGCCCAAACTCGACACATCTAGTTCGATCCGTCGAAGAGTTCCAGTAGCAGTCACCGAAGTAGACCTTCAGGTCACTCCATCAAGTCCAGAGGTAAGGTCTCATCATAACTAACAAAATGAGCCCAAACTCGACACATCTAGTTCAATCCGTCGAGGAGTTCCAGTAGCAGTCACCAAAGTAGACCTTCAGGTCACTCTATCAAGTCCAGAGGGAAGGTCTCATCATAACTTATAAAACGAACCCAAACTCGAGACATCTAGTTCGACCCGTCGAGGAGTTCCAGTAGCAGTCACCGAAGTAGACCTTCAGGTCACTCCATCAAGTCCGGAGGGAAGGTCTCATCATAACTAACAAAATGAGCCCAAACTCGACATATCTAGTTTCATCCGACGAGGAGTTCCAATAGCAGTCACCGATGTAGACCTTCAGGTCACTCCATCAAGTCCAGAGGTAAGGTCTCATCATAACTAACAAAACGAGCCCAATCTCTACACATCTAGTTCAATCCGTCGAGGAGTTCCAGTAGCAGTCAGTGAAGTAGACCTTCAGGTCACTCCATCAAGTCCGGAGGGAAGGTCTCATCATAACTAACAAAATGAGCCCAAACTCGACATATCTAGTTTCATCCGACGAGGAGTTCCAATAGCAGTCACCGAAGTAGACCTTCAGGTCACTCCATCAAGTCCAGAGGTAAGGTCTCATCATAACTAACAAAACGAGCCCAAACTCGACACATCTAGTTCAATCCGTCGAGGAGTTCCAGTAGCAGTCACCAAAGTAGACCTTCAGGTCACTCCATCAAGTTCAGAGGTAAGGTCTCATCATAACTAACAAAATGAGCCCAAACTCGACACATCTAGTTCGACCCGTCGAGGAGTTCCAGTAGCAGTCACCGAAGTAGACCTTCAGGTCACTCCATCAAGTCCGGAGGGAAGGTCTCATCATAACTAACAAAATGAGCCCAAACTCGACATATCTAGTTTCATCCATTGTCATTGTCATTTGACGGGCCTGTTGGTCTAGTGGTTAGTGGCCCTGACTGCTGAGCCGGAGGTCGTGGGTTCGATTCCCACCCAGGACAAACTTTGTGTGATGAGCATGATTGTTTGTTCTGTGTCTGGGTGTGATTTATCTATAATATGTATGTATTAATTATAATTATAAGTATGTATATCAGTTGTCTGGTTACCATAACACAAGCTCTGCTTAGCTTGGGATCAGATAGCCGTGTGTGAGTTGTCCCAAGATATTTATTTTATTTATTTATTTATCCGTCGAGGAGTTCCAATAGCAGTCACCGAAGTAGACCTTCAGGTCACTCCATCAAGTCCAGAGGTAAGGTCTCATCATAACTAACAAAACGAGCCCAAACTCGACACATCTAGTTCAATCCGTCGAGGAGTTCCAGTAGCAGTCACCAAAGTAGACCTTCAGGTCACTCCATCAAGTCCAAAGATAAGGTCTCATCATAATTAACAAAATGAGCCCAAACTCGACACATCTAGTTCAATCCGTCGAGGAGTTCCAGTAGCAGTCACCGAAGTAGACCTTCAGGTCACTCCATCAAGTCCGGAGGGAAGGTCTCATCTTAACTAACAAAATGAGCCCAAACTCGACATATCTAGTTTCATCCGTCGAGGAGTTCCAGTAGCAGTCACCGAAGTACACCTTCAAGTCACTCCGTCAAGTCCGGAGGTAAGGTCTCATAATATCTCAAAAATATGAAATATTTTTTGATGGTACGATGAATTACGAAAAAAACTTAGGAACGTTCGTGGGGATAAGAAAAAGATGGCGCGTAACGGAAAAAAAAGATGGCGCGTAACTGAAAAATGTTACACTAAATTTATTTCCAACCCCGATAAAGAAGTTTCACTTAAAAAAAATAGCCTATTTCCGTCTCCAGGGTCCCAACTATCTCTGTATCAAAATGCATTAAAATCGGTTTGGCAATTTAGGCGTGAAGACGTAACAAACAAACTCACTTCCGCTTTTATTATAATAGTAAGGATGTTGTTTATGCCTAGATATAATTTTAATTAATATAATATTGTGAAAGTTCCTACCATACGTGATATTAGATTATGCAATACAATTTCATTAGTTTTAATACTTTTTGCTGCGCCCTAACAGAGTCATGTATTCATTAGTTATAAGCCTAGTGTGTAACTATTTGTATATTGTGCATTTAATTAATAAATAAAACAGAAACAACAAGACAAAACTTCGACTTAACCTAAAGATCGATTCGAACGGTTGTTATTATTTAGCCACTCTTTACCACCTGAATAACGTACATAAATAGAACCCATTAAAGTCTATTTTAGTCTATCAAAACTAAGCAAGCAATAATTCATTGCCACAATATTCTATGTATAAACAGCTGATTCTTTATCTCTATAATAATAGAGGCATGTCCTTGGAAGTAGCAGCTAATTACGTTCGGTGACGTCATGAATTCAGTGGGGTGTGACGTCAGATAACGTGAGCCAGTGATCAGAAGCTTATTATGGATGTGTTCAGAAGGTTTATATATATATATATAAACTAGCTGTGCTCTTCAGTTTCACCCGCTGGTTACTTAGGGGTATGAAAAAAAGATGATGGTCGATTCTCAGAATATGCATAAAAAAGTTCATAAGAATCGGTCGAGCCGTTTCGGAAGAGTATGGTAACTAACATTGTGACACGAGAATTTTATTTATTAGATATATGAAGGAAGACATATAAATAAAGTAGTCATGGTAGTTTGTTATTATGGCGTGTCAGAATAATATGCAAAAAAATTTGACTTCCAAAACACACTAAAAAGTTGAAAGTAATTTTATTTCCAGAAGTCGGTAAGTAATGGTGGTAGTAAGGGCAAAAAAAACATGCAACAAGCATGTTTTTTTTTGCCCCTGACTTTAAAACTATCGTCAAAATGAGAACCATCTACTTTTTTGAAGTCGGTAATTATATAAAAACGAAGAAAAATAATATAAGACTTTGTACTTAAATTCTTGTTTAATTAATTTATTAATATTGTAGAATGTAGAGTGTGTAAATACTTGTACTGCGGTGTGATTAAAAATACATTTAATTATTAAGGAGAATTAAAATTCTTGTATCTTTTGAGAACAATATTCTTTATTTGGTTAAATATTATATAAAAAGTGTTTATCGGGAACAGGGTCCAAGCTACCGGTGGTTAGGCCTCCAGCGAGAGAAACCTACTCAAAATGCGTGCTGCATCGAGGCGCACTGCCTTCTGAATCAGACCCTTGATCCAACCGCCTAAAGAGAACTTCGACTGATGGTCGTCTAGGCTCCAAAGCCATTGGCTGTTATGACAATCAGCACAAAAATCGTTCTACATGTTGACAACCTCATGTGCTATGTCGAGAATTTGGATTAAGGATTTTTTTTTTGTTTTTAAAAAAAGCGTTGCCCCACACTAAGAATTACTCCTGTATCGTGGGTGCGTTTACAAACATTTTAACTCACATAGATAAACAGCCAGATCCGGAACATCTATCTGTAGGCCATAAAAATATTTGTTCCGTGCGGGGATTGAGTTCGCGACCCGCAGCGTAGCAGTCGATCGCTCAGCTACTGCGCCAACCGTGTCATCCAATATCTTTATTAAGACGTTTACGCAAAATGGTATTCAGTAAAATCCTTAAAACTTCTCAGTGGCTTATTCAATCGTCTTTTCTCTTACCCCACTTATTCTTTTACCGTTTAAAAACAGTTTCTACCCGGTATCGCCAAGCCATTTCCTTATCACAGGCTGTTGTAAGCGGAGCTTCTTTATCTTCGTTATTACGCAATCGGAAGGGCCATAGCCGCCGCCTTTATGTTGATATCACGGTGATAATAACGCCACTGATTTAGGGTAGGGCCTAATACAATACGCTTGTATTTTTAAGGTTTTTTGGTGAAGGAAACATTTACTGTGGACAGTTTGACTGATTTATAAACATTGAGGTAGATTATAATAGCGTAAACGTTTTGTGAAGATGTTCAAGGTCCTTATGTCCTTATGTTCTTTTATTTATTTACTAGCTTTTGCCCGCGGCTTCGCTCGCGTTAAAATCGGCCGTAACGCAGCTCCCATTTTCTGATTTGCCTGCTACCTGTAGTCTTTGCCCTTGCGCTTTATTTATTGTAATAGCAAAGCTAAGATTTCCCCTTTCTTCCTCTTTCTCTCTCATTACCCCTTTTTTTTTCAAAACTATCCTAGCCTATGTCCGTCTCCAGGGTCCAAACTATCTTTGTACTAAAATTCATAAAAATCGGTTTTGCCATTTGGGCGAGAATACGTAACAAACAAAAAAACTCACTTTCGCTTTTATGATATTAAGTATTAGTATAGTAAGGATTTAATAAAACTTCATGCTTATGTAAAAAACATTGTACAAAGGCGAACTTAATTAATGCCTTGAGCATTTTCTACCAGTCAACCTTAGGGTGATGCAGAGACAAAAACATAGTAGGTGCAATGTGACAGAAAATAGAAGGAAAAAATACTATAGTCAATAGAATCCGTTTATTAAGATGCTCAGCGAAGTTTGGTTTTCATATAATATTCTTTATAACATCGTCGGATATAATGAGCTCACTTATAAACATAACGCTTATTGTGACCCATTTTTTAAGTGGGAGGAAAAAAACTTGCTTATTTGGCACTTACTACAAGTACACGTATCAGTAATAAAAAAAACTTAAATCTTAACACTACAAAGAAAAAAAAGCAAAGTTAATATTCTGTGTCTCACGGCTCCGCTAAATAGGCATAGTTCAGCAAAATGCCGAGCAGCGAATGCCCGACGCTGATTTTCAACTAGACCTAAATGAGTACTGACTAGATGGTTTTTGCTTTGTTTTTGAGTCGGTATGTGTTTTTTTTTAATAAAACGTTGCCCCACACTAGGAATTTCTCCTGCGTGGGTGCTTTAACAACCAATTTAATCTCACGTACACAAACAGCCAGACCCGAAACAAGTACCTGTATCTTCTTGTCTATTGCTCAACCACTGCGCCAATCCTACCCGCCCAAATTACAAACCACTTTGGAAAGAACAACAAACCTCCAACATTAACATCGCAGCCTTTATCTCAATTCCCTAAGCTTGTCGCGCACACTAGAAAAAACTGGCCAAGTGTGAGTTGGATGCGCGGACCAAGGGTTTCGTACAAACTGGCGTCCTAAACGACCATATGTATTGATTGCGTAGACTTAGAGGTTTGACTTTTTGCATAGCTCCAAGTGACCACAAACTTGAGTGTACTTTTAACTTCATACCTCCACGCGTTCCCGAGATAAAGAGTCTTGACAGACAGCTAGACGGACAACAAAGTTATCCTACAAGGGTTCCGTTTGTTTCTTTTGAGGTACAGAACCCTAACTATTGTTAAAAAGTATTCCTTTACTCTGTCAAATTACACACACACACAAAACTTGCCAAGTGCAAATCGGCTTTACACACGAGGGTTTCTGTCCGTTTATCAAGTTTCAGCGAAAAACACTTCTCTGTATGTCCTCTTTAATTTTCAACTTTATTTTAGTTTTAGTATTTCTTGGTTGTTGCCTCGTTGGTCTAGTGATTTATTTATTTATGCACACATAAAATACATGACAGGACATTACATTAAGGCAGAAGAGCACAAAATGTACAGCTTATTTCATTAAAAAAATTCTTCCAGCAGACCTGCGAGAGGAAAGTTGGATAAGATATGTAAACACAGTGTGTGGAAAAGATAAAACAGGAAAATTCAAAATTTTCAATAACTTCAAGATATATGACTATACAAATAATGAAAACTTAAAAAGAGGAAGATAACTTTACTTCCGAAAGTCGGTGGCAAAAAAGTCAACGACTCATTGGAAGTTTTTTTTTTGAGTACATAACCCTAAAAGTCAGCTGTCTGCTGTAACTTTTAAACGAAACAATGTCAACTCAGTGAGAGCAAACTACTAAATCAATAACGAGAGTGTCTGCCAACACAAAAATCTTATTCCTCTTAGGTAATTTAATATATCCGAGATCGAGTTAGGCGTCGGGTTTGGGCACCCTCTGTTTTTCTTCCTCGCGTAAAAAATGTATAAAATGAAGGATGTTTTGTGTGCCGCGACTTGACTGGAAATATTTAAGGTTCTTTGATAGTGTTACGGGATTTGATCACGTTTGGGAGTACGTTGTCAATTTATTTAAGTGGGTTATGATATTTTATGTATTTGACTACCTTTGATTTTCTTTTTTGGATCGATTATCAAAAGGTATCAGTAAAAAATAAAGATTGTAATAAAATAACACAGGATGTTTCCACATCCTCCTAATACAAGCATTCCCTTGCTTAAAAGGAGGCTTCAATCACTAGCTGTTAAGAAACTCTTGTTAAAATGAATAAACCTTTATTATTATCATCAACTAAATTCCCCAGCTTTGCGCGGAGCGGGACGGAGTGTCAGACTTTTACTGACTACAACCCACCCATGTTTCTTTTTTGCCCTTTGTGTTCTAAGATCGCGATATTTCTTTCAAACACCCTGCAATCGCGGCAAGTAGTAGGTCTGGCAGGACCCTCTGCTTTGCTGACATCTTTGAGGCAGCTTTAGAGCCCGACTTTGCTTGGGTTGAGCTATATTCTTTTCACTACGTAGATACATATTACGGTAATCAGATAGCGTAGTTTTAAAAGGCAAATAAAAAGTTTCAGCTGTAACAAAGCTTATTCCATCCCAATGTAAATAAAACACTTGTTTGTCACAGTAAAACAGTCAACCCAAACTGAAGTGTGCGTTAATCCTCCCCAAATACGGTCCATATTCATTACGGATTACAGTATCAGTTACAGATAGGTAGAGTTTGAATTATCTCTCTTTGTTTCTAGGTGTTAGGGTTCATTTTGATTTGAACTTATATAACCTTTACTGGCAGGGACGACAGTGACAGTTGCGTAATTATATTATAGTGTTTTGGTGATTGTTTAAATGAGTGCGAGTTGGACTTGCGCACCGAGGGTTCCGTACAAATTTGTGACATAAGCCATTTCTTTTGACTGCGTGGACTTAGAAGGTTCTTTTTTCACAGCATAAAGAGACTACAGAGTTGAGTATAATATGGTTTTTATACAACTCGATACCTCCATGCATTCCCTAGATAATGGGTCTTGACAGACAGACGGACAACACTGTGATTTACGGTTTTTCCTTTTGAGGTATAGAACCCTAAAAAGACCAAGGATGGTACGACTGGTTGCCAGACTTTATATAGAAGTATGGAAAAAGAAGACACGCTCCACCGATCCTTACTAATATTATAAAAGCGAAAGTGAGTTTGTTTGTTACGTCTTCACGCCTAAATGGCTTAACCGATTTTGATGAATTTTGGTACAGAGATAGTTGAGACCCTGGAAACGGACATGGAAAATTTAAAAAAAGTGAGTTGTGAGAGAGAAAGAGGGAAGAAAAGAGAAAACTTAGCTTTGCTATTATAATTAAATAAGGCGCAAGGGCAAAAACTAAGGGCACGCCACAATAGTGGCGGTAAATCCCTTCTTTGAGGAGTGGCTGGAGAGGCGTCATGGCGTCCTCACCTACCGCCTGACGCAGGTCCTCACCGGACACGGAAGTTTCGGGAGGTTCCTGCACATAATCGGGCGGGAGGAAACGCCCGGGTGTCACCATTGTGACGATCGCCCGGAGGACACGGTGGAGCACGCAGTGGCGGTCTGCCCAGCTTGGGCGGAGCGCCGCCGTGCCCTCGTGGAGGCGATCGGTGGCGGCGATCTCTCGCGTCCGGCCCTGGTCCAGGCCATGGTCCGGAGCGAGAGGGAATGGGAAGCGGTCACCTCCTTCTGTGAAGCAGTAATGCTAGCAAAGGAGGTGGCCGGGCGTTTGAGGGAGAGATTATCTACCCAACCCAGCCGCCGCGGGAGACGCTCCGGGCGCCGGGCGCCGCGAGACGACTCCCGGCCACCGTAGATATGGGCCTGTGGACGATGAGCAATGGGTAGCTCACCGTCCGTCCGTCGATTGACGACAGGCCGTGTCGACGGCGCGTTCGTGTTTCACGCGCGCCTCAAAGAGATGTCAGCAAAGCAGAGGGGCTTGCCAGAGCCTCCGCCTGCCGGGGTTGTTCGAAAGAGATACCGCGGCCCCGGAACGTAAAGGGCAATAGAAGGAACATGGGTGGGTTTTAGTCAGTACAAGTCTGACATGCCCCCCCGCTCCGCCCAGAGCGGGGAAGTCATTGGATGATTTCCCACCCGGAAAAAAAAGGGCAAAAACTACACGTAGCACGTACCCGCAAATCAAGAAAGGGGGAACTGTGTTACCCCAAATTTAACGCGAGCGAATCCGCGGGCAAAAAATAGTTCTAAATAAATGGCAAATCTGATTATTTCTTAAGAAAATAAAATGCAAGATGTTATGCAACCCACTTGTACAGACAGATAATGGGTTTTCCATAAGGATCCAATCGGCGATCAAAAATCAAAATCAAAATATTTTTATTTCACATAGGCCTACGAGATAAAAAGATAAAAAGCCTCTAAGAATTTACAAGGCCAACATTGTCCACTCATTTACATCGAATTGGTAAAAAAGAATCTTTACAAGACATAGAAAAAAATATCCCAAAAAAAATAACTATATGAAACAAGTCACACAGATGTTGCTATCAGTACTGAAACTATTCTGAACAAAGGTTGTATATATATGTGATTTGACAACTATAGTGAAAAAAAAATACTGATCACAAAAAATAAGATTGAATTTAGTTAGAGACATTTTGTGCCGTTTCTAATTATTTATTTAAATAATAAATTCGAGATGTTATACAATCCAGTTGTACAGATAGACTTGACGTCACAGTCGCTAGCTAGATTACCCAGAGTGGTTTCTGTAGTGCTTCGGTTTGTGTTATCATCCTCAGATGTTTGGCTACTGTTTAGGCACTTGAATATCTGGTCTGTTATTGACCTTGGTTCAAATGTACACTACAGATTTCGATTGTTCGTTTAATTGTATTAAAGTGTTACTGATGTAAAATTATTTATTCATGTATACACGAAATACTTTTTTTTTGTGGATGGGTAATCATCAAATAACTTCCCCCGCTCTGGATGGAGCGGGTGGGATTGTCAGACTTGTACTGACTAAAACCCACCCATGTGCCTTGAGCCCTTTATGTTCAAAGGCCGCGGTATCTGTTTAAAATAACCCGCAACCCAGGATACACCAAATACTTGACAGGACATTACATTAAGACAGAAGAGCACAAAGATACTGCTTATTTCTTTATCAATTTCTTCCAGCAGACCGGCGAGAGGAAAGTTGGATGAGACTGTAGACTAGTCATTTTTTTAGCTACCACGGTCATTTTTAGTTTATTTAGATTTTAAATTGAATTTGGCTTTTTATTTACTCTGGACGCTCTTACTGTGCACGTCTTTCTACATCGTTCTCACATATTTGTATAATCTCAACATGAATGATGTAAAAACGATTTTGTAAAAATATTATAATTTAAAAGAGTGTCCATGGAGTTTCTTGCCCATTCTTCTCCGATGTATACAAATAAACGTAGCAAGCAACTCGACGGCTACGTCCGATTAGTTCTAAACTAGCCCTCCTGGCGACTTGACGGTCCCTTCGAGTTGCACGCTGCTTACTGTTCATATAGTGTTTTATTTAATATAAACCAACAATATCAAACAAGTGTTATAGTGAGATCAACGCTTTGGAATGGGCAACTACAGTACTTTCACAAGTTATTATGCCTTGTGACCGGGACTGTAGATTCATTTTGTTTCTTGACATTCAAAAGTGCCTGTAATGGTCTAATTGAAATAAATGATTTGATTTGATTAGACACAGTGTGTCACAAAACAAACATACATACAAATGAAAATAAGTACTGATATATTAAAAATAAACCTAAAATACAGTTTACAGGTAACTTCTATTAGACTTGCTTTTGAAGAGTTTTTTTTAAGAGTATTGTATTTATTTAGTGCATTAACAAGTACAGAAAAAAACATTATCTGTGTGCAAACTTAGCTCTACTTTTTTGAGCGATTTATTTTTAACTTTCACAGCCGAGCACAATTGAATATGTTACAAAGTTTAAATTGTATGGCTTATTGAAGAAGACACATTCAAATCGATTTAAAGCTCTGAAATTTGAAGACTTGTGACACGCACGAACGTGCACCTGGGCTTGTATAGTGTATTAGCTTCCACCAACGACTTCGTCCGCGTGGCATAGTTACTTTGGGCTAACGCTAACATTAACCCGCGTGATGATCGAAAAAAAAATATCTTTCTCTCCCCTTATTTTATGCCTTTGTCCGTCTCCAGGGTCCCAACTATCTCTGTACCAAAATTCATCAAAATCGGTTTTGCCATTTAGGCGGTGAAGACGTAACAAGCAGACAAACAAACTCAATTTCGCTTTTATGATATCAGTAAGGATAATTGCTGACTCCGTCTTATGAAGACAAGGCCTGTGTTCTAGCTATGGGAACTTAATAGGATGCTGATCCCTCAGTCAATCAAAATAAGGTTAAGAGAATCAATGTCTGTTCTCCTGTTCTTTCCCAATATATTCCTAAACTTATGAACAGATTTTGATGAAACTTTGCAATGTTGTTCTAAATCTGTAACAAAAGCGTTTCTGTTTGTTCGTTTTTTTGCGTGTTTGTTCGTTACTTTTTTTCTTCTTCGCAATAGAAATCGACTAACCGACCTTTTCGCATGTATGTAGGCGTATGTGAAATAGAACATTTTAATTTTTTACGACGAAAAACGTCAAAACGAGATCCATGCAGCCTGGGGAGGGATATTTTTAATTTACATTTTTTGTGGAGAAACCAATAATCAATGTCTATAAACGTCCAGAAACACTGGAATGTTAGTAGTAGTAATAGATACCTTTACATACTGAGCCAAATCTACTTGACCTTGGAACATGCATTACAATTGATACCATATTACTGAGCAATACAATACAATTCGTAATAGAACATTAATATGATAAGAAGAATTGATGTTATTAGTTATTTACATATCACAAACCTAGATCAAAACTGAGACAACTCAATAATAGTACATTTTGATTCAAGTGAGAAAACTTTGTCATTGCGGCCGAGGCGGATTTAGCGCACGAGCCGCCAGGCGAGGGTGTTATAGAGCCGAGAACGGCAGTGATAAATTAATTGACATTTATACTCTTATATAAAAAAAACAAACTAAAATATAATTTTCATATAGCCTTTACATCGTTTTCAAACAAAATCTCATTCGATTTTTTCTAAACACAATTTACCTAATTTTGTACAAAGAAAATCACTGTCTGCTTAATTAGGACATTTTTGACACTAATCTGATAAAATTTGGACAAGTTATACCCATTTAAGTCTTGTCAACTTTGCAAAATAAACTTAATTTTCCTCAAGGATTATTAAGATTCTTTACAAGTGGTTAAAAACTTGTTTTTTATGGTGGGTAATATTTAAAAGTGTTTAGTATTACTAAAAAGACACAGTATTTTAAAAAAGAGTAATGTATTCTGGTAGGTGGATAAAATGTCTCTTATTCTTCTTCTCATCATCTGCCTAGCCGTTTCCCAACTATGTCGGGGTCAACTTCCAGTCTAACCGGATGCAGCTGTATACCAGTATTTTACATGGAGCGAGCTTATCTGACCTCCACAACCCAGTTAGTAGGTACTGGGAAATACGATATCCCTTGGTAAGACTGATTGCCAGACTTTCAGGACACTGACTATCTGTAACGACTGCAATAATAGTCTTAATTTCATGTTTGTATGTGTTTCATCCTTTTTTACGGTTCTTTACTTCAAAATGAAGAAACGAAACCTTTATAGCATCACTTTGCATACCATCTGTCTGTCAGTCTGTCAATACCCATTTTCTTGGAAACACGTGGAGGTATCGAGTTAAATTTTAAACTCATATACCTACTATATACTCAAGCTCGCGAGGTTGTCAACATTTGGGATGTGGACTCATAGATCATCATGCCGATTGTCGTTACAGCCAATGGCTTAATTGTCAAGAGTCTATTAACAACGGGTTCCCTCTATCTGGCAGAATTTTTGTTCGCGCGCAACACTAGGGCGACGCTGGTAACCCTATCTGACGGCGAGCAACACCGCTTCACGGCGGGCAACACCGCTTCACGGCGGGCAACACCGACCGGCCGGCCCCGGCCGTTACCTCACTCTCCGTAAAACCGAACAAACGGAAACGCCATCTTTATTTCTTACGTACGAATATATTGTTAGAACTACGCAGTTGTTTAATTTATAAACAAAGTGGCGACCGTGACAGGAAAATAGTCAGGATCAGCTAGAATAATATTTCCTGGTAACTTTATATGGTCTGTATTAATAATCGAATTTGAGAAATATTCTAATTTAAATAGGTTAAAAAGAATTTATGCTTATGTAAAACGTTTCCTAAATTATTGTAAAAATAAAGATGCTAAAATCAAGGGACCATTAGATATTAAGGAATTAGATGAATCTCTGCTATTGTTAGTTAAATTAAGTCAATTAGAAATTAGCTATGCAGAGGAAATTAAATTAATTAGAAATAATAAAACTCTTTATCGTAAGTCTAAGTTATTGCCTCTGAATCCATTTATTGATTCAGATGGCATATTAAGAGTTGGGGGTCGAATTCAAAACTCTGATTTCGCTTATGATAAAAAACACCCCATTATTTTAGATGCAAAGCATCATTTAACTAAATTAATATTAAGGTGCGAACATGAACGCTTATTTCACGCTGGTCCACAACATCTTCTAGCTTCAATACGAGAACGATTTTGGCCTATAGGTGGCAGAAACTTAGCACGTAGCACGACAAAGCAGTGTGTAGTATGTATTCGCCTACGTGGGAAAACATTACAACCCATAATGGGAAATTTACCTGCCGAAAGAAGCTATTCCATGTTTCCTTTCTACTCGTGTGGTGTCGATTTTGCTGGCCCGTTTTTGATCTCGGTAATCGTATTTCAAAATGCTACCTATGTTTGTTTGTATGCCTCTCGACCAAAGCAATACATTTAGAGTTAGTCAGCGATATGAGCACTGCTGCTTTCATTTTATCTTTGCGACGGTTTGTGTCTAGAAGAGGTAAACCTAATGTTATATATTGCGATAATGGTACCAATTTCAGGGGCGCAAACAATGAGTTAAGTGGAATACTCAGGTCCAGTCGTGAGTCAGTTAGTAATTATGCCAATAATGAAGGCATTAAGTTCGTGTTTAGCCCCGCATACTCGCCTCATTTTGGAGGTATATGGGAAGCAGGCGTTAAATCCGCGAAACACCATTTTAAGCGTGTAGCCGGGAATGCTTCCCTGACATTCGAGGAGCTCGCGACTTTATTCGCACAAATCGAAGCCATTTTAAATTCTCGTCCCCTTACACCTCTTTCAACTGATCCAACTGATCCCACTCCGTTAACCCCAGGGCACTTTCTTATTGGGCGGCCTCTCACCTCAGTGCCATCGTTACCCATTACATGCAAGCACCCAAACAGATATGAGTTAATTGAACAATTAAGACAACAATTCTGGGAAAGATGGCGCCGGGAGTACGTTGCCGAGCTTCAGGAACGCGTCAAATGGAAAACAAGGCAATATGAGCTTCGCGTGGGCGATCTGGTGATCCTCAAAGAAGACAATCTTCCCCCACTGCACTGGAAACTTGGCCGCGTTACCCACTTATATCCTGGGAATGATGGTGTCAACAGAGTTGCCGACGTTGGAACATCAAAGGGCACACTGCGGAGGGCAGTAAACAAAATGTGCATACTCCCGGTCACTGATGACGTAAGGGATGTCGCTGTAAATGACGGCGCTAATAACACCAAATAAATTACTTTGAAAGCCACACTTTCAAGGCCCGGGAAGATGTTCGCGCGCAACACTAGGGCGACGCTGGTAACCCTATCTGACGGCGAGCAACACCGCTTCACGGCGGGCAACACCGCTTCACGGCGGGTAACACCGACCGGCCGGCCCCGGCCGTTACCTCACTCTCCGTAAAACCGAACAAACGGAAACGCCATCTTTATTTCTTACGTACGAATATATTGTTAGAACTACGCAGTTGTTTAATTTATAAACAATTTTGATGCTCCGAAATTTATTTGGCATAACACACTTAGCATATTTTAAAGGCATAAAAATTATTTGATATAATTATCGTTTGGCATAATATTTAAAACTCCGAACTTACAATTGCATAGTTTTAAGATGACAGAATTACATTTAGTATAATTACGATTGGCAGAGTTCAAATTTCGCATAATATCGTTTAGCATAATGTTCATTTAGAGCGACGAGTATTTGGTATAATTTCACTTTACATACTATGCAGATGGCAGAATTTAATTAAGAATAATTTTAAGTTTAAAGACTTATATGCCTAATAAGTCTTTAAACTGACATGGTCACTAACATTATTATTAACGGTTAAAACGGGATATTTACCATGTTTGTTATTTATTTTGAGTTTCCAATATTTTGGCGTGAACCGATACAGTGAGTTACAATTGTATACAAAAACATATTAAGGCAAAAATAAGATATTTTTGGAATTATATAGAAAAAAAGACATTGTTTTTAGTAGGTTACAGGGACTCAACTATTAAGATTATGTTAATTTGTTCAAAAAAAAATGCGTAGGTTAGGTTAGGTTAAAACTGTGACCCCCTACGGACCAGTAACGACTTGCATTAATAGAAAATGAGATTGTTTTTAGTAGTTTACCCGGAACTGAACTATTTACATTAGGATAATAATTACTTATGGAATTAAATGACATTATTTCAAATTCAATTAAATAATAGTTAAAATAAATGATATTATTTTAAAGAAATAAATAATTAAAATAAATGACAACAAATAATGATAAAGATGATTCTAACTATGTATAAACTTTCTGCGATTTGACAATTCTGCCGTTTAATGATATCGATATGAAATATATGCCAAAAGACGATTCTGACTGTGAACTTTCTGCGAAATGATGTTTCTGCTTTTTAAATATTATGGATACGAAATTTATGTCTTGAGATGATTCTGACTTACAAAATTATGAGTTTTGAATGTATGATAAATGAGTGTCTGCCAAACAATTTTCTGCGAAGTGAAGTTTATGCTATCCGTTGTTATGCAAAATAAAATTATGACATAAAAAGTTCTGCTATAAAGGGTGGACCCATTAACAACACTTGAAGAGGCTCTCGTTAGGCAGCTGGATCAGCGGTTTGAACGGAATTGTATAAAATCTGGTTCTTCTAACCTGACAGACAGATGTGTTGCTGGGGAGTTTGTTCCGCCACTTCTTCTTCCCAGCTAAAACACTAGGAAGTGGCGAAGGGCAGGGTGTTTTTGTGGGACTGTCTCTTGTAATGTGACGTTCAAAAAGTGCTGATTATCAGCCTGATTTGAATAAATGACTGTTGATTTTACTTGATTTGATTTGATACAGAAGTGACACGAGCGATACGAGCCGTGTTCAGAACAGCTATATGGACACGGTTTGAATCATTAGGTGGTTCCTCTCTCTGGAGCCCTGACTGCCGGTAGCTTGCACCCTGTTCCCGATACCGGCGGTCTACAATTTTTTTTAATATTTTTAAATGTTTTTTGTTGTATTATTTCGGAGTAAAAAATATTTAGAAATATAAAAAAAAAATGTACAAAAAAATTATTTATCGTCGCAAGGTTATAACAGTTCACAGGGTGACTTATGTCTAGAAACAGGTAAAAGTAATGTGCTACCAGGTACTGATGCTGTCTCCCAAACTAAGCGAAATCTTTTATTTTCGGAGTCTGACTAGCACTTGACTGGTTTTTTAAGTAATTTATTTCATAACGATATATTAGTTGTGTGGAAAATATAAACATTAAAAACAATAAATTAAAAATTGCAATTAAATTAACATTCATTAAAATACATTCAGAATTTACAACCAATTGAAAATGTCAAAGAAAAATAATAAAACAAAAACAATCACGAGTTATTATATGTAATTTTTCATCTATGAACTCATCAATAGTAAAATAGCTTTATCCGGGAAAAAGCCACAAACTTCCCAGTAACATGCTTATCTGTTCCGTTTTAGACTCGTGATAATGCGTTAATGCTATCAGTCTCGCGAGGTTCCCACCAAAGAGTAGGCGACCACATCCTTGATTACTGGTTTAGTTTTATTCGGTTCTCAACTAAGTCTAGGCCACCACTTCCTTGTCTGTGGGTGTGTGAAAACTAATCGGATATTTTTTTAAAAAAGAGATGGCAGTCCGATAAGTACTTAGCTTACAAAAAAAAAAAGTTTTTTTTTTTAAATGGCGATTTATTTTTCAACATAGTCTCCTTTCAACTCGATACACTTGACCCAGCGATGCTCCAACTTCTTTAACCCGTCTGAAAAATACGTTTTCTGGAGGTCTGCAAAGTAGGCTTCCGTGGCGGCGATAACTTCCCCATTCGACTCAAATTTCTGCCCAGCGAGTGACTTTTTTAAATTTGGAAACAAAAAGAAGTCACACGGGGCCAAATCTGGAGAATACGGTGGATGGGGCAGCTGATCGTAGCCTAATGCGACCAATTTGGCCGTGGCGACGGCGGAGGTGTGAGCCGGTGCGTTGTCTTGATGGAAGAGCACTTTTTTCTTCGCCAAATGGGGCCGTTTTTTTCGCAATTCGAGGTCAAATCGACCCAATAGTTCGGCATAGTAAAGCCCTGTGATCGTTTTGCCCTTCTCCAGGTAGTCGATGTGGATCACACCTTGTGAATCCCAGAAAACGGTGGCCATCACCTTTCCGGCCGATGGGACAGTCTTCGCTTTCTTCGGAGCACATTCGCCGGGTAAAGTCCACTGTTTCGACTGTTCCTTAGTCTCCGGTGTGTACCAGTGAATCCATGTTTCGTCAACGGTCACAAAACGACGCAGAAACTCCTTTGGATTGCGCTTAAACTGTGTCAAACACTGCTCTGAAGTGGTCTCACGGATGCGCTTGTTGTTCGGAGTGAGCAAACGCGGCACCCATCGAGCCGACAGCTTTCTCATTGCCAATATTGCATGCAGGATATGACCCACGCGGTCTTTTGAGATGCCTACTGTCTCAGCTATCTCGCGCACTTTCAATCGGCGGTCGGCCAATACGAGATCGTGGACTTTTGTCACGTTATCCTCCGTGGTAGCCGTTTTTGGGGCACCTGGGCGTGGCTCATCAAAAACTGACGTGCGACCACGTTGAAACTCGTTAAACCAATTTTTGACGGTCGCCATTGAAGGAGAAGAGTCACCGTACACAGCACCCAAGCGCTCTTTGATTTCGCTGCGCGATTTCCCTTCCAAAAACAAGAATCGAATCACCGACCGATATTGCTCTTTTTCCATTTTTCTAAATTCCGCGGAACGCCCGCTTCTACACGCGGTCAAAACAAAACAACAAATCCAATATGGCTGAAATTTTGACAGTAGCCGTCTACAAGGAGGTACTACACGATACTAAAAAAAAAAACAAAACTTCTTTTACGATAGTGGCGCCACTGGGCGGTGAGGCTAAGTACTTATCGGACTGCCCAGGTAAGAGGATTCGCAGTGTGTTTATGAAACAACTGTTTTTTTTTTGTATCCTATTTATATTATAAATGCGAATGTTTGTGAGGATGGATGTTTGTTATTCTTTCACGCCAAAACGGCTGAAAGGATCTTGATGAAATTTGGCACAGAGTTATATTATAGTCTGGAATAATACATACATAGGATATATTTTTTTCTATCATCACGCAGGCGCCAGCTATTATTCTAATATAATCATTATTATTGTGTTTCTTGCTTTGATTTAATTTATTTAATGTACTTCATTTGAGAAAATAATTGTGTGTCTAACGGCGGAACGTAGATAGTTTCTGACTTTCCTATATTTTTTACTTACGTTCGCAAAATAATTGAAATAGATTTTTTTCAAACACAGTTCCACTCTGGGAACGTCTTCTGTATTGTGAATGTACAAATAAAAAGGCACAATCAACGAATGGAACAACTATTAGATAACACAAATATTTGTTTCGTGCAGAGATCGAAATCACCTCATGCAGTGCTATAGTCGGTCGCCCAACCACTGCGCCAACTGTGATGTCTCATTATCTTATTATTTCAAATTAAATCATCTCAAAATATTTTTATTTCACATAGGTCTACATGGACAGTTATTAAAAGTCGAGAAAAAGTGCACGGTTCGGGTTGATCATCTCCTATGGAAAAGAACCGGCAAGAAACTTTTGAAACATTATTGCGTTGTTAATCGTTCAATACGAGTCTCATATTTTTTATTGGGTTGACAGAAATCGGTAAACTGATTGAGATAGATCTAGATCAATGCAACCACAGTCACCAAATTGAAATCCAACCTCAAATCTTAGACTAAAAACATATTTCAGTATTATTTTAACTTTAAATCTTCTATCTGACAAAATAATTATCATTCATCCAATAAGTCCATTCATAATTAGAACAAAGAAGATTACTTTGAAGAGACTAGATAAAACAAAACAATATTTCGAATTCCAAATATCTAAAGCGAGATAAAATGTCGTGAGAAAAGTATCAAATATAAGGTACTTTGCAATCCGCTGTGAGATCTAAACGACTATCTTCGGTAGCAGAAACTAGTTGTCTCTTTACGTGTCAAAGAAACTCGATTTACGCTTCAATTGTTTCAATTTCTCAAGCAACATTTTATTGCCGATAAAATCCATCTTCATTTTATGGGGCTACCGGAAAATACAAGACCATTCTAGAAAGATCTAGAATTGTACCATAGAAAGATCCAAAGTATAGTTTTTGGATTAAGATATTAAGAATAGTTCTTGTTTCTTTAGAAAGGAGTATGATACTACCCGTGAGAGGATGAATAGGTTTATGAAAGTGGAACACGTAGACGAACCATTATTATGGAGCTCTAGCTGGCGCCCGCGGCTTCGCCCGCGTGATATCGAAAAAAAAGTGTATCCTGTGTTATTCCAGATTATAATCTACCTCAGTGCCAAATTTCATTAAGATCTGTTACGCCATTTTTTCGTGAAAGAGGATCAAACAGACATTCATACTCACAACCTTTTGCATTTATAATATTAAGTAGGATTCGTAGGATGTAAGAATGACTTTAGTAGTTCCTACACACCCTTAAAAGGCATGATTCTGTGTAATGTACAATATCATGAGCCTCTGCTCATGCCATGGCCCTCTGGCCATGGCTACTGCCAGGGTCGCGGGTTGTTCGAAATAATAAAAACAAAAGAAGGAACATGGATGGGTTTTTAGTCAGCAAAAATCTGACACTCTCCCCGCTCAGAGCGGGGGCAGTTGTTTGGTGATTTACCGTCACAAAATATAGGGCTGGTACTAAAAAAATCTACTAGGATAAATCGAATAACAGTTCGCCTGACTAGGGAATCTAATCCGAGGCGCCATGCTCAGCAGTGCGCCTTGCCACTAGACATACGAGGCAGTCAAACCGGAATTTTCGAGTAGCCCATGTTCCCACGTTCCTTTTTTTGCTCTTTAAGTTTCGCGGCCGCTGTAAATCTGTCCAACCACCCGCAACCCCGGTTTCACTAGTCCTTCAAAAAAACAAACTCATAGACACTAACACAAAAATAACCTATTCTGTGAACGTCATATTTCACAGCAAATAACTCCGACCTCCTTTCAAGAACCATCTAAAACTGTTATGACACAGATACAAGATAATTACCTCGCCAGCGAGTTGCAAGCCTCGATAATTAAGTTAGCTACGAGCCTTGAGGCGAATCACGCGAAATGGTAAGCTTTTGATACGAGTAAAAGGGCTTCTTTCCCTTTTCACTCTTTTTGGGGGTTTATTATGCATGGATTTTTGTTGGGTTAAGGTTAAAAGGCATTTATTGGAGTGTGGGGTGACGGATTTTTGATGCTGTAAAGATTTCGATGGGTGAAAATTAAACAGGATACATTTCGGCTGGAGCCAGGACTTGGTGAAGGCAAGTGGCCTCATGAGGTCATCCGGGCAGGACCTTGACCGATTCTCGGACATGTTGTATCAAAAACCTCAGTATATTGTTGATAACTGATTTATTAATACAAAATTACAATCAACTAATCGTTTCACTAATAAACTTTCACAATAAATTGTATTTATGACTCAGGTGTGATCCGCATCACAATTCCGAGGTGTTGACACTGCGACTGCTTCGGTAAAACTGACTTGTGCCCGCTAGCGCGCCGCCTTATATTACTCGGCCCCACCTCGCCTGACTCATGGAGTGGTACGATGATGTCACATTGCGCACGTGCACGACGCACGTGCGCCGTTGCAGCTGTGTTTGTCTTCTCAGCGCCGACACGGCCATTCTGCACAAAGGTCGCCCTCGACCTTAAACAAAGAAAAACTGCGCAGAATATCAAGGTTCAACTATGTCACACATTACAAACGTAAGGAGGCTCCCGTCCTCATCTCACATACGATACACATTGGGAAGTAAGGAGGCCCCTGTCCTCAACTTACGGATAAAGCATACTTGCAAACATAAGGAGGCCCCTGTCCTCAACTTACGTCCAGTACATACCACAAAGTAAGGAGGCCCCTGTCCTCAACTTACACTCAACACACATACTTGCAAACATAAGGAGGCCCCTGTCCTCAACTTACGTCCAGTATACACCACAAAGTAAGGAGGCCCCTGTCCTCAACTTACACTCAACACACATACTGCAACCATAAGGAGGCCCCTGTCCTCAACTTACGTCCAGTATATACCACAAAGTAAGGAGGCCCCTGTCCTCAACTTACGCTCAACACACATACTGCAACCATAAGGAGGCCCCTGTCCTCAACTTACGTCCAGTATATATCACAAAGTAAGGAGGCCCCTGTCCTCAACTTACGTTTAATACATATCGCAAAGTAAGGAGGCCCCTGTCCTCAACTTACGTCCAATATATATTGCAAAAATAAGGAGGCAACTGTCCTTAAGTTATATTATGAACAAGTTATGCAATACTTTTAGAACAGTTATGGAGTAATGAAGTTTTTTACCTTTACTACTGTAGACTTTCCTCCAGAAGTTGAGTCGAAGTTAGCAATAAGACTGCCAAGACTGACAGAGTTGGACGGTGTAGTCTGTCTACACTCGGTTGTTCCGCTAGTTACTAGTTAGCTGCACCCCTTCTACGAGCGTGTCCAAGCGCGCGCGCGAAGACGAATTCTTAGATGGCGCTGTTTGCATTGTGCCATCAATCCACGACACGGCCATCCCTGACTAGCACCCGTCCTCGGATGTAGTTCCTGTGGACAAAATATGCTCAAAGAGTAATCTAGCTCGGCTTTCCTGCCAATAAAAACAAAAGGTATCTGGGTATAGTTATCAACTTTAATGGTTTTACTATGCCCTGTCACAGTACTCCCTGCTCCACATAATTCATTGAAAAGAAATCCGATCAACAAGTTACAAAACAAAGTATCTAACAATTTTATTACTTTTTATCATAGTTCATAAGCAACGCATACTCAAATCTAATTCTCGAGAAACTTTGTGATCGGGGATCTCCCTCACACGATCATGAAGGTATTTGTATATTTGCTTAGAGTCAAGCGCCTTTAGTCGGTATCTATCCCCGTCTAACACTTCAATGATCTCGAATGGGCCTTTGAATTTAGGAACTAATTTTGTTGGAGTCTTTTCCCTCAATTTAATTAAAATAATCATTAACAACTAATTTAGAAACGTGAACCTTATTTTTATGAAATCGTTTTTATCGTAATTAGCATTTTTTTTTTTTTTTTTGTAAAATTCTGTGTCGCATGCCCTCTCATCTCATCTAAATTAACGTCAGTCACGTCATTATCAACGGTCACTACGCCAAGAGGACGTGCTACCCTACGATCATTAACTCAAAAGGGCCAGATTCAGTCACCCTATTAATAGTGGAGTAAATGGCCAACTGAACCTCTCCCAATGGTTCCTGCCAAGAGCCGTCACGACTAGTCTTTACAGCTGTCAACATAATTTTAACATAATCTTTGATGAGAGAGCATTCGGCACCAGAATCGTAAAAATGGATACGACTCACCAGAATTCATCAGCGTACCGCTGGCATTACTGACTTGCTGTACCACCATCACAGAATGCTGCAAAGCTACTGGCGTTAATACCTCCTCCCGCTCCTCGGCCAAATTAACCCGCTCAGCCTCATCTGCCATCCTCCCGAAGCAGGACGACTCAACATGTCCAGTCCCGCCACAGCAATTACCCCCGGGCTCCGGACGCTCTGCGCGGCTCAAGGACTCGCTGGAACCAACGGCCCAAGACCGCCCGACCGCGTCCTCCCACCGCCCCTGCCACAATGTGCCCGTACATGTCCTGGCTTAGTCACAATAAATGAGACCACAAGAGCCATTGTAGCGAAGGGCTGCCTTCTAGGGGGCGTCCTCTCGCCCCTACTATGGAACCTAATAGCGGATAGCCTAATCCGATGCCTAAACGCCGAAGGCTTTTACACCATAGGCTACGCCGACGACATCGCTACCTGCCTGATGCGCCAAGCCCTAAGAATAATGGAAAAATGGTACGAAGAATACGAGCTAACCGTAAACCCCTCCAAAACCGAACTAGTCCTTTTTACTAGAAGAGGAAACTGACAACACTACAGCTGCCGATTTTCTTCGGCACCACGCTAAGCCTAGCAACTGAAACCAAGTACCTGGTCGTTTATCTGGACAAACAACTAAATTGGGCAACACACTGACTATATCACCACCAAAGCTAGCATATCCCTATAGCAGTACAAAAGACTACTCGGCAGGAATTGGGGTATAAGCCCCAAAATTATGCACAGGCTGTACCCCACAGTCATCAGACCCATAATAACATACGGCTGATGATGATGGCCCAGAACAGAACTGAGCACGACCCAAAAAGACCTAGAAAAACTGCAACGCCTTGCCCGTGTAGCGATCACCAGTAGCATGGGAAACCGCACAAACAGCAGCCCTACAAACAATGCTAGGGCTCTCGCCCCTACATCTCACGGTACAGGAGGAAGCGGCTCTTGCGGCTTCAGACTAGAAGTCTCTGGCACACTGAGTAATGACTCCAGGATAAAGCACACCAAAATCAAAGCAGGAGCCGTCTAAAGGCAACCTCTGTAAGCAGCACCGACCGATAAGATCACCAAGATACATTGCCTCCAAAAACATTACGACATACAGCTCACGGAGGAACCATGAGAATACACGGGATCAAACAAACTGAGAATATAATACAGATGGCTCGAAAACCAGAACAGGAACAAGGGTTGGGGTCTTCTCCTACGACCTAAACATTAAAATTTCTAAACCACTCGGAACGCTCAACACAGTCTACCAGGCTGAATGTATGGGCATTATTCAGGCCGTCGTAGCCATCGAGGCCAGAGGAGTCGCGGACACCAACAACCGAATACTCTCCGACAGTGCCTCTGTTCTTCAGTCCCTAAACAATAGCTGCTTCAACACAGCTCTAATATACGAATGCCACAACCTACTAGAACGAATGACCGCACACAACCGCAATACATTAACCTTACAATGGATCAAAGGACACAGTGGCTCCCTAGGCAACGACGCAGCGAATGAACTCGTCAGACGGGCGTCCATCTCTCCAGCACTAGGACCGGAGCCAATTGAACCCATCCTTTTCAGCCAGATACGCAGCTGGCTGAAGGAATACACCTTTTCGAATGTACAGGAATCACTGAAATCCGGAAAGTGACACTGGATATACTAGGGTCACTTGCGGACGCCCTCAAGAACCCATCTGCTTCTGGAAGGAGGTGGGTTGGCTAGAGTATGCGTAGAGTAGCGGCCATCAGGTGCATGGCATACGCACAATGGTCCATTGCAAGGACTAGGTGTGGAAACCGGACCCCCCTCCAAGAAGCGGAGTCCACATGAAGAAAAAGAAGATGTCCTGCTTCCTACACCCAAAACAAAGCATATGACCGTCTCCAATGCTTCTCAATCCCGGTCGCTTTGCAGGGGTTTCATCCCGTCGAAGCTCTCGTTGTTCGACTGCAGCCGCCACCGAAACCAATTCGGGAACTGAGGAACATTAACCAGACAACAAACGCAATCTAAGGAACTCATCGTTGACGCAGCCAATCATGGCCCCCACAGCATCCCCGTCCTTGTCACCATCAATGACCCGTCTCCAGACAGGGGCCCGGTTGTCGCCAAAGGCACCGGTACCCTCCTCCATGTGAGCACTCGGAGCCGAGGAAGCTCCGAGGTCCATCCCGCTTCTGATTTCGGCTGGAGCCAGGACTTGGTGAAGGCAAGTGGCCTCATGAGGTCATCCGGGCAGGACCTTGACCGATTCTCGGACATGTTGTATCAAAAACCTCAGTATATTGTTGATAACTGATTTATTAATACAAAATTACAATCAACTAATCGTTTCACTAATAAACTTTCACAATAAATTGTATTTATGACTCAGGTGTGATCCGCATCACAATTCCGAGGTGTTGACACTGCGACTGCTTCGGTAAAACTGACTTGTGCCCGCTAGCGCGCCGCCTTATATTACTCGGCCCCACCTCGCCTGACTCATGGAGTGGTACGATGATGTCACATTGCGCACGTGCACGACGCACGTGCGCCGTTGCAGCTGTGTTTGTCTTCTCCGCGCCGACATACACATTATTCTTACTAATATTATAAAAGCGAAAGTGAGTTTGTTTGTTTGTTACGTCTTCACGCCTAAATGGCTAAACCGATTTTTAATTAATTTTGGTTCAGAGATAGTTGAGACCCTGGAGACGGACATAGGCTATTTTATTAAAGTGAGAAATGAGGGAGAATTAGGGAAGAAAAGGAAAACTTAGCTTTGCTATTACAATAAATAAGGCGCAAGAGCAAAAACTACAGGTAGCAGGTACCTGCAAATCAGGAAAGGGGAATTGTGTTACTCCGAATTAAACGCGAGCGAAGTCGCGGGCAAAAGCTAGTTAGTATATAAAATTCTCGTATCACAATGTTTGTTAGCATACTCCTCCGAAACGGCTCGACCGATTCTTATGAATTTTTTATGCATATTCAGTAAGTCAAATCGGCTACCATCTATCTTTCAGACTCCTAAGTGCAGCGGGTGAAACCGCCGGGCACAGCTAGTAATCAATATATTACATTGCAAATAGATTAGCTGTCCTATGCCTTTTTTTTTTGTTTTGTATCCAGAAACTCTTTTGTGTTTACTTCAAATCCTGTTGCTATTGTTATATTTGTATGTCTTCACTTGTAAGTTTTACAATTTTTTTTTTGTAATATTCGCACTCCCGAGCCACATGATACAAGTCCTGGTTATTTTATTATTTATTTTCAAAAAAAGTTGCGCTTTTTAGGATTTTTTCCTGTGTCGTGGGTGCCTCTACAAACAATGTAACTCACATACACAAACAGCCAGATCCGGAACAACTGCTTGTAGGCCATACAAATATGGGCTCCGTGCGGGAATCAAATCAGCGACACACAGCGCAGCAGTCAATCACTCAGCCACTGCGCCAACCGTGCCGTCAAGAGCTTAGTTTGTGGCTCACGGCCAATGTTGATTCTGTTTTGTTTCTTTTTGTCATCATCATTTTCCTGCCCTTGTCCCATTCTATTTGGGGTCGGCGCAACACGCTTTCTTCATCCATTCTCCCCTATTGACGTCACGGGATCATTTACTCCTTTCTCCTTCATATCATTCCTTACACAATCCATCCATCTTTTCTTTGGCCTTCCTCTCGCTCTCCGTCCATCAACATTCAGATCCACCACTCTTTTAGTCACATGTCCTTGTCCTTCATTTGTTTTGTTTCCTTTTGTGAATAAACTAATTACTATTACAGAAACATTACCTACACTGTTGTACGCTCGACGACTGTCATCCAATTGACTACCTTTGACACTTTGACGTTGACGTTAGGAACGAATGAATGATTGAGTGTCTTGATCGATGTGCTAATCCATAGCATCATGTTAGTCAAGTCGTAACGTCGTATTTGTTTATTGTATGTATGGGCTTCGATGCCTGAAATAAATTGGTTTATTTCAGGCATCGAAGTACTTTTTCTTTCCAAATGATAGGGTTCAGCTGGGGTGGGTCAGAAGAGACGAGAAGGTTTTGGTCAGAAGGAGTCCGACAGACCCCTCAGTTGCCCCATGGGGGAGAACATCCATTGAGGATTTTCATCCGAAAAAAAAGTACAACATAATATAGGAACAAAACGGTTCCATAAAACAGTACTTTCTATTTCAGTACCAGAATTATTATTGTTTCGCCACAAAACGTTATTTTTACTAAAATACGGCTAAACCCTTTCAGCGTTTCGGGCTGGATTTTTTATCTTTCGTCACTTAGCATCCACCAGGAGAGAAATCTTTTTTTATTAAATTCTGTAAATATTTTGGCATAAAAAAGAACCTGGGATAAGGATTTAAATTGTGAGCCTTGACCTATTTCTGCTGGCTATGGTAATAAACTCAATTACCGCTACTGGTAGAATTTGGTAAATCGTCAAATTAAATAAGCTAACTAAACCTGAAAGATGTGATATCTATCGAAATTCAAATTTGATGACACGGTTGGCGCTGTGGCTGAGCGATCGACTGCCGTACTGCATGTCGCGGGTTCGATTCGCAAGAAACAAGTCGACGGTTCCTACGTGTACATAAGGTTAAGTAAAAATCGAGGTTTACAGGAGAGCGTAATTTGTGTTCAACACGCCCTAGAAATAATTCTATGGGCAATAATAAATATTTCCTTTCTACAATATTTTAACAGTTTTAAGAGCTTTATGATACCATTTACACATAAATATTTTATTTTTTCACGTTTTCTTAGAAAAACTGAGAGATGACCGTGTCTACGACACTTATTCGTTGTATTTATAGGACTTGTTCTCTTATACGATTTCTAAAACAAGGTAAATAAATTAAATAAAAATCTTATGTCAGCATGTCATCATCATCATCATCATCATCATCAGGCTATATTAGTCCACTGCTGGACATAGCCCTCCCCTAATGAGCGCCATAGCGCCCTGTCTTCAGCTTGCCGTATCCAGCATCTGCCTGCAGTCTTTCATATATCGTTATCCCACCTGTCAGCATGTGCGCATAGATAATCTAAAGCCAATGATACAATAAAAAAATGCCATTTTCGACATGTCTTTATAGGTAGGGACCGTCGAAATATTTGTATGGCCTATAAGTAGTTGTTCCGAGTCTGGCTGTTTTTGTGTGTGAGTTTAAATGTTTGTAATAAGCACCCACGATACAGGAGAAATTCCTAGAGTGCGGCAAACGTTTAAAAAAAAGTGAGGGAGACGGAAGGGGGGTGTCAATAACCAATCACTGATGTTTTAATTTGACCTTATATACTATGTTAATATTAAGTTACCACAGTAGAACGTCTTCAACCTGAATGTGAAGTTCCATACCCACAAAACATGATAATATTCCATATTCTCCGCAGTATAATTAATTGAATTTAAAAAAGATCGGAACAAAAATTTCACTGTGGTTTTGACCAATTTTCAGCCATTAGAAGAAGGAGAAACAAAAGCATTGTTAAGGAAATACGTTAAAAAGATTTCTGTATAATTCATAATCTTTTGTGGGCGATAAAATGCAAAAGAATCTTTTTATTTCGTCCCAACGAATTAGAATAATAATGATTTTTAATAAAGCTGGAGAGAAAAGTGGTGGCTTAATTAAAACGATCCGGAGAGTAAAAAACCAGCCAAGACCGAGTCAGACTCACGCACCGAGCGTTCCGTACAAACTTGCGACATAAACAGCCATATCTTTTGACTGCGTAGACTTAGAGGGCTAATTTTTTCACAGCACAAAGGGATCACAGTTTTGTGTATATAGTTTTAACTAGCTTTTGCCCGCGGCTTCGCTCGCGTTAAATTCGGGGTAAAACAGTGCCCCTTGCGCGTTATTGATTTGTAATAGCAACGCTATGTTTTCCCCTTCCTTCACTCTTTCTCCCTCACATCATACTTAAAAAAAAAATAGCCTATGCCTGTCTCTTGGTTCCCAACTATCTCTGTACCAAAATTCATCAAAATCGGTTTAGCCATTAAAGCGTGAAGAGGTAACAAACAAACAAACAAACTCACTTTGGCTTTTATAATATTAGGATTTCACTCGATACCTCCACGTGTTCCCGAGATAAAAAGAGGTCTTGACTGACTTACAGACAGACAAACGGACAACGAAGTGGTCCAATAAGCGTTCCGTTTTTTCGTGTTGAGGTACGGAACCTTAGGAAACCGGCCAAGTGCGAGTCGGACTCGTGCACCGAGACCAAGAACAACACACAAACAAACTTGCGACATAAATGGCCATATCTTGAATGCGGTTTCTGAATCATAGGAGGAGCTCGTGGCTAAATAATAGCAGCCGCTCGGGTCGATCTTTAGGTTAAGCCGCGCTTGCCTAGGTTGGTCTGTGGATGGGTGACCACCCGTTACATACCGAGTTTCCTCCGTGCCTCGGAAAGCACGTTAAGCCGTTGGTCCCGGCTGTCATTTGTAGATCTTTGACAGTCGTTACAGGTAGTCAGTGTCCCGAAAGTCTGATAACCAGTCTTACCAAGGGGTATCGTATTACCCAGTACTAACTGGGTTGTGGAGGTCAGATAGGCAGTCGCTCCATGTAAAATACTGATATTCAGCTGCATCCGGTTAGACTGGAAGCCGACCCCAACATAGTTGGGAAAAAAGGCTAGGCAGATGATGGTTTCTAAATCATATATCTCCAATATATAAAATTCTCGTGTCACAATGTTCGTTCCCATACTCCTGCGAAACGGCTCGACCGATTCTTATGATTTTTTTTATGCATATTCGGTAAGTCTGAGAATCGGCTACTATTTATCTTTCAAACCTCTAAGTGATAAGGAGGACTGGAGCAGCGGGTGAAACTGCTGGGGACATCTAGTATTTATAAATATTTGTGATGCTTTGTTCAATGTTATTTTTTTTTGTTATTTTGAGTACTCATTGTAATGACGTCTAATTAATATGTCCGTTCATTGTATACATGAATCAAAAGATACAGCCTTTTTTTGCGGATGGGAAATCATCAAATAACTTCCTCTGCTCTGGGAAGAGTGGGGGGGAGTGTCTGATTTGTACTGATTAAAACCCACCCATGTTCCTTCTATTGCCCTTTATGTTCCGGGGCCGCGGTATCTCTTTTGAAGAACCCGCAACCCCGGCAGGCAGTGGCCCTTGGAGGCCCCTCTGCTTTGCTGACATCTCTTTGAGGCGCGCGTGGAACACGAACGCGCCGTCGACACGACCTGTTGTCAATAGACGGACGGACGATGAGCTGCCCATTGCTCACCGTCCACAGGACATCTCGCGGCACCCGCCGACGCCCTGAGCGTCTCTCGCGAAAGATATAGGCTTGAGTAGGTATATGGTTTTAATTTCAACTTCATACTTTCACGCGTCACACAAACTAACGGACAACAAAGTGTGTATAAGGGTTCCCTTTTTATATTTTTAGGTACGGAACCCTAAAAGGAGCTACGGTCATAATAGGCCTAAATTAAAAGCTAAGGTATTTTAATAACTAGAAAAAGAGATTGGAAAGTGATCTTGCAAATAACTTTTGTTGGAAACCAGTACTGAATTATATATACAATGTTTCAAATTCACATAATATATAATCGAAAAAAAAACTTAAATCTTTAGACTACAAAAGTCAAAGAGCATTACCTCTCCTCTTTACTGTAATATTCTCTGCATAAATATACATTTTAGGTATATATTTAAAATGTAAAATACACCCAAAGGTTGACTGGTAGAAAATGCCTATGGCATTAAATCCGCCTCTGAACGTTGTGCATGAAGTGTTAAATAAATAAAACAAAAAAAAATCAATGATTTCTTCAACACAACAGTTTAATGTCAAAATGATTACAAAGCTTTACATTTTTCCCTTACGCAGTCAGGGATGTAACGGAGGTAGTTTTATCGGAACCGAAATCGGAATCGGAGTTTTCAAATTTGGTTTATCGGAATCGGAATCGAAATCGGAATCGAAATCGGAGGCAGGGTCAGTTTGTTTAAGGACAAATAAAACATGATTTATAGTCAATTCTTTTCATTTTTATTTTTTATTATAAAATAAAAAACAACTGTGAAAAAAAATTAGCATAATTCCAAATAAACAAAAGATAAAATTAATGAATTTAAAGTTTAATTAAAATTAAAACCCAAAGTAGCGTGTTACATTTGGTTACATTACAATAAATGAACAAAAGCTAAAACAAATTAAATCAAAATGGACTCCAAAAGTAATGTATTGTACTTTATGAACAAAAGCTTTGATGCTTTGTCCCCATCCAATCTGTTTCTTAAAGAGTCGTAAATTAGGCCAGCACCACTAAAAAGTTGTTCGCTAGCTACCGAGCCCGGTGGACATGACAAATATTGCCGGGCAATTGATTGTAGGGGCTGGAATTTTGTATTTCCATTTACTTTCCACCACAATAACGGATCATCACTAATACTTATACGTTTTTCTTTATTGTACTCATTTAGCATACTTTTCATTACAACAAATTTGTCAAAAACTGCATATCTTCCAGATGTTGTATCATCATCGTCTTCATCACTATCACTACTTAACAATATATTCGACAAAACTGTTTGGACATTACTATGGCTAGCTTCTGCTGGTAATTCCATTCTTGCCCGTTTTTCTACAGGAGCGCCAATATTATCAGCCTCGTTTTTAGATGTGTCTGCATCAAATAGTGACATTATTTCGGTTTCAATTTTCTCTTTAACCACTTCATTAAAAAATTTTGTTTTATACCGAGGATCTAGATAGGTTGCTATTGCAAAGAAATTGTTTGTTTGAAGGTCACCAAATTTGGAATTTAATTGATCGACGGTGCATTTTATTATACTTTTAAATTGTTCATTCGTATCTTGTTTACTGGCTTCAGTTTGTAATGTATACTTGAGTGTGTGTATAAGTGGAATTACTGATGAGATACTGGCGTTATTATCACTCATATTTCGGGTAATTTCTTCAAAAGGTTGAAGTATAGTCACTATTTTTTTAAGCTGCAGCCATTCTTCAGGAGACAACTGAGAGATGTTGTGTTTACATGCGTACAGGCATAGAGAATCCTGTATTTTAATCATTCTTTCCAACATATAAAATGTACTATTCCACCTAAAACAGATTAATTAATTTAATTAACGCTTACAATTTACACTTATATAACTTAAATTAAATTAATGATAAAAACTAAATATTTACACTCATTATAATCAGCGTCCTTATACGACAGCAAGTTTGAATAAAATCTATTTAGTAGTTTTATTTGAATTTATTGTATTAGCGTGCATAGATCTTTGATTGAAATATAATCTGGACTAATCTGGAGGTAAAAAAAAATAAATGCACAAATTAAAGAACTTACCGCGTACTACAATCCTGTTTAACACTCAAACATTCTTGGTTGAGTTGTTCCTTTTGTATTTTATGAAGTTCAGTCTGAGCTATTTGGGAATGATTAAAATGCGTCGAAATTTTTTTGCATTTCGATAATAAGGCTTTAATTTCTTCATCAAAATCTAACAATGTTCGCACACACAGTTGCAACTGATGTACAGTGCAACTGACATCAGGTAAGTCGCCGAGTTTCATTGCTCGTATCATATTAGATCCTGAGTCGCGTACAAAACAATGAATTTTCACTTTTATGATGCCCCATTCCATCAACATACTGTTAATTTTTTCAAGAACTAGATCTCCTGTATGTCTTCCGTCAAATGTATGGCATTTTAAAATAACTTTTAGCCTTTTAAAATCTCTATTTATGCCATGCGCTGTCAGACTCAATAAAGACACATTCGAACTTGGTTCGGTCCAAATGTCTGTTGTAAATGAGATCTTTTCAAATTGTGTGAGCAAATCTTTAATTTTTTTAGCTAATGTTTCATATAAATGACCACAAATATTTTCCGTAAAAAATTGTCTTCCCCTTAACTGATAATTTGGCACAGTAAACTGCATAAGTCGTCGAAATCCTATACCTTCCACAAAATTGAAGGGTAGGTCTTGCAAAGCAATCATTTCCGAAATTAATCTGTCAATTTCCTTAGATTTAGCATTAGAAGTGCACCATTTTGTATTCTTCAGCAAAGTTTCTTTTAAAGTCATTTGTTTTTTAGCATCCTGAAGGGGCGTCGAAGTCGAAGGCTGTACAGTATCTTTTTTTTCAGTTTCTGACTTAATGAATTCTTCATATTCAGTGGCATGGACAGACTTCAAATGACTTTTTAAGGACGTTGTCGTACCTCCCTTTCTTGAATACGTCTTCATACACAGTTTACACTTTGCCGAATCTGAATTAACTTCATTGAAGTAGTTCCAAATACAACTGGATTTAGGTTTCATTATCCCACACAAAAACAGATCACTTTCATTAATAATAAGCCGCAAAAATCAAAACAATTATCTATAACCTATAAACGTGTCGTGGGCGTAACAAATAATAACAAGTGAAATAATAATTGATGATAGAGTGCACGTAGTGGGGGTCGGGGGATTCCCAGCGCGACATGTATGAACCTGTTCGGCACAGGCCGTCGCGCGCCGCCCGCTTTGTTTTGTTCGACCTCCGATTAACATCCGATACAAAAGTATCGGAACCGAAGTCGGAACCGAAAGTGTAATAATAATCGGAAGTTCCGACTTAACGGAACCGGAATCGAAGCTCCGTTACATCTCTGTACGCAGTGAAGAGAGTAACTTAGGTTATCAGCCAAGCTCAAGTCCAACAGTTTCCTAACAAGCCAACACACATTACCTTAAATCATCTCTTGAAAAACGGCTCAGACTCGGCTTGAAGAAAAAAAGTAATAATGTTGAACCCATCAGAGTTTCCCGAGGAAAAGAACGATAAATTCCGTACCCACTTGGTTCCGCGAAACTTTCTTAGGGGATTATAACCGCAAGTTTCTTGAAACGCAGCCATTAGTTGGTATATAACAAAGCATTCGTACCAAAGTCTTAAGTCTCGGAGTCCGTTGCGGTTCTATGTGGAACTATTGTTTTAAGTTGGGGACCACTTAGCAGTTGTAAGGTTGTCGTGTGTGTGCTGTTTATTTATTACGGAAGTCTTAGGACAGTTAGTTGATGTAGGTTGGTCTTGGGTTGGTTGTTGACTGTATTTCATCATTTTCTTGCCTCTATAGGTACCAATCTCTATTCTCTTCTTCTTTATTTTCTATTATTTCTCATTTTAACAGTCACCTCTTTTCTAGGCATATCTTGCTTTTTATAGAATCCTAACTATCCTTACTGATATTATAAAAGCGAAAGTGAGTTTGTTTGTTACGTTTGCACGCCTAAATGGAAAAACCGATTTTGATGAATTTTGGTAAAGAGATAGTTTGAAACCTGTAGACGGACATAGGTTTGACGACGTGAGGATTCTAAGAACTTAGTATTGATTTGAGGGCGTTGCGATAAATAATTCTGTTGTATTTTTTTCTTTTCTTGCATTTGTGCTTGGGGTTGATTAGGGATATTCCGCATCTGGTATCAAAGACTATTATTTTGTGTAGTGATATATCATTATACCATAACTAATAAAAAACTGAAATAAAAAAAAATATCTAATATAAAAAATGGATAATAAATTTACTTGCGCAAGTTGGTGGGAAATAAGTCAACAAAACAATCAAAAGCCACCGACTTCCGGAAGTAAACGTATTTTCTACTTCTTAGCTTTTTTTTGGAAGTGGGTTTTTTAAAATACTTATTTTTTTTTATTTATTAGAGGATGATCAATCATGAAGTTTCATTTTTCCACCTTAAGACTCGCTAATCATCTGTCCCACGACACAGGTATCTTCAGATCTTTAAACGGATAACGTTGAACATTCTTTACAGAGCCAACATACGAGGCTTTCGCTCCAAGCTCGGATTACCTTACAAGAATAAACGTGCCGCGACTTCAGTAAAGAAATGTAGATATGATGTTCGAACATTTCTCTCTTAATCTTCTATTTAAAGAATATATTGTGATGTTTCTAAATTCGAATACGAAAAATGAATATTTTGCAACCATGTATGTAACATAATGTCAATGGTATGGGCATGTAATGAGGAGGGACGAAGCACATGTGACTAAAAGAGTGATGGATCTGAATGTTAACGGAGAGCGAGAGGAAGGCCAAACAAAAGATGGATGGATTGTGTAAGGAATGATATGAAGGAGAAAGGAGTAAATGATGCAGTGACGTCTGATAGGGGAAAATGGAAAAAGAAAACGTGTTGCGCCGACCCCAAATAGAATGAGACAGGGACAGGAAAATGATAATGATGTATGTGACATAATGTTTTTTAAAGACTTATTAATGCAGCCGAAAGCCAAAGGTTCTCTCCGTCAATACGAAATGTTTTAGATCAAACTTGTGACTCTTTTAGTTTCGGAGATAGTGAGGGTCAAAGTAGTAACTTTTTCACCAGTTTTGTAAAATCCAAATTAAAAAATATATAATGTAATACCTACTTCATTGTTTTTTTTTCGTTATTTTATTTTTATAGATGTTTTTTTTTATATATTTTTACATATTCTTAACTTAATAAAACAATAAATATTTAAAAATACAAATAAAAATAAATATTATTTTAATTCTACCTTAAAACTAATAAAGGCATAACTAAATCCATACATATTATAAATATGAAAGTACTAAGTCGTCGCTGAATTAAAAGCCGATTCAATTTTCATTGTTATAGATCAATTAAAAAGTAAAATTCGAAGTGCAACTCTGTTTGTTTGTCTGACCTTTTCTTCTTAATAGCTGAACGCATTTGGGTGAAAGGCACATGGATGACCACGTTTCCTTGAGGTTATTAAATCAGAACTGTATGCGGGTAATTACAAAATAATCTTTCCATAATATAAAAATTAAATGAAATCTCTTTTGCTGTCTATTCGCTTAAATCTTTTAAACTTCTAACCGAATTTTATTGCCGTTTTCACAAATAGATAGAGTAATTCAAGAGGAAGGTTTATATATTTAGCATCGCAGTCTACATGGTGAAAACGCGGGTCACAGCTAGTTAAATATATTTTAAGACATTCCACATAGGAGGTAGTGGAACGAAGTAGACAGATTCGGTCAAAATTGAAATAAGGACGCACGGAAGAAATGGGAATTGTGGAACAGTAGAGGCTAGCAAAAATAAGACTCTTTACAACAACATTAAATGCGTTAGATTGAAATTAAATGACTAATCAAACACTCTGTATAAGCATTTTCGAAATAAGAATACCAATTGAGCTGTCAATAGCAAATGGCTGGCCAATTATTGTATTATCCAAAATAAACCACGAATAAAATTATAATTGGACGGAGATATTAAGTCCATTGTGTTAAGCACATACCTAACGAAATTGAGCTTCAATAATTTTCTGTAGAAATAGATCATGACGAAATAATTCCTAACAAAAACAATGTTCTGTTTTTTTTTTTAAACGAACTTATGTGTATTGTGTGTTTTTACCAGCGTAACTACGTCCGCGTGATATCGAAATAAAAAGTATCCTATGTGTTATTCCAGACTATAATCTACCTCTGTGCCGAATTTCATCAAGATCCGTTCAGCCGTTTTGACGTGAAAGAGTAACAAACATCTATTATATGCATCCATCCATACATCCTCACAAACATTCGCATCCTTACTAATATTATAAAAGCGAAAGTGAGTTTGTTTGTCACGTGTTCACGCCTCAATGGCTAAATAGATTTTGATGTATTTTGGTACAGATATAGTTAGGACCCTGGAGACGGACATGGGCAATTTTTTTTAAATATTGAGATATGAGGGAGAAAGAGGGAAGAAAAGGGAAAACTTAGCTTTGCTATTACAATGAATAACGCGCAAGCGCAAAAACTACAGGTAGCAGGTACCTGTAAGTGAGGAAAGGGGAACTGTGTTACCCCAAATTTAACGCGAACGTAGCTGCGGGCAAAAGCTAGTTTATTATATTAGTAGGAGTGCGCGAATCCAACTCGCACTTGGCCGGTTTTTTTATCCATCTACGGAAGCTTATTTTTAGCCATTTGTTAATAATATATTATACTCTTTACAGCATTGGTTGGTTAGTCTGTAAGCCTTTAGTAAAATTATAATAAATACCCCGATCTCAACTAGCATGTGCCGGGGGCCCGGGATAGACCGGTAAAGCAGTAGAACAACTCGAGTGACTTGAACTGCGAGTAGCCCTACCTAAAAACTGCCACGCTTCTGTTCTTCTCACGACTCAACAATGTTTGCTGACGACCGCACTGTCAGTTTTGTGGCGTAGAAAATCTGCCTCGCTACTCCACAGACTACGTGACAGTCCCAACACTATAAATAAATAAATAAATATCTTAGGACAACTCACACACGGCTATCTGATCCCAAGCTAAGCAGAGCTTGTGTTATGGTAACCAGACAACTGATATACATACTTATATAATTTATAAATACATACATATTATAGATAAATCACACCCAGACACAGAACAAACAATCATGCTTATCACACAAAGTTTGTCCTGGGTGGGAATCGAACCCACGACCTCCGGCTCAGCAGTCAGGGCCACTAACCACTAGACCAACAGGCCCGTCAATCCTGAAATCGATAGCCGACCGGGCAGACAGCCCGCTAATGTGGACGCTAACCAATCGCACTCGATCTGTTCTAGTTATTAACTACTAACATAGGCTATTGCTGGACACTGGACCTCATTGTAGTCTTTCAAATAAATCAATAATAACGAAGAAAAACCGGGGGCCCGGAAAATGTAAGACTCGATCTTCTTGTGATGCAAATTCAGCGTGAAGTACCTACAATCTGACATAGTTTCTACCCTAGTACCACAGTTCTTTACATCGGTAATCAAATCAAGACCACAGAAATAAAATCGAAGTCGTGCCCGGAATATAAAGTGTTTATGCTGTCGAAGTGTTCAAGAAATAAAAGAACTAAGTTCAACTTTACAGCTATTTGTTATGTTGACAGTAATAGTTTTAATAGTTATTTTTATTGATTCAGGTAATGCTTGCAGACGAAGCATATAAAATCGTCAGAAAGTCACCATCGCGCTAATATTGTAAAAGCGAAAGTTTTTGTGTGTGAGTATGTTTTTTTTTGTCTTCAAAATACAATTATATATGCGAAGCTGATATCTTATGTATATCGAAATATATACTAAGATTCCTAAACAAATTAAAGAGTTTCCAATGGTCCTTTCCGAAATTTCCTTAATATAATATAAGAATTCATTCAATTCAAATTACGATAACTATATAAATATCTAAAATTTGCATGACATCATAATGTTAAGCCACTATTTTACGGACTTTTGTAACCATATTAATTTGCAAATAAATGTTTGACTTTCATAATGTTTTTTTTTTTAATACGTTGCCCCTCACAAAGAATTTATCCTGTATGGTGAGCGCTTTTATAAGCATTTAAACTCACATACACCAACAGCCAGACCCAAAATAACTAGCTGCAGGTCATACTAATATTTGTTCCGTGCGGGGATCGAGCCCGTGACACGCAGCGCAGCAGTCGATCGCTCAGCCACTGCGCCAACCGTGCCGTCAATTGGATGATATTTGTTATCAAGATAGCTTACATTTTAGACGAACACATGTGCTATTTTTATCCCGAAAGAATGTGGTGTCCCCGGTTGATGATCAAATTACTCACAGTATAGTGTTCTTCAAAACGGGCAAGAATTTGAATGTGATCTTTATTGTTATCCTAATAAGACTGCTACAGCGGTCGTTTTAGACCACCGTGTAGAAGATGGAGAGTTGGTATTAAGAAAATGTTGTTACGAAAAATCCCGGCAGTTATCTTCTCAGCGTGTCGAAGACGATCTAAACTGAGTCAGCCCAAAAATTGGCGACAATATTGCCGATAGTTTAGACAGGCAGGACGAGATGTCAAGTGTCTCAGTGTTTGTGAGGCCGCAACACATTTACTCTGCCGGGGCTGCGGGTTGGTTAGTAAGAGATACCGCGGCCTCGGAACATATATGGCAATAGAAGGCACATAGGTGGGTTACAAGAATGAGAGGTGGTTACAGGTCAGTACAAGAATGACACGCCCCCCGCTTCGCCCAGAGCGAGGGAAGTTATTTGAAGATTTCCCATCCGCAGAAAAAAACCTATTACAATTAACCGGGCACAAGTTCTGACTCCGTGGTTGCTACTTAGAAATTCACTAACCGACTGACGAGGAACCAACTCCAGGTCCTTTTGTTTTTGCAAGCAGAGAGGCTTCCCAGTGCTACCGCCTGCCGGGGTTGTGGGTTGTTCGAAAGGGAGAAGACACTCCCTTCCGCATCGTCCAGATTTGGCGGAGTCATATAATGTTCTCCTACCGAAGAAAAAAGTCAGAGTAATCTATGAATCTTCACCTAAATAGGTTTACCCGACCTAGGAACACAAGACGTGCCTAGTTGTTGCCGTTTTATTGCGACCACTAAACCAATGCCAATAAAAGTCTATAAATGAAAAATGTAGGCGTGGGTTTTGACTATAAATGACTTGTAAATAACATTGTACTCGTAAAAGCTGCTGCTTTGTTGCATTACTTGTTCAAATGAGGTTTTAATGTCAAGTTGTTTACTCTTGTGGAAGTAAAGTGAGGTTATAGAGTTTGTCGTCTTTGTTTTTAAATGGTTTTCTTTAAGGCAGGCAGGCAAAAGAAATTATTATGCAACTTTGAATATTTTTAAAGTTGCACAATAATAAGCTGATATTTTGTTACAATAACTATGTTAGTGCTTAACACTTAAATGGTCAAAAACTGACCAAGAGTCAGTCGACCTTGCAAATAGAAGGTTCCTTACAAACGTGTGACATAAACGGCCATATATTTTGAGTGCATAGACTGAGAGGGTTTTTTCACAGCACAAAGGGACCGCAGAGTTGAGTGCCTATATGGTTTAATTTCAACTCGATACCTCCACGCGTTCCTGAGATAAAGGGTCTTGACAGACATACAGAAAGACTGACAACAAAGTGATCTTATAAGGGTTACTTGTTTTTTCCTTTTGAGATACGGAACCTTTGAAAATAAGAGAACTAATAATATTAAAACCACCATCGAAAGAGAACCCAAATAAGAATAGATGAAGGTGGTGGTTATAATAAAGGTGACTCATCATCTGCCTAGCCTTTTCCCAACTATGTTGGGGTCGGCTTCCAGTCTAACCGGATGCAGCTGAATATCAGTATTTTACATGGAGCGACTGCCTATCTGACCTCCACAACCCAGTTAGTACTGGGTAACGCGATACCCCTTGGTAAGACTGGTTGTCAGACTTTCGGAACACTGACCTGTAACGACTGTCAAAGATCTGCAAATGACAGCCGGGACCAACGGCTTAACGTGCTTTCCGAGGCACGGAGGAAACTCGGTATGTAACGGGTGGTCACCCATCCACAGACCAACCTAGGCAAGCGCGGCTTAACCTAAAGATTGACCTGAGCGGCTGCTATTATTTAGCCACGAGCTCCTCCTATAATAAAGGTGACTGATGAGAATCAATTTCATTATTGTGAAACTACGAAGTCACAAATCGGCAATTGGCTCATGATAGTCTTTTTTTCTTTACAAAAGAAAAGATACATCCTTACATAGACCAGTCCAGATCCAATCTTCCAAATCAATGTCAGATTGAAATTGTGTTCTACATCAGTGGCACAGATTCTGTCCAAGATTGAACATTTTAGTATCGGCTAAAGTAGGTTGGGAAGCCGGCGGCAGAGCTAAAAAAACTAGGCTGAGTCAACTGGTCGGTTCGAAAGAGATACCGCGGCCCCGGACCAATAGAAGGAACATGGTTGGGCTTTAGTCAGTACAAATCTGATTCTCCCCCACGCTCCACCCAGAGCGGGGGAAGTTATTTGATGTTTTCCCATAAGAAAAAAAGATCTTAAAAACTGCTAAGTGCGAGTTGGACTCGACCCACCGAAGGTTCCGTACAAACTTGCGACTTAAACGGCCATATCTTTTGACAACGTAGACTTAGAGGGTTAATTTTTCAAAGTTCCAAAGAAACAGAGCCTTTTTTTTTTTCGGGTGGGAAATGAACCAATGACTTCCCCCCCACCCACCCATGTTCCTTCTATTGCCCTTTACGTTCCGGGGCCGCGGTATCTCTTTCGAACAACCCGCAACCCCGGCAGGCGGAGGCTCTGGCAAGTCCCTCTGAAGAAACACAGCCTTTAGTATATGGTTTTATGTAATTTCAACTCGATACCTTCACGAGTTCCGGAGATAAAGGGTCTTGACAGACAGACAGATGGACAACAAAATGATCCTATTAGAGTTCCGTTTTTTCAGGATAAAACCAACGGTAGTCCACTTTGGCCCTAGATAGTAGCAAATGAAAGTCATAATCTAGTACTTCATTAAAATTTATCTCTACAGGAAAAGTTTCACAGTTTTCAGTCCGACACCAGGACGCCTATGGACGTCACTGAAACAACCCTTACGTCCATACATATACGCGTCAGTTCCACATACATATAAATGAGTAAGTTTAGATTTGCAACAAGCAAACATAGCGGTCTGATGAATATGGTAAATTGTTACTTGCATATTAATGCTTATGTAGTAATGTATTGTATGCCACGAGTTAGACCTAAACATTCGTATTTATGCGTTACTTGGATGCAATGGGATTCTCAGTTTTGAGTAGCTTGTTTTTAATGCTTTCATTGCTGGTTGAGTCGGTGAAATAGGCTTACCTTAATTTACATGGGACTTAAACATAGCTGGCAAAATATAGTTGTACTGTTAGATACACCTCTGCAAATCAAATCAAATCATTTATTTCAATTAGACCATTACAGGCACTTTTTAATGTCAAGAAACAAAATGAATCTACAGTCCCGGTCACAAGGCATAATAACTTGTGAAAGTACTGTAGTTGCCCATTCCAAAGCGTTGATCTCTATGGAGAAGAATAGGCAAGAAACTCCATGGACACTCTTTTAAATTATAATATTTTTACAAAATCGTATTTACATCATTCATGTTGAGATTATACAAATATGTGAGAACGATGTAGAAAAACTTGCACAGTAAGAGCGTCCAGTCCAATTTACCTGCGATCTATTTATCTGCCAAACCCTTCGGAGGAGCTCGTGGCTAAATAATAGTAGCCGCTCGGGTCGATCTTTAGGTTAAGCCGCGCTTGCCTAGGTTGGTCTGTGGATGGGTGACCACCCGTTACATACCGAGTTTCCTCCGTGCCTCGGAAAGCACGTTAAGCCGTTGGTCCCGGCTGTCATTTGTAGATCTTTGACAGTCGTTACAGGTAGTCAGTGTCCCGAAAGTCTGACAACCAGTCTTACCAAGGGGTATCGTATTACCCAGTACTAACTGGGTTGTGGAGGTCAGATAGGCAGTCGCTCCATGTAAAATACTGATATTCAGCTGCATCCGGTTAGACTGGAAGCCGACCCCAACATAGTTGGGAAAAGGCTAGGCAGATGATGACCCTTTGGAGATAACAAGGCGTGAAGATATGTCATTACTGGAGCTCACATACCTTAACTAGATGTCTAATCACGCATTGTTATTAAAACGTGTCAAAATTATAATATTTTTTAAGTGTACCTAAACGTATTTAAATGCTTTGCACGTGCCGTTTTCCAATGCTCATTTCGCTATAAAACTGTTTTAAATATAAAATGGTGTAAGTTATAAGCGGAAAATATGTAAAACTTAGTTAGATGTATGATGAGCATGTATTTTTAATCTGGCTGACATTTTAATATCTATAATATACTTATCTAATGTAATAATTGTTATTGTGTTTATTAATTTGACATAATTTAATTTAATGCTTAAAATTAAACTAAATTTAAGAAAAAAATTGTACGCCTAACGGCGGAACATAGATTGCTTCTGACTTTCTTATTTTACCATCAAAATAGATGGTAAAATAAGAAAGTCATCAAAATAGATGGTAAAATAAGAAAGTCATCAAAATAGATGGTAAAATAAGAAAGTCATCAAAATAGATGGTAAAATAAGAAAGTTTGTGTACTTATATTTTATTGTGTGTACTTATGTTCACAAAATAAATGAATTTGGAAATAACTATATATCTATTAAGATTAACTTTGACAACTGTCTTTTTGGCTTAGTTATCGCAAATGCTACAGCGGACTATGAGGTTTTAGATTCGATTTCCGGAATCTGGATTTTTTGGCAAAAAACTCACCAGGGTCAAATCACACTCGAGTTGGCAGTCTTATTTAATGTTAAGCCGCGCTTGCCAAGGTCCGTCTGTGGATTGGTGCCCGTCATTACATCTCGAGTTTCATCCATGCCTCGGAAAGCACGCAAAGCTGTTGGTTCCGGCTGTCATTTGTAGATCTTTGACAGTCGTTACAGGTAGTCAGTGTCCAGAAAGGTTGACAACCAGTCTTACCAAGGGGTACCAGGCAATTGCTCCATGTAAAATACTGGCTTCAGCTATATCTGGTCAAAACAGAAACTAATATAGTTAAAAAAGGCTAGACAGATGATGAAAGTGGTCCAGAAGCAGTTACTACACATATTCGGTTATCAATCGTTTTTTCTGCTTCGTAATTACAATGGCTGAATCATCTCTAAACTACGCCAGATAGTCCCACAAAACGCGCTCTTCATAGCGTTCCATTGTTTACCTGGGGCAGCAAAGTGACAGAACTATAATTTTTAAACTTAATAAGATTGCGATTGGCCGCAACTCGCACTCTGATATTTATATTTTTTTATCTTCTTTTAAAACGTTGCCCTACACTAGGAGGTTTTCCAGTATCGTGGGTGCGTTTACAAATATTTAAACTCACATACACAAACAGCTAGACCCGGAACAACTATCTGTAGGCCATACAAATATTTGTTCCGGGGATCGAACCCGCGACACGCAGTGCAGCTGTCGATCGCTCAGCCTCTGCGCCAACCGTGTCGTTTATAGCTCGATATGAAGCGATGCAGAGCACGCTTGCCTAGAAGAAACCGATTCAATCGAACTTTGAAGATATACAAATTACAATGCTCAGTGAACAGAGAAGTCGCCTGTGAATTCCACAAACTACCGGTTCGCATTTACTCCTAAATATCCCCAAAAACACATTTGTTTCAAAATCAAAATATTGTAATTTCACATAGGCTTACATGGGCACTTACAAAATGCCGAGAAAAGATGCACGGTTCGGGTTGGTCGTTTCCTATGGAGAAGAACCGGCAAGAAACTCCATGGTCACTCTTTTAAAATCATTCTTTTGTTATCCAAGCATGTGTGAAGCCCTCAGAAGTTTTAGTAGCGAGCACTCGAAATTAAATAAAAAGAAATTAAGCCCATTAAAGATGAAAGAGCAGAGAGCTCTTTGAAAATATGAAACCGCTACCCGTCCCCGTCCGAGGTTCAGACCGCATCATAGCTTCCTAGAGATTTATCATTATCACGAGACGCCGTATAAAAATCATTCGAGTGCGAAATAGGAGCCGGGACGGACGCGTCTGTGGCTACTGAGGTCATAGCGTGTTTTTTACCGACTGTGACGATTTGAAAAACTTGAAAGTGGGTTGTTTTTCAACCGACGAAAGTAAAAAAAAAGGGAGAAGTTCTCAATTCGATATGTTTACATATTATGTATATACCATATTTTATTTGTTGTTGGCGGGTAATCATTAAATAACTTCCCCCGCTCTGAGCGGAGCGGGGGGAGTGTGAGACTTGTACTGACTAAAACCCACCCATGTTCCTTCTATTGCCCTTTACGTTCCGGGGCCGCGGTATCTCTTTCGAACAACCCGCTACTCCAGCTGGACGGACGGACGGTGAGCTACCATTTGCTTGTTTTGTTGCCATTTGTCCACGGAACCCGAAAAATCAGTCACCAACGATCAATAGTCAGCAAACTACTTCACCCGACAAATTGTGTTTACCCAGTGTGATCAAATCCATGTCCACGTTGCAGCGGTCATAAATATGGAAATAGTGGCGGATGTTGGGACACTATTAATAGTGTTCAATCGCGTCGTACATTTATATTCACGCAAAAAAAAACGGTAACATTTTCATGTTACCGTTTTTTTTTCGACGATATTTGGTTGAATTTGTGAATATTTTATAAAAATTCTGGAATTTTGAATATAGAACTTTTTTCAAACTCTCATTGTTTTGACGGCCCAGTTGGCGCAGTGGCTGAACGATTGACTGCTGCGCTGCGTGTCGCTGGTGCGATTCCCGCACCGAACAAATATTTGTATGACCGGTTAGTATCTAGTAATTGGTTCGGGTCTGACTGTTTGTGTATGTGAGTTTAAATGTCAGTCTCAATCAGGGTGCAGGATACATCGACCTTGCAAAATATTGTAGTGCTGAAAACAGACATACGATGAGAGATCGTTGACATTAAAAACATACCTGAACGATATATCTTACGATTTATTATTTTTGTCAATGCCATCTCGCAGTATAACCTTATAATATTTATATCTACTCATACTGGTAGATATATTGGAAAAGACTCCAGGATGTCCGATAAAATCTGGGACCCCAAATGACTCAATTTCCTGTGTTTAGGACTTTCATTTCTGGCGGTATTTTGAACGCCCAGAAATAATCAAATACATTATGGACATTATTTTCAGTATTTCATACCGATATTTAATGATCTTTTTATTCGGGTTGGTGGTTCGGGTTGGTTAAGTTGGTCTGTGGATGGGTGACCACCCGTTACATACCGAGTTTCCTCCGTGCCTCGAAAAGCACGTTAAGTCGTTGGTCCCGGCTGTCATTTGTAGGTCTTTGACGGTTGTGACTGGCAGTCAGTGTTCCGAAAGTCTGACAACTATCCTTTGTATTATAAAAGCGAAAGTGATTTTGTTTGTTTGTTTGTTACATCTTCACGCCTTATGGCTAAAACGATTTTGATGAATTTTAGTACAGAGTTAGTTGGGATCCTGGAGACGGACATAGGCTATTTTTTTTAAACTGAAAAATGAGGGAGAAAGAGGAAAAAAAAGGGAAAACTTAGCTTTGCTATTACAATCTATAAGGCGCAAGGGCAAAAACTACAGGTAGCAGATACCTGTAAATCAGAAAGGGGAACTGTCTTACCCCGAATTTAACGCAAACAAAGCCGCGGGCAAAAGCTAGTAATATTATATAACAGGATGTCTATTCAACCTACCATTATTTTACTGTCCAACACTTCAAGACCCAAGGTTTTACCAAAATCCCCAAAGATTTAACACAAAAACAACTCCAGTTCGTAGCTTGGTGTATATTTAGGGCTCATTATTTTTCTTGTGACAGCCTAACGACCCACATGATAAACTGTACCGTTAATTTGTGCAAAAAAAAATCCTCACAAAGTGATTTTTTTTCCGACCGTGAAGAGAGAGCTTAGATAATTTTTATTTTATCGTTATTTTCTGCTATTAAGTAAAAGTTTTTTAGGCGAATTAATTATGTGGAATTATGGGTGTTTGGGGATCATTTTCTTTTGTAAGATTTTTACGGCACTCGAAAGAAAGTTTTCTAAGTACCATTTGGGTGGATTATCAGAAGTAGCTTTTTGTTTAAAAGTTTCATTTGATTGGTATCAATTCAGCCTAAATAATTCTGTTAACAGGTATATAAGGGCTATTCTTTAGTGGAAAAATCTTTCACCTTGATCTGACTTAGTGTGCCAAGCCGTTTCACCCGCTGCCTATATTGTAAGTATAGTAGCTTGATGATATATTTATATATTTGACAGCACGGTTGGCGCAGTGGCTGAGCGATCGAATGCTGCGCTGCGTGTTGCGGGTTCGATCCCCGCACGGAACAAATATTTGTACGGCCTACAGGTAGTAGTTTCGGGTATGACTGTTTCTTTGTTTAAATGTTTGTAAACGCACCCACGTGTGGGCCAATATTTTATAAAAAAAAGAAAAGATAGATAATAATAGCCGTTCTCGATAAATGAGCTATAAATAAATTGAAATATAATTTTGCAATTCGAATCAGTAGTTCATGAAATTAGCGCGTTCAATTATAGAAACTCCTCAATATGCCTATTGTAAATATAGAATAGAGCTGAACAAAATAGAATAGACTTTATTTTATGGTTACAATAGCGGTTATTTCCAGACAACCTTGGGATGGACTTTAGTATAGATAAGAGTCCATTTTATTCATCCATCTTCATTCATCCATTTGTATTGTTACCACTGACATGCCTAGTATACGGAACAATACTGTCACGGGTACTACTTTGTTTGACGATAATTGGTGTCTAACATGCCAATCCATCTATAATTTAAAAAAAAAAACCGGCCACGTGCGAGTCGGACTCTCGCACCGAGGGTTCCGTACAAACTTGCGACATAAACGGCTATTTCTTTTGACTGCCTAGGGCCTAGACTAAGAGGGTTGATTTTTTCGAAGCTTAAGGGATTACATATTTGAGTATATGGTTTTAATTTCAACAGAACACCTCCATTCATACCCTATTCGAAGCAGTCATGCTAGCGAAGGAGGTGGCCGAGCGTTTGAGGGAGAGAACCTCAAATCAACCCAGCCGCTGCGGGAGACGCCCCGGGCGACGGGCACCGCGAGACGACTCCCGGCCACCGTAGATTCGAGCCTGTGGACGGTGAGCAATGGGTAGCTCACCGCCCGTCCGTCTATTGACGACAGGCCGTGTCGACGGCGTGTTAATTTTCCACGCGCGCCTCAAAGAGATGTCAGCAAAGCAGAGGGGCCTGCCAGGGCCACCGCCTGCCGGAGTTGTGGGTTGTTCGAAAGAGATACCGCGGTCACGGAACATAAATGACAATAGAAGGAACATCGATTTTAGCCAGTACAAGCCTGGCACTTCCCCGCGCTCTACCCAGAGTGGGGGAAGTTATTTGATGATTTCCTATACGCCAAAAAAGTGATCTTTTAAGGTTATTCCTAACCTAGACTAACTTATTTTGATATACAAAACTCATGGTTGACGGCTTCACGAAGGATTTGTTTACGTTTTATTTTTCTTTTTTGCTTTTAAACCAGCCTGATACAATTATGCCTCTATGCCATCCCACAATAACAATTCACGTTTAAAAAATATCTGCAAGTTTTCATGAAAACTGTTATGTTGCATCTGTTTCCAGAACCGTTGGGACTGGTAGCCATCGATAGACGCAACAGGTTGCTGTATCAACACAATAATCTGTGTTGATACTCGTGAAATTGGGATTTGATGCTGGATCACGTGCTAAAATGTTTTTGGTTATGAAATACTAGTTTATGCCCGTAAGCTTCGCTCGCAAAAAAATTGCCTGTGTCCGTCTCCAGGGTCCCAACTATCTCTGTACCAAAATTCATCAAAATCGGTTTAGCCATTTAGGCGTGAAGACGTAACAAACAAACAAACTCACTTTTGCTTTTTAAATATTAGTAAGGATGTAAAGTTTGGTAGAAGATCTACAAAAGATCTTTGGGTCTTATATAAGATTCGTATGTAAGAGGTAGTTAGAACATAAAGGGCAAAAGAAAGAACTCCGCCCAAAGTGGGGGAAGTTATTTAATGATTTACAATCCGCAAAGAAAGAAATAGGAGGTATTTATGACTGCCTATCTGACTTTCACAACCCAGTACTGGATTATACGACACCCCTTTTGAGGACTTGTTGTCAGGCTTTTGAGAAACTGACGACAGTCAAAATCTCCAAGTGACAGTCGCGACTAACGAGTTAACGTGCTATCGAGGTACGATGAAAACTTGGTATGTAATGGATCCTATCAGACCGACCTAGGCAAGAATCGATTCGTGCGACTGTTATTATTTATCGGCGCAGTGGCTGAGCCATCGACTGCTGCGCTGCGTGTCGGGTTTGATTCCCGCCTGGAACAAATATTTGTATGACCTACAGATAGTCGATTCGGGTTTGGCTGTTTGTGTCTGTGAGTACAAATGTTTGTAAACACACCCACAATACAGGAAAAATTCCTAGAGTGGGCAACGTTTTTTTTTTTTTTTTTTTAAATATGTACATTGATTGTAAAATACTTAACGGATTTTTTTGTTGATAGGAAATCATCGAATAACTTTCTCTGGACTGGGCAGATCGGGGGGGGGGGGGGGGGGAGCGTCATACTTGTACTGACGAAAACCCATGTTCCTTCCTGCCCTTTATGTACCGAGGCCGCGGTATCTCGAACAACCCGCAACCAGCAGCAACACACCTGCTTAAAAGCAGTATTCCAAAATACATCTACGTTTTCAATTCCCGCTCTTGATCAAATACAGTTTCACTGACAGTTATGCGGACTTTGAGTGGTCTCAGCTTTTCGGGATGAAGCCGAGAGCGCGCAGTATTCCAGAATGTGAATTTATTAGAGGTTTTAGTGTTTCATTTGACTAATTTTTACATAACTAGCTAGCGCCCGCGGCTACGCCCGCGTGATTTCGAAAAATATCCTATGTGTTAATCCAGACTATAATCTACCTCTGTGCCAAATTTCATCAAGATCCGTTCACCCGTTTTCACGTGAAAGAGTAACAAACATCCATCCATCCATCCTCACAAACATTCGCATTTATAATATTAGTAGGATATCACGCTTGTAACCCTCGGTGGGTTAGACAGATGTGTACACCAATGACGGCACGGTTGGCGCAGTGGCTGAGCTATCGACTGCTGCGCTGCGTGTCGCGGATTCGATCCCCGCACGGAACAAATATTTGTATGGCCTACAGGTAGTTGTTTCGGGTCTGGCTGTTTGTGAATGTGAGTTTAAATGTATGTAAACGCACCCACGATACAAGAGAAATTCCTAGTGTTGTAAAAAAAACTGTAAGCCACTTTCGTTTAAGTCCAATTTTTTATGAACGTGCCTATAGACTGTGCAAAAAACTAAGTAATTCCTGATGGAAAACCTTTGGCAAATGTTTGATAAAAGTTCAATTACAGAAGAATATCACAAAGCCATTATGGCCCATTGTGTAAAGCACCCTTGTCGCACATTCACAAACTGTTCCTAACAAATGTTAATCGTACGTCACATGAATAAGCGTGCTACAATAAAGTGGCCTGTTCGATTACCCGTTTGGTTAGATTTATTGGTAGTAAACTGTAGCGAACAATAGCCTATTAGGTTAGACAATTGTTGAGCTTTAAATATGTAATGTCGTTTATATAAGAAAGGGAACTTTCTTAGGGAATTTTGCTTTATCAAATTGGTCTGATTTTGTTTTTCGTTTGGGAAATTTTCAAATAACGTCTCGCGGTCTGGGCAAAGCGAAAGGGAGTGTCAGACTTGTACTGACTAAAACTCACCTATGTTCCTTCTTTTGCACTTTCTGTTACGGGGCCGATGTATCTTTTTCGAACAACCCTTAACTCCGGCAGGGCGGCAGGCAGTGGCCCTGTCAGGCCCCTCTGCATTGCTGACATCTCTTTGAGGCGCGCGTGAAACACGAACGCGCCGTTAACATGATGCCTGGTTTAAGACTAAGTCCCATATAATACACACTAACTTGTGAGGCAAGTATAACTTCAAACTAGTTTAAACGTTTTAAATGGCTTTAATCTATGTTTATGTAGTATGAGTTTCTAGAGACCGCCTCGGTTTAGTGGTCGCGGCTGCTAAGCAAGAGTTCGGGGTTCGATTTTCGGGTTGGGCAAATTGTTATTTTTTGTCATAAGGAATTTATCAGTAAAGGCCACGGTGTCTGGATTTGTGCCCAGTTGATGGCTAATTTATTTTCTGTTTTACACCTACAACTGTTTGTCTCTGCATCACCCAAAGGTTGACTGGTAAAAAATGCCTATGGCATTAAGTCCGCCTCTGTACTTGGTGTATTAAATATTAGACAAATAAATACATAACTACTAACGTACTTCTCATGAATGAACCCTTGAGATGGTCACAAATGCATCTAAGTACCCTCATTTATCATCGTGACGCGCTCCACTGAATCATTGCTCAGCTCGGATTACCGCAGTCTGCTCTCACCCTATCATTAGGGCACGTGTTCATGAGACGGCTTGTTCTTAGTGCAGTGTGAATGATAAAGGATCTGTCTAGTTTTTTGATAAATACTCCGAAATCGAACTTATTCTTGGACTGTATGACTAAATGCCAACAGACTGAAGACCAGCTAGACTTTATTTTCTATCGTTTTTGTATCGGAAGTTTCGTGATACTCATCATAATATCTGTACCTCCATTTAAGCAAATAAATGATTTCTATTTCTCCCAAGTACTTTCCCAGGGAGTTTCGACATCAATTATGTACAGTACCACAAGCAAACCATCTTGTGACCAAGAGCTCTTACTCACCGCTTTAGGTTCCATCTTAAGTGTAGTTTAGATCATTGAGACGCTGATTTGATTAGCATGCTCGATACGTGTTTAATTAAGACGTTTGGCAAATCCTCTTGGGGATCTGTTTAACTGTAAGAAAATCGGCAGTGGTAAGAAAACCAGTGTAAGCTGGTCTCTTGTTATACTGAGCTGTCTCTGGCGTACCACAGAGATTTATAATCCGTTACCAGTATGATAGTCTCCGAAAATTATTTCATCATGTACGTTTATTAGACAAGGTGTACCATTCACAAAGCAATCAACCAATCACTCAACAAATCTCATCTTCTCAAAAAATATTGCTGTGAAACGGCTTTTTTAACCGACTTCAAAAAAAGAGGAGGTTCTCAATTGTATAGTTCATATTTTTGTTTATTACGCGATTTTGGGAAAATTTTCAAAGATATCGCAAAGCAATGGCAAAAAAACAGAACGAAACAATTTAAACGAAAAAAACAATACAACGAATTAAATAACTCATTCGTGTTAGAAATCGATTATCTTAAAGATATATCACAATTTCTCAACACCATGTTTAACTTGTCGAGAGAAAAGACGTCGTGAAACGAAATGGAGGAGGGCTTTGGCCAGTTGTGGGACAGCACAAGCTTAATAAAAAAATATTGTATGAAACAAAACCTCGGTCCATCCAATATTTCTATCTCCTCTCAGCCTACATTTGTACATAGTACGTACATATCTACCGGGCGATGGTTGGAACAAATGGCGTCAATTACAGAAACCTGCACAGAACGGCCTGACCGTAATTGATACCAGTCATTTACTGTAATGATCGTGAAGCCTCCGAAGGTGTAAATGAAAGCCTGAACTAGGCTGCGAATTATGGTGTTTAGTATGTGTGTGATGTGGCTGTATGTTTTCGTAAAGGGTGTTATTACTTACTTAATAAAGAAAGAAGGAAAGAAAATTGCGTTTATTCGCATAAGGTCAGCATAATGCCAGATGGCAACACAAGACAGCTATCTGACGCTTATTTTTAGCTGCAACCCACGAGTGCTATACGCTCAAAAACATAAACAAACACACATAGGTGTAACAGTCTAAAAAGTTTAAAATAATCTGCAAAAAAAATACAGTCGAATTGAGAACCTCTTCCTTTTTTGAAGTCGGTTAAAAAAGGAAATGAAACGGAAATAGTAATATCTTATTTTGTTTTCGTTATTAAGTTATTGTAAGTTCTTGTTATTCATCGTTAATTGTTTTTAAATTCCTATTTTACCTAAAAATAAGTGAGTCTGGGCCTGTGATAAATAGAACATTTTAAAATGAATTTAGCTTAATTTTCTAATAAGCTTATATATTTTATATAGATAACCCTATATTAAACATACTAAGTAACTTACAAATAAATTAAAAAATAGCGTCAAAAAATTCGTCCTCAACGCTATCAGTTGGCAACGTCCCCAAGAGACTGGCCGCGTTGCCACGTTGTATGGCAACGCTAAGCCTCTGGCCAAAGTAAAAGCCAGCCCTTGGGTCACGGGAAGTGTCAACCAAACGTTTTGATATTTCCTTAAACAGGCTGTGAGCACAAGGACCCCACGGTCCCAGAGTTTCAACCCCAAACGGCTCGAAAATATAGTTACCAATAAGGTTACTATATTTACGCCGCTTGAGGTTCTCTGCAGCCGCAGCAGCAGCGCCAGCGCAGCACGAAGAGCTAGGAAGATGGGATGGCGCAAGAGTATCGACGCACGTTGCGTCCCACACTAAAGGCCTACCCAACTTCCACAGAAACAAAGACATACCGTCCGGTCTTTTGCCATCGTCGCGTGCCAAGCCATTGGGTTCTAAAACAGCTGGAACGCCGACGGTGACAAGAGCTAATTAATAAACCACAAAAAAATACTATTGTAATAAAAGGTTTATTACCTACCCCTGAGTCACTTGTTTTTTTTTTTTTTTAAAGTTGCCCCACACTAGGAATTTCTCCTGTTTCGTGGGTGCGTTTACAAACATTTAAATTCACATACACATACAGCCAGACCCGAAACAACTACCTGTAGGCCATACAAATATTTGTTCCGTGCGGGAATCGAACCCGCGACACGCAGCGCAGCAGTCGATCGCTCAGCCACTGCGCCAACCGTGTCGTCAACTTTAGTTAACTACCTGAACCGATGAAGTATATTCCACTACTCCTACCATATTTTTTACTGAAAATAGTTAAGTATGGCGTTAATTATCCAATCTATTATTTTATCTACCGTAGTCTATTAAAGTTGTAGAAATAAATTTGTCATTTATATTTACTTAATTTCCTGATTTGTCATCTATCTGCTTTCAGGAAATGCTTCCGCGAACGTCTCCGTACGGAAACCTCATCAATCGGTTCAATGGTTACCGAGATTAAGGAACATGCTACCGCACTAACAAGCTGACGATTTCAGTGTTATTTATTTTGGTATGTAGGTATGTACCCGAATTGATAAGGAAGTGGAGCGAATCTACGGAAGGTAGAAATAGCGGTGAAGCTTGCTGAAGAATGGGTGACTAAAATTAAACCCATTTTAATATGTAGTGTTGTTTATTTAGAGAAGTTATTCTACAAAATACAAATTCTTTATTTCTGTACCAAAATATTTTACATAAGGTCGTGATTGGAGCCTCCTTTTTAGCAAATAATGCTTGTATTAGGTAAGAGGCTCCGCTCCTCCACAGCAATGTAAATTTAAACAGTGCCTTAGATATAAATGGCATGCTTGTGTATGCATTTGTGTGTTTGTATGGCTGTGGTGTGTGTGTTTTTGTATGTGTGTGGTGTGTGTTGTTTCCTGGTCAAGAAGAAGTGTGTGTGTGGTGGTGTGTTGTTTTCTGGCCAAGAAAAAGTGTGTGGCGTGTGTTGTTTTTATTCTTCTGAGAGTTGAAATTTGCGGCATAATCGGCCGTATCTTTTGATTGTGTTGACTTAGAAGTTTGATTGATTCACTGCTCTAAGGGAATGCAGACTGAGTATTTGATATTAATTTCACAATATTCTTTTTTCAGAAATTTGTGAAGGTTGACTTGACTTGAGGATTGACAGACGGATGGATAACAAAATGAACCTATAAGGGTTTTGTTTTGTCATTCGGACGTACGGAACCCTACAAAATATATCCGAAATACCGTTTGAGGAAATTTCCAAAAGGTAACAGACTGGTATTTGCAACTTACCATACATGACTATAACGAACTTAAGTAAGAAACTGCGAAGCGCAAACGTGGCTGATTTGCAATGCAAATGTCGGCACGCCGCTCGTTGCAGCCCGTATGCATACAGTAAGTGATTTTAGGACATTTGTGAAGTTCGTGTCAGGCTTAGCCTACTTCCAGTGACGGGGCTTTGACTTCCGCAGTCTTTTACTGTGTATTTTTAACTTTAAGTGCTGTGTTTTTAAAGTTATTACTTTCGACGAAGATTTAGAATTTTTGTAGCTTAGCAAGTCGTTACAATAAATATGGTACTTTATGTGATAAGTTTGTTTTGAAAACGTTTTCTAAGAATTTAGAAAAAGGACCGGCCAAGTGCGAGTCAGACTCGCACACCGACGGTTCCGTACAAACTTTCGACATAAACAGCCATATCTTTTGACTGCGTAAATTTAGAAGGTTGATTTTTTCACAGCACTTAAGGACCACAGAGTTCGGGGTTGCGGGTTGTTCGAAAGAGATACCGCGGCCCCGGAACGTAAAGGGCAATAGAAGGAATATGGGTGGGTTTTTGTCAGTAAAAGTCTGACACTCCCCCCCGCTCCGCCCAAAGCGGGGGAAGTTATTTGATGATTTCCCAGTGCAAAAAAAGGACCACAGAGTTGAGCATATGGTTTTAATTTCAACTCGAAACCTCCATGTGTTCCCGAGATAAATGGTCTTGACAGACAGACAGAGAGAGGGACAACAAAGTGATCCAATAAGGGTTCAATTGTTTCTTTTGAGGTACGGAACCCGAAAAATAAGACAATGCAAAAAATAATCCTACCATTCAAAACTCACCAGTTTTTTTTTTTTTTTAAACGTTGCCCCGCACTAGGAATTTCTCCTGTATCGTGGGTGCGTTTACAAACATTTAAACTCACAAACGGCCAGACCCGAAACAACTACCTGTAGGCCATACAAATAAACTCTCTGAAAATCCATTGAAATCAAGTCACCGAGACCAGTCTACCAAATCCGGAAGACAATTACATTGGAAGTGCAGACGCAGCGCCCTTATAATTTGACCACACGGATCTGCCAAACGCTCTGATACCGAGAGATCCCACCACAATAGCTCTCCAGTGACTGTGACATAGAGTATTGAACGAATGGAGCTCCAGTGCATAAAAAGGAGCTCCAATAGAATTTTAATAATTATCCTTACATCAGCACTTTATTTGTACGTAGTTTAGTGTAGTTACATGAATAGCAATCGTACTTTGTGCACAAATTTATTATGTAAATGATTAATACTATATAATTAAAATTTAAAATTTCGTCTCAATTTTAGGCTTACCATACTTCAAGGCCAAAGAAAAGATGAATGGATTGTGTAAGGAATGATATGAAGGAGAAAGGAGTGAATGATGCCGTGACGTTTGATAGGGGAGAATGGAAGAAGAAAACGTGTTGCGCCGACCCCGAATTGAACAAGGGCAGGAAAATGATGATACTTCAAAAGGAAAAATCCCGAACCCATATTGTATCACTTTGGTATCTTATGTTTGTGTAGGGACCACAGACTTGAGTAAATGGTTGACTTATTTCGTTTCCAAGATAAAAAGTCTTGATATACAGATAGAAAAAGACATAGACAGACCGACAGAAGGACAACAAAGTGAGGGTTTCGTTTTATACCTTTTGAGGTACGGAATCCTAAAAATTATCAGTTTCAGAAACATTAGTTTCGTTATTCAGTTTATCTAGCTAGCAATTCACAAACTGAATAGCAGGTAATAGCAGGTCTTTTTATTGATAAAAATATTTGAAGTCTCTGTTTTACTTCTTACTCCGTGGTTTGAGATAAATCCGTAGAGCGTCCTTCAGATAGTTTGCATTCAGAATAGAACAGACAATCGAATGATAAGCAGATGAGAAGGATTAGTATGACGTGTGTTGTGATAGAACATGATATCGATATTCCGTAACGCACGACAACTAAGCTACAGATTTCCAGTATAACATGGCCTATCTTATTATAGATTTATCGTTCAAAGAGAGATCTGCAAAAGCTGCCTGGTTGTAGACTGACTGGCCTAGATCTAACCTGAGACAACTCAAAAAAGTTAATTTTTCAGGAGCCGAATTGATCGAATGAAAGTTATTAACATTAATTAATTTAGATCATAAAATGGTTGTTAAATGCTATTGTATATAAATTGTTATGTTATATAGTTGCGTATAATCCCCGAGCATTCAAATAAAAGAATAACTAAAAAATCACTATTTTTGAGTTGGGCCAGTTTAAATCGAGGTGTGCGATATGTAAGATTGAATGAATGGAAAGTGGGACTGAATGAGATTAGTAGGTCTGTTTACATGTCATTCGAATTTTAAATAAATAAAAATATGTTTTTTTCAGTGATTCGTGTCATAATAGGTAAGTACTAAGAAAAAGTTTGTAAAATTTACTTACGAGTCTATCAAGAACGTTAAATTATTTAGGTAGGTACTTCATGCCAACATCTATACAAACAAAATTTTCACGGAATCACGTCGCTGTCCGTCCGTCCGTCAAAGGCGATGTTCTTTGAAACTACTTGCTCTATAAAGATTCTAGTGAGAGCAATGTTTAACAGTTATGGCCCAGTTGGAAATAAGAAAAATATTTTTAGTTGGATTTTTTCGGTAATGAGTTTTATTCGAGATAAAATTGAAGACGTAAATTATCTGCTGTCCTACCATGACGTCTTAAAGCAGAACTTATTCCACTGAGGGAAAGAGATGGTGCTAGACACCCTGTATAGCTCTGTCTCTTTCCCTCAGTGGAATAAGTTCTGCTTTAAGACGTCATGGTAGGGTAGCTGCTAGTTAATTGATTGGAATTAAAGTGATGTTTTTGAACTTTAAGAGACACTGAGACCTCTGTGTTTGTTTTTTGTACACTATCTTATCTCATGTAGTTTTGACATATTCAAGTGTCTCTAAAAACCAATTTTCAGGATCAAAAGTTTTTTTTTTAAACATTGCCTCCATACCAGACAGACCCGGATCAACTATATGTAGCTCATAAAAATATTTGTTCCGCACGGGGATCGAACCCGCGACATGGAGCGCAGCATTCAATTGCTCAGCCACTGGGCCAAAAGTGCCGTCATCAAAATTAACATCATCATATGTCTTTTCCAAACCATGTTAGGGTCGGCTTCCAGTCTAACTGGATCAGCTCACTGAATTTCACATAAATGACTATGTATCTTACCTCCACAATCCAGTTAAGACTGGGTGATACAATATTCCTTGGCAAGGTTTCTTGTTTGCCTACATCTACTACTGTCATGATTTACAAATGACAGCCAAGACCAACGGCTTAATGAGTGTTCCTAGTTACAGAGGAAACTAGGCATGTAATGGGTGGTCATCCATCCACGGACCTACGCCGGCAAGTGCGGCTTAACCTGATGACCGACCCGTGTGGCTGTTATTATTTAGCCAAGATGTCCTGCTTTAATTTCGTTTAGTTAATTATTTTTTTAACCGACTTCCAAATGAAGAAGGTTCATAATCGTGTTTTTTTTAAGTCAAATTTACGCCTGTCTCTTATGCACAGTACCAGCTGTCAGTACCGTTGAGAAGGCGTTTATAACGTCCTTTAATAGTTTAATAATTATTTTTATTAAATGTCGATTATTCTAAAACGCAACTAAATATTATAAATACGAAAGTTTGCGAGGATGTACGGATATCTGAACGTCTAGATTTCTGTTCTTCATTTACAACAAAAATCACAGAACGGATTCCGATAATATTTAGCGCACAGATAGATTATATACTGGATTTACACAAAGGATACTTTCGATCCCAGTACAAAGATTCAGTGGGGAAAATAACCCAACATTACGCTGGCAACACTGCGGGCTTGATCTAGTCAAAAATATACATTACCTAACTTGACATTAACCTAGAAACGGGACCTTGAATGAAAGCCTTTCATCCGTGACTGCCAGACTTTCCATTCAATCGGTCAAGGTCGATACCTGCATTTTCCAGGGTACATAGCGTGAGGTGAATTGATTGCACCCCATTAAACTGTTCAAAGTAAACTAGGTACGGTGAAGAGTTTAAAAATAACTTTAATAGTTGCGAGGTCACGTCTATTTTGTGATTTATTAGAACTTTACTAACATGCCAATGTATAATCCTGACTAATATTATAAAAGCGAAAGTGAGTTTGTTTGTTACGTCTTCACGCCTAAATGGCTGAATCGATTTTGATGAATTTTGGTACAAAGATAGTTGGGACCCTGGAGACGGACGTAGGCTTTAAAAAAAAGCTAGAAATGAGGGAGAAAGAGTGAAGAAAACGGAAATCTTAGCTTTGCTATTATAATCAATAAGGCGCAAGGGCAAAAACTACAGATTACAGGTACCTACCTATAAATCAGGAAAGGGGAACTGTATTACCCCGAATTTAACGCGAGCGAAGCCGCTGGCAAAAGCTAGCAATATTATAAAGAGGTAAGATTTGTTTGTTTTTTTTGGATCGAGTAGGCTCCAAAACCACATAACCAATTTTAACCATTTTTCACTAATAGGAAGCTACATTATCCGAATTAACCACGGGAGCGCAAGATAATTATACATTTGTAACAAATAAAATAAAGAGCTATGAGAAGAGGTTACAAGACGCTCTCATTGGTCGCGACGTAGATAGATAGATATATAAACAGAATATTGTTTATTATGTACACCATACAAATAACAAGAATAACATTAAACAATTTATATAGGGTGGCACAATGGGCGGTCTTATCGCTAAAAGAGATCTTTTCCAGACAACCTTTGGATGGATTTAAAGGAGGAGAAACAGTACTGGACCTTTTAGGGTTGATATAGAGCATAAAATATGCATGATTTTTGTCCCAAATTTCCCATTACCCTTAACTCTAACAAACTTTTAATACGTGACAACACCGTCTTCGACATTAGAATGTTCGATCGTCAATTGTTTTTTATGACGTCACAACCCGAGAAGCGACCGGAGTGTCACCGCCCACGATCTGTGTTGTCATATAAGTTTAATTCAATTTTTGTAGAAGTATTTCTTTTTCTTGTTACCCAAAAAAGATTACATAAATAAAATCTCTCTCTCGATACCTAAGAATACCCTCACTGGTTGGACAAGGATTTTTGACATAGGTATTGTAATGTAGTATATAGGTATTATAAATATAATAGTAAGGTAGTCTATACATAGATTCTTTATAATTTGAAGTATAGAGTTCGTTTTTGAAGAGTTCATGAGGGAAATAACATTATACTGGGTTTGTCTAGTTTTATTTAGTGAATGGTTATAAATGTCCCCACTTTTAATAAAATGAACTGACTCTTCAAAAAATAGCTAGTTTATTCATATTTTTCCCCCAGAGAGAATTTGTGGTATATTTTTACCATTCTGCTAAAACAACGTATTTACTTATGTGACCCAGATCTAGACACTTACTAGCACTTAAAATATAAGTCAGATTGTTACCACTAAAACATCAAAGAGATTTTCTTTTCTAAGTAGTTTCCCAATACTGGAACGAATATTTCTTGAAATAAGAAACATCCATTTGTAATGTGTTACATGGATCAAAGGTGAGGAGGAAGTCATTGTTTTTGATCAATTATCTTGGCTTCAGCTAACAAGCTTCTAACGCAGGTAGTTCTAAGAAATACTATGGATATTTTTAAATTGAATGTACTTTGATTTTTGTTTTATTTTTTATATTTTACATAATCCGTACTAATATTATAAAAGCGAAAGTGAGTTTGTTTGTTTATTACGTCCTCACGCCTCATTGGCTAAACCGATTTTAATGAATTTTCGTACATAAATAGTTGGGACCCTGGAGACGGACATATGCATTTTTTTTAAAAGATTCAGACATGAGGGACAAAGAGGGAAGAAAAGGGAAAACTTAGCATTGCTATTACAATAAATAAGGCGCAAGGGCAAACACTACAGGTAGCAGGTACCTACAAATCAGGGAAGGGGAACTGTGTTACCCCGAATTTAACGCGAGCGAAGCCGCGGGCAAAAGTAAGTTTCTTATAAGAACATAAAATAAAGAAACATTTAAAAAAAACAATAAATTTGTAGCCCACCGGTATCGGGAACAGGGTCCAAGCTACCGGCGGTCTCCAGAGAAAGGAACCTCTTAACAAAACGTGCCGTATCCAGAAGTATCGCTTTCTGTATCAAGCCCTTGATCCAGCTGCCTAACGAGAGCTTCCTTAGGTATTGGTCGAGGCTCTTGGCAATTAAGCCGAGATTAGCCATGATGGTCTAAAACCTGCCAGGAAAACATACTGTTAAAGAAATAAGACTACTCATTGCCTAACCCTAAGATTGGCTTAAATGAATAAATCTTAAAATTTATTTCTGAGCAAATTCAGGTGGCACATACGATCTCCAAATATTTTTGGTAATAAATGGAATGCTTGACACTTAGACGACACCATCATTGTTCTCCTACCCTTATCCCAATTAAATTCGGGTCGTTGCAGCATCTTGTCATCTCAGCTGTCTTTCCATCATTTTCTTTCCATCATTTAAACAGTTTAGTCTTCTACTCTTGTAGCTATCAACATTCATACTTTTATTTTGGGCTGGGTAATCATCAAATAACTCGTGTCAGACTTTTACTGACTAAAACCCTCCCATGTTCCATCTATTACCCTTAACGTTCCGGGGCCGCGGTATCTCTTTCGAACAACCCGTAACCCCGGCAAGCCCCTCTGTTTTGCTGACATCTCTTTGAGGCGCACATGGAACACTAACGCGCCGTCGACACGGCATCTACATTCATACTTAAAACAGAAATCGTTCGGTTCCATTCAGCCTAGTACTCATCGGTAACGAAGTTCATTCTTTTGATGTTTCAAATATAGAATATACTTTATCTCTTCCGGGATATGACGAAGGTATGTATTATCTTAGTGTGTTTAATGAAATGGATTAAAATGATATTTTAGTATTGAAACGCTTGTTTTGTTTTGGTGGTGATTAATTTCGCCTGTAACGGTGGAGCTCGTGGCTAAATAATAGCAGCGGCTCGGGTCGGTCTTAGGGTTAGGCCGCGCTTGCCTAGGTTGGTCTGCGGATGGGTGACCACCCGTCATTCCATGCCTCGGAAAGCAAGTTAAGCTGTTGATCCCAGCTGTCATTTGTAGACCTTTGACAGTCGTTATAGACACTTATTGTCCCGAAAGTCTGACAACCAGTATTACCTAAGGGTATTGTATTACCCAGTTCTTTTCAGGTACATCCAGTAGAACTGCAGCTTTCAGTTCTACCGGATGTACCCCAACATAGTTGCGAAAAGGCTAGGCAGGTAGTCATTATTTCACCTGAAACGAGTTTAAGGAAAGGAAGCATCTATCCTTACTAATATTATAAAAGCGAAAGTGAGTTTGTTTGTTACGTCTTCATGGCTATATGGACAAACCGATTGTGATGAATTTTGGTACAGAGATAGTTGGGACCCTGAAGATGGACATAAGCTAAAAAAAGTGATAAAAGGGGGAGAAAGAGAGAAGGAGAGGGTAAAGAAAAAAAATATTTCGGTCATCACGCGGGTTAAAGTTAGCATTAGCCCAGGGTAACTATGCCACGCGGACGAAGTCGCGGGCGGAAGCTAGTAAACAATATAGTTGGAAAAAGGTCGGCTAGATAATGAGATGAACCATAACCAGTTGGATTAGAACACAGGGTACTTTTTACCCCAAGCAGTTTGTTACTTTAGTATAATCTCCACAAATTAACCCGTGAGAAATAGATAGTTTTCTGAAAAACGGATAGAAACAGGAATAATCAACAAACTTTCTCATTGCGTGTCTGACATTTTCGATCATAATACAAGGTTAAGTTAGACGGAAAACCTTCAGGAAATAGGAGACCATTGTCGTCTAAGGTTACCTAAGAAAGGGACCAGTTCAGTAATATAATACTTTATACGTGAGCTACCCAAAATCGTGAAGGTGGAGAGATAACGTCTCAAATTCACTTGTTAGTCTGCTTGATAAATCTCTTTATCTATTGCATCAATATTTTATTTATATCGTATTTTGTGGGAATAAACGTAACTAATGAGGAGCTTGTGGCTAAATAATAGCAGACGCTCGGGTCGATCTTTAGGTTAAGCCACGCTTGCCAAGGTTGGTCTGTGGATGGGTGTCCACTGGTTACATAGCAAGTTTCCGCCGCGCCGTAAGCAGTTAATTAAACTGTTGGTCCCGATTGTCATTTGACAGTCGTTACAGGTAGTCAGTGTCCCGAAAGTCTGACAACCGGTCTTGTATCGTATTACCCAGTACAAAATGGGTTGTAGTGGTCAGATAGGCAGTCGCTCCATATAAAATTCTGGTATTCAGTTACATTCGGTGAGACTGGAAGCCGTCTCCAACATGGGTAAGTAGATAAACGTAACTATCAAAGAGACGCAAATAATATTAGGGATTAATAGTACTGCTGTCAACAAGGAGAGAATGTGTTATTCTTCTACTCGTTTACCAGTAACTCGAGGCCGGATTATATGTACCTATATGTTACAATCGTTGAAATATGCATTTTTTTTTCAAAATATAAAATATATAGCAATATGTATCATCAAATTGAAATAAATATTAGGAGATAGGGTTTTTTTCTTTTGATTAACTACATTTTGGACGAGTTATTCTCTATTTACAACTTTAAAATTTAACTACTGAGTAGATACTCTTCCAAATTATCATTATATTAAAACCTTCTATTAATTAAAATAAACGATCCTTTGAAATCCAATGAAGTCAACGGGCATTGATTTTTTTTAATGTTTCTTCTGAATTATCTATATGAAAATACATATTGAATTAAATATAAAAGTTTAACTAAAAATATGGGGTATCGAAATAAAAAGCAGCCTATGTGTTATTCCAGACTATAATCTACCTCTGTGCCAAATTTCATCAAGATCCTTCAGCTGTTTTGACGTGAAAGAGTAACAAACATCCATACATCCATATATTCACCTCACAAACATTCGCATTTATAATATTAGTGGGATTAAAAAAAACGACCAATGATGGCCTTTAACAATTAGGAAACTACTTCAAAGAGTAAAAGCACTTTGAAATGGTTATGTAATTAGCTAGCGAGGAGAAATGACAACAAACTCCCCAACCACATAAGACCACTGTCAGTTCAGTCGCTACTAGGATTGAAGTTACTATATCGGTCCAAGCCATTTCCATTTAAAAATAGAATCGGATAGTGCTAACCTTCACAGTGAACTTTCAAAGTTTTAACCCACATAATCACTTCACCACCCACTCAACCAGTTTTCAGAGTGAGTGGGGACAAAATTTTAAATTTAATAAATCCTTATCCTTACTAATATTATAAAAGCGAAAGTGAGTTTGTTTGTTTGTTTGTTACCTCTTCACGCTTTAATGGCTAAACCGATTTTAATGAATTTTGGTACAGAGGTAGTTGGGAACCAGGAGGCGGACATAGGCTATTATATTATTTTTTTAAAAAGAGTGGGATATGAGGGAGAAAGAGGGAAGAAACGGGAAAACTTAGCGTTGCTATTACAAATCAATAAGGCGCTACCGAATTTAAAGCGAGCGAAGCCGCGGGCAAAAGCTAGTATTTAATAATACGCCTTTTCGTGTTCACGGTTCCGTTTTTTCCTTTTAAGGTACGGAACCCAAAAAAACTTACTAGTCCGCCATTTTGATTTGATTTAGAATGACGTCAGTTTATTCACCATACGTTGCCATCCTAACTAAAATATGTGCAAAACTAAAGTTAAGAAAGTTCCCTCTTAGAGGAGTGGCTGGAGAGACGCCATGACGTCCTCACCTACCGCTTGACGCAAGTCCTCACCAGACACGGAAATTTCGGGAGGTTCCTGCACATAATCGGGTGGGAGGAAACGCCTATTCGTGTCACCATTGTGACGATGGCCCGGAAGACACGGTGGAGCACATAGTGGCAGTCTACCCAGCTTGGGCGGAACACCACCGTGCCCTCGTAGAGGCGATTGGCGCCGGCGATCACTGGCGTCCGGCCCTGGTTCAGTCCATGGTCCGGAGCGAAAGGGAATGGGCAGCCGTCACTTCCTCCAAAGAAGGTGGCCGGGTGTTTGAGGGAGAGAACCTCAAATCAACGCAACCCAACAGCTTCGAGCGTCGGGCGCCGCGAGTGTGAACTTTAAATAAACACCTGGATTACTTCATAGAGATCCAGGTGGCAGGCTAATGACGTACAAAATGTTATCCGGGTCATAAAAATCGTTGATAACAGCACAACCAAGCGTTTGGGCGGTGTCATCATTTTCCTGCCCTTGTCCCATTCTATTTGGGATCGGCGCAACACGTTTTCTTCTTTCATTCTCCCCTATCAGACGTCACGGCATCATTTACTCCTTTCTCCTTCATTTCATTCCTTACACAATCCATCCATCTTTTCTTTGGCCTTCCTCCCGCTCTCCGTCCATCACTCTTTTAGGCACATGTCCAGCATCCCTTTGGGCTGTGCATCACATCGAAATATAAAAAAGCAACGGTTTTTTGGGTGTAAATTTCGATTATTTACGATGGTTCGTATCGGTCGTTATCAATGATGTGTGGTATTGTCTCATTTTATTTTGGTATCGAGACTTTATGTATTGTTTTTTTTTTTTTTAATTTAGGTCATCATGAAATTTTACCGAATCTTTATGAAAGAAATTTGTGCAAAACTTTTTTAAAAAATCAAAAATAAAACGTTCCTTGCATACTCTTTTTGCCAAGTCCACGTTTATATACCATTCTTCATTATTTTGATCAGTGAAAATATTATTTAAGTTTTCTATGTTGGTGTGTCGACGGCGCGTTCAAGTTTAGTAAAGCAGAGGAACCTGCTACTGCCACTGCCTGCCGGGGTTGCGGGTTTTTCAAAAGAGATATCGCGGCCCAGGAAACATAAAGGGTAAAGGAAGGATTTAGTCAGTAAAAGTCTGACGCTTCCCCCTGCACCGCCCAGAGCGAACATATTCTCTATGTTAATGCTTCTCAACGAAATAACAGTCTTTCTATAGTTAAGAAGGACTGTAATGAGCCTTAGAATAACCTTGAAATACTCAGTTAAATTAGTTATGCGTGCAGTTTTTCTGATCCCTATATAGAAGACTATTAAAAGTGTACCCCACGACGCGGTACAGATTGCAGTGAAAACAAGGCCATTGTAATGTTGTTACGCACGTACGGTTCGGTAAGCACTCAGGATTTTTTCCACCCAAAAAATCTATACTATAATATTATAAATGGGAAAGTGTATGCGTGTGTCTGTTTGTTTGTCCGTCTTTCTCTTCAAAACGGAGCTACGAATTGACGTAATTTTTTAAGTGGAGATAGTTGAAGGGATGGAGAGTGACATAGGCTACTTTTTGTCTCTTTCTAACCCCCCACTTCCTTAAAATTGGGGGTGAATGCGAGCGAAACCGCAGGCTAAATTTAATACGATTATAAATAAGACCACAAACCCGACCTGGTGACTAGTACTACGCACCAGACGAAGGATTGAAGGACAACCACCAAGGGTACTAAATAATTCATTCTGGAATTCAATAAATAATATCTAATTTCAGTATCAAGTACCACTCAGTAAACTCGAAGAGTAAAGGTGAACGCATACTGATCAGAGAAGAAGGAAGCAAAGAAATTAAAAGGATTGAATTTTAGAATTACTGGTAAAAAATCGTATAAAACCTTGCACACTAATCAATGGCTAATGAGATAAAAAGTCCTACCGGGGTTGCGGGTTGTTCGAAAGAGATACTGCGGCCCCGGAACATAAAGGTACAAGTCTCCCACTCCCCTCTGCTCCGCCCAGAGCGGGGGCAGTTATTTGATGATTTCCCACCCCAAAAAAAAAGAAATGGGACGAAAAGTAATACTATTATAATTAATAAAGGCAAAAGTTTGTATGTGTGTATGTTTGTTATTTCTTCACGCTCAAGCGACTAAACGTATTTGGATAAAATTTGGCATCAAGATAGCTTATACCTTGGATGAACACATAGGCTACTTTATGTCTCGCGGGTGAAACCGCGTAACGCAGCTAGTACGTACATAATGATATTATAACGTTTCTTTCGCCGCGATCGATTTTTTCGGCACCTTACTATTTAGCTACAAGCAACATGCCCAAATGCTAAGAAAACAGAAAATGGGACCTTAGATTACTGTTGTTTAAAGTTGGAAACCGTTTGAATGACGATGGATGCGGTCGTCAAGTGTCTTGCTCGCGAATCGTTTGCGTGCCTTTATACAGTGATAATACGGTCCATTTTTATTTGTTTAACACTTCAAGCACAAAGTACAGAGGCGGACTTAATGGCATAGGCATTTTTACCAGTCAACCTTTGGGTGATGCAGAGACAAACAGTGGTGTTAAACAGCATTTCAATGCGGCTAGTAATTTACTTGCGCGTTTTGCGAATACGTACACCGAACGCGACAACAAAGAGCGTTCGGCAAGCCATGTCGTGTGAGAATCGCCTTATCGTCTGAAGTTGAATAAGGCGTTACTCGTCGAAACTACGATATTAGACACTTAGTTTCTTCAAGCGCTAGTTAAAGACTTTGCGTCTAAGTCGAAGCGTCGAGACGAACACTTTTGTGAAGTTATAAGTGCAAAATCTTCCTCTATATCACACTGTTGACTAGTTGGTAACGATTGTGATACGTGTCGGGTCGTGGGGTATAAATTGGTAACAAGGAGACTTTGGATAAGAGATATAAAGTTTTGGTCGGGTGTCAATTGTTCTTAAGTGTCTCCTTGCACCATTTTCCTACTCCTTCGCTATTATTTTTAACCCCCGACGCTAAAACGACGGGGTGTTATAAGTTTGACGTGTCTGTGTATGTGTGTTCTTATTATTTCGTTGAGGAATCCAAGACACTTTAATTGTTTCTAATGGGCTTTGGTCGCCACTACTGTTGATTTTGGCTTTTAGGAGATGCAATGATATTTTTTTTAATTTTGCCCCACACTAGGATTTTCTTCTGAATCGTGGGTGCGTTTACAAACATTTTAACTCACATACACAAACAGCCAGACCCGAAACAACTATCTGCAGGTCATACAAATATTTGTTCCGTGCGGGAATCGAACTCGCGACACGCAGCGCAGCAGTCGATCGCTCAGCCACTGCGCCATGTCGTCATATTTTTTTTTAAATTAAATTATGAAATTATTATCATCTAATTATGTGTAGTCAGTATGGCGGCCTTGTTTCTCACACGTAAAACTGTTATTTAGTACTGTGTTATAGTGGCTCTTATTGATAGATTTTAACACGTTCCCAGCGCCATCATTTTCAAAGAACTTTCAGTTGGTGCTTTGGAGGCCTAAAAGATCTCGAAACTAACCAACCCTTTGGTGAGTTTGACACTTAATGAGTCTCCTAAAGATACAGGTTTCTCATACTAAAAGAACTTTATACATTAGATCCTCCCGCAAGGAGTGAAACAACACGCTTATATTCAACGCACAATACAAAAGTCCTGCAAGAGATCTGATAGATCTCGTAATGCAACGAAAGTGTTACAAGCATTTTTATTTTGTACTAGCTTTTTCCCGCGGCTTCGCTCACGTAAAATTCGTGGTAACACAGTTCCCCTTTCCTGATTTGCAGGTACCCGCTACCTGTAGTTTTTACCCTTGCGCCTAATTTATTCTAATAGCAATGCTAAGTTTTCCCTTTTCTTCCCTTTCTCCCCCAATTCTCACTTTAAAAAAAAAGTTAGCCTATGTCCGACTCCAGGGTACCAACTATCTCTGAATTCATCAAAATCGGTTTATCCATTAAGGCGTGAAGACGTAACTAACAAACAAACAAACTCACTTTCGCTTTTATAATATTAGTAAGGATTAACTACCTTTTTTTTGGGTTGGGAAATCATCAAATAACGTCCCCGCTCTGGGCGGAGCGGGGGGGAGTGTCAGGCTTGTACTGACTAAAACCCATGTTCCTTCTTTTGCCCTTTACGTTCCGGGGCCGCGGTATCTCTTTCGAACAACCCGCAACCCCGGCAGGTGTTTCAACCCCTAGGGGTTGAATTTTGCAAAATCCCGTCCTTATAAGCACCTACGTCCTAAAAGGATCCCCCATCCAAAATTTGAGACTCCCAACACATGTTCCGTACCTTATAAGGAAAAAATGGAATGATTGTAGGGTCACTTCGGTATCCATCTGTCTGTCTGTATGTCTATTTGTTGTTTCTGAGATTTCGTGATAAGCGAGTAAGTAAGACTAAAGAAACTGAAATAATTCACAAGCTGTGTCTCCCATCCGTGTCAAAGCAATAAAAATAATTGACGACACCAATTTTAAGTGACTGCTTCTACTCCTTGACAATGAAGATTGACATCTAAACCAAGATGGCGCGGGAAACATAGTACACAGATAATCTATTTAATCCACAAGTCTAGACGACAATCGTATCTACATAATTCGTTATTTATGTCCGTTTACACTTTTTTTAGAATTCTGTTCCTCAAAAGGGTAAAACGGTAACCTTTTTTTTTGTTGGGGTGGGAAATCATCAAATAACTTCCCCCGCTCTGGGCGGAGTGGGGGGGCGTGTCAGAGTTTTACTGGCTAAAAACCACCCATGTTCCTTCTATTGCCCTTTATGTTCCGAGGTCGCGGTATCTCTTTCGAACAACCCGTAACCCCGGCAAACGGTACCCTTTTTTTTTTTTTTTTATTTTTCGGCTGGGAAATCATCCAATGACTTCCCCCGCTCTGGGTGGAGCGGGGGGGCATGTCAGACTTGTACTGACTAAAACCCACCCATGTTCCTTCTATTGCCCTTTACGTTCCGGGGCCGCGGTATCTCTTTCGAACAACCCGCAACCCCGGCAGGCGGAGGCTCTGGCAAGCCCCTCTGCTTTGCTGACTCTCTTTGAGGCGCGCGTGAAACACGAACGCGCCGTCGACACGGCCTGTCGTCAATAGACGGACGGACGGTGAGCTACGGACGGACGGTGAGCTACGGTACCCTTATTTGATCACTTTGTTTTCCGTCTGTCTGTGTCAAGACTTTTTGATAGTTAAATTTAATTCTTCGGTTCTTCTCCATAGGCAACGACCAGCCCGAACCGTGGACCTTTTCTCGACGTTTTGTAAGTGCCCATGTATGCTTATGTGAAATAAAAATGTACCTGTAATCCCCTAAAGAAGAGGTGTGTCTACTAGAATACTCCCAGATCACCATTACAATTTACTATTTTAAATGACACTAATCACAATAACAACAAAACCGCAAAAGATAAAATAAAAACCGGCCAAGAGCGTGTCGGGCCACGCTCAGTGTAGGGTTCCGTAGTTTCCCGTCCGTCACAATAAGTGTTCCCACTTATGAGTTTAAAGGTGGAGGAGGAAATTATTTTGTACAACTTTTTGTCTTTTTTGTACAAAAACTGTTGTGTCAATAAAGTTCAAAATGATTTTCCTAGAAAGTCCTTATAAAGTTCTACTTTTCAGATATTTTTCATATTTTCTAAACTTATGGTTCAAAAGTTAGAGGGGGTGACTGGGGGGACACATTGTTTTTTACTTTTGGAGCGATTATTTCCGAAATTATAGACATTATCAAAAAATGATTTTAGTAAACCCCTATTCATTTTTAAATACCTTTCCAACAATATATCACACGTTAGGGTTGAAATTAAAAAAAAAAAACACTTCCCACTTTACATATAGGGTGGCTACCCTAATAAAACATTTTTTTCCAATTTTTATATATTTTTAACACCCTTGCTCGTAAAGCTGATGTAATTCCACCGGTTTTAAATATGTAAAGAGGGTCATAAAAAAGGCGTGTGTTATCAAAGCAAATAGTTAAGTTATAGTCTATACAAATTCCATAACAGTATTATTTGCCATTTCAAATTTGGAACTGATCGCCGCCGCACGACTCCAGCTAGTGAGCAGCGCGCTGTTGCTATTCAAATTTCGAACTAATCGCCATTTTAAAGCAACCACGAAAGCAACAGTGTGCATTCACAGATTGAGTTTATTTAAAATTAAAAAAAAAAACAGTTTATTCGGTAATTTAAAAACTTGGCTGCATGCTCTAGTGAAGTCTAGTGTCTTTGCCAACATGTTCACGCAGCCACGGCAGAAAATAATCCTCGCGCCATTTTTCTCAAATTTTCTTTTCTTTGTACTTGTATTGTGAAATGTTTTTTTTTCTGTTTCCTCGCAAAAGTGTTAAAAAACGTCGTACGATATACGTGCGTATTGGTTATAACATGCTCGGCTCGATTACGCCCTCGCCTTCGGCTCGGGCTGAAATTCCGCCTCGCATGTTATAACCATCATAACGCACTAATATCGTAATGTACTATTACCACTTTGTCGGCGTGATTGATATACATATTGGTACCAAATTTCAGCTTTCTAGTGCTAACGGTCACAGAGATTAAGCGAGGACGGACGGACGGACAGACAGACATGGCGAAACTATAAGGGTTCCTAGTTGACTACGGAACCCTAAAAAATGACAATTGATATGCACATTATCAATGGTCCGTACGTTACTCGAATAACCTCTGAAACAGCGGTCGTTCACCTCACGATAACCTCACGGCTCGTTAATGTAAGTAGTAAATAAAGCGTTAAAAATATTAAATGTGCTTTAAGATTGAAACCAGTGAAATATTTGTTTATGTTTTCAGGCGCAGTTAAAGTAAATACGTGTTTTGTATTGAGATATTAAGTGTTGGACGTGTCAAAGCATTTATTTCAATTAGACCATGACAAAGAATGACTGTTAATAAACAAAAGTATTAAGCTACAGTCCCTTGAAGTCCCAGTCCCAGTAACTTGAAGTACTGAGTAGTACAGTCAATGTGCATTTTTTTTTAAATTGTTGCTTTACACTAGGAATTTCTCCTGTATCGTGGGTGCATTTACAAACATTCAATCTCACATACACAAACAGCCAGACCCGAAACAACAACCTGTAGGTCATACAAATATTTGTTCCGTGCGGGAATTGAACCCGTGACACGGAGCGCAGCAGTCGATCGCTCAGCCACTGCGCCAACCGTGTCGTCAAATTAAGCTCCGAAAAATGATAAACCGATATTTGACCTAGGTATTAAATTAGTAGGGGGCGTGTCAAGAGTTTACTATACAATTTTGAAAGTCGCACTGCATGCCGATTTTGAGAAATTCAAAAATTGAAACGCGTTTTTGTCAGAATCATCATCAGGTTTTAGCGAAAAGTTTATTAAATAAAAATGTAGAGGACATTGCGAACTACATTTTTTGTCGTTAGAGTGACGTCATCCGACTTACTTCTACTACCGATCTACTTTTTGTATTTCAAGTCGGTTGCCGTCACACCAACGACAAAAAATGTAGTTCGCAATGTCCTCTACATTTTTTTTTTCAATAAACTTTTCGCTAAAACCTATAGATTTTGAGAAAAACGCATTTCAAATTTTTTCATAAAATTTTTGAAATTCTCAAAATCTCCATGCAACGCGACTTTCAAAATTTTACAGTAAGTTCTTGACACGCCCCCCAACGATTTATCAGGTCAAATATCGTGAATGGGAATAAAAATAATGAGAGGTAATGATAAACAGAGAGACAAAACGAATACAACAAATCAATTCTGAGAAGAATCTGCCAACTTCTAGAGAATATTCATAGTGTTATTAAAGCCATGCCCATTATTACTGTCACCTTCTCTTGATTGACGCGGGTTCAGCTACAATGTGGGACGGTGACTTACGTGGTGACATGTCGCCGTAAATATCAGGCCTACATACGGTAAATTCCGCCAAAAATGTCGAGGTAAAAATATTAACCAATCGGCAAGAATGTCTGCCTGGCTTTATTTCGCCGCGGTGTGATCTATTCTTTCACCAAATACCTTAGTACAAATGAAATCATAACCCTTATTTTTGACATAACCGTGTCAAAGTCAAGTGTCAGAGGTTTCGCGCAGACTTATCTGTGCAGATGTTAAGGCGCTGTACAAAGCAAACACTTCGTAAAACGTCTAGATTTTCGTCGCAAAGTTAGCCGTATCTGTACATGCCACTAGCCAAAAAAAATTTCCGTGTATAGTTTAACACATAAAGTAAAGACTTAAACAAAACCAGTTTACAAAAGTGGTCTAGTATTTCGAAAATAAAATGTTTAAGACCACGAAAAAATTTTTTTCGTCTCGTAATTCTTAATTTTTTAGCGACAACCATCATATTTTTTATATCTATAACAAAGGAAATTTTATAGTCTAAAGAGATATCTAAAATTTTTCAAACACGGAACTGTATTTTTTTTATATTCAATTAAAACTGCAAAATGACCTACATTTTGGCGGACATGATATTCAAATAAAATCAAACACCGAAATATTTTCGACCTTATTTCTATTCTTTCGATGCAATACTGTCGTGTACTTGTGTCAGAGCATGCCCAGTATGCAGCTAGCCTCACTTCCGCGAATACCTAAAGATTAGTTTGTTACCGCGCCTTAAAACACAGAACTAAAATAAATGTACCATGGTTGCAATACCGCGATTTCGATACAGCGCTACTTTGTACTATACAAAAGTGGTCATACTGTAAATACAGTTGAGGGTTTTTTTTTTGTTTTGGTGGGAATTCTAAAGACAACCCGGTCTTTGGGGATAAGACCGGGAAGTGTGGGACTTTTACCACAACAAAACCATCCCGGTGGTCAAGAGCCGCACATGAGAGGAGGCACTGTTTCCTCTTAATAGACCTCGTTCAAGCGCGTGTAGCCACGCAGTTGAGGGCTTAAATAAAATTATATTCTACTAGCTGGCGCCCGCGGCTTTGCCTGCGAGATATCGAAAAAAGAAAACTATGTGTTATTCCAGACTATACATCCGGCTGAACGGATCTTGATGAAATATGGCACAAATTTAGATTATAGTCTGAAATAACACATAGGATACTTTTTTTTCGATCAACACGCGGGCGAAGCCGCGGGCACCAGCTAGTATCGTATAAAAACACAAAAACTTTTTGAGAAATTAAATGTAATTATATATTATGGCGACTTTATAAGTGAGGATCTGCAGAAAGGTTAGGTTCGTATTTTATTTACGTATATTATACCTGGTCACACACACACGCAGTTTGCGATGAAGTAAGGATCGTAGCAGCTGCGCTTTTTGGTCTCTCCACAATGGACCTGCATGACAACAACCACTCCCTATTTTTCCACCCATAGGGGCGGTTTATTTTTTAAATTTCAAATGGTACCAACTTTGGAATATACTCTCACTAATAAAAAAAGAATTTGTAAAATCGGACGTCGCAGTGAGAACTTATGCGTGGTCATAATTAAAAAAATATACATTTCAAATTGAGAACCCCCTTTTTTCGTCGGTTAAAAAAGGTCGAGTTTATATGTAACTAGCTTTCGCCCGCGGCTTCGCTCGCGTTAAATTCGGTATAACACACCAAGCAGACCTGCAGTTCTTGCTCTTGCGCCTGATTGATTTGTAATAGCAACGCTAAGTTTTCCCTTTTCTTCCCTCGTTCTCCCTCATATCCCACTTTTTTTAAATAAAAATTAGCCTATGTCCGTCTCCTGGTTCCCAACTATCTCTGTACCAAAATTCATCAAAATCGGTTTAGCCATTAAAGCGTGAAGAGGTAACAAACAAACTCACTTTCGCTTTTATAATATTACTAGCTTTTGCCCGCGGCTTCGCTCGCGTTAAATTCGGTAGCGCCTTATTGATTTGTAATAGCAACGCTAAGTTTTCCCGTTTCTTCCCTCTTTCTCCCTCACATCCCACTTTTTTTAAAAAAATATTAGCCTATGTCCGTCTCCTGGTTCTCAACTATCTCTGTACCAAAATTCATCAAAATCGGTTTAGCCATTAAAGCGTGAAGAGGTAACAAACAAACAAACTCACTTTCGCTTTTATAATATTAGTAAGGAAGTAAGGATATGCATGTTCCTAGTTCCCCTCACACTAAAATTCAACCCAAACAAAGATAAGGAAGGGCGCGCTTGATGAGTAACTTTTCTACGAAATCACTTACTTATTTAGTTTAATTAATTCGTAATAGCCTAAACAAATTCAGTTACATAAAGTGCACAAGTTTTAATGTGCGAACTTTGCAAGTCTGTTCATTCTACGCGAAACTTCTGATGACGACAATAAGCAGTTTGCATGCATTTTTAAAATCTATTTAAGTCCGTTGAGATTGTTTAGTTTACTTGAGATGGGGTGCTAAGACTGGGTGCTATCTTAAAACACACACAATGCTTACTAATATTATAAAAGCGAAAGTGAGTTTGTTTGTTTGTTTGTTACGTCTTCACGCTTACATGGCTAAACCGATTTTGATGAATTTTGGTACAGTGATAGTTGGGACCTTGGAGATGGACATAGGCAAATTTTTTTTTAAGCTAGAAATGAGGGAGAAAGAGGGAAGTAAAGGAAAAACTTAGCTTTGCTATTACAATAAATAAGGCGCAAGGGCAAAAACTACATGTAGTTGGTACCTGCAAATCAAAAAAGGGGAACTGTGTTACCCCGAATTTAACGCGACCGAAGCTGCGGGCAAAATTTAGTAATGATTAAATTGTTTTTATTAGTGTCTAGAATTAAGTTTTATTATTTTTATTACTGTGTGCATTTATGACTTGTGCCAAATAAACTTGTTTTCTTTCTTTCTTTTCTAAAAGGTATCACGTAACATCACGCCTGTGTTTCTAGGAGGATTAGGTAGAGGTGTGCCTAAAAGTACACTCACACTTGGCCGGTATGTTTACCGTTATACTGTGACAACAACACAAGCCATTTGCAATCAACTGGGCACAAATCCAGACTCTGAGAAATTTCTCGTAGAAAATCTAATATCACTTTGCCCAAATCGGGAATCAAACCTAAGACCTCATGTTCCCTGCCGGGTTTGCGGGTTGTTCGAAAGAGATACCGCAGCCCCGAAACATAAAGGGCGAACATAGGAACATGGGTGGGTTTTAGTCAGTACAAGTTCGATACTCCCCCTCGCTCTACCAGAGCAGGGTAAATTATTTGATGATTTGCCATCCGCCATTCCATCCCGCTTCATGTTCGGTAGTCAACTATATTATCATGGTCGGACTATTTGGTTAAGCACTCACGAGTCAGTCTTCCAATGCTTTTAAATTACCCAATTCTGAAATCCGAATAAAAGTAAGATTAATAAACTATTCATCTGTAAAATGAAGGTTTGAGTTCCCAATTACATACTTTCCATTGTACAACTCTATCGACGAATACAATATTTATATTTTTCATGTACCTCTGAAAAGGGTTCCCATATAATTTTATGGCACGTTGCCAGCGTTAGATACGCGTAAATGAACTGATTGTGTGCTCATCAGCCAGGGTACGGCCTCATTAAGAGAGAGGCATGTCATGTGTATATTTTACTAGCTTTTGCCCGCGGCTTCGCTCGCGTTAAATTTGGGGTAACAGTTCCCGTTTCCTGATTTACAGGTACCTGCTACCTATAGTTTTTGTCTTTGCGCCTTATTTATTGTAATAGCAATGCTAATTTTTCCTTTTTCTTCCCTCTTTCTCCCTCATATCTCAATCTTTTTTGTCCGTCGCCAGTGTTCCAACTATCTCTGTACCAAAATTCATCAAAATCGGTTTAGCCATTAAGGCGTGAAGAGGTAACAAAGAAACTCACTTTCGCTTTTATAATATTAGTAAGGATATGAAAGTAGCCTGTTTCCGGATACTATGGGTAATTTTCAGCTATATTTAAAGAACGGAGATAGAGAAGGAGGTATACTAGGTAATTATTTACTGCTCTGTAGGTCTCTCAGTTGCAAGCGCGACTGCTAAACCCGAGGGTTCGATTCCCGTTTAGAACTGAATTAATTTAAAAGAGTAACCATGGAGTTTCTTGCCGGTTCTTCTCCATAGGAATCGACCAACCCGAACCATGCACCTTTTCTCGACGTTTCATAAGTGCCCATGCAGGCTTAAGTGAAATAAAAATATTTTGATTTTGAACAAAAAGTGATTTTGAGTTTATCCATTCGAAATTTCACAGAAGCAGTCCAGACTTTGAAAGTTGGCGGTAAGATACCGTCGTGTCTCGGAAAGCACGTTTATCTGTTGGTCTTGCGCCTGATCTTTCTCTGGTAGTGCTGGATGGCCGGCCCATTGGCCCATTGGACTATGAGAGGAGGAACAGAGAGAGCACCTATGCCTGCGCACACACTTGTGCACTATAATATCTAAGATTGGTCACCGTGGCCAAAAATGGTCAGGAGGACTAATAATATAAATTGACTATACGGTTGGCGTAGAGGATGAGCGATCGACTGCTGCGCTGCGTGTCGCGGGTTTTATTACTGCACGGAGCAAATATTTTTTTATGGCCTACAAATAGTTGTTCGGGGTCTGGCTGTTTGTTTATGTGAGTTTGATTGTTTGTAAATGCAACGACGATGCAGAAGAAATTATTAGGGTGGGGCAAAGTTAAAAAAAAAACTTGAGATAAATGATGAAGTATTTACCTAGTAATCGTTTCTGTGTAGATTACTCTTCCACCCAGTAATAAAGAAAGAAAGAACATACTATTACACAATCAGTATAAACCCGAATTCACACTAAAATCAACCAAATTGATTCAATGCTCATCAATGGACCAAAAACCCAGTTCAATGAATGGCATCGCATTTCATATTGAATGGCATTGGTCCATTTAGAGGCAAACATTACCTCCAGGTATTCATAGCTCGAAGGTTTCTGAATAGAGAGTATAAACGTGCCAGCAATCAGCTTAATGAAATCAACGCCAGGTCACCGTCGGAAAGAATAGGCCAATTAATTATATTATGTTCGTTTTATGATGAATGATTAAGACAATTTATAGTCTGTGTCTTATTTTATGGAGGTTTGTCACATAAAGAAACGCTTTTGTATATTACATAAGCATACCTAAGGTAAAACAGCCCATGATGTTTCCATTGCCACGCATTTACGACTATTTTACTAGCAGTGTCCAGCGGTTTCACCCGCTACTCAGCAGATTGTTTATTGCAGCAATTATTTGACACCTAGGTGAATGGTGAATGAAATAGCATGCCACTTTTTTAATTTTTATTTTTCGGTTGGGAAATTATAAAACTCATCCTTGTTCCCTTTTTGCCCTTTGTGTTTCGAGATCGCAGTATGTCTTTCGAACAACCCGCAACTCTAGAAAATAGCATGCTTGTTTGAATCCACGACCTATATCGGAGAAAAGGCCAATCCATTTAAAAATCTCCTTAAAGCCATTCAATCAATGAATAAATTTTCTAGGCTTCTTGTAAGGATTTCTATTATCTCAGTCTACACCCAATTTATTCCTCACTTAATTAAAGATTAATACTTAATTATACAATTTATAATAAAACATTCTTCCTACTACAAACAAAAACATGAAAGTAATTAGCTAAATTAAATCACGCGTTATAATTCACAAAGCTTAGTCCGTGATAGCATAAACTAGGTTGTCTCTACACACCTTTTAATTGTTTTTGTGACGTTACCTTATGTGTTTGTCGTGTAATTAATTTACGTAGATACCTTTTGTCCTTCGTTTACGAATCTAGTGTTGAAATATGGATTAGCTGATCGTAGTTATTCTTTTTTTCGTATAGGAAATCAATACAATGAAACAAATAAAAGTCACCTCGTACCGGAAATAACTTAATTAAACTTAAAAAAGCGTCAAAATCGTACGTTAAAAAATTACACTTGTTCCCAAGAGATTGGTTTTATTGCCACGTTGTAATATGGCAACACTTAACCTCTCTCTCTCTCTTTTTTAACCGACTACAAAAAAGGAGGCGGTTATCAATTTCGAATCTTTTTTTGTGTATGTACTCCGATAATCAAAGACGCCTAAATCGATTTGCAATATTCTTTTTTGATAGGGTTTACTTCCCAGGTGGTCCCATATCAATTTTATTTATTTTGCTTAGGTAGTTTAAGAGTTATCGTCTACAATACATATTCTTTTCTCCATGTCTATATGGATGATCTGCTATTCTGTTAGTAACAATGGAAAATGAATACTGGATAAAAATTATGTGAAATATTATACCATACCTAAAGCTATTTTCCACTTGATAGTTTTTTTTTGCAAGTCGGTTTTATTTTTTACAACTTTTTTTGTTGTGTGAGTCGATTTTATGATTACTATTATTTTTGTATAAGTACATTATATTTTTTGTAAAAAAAAGGTTTTGTTTTTGTTTAGTCGACTTCACATAAACAAGTTTGTCTAGTTCCTAAGCAGTTGTTTACTATTCTATTCTCTCGTAGTGTTTAGATTATCAGATCCTAACAGTTTTGCTGTTTACCTTGTCAGCAGTATATCATAATCAATGCTCCAATAAGTTGGTAGTAAATCAGACGATGAAAGGTTTTCAGACAAATTACAAACAAGCTGTATATACACCGGTGAAACTGTGAATGAGTGGACATTGTTGGCCTTGTAGATTCTTAGATGCTTGTTAATTTTTGTTAATATTTTACGTTTTGTAAAGTAAGCAATGTCTTATTATCGGGCCTACGCTGTCTTCTCACACTTAAGTACTAACGCTGTATCAACATAATTGTAAAACCAAATGATTTTAAAAGAGTAACCATGGAGTTTCTTGCCAGTTCTTCTTCATAGGAAATGACCATTGACCAAGCCGAACCGTGCACCTTTTCTCGACGGCGTGGCGGGCGCCCATAAGTGCCCATAGGCTTACGTGAAATTTTGATTTGATTTTATTGAGTTAAGGAAAATATACCTACTGTACTATATAATATAAACTATAATACAGTTTAAACCACACAACCCACAAATTATACATGTGGTGTGGTCGTGAGCACACAATATCTGTATCTCACAGAGCCTCACGAAACTATCTGTAGACCTCACAAATATTAGTACCGGGTGGAAATTACACTTGCACCCGTATCTCAGAAACTGGAAGCGTAGCGTGTGTGTCGTGGCATGTATTTGTAACGTTAGGTAGGTACTAAACTACTTGCGCAGTGAGTCAACATGCGATAATCATAGTTGTGTCTGTTTTGGTACACACGACGGCATATCAACCTACACAAAACCATTTTAACCTGATCTCTCTATTACGGTGTGCGATTCGTAGAAGAGAGATCAGGTTATAATAGTTTAGAATAGGTTGACCTGCCGTCGTAGGTACAATAAAGTAATTTATTGTTGTCAAATTTTCGAATCACTGATTTGTAACGTCTGCCAAAGCTTTACAAATGACAGACCGTATCAACGATTTTCGTGCTTTCCGAGGCACGGTAGACACTTTGGTTTATTTATTTTCATTTATGTATTTGGTAGACCAACAGCAATACATGCTAAAACTTTTAAGGAACTATGCAATAATACAAAAGTGCTGGTATGTGTGCCTATTACAGATATATGGAGCATTCACCATAGTGACAACAAAAAGTTTACAAATATTTTATGGTGTTATTAAGCTATTGCATAGCTTCTTCCCAAATAAAAGTTTTTCTTTCTTTCTTCTATCGCGGGCCTTGAGCGTGGAGACCGAATCCAGAAATTTCGTAACGAAAAAACCTAACAGTACGAATACGGTCAGTTATTTCAATCACGATTCCAATGATCTGTTAGCGTGATTGGTAGAGAATCGAATAGTCAATCGACTTAACGCTGGATCAAACCAAAGGTCATGTTTTTCTTTTTGTGACTTCTTTTCATTGGAAGTACTTTTTAAATATTATATTTAGATTTTTTTTTTCTATTTATTGCATAAGTTTTTTTTTATTATTTGCGTAAGTTGATAAAAAATTCTATGCAATAGCTTTACCGCGGCAGTCCCCAAGTGCCACACGTATTTTTTCCATAAAATTACACGCGACCATCAGCGAGACATTTAAGTAAGCATGACAATATCTCAACCACCAGGGCACCGTCGAGTCAATGAAATTACATAGGATGAATGAAGATGTATGACCTCTGCGACTTTTATTTAGCCAGAAACCCCCCCCCCCCCTCTTGTGTCAGATAACAGAATAATCATTTTCACCTCACATGGATAAACAAGCAATAAAATCGGCCAAAACTGTATTACGGGCCACAGCCTAAACTAGACGCTAATGTTTTCATTACAATAAACCAGTACCTCTATACTTGACGCTAATGTACCCATTTACTAACCGTATTAATGACATTCATTCTGACTCAGATTAATAACTGTGATTGTAATTCTAATGATTTTGTTTATACGGGAGTAGGGGAGAACAGGGCAATGGGAGCCTACTAAGGGAAAGTTTTAATAAAAACCACGTTAGTCAAAATTCTTGTAATTTTTTATTATGAACTCTTACCTTTATTATAAGAGAATACTTTAATCACAATTATAATCAACTACAGACATGTATTAAGGTACAATCACAGTTTTACAAAAAAAGTCAGTCGCTCCTATTACCCGACAAATACGGCTAATGAGAGCCCATTTAACGCTCATACGGAAAATGGGAGCCATTATAATTACTCTCAAAGAATAAAATTAACAAAACGTACTATAAATGAGATCTCAGTTATTATAATAAAATATAACTATTTGTAACACAAATAAACATGAAAACAAATCAAACGCAGATAGCCTAGCTAGGCTACCATTAGCCGCTGACCACCATTTTGAAAAGTAATAACATAAATATGTAATTCTATTCTCAATCACAATTTAACTAATTGGACTTGTTAGTAAACGAATCTAGGGATATAATAAGCATAAATACAACAAAATAAGAATATCATTTCATGCTTATCTTTATGCTGACAATCGACAATTTCTTGTAAGCACGGAGCGAAAAACACAAAACCGTCCCTCGTGACTAAACGAATGGCACTAACGGTACGAGCGCGTCAGGCGAAGTTTGCCCCCTTCGCGAGGGGAGCATGCTCCTCCGCACATGGCTCCGCCGCTTGCGGTGCCACAAGCGGACCACGAGGACAACGACGACGACGACGTTCCGGAGGTGACTGGGGTAGATCTGAGAGCGGCGGTGGGCAGGCTGAAAGCCAAAAACACCGCCCCGGGACCCGATGGCTTGCATGGCAAAGCCTGGGTCCTGGCCCTGGAGGCTCTCGGGCCCCGACTACTAGGGCTCCTAAGCGCGTGTTTGGAGAGGGGCCAGTTCCCACTTCGTTGGAAGACGGGGAAACTGGTCCTGATACAGAAGCCGGGGCGCCCTGCGGACTCTCCGTCCGCATTCCGGCCCATTGTGCTGCTCGACGAGGTGGGCAAGCTCTTTGAAAGAGTAATTGCAAACCGCCTCGTCGGGCACCTTGTGGGGACGGGGCCGGATCTTGCGGATCACCAGTATGGTTTCCGCAAGGGGCGCTCTACGGTGGATGCCATCATGCGCGTGAGAGCCCTCACGACGGGGGCTGCAGTGTCCAGGGGTGGGGTTGTCGTGGCGGTGTCTCTCGACATCGCCAACGCGTTTAACACCATGCCTTGGGCCTGCATCAGGGAGGCACTCCAATACCACCGGATGCCGACCTATCTTCGTCGTGTGGTCGGGGCATATCTGACGGACAGGGCCGTCATATACCCCGGTCGCTCTGGAGAGTGGAACCGGCGAGAGATGTCGTGCGGTGTCCCACAGGGATCGGTCCTGGGGCCGCTCCTGTGGGACATCGGTTACGACTGGGTGCTGCGCGCCGACCTCCCCAGCGGCGTCAGTGTAGTTTGCTACGCTGACGACACGCTCGTTCTGGCTCAGGGGGGGTCGCACCAGGCGGCGGCCGACATCATGACACGCGGGGTTGCTATAGTCGCAGAGAGGATCCGGCTGCTGGGTCTCGAGGTGGCCTTGCACAAATCCGAGGCCATGGTCTTTCATGGCCGCGGAAACACGCCACCGTCGGGATCCCAGTTGACGGTAGGAGGGGTTCGCATCGGCGTCGGGTCGACGATGAAGTACCTAGGAATCGTCCTCGACAGCCGGTGGAACTTCGTCGAACACTTCCGACGTTTGGCTCCCAAGCTCGAGCGGACGGGGGCTGCTTTCAAGCGGCTCCTGCCCAATCTGAGGGGGCCAAACGCCTCCTGCCGTAGGCTCTATGCCGGAGTCGTGCGGTCTATGGCCCTTTACGGGGCCCCGGTATGGGCGCGTTCTTTAGGGCGGCGCGCCGCCCACTACCTGAACGCGCCCCAAAAGGTGGTGGCCATACGGCTTGTCCGGGGCTACCGCACGATCTCCGGCGAGGCAGCGAGCCTCCTTGCCGGACTGCCACCGTGGGATCTGGAGGCGATAGTCCTCGCGCGCCTGTTTGAGTGGCGCGCGGAGGCACTACACCGGGGGGAAAACCCGCTGCCACGGCAAGTTGCCGCTCGGCGGGCAGACTTCCGGTGCGATCTCATGGTGGCATGGAGAGAGCGACTGTCGCAACCCCGTGCAGGGCACGCCACAATAGCGGCGGTAAGTCCCCTCTTTGAGGAGTGGCTGGAGAGGCGTCATGGCGTCCTCACCTACCGCCTGACGCAGGTCCTCACCGGACACGGAAGTTTCGGGAGGTTCCTGCACATCATCGGGCGGGAGGAAGCGCCTGGGTGTCACCATTGTGACGATCGCCCGGAGGACACGGTGGAGCACACAGTGGCGGTCTGCCCAGCTTGGGCGGAGCACCGCCGTGCCCTCGTGGAGGCGATCGGCGGCGGAGATCTCTCGCGTCCGGCCCTGGTTCAGGCCATGGTCCGGAGCGAGAGGGAATGGGAAGCGGTCACCACCTTCTGCGAAGCAGTAATGCTAGCGAAGGAGGTGGCCGGGCGATTGAGGGAGAGAACATCTGCCCAACCCAGCCGCCGCGGGAGACGCCCATGGCGCCGGGCGCCGCGAGACGACTTCCGGCCACCGTAGATGCGGGCCTGTGGACAGTGAGCAATGGGTAGCTCACCGTCCGTCCGTCGATTGACGACAGGCCGTGTCGACGGCGCGTTCGTGTTTCACGCGCGCCTCAAAGAGAGTCAGCAAAGCAGAGGGGCTTGCCAGAGCCTCCGCCTGCCGGGGTTGCGGGTTGTTCGAAAGAGATACCGCGGCCCCGGAACGTAAAGGGCAATAGAAGGAACATAGGTGGGTTTTAGTCAGTACAAGTCTGACATGCCCCCCCGCTCCACCCAGGGCGGGGGAAGTCATGGGATGATTTCCCACCCGAAAAAAAAAAAGGCGAAGTTTGCCGATAGTTGACGGAAGTAGCCGAGTGCTTACGATCGAGCAAATGTGCCTGCATTCCGTCCAAACACCATAGCTCCCATTGCCCGACCGCTCTCACTACCCCGCGTTCCCCTACCTAATTGTTTAATTATGCTGCGCCTGGATTGTAATATTTTTATAAGGGCTGATGTATTCGATTTTAGGTTCGGAATTGTTGAAACGGATTAAGGGTAAATTGGAAGCGGACATCGGGCAATGACCGATACTTGTATACTACTACGTATATATACTAACTGTGCTAGAGGCTTTGCTCACGTGGTCGTGTATTATTTTAGCACTAGCTTTTGCCCGCGGCTTTACTCTCGTTAAATTCAGGGTAACACAGTTCCCCTTTCCTGATTGGCAGGTACCTGCTACCTGTAGTTTTTGCCCTTGCGCCTTATTTATTCTAATAGCAATGCAAAGTTTGCTCTTTTCTTCCCTCTTTATCCCTCATTTCTAACTTAAAAAAAAAGTTAACCTATGTCCGTCTCCAGGGTCCCAACTATCTCTGTAGCAAAATTCATCAAAATCGGTTTGGCCATTTAGGCGTGAAGACGGAATAAACAAACAAAGTCACTTTCGCTTTTATAATATTAGTAAGGATTATTTTCATTTCTGAAAATACTGACACGTTCTTTTATAATTATGTCAGTAGTCCAATGTCCGGAGCAGCCGCTATTCATTCGGACCCGTTTTGAGGGACTTTCGTAACAAGATTTAAATTTCGTTAGATATTTTTAATCAAAAGCTCCATTGCCTGTTCACGGATTTAGTGAAAAACCTTTTGTTTTTTTTCCTATAGGCAGCGCTATGCCAATCAGCCCCGCTATTGTGTAATATAGAACGGTTTTTTTTTTGTATCTGTTGTTCAGCTTCTGTCATTTTACTTGACGCTTTTTACTTTTTGTGAAATTCTGACTGCATTGTAGGTTAAATATACAGGGTTATTTTTAAAACACCGGCAACGTCTCAGGACCATGTTACTAACATCATAATCAACAACTTTTGTTCTAGGACATTTAAACATTTATCATATTTTAGTTCATCAGATTTTCATACAAAAATAAAAATATTGAAATTGAACGCTCTGGATCTATGCGATGCAAACGTACCTACAAGTGGCGGTGTAGGTATGTAGGTACAGCAAAATACGGAGTTGAAATGTGTTAGATAGGACAACAAAATCTTGAAGGTTTGTTTTTGGTAAATGTATTAATTTTTGTAAAAAATCACAGAACAAAAGTTGTTGTTTATGATGATAGTAATACAGTCCTGCAAGGATGTCGATATTTTACAAATAACCCTGTATAATTAATATTTATAAGTGGATGAAAAGGAATACTGCTATTTATTACGCGTAAGGGCAATTGTGTTAATGTTAAACAGTTACGGTCATATCAATATGACAGAACTTTATAACCCTCATTGGATCACTTTGTTGTCCATCTATCTGTCTGTCAAGACGCTTTATCTCAGGAACGAGTGTAGGTATCGAGTTAAAACTACAGCCATATATACTCAAGTCTGTGATCCCTTGAAGCTTTGAGAAAATCCTTACTAATATTATAAAAGCGAAAGTGAGTTTGTTTGTTTGTTACCTCTTCACGCTTTAATGGCTGAACCGATTTTGATGAATTTTGGTAGGTACAGAGATAGTTGGGAACCAGGAGACGGACATAGGCTAATTTTTTTTTTTAAATGAGGGAGAAAGAGGGAAGAAAAGGGAACACTTAGCGTTGCTATTACAAATCAATAAGGCGCTAGGGAAACTGTGTTACCCCGAATTTAACGCGAGCGAAGCCGCGGGCAAAAGCTAGTAAATGATAAATGATGTTTATTTTGCAAGTAGGTTTTCACAAACACTTTTACACGCCTTTTTTTAAACTAGATGAGCCCGGTGTTTTGTATCCGACTACTCTGAGAAAAAACAGCCGAAACAAACTTAGAGGTCAAATTCTCTTTTAAGGTCCAGACAAAACATCTTGGTCAAATTACATGAGGACTATGCAGATTAGTGTCTGAAATGGTCTTCTTAAGAAAGCACCACACATTTTAAGTGAACCTGTCCAGTCAGTGCAAGGATTTGTCAGTTATCGTGTAGCTCGACTCAAAACCCAAGGAGCTCAACGAAACGACGAACAATACCAAAAAAGGGCATTTGTGTAGTTCCCTTATAGTACTCAAACTGCCAGACAATCGTCAAAAACAAAGTAAATATAAGTTATGATCCACATGGTCCTCATACTAAATACCCTATAAGTATACACAGTCCAAAGATATGGCTGTTTATGTCGCAAGTTTGTACGGAACCTTCAGTGCACGAGTCTGACTCGCTCTTGACTGGTTTTTTATGTCCTGTACGAGTTAAGTAAATACTTATTGTTTCTCTTTTACATTCTCTACATCTTGGTAAGACTGCTTGTCGTATGACAAGCATATGTCATACGACTATCCTTACTTAATATTATAAAAGCAAAAGTGAGTTTGTTTGTTACGTCTTTACGCCTAAATGTGTAAACCGATTTTGATGAATTTTGGTACAGACATAGATGGGACCCTGGAGACGGACATAGGCTATTTAAAAAAAATGAGATATGAGGGAGAAAGAGGGAAGAAAAGGGAAAACTTAGCTTTGCTATTACAATAAATAAGGCGCAAGGACAAAAACTACAGATAGCAGGTACCTGCAAGTCAGGGAAATGGAACTGTGTTACCCTGAATTTAATGCGAGCGAAGCCGCGGGCAAAAGCTAGCTGTGTCATAAAAGTATTTTTATGAAACAATATTTCACTTTTAAGTCAATAACAATGATAGTTGCAAAAGTCATCCAATTACGTGAATTGTCTCAAACCACAGCAATATTAATCCTATATTATCTTAAACTATCGCTTAGCAACAAACTTCGAACCAGAGTTAACAATTGTAATTATTACGATTAGATTAGCCGTTGATACACCATATCCGTGTTGGGTAAACATTGCTGTCGGGGGCCTTGAAAGTTTGGGGTAGTAAGTAGGGCTGCAGGTTGATCCAGGGCTGCGGGTTTGTTCAAGAGAGACCGCGGAACATGGATGGGTTTGAATAAGTACAAGTTTAACACTTTGCCAGAATGGGAGAGGTCTTTTGATGATTCATTCATCGATCATTCGTTAAAAAGAGAGTGAGTGCAGGTTGGTTCAAAAAAGATATCGCGGATAGAACATGGATTTTAGTTGGTACAAGTCTGACATTCCCTTCTGCTCCTCCCAGAATTTGATGAGTAGGTAGGTATGTACACACGACGGCAGGTCAACCTTTTCTAAGCTATTATAACCTGATCTCTTTACTACGGATCGCACACCGTAGTAGAGAGATCAGGTCACAATGGTTTTATGTAGGTTGATGTGCCGTCGTGTGTACGTTTTTAATTAGATATTAACTTATGTGGGAAATCAAACAAATTGAATAACTTAGAATTATTTTATTTCCACGTTAAATCGTTTTCACGTCTTCATAGATATGTCTATAGAATATGTTATAGAGCTGTGTGCTACTGAATTGCCTAAAGAAAAATTATTAATAATAACTATATATTGGAATAGAAGGGAGGAAGAATTATTCTATCAACAATTAAAACAAATCTTAAAATATGTAAACAATAAGTATTCTAAATTGAATATTATAATAGGAGGTGATTTTAATATTAATATACTTTCTGATAGCTTAAAAACAAATAATTTTTTAAATTTAATGCAGGAATATAAATTAACACAACACATAAAAACTCCAACACGCATTACACCAACAACAACAACATGCATAGATTTAATATTTACAAATTTTAAATTCAAAGATATGTACACAACAGTAGAAGAACATGGTTTTTCAGACCACAATAGTACAATTTTACATTTAAAGTTACCCCAACAAACAAAACAAACCGTCTGGTACACAAATAAAAGGCGCTTCAATGAAACAAATATTTTAAAATTTAAATCTAAATTACAGGAAATAAACTGGAATGAAATTATAAAGACTGAAAATAACGTTAATAAAAATTATGAAGCACTAAATAATACACTTATTAATATTTTAAATCAATGCATACCTCTACAAAAAAATAAACTGATATCAAAATTCAATAAATACTGGCTTTCCAAAGGCATAAAAAACTCTTGCAGGAATAAAAGATTATTAAAAATATTAGTAACAAAAACAAAAGATCCAATTTTGACAAAATATTACAAAAAATATGAAAAAATATTAAAGAAAACTGTAGTGACTGCAAAGAAACAACACTTTAAGCATAAAATGATAAAATCAAAGAATAAAGTTAAAACAATGTGGGGGATTATTAATGAACGAACAAACAAAACAATAAGACGTGAAAAACAGAATATAACCTTACAAACAAGCAATGGCATAACTTCAGAGCCCAAGGAGATTGCCAACGTCTTTAATAATTTCTTCGCTTCTATTGGAGAAGCAAGTGCGAGTACAAACCACAACGCACCAAATGGAACCCCCGCAGCGATCTCCTCCACAGAAAATACAATATTCCTAAACCCAGTAGATCCGTACGAAGTAAACGCAATTATAAAAAACCTCAAAAACAAAACGAGTTACGGCATTGATGAGCTTCCTCCTACCTTATTGAGACAATGTGCGGATGAACTGACGCTACCTTTTTACAAACTCATAAACCAATCTTTTGAAGAAGGCACGTTTCCAAATCTTTTAAAAAAAGCTCTTATAAAGCCAGTACACAAGAAAAACGCAAAAACTGACCCTAATAATTACCGTCCCATTGCCCTCTTACCAACAGCATCAAAAATATTTGAAAAAGCCATGTGTAATAGAGTTTACACGTTTTGTGAAAAGTTCAATATATTTAACGACTGTCAAAACGGTTTCCGGAAAAACCGTTCCACCGTCTTGGCCGTCTATAAATTCATACAAAAAGCACTTAATATAATTAACACAAAAAGATACGCCATAGGTTTACTATTAGATATGACAAAGGCTTACGATAAAGTGCAATTCAAAATATTATTAAATAAATTATCCAGTATAGGAATCCGTGGAAAATGTCTCGAATGGTTCACATCGTACTTGCAAAATAGAGAACAACTAGTAGAAATAGAATTTTATAATAATAGAACAAATGAAATAGAATTATTCCGGTCCGAAAACATACCAATAAATGCTTCAATTCCACAAGGAAGCGTAGTTGGCTGTTTTCTATTCCTTGTGTACATAAACGACCTTCCTAATCATATAAATGAATCTTGTGTCTTGTTTGCAGATGACATTTCAATTATTACCTCATGTGAATCTAACATTAATCTAAATAATAAATTGAATACCATATTAAATACTACAATAAATTGGATGACAGAACATAATTTAGAAATTAATTTTAATAAAACCAAAATAATGACATTTCACCCCCGCCAAAAATCACCGATAGATATAAATTTTAGCTTCGAAGACTCCAAACTAGAAGTAGTTAGTAAGTTTACTCTATTAGGCCTAGACATAGACTCGCATATAAATTGGAAATCACATATTCAAAAAATAAGAACGAAAATTTCAAAATTTGCTTACGCTCTTCGGGAAATTAAAAAAACTACAGACCTTAAAACGGCGCTAGTAACATATTACGCGTATGCCTATGCATGGCTCAAATATGGCGTTATCTTATGGGGAAATAGTACTGACGCGCCCATGTTATTTACCCTTCAGAAAAAACTCATGAGAATTTTAGTAAATATAGAAGAAACTGACAGTTGTAAGCCTCACTTTAAAGATCTCAAAATATTAACATTACCCTGCCTTTATATTTTTGAAATCTGTAAATTTGTACGCAGATACCCGGAATTATATACCAAAAGGGAAGACATACAAACTAGAATTACATTAAGACACAAAAATAGACTTAACATTCCAACATCACGACTAAAAATGCATTCCACAAGTACATATGTGATGTCAATAAAATTATATAATAAGCTACCGGACCAAATTAGGAATATAAATAAACATAATATTTTTATTCATAAGTTAAAACTATTTCTATTAAACAAAAGCTACTATAGCATAAATGAATTTTTGAATGATAAATTATGATATATGAAAAATAAATGATAAACTGTGTAACTATTTAATTAATTAATAAATGTATACTTAATATAGTTAAGATATAATTATAATACCACTCATATTTATATATATATATATATATATATATATTAATTAGTATATTTTATGTTTTAAATAAAGTGGTTACTAAAAATGTATAAATATATAAAAAATGAAATGATCTCACTATCTTACTTTATATGTCAAGTGTAACTGTAGTACATAGGTTTCAAACTTAAATTGTTATTGTTGTAATATTTTGACATTTAGATTATTTTTAATTTTAAGACTGTTGCTGTGCCCTAACAGGGTCCATAAATGTACTTTTAGCTTTAAGCCTTTTGTAACATCTACTACACACATTATGGTACGCAAATAAATGAATATGAATATGAATATGAATAGTTACTTAACTTTTCCTCGTACTTTATCTTTTGATCTCACTCCCTCAATACTGTCATCCCTGCATTGAGGTGTTTTGCGATTGCAGAGGGGCCTGCTAGTTGTTCGAAAGAGATACCGCGGCCCCGGAATGTAAAAAGCAATAGAAGAAATTTGGGTGGGTTTTAGTCAGTTCAAGTCTGACACTCCCCTTTGCTCCGCCCAGAGCGGGGGAAGTTATTTGATGATTTTCCATCCGCAAAAAAAGTTGTTTTACGACTTGAAACCTTTTTCAGGAGTGCTTCCATTAGCCTGCGATTACACCCGAGATGACTGATTTTAATTTCAACTCACAACAAACAGATAGACATACAAACAAACAGACAGACAGATGGACAACAAAGTGATCCTATAAGGGTCCCGTTTTTTTCCTTTAGTGGAACCCTTAAAAGAAGCCAACATTGTTGTAAATTTCACACATACAACTAGCTACGCATCCTCGATTATCAATACAGGCTGCTTAAGCACCTCTCAGTAAAGTCATGACGTCACTCGTCCCTACAAAATAAAGTCAACTTCAACTCTTCATTAATGGCTTTTGTCGACGAGAGACACCACAATTTTGCCAATAACACGTGTACTGGTAATAAACTATCAAACGCTGGAGAATAGTTAGCAAGTAATTTCAGTAATTAAAAAATATAAAAACAATAAAAGTATTTCTTTGCAGATTTAGATTATCAATACATGACAGAACAACAGAAAAAGACAACAAGTAAAAAAAAAACGATCCAAAAAGTTACAACTTAATTTTATTAATTTCGATAAATTTACATAGTTTGAAAACAAAACGAGAAAACACAAAAGAAAGAAGACATTTAACAGAAGTTGGACGAGGCAAAATAAAGTCTTTAACGGAATCAAAATGGCCGTTTACCGCCAAAACAGAACAGTAACAATATTCATGGCCGTTCGAAGTATATATCGCCGCCATTTTAAGTCTCTTTATGTCCTTTCCAACCTCGTCACGTATAAGCATTGGTATTCCAAATCTATTTTATTTGACATCTGAAACTGTTAAATGATGTCTATAACAATCGTAATAGGATTGTAGGAGTAGTCACTGATCAAGCTATACCAAACCAGTTTTTGCGATCTCTGATTGTACAGGAAATCTATATACAGCGAGGCCAAAGAAAAAAATTAACTAGGAATCTTTGGCTTCATGTATCGTTGTACATACGCATGAGCAGTTTTTTTATCGAACACTCACTACTTAGGGTTTTTTGCGAATTGGCCCCGCTTCTATTGCCCTTTATGTTCCGGGGCCGCGGTATCTCTTTCGAAAAACCCGCAACCCCGGCAGGCGTTGGCCCCGGCAGGCCCCTCTGCTTTGCTGACTCATCTCCTTGAGGCGCGCGTGGAACACAAACACGACATCGACACGGCCTGCCGTCACTAGACGGACGAACGGTGAGCTACCCATTGCTCACCGTCCATAGACCTGCATCTACGGTGGCCGGGAGTCGTCTGGCGGCGCCCCATGCCCGGGTCATCTTAGCGGTTGGGTTAGTTTGAGGTTCTCTCCCTCAAACATCCAGCCACCTCCTTCGCTAGCATAACTGCTTTGCAGAAGAAGGTGACCACTTCCCATTCCCTCTCGACTACGTAAGGTTGAGAGTAGAGAATCCAACTGCAGTTTTTGAGGTGCTAAGTGCTCTTTTGGAATCTCAAGGTTCAACTCAGTGCTCAGAGTTGCAAATGCAGTGCTCGATAATAAATCGTTTTTGCAAAGGAGGGCTGGCATTGACAATCGGTAATCGGTCACCAATTTGCGTCTGATTCCTGTCCATTTCAATCTACATGCAAAGTTGCAGTCGCACTAGTCATGCAAATCGACTAGATCCGCATTGTCTATTGTAGGGTGAAATGTAGAACCTATTTTTGACTTCCAAAAAAAACTAAAAAGTGGAAAATATTTTTACTTCCGGAACTCAGTGGCCAAAAAGTCAACAAAACCAAGAAAGTCACCGACTTCAGGAAGCTTTGCTTTTTTTTTTCGCTATTTATTTGGAAGCCGGTTTTATTTTTTACATATAAGGTTTTTTCTTACAAAAATCACTTTTGAAAGGTATTAAATTGTCATAAGATGCCAAAAGACGATTCTAAAAGAATGATAAGCCGTCAGTTAACAGGGGTAATGGAAGAAGGAAATGAGTTAAATTTACCTCTAGAAACATAACAAATAGATATAAAAAAAACTGTAGATTTAATTAAACGAAAAGTAAAAATAGTGATTTGGCCATTAAAATCGTACACCGTATACAAAGTTTGGTATCCTTACTATAAACCGTTGAGGAGTTTAGTCATGAGAAGACAATCTTGGCTGCAGGTTCAAGTCATGTCTACTGTGACAATATATTGCCACCAGAACCAAAACTGTGTACCACTATTCAGCTCAATTGGATGTAGAGAACTTGTTTAAAATTCAGTTCAGTCCGATACGTACAACTAACTAATATTGAAAAATTTAAGAAGAGTCGTTTGTCTTGGTATGGACATGTAATGAGAAGAGATGAAGCTCATGTGACTAAAACAGTGATGTATATAAATTTTGATGGATGCAGAGAGGAAAGCCAAAGAAAAGATTAAAGAGTAAATGATGCCGTGGCGTCTGAAAGAAGAGAATGGAAGAAGAAAACGTGGTGCGTGTTCACAAATAGAATGGGGAAAGGGCAGGAAAATGATGATATACTACTAACTAACAGTGCAAGTTAAATAAAAGCTTAAAAATAGGGACAGTAAGACGAGAGTTGTTTGACTGCTCTAACGATTACTCACATCAAAAGATCTAGCTTAGAAAAAGTTTTAATGCCTAAGACGTAGGACGAAATTGGTACTTGAACGTAGATCGGAAATAAAAAGCAAAAATAAAAGTCTTATCTTACAGTTATTATGTTCGAGCTTATGGGACGATTCTGAATTCCTGATGTCATTGATTGACTCAGAATTTCAGGGAAACTTAAAAAAAAACTTGAGAGGTGTCCAGGGACACCCGAATGGATTATTATTTATTTATTATTATGTACAAAAAACCTGTATACATTCAACAAAAATAATCTTCGCGACACCACACTGTTCAATGCAAAATATAATGTCGAAACGAAAATAACTGGCTTGCTTTCTATGACAGAGAGAGAGAGAGAAAAAAACACGCGCACGCTGCTCGGCTTACAACTATAGCAAATAGAGTCGTTACAACTTTTGGTCTGAAGCAAAAAGTGTCGTTACAACTTTTAGTATTATTTTTTTCCGTCTAGCCCCCTTTCGTAACGTGCGATAAGGAACTTCGTTCCAAAATTCGCCCCACATGAAAATAGAGGTTGACGACAGTCATGAAAATGTCTTTCGTTAATACTTACTTTGACAATTATTAAAGAAGATTCAATAAGGGCGCCTAAAACAATAATAATATTACTCTCGGCAATAAAAACTTCTTGATTCGATTCAGACGAAAAGGAATGTGTACTCATTGTAAACCTTTTAGAGCAAGACCTCAAGGGCACGAAAACGTTTTAAAACGTAAACGCGTTACCCGTTTATGGTCACAACAAATTCGACCAAATTCCGCCCCGAGAATTGGAACCTGTGCCGACGGAAAATAAACTCTATCCTTCTGATCTGTAAGGTTGATATACAACGGGTCAATTACAGCAATTTCCATTTTTAGTAAAGGTAAGGGCTGTCGCTCACCACAGTTACGGATTGTACCCACAAAATGGAGTTCTGCTGATTTGCAGAAAGTTAATTGGTCACTTTGAATAATTGTTGCGACCGTCATAAAACATTTCGGTGGAAAGATAAGAATTAAAACAATGAGAAATGTCTAAAGATTGTACTTTAAAATGTCAATTAGTTTTAAGATACTTTGAGCATCTTGCTTTATTGCTGGACAGCTAAGTTGATCCCAACCCAAAAAAGTTTCATCTCTGTGTGAATATCTGTATCGAAAGCGTCTGTGTATCGTGACATCATAGCTCCTGAACGGATGATCTGAAGTTTATCACGTTTTTTTTTTCCTTTGAAAGGTATTTAATAGATATTTTGCACACACACACAAAATTTGCACATCCACAAGTCTGATAAATTCGAAATTTAAAAAGTACGTTTTGCTACCTACGTGCCGTTAATGTTGACTATTTTATCGATATCAAATCAAATTAAGAAATAGGATACTTAATATTATAAATAGCGAAAGTGAGTTTGTGTGTTACATCTTCACGCCTAAATGGCCAAACTGATTTTAATGAATTTAGGTACAGAGATAGTTGGGTCTCTGGAGACGGGCATAGGCTATTGAAAAAAAAAAGTGAGAAGGGGGAGAAAGAGGGAAGAAAACGGGGGTAAAAATAATCTGTTTTCACGGGTTAAAGTTAGCGTTAGCCCAAAGTAAGTTCTATGCCATGCGGACGAAGTCGCGGGTGGAAGCTAGTTCAAGATAAATGTGAAACTCATACCGGATAAAGTTATGAATATCGTAGCAATACGAATTTCTTTTCCATTCATTGTAGAGAAACTTGAACGTTCGTGCATCAGCTAAAATCAATGAAAGGCTAAAAATACCATAATTATTAGTTCATTACTCCGCTCACGATATTATAATAACCTACAAAACGAGTATAGGCATGAGTCATTATCATGGCCATGTGGAAATAAAAACTAAATATAATAACTATGGTAAAGTTGAAGTTTCACAGGATCTCCGCCCACGACCTCTGACGATGCATTTGGCGCGCGTTTCCGTGAGTATTGCGTCGCGTTGCGCCACGCGACACGCTCTCAAACTCACACTATTTACCCAACTGGAGGAGTGTTATGTGTTTATTAGTCTATATAAGGTATGTCTGTTCCATTGTGGCACTCTAGAGAAGAAACCTTTTTTTGTGGATAGGAAATCCCCCGGAACTTCCCCCGCTCTAGGCGGAGAGAGGGAGATTGTCAATTTTTTCCTGACTAAAACCCACCCATGTTCCTTCTTGTGCCTTTTATGTACCGGGGCCGCGTTATATCTCGAACAACCCACAACTTCGGAGAGAAGAAACTTGTAGGCCGGTTTTGATGATTCATACGTCAACCGCGTTGTCTTAAATTTGCGAGTAATGAGATCACAATTTTTAAAACTCAAATGGTGACAACATGTTGTGAAAAAAAGAAACCCATGGATTACGCTAGTTGAAAATAACTTGTAGATAATCATCTTTAGGCTAGTAATTTTCCTACTATAATATTATAATTGCGAATGTTTGTGAGGATGGATGTATGGATATTTGTTACTCTTTCACGTCAAAACGGCCGAACGGATTTTGATGAAATTTGACACAAAGGTTTTGGTAGTCTGGATTAACACATTGGATTTTTTTTTCGATATCACGCGGGTGAAGTCGCGTGCGTCAGCTAGTTTAACATAATTTACAATAAATTCTTTGTTTCACTTATTTCGACCACAGTTGCTTTTGCGATTTTTTCGTATTAGTGGTCAGTTAATCTAATTTGCTAGTTTCTTTCATAAGTCAATTTCACTGATTGGTTAGTTTTTTTAATAAGACTGCATTGCCAACTGGGTAGGTTCCAGTATTTGTCAGTTTCTCTTAAAGTTAACTTTAACTTGTCTATAATATCTACTAATATGTATAAAAAAGTTAAATGTAAACTTTATATGTTTGAATGTAAGGTATAATATTCGGAATGACTGATCCGTATTCGAAAATTCTTTCGCTAAGAGGAAGTAACATTATCACCAAAATATAATAAGGCCATATTAAAAACGTTTCTGTGCGATAATTTCACACCATGTCGCGAATGTCGCTGAAAACAAAAATTTGCAATGAAATAATATTGTGTTTTCTATTTTCGTCTCAAATTCAATTACAGTAGAAAATGAAGGTTGCGGGAACCCAGCCGAATAGATAATTAAATAAAACTTCAATTTGTAATTGAATCGAGTTGCGTTAACCCTCGGCATGCCTGGTAGGGTCTGTCAGACCCACCACGGCAGAAAAACCGTTGTATTTTATTCAAATTTAAATTCTGAGCACACCCGCAAGCTGTAGCTGGCCATAACGAACCACTCGATGCTTTCCGCCCGCTACCTCACTCCGGGACGCGTTCCCACAACGAAAAGACTTGTTTAAAGTGCTCTCTCTACTTGTAATTCATAATAATTGTTAACAAAACGCTCAAAGCTTAATTTTATGTTTGAAACGAACAAATTTTCATTTAAAATTTAAAAAATAAAGATCGTTGATTTGTAAAACGATTTTTATGTCTAATCCTAATATTAGTATGTAATTTTATTATAAAACAAATATTTTTATTTATTTACTGCAATATGTATATGAAATAGTGATCCAAAACTGGGTCTGACAGACCCACCAGGCATACCGCGTCACTTCTCGCCACCAGGCATACCGAGGGTTAAAAACCTCGGTACGGTCGTGGCCGTGTAGCCACGACCACGTCGACGTGATGCATATTGTTCATCCGTAAGGACAATTAGCGCGATAAGTATGGAAACTATTTTCTTTTGATTTTTTTCTAAAATCCGTGCAGTCTTTTAGCCGCAAAAAGTAACCTACCTTTTTTCCGATCGGAAATCATCAAATAACTTCCCCCGCTAGTGTGCAGTATTTAAAATGTGAAAATTGCAATGAGATTTTCTTATAATGAATTTCGCTGACATACTCTTAGGCCGTGGCACCTTTATATGGTTTTTTTTTGGGGATGGGAAATCATCAAATAACTTCCCCCGCTCTGGGCGGAGCGGGGGGGAGTGTCAGACAAGTACTGACTAAAACCCACCCATGTTGCTTCTACTGTCCTTTATGTTCCGAGGCGGCGGTATATCTTTCGAACAACCGCAACTCCAGAAAATAGCATGCTTGTTTGAATCCATGACCTATATCGGAGAAAAGGCCAATCCATTTAAAAATCTCCTTAAAGCCATTCAATCATTGAAGTAACCTAACTTAGTATTGAATATATTATTAGGTACTTATACAGTATGGGGACCACATATATGCAATAAATTATACGACATACTTGTTATCGCCTTTTCTGACGCTATGCAAAAAATTAACGATATCGGTCCAGTAATTAGGTCAAAAAGTAGAGTTTTCATTTTGAACAAATTTAAACACTCTGTAGAATTGTATCACTAGGTCAAAGATTCAACGAACTTGAATCCTCTAACATTGAAAAGCGACGTTGCCACGCAGTGCAAAACTACGAACTATCACCACACGCTGTTACGTACCTATTCTAGTTATTTGCCTAAATGTAAAATTGGTACACCTAAACGACAGGCTGGAATTTAATGTAACCAATTTTAATTCATTGTTCGAGTGCGCAAACTAAGCGTGTAAGAGGCCGCGGCCGCGGACCGCGCTGCCCGACTCCCACATTTATTTCGCTGCTATATGGATTTTAATACTGTGACGGTGCGGCCCACTACCTCTTTCTCACAGACAGAAGACCAGTACAGACTGATTATTAAATTTAATGTTAATATTGTTTTTTTCTGTATACTAGTACTTCGAATTTCCTCTTGAACAACGTCCCTGATCTGCCACGGTGGAAACTTTGTTTTGCAATTTACACAAACACAATTTATCAATGGGACGCGCCTGCATTTCCTGCAGGTGTACGTCGGTAGCGGTGTCTTTTGGCGGCTTCCTCACTAGGCATGCGGCTTTTTTCAAAGGGAACGAATTGCTTTCGGCGCGGCGCCGGCGCGGCTCGTGGCAGGCCGGCGGGGTGGGAGGGAGCGCGGGGTGCGCTCGCTCCACGTAGGGAAGGGCACCTGTTATTGACTATTAATAATGATCGATAAAAAGCTGTTTAGCTTTAAATACTTTAGGTGGTGTTTTTAGAATTATCGTGCTGTTATGATAATTTTAAAAAACACTGTGCCGTAAATATTTAAAGCTAAACTAAGCTAATTTTAAGTGTGTTCTTATTAAATATTATTAAGTAGATTTAGAGATCAAAATAAATAAAGTAAACAACAATAATTTATGAATTGCTTTTACCTATTAAAAATCGTACCTACGAGCTTATTATTAGTTACTGAATTAAATTTCTATTGTTACCGATCGGCTCCCGGGCGATCGACAGAACCGTTTGATACTCAGGAACTCACAAAACGTTAGTTTCGTTTTTTACTGTTAATAATTTGTTAATTATTAAAAATATTAAAACATTCGAATTACACAAAGATCTTGTATTCTAATGCCTTGTTTAGGTAGTAGATAAATAAGTGTAAAAAGTTATCGATAAGCGATTACGATAATTACGCCGTTCGCCCTACATTACTTACCTATAACTTTTATTTTTTTCGCTATTTTGGATTTCGGAAGTTCCGTTCCGCGTCAGTCACCGCCTGTGCCCGCCTCTTCCGGGATAGTGTGTGCCTTTCGCATAGATTTCGTAGACCTACTTGAGCGCATTGCTTCAAAACGCGATTTTAGACAATTACCTAAGTACTTAGTTTAATATTGTTTACAGTGAAATGGACACTTATTAGTTTATTAGTACTTGACTTTGTGTGTGTGTAAATTGTGTTTTTAAGTTTTATATTATTTTTTACGGTGAAATTGACACTTGACTTTTGTGTACGCGTGTTTTTTGTAACAAAATGCCAAGACAACAGCATTTTTACAGTGCTGCAGAGTACACAGACATGGTGTTATTGTATGGCGAATGCAGGCAAAATGCAGCCTTAACTATACGTACCTATCTGTTTCTATTCTTTTTGAAACTAATTAGCAATATTTAATTTATTTAGTTCAGTTCAGTTATCGCGAAATAAACATGTGGCGGTAAACATTAACTTAGTGAATTTAATTTTCGTCGCACATTGTCAAACGAATCAAAGTGGCGCGCCGACATGCGTTGTTGCCGCACTTCGCTCCTGGGGTCAAGGTACGTTGTCTAAACAGAGTGTTTACTTTTACTGAATTTATTTTGATATTTGTTTTGTTTGAAAATTTCACTTTTTTAATTTTCGGTTTTTAATTTAAAATTTATTTTCTATATACTTCTGTGGACTAGTATTACTTGAGGTTTCATTTATTGCCTAGAAGTGAGCTCCATACTGTATATTATTTTTGAATTTTTATGCAAACATACATTTATTATTTTTAATATTGATGTAACTGTGTTTGTGTGTGTGTGGAGGAGCTCGTGGCTAAATAATAGCAGCCGCTCGGGTCAATCTTTAGGTTAAGCCGCGCTTGCCTAGGTTGGTCTGTGGATGGGTGACCACCCGTTACATACCGAGTTTCCTCCGTACCTCGGAAAGCACGCTAAGCCGTTGGTCCCGGCTGTCATTTGTAGATCTTTGACAGTCGTTACAGGTAGTCAGTGTACCGAAAGTCTGACAACCAGTCTTACCAAGGGGTATCGCATTATCCAGTCCTAACTGGGTTGTGGAGGTCAGATAGGCAGTCGCTCCATGTAAAATACTGATATTCAGCTGCATCCGGTTAGACTGGAAGCCGACCCCAACATAGTTGGAAAAAGGCTAGGCAGATGATGACACACTGTGTCATATCTTTTAATCAATCAATAATCTCAATAATATCAGCAGAAATGCGATAAGACATTATCGCATTTCTGCTGGAAGAGATTTCAAATGAAATTAGCGGTAGGCTTTGTGTTTTTTATGTCTGTATGTATTTTTACATAATATGAGTTTTGTGTATCTAAACGACATCTTATACCATTTACAACAAATACTTTACATTTAAATAAATGCCTAAATGTGATAACTATTTCAAAAGTTTATAACCTTTTACTTAAAAGCTCAAACAACTATTTTAATATGCATTACAACCAGTCCTAGAATATTGTAAAACTTGAAACCCTATTAATGTTTTAAACAGCAGTAGCCGACCAGTATAGCCATTTTCAAAAAAAAAACTAAAATTTTATAATCTATGCCAAAGACGACAAAATATTCTATCCGCGTTCGTTCAGAAATAAAATAAAATAATCTGTCGCATGATGACGAAGGCATTAAGGATGCAAATTGGAATTGGCTGCCGTTCGGAAACTCGCGAAGTGACGTTTTGCTGTCAATTTTTTTATTGACAATAGCTATCTGATATTAATTTGTATAAATTCAATTGCTAATATAAATTGAAGGGAATAATATAAAAAAATGATATTTTTTTTGTAAAGGTTTTTGTGAAAGATTGCTTTTGCGGGGAGCTTCCACTCCGCTTTATTTCTATAGCTTTAGCTTATTGTATAGCTTTTTGTTTAAGTTGAGAGTATATAGGCACTGAAGAAAACGACACCACAAAGACAATTTTCTTAAAATTTCTGAAGACTATACAAACAGAGGTATACATGGCATAATGTCCTCACTCCTGGAATATAATTCTACCTAACCTCTATGGGAGGTAGTGGAGCGTCTTTTACCATAAGATCCAAATGTGGATTGGTTGGTTGGTTGAATGTCATATGACGTTAAAACTTGCATGTCGTAACATGTCGGTTTTCTCAAGACATTTTCCTTCACAGTTTTGAGAGCAGTGCTATCAACATTTGCTTATAGTAAATTTTAAAGATATCTCTAGCTATTATATTATCTCAGCAAAGCAGAGGAGCCTGCCAGGGGCACAGCTTGCCGAGGCTGCGGATTATTCAAACTCAAACTCAAATCATTTATTTCAATTAGACCATTACAGGCACTTTTGAATGTCATAAAAAACAAGAACAAAAAAAATTATGCTGCTACAGTCCCAGTCAAAAATTCATCATTCCAAAGCGTAGATCTCTATGGAGAAGAATGGGCAAGAAACTCCATGGACACTCTTTTAAATCATAATGTTTTATAAAATCATGGATACATCATTCATGTTGAGATCATACATAATGTGAGAACAATGTAGAAAAACGAGCACATTTAGAGCGTCCAGAGTAAAAGCAATAATTATCACGAGTTTAATAGAAGAATTAAAACAAACCGCCGTGGTAGCTAAGAGATGACCAGTCCCAACTGACAGCGCCCGTTCACGAACATGACGTATGGATAAGCCCCATTCAGCTCGACCATTTTGAAGGGAGCTAAATGACCCGACACATCCGCCACCATCAGCGAGACATTTAAGTGAGCATGACAATCTCTCAACCACCAGAGCAACCGTCGAGTCAATACATTTCAAAGAGACACACATTCGAAAGAGATACCGCGGCCCCAGAACTGAAAGGGCAAGAGAAGGAACATGGATGGGTTTTAGTCAAAGTAAAAATCTGAGAGGATAGGAGTGCCCTTCCGCTCCACCCAGTGCGGTAGAAGTTATTTGATGATTTGAAGAGAAGCCACTATATTTCTTACTAAACATTTTCTACGGGGAAATCCAGGTTAGTCTCACAAAAGGTAGACAAAAAATCAATTTTTGAATACTTGAATTATTTCGGAATGTTGCTTGTTTGTCTCAACTCTACAATTTAATTACGAAATAATTCAGAAACAGAATTTACTCGTATACCTACAAAACATGTAGTAATACTAACATTCCTGAAATTGGTAGACTGATCCCAACATTTTATTGTAGTTTGAGCTCTATTGGGTACAGTTGTGACAAAAATCCATTTGAATTTTACTGAACCTAGTCTAAAAAGATCAAAGTACATATACCTTACGAGCACTACACGAGTTGAGCATCGCTTTAGATCATTTTTACTAGCTGAACATCATGCCTAGAAAAACACGTTTTAAGCCGTTGTCCCCAGGTTTTGTTCGTAGATCGCCGTCAGTCCAACGCCGTATCTAGAAGTATCATAATATATAATGACCCTGCCGGGGTTGCGGGTTGTTCGAAAGAGATACCGCGGCTCCGGAACGTAAAGGGCAATAGAAGGAATAGGGTTTTAGTCAGTACAAGTCTGACATGCCCCCCCGCTCCGCCCAGAGCGGGGGAAGTCATTTGATGATTTCCCACCCGAAAAAACAAAAAGTATCATATGACCCGGTATTTAAATAGGTTGTAGTCTCTAGGTGTGATATTCAACTCCATCCCATTACACTGAAAACAGATCCCAGCGTAGCTTGGGAAAAGCTAGGCAGATAATGATGATCCCATTTTTTTTATCACATTACACTCTCACATTTAAGTACATACTAGTATAATAATACATTTAAAACTGTTTTACGTCCGTCACATCACCATATCAGGTCCAGTTGAAAACCAGTGTCGGGCACTAGCTGCTCGGCAGTTTGCTGAACTGGGCCTATTTGGCGCAACCGTGAGACACACATTATTTTTATTTTATTTGTGTTTAGAATTAAGTTTCATAATTTTTTATTGGTGTGTGCATTAGTGGCTTGTGCCAAATAAACTTGTTTTCTTTCTTTCTTTCTATCCCGTGGCTTGTGCCAAATAAACTTGTTTTCTTTCTTTCTTTCTATCCCGTGGCTTGTGCCAAATAAACTTGTTTTCTTTCTTTCTTTCTATCCCGTGGCTTGTGCCAAATAAACTTGTTTTCTTTCTTTCTTTCTATCCCGTGGCTTGTGCCAAATAAACTTGTTTTCTTTCTTTCTTTCTATCCCGTGGCTTGTGCCAAATAAACTTGTTTTCTTTCTTTCTTTCTATCCCGTGGCTTGTGCCAAATAAACTTGTTTTCTTTCTTTCTTTCTTTCTATCCCGATCCCGGTACAAGACGATTCCGTAGCGATGCTTATAGTTAGACGTGCCAGATTGGTCACAGTGTAATTAGGTTTTTCGTCAAGATTCCTCTGTATTTGTGTCTGTTTCATAAGAATAAGTTCGCGTCCTATTTATGACTTGAATATAACTGGTGATGATATTGTTTTTTTGAGGTACGAAACCCTTAAAAGAACAAAAACGTAACCGTAGGAGCATAATATATTCGAAGGTCGTTTAGAAGTCTGTTAATAAAACTACTCCATGACTAATCCGATATGAAAATAAATGTACATTCAAATGATATTCTATTTCATTATCTTTATGAGGAGATGCTTTTATCCTCACTAGGTCAAATCTTATAATATAATTATTTTAAAAAAGTCGGGTTTGTTCGAAAACAAACAATCTCTTGAACTGCTGGACCGATTTTCATGGTTTTTGATTTGTTACATTTGTCACAGTGCCGAAGAGCAAAATAATAAAAAAAAATTGGTGAGTTTGATACAACCTTTGACAACGTTCGGTTTGTTAAATAGGTAGGTAGGTAGGTAGGAAAAGTAGGAAGGGTAGCAAGGTAGGGTAGTAGAATACTTAAATATGTATTGTAACGCATGGTGGGCACGGGTCCACCCTTTATAGCAGAACTTTTTATGTCATAATTTTATTTTACATAACAACGGATGGCATAAACTTCAATTCGCAGAAAATTGTTTAGCAGACACTCATTTATCATACATTCTAAACTCATAATTTTGTAAGTCAGAATCATCTCTAGGCATAAACTTCATATCCATAATATTTAAAAAGTAGAAACATCATATCGCAGAAAGTTCACAGTCAGAATCGTCTTTTGGCATATATTTTATATCGATAAACGGCAGAATTGTCATATCGCAGAAAGTTTATAGTTAGGATCATCTTTGTCATTATAAGTTGTCATTTATTTTAATTAATTATTTCTTTAAAATAATGTCATTTATTTTAGTTATTGTTTAATTGAATTTGCAATAATGTCATTGAATTTAATAAGTAATTATCCTAATCTAAATAGTTCAGTTCCGGGTAACCTACTTAAAACAATCTCTTTTTTCTATTAATGCAAGTCGTTTCTGGAGGTCACAGTTTTAACCTAACCTAACCTAGCCGTTAATGCAGTCTGCATAGTATGCCAAGTGAAATTATACCAAATAATATATTATGCAAAATTTGAACTCTGCCAATCGTAATTATACTAAATGTAATTCTGCCATCTTAAAAGTATGCCATTGTAAATTCGAAGTTTTAAACATTATGCCAAACGATAATTATACCAAATAATTTTTATGCCTTTAAAATGTTCGTTTAAAGAAAATTATGCTAAGTGTGTTATGCCAAATAAATTTCGGAGCATCAAGTTTCTGCCAGATAGAGGGAACCCGGTGGGCACAGCTATAAATATCTAGCTGGCGCCTGCGGCTTCGCCCGCGTGATGATCGAAAAAAATAGTATCCTATGTATTATTCCAGACTAAAATCTACCTCTGTGCCAATTTCATGAAGATTCCATTCAGCCGTTTTGACGTGAAAGAGTAACAAGCATCCATACATAGGATAGGAAGTAGGATACTACTTCGTTGATCTAGTGGAAATGAACGAGATTATTGGGCATGAGGTTCAGGATTCGATTTCCAGATCGCGCAAAGACCTCACTGGGTTATCCATTAGAATTTTGGGTTTATTTATTTTTATTTTGAGCTTATTCCTCCAACCGGTATCAAATTCAAATTCCATGACTGCTGGAATCTGATGTCAATCCCGGTTGTAGGAAATAAGTTCAAAGCTGGCGTAACGTCGGGATTTTGGATCTTATAACTAAAGACATAAGGGTGAAAAGTAGTCGACTGTCAGTGTGCGCTGTAGCATATAACACCTCTATAGACCGTATTACACGGGTGATGTCGGTCGTGAATGTATTTACGAGCAAGACTAACTACTAATATTATAAAAGCGAAAGTGAGTTTGTTTGTTACGTCTTCACACCTAAATGGCAAAACCCATTTTGATGAATTTTATGGGTACAGAGATAGTTGAGACCCAGGAGACGGACATAGGCTAACTTTAAAAAAAAATGAGTAATGAGGGAAAAAGAGGTAAGAAAAGGGAAAACTTAGCATTGCTATTACAATAAATAAGGCGCAAGGGCAAAAACTACAGGTAGCAGGTACCTGCAAATCAGGAAAGGGGAACTGTGTTACCCCAAATTTAACGCGAGCGAAGTCGCGGACAAAAGTTAGTAGTTAATAACGCTAACCCTACGTAGAACATGTCTGCTTATCCTAGCCCGTCTTGTAAGAGGAAATTAAAGGAAATGGGTCGCTGAAAATCATTGCTGTCGGCGAAGGGTTTACGTTAAAGATTTCAGTATATTTCATAGGTATGAAGAAGTATGTTTATGTTAGTTTTTAACCGACTTATAAAAATAAATAAAAATTTTAGTTAGGAAGTACGATCTTTTTGTGTCATATTTGACTTGCGGGAGAGAGAGATAGCTAGTGCAATATTATTATTTATGACGAGAAACACTTAATGTCAAACATTTGTACTTGTACTTATTTAATCATAATAATGCATTTATTGAATATATTGCGATACTTATAGGAAGATTGTGTAAGTAAATATTTATAGTAATATGATTTATTCAAACGCATTATGTTATTATCGATGACTATTACTAATATATCACTCGATGTACAGGGTTATTTGTAAAACACCGACAACCTTGCAGGACTTTACTAAAATCATCATAAACAACAACTTTTGTTCTATGATTTTTTACAAAAATTTATACATTTACCAAAAACAAATCTTCAAGATTTCGTTGTCCTATCTAACACATTTCAACTCCGTATTTTGCTGTACCTACATACCTACACCGCCGCTTGTAGTTTGCTTCGCTTAGATTTCGTAACATTTAGAGCGTTCAATTTCAATATTTTTATTTTTGTATGAAAATCTGATGAACTAATATGATAAATGTTTAAATGTCCTAGAACAAAAGTTGTTGATTATGATGTTAGTAACATGGTCCTGAGACGTTGCCGGTGTTTTACAAATAACCCTGTATATACCGAACTAACTCCGTGTCTCAAAAAGCAAAGAGATGAGTCATCAAAGCAGAGAGGCCTGCCAGAGCCACCGCCTGCCGGGGTTGAGGGTTGTTCAAAAGCCATACCGCGGCCCGGAACGTAAAGGGCAAAAGAAAGAACATGGATGGGTTTTAATCAGTAAAAGTCTGACACATTATGCCTTTTCCCTACTATGTCAGGGTCAGCTTACTTTACATGGAGCGACGACCTATCTGTTCTCTACAACCCAGTTACTGTGTATGACGAGACTTTTATGTAGGACTTGTTTTGGTTCACCCATCTACCAACCAACCTAGGTAAGCGCCGCTTTACTCAATGATCGACTCGAGCAACTGTTTTGCCCACGAAGCTCTTCCGTGATTTACTGCTGTAACCTGTACTAATATTATTGTTTATTTAATTGGTAATAAATTCTCAGAAATGTATACGGAATGATATTAAAACGGTGTCTAAGTATACCGACCTTAATGCTGAATTAGATAGTAGATAATTAAGTGTCCCCTGCCCTGTCGTTATACGAATAAACACAATGCTTTAATTAAAACATAATTATAAGGCAGTTTTGTTCTGTCGCTCATTACCTTTTTATTGTTTCTCATATAAGGCAGTATTTTTTTATCTTGATGTATGTACTTACTGCTTTTTTTTTTAGTAAAGTCAGCAAAAGTTATAAGTGACGAGTGAAGTTGACGGTACGGTTGTCGCAGTAGCTGAGCGATGACGTATGTGAGTTTAAATGTTTGTAAACGCACTCACGATACAAGAGAAATTCCTAGAGACTTTAAAAAAAAAAAGGAACCAGGCTCACCAAATATAGTCGATTTTTTAAAACCAAAAAACTTCAATTTATTTTATTTCATGAACTGCTTGTTTTCTATCATTCATCATTATTACCATCATTCATGATATTTTAAGAAAATTTAAACCTTAGGATCTGAAGAGCCTGGTTATTTGTCTCCTTAGCTGATTGTACGTCTTTTAGTGCATATTTTATGCTGTAATCTTATCTAATACTCCGTGAGTCGTATTAGTATTTGTTTAATTATTGTATGTTTGTATAATGTAGAACTGTTCATTGTCGTGGATTAAGTTTCAAGTGCGATAGTTTATTTTCAGACATTTTTTTTTTGGGAGTCTGGGTACTTAATGATTTTTTAACCGTCGTTTGCCCTACTACTCTTGACCAATACCTTTTTTAATCATAAGTAACGTATTAACTAAATTAAGAAGCTGTCCGCTAACAAAATTAAGAATCGAATAATTAAAATAGCTGCAATTTAAAAAAAAAATTAAACAATTTCAAAAACTTTTTCTTGAATACTGAGTCCGTCTATGAAGGTCCGGGGTTGCGGGTTGTTCGAAAGAGATACTGCGGCCCCGGAACATAGGGCATTACAAGGAACATGGATGGGTTTTAGTCAGTACAAGTCTGATACTCCATCCCGCTCTGCCCAGTGCGGGGGAAGTTATTTGATTTCCCATCCGTAAAAAAATACTATAAAGGTGCCACGGCCTAAGAGTATGTCAGCGAAATTCATTAAAAGGAAATCCTGCAATTTTCATATTTTAAATACTGCACACTAAAGAGTTTTTAATACCTTTGAATTCTGACAATATTAATGACAATAACTCATTTAAAATAAATGAACGTCGCTAATTATTTCGTATTAATAATTAACGCCCCATTTATCTTAATATTGCTGCGGAAGGACGATTTTTTTTGTCGTTGTATTTAAGATCTTTTTTTTTTCGTGTAAAGTTAAATGACATAAGAGTAGGAAAATACATTTTTTTCACACTAGTTCGTGTATTATACAATAGACGGACAATAGCTGCATTTGGTAAGACTGGAAAAGGCTACACAGATGATGCAGGGCAAGATAACGATGACATATTTTTTTTATTCATTTAGTTTATTAATAAGTTTTATACCAAGTAGGTATGTGTGTACTTGTGAATCATTCGAAGTATTAATGCCCTAAGAGTCATTGATGGTTTGATAACCTTCTGAAGACAAGGTTATCATTTACTATGACAATTATTTCAATAAAATTGTATTAATATGTACTTAAATAAATGTTAATTTACATATTTTTTTTCTAAAACAAAAATACAAACTATTATAATTAAATAATAATTATTATATTTTTGGTATAATTATGTACTTTATGCACTAGTGAAAAGAACCGTATAAAGACGTCCTTGTGCAATCCTATCTAACCTTATTACGACATAAAATAATATTATAGGATCCCTATAAAAAAAAGTCATTGAAAAAAAAGAGTTTAAATCATATTTTTTAAGTGCCAGATACTTACGCCACGCTTGTTTTTCTTAATGGCTAGTAATTTTCCTTTAATTGAGCAAAGCAGTAAAAATGTCTGAACAATTAATTGAAACTCCCTAAAATTACGACTCGCTTTAATTAGACGCCACTTGTAGCTTTATAGGCGAAATAACGTTAAACTGGTCTTGTCTTGTTAAAAGTCGTTAACTTTTTAATAAAGTAGTTGAAGGAAAAAGCTTAATCTGTTGAATTGAAATACTTTTGTTTTCGGGTTTATTGAATTACGTTCGGATAAACTTAGTATTACTAATTTTTTGTAGGTAAAATTTATTGAATATCAAAATACAATTCCAAAAACTATAAAGTATTCGAATATTATTATATTTTCGCACAAAATTTATTAAAAAAAATTACACCTAAATATTACTAGTGTCAATATAATAATAATAATTAATATTATACTAACCTTTGAAAGAACTGCAATCTGTAAACTCACAAAACTAAACTAATCACTGCACAAAAACAAATCTTCATAAAAAGAACACTGCCAAAAAAAAAACAAAACTGTATTCCACACGCACTGAAAAAAAAACCCGTTCGACTTTTAAATCGTATTGTTTTCGATTACAAAAAAGTTTTATTCGGACCGCGATATTATTTGTGTCAGTAATGCGACGCGCGCAATGCTCGACGCTCGCTTGCCGCCACTGAACATCGCAGGTTACTTTACGCGTGCGCAAACGGAACTGGCAGAATCGCCAACTGCTTTATTTTTAGAGTTTCGTTTTTACCTGCGCTTTCAATTACAAATGCATTGTGACTTACCTATCTGTTTTATACTTTTTTTGCGAAAATACTTTAATCTTGAACATTTTTTTTCTTCCGACCTGTTTCGTAGAAAATCTGTTTTTCTTTAGAGAATTTTCTAAACGAATAGTTTTCTTAAATTATTAATAAACTAGCTTTTGCCTGGGGCTTCGCTTGCGTTAAATTCGGAGTAACACAGTTCCCCTTTCCTGATTTGCAGGTACCTGTACTTTTTGCCCTTGCGCCTTATCGATTGTAATAGAAAAGCTAAGTTTTCCCTTTTTTTCCCTCTTTCTCCCTCATTTCTCACTTTAAAAAAAATACCCATGTCCGTCTCCAGGGTCTCAAATATCTCTGTACCAAAATTCATCAAAATCGGTTTAGCCATTGTGACGTGAAGACGTAACAAACAAACAAACTCACTTTCGCTTTTATAATATTAGTAAGGATAGTATTGTAAGTCTTGCTCGTAAATACATTCACGACATCACCCGTGTAATGTGGTCCATAGAGGTGTTATATGCTACAGCGCACACTGACAGTCGACTACTTTTCACCCTTATGTCTTTAGAAATAAGGTCCAAAGCAGATTTGAATAATGCTTGATTATTGAGCTCAAGGTCCTGGGTTTGATAGAGGGTTCGGCAAGTGTTATTGGGGTTTTTCATGGATCTCAGCCCAGCAGAGCATTTATTCAGCATTATTTTTGTCAGCAGATTATTTGTGAATGACATTTTATGGTTTGTAAACATGGTAAATATCCCGTTTGATAGGGATATGAAGGAGAAAGGAGTAAATAATGCCGTGATGTCACACATGACAGAAAGCATAAAGAAAACGTGTTGCGCTAACCCCAAACAGAACGGGATAAGGGCAGGAAAATAATTATGATGATGAGCTGACGTTTTACCTGTACTTAAATATACGGACAATTCAAGGGAAGTATTGTTTACTTTTATTAAATAATAGCACACACTCGTTACTTTAATTATATAGCACATCCATGCCAATTCTAGATTTAATTTTGTGCTGATTTATTACCCTATAATGGTTTTAAATCGCTTTGTTGACAACCTAAGATTGTAATTTATAAACACAACAACATTGTGATAGTCTTTCCATAACTCTGTTATTCATATATTCAAGCTTATTAATAACATTAATGATAATTTTGTCTAAAAATAACATATGAATGAACTACATTAATTCTTTTTTTTTGTGTTTTTCATCTAAGCAGCCTACCCACTTAAGCAAAAGTATAAATAGGTTGATAAAAACCAGTAAAACTCAATATTCTATTAGATTAATTTAATATAAAGATTATCTTTTAAACTTAATAAAACATCCTACCTCATTCAATTTCATATCTGAACTTTTGCCCTTTGTTTTTCCCCCTTTCACCGCTAACTTTTCTATATTTGTCTATTCTGTTAGTTCTCACCGTTTCTTTATTTCTATCTTTCAGTAACTAATCCTGAAACCACACCTGTGATGACCCGTAAGGCTACTGCTCAGGAGATGGAGCTCAAGTTGAGAACGGCCCTCCAAGAGCTTAAAGAATCAAAACTCCAAGTCCAACAACTGTTACAGGAGAGGGAAGAAAGTGAGGTGGAAGTCGTTAAAGTCAACAGCAATAACTCTTCCTTGAAAAGGCAGTTAGTAGACCTTCATCAGCAATACTTGGACGTTGTTGATGAACGGGATCAACTAAAGGTGGTCACAGATGGTTTCAGCAATTGCAGTAATTTATATGAGGAGGCTTTATGTAGGATTAGGGACTTAGAAGATGAATTAATTCATGCCGATAGTCGTATTTTAAAGTTACAGAGAGAAAGAAAAAGTACTCAGGTTATTGAAACTAACCGCTTATATAAAGAATTGTTAAATAGTAATTGTAACTCCCCTTCCTTAATAACTATTGATTTGACTGAAGATTCCTTACTGAAACAAAATTATTCAGTAAGCAATAAGAAAATTAAGAAATATGCTAAGTTAAATAGACTAATTAAAAAGTGTTATCAATTTAAAAAACAACATAAACACTTTTCCAAAAACATTCCACTGAGAAAAGAACGTGTTGATTTAGTGAACAAGTTAAAAAATTATCAAATAAAGTTAGAAGATAGTATTAAAATATATAATATAGATACTCAGCAATTGCAGTCTGAAATAGAGGTACTTCAGGACTCACTTAGTTCCATTTCCAGTAGGTATTTGAGTTCTCAGAACCAAATTAGGGAACATATTCTTGCAGCAAACGAATTAGTAATGTCTCAATGTAGTTGTCAGACAGTTTCCAACCATGAAACTGTCCAGCCTGAGGTAATGGAGGACCCATCCCAGGCTGAGAATTTGCCTCCGGACTGTATCCTCAACCAAGATGCAGCTAATATGTCACAAATTAATTTACAAGTGGTACAGACTGAGATACATGATAGTCATGATTGTTCTAACTCTGTAATGTTCTCAGATAGTATAGGAAGGGGTGTAGGTAAATTATTAAGTAATAACCTGAGTTTTCCCAGTCAAAATACTTGTATGCCAGGGTCAACTTATAAACAGATAATGTCATTAGTAACTGGAAATGTTTATAGTAAAAGTACTGACTTAACTATATTTATAGGAAATTGTTCTAAAATTACAAAAGAAGACATCACAGACAGTGTAACTGAGTTGTTAAAGTTAAATTGTCGAAAAATAATATTGTGTGCTTTTCCATACTTACATAAAACGTCAAACAAACAAAACAATTACATTCACATGCTGAATAAGCATGTACACTTCTTGGTAGGTCACTATTGTGACAAACTTGTATATCTTGATATCAACACTGTTGTTGATAAACTTAGGTCGACACGGGGTAGTGTGTTTCTACCTACTAGTTGTAGACACAAAATAGCTAGGCTATTAGCTTATAATATTCACTCGGACATAAATATTATGTCTATGTTTTGTACTATTATTAACACTGCGACTATTAGTACTTTTACTAATATACCTTTTTACAAGGAAGGCGGGGGAGTATTGTCGCTCACTCCGGCTCATTTAAACTAGCTAGTAAGACAACAGACACCAAAGTACCTTCTGGCTCACAAATAGTTAAATTTAAAAAAGGGGCTAAGCAGAATTCCTTGAAATTATTTCATCAAAACATTCAAGGTTTCTCTTCAAAACAACTAGAGATTGAATTGTTTTTAGAAAAAACTAAGTTTGATATTGTTTGTTTCACCGAACATTGGTTAAAAGATCATGAAATGTTAATTAATTATGAAAATTATAGTGTAGGCAGTTGCTTTAACCGTAAATCTAAGATGCGTGGGGGTTCACTAATCTTAGTCAAAAATAGTATTAAATTTAGAAGTCGTATTGATATAGTTGATCTATCGGTTGAACATAATATTGAATTGTCTTGTGTTGAGCTAGATAAGCATGTCATAGTGTGCGTTTACAGGCCCCCAAATTATCAAAACTACTCGATATTTGAGTCAGTAATGGAAGATGCTTTGGCAAAACTTGCAACGGGTAATAAGTCGCTAGTCATCTGTGGTGACTTTAACATCAATATTTTAGATGAAAATTCAAATAGCAGTAGATTCTTAAATCTTTTTAAATCATTTAATTTGTTGAATGTGTTTTCGGAGCCAACCCGAATTACTACAAATACCGCTACATGTATTGATAATGTTTTCTGTTGCTGCGACTTCTTAGATAAATCCATTGTAAATTACCTTCCCTCTGATCACAGCGGTCAAACCGTTGTTTTCGAGTCCTACACATCATCACAAAAAATTCAGATACAGTCCAGACAAATAACACCCAGCAATTTAAATAAATTTAATAATAATTTAATAAGTAATCTAGGCATTCCGGGATATGATATTAATAATGTAAATAATTTTTATGAGGAATTCTTTTCGGTTGTCTACACAGAGTTCAATGATACGCTAAAAATAAAAACTAAATCTATTAGCCCAAAGTTTATATTTAGTGATTGGGCAACTAAGGGTATAAGAAAAAGTAGGGAACGACTGTTTGAGCTTTACGGCCTTAAGCCTTACATCAACTCGGAAACATTCAATCGCTATGTTGCTACTTACTCAAAAATGTTTAAAAACACCTGCAAGGTAGCTAAAGCCTTATTCATAAGCAACAAGATTAAATCCGCTGATAATAAAATTAAGACGGTTTGGAAAATAATCAATAGTGAAACTAATAGAAATAAAAAATATAATAATGATATAACACTAGAATCTTCACGTGGTCTTCTAACCACTAAAAACGAAGTTGCTCAAGAATTTGTGGATTTCTTTACTAGTATCCCAATTAAAACTACAGAAACGTTAAATTCCTCACCCTTACTTTCTGTTGACTTATTAAGAGCAAACGTTTTACCATGCCCGGTTGAGTTTCAGTTTAAGCATATTAACCCCACTGTAGTCATTAAAGCTTTTAAACAAATAAAAATCAAATTAACCGAAGACCTTTGGGGATTGTCTATTAAAGTTTGTCAAGCTATCATTGAGACTATAGCACCGTACTTAGCCTTTATATTTAATTTGTGTGTGGACCAAGGAGTCTTCCCGGACCTTATGAAATACAGCAAGGTAATACCACTTTTCAAATCTGGGGACAGTAAAGACACCAATAATTATAGACCCGTATCCGTTTTGCCGGTTTTCAGCAAGGTGTTTGAAAAGGTAATGCTTAACCAAATGCTCAACCACTTTAACACCAATAAAATCTTACATGAGAGGCAGTATGGTTTCACCAAAGGACGTTGTACGACTGACGCCGGTGTCACCCTATTAAAACACATATTTACTGCGTGGGAAGAGGCACAGGATGCCATAGGGATCTTTTGTGACCTCTCAAAAGCATTTGATTGCGTGAACCACGAAACCCTTCTCTTAAAACTTGAACATTACGGCCTAGGGAAACTTGCTCTTAGTTTAGTTAAATCGTATTTAAATGATAGACAGCAGCAAGTACAAATAAATGGTGTCAATTCAATGGGTTTAAATGTAAAAATGGGTGTACCACAAGGATCGATATTAGGTCCCTTCCTCTTTTTAGTATATATTAATGATCTACCCCATTTGTTTAAAAACCAACCACAAATGGTGTTATTTGCTGACGATACTTCTTTAATATTTAAGATAAACAGACGTGCCTCAAATCTTGACGACGTAAATAATGCCCTAATGCAGGTACATAATTGGTTTACCGCTAATAATTTAGTATTAAATGGGAAAAAAACGAAGTGCATAAGATTTGCTCTACCAAATGTCAAAAACAGTGAGTGTGACATAGTATTGAATCAAGAGAAACTAGAATTCGTCGAAAAAACTGTTTTCTTGGGAATAACACTCGATTCAAAGCTACAATGGGGTCCGCATATAACATCTCTTGCAGGACGCCTTAGTTCAGCAGCATATGCTGTTAGAAAAATCCGTCAGTTTACTGACGTAGATACCGCGAGACTAGTCTATTTTAGTTATTTTCATAGTATAATGTCATACGGTATTTTACTTTGGGGACGGGCTGCAGACATCGAGTCTATATTTATTCTGCAGAAAAGAGCCATCAGAGCCATATATAACCTACGTAGGCGAGATTCTCTAAGGGAACAGTTTAAGGATATTAACATCATGACAGTACCTTGTCAATATATTTAAGAAAACATCATGTATGTCAGGAAAAACTTGCATCTTTTTAGTAAAAGAGGTGACAGACACAATTATAATACTAGAAATAGGGACCAATTAGTTCAACCAGGTTTCAGGTTAGCTAAAGTAGACTCATCTTTCATGGGGTACTGTTTGAAATGCTACAATAAAATACCTCCCCACATTCTTCAACTGAATGAAACGAAATTTAAATCTTGTATTAAACGCACACTATGTAGGCAAGCATATTATAAGTTGGGGGATTATATTGATGATAAAAATGCTTGGCTCAATGCTGGTCCTGCTCCTCAAGCATAGGGGTAAACTCATTGATAAGTATCCGAAGCTATAGTGGAAGCTGCAGAAGATTGTAAGACTATCTTTGCAATGTATAGAATCAATTCTCTAGTATTGTATAATTATTAAGCCCATATGTGAGTGCTATGTATTAACATTGACTTGACGAAGCCCTGGTGGTTAATAGTGTCATGCTCACTTAAATGTCTCGCTGATAGTGGCGGGTGTGTCGGGTCATTTAGCTCCCTTCAAAATGGTCGAGCTGAATGGGGCTGATCCATACGTCATGTTCGTGAACGGGCGCTGTCAGTTGGGACTGGTCATTTTTTTAACTACCACGGTCATTTTTTTAACTTATTTAGATTTTAAATTGAATTTTGCTTTTTATTTACTCTGGACGCTCTTACTGTGCACGTCTTTCTACATCGTTCTCACATATTTGTATAATCTCAACACGAATGATGTAAATACGATTTTGTAAAAATATTATAATTTAAAAGAGTGTCCATGGAGTTTCTTGCCCATTCTTCTCCATAGAGATCAACGCTTTGGAATGGGCAACTACAGTACTTTCACAAGTTATTATGCCTTGTGACCGGGATTGTAGCAGCATCATTTTTTTGTTCTTATTTTTATGACATTCAAAAGTGCCTGTAATGGTCTAATTGAAATAAATGCTTTGAGTTTGAGTTTGAGTTTGAGTTTGATTAAGGATAACATAAAGGTTCATTATTCAGGCAAACTTAGGTTTAAACTGGATTTCGACAGCATGCTTGGCGCAATGGCTGAGCCATTGACTGCTGCGCTGCGTGTCGCAAGCTCGATTCCCGCACGGAACAAATACTTGTATGACCTACATGGTAGTTGTTTCGGGTCTGGCTGTTTGTGTATGTAAGTTTAAATGTTTGTAAAGTCATCCAGGATACAGGAAAAACTCCTAGTGTGGGGCAATATATTTTTTTTAAAAAAAAAAAAACGTCATTACGTACCTCGTTTCTAAATACCAAAAAATTTAACACGGTCAGCAAAAAAAAAGAACAAACCAAGCAACGATACGTCAATATAAAGATAAGGCTTTAAATTGTCACTTCCTGCATTGCAGTTCACGAACTTTGTTGCAGACTGTCCGCAGTTTAGTTGGAAGTACTGACAGTTGGCAGAACTCGGCTACTGTTTGCCTTGTAAAATATAATATGTTTTAAGTTTGTAACTGACTGCGGAATTCGAGGTTAAGGATTTTTATTTCAAGGCAAGGTATTGAACTTTTTAGGAAGTTGGAAGTATTATATTTTGTACGATCTGGCGCCCGCAGTTTCACCCGCGTGATATCGAAGATAATTTTTTTTCGAAGTCACGCGGGTGAAGCCGCGGACGCCAGCTAGTATGCTATAATTAGACTGTCGGATAAACCTTCTCAAATAAATTAGCAATGCGTCCAGATTTGTAACAGCACGCTGGCTATTTGGCTACTCGGCTAAACATTGGACACTACCAATGAAGCCATTTAAAAATGTGTTATTTAAAATTAGAATCACAGGTAAAGTCCCTTTTTTTCAAATATCGAATTGGTAACCCTTTTCCAACCCACATTCAAAATTTTTGACCTTTACACGAGTTGGAAACATTCAACAGGTCTAACCCTAGTGGAGTGATTATGAAAACAATGTTTTGGCCCATATTTGTGTAGGAAATATTATCTTTTAAATGTCAACTGGCGGGGTAGAGGTCAACTTGTAGACCTTTTTGATAGGTACCTTCTTTTATTTCATTTTATGATTAGAAACTCCTTGGAGGAGCTCGTGGCTAAATAATAGCAGCCGCTCGGGTCGATCTTTAGGTTAAGCCGCGCTTGCCTAGGTTGGTCTGTGGATGGGTGACTACCCGTTACATACCGAGTTTCCTCCGTGCCTCGGAAAGCACGTTAAGCCGTTGGTCCCGGCTGTCATTTGTAGATCTTTGACAGTCGTTACAGGTATAAGTCAGTGTCCCGAAAGTCTGACAACCAGTCTTACCAAGGGGTATCGTATTACCCAGTACTAACTGGGTTGTGGAGGTTAGATAGGCAGTCGCTCCATATAAAATACTGATATTCAGCTACATCCGGTTAGACTGGAAGCCGACCCCAACATAGTTGGGAAAAGGCTGGGCAGATGATGATTAGAAACTCCTTGACTGGAAAAATCAAGTTTGTGAAAAATACTGAGAATTTGTAATTTACGTGTTCGTATATATTTAAGTGTTATGTATTTATACAGAATTAATTAAATATACTACCTAACTTATAAATAAATAAATTAAAAAATAGCTCCTCAACGCTGGCATTGGCATTGTCCCCAAGAGACTGGCCGCGTTGCCACGTTGTATGGCAACGTTAAGCCTCTGGCCAAAGTAAAAGCCATGTTCGTTGGATAATATTAAGATCAAAGTCAATATATCCCTCGCAAAAATTAAACAACCTCTTTCACTTAATAATACCATTATATGCAATAATGTGTTCATTGCATGTCATCTACTTCGATGCTTTCATAATATTTAATGATTGTTTAATTCTGATTGTTGCTTTATTCTCTTTATTCATTTTTCACAATGAATTTTTTTTTTTTTTTAAATAAATAAATAAAACATTTCTAAATATAAAAATAGTGGTCCGCCGGTATTGTGATCACTGACTGTTATATCAACAATTATTGCATGACTCTCCAATCGATCTATCACCACAATGTCAGGCTTATTGGCAACAATAGTCCTGTCAGTGACAATATTAGTATTTTTATATAAAAAAAACGTTGCCCACACTAGGGTTTTCTCCTGTATCGTGGTTGCGTTTACAAACAGCCAGACCCGGAACAACTATCTGTAGGCCATACAAATATCTGTTCCGTGCGGGGATCGAACCCGTGACTGCTGCGCAGCGTCAGCAGTCGATCGCACAGCCACAGCGCCAACCATGTCGTCTAACCATTACCATCTTCGAGAACTGAGTTGGGCACATACTTATAGTACGGCACTTCTGATTCCACAAGGTTGTACTTCAAAGCAAGTTGCTGGTGGATAATCCTGGCAACTAGGTAGCCAGACGAGAACACCCAGAAATAATGTGACGGATCGATTCTCCCGGACGGCGACATGCCCGACATATATGTCAACCGTGCCATCCTTCACAATATAAATATTTTTTATTATTAGATTTTTACGGTTTTTGGTACCTTTTCTTGCTATCGATCACAGCAATGTTTCTGTGCGTCAGAAACTGTCGTTTCTGTCGTCTACTTTGTAATGGCGTATTAATAGGTAATTAATTCACACTATTTTATTACGAATAAGTCACTTTATAAACTTTCGTAAGTATACTTGAATTATAACCTCATTATGGTTTACACCACGACTCAGAGTACCCCGCCTCGGATAGGTTAGGTTGGAAGGCTAAGGCGAGAGCGTAGCGGAGCGGAGCTCCCGGTTTAGCCTTCGTGGTTTTTTTTAAACCACCCAGAAATAAAAACTTTAGTCATAATTATACTTTAAAATGCTGGTTTAATTTTGGTGATCATTTACTATTTTTGGGTTAACCAGGATTTGTTTAGAGTCATTTGGTTTAAATAGGATAGCAAAGTGTTAAATCTTTGGTTATAATTTTACATTAAAATGCGGGTTTCATTTTGATGATCATTTACTATTTTTGTCTGCTATTTGTTACTATATATGGTAGTAAGTTAAATATAAGCCGTTACAGATTAGAGATTACACAGTTTAATATTTCATTTGTTGTCAAGCAACAAGTAGCCGTTGCTCTGCCGAGAGGGACGTACTCACTGTTTCAACAGTTTCAAGTTGAGCACGATCATTTTCTGTATTGAAGACAGTTCTAGAAGAAAGTTTCAGTTTTATTTTCTCGAACTTTCTCTTCTATGCAGTTCGATCCCGTTGCCAGTGTTAGCCAAATAATTAGCATTATTAGATCAACTACCATAAATCCCAATTCTACTGTTATATTATTATATGGGAATAGTTTAAATGTAGGAAAAAAGGACGTAGTTGAATGTGTCCACTTGATGTTACATCTCAATGAATCAATTAATTGTAAATTCATTTTCTGTGCCTTGCCTTATTCTCAATATTTGGCTGTTGATCAGAATAGGCACATATACGATATTAATTTGCTTATTTATAATAGGACATGTCGTCACAGCGACGCTATTTTATTTTTTGACTGTAATCAATTTATCTCTGATTACAGACTCACTAGTTCTACTATGTTTTTACCACCTAGTTGTAAGCGACATATTGCTAATCTTTTAGCATACAATATACACAGCGACAGCCCCACCTTTGTTGCACCAACAATACCTGTTAGTAATGATACACCATGTACTTTAAACTGTTAGGTGCGACAAAGGGTAGACCGCATATGTTGAATGTTGTGCATCAAAATATGCAGGGATTGTCCGGCAAGGAATTAGAGTTAAGTTTGTTCTTAGAGAACTATGATGTTCAGGTATTATGTCTAACTGAACATTGGTTGAAGGAACATGAAGTAGTGTTTATCAATGATGAATTCTATACAGTACAGAGTGCATTTGTTAGAAGAAATGCTATTCGCGGAGGATCTTTAGTTCTTGTGTCAAATAAGTTAAAATGTAAACAACGTTTAGATTTAGTAAATCTTTCCATTGAGCGCACTGTTGAGTTGTCTTGTGTTGAACTGGACCGATACATTATAATTTGTGTTTATAGACCCCCTTCTGGTGATTTTACTTGTTTTGAGTCTGTAATGGAGGATTCACTTAATAAGTTAAAAGCAAGTAATAAAAATATAATTTTATGTGGAGATTTCAATGTTAATATTTTAGATGTTACTCCACTAAGTATTAGGCTTCTTAACCTGTTTAGATCTTTTAATCTAGTTAATTTGTTTTTTGAACCAACTAGAATCACGGCATCGTCATCGAGTTGTCTTGATAACATGTTTAGTGATTGTGATGCTGAAAATAAATTAGTGTTAAATGATTTGTCATCAGATCACTGTGGATTAATAGCCAGCTTTCCTATGCCATTATGTAAAAAGTCTCGCAAAATAGAGTGCAGGCCTTATACAGCTAGTCGTTGCAATAAGTTTAAGAATAATATAGCTGTTAAAGTTACACCGTCATTAGTAGAACACGGGAGTCCTAATGAAATCTATGAAGCCCTTTTTTATGTTGTGCAAAATGAGTACCAATCTATTTTTAAGAGTAAAACTATTAACTTTAGTGGACCTTCCGTTGGCTTCAACCAATGGGCTACGCCAGGAATTTATAAAAGTCGAGCTAGATTATATGAGTTGTATGGTCTGAAACGATACAGGTTTGATACTACTTTTCTAGAGTATGTTAAAAAATATTCAAAATTATTTAAAAAGATTTGTGTCATTGCAAAGTCTAAATTTTTAAGCGATACTATTAAAAATTCTAATAATAAAGTAAAAGCCACTTGGAAAATTATAAACAATGAAACGGGTAAATCGGTTCAGCGAGAACATCAAGTTGAAATAATGGTTGATAACAAAATTAGTTAACAAAGCAGCGGAGATAGCAGAGGCATTTAATAATTTTTTTGCAAGTATACCAATAACTACGACTCGCTCCTTAAATTCATCCCCGTCTAAAGCTCAAAATCTTTTGCAAACTAGCGTGCCTAAATGCGATCACGTATTTAGTTTTGATCATGTAACACCTCGTGATGTAGTTAATGTTTTTAATTCTCTTAAGTCGAAAAACACAGGTGATTATTGGGGCATTTCGATTAAACTTTTGAGTAATATTATCGACATTGTCGCCCCTCATCTAGCTATTACTTTTAATAAATGCGTTGATTTAGGTACTTTCCCTGACCTTATGAAGAGCAGTAAAGTGATCCCTCTTTTTAAATCTGGCAATAAAAATGATATGGGTAACTTCAGGCCAATTTCTATTTTACCTGCCTTTAGTAAGATTTTTGAAAAGTTAATACTCAAGCAGTTGTTGAGACATTTTAATTTAAACAACCTTCTTCACAATGATCAATATGGCTTTACAAAAGGTCGTTCGACAACAGATGCGGGTGTTGCTTTGTTAAAGCACATATTTAATGCGTGGGAGAACGCTCAAAATGCAATCGGTATTTTCTGCGATCTCTCTAAAGCTTTTGATTGCGTTCACCATGACACGCTTTTACGGAAACTACGTCATTACGGTGTTCAAAATGAAGCCTTAAATTTAATAGGCTCATACTTACAAAACAGATTCCAATGTGTAGATGTTAATGGCGCGAAATCTTCTGGGCTACCTGTTCAGCTAGGAGTACCTCAAGGCTCGATACTGGGTCCATTTTTATTCTTGGTTTATATTAACGACCTACCATATCATTTAAAGGGTATTTGTGACATTGTACTGTTTGCTGATGATACGTCTCTTGTTTTTAAAGTAGATAGAAATAGACAAGATTTTAACGATGTAAACAGCGCGCTATCAATGGTCACGGATTGGTTCACGTCAAATAACCTTGTTCTTAATGCCAATAAAACTAAATGTATTAAATTCGCTCTACCCAATGTTAGAAATCTTGGTCCCAACATTGTCCTTGGCAATGAGCAGCTTAAAACTGTAGACTCAGCAGTGTTCCTGGGTATAACAGTAGATTCAAAATTACAATGGGGTCCACACATATCAAGCCTAGCGGGAAGGCTAAGTTCGGCCGCATACGCCGTCAGAAAAGTTAGACAATACGCTGACGTTGACACGGCACGATTGGTCTATTTTAGTTATTTCCATAGCGTCATGTCCTATGGTATTCTGCTGTGGGGCAAAGCCGCTGATATCCAGAATGTATTTGTTCTGCAGAAGCGAGCGGTTCGTGCAATTTACCAGCTAGGGGCCCGGGTTTCTCTGAGAGATTTTTTTAAAGAGATTGGTATTCTCACTGTGGCTTCTCAATTCATCTTGGCCAACATTTTATATATTAGGCAAAATATCCATCTATATAGTAAAAACCGCTCTAATTTATTAGCCTAACGTTAGAAGCACACATTAAGAAGTCCTCAATCCCATTGCCATTTTTCATACAAATTTTTTGAGTCGTTCGTAAGATTGGGGGTCAAAATTATTGTTTATCATTTATTTAGATAGAGTACTTATAAAGTTTTTTTTGATTTCGTTACTTACGTTAACATTTTCGTTATAATTTAAATATTATTTTGTTTACTTATCTTCTTCTTTCTTTACAAGTAAATCTTGTGAGTCGTTCTATTCGTCTGTTTTAATTTTTTGTCCAGTATTATTGTATCATTTAGTGTAGTTGTGTACATATTTAGTTTTAAAATACGAATTTTGTGATTAGGTAGGAATCATTTGATTTAGGTAAGTATTTTTGAAGGTAAAAAGCGGTCCCCCGACACGACAAAATTTAATCAAAAATTTCATACGTACGGTCAACAGCAGGCCAAGATAACCATTTGCTGTTTAAAATTAACGGTTACGCCTCCGACATAAAGCTGGCACAAAGTCCCGAGTAGATAGTCTGACATGCTTTAGTTGGTACTTACGTAGTGTCAAAAGTTATTTTTTTTGTTTTTATAGGGTTTAGCATTTTTAACCTTTTGTCATAATAATTGCGTACTTTTTTGGGTCGGGGGTGTTTTTAAATTTTTTAATTTAATTTTTTATTTCATGCTTTTTGAAGGAGCTCTTTAGTTTTTCATTCTTTCATTTAATTTCTTTTATTTTTCTTGCCATTTAAGGTAATTTTGTGTTTTATTTTTAAATTTTGGTCTTTCTAGATTTTCAGCAAAGATATAAATCGGTTTATCCGTTTCATTCGCCACATCCCATTTCCAGCTTCAGGTCCTCGTCAATTAGAAACATAAAGAGAACTAGTTAAGACAAATCCAACGAGCCCAAACTCGATGGGTTTACAAAAAGGCAGTCCAGGGTTACGTTTCCTACCTTCGAGCCCTATCACCAGACCAGCTCAGAGGTTCCAGATTTCCAGCACCAGGTCCTCGTCAATTAGAAACATAAAGAGAACTAGTTAAGACAAATTCAACGAGCCCAAACTCGATGGGTTTACTAAAAGGCAGTCCAGGGTTACGTTTCCTACCTTCGAGCCCTATCACCAGACCAGCTCAGAGGTTCCAGATTTCCAGCACCAGGTCCTCGTCAATTAGAAACATAATAAAGAGAACTAGTTAAGACAAATTCAACGAGCCCAAACTCGATGGGTTTACAAAAAGGCAGTCCAGGGTTACGTTTCCTACCTTCGAGCCCTATCACCAGACCAGCTCAGAGGTTCCGGATTTCCAGCACCAGGTCCTCGTCAATTAGAAACATAAAGAGAACTAGTTAAGACAAATTCAACGAGCCCAAACTCGATGGGTTTACTAAAAGGCAGTCCAGGGTTACGTCTCCTATCTTCGAGCCCTAACAGCAGACCAGCTCAGTGGTTCCAGAAGATATTATTGTTTCAAATTTCAGATCCTACATATGCTCGCGAGTAAACTGAGCGTGGAACATTCCTATCACACCTAACAAACGACCTGATGACCTTGAAGACCTGAACCGATTTCCACCAAACATAGCTAAGAACACTCTCGACTGATATACCTTTCAAACAAAAAAAACTGCATTAAAATCGGATCATCCGTTTGGGAGCTACGATGCCACAGACAGACACATACACATTTACACACACACACAGACACGTCAAACTTATAATACCCCGTCGTTTTAGCGTCGGGGGTTAAAAACAGTGATATTCAAAACATTAACACTAGAAATAAGCATAAACTACGTGCTCCCTTCCACCGGCTTCATAAGGTTCATAATTCATTTGTAGGGCTTGGTATAACTTTTTATAACAAGCTACTTTTTATACCTGCTTCTTTTCTAGATTTGCCATTTAATGCATTTAAAGCTAAAGTAAAATCTAACCTTTGTTTAAAAGCTTACTATTCCATCAACGTCTATTTAGATGATAAGCATAGTTGGTCACTGTGTTGAACTCAAGACGATTATTTTTATTTTTTTTTCTCCTTCATGTTTTTTCGCCAAATTAGCTTATTGATACGTTACATGTCTTCGTCATGTAATTTTATATTTTACTTTTTTTTTGTTTATATACTTGTTTCATTTTGTGTGTTTTTACTTATTGGCATGTGGTTAACTAGTGACCTCGAGCATTGACTGAATATAATTATTTATATTTATCTTTTTATGCTTAGCTTATTTCTTTTGCACTATGGTCCTAGTTTATCACCTGTGACTTCTTCACTGCACGTGTAAGCGGGCACACCCTTTAGACTGGTGAATTTATTATTTAGACTTGGGTATTTTTTTGTTTTTACATATAATTGGTGTTTGCTAGCTGACAAGTGACAATGAATGAATAATTTCTTATTTTTTTTATATAATTTTTTGTCATAATATAAATTGTATAAAATCTGGTTCTTCTAACCTGACAGACAGATGTGTTGCTGGGGAGTTTGTTCCGCCACTTCTTCTTCCCAGCTAAAACACTAGGAAGTGGCGAAGGGCAGGGCGTTTTTGTGGGACTGTCTCTTGTAATGTGACGTTCAAAAAGTGCTGATTATCAGCCTAATTTGAATAAATGACTTTTGACTTTGACTTTGATCAACTTTTCTTTTATTAGTAGTTTAAAAAAAAATTGTGTCCTTGCAGTATTCTGTGAAATTGTTCAATCGTTTTGAAGTACTTTTTTTGCGGAATATTCCTGACTAAAACCCACCCGTGTTCCTTCTTTTGCCCTTTATGTTCCGGGGCCGCGGTATCCTTTTTGAACAAACCGCAACCCTGAAAAGCGGTGGCCGTGGCAGGCCCCTCTGCTTTGCTGACACTTATTTTATGTATTTAATTATTATGTTATAATACAAACTGTTTATTTTTAACTAGCTGGCGCCCGCGGCTTCGCCCAAATGATATCAAAAAAAGTATCCTATGTATTACTCTAGACTATAATCTACCTCTGTGTCAAATTTCATCAAGATCCGTTCAGCCGTTTTGACGTGAAAGAGTAACAAACATCCATACATCCATCCATCCATACAAACATTCGCATTTATAATATTAGTAGGATTCTCTGATCTTAGATTACCCCAAATTTTTACATAACTATTTATTACACAAGGTGCTAGTCCTGCGTATCAACTTTCTACCTCAATTAAATCATCACACGATACAAGACACGTGTTGGAAAGAGACAGACCTATACAGGATGTCTAGCGCCATCTCATTCCTACACTGGAATAAGTCCTGCTTTAAGACGTCAAGGTAAGCTATCTGATATTTTACGGAACACGAAAAAATAAATCATGAAAAATTACACCATTTTCCTTCGCATGCATGTCAGTGTAGCCACATAAATATAACATTACTACGTGAGAGGTAACACGCGTTATTTGTGACAGATGTTAAAAGTAGACAGCGAAAACAAAGAACGATCGTATGGTATAAGTTTTTTTTATCATTGGTACATTTTCAGGTGGCATTTGGTAACCTGTATTGTTTTTTTTTTTCAGACTATTAAAAATATAAAAAGGTTTATTTTAGAACACATAGATACAAAGGTCATAAACGATGATAGCTGTAAAAGTTAAAACTGTGTCTTAACTGTCAACGCCCGTTAACATAAGGAGCAAAATTGTTCCAGACATGCATTTGTGTATTTTGAGGGATGTTAGATTGTGAGTGTAGGTATGTGCGGGTTTTGTTGTTTAAAACCCTTCCGTGTTCCTTCTTTTGCATGGTAGACCCCTCTGCTTTACTGACATCTCATTGAAGTGCGCTTGAAACACGAACGTACCGTCGACACGACCAGTAGGCCTACCATGACGTCTTAAAGCAGAACTTATTCCACTGAGTGAAAGAGATGGTGCTAGGCACCCTGTATAGCTCTGTCTCTTTCCCTCAGCGGAATAAGTTCTGCTTTAAAGCCCCGTTCCAATAAACAAAAACGACTCGTTTTGCTTACGGATGATAGTATTTTGACATAAGTTCTATGAGACTTATGTCAAAATCTTACTATCCGTAAGACGTCATGGTAGGGTAGCTGTTGTCAATAGACGGGTAGTGTGCTCCACCTTGTCCTCCGGGTGATCATGACAGTAGTGACACCCGGGCGTTTCCTCCTGCCCGATTTTGTGTAGGAACCTTCCGAAACTTCCGTGTCTGGTGAGGACCTGCATCACACCGTAGGTAAGTGCACTATGGCGCATCTTCAGCCATTCCTCAAAAAGGGATTACTCGCCACTATTGTGGCATTCCCTAGCCTGTACCGTTTGTACTGGGGTATAAAGAATCGAATTGAAAATTGAATTTAATTTCATTTACACATCTAACTTTCTGAATGTACATATTTTGAATTGCAACTTAGTCTTGTTCATTTGATGACTTAAAGAATGCTTCATTATAGCCGTAAGACTGAACTTTGGCATAGAAGTGTTCTCGAGTGGAGAGCGAAAATCGGACCTTAACATAACCAGCAAAATGTTTACACATTTGGTGTCGTGTTGTGTATGTCCAGGGTTGTTATACCCCTACCTAACCGTTTAAAGAAACATGTCTAGATTTAGAAAAAAATTAAATAAGTACTTGTCAAAGTTTAACAAGTCAAGTCAGTTCAACATCAGTTCAAGTTTAAGTTTAACATCAGTTTTGTAAACAAGTACATAAAAAACATTTGTTTTCTAAATTTGACTGTGTAATAGTCAACAGTCTCTTAGTCGAAATAACTGTGCTGGTTTATAATATAAATAACGACAATTCACAATATTAATAGCGTCCCATAAAGATTCTGCTAAAGCTGCCAGGTTAGACCCCCAGAGCGAATCTATAAGGGTTCCGTTTTCACTTCAACACCCAACGCCATCTCTCGAATGGTGACAACACCACGACGACCGGTCGATATGCACAACAACATGCATCGCCATCTATCCGACTGTGTAAACAACTCGCCGACCGATCCAATTGTCACCCAACTTCCCTTTTTATTATAAAAATTGTGTGTGTGTTCTTGTCTCGATGAGTAAACGGGTTGAAAAATGATCTCTCGTTTTTTAATTTAAATAAAACCCAGCAAGATTCCCCAACAGTTTTAGCATTTTGGCTCCTGAACCCATCGGAAAAAGGAGGAAGATATTCTTAATACATAAAACAGATTTAACTTAAGTACTTTGTTTTCAACTTCTAAGTTCAGCTTGCTTACCAAAGTTAGTGAGAAGTGTTGGTTAACTTTAAATGAGTTGTATTAAGTGTTTTGCCTATTTACATTTACCACTTTATCAATAACCATGGATTAGTTTATGACAAACTTAGGAATTCATGGCTCCGGAGCCATAAAATCAAACAACATAAAGCGCAAAAGATTAGTCTGATCAAGTCTGACATTCCCCCCGCTCCGCCCAGAGCGGGGGAAGTCATTTAGTGATTTCCCATCCGCAAAAGAAAGAGTTTGTGTCTAAATAATAAATCCGTCCGGTTTGATATTCAGGTTACAGATTCAACCAACCCACTCTTGCCTGGGTTGGTTCGTGGATGATCCATCCGCATATCGAGTCCTCCAAAATACTTTCTGAGGGTATTTTAAGCTGTTGGTCCCGGCTGACAGTTGTATATCTTTGGCAGCCGTTAGAGGTAGTCAGGGGCCCAACAGTTTGCCAACCAGTCTTACTAAGTGGATCGTATTACTCAGTATTTATTGGGTTGTGAAGGTCAGATAGGCAGTCGCTCCATGGTAAATTTTGAAAAGCAACCGGCGCAGCAGCTGAGCGATCAGCTGCTGCGCTGCGTGTCGCGGGTTCGATCCCCGCACGGAACAAATATTTGTATGGCCTACAGATATTTGTTCCGGTTCTGGCTGTTTGTGAATGTGATTTTAAATGTTTGTAAACGCACCCACGATACAGGAGAAATTCCTAGTGTGGAGCAACATTTTTTTTATATTGCAATTAGCTGTATCTGGTTAGACTGGTGGCCAACCCTATCGTGGTTGAGTCAAAGGTTAAAAAAAGCTGCAGTGTGCGATTCGGACTCGCACCGAGTTACACCGAGGGAGCACAAGCTTGCGACATATTATACGGCCATATCTTTTCACTGCGTAGACTTAGAGATATGATTTTTCCACAACTCTAAGCGACCACAAACTTAAGTATATGGTTGTAATTTCAGTTTGATACCTTTGACGTGTTCCCGGGAAATGGTCTTGATAGAAAGACAGACGGACAACAAAGTGATATAATAGGGGTTTCGTTTATTCCTTTTGAGTTACGGAACCCTAAAAAACGGAAGAAGAGGTCGCAGCAACCAATAGTCACCCATCCAAAGACCAACCTCATAACCATTGCTTAACCCAGAGATTAATTCAGCCACAAGTAAATGTCCAAAAGCTATCGCCATACAAAAAGTCGCCAATCACCGTGAAATCACATTACATCGGCACGGATTCAATTTGGCACGATAACTCTCATCCATTTGTGAATGTAAACAGGGTAGACTCTGATTACAATAAACATTCAACTTGATTATTCGACGTTTCATCATTTTGAGTGGTTGTTCGGTGATCAATCGATTGAAGGTGTCGATACTCTGAGCGTGGGTTTATTCCTTAAAAGTTTTATTGTGTAACAAGGTCAGATTTTTGCGATTTGATTATACACTAATTTAATATAGAACTAGATCAAAATCAAAAGTCATTTATCCCAATTAGGCTGATAATCAGCAATTTTTGAACGTCAAATTTTAAGAGACCGTCCAGAAAAAAAAGGGGCGAAGGACGGGCTAAGGCACTAGGGTGTTTTAGCTGGGAAGAAGAAGTGGCGGAACAAACTCCCCTGCAACACATCTATCTATCAGGTTTGAAGAACCAGATTTTACACAATTTCGTTTATAACAATATAATTTGACGACACAGTTGGCGCAGTGGCTGAACGATCGGCTGCTGAAAAAAAAATCATTCACTGTCACATGTCACCTAGCAATCACCAAATCCGTTAGACCCAAGGTCAGGTCTATTACATCACACCTGTCTAGTTTTACAGAGGTGTAGTCAGCACTATTATACACTTAGTAGAATGCAATGTGGTGCGCCCCGTATGATTGTGGATACCTACTAAGTGTATTTTTAAATATATTCGGGACAAAGACGCTAAGGACTTTGTTCAGGACTTAGGGCACAGGCTAAACATTGTCAGTGGTGACTCCCGCTCCAGCCGGTTTCTGGCGCAAAGGTTGTCCATTGCCATCCAACGCGGGAATGCGGCAAGTGTTATGGGCACTTTTGCGCCGGGAATGGTCAGGGGTGGGTTATTTAATTAGTTTTGACATATAATTTTGTTTAGAAATTATGTTATTTAAACATTACATATATTTATTTTCGGGACATAATATATATATTATATATGTATAACATGGTTTAAAATTATTGGAATCGATTCAGTTACATATCTTAACAAGCTATATTCAGGTTTCGCATAATATACTTTAAAATAATTTGGTATATTTATAGCCGGGCAAAGTAATTATTTTTGTAAGTACTTCCCTAGCTCTGCCATTCATCGCTCCACTGTACAAGCAGCTTTCAGAAATTTTAAATACGATCAATTACTAAGAAATTGAAGCTGTACTACATCTTAGACGTAACAGAGAGGTTTGAAAACTAAGTTAATTCAATTGGTTGATTGTATCAGCTCACTTTTTGAAATGGAGACAGCATTTATCTTTGTTCCTTCTTATTATTGTATTTTCTTAGTTTACTTCTTGCTGGCTTGTACGATAATTTGCAGAGGAATAGGGATAATGTCACATAGTCCTTACTATAACATTATAAAAGCGAAAGTGAGTTTGTTTGTTAGGTCTTCACGCCTAAATGGCTAAAGCGATTATGATGAATTTTGGTACAGAGATAGTTGGGACCCTGGAGACGGGCATAGGCTATTTCTTTTAAAGTGAGAAATGAGGGAGAAAGAGGGAAGAAAAGGAAAAACTTAGCAAGGGCAAAAACTACAGATAGCAGGTACCGGCAAATCAGGAAAGGGGAACTGTGTTACCCCCAAATTTAACGCGAGCGAAGCCATGGTCAAAAGCTAGTTTACTATAGAACAACAAGACACTACTAGTAGTGTTTAACAAGACACTTATTTATGAATGATTTTAATATTTAAAAATATTGTTTAGTGACTACAATACAACAAAACGAATAACAAATGAAACACCCAGCATCTTCCATGATGATAAATGGCTTCAAAAAATCAATACCTCCTCCTTCGCTTTGTTTTATTTTAGTTCAAAGAGAATTCTTGAATTCCAGTCGGCCTTTTCAAAGATATTTACAATTGGCTCCTTGTTTTAAAATAATTAATTGATTGCCTTTGAGCTGGCGGAGTTGATTTTGTTAATAAAATGTACCCGTACGTAAAGTACAATCTTTGGATCTACAGTCGAGAACGCCAGCCCGTTATAATAATAATAAAATGTAGGTAAGTTAAAGGAAATTAGAATAAGTAAAGGTTTTCGAAAGTCAAATTGTGAGTAGAAGTCTTTTAATAAGAAGAAGAAGAAGGGAGTAATAAATACTCTTCTCTACAGTTTCTACACTACTTTATTAAGAGTAGTGTAGAAACTCTATTTAGAGTAGTGTAGAAACTCTATTTAGAGTAGTGTAGAAACTCTATTTAGAGTAGTGTAGTAACTCTATTTAGAGTAGTGTAGAAACTCTATTTAGAGTAGTGTAGAAACTCTATTTAGAGTAGTGTAGAAACTCTATTTAGAGTAGTGTAGAAACTCTATTTAGAGTAGTGTAGAAACTCTATTTAAAGTAGTGTAGAAACTGGATAACCATAACAAAAACACCGGCCAAGAGCGGAGTCAGACGCCCGCACTGAGGGTTCCGTACAGAATTTCCACATAAACGGCTATATCTTTTGACTGCGTATACTTAGAGACAAGGGACTACAGATTTAAGTATATGCTTTTATTTTCAACTCGAAACTTCCACGCGTTCCTGCGATAAAGCGTCTTGACAGACAGACGACAAAATAATCCAATAAGGGGTTCCTCTTTTTTTTCGGCGCGTTTGTGTTTCACCCGCGCCTCAAAGAGATGTCAGCAAAGCAGAGGGGCCTGCCAGGGCCTCCGCCTGCCGGGGTTGCGGGTTGTTCGAAAGAGATATGTCGGAACGTTAAGGGCAATAGAAGGAACATGGGTGGGTTTTTGTCAGTACAAGTCTGACACTCCCCCCTCTCCGCCTAGAACGGGGGAAGTTATTTGATGATATTCCTCCCCAAAAAAAGGGTTCCTTTTTACTGTTTGAGGTGCAGAACTCTTAAAAAAATCGCTAAAAGTGAGAATTTGAAAGGGTCACTCAACGTTGGGTCGAAGTTTAAAGGTTGAAGAAGAATTATAAGAATAAAGTTTAGTAATAGACGTGGCACGGAAAACACCTTCGTTTTCGGTTAAAAAGAAAAAAATATCTAGATAAAAATTATTGTTTTGGATAACAGAAAACATTGTAATCTGTTTTTTAAAAAACTTGTTTGTTTGTTTTCAACGATTTAACTCAAAACTACTCAACCAATAAAAAAAAACCTTTCACCATTATTAAGCTACATTATAACATGATATTAATCATGATATTAAGCGGGGCAGTAATCAAAGACGCGGGTAAAATCATGAGGACAGCTAATCGTTTCATAGAATTAAGCAACTGCAGACCTGCGAGTGGTTTTAGAACGTTATAACCTTACTTTATTCATTTGGTAGCCTAAGTCGAAAGTCGTCGTCGGCCTGGACTGGATAATTATCCAGACAGGTAATTCAGTTAAGTTTTATTTCGAGCCGCCTCTTGCCAAATGCATTTTCTACGTATAATAACTCGTAAGTGAAAAATGCATAAGTTTTCGCTTGGTAGCAGTTTTTGTTTTGTAACAATACTGTTGGTATAAAGTGCAGCAAAATGGTATTGTTGCAAAAACTCATTTGTTCAATAGTGTTTCGTCGGCTTGTGTACAAGAATATTCTAGATAATTTTCTTTTATACAACTATGTTAGGTTCGAAACTAATTCTAGTATGTTTTATAGAGCTGTGAAGTAGATTTTAAAAAGTGGTACGACTTTCTTGAGGCATTGGAAGACGTGTAATAGCAGTCGTGGCAAAAAGGAACATAGGTAGGTTTTAGTCAGTATAAATCTGACACTCCCCCCCGCTCCACACAGAGCAGGGGAAGTAATTTGATGATTTCCCACCCGCAAAAAAAAAACTGGACTCCAAAAAGGAAACCGGCCTTCATTCGATTTTGGTCCCGCAAAGAAATATCGTAAAACAGCCAAAAACATTTCAATATGGCGTACTTTCTATAACCAGAGGAAACTAGATCACGTTGCAAATCGTCGGGAGTGCCTGTAAATTTTGTTACTCGGAACCGTAAAGCCGAATTAGGCCGAATCAATCCGAAGTTGGGCCCACGTGCCGCGTCGGTAAAAAGGAATTTAGTTTTATATGCGCCCCCGGGCTATTTAAGACCCCACTGTTAGAGGATATTGGATGAATATAAATAGGAAATAAATAGGAAGTTATTAAAGTTGTCATCTATTTGTGAGTTAATTTAATTTTGGAACGAATTTTTAATAAGAATTCTTATATACACACCTATACCTAACTCTGCCAGCATTAAGTCCATCTAAGTACTACAATAGTGGTACAAAGATAGACTTAATGCCATAAGACATTCTCTACCAGTCAACATTGTGATAGGGTATACAAATTCGCTTAAACACTAGTACAAATTAAATAAAAGAACAAATATATTGACAAAATACAAAAAAAAACGAGGAACTGCTAAATATTATGTTGAATGTTATGTTTCTAACTTAATTTTTTGTTACTTAGAAATCTACCAATTATTTTTTTTAGATATTTGTTAGCTCCGTGTATCCAACACTAAAACACAAATTCCGCGGTTAAAAAGTTCAGTATAATAAACCTAGTTACGGGTCTACGTCCAGGCCAATTTCCCAAACAGCAATTCACCCCTATTAGTACTGGGGTCAGATTTATTTTTTTCATTTCCAATTTACATAGAAATATAAAAAATAAATAAATAAATATCTTGGGACAACTCACACACGGCTATCTGATCCCAAGCTAAGCAGAGCTTGTGTTATGGTAACCAGACAACTGATATACATACTTATATAATTTATAAATACATACATATTATAGATAAATCACTCCCAGACACAGAACAAACAATCATGCTCATCACACAAAGTTTGTCCTGGGTGGGAATCGAACCCACGACCTCCGGCTCAGCAGTCAGGGCCACTAACCACTAGACCAACAGGCCCGTCAAATGAAAGTAGCTGGACGGTTTATGCTAAATTATTTGGTAATATGGTCGACCCGATGGTTCAATTTGTGTAAAGGTGCGTTTACATTGCTTGTTGGCGTAAATCATGCATGAGTATTTGAGTGGAACTGAGCATTTTATAACATATGAGCACAATTATATGTTAGTGCCTTGCTTTTTTACTTATTGTGCTAACCGCTAGTCTATGTTTTTTTAAACGTTGCGTTACACTGTGAATTTCTGTATTGGGGGTGCGTTTATAGAGCAGTTCGCAGAGCAGCCAGATCCGGAACAATTATCTGTAGGCCATACAATACATGTTCCGTGCGGGATCGAACCCGCGACACGCAGCGCAGCAATTGAGTTGATCGCTCGGCCACTGCGCCAACCGTGTCGTCAAAATTCACTGCCAGCTTTTCTGTTCCCCTGGGTATCTTTAAAATCCGAGTGATTCGGCTTCTTGGTAGGCACTTCACTTCTCTCTAGGCAGCATCATTGCTTCACATCAGTAGACAAGCGGCCAAACGCAAGTCTATGTAGTATTTGTCTAAGCTGACGCGCCCTTTTGCCTGAAAGCTTTATGCTTGGGTATATACTGTGTCCAGCGGTTTCTCCTGCTGCTCAGGTCCCCCTTATCACTTAGGGGTATAAAAAATAGATAGTAGCCGATTCTCAGACTTACTTACCAATCAGTCAGAATCAGTCGAGCCGTTTCGGAGGAATATGGGAACACACTCACACAGGACACGAGAACTTTATATATTAGTTTTTTTTTTATCTCAATCTCTTGTCAACACTCATTGGTAACTGACATATGTAAAACGCACTGCTTCAATACCCAGGCACAGGGACTTTTAACAAGAAAATACTCGTTATGACTTTGAGGATCAACTATATTACTATAGTTATAGTAGTACAATATTAAAAGCTTGGTATATGAATACAACACAAGTGGCTAGTAGCGATGTCCCGCCAAGAATGCTCCGGGCATCGAGTTTATTACCACTCAAGTGCCCGCCGACTTCCCGCCATCTTACTAACTTATGATTGGTCGATAACTGGCAAAGTCTCGACCAATCACATGAAGTCAGCACAAATACTCTTAATCATAAAAGTTCAACGATTAGTCAACAAACATACATAATTATCCACTGATGCGTCCACGGCGTAATAAATAAACCGAAAAATTAAACCTCAATACGTCCATAGGGAGAAATGTCCCCAAGACTAATAGTTCCGTATTAATCCGTATTAAGAATTATTCCGAATTAATCGAGTGTCTATGGTATTACTAAATGGCTCTTCACTAAATTTGACGTCTGTGAGTGATATTTGTCTATAGCATGACAGAATAAAGTTTAGAAGAAAAAACTATTGAAAGTGACAGTTCGTGGTTTGTGATGTGTCAAATTAAAGTGGTGTGTGACGTGCTAACAAAATGTGGTAAGATTAATGTTTTTATACCTTATTGTTATTGTTATTATACATAAAAATAAACGTGAAGATATTTCCTTTGCGTAATATGCATTATTACGACGATCTCAATACGTTTACATAGTATAATTTCGTTCGAAAGTTACGTGATCACCGCGCCATTTTTGTTTGACATTTCTCTGTTGATTCTCTGTTGTTTACAATTTGATTTTAATTGCATATTTTCGTTGAATAGATGCAAAAAATACGAGAATCCTTTTTTACAAACAGTTTAAATATTTGTAACACATATGACAGTAATTTAATGGATACTTATATTTTAACTTAAAAATCTGTTTCTTTTAACCCGACAGACAGTTTTGTTTTGCCAAAGAGTTTGTTCTGCTACTTCTTCTTCCCAGCTAAAACACTAGGAAAGGGCAGCCGTTTTGGGGGACGGTCTCTTAAAACCTTAAATTAAAATAAAAGCTGGTGAATATTAGCCTAATGTATTTGAATAAATTTATGTTTTTTGGCTTTGATTTCCATGAGAACATTCGGTTTCAAATAACGTACTTATAATGCTCGCTAAATAAAGAACGCCATGGACATACCCTTATAAGGTCTACTTTATTATAAGCTAAATGTTAAGGTTTGGTCCTATATTATTCCCATGTTGGTCCGATAGCGCAGAGGTTTTATTCAACAAAATACGATGTCAATAAATGAAACTGGCTTGCCCAATATTATTGGTGAAGTCGGGTGTAGTTGGTACGATGGTGAAGGTTGTTTGGCAATTGGGTTCGATTCCCGCACGGAACAAATATTTGTATAGCCTACAGGTAGTTGTTTCGGGTCTGGTTGTTTGTGTATGTGAGTTTATATGTTTGTAAACGCACACACGATACAGGAGAAATTCCTAGTGTGGGGCAACGTTTAAAAAAAAAAAAAATTCTAAATATAGTAATATTGTAGAAAAAAAAAACTTAAAAAAATAAAAATAATAGACCGATAAAAGATGGCCACCGAGCTGGGTCTAAAAAGCCTTGGTGAGACCACTAAGATGCGAACCTTTTTTTTGCGGAGGGTTTAACATCAAATAACTTGCCCAGCTCTGGGCGGAGCGGAGGGGAGTGTCAGACTTGTACCTACTGACTAAAACCCACCCATGTTCCTTCTATTGCCCTTTACGTTACGGGGCCGCGGTATCTCTTTCGAACAACCCGTAACGCCGGCAGGCGGTAGCCCTGGCAGGGTCCTGTGCTTTGCTGACATCTCTTTGAGGCTGTTTGTGTATGTGAGTTTAAATGTTTATTAATGCACCCACGATACAGGAGAAATTCCTAATGTGGGGCCTTATTAAAAAAAAAAAACACTCGCCTACACAAGTCACACAAGTGCGCTACTTTTTAGGGTTCCGTAGTCAACTAGGAACCCTTATAGTTTCGCCATGTCTGTCTGTCCATCCGTCCGTCCTCGCTTAATCTCTGTGATCGTTAGCACTAGAAAGCTGAAATTTGGTACCAATATGTATATCAATCACGCCGACAAAGTGGTAAAATAAAAATTGGAAAAAATGTTTTATTAGGGTAGCCACCCTATATGTAAAGTAGGAAGTGATTTTTTTTTTAATTTCAACCCTAACGTGTGATATATTGCTGGAAAGGTATTTAAAAATGAATAGGGGTTTACTAAAATCATTTTTTGATAATGTCTATAATTTCGGAAATAATCGCTCCAAAAGTAAAAAACAATGAGTCCCCCCCCTCTAACTTTTGAACCATAAGTTTAGAAAATATGAAAAAAATCTGAAAAGTAGAACTTTATAAGGACTTTCTAGGAAAATCATTTTGAACTTGATTGACACAACAGTTTTTGTACAAAAAAGACAAAAAGTTGTACAAAATAATTTCCTCCTCCACCTTTAAACTCATAAGTGGGAACACTTATTGTGACGGACGGGAAACTACGGAACCCTACACTGAGCGTGGCCCGACACGCTCTTGGCCGGTTTTTGTATTTTTAAGTTTAATTTTTTTTTTGTATTTTTCTCTAACTTTGTTTGTTTTGTTTTCAATTGCATACACTACTTAATTTGAAGTGTAAGAGCGGAGTCACTTAACACAAGCATCTCCTTACTGCATGCCCATAAGACGGTAAAATATGGAGGACCTATTATAAACGAAAACATCTATGTAAAAATTACCCATGTTTGCAAAAATAAATGATTTGATTTGATTTACTTAAAAGGTGATCCCCAAAACATGTACTACTCTGTCAAGAAAGTACCGGGAAAAGATCAATAATACACAAAATGTCTGTTATTCATCCAAATTTATTTTATCACCTTCAAAGTATGCTCCTTTATAAACGATACACTTGCGCCAACGAATAATCCATTCATCAAAACATTTTTTAAACGCTGCTTCCGGAATTGAGTTCAGTTTTCGCCGCGAATTCTCCTTTATGTCTTCTATCGATTGAAAACGGGTGCCACGAAGTGGTAATTTGAGTTTAGGAAAAATAAAAAAGTCAGCAGGAGCCATATCTGGTGAATATGGTGGTTGCTGGATGGTATTTGTTGAGTGTGTGTTTGGTCAAAAATTCGTTCACAGTGATAGCCTTGTGCGAAGGCGCATTGTCGTGGTGCAAAATCCAAGAATTTTCTTTCCACAAATCTGTCCTTTTTCGTCGAATTTGCTCTCTTAAACGCCGCATAACGCTCAAATAATATTCTTTATTTACCGTTAGACCTTCCGGTAAGAATTCAGAGTGCACAACACCGCGATAGTCAAAGAAAACAGTCAACATGACTTTGACTTTTGATCGACTTTGGCGTGGTTTTTTCGGTTTCGGTTCAGTTGGAAGGCGCCACTCCGAAGCTTGTTGACTAGTTTGCATGTCAAACTCGTAAACCCACGTCTCGTCACCAGTAACAATGCGTTTCATGAATGTTGGGTCCGAACTGACTCGTTCTAGCATGTCCTCAGCGACTTTCATGCGATTGAGTTTTTGGAGAAAATTCAGATCTTTTGGGACTAGCCGAGCAGCAACATGTTTCATACCCAAATGAGTAGTTACAATGGTACGGATCGACTCGTGAGATACAGAAAGCTCGGCGGCTATCTCTCTCAGAGTTGAATGGGGATTTTCAGTCACTATTTTCTTCACTTTTGCGATGTTAACTTCAGTTGCAGACGTTGACGGCCTACCAGAGCGAGGCAAATCTTCCATCACATCTCGACCACTTTTGAACGCTTTTAACCACTCATAAGCACGAGTTTTTAATAAAGTCGATTCACCGTAAGCCTTCTGTAACATTTTCAGTGACTCCGAACACGAAATTCCATTGACGATGCAAAATTTAAGACAAACTCTTTGTTCGATATTTTTGTCCATTATGAAATTCGCAATACACACTATATATGATATTACTAAAACCAGCACTGTATTTAATATAAATAACAGATGCAACTCAAACTCCGCGCCAAAATGGAAAACAGTTGTGCCAATCTAACAACTACAAAAAAACAAAAATTTTAATTTGGAACCATAAACAAATCATCCATTCCCGATACTTTTTTGATTTACCTTGATTAATTGAAAACATTGATAAACATTTTTTTCTATAAAAAAATAGCAAGTGCAAGCCGGACTCGCTCTTCGAACATTCCATACATATTTGCGACGTAAATGACCAATTCTTTTGACTGCGTACACTTAGAGAGTTGACATTTTCACAGCTTAAAAAAATTACAGATTTGAGTATATGTTTTATATTGCAACCTTTACGCGTTCCTGATATAAAGGGTCTTGAAAGACGGGTAGCTAGGAGGAGCTCGTGGCTAAATAATAGTAGCCGCTCGGATCGATCTTTAGGTTAAGCCGCGCTTGCCTAGTTTGGTCTGTGGATGGGTGACCACCCGTTACATACCGAGTTTCCTCCGTGCCTCAGAAAGCACGTTAAGCCGTTGGTCCCGGCTGTGATTTATAGATCTTTGACAGTCGTTACAGGTAGTCAGTGTTACGAAAGTCTGACGACCAGTCTTACCAAGGGGTATCGTATTACCCAGTACTAACTGGATTGTGGAGGTCAGATAGGCAGTCGCTCCATGTAAAATACTGATATTCAGCTGCATCCGGTTAGACTGGAAGCCGACCCCAACATAGTTAGGAAAGGGCTAGGCAGATGATGAAAGACGGGTAGCTAGAAAGACGAACAACATAGTTATCCTGTAGAGTTCAGCTTCTTCCTTTTCAGGTACGAAATCCTGAACAAGCAGTTTTTTTGTTCACTAATTTTTTTACTCGTTTGTGGTATAGCTTGAGGAGAGGGTTATGTTTCTAATAGCTGGCGCCCGTGGCTTCACCCGCATTATATCGAAACGAAAAAGTATCCTATGTGTTATTTCAGACCATAATCTACCTCTGTGCCAAATTTCATCAAGATCTGTTCAGCCGTTTTGAGGTGAAAGAGTAACAAACATCCATACATCCATCCATCCTCACAAACATTCGCATTTATAATATTAGTAGGATTAGTCGGAGATATGGGCGAAGATCGTCACTCGCCAATCGCCGCGCCGTCGAGGTAGACCACGGTGATGTTGGTGTGACGACCTGATTTTGTATGCAAACATGGCTTTAAAAGATTACACAATGACATACATAAACTGGGGCAGTTTCCACCGATCCCGGTATCAGATTAAATTAGCGACGGATCACGGTGAATTGTATCTATTCTGATACTCTGATCCGTTTCCCTCAAAAAAATAATTAATATTTTTACCCACTGATCACGCATCAGAGGTGCTCGTGGCTAAATAATAACAGCCGCTCGGGTCGATCTTTAGGTAACGCCACGCTTGCCTAGGTTGCTCTGTGGATGGGTGAACACCTTTTACATACTGAATTTCCTCCGTGCCTTGGAAAACACGTTAAGCCAACCCCAGCTGTCATTTGTAGATCTTTGACAGTCATTACAGATAAAAAACCTTGCCCCACGCTAGCAATTTCTCCTGTATCGTGGGTGCGTTTACAAACATTTAAACTCATATACACAAACAGCCAGACACGCAGCAACTATTTGTAGGCCATACAAATATTTGTTCCGTGCGAGAATCGAACCCGCGACACGCAGCGCAGCAGTCAATAGCTCAGCCACTGCACCAAACGCGCCGTCAAAGTTGGGAAAAGGTTAGGCAGATGATGTTAACTAATCACGTTAGCACCTGAAACTACATGAATTAAAGTATATTATTATTGAAATTAAACCATGCAAAGGTTGTCTTGAAAAGATCGATTTAGCGATAAGATCGCCCATTGTGGCACCCAATTTATATATAAGTTTTAAACTACAGTTTTAAAAAATAGCCTATGTCCGTCTCCAGGGTCTCAACTATCTCTGAACTAAAATTCATCAAAATCGGTTTAGCTGTTTAGGCGTGAAGACGTAACAAACAAACAAACTCACTTTCGCTTTTATAATATTAGTAAGGATGTGCGCCTTTAAACGCAACGTCCGTAAAATGTCATTGCTCAATGTCTTTATCTGTTTCTTTATTAACATCTTTATCTAGGTCTACAAATACATTAACAGACAGCCTAGACTTAGTCTGAAACGATGCCATCTAACCGCTGACGGCTACCAATAAAATCTTAACTGAAGCATTTAATTTACTCCATCTACTAAAGGAAATTCATCTTTACGTACTTGAAATAAGCTTTCACATCGTACAGCAGCTAATAAAAAGGAACGTAAAACTTTTTGTTAGCAGTAAATTAAAATAATCTTTCATCGTGAACACTTTATGGGCCTGAAGAATTTATTCAGCATCAGGTATCAAGTAGAGTGGTCTATAAATTATCTATTGGTACTGTTTAATCCTTCTCAATGGATTTTTTATGTCGTTACGTTTTTTAGTAACAAAAAAAAACAGAACAACTGTTGTCCTGGAGTTCTGGATTTTCTCTAATGATGATTTATTCCAACTACTTTCAACAGGATTGCGTATAAAATAAAAAGAAAAAAATACGTGTGGCACTCGGGGACTGCCGCCGTAAAGCTATTGCATAGCATTTTTTATCAACTTAAACAATAAAAAAAAAACTTATGCAATTTATATACAAAAAAAACTAAATATAATATTTAAAAAGTACTTCCAACGAAAAGAAGTCGCAAAAAGAAAAAAAACCGGCCAAGAGCGTGTCGGGCCACGCTCAGTGTAGAGTTCCGTAGTTTCCCGTCCGTCACAATAAGTGTTCCCACTTATGAGTTTAAAGGTGGAGGAGCGTGCAATGTTGCACGTTCCGCGGTAGGCGCTCCAACAGTTTTTGTACAAAAAAGACAAAAAGTTGTACAAAATACAACTTTTTGTACAAAAACTGTTGTGTCAATCAAGTTCAAAATGATTTTCCTAGAAAGTCCTTATAAAGTTCTACTTTTCAGATTTTTTTCATATTTTTTAAAGTTATGGTTCAAAAGTTAGAGGGGGGGGGACACATTGTTTTTTACTTTTGGAGCGATTATTTCCGAAATTATAGACATTATCAAAAAATGATTTTAGTAAACCCCTATTCATTTTTAAATACCTTTCCAACAATATATCACACGTTAGGGTTGAAATTAAAAAAAAAATCACTTCCCACTTTACATATAGGGTGGCTACCCTAATAAAACATTTTTTTCCAATTTTTATTTTACCACTTTGTCGGCGTGATTGATATACATATTGGTACCAAATTTCAGCTTTCTAGTGCTAACGGTCACAGAGATTAAGCGAGGACGGACGGACGGACGGACAGACAGACATGGCGAAACTATAAGGGTTCCTAGTTGACTACGGAACCCTAAAAATTTGACCTTGGGATTGAACCAACGTAATATTGATTGACGACCCGATTCTCTACCAAACACGCTAATTGAACATTGGAATCGCAATAGAAATAACTGACCGTATTCGTAATGTTAGGTGTTTTCGTTACGAAATTTCTGGATTCGGTCTCCACGCTCAAAGCCCGCGATAGAAGCTACGCAATAGCTTAAAAATGGAAAACACTTTATCGCACACCATAAATTGTAACACAACTGTTTTACAGAAATTACTAATTCCATAGTTACAATGGCGGTCTTATCGCTGCTAAGCTTATGTCAATCCAATATTTAATATTCTCTGTTCTGTTTCTGTCAATTTGTCATAAATTGATAATCTAAATCTGCAAAGAAATGGTTTTATTTTTGCTATTATTTCTTAAATTACTTGCTAAATATTCTCCAGCGTTTGATAGTTTATTACCAGTTTACATGTGATATTGGCAAAATTGTGGTATCTCTCGTCCACAAAAGCCATTAATGAAGAGTTGAAGTTGACTTTTCTATCACCTGACAAACAGAGTTACGGCAAAGTGACCGTCATGTGGTTGAAGTGCCACGGACCCAAGCAAAAGCGATTTGCTTCCACATGTAATTGTGCAAACTACCAGACTGAGGAATTTACTGCTGGATTCTAATCTCTGTTTCCCGATCATTATATTCTGCATCTCTCATCCAAGCGTGCCTCATTTTAGGCCGCATCATTGCTTCACGTCGGTCGAGTTGCGCACAAACGTAAACCCATTTAGTATTCCAAAAAGTTGCTGAATTATTTTTTGTTAAATAACTAATTCTGAAGCTATTTGTCAAGATAAGCACGTTTTTAAATCTTTAATTTAAATCCAGATTACTTAGGAAAATAACAATGTCACTTCAGTAACCACAAGACGTAATAGGCTCCAAGAACAATGTGGTTTTGTATTATTTTGCTGATGAAGGAGTAGCCACAAACAGGTCTGTTACGTTAATAGAACTTTCAAAACCAATACGCTTAAGGTGCATATAGACTGTGTATACTATACAGTCATGGTTAGAGTTGCTGTGTGGACCGTTCTACACAGCAAATTATCACATCTTGGTAAATAATCCAATGTTATGCATTTCATAACAATGGATTATGGAACTTGGCACGAGTAAGCCAAAGGTGCACTAGTTCCGGGTTGGTTTTAGTCAGACAGACCGGAATCAGGGCGAAGAGCATCCATGAAGGTTGATCACACTGAAACAAAAAAAAATGACGGGTTGCACTCCGGGAGTGCCGGCAGAAGTGAAAACTTGATTATTAACGTTGAGCATGTTTGATATTTTGGAATGGTTAGGGAATAATTTTGCACCAATTGCATTATCAGTATAAAAGTACTATCATTTATGTGGTAGAATACAATATTCATTAATTGCGCTATCGTACACATGACAATTTATATTACATTAAAAATTTAACACTTTAAAACTATTACAATTATTTTTAAAGTGTTAAATTTTTAATGTAAATAGTTAATTCCGTAGTTTTTGAGGCAAAAAATTGATTTTGCGAGCAGTCGAATTGCGACAAAACGTAGAGAGGGGATAGCTGTCTACTCTCCATCCGTCTTACGCTTTTTCGATCAGGTCACGTGTCCTGACGCGAGTTTAAGATTTTATACCCATTACAGAAAAAGTGCTCAACGCCGCTAAAGAAGTTTTCACTTCAAAAAGGAAAAAATGCCCGTGGCTGTAGATGATGACGATGCTCAATTTAGTGCAGCATAAAAACAATATGAAAGTAAATCTTTGGGTTACAATTTTGGCACTGGCATAAAGCTTAAAGTTTGACGAAGACGTCTACGTCTTTTGGCGTTCAAAATCAACCAAAATCACCAAAATAAATGGTGTGATATTCTGCGAGAAACGTGTTCTGCCCTTATAACATCAGAATTGTATTTCGGGACATACCACATCATACATTATTCGACATCCTTAGCCACTGATGCGTCCACGGCGTACTAAATACACCGAAAAATTAAACCTCAATACGTCCATGGGGAGAAATGTCCCCAAGACTAATAGTTCCGTATTAATCCGTATTAAGAATGATTCCGAATTAATCGAGTGTCTATGGTATTACTAAATGGCTCTTCACTAAATTTGACGTCTGTGAGTGATATTTGTCTATAGCATGACAGAATAAAGTTTAGAAGAAAAAACTATTGAAAGTGACAGTTCGTGGTTTGTGATGTGTCAAACTGTATTATTTACTCTATGGTGTCAAATTAAAGTGGTGTGTGACGTGCTAACAAAATGTGGTAAGATTAATGTTTTTATACCTTATTTTATTTTATACAAACGTTTAGTACGGGTAGTTCGAAAACCTAATATCAAGTTTATCCAAGGGGTTCCGGTTCCAGGATTGAGGGTTATTCGAAAGAGATACCGCCGCCCCGGTACGCAAAGGGCAATAGAACGAACATGGGTGGGTTTTAGTTAGTACAAGTCTGACACTCCCCCCCCTCCACCCAGAGCGAGGTAAGTTATTTGATGATTTCCCACCGGAAAAAAGGGGTATCCGTTCCGGGGTTGAGGGTTGTTTGAAAGAGATACCGTCGCCCTTGAACATAAATGGTAAAATAAGGAATATGGGTGGGTTTTAGTCGGTAAAAATCTGACACTCTGACAAAGTGAGGGGGGCCCAATCTGCGCACAGAGGGGAAGTTATTTGTTGATTTATCTTCCGCAAAAAAGGGGTATTGGTTTGCCCAGGGTTGTGATGGCCGAATAGAAACTTGCACTATGTAACTAGCGACCTAAAGATAGTTCAAATTAAGTGGGTAACGTTCGTTGACAATGAATCGAACATACTGTATTCGACTTTAAGGTTGTTTAGTTCCGTTTATTTATTTATTAATCATTGACAAAATCACATGTCAGGTTTATAAAAGTATAAACACAAATCATTAAAGATCAACATGAGCATAAAACGCAAATCTCATACATTAACAATTAATTGAGAAAATAGAGGTTTCCGTACAAACTTGCGATATAAATAGCCATATTTTTTGACTGCATAGACTAAACAATATTATGGTCTTGGACTAAAATAAATGATAAAATATTGATTTTTATTATAAAATACAGGTAACTCAACATGCCCTGATCACTTATTGACAAATGTATGTTTAAAGCTGTGCTAGAACCCAATTTTCTATTGTTGAAATCAAATCAAAATATTTTTATTTCACATAAGCCTACATGGGCACTTATCGAGAAAAGATGCACGGTTTGGTTTGGGTGGGTCGTTTCCCATGGAGAAGAACCGGCAAGAAACTCCAAAGTTACTCTTTTAAAATCATTTGGTTTAACAATGTTGTTGTTACAGCGTTAGTACTTAAGTATGAGAGGACAGCGTAGGTCCGACAATAAGTCATTGATTACTTTACAAAACGTTAAATAACATAAGAAGTCAACAACCGTCTAAGAATCTGGAAGGCCCACAATAAGAATTATTCAAAAAGAATCTATTCAAGAAATAAATCTTAAAGATAGGTAGTGACGTAATAATCTAAAAATAGAATGCTGCTTTATCTACCTTTGGCATTTGTTAACGAAAAAGGTTTTCCATCTCAGGTTGGCATACTAACTGGCATCCTACAAGATACAAAATAAGTAGTTTCTGCTTCACAGGACACGTGATACACCCACGTTGAAGCAATGCACAAGTTATATGATAATGTTGATAATATTGGTTTTGCTTCTAGTTTAACAAGCTCATTTCTCAACTGGAATTAAATTGGAATATGCTTGTATATCTGGACATGGCCAGATATAGAATATATCTTTCAATCCTTAATTATATCCTTACTACGTTTGTTTGTTTGTTACGTCTTCACGCTTAAATGGCTAATCCGATTTTTATAAATTTTGGTACAGAGACAGTTGGGACCCTAGAGAAGGACATAAGCTATTTAAAAAAAAGTGATAAAAAGGGGAGAAAGAGGGAAGAAAAGGGGAGAGAAAGATTTTTTTCCGATCATCACGCAGGTTAAAGTTAGCGTTAGTCCAAAGTAACTATGCCACGCGGACGAAGTAGCGGACGGAAGCTAGTATTTTATATTGCAATTGGACTAGTTCTATTTCTGAAAGTTTTAACCTTCATCATCGTCTGCCTAGTTTTTCCCCAACTAAGTTGGAATTATATGGTTGGCTTCTAAAAATATACAGCCTTTTTTTCTTCTTCTATTTTTCATCAAATTTCCTCCCGCTGTGAGCCGAGCAGAAAGGATTGTAAAACTTGCACTAATTAAAACCTATCCATGCTCCTTCTTTTGCCTGTTGTGTTCCATGTTTGCGGTATTTCTTTCAAACTATCCCTCAGAAGGTATACAACCATCACCATCATCACTTTCTTGTAATTGTCCCATTCTATTCTGGGTCGGCGCAACACGTTTAGAAGGTATACAACCATAAGGAAAATATTTAAACCAAAAATTGACAAACCAAACGTATTCAAATCAACTTGATGTAGGTGTAAACCCGTAACTCAGAACTAAATACAATAGAAAATAAATCTTCATAGTCCACCAAAAAAGTCTGCAATTCGAACGAATGAAATAACAGAAATAAAATAAATTTAAAACGAATTCCTTAAGCCTCTTGGGGACGACGCAGAGCAATTATAAAAGATTTTAGAGGCACTTACAGAATAGGTACAGAATTCTTAAGGTATCTGTTTCTTTTTCAGCGATATCAGTTTCTTTTTACATTTTTATAAGGTCACGTTTGGATAAGCAAGGTTTTCGTGAAAAAATGCTGTCCTTTTTTTTTAATCATTATTTTTTTATTTTAGGCGCAGCCGTAAGACATACAGTTTTAGTATTTTTTCTTTCTTTGTAGTGTTAAGATTTAAGTTTTCTATTTTGTAGTGTCAATATTTAAGTTTTATTTTTATTGTTGTGTGTACTCGTGGCAAGTGCCAAAAACGGTTGAACGAGTCTTGATGAAATTTAATAAACAAATAATTCCTAACTTCTTCAAGATGACAACTCAGAACACTTTATCCCACTACATTATTTGTTAAATTGCTGTAACATGTTCAAGACGTTCGTTCTCTGTACAAACCCTTAACTAGGAATTTGCATTTAATCACGAAATGGTACCATCTCAGTTGTAAACGAATCTATTACGTTAAAGTCGAAACTGCCTTGTATTTGCAAAACATTTGCTTTAGGATATTGATCGTAGCATGTTCTGTCTAAATTGTCTATTCCTTTTCGAGGTGACACTATTTTGTGTTGTTCCTCCGTTGTATTTTCAACTCTATTCACGGATCTTGCGTTTGATCTTATTATTCGTTTGCTTTGTTTTATTCATAACTTATATTAAACTAGCTTTTGCCCGCGGCTTCGCTCGCGTTAAATTCGGTAGCGCCTTATTGATTTGTAATAGCAACGCTAAGTTTTCCCTTTTCTTCACTCTTTCTCCCTCACATCCCACTTTTTTTATAAAAAAAGTTATATAGAGAGATAGGTTCCCAACTATCTCTGTACCAAAATTCAACAAAATCGGTTTAGCCATTAAAGCGTGAAGAGGTAACAAACAAACTCACTTTCGCTTTTATAATATTAGTAAGTAAGGATTCTCTTTTCATGTGTTGTCAGAATCACATAACATTGTTCACATCCTTTAGAACGTTTATTTGTATTATTAATTTGTAGTTTTTTTTTTGCGAATGTGATCATCAAATAAATTCACCGGTTTGAAGCGGGAATGTCATATTTTTACTGACTGAAACCGACCCATGTCCCTTTTGTTGCCTTTTATGTTCCAGGGCCGCGGTATCTCTTTCGAACATCCCGCTAACCCAGCAGGCGGTGGCCCAAGCAGACTATTCAGTTTTGCTGACATCTTTTTAAGGCGCGCGTGGAACATGATTTCATTACTAGGTCATGCTAGCTATTTTATTACCAACTACCTTGGGGTCCACAACCAAATTAGTACTGGGTAATACGATACCCATTGGTAAAACTAGTTGTTAAATTGTCTACCTGTAACGACTGTGAAAGAAAAATCTTCAATTGGTATCTGAAACCAACGACTATGCAAGCTGAATAGTTTAAAGGTTTGCCTTAAAATTAAAAGTGAGTGAAAACAGTAAGGGCTGAAACTGCGTTAAACGGACACCCGCACGGTTTCATACAAAAGTGAACCGACGCGGGGACACGCGCGGGGCCCGCCAGCGGTAACACGCGCGGGTTTGTTCAGTCAATAACACTTGATGAAAAGCTTGTGAAAATGTCTTTCGGACAGAGAAAGAGGATTGTGAAACTGCAGTGTCGGTCTGTCATATGAGGTCAAGCGAATGAACTCTTTAGGTACCTGTGACAGGGTCCTTCACATACCCACAGAGCCCACGCTTGCAGACACGCGGCGGGTGTCCGTCGCGGGTGCCCGTTTAACGCAGTTTCAGCCGTTATACTTGTTCAAGTTTTATTTCGAACTAGCTGGCGCCCGCGGCTTCGCCCGCGTGATATCGAAAAACAAAATTATCCCATCCATTCTTTGTGTTATTCCAGACTACAATCTTTCTCTGTGCCAAATTTTATCACGAACCTTTCAGCAGTTTTGACTTGAAAGAGTAACAAACATCCATATATACATCCATCCTCACAAACATTCGCATTTATAATATTAGCAGGATAGGATTTATTCGATAAGTGAACAATGTATGTTTTTCTAGAATAAATAAAGAATCTTTAAAACCCAAAGTCATTCCGATACTTTGCACATTCAATCCACAAAATTCGCGCCGTAAATACATCAATTTCTTACCATTTCTTACATCAATCTCGTTTTTCGACAGTTACCGAAACCAACTGTATTTTCCTTGTATTTGAGAAAATCCTGCTAATCTGTTGCGAAGATTTCTGGGTGCCATTAGATGAGCCTAATCCTTAATGTAGTGTAAAGAACGTAGGTACCCACGTTTTATCTGTTGGGACGAGAGGGAATTTTTTTATTTATTTTTTGGTAACATTTACTTGTTGTACATATACTATGTGCTTTGTTTGTTTAGTGGTCGCAATTATAACTGCTAAGCATGAAGTACTTAGCTCGATTCCTAAGTCGGCCAAATTATTTCTCCATCAGGTATTTCTGAGTACCAACTACGGATTGTGGATTTGCTGCAAAAGACGTTCCAGCTATTACGTGGGCTGAGAATATAACTGGTGAATTGACGACACGGTTGGCGCAGTGGCTGAGCGATCGACTGCTGCGCTGCGTGTCGCGGGTTCGATCCCCGAACGAAACAAATATTTGTATGGTCTGGCTGTTTGTGTATGTGAGTTTAAATGTTTGTAAATGCACCCACAAAACACGAGAAACTACTAGTGTGGAGCAAGGTTTTTTTTTAAAAAAGTAATTGTATGTGTACTGTTAAGTATACCTCTGTCTAGCTCTTTGGAGATACCAGGTTTGCTCATTGTCATCAACATAACCATATCCTACTTATATTATAAATGCGAATGTTTGTGAGAATGTATGGATGTATGGATGTTTGTTGCTCTTTCACGTCAAAACGTCTGAACGGATCTTGATGAAATTTGGCACAGGTAGAGTATAGTGTGGAATAACACATAGGATACTTTTTTTCGATATGACGCGGGCGAAGCCGCGGGCGCTAGCTAGTCAGTTATAAACGTTTTATTAATTTTACACTAAATTATAGCAACAAATATAACCTTACACATGAAAGCTATCCAACTTAATTCATTACGAATGGTGCTCATAAAATAAAAACCGAAAAAAATGATACTTTAGCAAAAGTCGATTAAGGGAGGGTTCTGCAAAATTAACACAATGAATATATGAAAGGTTTTATACGAAATCCCACAAAAACATCGGGATTACGCTATCAATTCCACAATGACAATCGTGGAACGTAATTATTATATGAAGAGAATAACGTTCATAATAAACAGCCAAGTGCTGAATGAAAATATACTTTGGATAACGTTCGAAATAAAAATAAGGCAACAGAAAATCTTAAGGATAACCACCATTGCTGCTTTTATCTATGCTTAAATGTTTACATAGGAACAAAAACAGCAATGGATGGGTTATAAGTGATCAAGTCGTTGTTCATTTATTGCTTGTGTATGTAGGGTTGGCGCCATTATGAAATAATTCCTCTTTGGTTTTATAAAATTCATTTAAACAATAGTACACCCAAATCTAGCTAGTTATGTTTTGCCTCCCATGTAATAGGGAGCGAGCATAATGCCATCAACCGTCCAGAAACCCCATGGCTGCCACTGAAAATTTTCTTATATCTCGAAAAACCCAATAACACCTGGCATGAGAGTCGAATCTAGGACCCCTTGCTTAGCAGTCGCGACTCGACTAACGAGAAAGTCTTTTTTGAGTTGATTAATTAAAAAAACTTTTTTGTAAAATAAAACCGACTCCAAGTTTTTATTTCATTATTTAAGTTATGATGATAATTATCACATTTTTTATCGAGTATTTATTTTCTATTGTTACTAAAAGATTAACAGATCATCCATATAGTCATAGAGAAAAAAATATGTTTTATAGACGATAACTCATAAACTACCTCAGCAATATAAATAAAATTGATATGGGACCACCTGGGAAGGGTATCTTTTAAACAAAAAAAGAATTGTGTGATTTTACGAAACCACGGTAAAAGTGAAACGTTTTTTCACATTATATACATTTTGACGTCCCTATTCCACGGCCGACCGTCACGCGACATGCAACACACAGACGAAAAAGTTTGAGACGATGTATAATAGTTTCACTTTAAAAAGAATTTAGCTGAGTATCTTTGAGTAATTGGAGAACATACATAAAAAAAAGATTCCGACGAATTGAGAACCTCCTCCTTTTTTGAAGTCAGTTAAAAAGACTTTCCATCCAACCCCTTTCATTTGTTTTCCTTTATTTGGTGTCCATTAAAAATAATTGTATTCATAGGTATGTATTTATTCAACATGTTAAATTCTATGTTCATAAATACTGGGCTAAAATATATAAAAAGAAAGTAAAACGTGTTGAGAATTCTCCAACATTAGGTACGTCAATGTGCGACATCCTTTACCGCACTGGTGATACAAAAATAGATGTTCGCGCGTAAGCTAAATCGATTGAATGAATGAGGGCAATGCGTATAGAGTGAATGAAGTGAACCACTGTGAATGATTTAGAGTTGTACACGCTTGTGAAATAGATTGGATTTATAGCAGGTTTAGTTTCAATATGTTTTTCCTGTTATTGTTAAACTAGCTGCGCCCCGCTGTTTCACTCGCGTGGTGATAGAATCTTACTTAATATTATAAATGCGAATGTTTGTGAGGAAGTATGAATGTATGGATGTTTGTTACTCTTTCACGTCAAAACAGCTGACCGGATCTTGATGAAATTTGGCACAGAGGTAGATTATGGTCTGAAATAACACATTGGATACTTTTTCCTGATATCACGTGGGCGAAGCCGCGGGCCCCAGCTAGTAAGCTATATTATTGTAAAGTTTCATTAAAATCCATAGAGTAGTTTTTGCGTGGAAGAGTAACAAACATCCATACATCCATCCATCCATACAAACTTTCGCGTTTATAATAATAGTAGGATATGACGAATAGGTCTTTTATCTAGCTACGAATGATTTCTTTACTTCCTCAAAATCTTCTGTGTTTGATTTAAACTGATTTGCACTCATCATCATCTGCTCGCCTTTTCCTAACTTGATTGGGGTCGGCTTCCAGTTTAACCAGATGCAGCTGAATACCAGTAGGTACCTATTTTACATGGAGAGACTAACAATCTGGCCGCCACAAGCCAGTTTGTACTTCATGATACGATACCCCATGGCTTACCATGGGGTATCGTAATCGTAATCGTATCGGGGGGGGGGGGGGGGTAAAGTCTGACAACTAGTCTTAACTAGTTGTCAGACTTTCGGGGCACTGACTACCTGTAATGACAGTAAAAGATCTACAAATGACAGCATTTTTTCTGTTTCTTTCTTTCAGTATTTAACATGGAACGACTGTCTTTCTGACCTCCACCACAGTCAGTACTGGATAATACGATACCCCTTTATAAAATTGGTTGTCAGACTTTTGGGACACTGACTACCCGTAGCGACTGTCAAAGATCCACAAATGACAGCCGGGATCAACAGCTTTACGTGCTTTCTGAGGCACGGAGGAAACTCGGTATGTTACGGGAAGACACCCATTCACAGACCAACCTAGGTAAGCGAGGATTACTCTAAAGATCGACCAGAACGGCTGCTTTTATTAAGCCACGAGCTCCTCTATTTACATCTCGGATCATTGACCGAAAACCAATCTCTTTAATTTAGATCCCTACCTAATACAGAAAGTATCTTTATTAAAATTCAACCTTTAAATTCACTGTCAAAAATCTCAACTGGCACGCTAGCAGGAAAAAGACGAAAGTGAACAAAAAGTTAAAAGGGAAAATTAATCTCAAACCAATGGGAAGTGAGATTGAATGAAATAATGAATGAACGATAAAGCCCAAGAGAATATAAAAGTCTATTGCGTGTGAATAAGCAACGGAATTAAAAGAAAATTTGCAAAGTGAATGTCGGTTCACACAGTGAAAGGTTCCGTATCTTGGTTGCGCAATACTGATTCTAGGAATCGCAAAAAAATGGTTTTTATGTCATAGTATTTGAAAAATCAATACTCAACTAAGCTAGTTATGTATGTGTTACCACAACAATTTGTCCCGCATCTTTAAATTACAGGATTTGACAAAAACACACACACACACACACACACTAAAAAGCTTCTGCGCATTGGTTTTTCTAAATCCCTCATTATATTGTGTGGTGGCTTTCGCCCTCTTATTTCAGATTAATGGTGAAAATTATAAGAAAGTTTATAATTTGCTGAATATCGACAAAGTCTTGGCTAAGCCGCGCTGGCCTGGGTTGGTTTGTGTAGCAGAGAGATCAGGTTCTAATAGTTTAGAATAGTTTGACCTGCCGTTGTGTGTACTTACAAATGCATATACATTTTACTTTACCTTTTTTTATTTCATCCACGCCTTATGACATAAAATTAAGTTGGACGATAACAGAATAATTGAAACATGTCCAGCAAGGTTCCGTTTTACTATTCAGCTACGGAATCCTCATTATAACCGTAAACCATACTGGAAAGTTTTTTTTAACTTCCTTGAAGATCGAATGAGAAGTCAGAAACAATGGAGTGGTATAATTAAATTTTATCTGGATTTTGCAACGGAAATAGTGAACTTGAAGTCGAGCATGCAACTGTTACGCGTGCAGATTTTTATCACAAGGTCAAGCTGTGGGAGGCGTTTGCCCTACTAAGATACGATAATTATAGAATGAGAGAAACACTTTTTTTATGATGCCCCACATTAAGAATTTCTCCTGTATAATTTAAAATAAATCTTTAATCGATTGACGTTGCAGGAGCTGGGCCCGGAGGAGCTCGTGGCTAATTAATAACAGCTGCTGAGGTCAGTCTTTAAGTTAAGCCGCGCTTGCCTAGGTTGGTTTAGGGATGGATGACAACCCGTTACTTGCCAAGTTTTCTCTGTGCCTTGGGCACGTCAAGTCTTTGGTTCTGGCTGTCATTTGGCGATATTTGACAGTCGTAGATAGTTTTTTTTTTTACTTTTCCCCACACTAGAAATTTCTCGTGTATCGTCGGTGCGTTTACAAACATTTAAACTCACATATACACAAACAGCCAGACCCGGAAAAATTGTCTGTAGGCCATACATTTATAATTTTTCCGTGCGGGGATCGAATCCCCGATACGCAGCGCAGCAGTCGATCGCTCGTCCACTGCGCCAACTGTGTCGTCAATTCTGTGTGTATTCATCGCAAGAACATAACGTGCATATAGAATAACAACAATATATCGATGGCCCCACCGAATAAACGTGTAAGAGAAAAATTACAACTTTTCAGTAAAAAATAAAAACGTTTAAACTTCAATAACGCTCATTTCATTGTAAATAGGTATAGATAATGTATTATCGAATTATAGGTAAGAAAAAAAACTATAGACTTGTATATTTACTTTTTTTCAAACATCAACCAGATTCAGGAAATTCATGAAAAACTATTTAATATTTTTACTCTTGTGAAATTTGCATGACTAGGTCAAAGCAATATATCATTACACGTTTATTCGTGTAATAATACACAACGAATAAAACGTACTATAATGTTACACTATTATTCTCCGTATATTAAGTTTATTTTTTAACCCAGCTATAACTATTTACACGCTTGTTTACAGTACATTGTTCGGATTTATATGATTATAAAGACCGTATGCATTTATATTAGTGTTTATAAAATCAGTTTTCATTTATGTAATACATCTTTTTTAATGCATGGTAAAAGGATGAAATAAAATACAGCTATATATAGAATTAAAAATATTAATATATTTATTATAGTATTTGTCTACGTGAACACAAGGTTAGTCTTCTTAATAAAAAAAATGTTATTTTTATTTTTACGTTTTTATTGGTACAAAAAACACATACACAAGCTATTACAGCAACCACGAGGACAACGACGACGACGACGTTCCGGAGGTGGCTGGGGTAGACCTAAGGGTGGCGGTTGGCAGGCTGAAAGCCAAAAATACCGCCCCGGGATCCGATGGCTTGCACAGCAAAGCCTGGGTCCTGGCCTTAGAGGCTCTCGGGCCCCGAATACTATGGCTTCTAAGCGCATGCTTGGAGAGAGGCCAGTTCCCACTTCGTTGGAAGACGGGGAAGCTGGTCCTCATACAGCAGCCGGGGCGCCCTGCGGACTCTCCGTCCGCATTTCGGCCCATCGTGCTGCTCGACGAGGTGGGCAAGTTTTGAAAGAGTAATTGCAAACCACCTCGTCGGGCACCTCGTGGGGACGGGGCCGGATTTTGCGGAACACCAGTTTGGTTTCCGCAAGGGGCGCTCGACGGTGGACGCCATCATGCGAGCGTGAGAGCTCTCACGACGGGGGCTGCAGTGTCCAGGGGTGAGGTTGCCGTGGCGGTGTCTCTCGACATCGCCAACGCGTTCAACACCATGCCTTGGAGCTGCACCAGGGAGGCACTCCGATACAACCGGATGCCGACCTACCTTCGTCGTGTGGTTGGGGCATATCTGACGGACAGGGCCGTCATCTTCCCCGGTCGCTCTGGAGAGTGGAACCTGCAAGAGATGTCGTGCGGTGTCCCACAGGTCCATCGGTTACGACTGGGTGCTGCGCGCCGACCTCCCCAGCGGCGTCAGCGTAGTTAGTTACGCTGACAACACGCTCGTTCTGGCTCAGGGGGGGTGGCACCAGGCGGCGGCCGACATCATGACACGCGAGGTTGCGATAGTCACAGAGAGGATCCGGCTACTGGGTCTCGAGGTGGCATTGCACAAATCCGAGGCCATCCATGGTCTTTCATGGCCGCGGAAACACGCCACCGTCGGGATCCCAGTTGACGCTAGGAGGGGTTCGCATCGGCATCGGGTCGTCGATGAAATACCTGGGAATCGTCCTCGACAGCCGATGGAATTTCGTGGAGCACTTTCGACGTTTGGCTCCCAAACTCGAGCGGGAGGGGGCTGCTTTCAAGCGGCTCCTGCCCAATCTGAGGGTTCTAAACGCCTCCTGCCGTAGGCTCTATGCCGGAGTCGTGCGGTCCATGGCCCTTTACGGGGCCCCGGTATGGGCGCGTTCCTTAGGGCGGCGCGCCGCCCACTACATGTACGCGCCCCAAAAGGTGGTAGCCATACGGCTGATCCGGGGCTACCGCACGATCTCCGGCGAGGCAGCGAGCCTCCTTGCCGGATTGCCACCGTGGGATCTGGAGGCGATAGTTGTCGCGCGCCTGTTTGAGTGGCGCGCGGAAGCACTACGACGGGGGAAACTCCGCTACCGCGGCAAATTGCCGCTCAGCGGACTGACCTCCGGTGCGATTTCATGGTGGCATGGAAAGGGCGACTGTCGCAACCCCGTGCAGGGCACGCCAAAATAGTGGCGGTAAGTCCCCTCTTTGAGGAGTGGCTGGAGAGGCGTCATGGCGTCCTCACCTACCGCCTGATGCAGGTCCTCACCGGACACGGAAGTTTCGGGAGGTTCCTGCACATAATCGGGCGGGACGAAACGCCCGGGTGTCACCATTGTGACGATCGCCCGGAGGTCACTGTGGAGCACACAGTGGCGGTCTGCCCAGCGCGGGGCGGAGCACCGCCGTGCCCGTCGTAGAGGCGATCGGCGGCGGCGATCTCTCGCGTCCGGCTCAGGTTCAGTCCATGGTCCGGAGCGAGAGGGAATGGGAAGCGGTCACCTCCTTCTGCGAAGCAGTCATGCTAGTGAAGGAGGAGGCCGGGCGTTTGAGGGAGAGAGCCTCAAACCAACCCAGCCACCGCAGGAGACGCCCCGGGCACCGGCTATTGACGACGGGCCATGTCGCACGTGTTTCACGCGCGCCTCAAAGAGATGTCAGCAAACCAGAGGGGCTTGCCAGAGCCTCCGCCTGCCGAGGTTGCGGGTTGTTCGAAAGAGATACCGCGGCCCCGGAACGTAAAGGGCAATAGAAGGAACATGGGTGGGGTTAATCAGTAAAAATCTGACACGCCCCTCCGCTCCGCCCAGAGCGGGGGAAGTTATTTGATGATTTCCCACCCCAAAAAAAAAGCTATTACAGCAATAACTTGTGATTTGTAGTAATCTACTGAAAAGTACCGCTGTGTATATCCAGAGATCTCCATCAGATCTTCACCCATGTAAATAGAAGCAACCTTATTTTATTTAGGTCATTAAAAACTGCATTTGAATCACATAATATACACAGAAGTACAGTCACATAAGCTTTAAATTAGCAGCGGAGTATTTTTACATCGGTCTTAGCTAAAATATTTGATAATATTTATACTTACCTAATATTAAAGTAGATTCTTACCTTTATTTCGTTGACAGTTCGCTAATTCTAATATCCTTTTGCAGAGACTAGAAGCATCCCGATACCTTCTCATTGTTACACATAACTACAAAACAACAATTTGACTATAATAACAATTATAATCGAATGATATTACGCGAAACAAAATCACGAAATAGCGCGCATAGAATCACAACAAGATAGAACGTACGATTGCAATAGAATTTATCGCGTAAACATTTGTTTATTTACCATTACTAGCTTTAAACTTAAACTAATATGCAAAGAATATTAATGTTTGAATCTTTAACACAGTTGTTAGAAAAAAAGATATTATAGTAAAAGACAATGCAATACTTTAATTTTAATAATCTATTTATATTCAAACTTCCATTTTGTGCAGTAAAACATTAGTAATGAAATTTGCATACATTTCTACACGAATAAACGTGTAAGAAGACATTACCCAAATTCAAAAACAATCACAAATCTTCTCAAACGTCTGTAGGTTTTAGCATGTTTATTCTTGTGTACTTGGCGACTCAAAAAGCATGTAATAAAAGCATAAACTATTATTCCTATAATTTAAAAATTATTTTTTTCCCTAGAATAAAGAAAAACACTATTATAGAACTCGTGTTTTGAGTCTAAAATTCATAAAAAAAATTAAGTAGGTGCAGGATAGGCAAAAGAAATGAAAAATGAAAAAAAAAAAAAAACGTGTAAGAACTCTTGCACGTTTATTCGGTGGGGCCATCGATATTTGTATATACTTGCGGATTTTTAAAGTGAAATAAAACAATTGTTTTCTTAAGCTTATCTATTTACGAACCGGGGTTGCGGGTTGTTGGAAAGAGTTACCGCGGCCCCGGAACATAAGTCAGTACAAGTCTGACAATCTCCCTCACTCCACCCTGAGCGGGGGAAGTTATTTGATAATTTCAAATACTTACGCAAAAGAAATATTAAAAGATTATGTAAAAACATAAATCTTATGCTATTTCAATCTTCATATATACAAGGGTTTTTTACGCCCAGTTTTAGCTAAATTGATTGTCTTGTAATAATTGTTTTGTGTGTACAAAATCACTATCTGCCTAGCCTTTTTCAACTATGTAGGTTTCTAGTCTAACCAGATGCAGCTGAATACCAATATTTTACATGGAGCGACTGCCTATCAGACCTCCACAACATAAAAAAAAAATTATAAGAAAAAACCGGGCCTTCATGGCATTTCGCACAAAAACAATACGTATCATATTTTAAACACAAACATGAATACTTGAGTTCGTCAGGCACAAAGCCCGCATGTGGATACGATGCGCCAACTGCCGCTGACGATATTATTTGTGATACATAACTCTTGCAGCACGACACACTGTAGAGGTTACATCGGTCAAGGTACGTTGGTCAATACTCATAGTTCTCTCTAAGAACGAACAACCAAGGATTAGGTACGTTTTATTTGATATTTGACATATCAAGCTTATTACGTGCTGGGGTTGTGGGTTATTCGAAGGAGATACCACGGCCTCGGAACATAAAGGGCAAAAGAAGGAACATGGGTGGGTTAGTCAGTACAAGTCTAACACTCCCCCCCCCCGCTCCGCCTTGAGCGGGGGAAGTTATTTGATGATTTCTCATCCACAAAAAGAAAAGGGTACCTATTACGTGTCTCAGAAAGCACGCTAAGCCGTTGTAATTTTTTAATCTTTGACGGTCGTTACAAGTAGTCAGTGGCGAAAAAGTCTGACCGTCAAGTCTCAGAAAGCACACTAAGCCGTTGTAATTTTTTAATCTTTGACGGTCGTTACAGGTAGTCAGTGGCGAAAAAGTCTGACCGTCAAGTCTCAGAAAGCACACTAAGCCGTTGTAATTTTTGAATCTTTGACGGTCGTTACAGGTAGTCAGTGGCGAAAAAGTCTGACCGTCAAGTCTCAGAAAGCACACTAAGCCGTTGTAATTTTTTAATCTTTGACGGTCGTTACAAGTAGTCAGTGGCGAAAAAGTCTGACCGTCAAGTCTCAGAAAGCACACTAAGCCGTTGTAATTTTTTAATCTTTGACGGTCGTTACAGGTAGTCAGTGGCGAAAAAGTCTGACCGTCAAGTCTCAGAAAGCACAATAAGCCGTTGTAATTTTTTAATCTTTGACGGTCGTTACAGGTAGTCAGTGGCAAAAAAGTCTGACCGTCAAGTCTCAGAAAGCACACTAAGCCGTTGTAATTTTTTAATCTTTGACGGTCGTTACAGGTAGTCAGTGGCGAAAAAGTCTGACCGTCAGTCTTTCCAAGACTAAGCACAACACAGCACAGCACTAGTTGGGTAGGTCTGATAGGCAGTACCTTCACGTAAATGACTAGGAGTGAGTCGAATCAGGTTAGACTAAAAATCAAACCCAACATAAATGGAAAAAGGTTAGGCAGCAGATGTGTTTTATGTTGTTGTAAATAATTTACAACAAAAAAACACACATTATTATTGTAAGTTAGATTGAAAAATCAGCTTAGGTATTATTTCCCAGCTACCTTTTATAATACCTATGAGATGTCATGTTTTTTCAAAATCTAGATTAAATCAAAATAGATACTCAATTAGTTTAAAATAAATTCATTCTTGCAAGTTGAGGAGTAATCGCTTGTGCCGAATCATCATCATCATCAGGCTATATTAGTCCACTGCTGGACATAGCCCTCCCCTAATTAGCGCCATTAGCGCCCTGTCCTCAGCTTGCCGCATCCAGCATCTGCCTGCAGTCTTTTTAAATCGTCATCCCACCTGCAGTGTGATTCTCTAAGACTTCAGTCTAAACTTCGAATCTGAACCCGCAGTGAGTTTCTTGATTGGCATTCTAAAACTCGGTTGAAAATTCGAATCAGCACTAGCGCTACTCTTGCGAGCGTGTTTGCGAGTTGAACTAAATTGACCTCGAGATTTTGACAGATAAAGTATGAGATGACATATGAAGTTGCATTCTATAAGGTAATTCCCCCGTCACTTCGAAGCTCCCTTCGAACTCGAACCCGATTATAAGTGTCAAATTAACCGCATCTATTTTACGAATGAAAATAGAACAAATCAAAACTTAAATAGTTTATAAATAAAGTTTTTAAAGTTTTAAAGTGAATAAGTGTTTACCTACATAAGGAATCACGATGGCGAAAATGTTCTTGTTTAAATCTCTATTAAAAGAAGCTCATGCTTTGGATAAACTAGAAAAGCGTCGACAATCTAATAAAATTCGAAGTTTATCTTTATTAACCCGAGATGACGACTATGTGAGCGTGTATAGATTGTCAAAGGAGCTAATTGACCAACTGGAGTATGAGTTACTGCCTCTGATAAAGCCCACAAAACGTCGAGGCAAAGGACTTTCAACTCGTGTAAAAGTAAGTGCTTCATTTTACTAAGTCTAAAGTTAATTTAGTAAGTATTTAGACAGTTTATAGCTGAAAGATTTGTAACCAAGCACACCATAATAAGAAAAACACTTCATAATAAGGAGTATTCTCTTTAGGTGGTTTCCCAGCTATGTTAGTCTAAGGACCCATATAGTTATAATATTGGTACCTATTCTATTAAGCATGAAAATAACCAAATTGGGCCCTATTTTGTTTTGACTAGATCTAGATTATGTAAGTAGGTTTTTTTTTTATTGATTTATTGTTTTACAGTTATTATGCACCTTGTCATTCTTGGCTAATGGCAGTTATCAGAAAATCATCAAAGAAAATATCAGAACGTATTTATCGCAACCATCAGCATCTCGTTGCATAAATGAAGTAGTGGAAGCCCTTAATAATCCGGCAATAGTTAAAAAATATATAAGGTTTCCTCAAAATCTACAAGAAAGACAAATTTTAAAAGAAAGGTTAGTATATATTATATTATAAATAAAGTGACCCTTTGATTTTAACATTTTTTGTGACAGTTCATCATGTTAGCGGTTACTGTAAATTACAGGTTCTACAAAAAGTTTGGCTTTCCAGCAGCTCTTGGGTGTATAGATGGCACTCTGGTGGCAATGAAAAGACCAGCAGAGAATGAAGAACGTTTTTACTGCCGTAAAGGCTACCATGCAAGAAATGTGCAATTGGTAAAATGGATTTCAATGTTATCGATTTTCATTAGGTATTCAATTAACCTTTTATAATACCTCTATTTTTTTTTCAGATAACAGATGCAGATCTGAATATTTTAAATGTGGATCCAACATATGGTGGAGCTACTCATGATAGCTTCATTTTTAACTATGGTGTTATAAAAGCCCACTTAGAGGCGTTAACAAATGCTGGTGAAGAAGTTGTTTTGCTCGGTTAGTTAATCCCTTCCTGCTCCTACTTCATATAAGAACTTCACTGAGTATAAGCCTAATTACTAGGTATAAAAACTACATAGATATATATTTGTTTTTTTTTTCAGGTGATTCAGGGTATGCTCAGCGCGCCTACCTTATGACACCAATTAGTGGTGCTGAAGATAATTCCCCAGAAGCCTTGTACAATGACCGTCAATTAACTGCTCGAAATTCAGTAGAGAGAACAATTGGCCTCCTTAAAGGACGATTTAGGTGCTTGTTAGTACACAGAGTGCTCAACTATCATCCAGATGTAGTTGCAAAAATAGTTATTGCATGTTGTGTTTTGCACAACATGTGTAATCGCGCAGGAATGCCGGCATTCACATTTTCAGAAGAAGAGCGATTAGAAGAGGTCCAAACAATTGCTGAAGTTCAAAGGAGGCAAACTAGGGATTTGCCATCTAACGCCGATTTAGCGCTAGGGCAATTACGTAGGCGAAACATAGTAAATAGGCTTTGGCGTTCACGTCATAATTAATTGATTGGTGGTGTTCAATATCTTTATTTGCTTTACCAGAATGTGTACTTAGGTGGTAGTTTTTACTCAATATCTTTATTTGCTTTACCACAATGTGTTCTTAGGTGGTAGTTTTTACTCAATATCTTTATTTGCTTTACCAGAATGTGTACTTAGGTGGTAGTTTTTACTCAATATCTTTATTTGCTTTACCACAATGTGTTCTTAGGTGGTAGTTTTTACTCAATATCTTTATTTGCTTTACCACAATGTGTACTTAGGTGGTAGTTTTTACTCAATATCTTTATTTGCTTTACCACAATGTGTTCTTAGGTGGTAGTTTTTACTCAATATCTTTATTTGCTTTACCACAATGTGTTCTTAGGTGGTAGTTTTTACTCAATATCTTTATTTGCTTTACCAGAATGTGTACTTAGGAGGTAGTTTTTACTCAATATCTTTATTTGCTTTACCACAATGTGTTCTTAGGTGGTAGTTTTTACTCAATATCTTTATTTGCTTTACCACAATGTGTACTTAGGTGGTAGTTTTTACTCAATATCTTTATTTGCTTTACCACAATGTGTTCTTAGGTGGTAGTTTTTTCTCAATTTCTTTATTTGCTTTACCATAATGTGTTCTTAGGTGGTAGTTTTTATAATATTGTGATCATTATGGACCCTGTAGGGCACAGCAAAAGGGTAGAAGAGAGGAAGCTCTGTATTAGAAGATAGTCGATATTATTATTTTTTAGAAAATTTGTCATTAAACAACTCAGGTGTTATTATACAATTATTTATAAAAATGTGTTTTCTTTTGTATTAAAATCTTTATTTTTAATATAATTCTGCTGATTCGTATGTGTAGGTGTTTATTGTATTATAATACGATAGACAATATTATTTAAAATATTTATTGACTATAATATTTAGGTTTAGGTTTAAAGACATTTATTTCTCAAAAAAGACACAAAGTCACTCACTTGAGAAACAATATTTACCTTATACTAATAAGCTTAAGATTAAGTTCGTTACTGCGTGATGTTCACCCATTCAATGCATTTACATTACTATAATATCAATTTATTTAAACATGTCTTTAATTTCTGTGATTATTACTATTAACTATTTATATTTTATTTAGCCTAAACTTTATAAAAATATATTATTTATTTTAATACACTTTTGATATTATTATATGTATTCTGATTATATGTGTTTATTATTGTATGTACCTATTCTGTGGTGTTTGAGGCGGGTCTTTCAATAAAACTGCACTAGTATTATTCGTTAAGTGTTTAAAAACTAAAAGACGACTTAAATATGACTACACCCTATCTCTATTCTTGGCCTCTGCCAATGCTTGCAGCCCTTTCCCGACTGCAGCCACAGCTTCAGATAAAATTTTATCCCTTTCTGCACTCCTCTCCAAAAAGGACTGCAAGATCTGTGAATTCAATCTTTGTATCTCCAGCTGCTGTTCTTCCACCCTCAGGAATCTCTCGGTGATGGTGGAAAATTCCGTGCGCCGTTGTGATGGTGGAGGAGCAGCAACTGAAGACGTGTGACGTGATGCTGAAAAGAGAACACCTATTATTACGATGCGTTAACAAAAACTCTTAAATAAGTAGCAGCTTTTCGTTGTCATTTTTTTTTCATAAATGTGGTTTTGATAGTCATTTTTAGTTTGTACTTACACACAGAACCACCTCGACTACTACGAACTGTCCTAGGGCGGCGAGAAGGTGAAGCAACTGAAGCTGCGTGACGTGTAGCTAAAAATATAAATATTTACGTAACTTACATGAAGGTTCTTTAAGTTGGCAGCTCTGTTCCTAATAGTACCTTTAATCTCAAGTGTTTTTCTAAATCAAATAGGTACAAAATAAAAGTACAAATCAACCCAAATATATTATGAACTGAGTTTATCTTTGAGCATGAGCAAAGCCGATTATGTTTCTCACAAATAGTCGTCACTTCTATGATTTACAATATTCATCTTGCTTGATATTATATCGAATAATGACCATCATAGACAACTAACAATAGTAACCAACCTTATTACTTAGTTTTCTAAACATAAAAAAATCATTTGTGAGCAGAAATGACCATTATATGTTTTACCTAAGCCAAAACTTATTTTTGTTGCTTATAGATTAAGTAATTAGTAAATTCTGTAAGTAATAAATTAAAAAGTAAAATGCTACTTCTTTAAAATTCTCGATCTAATAGTAGTGAAAGTTGTTTAACATTTTTGGTCACTTACATGATGAAGCAGCAGTTCGATGAATCACTGGGGAGGCAACTTGGGTAGACCCACGGCGTGAAGGTGAAGGTGTGGGTGTGTGTGATAGCGTTATAGTTGGAGGGGACAGGCTAGGATGATATATATGAGGATTTCGAGGAGGAGTGTGTTCTAACTGGTTATTCTGAAACAACAGAAAAAACTAAAAAAGGAAACCCACTTCCTAATATTATAAATAAATATTGACAATTCCAAGCAAAGTTGCTAGTGACACAGTAAATAATATCTAATAAAGCACTTGACATTTCTAAAAGAAATTTAAAAAAATCTTATACAATACTTCTTAGGTTTAAGTAGTTTAATAAAGGTAAACAAAAAAAACATGTGACATGGTTACCCAACTAAAGCCTTTATATAGCTTGAGTCAGAGTGTAGGTAGCGGATCTGTTCTCAAGGTATGATTTGAATCAGCACAGTCACAGGATAGATTTGCAGTGACAATTCAAATATGTCTCTACTCAGATACATACCCGTAAATTGATTTGGCTTGCTCCAACAGTTGAGCTGGATGAGGAAGCAAACAGTTTTCTCGCAATTGCACGATCTGGTGGTCTGTAATTACGAGTTTGATCTTCCCTGTCCTCAGTCAGGTTGGAATCCTGAAAAGTAAATTGGATAAAATGTTACTTCATATCTTCCTTGTGAGATAAAATTAGATTAAAATATTTTGACTGCAAATAGTACCCTACGGGTAAATTACTATTTGAATTACATTAGTAAATAATTTGAATATTTATAGGTACTACATTTAGATCTAATAGAATATTATTTAGACACATCAGATTTATAATAGTGGGTACATGTACCTATGTAAATCTGATGCCACTCAATACTACCTAGTTTTAGTACAATATAGCTTACATAAAGTACAACAGCTGGTGATTTCTCTGTAGGTGCCTGACTCTGCTGTTGTTGTGGTACATGAATCTATAATAAGTAAATGTAAACAGATAAATGCTAGATAAGAGTATTTCATTAATGAATCTCATACAATTATTAATTAAATTAATATCATACATTTTCAGTATCAGCATTTTGTATTTGTTGCACTTCATGTGATGGAGATGGAGTATCATTTTCCTGAAACAGGTAGGTAAATTAAACAAAAAATCCTAATTAAAATTCACTTTACATTAGAAAGGGACTAATCTACCAAAAAAAATGGTGCTATTTAAAATGACAACAAACCTTGCCTCCAGTACTACTTATTTACCTATTGCATTTCTAAATTTCTTACCGGAAATGGCTGAATGCCCAAATGTGCATCTCCTGTAGAAAAGCTTTCACCACCACATAAAGCAACAATTCTTTCTTCAAGCTCTGATAGCTCCACTTCATCCTCTACCCCACCACCAGTCCTACGCCTAGCAGCAGAGCGTGCTGCAACTTTTTTCTTAATGGTGCTTTTTTTGTCAGACCAATACTACAATCAGACATTTACTTAAAGAAGTTATAAAAAAATACTGTTATTAAAAACACATGTATTTTTCAAACTACATTAAAATCTCCATTTTCTTATAATAATTAATAGTCAGGCTTGACTAAAATTTATGTAAAATTAAAATAACATATTTATGAAATCAATGAACACACTTTTAACCAAGATTCGTCGCACATTTTAAGTGGTTTGTTTTAAGGAATGTTAAGTGGTTCTAACATGTAAAAAAAAAGCACTGCTAACCTTGGTCCACTGTTTGTAGGTTTTGATAGTGCCACCTATACTATTTAGGCGCACGGCTAGTTCCTCCCACTGGCGTCGACTTCGCTCTCTGGCATTTTGAGTTCTCAAGAAACCCTTCGCCATGCCAGGGTTTCTCTCCATAAACTCTACCAGAGTTTCAATCTGAGCCGACGATGGGTGAGAGGATCGTGTCTCATTTGGACTGAAACATTATTGTTGGATTAGAAAACAAAATAACACTTCTTTAATTATTGTTCTTTTTGAACTTACTACCAGAAATATAGACTTACTTCATGATTATTTCACAATTATTATCAGCACGGAACGATCACAAAACGTAAACAAAACAATGCAACGATGAAAATATTGTCCACAGATTACTAATCATATTGTCTGTCAGTTCTTTTTTTTTGTATGGTATATTCACGGCACGAATTTAGAGTTTTCTGGTTTTTTTTACTTATTAGCTTCCTCAAGTTCCTTTAAATAAGAAATTATAATTTAAAACATCATAATAGCTAAAATTCTGTGTCAAAAACTGGTAAAATAAAAAACCGATAACTCTCGACTTACATTTTTTTGAGTGTGGCAGTCACTAGTTCAGTAGTGGTCGCTTCGGAGCTCACTTCACTTCGCAAGTGCCTAGGTGATGCTTACAGAATGCACAATCAAGGTCATTTTGAACCTTATGCGAAGTGAGAGTGAATAGCGAAGGGAATTGCGAGTTGTTGTTCGAATTTTACAGAATCGACATGCTGGTCGGAGGGCGTCCTACCCTACGCTTGCCGAGTCGCGGTCTCCACTCAAGAACGCGTTTACCCCAACGGTTGTCGAACCCCTTGCCCTTGTGCCGAAATATCACGGATGGAACTTCCAACTTGTGTCGTACTGCACATCGCTGCTACTACAAGCTGTACTCGTGTGTTTACTTCATTGTTATACTAACTGTTTGCGTAAATCACAAACATGACCAATTTCTAGCGAGAATTCGGAGTCACTTTTCGTTATAATATAATGTAGAATGAAAAAACCAACCGAGTCGGACACGACGGGTTCCGTATCCATAAAAACCAAAAAAAATAGATAAAAGGAATGGATCGAGGTGTCGGCCTAGCAGTAGAATAGTACAGGCTATTAGCAACAAATAACAAATGGGGTATAATAAGTTAATATTTAAAAATGTAAACATTTTTTCTTTCTTTCTGTAAGAAAACATGTTTATTTGTCACTTAACACAAGTACACACAACATAAAAAACTCTTAAATCTTAACACTACAAAAAAGAAAACTTAAATCAACATAACATCACGCGTGTAATCTCAAGCCCGCAGTTCACATTGGACCAAGGTGTTGGGCCAGCCTATTGGCCCAAAGTGTAGAGCGCTACTATACAGCGACATTGGGAATTCATTATCTTGGCCCAATACCTTGGCTCAATGTGTACTGCGGGCATCAAAAGGGTCAGGCAGGCAAAGTATTTGTCACTTATATTTTTACAATCAATGAAACAACATGAGTCAAAATAAGAGAGATGATAATAAAAATTTGCTTCCAACAAATTCAAATATCACGTAAAAAATTTAAACCCCGAGTTTGTTAGAAAACGTTCTAATAAAACAATTACGAAGATGATAAAAAGGTCAAAATAAGCACAAAGCGCCACCTGTTTATTTTATATTTGGAACAAAAATAACCGTAGGTATAACCTTTTCCTGATTCCAAGATACCTCGCAACAAAATCTAATCAAAATCGGTTCCACTGTTTATTTAGGTGCGATGACGTAACAAACTGGAGATAATATGTTTAAAAAAAGGAAAAAAAGAAGGTTTTTTTTTTTAATTCAGACTTATAATTTAATGTGCTAAGTGCGAGTCGGAGTAGCGCACTAACGATTCCGTGCAAACTTGGGACGGCTATATCTTTTGACTTCGTTGATTTAGAAGGTTAACTTTTTCACAGCTCCAAGGGACCATAGATTTGGCCCAAGAATTTCAATTCGATACCTCTACGCGATCCAGAGATAAAGAGTCTGGACAGACATACAGGCAGACGGGCAACAGAGTGATTCTATAAAGCTTCCATTTTTATCTTTTGAGGTATGAAACAATAAATATCAAGCTATTTTAAAAACGAATCTCGTTTAAAAGTTGTTGCAAGCGCAACGCCTGATCTTGAAGTCTTTTTTTTTGCGGATGGGAAATCATCAAATAACTTCCCCCGCTCTGGGCGGCGCGGGGGGGAGTGTCAGACTTGTACTGACTAAAACCCACCTGTATTCCTTCTAATGCCTTTTATATTCAGGGGCCGCAATTTCTCTTTCGAACATTTCGCAACCCCAGCAGGCGGTGGCCCTGGCAGTTCTGTCTGCTTTGCTGACATCTCTTGTTTGCAGTCGACACGTCTTGTCGTCAATAGACGGACGGACGGTGAGCTACCCATTGCTCCGTCCACAGAGCTTGAGGTCTTCGCTTCAATTTCCGGGTCAGGCAACATGTTAGGCGTTGTCCATAATATTTATCTATATGTCAGATTTTGGATTTGTGCCCGATTCATGACAATAGGCTCCCTCCTAATACGTTAGACTTAAATATAACTGGCGAAATGTAACCAGCGCTGTGCTGTGGGCTCCCATAGCACAGCATCATGCTGAGTGGTGACCTACCTGTCGCAGTCACGACGTGCAAGCTATTTTTATTTTGTCCCATATATGTATTTGTAAATGTTTGTGATGCTTTATATATTTAATGATTATTTTTATGTCGTAATTTGCGACAAATAAATGCCATCAAAACATAACTTGTAAAAAAAACCAAGTCTCACAACTCAGTTCTTCTACCGTAAAAAGTTATGAGATTCATGTAATACCAAGTCGATTAATTTATTCAATCCCTACTTTAGGGACTTTCCGTCTTATATTATTACGTAATTACCTAACTTAACAATATCTTATAGTGACCACGACAATATCAAAAATCTTTTATGTTTTAAATAAACAGATTGACTTAGCAATCGCACTAAACGATCTAATTTAGTATAATATCTATTACTTATGTGATAAATTGTGTATTCATGCGATTGCCAAGTTAGTCTATTTATTTAAAACATAAAAGTTTTTTTAATATTGATGTGTATGTATTATTATATTATATTGGTGTGTATTTAGTATCGAGAAAAGGATGGTACGGGCGTGCCACATTTATGGTCGACTTGGCGGGGGCACTGACGTGACCCCAGATATTTTTCTTTCTTTCTTTTAAATGTATACTATCAGTTACGTCTCTGGCTAAACCTTCGTGGATTACTGGCGTGGTTTTATAAAAAAATCTCGTATAAACCAAATATTCGAAGAGTTATTAAAATTCCAAGGGACAAGGTTTACCTAGCCTGTTATTCAATAATCCTTTAAAAAACATAACAAGGGCTATGTAATTTTCTGTGTAAAACCAAAGGATTTTTGGTCTCGAATCAATCAATGTCGGTGTCGTATGTTATCAATCTTTAGCATGTGGGCGGAGGCGCAAAGTAATCACTTGTACACTGAAAGATGACGTCATGCTTATCTTTTTTTATGAAATCGCGTTACCTACGAAATTGAAATTGATTAACCAAACACGCTTAGAGACAGACGGCCTAGCGCGAATGAGCGGTGTAAACGAAACGTTGAAAATACAATTATGCTTTAGCATTATTATTTAAACAAGCACAGTCGTTAGCTTCCATATCCTTATTAATATTATAAAATCGAAAGTGAGTTTGTTTGTTTGTTTGTTACGTCTTCACGCCTAAATGGCTAAACCGATTTAACGGTTTTTCGGTTCGGTAATTTTACCAAGAGCCTCGACAAATATCCGTCGAAGCTCTCCTTAGGCGGTTGGATCAAGGGCCTGATTCAGAAAGCAGTACTCCTCGACAAAAACCGCATTATGAGGAGGTTCCTGTCACTGGAGCCCTAACCACCGGCAGTTAGGACCTTGCTGATAGCAGCGGAAACCTATTTTTAAAAATAAACATTAAAAAATGCAAAAGTGAGAAGAAAAGTAAATAGAGAAGAATTTATTGACATCAAATCATCATTTCCCTACATTATATCATCCCATTGGATCGTACAATCGGTAATCTGTGAGCCAAATTTCATTCAAATTCGTTAAGAAGTTTTTGCGTAAAGAAATAACAAATCCGGACACCCAAGGCTCCAGTTCTGGACTGACTCAACATAGAAAAACATAAAAAAATTACGAATTACTTCTCCGAGAACAAAACATGTGGTTTTTAAAACTGTAGTAGAATCTCGTTTTCCAATTTAGGGCTAAATAAGTGGGTAATCCAACATGTCCTCCGGGGTTGCTAGTAGTTTGAAAGAGACACCGCGGCCCCGGAACATAAAAGACAAAAAGTAGAACATGAGTAGGTTTTAGTCAGTAAAAGTCTGACACACCCGCCGCTCACTCAGAGTTGGGGAAGTTATTTGATGACTAGCTTTTGCCCGCGGCTTCGCTCGCGTTAAATTCGGGGTAGCACAGTTCCACTTTCCTGATTTACAGATACCTGCTAGCTGTAGTTTTTGCCCTTGCGCATTATTTATTGTAATAGCAATGCTAAGTTTTTCCTTTTCGTCCCTCTTTCTCCCTCACACCTCTATCTTTTTTAAAAATAAATAGCCTATGTCCGTCTCCAACTATCTCTGTACCAAAAATTCATTAAAATCGGTAGCCATTTAGGCGTGAAGACGTAACAAACAAACAAACTCACTTTCGGTTTTTAATATTATAGTAAGGATTTTGTATCCGTAAAAAACACACCATGTGCTTACCAAAAAATATCAAAGGCAAGCTGAAATTACTTTCAGATTGATACGATCGTGTGTCTTAAAACCTTCGTGGTTAAGACCATGATTGGGATAATCTATTTGGGTCCAACACCTTACATAGGAAAAACGATTTTCTTTATCGACGTCGCTATTTTTCTTTGAGCCTTTGCCCGTACAGGGTGTTTTTTTGTGCGAAAACCACGTAGGAGGGTAGTTTAAGTCAATACTATTAGTTATACTTGTGACGTTTTGGAGTTGGGTGTGTGGGTGTAACATATTGTGTTGATGGGAGTTGTAAATTGTTCTGCTTCTTTTTTACAGTTTGTGTCTGTAAACAGTGAGCAGAAAAAACAAGGTTTGACTTGAAATTAACAAGCCGGTCGTTTTAAAAGGATATCCATCTACCTTATTGGTGATATTCCAACTTTGACTTAAAATACGACAGTTCCATGTTTTCAAGAAATAGTGGTGCGATTAACAATAATGGAATATCTAATATGTTTAAAAACCTTCACTATATTGTTCATGTCAATTCTCTTCACATTCCCTTAAACTCTGATACTGTCTGGAACCCTGATATGAATAATTTGTCAGGTATCAACCATATGTCTCCTAGTGTTGAAAATATTGTAACTTCAAATATTGAAAAGAATAGTAATTTTTTTCTCGTATAATCACTTAAATGTATTCCATCAAAATACTAATGGCTTAATAAGTAAGTCGGATTTACTGAGCGTACACCTACATGATTTAGCTTGCAATAACAAATTGGTGGATGTGCTTTGTGTAACAGAACATAACATGAAAGAAACAGATGAAGTACACTTACATATTCCAAATTACACACTCGCAACCTGTTACGTTAGAAACAATAGAAGAGGGGGCTCATGTATTCTGGTAAACAATAAACATAAATATAAACTACTCAACTTAAAAGAATACAGTTGCACTAATGATTTCGAATGCTGTGCGATAGAATTAGCTGAACATAACATAACTATTGTATGTATTTATAGATCTCCAAAATTCAAAATCGATAATTTAAATTCCTTTTTCTACCATTTCGAAGATATGTTAAAGAAGATATTGGGTTATAATTTCAAAAAGAAAGTCATTATATGTGGGGACTTTAATATTGATGTTTTAAAAAATTCAAAAGCATCTACACAATTTGAAAATCTTCTTTATAACTATCGTTTGAAATTGAGTGTTCGTCAACCAACTCGGTTAGATAGTGGTACCTGTATCGACAACATAATACACAACATCAGAGGCAGCACTAGTGAGGTATTGGATTTAGCTATATCCGACCATACAGCTCAAATCACAAAATGTCCTGTTAAAAAAACATGTACCATAACACACTGGTTTACTTTCAAAAGAGATTTTTGTCAAGAAAATATGCTTAAATTTAAGAATGCTCTTCAAAGCCTTAGTTTTAGTCAAGTTTACAATTATACAAATCCAGATGATGCGTTCCGTGAATTTTATAGTTTGTTTAAATTGTTCTACGATCTTTGCTTCCCCATAGTTAGAATTAAAAATAAATGCTCAAAAACTCCGAAATGGATAACGAAGGGTATTAAACTATGTTGTAAACGTAAGCGTGAAATGTTATGGCAATTAAGACACCAACCAAACGAAACGAATAAAAACATTTACAACACCTACTCTAAGCGACTTAAATTAATCATCAAACTAACCCAAAAGACACAAAACAGTCACTACGTTAATAGTGCTGACAATAAGGTCAAAGCAACTTGGAGAGTTATAAACTCATCTAAAACTCATTACCCAAAAGAAAACCCCTCTAAAATACTTACAGAGAATAATGAATGCATCACAGAACCAAAAAATATTGCTGAATTATTCAATAACTATTTCATTGACCAAGTTCAACCAATAAACAAACACAACCACAATACTGATTATACATCTTCGTCAATTAATTCCAACCCTAATTCAATGTTCTTACGACCGACTAGTCCTCATGATATTCATAAAATTATTATTACTCTTAAAAATACCAACAGTTGTGGCTATGATGAAATTGTAACTCATGTTATAAAAAACGTAGTCACAGAAATCTCTCCAGCTCTTAGTTACATTGCAAACGTATGTATAGATAGTGGAATATTCCCAGAAGATCTAAAATTATCTATTATAAAACCTCTTCACAAAAAAGAATGTACACAAAATATGAACAACTATAGACCCATTGCTCTCATACCTGTGTTTTCCAAAATAATCGAAAAAGTGATCTATAACGGCCTTTATTCATTTCTTGAAAAAAGTAATCTTCTAACTAAAGAACAGTATGGTTTCAGAAAGCATAAAAACATTAATATGGCCATTTATGAACTAATAAATAATATTATTACAAACATGGATAACAAAATCCCAGTTTCAGCGTTATTCATGGACATGACGAAGGCGTTCGACTATGTAGATCACAGCATCCTTCTTACAAAATTAAGTCGGCTTGGAATTAGGGGCAATGTTCTAGAGTTAATTAAGTCATACCTAGTCAATAGAAAACAAATCACTAAAATAGCAAAAGTATGCCCTATAACCAAAACAGAAAAGTCCTATCTATCAAAACAAAGATATATAAATTACGGTGTGCCCCAGGGCAGTGTACTAGGTCCGTTGTTATTCCTATGTTATATAAACGACATACCCTTAACTATAGAACATCCCATGACTCTATTTGCTGATGACTGTACCACAATATTTATAGGAGAAAACTTAGAAAGATATGAATGTGATATCAATGATAGCTTGAGCTTAATTATCAGATGGTTAACCAATAACAACCTTAAAATTAATTTCGGAAAAACATATACCATGCATTTTAACCAGCGAAACCATACAATACATCCTAATGTTAAATATGAACATTACAACATTGTTAAAGTAGAAAATACAAAATTTCTTGGGCTTTGGTTAGATAGACACGTGACATGGAAAATACACACTGAACATTTAATAAAAAAACTAAACCAATATTGCTATGCCCTACACAATTTGAGTAAGGTTGCGAACCGCAGCACAGTCCTAACCTCATATCACGCATACGTCTCCACAACTCTACGATATGGAGTAATTTTCTGGGGTAATTGTACAGATAAGGAAGCGGTCTTTAAAGCCCAAAAAAAGTGCCTTCGCGCAGTATGCAGAATTGAAAACACTGAAAGTTGCAAACCATATTTTATTAACTTAAAATTATTGACACTTCCTTCGCTTTACATTTATGAAGTTGCACTGTTTATCAAAAATAACCCTAACCAATTCGAAACCGTATCCTCTAAACGCCACCAAGGGGCACTTAAGTCACATGCCCATAGAACAGCTCTATACTCAAAAAGTTTCCTAGGAATGGCACCTAAAATATTCAACAAATTACCAAAGTCAATAAAAGCAGCAAAAGATTTGAGTACGTTCAAAAAATCACTCCATAAATTCTTAATTCGAAAAGCTTATTATACTATAAATGAATACTTAGAAGAAAAATAAAAGATAATATATATATACATACCTACATGATTAATTCCCCGGTTATTAACTTATTTACCACACTAACATTTAGTTCATAAGATACCTATTAGCACATTACAACACGAGACTGTTATTGTTTACTTATTTTGTATTTTGTTAAATGTATATTTTATTAAAGATTTTTTTCTATGTAGTATTAGGTAGTAGGCTGTTATAATAGTAGTTTACACTAGTATAAACTACAAACTGCACTACTTTATATGTAAAAATATTCGTACGCCTTGCAGGGCAGCACATAGTGATACACTTTTTATTTTTTTTAACACCATGTATATTAACATACTTTTACCTATGTGAAACGAATAAACCTATTTGAATTTGAATTTGAATTTGAATATATGTACTTCAGAAAGATCAGGTACATAATGTGTTGATGGTATACATTCAGTCAAAAAAGTATCGGGAATGGATGATTTGTTTATGGTTCCAAATTAAAATTTTTGTTTTTTTGTAGTTGTTAGTTGGCACAACTGTTTTCCATTTTGGCGCGGAGTTTGAGTTGCATCTGTTATTTATATTAAATACAGTGCTGGTTTTAGTAATATCATATATAGTGTGTATTGCGAATTTCATAATGGACAAAAATATCGAACAAAGAGTTTGTCTTAAATTTGCATCGCCAATGGAATTTCGTGTTCGGGTTGAACGGGTGAATCGACTTTATCAAAAACTCGTGCTTATGAGTGGTTCAAAGCGTTCAAAAGCGGTCGAGATGTGATGGAAGATTTGCCTCGCTCTGGTAGGCCGTCAACGTCTGCAACTGAAGTTAACATCGCAAAAGTGAAGAAAATAGTGACTGAAAATCCCCATTCAACTCTGAGAGAGATAGCCGCCGAACTTTCTGTATCTCACGAGTCGATCCGTACCATTGTAACTAATCATTTGGGTATGAAACATGTTGCTGCTCGGCTAGTCCCAAAAGATCTGAATTTTCTCCAAAAACTCAATCGCATGAAAGTCGCTGAGGACATGCTAGAACGAGTCAGTTCGGACCCAACATTCATGAAACGCATTGTTACTGGTGACGAGACGTGGGTTTACGAGTTTGACATGCAAACTAGTCAACAAGCTTCGGAGTGGCGCCTTCCAACTGAACCGAAACCGAAAAAACCACGCCAAAGTCGATCAAAAGTCAAAGTCATGTTGACTGTTTTCTTTGACTATCGCGGTGTTGTGCACTCTGAATTCTTACCGGAAGGTCTAACGGTAAATAAAGAATATTATTTGAGCGTTATGCGGCGTTTAAGAGAGCAAATTCGACGAAAAAGGCCAGATTTGTGGAAAGAAAATTCTTGGATTTTGCACCACGATAATGCGCCTTCGCACAAGGCTATCATTGTGAACGAATTTTTGACCAAACACTCAACAAATACCATCCAGCAACCACCATATTCACCAGATATGGCTCCTGCTGACTTTTTTCTTTTTCCTAAACTCAAATTACCACTTCGTGGCACCCGTTTTCAATCGATAGAAGACATAAAGGAGAATTCGCGGCGAGAACTGAACTCAATTCCGGAAGCAGCGTTTAAAAAATGTTTTGATGAATGGATTATTCGTTGGCGCAAGTGTATCGTTTCTAAAGGAGCATACTTTGAAGGTGATAAAATAAATTTGGATGAATAACAGACATTTTGTGTATTATTGATCTTTTCCCGGTACTTTCTTGACAGAGTAGTATATAACTTGTGTGGCCGTGTGGAGGTGTAAGAATGTGAAATAAACAAAACTTTTTTGCCAACGAAAAAAAGTGGACTCCAAAAAAAGCACTTAAAAGAAAAAAATTATAAATTTACTTCCGAAAGTTGGCGAGTTTGGTTTGATTCATAGATTTTGTGCCACCGACTTCCGATATAAAATATGTTTTCCGTCTTTTTAGTGTTGTTTTTTTTAAAGATTTTTATTCTAGCCTTTTTAGTTGTAGTATGATAATATTTCACACAAATTCTTATCGAGTATTAATTTTTCATAGCTACTAAGACATAATCTGCATATCGTTCATATACATAAGACGAATAAATATGTAGGTACCTATTATAGAAGATAATTTAGAAAATCGGCCCACAATCAAGTAACAAACATCCTTACTATATCCTTACCTTATCTTATCCTTTATCCTACGTCCGTCTCCAGGGTCCCATCTATCTCTGTACCAAAATTCATCGAAATCGGTTTGGCCATTTAGGCGTGAAGACGTAACAAACAAACACTTTTATGATATTAGTAAAAATTATAATTATAACAATATTCAACAAGTTTTCTCAAACTCAGTACTAAATTCTCTTAGCTGGTTCTAGAGTGTTCTGCAGTAAAACATGACAAAATATAGGAATTATTGAACAGGAAAATCTCTGGGGACATTCAACAAGTGTCGCAAAGTCCGTATGTAAGCCAATAATCGTGTTACAGAAAGTTAATAAGACTAGTTCTAACGAGTTCCCATGAAAAATAAGCTGAACTTTGAAGCTGATACAGTCAATTGGTAACTGTAGCTATACGAAAATCATCCTTACTGCTACGATTGTACTAATGTATGGATGACTGTAAATGATTTAGTTAAAATCATAATATGTATTATATTCCTCGTTCATGTTCCACGTGCGCCCCAAAGAGATGTCAGCAAAACAGAGGAGCTTGCCAGTGCCACCGCCTGCCGGGGTTGCGGGTTAGAGGTACCGCGGCTCCGGAACATAAAGGGCAAAAGAAGGAACATGGCCATCCATGTACCAAATAAATAAATAAGATTAATATCAAGAACATTTTTAACATGTTAATGGAGTCACAATTACTTTATTCTTTTTGCTGTGCCCTATAGGGTCTGTAATTGTTTAAAGCCAATTGTAAGATCTCCACACATTATGGAATCTTTACTCATATTATAAAAGCGAAAGTGAGTTTGTTGTTGTTTGTTTGTTACGTCTTCACGCCTAATTGGCTAAACCAATTTGATGATTTTCGGTACAGAGATAGTTGGGACCCTAGACGGACATAGGCTATTTTTTTTAAATGAGTTAGAATGGAGGGAGAAAGAGGGAAGAAAAGGGAAAACTTAGCATTGCTATTACAATATATAAGGCGCAAGGGCAAATACTACAGGTAGCAGATACCTGCAAATCAGGAAAGGGGAACTGTGTTACCCCGAATTTAACGTGAGCGAAGCCGCGGGCAAAAGCTAGTGCAAATATAAAAACATGAATATAAAAATAAAAATTCTGCAAAGAATGAGAAATATCTACTCGTATACATATACTACATCAAAAAATGGCTCATCAAAGTTAACTAATATTTTGCCAGCATCTGCAAACCAACTTCACTGCATTCCACAGAGAGAAGCTTAAACTAGATAAGTACCTACCCACAATTGAGTTGTAGTGCAATTTAATTTGCATTAAAACCGAGTTCACTAGTTAGTTTACTGTTAAAATACTTTCATTGAACTATAAAATTTGTTGGGTTATTTCAACTCGCTAGAACTGGTGCTCTGGTGTTTAAAAGTTTTAGTTTATTGTAAGCAACTAAGTGGAGTAGGCAAGCAAGAGAGTGTTTCCTTACCCAATCCATTTGTACCACTTGCTGAGGATCTTCAATGGTTAACCTGCAAGTCTTCAAATATACTCTCTGGGTCACCGGAGTAGCGAAAACATGTTTAGGTGAAGATTCATATATGACTCTGCCCTATAGATAATATTGTAAATAATACCACAGTATAAATATGGACAGTATGGAAACTAGGCCTAGTTGTAGAAATAAATACCTACGCTCCACTGCAGCATTAGGGTTGTCACTCTTAATGTTTTTGAAACTGAACTGTATTTATCTGCTTCCCTACCATGACGTCTTAAATAGAACTTATTCCACTGAGGGAAAGAAACAGAGCTATACAGGGTGTCTAGCACCATCTCTTTCTCATACCGGAATAAAAATTGCTACCTATAAGATGTCATGCTATTGGTGGCAACCCTTCTGATTCAGTGTTCTGTAGTGATCAAAAAATCGAGTTAAAATAACTAGTTATAACTTATAGTGGTTTTACTTTATGTGGTACAGCTCTAAACAAAGTTGAGCGATTTAAGTATTTGGGCCACTGGCTCACCGAGGATCTTAAGGACAGGGTGGATATTGAACAGGAGCGCAGAGCGCTGTCTGTCCGGTGCAACATGTTGGCCCGCAGGTTTTCACGGTGCACGGGGACTGTCAAAGTTGCGCTTTTTAAAGCGTACTGTCTGTCCTTTTACACCGGCAGCCTGTGGGTTGACTATACGCAGCGGGCATACAGCGATCTGCGCGTTCAATACAATAATGCGTACCGGGTGCTGATGGGGCTGCCGCGCCACTGCAGCGCCTCCGCGATGTTCGCGGCAGCCAATATAAACGGCTTTGCGGCCATCATGCGCAAACGGTGCGCTTCCATCATGCTTCGTACGCGCGACAGTCCCAACACCATCCTGTGCATGCTGGCTGCCCGATGGGACTCTCCGATGCTGGCTCGCTGGATACGGCTGCATGCAGTCGTATAGTGGTTTGCAGCCAACATCGGGAAGTCCACCACTTACTGTTTAATTATTATTTTTAACTAACACTAGTCTGTAATTTCGTAATTGTTTTCTACTAACAAATATGGATGTAATCGCATTATAAGTCTGAAATAAATGATTATTATTATTATAAATAAAATTTAAATAGGTAAGCTCATGGATTCGGTTAATACCAGTAAAAGAAGATCGTTTATAACACGGAACAGTTTAATATTAATACACAACAACTTGTGAGCTTTGTCAATATGGCGTAACCTTTTACAAGTTTTGGCGTGAGCCACGGAAAGACGAAAACGTTTCATTCATACTGTCCATATTTATACTGTGTTATTACCTTGTGTAACGGGTTACTTACTTAATAATAAATAATAATAAATATCTTGGGACAACTCACACACGGCTATCTGATCCCAAGCTAAGCAGAGCTTGTGTTATGGTAACCAGACAACTGATATACATACTTATATAATTTATAAATACATACATATTATAGATAAATCACACCCAGACACAGAACAAACAATCATGCTCATCACACAAAGTTTGTCCTGGGTGGGAATCGAACCCACGACCTCCGGCTCAGCAGTCAGGGCCACTAACCACTAGACCAACAGGCCCGTCAAACTTATTTATGTATTTAGAATTAAAACCGAAATAAACATTGATGGTAATCCCTCAAAACTTCCAAAAGTGTCCAGCTCTAAAAGCAAATTAGCCAGTATTTTCATAACACGAAGGTTCAACTGTCCCTGTAGACAACTTAATCAGTGTTCCGTCATAAGCGCTTACGTTGTACCCGACTGTGTCACTAATTAGAGCCGACAAATGTGGCTTTAAGTTTTAGCGACACAGGGCACGCCACAATAGCGGCGGTAAGTCCCCTCTTTGAGGAGTGGCTGGAGAGGCGTCATGGCGTCCTAACCTACCGCCTGACGCAGGTCCTCACCGGACACGGAAGTTTCGGGAGGTTCCTGCACATCATCGGGCGGGAGGAAGCGCCCGGGTGTCACCATTGTGACGATCGCCCGGAGGACACGGTGGAGCACACAGTGGCGGTCTGCCCAGCTTGGGCGGAGCACCGCCGTGCCCTCGTGGAGGCGATCGGCGGCGGCGATCTCTCGCGTCCGGCCCTGGTTCAGGCCATGGTCCGGAGCGAGAGGGAATGGGAAGCGGTCACCACCTTCTGCGAAGCAGTAATGCTAGCAAAGGAGGTGGCCGGGCGTTTGAGGGAGAGAACATCTGCCCAACCCAGCCGCCGCGGGAGACGCCCAGGGCGCCGGGCGCCGCGAGACGACTTCCGGCCACCGTAGATGCGGGCCTGTGGACGGTGAGCAATGGGTAGCTCACCGTCCGTCCGTCGATTGACGACAGGCCGTGTCGACGGCGCGTTCGTGTTTCACGCGCGCCTCAAAGAGAGTCAGCAAAGCAGAGGGGCTTGCCAGAGCCTCCGCCTGCCGGGGTTGCGGGTTGTTCGAAAGAGATACCGCGGCCCCGGAACGTAAAGGGCAATAGAAGGAACATGGGTGGGTTTTAGTCAGTACAAGTCTGACATGCCCCCCCGCTCCACCCAGAGCGGGGGAAGTCATTGGATGATTTCCCACCCGAAAAAAAAAAAAAAAAAAAAAAAGTTTTAGCGACAGAATTCCTGTAGTGACGTTGTTGTGCGTCATTTGTCTCTGCTATTAGTGTGTTGGTTTTACTTTTTAGGTTATTAGTTTGGAGACCACAATTTTTTTTATTTGCCAACATAGAACTCGTTAATGATATTATTCTTAATTATGTTTTATTATAAAAAAAAACTATACTTACTAATATTATAAAAGCGAAAGTAAGTTTGTTTGTTTGTTACGTCTTCAAGCCTAAATGGTCAAACAAACCGATTGTGATGAATTTTGGCACAGATAATTGGGACCCTGGAGACGGACACAGCTAAGCTAATTTAAAAAAATAGTGAGGAAAGGGGGACGAAAGGGGAGAGAAAGATAATTGTTTTTCGATCATTACGCGGGTTAAAGTTAGCGTTCTCCCATAATAACTATGCCACGCGGACGAAGTCGCGGACGGAAGCTACTAGTTTAATATTTTTTTTCTTATTTTCTTTGTTAATTTATCATACTCATAATTTTCATTTTTATTATATGTTTACTGACCTATAACTCGTTTTTGTGGTGTATAACTGTTAATTCGATATGGTTATTAACAATATTTCTTAAAAGTTATATGTAATAAAAAAAGTGGTCCAGCGGTATCGGGAGCAAGATTCAAGCTACCGGTGGTTAAGGCTCTAGCTGGAGATATGAACCTCTTCACAATGCGGGCCGTATCGAGGAGTACTGCCTTATAAATCAGGTCCTTGATCCAACCACCTATAGAGATCTTCGACAGTAAGTCGTGGAGGTTTATTCTTATTCTAATTACTTATTTTTTACTAGGTATAGTCCAGCACTAAAATAAAGTTATCTTAATGACAGGGAGAACAAGTGCCTTTAATATTTCTTATGGTTTTTTTACACCCATTCCAGGACTTCTCTCCTTACATGCTTTTACTTGTATTTTTAACAGAATAGATATACTGTTTCTGTCAGATTGTCTGACAATTTCATACCTTTTCTAATGTATTCCTTTTCACTTTTGAAAGAAAATGAAATCTTTATTTACTAGGTTTTAAATACACATTTTCGGGGAGTATTGTCAGACTTTTAGTGACTAAAACCTACCCAGGTTCCTTCTTTTACCCTTTATGTTTCGGCCCGCTGCATCCCTTTCGAACAACCCGCAACTCCGGCTTTTAAATCCGCCTTCATTTATACACCACGTATAAATTACAAAACACATTGATATTTTACGCACACACGTCACGAAATGAATTAGGTAATCAGCGTATGGCAAGACTATCACCTTATATGTGGGCTGTAGTCCCATACTCGTATCGCAGTGAAACGTGTGCATATTATGACGATCACATTTAAAAAAAATTGAATCGTTATATCTCAGAAACGGTGACTCGTAGGAAAAATGTATTCAAGTAGTTTTTATAGATAATTTTATTATCTACATTTTTGTCTCAGGGATTTTTATGATAAAACTTACTGTTTTGCGGAAAATTTCGAAAAACACATTTTTTCACCTTTGACCTTGAATAACTTTTTTTCCATACAGGGGAAACATGGGGAACTTTCAAATTGTATTTATAATTATATTTTGAACGAATTCACCAATTTCAGCTTGTTGTAAATTAATGTAGCTTCGCATGTCTAAACTGACCGGACTATGGCAGTGCGTGCAGTGTGGCAGCCTTGTGATCTTTTCTGTTGAATAACTGTGTCAGGTACTTAACAAGTTTCAAAATCGCTTTAACTTTAGCTTAAGGCGCTAGTACTAAAATGTTGAGACTAGATAGTGAAATATTGCTGTTCCGAGCTGCAAGTGGCTAACAGCTTGCGTGTCTATCGCGAAATCGAGGCACCTTAGTAGCTTGTTTCCGTTCGTTTCCGAAAACTTAATCAGGCAGCCATTTTATTATGCTACCTCAGTTTATTTTTGGAGCATTTTTGTTTTTTATTTACCTGTTTACGCTTTTTGGAACGAAATTCTTTATTGCGCGTTGCGAAAGGGGGCTAGACAGAAATAATTAAGATCAAAAGTTGTAACGACACTTTTTGCTATAGTTGTAAGCCGTGCAGCGCGCGCTTGTTTCTTTGTCTGTCTCTTTCTCTCTCTCATAGAAAGCAAGCCAGTTATTTTCGGTCGCATTGAACAGTGTGGTGTCGCGACGATTATTTTTGTTGAGTGTATACAGGTTTTTTGTACATAATAAATAATAACTTCGTTTCATCCGGGTGTCCTTTGACACCTCTCAAGTTTTTACTTTTGTCCTAGAAAAGAGTTCTATTGACAGTTATTTTACACTGAGATTTTTGACCGTACTATTGAAAGGACATTGCTCTGCGTCCATACATTGTTGGCCCTGGAGCCAAGAGTATCGGATAATTATGTATTGTATTCTCTATCATTAGTAGACTCCTAGAAGATCTTGTTTTTATAGCGGACAAGCTGCAGAAAAGATATAATATTTCAAAAAAGTATCAGATTTTGAGGTTATAATCTAACCATATGGATACCAGCTTTACCAATTAGATGGTAATAAGTGATTTTTAAAACCTACAGTCCTACAATCACAAGAAAAGAAAACAGGAAAAGCACAGCAAAGGAACTGTAAACTCTGCCAAAGTGACAATGACGACGTTCACGGCAAAACTAGGGATGTAATACGATACCATTAATCGATTAAGATTTACTGTGGTCTTAAATTATTACAAACTGTCTGTTACATCAACTTTTGTCATAAAACATTACAAGTAGGTATGACAATGGTTTATTTTACATATAACAACACTCTTCTATACTTGTAATAATAATATATAATAACATCTGTACTTACCTAGTTTGCAATATTGTTTTTTTTACATAAAACATTAGGTAATTGTGATAAAAATACTTGTTTTTACTAAACAAAAAAACAAGTATTTTTTCGTTTAATGAACTCAAAAGAAGGGTTATTCTTGTATTAATTGTCGTAAATAATGAATTAGATGTTTGAATGATTGTATAGAAATAAAGAGGTTTTGATTACTGTATACTTAACCTATTAATAATAACCTATTAATGTACTACCTATTTAAATTGGAGTATGACTGCATTCATAAAGTATTCTTATTAGGTTTTTAAAAATACACTTTAAAAAAACACAATCGATAGATTGAATCCAAATTGTCCAATTTGGACATCCCTACTTCACTATCGACACGACATGACATTAGGCGAAGATGGCGATCTAATGTTATTAGTCGCGTTAAATTCTATTAAAAGTACATTTTGGAATACAGCTAGTCCGTGATACAGAAGTATTTCCAACTTTTATAATAAAATAGGCGATTAATTATCGTATATTCTGATACTCTTTATTGCACAGGGCCATTTTGGACATTGTCCTTTGTAGAGTAAGTGTCTTCTACGAACCAAAACACAAAAGTGAGGAAAAAATTGTTGAGGCTCTCCAAACAAGTGATTGAAGGTAAAAATAAACAACACAAATATAACTGTGTGGTTGTCTATCGACAACTCTTCAAAAATGAAATAAAACTTCTTGAAATACTTTTTACTCTATGTCTAAAGTCAATTTGTTAGCATTTTTTTTTCTGATGGGAAATCATCAAATAGCTTTCCGTGTGAGTGTGACACTTTTACTGACTTAAACCCATCCATGTTCCTTTTTTTGCCCTTTGTGTTCCGGGGCCGCGGTATCTATATATATATACTAGCTGTGCCCAGCGGTTTCACCCGCTGAGGTTTAGGGGTATGAAAAATAGATGTTAGCCGATTCTCAGACCTACCCAATATGTACCCAAAATTTCATAAGAATCGGTCGAGCCGTTTCGGAGGAGTACGGTAACTAACATTGTGACACGGAAATTTTATATATTAGATACATATATATCTTATATATATAATATCTATATATCTTTCTAATAACCCCCAACCCCAGCAGGCAGTGGCCCTGGCAGTCTCTTCTGCAATTTGTTAGCAGTACATCATCATTATAATGTAAAAGTTTTCCAAATATTGTGTTGATTTTATAACGTTTTAGCTGAACGTTATTTAAAGTTATTTTTTGTACCGTGATAGCACATTTTCTGGATGTTTTTATCATGCATTTAAAATTCTCCCGCATGGCAAATTTAACTCAACCAGTTGACGTAATTTCGTACAATGAGCAAAAAAATACGTTAATAAAAATAAAAAAAAACTGAAAAATGCTCACACAGCTTTGCATACAAATTACACGAGAACAGCAAACAAACGATAATTTTATAAAGTGACAGCATTGTGTAACCGCCTGTCATTTTTTAATGCTGGAGTTGGAAAAAATATCAAACCAACACCTACACATCGTGCACACCTACGTCAAAATAAATTCTACATTGACATTTAAAAATATCGTTACTAAACTGGCATCGTGCAGGTCATCATCATCATCATCATTAGGCTATATTAGTCCACTGCTGGACATAGCCCTCCCCTAATGAGCGCCATAGCGCCCTGTCTTCAGCTTGCCGCATCCAGCATCTGCCTGCAGTCTTTCTTAGATCGTCATCCCACCTGGTCGGAGGGCGTCCTACACTACGCTTGCCGAGTCGCGGTCTCCACTCAAGAACACGCATCGTGCAGCTGATATTAGATAAACCGTTCCTTTTCAATTTTGAACGTTACCACAATGTGCACACGACAGCAGGTCAACGTATACTAAACTGTTATAACCTGATATCTCTACTACGGATCGCACACCGTAGTAGAAAGATCAGGCTAAAATGGTTTGTGTAGGTTGATGTGCCGTCGTGTGTACAATCATGAATAAAATAAGTAAATAAGCTAAATATTTTAGCTGCACTATGAATATCGTAGTCGTAAAATATTCAATCAGCAATGTATAATTATTGTGTTGTTTGATTGATGGGATGTATTGCTATGGATTGTGGATATTTTTTTACAGTAAAAAAAAAAGTTTACGCTAAGTTTTTAGTATTTGTTTCAGTCATTAATAGCCTTAAATAAAACACCTGAACATACATTACGATTTAATTTATTTGAATTATTTGTTGAATCTGTCTAAACAGATACGGGACCAACAAAATCGTTTCTTTTTTTCTAAACTTCGGTTCGTATGTGTTTTTTAGGTTACATATTTTAAACTTATAATGACGTAAAGAGAACGAGATTTTTTAAAAAAAAACGTTGCTCCCCATTTGGAATTTCTCCTGTATCGTGGGTGCCTCTACAAACATTTAAACTCACATGCATAAACAGTCAGACCCGAAACAACTATTTGTAGGCCATACACGTATTTGTTTCTTGCGAGAATCGAACCCGCGACACGCAGCGCAGCAGTCAATTTCTCAGCCACTGCGCCATCATCGGTGCCGTCAAAATTGACAATATATTCTTTTTCTATAAAAAAAAATCGACTATTAATCTTATCAGTACGTCACTATAAAGTCTTGTCATTTTATATCACGAAATGTCACCCACACGATGCAACAACGAAAATAGTATGTGATTGCATGGCTTCAGAAATGTCAGAGCGTAGTATTCGCAACCGACGTAAACTCACACAAAGAATTGAACTGATTGGTGCATTGTTTTGTATTGTGCATTTTTATCATATAATAGTGTTTAAGTATATAAATCTTATATTTTGACAACACGGTTGGCGCAGTGGCTGGGCGATCGACTGCTGCACTGCGTGTCGCGAGTTCCGTTTCCATCTCCGCACGGAACAAATATTTGTATGGCCTACAGTTAGTTGTTTCGGGTCTCGCTGTTTGTGTATGTGACTTTAAATGTCTGTAAACGCACCAACGATATAGGAGAAATTCCTAGTGTAGGGCAACTTTTTTTAAAAAAGAAAGAAAGAGTTCGTCCCGCCATCCTTCGTGGCCTGCCGCGACCCCTCCTTACTTTATCAAGGCACCAGTTTTCTGCTATTTAGCCCATAGTTTGTTTGGCATGCGGCAGACATGTCCTGCCCAGTCCTATTTAAGTAATGCAGCCTTATTACGTCAGATTTATTTATTTTGAAGCGCAGTATTTTGACTCGAACACGATCAGTTAATTTAATGCCTAGCATACTGCGCCCCTACGCGCGATGGGAAGTCGACATCAGAACAATAGCAGAGCTTCAATAGACACAGATACCCCAAGACCACAAAAACTAGCAATCCTTGGAAGAGGTCTTCACCTGAGAGGAGTTCCTAATCATAACACTTTAAATAACTAAAATATGTAGTTGACGAATCATTTTAGGGGATCTAAAAAGACCGCTTAAGCAGAATCATACATACAAAGTGACAATTGACAATGTTTATTGTGTCTGTGTCCATTTTAAGAATTTTAACGCAATTCGTATTATTATTCTATTATGATTCTGCTAAAACAGCCATTTTATACCCCAGTAATATTTCTTATAGCTACACTACAAAGTACTTACGATTCTTATTAACTTTCTCCATCAATTCTTTCCTACTCGAATCATAAATAATATTTTCATGGGTTGTAATAACAAGGACGTGCATCATAAATCTGTAGGGGATGATGGTAGGGGGACTAAGTTAAATGTCCCGGAAGAATTAGGGACGGGGCCACTTCTGTCACTTTTGACCATAGAGTAATATGCGTGGATGTGAAACTCAAGTATTCTACCTTTCTGCTTTCATGGAAGTGTGAAGTTTAATTAATTTTATAAAACAGTTTCTAAAGTTATTTGTTGTGAGCGAGGGTTACCATGACATCTTATAGCAGTACTTATTCCTGTGAGCGAAAGAGATTATATAGCTCTGTCTCTCTCCCTCAATGGAATAAGTTCTGTTTTAAGATGTCATGGTAGGGTAGCTGTTTCTAGCATTATTGGTTGTCAATTTGACTATTTCCGATTTAATTTGTCACGTGATCTCAACCAGGCGACGTTTGTTGCACTCTAAGAGGAAAAATATGGAGGATTATAGAGAGAAAGGACAGTGGACTCATTCTGGTGCGAAGTCTAAGTGTACTATTGCTATAGAAGTATTGTAAGCTGAAATCTAAGTGTGCTGGATTATTATGCTTATGAACAAAATTAAATAAAAAAGTGTAAGTACGTTGTGATTTAAAACTGGAGTTTAACTGGGTGAAATTCCTACGGTAGTGTCGATTTAAATTACACCTGCCTCTCCCTAGCCTCTAAGTTCTTCATCTTTGTCTTCTTGCGGGAACTTAAAACACTGACGTGTTATTACTTTGCCACAAGGTCATGTAAAAACGTGAAATTGAAACGGAGTTTATTTAGAGATTTCCAAGACAGCCACGACAAAGAACGGTCAGATAGAGAGCTCTGAAACGGTTCGATAAAGGCGTCATTGGACAGCTCCCTCCAGAAATCACATCTTGCTGCAGATGTGGCGAATTTCATTATTTATGCTGATGGAAAATCCCACTAGGAAACAGCTCACATTGAAATGTGAATTCGAAGTCCACACAGATTTTCTATGTAAAGTTGCTTACAATAGAACATCGCTCGTCAGAGTATTCCCTTGAAACCGGAAGGTTTCTGCAACAACTGTCATAGTTAACGCCTATTGAATACTTTGACGATTTGCGAAGAGTTTCTTGACCCGAGGCCCTAGCATGAGTTTACGGACTTAACGTAACGAAATACGTCGATTTTTCAAGGTTCCGTAGATCAAAAGGCAGAAACGAAACCCGTATTGGATTACTTTGCTGTCTATCTATCTGTCTGTCAGAACTCTTTATCTCAAGAACGCGTCGAGAAAAAATAGTCTGTGGTCCCGTAGAGATGTGAAGAAATCAACGCATTAAGTCTACGCAAAAGTCTACGTTTATGTCGCTTTGTACGGAACCCTAGTTGCGCGAGTGTGACTTACTCTTGCCGGTTTTTTCTATAATAAATATTTAATTATCCTGTAACATCATATATCCTTTAACGAAACGGTTGGCGCAGTGGCTTTGACTGCTACGATAAGAGGTTCGCAACCCTCACGGAACAAATATTTGTATGACCTACAGACAGATGTCTGGTCGGGCTGTTCTACTCGTGTATGTGAGTTTAAATGTTTGTGTCCGCACCCACAATAGCGGAGAAGTTCTTAGTGTGGGGCAGGGTATTTTTTTGAAGAAAAAAAAAGCACAAGTTTATTATTTTTCAAGATTATGTTGTGTATTTTAGCTATGGGCTCAATCATTTAATTTTAAGGCAACGGTGCCTTAAAATAAAATGTTTATTATCTTTATACATAAAAGAGAAAATCACGAACTCACTCAGAAAGACTTACGAAATCTCAGAAACTATTAGTATAAAGAGTCAAGAGTCATTTAAAGACGTATGTGCTCACTAAGAAAGGATTTTGTGAAAAATAAAAAATAAAAAAAACAGGGCGTTATTAAGAATTTTAGTGACCATGGTCATGTCTTAAAAGTTACACTTATTTTCAATTGAAGTACTCAGATCGAATCAAGGTCTATACATTCGTTCAAAAAATACCTCCCAGTGTTTCATCTGTTTGAGACAGCTGTCCCATCTGTTTCACGCCTTAGTAGGCAGGTCGAGTACACCTTTTGGTCCTGTTGCAGTGTTGCCATGTCCTCTGCATACTTCACCCCCCTCTGTTAGGTTTCATGAAAGTATTATGTATGTTAATCAGTTGAAAAGCTATGTTGAACATATTTCGTTTAGCCAGCGGCCTCGCTCGCGTTAAATTTGAGGTAACACAGTTCCCCTTTCCTAATTTGCAGGTACCTGCTACCTGTAGTTTTTGCCCTTGCGCCTATTATTGCATTTTTATATATATTTTATATATTTTTATATATATTTTTTATATATTTTTATATATATTTTTTATATATATTGCATATTGTAATAGCAAAGCTAAGTTTTCCCTTTTCTTACCTCTTTCTCACTCATTTATCACTTTTTTTTACAAGAAAATAGCCTATGTCCGTCTCCAGGGCCTCTGTACCACAATTCATCAAAATCGGTTTAGCAATGTAGGCGTCAAGAAGTAACAAACAAACTCACTTTCACTTTTATAATATTAGTAAGTAAGGATTTCATTGGAGATTGACGATTTAGAAAAGGATGCGAGGCCAAGTTTCCGGAGTAACTGAGAGAGAGTAAGTAGCTTTGACGGCACGGTTGGCATAGTGGCCGAACAATCGCCTGCTGCACTGCGTGTCGCGGGTTCGAAATTGAACATAACGATAATAATCTTGAGCTATAATACAGACTTACGAATGTACGTTTATTGGTAACTATTCATATTCTGAGGTTAGAGGGTAATGACTCCCCTTTGGGTACAAACATCATAGATCCTAAAAAGAACTATTATTCTTACGATATTTTTTCTTTCTTCAAGAGACTTCAAACACGCTTACCATGCATCATTGATTCGCATACCGCATGAGATTTTTTACCTTGTCAGTATTTGCGATTACTCTATAAACATAGTAGGCGGAAAAACCTCTTTTTTTCTATGCGGATATCGAAGACGAATACACTGAAATTCAAATGAGAGCACGTTTCACGTTATTTTGGACTGTTTGACGTGATCTCTGACGATTCTATCAACACCCAATTTCAAACCTTAAACTTCAGAAATAAAGTACTTTTTTGGATGTTAGTAATTATTTATTTTAGGAGCTAAATTATCTTAGGGTTGTAATTCACAATCTTTCTCGGCCCTGTACAGCGGATAAGTTTTGAATTTCGAATAAAAAAGTTAAGGCTTATGGCTGGGGAATATTTCTTTTGGTCGGCCCTAGAGTTGAATATTTCTGTAAGGTGTTTTTTTTTATTTTGTACTGGCTGGCGATTTTCTTTTTTTATTAAAGAATTTGTTTCTTTATTGTTCCCGCCTAACGATTTACGTTGTGATTTTAGAATGAGCACAATGTTTTTTAGGTTAGTTATAATTTTTCAGAGGATAAAATATGGAGACGATTATTATACCCTTCTTTCGACTATAAGGATACGAAACCGTTTATTTTTAAAAACAAAATATTTTGACTTTTAATCGGACATAAAAAGCTGCAAATAGATATTTCCAACTACAAATCATAGTTCATTGATGAAAACAGTGTATTTTAAGACATTTCTTTGCAGTGTTTTCACGGAATGTCCAAGACGGCACGGTTGGCGCAGTGGTTAAGCAATTGACTGCTAGGCTCGTGTCACGGGTTCGATCCCCGCACGGAACTAATACGGGTGTGGCTGTTTGTGTATGTGAGTTTAAATGTTTTTATACGCACCCAGGATACAGGAAAAATCTCTGGTGTGGAGAAAGGTTTTTTTTAAATAAGCAGATGATTTAAACATGCACTAAAAATGTTATCAACCCCTGGCATCTTTCATTTTTCTTTCATCGAATAAATATTTTGGTGAAGATCGGTATTCACAGTTTAGGGGTCATCGGATGTTTTAATAATACAGGTACATTTTATTAATACTGGCACACAAGAACAATATATTGCATAATATGAAAAAAAAAAATTATACGTCACTAAATAAAAAGATCGGTATTCACAGTTTAGGGGTCATCGGATCACCAGCTTGTCTATGACCGGTATTGATAGTGTAGTTTTAAGGGTCTCTTAAAAGAATGACCCATTAGGGTAAATAATGGGCTTTGTGGTTCTCGATTTATAAGTCAAAATGGGGAAGATAAAGTGAACAAGAAAGGACTATCGGTTTTTTTTGGTGATTGATTTTTGGAGGTAGGTGAAATATGGTATCAATTAGGTTTACTGTTTTTTTTTTCAAAAATATATCTGTTTAACCATTTTAGTGGACTATAAAGTATTATAATATGACTAGCTGTACCCAACGGTTTCACCCGCTGCACAGCTCCTTTTTTAGAGAAGGGTATGAAAAATAAATGTTGGCCGATTCTCAGACCTACCCGGTGTGCACACATAATTTCGTTGAAATTGGTCCAGCCGTTTCGGAGGAGTATGGTAACTAACACTGTGACACGAGAATTTTAAAAATTAGATTATGCATTTGGAAACGTCGTCAAAAAACATAATTTCCGAAGAACTGCGGACTACGTGGACACCTTTCCTGCCAGGGTGTTTGGAAGTGTCAGAAAGAGGTTTTATTTGATATCCATCTCGTGTTATAGACAATGACGCTCCTTCTTATATTTCACGCCCTGTCGTTTCTATACTAAAATCCGCCGAAGATAATATTACCGGACATTCCATTATCCCCAGTAAAAACGAACTGGAGATTAACCAAATTTAAAACTTTTTGGAAAAAAAATCCACCATCAACAAAGACTGAAAATAACTTTATTTCCGGAACTCAGTGGTAAAAAAAAACGATTCATTAAACAAAATTCAATGACTAATATAGGTACGTATAATTCGGTATTTTTTTTCTAAAAAAAGGTTTTAGTCGTGGCTTTTTTAGTGGTAGATAAATAAAAAATAAAATAAATAAATATCTTGGGACAACTCACACACGGCTATCTGATCCCAAGCTAAGCAGAGCTTGTGTTATGGTAACCAGACAACTGATATACATACTTATATAATTTATAAATACATACATATTATAGATAAATCACACCCAGACACAGAACAAACAATCATGCTCATCACACAAAGTTTGTCCTGGGTGGGAATCGAACCCACGACCTCCGGCTCAGCAGTCAGGGCCACTAACCACTAGACCAACAGGCCCGTCAAAGATAGTAAGTATTTCACACAAATTCTTACCGAGTGTGTGTGTGCGCTACTAAAATACAGTGTGAGTCTTTATAATGTGCACATATTGAAATGAGGGAATCTATGCTTAATTTTATCGACTGAAAAAATATTAAAAAAAACTATTTTTTTTTATATTTTTCATGGAATTTTTAAAAAAAATGTTCGCTACTGTGACCTCATCGTAAACTAAACGCCGTAACTATTAAACTAAATTATCTATCACGACGAAACAAAAAGTTAAACGATAAAGATTAAATTAAAGTAATAAAAAAGGTAGGTAATCCGGGCGTCTTATTGAGAAATTTTATGATTATTGTAAAAATTGATGAAAAAAAACAGATTTTTGCTAAAACACATGTTTATTTTCAATTGACGGTAGTTTTTTCCACAATTTTCATTTTATGAGGACGCCTAATTACTTCTAATCATTATGGAGTTTGTTTCGTCTTAATAGATCATTTAGTTTACAAGTTACGGCGTTTTGTTTACGATGGGGTCACAGTAGCAAACAATTTTTTTAAAAATTCCGTGTAAAATGTAAAAAAATATTTAGATTTTTTTTATATTTTTTCCGTCGATAAAATTAAGCACAGATTCTCTCATTTCAATATGTGCACATTATAAAGACTCACACTGTATATAAGCCTATCATCTATATACATAAGAAGAAAAGAAATCCTACTAACATTATAAATGCGAATGTTTGTGAGGGTGGATGGATGTATGGATGTTTGTTACTCTTTCACGTCAAAACGGCTGAACGGATCTTGATAAAATTTGGCACAAAGGTAGATTATAGTCTGGAATAACACATAGGATACTTTTTTTGATATCACGCGGGCGAAGCCACGGGCGCAGGCTAGTGTACTATAAAAGGTAACTTATAAACTATCGAAGCAATATAAAAAATATATTCGGGGGTATTCCCTTTCGATTTTAAAAATAATTTTGAAAATCAGGCCACAATTGACGGAGAAATAGGGTAAAAAACATACAAAAAATAGAACAGTCGAATTGAGAACCTCTTCCTTTTTTTGAAGTCGGTTAAAATCATCAGATTGAAAAACCCTCTTTAAACGACATTTACGTCAAAATTGATGATTCTACTTCGGACCAAAATTATGATTTACAAGAAACTGCAATCACCTTTAAATCCATCTACGTAGAACTTAAATCCACTTGTTACAAGCTAGTTGTTTCGAAGTTATTTAAAAAACATAGCACGTGGCAGCTGGTCCCGCTTTGAAGAACTTAAGTCAAAGAAGTGGGTCAGCGTGGCGGATGGACTTGGTTGGTGGTGTGGGAACTAAATCCGTCTTTACTAAAGTATAATGTAGACTAGCATTTTATTTTTAGATATTGGGCTGCAATGCGTTTTACAAGACGTTGAATATTTTAATGGGTTTTAACAAACACTTCCTTCGCTTCATCTGTAAATAAATTATGTCAACAAATTTTAGAAGAAAATGATAATTATATTGTTGATAAATTTTTACATATTTCTAATAAAAAAAACACAAATTTCAAGTTACAAAAAAAAAATACGAAATGACCCGATTTGCGGTTTTCAATTGAGCTTTTACATACATGTTTAGTTTAGATGACAATGCTTGGTTATGCCACGTTATTTTAATCATTCAAATAATAAAAAGAGTAGATTTAAGATCTCTTTGCGTACACAAACACGATGTAGACGGGAGGCTTTTGAAAAAGTTGACGAATAAGTCAAAGTTTTGAAATGACTGGCTCAAAACAGAACACATTCAAATTATAACAACATACATTTATGTCAATCAAATTGATATTGTCTATGAAATAAGGTTACCAGCGTATAAAAATATATTTATAAAAATCTATTCTTACTGAAGCGTGTTTTTGTTTTATAAAGTATGTAATAAAATCCAAATAAAAGGTTCATCATTCTAGCTTTAAAAATAACAATATTTTTATACAACCTTTCATCCCGCCTTTCAACCCCTTTTTCGTAATAAAAAGTAGCCTATCTCCTTTCTCAGGCTCTAAACTATCTGTGTACCAAATTTTAAAATTTTATTCATTTAAATCGGCTCAGTAGTTTTAGCAGAAAAGCGAGACAGACAGATAGAGTTACTTTTGCATTTATAATATTAGTGTGGATAATATATTATATTTTTTATTTTAGTATGAAAACATTATTTATTAATTATTAACTGATTATACAATATTTAAAAGAATATAAGTAAATGGTGTTTTAGTTTTTGAGGCCGCGAACTTTAAATGGAAATAAAACAAAGTAAAATTTAATGTCGATGATAGTGATTTTATTTGACTGACAATTATTAATATACCACTAGCTCTTGCTCGCGGCTTTGCTTGCGGTAACATAGTTCCCCTTTCCTGATTTGCAGGTACCTGCTACCTGTAGTTTTTGCCCTTGCGCCTTATTAATTGTAATAGCAAAGCTAAGTTTTCTCTTTTCTCTCTCATTTCCCACTTTTTTTTTAATTCAGCCTATATAATTTAATTTAGTCTCCAGCGTCCCAACTATCTCTGTACCAAAATTCATCAAAATCTGTTTAGCCATTAAGCTGTGAAGACAAACAAACTCACTTCGCTTTTATAATATTAGTAAGGATTAGTAAGGATTTACTATATGGTAAAATATGATCGACTGCGTTTTATTTAAATTCAAAAAGTGTAGTGTGGTGTCTACACGTTTTTTGAATTTAAATAAAACGCAGTTGATCATATTACTGAAAAACGTGTGAAACACGTTTTTTAAAATGCACCCACAATTTGTTTTCAAAATCATAATTTCTTAACAATGTTAAGTTTGGTTTGTAGTCTTACTAGAACTATTTAGCCAATAGTATTTTACTCACAGTGATCCCCATTAATCCCCACACCGCAATACCTAAGGGATAATGAAACCCTAACATTAGTTCAAACGTATATCCTAATACTACACTAATGTCTGCAGCTGAATACATCTAGCCTAAACAAACTTGCGTAGAAATAGAATGTGATGAAATGAAAAAAAAAATATTAAGCAGAATATTTCCCTGAGGTACACAGTGAAACGTGTAACATTATCGTTTGGGCTGATGCTCTGTTTACAACGGGTCAGTGGCAAGTTTACTGGCTTACTATACGTAACATCACGCCTACAATCTTCAAAGGGTTAGGCTGAGTCACGTCCTAATTGTTCACCCATTTATATTCGCCAGTTTTATATTAAAGTAGTGTACTAGTTTTACTACCAAAACCAAAACCGAAAACGAATTTCGACTACAGCCTCTGTTTTAGCCGAAACCGAAACTTCCTTACGAGGATCACTTTTATCGCTTTGATCACTTTTATCAGTCATATTGAGCATTTTTTTTATGTTTACTACCCGCTCTTATGTTATAATGGCATGAAACGGGTTAAAACTTAACAAATTCAAAATAAATCACTTGAAAACTCACCACCACAACAAAACATGACGAACAGGAAACAAACAAGCGAATCACGACATTGGCTCTGATGGGATTCATTCATTCATTCAACGCTCCGAACATGACCAATCACATCGCGAAAACTCCCGCATACACATTCGGTTTCGGTCGTAGTGTACTAGAAAACAAACTAGTAAACCGAAACTAGAGCCGAAACTAGATTTTTTAACCGAAACTAGCTGTAACTGAAACCGAAAACCGAACCTTCGGTCGTCGACACTAATATTAAGACCCATGTAATTAGGGACGAGCCTATTGCCATCATCCAAGAACAAATCTAAAATCCGTGGCAACTACTAAGATTGAAATTTTGAAGACCATTGCGAAGTGTTGCCTAAACATTTTGCCCACCCCGGGAATCCAACCAAAGATATCTTGTTCAGCAATCGCGCTTACAACCACTGGGCAGTCTCGACGAGTCGAGGAAGGAATTTGTAATCACTTGATCGAAATAAAGCAGTGATAGAAGTTTGATGACATTGATTGATGATAGCTGGTTCTAATTTGATATGATTTATTTTCATTTCCATTTTCGTGACTCTTTCTGTTTTGTCTTGACAGAGATGAGTTGAGTGTAATGGGAGTGAACTTTGCCCCGTACTGGGATAAAATAGGTTTAAAAAAACTGTCATTAGAAGACTAGACGATATGGAGTTTAACCTGTACTTAAGCTATACGTACTGTGTGGTGTGATGAATGGTTACTTGAATATTAAACTAGCATTATTAACTAACACGTTGTGTCTGTCACTTGTCAAATCTCAGAATCGGTGCCCTGAATCAGTGACACGGTGTCGCGGCAAAACTAGAAGAAGATGGCGGGACGAATGGGATGTCTGTCTTGAGGACTGTAAAGAAATAGCACAGAATCGTGGCCGTTGGAAGAAATAGAGAAAGGCCTTCGTCCAGCAGTAGGACAATATGGGCTAGGTATCCTGCTTCCTACTAAAATTATATTATATGGGACAGTTTGTGATGGATGTTCGGATGTTTGTTTATCTTTCACGCAAATTCTATTGAACGGATTTTTTTTTTGCAGATTAGCTTTATAGCTGGGGAGGTAGCGTTGCATTTCACATAATAATTTCTGGTCGATTGATTCATATCTGAACTTATTCTTTATGGATAATTATTTAATAATCTAAACGTCAGCAGGCTCAGAAGGGGTGGATCGAGTGGGGAAAAAAATTTAATTATGTAAAAACCAAAAGTGTAATCTGGTCGTTTGAAAATTTGAACAGCAATAGTTTAAACAATAATAATAATTATAGAAATAATCAGCTGTAAAGATAATGGTGGGTTGTACGTCAGCAGGTCATATCCGCACATATTAAAAATAATTATCTTCAATTCATTTCTGGTCGAATGAAATTGATACATATTATTCTTTATGCTATTAAAATAATTAAAAAATGCCTCAGCCGACCTATTGATAGGGGTAAGATCGTCAGCAGGGGGATTATAAGTAACTATTTGTATTATCCAACTGACGACTTTCCCCTCTTCAATCACTATGCTGACTATCTTTTTTGTTTAATATGTTGTTTAAAATACTCTCAGTATTAATTTCAAGCGACCAGAAATTAATTTGAATATAAACAATGCCTTTTTATTGCATATATAATCTATATCTATATGTTAGCTGGCGGACGACTTTCCCCTCTTCAATCACTATGCTGACTATCTTTTTTGTTTAATATATTGTTTAAAAAACGACCAGAAATTAATTTGATTATAAACAATGTCATTTTAATCCCTTCTTTATTGCATAATTATATAATTTATATACTATATTATGTCAGCTGGCGGACCATTTTTCCCTCTTATTATTTAGACTGTTTTTTTTATTATATATGATGTTTAAATTACTCTTAACATTAATTTCCAGCGACTCGAAATCAATTTAATTTTAAAAATTATCGTTTTAATTTGTTAATATCTACATACAATTTGAACAGATAGGAATGTGAGGAACATCAAACAAATATGTACATACTATACAAATAAAATATGTTTTAAATTACGTTATTGAAACGCATCCTTTTTACAGTCCTTACTTTCCTATCTGTTCAAATTGTATGTAGATAAATTAAAACGATAATTTTATAAATAAATTGATTTCGAGTCGCTTGAAATTAATATTAAGAGTATTATCCAGCTGTTTTAGAACCCAATGGCTTGGCACGCGACGATGGCAAAAGACCGGACGGTATGTCTTTGTTTCCGTGGAAGTTGGGTAGGCCTTTAGTGTGGGACGCAACGTGCGTCGATACTCTTGCGCCATCCCATCTTCCTAGCTCTTCGTGCTGCGCTGGCGCTGCTGCTGCGGCTGCAGAGAACCTCAAGCGGCGTAAATATAGTAACCTTATTGGTAACTATATTTTCGAGCCGTTTGGGGTTGAAACTCTGGGACCGTGGGGTCCTTGTGCTCACAGCCTGTTTAAGGAAATATCAAAACGTTTGGTTGACACTTCCCGTGACCCAAGGGCTGGCTTTTACTTTGGCCAGAGGCTTAGCGTTGCCATACAACGTGGCAACGCGGCCAGTCTCTTGGGGACGTTGCCAACTGATAGCGTTGAGGACGAATTTTTTGACGCTATTTTTTAATTTATTTGTAAGTTATTTAGTATGTTTAATATAGGGTAATCCATTTAATTTAAAAAATAGATTGTATGTACAGAGTATTTTAAACAACATATTAAACAAAAAAGATAGTCAGCATAGTGATTGAAGAGGGGAAAGTCGTCAGTTGGATAATACAAATAGTTACTTATAATCCCCCTGCTGACGATCTTACCCCTATGAATAGGTCGGCTGAGGCATTTTTTAATTATTTTAATAGCATAAAGAATAATATGTATCAATTTCATTCGACCAGAAATGAATTGAAGATAATTATTTTTAATATGTGCGGATATGACCTGCTGACGTACAACCCACCATTATCTTTACAGCTGATTATTTCTATAATTATTATTATTGTTTATACTATTGCTGTTCAAATTTTCAAACGACCAGATTACACTTTTGGTTTTTTATTTTTTGACATAATAATATTTTTTTTCCCACTTGATCCACCCCGGGTGCGCCTGCTGACGCTTGATTCAATTATTGCCCATATCTAAGCTATCAATTTCAATCAAAATTAATCGTACAGAAATCACCATCAAAAATGCAACGCTACCTCCCCAGCTATTAGGTATTTAGATGGCCGTCAAAGCCAGGAAAACATCCAGTAACTAGCAAGCAACTCGCCAATCTAAACGCAGCACCGCAGATGGGCACAGAAACAGAAAACAGAATAACAAAGTACCATAAAGCTCTGAACCGTCCAACTAGTAACGAGGCGAGTTCAAATAATATTTTTTATTTGGACAAAATATCGGCTCTAATGGGTGGGCTTTCGGATCATTATCGTTTGCGATAGGGATCTCTTTTTGAGAGAACTGCGGAAGTTTGAAGGCGGAGAGAAACGCTTTGGGACCCGTCAGTAGAATTTTTAGTTTCAGTAGGTATAAATTAACATAAAGGTTTTTTTGACTCGCTAAATCAAGATATTTTGAGTATCATCTTACCGAATTTCGGTTCAGTTGACGAAACTCAACCAAATACAAAGCGACACAAGTAGTAGAGTCCCGGCCACCGTAGTTGCAGGTCTGTAGAAGTGAGCAATGGGTAGCTCACCGTCCGCCCATATAGTGACGACAGGCCAAATTGACGGTGCATTTGTGTCCGACAGGCGCCTCAAAGAGATGTCAGCAAAGCAGACAGGCCTGGAAGGGCCACCGCCTGCCAGGGTTGCGGGTTCTTCGAAGGAGATACCGCGGCCCCAGAACATAAAGGGCAAAAGAAGAAACATGGGTGGGGTTTAGTCAGTAAAATTCTGATATTCTCCCCCGGTCTATATTCTATATCTAAGTTGATGGTTTCCCATCCCAAAAATAGCAACACAAGTAACCAATATGTATAGTTAAACCTAGTCAATAAAATCTATTTTCGCCTACAAATCCCACTTAAATGACTGAATGCATATTGTAAGCGTTTGTATTCGTATTTCTATTTCAGTTTCAACGATCGGTAAACAGTACTACCAAATTGGCAATCATAACAAATACCAATGACAACTCTCACTTTTATAACTGGAATTTATTTATTACTAGCTGTGCCCAGCGGTTTCACCCGCTGAGGTTTAGGGGTATGAAAAATATATGTTGGCCGATTCTCAGACCTACCCGATATTTACACAAAATTTCGTTTAAATCGGTCCAGCCGTTTCGGAGGAGTATGAGAACGAAAACTGTGACACGAGAATTTTATATATTAGATATCAACATCGGCACTTGTTACAGATTTTTTGATAACAAAACATAGTCTGAAAATGGCTAGAAAACGCAGATAAGAAAACAAGGCTAGACGGATTGATTGTTAGATTAATTTGAATAAAAAATGGAAGTAATCGTATAGGTCATTGAAAGCTGATGAATATATAAATTAAGGTAGGTATATTAACTTCAACTCTTCATTAATGGCTTTTCGAGAGATACCACAATTTTGGTAAGGTATACTATGTTGTGTTATTTACAATCCCATCCTCTATTGTCAATTGTAGGTATATGAACAAATTGTCAAACATCGAACAATGCCAATGTCACTTATTTCCATCAATCTACCGGATCTGAATACCAGAATTATTTATATACGTGGAGAAATTGCCAATCATAACTTTATCCGACTTTTTATGCGAATATCGACAAAAAAGTTAGTAGACACTTTCGAGACGAGCGAGCAAATCATGGATTTGACAGGTTGATTTTACGAATTGACACCCGATTTCCTCCCACAACCCTTGAAACACTAACTTAATCAAAGGTAAAAGATAAAGAATAAAAGTTTATCCACGCCCAGCTTTTAAACGTGAAATCCCTTCACCGGCACCACATGAATTATTAATAGGAGTCCTCAATACACTTAGACTGGCAATTGAATTAAATGCCTTCTTTTAAAGTGGAAACGCTAAATGTGAATCGTATTTTATGCTAAAAAGAGTGGGAATTCCTGTGGTATTTTGAGAACCAGGAAATTAATTTAGTTAGAGGTTTTTCGGTTTGTTTTGATCGGGGTGATTTCTCGACGAAATGCCTTAAAAACTCATTTGCTGAACCTGTTGGTCTTTGTGCCACATGTGACATGTGTCATTCTGTCAGCGATAAGAAAAAAAAACACATTGGCCTTTAGTGATATTTATAAAACGCCGAGAAAAGGTGCACGGTTTGGCTTGGTCGTTTTCTATGGAGAAGAACTGGCAGGAAACTAGATTGTTACTCTTTTATAGTTTTAAATGGATTCTGTTTAAGTTAATATGTCGCAGCGTTAGGTACTTAGTATGAGAGGACAGTATATGCCCGAAAATAAGTCGGTGCTAAAGAAATTTAAAGGACTAATAGAGCGGACATCGGGAATGTTTTCGTATAATAATTTTGATCCGGAACGTTTTTGATTTTGACACACGAATGCAAACTGATAAGCGAGCATGTCTCATTAAACAAAACAATTTGTTAACAAGTTTTTTCATTTTGTTCCGTAAATATTTGAATTGTTTGGTCTATACTTACTTCACAAATACGCAAAGCATGACAGATTTTTAATTAGAAAATGTTTTTTCGTATCTATTAAAAACAATTATCTATACTAAATTAACCAAACGATATCACATTTAATAAGCTACGAAAATTATATTTAAAAACTAAAAATAACAATGACAATTGGATCATTCTCTTTCATATTCATATATCATTACATACACAGTTTGTGTGCATCCATCTATTTCTTTAGCCCTTCTCTCCCTCTTCATCTTGCCTCTCCTAACCACTATTTGAGCCCCATGCGTTTTATCTTTAAAAAAATGGACCACGTTTTAGAAATATACATATAAGCCACAGATGACGATGTTGATTATTGCCCTAATCTAAAATTTGTCAAATCCGCCATATGGTCTAAAACTTCATCCGTAAGTGTGTGTAATAATATTATGTATGTATTCTATCAAATTTTGGTGGAAGTTTGAACAGGATTTCCTATTAATCGGATAAGCCGGCTTAGTGTCAACCCGTAATACATGAACAAACAAAACTTTCCTTTCACTCTAACGAAGTGTACAGAGCCCTGGGTATAACATATTCATTATGAACCAAATTTGTAGATAACATAAGGTGGTAGGGAGTGACATATACTCTCAATTTGGGTTCGTTAACGATTCTAGACTTAACAGCTCTGAAATATGTATTAAACTAGATTTTGCCCGCGGCTTCGCCCGCGTTAAATTCGGGGTAACACAGTTCCCCTAGCGCCTTATTAATTTGTAATAGCAACGCTAAGTTTTCCCTTTTCTTCCCTCTTTCTCCCACACATCCCACTTTTTTCAAAAAAATATTAGCCTATGTCCGTCTCCTGGTTCCCAACTATCTCTGTACCAAAATTCATCAAAATCGGTTTAGCCATTAAAGCGTGAAGAGGTAACAAACAAACAAACTCACTTTCGCTTTTATAATATTAGTAAGGATATTAAAAAGAAAATTAAAAGCTCGTAGCTAAATAATAGGTAGCCATTCAGATCGACTTTTAGGTTAAGCCGCGCTTGCTGAAGTTGATCTATGGATGGGTGACAACCCATTTCTTACCTAGTTTCGTCCATGCCTCGGAAATCACGTCAAGCTTTTGATCCTTTGAGACGACTCGGTCGGTGCAGTGGCTGTGCGATCGACTGCTGCGCTGCGTGTCGCGGGTTCGATCCCCGCACGGAACAGATATGTGTATGGCCTACAGATAGTTGTTCCGGGTCTGGCTGTTTGTGTATGTGAATTTAAATGTTTGTAAACGCACCCACGCGTGACATCGCACGACCGCTTGAAGGTTAAGAAGCTGTTACGGAAATACATACGATACTTTATTCGTCATCTGCCTTTTCCAACTATGTTGGGGGCGGTTTCCTGACTCACCGGATACAGCTGATTACTTTCACAACCTACTTTATATTGTAATTGATGTTTCCTTGTTGATACATAACATTTTTATATAAATAAGTAACCCAAAAGAATATTTTCATCATCACTAGTTTTGCCTGCGGTGTCATTCCCGCTTAGCTCCTAAAAGTCGGATCGTGATCTTATTAAGCGTTCCTTGATAAATGGGTTTTCCAACACTATAATGTTTTCTCACTTCAAACTAATAGTTCGTTAGATTAGCGCGTTCAACTAAACAAAATTTTTAGCTTTATAATAAAATTGTAGTATAGATAAGATAGATTTCTTGCCAGTATGTCCTTGAAAGTTAAGGCAGATGTAAATTCTTAGAACACCCACATTTTACCAGTTAGGTTCAATGGGATGGGAAATAGTGGGTGGACCTATTGCCCTCGGGCGCAATTTCGAATACATTAAAAGAAAAGTTTAGTTTTAGTCTACTTTATTGCACACCAAAATTGAAACACATTTGCTACGAGATCGTAGCACTATGCTAGCTACGCCGTAGCATGGGCCACAGCGTAGCAATCAGCGTAGCAGAAATAGTGAATGCTTTGAATTATTCAACGGTTTTATATCTCCATATTATTGTATTTTGAGTTATACAACTACAAGACCTGTTGGATAAATAAATTCCTCACGAACATTCTTCTGCTTTCAGCCAATCTAATCTTTTATTGAACATAATCTTCACGCCCTAATGAGCTCCTTAAGTTATACACTAAACATAAAACTAATAACATTACTTACCACACAGAGAAAACTAACGAGCCTCCTCTTAACACAGACTCGCGAACTTAATTACTTAGAAGAAACCTTCCACCACTTGAGGGCACAATATATACAAGTACATATGTATATACATACGCATATATACATATATATCTCTTGTTATTTAATGTATGGCCCTGCGGCTGCGACTAGGGTTGGCACTTCCAAACAATATAAATTAAACGGCGGTCCCTAGATGGTTAATGGGCTGGTTATCGCAACCTCGGTTTAATTCCCCGTATCACACGTAGATATTGGGGGAAGTTTTGGGTGAATCTTTCAGCTACTGAAATGTTTGGAAGTTGATGTTTTGGGTAGGGGAACATGTGGTTCAAATTAAGACAATTACTGTCTGTACAAAATGTGAGTTTACGTTTACATGGTATGCAAAATGTTATATTGAGGAGCTCGTGGCTAAATAAATAGTAGCCGCTCGGGTCGATCTTTAGGTTAAGCCGCGCTTGCCTAGGTTGGTCTGTGGATGGGTGACCACCCGTTACATATCGAGTTTCCTCCATGCCACGGAAAGCACGTTAAGCCGTTGGTCCCGGCTGTCATTTGTAGATCTTTGACAGTCGTTACAGGTCAGTGTTCCGAAAGTCTGACAACCAGTCTTACCAAGGGGTATCGTATTACCCAGTATTAACTGGTTGTGGAGGTCAGATAGGCAGTCGCTCCATGTAAAATACTGGTATTCAGCTGCATCCGGTTAGACTGGAAGCCGACCCCAACATAGTTGGGAAAAGGCTAGGCAGATGATGATGTAAAATGTTATATCAAACTTTGTCACTGTTTTTGGGGTTCCGAACATCAAAAGGAAAGAACGGAACCTTTATGGGATCACTTCGTTATCCGTCTGTCTGTCTGTCAAGACCCGTTATTTTGGGAACGCGTGAAGGTATCGGGTTAAAATTAAAACCATGTACTAAAATTACCGATTTAAGTATATGGTTTCAATTTCAACTCGATTCTATGTGCTTTGAAAAAAGCAACCCTCTAAGTCTAGTCAATCAAAAGGTATGGCTATTTATGTCGCAAGTTTGTACGGAACTGTGATGTCAGTGCGAGTCTGGCCCTATAGCCAAACAGCAGTCGGCAGCAGACTACCAATCATTATCGCTCAGCAGTCACTAATACATTTTCAACTTTATACCCTAGAGCAATGAGTTGAAAATCTATTGAAGTTTACATATCGTTTTCGTTTGTTTCGTTCGTTATCGCTCAGCAGTCTTTAATTGATTTTCAACTTTATGCGCTAGGGTATAAAGTTGGAAATGTATTAGTGACTGCTGCGCGATAACGATTGTCGTCTGCTGTCGTCTGCTGTCGTCTGCTGTTTGGCTATAGGGCCTGTCTCGCTCTTGTCCGGCTTTTTTCAAGATTTACAAATGACAGACAAAAACAACAAGCTTAACATGCTTTGCAAAGTGCGGTGGAAACTTAGTATGAAATTATTTAGCCACGTTACGATCTCTTCTTTCTATTTATGTTCTTTTTTTACGGATGAAGAATAATCAAATAACAGTCCCCGCTCTGTGGGGAGCGGGAGGGAAGTGCCAGTTTTTTGCTGTCTAAAACCATCCATGTTCCTTCAAACAACACGCAACCCGGGCAGGCAGTGGCTCTGGCAGGCCCATCTGAACTATTAACTCATTTCTTTAACTCGAGACCACCAGCATCACAACTGAAGCTTGACACTCAACCACAGATTGTGCTTGTAATTGTGAGGTCAACTGATCTCATTTATAACTGTTAGGTCGCTTAGCTTAGCGCGTAGCCGTCCCAGGCGTCGCGCGCCTCAAAGAGATGTTACCAAAGCAGAGGGGCCTGCCAGGGCCACCGCCTGCCGGGATTGCGGGTTGCTCAAAAGAGATACCGCGGCTCCAGAATATAAAGAAGTGTAATGATTTTGTAAAATAAGATCATAATTACACTGCTCTTCACAAGCGACAGATGGCGCTATTGTTTGCATGAACTATTTACATCAGTGTTAGTTATAAACTAGTTAAATATAAGTATTTAAAGTGTATTGATATTTTAGAATAAGTAAAATATTATTGTTGAAATTAAAACATTTATTTATTGTTAATAATCTGTCTTAATGTATTTTAGTACATCAATTGAGCACACGTACTGTGTACGTTGCTCTGATTGGTCGAATAGCCTTCTGAGTGTTACTGGTAGTGTGGGGGGAACATTCCGTTGGTGGCTGAGACTCTAGACAAGAGTCAGTCGAACTTGAGGTGCGGGACAGCGAACACATCTAGTGTATTGGTGTTACAGTTGTAATATTTTCTATTGGTTATTTTGTGATAAATGTGATTGTGTTGGAAAAGTGATTAAAGATATTATTCTTGATACTTAAGTTATGTGGTTTCATTACAGAAGGAACTGGGTGGACTTGAGTCAGTACAAGTCTGACACTCCCCCTGCTCCCATTTTTATGATTTCCCATCCGCAAAACAAAAAGGTCGCTTTGATGATTTTTATTCGTGTCAATGACATTAAATTGTAAATTGTTTATATGTGTGCTGAGTTCGTACTAATGGTTATTCATGTCAATATTTTTTTCTTACACTAATACGCGTTAACAAGTAATTACAAGGTTAACTGAAAATGGCGGTCAGACGGACATACGTTCCATGAAAATAGTATACTGAAAACTTACTTTTGTAAAATAGTATACTGCTTAGCTTGGGATCAGATAGCCGTGTGTGAGTTGTCCCAAGATATATTTATTATTATTTATTATTATTAATATTTTTTTTGAGAACAGAGATTAGATCGAATATGGAACTAGATAACTCATTAAAAAACTAATAAGTTGTGCCTAAAATAGATCCAGGCTAATAAGATGTTAAGTTGAAAAAAGCTAGCCTTTTTCACAAAATCAAACATCTCATGACACGCAGCGCAGCAGTCGCTTTTGAGGCACGGAACCCTAAACTCAAGCACCTCAATATTAAAACTTTTTAAAGCGCAAAATACCAGTTAAAAATCGTACTTCAAAAACTCACAACGATTTCTACGCAAACACGTCCGTAAAAAGTATTTTCACAAAATATAAAAATCTCAAGTACAATAATTCTGTTCCATTTGGAGTAAAATATTGCATCTGAGAAATGAGTTCCAATACCGCCAAAAGTTGTGAAAAACTTTTGTTGAAAACTCTTGTGACTCTTGACGGTGACTGTACGCGGCGTAGATTCTCACGGAACGTGTGGACGAACGCTTTGTGCTACTGAACAACCTGTGTGGACTATATAAGCGAGTGGAAAAGGGTTTTAAGAAAACTGTGACAGTAAAATTAAAATTTATTCATCATTCTACTAGCCATCCTTACTAATATTATAAAAGCGAAAGTGAGTTTGCTTGTTTATTTGTTACCTCTTCACGCCTTAATGGCTAAACCGATTTTGATGAATTCTGGTACAGAGATTGTTGTTTTACATTTTTCTGTAAGTTTGAGGACTCATAACTTTTTTTCTAGCTAACATCTGAATAAAGCAATAATTTTATAAGAATCTGCCTAAATATTGCCTGTTTTACCCATTTTTAATAAAAATTACCCTTACCTAAAGTTAAGAAAATGGTGAAACAAGAAAGAAAAAAAAATATTTAAAAATACCCAGTGGGCCCGGGCCAACTAATTTAGGGCTGAGGAAGTAGCAGATGACCCCATATCCACCATTTCCGTATGTTCAACGTTCTGCCAAATACCCTGTATTTTGTCCCAAAAATATTAATAATAGGTTACGGGTTGGACACTTAGTAGGTATACGAAATCATACGTCGCGCAACAAGGTCACGGCAGGTCAAAGCGACAGTACAAACGTGCGGTGTCGTTTGTGCCGCGCGGTGACCGTGGTTTTGTACGGACAACCAGGTAAAATAACAAGCTTATAACTTTCTGATTTTTCATGATAAAGTTCTGAAATTTTGTACATAGATTCTTCAGATAAACATACTAGATACGTGTTTCGGGTTTCGCATAAAGTAAAACTAACTAATTACATTTTTTAATACATTTTTTTTTAATTTGCCCCGCTCTGAGAATTTCTCCTGTATCGTGGGTGCGTTAACAAACATTTAAACTCACATACACAAACAGCCAGAGACCTGAAACAACTATCTGTAGGCCATATAAATTTTTGTTCCGTGCGGGGATCGAACCTGCGACCCGCAGTGCAGCAGACGATTGCTCAGCCGCTGCGCCAACCGAAAGTTTACGAAGAAAGTGATCATAAAACACTAACACATTCCATTTCTAAATGTTATGGGCATTGTTCTGGCACGTCAATCGATCTTAACGGTCAGGATACATGGGCCATCATCTGATGCAGATGCTTGGGTTTCCCTAACTATGTTGGGTCGCTTGCCAGTCTAACCGGATGCAGCTGAATTTTACAGTTACCAGTATTTTACATGGAGCGACTGCCTATCTGACCTCCACAACTAACAGGGTTGTGGGGGTACGATACCCATTCATGTCACATGGGTACTAATAAATTGACGGGCCTGTTGGTCTAGTGGTTAGTGGCCCTGACTGCTGAGCCGGAGGTCGTGGGTTCGATTCCCACCCAGGACAAACTTTGTGTGACGAGCATGATTGTTTGTTCTGTGTCTGGGTGTGATTTATCTATAATATGTATGTATTTATAAATTATATAAGTATGTATATCAGTTGTCTGGTTACCATAACACAAGCTCTGCTTAGCTTGGGATCAGATAGCCGTGTGTGAGTTGTCCCAAGATATATTTATATTTAATAACAAAAAAACACCACTCTTACAAATTACCCTCCTTTGCGGTGCGCAGTCGCTTAAAAAAATAGCTTCAATGCCGGAAGTCGGAGACTTTTGTCAGTTTCATTGATTTTTGCGACCGCGACTTCCAGAAGAATTAAAGTACTAACTTTTAGTGTTCTTTGAAGTTGTGGTATGACGGTCAATTAAGCTCTAGTCAAGCATTTATTTATCATTGTTACTAAACGTAATTAACATATAAACCACATAGGCATGATAAGAACATTTTTGTCAAAGATAACTTATTAACAATCCGAGCAATGTAAATAAAATAAGAAGGGCGCTATTGAATTGTAATGGAGTCAAACAATCAACCAGATAATTGAAACAACTTGCCCTTTCCAGTTAAATTATTTCTGCACAAAGCAATTTATTGGCAAAAAAAGCTAGTAAAACAATCCATAAAAAGGTACAAAAATAATTTAATTAAAGTAAACAAATCATTCGCTCATTGTTATTAACCCGTATTCCATTCCATCATTGTTTGCTCTCACTTGAACAATTACTTTTGTCTCCCAATTTTAGATCCTTTGGAAAATTCCAAATATTTAGCTTTCCTTTAACTGCTTGGCCACAAGCCACACGATCAAATGACGCGCGTCTTGCAACATCGATGGTGGAGAAAACTAATGAAAATAATTGGTTTTCTTTCACATAAAATTAAGTAATATCAATAGATTTTTTAAAGGACGGAGAATGGAATTATGAAAGAATATTTTGGCTGTAATTCAATGCAGCTTTTAGGGATTACATATATGTGTCCGCTGAGCGAATAATGATAAACGTTGTAATGGTAGGACCGTATATTCACTAAACTGGTGACCCCGACGTGATCTAGAATCGTGGGACACTGTATAGCTTCGACGCGAGATAATGCATCGGCGACAACATTATGCTTACCACTGATATACTGTATATCTGTGGTAAATTCACTAATATAGGAGAGTTGCCTTATTCTTCTCGGACTTTCTTTATCATTACTAGACTTTGTAAAAGAATAAATGAGAGGTTTGTGATCTGTATATATGGTTAGTGATCGACCTTCTACTAAATTATTGAAATATTTGATGGCTAAATATATTGCTAACAATTCCCTATCATACGTAGAATATTTGGTTTCCGTTTGCGTTAAACTTTTCGAAAAGTATCCGAGTGGCTGCCAGGTATTATTATTGTATTGCTGTAAGACTGCACCTACACTGGTATTCGAAGCATCTGTCATCAGCGCTAATTTAGTATTAGGCAATGGGTAAGATAATGTAGCGGCGCTTTGTAAGCTCTCCTTACATTTCTTAAATGCCTCTACGGCCTTATCAGTCCACTCTATAGGAGTTTTGTCATTTTTCTTTGAATTATGCAAATATTGATTAAGTACTGATTGAAATTCTACAGCCCTAGGTATATGCAATCTATAAAAGTTTACCATACCAAGGAATCGGCGTAATTGCTCAATAGTGTCTGGCCTCGGAAAATTTTTCACAGCTTGCACTTTGTCGTCAAGTGGGCGGACGCCGTCCGTCGACACCTCGAAACCTAAAAACTCAATCTTAGATTGGCCGAACACACATTTTGAAATATTAATCGTAATACCATATTTATCAAACCGTTCGAAAACAGCATTTAAATGCTCTCTGTGTTGTTCAGGAGTTTCGCTTACGATAATTCATTTGTTCCGCATTTGCCTCGCCTACTTTCGCCTCGATTGAAAATTCCGCTTATGCCCCACATTTTATTCCTCTTTCGCCTCGAAAGTCATTTTTGTAAGTAAATTATTATTTTTTTCCTGTTTTGCCTCATTTTATGTACCTGTTTCGTCTCGCTTTTTTGTTTAAGCATTTTACTTCGACATTAGTACAGACAACCAAAAAAAATGTATCACGAATATTTGAAAAAAAGAAACTTAGTATCTGTGATGTATGAAAAAATCCTAGATGCACATTTTCAAACAAAAGCAATACTTAAAAGTGTCTCCAACTTTAAATACTTCACGTATACATATTTTTTATTTGCAAAATCAACCTAAAGTAGTATTTATAAAGTATTGTATAAGCGCATAATGTCAAATTATGCATTATGTTTGAATTATATTAATGTACTTACGCCGGTTAAGAAGAGACAATAAATGTTTCTTTAACTCTTCTCTTTTATACTTGCTACATAAATTACATATTAAACTTATAAGTGAACTATATTATTAATTTCACTTACAAGTCAACAATTTTTAAATCAGTCAGACTTCAGGTAAAAGCAGGTAGTTGAAAGACAAAAGAATGGGGTCCGCTCGCTTGAACCCTTTTGTTTCAAGGCCAACCAATTTGAACCAATCATAACACTACACGGCAGGGTAACTAGAAATTGTAAGATGTGTTGCTTATCTTATTGAACTATTAGTTTGTGTCATGACGTTATAAGTGCAAGGAATAGTTTGTGGTTAAACTCGTGAATTGTTGTGCTTTAATCCAAGGTAAGTTTTAATATAATTTCTCATATTATGTATCAGACACATACATTTCTCTAACTGATAAAATTCATAAACACTAATGAAATTGTTTAATTTAGTCACAATTTTCCAATATTTTAAAAGATTTTTATATGATTATGGTTACGTAGATTTTGTTGATATATATTCTTCTATTCATCTATTTCAGATCTTTAATCATTATAAATACGATGGAACTAGATAATTTTTCATTACCATCTACTTCACAACCAGATATTGCATTTATAAAATCGAAAAGAGGCAAGCCACTCCTTTTGTATGATGGATATGAACATACCACACGAAGGCATAACAAAAATGGTTCCATATCATGGAGATGTGTTAACAGAAGCTGCAAAGGTGCAATAATTACCGATATTAACAATCAGTTTAAGAAAAAAACCAAACACAGTATTTGCAGATCCAATGTGGCAATGAATGAAATTAAATTGGAGTTATTTCATTGTAAGCAGCAAGCAGCATCCACTGAAGGCAAGCCTATTCCTACCCTTTATAATGAAAGTTTATTAAAGGTAAAAGACCGAGGCATAGATTTGATTGAAGACTTTCCAACTTTTTCAAAAATCAAGACAAGTTTATACAATGCACGCAACAAGTCACAAAATATTAAAAAGTCAACATTTAATAAGGCATTCGAAGTAGAAATACCCAAGGACTACAAGGACTTAGTTCTTTTTGATTATGGATACAAGAACACAAGAATACTAGGTTTTGTTAATAAAGAAATCAAAGAAAACATTAAAAACATAAAATATTACTTAGGAGATGGAACTTTTAAATGTGTAATAAAGCCTTTTAAACAATTATATGTCATTTATGGAGACCTTGGAAGTACTGATGAGAAAATTAACGTAATACCGCTAATTTATGTGTTACTAATGGATAAAAAGGAATCAACATATGAAACTATGTTTTCACTAATAAAATCACAAATTCCTGATTGGGAACCGACATCATTCAGGACCGATTACGAAAAAGCAGCTATTAATGGCATACGTAACGTTTTTCCTACTATTGTGTCAAAGGGCTGCTACTACCATTTTTCTAAAGCACTGTGGAAGAAGGCCAAAGAGTTAAATTTAACAACGAAAAAAATTTACAAGAAGCATGTCGCACTATGTTCTTCATTAGCGTTACTGCCATCAGAATATAAAGCTGATGGTTGGTTATACATTATGGAAGATTGCCCACAAAAAGAAAACGTTGACAAGTTTAATGACTATTTTGTATCATCCTGGTTGGATAATCAATACATGCACGGAAAATGGGATTTTTATGGAGATATTTACAGAACCAACAACCCAGCAGAAGGCTGTAATGCTAAGATAAACAGATGTATCACCGGAAAACTTAATATAATCAGTTTCTTAAGAATTATTAAAAAAGATGCTGATTTAAGTTTCTTACGATTAAAAAGCCAAGGGAATGCTCGTCGCCCTGATGATATCGATAGGGATAAAATTATAAATGATTCCATAAAATCTATGTTAAACGGCACAATTACTATTGGACATTGCTTAGAGAAAATATGTCCTTTTGTATTTTAATTGTACGTAAAATATGATTCAGGTTTTTAAATTTTTAAACTGATTTTTTTTACTTTGATGTTGATTTGTTACCTTATATTATATTTGATTTTGTTTTTCTAATTTTATAATAGTATATTTTTAGTTATGTGTACCTACCTACTATTGTAGTAATCGATCTGTGATTCTGATTGTTATTTAATAATAAACACTTTTCTAAATATTGAAATAGTTTTATTTGTCTATAATTACTAAAAATAATTTTCTCTAATTCAAGAAAACAATTGTATACTTGTAAATAATACTCAACGCAATACATAAAAAGAATCACATCCAATTTAGTTTTGCTAACTGTACATTAAGTGATGTAGGAATGTGGGACGAAACAGGAAACAAATTTAAAAAGGGGCAAATGTGGAAGTTTTTAGAATGTGGGTCGAAAAAGCGGGGCAAATGCGGAACAAATGCGATAATTACGTCATCAATATAATTAAATAGAAAATCTAAATCGCGCAGTACTACCGTATCCATAAACCTCTGAAACGATTGCGCTGCGTTACGCAATCCGAACGTCATTCGTGGGAACTCGAACAACCCAAAAGGCGTTATAATAGCAGTTTTCTCTATGTCCTCCGGGGCTACTGGAATAAAATGATATGATCTATTTAAGTCTAATTTACTAAAAATATTTTTCTTACCCGCTAATAAGTACTTAAAATCGTGTATTCGAGGAATCGGATAACGATCAGGCTTGGTCATCGCGTTCAACCGTCTATAGTCGCCACAGGGATGAAGTTCGCCATTCTTTTTCGGCACTACGTGTAACGTCGGGGTCACCAGTTTAGAGGTATGAAGAACAGGGTGTAAAGTTCTCCATCCTCTATGGAAAAGGGAGGATCCTCCGACCAGACGGGTGTTGTATCTGGTGGGCCACTGCCCGACAGTTGCTTGTCGGGCGCTCGTATATAAATGCTAACTGCGTGCACAACTTTGCTTGCGCGATGTAGGATTTTGCCGTTTAGTACTTCAGTGGCTGGATAGATGGCGCTGTAGTAATTATTGCCACTTGCATCTTTGTGTCGCTACACAGCTTATTATAAGTATATAAGCGACGGTCGATTTCTGGCCGATGCTTAAGTCGAAGGCTTAACCACCCGAAGAAATTCAAAATAATAATTTTACAAATTTCTCAAATGACACTTCGCATACTACACCAATACGCGCGCGCGCCTAGCTACAGCATAGCAGAAGGCCGCACACCGCCACTATCGTATGGAAAAAAAGAATCCAGAATTTGGGGTATGAGTTTGACACTATCACTTATATCGCCTAGTGAGTGAATGATTGTGGAGTGTGTAGACATCAGGCCAGACAGGACACAATTTAGTGTTATCTTATTTGGTATAAAATACATAGAACTTGCGCCGAGTCACTACGATAAAACTTTCAACGTAAAGATACTCACAGAAGTAAACAAGTGAAATGAATACGATTTTGTAATAATATTCTAATTTAAAAGAGTGTCCATGGAGTTTCTAGCCCATTCTTCTCCATAGAGATCAACGCTTTGGAATGGCAAAAAAAATAAATAAAAGTTTTAATAAATAAATAATTGAAATAAATGCTTTTGATTTTGTCCGTTAAAGAAAAGCACATCACCTGAGGTCGTGAACAAAGCATTATGCATTCAAATTCGGCTGAACGCGGAACAAAAACGGCTTTTGTTTCACGGCTAATTTATCTTACGATTCGATTGTAAAATTTTCCAAGACAGCCGAGAAATATTAGACGAACGGTTGATTTGACATTTCAATTGATGTTTGACGATATTTAATTAAGAAAAATACTCTTTGAGTTAATGCTGTAAATTGTAGTGTACCAGTAAAATTACTGTTGGATCAATATTTAGATTAAGATTTTATTCTTTATTTATATTTGGAGAATTAGAATATTCCATTATCACTGACAGGATTATTGTTGCTAATAAACCTGATATAATGGTGGTGGATCGATCAAAGTAGCGCGCTAAGATTGTTGACATAACGGTTCCGCATGACGAGAACCTCGTGAAAGCCGATACAGTTAAACAAATGAAGTATATTGACTTGGTTCGTGAGGTTGTCGACATGTGGGATGTGGACTCAGCGATCATTGTGCCGACAGTCTTATTTGCTAATGGCTTAATTGCTAAGAGCTTCGAGCAATATAATTATGAGCAGGCTCTCGTTAGGCAGCTGGATCAAGGCCTTGATTCATAAGGCAGTAAACTCGATACGGCCCGTATTGTCAGGAGGTTCCTGTCTCTGGAGCCCTAACCACCAGTAACTTAGACCCTGTTCCCGATACCGGTGGGCTAGGTACTATATTTTTTTTTATTGTAAAATGAATATGAAAATGAATAAAAGAATGTAAAAATATTATATTATAATAATTGTATAAGAGTTCATAGGCAACTTGACGACTTTAAACTGATTTTGTCAAAATTTGGTACCTACACGAGAAGGTCATGGACCACGTTCTACATAAGGGTATGGTACACTTTTCATTCCTGTAGAACGATCTGAAAGGATATCTTTAGAATGTGGCGAATGAAACCACAAACAAAAGTTCGTTTGAATAAAAATAAACAGCAAGCCTGCTTAAAAACAAACATACATAAATCATCTGCACGCGACGATACATTTAAAAAATTGACAAAAGTAAACACTTGTGTCGTCACATGCCCAAGAGTTAGTATGTGAATGGTTATTCGCGTCGCATTGTGAGCCCAAGACTATTTCTACACTCGTCTCCACTCCACAAAAGAATACCGAGGCACACACAAACACTGTGCAAGCTTTCGCTATGAGATTTCTAAAGTTTGTAGAACACTTTACGTTTTAGTTGGAATACTTTGACAGTTAAACAATTGAGATACGAAATATTGTTTTTTAGAAGACTGCTTTTATTTTATTGATGGTTTTCTGTGAACTGGTTTGTTTGTTAGTTTTTAGTTCATAAGCCTATTAGAATAAGTAGCAGGAAAGCTCATTCTTTGGATAATAGGTACTTTTCCAGTTAAGGTTTGGTCAATCAAGTGCGGAATAAAAACATATCTGCCTTTGTCCATCCGTCAGTGTTCATTAACTGTTTGAAGTTTGCAATGATTCATTGTGGCTAATGAAAGAAAGAAAGAAGAAGAAAAAAACGTTTATTTGTCGCAAAAAACAAAAAATAAAAAAACATTAAACATGCAAAGCATCACAAACATTTACAAATACATATATGGGATAAAATAAAAAAGAGCTTGCACGTCGTGACTGCGACAGGGGAGCCCACAGCGTAGCGCTGGTTTTCAGCGGTCAACCCGTGAGTCAACTAATGACCACACGGTCCTACAAAAAAAAATATGTTGAATTGAGAACCTCCTCTTTTTTTTTGTTTTCGGCGGCAAAAATGTCATCCCCGATTGCATAAGCAAGTCTTTTAATTTTCGAATAGGGGATATTACTGCAAAATTCTGGCGCAAGGGCGCAGCACTAGCGTAAGCAGTAAAAAGTTTTTTGCCGAGACGTAAATGGCCGTAGGACGCCATAATATATATAATTAAAGTACAGATAGGTAAGTTATACCAAAATAATTAACACTTTGACATATTTTCACAGAATATCTGGATACGCGATTGCGCACATGACGGTTTGTTTACTGCATGTGCTAGTGGCGCCCTCTGCGCCGAGGTTTGCGTAATATTCCCTATTGTTGACGCTATATTTTGTAAGATTTTACGTTTTTTATGGTGTGGCAAAATGAATACAACATAGGCAAAGTTGCTGATCTCACCCATAACAACGTCTACACCAAAAGCAAATTACCACAACGTACAAAATAACAAATCGTCGGCAAAATAACCTCGTAAGAATTTATTTTAACTTGGCAGAAACCTCAGGATTTCCGTCGACTTAATTTATTTAACTTGAGCAATGAAACGGAAAATTAGGTACACGTAACATATACGATTTTGTACCAAATCAACTGACTTGTAACGTGATACAAAATATTTAGGAAAAGATTGCCTTAGCGTACAACTCCAACGGGGTTGGGGTTCAAATATTGGGATCAAATTCAAGGCAGGTTTTATGATTTCATTTTTAGGATTCCGAATAAAAAAAAAAGTTTTAATATTGAGGTGTTTGTTTTTATTGTTCCATACCTCATAAGGAAAGAACTGACGACACGGTTGGCGCAGTGGCTGAGCGATCGACTGCTGCGCTGCGTGTTGCAGGTTTGATCCCCGCACGGACCAAATATTTGTATGGCCTACAGATGTTCACAGTTGTTCCGGGTCTGGATGTTTGTGTATGTGAGTTTTAATATTTGTCAATGCACCCACGATACAGGAGAAATCCTAGTGTGGGACAAGGTTTTTTTTTTTAAATAAGGAACTGAGTCCTTATTGGATCACTTTGTTGTCCGTCTGTCTGTTTGTCTGTCTGTCAAGACCCTTTATCTCAGCAACGCGAGTAGTTATCGAGTTGAAATTGAACCATATACTCAACTCTGTGGTCCTTTATGTTATAAATCCGACCCTCTAAGTGTACGCAGTCAAAAGATATAGCTGTCTATATCGCAAGTTTGTATGGAACCCTCTGTGCGCGATACTGACTCGGTCTTGGCCGCTTTTTTTAAAATTGCAACTAAATATTCACTGACATTATACAACATGGTTGAGCGATCGACTGCTGCACTGCATGTCACGAGTTCGATTCACATTTTGCCCGCGGCTTTGCTTGCGTTATATTCGGGGTAACACATTTCCCCTTTCCCGATTTGCAGGTTCCTGCTACCTGTAGTTTTTACCCTTATGCCTTATCTATTGTAATAGCAAAGCTAAGTTTTCCCTTTTCTTCCCTCTTTCTCCCACACTTCTCACTTTAAAAAACAATTATGTCCGTCTCCAGGGTCCCAACTATCTCTGTACCAAAATTCATCAAAATTGGTTTTGCCATTTAGGCGTGAAGACGTAACAAACAAACTCATTTTCGCTTTTATAATATTAGTAAGGATGTAAAACGCACCCAAAATGCAAGTGAAATTCCTAAGGTTGAGCAACTTTTTTTTTCTAACAAAGAACTATGTTGAAATCAGTTTCCAGACAATAGCGATATATAAAGCCTATAGGTATATACTTCAAGATATTCGAACAGAGGTACTCTTAGGTACTTGTAAGAAGGAGGCTCGACTAACAAATTGAAAGGTACGGTGAAAACGTGTAAGTTAAATTACAAAGTCTTGAAAGATTTTCAAAGTGTTACATAACTCTCGGTGGGTTTCTCTGAATTACCACTTCAGCTCGTCTGTCAGTTACCGTTTGAGATTTCTAAGGCCTTAGTATGAATGCGGGGTGTGAACATAAGGAAAACACGTCGATTTAGAAAGAAGCGACAAAAATCTCTGTCATCTGTGTCACACAGATCGACGGTCCACGTACTAAAGACATGTCGAAAATGGCATTTTTTTTTTATTGTCTCATTGGCTTTAGATTATCTATGCGCACATGCTGACATATTATGATTTTTATTTAATTTATTTACCTTGTTTTAGAAATCATATAAGAGAACAAGTCTTATAAATACAACGAATAAGCGTCATCTCTCAGTTTTTCTAAGAAAACGTGAAAAAATATAATATTTATGTGTAAATGGTATCATAAAGCTCTTAAAATTGTTAAAATATTGTGGAAAGAAAATATTTATTATTGCTCATAGAATTATTTCTAGGGCGTGTTGAACACAAATTACGCTCTCCTGTCATAAACCTCGGTTTTTGACTTAACCTTATGTACGTCGAGATATATTTTATTTCGACAACCGCGTATTTTTAACGTTTGCTCAGCGCCAAACTGTTATATTGTTTGTGTTAACTGCCTTTTGTTTGATTGCCTTAGTTTTGATTTCCAAAGTCAGGAAAACTGTTTTTTGTTTTTTTTGTCAGCATTTTCCCGAAGTTTGCACACGTTAAACTGATGACCTAGTGTGGTGCCGGTTGCTGGTGCGACATTGTTCAGCGACTGAAATTATAGTGTTAATGCTGACAAATATTTTACGTGACAGATATGGCCATTCTTATTTATATAGCGCACTCTCTTTCATATTTGAACAAAGGTTTTATTCTATTCAGACCTATTTCTAGTCCCTTGGTGTCCTGAACTTGTTTAGTCTATACAGCATTAGAGAATATCATACTTTGTCAACAAATCATTTATTTCAATTAAACCGTAACAGGCACTTTTGAATATCAAAAACAAAAATATGAAGCTACAGTCCCAGTCATAAGGTATAACAACTTATGGAAGTACCGTAGTTGCCCATTCCAAAACATAGATCTCTATGGGGAAGAATGGGCAAGAAACTCCATGGACACTCTTTTAAATCATAATATTATTTAACATGATCATAGATACATCATTCATGTCAAGATTATACATAAGGGTGACCAAAATGGTTGCGGGTTGTTCGAAAGAGATACCGCGGCTCCGGAACGTGAAGGGCAATAGAAGGAATATGGGTGGGTTTTAGTCAGTAAAAGTCTGACACTTCCCCCGCTCCGCCAAGAGCGGGGGAAGTTAAAAGCAAAAAAAAAGGGTGACCCAAATAAAGCCTATTTAAAAAAAGTTTCGCTTCACTATTTCAAATGGCCGCCCTATATGTGAGAACGATGTAGTTAAATGATTGTGCACATTAAGAGCGTCCAGAGTAAAAGTAGAAATCAATAGTTCAAAAATAAATTAAGATAAACCGTTTTGGCTGAGCGATGATCGGTCCCATTCAGGTCAGCCATTTTGTAAGGAACTAAATGACCCGACACATCCGCAACCATCCGCGAGACATTTAAGTGAGCATGATATACACTCAACCACCAGGGTACATTCGTATCAATAAAAGTACATAGTACCTACTCACAAAACACATAGAACAAAAAAGGGCCAGCTCAATACATTCCTCGTTGAAAGTTAGGTACATGATGCTTACAACTTGTCGTCAAAGTTTTGATTGAACGCTATTATAAGTATTTTTTAAGGGTTTTCCGTACTGGAGTTTTGTTGTTCGCCTCTCTGTCTGTCAAGACCCTTTATCTCGGGAACGCGTGAAGTTATCGAGTTGAAATTACTTTTATAAAATACTAGCTTTTGCCCGCGGCTTCGCTCGCGTTAAATTCGGGGTAACACGGTTCGCCTTTCCTGATTTGCAGGTCCCTGCTACCTACAGTTTTTGCCCTTGCGCCTTATTGATTTGTAATAGCAAAGCTAAGTTTTCCCTTTTCTTCCCTCTTTCTCCCTCATTTCTCCCTTTTAATTAAAAAAAATAGCCTGTGTCCGTTTCCAGGGTTCCAACTATCTCTGTACCAAAATTCATGAAAATCGGTTTAGGCATTTGGACGTGAAGAGGTAACAAACAAACAAACTCACTTTCTCTTTTATAATATTAGTAAGGATTCAAAATCAAAAATCAAAATCAAAAAGTTTTTATTTTACATAGGCCTACATGGGCACTTATAAAACGTCGAGAAAAGATGCACGGTTCGGGTTGGTCGTTTCCTATGGAGAAGAACCGGCAAGAAACTCCATGGTTACTCTTTTAAAATCATTTAGTTTTACAATGTTGTTGTTGTTACAGCGTTAGCACTTAAGTATGAGAGGACAGCGTAGGCCCGACAATAAGTCATTGCTTACTTTACAAAAAGTAAAATAAAATAATACGTTAACAAAAGTTAACAAGCGTCTAAGAATCTACAAGGCCAACCATGTCCACTCATTCACAACTAATAGGTAGAAAAGAATCTATACAAAAGTAAAAAAATAAATAAAAAAAATATTGCAAAAACAAAATAATAACTAAAAGACGAGTCACACAGATGTTGCTATCAGTACTGTAACTATTCAGAACAAGGGTGATATAAATATGTGATTTGACAACTATTGAAAAAAAAAAAAAAAACAAAATGATTAAAGAGATCACACAAATAAATAAGATTGAGAATAGTTAGAGACATCCACAAATTTGTGCTGATTATAGCTACCAGGGAAGCCGCATGCGCAGAAGGAACTATAGCCAAACTTCTTTATCTTCAACGTAGTCCTTGATTTTGTAATATGCGTTTTTAATAAGGACACGTTTTATGTAGTTTTTGAACTTTCCATCTGTCAGTTCTATAACTGATTTTGGCAACTTGTTATAAAAGCGTATACTGTTTATTAGAAATGACTTGCTAGTTTTTGTTAATCTAAATTTAGGAATTACAATTTCGTGTTTACTGCGAGTATTAATATTGTGGTAGTCGCTCCTAATTTTGAAAAGCCCCCGATTTTTACGGACATACAATAAACATTCTAAGATATAAAGTGAGGGCAGAGTCAGTATATCGATCTCTTTAAATTTTTCTCTGAGGGACTCGCGAGGACCCATTTTATAGATCGCGCGGACTGCCCTCTTTTGTAATATAAAAACTGAATCGACGTCTGCTGCTGATCCCCACAGGAGAACGCCATAGGACATAATACTGTGAAAGTAAGCATAGTATACTAACCTAGCTGTATCTACATCAGTTAACTGCCTTATTTTCCTTACTGCATATGCAGCTGAGCTGAGCCTACCCGAAAGAGTTCTTATGTGCGCGCCCCATTGCAGTTTAGAATCAATAGTCATCCCCAAGAATACAGTTTCTGCTATAACATCAAGATTTTTGCCGTCAAGATTTAAATTTAGATCACGTTGTGGTACATTTGGTAAGGCAAACTTTAGACATTTGGTTTTGTTCGCATTCAGTAAGAGATTGTTAGCTGCGAACCATTTCGATAGAACGGTTAGACTTTTGTTAACATTAACAACATCCGGATTTTTTCTATTTATTTTAAAAATTAGCGAAGTGTCGTCAGCAAATAAAATTATATCCGATAGTTTGGCCATCATATAAGGAAGATCATTTATATAAACAAGAAACAGGAAGGGACCGAGAATAGAACCTTGGGGCACGCCCATCTTGACTAGAGACCCAGAGGACGTCGCCCCATTAACATTTACTTTTTGCTGCCTGTTTGATAAATATGATAAAACAAGATCAGCAGCTCGTCCACGAATTCCGTAGTGGTGTAATTTACAGAGCAGTGTGTTGTGGTCGACGCAGTCGAACGCTTTTGAGAGATCACAGAAAATGCCAATGGCATCCTGGGACTGCTCCCAGGATTCCAAAATGTGACTGATGAGTTTTACTCCCGCGTCCGTTGTCGACCTGCCCTTCGTGAAGCCAAACTGTTGACTATGCAGAATCCCGTTTAAGTTAAAGTGTGACAGCATCTGGTCCAGCATGATTTTTTCATAGATTTTACTTAATGCTGGAAGCACAGATATAGGTCTATAGTTAGAGGGATCACTCTTGCAACCCGATTTGAAAATTGGTACTACTTTACTATATTTCATTAAGTCAGGAAACTTGCCGCTATCCAAACACTGATTGAATATGCCTGTTAAGACAGGAGCAATTGAGTCAATAATATTAGCAAGAACCTTGACGGATATCCCCCATAAGTCTTCAGTATTTTTTATGTTTAGACTTTTAAATGCATTTTTAATTGTAGCAATACATATTGGATTAAAATTAAAGTTAGGTATATCCTTAGTAAAGTTTTCCTTAAGAAGAGTTTCGGCTAATTTAGAGGAAGAGGGGAGAGATTTCGTAACCTCTAACGGAATGTTAGTAAAGAAATTTTCTAGTGTCTCAGCGACTTCTAGCTTATCAGAAATAGTTTTATTATCTATTTTCAAGGACCATTCATTCTGATCTCGTTGTGTCTTTCCAGTTTCTCTGTTTATAACCTGCCAAACAGTTTTTATTTTATTATTAGAAACACTAATTTTATTACTTATTACTTGAGACTTTGCTTGAGCGCAGACTCTTTTGAATATTTTTGAATAGTTCCTAACATAAGCGTGAAAAGATTGGTCCAAAGTCAAAGATTTTTCGTGATATAAATTATATAAAATATCTCTGCTTTTTCTTATTCCCGCGGTGGCCCATTCACTAAATTTAGACTTAGATTTTACTTCAACATTTTTTACAGGACACGTTTTATTGAATTCTTGGCAGACTGTAGAAAATAATGTGCCATAGTTTATATTGGGGTCTTCTGAATCAAAGCTAGCATTAGAAAGATTGCTTAGAACATTATTATTAAAAGACTCTAATTTATTTTTATTAAGACGTCTTAATTGAATTGTTTTAACTAAGTCTAACTTTTTGTCTAAATCAAAAGATACAAGTTGACCCATGTGATCTGACCTAACACCACTAATCAAAAACGAATCTTTTACTTTACAGTTGGTGTATATATTATCTATGCAAGAAGCGCTAGTAGCTGTCATTCTAGTCGCTTCATTAAATAAATATTTTAAATTGAATGATTTAAACAATGAGATAAGCTTACATTTTTCTGGTGAATTAACTAACAGATCAATATTTAAGTCACCACAAACAAAAACTATTTTATTTTCTCTAAAAAGTTTACTTAAAATTTCTTCCATAGTGATTAAGAACAATATTTATAGAACAATATTAGATTATGTACATGTATGTATAAGCGGCTACATCTCTACACTGCGCACACTTAGAGATATGATTTTCCATAACTCCAAGGGACCACAGACGTCCGCGGCTTCGCCCGCGTGATGATCGAATAAAAATAATCCTATGTGTTATTCAAGACTCTAATCTACCTCTGTGCCAAATTTCATCAAGATCCGTTAAGCCGTTTTGACGCGAAAAAGTAACAAACATCCATACATCTATTCCATCTCACAAACATTCGCATTTTATAATATTAGTAGGCAGTAGGACTAGCAGGATTAACATTGTTTAGCAAAAGCTAAACAAAAATAAAACACACAAGTGTACAAAACAACTCAAATATGAATTTAAATAATTCAAATGTGTACTTATCGTGGTTAAAATTTATGTTGTTAACACGAGTTCCCGTCACCGCTCTCAGAACATTACACATTCTGTCACATTTTTTTATTTTATGAATATGGAAACTTCTTGGGAACGTTCTCATTTGCCGTTTTATGTTGGAAATGTGTTTCAACATACATTTATTGTTGTTATATGCAAAGCTTTGATAATAAATTTAGTAAGCTTAGTATTGTGTCAAAAAGGAATAGTTTTCAGTTTTATAGGATTTTGTTATAATCAGAAAAGTGCTATTTTTTTTACAATTTTCTAAATAAGAATAAAGAATCTAAGTTATGAATAAACTAACGAATATTGTCAAAATCTTCGTCCTCACCGCTGTCAACCGGTAATCTGCCCAAGAGACTGGCGGCGTTACCACGTTGCATGGCAACACTTAGCCCTAGTCAAGGTAAAAGTTTTTTCAAGTAATTATTTCAAGCAATTATTTCAAGCAATTATTTCAAGCAATTATTTCAAGCAATTATTTCAAGCAATTATTTCAAGCAATTATTTCAAGCAATTATTTCAAGTGTCATAACAAAGATACTGTTTATGTATTGAAATCCAATTGGTTCTCAACCTATTAATTATTAGGTAAGTTAGTAAGTACACAGTCTAATTTTCTTTCGAGACAGATTTTAAATATAAAGGTAATCATTTAATTATTATTTGATTAGACTAACAATAATTAAAATACAAGTGGACAAATGTGCGGTCATGCATGTAAAGCGAGGGGAAATTGTGGAATCTGTGGGAACCCAGCTCTCAGATTCCATAAACCTTAGATCCCTCTCAGCAACCGAAACCTACAAGTATTTGGGGATGTCGGAAGCGCTGGGCAACGCTTCTTTGGCCGCCTGAGAAAAGTATTTAATAGTCTTTTATCCGGCGGAAACAAGGTGCGTGCTTTCAACGGTTGGGTCATGCCGGTTCTGATGTACTCTTTCGGCATACTCAAATGGACTCAAACAGAACTGGACGCCCTGGATAGGAAGGTACGTACATTGTTAACGGCATTTCGTATGCATCACCCACGTTCTTCGGTTATGAGACTGTATATCCCGCGAAGTTGTGGAGGTCGAGGCTTTTTAAACGCTAAGACTCTCCACAATCGCGAGATATGCAGTCTAAGGGAATATTTCCTAGAAACCGACGTGGGAATGCATCGGGATGTGGTTACAGTGGACAAAGGCCTCACCCCGCTCTCCTTGGCTAAAGAGAATTGGCGCAAACCTGTAGTGCTTGACACTAACGACCGCAGGGAGGTATGGCAGAGTAAGGAGCTTCACGGACGCTTTTTCCGGGCCGTACATGGTCCCGATTAAGATCAATCAGCGTCCGTAGCCTGGCTACGTTCCGGGGATCTCTTTGGAGAAACCGAGGGTTTTGTCTGTGCAATTATGGATGAAGTTATGATGACAAATAACTACCGGAGATTTATTGTGAAGGACGGCACGGTTGACATATGTCGGGCATGCCACCGACCGGGTGAATCAATTCGACACATTATCTCCGGTTGTTCTCGTCTAGCTAACGGAGAGTACTTGCATAGACACAACCTTGTAGCCAGGATTATCCATGAGCAACTTGCTCTAAAATATAACCTTGTGGAATCGGAAGTGCCGTACTACAGGTATGAGCCCGACCCAGTTCTCGAACATGGCAATATCACATTGTACTGGGATCGATCCATAATCACTGACAGGACTATTGTTGCCAACAAGCCTGATATAGTGGTGGTGGATCGATCAGAGCGGCGCGCAATGATTATTGACAAAACAGTCCCGCATGATGAGAACCTCGTGAAAGCCGAGAAAGATAAGCAAATCAAGTATATTGACTTGGCTCGCGAGGTTGTCGACATGTGGGATGTGGACTCAGCGATCATTGTGCCGATAGTCGTATCTGCCAATGGCTTAATTTCCAAGAGCCTCGACCAATACCTGAGGAGGCTCTCGTTAGGCAGCTGGATCAAGGGCTTGATACAGAAAGCGGTACTCCTGGACACGGCTCGTATTGTTAGGAGGTTCCTTTCTCTGGAGCCCTGACCGCCGGTAGCTTGGACCCTGTTCCCGATACCGGTGGGCTACTATTTTTATATTTTTAAATGTTTTTTTCGTGTGTTTTTTTTTTAGTAAGAAATATTTAAAAATGTAAAAAATATGTAAATTAATCAATAAATGAACAAATTAAAATACTGTACCTTACTTTTAAAATTAAAAACAATTATTTATTATTAGTTCTGTGAAAGACAGGTGCAACAGACAAAAATACATAAATTGCCGACTATGGGGGATGCGCGGGATGCGCCACGGCTGTCCGCGAAATTTTAATTTTCTTAAGTATTTTGCAATTTGTAGGTATTATCAGGCTGAAACTTGAAATATATATGACTAGCTTTTGCCCGCGGCTTCCTTCGCGTTAAATTCGGGGTAACACAGTTTCCCTTTCCAGATTTACAGGGACCTGCTACCTGTAGTTTTTGCCCTTGGGCCTAATTTATTGTAATAGCAAAGGTAATTTTTCTTTTTTCTTCCCTCTTTCTCCCTCAATTCTCACTTTAAAAAAAAATATAGCCTTTGTCCGTCTCCAGGGTCCCAACTTTCTCTGTGCCAAAATTCATAAAAATCGGTGAAGCCATTTAGGCGTGAAGACGTAACAAACAAACAAACTCACTTTCGCTTTTATAATATTAGTAAGGATTCGCAACTGAACAACGTTTGTATTTACATAATTATTTTATTTATTTATTCTAAAAGGCATCAAACCCAATACAAAAACACAAATAAAAATCAAAATAATTATAAAATACATTAAAAACAAATTATTAATGTAGGCCTTAAAGTAACGCTCAACTATGTATTTCGACAAGATAACGTGCGTTATCAATATAGATTTATCTGTGCGTCGTTCACAAGTCATTGTCTAGTTGTGAATCCCACACGTAGGTCCCTTCGCCATTAAAAACTTTTCGACTAAAATCAAAATGGTTCTTCGTTTATTGTCAAGTTTAAAAAAAAAATTACGAAAACAAATTTTGAAACAAATGAAACCTTATTTTGATATTTCAGATATAAACATACTGGTAATAAGTATATTTCAATCTAAACCCTCCGGTAATATCGGTTAATAAACAAAAAGCCAGACGGTATATTCATCAAAGCTCATAAACCACATACAAATTAGTACTAAATCTCCGTCCCAGTCTCATTACTCAAAGCCTTGTATCTAAATGAACAAAGTTACATCATTAGGTCATCCGTCGCTCTGTAGATGATGTCCAGTACCCTACTCAACGGCCCTAATTATCACGTAAGATACACGTTAATGTACAATCAGCAAAAGATATATGTTAGATAATATGTTATGTCATTATTTTGTCTTTTGTCTTTTAAAAAAAAAACGTTGCCCCACACTGGGAATTTCTCCTGTATCGTGGTAAATTGTTCAAACGTTTTAATTATAATTTACTAGCTTTTGCCCGCGGCTTCGCTCGCGTTAAATTCGGGGTAACACAGTTCTCCTGTTCTGATTTTCAGGTACCTGCTACCTGTAGTTTTTGCCCTTGCGCCTTCTTCTTCCGTCATTCTCCCTCATTTCTCACTTTTTTAATAAAAAAATATACTATAACCGTCTCCAGGGTCTCAACCATCTCTGTACCAAAATTCATCAAAATTGGTTTAGCTATTTAGACGTTGAGACGTAATAAACAAACAAATAAAGGAACAAACTCACTTTCGCTTTTATAATAATAGTAAGGTTTTTTATTAGTTATGTATTTGAGTAAATGTTTTATTTTGTAAGGTTGCCATGCGCCTAAGTGAAACCACATTGATATTAGTTGCTAAACTGACTTTTTTCGGTTGACAGCAGCTAACTGTCAAACGCTAGATTACTTTTTGATATTTTTTTTCGAATAATGGTTTTTTTATAGGAAATAAACAAAAAAATAAATATATTCGTACGGTCCTTTCAAAGGTTTTCTGTAAGATATAGCTATCAGCGATAAGATCACCATTGTAACCATAGTATTGACCATTTCAGTAAAACAGTAAGTTCAACTTTTGGTGTGCAATAAAGCATGTTTTATTCTATAAACAGTTTTTTTTAATAACAATAATTACAGTTGAACATTTTTATCGGTTAATAAGAAAAATAAACGATATTTGACTGGCCTGGTTAATTATCTCATTTGCTAACTGTACAATCCTTTACTTTGTTGGTTCTGTCCGAAATTATTCCGTAACATTAAGCCCTTGGTTCCAGCTGCCAGGTGTAGTTTTTTTTTTGTTATTAATGTCCCACTTTAGTTTGATTCTTATATCGTGAGTTCGATTACTAACGTTTATACTAACTCGAGGCTCGAAAGTCTGAGAAAGAGACATGATAAGATAAGATAATGATTTATTTCTCATTACAGAAACAAGTTTTTTTTTATTTTTTCGTTGCCCTACACTTGGAATTTATCCTGTATTGCGGGTGCGTTTACAAACATTTAAACACACAAACAGCCAGACCCGGAACAACTATCTGTAGGCCATACACATATTTTTTCCGTGCGGGGATCGAACCCGCGACACGCAGCGCAGCAGTCTATCGCTCACCTGCGCCAACCGTGTCCGCGTCAAACACAGTGTAGTCACATTATTAGGTTTCGTGAAAAATTAAGATTTGCTTATATTGTGGGAGCTTTCTCTCTAAGCTAGACGGAAGGCCTGTATTTCAGGACACCAGGAAGAGACAAGCTGCAAAAGCCATAAGCAGGTTGCTCTCTGAAGTCACCCTCAGTAAAGTCCCAAAAGCTCTAAGATTTTTCAGAACCACTCAATCGCCTTCCTAAGCCCAACACCTTTCTTCGACTTGGGCCACATCGCTAAGCAAAATCCAGTCAGTTCTATATAATTTGATTGTGCCCCAGTTCGGACGTGAGCTGATTCTTAAGGTGCGAAATGGTCCGCCCTTTTAGTCTGCCAAGCCTACGTGAGCCTTGCAAATTGGAAGCGCACTTGCCAACCAAGATAGCTAGTGAGTTCCTTTAGATTTTCGTGGACGAAGATAATTGGAGTGTCTTGTAATATGGTTGGTTAAAATTTGATCACTTCTGGGGAGATGATAGTGGTTTTTTTATATCGGCGAAGTCAATAGTACGAGAGCTGTTTTGACAAAGAGACTCAAGTGATGAAGTTAGTGCTTCCACACAGTCTGGACTGTACTACGACTCGTTATGATTTATTGTGCCCAGTATATTCTTTTTGTAAGTGATAACCCGATATTGAATTCTTGGTGCAATGGTGTTAAAGTTATTTTTGTTCGTAACCCATTAACCACATATTACCTACACACACAAGATGTTTTTTGGTGATGTTTTCACCTTTATGAGCCATCTTAGGCGACATATATATTAATAATATTATAAAGAGGAAAGATTTGTTTGTATCGAATAGGCTCCAAAACTACTGGACCTATTTTAACCATTTTTTTCACTAATAGGAAGCTACATTATCAGGAAGTAAAATAGGCTATTAATACAACATCACGCTACTATACAAGGGAGCGGGGCAGCAACTAAAGACACGGGTGAAACCGCGCAAGCCAGCTAGCATATTATAAAGAGGCCATAATTATATCGTGATGGCCCAAAGGTCGCCTCGCCTCTCAAGCATAAAGTTGTGAGTTCAAATCCGGGCTAGTACCAATGTCTTTTTCCATTCGTATGTACTTGCTAAAGTATATAAGTCTAAAATCGCCAACCCGTCTTCAGCTAGCGTGGTGATCAATGCTTGTGCCTTCTCAATATGAGAATAGGCCTTTGCCCTGCAGGGCCCACTGCAGTGGTGGAGTTATATTTTATAAAAAGTTCTCTACAGTTTTTATGTTCGTAAGTTTGGATGCAGGGGTTATCTTAGCGCCCGGGTGTCACCATTGTGACGATCGCCCTGAGGACACGGTGGAGCACACAGTGGCGATCTGCCCAACGTGGGCGGAGCACCGCCGTGCCCTCGTAGAGGCGATCGGCGGCGGCGATCTCTCGCGTCCGGCCCTGGTTCAGGCCATGGTCCGGAGCGAGAGGGAATGGGAAGCGGTCACCACCTCCTGCGAAGCAGTAATGCTAGCAAAGGAGGTGGCCGGGCGTTTGAGGGAGAGAACATCTGCCCAACCCAGCCGCCGCGGAAGACGCCCAGGGCGCCGGGCGCCGCGAGACGACTTCTGGCCACCGTAGATGTGGGCCTGTGGGCGGTGAGCAATGGGTAGTTCACCGTCCGTCCGTCGATTGACGACAGGCCGTGTCGACGGCGCGTTCGTGTTTCACGCGCGCCTCAAAGAGAGTCAGCAAAGCAGAGGGGCTTGCCAGAGCCTCCGCCTGCCGGGGTTGCGGGTTGTTCGAAAGAGATACCGCAGCCTCGGAACGTAAAGGGCAATAGAAGGAACATGGGTGGGTTTTAGTCAGTACAAGTCTGATATGCCCCCCCGCTCCGCCCAGAGCGGGGGAAGTCATTGGATGATTTCCCACCCGAAAAAAAAGGGGTTATCTTCGAAACTGCTGATCTTATTCTAAAAACTCTTTCACTAATGGGAAACTTCAATAGTAAAAGAATTGAACAGGGAGAAAGTTTTTTTTATAGGTTAGTGACACTGGTGATTGTTATCTAATACAAGCTGTGCCCAGCAGTTACGTCCGCTCCTCAGCTCCTTTTCTGGAGAGGAGTATAAAAAAATAGATGTTGGCCGATTCTCAGACATAACGATATGCACACAAAATTTCATACAAATCGGTCCAGCCGTTTAGTTGCCACACTTCTCGTATGGTAACTAACACTGTGACAAGAGAATTTTATATATTAGATATAAAATTCTACGAAACGACTCGACCGATTCTTATGATTTTTTTATACATATAAGCTGAGAATCAGCTACTACATATTTTTCATACCCCTGAGTGATAAGGGGGACCTGAGCAGCAGGTGAAACCGCTGGTCACAGCTAGTTATATTAGAAATCTGTTTCATGTTTTTTTCCATACGACTAAAAACTAAGTTACTTTACAACACTTAAGCCTATAACTCCTTTTTCTATAATATAAGGATGTCAGTCAAATAAGTGAACGCATAAATAAAACCACATTTTTTTTTGGTTATCCAACTCACTGCTCAGCTCAACTTATGTCGAGTTAACCTTTTATGAGACAAGGTAATAATATTAGGCATTAACTTAGACGCCACTTAAGTATTGTCAATAAAAATACGCATGTATCAATTGAAAAAGTAACAACCTACTTGGCATAGCAATAAAACAGAATAAAAACAAAACGTTTTATTTCATACTTCACATAAAAAGTTGAGCAAATACAAATCCAAGATGGCGGCGAGTCGGCAGTCACGTACACGTCTTATTTTACGTCAGTCTGCTTTATCTTCGCACGTTGGATTGCTTGAATAAGGCCCAAATGATCGAAATACATGTTTCGTAAGGTGCTGAATATAATAATATTGTTTTGTTACACTTTTATTCTTTTATGGCTACTTGTGATCAAATATTCTGAAGCCGTTTCAGCTACGTGTGTTAAGGATGGTTGATTTAGTGTGTTTTTAGAGTTCCGTACTACAAAAGGAAAACAGAACCCTTATCGGATAACTTTGTTGTCCGTTTGTCAGCCTGTCTGTCAAGACCATTTATCTCTGGAACACGTGGAGGTATCAAATTGAAATTAAAATTATGTATTTAAGTTTGTGGTCCCTGAAGATGGAATTTAGGATTAATAATTTTTGGATTTTATTTAGGATGCTGTTGAGGCTTCCACCCTATTGTAGTGCGTCCGGTATATTCGCCGATGCGCACACTGACGACTATTTTGCAATTATGTGTAAGAAGGTGGCGTCAGTGTTGCGCAGAGTGGGAGGAAGCACCAACAGCATTTTAAGGGGGTTTGCCGAAAGGCTGGATGGGCCTACCCTGGGTAGGTTTGTCAAACTACATGTCTTACATGGGCCTTGATAAATCTACCAGGGGCTGAGGCTGGCCACACTATTTTTATTTCTTTTTTTCTATAAGTACTAACATAGGTTTTAATGATAATACTAACACAATGTGGGCCAATGTAGTCTGTAAATAAAAGATTTTTATTTTTTTTTCATTTTTATTTTAATAATATAAACCCTCTAAGTTTATAACGTTTATGGTCGTAAGTTTGACCGGTGCCTTCGGTGCGCGAGTCTGATTCGCATTTGAATCGTTTTTTTTTTCAGAATTAGAATGGCACTTGGATATTGCATTATCCAAATGAAACTATAATGTCCCCATGATTATTAAATAGGCTGGTCTATTAGAGAAGAAAGATGAGAGAATCTAACATACGTCACGTTTCAAAGTTTCGTCACGATGCTTTCCTTCAACATTTTGTAAAACCTACCTAAAGTATATATTTTTGGGTAAATCAAATCTAAAATGTTTAAGTATTTGTAAGAATATGGTACAAAGGACGTAGATAAGCAAAAAGGATCCAACCCACAACATGACCGAAAATGACTTAAGTATATCAAACTGCTCGTCAAGGTCTATATTCTCGATTAGCAAAAACAATCCAAGTAAAATACGAATATTTTGACATTAAAATGACACTGGTTACCAAGCCACATGTATGGCGAACCCCTATTTTAGTTTCATAAAAACGATCCATTCTCCTTGGATCATTATTGTAAAACGGTCAGTCTAAGAAACTGACAAAAAACTAAAATGTTAAAAAAAATCCAAAGCATGTGGATCCTTTTAGATTATAATATTTACTTCAAATTTATGCATAAGATAAATCACTAAAAAGATTCAGAAAGCATGAATCCTTTTCGTTAAACTAAATTTTTACTTACAAAATGCACTAGTTAAATCACAAAAACGATTCAGAACATTTGGATCTCTTTTGCGAAACTAAATTTTTAATTAAAAAATGCACTGTTTAAATCACAAAAACGATTCAGAACATATGGATTTTTTTTGTTAAACGAAATTTTTACTTAGAAAATGCACTGATTAAATCACAAAAACGATTCAGTGCGCTTGGATATTTTTCGCTAAACACATTTCTGTGTTTCTGTATTGATGAATGCAACGAAAGAAGAAAGTTGACACAAGCATGCTGGTGTTCTTAATTGCTTGCTTGCCAAGTTCTTACTTCACACTATTACACACATTGACACTAGAATTTGTTTGAATCTAACAAAGACCCAGGTCTCAAGACTTTCATAATGGAATCATCTGTCAATTTCGTGGAACTAGCTATTGCGGCTAAGGATATCATTTGGTGGGCGTTTTGAACCGTTGTCATGGTGATTTTTGTCTAGCTGAATGGAGTGCAAACAGGTCTTGGAATATTTTGTCATCGTGTAGGTAATCATTTAAATTAATTCAGCCAAAACTTGGCGACGGGTTTTGCGCTTTCTGTAGCGTCGTAGCCACCAGCATCGAGAATACAAACAACAGCATAAACAGGACACAATATGTACTGTCCTATTGTTAGTAGGGCAACAGCGCATTTACGCTTCAATGCAGTGATCTCGGGGTTGCGGGTTGTTCGAAAGTAATACCGCGACCCCGGAACATAAAGGGCAAAAGACGGAACATGGTTGGGTTGTAATTTGGTAAAGCAAGCAGTGGGAAAAAATATGCACGTTATTTTTTGACAGTAAATGTGTATGGATCTCCACCTGAACAGGTTTTCATTGTTTTGGTTAAACTTTTAAATACTGCATTTCCCGCTTGTGCCATTTGCTAAAAATTTTCGAAAAATGTTCGTTGGACTTCGAACAAAGTTTAACCAAAACAATGAAAACCTGTTCAGGTGGAGATCCATACACATTTACTGTCAAAAAATAACGTGCATATTTTTTCCCACTGCTTGCTTTACCAATTACAACCCAACCATGTTCCGTCTTTTGCCCTTTATGTTCCGGGGTCGCGGTATTACTTTCGAACAACCCGCAACCCCGAGATCACTGCATTGAAGCGTAAATGCGCTGTTGCCCTACTAACAATAGGACAGTACATATTGTGTCCTGTTTATGCTGTTGTTTGTATTCTCGATGCTGGTGGCTACGACGCTACAGAAAGCGCAAAACCCGTCGCCAAGTTTTGGCTGAATTAATTTAAATGATTACCTACACGATGACAAAATATTCCAAGACCTGTTTGCACTCCATTCAGCTAGACAAAAATCACCATGACAACGGTTCAAAACGCCCACCAAATTATATCCTTAGCCGCAATAGCTAGTTCCACGAAATTGACAGATGATTCCATTATGAAAGTCTTGAAGCTAGTTGTTTTATTAATGAAATGAACAATTTTTAACGATTTTAGTGGCAATTAGCTACTTTGAATCGTTTTTGCGAAATGAAAATGAGCTTAGCATAATTGAAAATAGCTTTTATCAAAAAGGATCCTAATACACATTTAGCTGAATATCTCAAGAAATAAGACTAAACTCAATAAAATTTATTTGTATGAATAAAATATACATTGACACGCATATATTATCTTAAGAACCAATAAACGCAAGCAAGTCTATTAATAAACAAACACAGGTTAAACTTCAATCTTCAATAACTCAAATGTAACATTTTGTGGGGTGGATCCTTTTTGTTTATCTACGTCCTTATAGATGTTATAATATTAGTTCCAGCATATCCTGTCATATTATGACGTACAAATATTTCCATAAAAATAATAATCAAGGCTTATTATTAAACTATTTATCATGAATTTAAACATTGAAATTATATTGTAGTAATAATATTGATTAACATTGAATAGTTATATTTTTTATTTATTATGAGCCAATTGTGTCCCACTGCAGGGCAAACGCCTCCCTTCCTTCCTGCCATCTTTTCTGTCTTTTGCTGTTGTGACCCAGTCCTTTTCGTGGAAGTCTAGCTCGTCACGCCATCTCCTTCTGAGCCTACCGCGTCACCGGGTCCTGTTGTTCGGAACCCAATCGGTTGTTACTTTGGCCCAATTTTTTGCAACACAGCCGCAAAATTAAAGTGGAACTGGGCTGGCCACAGCTGCCGCATGTCGCAAATAATTATATATTTGTTGGATATGGTAAAATATGCATTTACAAGAAGCAGCATTGCCACAACAAAATGGATGGATGGAGGAAAGGGATTTCAGTTTCTTTGGGGTTTTATCATTACAACGCTCAAATTTCGCCTGTTTGCATTGTCTGGTATAATTTCAACGGCAATTCATCTGACAACTACTTGTTGTAGTTAGCAACATGTTGCGGTTCAAAGAAATATGCTTTTTCATAATTATAACGTGTAACTTCATTATCTAACTATATATATATATATATAAATGAAACCCGTTTCCCGTTGTCACGCCATAACTTGAGAACGGCTAGACCGATTTGGTTGGAAGGTTCTAACGGAAAAAAATATTAAAAAAGGTTTTAGAAAAATTTAAAAAAATACATTTAATTTTGCATATTTTAAAAAACGCGCGTAACGAATGTCAACGTCATTCACAGCCATAGACTATGTTGAAAGAGCATCATTTGTTCGGAAAAGTGGTTACTTAATTAAATTCTATCGCACTAATTTACTATTTTTTTTAAAGGGGAACTGTGTTACCCCGAATTTAACGCGAGCGAAGCCGCGGGCAAAAGCTAGTTATTGTATAAAATCTGGTTCTGCAAACCTGCCAGACAGTTGTGTTGCTGGGGAGTTTGTACCACCACTTCTTCTGCCTAGGTAAAACACAAGGAACTCGTGAAGGGTAGTCGTTTTGGGGTAATAACTTCTCCGAGAGAAGGTGGAGGAGAGAGTGTCAGACTTGTACTGACTAAAACCCACCCATGTTCCTTCTTTTGCCCTTTAAATTCCGGGGCCGCGGTATCTCATCTGAACCACTCGCAACCCCAGCAGGCGGTGGCCTTGGCAGGTCCCTCAGCTTTGCTAACATCTCTATCGTTAGCCTAGTTTGAATAAATGACCTTTATTTGAAACTTTTTATCATTAAATGCGGATAGTTAAGTCTTACGGATGGTACGATGTCGAATTCCAGTAGAAGCTTGCGATCGTATGCATACACATATCTCTATATGCACAATTTGCAAATCACAAACGGAGCGTGGGGAATTGATATGAAAGATATGGAAATGTGCAAACAGCATATTGCGACGTGGATCGTTTTGCTGCACGCTGGTGATTCTGTTTCGTATTGACTAGAATAGTTTGAAATCACAGCAATATTCGAAGAGTATTTGTAGTTAATGCATATTTTGCCAGTTTTATGATTACGTTGTATATTTACAGTTATTTTCGTTTATTCATTTTAACACATGTCATTTTACAATTTTATACAATTATTTGATACTGACGGCACGGTTGGCGCATAGGCTGAGCGATCGACTGCTGCGCTGCGTGTCGGGGGTTCGATTCTCGCACGGAACAAATATTTGTATGACCTGCAGATAGTTGTTTCGGGTCAGGCTGTTTGTGTATGTGAGTTTAAATGTTTGTAAACGCACCCACGATACAGGAGAAATTCCTAGTGTGGGACAACGTTTTTTAAAAACAAAAAAAAATAATTAAAAAGGCTCCTGTTAAAAATATAGATATGAACAAAAAAAAATAGTTTTGGACTTAAACAGTTGCCAATTACAGTTTAACCAAAATTTTTACATAATGAGTAATAACAATAACAGTTATGCATTTATAATAAAAAAAAAAAAAAAAAACCAATTTCTTTAACAAAAAAACGACACTTATAACAAAAGGAAAAACAAATGAGATCAAAATAAAATTATAAATTAAAAACAATAGAACACAATTTAGGTAGGCAAGTTGCCACATGTAGGTGGCTTATTACTAAAACTGCAAATCCTTAAGAGATCGATTTTGAGACTTAAGTATTTGAGTTCTAAAGGAATTTGATTAATCATGGTGTATATCAATGTGAGGTGCGGATTTCATAAAACAATTCGTCTCTCGACTGGGTCTATTTACTGTGGTACTGGGTCTGGGAGGTGAGTTTACACCGATGTTTGTGTTGGATGCTCTAGTGTGGACTAACACATTTCTTATTAAAACATTTAAAAAATAGATAAAAAAAAATTGTAGCCCAACGGTATCAAATCTACCGCGAACAGGGCTCTAGAGAGAGAGGAACCTACTTACGATATGCGCCGTGTCCAGGAGTACCGCTTTCTCTATCAAGCCCTTGATCCAGCCGTCTAACGAGATTCTCCTCAGGTATTGGTCGAGGCTCTTGGCAATTAAGCCATTGGCTATAATAACTACTATAGGAACAATGATCGCTGAGTACACATCCCACAAGACGATAACCTCATGAGCCACGTCAGTATACTTGATTTAAGTTGTTGCCTTTTTCATCAATCGTACGCTCCTCCAAACTCCGGGCTACTTTTAAGAAAGTCCTGATTGAAGAATCCCCAGGTCCTGTGCCACGGGTCTAGTCTTAATTATTAGTTTGACGAATGGACGGTGAGCTACCCATTGCTCACCGTCCACAGACCCCACAGACCACCACATCTACGGTGGTTGGGAGTCTACTCGCGGCTCCCGACGCCCAGAGTGTCTCCCGCGGCGGCTGAGTTAGATAAGTCAGAAAGATATTATTATATGGAAAAACAAAAAATACAACATCAAAAAAAATCAAAGTACTGCTTAAAATACAAAGCTTTATTAATAAAGTTATCCTCTTGTAGGTTTTTATTTTATTAAAAGCAGAACCATCCAAGTTTGTCCAGACTAAGATGCAGGTGTTCTCCCAAGTTTAGCATTTCTCTTTAATCTTGTCCTGGCGATTGTCAGATGGTGTCTCCTTGTGACAAGGTTAAGTACCTTTGAGATTTAGTGGAGACCCTAATTGGCAAGTAGGGATTAATATTGCTTTTGATTTAGTTTTGGAATGATTGCTAGTTTTGTTTTGACATTGGTTAGGAATATTTCGTTTGAAAACAAGATATTTGATCTACAGAGGGGCACGTTTTGTTCTTAAATCAAAAGAACAAAAACACTATCAACCCACACTGGCATTTGTGGTTAATTACAGTCATCTTCCCCCCAAAAAAAAGAAAAAAGAAAAGTCTTTATGGAATCCACACAGAACAAACAGTAAAGCCAATGATAAAAAAAATGTAATTTGTCCTGTACGAGGCTAAGAGGGCCCAGTTTTAGCGTACTGCTGCGAGATTTAAGGGATTTTAAAAACAGATTTGTGTTAAAGCTAGTATTCTGATGGGGCCCCAAAGATACGAGGCTTTTGGCCTTGCAGTGGGACATGGGCTGGTTATCTGCGAGTTGGGCGGTGGACGGTGAAAAATTAATTATTGAGATTATAATTAAAATGTCAAACATCAAAATTTTATAATAAAACATTAAATATGCAAACATAATATTTCAATAATATTTTTTTTTTCATTATTATTTTTTTACCACATTTTCTGCTTTCATTCTCCGCTGTCAGACGTCAGAGTTCTTTCTGTCTGTAGCCAACAGCGCATTTTACCGCTGCTTGGCCCGTCATAATTAGTAGTAGAAAATCATACCTCTTGTTCGACAAATGTGTTAATAGTCCTCTATTTAAACCTCCAGAACAATTCGCGTTTAAGCACTTAGTGGGTATAAACTCCTGGCTTAGTTCTATGCACAATTAAAACTACTATCGACACTTAGTAGAAGAGGAAAATTCTAGAACCTCTTGAAGGGAGTGGGGTTTAACCTTCGCACGAAAATTCTCGAAGCGTGAAGTGACGTCACAGGTTTAAAAAAAACTTTATTTAAAAAAAGTTGTTTTCAAAATTTAAGTGAAGTACTTTCGATTGATTTTAGGATATCTAGTTTGAAGTACATGGGAGTCAAACAATAAAACACTTGACATCTGACAGCTCTGTGGGGGACTACATTTATCAATAAAAAACTCGAGTACCTACACAAAAACACTCTAATCTATTACATATTTGATAAAGTGTATTCCCTTATCTTATTTGATAAGAAGTTATCAAAACACACAGCAAACACTTTGGAAATAACCATATAACGTAAAACGTTATTTAACAAGGTTATCAACACATGATTTTAAATATCTATTTTGCTAAAATCAAGCTGTCACCGCCATTATTGATAAAACAAGTTATCTTCGATGAGCATGTCACAGTTAAAATGAAACTTCATTCATTTGGTTAGTTTTCAAAAAACAATATTGACAAAAGTTTTTAAATCGTTTTGTACATGTTCATATTTCTACGGCAACATCCGGGATTGATATAATAGCTTAAAACACATTCCATTTTTAAACTTTCAAACTTATTTGAGTCCCGACTGCATCCTATTATAATATGTATAATTTTAAGCGTCCTTGATTTTAATGCAATAATCTGTTTTTAGTTTTTTTTATGTAAATTTTTTAACGCTGTCGTTTTTTTTAATATAATCTTTTTAGTTCTTGTTTTGATTGTCCTTGTAGAAAAATTATTCGTCTTGACAACCTACTTGAGAGGTTAGGTTAGTAAAAATTGCATAAGCATTTTATCGCAATTTTTAACCAAATTTCCACAATTTTGTATTATTGACGTATTTACGGACGGACACTTGGAGTTTTAAGACGAATCTAACCTTAACTGTTGATATTCAAACAGCCGAAAATACCAGGAAATATAGAAATTTACTAACAAAAAATACGCGAAAGACAGTTTGTCAGGTAAAAATACGCCTGGCAAGGGATCCGCCGCCGCCGGCGCGTTGCATTGTGTCCTAGACCGGCCTAATTTTTGGGCCTCAAAAATTCGTCAAAACATTAATGTAGATAAGTCTTATTTAAATAAAATTAGAGAGCAAAAACGTTTGGCAATAATTACACTCACCCACATAGATAGTAAACTTATCTTGTCAAACTATTCGACCTTTAGCAGTAACATATTATTTTATTGTTTAGAAAAAAATGGGATAACTAATATACCAATTTCAATCGTCATGAAACGCTAACGTTTCTGTCTAAGTGCGTTAAATAATTTAAAATTGGAATCTGTGATAAATACGTAACGGTTACGTTCAGTTGTTTGAGACAGGCACACACAATGAGGTATGTAATTAACAACTCTATTATCATTATCGTTTATTTTTAACTAGCTTTTGCCCGCGGCTTTGCTCGCGTTAAATTCGGGGTAACACAGTTCCCCTTTCCTGCTTTACAGGTACATGCTACCTACGTACTTTTTTACGTGTTTGCCCTTGCGCCTTATTTATTGTAATAGCAATGCTAAGTTTTCCCTTTTCTTCCCTCTTTCTCCCTCATATTCCATTTTTTTAAATAACCTATGTCCGTCTCTCAGGCCCCAACTATCTCTGTACCAAAATTCATCAAAATCGGTTTAGCCATTAAAGCGTGAAGACGTAACTAACAAACACAGTCACTTTCGCTTTTATAATGTTAGTAAGGATACTGTTTTTAATGTGCGATCATTGTCTTTTGCCTTTCACTCAAATTATAGTGAGCAGCGTAAATTTTATCCCTGTCTTTAATTCCCCCAGTCCATTAAATCTATATAAATACTTACGTCGTCAATTAGTAGTAGTAAGACATTTCTAACCATTTCGTCTTCAAATTGTTTAATTTACTTGACTGACCAGTCTTCATGGTCACTTTGATGCTCGTTTATCATTTTTTACGAAGAACAGTCAGAACCCTTCAATTTTAATTCGAAAAACATATACCAAATTAATTTATTTTAAAAATCAATAATAACAGAATACATGTTTTTTATTAGTTGAGTGATTTTGATTAAATATCTTTTTTCCTATTTTAATTCAGTATTTATTATCATGTTTAAATCCATTTTATCGACATCGACTATTTTCCCTTAATCTAGGAGAGCCGCCCTAACGATGGAATACCTATGCAACTTGACCTTGAATTGACCAATTGCAGCCACGCGTTCTTCCTCGTCCCCCGGCTCGGCGTAGTGAGTTGTGCACTTAGAAGAAATCGGCCTATAAGTTCTCTAGTGGTTATATTCTCTATGACCCTCTGCCTAGCCTTTTCCCAACTCTGTTGGATTCGGCTTTCAGTCTGGTCGGGTTCAGCTGAAAACCAGTATTTTATGTGGAGCGACTGCCTATTGGTATCCGAAACCCACTTAGTACTGGGTAATACGATATCCCTTTGTAAGTGTAAGACTGGTTGTCAAACTTTCGGGACACTGACTATGTTACAACTAACAAAGATCTACAAATGATAGCCGGTACCAACAGCTTAACATGCCTTCCGAGACACGGAGTTAACTCGGTATGTAGCAATCCACAGAACAACCAAGGCAAATGCGGCTTAATTAATTTACTCACCGTACCAAAAACATCTGAATGTTGTACAGTTAAAAACTCTACTTACTTTCCTCCTTACTTCCTTAAAAAAAAATTTAGGTTACGCACACTATTTCACGTAGAAGTATAAAATAAACAAAATAGTTATAAATAGGATCGTATGTTGTCTAATTATCTTCTCCAAAGTCACTATGAACATATTAAACAAACGTCTGATAAAATTAATTCGCGACAAACCTTGTATCAACTAATTTAAGTTCAACGCTCATCTTAAACGTTTTATTGTTTCACAGATTGCTATGCCAGATATTAACTGCAGTAGTTGCAGTGTCACTGGTTCCTGCTTGCAAAGCAGATAGTACAAATGAAAAAATGAGAAAATTACCGGAGGGACTGAAGATTGGCGTTTCAACTGCCGCATTCCAAATTGAAGGTGGCTGGAATGCATCAGGTTGGTTTAATTTTACTTACGTCTTACATTATCCTTGAACATATTGAAAAACAAAAGATTTCATTTTCGACATTTTCTTTTTGATCGGCGCAATACGTTTTCTTTTTCCATTCTCCCCTGTCAGTCGTCACGGCATCATTTACTCTTTCAAATCATTCTTTACCAATTTATCTTTTCTTTGGCTTTCCTCTCTCTCTCCATCCATCAAAATTCAGATCCATCACTCGTTTAATCACATGAGATTGACCCTTCTTCATTATAATGTCCAAATGACTTCTGATGATCCTTAATGTCTTTCAATTTTTATTTAAAAATTGCCATCGCAGAAAAATGAAAAATAAAGTTGAGAGCCTAGACATTTTGCAATCTTGCTTACCGAGAATTTCATTCTTTACTTTTATGTTCCTTTCAGACAAATCTCCAAGCATCTGGGACACGTTCAGTCATACTCCAGGACTGATCAAAGACGGTTCAGATGGAAACGATACTTGCAAATCCTACGAGTTTTACCAACGGGACATCGAGATGCTCAAATTCATGGGAGTCGAATTCTACAGATTTTCCATTTCATGGCCTAGAGTTCTACCTTCTGGATTCTCAAATAAAATAAGCAAAGATGGTATTGAATATTACAGTCGACTGGTTGATGAATTGTTGGCGAATGGTATCGAGCCAGTCGTGACAATGTATCATTGGGATCTACCACAAAGCTTGCAAGATTTGGGAGGTTGGGTCAACCCTCTCGTAGCTGACTGGTTTGAAGATTATGCTCGTGTCTTGTATGACGCTTTGGGTGATAGGGTTAAAGTCTGGATAACATTAAATGAACCGAAACAGTTTCTGATATATGGTTATGGACAGGCCAGGTTTGCTCCAAATATTGTTTCGGCGGGTATTGGCGACTACATCGGTGTGAAGAATGCGTTGTTGGCACATGCAAGGGCCTGGCACCTGTACGACAAAGAATACAGACAGAAGCAGAAAGGCAAGGCAACAAGAAAGCTATTATTTTTTTAAAACATTTAATCATCACGCCTGTAGGGAATACAGGCGTGATGATAGATGATCAAAGGGTTAGGCAGAGATTACCTAATAGTACCAACCACAAATCTTCATTTGTAATGGAAGCCTAGCTTATTGTCTTCAACCAGGCATAAATCCATACTCCATGGCTGCTACTGCTAGAAATTACTGATTAAAAAATCCAACAACACTTGGACCAACCTGGGAATCGGACCCAGGACCAGCAGCAGTCGAATTTGTGACCACTAGTACAAAAAATACTAGTTAAAATTTTGTCGAATATTGAAAAAAAAACGAGAATTAATCAATCTTGTCCTTTAGGTCTCTGAATATTTTCGACGGCACTTCTACGACTTACTCACTTATACATAGCTACACAAAAATCACAAACAATGAGACTAATAGTGAGTTTGTCACTTATCTGTAAGTGACGAACTCACTATAGTCTCATTGTTTGTCACTCAGACTATAGTGAGTTCGTCACTTATCTGTAAGTGCAGACTCACTATAGTCTGAGTGCACTTGCAGAATCATAAAAATAAAAAAGAAAACACCGAGATTATAATTACAAATTAAAGACTTTGCAAAAGAAAATATTATATTATATTAAACAAATTTATAAAATGAAAAAACAGTGTATATATAGATAAATAAAATAACAATGATTAATTCTTGGTTTACAGGCATTTGTGGTATAACTATAGCGACAGATTTCCGTGAGGGCGCCAGCGATTCTCCAGCGGATATCGAAGCAGGCAACCTGGCACTGGACTTCGAAGTCGGCTTTTATAGTCACCCGATATTCTCGTCCAGCGGAGGATTCCCTGAGAAGATGGTTCAGCGTATCGCGGAAAGGAGTGCTGAACAGGGTTTCCCAAGAAGTCGCCTGCCCCAGCTGAGTCAGGAAGAAATCGAGTTCATAAGAGGTGAGCATAATTTCATATTTTTATAGTTATACTATCATTTGCCCGTGGCTTCGCTCGCGTTAAATTCGGGGTAACACAGTTCCCCTTTCCTGATTTGCTGGTATTTTTCGTTGGTAATAAAGAGTGTGTGTACCGATTTTTAGGTTCCTACCTTGAAAACTGTGAAAAGTCCCATTTAAAATTCACCCTCTCTATTAAGGGGTTGTTGTTTTTGTAAGTGACCAATAGTCCACATACCAATTTTCAGCTTCCTACCTTGAAAATTACGGAATGCTCCATACAAACTTCAACCCCCTATTTTAGGGAAGTCGGGGGGTTAGAAAGAGACAAAAAGCCTATGTGCATCTCCAGGGTTTCAACTATCTCTGTACCAAAATTCATCAAAATCGGTTTTGACACTTAGGCGTGAAGACGTGACAAACAAACTCAAATTCGCTTTTATAATAAACAAGGATTGATGACACGGTTGTCGCAGTGGCTAAGCGTTTGAATGCTGCGCTACGTGTCGCGGTTCTATCCCCGCACGGAACAAAATATATTTGTATATATCCTAGCGGATTGACCAGAGGGGGCAAGGCAGCGAGTTAGTTAAAAAGAAGTGGGGGAGGTATTTTCTCAGCAGAGGGACAATATAGGCTCAAAGAAAAAACATAATTATATACATATTATACAACATTATTTTTAGTTTATGCGAAAGCCGAAACACCTGTCCAGTATTTTTATATAAAGAATCTATGTACAAAATTTCAAAAATGTATCATGAAAAACCACAAAGTTATAAGCTTGTTATGTTACCTGGATATCCGTACAAATTCACTGTCCCCCCGCTGCCGCGCTGTGCACTGTGACTCGCGCGCATTTTTTTTTGCCGAGGTCCGGCCGCGTGTTTTGTGCGCTTGCGAATAGGTACTTAGTGTCGCATGGTGTCCATATTATAAACTCCTTAAATATTTTTGGGAAAAAATATAACATTGTGTAAAAATGATTGGAATCGATTCAGTTATTTATTCTGAACATACTATATTCAGGTTTCGCATATACTAAAAATTATGTTGTATATAAATGATATACAAATGGTATGTTATTCGTGATTTCCTGACCTGAATTAAATCTAAACCCTATAGGGTTTATAATGATCTCAATTATAAAATACCACCTAAGTATATATTATGGTTGAACAGTAAAGTTATTAAGTATAATATCTCCCGAATTTAAAACCAATCTCCGATTAAGTTGGTCGCTTTGACCGAAAACGTACAGAAAGACGATTATTATTGACCTATCTCTGTAATTTTTAGGTACAAGCGATTTCTATGGGTTTAATCACTATTCTACCAAGTTCTACACAACGGACAAATATACAAAGGGAATGTTCCCCGAGCCTTCGTTCGAAGATGACATCGGGGCAGTTGGGGACTACGGAGGATATGAACCCGCACCTATGATACATACTACGGTTAGTTTGAGTGGTTTTATTCGTACTGAACTTCAAAATATGTGTCTAGAAGTTTCTACGACTTTATTAGTAAACAAAGGAAGTGTGAAACTATCAGCTGTCAAGCATTTGCCTAGCTATTTTGGGTTATGTTTTAAATGAGGCTGAACGTCATTTATGTTCCACAACTCAGTCAAATATTTTCTGTTTTTTTTTTTAATTTATGTACACACAAAACAAATTATGGTATTTCCATAATTTGTTAAATTATGGAAATAAGCAAACAAATTATGGAAATAAGCAAACAGACAAAAGAACACAGAGGTACTGCTTATTTAATTTAGAAATCTCTTCCGGACCAGCGATAAGACAATTGATAAGACACGTAGACAGTGTGTAAAAATAATAAATTAATATCTAACTTAACATAATTCTATCCATACATAAAAACATACATACTAATAAAATAAAAAATGTATGTTTACAAATAAAATACATTGTAAAATAATCTATACCACTTTAGTAAAAAAAGAGAGTCTCAAGATTTCTGGACAGTCATAGATTATACTGGAAGAAACAGTGCCAAGTATAATAATAGACTGATGAAAAAACACACACAATAAAGTTCTACTGTAAATTTCTATCTTTTGGTTATCTTTAAGTAAAAAAATATATTTCTTCTAATAAAGATTTGATTCTCTTAACGATTGGTGATTATTTAATAATAATAAGGTTAGGCTAGCTGCACACTACACTACCAAAAGTATAGTATTTTTTCTTTCAGAAAATCCCTAACGGCATCCGAAAAGCACTTAAATGGGTGAAGGACACATATAACAATCCTTGCATCATGATCACCGAGAATGGATACGGCAATTATGGCGGTAACGACGACAATGACAGAATTGATTACTACAAAGCATATCTCAACGCCATATTGGATGCAATTGAAGTAGATGGGTGCATTGTTGATAGTTATTCCGCATGGAGTCTGATGGACAACTTTGAATGGGATTCTGGAGTTAAGTAAGTTGTTAAATGTTTCAATACTAATATAACACTTTATTTAATAAACAAACAATTTACATAATTAAAATAAAATAATAGAATGAACTAACAACAAACTACAAATGGTCATGAAAAACTCCTCCGTAAATTATTTTAGTTATTAGCTAAAAGTACGGCCAACGAGAAGCGATACCAAATGTAAACAAAACCCATGCTAAAACCCCATCTAAAATGGCCGCCCGAATGTTGGCGAACCCGTCTTAACGTTGCCGGGAGAACGAGACATTACGATAAAGGCACAAGATGGAAAGAGCTAAATATTAGGTTGTCAACGCCACAGTTGTTCTTTAGGTTAATGACCTTTCGTATCGCTGCTAGTTGGCCTTAGTGTAGTAAAGGTCTCAAGAGACTAGCGGCGTTGCCAGGTTTTATGGCAACACTTGCGGATTGGTGTTTGTCAAATATGTAACTTCCCCCGCTCTGGGCATAAAAATGCTTACAAGCGAGGCACATAGCTGTTAAAATAAATTAAATATCCAATCTAGAATAAATCATCACAAATCAAATGAAAATATTTTATTACACAAAGGCCTACATGGGTACTTATAATACGTCGAGAAAAGGGGCACGGTTTAAGTTAGTCGTTTTCCACGGAGAAAAATAGACAAGCAATTCCATGGAAGAAACTTGAACTCCAACTCTTACATCCTCTCGATTTTAAAATATAATTATAAATAGTAATTCCTTATAACTGCTCCCGGCAGGACAAAAGACTCTTCACATACATACTACGCTTGCTCAAGAGGTATCGGCGATTCCAGACTTATATTAATCGAGGCCGTAACCTCTATGGCAGGAACCTCTGGGCCAGCATGACTCCGAAATCCGTTTGGTAGCTGTTTCGGAGGAATTCCGAATCGAAACCCAAGACCCTATGCTCAGCTGGAGTCGTGTGGTCCGTGGCCTTTTACAGGGCCCAGGTATGTTCTTGCCGGAGTCGTGCGGTCCATGGCCCTTTACGGGGCCCCGGTATGGGCGCGTTCTTTAGGGCTCAACGTCCATCCGTCTATTGACGACAGGCCGTGTCGACGGCGCGTTAGTGTTCCACGCGCGCCTTAAAGAGATGTAAGCAAAGTAGTGGGGCCTGCCAGAGCCACCACCTGCCGGGGTTGCGGTTTGTTCGAAAGAGATACCGCGGCCCCGGAACGTAAAGTGCAATAGAAAGAACATGGGTGGGTTTTAATGATAAATGATAAGTCAGTACAAGTCCCACACTCCCCCCCCCGCTCCGACCAGAGCGGGGGAATTTATTTGATGATGCCTCCATGAGACCCCATGCTCAGCAGGCCCGATTACAACCACAGGACAAAGGAATAGGTAATAAATAGGTACTTGAACCTTTTTTTTCAGGGTGAAGTTTGGTCTTTTCGAAGTTGACTTCGAAGATGAAGAGAGGACACGTACACCAAAATTATCAGCCTTATGGTACAAGAGTCTGATAGCCAGCAGGACGTTAGATCTTGCAGAGGAAACAAAGTTTAAAGAATTTAAGTTTTAGTTTAACTTTGATATTTGAAGGACTGGCTTGTAAATACGAGAGAAATGTTTTATTTAACAGAAACAGAAAATATAATATTAAATTAAATATATATGGTTTAATTTTTACCCCAATGCAAATCAAACACATTTATTAAGATTCACAAGCTTAACAAATGTGTTTGATTTGCAAGGAGCGAACCTAGCAAATCAAACACATTTAAATCTTAAAAAAATTTGCTCTTTAATTCTATGAAAGGATAAAAAAATCTTGTTTTAACTAATAAATTGAATAATATGTATTATTATAGATATATATTATAGCATAGATAAATGAACATTTAACTGATGAATTCAGAAAACTGGCATAATAATGTAAATTTATAATATAATTTTATATTAAAATAATATCAAAATGTTATATTAGAATAAGTTAGGTTGCATGTTGACGGCACGGTTGGCGTAGTGGCTGAGCAATTGATTGCCGCGCTGCGTGTCGCGGGTTCGATCCCCGCACGGAACAAACATTAATTGTATGACCTACAGATAGTTGTTCCGGGTCTGGCTGTTTGTGTATGCGAGTTTAAATGTTTGTAAACGCACCCACGATATTTGAGATATTCCTAGTGTAGGGTGACTTGAGTGTTAGAAGTTAGGCTTTCTAAAAAGCCTAACTTCTAACACTCAAGTACCATATTAACATCAGCAAGCCATAAAACCGCTAAAAGATAGTATTTTCAAAACACCCTATTAATTCTACCTTTTCACTTTCCCGCGTCAATGTACTTTTTTTTTGGTTTCTTCCCCACTTTAGATTAGGCAAATTGTCACTTGTGTGCGACTGTACCCCTCATTACTTTGAGCTTCTTTGTATCAAGTTGGTTCCCTTACAAGGCATATTTTGCGTTTCAATGGTCATAAATAGAACGCTCTTTTCGAATTTTCGAGAATATTCTTGTTGTTCTTTTTAGTGGATGTTTAGGGATTGAAAGGATTCTGTTTGACTAACTATCTCGTATTGTTGTTTTAATGTATTATGGATCATAATAGTACCTCTGTCGAATAGATTGTATTTATAGACAAGAATTGTTGTCCGCCATTTTCGTTTTGGGATTCAAGAAGTCGAGCTTCATTGTCTCAGCGCTTTTCTGGTGCTTACCGTTGATTCTGACATTCAGGAGTTCCAATGGTTTTTGAATAGAATGGCGGTCCCAAAAAAAATGAAATATTTTTTGTTTTTTTTTTATTGTGGTCTATTGACAACTGATATGGCAAAAAATGGGATGATAACATACTATAATGATCAATAGTACAATTGAAAACCCAAAGAATAAGCTGAGCCGGCTCCTCATAAGCGCAGTGAGGTTGCTGCCAAAAATGCGTATTTAGTTGGTGTCTTAATCTTTAGGAACATTTTTCTTTCGCTAGCTTCTAAACTGCTGGTCAAACGCCACCCTTTTTCCTCCCAAACCTTTCTTTATTGTGTAATCTATGCCCATATTCACTTCACAAACTAGAACAGATAGTCACTTCACCTTCGGCAGCGAGTTCCTAAATCAGGTGTCTAGAGAATGATGTTCTGAGAAAACAATAATCTATTGTATAAAAATGAATCTCTGAATTTGTTGCTAAACGCAAATCTCGAGAACAGCTGAACCGATTTCGCTAATTCTTTTTTTTCTTCTCTTTATCTTACTAATACTATAAATGCGAATGTTTGTGAGGATATATGGATGTTTGTTACTCTTTCACATCAAAACGGCTGAACGGATCTTTATGAAATTGGGCACAGAGGTAGATTATGGTCTGGAATAACACATAGGATACTTTTCTTTCGATATCACGCGGGCAAAGCGGCGGGGCGCCAGCTATTTTACTGATATTATGTTACTCTTAAACGTCAAAATGGCTGAACGGATCATTATGGAATTTGGCACAGAGGTAGATTATGGTCTGGAATAACACATAGGATACTTTTCTCTTCTTCTTTTTCGATATCACGCGCGTGAAGCCGCGGGCGCCAGCTAGTGAAAAATAAAAGAAGTGAAGGTAGAGTAGGTAGTGTAGGTAGGGTATGGTAGGTAGGTAGGGAAGGTCGGATAGATAGGAAAAATTGCATCGCAACGCATGCCGCTCACAGCTAGTATTCTATCAAAATATTATACACTCGTACAATTCCTTTGATCCACAAGGTGAACGAACTCGTTAGAGCATAGCCGAGTATTATAGCATATATTTACGAGCTCGCATCCGTCACCCGTGTGGATGAGATTGTTAAATATTGTAATTAGGGTTGCCAGGTGTTGAGTGAAATAAGGTTAGATTTTATCAGATAATTTCGAACCACATTATGTTGTATTAAACAACAAATCACCTTTATATCTGTCTTAAACGAGGCAAATAACAGAGTTCAATACTATTAGGATCTCTTCAAAATTCGAGTGAATCGGTTTTTTTACATCAGGTGAGTTGTGGCCAAAATTAAAAGCATTTATTACAAGTAAACCAGCAGTTACACTTGTTATAGGTACTTTTGAACTGTCGATACAGTAAAATGAAGCTACATTCCCAGTCACAAGGCTTAATAACTGTGAAAGTAGAAGAATTGGCAAGAAACGGATAGTCCGGTCAATTTAGACATTCAAAGCTACATAAACTCACAAAAAGCTGGAAATTGGTGAAATCGTTCAAAATAAAATTTGAAAGTTTCCCACCTTCCCCCTGTATGTAAAAATATTCAAGACTAGCTTTTGCCCGCGGCTTCGCTCGCGTTAAATTCAGGGTAACACAGTTCCCCTTTGCTGATTTGCAGACACCTGCGTCTTATTGATTTGTAATAGCAAAGCTAAGTTTTTCCTTTTCTTCCCTCTTTCTCCCTAATATCCCATTTTTTTTTAATTAGCCTATTTCCGTCTCCTGGGTTTCAACTATCTTTGTACCTAAATTCATCAAAATCGGTTAAGCCATTAAGGCGTGAAGAGGTAACAAACAAACAAACAAACTCACTTTCGCTTTTATAATATTAATAAGGATTAAAGATAAAAATAATGAGTTTTTCGCGATTTTCAGCAAAATAGTAAGTTTTATCATAAAATAATTCAGACAAAAATCATCAAATCATAAAATCTAATATATAAAATTCTCGTGTCACAGTTTTCGTTCCCATACTCCTCCGAAACGGCTCGACCGATTCTTATGAAATTTTATATGCATATTCAGTAGGTCTGAGAATCGGCCAACATCTATTTTTCATACCCCTAAGTGAGCAGCAGATGAAACCGCTGGGCACAGCTAGTTATCTATAAAAAATATGAATTACTTTTTTTTCTTTTTTGCCTTTTTTAATCTTAATATTTTTACAAGATCATTATTCAACAGCTTCTATTCTCCTTAAAGGCTTTGTTTATTCTTTAAAAACTCTAAACTTACAAGTACCTACATTATATTAGCAAACTGTTGCAGTACAGTATACCACAAAAAAAACAACCATAAAAAACCAAGTGTACTCGATTTTCAAAATGCCAACTTTTATAACATTATCATATCAGTCCCTAAAGAAAAATAGTCCGCAGAACAAACATTTCCTTCAGCAAAAATCTTATACAAACATCCATAACGAATTCCATCCGACTATAATCCCTTTGCCATTTGAAACGACGCCCGTGGGAGGCCATTTCAGTACAGGCCTATTCACTCGGAACAAAGCTTCGACGAAATAAATCCAGAAAGAAAAACATCGGAACACAGCTCACCTATTCGGTTATAAAGTTTTCCGAATTCGTCAACCCTAGTTGTGATTCAGGGCAGGGGTGCCCACAATGCGGCGTGTTCGTGATAAAAGAGCAATACTGAGCGCCGGCCGACATCGACGCGATATTTGGCGCCGTTGGACTGTAGAGCTGTAAGTGCAATAGAATTGACGGAACGGTTTTCTGGTAGAAAAACTTTACAAATAAACATTCAGGATGATAGGCATGGAAGAACTTCTCCTGTCATGATTTGTATTCTCATGCATAAAAAGATAGGGTTATCAAGATGCTGTAGGTATATACCTTGCAATTGTCTTGGGAAAAGTTTTGTAACATTATGTACTCATGAAAGTAATTGTATGTTTTTTTTTTTAAACTTTGTAATTACAGTCAATTGACAACAAGGTGTCTAGGCTGACATGACAGCTTTTAGGGAGATGGTAAAAAAAAATGTGAAGACTTATTATGGAAACAATTTAAGTCATTTAATTCGACATAATACATATTATTATTAATCTTTTCTCAACTAGCTTATGCACAGATACGAATACATAATACTCTGTAATTATAGTAAACTTGTGTATTTTTTTATTTAAGTATTTTTTTCCATATAAATCCTGAAACAAATTTTGTATGGACTTTATTCTTTTGTAGCTGCCATCGTTTCCATTGTTAATTTTCAGTCTAGTAATGAATTTCATCCGTTCGTTTGTATGGCCTTTACAATATATCGATTTTGTAGTTTAATATGGGTTTTAGGTGTTCGCATGGGTTTGATTCGGGTCCTTATTAAAACACTCTTAGTTAACTTTACAAGAATATGTTGAGTACTCGTTTGCGTAACTTTTGAGTCTAAGGTTTAACGTTCCTGCCGGGGTTGCGATTTGTTCGAAAGAGATACCGCGGCCCCGGAACGTAAAGGGCAATAGAAGGAACATGGGTGGGTTTTAGTCAGCACAAGTCTGACATGCCCCCCCGCTCCGCCCAGAGCGGGGGAAGTCATTGGATGATTTCCCACCCGAAAAAAAAAATGGTTAACGTTCAACTCCGGGGTCAGGCAAAGTATTATTAGGTTTGTCCATCAGCAATTTCTGAGTAGCAGCCACGTCTTTGTGACCTGTTGATGGCAATATTCTTGCCCTTTATTACATGGGATTTTAGACATAATTTACAAAATGTCAGTGTATTAGGTACATCACTGTTTAATACTTCTGAGATTACAAACGTGATGTTTAGTTTATTAATTAATTAATTATTTATTGGGATTGTGAAATTGACTAGAAGTGAAAATGTATGTATGCCAATGAATATAATAATCTTAAAATAATTAGGAGTAAAGTGTATGACATAGTATTTTTCAATCGCAATCTGTATTAAGTAGTATAAAGTAATTTTAAATGGCATACCCAATATTTGTATTGTAAGGTCGGGTGTCAGATGGAAATGAAACATCACAAGATATTGTACAAGACTGTCCTTTAATATGAGATTACATCGTTTATATATTGGTTACACACATAGAAATAATAAGTACTTACATACTACATCACACCTCCCAAGGCAATAAAAAAAAAAAAGTATTTCATTCTTTGGATACTTTTTTTTTTTTTTTTCTCTGATCTGATTATTACTTATACTAAATATTTGGTTACATAATTACTGGAATTTATTAATAATGATTATACCTAAAATTACAACAGATGTTCCGTCAGTGTTTACAAACAATACGTGTACTTATTCACTGGCAAATCCTGCGAATGGGAAGTTACCAATTAGAATCTTGAATACCACTGAAAATGATTTTTATATAAATAACATTCAACCTAATATACATAAAGCAAGTGATTACAATATCTGTATATTTGACAAGCCCAGTAAATATACAGAACGAGTCAAAAAACTGCTACCATTATTAAATTTAGGGCATTTAAATAAAGAGGAACAAATTAGTATTATAAATATATGTGCAAAATATAATGATACCTTTTATCTCGAAGGAGACCAGCTAACTACGACAAACATATATAAACATTCAATAACTATAAAACCCGGTACTAGACCAATCTATAGCAAACCCTACAGGCTCCCACATTCCCAAAAAGGGGAAATACAGAATCAAATTGACCACATGCTCGAACAAGGTATAATTGAACCTTGTAATAGCGAATGGTCTAGTCCCGTTCTTTTAGTACCAAAGAAATCAAACGGAGAGAAAAAATGGCGTCTAGTCATTGATTACCGAAAGCTAAATAACAGTGTACAAAATGATAAATTCCCTCTGCCAAATATTCATGAAATATTAGATTCACTCTCTGGTTGTATCTATTTTACACACTTAGACTTAAGTCAAGGTTTTTATAACGTGGAACTCGAACCCAATAGTAGGAAATTTACAGCTTTTCATTCAGGCCAGTTTCAAATGACTAGAATGCCAATGGGGCTTAAGACAAGTCCTAACTCATTTGCCCGAATGATGACAATGGCAATGGCGGGCCTTAATTACGAAAAATGTTTATGTTATCAGGACGATTTGATTATAATGGGACGGGGCTTATTGGATCATAACAAAAATTTAATCGAAGTTTTAGAAAGATTGCGCACTGTTAATTTAAAATTAAATCCGATGAAATGCGACTTCCTTAAGAAAGAAATGCTCTATTTAGGCCACGTCGTAACAGACAACGGTGTGTTACCCGATCCAGAAAAGATTAGTGCTATACAAAACTATCCAATTCCTCGAAGCACAGATGAAGTAAAGCGTTTTGTAGCTTTAGCGAATTATTATCGCAAATTTATACCAAAATTTGCTGAAATTGCGCACAGTTTAAATAATTTGTGTAGGAAAAATGTTCAATTTAATTGGAATAGTGACGCACAAAAGGCATTTGAGACGCTTAAAGAATGTATGTCTACACCTCCAGTTCTACAATATCCGGATTTATCACATAAAAATCAGTTTATAGTACAAACTGACGCATCAGGTTACGCGATAGGAGCGGTTTTATCCAATGGCGATGGTCGCCCAGTTGCTTACGCCAGTAGGAGTTTAAACAAAGCAGAACGGAATTACCCGACTATTGAAAAAGAACTCCTGGCTATAGTATGGGCCGTGAAACATTTTAGACCCTATTTGTATGGGCGTTCATTCAAAATAGTCACCGACCACAAACCACTAGTATATTTATTTAGTTTAAAGGAACCGTCAAGTAGATTACTCAAATTTAGATTATGTCTAGAAGAATATGACTATTTAATAGAATACGTCAAAGGTCAACAAAATGCAGCCGCCGATGCCTTATCTCGAATTCCGATATCGTCGAAGGATTTAAAGAGTATGCACGAATGTTTATTTATAATGACACGAGCACAAATCAAACAATTAGAAACAACTTCACAGATTCCCGAAGCTACCGTAGAAAACTGTGTCTCAGGTGAAGCAAGGATTGTAGGAACTATTAATAAACCTAATAATGCAGTAGAGCTGCAATTTATTGATAAAACATGCCTAAACAGGCTACAAAAAATAAATAGAATATCAAAGGAAAATGGTATATTTTCATATGATCATGAAAAATTAGTATTGTATATAAATCCATCTGCTCGATCACAACTGACGCCAGCCGCATTTGTGAGAGCGATGTGCGATTTCTGTAATGGCAATAATATAAATGAAATATATTTTGTGAAGAATAAATACAATAACGTATTTTTAGACAAAATAATTAATGAGATTAAAGGATATACAAAATGGGAAGGACCACGGCTATGTATTTTAAATGATATAGAAAGAGTAGATAATTTAGAAGACAGGAGAATCATTTTAAATGACTTCCACTTGTTACCGACAAGTGGCCATGCAGGGATAAAAAGAATGTTTAACAACATTAAAAAATATTATTTCTGGCCGGGGCTCGAAAAGGATATAAACAACTTTGTTAAAAGATGCACTATTTGTCAAAAACAAAAGTATACTGTTATGGTAAAAGAACCCATGGTTATAACCACAACGGCGCAATCATCATTTGAAAAAATATTTTTAGACATAGTAGGGCCACTTGATAGAGATTACAATAATTACACATATATTTTAACACTTCAGTGCGAACTGTCAAAATATGTATGTGCTTTTCCACTAATGAGTAGAACATCAGCTGAAGTCGCTCGTGTGTTCGTCAACAACTTCATTCTCCTTCACGGGGTGCCACGGGAAATCGCTACTGACAGAGGTACGGAGTTTATGTCAGACACATTCAAAGCGGTATGTAAAATTCTAAATATTTCTAAACTGAACTCAACAGCATATCATCATCAGAGTATTGGCGCTCTAGAGAATTCCCATAAAACCCTAGGGGCCTTTTTAAGAATACACATCAATCAAAGACCAGACTCATGGAGTTCATGGTTACCTTTTTGGGCCTTCGCATATAATACCACAGTACATTCATCGACAAAATTTACTCCTTTCGAACTTGTTTACGGAAAGAAATGTAACTTACCAAGTAACCTTTTAAGAACAGTAGAACCACTCTACAATTATGACAGTTATCCCTTTGAGCTTAAATATAGATTGCAGATTTCACAAACAGAAGCACGGAAAAATTTAATTAATACGAAATTAGAAAGGAAAAACAGACATGATCAATATGTAAGACCAATAAAATATAAGACAAATGATAAAATCTTGATAAAAAATGAAACTGGTAATAAGCTCTCAAATCTTTATACTGGTCCTTATACTGTTATTAGAGATTTGTCTCCGAATGTAGAGGTAAACATCAATGGTAAAAATGATGTTATTCATAAAGACAGAACGAAGTTGTACTACTCGTAACTATGTATAGCAACAATACTTAGGTTACCCCCACCAGGGATGCCAGTGTGCTTGCTAAAAATATTCCGTTTCCTATTTCCGCCGCGCAGACTACACAGTCCTCCGCTATGTCGGTCGTAATGTAATGCGTACTTTCGGATCTAGCCGGTATAGTTAGCGTCTCATTATGTAAGGTAATCGGCAGACTGATTTCTTTATTGTTATTATTTATAATCAATGATTTAGTCTTAAAATTAATAATCGAATGATATTTGCTTAAAAAGTCTTGGCCTAAAATGCCACTAGCCTTACAGGGTAAGGAGTCAAATACGTGGAATTTATGGTTTAGAATTTGATCGCCTGTTCTTAATTCAAGATAAACAAAACCGATCGCTTCTATTTTTCCACCAATACCTTTTACAACAAGCTTCCCTTTTTGGATGGGTACATTCAACTCACAAATGTGTTTATATTTTTACGGCCGATATGGAAGCTCCGGTGTCGATTAGCCACGTATATGTAAGATTATTATGCTTGGAGTTTAATGAAATATGATATATGCTGTTACATGACATCATAACGCTTTTATTCACGAAAAAACTCTTCTAAATTTTCATTACTATTTTCGGATTGACTTTCTCGCAGGTTTGCATCTGTCAAAATATGCATATGTTCTTGCTGTTCCTGGTTATTAGCCTGGTTATAAAATATCTTACCTCTGGTTCCACGGTTTGATGTACCACGGCCGCGAGATCTCCATCCACCGCGACCTGTTTGCGATGTTCGATCATCCCTCCGTTCCGCTGGTAGGGTTGCTTGTCCTCGTCCTCGTGACACCCCCTGACCTCTGGAATTCCTATATTGGTGGTAGTTGTTATTACGGCGCATAAATAGAATATCTCCTGAAGTGGACGGTGTTGAAACTTCTTCATCGACGGCTGCTTGTATAGCATCACTTAAAGATGTAAATTGTCGTGCTGCTATTATAGTGCTTAGCCGACGATTTCTCAATCCGTCGGCAAAACTTTTAATGGCAAATTTTTCGTTTATAGGCTTTAATATACCGAAGTTTGACTCATTGCCTTCAGATTGGGAAATCGTCAAGTCAACAAACAAATCAGTTATCTTCTTACCATAGTCATCTATAGAGAGATCGTTTTGTTTCACATTGTACAATTTGTGTTGTAGAGCCGTTGCCGATTTTTTTGGTAACAGGCTTGTTTTCATAGCCTTGACTAGCTCATTTACACTGTCATATTTTGTGTTAAGTTTGAGTTTAGCAGACTGCGAAAGTCGGCTTTTTAGAACAAAATTTATTAATTTAAGTTGACCGTCTGAGTCAAGTTCCGTTTGATAGTATTCTATCCCATCAATGAGCTGTTTCGTATTTGTGCCGTCGTCATTTAAAACTGGTAATAAGCTCAAGGCGATCTTTAAATCAAATTTTGCCATATTTAGTTCTATTATCGATCCTTCAGCTGATGATGAATTATTACACAAATCTAAAATATTGTCATACAAGCTAACAAAATCTTTGCTTAATTTATCAAATTTACGTGATTCCTCGTCTTTTAATCCAGTTTTAAGCAAATTTAAATGTTCTAAACTGTCATTGAAAGTACTCAGTAATTTATCGGCCTCTTTTAGCTTTTTCAAAACAATTTCACCTCTTCGTCTACTTGGCCCTATTTTTATTAAATATATTCTTATCTTACCAAGGTCATTATATAACTGTAACAACTCCTCATACATAACTGTTCATAATTATATAGTTCGCATACCTTAATCTCGATTATGATTTCACTGCTAAGGCACGTGTACACAGTCCGAATTAGAATTGCCGCACTTTCATACATTTATTAGGACACTGAACTCACTAGAACACTTGCCGAATTGTAGAATTTGTTATACGCCTCTGTGTTGTCATGGACCCTTGTTGGAAGCATGGACCCGACATTCCTCGCTTGCAGACATGCCACCAGCACCGCCGCGGCACCTTCTGGATCGGTCCACAGAACGCCTTAAGATATGTCTCGTTATCTGCTCTCGCGTCCACGACTCATGACATCTCTTGTATATGTTATACATGAAATATAACGTACCGAGGAATAAAATCGTGCAAATGATTATTAACACGATACTTATGGCCGACAAATGTAATTTGAATTCCTCCACTGTCGCGGTGTTTTTAGCGGCGCTATTTTGATTGAGAAATACCTCTTCATTAGTTACTTTTGAGTTACACATGATTGTAAGTTACTTTTAATATATCTTCTCTCACTTAAACAGTTTCCGCGCAGAGCAAAGTCTATACTAATCGCGCACATGATTCAAGCCCTGTTTAGTGGCAGGGTCGCCATGTAAGGTCGGGTGTCAGATGGAAATGAAACATCACAAGATATTGTACAAGACTGTCCTTTAATATGAGATTACATCGTTTATATATTGGTTACACACATAGAAATAATAAGTACTTACATACTACATCACAGTATACCTAGTACTAGTGAAATATGTTGGACTTTCCATTATTGTATGTACCATCCTCAACACCATGTCTTTCAACAAATAAATGACTTTGACTAGTTATTTATTTCAGTCTAAAAGTTTACCAACAGCCTATTATCTCAAAGGAATCAGAACCTCTCTAAGTCTCATGTGCCAAACAGCCAGCCCAAAGACAAAAAAATATCAGCAACCAACCTTATTAGATCTCTCAACCACAAAGTAGGGATGTTTGGAATTCATTACCCGCATATTTTTGTGTCAACCTTAGTTATGATTCAGGGAGTGCGGTGTCGCAACCCCGCCGGGAATTCTGCGACGGTTTTCTTAGGGCTGCAAGAGTTTGATAAAATTATTATTGGCGACTGGTTTTCTTCAAATCTATATTTATATCGTTTTGTGACGTTGTTCTATGTCGTCACATCTTAATATTTTGTATCATGGTATTATAAGTACACTAGCTTTTGCCCGCGGCTTCGCTCGCGTTAAATTCGGGGTAACACAGTTCCCCTTTCCTGATTTGCAGGTACCTGCTACCTGTAGGTTTTGCCCTTGCGCCTTATTGATTGTTATAGCAAAGCTAAGTTTTCCTTTTTCTTCCCTCTTTCTTCTTCATATCACACATAAAAAATAGCCTATGCCCGTCTCCAGGGTCTCAACTATCTCCGTACCAAAATTCATCAAAATCTGTTCAGCCATTTAGGCGTGAAGACGTAACAAACAAACAAACTCACTTTCGCTTGTATAATGTTAGTAAGGATTGCTGCTGGTCTCGCAGTACGAGGTACTGGGTTTGGTTACCGGGTCGGGCAAAAACTGTTATTAGGTTTTTCCATTTCGAGTTTCACAGTAGCAGCCGGGAATTTGTTGGCGGTAAGAAAATCCTGTGCCTCGGAAAGCACGTCAAGCCGTTGGTTCTACGCCTGATATTTTTTCAGTAGTGTCGGATTACCCTCTCTTTGGACAATGGGAGTGCACCTGTGTCTGGGCACACACTTGTGCACTTGTATACATAGTGAAAAAAAAACCACCCTAATAAAACAAAGTATCTTAGTCATATTAGACCCCCAAGAGAACTGGGACTTAGTTTTTATGCTTACTAGTTAACTAGTTTTTATACTGCCTCGTGCAATAATTCCTCATATCATTTTACCATGTATTATTATTTGTATCTGGGACGTGATACGCCTGAATGATGATTTATCGTTAATTACACTGCCGGACACACAATTTTGTAAGGCAGGACAATTTCCAAAATAACCTTAAAGAGCATAGGAACACACTCTGTCTTTTTTCATGTGTAAGTTGCAAATACTTCTGTAACACGGACTAGCTCTATACCAAAATTTACATTTTATATTATTTTACGCGACTAATAACATCCTCCAGCTGCATTCTACTACATCATGTTAAGTTAAATAATACAGTAACCTACCTTTGTTTTGCGGGTTGTTCGAAAGAGATACCGCGACCCCGGAACGTAAAGGGCAACAGAAGGTACATTACATAACAGAAGGGTGGGTTTTAGTCAGTAAAAGTCTGACATGACTGACTCCCCCGCTCCGCCCAGAGCGGGGGAAGTCCCCGCTCTGGGCGGAGCGGGGCAGTCAGTCATTTGATGGATCACGGAAGTCATTTGATGATTTCACACCCGAAACAAAAAAAACCTACCTATGTTATACATATGAATAGTTTCTATGCATTTTAATGTTACACTTAGGTACAGCAATTTAGGCGTTAGAATAAAGCATTTTTTTAAAAGACACCTACCTATTTTGCTAGTTCGCTATAAAATTAAGATCATAAAAGAGTTTACTAATGATAGAGTCAATACATAATTTTCCGATACTCTTGGCTCCAGGGCCAACAAAATATGGGCGCAGAGTAATGTCCTTTATCTTCATCCAAATATAATATAACTAGCTTTTGCCCGCGGCTTCGCTCCCGTTAAATTCGGGGTAACACAGTTCCCCTTTCCTGATTTGCAGGTACCTGCTACCTGCAGTTTTTGCCCTTGTGCCTTATGGATTTGTAATAGCAACGCTAAGTTTTCCCTTTTCTTCACTCTTTCTCCCTCACATCCCACTTCTATGTCTGTCTCCTGGTTCCCAACTATCTCTGTACCAAAATTCATCAAAATCGGTTAACCCATTAAAGCGTGAAGAGGTAACAAACAAACAAACTCACTTTCGCTTTTATAATATTAGTAAGGATTAGCCTTGCCAAAATAATAATATTTCTGCAACGTCTAGTCTAAAACATATTAGATCTGCTTACCCCCGGCATTGAGAAGAGAGATTGTTGCAATATTGAAAACTTTGCAATTGAACGGCAGCGCGGGCCCGAGTTGCGAGTTCGTTCATTTTCCTACTCATATTGCTAAAAATGGCAGCGTTGGACCCATTTTCGTTTAATATTTAAGCTTACGGTTTGGAACAGGCTTTTGGGGTCTGGTTAATTGGTGATAATGTACCTGGGTTTCTATATTTAAAAAAGAATATTTTGACTAAGATTATTATGAACTAGCTTTCGCCCGCGGCTTCGCTCGCGTTAAATTCGGTATAACACACCAAGCAGACCTGCAGTTTTTGCTCTTGCGCCTGATTGATATGTAATAGCAACGCTAAGTTTTCCCTTTTCTTCCCTCGTTCTCCCTCATATCCCACTTTTTTTAATAAAAATTAGCCTATGTCCGTCTCCTGGTTCCCAATTATCTCTGTACCAAAATTCATCAAAATCGGTTTAGCCATTAAAGCGTGAAGAGGTAACAAACAAACAAATAAACAAACAAACAAACTCACTTTCGCTTTTATAATATTAGTAAGGAAGTAAGGATTTGAGGGCTAGAAAGAGCAATTTATTGGCAGAAATAACAATTCATAGTGTTGAGAAGAGCATGAGACAGATTAATAAAAAAAATATCTCGAGAACGTTTGGAGGTATTGAGATAAAATTAAAAAACCATAAACTTAAGTCTGTGGTCCCTTGGAGCTGTGAATAAAAAACACTTTCTAAGTCTATGCAGTACGGACTCACCCCTGATCGGTATTTTTTTAATTTATCTCATTTATTTCAGAATGTTATGAATTGTTATTTACTTATAAATTGCTCTTCCGACATGCAACAGATTTCATATATAATCTTAACCAAAATATTCGTTTAAAAAAAACCGAACCATTATTATTGCAGTTTACTTTTTTTTCCTTTTTGAGGTACGGAACCCTAAACTGGCATTCAATGGGCTTTATGTTGTGAAATGTGGAAAAGTAAGCATTTGTGATGCAGTGAAAAATCTTCTTCTATTTGGAGTTTACTCCTTAAGAATCGATTTTCATATATAAGGCGCCCGTTATGAGAAAAATGTGAGGTGTAAAATCTACTGATGAATGACCTCGTTACGTTTTTCGTGCGCATGCACCAAAAACGTAACGAGACGTACAGTTGAATATTACTAGATGGCGCTTTATGAAATTTGTCGTCCGTCAGTGATATTTTTAATTATTTATTATTATTTTTTTTTTATGATATTTTCTTTTTGTACTTAAGGAGTAAACTCCAGTCGTGCGTCGGAGCTGACACACACACTTTTTTTTTAAACGTTGCCCCACACTAGAAATTTCTCCTGTATCGTGGGTGCGTTAACAAACATTTAAACTCATATACACAAACAACCAGACCCGGAACAACTATCTGTAAGCCATACAAATAATTTTTCTGTGCGGGGATCGAACCCGCGACACGCAGCGCAGCAGTCGATTGCTCAGCGACTGCGCCTATCGTGGCGTCAAAATTATTTGTCAAGATTTTTCCCAATTATGATAGAGTCAGCTTCCAGTGTATTTGAACAGCGACTACAGTCGCAACTTGCATTTTATAAGGCATGAAGTCGACCTGAATATAATCGTAAAAAGACAAAGTACTAAGTACCCAGATATCATAATTATCAGAGTTGCTTATTTAGCATCATGAGGATCCCCTTCAACAGCGGTTCTAGAAAATAAAGGGCTAAAGAAGGAACATGGGTGGGTTAGTCCGTAAAAATAAAGGGCTAAAGAAGGAACATGGGTGGGTTAGTTCGTAAAAATCTGACACTGCCCTGAAAATTTTTTTGGTGATTTTCCATCCGTAAAAAAAGGTCCTTAAGAGCTATGAAAAGACAATCCTCTAAGTTAACGCAGTCAAAAGATTTAGCAAGTTTCTGCGGAACCCTCGGTGTGCGAATCCGACACACACTAGGCGGGTTTTTTATGAACATTATAATCCTTTTATAGCAAAATGAAATGTGTATATTTCTAGTACCCATTTAAATTGTTAATTTGGATAGCTAAAAGTTGACTAACCGATTCGTTTTGTTAACACTAATAATTATTCTACTTTTCTTTTCTACTAATCTACTAATATTATAAATGCGAATGTTTGTGAGAATGTTTGGATGGATGTATGGATGTTTGTTACTCTTTCACGTCAAAACGGATAAACGGATCTTAACGAAATTTGGCACAGAGGTAGATTACAGAGGTAGATTACAGAGGTAGATTACAGAGGTAGATTATGGTCTGGAATAACAAATAGGATACTTTTTTATTCGATATCACGCAGGCGAAGCTGCGGGCGCCAGCTAGTTTATAATAAAGTTTTAATTTATCAACGGAGGTTCTATTAGTCAAATTAAAACTAATGCAAAAAAAGGCTTTCAGTATAATTGAATGCAGCTGAATGTAAGTATTTTATAAAGAAAAACTGCCTATCTGACCTCCACAATCCAATTAGTACTGGGTAACACGATTCTCCGTTATAAGACTGGTTGTCATACTTTCCACTACACACATATAACTACAAAGCTTGTAGGCTTGCATGAAAATACCGCCACTCATCATACAAACGAGCCTCATTTAAATAGGTTTGTTTATAATTTTAAGCGCGTTTACAAGTACATTAATACTTACTCACGTCGCACCTGGGCCTGTCACACCCACACACACATATTCTCACACAAATTGTTTCATTCCTTCGTCAAACATCTCTAACAAAGTCAACATCCTGATAAACGGTGTAAAACTGAGGATCATTATTCTGAACGTGTTTTGTAATGTACAGTCAGCATCCTTAGTGAGTTTGTTTGTTACGTCTTCACGCCTTAATGGCTAAACCGATTTTAATGAATTTTGGTACAGAGATAGTTGAGACCCTGGAGATGGACAATAACTTTTTTTTAAAAACAAGTGAGAAATGAGGGAGAAAGGGGGAAGAAAAGGGAAAACTTAGCATTGCTATTACAAAACATAAGGCGCAAGGGCAAAAACTATAGGTAGCAGGTACTTGCAAATCAGAAAAGGGGAACTGTATTACCCCGAATTTAACGCGAGCGAAACCGTGGACAAAAGCTAGTAAGAGATAAGTAACAACAAGAGATGAGTAAGTTGACTGTTTCTTATGAAACGATGGACGTCTTCGACTCAAAGGACATTGCTCTGCGCTCATACATTGTTGGCCTTGGAGCTAAAAACATCTAAATATAATGTTTTATATTTTCTATCATTAGTAAACTCCGTGATGATCTTATTTTTATGGTGGACTAGCTGTAGAATACATAATAATATATTTTAAAAAATGATTTTGAGGTTATAATCGAAACATGACAACGAATATTAGGTACGATTATCCGTAGTTCCTAGTAATTTATAAGAAACTGAAAAAAATTGCTAGCCTAAAAATGCATAGGTCCTACCTAATTATCTAACTAGGTAGGACCTATGCATTTTTTTCTAACGCCTAAGTGGATGTAACTGCAACATTAAAATGCATATAAACGATTCATATAATTATAATAATACAACATTATTGCGTAGATGGCGGCTGGCGGATGTTATTAATCGAGTAAAATCTTTACTAATATTATAAAAGCGAAAGTGAGTTTGTTTGTTTGTTTGTTACTTCTTCACGCTTTAATGGCTACACCGATTTTGATGAATTTTGGTACAGAGATAGTGTGGAAACAGGAGACGGACATAGGCTACTTTGTTTTTTAAAAGTGGGATGTGAGGGAGAAAGAAGGAAGAAAAGGGAAAACTTAGCGTTGCTATTACAAATCAATAAGGCGTAAGGGGAACTGTGTTACCCCGAATTTAACGCGAGCGAAGCCGCGGGCAAAAGCTAGTAATAATATAAAATGTATATTTTGGCATACAGCGAGTCAGTTTTACAGAAGTATTTTCAATTTACATAATAAAAAATACAATTAACTAACGTGTATTCCGATACTCTATATTGCACAGGGCCATTTTGAACATTGTCCTTTTATTTATTTAACCAACTGTTTGTTTTGTATCATATAAATGTCCGTTCATTCGAAAACGTTAATGGATTCAAAAAAATTAAGTTTATCTGACGAGACTGGTTACTTCTCTCTATTGCTGACTATACTCGTTTCGTCAAATGTTTCAGTATGTGCTCGTTTCCTTTAAATAATTGCACGTTGACAGATTGAAGAGTTAAACGAAAACGTTTTCAATGAAAATGGTGCTTGTCGCCTGTTGTTTATTTCTGTTCTCGCTCTTCATTGTTAAGTAGGTTTGTAGGTGTATTTGAAAAAAACTAGGATTGGGAAAGTATTTGTCATTAAAATTTTATAACTTTGAGTGACTCGTAAATCTAGTGGTCACAAACACGACCACTAAACATGATTTGGGTGCATTTTAAAATAAGTTGATTCCCCTGGCTTTTTACAAAATTATGTTTACTTCTAAAGACAAACGATTAGATAACACATAGTTATAAAGACATTTATCAAATAGGGATAACTGTATTCATGTGCAAAAATATATAAAAACAGGTCTGCCAGGGGAATCAACTGAATACGACCGATTTTGAGACTCACCCGTCTATTCCCAGGTTGTCCTGTCATTCTGATTCAGATTCAGTCTGGATTTGTCTCCGGTTAATGGCAATACGCTCGCCCCAATTCTTGTGTTCTTCCTTTATCGTGATCGTGTGCTTGGTGACTAATCTAGTGCCAATGTGTTTTTTTAATCAGAAGTGTTTCGCGGATGGGAAATCATCAATAATTTCCCCCGCTCTAGGCGGAGTGGGGGGGAGTGTCAGAATTGTACCGACTAAAACCCACATATATTCCTTCTACTGCCCTCTATGTTCCGGGGCCGCGGTATCTCTTTCGAACAACCCTCAACACCGGACAACCCGACCGCGACAAAGTGTGCACACGGGTGCAAAGTTTACATACATTGTTACCCTACATTTTTGTAAACAATCGTGCAACGGGTTAACTGGTGAAATATGACTGTACAATAATTGGGTACAATTATGCCCTAACTGGCGTGATGTTATATTTATTTACACACACATCTACCAACACAGTTATGCTTCGATGTAAGCCATAATATTATTAACACAATCCACTCTCATATTCAAGTTATGTACTTCCATAAATATGTATGATAATCGAAAAGCTTGTAAATTGAACTTCTCTGTTCAATATTGGTAGAAAAATTGACGCCATGGTTGGCGCAGTGACTGAGTGGTTGGCTACTGTGCTGCGTGTCACGGGTTGGAACCCCGCATGGAACAAATATTTGTGCAGCCTACAGTTAGTTGTTTCGGGTATGGCTGTTTGGGTTTGTGAGTTTAAATGTCTGTAAACGCACCCACGATACAGGGGAAATTCCTAGTGTGGGACCAAGTTTAAAAAAAATGCTATAAGTATACATACTGTGATAAAAAAAATCCTTCGAAAATTGCTTAATCATTCTACTTATATCTAAAGTTACGTACATCGGAAACAATATCGCGCCACCGTTTGGCGTCCTATTAAAAACCGCTCAGGCCGCAACCATCACATAAAAAAGAACAGAAGATCAATGCCATACGAAAATAATGGACGGTTTTATTTACTCGCTTTTATCATACGTTATTGCAAATAAATTTCATTAAATTCTGAAATAGAATAGACTTTATTGTACACCAAAATTGAAACAAAACTGTTTTACAAAAAATGCTAAATCTATGGCTACAATGGCGGTCTTTTTGCTCAATAGCGATATCTTCCCGACAACCTTTGGATTTAAATATTTAAGATGGACTGTAATATTTATTTTATTTATTTAATGTGTGAAATATTTCAGTATTTTTCTTTAATATCATGCCTATTTCACTCTAATAAATAAAGATACTAAAGAGCAAAGCACACTCCCACATACGAATGTAGAATAAACGTAGATGCGTCATACGTTGATAATAATAAAAAAAATTGCGGTTGCTTTTGCGCGTACTCGCTGTACGTGAAGTGCGATCGGTATCAAATGATCCCTTTTTCCTGACTATATTAAATTCAAAGCACAGTGCAAGCGCATGCTAGAAACTGTAGTATTATGGAGCAACTGTAACCTACTCCAGTAACTAGGTAATATGTAAGTGGGTTGTTAGGACTAAAAAAGATATACCAGGGAGAAGTCTCCGAGGGGTATGTAATAGACGAAGCAGCTACGGTCAGACCTCATCAACCGTTGCTTAACCTTGAAAACGGATTCATCATCATCAAATAATAGTCTATTGCTGACCGTAGGCCTCTTCAATTGTACGCTATTAAACTCAATTCTCGGTACCTCTTATCCAGTTCTTCTCCACCGAGCATGAAGGCCGCCCACTTTACGCTTGCTTATTCGCGTTATTCACTCAAGAACATAATCTACCCCAATGTTCATCGGCAACAGGAAAATTATTCTGTTTGAAGCTCGTACATATTGGTTTTCACTTCGAGTTAACCTTCTGGTACATCTTACACATTGGCACAATATTTCCGTCTCATTTGCATACGCCCCTTTTTTTTTTTTTTTTTTTTTTTTTCGGGTGGGAAATCATCCAATGACTTCCCCCGCTCTGGGTGGAGCGGGGGGGCATGTCAGACTTATACTGACTAAAACCCACCCATGTTCCTTCTGTTGCCCTTTACGTTCCGAGGCCGCGGTATCTCTTTCGAACAACCCGCAACCCCGGCAGGCGGAGGCTCTGGCAAGCCCCTCTGCTTTGCTGACTCTCTTTGAGGCGCGCGTGAAACACGAACGCGCCGTCGACACGGCCTGTCGTCAATCGACGGACGGACGGTGAACTACCCATTGCTCACCGCCCACAGGCCCGCATCTACGGTGGCCGGAAGTCGTCTCGCGGCGCCCGGCGCCATGGGCGTCTCCCGCGGCGGCTGGGTTGGGCAGATGTTCTCTCCCTCAAACGCCCGGCCACCTCCTTTGCTAGCATTACTGCTTCGCAGAAGGTGGTGACCGCTTCCCATTCCCTCTCGCTCCGGACCATGGCCTGAACCAGGGCCGGACGCGAGAGATCGCCGCCGCCGATCGCCTCCACGAGGGCACGGCGGTGCTCCGCCCAAGCTGGGCAGACCGCCACTGTGTGCTCCACCGTGTCCTCCGGGCGATCGTCACAATGGTGACACCCGGGCGCTTCCTCCCGCCCGATGATGTGCAGGAACCTCCCGAAACTTCCGTGTCCGGTGAGGACCTGCGTCAGGCGGTAGGTGAGGACGCCATGACGCCTCTCCAGCCACTCCTCAAAGAGGGGACTTACCGCCGCTATTGTGGCGTGCCCTGCACGGGGTTGCGACAGTCGCTCTCTCCATGCCACCATGAGATCGCACCGGAGGTCTGCCCGCCGAGCGGCAACTTGCCGTGGCAGCGGGTTTTCCCCCCGGTGTAGTGCCTCCGCGCGCCACTCAAACAGGCGCGCGAGGACTATCGCCTCCAGATCCCACGGTGGCAGTCCGGCAAGGAGGCTCGCTGCCTCGCCGGAGATCGTGCGGTAGCCCCGGACAAGCCGTATGGCCACCACCTTTTGGGGCGCGTTCAGGTAGTGGGCGGCGCGCCGCCCTAAAGAACGCGCCCATACCGGGGCCCCGTAAAGGGCCATGGACCGCACGACTCCGGCATAGAGCCTACGGCAGGAGGCGTTTGGCCCCCTCAGATTGGGCAGGAGCCGCTTGAAAGCAGCCCCCGTCCGCTCGAGTTTGGGAGCCAAACGTCGAAAGTGTTCGACGAAGTTCCACCGGCTGTCGAGGACGATTCCCAGGTACTTCATCGTCGACCCGACGCCGATGCGAACCCCTCCTACCGTCAACTGGGATCCCGACGGTGGCGTGTTTCCGCGGCCATGAAAAACCATGGCCTCGGATTTGTGCAAGGCCACCTCGAGACCCAGTAGCCGGATCCTCTCCGCGACTATCGCAACCCCGCGTGTCATGTTGTCGGCCGCCGCCTGGTGCGACCCCCCCTGAGCCAGGACGAGCGTGTCGTCAGCGTAGCAAACTACACTGACGCCGCTGGGGAGGTCGGCGCGCAGCACCCAGTCGTAACCGATGTCCCACAGGAGCGGCCCCAAGACCGATCCCTGTGGGACACCGCACGACATCTCTCGCCGGTTCCACTCTCCAGAGCGACCGGGGTATATGACGGCCCTGTCCGTCAGATATGCCCCGACCACACGACGAAGATAGGTCGGCATCCGGTGGTATTGGAGTGCCTCCCTGATGCAGCCCCAAGGCATGGTGTTAAACGCGTTGGCGATGTCGAGAGACACCGCCACGACAACCCCACCCCTGGACACTGCAGCCCCCGTCGTGAGGGCTCTCACGCGCATGATGGCATCCACCGTAGAGCGCCCCTTGCGGAAACCATACTGGTGTTCCGCAAGATCCGGCCCCGTCCCCACAAGGTGCCCGACGAGGCGGTTTGCAATTACTCTTTCAAAGAGCTTGCCCACCTCGTCGAGCAGCACAATGGGCCGGAATGCGGACGGAGAGTCCGCAGGGCGCCCCGGCTTCTGTATGAGGACCAGTTTCCCCGTCTTCCACCGAAGTGGGAACTGGCCTCTCTCCAAGCACGCGCTTAGGAGCCCTAGTAGTCGGGGCCCGAGAGCCTCCAGGGCCAGGACCCAGGCTTTGCCATGCAAGCCATCGGGTCCCGGGGCGGTGTTTTTGGCTTTCAGCCTGCCCACCGCCGCTCTCAGATCTACCCCAGTCACCTCCGGAACGTCGTCGTCGTCGTTGTCCTCGTGGTCCGCTTGTGGCACCGCAAGCGGCGGAGCCATGGGCGGAGGAGCATGCTCCCCTCGCGAAGGGAACAGAGCGCTCACCACATCCTCAACTAGTTGGGGCCGGAGACTCTGCGTCAGCGGGGGGGCCCTGGTGCGGAGTTTATCCCGCACCATCTTGTACGGGCGCCCCCACGGATCCCCGTCCAGAGACTCCAGCATCTCCTCGCGGGCCAGATCCTTGGCCCGCAAGACACCTTCTAGGAGGGCGGTCTTCGCCGCTCTGTACCCCTCATACAGCTCCGCCTCGATGGCTGCCGCATTCGGTGCTCGAATGCGGAGCCTGCGGTGCCTGGCGTACAGGTGTCGCGCAGCGACGCATGCCTCTCGCAGTGCCGTCAGCTCGCGCGACCACCAGTACACCTGACGCCGGGCGCTTCCAGACCGGACTCGGGGCATTGCCACGTCACAGATCTCTGACATGGCCTCCTGGAACCAGTCCGCCTCGTGGTTGGTGTCGGCAGGCCTGTCCGGTGATGACACCCAGGCCTGCACGATCGAGGCTTCCAGGAGGAGCTCCCGGTCCAGCTGTTTCAGCGCCCACCGCGGACCACTCGGGGCCTGTAGGACCGGCGCGCTGGAGGTCTGGGTGGAGACGTCGAGCCGGATGTACCGGTGATCGGAGTAGGTCTCCACCTCCTCCATGACGCGCCAGTCGACGACACGCGGCGACAGAGCGGGGCTGGCGAACGAAATGTCCACCACCGACTCGCCCCGCATCCGCACACACGTGGGAACAGAACCCCGATTTAGGACGACCAGGCCTGTTTCCAGTGCCCAGTCCTCCACCATCCTTCCCCGCACATCCGTGCAGCGAGAACCCCAAGCCAAGTTCTTGGCGTTGAAGTCCCCGAGCACTAGCACGGGGAGGGAGCAGTTACCGACGACGACGGTCAACTCCCTCAGAGAGTTGTGGAACTCGGCGAGAGTTCGGCTCGGGGAGAAGTAGACGCCCGCTACGACTATATCCCCGAACCGTGCTGCGACGCACCCCTGACCCTTCCTGACACCCTCGAAGGACGGGGTACCGGCGGCGGCCGACGAGATGATGGTCACTGTACGGTCAAGCAACCGCACATTGTACTTTGGCCTAGTTAGAGAACTGCAAATTTTGTTAATTTATAAAATGTAATACAGTCACGTACTCAAGTACGTCAGTCTTCGGTAGAATATCGAGCTCGCGTAACATTTAACATTTTAAACATTTTTTATAACAATTTTACATTATTTTCTTTTATATTATTTTAGTGCATTTTTCGTATTAAAATACCTTTTTGGACATTAACATTTATTTTATTAACATTCAACATTTACTGTAAGGGTCCTGCCCTTACATTTGGTCCTTCGAGCCGGATTTGGTCCTTCGAATTAAGTGTAAAATCAGTGCCGTGGTATATTTTCACTCGCGGGAACATTTTGAACATTAAACTCGAACATTAATCAGAACATTCAACAGAACATTAAAACACAGTGTGAAGAGTGAAAGTGAGAGTACGCAGAACGAGGTGAAGTATAAGCAGCAGGCAGGTGTAAGCAGCGAATCCGGTGAGCACGTTCCATTTTACCTATTTTTCTGAAATTTTGGATTTGTGTACCGAGAAACAACAATGTCTTCGTACGATGCTTTACTTGATTCTCAATCTGCCAATCTTAACTCTATCAAACGTATAAATGAAAACTTTAAGAAAGATAGCTCAACACGTAAAACCACTCTTGAGTATCACGATGAAAGACTTCAAAAGCTGGAGGAGTATTGGAGTGAATTTAAAAACAACGACATCCAATTAGCCTTATTTGAAGGCAAGAAGTCTGGACCTTACTATGAGAGTCGTGTTTACGAGCGTTTGGAACAATTATACGAGGAGACGAAGATTATGATAAATAAGTCGAAACAAAGATTACTGGCGAAAATCGAAGACGACGGATTTACTTCGTTCACTCAGTCACAACAACAAGAAGAAAGGTCAAGTGCTCAAGAGGTTGTTGAAGAACAACGGGAAAGCGACGAGATCGCGGAGGATGTGAAGAACACGAGATCAAATGAAGAGTTAGTCGTTGATCAACGGACTAGAGATATGATAAATGAGCAGCGGTCTAACATAAAGGCGTTTGAGCGAACAGTACGTAACATGGACATTGAAAATTTGAAAGAAAAGTGGCAACTTGAAGATAAATTGAGGTCAGTTACGCAACGTTGGGAAAAAGTCGATACCACGTATTGGAAGCTGGACAACATATTAGTCAGCATGCAAGCATTTGAAAGTGACTATAACAGACTAGAACGGCTGTATGAATTCAGTAAGGAACAAATTAACAAGAAGATTTGGGATAACAAACACCAAGAAAAATCCACGCCTCAAATCGAACTTCCGATTTTCAGTGGCAGCTACGCCCAGTGGACAACATTTAAGGACTTGTTCGTGGAAATTGTGCATCGTAACACTTTCATCTCTAACGCTCAAAAAATGCAACATTTAAAGGCGAAGTTAAAGGGAGAGCCTGAGCGATTAATACAGCACATGAACATTAGTGCTGACAACTACGAAGCCAGTTGGCGGATACTTCAACAGAGGTACGACAATAAGAGACTGTTATTTACCTACCAAGCCAACATGTTACTGAGTCTACCCAGCATACAAACCCCAACGGCATCACTACTGAAAAGAATGCATGACACGACCATTGAGTGCCTCCAGGCTATTCAGAATCTGAAATACGATATTACTAGTTGGGACCCTTTAGTGGTTCACATTTTAATGCAAAAGCTAGACGCAGACACATGCCAGTCCTTCAAAGAATCCATGGAAAACCCAAGGGAAATGCCATCATTAAACGAGTTCTTGAAATTCATCGAAACCAAGTTCATGTCAATGGAATCGGGTACAAACCCGAACCGCCCTCGGAACGTTAACAGTCAACAGCAAAACACTCAGCCAAAAACAGTACATAATGCAACATACAGCAAGTCTAAGGCGCAACAACAGACCAGTCCAGGTGGATCTAAGAACATGCCGAAAACATTCCATAACAAGCAAACATCTCATCATTCTTTTATAACTTGTCCTAAATGTAACAAGCAACACGGTCTCTATAATTGCAGAGAATTTTTAAGTATGTCACCAGACGAAAGGTTAAAAACCGCTAACAACCTACATGTATGTCTAAATTGCCTGTTTAGTCATAACGGCGAAAAATGCACGTCGGAAAAAAGGTGCAAGCACTGCGATGAGCCGCATAGCAGCATTTTGCATGATGCGATTGGAGTTGCGAAATCAAGAACCAACAGACCTAATGTAGGTCAACAAGTAAGCACGCATTTAGCTCATGATAACTCAAATGAGGTACTTCTAGCCACTGCCCAGGTCAAAGCAATAGCCAACGACGGAACTATGGTCATTCTACGCGCTCTATTGGACCAGGGCTCTCAGGTTAGCCTCATTACAGAAAATGCTGCGCAAAAATTGCAATTAAAACGAGAGCGGATGAGCGCGGTGGTGTCAGGTGTTGGGACTTCAGCCACCACCAACTGTAAAGGGGTTCTCCATCTTAAGTGCCAAGCGATATACAGCAATTTCAACATTAACATTAACGCACTTATTATGAAGAAAATAACAAACAAACTGCCGAGTAAGACAATAAATAAAGATAGCTTCGAACATTTACAACATTTGCAACTTGCTGATCCAGATTTTAACATATCCCAGGATATAGATTTACTATTGGGAGCCGAGGTATATTCTGAAATATTGTTAGAGGGGCTAATAAAAACAAACACGTCATCCGTCATCGCACAACAAACATATTTAGGCTGGATAGTATGTGGTAATTACAAAACATTCAATTGCCATGTAATTGTCAACAACATTCAGGATCTTGCCCAATTCTGGGAACAGGAGTCTCTGCAAGAGGAAAAAGAAGATGTCGACCCAGACAACAAGTGCGAACAGCTGTACAAAGAAACAACAACACGACTTCCTGATGGACGATACCAAGTTCGTCTTCCCCTCAAGGACAATTTTATTGAACAATTAGGAACATCAAAACCACAGGCAATCGCTCAATTTCAGCAACTAGAGCGAAGAATGGTTAAAAACCATGCGTTTGCAAGTAATTATAAAGCCTTTATGGAAGAATATGAAGAAATGGGTCACATGGAAAAAGTCGATAACAACACTGGGAACAAAAACATGGAATATTATCTTCCACATCATGGGGTAGTGCGGCCAGGTGCGATCACAACTAAACTCAGAGTTGTGTTCAATGCATCGGCAAAAACAAGTACAAAACGCAGTCTTAATGATTTAATGGAGGCCGGGCCAAATCTACAAAAAGGTATCTTTAGTATTTTGCTGAAATGGAGACAATACAAATATGTCTTAACATCAGACATTGAAAAAATGTACCGATTTATAATGGTGCATCCTGAACACCAACCTCTTCAGAAAATAGTGTGGAGGGATTGCCCACAGCAACTGCTAAGAGAATATCAACTATGTACAGTAACATATGGTACCAAGGCCGCTCCATTCCTAGCACTCCGAACACTTCAACAACTAGCAAGAGACGAAGGTGACAAGTACCCTGAAGCAAAAAACATCCTACTCAACCAATTTTTTGTTGATGATGCGTTATTCGGAAAGGATACCATAGATAAGGCCCGAGACACAAGAGACCAACTTATACAGTTATTGAAGGAAGGAGGGTTCAATCTCAGAAAATGGTCGAGCAACGAACGTCAACTGCTAGAAGACCTGCCAGAACATATGATTAGTCCCGTCAGTTTAAGCTTTACAGAGGCATCAGCGTCCAAAACGTTAGGCTTGGCATGGGATCCAAAACAAGATGAATTTATATTTTCAACCACACTAAAAAACAAAACCGACACTGAAACCAACAAGAATTCGTCAAAACGGCAAATCTTAAGCGACATTTCAACAATTTTTGATCCATTGGGGTTGCTATCCCCAATAACAATCAAGGCAAAAATCTTATTCCAACAGATCTGGAAGTACAAAATTGAATGGGATGATACTGTTCCAGATGGAATAGAAAAGGAATGGAGAACATTAAAAACGGAATTAACAAACATGCAACCTTTCAAAATAAACCGATGGCTTGGATTAGAAGCAAACAAAAATTGGGAATTACACGCATTTTGTGACGCATCAGAAAAAGCGTTCTCGTGCGTAGTGTACAGCAAGATTACAGAGGGAGAACATCAACAGATTACATTGGTTGCGGCAAAAACAAAGGTCGCTCCAATACAAAAACAACAAACACTTCCCAGACTTGAGTTATGCGGTGCTCAGCTGTTAGCTCAACTGGTTAAGAAAATAAAACATTGCTTTGACAAGCCTAACATTAAAGTAACAGCATGGACGGACTCGATGATCGTGCTTGGCTGGCTGAAGGGAGATGTCTCGCGATGGAAAGCCTACGTCGGACACAGAGTTCAAGAGATCATATCTGTAGTGCCCGCAGAGAATTGGAAACACGTGAGATCTGAACAAAACCCGGCCGACTGCGCGTCACGTGGACTACTACCGTCTCAGTTACACAACTTTCCTCTGTGGTTTAGTGGACCGGAATGGCTTAACAGTGAATTCATTCCTGAAGCACATGACATGATAAAGATGCCTGAAATAGAACTAAAAAAGGTGCATGCAGTTACGTCACAAATTACGGAACACAAAAACATCAACTTTATAACAGAATTACTTAACAAGAACAGTTGTATTATGACTATAATACGCATCGTAGCTTGGGTGTCGCGTTTCATAACAAGGACGTCGCAAAACAATCGGCACGGGGAAGCCGCAGCTATGAATCATCCAAACATTAATGACTCGCACGCGTCAGAACAATGTAATTTAACACTCTTTGATATTCGATGCGCTACTAATATAATAATAAAACATGTACAAAACGAATATTATGAACAAGAAATTAATGAATTAAAGGCTAAAGGAAGAATAAGCAAAAATAGAGGACTCCAAAAACTGTACCCTTACCTGGATGAAAATAACATTTTGCGTGTCGGAGGGAGACTAAAGAATTCAAACTTACCAGAAGAAACAAAACACCCAGCTATCATCCCAAAAAACAGCAAACTGGCGCATCTCTTAATTGCTCGTGCACATTCTACAACACTGCATGGTGGAGCGAGGCTAACTATGGCTACATTGAGACAGAAATACTGGATCACAGGTGGAAATAACACTGTTAAAAAATACCTGCAGGACTGTGTAAAATGTTGTCGCTTCAAACCATCGAAACAATACCAATTGATGGCTGACCTACCCAGGGAGAGAATAACACAATCGCCACCATTCTACCACACAGGAGTGGACTTCACAGGGTTTGTTAACGTTAAATTAAACAAGGGCCGGGGCGTCAGAACGAGTAAGGGTTACGTCGTTGTATTCGTATGCATGACAACAAAGGCGGTGCATTTAGAACTTGCATCAGATTTATCATCTCAAACATTTATACTGGCTCTTAACCGCATGATCGGACGACGAGGATGTCCGAGACATATTTATTCTGATAACGGAACAAACTTTGTTGGAGCCGAAAGGGAGTTAGCAAAACAACTGCATATTTCAAAAACATTTAACAACGACACCTTATCGAAAAAGAGTAACGAGATGGGGATAGAATGGCATTTCAACGCTCCAAGCTGGCCGACTGCGGGAGGACTTTGGGAGGCTGCAGTTAAGTCTATGAAATATCACCTAAAGCGTGTCCTAGGAGAGCAAAAGTTGACATACGAAGAGTTTTTAACACTGCTTACACAAATAGAAGCCTGTATGAACTCTAGACCACTTTGCCCTTTAACTGAGGACGTGGACGATATTGACTACCTCACACCTGCACATTTCTTAATCGGCCGACCTTTAACATTCTTGCCAACAGAAAATATCGAAAATCAAAACATCAACATTCGACATAGGTGGCAGTTATTAGATAAAATGAAACAAGGGTTTTGGAGAAAATGGTCATCAGAATACCTTCAACAACTTCAAGTTCGCAGTAAATGGTTAAACAAAACAAACAATTTATCATTAGGGGATATTGTCTTAATTAAAGAAGATTGCCTTCCTCCTGCGAAATGGGCACTTGGCAGAATACAGGAAGTTCACCCGGGGAGAGACAATCTGGTCAGAGTTGTGACGTTAAAAACTAAAACAGGACTACTAACAAGACCAGTAACAAAATTAGTAAAACTCCCAGTAACAGAATCTCCTATAGAAGTACCTGACACCACCACCTCCAATGATAAAGCTGCACTGAAAAACAAAAGACCACAACAAATAACACCAACAGGAAACAACGTTTTAAATCAAACAAGATAAGCTCCAGCCTGCTATGCATCCTCGTAACATTGCTAACATTATTTCAACCCACAAGGCAGAGCAGTGACGGCATAAATGTTACACCGTTTGAACCAAATAGAGGAGTGTATTTTGACAAAATCGGCAATTTGCAAACCGTGCACGATGACTGGAAGATTGTAACATATTACAACATGACAACATACTGGCAAGGCATGGAAAATATACATAAAGTTGTGAAACACCTAGGAGAAAGGTGTGAGCAATTTGCATACCAAACATTGTGCAAAACCATCATGACTGAATTCAAACAGGAACTCAACGAACTTGATCATAATAACTACATGCTGGAAACTCATCATGGGCAAACAAGGGGACGCGTTGCCCGAGGTCTCGTCGATGGAGTAGGTTACCTTGCAAACAGCCTATTCGGCGTGCTAGATGAAAGGTTCGCAACACAATATAAAAAGGACATAGAAACATTACATAATAACAGAGATCATTTATTAAATCTGATTAAAGGTCAAACCTCAATCATTGAAGCACACAATAACATTTTAAAGAGAAACGAAGAGGCGATGAACACTCAGTTCAATCTATTAGAGCAACACCTTAACGCTACAGATAACTATCTGAAGAAATTGGACGAAGCTGTTCAACAAGATGAAGCGTTGAATTACTTTAACATCATGACTTTAACAAGTTCAACCATTCTGTCCAAACTCCGTCACATACAACAGATGCTCTTAGACACAGCTATTAACATACACCATGGTCATGTAGACACCAGACTTTTACCGCAGAACCAACTCTTTCAAGAGCTTAACATTATCTCTGGACAATTGCCACAACAATTATCGCTACCCGTTGACAACATTCAAAACCAATTAGCTGATATTTACAAACTACTAGAAGTAAAATCTAGACTGTTTGAAAATTATTTCATCATCGAAATAACATTACCTCTAACGGGTGACACTCCATTCACTATATATAAAACAGTTCCCATTCCGATGATCAAAAATAACAACCAGTCAATTACAATGAAAACAAACTCAGAATATGTTGCAGTAAATGTGAGAAAAGAGACATACATGCAGCTAACAGACAGTGACCTGGAAAATTGTATTAAAATAGAACCAAGGACATATGTATGCTCACTAAACAAACCAACACGCAACATGCGAAATCATCAAATTCCATGCGAAATCGGAGCAATAACAAATATTACATTATCAAAATGTATCTACACATCCGAGTCATGCAACAACAAATGGACGCCATTACAAAACCCGAATACCTGGCTCTATGTCTGCTGCACGGATTGTCAACTGCAAATCATCTGTGAAGGTCGTATGACTACGAAGGCAATACGGTCAACGGGAATTTTAGAAGCCAAAGAAGGATGCATAATTAGAAACAACGAAGAAACATATTATACACAACTTTACTACACAAACAAAATTTACGTCAACCCGGAAATACCGCTGATAGACCTAGATGACATCAACAATTTAACATCGGTAAAACCGCTTGACTTATCAACAACCCAACATAATACGCATTTTGTGAAAAACGATTATGAAAAACTTCATAATTCGTTGAAAGAATTGGAAGAAGAGACAAAACAGACTGAAATGTCGCAACACGATGTCCATCAATACATCGTTTCATACTCTACGATGGGACTTCTGATCCTGTCAATATTCGTCGCGGGAGGAGCCTACGTGTACTGTAAACGCTGCGGCAAGCTCGCCGTCAGTGACGGCGCCGGCGCGCCAACCAGATCAGCGCCACAGAAGCCACCAAGAGCTACGGCATCTACCTACGCGACGCCTCATGATTTTAACATTTAACTTTATTTACATTAATCATTTTATTTACATTTCTTTTTATTCCATGAATTTATTTACATTGATGTTATATTCTTTCTTAATTTTTACTCTTTTTGCCCCGCCAAGATGTACGGTCAAGCAACCGCACATTGTACTTTGGCCTAGTTAGAGAACTGCAAATTTTGTTAATTTATAAAATGTAATACAGTCACGTACTCAAGTACGTCAGTCTTCGGTAGAATATCGAGCTCGCGTAACATTTAACATTTTAAACATTTTTTATAACAATTTTACATTATTTTCTTTTATATTATTTTAGTGCATTTTTCGTATTAAAATACCTTTTTGGACATTAACATTTATTTTATTAACATTCAACATTTACTGTAAGGGTCCTGCCCTTACAGTCACTGAGCCGCTCAGGTCCTCAACCCAGTCGTCCCTGGGGAGGACAAAGTACGGCTCAGCGACCACGGCGATATGAATCGACCACTGCGCCATGCTCTGGAGCAAGAGATCCTGAGCGCAGGCGCAGTGGTTGATATTCGCCTGTAGGAGGCGTAATGGGGCCGTTATTGGCACTCCATTACAGCCCCCTCCTGGACCCCCTGTGAGGGTCCGGCTGCCACCGCTGTGGCGATAGCGGTGGCAGTGGCAGCGGCGGCAGCAGTGGCGCCAGCGGCGGCAGCTGGAGCGGCGGCGTTGGTGGTGGTAGTCGCGGAGGACCTTCCTTTGCCCCTGGTTTTGGTAGGTGGTGCGCAGGCTTTGCCACCCGCCCGGTGATCGGCCGGCCTGGCCGCCGTCGCACATGAGTCGCAGTGCGGCGCGGCGTCGCAAGTCGCGGCCTTGTGACCGGGCTGACCGCAGCGGAAGCACAGTCGGCTGCGGTCCACCTCCGAGCACTTGACTGCCACGTGGTGACCCACGTGGCAGCGGAAGCACCTCAGAGGTCTGGGCTCCAGCAATTTGACCTGCGCGGAGACCCAGCCCACCAGGAGCCTTCGGCCCTCCACAATCTGTTTGGCCGCCGTCACGGGGCAGCTAACTGTCACAGTTCGCATGCCCTCGTAGTCAGGACGTACGGTGCCCACTGCCTTCACTTGGTCAGCAGGGCACCCACCAGTCCTGACGACGGCAGCCACCACCTCCTCCTCCATGACGGAGTCGTCCAGACCCGAAATGCGCAGGCTTGCGCACTTGACGGGTCTGGACACTCGGGCCTCGTCCGCATCAAGGGACGCCCTGAGCTTTTCGGCCAGAGCGTCTGCGGACGGGCCACTGGCGGCACCGGGGATCTCCAGCATTCGGGCCCCTGTCGCAGTGACACGTAGCCGGAGCCCCCCGGTGATCCCCAACTCCTCTAGGTTCACCGCCGCCTTTGCCTTGGCGAGAACGTCGCGGTACGTCACGCCCTTCTGTTCCGCTGCTGGCTGTAGTGTGAGCACTACAGCCGCGGTCTTTGGGGCGCGAAGTCTGGCCGCGACGTTTTGCCGCTGCCTCTGCGCCTTCTTTTTTGCCGCTTTGGCCGCTTTGCGCCCCCTCCTCTTTTCTCCTACGATTTCCCACCCGGTTTCGGCCGTCGGTGGGTTAGGCGAGGGAGGGGTGCCGGCGACCGGCGCTGGCGCCTTCGCCTTGCCCTTCCGTGCCCCTCTTTTCTTTTTAGCCGGCGCTGGCTGTGCCGGAGCTGGATTTACCGAGGTGGGCGCCGGTATTGCAGGGGCTGGTGTCGCGGTGGGCGACGCGTGTTTTGCCGGGGCCGACGCGGGTTTAACTGGGGTCGGCTTTGCAGGGGTTGCTTGTTTCGTGCCGCTGGTGGCCTGGCCGGATGACCTCGGCCCAGCTGCAACGGCCGAGTACGAAGCTAACCCCGGACCCCTTTTTGCCATACCCGGGCCGCCTTTTGCCGTCCCCGTGGCCCCGCCGGCCGTGACCGGACCCTTGCTTGTCGCCAAGGGCGGGCGCAGAACGATGCCCTCCAGGACGGAGAACCGCGCCTGGAAGGCAGCCATCTCTTGCCGAACCAGGTTGAGAATGCGATCCTCAACCGGTGCGGCATGGCTTGCTGTCTGCTGCCCCCCCTCGGGTGTTCGGGGGACCTCCTTCCCCGGAGGCCGGCCAGGTCCGCCTGGAGCCTCCGGTTCTCCTCTAGGAGGAGTTCCGTGGCGGCTGTCAGGCGGGCCACCTCCGCCCGCAGTTCGGCCACCTCGCCCGACGCGGAGGGGGGCCCGAAGTTGGCCTCTGCTGCCGCAATTATGGAGGCCGCAGCCGTACCCACAGCTTTAAATTTTGAGGCCTTCTTAATTTTGTAGGCCACATCTTTTACCGCGGCCTCCACTGCCTCCGCAAATCTGGCCTTACGCTCCTGGTTGGAGCCGCCATCTGCACTTGCCTCCACGCTCCTCAGGGAGACCTCCTCAGGGTCGGTATCGACCGAGGGCCCCCCAGACTCACCAGCCTTCTGGGTCAGAGGGCCCTCGCCCTTGCCTCGGCCACGGCCACGGACTCCACCACGCTCGCGCACTCCACCGCGCTTGCTAGTGGGGATTTTCCGCGCCGAGACAAGCTCCCCTTCGGTGGTTGACCCCTGGTCGTCCACCTGCCTGGGCCGCTTGAGGAAGGACTTAGCGTCCGCCCTCGTAGCAGCTCCGACCCTTTCGCGGCGGGAGCTCGTCGAGCTTCCCGCGCTCGCCACACTTGATGCGGTGTCGGACTCGCACCCCGCATCCCTATTCTCCTTATCTACGTCACCCGATTCTCGGTCGGGCACCTGATACGAGATCAGGTCTTCAGCAGACCGTGATCTAATGGAGCCTCCTCGGCTCTTGCTGCCAATGGCAGGCGGAAGACATTTGTTGCCCCCCCCAGAGTACGGTGGGCATGACGGCCCCGAAGGGACCGTGGCGGATTCTCCAGCTGCGGAGCAGCTGGTACCGCCCTGGGGTACCTGTTCACAATATGTCTTGTCCATTATTTTGTTTTCCTTTGAAGGGTGAGGTCCCTGTCTCCCACTCACGATAGCCTACGAGTGGTCACCAGAGGTCGGCTAGTTCCCTGGCGGGGCGCACTAACGACTGAAATACCCATCAGCCATTCATCTCCTCGCGGTGCGCCGGCGCTTGAGATTCGGGGTGACTTTTTATAGAGGTTTTCTACCTCGCGGTCCGGGCGGTTAAGCCGAGACCCTCGGTCCCAATTGTAGCGCGTGATCCACGACACTCCAGTTTGGGGTTACGATATCGACGGGGACAGAGAAGAACTGCCTCCTCTGTCTGCTCGGGGCAGGGTGAGTGCACACCGAGCCCGCCCTTGCTCCTCCGCTGTGCCCTCTGCTTTTCAGAGCGTCACGCGGAGCAACGCACCGGTGGTCCGGGTTGGACCCCTCCCACGTCAGAATATTCGCCACGGACAGTGATCTTCCCCAAGGGATAGGAATTTCTTCCCATTACTCGGGGAATGCCACTGTCCGCACCCAGGGTGCACCGGCCCAGCAACTGCTGCTCCCACTCAACGGATCGAGGAAAGCAGCAGCCACTAGGCACACGTGGAGGTTTTCTGACTTTGCACCCCTGCATACGCCCCTTACTCAACGAATTTAATACCTTGCGGGAGTACCAAAAGAATAGCTGCTCTAATATCTACGGAATTTAAATAAAGTTTGTTTTGATACTTTTTGTGTAACAGGTTGATTTTTTTTCTGAGAATTGAAGATTGTTTAACTTTACAGATAGAAGAAAAATTGTATACCACCTGCTCGCAAATAAAATTTGCATGACAATATATAAATGTACGTAAAGTAGGTCATTATTAGCTTAGGCTAACCGGGCGGTAATTTTGTACAGATTTTCCTTAGTCGTTTCGTTTTCTAGCCTTTTTTTGCGTTTGGAGAATCATCAAAAAATTTACCCTGGGCGCGGAGTGGAGTGTCAGATTTTGACTGACTAAAACCCACCCAAGTTCCTTCTTTTGCAAACGCAACCCCGGCAGGCGGTGATCCTGGCAAGTCCTGGTAAATAATGCCTTAAATGTTCAATTTTTTTTTTTGTTAATTTTGGGTGCTCGTCGTAATTGCAACCAATAAATATTTTATATTTCTTTCTTGTCTTATTATGAACACATAACCATCAAAACAACCTACACTTGAAGTTCTAGTTCTCTAAAGTATTAAGTATCCATACTTTACACTTGTCTCGAGTGAATCTATTACGTATATTTACACCACTTTGTAAGCAAAGTTCCCAACTTTCAGATCAAGAATTAATATGCAAAATCGGAATACAAACTCATTTAAATGAGCATTAGAACGCTTCGCTAGCTCTGCGGTTTTAATAAATATTGTTATGAAGAATCCTTGAAAGTTCAGGCTATTAATATCGTTTTTAGTGACTATACAGTTTTCGTTGCAGATTTACAACTAAGTTTATCATGGGCTGCATAAAAAATTGGTTAGAATGCCACCATAGTTGCCTTAAATCTGCCAATGTACCACTACTGTACATAAATTTTAATTTATTATTTATTTATTTAAACTTCATGTACAATAGTGGTACATAGGCGGACTTAATGCCATAAGGCATTCTCTACCAGTCAACCTTTGGGTAAAAAATTTATGCATGTATGCATGCCTTATTTAGAATTCTAGGTCCCAAGAGAAGCACATAATATATTAAAAAACCCAGTCTGAACCTTGCGGGTAGAGAAGATTAGATTCTATTTATGTAATCCTTTTTGGATAACAAAAAAAACTAAATTCCCCGACAAAAATTTAACAAAATATAGATACTAAAATGCAAAAACTGACATGGCAACACAAGCGCGGGCTGTGACTCTCGGGTCGATCATACTAATGCCATTAATGGTGTTGTCACGTTTTAAAAGTTTGTTAAATAAATGGTGGGAATTTGGTACACACGACGGCAGGTCAACCTATTCTAAACTATTATAACCTGATCTCTCTACTACGGATCGCACACCGTAGTAAAGAGATCAGGTTAAAATGGTTTTTATAGATTTATGTGCCGTCGTGTGAAGAAAAATCATTCATTTTAAAATCATTTTTGTTTACTTCATGATTATGTTATGTGTCTTTTTTCATTTGGTGTATCTGTGTATGTATATGCCGCTTTCGAATCAGATAGGTTCTATTCAACAAATTGTGTATTTACTATTTTGTATTTACTATATTCGTGTATGTACTAAGAGATAGACGATAAGCCACTAAATTTAAACTAATTGGAGTAAAAATTGGAGGCAATTATAGTGTGCGGGATGTCAAAAGCTGACAACTTCTTTTTTTTACGGATGAGAATTTATCAAATAGGTAGATTCCCCCAGTCTGGGCGGAGCGGGGGGAATGTCATATGCCAGTTAACTGACTAAAACTCACCCATGTTCCTTCTCTTACGATCCAGGGCCACGTTATCTCTTTCGAACAACTCGTAACCCTGGAAAGCTGACAATTTGGTAGGTAGTGTAAATGAATCGCAACTTACACATTGATATGTGCAAGAGGTCCATGCACAAGTAGTAATAAAGGTATATCTATATCAATTTCTGCTAAACGTTGAATTGATTGATGGATAAAATCAAAATAAAAAGAAAAGTCACTTTTTCAAATTAGACTGATAATCAGCACTTTTTGAACGTCACATTACAAGAAAACAGTCCCACAAAAACGCCCTGCTCTTGGCCACTTCCTAGTGTTTTAGCTGGGAAGAAGAAGTGGCGGAACAAACTCCCCAGCAATGCATCTGTCTGTCAGGTCAGAAGAACTAGATTAAGATTAAATTGTTTCAAACTTCGACAGCAATATAGTCTTTTAAATAGCGAAACGTAAAAGTCCATCAGTCAAAATGTTCCAATGGCTATATTGGCTATTTTGATATATTTTATCGATGCCTCCGGAGGAGAGATGCCCCGATTGTAATTACTTGACTCATCGCTGGAATCTTTTGCTATCGATAAGCTTTTCCAACTACTATAGGTACTACTAAGCGAATCGTGTCGTTTAACTCTGTGCGATTGCATGGGGAGACAAGGTGCGCTTAAAGTTTTGCGGGGATACATGCCTTGCTTTTCAGGGGATTGTGTATCTTAAACGTAATTTAAATGGATTAAGCCAAAAGTACAAAAACTCCCTACTACTCTAGAAATATCAAAGATAATGTTTTTAGTTTTCATGAATTTGTAGATAAAAAACCAGCCCTTACCAGTTTTACAAACAAAATATTTTGATTTTAATAAACAATTATTTCTAAAAGTGTGGCAAATCCCAACTTTTACCCTACTATTTAATTTGTTCGAGAATTTTTAATAAATAAAAGTGCAGCTGTTATTATTTAGGCACAAAATCATCCATATGCATCCGATACAATCCTTACTTCCTTACTAATATTATAAAAGCGAAAGTGAGTTTGTTTGTTTGTTAAGTCTTCACGCTTTAATGGCTAAACCGATTTTGATGAATTTTGGTACCGAGATAGTTGAGGCCCTGAAGACGGACATAGGCTATTTTTTTAAAGTGAGAATTAAGGGGATTGGGGAACTGTGCTATCCCGAATTTAACGCGAACAAAGCCGCGGGCAAAAGCTAGTCTTACATAACACTTTAGTCTAACATCCGTACCTCCACAGCAAACCAATACAATACAATTGCAGTACACTAATCAAATTACAAAACCACTTCCCGCTACCTCTACGGCCTCTCGTACTCCTGTGTGTTTGTTCTGCTAACTCAATATAAGTTAGCACAGCTGCATAGTGTATTCATGTAACTGTATTATAGTAGTACTAGGTGTGACCTGCGACTACGCATGCGTTAGATTCGCGATTTTAATGAATGAATTAATGAAAAACTTTATTTTGGGTGCAATTAGTGGCCTTAAAATTAGTATTAAATTGTTACATAAACACATAACATAATTCAATATAATTAAATAAATTAAATTTCTTGAGATTAAATAAAAATAAGTAATAAATTAAATTAAAAAAAAACAAATTTTCCTGCAACAAGCCCTACAGGGTGCATGTATGTGTTGCCTTATTTACAATTGTCAAACAGTCACATTGAAAGGTAGTCGTTTGTCTTGGTATGGATATGTAATGAGGAGGGATGAAACGCATTTGTCTTTTTTTTTTCGGGTGGGAATGCATCTAATGACTTGTCAGACTTGTACTGACTAAAACCCACCCATGTTCCTTCGATTTATTTTCGTTGGATCCCAGTTTTTGATCCCATTTTTTAGGTATTAACGATGGGTCCCATTTGATATTACCATTGAATCCCATTTTATGACAACATGTGTACATTTCAGAAGAAAAGTGATTTACTTTTATTAAATATTTCAAAAACACCGTGTGTGTATTTTGGATTTTTTAGGATTGTTGCCACTGGGGAATAAATGAGACAAATGATGTACCTACTCCAAATAGTACCTACTAGACTGGCATGAGTTAAAAATGATCAGGTTTATTTGTGATGTTTATAAATAAATAAATATGAACGCCTTCAAAACAAGCGCCTCTTAGCTCAAAAAAAAATACTAACTACATAATTTTTCCATATTTTTTTTTTATATAATGTGGCCGTTTCTGGCACACAGGTCACAGTTTTAACCTAACCTTTTTTTTGTAAATAAGTAATTATCCTAATCTAAATAGTTCAGTTCCGGGTAAACAACTAAAAACAATCTCTTTTTTCTATAAATGCAAGTCGTTTGTGGCACTCGCCGGCCGCTCTGCCGCGGCACCGCTCGCTCCGCTCGCTCGGCTCGTGTGTAGGAGGTCACAGTTTTAACCTAACCTAACCTAGTTCCCGGTTCCTATAATTAGTTTGGGTAATGAAATTTTGTCCAAATCTTTTCGGAAAAACGGCAGGCACCCGTTATTCTAACATAACCTATCCACATACACAAATTTCATCCAAATCAGTCTAGAAGTTTGAGCGTGTTGGAATAACAAACATACATACAAAATTTCGCCTTAAAATATTATTGTGATTTTGTTGTTGGATGTACCCGCATTCAGATGTTTTTAAACATCTGGGATCCAACGGAAATAGTTTTTGGGATTTAGTGGCAATAAAACGTATTTTTTTAGAATTTTTCAAATTTGGGATTCAACGGAAATATATAATAATGTTTTGTGGGATCCAACGCCAAAAATATTAAAGTGGGATCGAAAACTGGGATCCAACGAAAATAAGCGGTTCCTTCTATTGGCCTTTACGTTCCGAGGCTGCGGTATCTCTTTCAAACAACCCGCAACCCCGGCAGGCGGAGGCTCTGGCAAGCCCCTCTGCTTTGCTGACATCTCTTTGAGGCGCGCGTGAAACACGAACGCGCCGTCGACACGGCCTGTCGTCAATCGACGGACGGACGGTGAGCTACCCATTGCTCACCACACAGGCCCGTATCTACGATGGCCGAGAGTCGTCTCGCGGCGCCCGGCGCCCGGGGCGTCTCCCGCGGCGGCTGGGTTGGCTTGATGTTCTCTCCCTCAAACGCCCGGCCACCTCCTTTGCTAGCATTACTGCTTCGCAGAAGGAGGTGACCGCTTCCCATTCCCTGTCGCTCCGGACCATGGCCTGGACCAGGGCCGGACGCGAGAGATCGCCGCCGCCGATCGCCTCCACGAGGGCACGGCGGTGCTCCGCCCAAGCTGGGCAGACCGCCACTGTGTGCTCCACCGTGTCCTCCAAAGAGGGGAATTACCAACGCATTTGTCTAGAGTGATAAATATGAATGTTGATGGATGGAGAGGAAAAGGAAGGCCAAAGAAAAGATGGATGGATTGTGTAAGGAATGATATGAAGGAGAAAGGAGTAAATTATGCCGTGACATCTGATAGAGGAGAATGAAAGAAGAAAACGTGTTGCGCTGACCCCAAATGTAACGCCTGTACCATTCTTTTTTTTTCCACCATTCTTTTCGGATGGGTAATCATCAAATAACTTCCCCGCTCTGGGCGGGAAGAAGCATCAGACTTTCATTGACACCCACGTTCCTTCTCGCTCTTTATGTTCCGGGGCCACGGTATCTCTTCCAAACGACCCGCAACCCCGGCAGGCGTGACTCTCTCCTCGATGTACTATTCTGAGCTGGCATTCATTGCTAGCGTGAGCATGCTTGTTAACTTACTTGAAAAGCACGTCAAGCCTTCGCCATTTATAGATCTCGTTAACAACAGTTACAGGTAGTCAGTTGCTCGAAGGTCTGACAACAGTTTTACCATGATACATCGTATTATCTCGCAGTAACTGGGTCGTGGAGGTCAGATCAACAGTCAATACTCGTTACCTAAACCATGGACTATCGTTATTAGGGGTATACCCTGGTGACGCAGTACTATCACTGATTTTATTCGTCGGAGTAAAATTTCTAGTAAACACGACGTCACATCAACCTACACTAAACCATTTTAACCTGATCTCTCCACTACACTTTGGGATCCGTAGTAGAGAGATCAGGTTATAATAGTTTAAAATATATTGACCTGCCGTCGTGTGTACTAATCCACACGTGAGTACAACTTTCATCTTTGAGCTTTTTGTTTTGGAGTCATCAAATAACTTAATAACTTCCCCCGCTCTGGGTGGAGCGGGGGGGAGTGTCAGACTTAGTACTAACTAAAACCCACCCATGTTCCTTTCATTGTCCTTTACGTTCCGGGGCCGCGGTATCTCTTTCGAACAACCCGCAACCTCGGCAGGCGAAGGCCCTGGCAGGACCCTCTGCTTTGCTGACATCTCTCTGAGGCGCGCGTGAAACACGAACGCGCCGTCGACACGGCCTGTCATCAATAGATGGCCGGACGGTGAGCCACCGTTGCTCACCGTCCACAGGCCCGCATTTCAACTTTGAGCTTTAAAACTTATTTAAAGACAACCTGTAGCTTGAAGTCTGTACTTACAATCTGGGATCCTTGAGGGACTTTAAAACAAACGTGTTCAGGTGAGCTTAAGCTTGGCTGAATTAAATAAACTGTGACGTAAGCCACGTGCTTGTTAACTTGGGAAACGTTCACGTGAGTTTGTTGCCTTAAATAGATATTAATTAGTAAGATTAAATTAGTTTTGTCTTTATTGACGTCATATGTATACTAGAAGTGTGGTGGTGTGCGAATAGTTCTTAGATTAACTAGGCTAGGGACCCTGTTAAGCAGAAAAGATCCAGCCAACATTTTATTACTTTTGAGTAAATGAAGTTTAAAGTTTGGCAGATAATAAGAAAATCGTATGTTACAGTACCTATTTGAAATTTATAGTATATTATATAGTATATAGTATTATATAGTAGTGTAATAGGCCATAACATTTACATTATTTTGAAAGTAATATTTTTATATGGAGAGTATTTATTATTCCTGAAAAACTATGCGTGGATCTTTTATGCAAAATACAATATTACAATATAAGCATCGGTTTAATGTGTGGTTCATTTTAGAAGGAGAAGGAAAATTATACTTATGGAAAATCTGAACAAATTTTTGATGTTCATAGTTTCTGAACGTGACAGGACTGTGACGTGAAGCTTAGCTAGTTGTTCCAGCATTGAATCTCCATTGCCTACCCGGACATGGATGTGAGTGGTATATTATTTTCCCCTATCACCTATATTTTTTTGCAACTATCTGTAGGCCGTACAAATATTTGTTCCGTGCGGGGATCGAACCCGCAACACGCAGCGCAGCAGTCGGTCGCTCAGCCACTGCGCCAAGCCTGTCGTTAAAAAATATTTATTTAAATAGCCTTTGTTATGTCCCACTGCTGTTTAAAGGCTCCTCTTTCTTCTTCCACAACCGAACTCTCTGGCCTATGTGATCTCTGGCCATATAAGATCCACAAACATAATCGGATCGTCACGCCACGGTAGGAGTTATTTAATAAGTAGCTTTTGCCCGCGGCTTCGCTCACGTTAAATTCGGGGTAACACAGTTCCCCTTTCCTGATTTGCAGGTACCTGTAGTTTTTGCCCTTGCGCCTTATTTATTGTAATAGTAAAGCTTTCCCTTTTCCTCCCCTTTCTCCCCCTAGCTCACTTTTTTTAAATATCCTATGTCCGTCTCCAGGTCCCAACTATCTCTATACCAAAATTCATCAAAATCGGTTAAGCAATTTAGGCATAAAGACGTAACAAACAAACAAACTCACTTTCGCTGTTATAATATTAGTAAGGATTTCCTATCTGAAAACAAATAATGTAATTGTAAAAGTTAAGTATCAAAAACACCTTATAAACTCTACCATAAGCATAACCTGTTATAGGTTTTGAGTTCAAGCCAAAGACCTCTGATTTTTCAGATCCATGTGTAAATTATATCATCACTTACATCGTCGACGGAAAACAGCATGCCTGATAGATATTTCTCGATGACATATAAAACCAAGGCTTTTTATATCCGGATGAGAAATCGGGGGCCTGCCGTTTTGCCGAAAAGATTTTGTCAAAATTTCTTTACCCAAACCTTGTAATATTTCGAATGATTTTAGAACGCATATTTTTATTTGGTCAAATTTTTACTTGGCAGAATATTATCAAGTATAAGTCATGTCATGGTACCATAACCGTTTGGTGAAATGTTTTAATTTATTTTTCGTCAAACAAGACCCTGAGAAATCATCATATAACTTCTCACTCTCTGCGCAAATTGGAGTGTCAGACTTGCAGAAGACAACCCTGGCAGAAGACAGAAGTTTAAGGGTATAAAAACCCTGACACCAGGTTAAACACTAACCACAGGGAAAAATAACATAGAAGAAGACCACCGGCACACACACACACGCCCAACTACTCCTTTACAATACATCCCCATCGTAACCAAGGATATTCCAAAATCACTACCTACGAACGATATGCTAAATCCACTAATTGAACGCTGTAACCACATACCTATCCATGTACTTACATATATACACAGATACGTATATAAACGAGAATTCCTTGACGCACATTCAATGAAATTCTATTAGTATTTATACACTACGCGCACAACATTTGTCGTACTGATGTATTTGACAGTGTGTGTGTGTGTGTGAACGAATCTATTTTAGTTTATGCAGGGAACGTACGGTCTATTCACAGTAAGTTTACATTAGATAATAACAACCTTGTTATTATGAGAATTAAGACCACTGTTATTAATTTGACTAACTTATAGGTGACATATGGGTATACCTACAATGAGGTTTAAAGATTATAGGTTTTACATAAGATTACAGTTTTATTGAACTACAGAGTAACCTTAGGGTAAAATGACTATAAACGAAACGTAGTCAATCCGTAATGAATGAGTGAACAATGTGATCAGGTTAAGGTGCTACGGAGTTTGTGCGAGATGTGCTTGAATTACGTAAGACATACGTAGATGATACGCAGGGTAAAATTATCTTAGCTAGCGAAACTTCGTACGCGTGATGGTTATTTTTTTTTTCGTTAATAAAACGTTGCCCCACACTAGGAATTACTCGGTTGCGTTTACAAACATTTAAACTCACATACACAAACAGCTATTATTAGCTTGATATGTTAATTAATTAATTGGTTTGTTGGTAGCTTTTGAGCCTTGTTTTTTCCTACTATGATAGGGCACCTTCTAGTCAAACCGGCTGCAGTTGAATACCAGTATTTTACATGAACTGATCGTCTACCTGTCTTCCAAAACCTATTTATTACTGTGTAACACCCTTGCTGAGACGGTTTGTCAGACTGTCTAGTCACTGACTACATCAATCGGCAATAAAATATCGACATACACATATGATAATAAATAAAATAAATATCTTGGGACAACTCACACACGGCTATCTGATCCCAAGCTAAGCAGAGCTTGTGTTATGGTAACCAGACAACTGATATACATACTTATATAATTTATAAATACATACATAATTATAGATAAATCACACCCAGACACAGAACAAACAATCATGCTCATCACACAAAGTTTGTCCTGGGTGGGAATCGAACCCACGACCTCCGGCTCAGCAGTCAGGGCCACTAACCACTGGACCAACAGGCCCGTCAAGATAGACTTATAATGACAAATACCGAAGTATAATGATAAATTGATGACATTTCTTCCTATAATAAAATCTTTATTCAGTCCAATAAATACAGTACAATATTGTCGTAAGTTTTTCCCTGGATTCCACACTAGGTTACCCTGTGTCGTGGGGTCCAGTCCCTTCCCAAATAGATTACATTCTAGATTTGACCGAGTTGATTACAAATACAAAAGAAAATATAAATAAAAAGAGCATAAAGAACTAAAACTAATTAAAACAAAAAACCAATAAATTTCATAACATAAAAAAGTGAAAGTTTTATTTCAAGAAGGTTTTTTTTGCTTATGAACTATGTACCTATATGTATGTGTGTGGTGCCAGTGTGTACTATGTATATGTATACTATATTTTGAATTACGCAATGGCTTGGTATTCTTAGTTTACATTGTATTGTCAAGGGATATAATATTTCGAGTGCAAAGTTTGCAAATCCCTGTATTTCCAGGATATCACTATTTAGGTTAGTTTAATTAACTAGCTTGTTTGCAATGTGGTGTTGTTTTAACCTGTTTTAAAAATTTTTCTCGTCTAAATATTGTAACAGGAAACATAATTATTGACCGACGAAAACAATAAAAAGAGGAGGTTCTCAATTTGACATGTATATAATTATATAATAGGTTCCGCCCGCGACTTCAGCCGCGTGGCATAGTCACATTGGGCTAACGCTAACTTTAAGCCGCGTGATTATCGAAAAAGAAATATCTTTCTCTCACCTTTTCTTCCCTCATTCTCCCCCTATTATCATTTTAAAAAAATAGCCTATCACAGGGTCCCATCTATCTGTACCAAAATTGATCAAAATCGGTTTGACCATTTAGGCGTGAAGACGTAACAAACAAACACACTTTCGCTATTATAATATTAATAAGGATGTATATTTGTTTGATGACCATACATAACTTTTCGTTCATTTATTCTTTTCTTCACATAATTAATTAATTTTTTAAATATTTCTTAAAAACAAAAAAAAACATTTAAAAATATAAAAAATAGTAGCCCACCGGTATCGGGAACAGGGTCCAAGCTACCGACGGGCGGTCAGGGCTCCAGAGAAAGGAACCTCCTAACAATACGAGCCGTGTCCAGGAGTACCGCTTTCTGTATCAGGCCCTTGATCCAGCTGCCTAACGAGAGCCTCCTCAGGTATTGGTCGAGGCTCTTGGCAATTAAGCCATTGGCTGTAACGACTATCGGCACAATGATCGCTGAGTCCACATCCCACATGTCGACAACCTCGCGAGCCAAGTCAATATACTTGATTTGCTTATCTTTTTCGGCTTTCACGAGGTTCTCATCATGCGGGACTGTTAATAATATAATACATAACTTAATTATTATTTAATTCTTTTTGTCAGTTTCCTTGTATATTTCACAAATCATCTCGTCATTTACCTACTTATATACATAAAAACACAAATTACAGAACGGTCTTACATCCGTCGGCTAAATGATAAACATGTTTTTTTTTATAAAACTTTGCCCCCCCCCCCCCACTACAAATTACTCCTGTATCGTGGGTACATTTAAACTCACACACAAACATCCAGACCAGGAACAAAAATCTGTAGGCCATACAAATATTTGTTCCGTGCGGGGATAGAACCCGCGACACGCAGCGTAGCAGTCGATCGCTCAGCCACTGCGCCAACCGTGTCGTCAAATGTTTTCTTTCTTTCTTCTTCTTTCATTCATCTCTTTCTAGGCTGACCCCGGCTCGTCCATCCTTAGAAACTTAAACTCTATTTATTTGGATTTGACACAGCATTCCATCTTGCATGATTTGATTCTCAATTAGTTGTCATTACAATTGGCACCCTTTGTCTAGCCATATCATATTTAACTCGATATCCTTAGAAATTAATCACATGCTTATATCACGAAATCTGATATCATACATAGGAATATTGTTACTACAGACATACCTTGACATACCCTATTTCGGTATACCTACTTATATTAAGTCTTTAGGGATAATTTAGCGACGGATTTAGTGGCAGACAGCCGACGGTTTAACATGCCGTAATTAGTACTAATTGGCCTTGACTTGATTTTTTTTGTTCATTTTTAGGAGTTATTTAAATCGTGTTGGTGAAGTGATTGGGGACAACGGCCTTTTAAGACCGTTTGTTTTTATTCCGTCAGTTTTGGACACTTGATTATATATTATTTACTATTGAAAAAGATGTATTCTCTAACTTATTCAATAGAAATTGAAATGTAAATAAGATATTCTTTTAAAACGACTTGTGATTTTATGTTATTTTTATTTGAAAAAAACAACTTGCCTACCAATTATTTAATCACTAGCTGCGCTCCGCAGTTTTACTCGCTTGGTAATATAATGTACAATAATTATATCTTTATGAATTGTAGCTGTGTTATTCTGATATGTAAGCTATATTATTGTGAAATTTCATCAAAATCCATTCTGTAGTTTTTGCATTAAAGAGCAACAAGCATTACATACATCATCACAAACTTTAACATTTATAATATTAGTAGGATTTATCTGCTCCTTAAAAAGCTTATCAGTATTGCAGTTAATTTTATTTTCAGCAGTACACAAGAGTATATATGTTACTGTAAAAGCTCGAACTACGGAAAATCTTAAGATTTTCCAGTAAAACCTAAGATTTACCGACTATGATATGACTATGACTAGTCACCTATTTCAAATTGATCTAAATAATTAAACTAACATTTAAAAGTTGATTGAATTGTATTTCACCTATTTCAAATTGAATCTACGAATAACACATTATCCCAATTTTTTTAAAACGTTGATTAAGCATATATCGTATTTTCATACGAGAGAACATTTTTGTGACGTTCTGAATACTTTGTGGGAAATTTGTAGCCACTAAACGACAAACGAGGGAATGGGCATGATATATGAATTTGGTTTGACGATATTTTTATTTATTTAACATTCTACAGTGTGAAAATTGTTTAGATAATAAAATCTTTATTTAATGCGACTTTGTCATTATTTCTGTTGTTTAAGTGTCAAGCTCCAATGGTGTTGCTGGTGGCCTCGACTAAATAAAACTTCTGTTTCCATAAGATTGTATAATATTGACTGGGTGGTGCACAAAATAAAAATGGCCGATGTCTTGTATGCGCACGCTAAGTTTGGCGAGCGAGTGCCCCCCGGTATGGTCGAGGGCCTAGCGTTAGGTGGGCCGTTCCGATGACGTAGGATCGTACGCCGCGATCCTACTGGCCAGCGCGATGTGAAGATTCGGAACACTGTCATTCTAATACAAATAGAAATAAACTAATAAAAATAGGTACCTACAAGTATAAAAATGCTAAAAGAATTACAGAGCGTCAAAAAATTCGCATGCATTGCTGTCAACAGGAATAGTGCCCAGACGGTTGGCAGCATTACCGCGTTGGATAGCAATGATAATTCTTTGGAAAAAAAAACTTTGTCATTTAATAAAAAAAAACCGCTAAGTGCGAGTCGGACTCGCGCACCGAGGGTTCCGTACAAACTTGCGATATAAACGGCCATATCTTTTGACTGTGTAAACTTAGAGAGTTTATTATTACACAGCTCTATGGGGCCACAGATTTAGGTATATAATTTTGATTCCAACTCGATACTTCTACGCGTTCCTGAGATTAAGGCTCTTGACAGACGAACAACAAAGTGATCCCGTGAGTAAGGGTCCCGTTTTTTTTCTTTTGAGGTACTGAACCCTAAAAAAAGTTGTTCAAATTTTGGTTTATTGAGTATCTGTCTGTCTTATATTTATTTAACATATTGAGCATATAATGTACAGAGTGGAACTTAATGCCACACTAGGTTACCCTGTGTCGTGGGGTCCAGTCCCTTCCCAAATAGATTACATTCTAGATTTGACCGAGTTGATTACAAATACATAAGAAAATATAAATAAAAAAGATCATAAATAACTAAAACTAATTAAAACAATAAATTTCATAACATAAAAAAGGAAAAGTTCATGAAGTTTTTTAAACGTTGCCCCACACTAGGAATGTCTCCTGTATCGTGTTGTTGTATTTCAAGAAGTTTTTTTTTTGCTTATGAACTAAGTGTTGTAACATCACTATTTAGTATGTTACTATTATGGTCTTCACTAGTCTATGTATTATCTGTGATCTGCCGGCACTCTGCCACACTTCTTCCTGTGATGTCCTACTGTGTATACAACTCCTGTGTCTCCTGCTAATAAACCAGTATCATACCAATGGAATATCATTTATTAAGAATCCAACATAACACTAAGTATTATACTATATTGCAAATTACGCGATGGCTTGGTATTCTTAGTTTACATTGTATTGTCAAGGGATATATTTCGAGTGCAAAGTTTGCAAATCCCTGTATTTCCAGGATATCATTATTTAGGTTAGTTTACCTATCGTGTTTGTTTTGCAATGTGGTGTTGTTTTAACCTGTTTTCGCAGAATTAACAATTTTCTCGTCTACATATTGTAACAGAAAACATAATTTTTGACCGACGAGAACAATAAAAAGGAGGTTTTCAATTTGACATGTAAATATATACTAGCTTTCGCCCGCGACTTCGTCCGCGTGGCATAGTTACTTTGGGCTAACGCTAACTTTAACCCGCGTGATGATCGAAAAAAAAAATATCTTTCTCTCCCCTTTAAAAAAGAAGAAACTTAAACTCTATTTATTTGGATTTGACACTGCATTCCTTCTTGCATGATTTGATTCTTAATTAGTTGTCATTACAATTGGCACCCTTTGTCTAGCCATATCATATTTTACACGATATCCTTTGAATTAATCAAATGCTTATCACGTCATTTGATATCATACATAGAAATATTGTTACTACAGATATACCTCGACATATTCTAATTCGGTATACCTACCTACATTAAGTCTTCAGTGATAATTTAGCGACGGATTTAGTGGTAGACAGCCGACGGTTTAACATGCCGTAATTAGTACTAATTGGCCTTGACTTGATTTTTTTTTGTTCATTTTTAGGAGTTATTTAAATCGTGTTGGTGAAGTGCTTGGGGACAACGGCCTTTTAAGACCGTTTGTTTTTATTCCGTCAGTTTTGGACACTTGATAATATATTATTTACTATTGAAAAAGAGGTATTCTCTAACTTATTCAATAGAAATTGAAATGTAAATAAGATATTCTTTTAAAACGACTTGTGATGTTATGTTATTTTTATTTAAAAAAATAACTTGCCTACCAATTATTTAATCACTAGCTGCGCTCCGCAGTTGTACTCGCTTGGTAATATATCTTTATGAATTCTAGCTTTGTTATTCTGATATGTAACCAGTATTATTGTGACGTTTCATCAAAATCCATTCAGTAGTTTTTGCATTAAAGAGCAACAAGCATTACATACATCATCACAAACTTTAACATTTATAATATTAGTAGGATTTATCTGCTCCTTAAAAAGCTTATCAGTATTCCAGTTAATTTTATTTTCAGCAGTACACAAGAGTATATATGTTACTGTAAAAGCTCGAACTACGGAAAATCTTAAGATTTTCCAGTAAAACCTAAGATTTACCGACTATGATATGACTATGACTAGTCACCTATTTCAAATTGAATTTACGAATAACACATTATCCCAATTTTTTTAAAACTTTGGTTAAGCATATCGTATTTTCATACGAGAGAACATTTTTGTGACGTTCTGAATACTTTGTGGGAAATTTGTAGCCACTAAACGACAAACGAGGGAATGGGCATGATATATGAATTTGGTTTGACGATATTTTTATTTATTTAACATTCTATAGTGTGAAAATTGTTTAGATGATAAAATCTTTATTTAATGCGACTTTGTCATTATTTCTGTTGTTTAAGTGTCAAGCTCCAGTGGTGTTGCTGGTGACCTCGACTAAATAAAACTTCTGTTTCCATAACATTGTATAATATTGACTGGGTGGTGCACAAAATAAAAATGGCCGATGTCTTGTATGCGCACGCTAAGTTTTGCGAGCGAGTGCCCCCCGGTATGGTCGAGGGCCTAGCGTTAGGTTGGCCGTTCCGATGACGTAGGATCGTACGCCGCGATCCTACTGGCCAGCGCGATGTGAAGATTCGGAACACTGTCATTCTAATACAAATAGAAATAAACTAATAATAAAAATAGGTACCTACAAGTATAAAAATGCTAAAAGAATTACAGAGCGTCAAAAAATTCGCATGCATTGCTGTCAACAGGAATAGTGCCCAGACGGTTGGCAGCATTACCGCGTTGGATAGCAATGATAATTCTTTGGAAAAAAAAACTTTGTCATTTAATAAAAAAAAACCGCTAAGTGCGAGTCGGACTCGCGCACCGAGGGTTCCGTACAAACTTGCGATATAAACGGCCATATCTTTTGACTGTGTAAACTTAGAGAGTTTATTATTACACAGCTCTATGGGGCCACAGATTTAGGTATATAATTTTGATTCCAACTCGATACTTCTACGCGTTCCTGAGATTAAGGCTCTTGACAGACGAACAACAAAGTGATCCCGTGAGTAAGGGTCCCGTTTTTTTTCTTTTGAGGTACTGAACCCTAAAAAAAGTTGTTCAAATTTTGGTTTATTGAGTATCTGTCTGTCTTATATTTATTTAACATATTGAGCATATAATGTACAGAGTGGAACTTAATGCCACACTAGGTTACCCTGTGTCGTGGGGTCCAGTCCCTTCCCAAATAGATTACATTCTAGATTTGACCGAGTTGATTACAAATACATAAGAAAATATAAATAAAAAAGATCATAAATAACTAAAACTAATTAAAACAATAAATTTCATAACATAAAAAAGGAAAAGTTCATGAAGTTTTTTAAACGTTGCCCCACACTAGGAATGTCTCCTGTATCGTGTTGTTGTATTTCAAGAAGTTTTTTTTTTGCTTATGAACTAAGTGTTGTAACATCACTATTTAGTATGTTACTATTATGGTCTTCACTAGTCTATGTATTATCTGTGATCTGCCGGCACTCTGCCACACTTCTTCCTGTGATGTCCTACTGTGTATACAACTCCTGTGTCTCCTGCTAATAAACCAGTATCATACCAATGGAATATCATTTATTAAGAATCCAACATAACACTAAGTATTATACTATATTGCAAATTACGCGATGGCTTGGTATTCTTAGTTTACATTGTATTGTCAAGGGATATATTTCGAGTGCAAAGTTTGCAAATCCCTGTATTTCCAGGATATCATTATTTAGGTTAGTTTACCTATCGTGTTTGTTTTGCAATGTGGTGTTGTTTTAACCTGTTTTCGCAGAATTAACAATTTTCTCGTCTACATATTGTAACAGAAAACATAATTTTTGACCGACGAGAACAATAAAAAGGAGGTTTTCAATTTGACATGTAAATATATACTAGCTTTCGCCCGCGACTTCGTCCGCGTGGCATAGTTACTTTGGGCTAACGCTAACTTTAACCCGCGTGATGATCGAAAAAAAAAATATCTTTCTCTCCCCTTTAAAAAAGAAGAAACTTAAACTCTATTTATTTGGATTTGACACTGCATTCCTTCTTGCATGATTTGATTCTTAATTAGTTGTCATTACAATTGGCACCCTTTGTCTAGCCATATCATATTTTACACGATATCCTTTGAATTAATCAAATGCTTATCACGTCATTTGATATCATACATAGAAATATTGTTACTACAGATATACCTCGACATATTCTAATTCGGTATACCTACCTACATTAAGTCTTCAGTGATAATTTAGCGACGGATTTAGTGGTAGACAGCCGACGGTTTAACATGCCGTAATTAGTACTAATTGGCCTTGACTTGATTTTTTTTTGTTCATTTTTAGGAGTTATTTAAATCGTGTTGGTGAAGTGCTTGGGGACAACGGCCTTTTAAGACCGTTTGTTTTTATTCCGTCAGTTTTGGACACTTGATAATATATTATTTACTATTGAAAAAGAGGTATTCTCTAACTTATTCAATAGAAATTGAAATGTAAATAAGATATTCTTTTAAAACGACTTGTGATGTTATGTTATTTTTATTTAAAAAAATAACTTGCCTACCAATTATTTAATCACTAGCTGCGCTCCGCAGTTGTACTCGCTTGGTAATATATCTTTATGAATTCTAGCTTTGTTATTCTGATATGTAACCAGTATTATTGTGACGTTTCATCAAAATCCATTCAGTAGTTTTTGCATTAAAGAGCAACAAGCATTACATACATCATCACAAACTTTAACATTTATAATATTAGTAGGATTTATCTGCTCCTTAAAAAGCTTATCAGTATTCCAGTTAATTTTATTTTCAGCAGTACACAAGAGTATATATGTTACTGTAAAAGCTCGAACTACGGAAAATCTTAAGATTTTCCAGTAAAACCTAAGATTTACCGACTATGATATGACTATGACTAGTCACCTATTTCAAATTGAATTTACGAATAACACATTATCCCAATTTTTTTAAAACTTTGGTTAAGCATATCGTATTTTCATACGAGAGAACATTTTTGTGACGTTCTGAATACTTTGTGGGAAATTTGTAGCCACTAAACGACAAACGAGGGAATGGGCATGATATATGAATTTGGTTTGACGATATTTTTATTTATTTAACATTCTATAGTGTGAAAATTGTTTAGATGATAAAATCTTTATTTAATGCGACTTTGTCATTATTTCTGTTGTTTAAGTGTCAAGCTCCAGTGGTGTTGCTGGTGGCCTCGACTAAATAAAACTTCTGTTTCCATAACATTGTATAATATTGACTGGGTGGTGCACAAAATAAAAATGGCCGATGTCTTGTATGCGCACGCTAAGTTTTGCGAGCGAGTGCCCCCCGGTATGGTCGAGGGCCTAGCGTTAGGTGGGCCGTTCCGATGACGTAGGATCGTACGCCGCGATCCTACTGGCCAGCGCGATGTGAAGATTCGGAACACTGTCATTCTAATACAAATAGAAATAAACTAATAATAAAAATAGGTACCTACAAGTATAAAAATGCTAAAAGAATTACAGAGCGTCAAAAAATTCGCATGCATTGCTGTCAACAGGAATAGTGCCCAGACGGTTGGCAGCATTACCGCGTTGGATAGCAATGATAATTCTTTGGAAAAAAAAACTTTGTCATTTAATAAAAAAAAACCGCTAAGTGCGAGTCGGACTCGCGCACCGAGGGTTCCGTACAAACTTGCGATATAAACGGCCATATCTTTTGACTGTGTAAACTTAGAGAGTTTATTATTACACAGCTCTATGGGGCCACAGATTTAGGTATATAATTTTGATTCCAACTCGATACTTCTACGCGTTCCTGAGATTAAGGCTCTTGACAGACGAACAACAAAGTGATCCCGTGAGTAAGGGTCCCGTTTTTTTTCTTTTGAGGTACTGAACCCTAAAAAAAGTTGTTCAAATTTTGGTTTATTGAGTATCTGTCTGTCTTATATTTATTTAACATATTGAGCATATAATGTACAGAGTGGAACTTAATGCCACACTAGGTTACCCTGTGTCGTGGGGTCCAGTCCCTTCCCAAATAGATTACATTCTAGATTTGACCGAGTTGATTACAAATACATAAGAAAATATAAATAAAAAAGATCATAAATAACTAAAACTAATTAAAACAATAAATTTCATAACATAAAAAAGGAAAAGTTCATGAAGTTTTTTAAACGTTGCCCCACACTAGGAATGTCTCCTGTATCGTGTTGTTGTATTTCAAGAAGTTTTTTTTTTGCTTATGAACTAAGTGTTGTAACATCACTATTTAGTATGTTACTATTATGGTCTTCACTAGTCTATGTATTATCTGTGATCTGCCGGCACTCTGCCACACTTCTTCCTGTGATGTCTTACTGTGTATACAACTCCTGTGTCTCCTGCTAATAAACCAGTATCATACCAATGGAATATCATTTATTAAGAATCCAACATAACACTAAGTATTATACTATATTGCAAATTACGCGATGGCTTGGTATTCTTAGTTTACATTGTATTGTCAAGGGATATATTTCGAGTGTACACGCTGTTATTGATGGTTTAACTGAGACTAGGTTAAGTGATGCGACAGTATTGTCAAATTTTTCAAATGAAACTGTTGTAGATTCTTTAAACTATTAGAGCCGACAAAAGAGAAGCCTAACAATAGTATTTTACTTTATCATCAGAATATAAATCGCTTCTCCGGCAAAATTTTAGACGTGGAAATGTTAGTAGATAAATACCACATGGATATTTTATGTTTTTGTGAAACCTGGTTAAAACCCGATAGGATGCTATTTAATGTTAATAATTTTTCAGTTGCCAGTGCGTACAATAGATCCACAGTGGGTAGCGGTACCCTGATACTTTGTAATAGCTGTCTCAGCTATAAGGAAAGGAAGGATATTACCGCCCACTCTGTTGATCGCTTATGTGAGGTAGCATGTGCGGAGGTTGAAGGTCATACTTTCTTATGTGTCTATAGACCACCTGCATCAAACCTGTCATTGTTCTTAATCACTATGGAAGAAATTTTAAGTAAACTTTTTAGAGAAAATAAAATAGTTTTTGTTTGTGGTGACTTAAATATTGATCTGTTAGTTAATTCACCAGAAAAATGTAAGCTTATCTCATTGTTTAAATCATTCAATTTAAAATATTTATTTAATGAAGCGACTAGAATGACAGCTACTAGCGCTTCTTGCATAGATAATATATACACCAACTGTAAAGTAAAAGATTCGTTTTTGATTAGTGGTGTTAGGTCAGATCACATGGGTCAACTTGTATCTTTTGATTTAGACAAAAAGTTAGACTTAGTTAAAACAATTCAATTAAGACGTCTTAATAAAAATAAATTAGAGTCTTTTAATAATAATGTTCTTAGCAATCTTTCTAATGCTAGCTTTGATTCAGAAGACCCCAATATAAACTATGGCACATTATTTTCTACAGTCTGCCAAGAATTCAATAAAACGTGTCCTGTAAAAAATGTTGAAGTAAAATCTAAGTCTAAATTTAGTGAATGGGCCACCGCGGGAATAAGAAAAAGCAGAGATATTTTATATAATTTATATCACGAAAAATCTTTGACTTTGGACCAATCTTTTCACGCTTATGTTAGGAACTATTCAAAAATATTCAAAAGAGTCTGCGCTCAAGCAAAGTCTCAAGTAATAAGTAATAAAATTAGTGTTTCTAATAATAAAATAAAAACTGTTTGGCAGGTTATAAACAGAGAAACTGGAAAGACACAACGAGATCAGAATGAATGGTCCTTGAAAATAGATAATAAAACTATTTCTGATAAGCTAGAAGTCGCTGAGACACTAGAAAATTTCTTTACTAACATTCCGTTAGAGGTTACGAAATCTCTCCTCTCTTCCTCTAAATTAGCCGAAACTCTTCTTAAGGAAAACTTTACTAAGGATATACCTAACTTTAATTTTAATCCAATATGTATTGCTACAATTAAAAATGCATTTAAAAGTCTAAACATAAAAAATACTGAAGACTTATGGGGGATATCCGTCAAGGTTCTTGCTAATATTATTGACTCAATTGCTCCTGTCTTAACAGGCATATTCAATCAGTGTTTGGATAGCGGCAAGTTTCCTGACTTAATGAAATATAGTAAAGTAGTACCAATTTTCAAATCGGGTTGTAAGAGTGATCCCTCTAACTATAGACCTATATCTGTGCTTCCAGCATTAAGTAAAATCTATGAAAAAATCATGCTGGACCAGATGCTGTCACACTTTAACTTAAACGGGATTCTGCATAGTCAACAGTTTGGCTTCACGAAGGGCAGGTCGACAACGGACGCGGGAGTAAAACTCATCAGTCACATTTTGGAATCCTGGGAGCAGTCCCAGGATGCCATTGGCATTTTCTGTGATTTATTTATTTATTTATTTAAACTTCATGTACAATAGTGGTACATAGGCGGACTTAATGCCATAAGGCATTCTCTACCAGTCAACCTTTGGGTAAAATACGACAACATTGTGATAGGGTACAAAAAATATATAAAATATATAATAAATATATATCTAAAACTATTTGTTAACGAAAAAAGTATATTTTTATACGGATACTAATACACATATACATATCAAATAAACTAATAAATACATTTAAAAAATAAATAAAAACGAGAACTTTAACAGTAATTACAATGACTTTTAATTGGTAGACGGACCTAAATAGTGGTTACGAACTTTTCTTTTAAAAATAAATTTACTTTCAGCTTTTTTAATGCCAAAGGGTAGCGCGTTCCAAAGCTTTATTGTTGAAATAACGTATGATTTGGACATAAAACCGGTGCGGTGTAAAGGGATTTGGAGGAGTAGATTTTCGGAAGCACGAAGGTTACGACTGTGAGAACTGCCCAACACATTAAAATAAGTTTTTAAATAGTCAGGAGCATACGGATCATTCATGATAGAGTACAGCATACAGAGAGATCTGAGGGACCTCCTGAGTCGTATAGGCAGCCATTTAAGCTGAGTACGGAAGGAAGAGATGTGATCATATTTACGAAGGCCAAACACAAAGCGAATGCAATTATTAAGAAGACGATCCAATTTATTGAGAAGTTCCTGGGATAGATCAGAATAACAAACATCAGCATAGTCGATAATGGGAAGCACAAGAGACTGTACCAAAATGAGTTTAGTGCTAGATGGGAGAAAGTGCTTGAATCTATAGAGAGACCGCAGCGAGAGAGTGACTTTCTGGCTTACTTGAGCCACGTGCTTATTCCAGCTGCAACAGTCGTCAATGTATAACCCCAAGTCTTTTACGTGAGGCGAGAAAGAAATTATTGAATTTTGATACATTAGTGGTGCAAGTTGACTAATGTTCACATTTCTCAAATAGTGCGAGCTACCAATGAGAATGGCCTGACATTTCCCTACGTTAACAGAAACCCCAAATTTACCAGACCATTCCTCAATAGTTCGGAGATCAGCATTAAGGGATGATATGCATTCATCAAGGTTCGCAATATCTGATTGAGCGTATAGTTGCAAGTCATCAGCGTACAAATGGTAAGAACATTTGAGGATAGCAGTAATGGAGTTAATAAATAAAGAAAATAAGAGAGGAGAGAGTATACCGCCTTGTGGAACACCAGTCATCAGGTCGCACCAATCAGAGTAATCCTGATCAACACGCACCGCCTGCCGGCGACCACGAAGATAAGAAGTAAACCAATCACGTGACAAAGAAGACAACCCAATTTGAGACAGTATGGCCAGGAGAATGTCGTGATCAACGGTGTTAAAAGCATTGGAAAAATCTATTAAAACTAACACCGTTAACCTAGAATTCTCCAAGCCATCTCGAATATCTTCTGTAACTTTAAGCAAAGCCGTGGCTGTGCTGTGGCCAGGTCGAAAACCGGATTGGGAACTGGACAAAAGATTATTTTTAAAAACGAAAGAGGATAATTGTTTAAGAGCAACTGCTTCTAGGATCTTAGACAGGAAAGGGAGAATGGAGATGGGTCTAAAGTGACTAGCTAAAGTAGGATTAGAAATTTTAGGAAGAGGGATAATGTAAGCCATACGCCAAATCGCAGGAAACACACCGGATTTCAGAGATGAAAGATTTCAGTGATCTCTCAAAAGCGTTCGACTGCGTCGACCACAACACACTGCTCTGTAAATTACACCACTACGGAATTCGTGGACGAGCTGCTGATCTTGTTTTATCATATTTATCAAATAGGCAGCAAAAAGTAAATGTTAATGGGGCGACGTCCTCTGGGTCTCTAGTCAAGATGGGCGTGCCCCAAGGTTCTATTCTCGGTCCCTTCCTGTTTCTTGTTTATATAAATGATCTTCCTTATATGATGGCCAAACTATCGGATATAATTTTATTTGCTGACGACACTTCGCTAATTTTTAAAATAAATAGAAAAAATCCGGATGTTGATAATGTTAACAAAAGTCTAACCGTTCTATCGAAATGGTTCGCAGCTAACAATCTCTTACTGAATGCGAACAAAACCAAATGTCTAAAGTTTGCCTTACCAAATGTACCACAACGTGATCTAAATTTAAATCTTGACGGCAAAAATCTTGATGTTATAGCAGAAACTGTATTCTTGGGGATGACTATTGATTCTAAACTGCAATGGGGCGCGCACATAAGAACTCTTTCGGGTAGGCTCAGCTCAGCTGCATATGCAGTAAGGAAAATAAGGCAGTTAACTGATGTAGATACAGCTAGGTTAGTATACTATGCTTACTTTCACAGTATTATGTCCTATGGCGTTCTCCTGTGGGGATCAGCAGCAGACGTCGATTCAGTTTTTATATTACAAAAGAGGGCAGTCCGCGCGATCTATAAAATGGGTCCTCGCGAGTCCCTCAGAGAAAAATTTAAAGAGATCGATATACTGACTCTGCCCTCACTTTATATCTTAGAATGTTTATTGTATGTCCGTAAAAATCGGGGGCTTTTCAAAATTAGGAGCGACTACCACAATATTAATACACGCAGTAAACACGAAATTGTAATTCCTAAATTTAGATTAACAAAAACTAGCAAGTCATTTCTAATAAACAATATACGCTTTTATAACAAGTTGCCAAAATCAGTTATAGAACTGACAGATGGAAAGTTTAAAAACTACATAAAACGTGTCCTTATTAAAAACGCATATTACAAAATCAAGGACTACGTTGAAGATAAAGAAGTTTGGCTATAGTTCCTTCTGCGCATGCGGCTTCCCTGGTAGCTATAATCAGCACAAATTTGTGGATGTCTCTAACTATTCTCAATCTTATTTATTTGTGTGATCTCTTTAATCATTTTGTTTTTTTTTTGCAATAGTTGTCAAATCACATATTTATATCACCCTTGTTCTGAATAGTTACAGTACTGATAGCAACATCTGTGTGACTCGTCTTTTAGTTATTATTTTGTTTTTGCAATATTTTTTTATTTATTTTTTTACTTTTGTATAGATTCTTTTCTACCTATTAGTTGTGAATGAGTGGACATGGTTGGCCTTGTAGATTCTTAGACGCTTGTTAACTTTTGTTAACGTATTATTTTATTTTACTTTTTGTAAAGTAAGCAATGACTTATTGTCGGGCCTACGTTGTCCTCTCATACTTAAGTGCTAACGCTGTAACAACAACAACATTGTAAAACTAAATGATTTTAAAAGAGTAACCATGGAGTTTCTTGCCGGTTCTTCTCCATAGGAAACGACCAACCCGAACCGTGCATCTTTTCTCGACGTTTTATAAGTGCCCATGTAGGCCTATGTAAAATAAAAATATTTTGATTTTGATTTTGATTTTTTTTGAGTGCAAAGTTTGCAAATCCCTGTATTTCCAGGATATCATTATTTAGGTTAGTTTACCTATCGTGTTTGTTTTGCAATGTGGTGTTGTTTTAACCTGTTTTCGCAGAATTAACAATTTTCTCGTCTACATATCGTCACCTTTATGGTAAACTTACGAAACTGCAAAAACCAAATTTTACAGGAGAGCGTTTTGAAACTTTACATTGACGATATTTATTTTTAGGAAAGGGATGTAATAAATTCTGCGATAAATTTCAGTTTCAAAATCCCCCTGTTTTTATTTACCATGACTGGATTGTATATATATAACACGCATCACAAATAAATGCATATTCGTTACTTTACACCTTCATACACGAGAGTTCAAAGGTGTTACATTACGCTTTAGCAAACTTACGAAAGTGGTAGTTTCGTAATTTCATAAGAAAACTATTGAATAAATATTTTGGTAAACTTACGAAAGTGCCAATTTCGTAAGTTTGCTAAAGCGTAATGTAACACCTTTGAACTCTCGTGTATGAAGGTGTAAAGTAACGAATATGCATTTATTTGTGATGCGTGTTATATATGTACAATCCAGTCATGGTAAATAAAAACAGGGGGATTTTGAAACTGAAATTTTTTTTTTTTTCATTTGAACTCTAATGTATGAAGGTGTAATTAAATAGCCGCTTCAAAATTATATTGAAGTATTTCGAGCCGGGACATACTTTTATGTCTGTCGATTCGTTCCACCACAACGTGGAACAATCATTAAACAAACTAAAAATAAAACACAAAAATCAAAATCACATTTCAAAATCTTTCAATTAAATGGCACATTTATATAAAACTAATAAATGTGCCATTTAATCGAAAGATCTCATGTTTCTTGCGAAACTAAAAAGCTTTACCTATACCATTTATTTTTTATCGAAATGTCTTTACAACTATGTAAAAAGCATCTTATATTTAAGTTACAATTACCTTATAATACACTCGGACTCCTAAATCGAGCCACCTAGCATAATGATTTAGTAACGTCCATAACTTTAAAAAAATGTATGAAAGATCAAAAAGTTTTTATGCAATTTTGTAGCTGGCATAATCAACATTAGGCTCATGTACTATTGTTCTGAATTTGCTTTTTTTTTAAATCACCTTCAATGACCTAAGTGTTGATTTTGCCATTTTACAGACTAAGACGTTTGCTTAAATTTTAAAGAAAAAATGGTTTAGTCAAAAAATCTTTTTATTCAATAACTTGTATTGCCTCCTAAAGCATTAATGACAGCATTCATGCGATTTGGCATCGAATTAATCAATGTTAAAATCACATGGTAAGGGATATTCTCCCATTCTTCTTCGATAGCAGTTTTCAGTTCCTGTAATGTTTGTGGGGCTGGATGGGGAGCTCGAACGCGTCGCTTTAATTCGTCCCACAGGTGCTCAATTGGGTTCATGTCGGGACTTCTTGATGGCCATTCCACCACCACGGTGATACCAACGTCTTGGAGATAATTTCTGACGATTCCTGCTGTGTGGGGTCTGGCATTGTCATGCATAAAATGAAGTTTGGACCTACAAACTCGGCATACGGCATTACATGAGTCTCCAAACATTGGCGTATATAACGGTCAGCATTTAGTGATGGCATCCGAGGCCCAGACACAAACTCATGTGCAGTTTTGCCGTCCACGACCCACCGCCATAACTAACTTTTTCTTCTATGCAACACTGCACGAATCGTTCTCAGGGAGAACGATTCCTACGGTAGACCTTCCTCCTTCCATCGTTACCATGAAGCATGATTTTAGTCTCGTCACTAAAGAGCACCTGGCTCCAATTCCTTTGTGTCCAGGGTGAATGTTGGCGCGCAAACTGAAGGCGCGACATTCGGTGAGCACGCTCTAATTTGGGCCCATTGGCTGGCTTATGCGGTCTTAGTTCCCACGTTCTGCAAGTCTTCTCCTCACAGTACGCGCACTAACAGCTACTCCATGAAAGTCTCGAAGCTGTTCCTGGATCTGGACTGAAGTGAGGTGACGATTTCTCAAACTGGTCGTAACCATAAATCGATCCTGTCGTTCTGTTGTTACCCGAAGTTGTGGTCCACGTAAACGACGAACATATTCCCCAGTCTCTAAGAACCTGTGGTACACTCTTTGAACAGCGTGGAGTTGCGTACTCACGTTTCTCTGGCTTAAACCGGACTGAAGAAGAGCCACAGCTTGAGCCGCTACTTCAGGCGAGATATCCATAATTTCAAACCAGAAACGATAAAAAAATTGACAAAAACAATTGAGGAACTTTTTCAACCCGTAGATACGAAAAAATCAATAATCAAAGCTCTTAATTTACAGTTTCTGTATTGTTCAGGTTTCCTAAACAACAACAACGACAGCTCTTCATTTGTTTTTCGAGATTACCAATTTAAATTTAGAACCAATTGCATTTCAACTAGGCGACAAATATGCCAGCTACAAAATTGCATAAAAACTTTTTGATCATTCATACAATTTTTTAAAGTTATGGACGTTACTAAATCATTATGCTAGGTGGCTCGATTTAGGAGTCCGGAAGTGTATTACAAAATAAACGTCAATTTTATATATACATAATGTAGATATTTTTTCTGTAAATTCCGGCCTAAAACATACTCGTAAGTTGAAGAATTGTTATATACTACATGTGCAATTAGTTCAGACCCAAATTAAAATGCAGTACAGAAACTCTTATGCTGCAAGTTAGTCTGCGAAGTAGCAAAAAAATCAAAGATTTTGTAGTATCAAGTTTTTTTACCGCGTTTTAATCTGCATATGTGTAACTTTTTTGGTGCAGTAAAAGCTAAGATTTTAAAAAACCCGATTTTAATTAAGATCTAATAAACAAAATTAACATTTGTTTTTGTAAATTCCATCTTTGTTGTCACTTAGTCCTCGTAGCAATAAAAATATGCACCATACACGTCTTCTCTAGCGTTTGTTACAATTATTGTATTGTATTGACCGTTGCCCGATACTTTTGAATTCAATGACGATCACTATGACGATAATAAAATACTCTGTCTCGCTTTCACCAATACAACGTTCAGCAGTTGCGTTCCCGATTATGCATAACTTCGAACTAATATCGTTACTTTTTTATTATGTTCGCTATGTTGTGATATTAATATTTCCTAGTATTTAGTATTACTTAAAACATTGATTAATATGAAGCTACTAAAAATAATTTATTTCTTTCTTAATCAAATTACCAATGTAAATTTACGAAAATGCCCAATTCGTAAGTTTGCTATGGGGCATTATACTCTTTAAAAAAAAACTCCCAATGCGGACTTACGAAAATGCCCGATTCAGAAGTTCACTATGGGATATTTGAACCTCTTTGTCAAACAAGGTACCAATGTAAATTAACGAAACTGCTCGATTCGTAAGTTTGCTATGGGTTACTTGAGTCTCTTAAAGAATATATTCTACCAATGTGAACTTACGAATCTTACATATTCGTATGTTTGCTGTGAGTCGCTATATCGATTTATTAAAGTGTGCTATGATCTCAACTCACGAATATGACAGATTCGTAGGTTGACCGTGGTGCATTTTTGTCGGACTTCACGTTTTCAACTACGCCAAAACAACTGATATCAGTTTCGTAAGTTTAGTATGGGTGTATCAACAAAAAAGTTAGATTCGCACTATGACATTTCTGTAGCCGTTAGAGATAGAATTTTGTAAATTTTACACCATGTGTGGGACAACATAAGGTGTAGTTTTCAATAGAAATGTCAAATTTACAAAAACTGCAGATTCGTAAGTTTGCCGTAGAGGTGACGATATCGTCGACCGTAGGTTCAATTGAGGTAAGGGACAAAATACGATTTTTCAGGAGAGGCCGACAAAGTTTTTTTTCGGACTAAATCGCCTATAACTTTTTTTCTTATTAACCTTTTTCGGGTCTGATTTCACACATAATCTTGTATTTTAGTGCTCTATCTACACGTGTAACATTTATTTAAATAAATTAGCTATTTAAGAAAATAGATGTCCCTTACAACAACGTATTTTGTTAGTAATGTCCCTTACTGACCAAGTATCTTGTAGTCTCGTCCCTTACATTAAATTGACCTCTGCGTTGGATTCAATTTATTAATGAAAAAATAGTGTAAAGCACTTGTTGAAAAAAATTATGGAAAAAATACAGTGTAAAGAGATTTTTGACATAAAATGAAGTACACACTTTTGACGTACGGATATCATAAATTTGGAAATCGTTATTATTGTTACAAGAAATCATTTAAGAGACATGAAAATGTATTAGAACCGTGTGTCTGTTTTTTGTGTGTTGCTTACATAGAACAATGAAATGAAATGTTTGTACATTATAATATCTAATTTGTATAGATTTAATAAAACAATTTATATTTCATTTAATATGTTTATTGTAATCAAATTATTAAAAGAATGGTAACAATTTTACCTATAATTACTTTGAATTTTTATTCAAATAAAAAAGTAGCTACAAATAATCCTAATAGAGCCTCTAAGGCATTGTTAATCAAATCAAAATAATCAATTTTACTTACTACCGCTTTGCCGCTTAATCAGCCTTCAATATAAGATCAATGTTTAATCATTAAAATCATTAAAAAAAAGTATTAATAAAATTGAGATCAATTAATGTTTCAGAATTAAACGTTTTTTTCATCAACATTATCTTCTTTGTCCGTTTGATTCAAATTGTCAATCACTTTAGCGCAATATGGTAGCTTCAAATAATCTTGATGAAATCTACTGGGCATAGCATTTACACACAATTTTTTAAATCTTTGTATTTTGCGAACGATATTGGTAGCCAGGGTCCTTAGTCTGCTATTATAATAGTGTCAAAATGGTCGATCACTGATCGCATAATGGTTGATTTTGACATTTACTACATACTAAACTTGTCAAAATCAACCAATAAGCGATCAGTGATCGACCATTCTGACACCATTGTAATAGCAGACTAAGGCCCCTGGTGTTATACCAAAGTTCTTAGTTCTATGCAATTATTGTCCACTGTTATATCAGGCGAGTCTGCTAGTTGTGACGGCACACTAACAGATGTTTTACTCTTAACCTTACCCTTTCCCGTCCCTTTTCCTTTTCCCTTCCCACTTTTCGTTTTACGTTCTGGATTACTCCCTATCTTTTTGGCTGCCATTTCCCCATTTATTTTGAAGACATAAACAACCGCTTCCTCCTTCATAGAGTGTTTAGTCCAAATGGTTTTAAGGTCTTTTTTCTTTAACGTAGCTGTTCTAATTTTCGTAACTTGCAAGTCCTTCGTCTTTTGTGGAAACAGTTTTTCTGTAACGGGGTCCCAGTCAATGAAATCCTTGTGCTCCATAACGGTTACGACATAGGGACGAGGATTCTTTCTAGCACATTCCATGCAACTAGGCCATTGCGTGTAACTCCAAACAGTCAATTTTCGCACTTCTCATTCAATAACAGAGTGCATGCTGTCAACTCGCATGTAACTATGACCGGTCAGTAAAAAGTTAATCTGAATCGTTTCGACATTCTTGGATATTGACAAAAAATAATGCAATATTGCCAGCATTGTCCTATTACGATTTTGTCCAGTGCAAGCATCGCAATACAGGATAACTCTTCTTATTCCTCTATCATCAACATCTTTCAGATACATGAAAAGGCAAGACCCTATCTCTTTTGACCCTCGTTTCCCGTCACCCCAAACATAGCAAAACCCGTTTTGAGTAGAGCTTTCATAAATCGTAAAGTTATACACAGTGTATTTTCTGCTCTAGAATAACAAAATATTATCACCATGAGGCGTATTTAAAATCTTTTGTAATTCAAAGCTTGCCACTAGAGTGTCCTTGTTTACAGAATAGTTTTGATGACTATTAAATCTTTCATAAGTAGCATATTTTTCTTCCATGTGATCTTTAATCTTTTCCTTGTCCTTTTCTGCCTCCTTTGGATTGTTTTCATGTTTAGCACAAATGTTGCACTTATCATTCTTCGGAACGTGAATAGTTATGTTGCTGTATTCCTTATGGAACAGATTAATGAAAACACGTTCGCTCAGGTAATTTATCTTTTTCTGTTCGCATGATTTTCGGTATAGGCGGTATAAGTTTGTCAACGTTTTGTATTCTTGTGGTAAATACAGCCTATTGCTTGATTGCCTACAGTAGTGTGAAGGTAGTACCGGAAGAGACTCAATGTACTCCTTTGCCGCATTTACAGTAGCTTCTTCATATTTCATATTACTAATTGGTTTACTTCGTTTATCTTTTTGGGATAAACCCTCTTAAATTAGCAATAGGCATAGGTAAACCCACAGACAGCTTAGAACATGTAACAATGATTTTAGTAGGTATAACAAAATGTATGTATATACTGTGTTATCTTATTCACTAATTGTAGTAGTTTCTGTCTGCGTCGAAGCAATTGATTTAAATGGTTTTGTTTTTCCATTTTTACCACTGTTTTTGTCAAAAACCGTGCACAATCCCGACCAAACGACAGATGAACTCGCACTGATAGCGACTTTTTTGATGCCCGCGCGCTGCTTTCGCATTGGTATCATCCTCTCTTTCGCACAAAGAAAGACGTTGTGAGATAGAAAAGGATGGTAATAGTGCAAGTACGTGCTATCTTATGTTGAAGTTAGAAGTGTGTGTAAATTAAGGTAACAGGGATAAACAATTCAATACTTCTCATCAGCAAATTAGTGTAACGGACACCGAACCTAAATATAATTCGATTCAAATTGGTGTAACGTTGACACAGCTTCAATTATGACAATGCAAATTGAGGTAAGGGACAACTATGTCAAAACTCGTGCAATCCATTTAAAGTATGGATGATATTAATTTTTTTAGATAACAAAGACATTAGTGTAAGGCCAATTTTATTATTGTTTCTTCAAAAATAAACCATGTAATGGTAATTCGTTGATTGGGAAGACCCTTACCTTATTTCAAGTGGATTGGCGGCAATAATTACATCATTTCAAGTTCCTATATTGCATAGTTTTTCAGATACATTGTTATTATGGGGCTGATTCGAAATTTGGATCCAAAAATCATTAGGTTAAGGGACATTTTTCTTAAGCTAGAATTTTTTCATATACACCATTCGATAGAGCGAAAAATTCTGAACAAAACTGTATACTTAACTCATTTTGGGTATTTTGTCCCTTACCTCAATTGAACCTACGGTCGACGATTGTAACAGAAAACATAATTTTTGACCGACGAGAACAATAAAAAGGAGGTTTTCAATTTGACATGTAAATATATACTAGCTTTCGCCCGCGACTTCGTCCGCGTGGCATAGTTACTTTGGGCTAACGCTAACTTTAACCCGCGTGATGATCGAAAAAAAAAATATCTTTCTCTCCCCTTTAAAAAAGAAGAAACTTAAACTCTATTTATTTGGATTTGACACTGCATTCCTTCTTGCATGATTTGATTCTTAATTAGTTGTCATTACAATTGGCACCCTTTGTCTAGCCATATCATATTTTACACGATATCCTTTGAATTAATCAAATGCTTATCACGTCATTTGATATCATACATAGAAATATTGTTACTACAGATATACCTCGACATATTCTAATTCGGTATACCTACCTACATTAAGTCTTCAGTGATAATTTAGCGACGGATTTAGTGGTAGACAGCCGACGGTTTAACATGCCGTAATTAGTACTAATTGGCCTTGACTTGATTTTTTTTTGTTCATTTTTAGGAGTTATTTAAATCGTGTTGGTGAAGTGCTTGGGGACAACGGCCTTTTAAGACCGTTTGTTTTTATTCCGTCAGTTTTGGACACTTGATAATATATTATTTACTATTGAAAAAGAGGTATTCTCTAACTTATTCAATAGAAATTGAAATGTAAATAAGATATTCTTTTAAAACGACTTGTGATGTTATGTTATTTTTATTTAAAAAAATAACTTGCCTACCAATTATTTAATCACTAGCTGCGCTCCGCAGTTGTACTCGCTTGGTAATATATCTTTATGAATTCTAGCATTGTTATTCTGATATGTAACCAGTATTATTGTGACGTTTCATCAAAATCCATTCAGTAGTTTTTGCATTAAAGAGCAACAAGCATTACATACATCATCACAAACTTTAACATTTATAATATTAGTAGGATTTATCTGCTCCTTAAAAAGCTTATCAGTATTCCAGTTAATTTTATTTTCAGCAGTACACAAGAGTATATATGTTACTGTAAAAGCTCGAACTACGGAAAATCTTAAGATTTTCCAGTAAAACCTAAGATTTACCGACTATGATATGACTATGACTAGTCACCTATTTCAAATTGAATTTACGAATAACACATTATCCCAATTTTTTTAAAACTTTGGTTAAGCATATCGTATTTTCATACGAGAGAACATTTTTGTGACGTTCTGAATACTTTGTGGGAAATTTGTAGCCACTAAACGACAAACGAGGGAATGGGCATGATATATGAATTTGGTTTGACGATATTTTTATTTATTTAACATTCTATAGTGTGAAAATTGTTTAGATGATAAAATCTTTATTTAATGCGACTTTGTCATTATTTCTGTTGTTTAAGTGTCAAGCTCCAGTGGTGTTGCTGGTGGCCTCGACTAAATAAAACTTCTGTTTCCATAAGATTGTATATATTGACTGGGTGGTGCACAAAATAAAAATGGCCGATGTCTTGTATGCGCACGCTAAGTTTTGCGAGCGAGTGCCCCCCGGTATGGTCGAGGGCCTAGCGTTAGGTGGGCCGTTCCGATGACGTAGGATCGTACGCCGCGATCCTACTGGCCAGCGCGATGTGAAGATTCGGAACACTGTCATTCTAATACAAATAGAAATAAACTAATAATAAAAATAGGTACCTACAAGTATAAAAATGCTAAAAGAATTACAGAGCGTCAAAAAATTCGCATGCATTGCTGTCAACAGGAATAGTGCCCAGACGGTTGGCAGCATTACCGCGTTGGATAGCAATGATAATTCTTTGGAAAAAAAAACTTTGTCATTTAATAAAAAAAAACCGCTAAGTGCGAGTCGGACTCGCGCACCGAGGGTTCCGTACAAACTTGCGATATAAACGGCCATATCTTTTGACTGTGTAAACTTAGAGAGTTTATTATTACACAGCTCTATGGGGCCACAGATTTAGGTATATAATTTTGATTCCAACTCGATACTTCTACGCGTTCCTGAGATTAAGGCTCTTGACAGACGAACAACAAAGTGATCCCGTGAGTAAGGGTCCCGTTTTTTTTCTTTTGAGGTACTGAACCCTAAAAAAAGTTGTTCAAATTTTGGTTTATTGAGTACTAGCTTTCGCCCGCGGCTTCGCTCGCGTTAAATTCGGTATAACACACCAAGCAGACCTGTAGTTTTTGCTCTTGCGCCTGATTGATTTGTAATAGCAACGCTAAGTTTTCCCTTTTCTTCCCTCGTTCTCCCTCATATCCCACTTTTTTTAAATAAAAATTAGCCTATGTCCGTCTCCTGGTTCCCAACTATCTCTGTACCAAAATTCATCAAAATCGGTTTAGCCATTAGAGCGTGAAGAGGTAACAAACAAACAAACAAACAAATAAACAAACAAACAAACTCACTTTCGCTTTTATAATATTAGTAAGGATCTGTCTGTCTTATATTTATTTAACATATTGAGCATATAATGTACAGAGTGGAACTTAATGCCAATGGCATTCTCTTCCAGTCAAACTTTATCACAAATTAATAACTAACTAGATTCGAATAAAATTTCTACAAGAACAGTCCACAAGCCTAGGTATTAACATCACAGTAGTATGTCCTTGTGGAATAATTTTCGACACTAGCGCGTAAAGTCACTCGGAATAAGCCTGTCCTAAATAATTCATGCTTTATTTGCTATCAGTCTTTTCATGAGAACTAGCTATCTAGCGAGAAAAAATGGTGGCGAAGCAAAGCATGAAAAGACTAATGAAACAAAGCTCTTGAGCGAAAGAAGGACGGAGCAGTTTCTTTTGTAACTAATATTATTCAACAACAGCCTGAGTAGAACATAAATTAAATATGAATGGATCTAGGTAAATAAACTGGCTGTGAACCTTTGCAAACTGAAGACAATACATTTATTTCAATTAAACCGTTTACAAGCAACTTTTCAAGTGTTCAGGAATCGGTCGGTATGTTACAAAGTAGAATGTTGTTGATAGTTTCAAAGACTTTTTTTGGTAAAGGTTTGGTTTGCGGTTCTCTCCCTAAAACGCCACCTTCTTAGCTAGCATAGGTAACTGCTTCGCAGAAGGTGACCGCTTTCCATTGTTTCTCGCTCCGGACCATAGACTGAACCAGGTACGAACGCAAGCGGTGCTCCGCTCTAGCTGGGTAGACTACCACAGTGTGCTTCACCATGTCCTCCGGGCGATCGTTACAGTGGTGACACCCAAGCGTTTCGTCCCACCCGATTTAGTGCAGGAACCTCCCGAAACTTCCGTGTCCGATGAGGACCTGCGTCAGGCGGTAGGCGAAGACGCCTTTCTAGTCACTAACACAAGACTTATCACCACTATTTTGGCGTACCCTGCTAGGTGTTGCGACAGTCTCTATCTCCATGCCACCATTTGATAAGAGGTGTCCCTTGAGCTTCGCTGTGCAAGTCAGCACGTAATCACAGTGCTGTCGAGCGTTTCTCAGGTTACTCAGTGAGTGCACGGAATTCCCACTCTGAGGACTTGTGACCTCAAAGTCCTACAAGCCAATGCAGGGGTTATTTCCAAAGCCTAGATCTCTATGTAGAAAAACGGAAAACAATATCCACTAATCCTTACTAATATTATATAAGCGAAAGTGAGTTTCTTTGTTACGTCTTCACGCCTTAATGGCTAAACCGATTTTGATGAATTTTGGTACATAGATAGTTGGAACCCTGGAGACGGACATAGGCATAAAACAGTGGGAAATGAGGGAGAAGGAAAGAAAAGACAAAACTTAGCTTCGCTATTACAATAAAAAAGGCGCAAGTGCAAAAACTACAGGTAGCAGGTACCTGCAAATCAGGAAAGGGGAACTGTGTTACCCCGAATTTAACGCAAGCAAAGCCGCGGGCAAAAGCTATTAATCTTATAAATCAACATCTTTGTTAAAATCTTGGTTCAGATTCTCACAAGTATAATTTGAGAACTTATAATATTACAATAACTTCTCAAAATATTACTTATTCACAACATAAAGTCCGCCAGTCGAATAAAATAATAATGTATGAAATGTCAAATGCAAAATTAAATATTAATGCTTTTACATCGGTTGTCAGCGATTTTAACTTTATTATTGGTGCATTACTGGTTAAATACGAAGGTATTATTCTGGTTTTGACATCAGATATAATGACGGCAGTATTTTAATTTTTATTTTTATTTCAATGACTAGCTTTTTGCTCACGTCATCATCATCTGCCTAGCCTTTTCCCAACTATGTTGGGGTCGGCTTCCAGTCTAACCGGATGCAGCTGAATATCAGTATTTTACATGGAGCGACTGCCTATCTGACCTTCACAACCCAGTTAATACTGGGCAATACGATACCCCTTGGTAAGACTGGTTGTCAGACTTTCGGAACACTGACTACCTGTAATGACTGTCAAAGATCTACAAATGACAGCCGGGACCAACGGCTTAACGTGCTTTCCGAGGCACGGAGGAAACTCGGTATGTAACGAGTGGTCACCCATCCACAGACCAACCTAGGCAAGTGCGGCTTAATCTAAAGATCGACCCGAGCGGCTACTATTCATTTAGCCACGAGCTCTCTCTCTTTTTGCTCACGTCAATTTTAAATAATTGTGTCCATGTTTCTCACCTTCGCAAATAACTCATGTGGCTTACTATGCGCCTACCCAGGAGCACCCGTATACTATGTCTCCTTTTTAATATCCTACATAACCCGTTCTATCCTTCCTACCTGCGTGAGCGTTATACTTACGCTCACCTTCGCGACGCACCAAGTAGATCGCAACATCCTTAAATCCCTTCCTCATTAAACTACTATTCATATTTCTTCTCCGTCCATGTAAAATTGTGAAACTCACTTCCGCCTAGCAATAGAGACTTGAAAAGAATTTCTATTTTTAAGATTAGATTGTTAATATTTATAATATTGTATTAACATAATAATAATATATATTTATGTGTCATGTATTAATACAGGTATTTATTATTTGTGTACTTATATTTAATATCTAGGTTAAGACATTCATATTTAAAATTATATTTTCTTTCTGTTCTTACACACTACACTGTCTACGTTTCTTTCCATCATATTTCCTTTCGCAGGCCTGCTGGTAGAAATTTCTTTTCAAATAAACTGTGCCTTTTTACTTTAAGTTTTGTTATGATTATTTTCTCTCGTGTGTACATAAATCCTTATCCTTACTAATATTATAAAAGCGAAAGTGTTTTTTCAACTTCACGCCTATATGGCTAAACCGATTTTGATGAATTTTGGTTCAGAGATAGTTGGGACCCTGGAGGACGGACATAGGCTAACTAATGAGTAGTGAGGGAGAAAGAGGAAAGAAAAGGAAAAACTTAGCATTGCTATTGCAATAAATAAGGCACTAGGGCAAAAACGGGTTATTCACCAACTGGACACAAGAGACCGGACACACGTGTGTCCAGTTGGTGAAACTCAAAGTTAGTATCACTTATTATTTCGTCATCTGGACACGCCAAGATTTTCATTCGTGTCCACTTAGTGAAACTTAAATTATATCACTTTTATGTTTTCGCCAACTGGACACAACTATTTTTTTTGCAAAAAAGGGTACAGTCAGGTACATAATCGCCTCAATTTCATGAAAAAGCTGCCATACTTTTTTACTTGAAAAACCTTATTAGCTTCTACGAGTATTTAAGACAATTTTTGAAATAAAACAAATTTAAGTAATATCATGACGATTTATTAATGTGAAAAATACTATACTTAACTAATGTTATTTTTTGATTACCTGTAGCTTTTATAATATCAGCGTGACAATATTCAATATAATCTTCGAGTATCACAGAAAAATCATATAAGGTCATACATAAACACAGCAAAATTTATTTTTATATTTTTCAAGGTTAAAAACGTCATTGCGTTTGCAATGACGTTTTTAACCTTTAAAGATTTTTTAGAAGAGTGGAGTGTCCACTCATAGACAAACTTGCAAAGCTTGCTTTCTTATTAAATGTAGTTACAGTCAAATTTGTACGAGTACGGAGCAACGCCACATTGAAGATCCATCATAATTTTTCCTTAGGTGTACATATTTATACCTATCCATCTTTTAATAAAATTGGACGATTTCTTTGGGAATTGATGAATGAAAATGTATTTCTGTTAGCCAATGATGGGCCTGCGACTTCTTCAATAGACATAATTATTTGTCTTTACATGAAACAATAAACAAGATTTTTTTAAGAAAAAATAAAATATAGCGGGATTGCTAAACTAAATTAACTTAATAAATACAATATTTAATCTAAAACTGAGTAGGTACTTACCTATATTAAAATCCACGTCACTTTTAAATGGCACAAATACTGCACTTAATGCACACGCGAAACGAAGTAAACTGGTAACGAATTATGACGAAAGGGTTACCGGGTTGGGATTTTTTACCTGCTTCAACCAATCAGAGCAAACTACGTCATTGTTAGTCGCCGGCCGCCGGGAATACAGAAAGTGTAATAAAACTGGTTACATGTTGAAGATTATAAAACAAGGATAGAGATAGTGACTGTCAGTGTTAAAAATACATTCTTTATAAATTCACAAATTGTGAATAATTTTAAAATAACATACTTAATTACCCATTCTCAGTAGTGGGACGTTCAGTGGCCGATGATGTTTGACACAAAACATTAATGTGATTGACTGTACTTTATCTTGAATTCGGGTAAAATGCGAACTTGTGTCCAGTTGGCGAAAACATAAAAGTGATATAATTTAAGTTTCACTAAGTGGACACGAATGAAAATCTTGGCGTGTCCAGATGACGAAATAATAAGTGATACTAACTTTGAGTTTCACCAACTGGACACACGTGTGTCCGGTCTCTTGTGTCCAGTTGGTGAATAACCCGCAAAAACTACATGTAGCATGTACTTGCAAATCAGGAAAGGGAACTGTGTTACCCCGAATTTAACGCGGGCGAAGCCGCGGCCAAAAGCTAGTGATGAAATAAAACATATTGATTCGGGTTGTACTCGTCATGATTGGCAAGACACGTGGCGCCCTCTAATATTACAACAAGAACGTTATTGTTATTCCTCCCAGAAACAAAAACTTAATCAAACGTGTATCAAACGACTAGACCAAATTATTCATTTTTAAGTACTACAAACCGTATTGTTTTGTTTATGAAAAATGTGTTAGTTCATTAAAAACAAATTTAAAGCAGTGTCTCGTCAACGTTGATCGTAAAAAATACGAGCCGTTTTATTGCTGTAACGTTTAAAGGCGGGTAGTGGACTTAAATCATTTTGTTCAGTGGAACATATTTGTGATATTATTCGTGAATGTTGGTGAAATTAATTTTGAAGTTCAGGGTTAATTTTTTTTGGATAATATTTTTGTGTTCACCAAAAATACTGATCGTGCACCAAATATTCTTTCCTGAATGTTAAAAAAATGCGTAGGTTAGGTTAGGTAAAACTGTGACCCCTTACGCACGAGCCGAGCGAGCGGAGCGAGCGGTGCCGCGGTAGCGGCCGGCGAGTGCCAGTAACGACTTGCATTAATAGAAAATGGATAAAGATATAACACTTTTTTATTGTCGTGCGCTGATGCTCGTTATGACATATTTTAATTAACATATTTTGGTGCACATTCAGTATATTTGGTGGAACACAGGTAAAATTAGGTAAATGAAATGGGAATAAATTGAAGTACTTTTAAATACCATCCATTTTTTTTTAATGAGATTTGTTTGAAAGTGTTTCAGACTTGCAGTAAATGCAGTGAAAGATGTGTGAAAGACTATGGAACTGAAAAGGGGGGTTACATATTCCGAGTTATTTTATTTCAACCTTTTTAGTTGTGATATGATGTTGATGTCTGACACAAATTCTTTTCGAGTATTTTTTTTTCATTGCTTCTAAGATAAATTGGCTTAATTATTGTCCATATTCATTACAAAAAAATATGTATTACTAGCTTTTGCCCGCGGCTTCGCTCGCGTTAAATTCGGGGTAACACAGTTCCCCTTGCGCCTTATTGACTTGTAATAGCAACGCTAAGTTTTCCCTTTTTTTCCCTCTTTCTCCCTCACATCCCACTTATTTAAATAAAAATTAGCCTATGTCCGTCTCCTGGTTCCCAACTATCTCTGTACCAAAATTCATCAAAATCGGTTAAGCCATTAAAGCGTGAAGAGGTAACAAACAAACAAACTCACTTTCGCTTTTATAATATTATATACATTCAGTCAAAAAAGTATCGGGAATGGATGATTTGTTTATGGTTCCAAATTAAAATTTTTGTTTTTTTTGTAGTTGTTAGATTGGCACAACTGTTTTCCATTTTGGCGCGGAGTTTGAGTTGCATCTGTTATTTATATTAAATACAGTGCTGGTTTTAGTACTATCATAAATAGTGTGTATTGCGAATTTCATAATGGACAAAAATATCGAACAAAGAGTTTGTCTTAAATTTTGCATCGCCAATGGAATTTCGTGTTCGGAGTCACTGAAAATGTTACAGAAGGCTTAGGGTGAATCGACTTTATCAAAAACTCGTGCTTATGAGTGGTTCAAAGCGTTCAAAAGCGGTCGAGATGTGATGGAAGATTTGCCTCGCTCTGGTAGGCCGTCAACGTCTGCAACTGAAGTTAACATCGCAAAAGTGAAGAAAATAGTGACTGGAAATCCCCATTCAACTCTGAGAGAGATAGCCGCCGAACTTTCTGTATCTCACGAGTCGATCCGTACCATTGTAACTAATCATTTGGGTATGAAACATGTTGCTGCTCGGCTAGTCCCAAAAGATCTGAATTTCCAAAAACTCAATCGCATGAAAGTCGCTGAGGACATGCTAGAACGAGTCAGTTCGGAGCCAACATTCATGAAACGCATTGTTACTGGTGACGAGACGTGGGTTTACGAGTTTGACATGCAAACTAGTCAACAAGCTTCGGAGTGGCGCCTTCCAACTGAACCGAAACCGAAAAATCCACGCCAAAGTCGATCAAAAGTCAAAGTCATGTTGACTGTTTTCTTTGACTATCGCGGTGTTGTGCACTCTGAATTCTTACCGGAAGGTCTAACGGTAAATAAAGAATATTATTTGAGCGTTATGCGGCGTTTAAGAGAGCAAATTCGACGAAAAAGGCATGATTTGTGGAAAGAAAATTCTTGGATTTTGCACCACGACAATGCGCCTTCGCACAAGGCTATCATTGTGAACGAATTTTTGACCAAACACTCAACAAATACCATCCAGCAACCACCATATTCACCAGATATGGCTCCTGCTGACATTTTTCTTTTTCCTAAACTCAAATTACTACTTCGTGGCACCCGTTTTCAATCGATAGAAGACATAAAGGAGAATTCGCGGCGAGAACTGAACTCAATTCCGGAAGCAGCGTTTAAAAAATGTTTTGATGAATGGATTATTCGTTGGCGCAAGTGTATCGTTTCTAAAGGAGCATACTTTGAAGGTGATAAAATAAATTTGGATGAATAACAGACATTTAGGGTATTATTGATCTTTTTCCGGTACTTTCTTGACAGAGTAGTATATAGTGATATAGTAAGGATATGTAGAAGATCAAGATAATAAATTACCCAATCTATACAAATAAAATTCATAATTATGGGTTCGAGTGTCTCCTTTCGATTATAAAAATAACTTTGAAAATATCAGCCCACAATACCCTTTTTTTGAATCCGGATAAAAATACAGAACTATCTTTCGTCCATCACTTCTCAGGTCCAGTTGAAATCCAGCATTGGGCACTAGCTGCTCGGTAATTTACTGAACTGGGCCTATTTGACGCAGCCCTGAGGCACACAATGTTCCATTTTTATTCAGTTTTATGTTGTGTGCAATTGTGCTAAATAAACATGTTATCTTTCATTCAACAAACAGCTGTTTCCAAAATCCCACCAGCTCAATAAATACCACCGATAAAAATATTCTCATTTCAATATCTCTCTATCATTTACTGAGACAGTTTGAGCGTAGCATACCGAAGACACGGTGCCTCGTAAATCTAAGTCGTCATAAAGATCCTGTTCATACACTTCCAATTTTATCGAGAGCCCAATTTGCCGTTCGACGTCGTAAAATATTTGGATTGGAGATAGTGCCTTATCTACATCGACAGTTTTATACCGGCTGATGTTTGATTGGCTGCTTTTTCAGGATGTTTGTATTTTTAAGAAATATGTTTTTTCGATTACCTGTTTAGTTTCTTTTAACTTTTTCAGCGTAGATAAATAACATTGTGTTCTTTTTTTTCTTTACATGATACCTGCATTAAACTCAGGTGTGTTGCAATCGTTTGGCCGCAACTCGCCTGATGTGAACCAAAGATGTACTTCTTTTTAAAACAAAGGTACCTTCATATTTTTGGGTGTAAGCATAATACTATAATTATTCATCAGAAGCTTTGTTTAAATTGTCAAGGGTGCAGAAAGGACGCCATTTTGTGACTGCAGTCCCACCTGCAGTCACAAAATGGCGTCCTTCTGCACCTACAATCAGTGCCTCTCAGGGCCACTGCCTGCCGGGGTTGCGGGTTGTTTGAAAGAGATACCGCGACCCCGGAACACAAAGAGCAAAAGAGGGAACAAGGATGGGTTATTTATTTATTTATTATAAGCACACCATAGATGAGTATTAAGGTAGCTTCTTAATGTCATCTAGCAATTTATTATAATACTAGCTTTTGCCCGCGGCTTCGCTCGCGTTAAATTCGGGGTAACACAGTTCCCCTTGCGCCTTATTGATTTGTAATAGCAACGCTAAGTTTTCCCTTTTCTTCCCTTTTTCTCCCACACATCCCAGTTTTTGTTAAAAATAGCCTATGTCCATCTCCTGGTTCCCAACTATCTCTGTACCAAAATTCATCAAAATCGGTTCAGCCATTAAAGCGTGAAGAGGTAACAAACAAACAAACAAACTCACTTTCACTTTTATAATATTAGTAAGGATAATATTACCATGCTTATAAATGAAAAATCATCGTTTCTCCAAGAAAACTTTTATGTAGTTAAAATAGCAATAAGTTGCGTAATACAGTATATGAAAAATATTTTCAGGTTTTCTCGTTTCTATTTCTTACAAAAAAAGACCAAGCAATAATTATGTAGTAATATTTTCAGTTATTTTGGTAATAAAATCTTCGACGGAATTATTATAAGGCCCAAACATTATAAAAATCTCACAATCTAAACATAAATATTTTGATACTAAACAGAGCCAAGAATAACGTTTTATTAAAACGCTTTTTTTCGTAGGAACTATTATAAATATGTCGATAGTAATTATATTTCAGAACGTGTTATTGTAGAAATATTTTGGTAATACTATGTACGTGAGAAGGACTTCATGCTATTGAGTATGAGGTTTTGGGTTCGACTTCCGGGTTGGGTATATTGCTTTTGAGTTTTTAACCGACTTCTTTTTTTTATGTATGTTCACCGATTATTCAAAGATGCCTGGACCGATTTGCAAAATTCTGTTTTTGTTTGATAGGGTATACTTGCCAGGTAGTCCCATATCAATTTTATTTATATTGCTTAAGTAGTTTATGAGTTATCGTCTATAATAGGTACATATTATTTTCTCTATACCTTTATGGATAATCAGTCAATCTTTTAGTAACAATTGAAAATGAGTGCTCGATAAAAATTATGTGATATATCATTATACCATAACTAAACATGCTGAAATAAAAATACTTTTTGTAAAAAATTATGCCGTCTTCCAAAAAAAAACCAAAATGTGGAAAATAACTTTACTTCCAGAAGTCGGTGGCAAAAAAGTCAACGAAAGCAACAAAAGTTAACGACTTCCGAAAGTAAAGCTATTTTCTACTTTATAGTTTTACTAGCTTTCGCCCGCGACTTCGTCCGCGAGGCATAGTTACTTTGGGTTAACTTTAACCCGCGTCATGATCGAAAAAAAATATCTTTCTCTCCCCTTTTCTTCCCTCTTTCTCATTCCCATTTTCACATTTTTATTAAAAAAAAATCTCCAGGGTCCCAAATATCTCTGTACCAAAATTCGTCAAAATCGGTTAGGCCATTTAGGCGTGAAGACGTAAAAAACAAACAAACTCACTTTCGCATTTATACTATTTAGTAAGGATTCCATCAAAAGCAGTAAAGCAAAGTAGCACCTACGGAGTCTAGATTCGTTCTCGATGGCAATAGGCTCACCCCATATTAAATAAGACCTAACATACACCTCTGCCTCACCCTATAAGGGTATCAGGCGTGTTGTTTTGTAATAAGGTGCAAGTAAGAAGGTCTTAATAACCCTTTGTTAAGTGCCGTATGTTCCAGCGGCAAAAGCCTTACGAAAATAGCTCAGCTAAAAAAACTAATTTGTCCGAGAATCGAATCCACGACTACATACTCAACAATCGTGATTGCAACCTGTAGATCAACGAAGCAGTTGTCAAACTCAAACTCAAATCATTTATTTCAATTAGACCATTACAGGCACTTTTGAATGTCAAGAAACAATCTGTTTTAAAATTAATAGTGAAAATTCAACAATGAAAGTAGCACATTCCCCTCCAATATAGCCGAACAAGCTATAAATACAATTTCGGCTAAAAAAAAACAACCCACGTATTCACTAGACCGTAACATCTACGAATGATATACGGCGACCGTTTCCCTTAGCTATCTAAAATTTTTCATCGCCTCAATAAACAATGGAATGCTATAAATCTAAGGCAGTGCTGTGTCAAACTTACAAACAAGTTTGATTAATCTTTAGCCCTCGTGAGTGTGGTACGCTTCATAAAGTACTGCTTACACTTGAGGACAAAATTTACGGGACAGTTTTGTACGTTTTGACACTGAAAGAACGGTTACTGTATACTGTGTCTTTGTAACTGAAAATTCTTATAATTTCTTAAAACTGACTAATGATAGGGTTTGTGAAATTGACGTTTTACTGTCTAACAAGGTCCTGGGGTCCTAGTAAAGTAAAGTAAAAAATATTTGCTTAGATTGTAGATACATAAAATAAGGTGTAACAATGATTAAGTGAGTCTTGTACAATCTACCTTATATTAGGCATGCAAACATTAATTATATTTTTTTTATAATTGAGATTAAAATTAAAATAATGACATAACTTTCAAATACACAAAGAAAAAACTAAACATAAATTAAAATTAAAATAGCGCTTCGATAATTAGGTATGTCAATTAATTAAATGTACACAGTTTATATGTCAGAGTCATTTAGGAAGACTAGAGACTAGAGACTAGACTGAACAGGCTTTGGGTTGTGTACCCTAGTCCCTTCCGTTTCCTACCTATTTTAAATACACTGCCATGTTTGCACTCGCGTATCGCTGAGTGCAACCAATCAAAACAATTGCTGCAGCCACTTTACGCCAAAAGAAAGCAACCGAGAGTTTGAATCATTAACAGCGCGTGGTGAAAAAACATTAAAATACCGTGAAATACAATTGCTAGTTACATAGTGTGGTGATCTACTGGTTCCCAGCATCCTCTAAGTACCTGACCATCCATTTTTAATATCGCTTAGCCTTATTCTTGGTAGACCACTTAAAACAGCGTTCCCAGTAGAACGCGAAGCTAAAACATAGACTATAAAACTTAAAACTAATATTATAAAAGCGAAGGTGAGTTTGTTTGTTTGTTACCTCTTCACGCTGTAATGGCTAAACCGATTTTGATGAATTTTGGTACAGAGATAGTTGGGAACTAGGAGACGGACATAGGCTATTATTTTTTAAAAAAGACTGGGATATGAGGGAGAAAGAGGGAAGAAACGAGAAAACTTAACGTTGCTATTACAAATCAATAAGGCGCTACCGAATTTAACGCGAGCAAAGCCGCGGGCGAAAGCTAGTAGACTATAAAATAAGATTTTCCCCACACATTATAGGTATGCTAAGTAGCGTCCGTGTGTCGCAAAGTCCGTTAATATGTTGATCTCTTCTGTTTTTTGTAGATCTTTGACAGCTGTTACTTAGCATATCAACCAGTACTAACTCGGCTGTGGAGGTCAAATAGGCAGTCTCTTTATGCGGCTAGACTCGAAACCGACCCTATCACAGTTTGGAAAAGGCTAAGCAGATGATGATTATCGCTATCGTTAATCAATGTCACTTTTTGTTGGCTAACAAATACACGCTACCGTTAGTAATTATTTTTAAGGTACTGTCAAATTCGACGGCATGGTTGGCGCAGTGGCTAAGCGATCGACTGCTGCGCTGCGTGTCGCGGGTTCGATTGCCGCACGGAACAAATATTTGTATGGCCTGCAGATAGTTGTTTCGGGTCTGGTTGTTTGTGTATGTGAGTTTAAATGTTTGTAAACGCACCCACGATACAGGAGAAATTCCAAGTGTGGGACAACGTTTCTTTAGAATAAAAAAATGTGGTGCACTCAATAAATGTTGTTTATTGAGTGCACCACAAGTTTATGCTCGCTCTGATCGATGACTTCAACAATTTATTTTCACTATAAATAACGAAAATGCATCTGAAATGTTCAAAAACGTGTAAACAATGTAAAATATTACGTTTCTTTAACATGTGCGAATAAACAGTGTGAATGATTCATTCAAAATACATATATTTAATATTTTATTTGTCGGAGATAAATCCTTCAAAACGAAGGTTTTGTTGCCTTGCCGTAAAAAGATGTTAAATCTTCTACATCTGTTGAACGTAAAATCAGGCTGTTTGTGAAATGCCAGTAAAATATTTGCAAGCTGGTATCAAAATGGAAGAAATGTTTCTTTTGACTGCAAGTGGACTGATTACGTAACAATTTCCTTTATTTATTTTTCTCAAATATAAATTACTAGCTTTTGCCCGCGGCTTCGCTCGCGTTAAATTCGGGGTAATACAGATCCCCTTTCCTGATTTGCAGGCACCTGTTACCTGTAGTTTTTGCCCTTGCGCCTTATTTATTGTAATAGTAAAGCTTAGTTTTCCCTTTTCTTCCTTCTTTCTCCCTCATTTCTCACTTTAAAAAAAATAATTGCATATGTCCGTCTCCAGGGTCTCTACTATCTCTGTACCACCTGTATAAAGGTTTCTTTTAAGTTACAGAACCCTAGAAAGGCTTGGTTTTTAGATGGAACACTAAAATCTGTATTTTATAAACACTGACCCTTCAGCATATTTTAGCCCAATTAACTCAGTCCTATGCTAATTTCAGACCCATTCTTACCTTTTTTAATTTAAATTATTTAATCAACTTAATTGTCCGCCAGTGTACAAACAGCTTAATTTTATTTATCTGTGAACTTACGCCAGTAAACCTGTGCGTGGTAAGTTTTCATGACGCATTACTATATAGGTTATGGTTGGGTCAGTTTGGTTTTAATAGAAACTTTAAGAAATTGTTACTTACCTAGATGGCTTCGTAATCTTTAGTGGCGTGGAATGATGAAGCTAGCACAAGAACGTGGAGTTTGGTGTGGACAAGGAGAGGCCTTTACCCTTTATTAAGGAAATATGCTTCTACCAAGGGGTTTTTTTCATCATCATCATCAGGCTATATTCGTCCACTGCTGGACATAGCCCTCCCCTAATGACCGCCATAGCGCCCCGTCTTCAGCTTGCCGCATCCAGCATCTGCCTGCAGTCTTTCTTAGATCGTCATCTCACCTGGTCGGAGCGCGTCCTACACTACGCTTCGGTCGCGGTCTCACTCACACACTCACGGTTTTTTTGCGGATGGTTAATCATCAAATAGCTTTGCTGGGAGGAGCGGGCCGGGAGTGTCAGACTTTCACTGACTAAAATCTACCCATGTAGTTTCTTTTGCTCTTTTTGTTTTGACCCAAGGGCTGGCTTTAATTTTAGTCAGAGGCTAAGTCTCTTGAGGACCTTACCAACTGACAGCTTTGAGGACGAAATTTTTCACGCAATTTTTTTGTCTATTCATAATTTAGTGTCTTTAAATTATTTTAACCTGTCGAATGTCGCAACAAACGCGCGAAAATTTGACGAATTTATGAATAACGTTTTAGCGAGGTCGGTCTTCAGAAAAACGAAGATTTTACCGTTAAACCGATATAAAGATACATCGTATAAAGTTTCCTCGTGGGTACTTAAGAAACTCGGAACTTAACGACATTCAACTGGTTAATTAACCCAGCACTGGGTGAAGTCGGGGTGTAGATTATGATGATGAGCGGAATGTCATCATCATAATATCAAGACTGTGACACCCATAGGTTAAGACAGAAGTGTATCTAATAGAACACACACATTTCACAAATTAGGTTTATTTTCCATGTTACAAATGGCGAGCCTTTTGCTATCAACCGGGCAGAAATCCAGACGACGTTACTCCTAGTGAGAAATTATGTGAAAAAACACAATGACACTTTACTAGAACCGGGAATGGAACAACGGATCTGTCATCCATGTTAAGCTGTCGCTCTTGACTAACGAGACAGTGGTGTGGAATCTGTTTTGATTTGTTGGCCGAGGTATTTTATGAACAAAATGATTTAGAAGCAAATTGATTTAGAGATTGTAAATAAAATACTATTTATAACGCGGGGAATAAAATTAAGTAGGCTATGGTTTGTAAGCTGCTGTTGCTACGCTGTGACGTGCCACGTGACACACCCCTCCTCCGCCGCACGCGGGCTGCAAGGCGCCCGCGCAAGCCGCGGTCTCTGAGAGAGAACCCCCGATCGCCAACGAGGTCAGACGGAAGAAGTGTCTCCGAGACTCTCGGGTTGTGCGCGAAAGCCCTATATTGTTAATCTCGTCTCAGTATGTTGTGTTGATAGACTTAACTATTGTATTCGATGAGTGCTTCTATGAATAAATGACTTTAAAAGGTATATACGCCTATTAAACTGGCGCCCAAGCTAGTGGCTGAACCGTGACAAGTGGGAAAATCCAGTGTTTACGTGACTACGTGTAGTGTACCTACCTACTCACCCGTTAGGAAACGTACGGACGTTCTACCGTGCCGTCATCATCACTAGTGTGAAGATGCCGACAACGAGAAGAGAAGCGCTCCGTCAACAACGAGGAGAGGAGGACGACGATGTCACGCTCACTGAAGAGGAGGAGAGCAGCGCCGAGCGCGGCCACGCGGACGAAGCCGCGAGCGCCGGCTCGAGGTCGACGCATGAGTCAGCTCCCCAGATTCCCCCGGGTTTCCTATCCACGCTGATCGAGACGATCACGCGTGCGCAAGTGGAAGCTAACAGAAGCCTCATCAACTCGCTTATGGCATCCAATGAATTTAGGGCTTCCACCCCAGTCGGGGTTCCTCCAACAACCAACGCGACCAGTGGAAATGTCGCTGCAATAGCATCACCGTACATCGAAGCGAACTTCATGAGGTGCACGGCGCGATTCAACGGAGCATCTCAAGACGCAGAGGTCCTGGAAGCGTTCCTGGACGCCGTCGAGGTCTACAAAGAATGCGCAGCCGTCAGCGATGAGCATGCCCTACGTGGGTTGCCGATGCTACTGGAGGGCGAAGCGGCCGTGTGGTGGCGCGGCGTCAAGGCGTCGGCGACTACGTGGTCGGACGCGATCGCACGTCTCCGCGCGACGTACGGCACTCCGTACGTCGCGCGGAGACGTGCGATCGCGTCCGACTGCCGTAGGGTACCTTACCCTACGGCAGATATTCGCCAAGGAGCAAGAAGAGGAACGTGCGGAGTCATTTTTGTGTAAAGTGCGCGCGTTAATCGCTAAACTACCTTATACGCTCGACGAAACGGTGCAGATAGACATTTGCTACGGGTTATTACACCGCCGCGTTGTGAAAAGAGTGCCGCGAGACAGTGTACGTAGCATAGATGATCTATTGTTTAAGGCGAGAATCGCGGAAGACACATTCAAAGCGTCAAAAGTACATTTGAATGTTGATAGTAATTCGACCCCGCAAACTAAAACATCGGCGGTGACTACCACCGACCGCAATCTCACGCAATCCATTTCTTTTAACACGGGTACGGAGATACCGCGTAGCATAGCAGCAGTAGAAATAGACCCCGTTGCAGTTATTGTAGAGGTTTAGGGCACGTTAGCGACGAATGTCGCAATCGCGAAAAGGCGATTAACAAGAATAATAGCGACCGTAAGGAATTACGTTGTTATGGTTGCGGTAAGCTAGGAGTCGTGAGGTCGAAGTGTGATATTTGCACGAAATCGGCCTCGAATCCTGAATTAAAAACATCCTTCAACAATGTTGACGTTGAGGGCAACAATAGCGCTAGTACGAGTGATACTGATACGTGCGTCCATATAACGAATATGAGTACGCGCGACAATCACCCGATGGTAAATATTAGTGTTATGGGCCGTAGCGGCGTCGCGATTGTAGATACCGGCGCTTCGCACAGTATAGCGAGCCCTCTTTTGCACCGAGTTTTAGTAGACTCTGGAGTTCATTTTAATGAAACGAAACGTTTAGTGCGCCTTGCCGATGGCACACAAAGGTGGAGAGACCTGTTATCGGCTGAGGTAAATATTATTATTGAAACCCGAAAGGTAACGTGTCAATTCTTAGTATTACCGGGTAGTAACATAAGAACGCTTTTAGGTGTAGATTTCATAGCTCGGGCCGGCATGGTGATAGACGTCGCCCGACGCTCATGGTCATTCTCGGTCAATCCGAAGCATTGTTACCATTTTGTTTACACTTATACTCTTGATCGTGCTGACGCGGACCTATTGAGCGCCGCCTCTATTAACGTCTTATCGCTGCGATCGGATGAAGGTTATAGGTTAACCCCCGAGCAGCGGCGTACGCATAACGCGTTCATCGACAACCACGCGCCGCAGTTTGCACACGACGGACCGGAAACGGAGTTTGCAACGCATCGCTTAAAGGTGAATCCGCAACAAGAACCTATTGTTTGTCCACCGTACAGGATGTCGCAAAATAAAAATGATGCCTTGCAGAAGGAGCTCGATAAGCCTCTGCGAGATGACGTCATCGAAGAAATCGATCTCCACATAGAATACACACCCCGTCGCTCGAACGTGGTTGCAGACACTCTATCGCGACACGTTTGTTCAGACGGCCAGGACGAGTGTAAGTTATGCATGACAGTCATCGATATGCCAAAGAGGAACAGTGGTGATATCCGCAACAATCAGCTATTGGACCCAGAGGATATGGAGTCCGACGAACCCTCTAGGGGGAGACCATGGTCTGACCGCGGGTACACAATTTCCGACGGTATCCTATACAGGTACAACTTGGAGTCAGATGACGGAGAGGACTGCTGCCTAGTTGTTTCCGAACGTGAACGTAGGCAAGTCATGGCTGATCTACACGACGCGCCGACAGTCAGTCATTTCGGTGTAGAGCGCACGCTAAGCCGCGTTCATGTTAGGTATAAAGCCGACAACCGGAAAACGCAGGGACCTAACGACGCAGGCCGCGGACAAACCGCGAAGTTTATCCCACGTCGCGACGGCCCATACAAAATAGGAAAAGTTGTTAGCCCAACCACTTATGGTCTGGACAACATACAGACCGGAACGAACGCAGGAAAATATCACGTTTCGCATCTCACGCCCTTCACTGGCCAAGTAGAGCCTCCTGTTCGCGAAAAACGCAAACGGGGCAGGCCACGTAGGTATTTAGACTAGCCCAACTGTGGGACACTTAGTTAGGCTAGAGGGGGAGGATATAACGCGGGGAATAAAATTAAGTAGGCTATGGTTTGTAAGCTGCTGTTGCTACGCTGTGACGTGCCACGTGACACACCCCTCCTCCGCCGCACGCGGGCTGCAAGGCGCCCGCGCAAGCCGCGGTCTCTGAGAGAGAACCCCCGATCGCCAACGAGGTCAGACGGAAGAAGTGTCTCCGCGACTCTCGGGTTGTGCGCGAAAGCCCTATATTGTTAATCTCGTCTCAGTATGTTGTGTTGATAGACTTAACTATTGTATTTGATGAGTGCTTCTATGAATAAATGACTTTTAAAAGTTTTACGCCTATTAAACTGGCGCCCAACGTGGGGCGCCAGTTTAAAAGGTATATACGCCTATTAAATATTTCTATTCTAATCATACTAAAATTATGAAGCTGAAGTTTATTTGTATGGTTCAACGCGTTAATCTCAGGAACTTATGTTAAAAATATATATAATTTAAGGCATGTCACATATAACATGTCACTATGAGGCTGAGCAGGCGGGTGAAACCAAGCACAGCTAGTTGTAGAGTTAGGTAGATTTATTTATTTGTTTAATTGATAAATGAATAAAATTATAAAGCATTCAACTTAATATTATTTAACTAACCACAATTTGAACCTTATTTTACTTTCCTTAAAAACAATCAATCTTTCCATTGATGGACATATTAATTAAGCCTCAACACCTGAATTCAATTTTATAAATGTTCCAATGGAACATAAATCATTTCGAAACCCAAACTTGGCAGCAAAACTTGAAATTAGACCCGAACAAAATTCTAAAACTGCTCATTAGGAACAAAAGTTTTCGTTTTATTATAATTTCACCCACACATAGCTTTGGAAGTTGGTTTGTTACCAAGAGTAAATAGTAAATGGAGAGACTTATTTATATAAATTTAAATTAAAGCCCTTAAAATATAAAATAATTAATTATTTTTTTCTTTTATTAATCCTTACTAATATTATCAAAGCGAAAGTTAGTTTGTTTGTTTGTTTGTTACGTCTGCCAACATGGCTTTATTGCCAATTTTGATGAATTTTGGTACAGAGATAGTTGAGACCCTAGAGACGGACATAGGCTATTATTTTTTGGAAAAAAGTGAGTAATGAGGGAGTAAGAGGGAAGAAAAGAGAAAAGTTAGCTTTGCTATAACAATAAATAAGGCGCTAGGGGAAAAACTACTAGTAGCAGGTACCTTCAGATCAGGAAAGGGGAACTGTGTTACCCCGAATTAAACGCGAGCGAAGCCGCGGGAAAAAGCTAGTAAAAAATAAAAGCAGTATATCAGTGGGAACAGAAGTAACTTACGCACGAAGATGTTACGTAGAATTACGTGTATTGAGTCCTCAATGGATTTAATACACATAATTATACGTAACAACTCCGTACGTAAGTTACAATTGGAGGAAAAACCAATACCAACTTAGTTAAAAAAACAACAAAGAAAGCCACTTTAATACTTGATTTAATCGTATTTAAGAAAAATTAATCTCAGTACCCGTTTATGGGAATGAAACGACTTATTTCTAGATACAGACTCAGAAAGAGATAGCGCGACGAACTCGACTCTTCGCTCAAAAAGTGTCAAATAAGAGCTGTATGCTGTGTAAGGAAGGGGGCATTTGTGTAACGGGACACAAATGACTAATAAATAATACTAAATACTCTACCATCATCTACATAGCCTTTTCCCAACTATGTTGGGGTCAGCTTCCAGTCTAACCGGATGCAGCTGAATATCAATATTTTACATGGAGGGACAGCCTATCTGACCTCCACAACCCAGTTAGTACTGGGTAATACAATAACCCTCGGTAAGACTGGTTGTCAGACTTTCGGAACACTGATTACCTGTACTGTATACTCTACCACTGACCAATATTGAATCGCCGAAAGATGTACAGATTATAATAGTTCTTTATTTGCACAGAAAATAGGTACAAGTTACGGACTGATGTATAGTTTAAAATGATACTTATACTTGTGAATGTAACCTTCATTCACTCATTACTCTATGGTCTAAAGTGAAACAATACTTAAGGTTTGTGCCGCATCGTGATCGTCGTCCGTGTTTCAGCTACAATTGTGCTTATTATCACACTGACACATTTCCTTTCGCTATTTATTTGCGCCGGGTCGATGAAAAAAATGATCTCCACTGAATTTGTAAAAAAAGATGCCCTTAGCTTTTTATCCGAAAAACTTTGTGCTAGACGTAAAACTACGAACCATATTAGTGGATACTTATACACTTTGGGTTATATATGATCTAATATGTCGTTCGGTTTGTTCTAACTTTCTGGTTACTCTATTGTATTCATTCAGTTCTAATATTAGGTATTAATTTTTAGGGTTCCGTAGCTCAAAAGAAAAAAACGAAACCCTTATTGGAACACTTTTCTATCCGTCTGTCTGTCTATCTATCTGTCCGTCAAGACTTTTTGACACAAATCTAAACACCGTGACTGCTACTGACAAATTTAAGATGGGAAAACTCAATAACACTTTGTCCAAACCGGAAATCTAACCAAAGACCTTCATGATCAATAGTCGCACTCGTGACAACTAGACCAACGAGGCAGAGAGCAAGAATGAACTTAAGGGATACCTTCTCCTGCCGGGGTTGCAGGTTTTTCGAAAGAGATACCGCGGCCCCGGAACATTAAGAGCAAAAGTAGGAATATAATAGTAGGAATATGGGTGGGTTTTAGTCAGTAAAAGTCTGACACTTCTGAAATTATTTGCGATTTTTTTTTTAAAACCGCCTCTTTTTATTGTATATTCATTACTTTTACTGCAGGAAGGCCAAAGAAAAGATGGATGGATTGTGTAAGGAATGATATGAAGGAGAAAGGAGTAAATGATGCCGTGACGTCTGATAGTAGAATGGAAGAAGAAAACATGTTGCGCCGACCCCAAATAGAATGAGACAAGGGCAGGAAAATGATGATGAGTCTTTTTCTGCAGTTCCATGTTTTTGTTTCAAAATAAATCCATTGTTGGCGAAAATAATTCCGAATATTTTTACTATTCCCAGAAAACAATTTAATATAGTAACCCATATATTAGTCTACCTATCCCATAACTCACTACACACCATTAAGCGGCCAAAAACAACACATTAATAATTTCACCCACGAACTAAACCACACAGAGACTTTGAAAAGGGCACTCCAATAGAAAATAAGGGCACGAAAAACTACTTAGGAAAAATAAGAGCAGTAGAAATATGAATGGCTCGTAGCACTTATGTGAAGTACTTTGGGACGAGCAAACAAAACTTCTAACTTATTGTTGTGTTACTGTAGCATTTCGTGGGAATATATCTTTATTACGTACTATTGTATCGCAGTTCGATATAAGGAAGAATAGACACTGGAGAAAACAGACATAAAAACAGAAATAAGTATCCAGTCTCGTCAGATACAGCTGACATATCCTTATCAAAATATAACAAAAACCATAACTTTAACTTTCGTCTTTAGCTACCTATAAGATAATGATATGCACTACCTAGCGGCATGCGTTGCAATGCATCTTTCACTACTCGACCCTACCCACCCTCTAACAGGACTTTTTCTTTACTTTATAATTTACTGTTTTTTACTTTTTATTCTGTAAATTAGTCTGTAAGTTTTCCTAAAAGTAATAAAATAATTGATAAAATTCTACGATCTTTGCGAATTAAATTAATAATAATAAATATCTTGGGACAACTCACACACGGCTATCTGATCCCAAGCTAAGCAGAGCTTGTGTTATGGTAACCAGACAACTGATATACATACATATATAATTTATAAATACATACATATTATAGAACAAATCACACCCAGACACAGAACAAACAATCATGCTCCTCACAAAATAGTTTATCCTGAGTGGGAATCGAACCCACGACCTCCGGCTCAGCAGTCAGGGCCACTAACCACTAGACCAACAGGCCCGTCAATTTTATTTTCTTCAAAACAAACAGTTCATTAAATGAACGATGACGAATGATGATATTATATACATATGTTCGAAAGAGATACCGCGGCCCCGGAACATAAAGGGCAATAGAAGGAACATGGGTGGGTTTTAGTCAGTATAAGTCACTCGCCCCCACTCCGCTCAGAGCAAGGGAAGTTATTTTTGATGATTACCCATCCGCAAAAAAAAAGTTGATGTGAGTAAAGCTTAAGGCCGTACCCTACGCAAATAACCTTGAGCATTCGCTTCCCTCTTTTCCGCGCAGGAGTGAGCGAGTGAGAGCAGTAGTGAATAATGCCAATTTTTTGGAATAAAATCTATATAAAATTAAGTATTGGGTTTTTGGAAAAAATATTTCTACCAAAATGTTCATTATAAAATTGTGTATCCATTAGTGTCAGTAGCAAAATTAAACAATGTTTACTTTACGAGGAGATGCATTTTATTGATATTTTTTCTCATTTCGGGGGCTTTGTTGTAAGGAGATTTACTAAATAATGACTCAATAAAAATAAAAACTAAATCTATAATAATGGAATCAAGATTATAAAGAAATTTAATGTATTTTTTTTGTTACTTAGTTCGTTTTAAATAACAAGTAGATAGCTCTAGAAAACTGTACAAAAACGGCTTGCGCGGCGTTTTGGTCGGGGTGGCGCCTTAAGATGTGCAGAGGGGGTTCACACGATTTGCCGATGTCTTGGTGAACCTCTTCCGTACAATGGAGCTTTTATTTGAATGAAGGCTTAAAAGCGTGGCTAAATTATAACTGCCGCTCGGGTCGATGTTAAGGTTAAAGCGTACTTTCCTAGGTTGGTTCGTAGATATGTAATAACCCATTACTCACTAAGTTTTCTCCGTGTCTCGAAAAGTGCGTTAAGCTGTTGGTTCCAGCTGTCAATTTTGGATGTGCCCAAAAGTATGAAGACAAACAGTCTTATGAAGGGATATCGTATTACCTGGTACTATTTTGAATATAGAAGTCAGATAGGCAGTCGATATATTTACAACACTAGTCTTCAGTTGCATCCTAAACTGGATGCAATGGATGTAGACTGGGCTGGAAAAAGCGGGGAAGATGACGTTGAGTGATTTAAAGGTCACACAAGAGTAGGTTTTGCATTGAGATTAAAACTTGATGTGAAGTTGAAGCAAAACCATTTTTAAAAACGAGTGTTTTTTGTTTCGCAAAATGTATAAGTTAACAGATAATGAAAGAACGTAAAATAAATAAATAAAATGTTTATTTCAATAACTTAAAAATACTTTTACATGTGTTTTTGGGAATTTCCATTTAAGTGAAAATACACTTGTGTTAGGAAGTTCCGCTCTTCCATTAGTTACTCTTAGAGTTATTGAAGGACATACCATTTTAGAAAATATTAAGATGAAGAGAATAAGAACGTTAATTACCATTCCACCATAATTGCATAGGTATTTTTTTATTACATTTTAGATTGTTTAAGTTATATATTTGTCTTTGTACTTGTATGTATGTAAGTATATTCTTATATTGTACTTAGTGTTATTTGCTTATATTTTTCTGTATTCTATTTTCTTTTTTAGGCACTGTCTATCGACATCTCTTTTTATTTACTCTCCATTCGCAGGTATGCAGGAAGAGATATCTGTAGAAATAAGCTAATTACCTTTGTACTTATGTTCTGTTCATGTGTTTTTTTACGTATTCAGTGTGTACGTAAATCGTTAAAGAAATAAACAGTTTAAGAAACTGTTTTAAGAATTTATAAAACACATTGCTGCAATCTACTTACAGTTGTGTTTTATAAGCAGATTGTCTTCTTTCAGAAAATCGTGAATATAAAAACTTTCATTTTACAATATTTATTCAACGCAGCCTTACCATTTTGAAAAAGATATGTTCTTAGTCAGTATTATTTCATTTATTTATACAAAACCATATTAGCTTTGTCTGAAAACAAAAACTTTGTTGGCACATCAGATCCTGGCAAAAAGCCAAAAAAACAAAACATAAAGAACAACAAAAAGCCTACTAGACTAAAAGCCTATTAAACGAAATACATCTCTTTGACTCGTTGGCTCTTTCACAAATCACCTTCATTCAAGGATTTCTATATCATTTCTAAGTTATTATATTGAGCCAAGTTCAGATATAACGGCGTTGATAATTTATATGTCTGCGCCTAAGGTCGGCGCCATAGAGTCTGATTCGGGAAAGGGGAGATGCGTTTGCCAAATCTTATGGCATTGGCGACCTCTGTGAGCAAGGCTTTCGATAAAATTGAGTCAAAAACAAGGTCACAATACAATTTTAAGTTTGTAATAAGTTTTGTGTTTTCCAGTAACTTGGTCAGTTAAGTAGTCGTTCTGTATAAAAATCTAGTCTCTCTATTACTTTTCTTTCAGTCACTAGAGAAAACCAAAAAGTTTAATAAATATTCACAATAACGATTATATTAAATTCACGAAACGCATGTGACTGAAAAAGTGATAGATATGAATGTTGGTGGATGGAGAGGGAGAGGAAAGCCACAGAAAAGATGGATGGATTGTGTAAGAAATGATGCCGTGACCGCTGGCAGGAGAGAAAACGTGTTGCGCCGACCCCAAATAGATTGGGACAAGGGCAGGAAAATGATGATTAGGTACACACAACGAGCACAAGTTTTATGACATTGCTGATTTTGCTTGCTTATTTTAATTAGCAAACGGTCATTCAATTTTACAATCGACAAGGTTAAAATTCTCGCACTAAGTCAAATTTAACAAAAAACCATCACATCAACCAAAAACGTAATATCACTAAAGAAGACTGATAAAAGATGAGATGACTTTAGAAAGTTCAAAGAAAGTAATATTGCCCATCATATTTTTGTGTAAATTTTGCGAAACTTCGGTACTTACATCAATCACTTGTTGCGCTAGGGCTCACTTTGATAAAGTTATCGAGTCTTTTTTAATATAAAATTTTCGTAATACCACCTACTTTTCCTTAATTTTAATGAAGAAAATATTTAATCGGGACTTTCGCAGTAACCAATTTGGACTTTTTCTGAAATTCTTAGAACGTGTAAGTTGAAGATTCCTCAGACTAACCATCTTTTCTCAATTGCAGGTGTCATCTGCCTAGCCTTTTCCCAATAATGCTGGGGTCGGCCTACAGTCAAACCAGATTGAAGCTGAATTCCAATACCTATTTTACATGGAGTAACTATCCTACTAATATTACTACTAATGTTTGTAATGATAGATGTATGGATGTTTGTTAACCTTTCACGTCAAAATGGCTGAACGGATGCTCGTCGTAATTTGCTACAAATATTTTTTCTTTCTTTCTTTTATAACCTACCCTGAAAACATTTTTCTCCAATCGTAAGCAACTTAAACCAGTTGATTACAAAAATCCTTGTAAAACTTAGGTCCACAGTTTCAGCAGTGCTCCAAATCCCCTGACCTTGCAAGCATGGTTCTCATTGGAACTTTGCCCGAAGGCTCGACTGCCCAAAATCTTCCTACACCGAATGTCTGGCCAATAAATCATACTTTATAGAGTTGTGCCGTAACCTTGAGATATTGTTTTTGTCTGTATTCGCAGCCCTTATTAATATGTTAATGGCAACCAGTCTGCTGAAGAGAATATCTCAGCGAAATTGGTTTGGAGTTTGGCATGTTATTATTCGAGGCACTGATTTGAATCGTAAGATGGTAGACTTTGTGTGAATCTTGATTTTGAATTAGTGGTCGCAGGCTTGGTTGCTAAGGATGACGTTTTGGATATTGATTTAAGCTTTCAGTTTCCATTTTTTTTAAGCTTAAAATAATTGAAACACTATTTGACAATTCGGGAATATAGTTGGGAATATTCGGAAATATTCCCGGATTCCGAGTTTTGGGACTCGGGAGCTCATAATGAAAATAAATCACGGAAGTTATTACGTTAGTGACAGTTTAAATATGGGGTCCTGGGTATTATTCTGAGGACTAGCAAAGTGCAACTGTCAAGGTTGAAGTCATTGTGCTCCTCCTATTAAAAACACAACTGGCGAAATAAGGGTGTAGGGACTATCAGTTTCAGATGCCATATCGACGGCGCGTTTGTGTTCCACGCACAAAGAGATGCCTCAAAGAGATATCTGCAAAGAGATGCCTAGTGATGATTTCCCATTCGCAAAAAAAGGTACTATGAGGAAGATATCTGCCTAAACCCTTCGGAATCACAGACGTAATGTTGTGAATCTTGTACACAATGGTTTGATATTGGGCCAAGTTCTAGAAGAAAATCTGGCACTGGAGTAGTAGGTATTAAGTCTGCTCCAAAAATTCAGTATCTTGTTGGTTATGTAAAATGTGCGTTCAAGGATGACATTGGATGTAGATCTTCAAGGCCACGTCTTATAAAAATATGGAACCTTTCCTTTTCTTAGTCTTCTTGTTTTAATTTAACCGCTCAAGTACACCTGTATAATAATATCTATGCTTGTGGTTAACGACAGACGGATGACCAAGCATTTTGATGGATGACAATATTTTAGAGACGCCAACTTAGAACATGATTTAGGAGTAAATGATGCTGTGACGTCAGACACGGGAGAGGAAAAAGAAGACGTCAAGAATAGGACAACGGCAGAAAAATAATAATCATGAACTCATTAAAGATGGATGAAGAAAGACATTGATAAATTGAATGTGGCGATAAAGTGAAGCTAAAGTTAACTTCTAATTATTGTAAGTTTCAAATATTTGGACGCTGCTGCAAGCGCCATGATGACTGGAGAATGAATCACAGGAGATATGCCGTGAAAGCTGAGAACAGTGTTACAAGCTAATATTGTCTACATATTACAAACAATTTTTTTAAATGGTGTTTGCAACCGTGCTGATATATGTATCTGGAATTAAAAAATTAAACATTCCGTTTTTAAACCTTATAAAAACTAAGAAAAAATTAACTCATAACATGTGTGAAATATTATGGTTAATTTCGTTTTTCACAGAGGAAGCCTGTGTGTATTTGGTTGTTTTTTTATGATAAGGATTGAACCAATTTTGTAGAATTTCCGTTTTTGTTGGGTTCAAATCATTCAGCTGAATTATGACCACTGCTGGACAACTGTCTCTTCCAAAGTGGTGGTGTAACTGCAATATAATTGCTTTTTGCATGTACACTACCATTTACAGGAATTAATCGATCAAGTTTTCCTACTGGTGTACTTGAAGTTGACAAAGGTATCTAGAAGGACAATACATGCTTCCCTTGGGAAATCTTCACCTCGTTCCTGAAACTGTTTGCAAGCACGGCATTCATAATCATGTTTGCTTGGAAGGTTTGAATCGTTTCTCAGTAAACTTGTACATTATCTGCATACAGCTTGCGGGTTGTTCGAAAGGGATACGCGGCCCCGGAACATGAAGCGCAAAAAAAGGAACATGGGTGGGTTTTAGTCAGTAATATTTTGACACTCCCCCCCGCTCCACCCAAGGAGGGGGAAGTTATTTGATGATATTCCATCCGTAAAAAAGAACGTGTTCCTGTCCTAATTCTGTTGTTGGTGCAAATAACACATAATATTATGTCATAATAATCACTATTATATTCTTACTCCTTATTGCCTACCTTACTGAGGAGCTCGTGGCTAAATAATAGCAGCCGCTCGGGTCGATCTTTAGGTTAAGCCGCGCTTGCCTAGGTAGGTCTGAGGATGGGTGACCACCCGTTACAAACCGAGTTTCCTCCGTGCCTCGGAAAGTACGTTAAGCCATTGGTCCCGGCTGTCATTTATAGATCTAGGACAGTCTGTCAGCCAGTTTTACCAAGGGGTATCGCATTACCCAGTACTAACCGGGTTGTGGAGGTCAAATAGGCAGTCGCTTCATGTAAAATACTGATATTCAGCTGCATCCGGTTAGACTGGAAACCGACCCCAACATAGTTGGGAAAAGGCTCGGCAGATGATGATGACTACCTACATTACTACCATTGGTGTAAGAACACTATTCAAACAAATAGAAAAAAATAACATTTCAACAAAAACACGCAGTAAGAACGGTGGTCAAAAAATCGTATCTTGGTATGCGAAGGGGCTTTGCCCTTATGAGGTCGTTAAGGGATAAACCTGTGACTACATACATAGGGTAAGAGCCTGTTCGTAGCAAGATAGTAAAAAACCGGCTAAGTGCGTGTTAGACACAGAGTAAAGCGTTCCATGACAGAATTATCGAAGTCACTTAAAAAAAAAAATGGCAAACCTGTTAAAATAAAACCATAAACGGCACCGCACCTTCGACGCAGTGGCAACGAAAATTATACGTGAGTGATTTCAAAAGTTTTTTTTTTGTGAAAACTTTCCACATACTAGGAATTTCTCCAGTATCGTGGGTGCGTTTACAAACAATTAAACTGATAGATACAGAAATAATTCTTTGCTGTCTGGCTGTATGTGGATAAGAGCCAGACCCGAAAAAACTATCTGTAGGTTATACAAATATTTTTTCCGTGCGGGAGCTTACCGACGAATCGCAGCGCAGCAGTCAATTGCTCAGCTACTGCGCCAACCTTGACTTCAAAATAACGCAATTATAAAGATTCTCCTAAAGTATTAAACAAATTATCGTAAAAATTAAAATGAATCTTAAAAACATGTTCAAACAATTCTGTTAGCTCGAACAAACTTCGTTTTACAGAACCCCAAAAAACAGTTGAAGAAACGTCCCTCACATTACCTGACGGTGAAAGCAAAGATACCTGTGTGTTTCTAAGCAAAAACGTGACTACATTTGCAAAGTAATGTTAGCAGGCGCGACATACATCAAGCAAATGGATCCGTGAATGTGATATAGTTGAGTATGTATACTCGTTACCATGTTTTTCTATGCAAAGGCATAGAGCAGGTTGAACGGAGTTTACTATATACGGTTTTATCATGATTTTGTTTGTTGTGGAAAATCGATTTCATAAGTCGCGCTCTTAAATTGATGTGGTGTGCTTTATTCCTCTTTTGGAGCCCTAGGCATGGCTGCTGCCGTCGCCGGAGAAGCCCCGGGCGTCAGGTGCCCCGTGAGATGACTCCCGGCCACCGTAGATGCGGGCCTGTGGACGGTGAGCAATGGGCACCTTACCGTCCGTCCGTCTATAGACGACCGGCTGTGCCAACGTCTAGTGTTCCACGCGCGCCTCAAAGAGATGTCAGCCAAGCAGAGGGGTCTGCCAGGGCCACCGCCTACCGGGGTTGCGGGTTGTTCGAAAGAGATACCGCGACTTCGGAACATAATGGGCAGTAGAAGGAACATGAGTGGGTTTTAGTCAGTACAAGTCTGATACTTCCCCTCGCTCCGCCCAGAGCGGTGGAAGTTATTTACATCTTTGCGGGTTGCCGCTGATTAAATTGCATTTTGAACAAGCGTTTAACTACGCATAATAAATTCCTGACTGATAAACTAAATTATCGTTACCATCTCGTAAAACAATCAATGTTGACGTTATATAGTTCCACCAACAACGTGAATGCAAGTTTTGAACGGTTTTTTTTATATAAAACACTAGCTTTTGCCCGCGGCTTCGCTCGCGTTAAATTCGGGGTAACACAGTTTCCCTTTCCTGATTTACAGGTACCTGCTGTAGTTTTTGCCCTTGCGCCTTATTTATTGTAATAGATATGCTAAGTTTTCCTTTTCTTTCTTCAAATCGAATATTTTTCTAATATTAAAAAAAAAGCCTATGTCCGTCTCCAGGGTCCCAACTATCTCTGTATCAAAATTCATCAAAATCGGTTTAGCCATTTAGGCGTGAAGATGTAACAAACAAACAAACTCACTTTCGCTTTTATAATATTAGTAAGGATCTACATGACCCTTTTTTGTGTACAAGGCCCACAATGTCCACTTATTAACAAATAATTGCCATCAACCATTAACAAAAAAGCTATATAAAACAAGTGACTTTCATGCAAAGGAACAAATAAAGAAAAATACTTAATTAATTCTCTATTAGCTCGTGCAATATCCAGAGAGCTACAGAACAAATACAAACTTAGTAATGGCGGGTCGTTATCGCATCACTGCTTCTACTGTAGTCTTTGTTTACCAGCTAATTGCGCTGAATATAATGCATACATCCTGTTTTTGTAAGCGGTGTTTCACTATAAATGCAGATATTATTTATTTATTTAATAATTTATATACACACAGAAGAAAACATAAGGAAATATCATAACAAAACATAGAGTACAAAGGCACAGCTTATTTCAAAAGAAATTTCTACCAGCAGGCCTGCGAGAGGAAATACGAAGAAAAGAAACGTATACAGTAGTGTGTGACAACAGCAAGAGAATATTATTTAAAATATAATTGTGTGCAAATACACATATAAGTATATTATTATATTTATTTTTTAAGTAATTAAATATGTTTTAGTCTGTCTTTTTGTCGCATCTGACAAATCTGGGAAATCGGAAAAAAGGTGCGCGTTAAGATTGCTCCGCCAAGCTATATTAGGAAGTTAAAACAATAGTAAAAAAAAATAACAAAAAATTGTCAAAGTAGAAATTAAGAAGTTATAAAGTTTTCAAGTTGGCAGAGTATCCTGCATTTTCTTTAGTGTTGAGGAATTTTATACCCTGATCTTTATAGCCACAGAATTTTAAATAATGCAGGCCACTAGAGGGCCTAAACTTGCTGATGTTGCCAGTTGTTTGAAAGAGATACTGTGGCCCCGGAACATAAAGGGCAAACTAAGAACATAGATGGTTTTTAGTCAGTACAAGTTTGACACTTTCCCCGCTCCGCCCAGAGCGGGGAAAGTGTCAAACTATAGTAAGTGTCAAAATCATTAGTTGATTTACCAACAGTAAAGAAAAAACCGGCCAAGAGCGTGTCGGGCCACGCTCAGTGTAGGGTTCCGTAGTTTCCCGTCCGTCACAATAAGTGTTCCCACTTATGTGTTTAAAGGTGGAGGAGCGTGCAATGTTGCACGCTCCGCGGCAGGCGCTCCAACAGCTAAAAACTGTTGTGTCAATCAAGTTCAAAATGATTTTCATAGAAAGTCCTTATAAAGTTCTACTTTTCAGATTTTTTTCATATTTTCTAAACTTATGGTTCAAAAGTTAGAGGGGGGGGGGACACACATTGTTTTTTACTTTTGAAGCGATTATTTCCGAAATTATTGACATTATCAAAAAATAATTTTAGTAAACCCCTATTCATTTTTAAATACCTTTCCAACAATATATCACACGTTAGGGTTGAAATTTAAAAAAAAAAACACTTCCCACTTTACATATAGGGTGGCTACCCTAATAAAACATTTTTTTTCAATTTTTATTTTACCACTTTGTCGGCGTGATTGATATACATATTGGTACCAAATTTCAGCTTTCTAGTGCTAACGGTCAGAGATTAAGCGAGGACGGACGGACGGACGGACGGACAGACAGACATGGCGAAACTATAAGGGTTCCTAGTTGACTACGGAACCCTAAAAAGAGGGCTTAAAAAGTTTCAATCATTTTTCTAACGTTTACCATTTTTTCAAAGACACTAAAGAAGATTGACAGAGGACTTTCGATGGTCCCATACATTTTTGACTTTTCCACCGTCGTTATTCCTGATCGTCACTTTATCAAGTCTCTACAGTTACAAAACATTCATCATCTGTCTAGCCTTTTCCCAACTATGTTGGGGTCGGCTTCCAGTCTTACCGATGCAGCTGAATACCAGTATTTTACACGGAGCGACTGCCTATCTGACCTCCATAACCCAGTTAGTACTGTGTAATAATTACGATACCTCTTGGTAAGACCGGTTGTCAGACTTTCGGGACACTAACTAGCTGTAACGATTGTCAAAGATCTATAAATGACTGCCGGGACCAACAGCTTAACGTGCTTTCCGAGGCACGGAGATAAATCGGTATGTAACGGGTGGTCACCCATCCACAGACTAACCTGGGCAAGCGCGGCTTAACCTAAAGATCGACCCGAGCGGCTGCTATTACTTAGCCACGAGCTCCTCCTACAGTTACAAAACATTAAGAATAGCAAAACAATTCTTGTTTACGTTGGCTTTTAATCGGTCTGTCAACATAACAATCCTTCAGACCCCGACATTGGGGCATTCATATATTATACCGTTGAGTATGGAAACAATTTGACAGTCGACAAAATGAAATTAAGATATTGTGAAAAACAAAATTATGTAGGTTTTGACTCTCGAGGGTCTTGATTAACGGTGATTATGGACAAGGAAGTTGAAGACCATTTTTTTAATTTTTTTTACGATACTTTTTAGTCACACACATTTCACATGTTATTTTCTGATTCATTTGACATATTTGATGCTATTTGAAAATGTAATTAATTAAATTGATGTTTACCTAAAACCTAAAAAAAACTGTGTGTGTCCCGCCCCCCACCCCCCCCATATACAAGTAAGAACGACCAGCGACGAGTTCAGATTGTGGTTACTTGGGCAGATAACAGGTTATATAGGTGTATAAAATAATTCCTTACTTTCAAGTATAAAGCTCTTTTTTTATTTATTCTGGGATAACTTTTAGAAAACTCGTCATCCGTTATAATTAATTTATATAAAAAAGCCTTCATTGATAAAAGGGTGTGACACGTGCAATGTAGGGTTAAATATATAATAGTAATTTATTACCTATGTTTAGGTACTCCTATTATGGTGTGAAACCCACCAGCTTACTTGACCTGGGATCACGGCAGTGCCCCCTCCAAGTCAAGCAAAAAATAATTTTATTTTTCGATAAAAATACTAACTTCAATGCCACCTCTATAACTCTTCTTAGATCCTAAAGCCATTCCACTTTTAGGCGTTTTTCTCTCCAGTCTACGACGAACATGGAGATATTTTATGTCCTTCGCTTTTGTTTGTGAAACGACTTCAAATAAATGTTTTGTTTGGACTTACAGCAGTTAGCAAGGGATTTATTATCGTCTGTGATATGTTTTTGTCAACTTTTAGTTTCTGTTTTTCTTTTGTAACTACGATTATTTTTCTTGTATAAAAACGCACACAAGGATTTTTTTTTAACGAGGGTGCGTTTAAAAATATTTAAACTCACATATACAAACAGCTAGGTATGTGCACCCCTATGATTAATTGGGTGCCAGCAGTTTCCAAATGAGAGATAAAGGAGGGAGAAGTTTTCCTGACCGGCATGCATTTTTTTTTACAAACGTTGCTTCACACTAGGCATTTCTCCTGCATCGTGGGTGCATTTACAAAAAAAAATAATTTTAAATACATACACAAACAGCCGGACCCGAAACAACTACCTGTAGGCCATACAAAATATTTGTTCCGTGCGAGGATCGAACCCGCGACACGTAGCCCAGCAGTCGATCGCTCAACCCTTCGAAGATTAGGCACTAACCACAACAAAAACACCGGTTAAGTGTAAATCGGGGGTTCTCTACATACTTGCAACATAAACGGCCATATATTTTGACTGTGTAGACTTACAAGGTTGATTTTTTCACAGCCCCAAGACACAAGAGATTTAAGTATTAAATATGGTTTTTATTTCAACTCGATAACTCCATGCGTACTCGAGATAAAGTGACTTGACAGACAGACAGGTAGACTGACAACAAAGTAATCCTATAAGGGTTCCGTTTTATTCCTTTTGAGGTACTGAACCCCAAGAAAAGCAAGTTTATTCGTCAGAATTTTTTTTCAGATTATCAAGGATGTAGAATGTGGGACACAATCATTTCAGGAGAACAGCAACTAACCAAATGAAGAATGAAGTGCTTAAAAAACATACGAAAAGATCGTCCCTCTGTTTTGCGGATGAGAAATCACCAAATAACACCCCCCGCTCTGGGCGGAACGGGGGGTATGTCAGACTTTTACTGACTAAAACCCACCCATGTAACTTCTATTGCCCTTTATGTTCGGGGGTACAACCCGCAACCCCGAGAGGCTCCTTTGCTGAAATATCGTCTCTTGGATTTCAGTTTTAGTGTGTTTATTAATTTTACTGAATAAAATCCTTGAAAGTTTTCCACCGTTTAAATTATCCTTATTCAGTAAACAAGGGTCTCAAGTTTTCATTCAAAAGACTCATTTGTAAAGAATAAAATTGGTCCCCGTACAGTTAATGAAACTACCTTCCCTAAGATTATCGTGTTCAGGGAACTTTCAAAGATTGCATTTCAAGACAAAATTATCGTATTAGGGCCTTAGCAGACGTTCTACTTTTAGCATTGGTGATTTTGCACCTTTAAGAATACTGCATCATATTTTACTAACCTAATAATTTAACATATGTCCATACATAAACTCACAACTTTTTGGATGGGTGTAGGCAGGAACCACAGAACACCACTGCAACGATCTTTACAAAAATAATTTTTCCACGTCCACGTTCGTACATCATCATAAACGCACTCAGATTGCGACTTGATCTAACTTAAAATTATCAAAAACTAGATTTTTGAGTACTCAACCAAATTTATCGACGGTTAAAAACAGGCAAGTTGCGGCCAAATGCAAGCCTATTTAATTTAAAAAAAACCGGCCAAGTATGAGTCGGACCCACCCACAGAAGGTTTCGTGCCAACTTGCGCCATAAGCGGGGTATCTTTTGACACAGGAACACAGACTTTATTATATGGTATTAATTTCAACTGGATACCTTCACGCGTTACCTTGATAGAGGGTCTTGACCATCAGATGGAAAACAAAGTAAAGCGGAACCCTTATAGGGTTTTTCGTTTTGAGGTACAGAACCCTAAAAAGTTTTTGATGCAGCGGTTGCCTCGATGTTACGTGACATTTTACGACTTTGTATTTAAAGGTCAACTATCCATAATTTCTACACATGACAAATTCCTTCGTACACGCTGCGAAACATATCTGAAAATGTTCGCTGTAGCCATCCAAGGGGTGTAATCGACCTTCGGAATAACAACTTTATCTCAAATCACTGATGTTAAAAGTAGCATGTTTTTTTTGCGGATATGAAATTATCAACTAGCTTCCACCGCTCTGGGCGGCGCGAGGTGAGTGTCAGACTTGTACTGACTAAAACCTACCCATGTTCCTTCTATTGGCCTTTATGTTTTGGGGCCGCGGAATCTCATTCGAACAACTCGCAACCCAAAAAAAAACCCGTAACCTCGAAGTAGCATGTCTGGTCAGATCTTAAGATTTCTGTATCCCTGAAACAAAAGATGCCGTAATTGTAGTCAAGTAGCTTCTTTCAAGGAAAAAGGAAAAAGTTTTCAGTTCCTGAAGAATATTAAGGAGTTTCGTCTTTTGAAGGAAGTAGTATTGTTGTAAAATGAAACATTATGAACTTTTTTAAGAATACTGAATACAAAGCGGTTTAGCTACTAGTACTGACCGGGATTATATTTATAAATCACTAGCTTTTGCCCGCGGCTTCGCTCGCGTTAAATTCGGTAGCGCCTTATTGATTTGTAATAGCAATGCTAAGTTTTCCCTTTTCTTCCCTCTTTCTCCCTCACATCCCACTTTTTTAAATTAGCCTATGTCCGTCTCCTGGTTCCCAACTATCTCTGTACCAAAATTCATCAAAATCGGTGTAGCCATTAAAGCGTGAAGAGGTAACAAACAAACAAACTCACTTTCGCTTTTATAATATTAGTAAGGATTTATTTTTGGACACCAAACTGCCTAACAGTTTGTCGGCGGGAATAGCACTTGTTTGTTACGATAATTCACATGTAATCTAATTTAAAAACATTAAAAGAACTTATCAGCTAACTAGTTTTGTTTTTGGGTTAAGGAAGTACGATCATGTCTGTCTACGATTATTCGTCTTCGCAGGAACTCTCGAACATTGTACGTTCTATTTAACATCCTGTATATCCCTGCATATCCTAGCAAAATATGAGACTGTTTTTCATTAACCTGTTCTCCTGCCGCTTTGTGTAGATCGCAGTTGCGGCATCATTTCAATTTCCCATCCCATAAAACCGACTTTTATTCTTACTCCTTCTCTGTCCGCGCATTACGTTTGTGGAACCCACTTCCGGTCAACATTCGCCAAAACTATTTCTCTGTGTCTTTAAAAAACTAGTCAAAGAACATTATCTTTCCTTAAAACTTTGATACTTGATGTCATGTGTGTTTAACAAAAGTCCGCCTATGTACTTGGTGTTTGAAGTATTAAATAAATCCTTACTAACATTATAAAAGCCAAAGTGAGTTTGTTTGTTTGTTACGTCTTCACGCCTAAAGGGCCCAACCGATTTAGATGAATTTTGGTACAGGGACCCTGGAGACGGACATAGGCATTTTTAAAGTGAGAAAAGGGGGAGAAAGAGGAAAGAAAAGGGGAGAGAAGGATATTTTTTTCGATCATCATGCGGGTTAAAGTTAGCGTTAGCCCAAAGTAACTATGCCACGCAAACGAAGTCGCGGGCGGAAGCTAGTATCTAATAATTATGCATTAATGTCGAATCTGAATAATGTGAAATAATATTGATGTATTTTGTGGTGAGAAAATAAATCAATTTATTAGGGGGCGAGCCAACAAGTGGGCAAAAATCGAGACTCTATAGTTGCTGCAAAGTAATTCTTGATAGTAAAACCATATAATACTTTCCCTAACGCGGAAATCGAAACCAGGACCTTTCACTCAGCAGTTGCGCTTGCGACCGCGATACCAACAAGTCAGTCAAACCTATTTGCTATGTAAATAAAATAGATAGATAATTAAATTTCTGCTCAGTTAATTAAGCTGGAATTCTCAAAGTGGGTCACGGTGAACGATGCCAATAAAATGTAAAACTTTACGACCATCCCTGAAAGTTACAAAGATAGAATATGATTAAGGAAATCGTTAACAAGAGTTATTTCTTACTTCTTATTGACTTAATGATACGCAAAAACTTCGGATTATTTAAGGATCTTGGTTTTTTGTTACAAAACGTACCTAATTAAATTGTTGAAAAAAAAAATATGCAAGAAATCACCTACTTCCAAAAAAGTTAAAAGTGGATAATAACTTCAGTTGCCTGTGACTTTTGTTAGCTTTAGTGAAGTTTTTTTTTTAAATTTCAGGCCTTTTTTAAGTAAACCTCTGAAAGACAAAAAACGATAGTCCAAAAAGATCTAAAGATGCTAACTTCTAAATGGTTGACCCTTCCATCTTTAGCCAACTGTCTAAGACCTTTTTTAACAAAGTTATATGCAATGTATAAGGACTACGTGGACGTGCAACGTGTTTTATTAGGGGTGAGGCTATTAATCGAGGAGACATCTAGAAATCAAGCCACCTACTGAGATTTTTTTTACACTTATATATTTTTCTTACTTTTTTTTTTGTAAATGTGTAGGTTTTCCTATCTGTATAAGTATACAAGTTCTCGAAAACAAATAAGTAGCCATATAGTTTTTACATAAAACTAGCTGTGGTGTACCCAGCGCTTTCACCCGCTGCTCAGCTCCTTTTCTGGAGAGGAGTATGAAAAATAAATGTTGGCCGATTCTCAGACTAACTAAATATGCATAAAAAATTTCATAAGAATCGTTCGAGCCGTTTCGGAGGAGTATGGGAACGAACATTGTGAGACGAGTTTTTTTTTATATAAGTACTAGCTGTGCCCAGCGGTTTCACCCGCTGCTCACTTAGGGGTATGAAAAATAGATGTTGGCCGATTCTCAGACCTACCCGATACGTACACAAAATTTCGTTTAAATCGGTCCAGCCGTTTCGGAGGAGTATGGGAACGAACATTGTGAGACGAGTTTTTTTTTTATATAAGTATTAGAGTTTTGTACCCTATCACAGTGTTGTCGTATTTAACCAAAACAAAGGTTGACCGGTAGAGAATGCCTTATGGAATTAAGTCCGCGCATGTACCACTATTGTTTATGAAGTTTAAATAAATAAATTTAAACCTATTTAAAGTGCTGTGCGTGGCCATGCATGAATCACAGTCACGACGTGCAAGCTTTTTGTTTTTATTTTGTCCCATGTTTGTATTTATAAATGTTTGTGATGCTTTGAATGTTTAATTTTTTTTTTGTTATTTTGTGTGCGCTCGACGTAATTTGCGACACATAAATGTTTTTTCTTTCTAATCGAAGATGCAACACGCAGTAGCCAGTCACATCAGTGCTATCAAATGCCGATTGCGAGTACTATTTTTTAATATTTATTAAGGATCTCCAACAAAAGATGTACACAGATCATGTAACTTAAATTATGTACGACAATAGTGTCACGTGGGTGCACTCCTTTACTTACCACAGAATGCACAATATAATCCTTACTAATATTATAAAAGCGAAAGTGAGTTTGTTTGTTTGTTACCTCTTCACGCCTAAATAGCTGAACCGATTTTGATGAATTTTGGTACAGAGATAGTTGGGACACTGGAGACGGACATAGGCTATTTAGAAAAAAAAAGTGAATTATGAGGGAGAAAGAGGGAAAAAAAGGGAAAACTTAGCTATTACAATAAATAAGGCACTAGGGCAAAAACAACAGGTGGCAGGTACCTGCCAATCAGGAAAGGGGAACTCTGTTACCCCGAATTTAACGCGAGCGAAGCTGCTGGTAAAAGCTAGTAATATTATAAATGTTTATTTTGTTAGCTTATAGTTAACTAGCTTTCGCCCGCGGCTTCGCCCGCGTTAAATTCGGGATAAGACAGTTCTGCTACCTGCAGTTTTTTTTTTTTTTTTTTACAACTCACACACGGCTATCTGATCCCAAGCTAAGCAGAGCTTGTGTTATGGTAACCAGACAACTGATATACATACTTATATAATTTATAAATACATACATATTATAGATAAATCACACCCAGACACAGAACAAACAATCATGCTCATCACACAAAGTTTGTCCTGGGTGGGAATCGAACCCACGACCTCCGGCTCAGCAGTCAGGGCCACTAACCACTAGACCAACAGGCCCGTCAAAATTGTAATAGCAACGCTAAGTTTTCCCTTTTCTTCCCTCTTTCTCCCTCACATCCCACTTTTTTTAAGCCTATGTCCGTTTCCTGGTTCCCAACTATCTCTGTGCCAAACTTCATCAAAATCGGTTTAGGCATTAAAGCGTGAAGAGGTAAGAAACAAACAAACTCACTTTCGCTTTTATATTATTAGTAAGGATAGAAGTAATAAATTAAAAAGTTTATAATAATAAAAAATATTTAAGCGGGTACATAGTGTTTGGAATTAAAATTATTAATAAAATTAATAAACTTATAAATCTAGAAACTTTCTTTACTTTACACGAGAGGTAAAGTCACAGATGTCAAAGTTTGTTGTTTCACTACGTACTTTATACATAACAATTTCTATTCTTCTAGATCTTTACCTCCCGGCATTTCTCCTCACATATATTTGCCTTGTAAATACCGTATAAGACTTTAAGGCTGATCCTTCAATCCTGAGTATATCCGCACATCACGTACGGAACTCAAAGCGAAACGCATACATTCTCTCCCTTTCATATATTTACAATTCATGAGAACGTTGACAACGGTGATGGCTCGTTTCCACGTGAGAAGTCAATGCCGTCGATTTTCATGTTTTGGAAAGACTGTTATGATTTATTTCCGTGGAATTAATTTACATTTATATTCTTTTTGAATGAGTTTTTGTGAATGAGGTGGATGATGTTATCGTGAGAAATTGTTGAGTTTTTGTTTTGGTTACGTATTGTTGTCAATTTAATGTAAACAATGTGGAGAATAGGGAAAATGTATTTAAAAAAACAATGACTTCCAAAAAAAAACCCTTAAAAGGCAAAAGTCACCGACAAAATTGATTTCCCGCATTTTAGTGTTTTTTTTTTTCGTTCTTACTAACACAAAACACCTAACAAAGTTAACAAACCTCTACATTTTTCATACAGAGCCTATCAAACTGGGAACTAACCAATGAAACATTAAACCTCGTTCACGCAACTGAAAGTGTTTGCATTTTTTACACGGATAAGTAAGTAAATGGAGTTCTCATAACATATGACTGTAACAGTCATATGTCTTCTTCCTTCAAACTTGATTTAGGCTAAATCTACTAAATCAAGTTCGAAGGAACAAAAAAATGGGATTGTGCATTTTGTTCTGTTGTTTCTGTCCATTAGAAATAGAGGTGAGTGACGGAATTGGTAGTGTAAACTGCATAAGTTTTCACTAATGATGTTAGAGCGCCAAGATTGTAAGTTAACACTTCTTGTGGTTCTTCTCTCTGTCTTATCCTGTCGTTTCAGTATTTAAGTCACAATATAGAAATAGAGCGTTGCAATTTCAGACTAATAAACTAATTCATAAGATAAAAAGTTGACAGTAAGATGTTTAATAAAAGTGGTTTGAAAGAAAATACTAAAACAATAAGTAATTGAAATGAGCCTAAAAAAATTACCTAGTTTCTCAAATATTCTTCAATGACAAACAGCATACAAAAATATAACATTAATGTATTCGGAATTTTAAAATAATATCAACATTATTACTGAGCATCCCAATTTTTGCAACTAGCACATAAAAATTTTATGTGCTAGTGGCAAAAATTGGGATGCGTGAGTGGCAAAAAAGAATGTTATTGAAGTACATTTAATGTACTTCAATAACATTCTTTTTGAACCAGCGAAATCGTACCTCATCTATGGCAAACTTCATAAAAACGACTTTTGTGCCATATTACCTTAATACTCCATTCGCTACCCACTCCATATATTGTTACAAAACAAAAAGCAATTTACTCGTAATTATTTGACCCAAATATCAGGCGAATAAGCCGAGATCGAGGCCTCTCCCAGGCCATTATTAAAAGCTCATTTTCATTCATTGAAGTGCTTCATAGTATGGAGGTGATTGTAACCAGTAGTATATAATTAACGTTGTTTTGGGGATGCATAAGATGGAAAAGAACAAGTATTTCGTGTCGGAATCAAATTAATTTGACTTTTATTATTCAAAAAAATTTGTAAAGCATTATTCCATATTATGAATCGTTATATAATAATTATATTTTATTTATTTTTTCATTATTTTCTATAGGATTGCACAAAAACATTGTACTAAGTATAATAAGTAGTAGTGTAACAAGGTTCGATTCTCGGGCCGACCGAATACTTACTTTACGTGAATGACATGTGTAACATCTTCACGGAGGGCTCCGTGTACCAGTTTGCTGACGACACCTGTTTAGTTACTGCACACAAAGACATGCGTGAGGCACAAAGAGTGATGCAGGATAATTTCGACCTCTTATGTAAATGGGCTCACGACGTTGGTCTAGTCTTAAATCCAAAGAAAACGAAACTCTTGCATATACACTCACCTTACCTGTCAGCGTCTTATGCGCCCTCTGTCGTCGCCCATGAGCATATGTGTCTACACCAACCGGTTAAATCGTGTACTTGCCAGACATTGGAGTTGGTGACTCATCACATGTATCTTGGTCTGATAATTGATAGTCATTTCCATTGGCGGCCGCACATAAACCACGTATGTAATAAACTTAGATCTATTTTATCAAAGCTATCGATACTTAAGTATAAACTACCATATAGAACACTAAGAACATTGTACTTGGCACTTGCTGATTCTTTAATTGATTATGGCCTAAGTAGCTACGGGCTCACATACAAGACGTACGTCGAGGATATTTACAAATTACAGTTACGCATTCTAAAAACCATTGTACCCAGGAAAATAAAACTAGAATTCCAAGATAATGACGCGGGTTTATTCAAGCACTGTCAAATTGTAAATGTCTTTGATAAGGTACGGATACGTGTTTTAAATGAAAATTATGACAATCTAATTAATATCTCTAAAAATGAAAGGCCGAAGTCGTTGCGTTGTCTGTCATACCTACCCACATTTAAGAAATCTAAATCTAATAACATCTATGGGACAAGGACCTGGGAATGCATGTTACCATTGATTATGAATGACTTACCTCCGGAAATTCGCAAAGTATTAAATGTTAACAATTGTTCGAAGATACTAAAAAGATACTTTTTAAATTGTTACTAAGTGTATTTTCAATGTAAATAAGTATATGGATGTTTGTTTTTTAATATTATGGCACCGAGTTGCCGTGTCTGGCATACCGCTGTTAAACCCGCGATGGTTTGTGTTGGTATGTTATTGTTACTAAATTGTATTGTATAATTATGTACTTTGAATAATAAATTAAAAAAAAAAAAAAAATAGTTTTAAGTGATTTTTACTAACATAATCATCAAATAACTTCTTTCGCTCTGGGCGGAGCGGCATGGAGTGTCAGACGTTTACTTACTAAAACCTATCCATCTTTCTTTCTGGCTTTTGAGTTCCGCTGCCGCTGTATCTCTTTCGAACAACCTGCAACCTGGGCAGGCGGGGGCCAAAGCAAGCCCCTCTGATTTGCTGACATCTCTTTGAGGTGCGCGAAGAACACGAATGCGCTGTTGACACAATATAGAATGTATACTTAGGTTATCGTTTTATTTATGGGTCTTTGTTACCTGTAATAAATTTGAAGGTTAATTGGTATTATATTTCAGCTTTCATTAGACTGCCTCGACGGTTTAGTTAAGTGCGATTGCTGTGCTTGAAATCCTGGGTTTGATTTTCAGTCGATGGCAATAGGCTCGCTGCACACTTACCACGGTGTACTTGTCTAAGTTTTTACTTAAGATTCCGTGCACCAAAAGGAAAAAAACGGAACCCTTATTAGATCACATTGGTGTCCCTCTATCTGTCTGTCAAGACCTCTTGGAAACACGTGGAGGTATCGAGTTGAAAACCATATAGTCAACTCAGTAGCAAAAAAATCTGTGAAAAAATCAACCCTCTAAGTCTACGCAATCAAAATATATGACTGTTAATATCTCAGGGTTTGTACGGAACTCTCGGTGCACGAGTCTCATTCGATATTGGCCGTTTTTTGTATTAGGTTTGTTTAATCGCTTCGTTGGATTTGTATTCACAAGCGAGGAAACTTGAGTTAAGTTTTAAAATCAAGGTCACAGTCTTAAAATACTAGCTGGCGCCCGCGGCTTCGCCCGCTTGATATCAAAAAAAGAATCTTATGTGCTATTCCAGACTATAATCTACCTCTGTGCAAAATTTCATTAAGATCCTTTCAGCCGTTTTGACGTCAAAGAGTAACAAAGATCAATACATCCATCCATCCTCCCAAACATTCGCATTTTTAATATTAAATATAGTATCATTACATTGCTCGATGACCTTAGAAATTCGAACCCCGTTCTATTTTTGTTTTTTGTTTTGCGCCCCCTGTTAACAGATTATTGTACTATAATAAAAAGGACTACAGATCAAGGAAGTATAGAAATGAATCGTAATGTAGGTAACGTTTTTGCCTATTTTGTGCGTTGTCTTAGAGAAAAACCTTGATATTAAAATTAGACTTAGCTTTTCTGCTCTTTTTATCCACACTTTCTTCTCTGTAAATAAAACAAGTGAGCAAATAGATTCCAAGGGCTCTCGTTTTGTTTGCTCAATCAACACTTTGCTCGGCTGGCTCTGACTATCCCCTGTTATTTGATTGTCCTCCTACACTAGGTTTAGCTACGTTAGGACTTTTAGTTTCCGTATTGAAACCGGCTGTATCGCCATTTTTAAACAATCTGTGTGTATTTTAGCTCTGAGTTTTTTTTTTGTATGGCATCTCGCAGTTGGACCTATGAGGTCGATTACTGCTTTACCGGTCAATGTTAGCTTTGAGTTGATTGTGTTTTGTTTTTATAGGGTTTTGTACCTCGATAATAAAATTCGGGACCGTTATAGGATTACTTTGTTGTCCGTCTGTATGTATGTCTGTCAAGACCCTTTATCTCGGGAACGCGTTGAGGTATCGAGTTGAAATAAATAATCATATACTCAGTCTGTGGTCTATGAAGCTGTGAAAAATAAACCTTCTAAGTCAGAACCGACTGATGGCTTCCACGCAGTCGTACGGAAGAAAATAGCGTCTGTGGCAGCTAGAACCAGTACCAACAGCATTCTAGAAATAATTACCGAGAGTGTGTTTTCCCCTTTTTTGAGGCATTTTGTGGAGAAGATGACCGCTTGAGGAAGTGATATTCATCTTCTGTACTAAGTGACTCATACTCTAATTGTTTTCTTATTTATTTACTAGCTTTTGCCCGCGGCTTCGCTCGCGTCAAATTCGGTTTAACACAGTACCTGCTACCTGCAGTTTTTCCCCTTGCGCCTTATTGATTTGTAATAGCAACGCTAAGTTTTCCCTTTCCTTCCCTCGTTCTCCCTCATATCCCACTCTTTTTAAAAAATAATAGCATATGTCCGTCTCCTGGTTCCCAACTATCTCTGTACAATGTCTGTAAAATGTAAAATCGGTTTAGACATTAAAGCGTGAAGAGGTAACAAACAAAAAAACAAACTCACTTTCGCTTTTATAATATTAGTGGAAGTAAGGATGTACTAACACTAGATATAAGGCGTGCTAATAACACTATGGATCTGTGTTATCAAAAAGAGAAAGTCTATGTAGTCAAAAGATATTATGTCCGTTTATGTCAAAAGTTTGTACGGATACCCTCGGTGTGTGAGTTCGACTCGGTTCTGGCCGGTTTTAGTCTTGTCGTCTTACGCCCGGTTCCAATAAACAAAAACGACTCGTTTTGCTTACGGATAGTTCCGTAAGCAAAACGACTCGTTTTTGTTTATTGAGGGCTTGAGCGGGCCATGGACTATAGGTTATGAGTGATTGTTTTATATGTCCGAGTGCATGCATAACCGAGTTCCATAGAAGACATAATATACGGAACTGCAATAGCTTTTCAGTTGGTTCATTTGCAAGCGTCGCTTAACTACAATATGTTTGTTAAGTGGTTGATATGTTTTAATAAAAACTTCTAAAGCTAACCGACTTCCACTAAAAACACTAAAACGTGGAAAATAATTTTATTTTCGGAAGTCGGTGACTTTTGTTTATAATGTCGACTAGCTTTTGCCAGCGGCTTCGCTCGCGTTAAATTCGGTGTAACACAGTTCCCCTTTCCTGATTTACCTGCTACCTGTAGTTTTTGCCCTTGCGTCTTATTTATTGTAATAGCAAAGATAAGTTTTCCTTTTTCTTTAAAAAAATAGCCAATATCCGTCTCCAGGCTTTCAACTATGTCTCTACCAAAATTTAACAAAATCAGATTAGCCATTTAGGCGTGAAGATGTAACAAACAAACCTAATTTCGCAATATAAATAAATATCTATAAATTATCCAATATATGCGTGTAAATGACCAGCATACGTCGGAGTGGCTGCCTTAGCCAGCACGCGCCTCAAAGAGATGTCAGCAATGCAGTGGAGCCTGTCAGGGCCACTGCCTGGTTGCGGGTTGTTCGAAACAGATACCACGGCCCTAGAAAGAACATGGGTGGGTTTGAGTCAGTACAAGTCTGATACTCCCTCCCACTCCGCCCAGAGTGGGGGAAGTTATTTGATGATTTCTCATCCGCAAAAAGGGTGCAATAACACTAAATTGCTTTCAAATAACTATGCTTTGTTCTTCAATACCTCTACATGTCATTATCTCACTAATTTGATTTATACTAAAAGCCTCTATATCTTAGTAGATAATATAAATCCATTATGATTACGATAACATAATACACACTACAATATCTTATCCAAGAAAAGCTTCATAAGTTATCTTTTAGCAAAATTTATCGTAAAAGCTAATCGGCTTACCAGGTAACAAGTGAAATTGGCAGTCTTCCCTTACTTATTTCAACTTGTAAGACTCTTTCCAAGTTAGCAAAGTTACCGAGACCCTCGCGAACAGAAGAAGCACATAAAATGTCAATAAGATTTACGCAAGTCATGGACGTTTTGGAAACAAAAATCTTACTTTGATCTCAGATTTCCGAAGATTCGTTTTTATTATTTTGCGTTATTGAATTACGGTGTTAGAGTGTTTTTTGAAAACAACATATTAAATCATTTTGTATTTTAAACCAAGGTTTGTTTCGCTATGTTAACCCAGATTTTAAACTACCAGTGTGCAAAATTTAATTGAAATCTGTTTAGTGGTTTTGTCATAAAAAGTAACAAACATTCATTCACGCATACTTTGGAATTTATAATATTAGAAGGAAAATATGGCACACAGTAGCAAAAACTAATTTTTAATAAAGAGAGTCGTTTTTTTCCAACACATAGTATACAACAAAGTCGCTACCAGCTGTCTGTGTCATATATATATATACATAGGGACATACATATTATATTTGTATTGTATTGTATTGTATAACGGGCTGGTGTCCGCAACTCCACGTCTGAGGCGCGTATTTTGCGTATGGGTGGGAATATTATTCGATCCACCCCAGCTCCGCGAAAAACGTCAGCAGCGCCTTGGTGTTGCTGACGATCTCGCGAAGAGTACCTGGGTTACCGAAGTACTTTGCCCTGTATGGGGCAACCTCTGGGCAGTGCAGAAGCACGTGGGCTGCTGTTTCGTCTACCTCCATGCAGGCTCGGCACAGTGGGCTGTCTGTGACTCCTAAGACAAAGAGGTGTTTATTAAAAGAGCCATGGCCAGTAATGGCTGCTGTAATTGTGCGCAGCTGTGGTTTTGTCATCCGTAGCGCCTGTTTAGTGAAGCGGCCGTCGATACTAGGAAGAGCTTCCTTGGCCTGCCTGCACTCACCGTGGTCCAGCCACAGTTTGTGGTGTTGTTCTCTGGTGCGTTTCCTTACCAGTGTACGTAGGTACCCAAATGGTAGTGGCACGATAGGTGCGGGTCCCACTGGTACCGTGTAAATCCAATACACTGCAACTATAAAATATTGATTTTGAGAAAATCAGCTAAACAGTTTTTTTTAGTTTTTCGAAGTTTATTCCAAAATTTACTTGGGAAAGTACTTAGTGTTTGGTATCAAAATTAGGATAATTTTATAACTTATCAATCCCCCATTGTTTCATATACATGTAAAATACACACAATGAATTATCATAGATAACTTGTATTGCCGTAATAGTCGTCAGAAGCGAAGAGAGAAATTGTTACGACAATACACTGTATTTTATAGACACAGTGTTTTGACTTGTTAAAATAGTATCATTGAAAGTTACAGTGGGAGTTTTTATTAGATAAAGTCTATTAAACATGTACTGAAAAAAAAAACAAGTAATCAGTAGTTAAAAAAATATATTTAAAATTAACAAAATCAGTCTTACTTACATTATAATATGGCAACAATCAGTCTAACAGTTTCATGTAGGAACTTGAAAATACGTAAAAAAACTTAACATTTAAAATTTCTAAACAAATGAAATCAACATACCTTATGTTTATAAACTATGAATGACTGATTCATTAATTGACATCAGTCTTACAAATCTTGAAATTATAGAAAAAATTAACAATAATGTCTTCTAAAATTAATAATCAAAATCAGCTTATTGGGCGTTAAATAAAACAAAATTTTTAAAATTTAACACTACAATGACTAACTACTAATATTTTAGTAAATACTAATAGTTTTCTTCGTTGTTGTGTTCGTCAAGATCAGGATCAGAAGATACCACAAGATTTTCATAAAATATTGATCTTGTAGGAGGCATAGACTTGCACAGCTGTAACAATTCTTTTTTTTTTACTTCACTTATGCCCCTAGCACTATTTTCTCTCGGCAATGAATGGAGAAGATCGGTTTTGCCATTTGCAATTTCATCTGAAATGTTTTGAGCGACCTTTCTTTTCAAGAAATGTATTTCCTTAAAATCACCATCATAGTTATTCTTGGCAAACATGGAAACATGCCCCCTTCTAAATTCTATCACTTTCAAATTATGAATATTAAAACCTTTGGGGAATGCTGGCTTTGAATCATTCGAAAAGACGATCATATCTTTATGAGTAAGTACAGCAACTTCTATGTTTTTTCGCGACGTCTTTATGTTGTGTACAAAATCATCAAAATCGTAGATTTCTCCAACCTTTTTGAATTTCTTAGTGATAGCTGCATGCACTGTGTCTGCAGCCATAAAGGTGTGACCACTCTCAAAATACTCCAACGTTACTGTTTCAATTTCAGTCATCTTATCATTGATCAATCGTACTAAAGCTGAGATAAGGATTTTGTTTTTATTCTGTGCATTGCAGTTGTCAAGAAAAAAGTAAACATGTTTTTGATCACGACAGTAATTTCTCAGAAAAAAAACGTAAGTTGTGGCCACATTATATGCTTTTCTGCCGCTTTCACCTTCGTGCCAAAGAATACAAACTGCAGTCTTATTTTTGCCTGGTGGGACAAAAGATTCATTGAACAGCACGAGTTTGCGAGAAAAATAAAACTCTTTTGTTGTTAGTGATGGCATTTGTATGGCTTTTTGCATGTCGACTGTGTAAATTGAATCCTTTCCTTCGCTCTGTTCACATCGTTCTTCCGCTAGTTTTAAGTCTCGTCTTGAATTATTTTTGTTCTCCAAATGCTGAGCCTGGTCAACACAGTCATCACAATTACAAGGAAGTGGCATTGACTCATGCACCAATTTGTAATTTTTGCATTTTGTACATATATCATGTACTGGCTCTGCAGTAGAAATATTCATTTCTTTAATCATCTTATGAAAATGAGACCAACTACATTGTTGCATAGATTCTTCTGCACAAAAACTTTTAAAATTTTGGAAAATAGAGGAAAAAGTTACCCCTATTGGCAGATAACGGCGATTAGGCGCATGTTGAATGTTATAGTGAGAATGAAGTGGCTTATATTGCAAGATGAAGTTCCTCATTTTTTCTTGATACGTCTCGGAAAATGCTGTTGAAGATGGGTGATGACCTCGTGGATCTTGCGCAGCTCCTATTTTTGGATTTACATTTTGAGATGTAGTATTAGCTTTCAAAACCGCTTGAACTGCTTCGTCATTTGTGTAACCCAATGTGCTGAGAAAAAACTTTTTACACACTATTTTCTCATCAAGTCTCCAGACTAAAGTGTTACGCCTTCTGGAGTTAGAACCAGCAGTTTTGAGAGTAGTTGGTAACTTTTCCACCTGTCTAGACAAGAAATCACGGCGCCTTTGTCTGTCCATGCTCCAAAAATGTTCATGTATTGTTTTTCTTTTTAACTCATCTATGTGTTCAATACACGACTTAATACAGCTGCTGTTACAAGATGGTCTTATTGGATGCTTATTTTTTTGAAATATTAGAATATCTGCAGGGTTTCTTAATCTCTTTACTTTTTTCTTCGGGTGTAAAATTTCGTCATCATCATGATAGTCGATGTCATTTATTGTACGTGGTTCCCTGGGTGGTGGTGTGTTCTGCCTATGATCTATGCCGGTGACAAGAACGTCGTCATGACTTACTTGCAATGCTAAATGACTGTCCAAGCTATGAGGACTTGATACCGTGACTTGTAAGCATTCGTTCTGCGACATTGAAGACGTAACGACATCTAATAACTCCGTATAGTTACCTTCACCTATTTCTTCACACAAGCTCGTATCATACTCTGACTCATTTAATGGGATTAAAGGACTGATATCTCGGCAGTCCATACTTGTATCCATATGGTCATCATAAGGTACACATAAACTTGGAGTGTCCATAATTGTTTCTTTTTGCATATCACGGTTTAGCTCAGACGTCATTGTAGCACGATTAGAGTTATTATAATGTTGCGCATTGTTTTGGGATAACTTTATCAACAATTTATTTCGGTAACCACTCATTATTACAACTTATAGCCACATTAAATCACTAATTACTCCGGAAATAAATGAAACGTGTCAATCACGGCGCAGCGTAAGCAAACAATAAAATATTACCAGCTGATTCCCGCCGCATGCGTCCTCGATCAAAATTGACCAATAGAAATTAAGATCGCCGCCGGTTCTCGCTTGTGATTGGCGCGCCCGCGTCGCGCGAGCCGTGCTACTTTGTTTTGACAAAACACTGTATCTTGTTACGCGCGAAGATTATTTTGGCAATACACGGCATATTAAATTGCCGTGTTTTACTATAATAAACCTTTAGCTTAAAGTAAATACAGTGTAATTACCATTGCAATATCTCAAAACTTTTCATATAAACTAAAAAAGGTATGAATTGGGTATGATAAAACAGGCTAAAAGAAATCGAATGAGCGTTGTTAATCCAAAACACTGTATCTTAAGATACAGTGTATTGGATTTACACGGTACACTGGTACCATGCTCGATCCCCTTCTAGCAAGTTCGTCCGCAGCGTCGTTGCCTCGGGAGTCGCTGTGTCCTTTGATCCATTGGATAGTTATTTTGTTGAGATTACCAACCTTATTTAGGCGCTGGTGACACTCATGTATTAGCCCACAATTGACTGTTTGGCTGTTTAGTGCTTGCAGTACAGCCATGCTGTCCGAAAGTATGCGAATAGAGTGGCCCTCAACCTTCCTTGCCGTGATGGCTGACGCGGCTAGGGAGATGCCCATGCATTCTGCCTGAAACACCGTGTTGTGGACCCCCAGAGGTACGGCTATGTGGATGTTGAGGTCCTCTGAGAAGACTCCGGCTCCCGTGCCAGTACCTGTTTTGGATCCGTCTGTGAAGATTCTTACCTCTGCTGGGCATAGCCCTTCGCAACGGTGGTCTTCATGGAGCTGGATTTTGTATTTCTTATCGAATACGAATTGTTTGGGTATCCGATCGTTTATCGCTTTGGCTATTGGGAACTCGTTGTAGAACTCCTCCAGCGCCTTGGTATGCTGTGTATATTTCTTACCCCATAAATGCAGTGTTTTGAGACGTAATGCCGCCGTCGTTGCCTCCTGCTGAATGAACAGGTGGAGCGGTGGGAGTTCTAGCATGGCTTCAAGGGCTGCAGTCGGAGTAGTCCTCATGCAGCCAGTGATCGCCGTGCAGGCAAGCCTCTGCATACGTTGAAGTTTAGCTGAGGCTGTCACCAATTTGGTGCGGGGCCACCATACCACGGCCCCGTACGTGACCATAGGTCGGATTACCGCGCAGTAAAGCCAGAGGATGATTTTGGGAGACAGCCCCCACCTCTTACCTATCATCCCTCTGCACTGCCAAAAGGTGATACAGGCTCTGTTTAGTTTATTGTCTAAGTGACTGCTCCAGTTCAACTTACTATCCAGGATGACGCCTAGGTATTTCACCTCACTGGCTAATTGGAGTTCAGTATCGAATAGTTTGGGTAGGCGGTAAGGTCCTAGTGTTCGCTTTTGGGTGAACATGACTAGTTCAGTTTTATTGGGGTTTACAGACAGGTCGAAATCCCTGCACCATCCTTCAACGATGCGTAGGGCCTGTTGGGTAAGGTTGCAGATTGTCCCCGTCACCTTCCCTGAAATGAGGATGGTGAGGTCGTCTGCGTACCCGATTGTAAAGAAGTGGTTCGCGTTGAGTTTTGTGATGAGGTCATTTATCACCAAATTCCAGAGGAGCGGAGAAAGTACCCCTCCTTGAGGACAGCCTTTCGCTATCAAGGCCATCTCCCGTACTTCTGCAAGGCGAACCACTCGTTCACTTAGCATATTAGTGATCCAGTCTATCATTACCTGTTCCACTCCATGTCGAGACAGAGCGTTACGGATGCTGGAAAAGTTAGTTCTGTCGAAGGCTCCTTCGATGTCTATGAAGGTTCCTAGACAGGTTCCCTTCTGGTGTATAGCTTCTTCTATTCGGCTGACCACTATGTGGAGAGCTGATTCGGTAGACTTACCCGAGCTGTATGCATGTTGGTTGTCGTGGAGTGGTATTGTTTTTAAAACGCCGTCCCTCAGCTCTCTTTCGCAGATCCTCTCCATGGTTTTTAGAAGGAAGGAAGTTAGACTGATTGGTCGGTGGGCTTTGGCGTTTGTGTAGTCACCCTTACCTGGCTTAGGGATGAATATAACCTTCACTTCCCTCCATCCTTTAGGAACGTATCGGAAGGCTAGGCACGCTCTCATTAAGGGCAGCAGTTTACTGGCAACGGATGTGCTACCCCACTGCAGTAGAGCAGGGAAGATGCCGTCTGGGCCTGCCGCCTTGAAAGGATGGAAGCAACGGATCGCCCACTGGATTTTCTCCAGTGTTATCACCTTGTCAGCGTAATGCCAGTCGTTTACCGATGGCGTTTGAGTTGTCTCTGTCCAGTCAATCACCTGTGTAAATGCGCATCCTGGGAAGTGAGTTTCAATGAGGACGCGCATCGCCTCTTCTGGTGATGTGGTGAGTGTGTTGTCAGGTTTTCGGAGAACAGTAGGCCCAGGTGTTTTTTGCTGTGCCAGTATTTTCCTTACCCTATTAGCTTGTTGACAAGATTCGATGTTGCCACAGTACTTACGCCACCCTGTGGTGCTCCTGAATCTTATGCATTTTTTGTAGCTGGATTTGGCCGCGTAGTAGGCGTCCCAATCCTTGTCCGCCCAAGTATTCATAGCTCTGTTTAGAGCTTGTCTTACCTTGCTGCGCTTACGCTCCAGTTCCGCACCCCACCATGGTTGTTTCCCTGATGTGTTTGGCGGAACGGTTTCGGGGCAGGTAGTCTGGTAGCTGTCTAGCATTGACTTGGTGAGCTGACTTACCCGCTCTTCAATCTGCGGTGTGCTCTCGTAAGTCACCCAGTCGTCGATTGACGCCAGCTTGTTTTCAAGGGTGCGTGTATATGCAGCACGGTCTGTATTGCGCGGGTTGCGCCGTGGCAGTGTGGGTGTTACAGTAACCTGGATGTCGAAACGGATCCACCTGTGGTCCGAGCAGGAGGCCTCTTTGGAGACCTGCCATCCGGTGGTGATTGCCGCTGCGCCCTCCAAGGCCAGAGTAAGGTCTATAATTGTGCGGCTACGCCTGGTTACAAAGGTCGGTTCAGAACCTGTGTTTAGTAGGGTTAAGTTGGTTGAGAACAGATAGTCTACTAGAGTCTTACCCCTTTCATTCTGCGTGTCCATGCCCCACAGAGGGTGGTGGGCGTTGGCATCAGCCCCTATGATAACCTCCAGCCCGGTGCACTCGCAATGTCTTACGAGGCGGGCGAGGTCATGCGGGGGCGGTTCCTCAGCCTCGGGCATATATACCGAGGCGAGGGCGATTTCCACCTCTGTGTTGTCACGCTGTATAGTCAGCCTAGCTGCAGAGATATCCCTGCAACAGAAATCTGTTAGTGGCTGTGTTTTTATGTTTTCTGTAGTATAGATACACGATCTGGGTTGGTCGTGGTCTGTAGTAACTAAGAGCTTACCCCTAAGATTGGAGAGGCCTTGTATGCGGCCCGCCCTGATCCACGGCTCCTGGATCAAAGCGATGGCTGTTTGTTGAACCTCCAACCACTTCCGTAGCTGAGCCGTCGCGGTCTGACTGTGGTGGAGGTTAGCCTGCAGGACTCTACAGGTCGACGAAAGGGACGCCATCGCTGGTCGCGCCCTCCTCGTCACCTGCTAGTCGCAGCCCGGCGAACAGGTCGCCCGCGTCGAAGCCCTCCTCCCCGGGGTCCGAAACCGACGACAGGATGATGTCGTCGATCTCTTCTCCCGATGAGAGGACGGCGTCCACGCTGGCGGCGGAGTCGACGGCCGGCTCTGCTGCTGCAGGAGTGTCCGCGGGTGGCTCCGCGGAGTTTGATGTCGGAGGTTTCTCTTCCTCCGGTTTCGCGACCATGGTTTCAGTGGCCGGATCCCAACCCTGAGGGACATCGGCAAATTTGCCGTTCGGGCCCTGGAATTTTACGTACACCGTCCCTGCGCAAAATGAGAGACGGCGTTCGGCTTTCATCAGGGCCGGAATTTGGTCCTCAGGGATGCCAACCACAATGTACCATGCCGCGGCCTGTTTGTCACCGTGCAGCAGTACCCACCTCCTGATGTCCACCCAGGGGTTTTGGTAGCACAGGGCTCGCCCAATACTGGTCGGCTCTGTGAACATCCCCTGCTCATTGGGGATGAGTATGCCACATCGTACGCGGCGCTGGATCTCCGACTGCCTCTTGATCACCAGCGGAGTGCTGGCGGGAAGAGGCATCTCGGAGACGAGTTTCCCCAGCCAGGCCAGCGTGTGTTCGGTGCCACACCACAGCCTAAGGACCCCACCGGCGAAAATCGGTTTGGCCCTGAAGTTCGGTGCGGGAACATCCGGTTTGGGGGAGCAGGACTCAGCAATGATCTGCTTCTGTATGGCTGCTAGCACCTGCTCTGACACCTCCCTGCTGATGAGCATTGGGCGTAGCTCTGGTGGGCGACCCGTTTGGATCTATCAAGACACGGCCGCTTGTGCTCGCCACGAGGGGATGAGGTCTCGTTGAGAGCTCGCTTGGCCGCGGTTTGATCCATCCGAACGGGCCGCTGGCTCCTGTGCTGGCCCTGTACCTCCGCAGCGCCAGCAGGCGGTTGGCTAGGTCCTGGTTGGCTGGTGCCAGCCACGGCCTGCGATCGCTTGCCTGCGGAGAAATTGACATTACCGCTGGCCGGTTTAACCGTAGCCGCGGCGTTAGCCTGTATGGTTACTTGTGAAGTTTTCTTACCTCTCCACAGTTGACGACGCTCTTTCTTCGTCAGTCTTGCCCTCTTCTTACCGACCCCTTCCGAAGAAGTTGGGGCGGTCTGCCTCGGGTGGTCAGCGCAGTTGCACTGGGTACTCTCCGAGGATTTCCCCTTGGTGCCCTTGCGCTTGCTCCTCTGCACCTGCCAGGCGAGCGCAAACTCGTCTCCGGTGATACCGGGCTCCACCGGCTGGCCAGTAACGGCCGGCGGTAGAGGGGCGGCTTGAGGATCCACAGGCAGAGGTGGGTGTTTGTTAATAGCCCCACCTTCGGAGTTAACCGTCGGTGTAGGCTGTGTACCTGAGAAGGAACGAGGAACGGTACTGGTCCCGGGCAGCGCCGTTTTCCTCGGTTTATTACGGGACTTTGTTTTGGTCTTGGCAGCGGTTTTCGCCACTGCCGGACCGGAACCCGCGCTGGAGCTAGCCGCAAAAGCAGCAGAGCGCCCAGGGGCGACAAAGGTGCCGACGGCACCTCCTGTGGGAGCCTCATTGGCTTTCGCCTCCGCTCCAGTATGTGTATGTGTTTGTGGTGTGTGTGTGAGGTGTGTGTGAGTAAGTGTTTGTGGTGTGTGTGTGTGTGAGTAAGTGTTTGTGGTGTGTGTGTGTGAGTAAGTGTTTGTGGTGTGTGTGTGTGTGGTGCGTGTGTGTGTGGTGTGTGTATGTGTGTTGTGTGTGGTATGTGTGTGTTAGGTGTGTTAAGGGGTTTTTTATTATCCATAATAAGTGTAATAGGTATTCATCTCTCTGGCTTCCCACCCTCCATGGAGCCCGCACCTGGGAGCGTCTCGCTACAAACTAGCTCGAACACTAGGATTACCAGAGAGATATAGGTGCGCAGGGCTGGCTTACAGTGCGACATCGGGTGCTTGATCGGGTAGGTAACCCTCACTTACACCGTCAGCATGACCTTAACCCACCGCTTCGGCCTTCCAAAGATGACCTCCACGGACCCCCCGCACCTCGCCGTGCCCCTCTGACGGGACACTGTGGCCATTTCCCCACCCTTGGCTATTGGGTGGGGCCACCGTTTCGCTTGAAATCCGGACCAAAGAGGGCGTGTTGCCTTACGGACGCATTAACACCAGCGCCGCTCGGCTCAACCCCCCAGGACTCCTTCATCCCCGCTTACGGCGCTCAACTGCGCAGGTCCTAGCGCAGGTGACTCGATTCCCCTGCTCATCGCCAGCTGGATTTAGTGGCGGTTGAGCCCACAACCACTCAGTCACAGAGGGTCGTGGTTAGGAGTGGAAAAGCGCCTGGTGGTTTCTGTTGCGTCTATTTCTTAGGGAATTAGACCAAGAACAGGGCGGCAACCTCGTGAAGGTGGATCCACCAGACTTGCCTTGGGGATCTACGCGACTGTTGCGCTCTCCCCCAAGACCTCGCCACCTTACTGACTCTGAAGGAGCAGTAAGGTAGGCTTGCATCTATACTACCAAGCAAAGCGTAAGCAAAGCGTGTCGTTGTGCAACCGCAAAAGCATAAATACAAACCCTCCCCATACATATTATATATGCTTATCTTTAAAAATTTGCAACGGATTTTGATGCGGTATTTTTATAGTAAACCTACCTCTTTTTTTGCGAAAGGGAAATCATCAATTAACTTCCCCCGCTCTGGGCGGAGCGCGGGGTAGTGTCAGACTTGTACTGACTAAAACCGACCCATGTTCTTTCTATTGCCCTTTATGACCCGGGGCCGCGGTATCTCTTTTGAACAACCCGCAACTTCGTAAGGCGGAGGCCCTGGCTAGCCCCTCTGCTTTGCTGACATCTCCTTGAGGGGCGCGTGGAACACTAACGCGCCATCGACACGGCCTGTCATCAAGTAGGACTGACGGTGAGCTACCCGTTGCTCACCGTCCACAGACCCGCATCTACGGTGGCCGGGAGTCGGCTTGCGGCGCCCGACCGACGCCCGGAAATTGAATCATCAAGAAGTAGGTTTATATGTATAATATAAATATCTACATTCCACCCGTGATTGGCCCATTGAGATTCGTAGTTTTACATAGTTAAGCAGCTGTTCACAAGATTCAAAAACCAATGATAAACTTAAGATCCATAGCACCCTATATTATATCGGAAACAACATACTAATTTTATGGGTCTAAAAATATTCCTTTAAACCAATTAGTTCAGCCGGGCTTCAGACTCGCTAAAGTAGACAAATCTTTCATGGGGTACTTTTTAAGGCGTTATAATAAAATTCCACAAAGTATCCTTGAACTGAGTGAGACGAAATTTAAAACACGCATTAAACGCACACTATGTAAACAAGCATATTATAAGTTGGACGATTATATTACTGACAATGGTGCTTGGCTCAATGTCGGTCCTGCTCCACAAGAACAGGGGCGAATAAATTGATAGCATTCAATAATATTGGAGCTGCTGATGATTGTAAAACTATCTTTGCATTGTACCTATAGATTCAATTTCTTAACATTATATTATCGCATAGCCCAAATTGTGTGAGTACTATGTACTACAAAGCTCATTCAATGGAAACCTACGTCTTTTCTTGACTAATTTGCTCTGGTGGTTGAGAGCATGTCATGCTCACTCAAATGTCTCGCTGATGGTGGCACGTGTGTCGGATCATTTAGTTTGCTTCAAAATGGTTGAGTTGAATGGTGCTGATCTATGCGTCATGTTCGTGAACGGGCGCTGTCAGTTGTGACTGGTCATCTCTCAGTTGCCATTGCCACGGCTTAATTGAATTAATTATGTATTTTTGAAATTTATTTTGATTTACTATGGACACTTTTAATATGCACGTCTTGCTACATTGTTCTCACATAGTTTACCATATTAACACGAATGATGTAACCAAGGTTTTGTAACAATATTCTGATTTAAAAGAGTGTCCATTGAGTTTCTTGCCCATTCTTCTCCATAGAGATCTACTCTTTGGAATGAGCAACAACAGTACTTTCACAGTTATTTTGCCTTTTGACTGGGACTGTAACTTCATTTTTTTATTGTTGTCAATGTTTCGACAGTACAAAAGTGCCTGTAACTGGCCTACTTGAAATAAATGATTTTGATTTTCCCCTTAATTGTAACAGAAATACATAATTTATGTAGTGAAAAAAATATTATTGACTTACATTTTCTAATAAAATTCTACCTTAATCAACTGCGATCCTAGTTTTATCCCAGGCTTTACGAATAACCCCAGTAAATACTCAAAGGATACGTTGATACGGTGCGGTGGCGAAATTGTACAATATCGTGAACTGTGTCCAAGTTTAGTTTTATTTAGATACTATTAGCGCTTGCCCCGACTATGTCATTTTTAAAACGTAAATCTTAGTCTATGATACCTGGCAATCGTGTAGCATTCTATTAAAAACAACTTAAAAAAAAAAGATTTTTGCTAATAATTCTAATTCGGACTGCATTTATTTTCTTGATTTCATGTTTTATGTCAGAGAACTTTTATGTGTGGGGTTTATTAACCGTTACTAGTACTTATATGAGTTGGTTATAAATTAAAAAAAAACTCAAAGAAAATTTAGTCAACATTAAAACTTAATTCTAAACTAGCTGACGCCCGCAGCTACGCCCGCGAGATATCGAAAAAAAATATCCTATGTATTATTCCAGACTATAATCTACCGTTGTGCCAAATTTTATCAAGACCCGTTCAGCCGTTTTGACGAGTAATACGATACCCGTTGGTAAGACTGGTTATTTGTCTTGGAACACCGATTACAATTAACGATTGACTGCTGCGCTGCGTGTCGCGAGCTCGATTCCCACACGGAACAAATATTTGTATGGCCTACAAATATTTGTTTCAGGTCTGGCTGTTTTTGTATGTGAGTTTAATTGTGTGGAAACGCACCCACGATTCAGGAGAAATTCCTAGTGTGGGGCAATTTAAAAAAAAAAGACTTTTTTTCAAGACACAAAGTAACTTCGGAATGTAATGGATCACCCATTGACATAATAACTTAGGCAAGCGCGACTTAACCTGGATAATGTCCCACTGGCTATTATTATTTATCCACGACCTCATCTTCTATTTTAATACACGAACACTTCCTACTTATATTATTAAAGTATCAATGATAAAGTTTGTGAGTATGGATGTACGTTTGATAATCTTTCACGAAAAAACTACTAAACGGATCTTGATGAAATTTGACACAGAATTAGATTATAATATATATTATAGATTATATATATATGATAAAATAACACATAGGATACTTTTTTATCATCTTTCTTTCTTTCTTTTTTTTAAAAAACGTTGCCCCACACTAGGAATTTTCCTGTATCGTGGGTGCGTTTACAAACATTGAAATTCACATACACAAACAGCCAGACCCGAAACAACTATCTGCAGGTCATACAAATATTTGTTCCGTGCGGGAATCGAACCGGCGACATACAGCGCAGCAGTTGATCGCTCAGCCACTGCGCCAACCGTGCCGCGTGTCATCACGCGGGTGAAGCCGCGGGCGCCTGCTAGTTAACAGTATACTGAAGTTACAATTATGACAATGTACCACAGTGTGTATACTGTGTGAGTGACGAGCTCATCCAGTCTAGATGTCTGCTGTGTGATATCTAGTACAAAGGGCATGCGGGCACAGCCTTTTAATCACTGCGTATAATGAAGCGAAGTTTTCTCTTTAATAGGGGTTTTATTTATCAGAGATTTTTATAACCTTTGGTGGCTGAACTGGGAAAAATCTCGTCATAATAACAGCAGATATTTTTGCAGCAAATACACTGGGTTGTATCGAGTATACCTTGATTTCCTAGGCAAGGGGGAAAGGTAAAAGATATAGAAATCCTTACTAATCCTTACTAATATTATAAAAGCGAAAGTGAGTTTGTTTGTTTGTTTGTTTGTTTGTTACCTCTTCACGCTTTAATGGCTAAACCGATTTTGATGAATTTTGGTACAGAGATAGTTGGGAACCAGGAGACGGACATAGGCTAATTTTTATTTAAAAAAAGTGGGATATGAGGGAGAACGAGGGAAGAAAAGGGAAAACTTAGCGTTGCTATTACAAATCAATCAGGCGCAAGAGCAAAAACTGCAGGTCTGCTTGGTGTGTTATACCGAATTTAACGCGAGCGAAGCCGCGGGCGAAAGCTAGTATTATATAAGCGAAAGTGAGTTTGTTTGTTTGTTACGTCTTCACGCCTAAATGGCTAAACCGATTTTGATGATATTTGGTATAGAGATAGTTGGGACCCTGGAGACGGACGTTGGCATTTTTTTAAGTTAGAAATAAGGGGGAAAGAGGGAAGAAAAGGGAACTTAGCTTTGCTATTACAATAAATAAGGCGCAAGAGCAAAAACTACAGGTAGCAGGTACCTGCAAATCAGGGAACGGGAAGTGTGTTACCCCAAATTTAACGCGAACGAAGCCGCGGGCAAAAGCTAGTATATTAATATTGAGAACTTCAAAGGTTAACAGTTCTAAGCGAGTTAAGCTAGCGTTACCTTTCGTGGATTTAACTCTTACAATTTATTATGGTATTTATGTAATTAAAGGAAGCAAGTTAGATGGCTTGGGGGTTAAAGCTCAAGGCTTGCGTTATGTAGAATACTTCACTAGGTTTGTATTAGGTATTTTAAAAATGTGTTTTCATAATTATATTGAACTAGCTCTTCTGCGCGGTTTCACACGTGTCTTTGGTTACTGCTCCACTCCCGTGTGTACCGCAATGTTAAATTGCTTATATTACTTAGTGATAATGTAGTTTTCTAATGGCAAATTTTCCTATTTATAATATTAGTGTAGATGTAGATTTAGGTGTTGTAGACAGGATGTCAAGTACATCTAGGTATGCCACAATAGTGGCGGTAAGTCCCCCTCTTTGAGGACTGGCTGGAGAGGCGCCATGGCGTCCTCACTTATCGTCTGACGCAGGTCCTCACCGGACACGGAAGTTTTGGAAGGTTCTTGCTTATAATCGGGCGGGAGGAAACGCCCGAGTATCACTCTTGTGACGATCGCCCGGAGGATACGGTGGAGTACACAGTGGCGGTCTGCCCAACTTGGGCGGATCACCACCGTGCTCTCGTAGAAGCGGTCGGAGGTAACGAACTCTCGCGTCTGGCTCTGGTTCAGTCCATGGTCCGGAGCGAGAGGGAATGGGAAGCGGTCACCTCTTTCTGCGAAGCAGTCATTAGCATGTTCGGGAATCTTCGGGTTAAGCAGCACTTGTCTGGGTAGGTCTGGAGATGGGTGACCACCTATCACATACCAAGTTTCGTCAGTGCCTCTAAAAGCACGTCAACCTGTTGGTCCCGGCTGTAACTTATAGATTCTTCCTAGTGGCCCGAAATTGTCACATCCAGTCTTACTAAGAAGTATCGTTCTAACTTGGTTGTGGAGGTAAGATAAGCAGACGCTCCATAAAACATACTGGTAATCAGCTGCATCCGATTGCCAAGAAGTCGACTTCAACACCTTCGAGAAAAGGCTAGGCAGATTATGAGTTCGATTTACAATAAGATTTTGATTTGGACAAATAGGTGTGTACCTAACAAAAAAAATATACACTACCCAGGTTGCTCCCAAAACATATATCACCAAAAATCGTCCTTTCCAAACAAATTTACCTTACGGGGTCTTCATGTACTTGACCCCCGTCTACATTAGCCGGACTTAGGGAGTACGTGATACGAATGGAAAGCCACAGTCTTTGACAACTAGCCTTTAAGATTTTTTTTTGTTTATTCTCTATGATCGCCCTATATTATTTGATTTGCTTTATGGTTTTGTAGAAATGTAAGTTAAAAATGTCTTTGATAGGAATATTATAGATATTTCAGCTGACTGCTCTTACACGGCTGTCAATCAGTATGAAAAAGTTATAAAGCATTCTGCAAATAAAATAAGGATTAAAACTCAAACTCATTTTGCATTTATTTTAATTAGACCATTACAGGCACTTTTTAACCGACGAAAAAAAGGAGGTTCTCAATTCGACATGTATATATATTTTTTTTTTTATGTATGACCACGCATAACTTTTTACTGAGACGTCCGATTTGAAAAATTCTTTTTTCATTGGAGAGAGTATATTTCAAAGTTGGTCCCATTTCAAATTGAAAAAAAAAATCCGCCCCTAAGGGTGGAAAAATAGGGGTTGATTGATTTTTTTTCATACTTAATTTGCAATTGTGAACCGATTTTGTTTAAATTTGAAACACATATGTAGTTCTGATGATAATACGGCGTCAAAATGACCTGATGATGGATGATGGAGACAGGAAATACTTGCATTTTGCGAGAGGTCCTCAACATTACAGTTTAAAGCAGCGATATATCGTGTTTAAACTTATTTCATGCACGTTGTCGACAACTTTAGACCTAGCTGGAGAATAGAGCTGTCATTGAAGGTCTGACGATGGAGACAAAAGGCTTTTGAAAGAGGTTCTTATCAATTTACAGCCGCAATATTGTGTTTGGGCTCGTTTTATTAACCTTGATGAGGACTTTGAGCCAATCTGGATAATTACTGTCACTGAAGATGTGACGATGGAGACGAAAGGTATTTGCAAGACGTTCTCAACAGTTTACACCAGCTATATCGTGTTTGGGCTCATTTAATGCTCCTTGACGTGATCTTTAGACCTAGCTGGAGAATTACGGTCATGGAAGGTCTGATGATGGAGATGACTACCATGACTTCGAAACACTATCGAGTCTTTGGGAATAGACCTCCAGATATTCTAGTACCTACCAAAAATCTGAAGAATTGTGTTAACAATGAAAGCAAAGGAAATAGAGTGATAGCAATGACTGTGTTGCTAGACCTCGATTGGTTGCAATTTTCAAAAGAACACGTACTAGAAATGTTTTTGAACGCATGATGTTGCCCGTAATTCTAAGCTGGGCCGTCAATTTACAAAAAATTCAAGGGACGACCCTCGATAAAGCAAGAATTGACCTGGCACTACATTTTATTAGCATCATTATCAAATTTTGAACCAAATAAGGTGTTAATCCACATGATGAGCGCGCTGACTGAAATGCAGCTACTGAAAGGTTAACCCACTATGCACTGTACGTATACAGATATTTAATTCTTGCAGTAATGGCTAAAACATACTTATTATGTTTTTTTCAAAAAAGGGCATCCGTCCGTCGATGACACGCATAACCCAGTAAGGTCTACAGTTTTTAATAAAGTTCAAGAAATAAGCCCAAGTGGCGTTATATTGTTGGGGACCTCTTGTAACTGACTTCCATTTCCACTGCCATAGCTTTGATGACAATCATACTCCAGCAAGGCATCAACAGTTCTCATCGACGTACATGAAATGAGTCCAAACACAACACAGCTGCTGTAAACTATTGAGAATGTCTATTAAATACTACCCATCTCCATCATCAGACCTTCCATGACCGTAATTCTCCAGCTAGGTCTAAAGATCACGTCAAGGAGCATTAAATGAGCCCAAACACGATATAGCTGGTGTAAACTGTTGAGAACGTCTTGCAAATACCTTTCGTCTCCATCGTCACATCTTCAGTGACAGTAATTATCCAGATTGGCTCAAAGTCCTCATCAAGGTTAATAAAACGAGCCCAAACACAATATTGCGGCTGTAAATTGATAAGAACCTCTTTCAAAAGCCTTTTGTCTCCATCGTCAGACCTTCAATGACAGCTCTATTCTCCAGCTAGGTCTAAAGTTGTCGACAACGTGCATGAAATAAGTTTAAACACGATATATCGCTGCTTTAAACTGTAATGTTGAGGACCTCTCGCAAAATGCAAGTATTTCCTGTCTCCATCATCCATCATCAGGTCATTTTGACGCCGTATTATCATCAGAACTACATATGTGTTTCAAATTTAAACAAAATCGGTTCACAATTGCAAATTAAGTATGAAAAAAAATCAATCAACCCCTATTTTTCCACCCTTAGGGGCGGATTTTTTTTTTCAATTTGAAATGGGACCAACTTTGAAATATACTCTCTCCAATGAAAAAAGAATTTTTCAAATCGGACGTCTCAGTAAAAAGTTATGCGTGGTCATACATAAAAAAAAAAATATATATACATGTCGAATTGAGAACCTCCTTTTTTTCGTCGGTTAAAAAGTGCCTGTAATGGTCTAATTAAAATAAATGCAAAATGAGTTTGAGTTTTAATCCTTATTTTATTTGCAGAATGCTTTATAACTTTTTCATACTGATTGACAGCCGTGTAAGAGCAGTCAGCTGAAATATCTATAATATTCCTATCAAAGACATTTTTAACTTACATTTCTACAAAACCATAAAGCAAATCAAATAATATAGGGCGATCATAGAGAATAAACAAAAAAAAATCTTAAAGGCTAGTTGTCAAAGACTGTGGCTTTCCATTCGTATCACGTACTCCCTAAGTCCGGCTAATGTAGACGGGGGTCAAGTACATGAAGACCCCGTAAGGTAAATTTGTTTGGAAAGGACGATTTTTGGTGATATATGTTTTGGGAGCAACCTGGGTAGTGTATATTTTTTTTGTTAGGTACACACCTATTTGTCCAAATCAAAATCTTATTGTAAATCGAACTCATAATCTGCCTAGCCTTTTCTCGAAGGTGTTGAAGTCGACTTCTTGGCAATCGGATGCAGCTGATTACCAGTATGTTTTATGGAGCGTCCAACCACCTTTTTTTCGTCGGTTAAAAAGCCGAAAAATTTGGAATTTGAATAACAATCAAAAATTTTTATACAAATTAGATTAAGTAAAGCAACAACAAATTTGTTGTAAGCGAAAACCAAAAAGAGTAAAATAAAAACTTTTTAACAAAAAATTGAACCGACGAAAAGTGAAAAATAAAAAACCTTTAATCTAGCTAAGCTCCAAAGTTAAAGTATGAGATTAATTTTGAGGCGGCGCCAACAAACAATGATCGATGATCAATCAAGTTGTCAACGTTTACCATGTTACGTTATGAAAATCAATAAATAGTTTGTTTGGCGCCGACTTGAAATTAATCTCATACTTTAACTTTGGAGCTTAGCTAGATTAAAGGTTTTTTATTTTTCACTTTTCGTCGGTTCAATTTTTTGTTAAAAAGTTTTTATGAATGTCAAGAAACAAAAATGTTGAAGCTACAGTCCCGGTCACAAAGCATAATAACTTGTGAAAGTACTGTAGTTCATAAAATATCAATTGCTTCTGAATAAACAGATAAAAAAACCATTAAAAAAGGGCCAAAGGGACCAAAGGACATGCGGGCACAGACTTTTAATCACTGCGTATTATGAAGCGAAGTTTTCTCTTAAATACGGGTTTAATTTATCAGAGATTTTTATAACCTTGCTAAAGTGAAAAAAAACTTAGCATAATAACAGCAGATATTATTGCAGCAAATACGCTGGGTTGTATCAAATATACCTTGGTTTCCCAGGCAAGGGGGAAAGGTAAAAGGTATAGAAATCCTTACTAATATTATAAAAGCGAAAGAGGGTTTGTGTGTTTGTATGTTTGTTTGTTACGTCTTCACGCCTAAATAGCGAAACCGATTTTAACGAATTTTGGTACAGAGACAGTTGAGACCCTGGAGTCGAATATAGGCATGTTTTTTAAATGAGTAATGAGGGAGACAGAGGGAAGAAAAGGAAAAACTTAGCTTTGCTATTACAATAAATCAGGCGCAAGGGCTACAGGTAGCAGATACCTGCAAATCAGGAAAGGGAAACTGTGTTACCCCGAACGTAAACGAAGCCGCGGGCAAAAGCTAGATAAATCTAAAAAAGTCTTTTTTATAACGTCATCAAAAATACATCATCAGTGAAAATTTAAACTGACTTACTATCACGGTTCATGAGATACAGCCTGTGAAAAGACAGACAGACGGATGGACGAGGGGATCTTAGTTATACCGTCCCGTTTTACCCTTTGCGTACGGAACCTTAAAAAAGCAGAGCGAAGGATTTATATGAATACGATTTTATCTAACGAATAATCTCCGTGTCTTTTCTCTCGGAAACCTGCTAATATTAGAACCTTGTATTCCTATTCCAGATTAAGGAATCATTCCGTTTCATTGCCTTCTTTCCTTATTGTAACTCGGCCAGGCATATCAAGGAAGCTTTGTAATCTAGGTCAGCTATCAGTTAAATAAATATTCATTTATTGTGTTTAGAAGTTTTCTTATAAGCAGCATCAGTTGCTGACTGGGTTGTATCTTTCAACAAAATTATTCTCCTGTCTTTATTGCAATTTAATTCTTTTAATAATACTATTTTTAATTATTCTTCCATACCCCTCCATCGCCATCTCATCTCATACCTTTGACTTTGACGGCACGGTTAGCGCAGTGTCTGGGCGATCGACTGCTGCGCCGCGTGTCACGGGTTCAATTGCCGCACGGAACACATATTTGTATGGCTTACAGATAGTTGTTTCGGGTTTGGCTGTTTGTGTATGTGAGTTTAAATGTTGGTTAACTCACCCACGATACAGGAAAATATCCTACGTTTTCTTAAAAAAAACCTCCTTTCTTGCCATTACCTACGCCATATCGACGACGTGTTCGTATTCCACGCACGCTTCAAAGAGTTGTCAGTAAAGCAGAGGGGCCTGCCAGGACCACCGCCTGCCAGAGTTGCGGGTTATCCGAAAGAGATACCGCGGCCTTGGAACATAAAGGTCAATAGAAGGAACATGGGTGGGTTTTAGCCAGTATAAGTCTGACACTCCCCCCCGCTCCGCTCAAAGCGGGGGAAGTTATTTGATGATTTCCGGTCCGCAAAAACAAAAACCCTTAACGCAATCCATCTATTGTTTCTTTAATATTTCTCTACTCTTATATCCATTCACATTCATTCCCAAAACATTTCTCACGACAATTTTCTCATTCCTCATCATCGCAAGACCAAATAATGTATTGTAATTACTAGCTTTTACCCGCGGCTTTGCTCGCGTTAAATTCGGGGTATCACAGTTCCCCTTTCCTGATTTAGGTACAGCTACCTGTACTTTTTGCCCTTACGCCTTATTTATTGTAATAGCAATGTAAAGTTTTCCCTTTTCTTCCCTCTTTCTCCCTCAGAAATCAATCTTTTTTTTTTAAATAGCCTATGTCCGTTTCCAGGGTCCACACTATCTCCGTACCAAAATTCATCAAAATCAGTTTAGCCATTTAAGCGTGAAGACGTAACAAACAAACTCACTTTCGCTTTTATAATATTAGTAAGGATTATGTCTCATTACTGCTAACTCATTGTATTTTACCATCACATAGTTTGGCTAACCACGAGCTCATCGTGGATTTTAGTGGCAACCGCATACGATCGTGAGTGTGGTTGTGATCCTAGTATTAACGCATCACACATGTGCCTAAGTGCGGTAGCCACAGGATTTGGGAGACTAAATATAGCTTACTAGCTGTGCCTAGCGATTTCACTCGCTCCTCAGCTCATTATGTTATAGCGGAATGTTATATTGCCTTTTTTGCGAATGAGAATTCATCAAATATATTTTTGACGGCACGGTTGCGCAGTGGCTGAGCAATCGGCTGCTGCGCTGCGTGTCGCCGGTTCGATTCCCGCACGGAATAAACATTTGTATGGCCTACAAATAGTTGTTTCGGGTCTGGCTGTTTGTGTATGTGAATTTATATGTTTGTAAACATACCCACGATACAGGAGAAATTCCTAGTGTGGGGCAATGTTTTATAAAAAAAAACTTCCCCTGCTCTAGGCGGAGCGGGGGGCAGTGTCAGATTTGTACTGAATAAAATCCCCCATGTTCCTTCTATTGCCCTTTATGTTCCGGGGCCGCGGTATCTCTTTCGAACAACCCGCAACCCCGGCAGGCGGTGGCCCTGGCAGGCCCCTCTGCATGTTATATTGCCTATGTTGTTTTCAAATGTATGTACATTGGAAAACAACATAGGCAATATACAACTACCTTATTTGAATCGGATTTTTTTTGTGGGACCCTTTTTTAATAAGAGTTGTTTAAATTGCTCCTTATTAGATAGCTAGCAGCTATTCTGCCAGTGTCCAGTCAAAATCCAGACAGACAGACAGACAAAATTTGTATAATGCTGTTTTGGTATATGTACCGTGTATACATACATCGATATGCATTTAATAAAAAGCAGTTATTTAAACATTACAAACAGACACTCCAGTTTTATTTATTCGTGTATATATGAATAGAGTATAGATGAATGGACGATGTTCTGTGGGAGTTTATTTTATACTCGCCTGTTTAGAGCATGAACAATTTTATGATTACATAATGTAATTATGATAGTGAGAGACTACCACGCTGGTCTAGTGTTCGCAATCACGACTGCTGAGCGTGATGTTCTAGGTTCGATACCCCGATCGGGTACAGATTAATTGGCCAAATATTTTTTACCAAATAATTATTATGTTGCCATGACTGTTTATTAGCTACAACAGTAACGTTTAAACAAATTGTTCAAATAAGGAAACGTGAACCGACAAACTAAAACTGTTATAACATTCACCTTCAGGATTTCTTAAAGTTGTTCAACAACTGAAATTTCGTAAGCCGAGTTCGGCTAAGCACACTTTTTCCTTGAACTTCAAATTGTTAGGAAACCTTAAAATATCGACTCGAACCGTGAACTTCAGAACAACGTGAAACATTTCAATATTAGTTGCTATTTAGTTTACCCTGAAAGTTGTTATGCTCGCGTGGTGTTGTGGTTCTGGAAAACGTGAGATCTGAAGAAGTATATTTAATTTATCGCCGTATACAAGAAAAAAAGAAAATCGGTTTATTTGGCATATGCCACAAGTGCAAATGAAAACATATAGAAACATTTTAGCAAAAAAAAAAAAATAAGTACCGACGAAAAGTGAAAAATAAAAAAAACTTTTAGTCTAGCTAAGCTCTAAAGTTAAAGTATAGGATTAATATAAAGTCCGCGCCAAACAAACAAGAAAATTAATAACGTAAAACGGGAAATGTTGACAGCTTGATGGATCGTCGATCATTGTTTCTGTGATGTTTTTGTGATATATAGATGTTTGGATGTTTGTTACTCTTTCACGTCAAAACGGCTGAACGGATCTTGATGAATTTGGCACATTGGTAGATTGTAGTCTGGAATAACACATAGGATACTTTTTTTTCTAAATATATCACGCTGGCGAAGCCGCTGGCGCCAGCTAGTTTGTTTAATAAAACCGAAATGATGCCCGACTTTTTTTGTGAATGCGAAATCATCAAATCACTTCCCCCGCTCGGGGCGGAGCGGGGGGGGGAGTGCCACACTTATACTGATTAAAACCCACCCATATTCCTTCGATTGCCCTTATGTTCTGGGGCCGTGGTATCTCTTTCGAACAACCCGCAACCCCGGCAGGGTAATGCCCGACCTAAGAATCAAATACAGGACATCTTTGAAAAAGCTGTCATAACTCAGAATGACGTGTGGATATCCACATGAAAATTGCGCTTTAGTATTGGGTCATATCTGATTGTAGGCTCACAGAGGTATGCAAATCTAACGTCAGTAGAAGGGTCGAATATAATTAAAACCTCATTTTGCGTTACACCTTCGGGAAATCAATTCTGCGTGACGTAGGAACTTTTCAATGGAAAACTATTTTGATGAAAGTTGGACTGGAATGAGAAAACCTAAATAGTTTGTGAAGTGAAGCTTAATGAAGGAATATGATAATAAAATGTGATGGTGGATTTACAATAAAGTAAAGGCTAATTTTTTTCATATTTGTTTAAAGAAATGTTTCCCCACACTAGGATTTTCTCCTGTATCGTGGGTGCATTCTTACTCAAAATTTTCCTTTCAACATTTTTCTCATTTACTAAATCACTTGACTAATTATCATTGACATCAAAATTTCAAGTAAAAGTACAATTATAGGTTTCTCTTATTTTATTTTTTGTTAAAAAGTCTTCGAATTTGTCTGGTAGTCCTATAATGACGGTAGTGAATATGGGGCATTTTTTGTCATTTTTGAGGTTCATAAATGTTCTTTAAAAGGAAATAACAGAGGCATGTCTACATAATTATAACAGGCCTAAATTACTTGAAAAAAAATATGGTTGATCTTGCTAGAGACATTATTCATGAAAAAATCAGTTGATGAATACAATACATTTGTATGGAGAAGTGCAGCCCCTGTTTCCTCAAACCACTCTAATTTCAAACACCACAAGACTTCCATTCACTCCATAATCACGTTCATTCATTCACTAAAACGTTCCTGGAAGAAGCGTCAGACTGTAGATAAATTAAACCTTATTATGTGTCCTGTTCATTTACAGCTAGATTACTCCTGAAAGAGCATCATTGACAAAATGAGAGTGACCTTAAAAGTCATCATAATAAGGTTGCTATTCGGTTGCTTCCACGGATATTTCTATTAAAAAAAACCGTGATCTTTATATTAATTTAAATAAGGTTGTTTTTTGATTGCCGCTCTCAGATGTGAACTTACTGGGAATGGACTGTACTGGTCGTATTTCCGGGAGCTTCATGACGTCATGGCGACATTTACACACTCTCGCCACATTAGCGGCTTTATTACTGGAATGTCACTCCGCATTTTTGTTTCGAGAATCAGGATATAGGCTATATTGTTGTGGGGATGTGCGGTCATTTGTACAGTCACCAGGTAAGCACAAAAGCACTTATAAAGAATATAGTTTTTATTTTGAGTATAGCACTGCCGGGGTTGGGGGTTGTTATGATAAAGACTAGCTTTTGCCTGGCTTCGCTCGCGTTAAATTTGGGGTAACATAGTTCCCCTTTCCTGATTTACAGGTACCTGCTACCTGTAGTTTTTGCCATTGCGCCTTATTTATTGTAATAGCAATGCTAATTTTTCCTTTTATTTCCTCTTTCTCCCTTATAATAATAATAATAATAAGTCACTTTATTTCGGAAAACAAGATCCATAACGTAGAAATAAGATTATACCTTATATCTCAATCTTTTTTTTTAATACCCTATGTCCGTCTCCAGGGTCCCAACTGTATCTGTACCAAAATTCATCAAAATCGGTTTAGCCATTTAGGCGTGAAGACGTAACAAACACAAACTCACTTTCGCTTTTATAATATTAGTAAGGATTGTTAGCTTGTAAGGTCGGTGGACCTTAGAGAGTTTTGCAGTAATAGTTTCCTCCAATCGGAACCAAGTAGCTCTATCTTCTGCCACTCTAGGCCAAATGTTGTCAGCAATTTCGACAATATCGTCACTCAGGGAGAGTTCTTTCTTATCTCGGACTTACTTCGAGTACCAATTTGTTATTCTCTGCAACCATCTTGTTTCACTACATATTTCGCCTTTGTTTTCTCTCTATGCTAGACATATAGCTACCTATACACGTAAGTTGCACTGCATTACCGATGACCGAAGCAAAAGAAACAGGGTGACATCACTAAGCAGTGGCTTGCGGGTGTAAACACAGGTGCCTCACCCGGCGATAGCGTGTGTTTTGATATCACTCTGATTATAGGATAAAACTAGCTGTTTATGATGCGACTGTCGGGGTAACATTATGATATACATAAAAACATTGCCCCATACTAGGAATTTCTCCTGTATCGTGGGTGCGTTTACAAACACTTAAACTCACATACACAAACAGCCAAACCCGGAAAAACTATATAATGTAGGTCATATAAATATGGATAATATTTTTGTGTTCACCAAAAATACTGATCGTGCACCAAATATTCTTTCCTGAATGTTAAAAAAATGCGTAGGTTAGGTTAGGTTAAAACTGTGACCCCCTACGCACGAGCCGAGCGAGCGGAGCGAGCTGTGCCGCGGCAGTGGCTGGCGAGTGCCAGTAACGACTTGCATTAATAGAAAATGGATAAAGATATAACACTTTTTTATTGTAGTGCGCTGATGCTCGTTATGACATATCTTAATTAACATATTTTGGTGCACATTCAGTATATTTGGTGGAACACAGGCAAAATTAGGTAAACGAAATGGGAATAAATTGAAGTACTTTTAAATACCATCCTATAAATATTTGTTCCGTGCGGGGATCGATCCCGCGACACGCAGTGCAGCAGTTGATCGCTCCGCTACTGCGCCAACCGTGTCGTCAATTCAAGTCGTCACCCGATCAGCAAGGCCCAAAGCAGCCTGTGGGTCCTGTGAGCCCTCATGGAGAATGTGCGGTCAAACGTTTCCCCACACTAGGATTTCTCCTGTATCGTGGGTGCGTTTACAAACATTTAAACTCACACAAACCCGAAACAACTATCTGCAGGACATAAAAATATTTATTCCGTGCGGGAATCGCACCTGTGACACGCAGCGTAGCAGTCGATCGCTCAGCCACTGCGCCAACCGTGTCGTCAAACTATTATACTAGCTGTGCCCAGCGGTTTCACCCGCTGCTCACTTAGGGATATGAAAAATAGATGTTGGCCGATTCTCAGACCTACCTGATATGTACACAAAATTTCGTTTAAATCGGTCCAGCCGTTTCGGAGGAGTATGGGAACGAAAACTGTGACACGAGAATTTTATATATTAGGTGTATTATGTAACTCAGTTGCAATTTAAAAAAAAAAAACGAGTGACTAAAAATCAAACCATGAATGACTATCCTTAAGCAGTGTAACGTATCTAGCTAATGGTATTTATTACGAAGGCAGCCGCGCTCGTTTCTGTAATGTTCTATGAAAATTACTGTAATCAACTGTGTTCATAATTTTCTCGACACCCCTTTTCTAAGTTGCGTGTGACTGAGTGCGACGTTTTGGGTATGCGTTTATTGATCTTTTTACCTGAAGTTGTAGGTATTTTTTTTCGAATGAACTTCCTTATTGTGCGTTGCGAAAGGGGGCTAGACGCAAAAAAATAAGACCAAAAGTTATAACGACAGTTTTTGCTTAAGACCATAAGTTGTAACGACACTTTTTGCTGTAGTTGTAAGGCGTGCGCGTGTTTCTTTGTCTGTCTCTCTCATAGAAAGCAAGCCAGTTACTTTTGTTTCGTCTTTCTATTTTTTGTATAGTGTGGTGTCGCGACGATTATTTTTGTTGAGTATATACAGGTTGATTGTACATAATAAATAATAACTTCGTCCCATCCGGGTGTCCCTTGACACCTATCAAGTTTTTTTTTTAAACTTTTCCACATGTATCGTGGATACATTTTTAAACATTTAAACTCACGTATATAAACAGTCAGACCCTGGACAACTATCAGTAGGCCATACAAACATTTGTTCCCTGTGGCGATCGAACCCGCGACACGCAGAGCAGCAGCCGATCGTTCAGCCAATGCATCAATCGTGTCGACAATATATATTATATGTTTTGTTTATGTATGTATATGTTATATTACCTTCTTTGATTCTGCATCACCCTAATGTTGACTGATAGAAAATGCCCGGGGCACGAAGTTTTATTAAAGCATAGCTCAATATCAAACCCCTAAACATAGGCAGTTTTCTATGAAATAAATTAAACTTAATGTGGATGTGGTACCTAAAATGAGTCGTTTTGTTGCTTGAAATAAATGAATAAATAAATATAAATAATAATATTCTAACCATATTTATTTTAACGAATAAGTAGGTATGCCTTATAATATTAGCGTTATTTTTTGTGACAGTCGTGTAAGTAGCATTTCCATGCGGTATCGAACGAGTCACTGTTTTTCATTTAGACACAGCAGAATATACGACAGCTGACTTACCGTGGGTACTTTTTCTGGAATTTTGATGCAAAGCGCCATTTACTTATAACACATACGGCTGGAAAAACAAAACTTTAGAAATTATTAAAAAAACTTATCGAGAGAATATATAATCGATAGATTATTATAAAACTATCTGGCACCCACGGCTTCGCCAGCATGATTATCGAGAAAAAAGTATTATATGTGTTATCTGATCTACCTCTGTGCCAAATTTCATCAAGATACGTTCAGCTGTTTTGATGTGAAAGAGTAACAAACAAACATTCGCATTTATAATATTAGTAGGACATCAGACTTGTACTGACTAAAACCTATCTATGTTCTCTTGGCCTTTGTGTTCCGCGGCTGCGTTATCTCTTTCGAAGAAACCCGAAACCCAATACTCAATACTTTATTGCATCCCATAATGTATACAAGGCTGGTAGGTAATTAAAGAGAAACAATTATGGACCCTGTCGGGCACAGCAAGTTAGTTTTTAGAGGAGAGGATGAAGCGCTTTTTGTTTAAAAACATATTGAAATTAAGGAAGAAAATCTTATATTAAGATATTTAAGTAGATATTATTTATGTGTAGATTTATATTAATTTTATTTATTATTAGATATTATACATTTATTTATATATTAATTTATTATTAATAGTTATTAATATTCTAGATTATATATTAGGTAATTATTTTATATATTTATTTATATATTAGCTGTAATTTTTCATTAACTAAATAGTAAGTAATTAAAGATATTGCACGGTAGATAAGGTAAATAGATGTATTAGGTTTTACTTGGTTATTAACCCATTAACCCTGTCAGGGATTCATATTTCTCAGCACTTAATGGCACTGGCCATGGCAGGGACCTCTGCCTTGCTGACATTGCTACGAGGCACGCGTGCCACCATATACCTACCAAAGATAAGATTCGATGTCAAAGATATTCTTAGGAACTACATAATTAAATTAAAAAGCCATATTAGACTGCCCAGACTTCAATCTACAGCCTTATGCATGAGTGACGACTCTATCAAAACAAAAATCTAATATGTAAAATTCTCGTGTATAAAATTATATAAAATGTTCGATCCCATACTCCTCCGAAACGGCTCGACTGATTCTTTTGATTTTTTTTATGCATATTCAGTAAGTTTGAGAATCGGCTACTATCTATCTTTTAAACCCCTTTCCAGAAAAAGAGCGGAGCAGCGGGTGAAACCATTGGGCACAGCTAGTATCCTTACTATTATTTTAAAAGCGAAAGTGAGTTTGTTTGTTTGTTACGTGTTCACGCCTTAATGGCTAAACCGATTTTGATGAATTTTGGTACAGAGATAGTTGGGACCCTGGAGACGGACATAGGCATTCCCATTTTTTTAAAGTGGGAAATGAGAGAGAAAAGGGAAGAAAAGGGAAAACTTAGCTTTGCAATTACAATCAATAAGGCGCAAGGGCAAAAACTACAGGTAGCAGGTACGTGCAAATTAGGAAAGGTGAACAGTGTTACTCTGAATTTAACGCGAGCGAAGCCACGGGCAAATGCTAGTTAACTATTAAAAAAAAACATTCACGTGGAAAACCTTACCTGATAATTCTAGAAAGAACGCGTCAATTCTTTCTTTCCCTATGTCACAATTCTAACAGCACACACACATAGGGCGTATGTTATGAAATCCGCTCTGCTTTCTAAAGTATTATTCCTGTAAATCCCCAAAACAAAGCCTTCTCAAAAGATTTACAATGAAAAAAACATCAAGTTGCGTTTATTAACATTTTTAGCTTTACGTTTATTTTGAGAAAAAAACCAAGTTAAATTTGCAAAGAATCTTCATGTCTATGAATAACTGAACTTATTCGCTACTAGCTTTTGCCCGTGGTTTTGCTTGCTTTACGGTTACCCATTATAATATTCTAATATTTAAAATTCTCGTATCGCGGTGTTTTTTCCAAACTCCTCCGAAACGGCTGGACCGATTTGTATAAAGTTTTGTGTGTGTATCGGCTAGGTTTGAGAATTGGCCAAAATCTATTTTACATACCCCTGAGTGATAAGGAAGACATGAGTAGCGGGTGAAACCGCTGGGTACAATAGTATATTTATATATTATTATTTATTTCTGGTATTAACCCATACAATTATTACAGAAAATAGAAAGAACATGGGTGGGTTTAGTCAGTACAAGTCTGACACTTCCCCCCGCTCCGCCCAGAGCGGGGGGAAGTTATTTGATGATTTCCTACCCAAAAAAAGGGTTTGATACAGAAAGCGTCCGTACCGTATACCGTATCCAGAAGTACCGCTTTCTACAGGCTTGTACTGACTAAAACCCACCCATGTTCTTTCTATTGCCCTTTACGTTCAGGGGCCGCGGTATCTCTTTCGAACAACCCGCAACCCCGGCAGGCGGAGGCCCTGGCAGGCCCCTCTGCTTTGCTGACATCTCTTTGAGGCGCGCGTGAAATACTAACGCGCCGTCGACACGGCCTGTCGTCAATCACACAGGCCCGCATCTACGGTGGCCGGGAGTCGTCTCGCGGCACCCGACGCCCGGGGCGTCTCCCGCGGCGGCTGGAATGGTTTAAGGTTCTCTTCCTCAAACGCCCGGCCACCTTCAGCATGCCTAGCATGACTGCTTCTCAGAAGGAGGTGACCGCTTCCCATTCCCTCTCGCTCCGGACCATGGACTGGACCAGGGCCGGACGCGAGAGATCGCCGCCGCCGATCGCCTCTACGAGGGCACGGCGGTGCTCCGCCTGTATCAGACCCTTGATCTAGCTGCCTAACTAGAGCCTCCTCAGTTCGAAGCCCTTGGTAATTAATCCATTGTGGCTCTAACGACTATCGGCACAATGATCGCTGAATCCACATCCATACACTTGATTTGGATCTTTCTCACGCTGAATAACAAAGAAACAAAAGTAGGGAAATAAAATAGTATGTATAGTTTTTTTCTCAATTTTTTTTAGTTCGTAAATTCATAGACGTCAACAAGCTATTAAATCCATGGGTAATTACAAAACTAATTGAAAAGCTAACTCACAAAACAACATGTAAAAACTACCCCATTAAACACATTAAAGAGATGATTATAGTAGTTTTCTACCCTTTCAAATAGAAACCAATATAAAAGCTCTCATTTTACTAATGACAGTGGTAAACATTGACCCAAATACCTGAAAGACATTTATGAAAGAACATTCAAATCATTCAACCGACCCATTCTATAGTTTTTTTTTATTTACAAGTTAAAACACCTGTATGTTACCCACCTTTCCAAACCAAATTCAATTTCAAACCCTAACTTTAGTATAATAAAATTCTATTTCCATTGCTATCGTCATCTACACTATACTACTTTTTATCTAACCTCATTTTCAGGTTATTTGTAACTTAAACTTTAACGTCAAAAATATAAAGTCTGTTTTCCAATGTTTAGAGACTTAGCATTTCTGAAACTGGCCCCATGTTTGCTTTGCAACTAGACTTGGAACGACCGATGAGGCTTTTTGAACTCAGATTTGCTATTTGAACTTGCCTTTACTAAATGTTGATTTTTGCTTCAAATTGTAATATAATTTTACGTTTTATTACGAAAAGAATTACTATACAAAATATTTAAGGAAACTTACAGTAACCACTATTTATTTAATCATATATGTACACATAGATGAAAACATAAGGAAACATCTAAACAAAACATAGAATACAAAAGCACAGCTTATTTCAAAATAAAATTCTACCAGCAGGCCTGTGAGAGAAAATATGAAGAAAAGAAACTTAGACAATAGTGTGTGAGACCAGGAAGAGAATAGCATTTAATAAGTATAATCTTTATTACACAAGAAGTGGTTACATTGTTTGTGAAGTCCGTGACTCCTGAGCTAGGTGGAAGTCCTGTGTTACAGGAGCCAGTGTCCTCTCCCAAAGAAGATTTTACAGTGGTATGTGCAACAAGTTTAACAAAACAATATTGAAAATTAAAATAAAAGACAAATAGAATAAAAGATAAATTAAAGGCGGTTAAAAGTAGCCCGTATTTAGTTTGAGAGTGTTAGTATGTATGTGTGTGTGTGAGAGAGAGCGTGTGTGTTTGTGTCTTTAAGTATGTGCATGCGCGTGTGTGGGTGTAATTTACTGATAAACATTTTTTTTATTTAAAATATGAAATGTCTTCACCTAAATATTAAATATGTAAGTTTAATAATGTATATCATAAAATATAGAAACAAATATGTAAATACAATATTAAATTGAGAGGAAAAGTAATGCTCTTTCAATCTAATTTTGATCAAATCTAATTCTGGCGACACCGTTGGCGCAGTGGCTAAGCGATCGACTGCTGCGCTGCGTGTCGCAGGTATTATCCCCGCACGGAACAAATATTTGTATGGCCTACAGATAGTTGTTTCGGGTGGCTGTTTGTGTATGTGAGTTTAAACGTTTTTAAACGTACCCACGATACAAGAGTCATAGTGTAGGGAAACGTTAAAATAAAGTCTTCAAATGTATTATTGTCCACAAAAAGTATCTTCGATTACCTATTTTTCAAATTCCTTGCGGACAGTGTTCCCTTGTAACACGCTTTAGTTAACTTCCTCTGTAACTAACAATGTAGATATTAGTTAGATAGACAATTGCTCCAAGTCAAATACTGGCTGTATCCGGTAAGACTGGAAGCCGCCCACAATAAAGTTGGAAAAAGGGCCAAGCAGATGATGTTGACACATACTTTTGGTAAACGCGGGCAAAGCCGCGTGCGCCAGCTAGTACAGAATATACTATGAATATACATGCGGCTTTGCCCGCGCGGAATCGATAAAAAGTATCCTATGTGTTATTTCAGACTATAATCTACCTCTGTGCCAAATTTCGTCAAGACTCGTTTAGCCGTTTTGACGTGAAAGAGGGACAAACATCCATACATCCATAGATCCATCCATCATAGCAGGCATTCGCATTTATAATATTAGTAGGATTTGAAAACTAACTCTATTTCTTTTTACTTCATATCCCTTATATATTTCCTTTGACGCAAATCCCTCAATATTAACATTCCCTACCTGCCGGTAAAACAAAACTGTAAGTAAAACTTCTATCAGAATTAACTGATTTATATTCCTAACGCGAATCCTTCCCTCATCTCCTCACCCCATTAGGAGTCGTCCATGATTGTTGCTGCTCATGTAATGGGCGATTTCCTTGAATAGCTTCCTTCCACTGATGAAATGTGTCATTTTGTGAGCGGCGCCGCATACGTAAGTAAGTGTTCCATATTCAGTTCAAGGCTCAAGGTTTGGCGGGGAATTCTTACCTTTGCAAATCTGTCTCTGTATAAATGTTCTGTTCTATTAAAAGTGCGACACTCATTTACTTGGGTACTATAGAGTATGGAGAACAATAAGTACGTTTTTTTTAATTGAACCTTTCCCCACACTAGGAATTTCTCCGGTATCGTGGGTGCGTTTACAAACACTTAAACTCACATACACAAACAGCCAGTCCCGGAACAACTATTTTTAGATCATGCAAATATTTGTTCAGTGCGGGGATCGAGCGAATAGATATAGCGAATTGTTGATAACAATATTAACTATCATTATTTGCTTACATGCATCAAATCAAATAAATGCATCGCCGATATGCTTCGGAAGAAAACAGAAGTCTAGTCATCCGTAACAACATCAAAGCACACCATATTTCCCGTGCAATTGTTCAATGCGTAAAAGATACAGAAAATATACACGGTACGGTATCGTACGACAAAACACGTACATGTATAACGCAATCCTTACTCGTATTATAAAAGCGAAAGTGAGTTTGTTTGTTACGTCTTCACGCCGACATGGCTTAACCAATTTTGATGAAGTTTGGTACAGAGATAGTTGGGACCCAGGAGACGGACATAGGCTTTTTAAGTGGGATATGAGGGAGAAAGAGGGAAGAAAAGGGAAAACTTAGCTTTGTTATTACAAATCAATAAGGCGCAAGGGAAAAACTGCAGGTAGCCAGTACCTGCAAATCAGGAAAGGAGAACTGTGTTACCCTAAATTTTACGAGAGCGAAGCCGCGGGCAAAAACAAACAAACAAACTCACTTTCGCTTTGAAAGTGAGTTTGTTTGTTTCTTACTCAATATTAGTAAGGATACTGTGTGCACTTGTGGCATATGCCTAGTAAATGTATTTTCTTTCTTTCCAAAAGTCGACAAAAAAAGCTAAGTATAAAATAATGAGCTAAGTTCATTACAAAATGGTTTCTCGTCAATGTCCCAAAGGCTCAATTTGCATTTCCACGGAATGCAATGGAAGCTAATTCGAAAATAAAACGAAATCTTAAACTTATCATATTAAACTTTAAATCAAATTGTGTAAAGGTCAAAAACGACATAATTGTGTTTGGTTGTGTGTTGTAGTTCAATGCAAGATACTTCTTGATATTGTTCTTTGGTCACTTTTTAGTCTACATTCGTACCAATATACCTTCTCATAACTTATATCTGTTCCAACATATTGTTCCATAGAAGAGTTATATCTTACGGAAAATTGTTTCTTTTCACCACCTCCTGGGAAATAACCGCAGTTTGTCATACTATGACATGTGCCAAGAGGCTCTTACGGTCATATATCTACATACCTGCCCTGGGGAAATGACCGATATCCAGGATCCTGATTTCTTTCTCATCTGGTACTGCAATGAGTAGAATTTTATATGAATAAACCACTTCTACAAAATATATTATATATCTAATATATAAAAATAAGTCGGGTTTTCCTTCCTGACGCTATAACTCCAGAACGCGCGAACCGATTTCCACGGTTTTGCATTCGTTGGAAAGGTCTCGGGCTCCGTGAGGTTTATAGCAAAGAAAAGGTAGGGTAGGTAGGGTAGGTAGGGTAGGTAGGGTAGGTAGGGTAGGTAGGGTAGGTAGGGTAGGTAGGGTAGGTAGGGTAGGTAGGGTAGGTAGGGTAGGTAGGGTAGGTAGGGTAGGTAGGGTAGGTAGGGTAGGTAGGGTAGGTAGGGTAGGTAGGGTAGGTAGGGTAGGTAGGGTAGGTAGGGTAGGTAGGGTAGGTAGGGTAGGTAGGGTAGGTAGGGTAGGTAGGGTAGGTAGGGTAGGTAGGGTAGGTAGGGTAGGTAGGGTAGGTAGGGTAGGTAGGGTAGGTAGGGTAGGTAGGGTAGGTAGGGTAGGTAGGGTAGGTAGGGTAGGTAGGGTAGGTAGGGTAGGTAGGGTAGGTAGGGTAGGTAGGGTAGGTAGGGTAGGTAGGGTAGGTAGGGTAGGTAGGGTAGGTAGGGTAGGTAGGGTAGGTAGGGTAGGTAGGGTAGGTAGGGTAGGTAGGGTAGGTAGGGTAGGTAGGGTAGGTAGGGTAGGTAGGGTAGGTAGGGTAGGTAGGGTAGGTAGGGTAGGTAGGGTAGGTAGGGTAGGTAGGGTAGGTAGGGTAGGTAGGGTAGGTAGGGTAGGTAGGGTAGGTAGGGTAGGTAGGGTAGGTAGGGTAGGTAGGGTAGGTAGGGTAGGTAGGGTAGGTAGGGTAGGTAGGGTAGGTAGGGTAGGTAGGGTAGGTAGGGTAGGTAGGGTAGGTAGGGTAGGTAGGGTAGGTAGGGTAGGTAGGGTAGGTAGGGTAGGTAGGGTAGGTAGGGTAGGTAGGGTAGGTAGGGTAGGTAGGGTAGGTAGGGTAGGTAGGGTAGGTAGGGTAGGTAGGGTAGGTAGGGTAGGTAGGGTAGGTAGGGTAGGTAGGGTAGGTAGGGTAGGTAGGGTAGGTAGGGTAGGTAGAAAGGTAGAAAATTGCATAGCAACGCATGCCGGCATGCGGGCACAGCTAGTATATATATAATTCTCGTGTCACAATGTTTAATTCAATATCTTTAGTGTTGATCATAGGTTTGTACATAATACAGGTCTTAAATAATTTGATAGATCAGCTATGTCCCGCCTTTTAGGCATACAATAGTCATATAGGTAGGTAAATTATTTAACAAATTAATAATATTTCAAAAAAGCTAAAAGTTAACTCCAAATAAAACGAATTATTAATACAAGATTTAGGATACAGACCATACTCCTCCGAAACGGCTCGACTCATTCTTATGAATTTTTTTATGCATATTCAGTAAGTCTGAGAATCGGCTACTACCTATCTTTCAAACCCTTAAGTGATAAGATGTACTGGAGCAGCGGGTGAAACCGCTGGGCACAGCTAGTCTTATAATATTTTTGACAAGCTAAAGAAAACGAGATTTGGTTATTAAATTATTTTTATTACAATTAAAATAAATACATACTATTACATAATCTAATACTAACTTTTACTCTAACAATGTTAAAAGCCCCTAGATAATAAGAAAAATAATTTACATTGTCTCATTAATCTGTAACATTTGCTATAAGTTTTTTTTAAAGTTAATGAATACACTAATATTCAAACAAATGCTATAAATTATTAAGCACCTAAAGTTACATATAAATCTATGGATTTGTATCACAGGACGTCTATAAAAAAATGACACAAATCCTAACAGTCTTGATCTAAGCCTCAGCCTCTACTTTGATGACATGGGTATGCTTTCTCTTTTTATGTATCCCTTCGAACTCATTCTGTATCTCTTCCAACGAACGATCTTTAGTCTCAGGAACAAAAAAGTACACGAATATTATCCCCACAATGCAAGTTATTGAAAAGGCCCATAGCGTCCAACCATGTTTCACCATATCGACCAGATTCTGGTAAAATTTCGTCACAGCAAACGCCAAGAACCAATGGAAACCAGCAGTTAAGGCGGTTGCTCTTCTTGTCATGTGAGGAGGGAATATTTCTCTTAGCATCAACCAAGGTATTGGCCCAACACCAGAAGCATAGAAACTTACAAATAGACATAACGTGAAAAGTGGGACCCAGGTACTACTTGGAGACAAATTTGAAGCTTTTAAATGGTAAAAGATACCTAAACAAGCTAAATTCACAGCCATAGCTGCAAATGAAATCATTAAAAGTATTCTTCTTCTTACAACCTTCAGAAGCATGGTAGAAAAGTATGTAGATGAAACGAAACAGAAGCCTAAAATGATAGCAGCGCTGGGAGGGTTGAGACCTATGGCAAAAGTTTCGAAGATATTCTTAGCGTAGAAGAGGACGGGGAATATGCCACTCATTTGTTGGAATATCATAAGCCCGAAAGAGACAACAAGAGCTTTGACAGTGGACCTAGTACCAAATAGTTCTTTGAAAGTAACTCTGAATTTTGCTGAACTTCTGAGGCGCTCCTTCAAGGCTCTAAATTCACCATCTACGTCGTTATCGATGCCTCTGAAGTAGCGCAAGGCTGCTTTGGCTTCTTGGAACTTTCCTTGGGACACTAGGTAGGCTGGTGATTCAGGAAGGAAGATGAAGGCCACGAAGAAGGTTGTAGGTATACTGGCGCAGAGGACTGTCAACCATGAACCGTTTTCTACCAGACCTGAAAATGTAATATTAGTGTTAAAAAAAACCGACCAAGAACGAGTCAGACACGCCCACCGAGCATTCCGTACAAACTTGTGATTTAAACAGGCATTTTTCTTGACTGTGTAGACTTAGAGGTTTGGGGACAACTGACTGGAGTATATGTTTTTAATTTCAACTCGATACCTCCACGCGTTTTCGAGTACTGTGGTCAATGAGCTAGAACCTAAAATTTAGTGCCTTGACATACAGACAGACAACAATGTAATCCAATAAGGGTTTTGATATTTCCTTTTGAAGTACGAAACCCTAAAAATTACTGATATTAATAGCAATAGGAAGCAAAAATGTGCTATAGTCGAACTACAGATAGAACAAACAAATAAGTGCAGCAGAATTTGTATGAAATTCCAAAGAAGAGGTCAGACGGTTACCGCGCTAGCGCCAGGGTCACGCATTTCGACTACTCCGGCTGTAATTGTGTAAGTCCTTAGAACTCATTTCTTCCTAAATCACAATGCTATAATATGTAATAATATACAGTGAGGCAGGAGTTATCACCTGCCTCACTGTATATTATTTTTGTATTTTATAGTTCCGTACTAATCTATGTATAAATCTTTGATTTTGATCTTTAAATAGTTGTAGAAATTCAAGGAAGGTTTGAATGGTTAAAAATAATTAGGTAGGTGGGGTAGGTAGGTAAGGTAGGTAGACAAGTAATAAACAGGAAAAAGTGCTTTGCAACGCCACTACAATGAAAATCTCAGGTAAAATGATTATAGCAATTGCTTACCAATAATATATCCAAAAAGAACTCCACAACTGAAATGGACATGATAGAAGTTGGCCAGTGTTGGAAGAATGTGTTTTTCTGCTATGTCTTCGATATAAGGAGGGATGCTGACACTAAAGGCTCCCAAAGCTATTCCACCGACAAAGCGCCCCACGTACAGGCCAGACACGTTTGGACTGAAAATAAAGAATCATGTGACAGATGCTATTTCATCAAAGGACTAGGCCATGACTAGTTTACCCACATTACAAGATTCATGTATTAATAAGTTTATAGTTTACTAGCTTTTGCCCGCGGCTTCGCTCGCGTTAAATTCGGGGTGACACAGTTCCCCTTGTGCCTTATTGATTTGTAATAGCAACTCTAAGTTTTCCCTTTCCTTCCCTCTTGCTCCCTCACATCCCACTTTTTTACAATTAGCCTATGTCCGTCTCCTGGTTCCCAACTATCTCTGTACCAAAATTCATCAAAATCGGTTTAGCTATTAAAGCGTGAAGAGGTAAACAAACAAACAAACTCACTTTCGCTTTTATAATATTAGTAAGGATAGGCACTGAATATATATTAGTGCACGAGGGAACGGAGAGTGCACTTGTGCGCAGGCACACACCCTCACTCGTATAGTCCGATGGGACGGCAATCTGACTCGACCGGAGAGTGATCAGGCGCAGGAAAAACGGCTTAACGTACTTTCTAAAGCACCGTAGTCTCATACCGCTCAACTTCCAAAGTCCGGGCTGTTACTGAGAAATTAGTTATAAAAAACCCAATAACACTTTTTGTGCGACCCAGAAATCATACCCAGGACTCCGTTCCTCTATGGTGGTCGTGGATGGATGACCTCACATTACACAACGAGTTTCCCGCGCATCCCAGTAAATATGTTAAGCCGTTGGTCCCGGCTGTCATTTGTAGATCATTGACAGTCGTTACAGATAGTCAGTGGACCGAAAACCAGATTTACTAAGGGCAGTCGTAATACTAGTATTAACTGGATTTTGGATGTCATAATAGGTAGTTAGTTGCTCTTAGTAAAATTACTTATATTCAATTGCATACAAGTTAACTGGCCACCAATATTTTTTTTTCTTTTTCGTTTCCCCACACTAGGATTATGTCCTTTATCGTAGGTGCGTTTACAAACATTTAAACTCACGTACACAAACAGAATAACTATCTACAGGTCATACAAATTAGAATATAGATACTGTGGCCCCGAGACGTAAAGGGCAATAGAAGGAACATGGATGATTTCCAACACGAAAAAAAAAAAAAGCATACTTTGTTCAGTGCGGAGATCGATCGATCAGCCACTGCACCAACCGTACCGTTGAAGTTGGAAAAATGCTAAGCAGATGATGATGTTAAAATTTGCTTGTTATATTTCTCAAATAAGCATACCTCGAAGCGACAAGTATCCATGATACTACCAAAGGCAGTGCCAAGTACAGCAGGGTTTTCTTTCTGCCAAAGTACTCAGATATAAGTCCAGCTGGCCCCGCGCCCCATAGCGCTCCAAGACACAGCAAAGAAGCTACCCATGATGCTTCAGATGCAGTTAACTGGAAAGAAGAATTTTAGATTAGTGACGTGGACCAAGAAGGTTTAAGTAAGCATTACATAACATCACGCCTGCTAGCCGCTAATGGTTAAGCAGAGGTGTGCCCAATTTGACAACCACATTAATTCGCTAGTTAAGTTTTGAAAGTCCCATTTAGTGGGAAGCCAGCCTATTTTTACCAACCAAGTACAAATACAAACTCTGTGGCTGAAGAATTCTTGATGGAAAACCTCAATTTGTCAAACTTGGGAATCGAACCCTGGACGTGCTTAGCAGTCGCGCTTGTGACCACTAGACCATCAAGGTAATCGAGGATTAAGTAATAAGAGCAATTGGTTTTGACGACAATAGTTATGTTTTTTTTTTTTAATAACGTTGCTCCACACTAGGAATTTCTCCTGTACCGTGGGTGCGTTTCCAAACATTTAAACGCACACACATAAACAGCCAGACCCGAAACAACTACCTGTAGGTCATACAAATATTCGTTCCGCGCGGATCGAACACGCGACACGCAGCGCAGCAGTCGATCGCTCAGCCACTGCGCCAACCGTGCTAGTCAAAATAAAGCAATAGTAGCGGTAGTGTCTGTCTGTGTTCGAACTTACGACATCGCGGAGGTTGGGCACATTGCCACTGAGCCACAACAGATCTTCTTACTTTTCTTTTGCTCTATAATTGTTGGTTTACTAACTCACATTTGAAGAAGTTTTAATTAATGCTAAAGAATGAAATAATAAAATCGACGGTCCCGACGTACATAAGGTTAAGTCAAAAACCGAGGTTTACAGGAGAGCGTAATTTGTGTTCAACACGCCCTAGAAATAATTCTCTGAGCAATAATAAATATTTTCTTTCTACAATATATTAACAGATTTAAGAGGTTTATGATGCCATTTACAAATAAATATTTAATTTTTTCAAGTTTTTTTAGAAAAACTGAAAGATGACCGTTTCTTCGACACTTTATTCGTTGTGTTTATAAAACTTGTTATCTTACACGATTTCTAAAACAAGGTAAATAAAAATCGTATGTCAGTATGTGCGCATAGATAATCTAAAGCCAATGATACAGTAAAAAAAAATGCCATTTTCGACATGTCTCTATGTACGTAGGGCCCGTCGAAATTATTTTATCAAAAACTGAGCCGCCTTCAGCATCATTACTCAAAATAATAATTAAGACGAACACTTCGACTAAAACCAGGTCTCAGTACACACAATAAATTCTAACCACAAAAATATAAACCAGAGACCTCCCAAGAATAATATACCCAACTTACCGTAAGTTTGGAGTGCTCAAAACTAATTATGTGTGGCGTTGTGTTCTCAACGGCAACAACGTCGCGAGTCGGGGACGGCGGCTGTAACACACGGATATTTATGAACTTCATTAATCTCGAACAGAAATTTTATGTTGTAAGTATTTTCTTTTCTTCTTACTTATACATTAAACATGAACGTTGCTGTCGGAGGACCCCAAATTGAACGATGCATTCTTGCAGTTTTGGGTGTTGGTATATACTATAATACATTTATAAATATTTCTTAAAAGAATATTTATAAAAATAAACATTTAAAAATAGGTTTCCGCCGGTATCGGGAGCAGGGTCCAAGCTACCGGTGGTTAGGGCTCCCGAGACAGGAACCTTCTCAAAATACGGGCCGTATCGAGGAGTACTGCCTTCTGAATCAGTAGAAGTAAATGTTCATCATCTGCCTAGTCTTTTTCCAACTATATATGTTGGAGTCGGCTTCCAGTCTTACCGGATGCAGCTGAATACCAGTATTTTACATGGAGTGACTGCCTATCTGACCTCCACAACCCAGTTAATACTGGGAAATACGATACCCCTTGGCAAGACTGGTTGTCAGATTTTCGGAACACTGACTATCTATAACGATTGTCAAAGATCTACAAATGAAAACCGGGACCAACAGCTTAACGTGCTTTTCGAGCCACGGAGGAAACTCGGTATGTAACGGGTGGTCACTCATCCACAGAGCAACCTAGGCAAGCGCGGCTTAACCTAAAGATCGACCCGAGCGGCTGCTATTATTTAGCCACGAGCTCCGAGCACGAGCATTAAAAATAAACATTTAAAAATAGGTTTCCGCCGGTATCGGGGGCAGGGTCCAAGCTACCGGTGGTCAGGGCTCCAGAGACAAGAACCTCCTCACAATGCGGGCCTTATCGAGGAGCACTGTCTTCTGAATCAGTAGTAGTAATTGTTAGTATTGTTATTACGAAATTCATTTATGTTTTTTTTAAAGGTTGTCCCATACTAGGTTTTTTTCTTTTATCGTGGGTGCGCTTACAAATATTTAAACTGACATACACAAACAGCCAGACCCGGAACAACTATCTGTTGGCCATACAATTATTTGTTGCGTGCGGGTATCGAAACCGCGACACGCAGCGCAGCAGTCGATCGCACAGCCACTGCGCCAACTGTGTTGTCAACTTGTGTCTGTCAAATTAAACTTAAGGCACATTTTCACACCGCCTGACGCAGGTCCTCACCGGACACGGAAGTTTCGGGAGGTTCCTGCACATCATCGGGCGGGAGGAAGCGCCCGGGTGTCACCATTGTGACGATCGCCCTGAGGACACAGTGGAGCACACAGTGGCGATCTGCCCAGCGTGGGCAGAGCACCGCCGTGCCCTCGTAGAGGCGATCGGCGGCGGCGATCTCTCGCGTCCGGCCCTGGTTCAGGCCATGGTCCGGAGCGAGAGGGAATGGGAAGCGGTCACCACCTTCTGCGAAGCAGTAATGCTAGCAAAGGAGGTGGCCGGGCGTTTGAGGGAGAGAACATCTGCCCAACCCAGCCGCCGCGGGAGACGCCCAGGGCGCCGGGCGCCGCGAGACGACTTCCGGCCACCGTAGATGCGGGCCTGTGGGCGGTGAGCAATGGGTAGCTCACCGTCCGTCCGTCGATTGACGACAGGCCGTGTCGACGGCGCGTTCGTGTTTCACGCGCGCCTCAAAGAGAGTCAGCAAAGCAGAGGGGCTTGCCAGAGCCTCCGCCTGCCGGGGTTGCGGGTTGTTCGAAAGAGATACCGCGGCCTCGGAACGTAAAGGGCAATAGAAGGAACATGGGTGGGTTTTAGTCAGTACAAGTCTGACATGCCCCCCCTCTCCGCCCAGAGCGGGGGAAGTCATTGGATGATTTCCCACCCGAAAAAAAAAAAAAAAAAAAAGGCACATTTTGTTCAAGTTTGTGATCAAAGTTTTATACTTCTTCTCTATAGGAAATGACCAATACGAACCGTGCAACTTTTCTCGACTCTCTCTCTATGTGTGTTTATTCTTTTAATGACCTACCAGTTCAGAAAAAAAAACACTTATTCGTTCCAAACTTAAATTCCAACCATTTTATGAAAAGAAACATGACAGTAATTAAAACAACAGCAAGGTAAACTAACATTTCATACCTAACATCTGTAATACAAGTCGCAGGCGGCCGCAAGCATAACAAATAGTCCAGCAACGAATTCACTAATTACTGCAGAATTCATACATACATAAAACATACAAATTGCAGACCAAGAAAAGTACTCCAATTAAAATTCCCCTAAGTACGCAGTCGTTTAAAAGTAAACGATATGAAATTGCATCTCAAAAGAAACAAGTTGAACAGAAAACTGCAGTTCTAAATTCAAAATTACAGCGCAAGGAAAACCACACTGAAGTTTCTCGGTTTCAGTATCATATATTGTAAAGTTTGTTCGTTGGAAGTTCGGTAGCATTCGGGCCCCTGTCAACGTTGGTAATAGTACATTACGATATTAGTGCGTTAAGATGGTTATAACATGCGAGTCGGAATTTCAGCCCGAGCCGTAGGCGAGGGCGTAATTGAGCCGAGCATATTATAACCAATACGCACGTATATCGTACGACGTTTTTTAACACATTTGCGAGGAAACAGAAAAAAAAACATTTTAAATAAACTCAATCTGTGAATGCACATTGTTGCTTCTCGCCATTTTAACAGCGAGCTAGCGCTGCCTACTTTCGAATTAGTTCGAAATTTGAATAGCAACAGCGCTAAGCGACAAAACCCTTTATATAAAAAAAAGAAAAAGAATAGCAACAGCGCGCTGCTCACTAGCTGGAGTCGTGCGGCGGGGCGATCAGTTCCAAATTTGAAATGGCAAATAATACTGTTATGGAATTTGTATGGACTATAACTTAACTATTTGCTTTGATAACACACGCGTTTTTTATGACCCTCTTTACATATTTAAAACCGGTGGAATTACATCAGCTTTACGAGCAAGGGTGTTAAAAAGTTGTTTTAAGTCGATCAAACTTATATTTGGGTCTTAAAAGAGACCTATACCTCTAAATTTGCTTTTAATGTTTCTTGTCATAGTAATCAGCAACAAAACACCCGCCAATTGCAAGTCGGACTGGCGCACGAAGGGTTCCCTACGATTTTCTTGGCCTTTTTTTTTGGGTGGGAAATCATCAAATTACTTCCCCCGCCCTGAGCGGAGCGGGGGGAGTGTCAGACTTGTACTGACTAAAACTCACCCATGTTCCTTCTATTGCCCTTTGTGTTCAGGGGCTGCGGTATCTCTTTCGAACAACCCGCAACCCTCGATTTTCTTGACATTAAATATTTATTTTTTGACTGCGTAGACTGAGGGTTGATTTTATAATAAATATAATATTATAAAAGCGAAAGTGAGTTTGTTTGTTACCTATTCACGCTTTAATGGCTACACCGATTTTGATGAATTTTGGTACAGAGATAGTTGGGAACCAGGAGACGGACATAGGCTTTTTTTTTTTTAAAAAAAAAGGCTCCCTCACATCCCGTGAGGGAGAAAGAGGGAAGAGAAGAGAAAACTTAGCGTTGCTATTACAAATCAATAAGGCGCAAGGGGAACTGTGTTAACCCGAATTTAATGCGAGCAAAGCCGCGGGCAAAAGCTACGACGAAGCTAGACTATATTATATAGTTTTAATTTCAACTCGATACGTCCATGCGTTCTCAAGATAAAGTTTCTTGACAGACAGAGTGCAGATCAACAAAAAGATCCTATATGGGTTCCGGTTTTACTTTTGAGGAACGGTACTCTAAAAAATCAGTTAAGAATGTTGTTCTACGAACTTTGCACGCCAATAAACCGCAGTGCTGTGTTGGCACAAACAAGCAATACCAGAAACTGCTACCCTACCATGACGTTTTAAAGCAGAACTTATTCCACCGAGGGAAAGAGACAGAGCTATACAGGGTGTCTAGCACCATCTCTTTCCCTCCGTGGAATAAGTTCTGCTTTAAGACATCATGGTAGGCCTACTGTTGTCAAATATATACAAACAATTTAATCAACTCCAAACACATGTCAGACAAGAAGGTATATAAACTTTGATACCATCAAAATTATTTGGCAATGCACCGCTATCTAGTAAGCAACTGTTCCGTTTGCCAGTAAGATTGAAACGGTGCGGCTACAATCGCAAATTGTAGACTTTGAACAAGCTAGACTTCTTTTTCGTCGACTTGAATAATATTAAGCTTTGAACATGGCCGCATTTTCTTTTAAAGAAAGGTTGCCCCAAATAACGATTTCTGCTGTATCATGGGTGCGTTTACAAACATTTAAACTCAAGAGCCACTCCCAGAACAACTATCTACAGGTCATACAAATATTTGTTCAGTGTGGGGATCGAAACCGCATCACGCAGCGCAGCAGTCGATCGCTCAGCCACTGCGCCAACCATGTCATCAAAATGTTGCCACTTTATCGGTTATCTTATGGAGAGTATATGCTATGGAATTGTACAATCTAGTTCCCCCATCCCCATTCTATCATCGGACGAGGAGAGATACGGCGATGTGTCGTCGTTTGTGGTACAGTTCCACGAACCCGAACAAAGCGAACTATGCTTCCAGATTTATTGTGTGAACCGCCAGTTTGTGGAATTCTCTGCCAGCTTCTCTATTCTCTGGTCATATAATATTCAAAGTTCGAGTGAATCTCTTAGGCATTCTTTTAGGCAAGTGTGCTCTAGGGACGCGTCATCACTTCACATTAGTTGAGTTGCTGCCAAGCGCAAGCATATCTATACGTAATAATCCCTACTATAATATTATAAAAGCGAAAGTGAGTTTGTTTGTTTGTTTGTTACCTTTTCACGCCTAAATGTCTAAACCGATTTTGATGAATTTTGGTACAGAGATAGTTGGGACCCTGGACGTGTCACGGGTTCGATCCCCGCACGGAACAAATATTAAAATTTGTATGACCTACAGGTAGCTTTGTCGGGTCTGGCTTTTTGTGTGTGTGAGTTTAAATGTTTGTAAACGCACCCACGATACAGGAGAAATTTCTAGTGTAAGGCAACGTTTTTTTTTTAAAAAAAACATCACGCTACTAACTTTGGGAGCGGGACAGCAACAAATAGTTAGTTTATTATAAAAAAAACTGTTTACAGAAAGCTAGATAATTCATGAAAGAACTCTCTGGAAATTCTTGTCGTAACTCAGAACTCAGATAGACAACAGCTGCATACACCAAATTTTATAGACACCTGCATTGCGCACTTTGAGGGTTATAACAACTCAGCCAACATAAACCTACTGCCCACGCAAGCTAAAATAAACTTTGTTCTTGTATAAATAAAAGTTATTGCCTCGTAAATTAAATGTGTTTGAAGTTGCCATAACTTGATAAGTCATAGTTTCAACACATTTGAGCTGTCAGTCTCTCGGAGGAGATCGGCTAAGTTCGATAAAGTTCGTTTACTTAAAGTTTCAGCTGCGTTGAGGCAACTAACAAGATACTTAGGGCAAGCATTAGAGATTGTTTAGAAATGTGCATGATAACTTTTGTTTGTCTAGGAATTTGTCTTGCAAAAGGCTTTATATATTTTTTTTTAATTATACGTTGACCATACTAGGAATTTCTCCAGTATCGTGGGTGCGTTTACTAACATTTAAACTCACATGCGCAAACAGCAAGACTCGAAACAATTACTTGTAGACCATACAAATATTTGTTTCGTGCGTGGGATCGAACCAGCGACACGCAGCCCAGAAGTCAATCGCTCAGCTACTGCGTCAACCGTGCTGTTGAAAAATCGTTCCCTTTTTCAAAATGTATTAATTACTAGCTGTGCCCAGCGGTTTCACCCGCTGCTCACTTAGGGGTATTAAAAATAGATGTTGACCGATTCTCAGACTTACTAAATACGCATAAAAAGTTTAATAAGAATCCGTCGAGCCGTTTCGGAGGAGTATGGGAACGAAAATTGTGACACGAGAATTTTATATATTAGATTTTTTAGTCCAATGTTCAAATTTGCGAAGTCTGCACGCTGATGCAGTGATAAGATCGTCAAGTGTGCGAGTATCAAGACATGCAGCACAAGATGGATGGCAGGCCGTTGTGAGGAGACCGAGGAGACATGACATACTTGACAGGCACATTGGGGAAATTTAATTATCATATCCTTATATGGATAGCATTCTGATTGGATTGTTATCATATCCTTATATGGAGAGCATTCTGGTTGGAATGTTATCGTCTAAAAAGACATGATTTCTTAAATTTCTGAAGATACTAGCTTTTGCCCGCGGCTTCGCTCGCGTTACATTCGCCTATGCCCTTTCAAATTTATGATTTGCCTATGTCTATCTTCAGGGTCCCATCTATGTCTGTACCAAAATTCATCAAAATCGGTTTAGCCATTAAGGCGAGAAGACGTAACAAACAAACTCACTTTTGACTTTATTAGTAAGGATTAATTGCGAAACAAGTATTTTTTTAATTTAAAATCGACGGCTTTTTATTAACACTTAGTTGAAAAACGGCTAAATAAATATCTGTATCTATAGTAGTAAATAAATCTGGCCAAAATACACAGTCAAAATACGTTTTTCTTATCCATCCCATCCACTTGATAACAATTTAACTTTAACGAACAAACTCATAGTTTTTTCATACATCCCTTTCAACGGTTGCCGCTTATGATAATTTGACACCCTTATCACAACACTACTGTCTGTAGCTACCGACAAACTCTTCAAACTAACCATTACAAGTATAATATGACCTGGCACAGTATTAGCTTGCAGTACATCAAAGGGTCAGACAATACTGGAGTTCATATGCCTGATATGACATCGTATGATCAAATGTAACTTTTCCTACATTTTAATTGATGACAATTCATTTGATATCTAGTACTGGCTAATAAATTGTCTCCGTGTTATCTATACCAGACTTGTCTCCTATAATGAGGTCGATCAATGTACTATTTATTGGTTTACGTGGTTCATTCATGATGCTAGGTTTTCTTTTGTTTGTAGTTTATTGTTTTGTGGATGATCGCCTGCTTGATTCTGTGTTGCAATGAACGTGATCAGTTGAATTTGTATCACACTGTGACGTTCTGTTGATCTTTATTATTTAGCTGCAGTAATGCCTATCCTACTTCCTAATTATATAATAAATGTGAATGTTTGTGAGTATGTATGGATGTTTGTTACTCTTTCACGTCAAAATGGCTGAACGGATCTTTATGAAATTTGGCACAAAGGTAGATTATGGTTTGGAATAACACATAGGATACTTTTCTTTCGATATCGCGCGGGCGAAGCCGCGGCCGCCAGCTATATTACTAATATTATGTTACTCTTGTACGACAAAACGGCTGAATGTAGGTTTTTTTTCGATAATACGCTTGTGAAACCGCGGGCGCCAGCTAATCCTTACTAATATTTTAAAAGCGAAAGTGAGGTTGTTTGTTTGTTTGTTACCTCTTCACGTTTTAATGGCTAGACCGATTTCGATGAATTTTAGTACCTACAGAGATAGTTTTTTTTTTAAAGTGTTATATGAGGGAGAACGAGTGAAGAAAAGGGAAAACTTAGCGTTGCTATTACAAATCAATAAGGCGCAAGGGGAAAAACTGCAGGTAGCAGGTATTGTGTTATACCGAATTTAACGCGAGCGAGACCGCGGGCAAACGCTAGTTCTTACATAATTCTTTAACCATGCAGTTCCAGTTTTATCAAAATCAAAATATTTTTATTTGACATAGGCCTACAAATGGGCACTTATAAAACGTCGAGAAAAGTAGCATGGTTCGAGTTGGTCGTTTCCAATGGAGAAGAACCAGCAAAATACTCCACGGCTACTCTTTTTAAATCATTTTGTTTTAAAATGTTCTTGTTACTTCATAAATTATGTATACTAACCATTGGATCAAGATGTCCGTAAAATAAATAAATTGAATTGAATTGAATTGAATAAATGACAACATCCTCTTTCGGCCCTTGCAGGTCGATTTTTTCTTCCATTATTCTCTGTCAGACGTCACGGCATCATTTACTCCTTTCTCCTTTTTTAAATAAAAATAAATCATTTATTTTTGGACCAAAGTTGACCTTCATATCCTTCCTCACACAATCTACAGATCTGCACGCATCACATCTCAGTAAACGACAAATACAAATATCGCAACGCATCTTCGTGAATGAGCCCTTAGTCAGGCTTTGTTGCAACAGTCGTTTCGCTTGACAGTCTAGCTCGTGACCAAGCGCTTACACCGTGTGCAAAGATTCATAAAGTCCATAAGTTTTGGGAATAACAAACGAGCTGGTTTTGTGTGGGAGGCAAACGAGCGGTTTTTGGGCGCAGTTCCAATATTTGGCGGTCGCACAAAAGATTTGCTGATGTAAATAAGGCAAGCTGGAAGAAAATGTTTTTTGTTTTTTTTTACGATCCATGTTTTATTCCGTTCTTTTGATTTCACGCCTGTACCTTTAAAGTAAGACACAATTTCGTGTTATAGGGGATCAGCCTATTGCCGTGAACTCTTGCACATATTTAGTCTCCGGACAGGGAGAATGTGTTTTTAATTATCTTATAGTTCCCCTTTGCGAGGGTTTTAACAGCGAAGAAACTCCTCTTCTATTAATTGACTACCAATAGGACAAAAGACCACATTTTTCAAAAAAAATGTAAAAGCAATCAAATCAAAATGTTGTTGTTAAATTCTGATATCTACCAATCATCTATCATTTAATTTTATTTACTCATTGGTATTAACATTCTTAATCAACCAGATCTTTACAATGACTTAAACCACGAGCCAGTTTCTCTTCCTCTTTGTATTTCACTTGGTTTCAAACTTTTGTTCTATGATTACAAGTTCTCAGAAATCTGCATAATTGAGTTGACGACGCTGTCGTCATCAAAATGAAGGAAAGATTTCGTTGCGTACAAAATACCGTATTACTTTGATGTCTCCAGCATTTGCTTAACCAAGCCAATTACTCATTTGTATAAAGTAAGCTTTGGTTGGTTTATTTTGTTTTTCTCGTTTATTTTACTTTGGGACGTTTCATTTATTGTGAATAATTTGTGTATTTTTTGTTACACATCGTCATTTGAAGCTGTGAATAAAAATTGTACTAACTTGACAATTTTTCATGCAAAGGTAACGAAGATATAATTACTTTTATTTGTAAAGTTAGCAATGACTTATTGTCGGGCCTACGTTGTGCTCTCATACTTAAGTAACAAAGCTGCAACAACAACATTGTTAAACCAAATGATTTTCAAAGAGTAACCATGCAGTTTCTTGCTGGTTGTTCTCCATAGGAAACGACCAACTCGAACCATGCACCTTTTCCCGACGATTTATAAGTGTACTAGCTTCCACCTGCGACTTCGTCCGCGTGGCATAGTTACTTTGGGCTAACGCCAATTTAACCCGCGTGATGATTGAAAAAAAATATCTTTCTCTCCCTTTTTCTTTCCCTTTCTCCCCCTTGTATCACTTTTTTTTTCGTCCCGTCTCCAGGGTCCCAACTACCTCTTTACCAAAATTCATCAAAATCAGTTTGGCCATTTGGGCGTGAAGACGTAACAAACAAACAAACTCACTTTCGCTTTCATAATATTGTAGTAAGGATAATATGTTGGCTTATGTGAATTAAATATATTTTGATTGAATGTATAGAAACGTATGTTTGAATAAACAAAAATACTATTCAATTTTTTGAAATAATATTTCAAAGAAATGAAAAGGTTGGTGCATTGGCTGAGTGATTGGCTGTTGCTCTGCGTGTCTTCGATTCTCGTATGGAACAAATATTTGTATGGCCTACAGGTAGGTGGCTCGGGTACGGTTCCTTATGCAAGTTAGTTAAAATGTTTGTAAGAGCACCAACGATACAAACTACGACGGTCAACATCGATTGTAGACACGTTTTACTTTAAGAAAGAACGATAATGATTTGAATGCCTAAAATAAACAACGCTGTAGAGTTTCATAAAAGATAAATGTTCGCGAAAGTCGGAACTTAATACATTGATTACTCACTCAAAATCTTCAATCTCTAACCGATTTTCAAAGCAATCATTAATACAATTGCGGATCAAATCATTTTCGAGTGTTTACGAATCCTAAGTACAAAACTTAGGATTCGTAATTCAAGTAAGAATTAAAGTCTTGAATTGTTTTAAGTAACAATATTTGTTTGGTAATAAAACATGAACGCCATTCAAAAACGGGAAATCTTGGTCGGAATATTTATCATGATTATTACTAAAATCGATTGCAAGAACTACTAGCAGTGATAACCTAGTGATGTGACCGTCCGGCTGCAAAGTCATAGGTCTTCAGTTCAATGCCAAGACACGCAGCGCTGATTTTTGACGTGATAACGTCTTTAAAATCGTTTTAGTCGGGTGACATGTTCAGAAACTTGTGTCACACCAAAACCTCACGAGCGACATTTCATAAAGATGGTAGCGCCATCTGTTACTTGGCTCGAAAAAAAAACTTTAAATTAGTAGGTACTTAATTTCATTTTAGATGTCACTACTGGTGATAACTTATATCACCAATAAGACGTTATCACGTAAACATCTCGATCGTAAACCTACTTTACAAACAACCAATTTTTTAGATTTATAAGCGTACTAGCTATGCCCAGCGGTTTCACCCGCAGTTCAGATTTCTTTTTTCCCCCTTATCATTATTTTAGGGGTTTGAAAGATAGATAGTAGCCGCAGATTCTCAGACTTACTGAATATGCATAAAAAAATATCAGAATCGGTCGAGCCGTTTCTGAGGAGTATTAGACTAGCTTGCGCCCGTGGCTTCACCCGCATGTTATCGAAAAAATAAGTTTTTAATGTTTATAATTCTAGACCATAATCTACCTCCGTGCCAAATTTCATCAAGATCCGTTCAGCCGTTTTGACGTGATGGATGTTTTTTTTTATATCACGCGGGCGAAGCCGTGGGCGCCAGCTAGTTACTATTATATATGCGAATGTTTGTGAGGATGGATGGATGTATAGATGTATCGATGTTTGTTACTCTTTAACGTGAAAACGGCTGAACGAATCTTGATAAAATTTGGCACAGAGGTAAATGGTCTGGAATAACACATATGATACTTTTTTTTTCGATATCACGTGGGCAAAGCCACGGGCGTCAGCTAGTATTCAATAAAATCGCCAACAACATTTTAAATCGCCGTGACAGCCCACACGTCTACATTTAGTTCACTAACAGCGGTCGCACCTAACCGCGGCTTAATTTATAGCTGGCGCTAATGAAAACATTATTTATGATCTCTTTACCCCACCTCTCCCCTCACTACACGCGTATTAATCTAGTCGGGTAACCCCTTACAGACGACCCTTAGACGTATATGGGTTAACACTTGTTACGACTTGTGTGTTAAGATAGATGTTTGGTGGTTTGAAAATATAGTGGCATGTTGATACTATCGCTGTTGAAAAGAATTTGTTTTTTAAACCGTGTTCTTTGTAACTATAAAAAAATCTTAGAAGTTAAATTTAACCCTCTTCCGGTTTTTGAATGAACTGTTTTTTTTTGGAACGAAGTTCCTTATCGCGCGTTGTGAAAGGGGGCTAGACGGAAAAAATTAAGACCTAAAGTTGTAACGACACTTTTTGCTATAGTTGTAAGCCGTGCGGCGTGCGTGTGTTTCTCTGTCCGTCTCTCTCTCTCTCATGTAAAGCAAGCCAGTTATTTTCGTTTCGTCTTTCTATTTCGCATTGAACAGTGTGGAAAACACCAACTAAAATCTGTAATTTATTGCATCGATCGTTAAGGTTAATAAGGATGAAATCTCTTAACAAACTTCATAAGTCAAATGGAAGGAAAACAATGAAATCTTAAATTATTAATTCAATGGGTCAAGTTAAAGCAGTTTTACTCAAAGGTCCATCTATGTACTTATGTTATTAATTAATTATTATCATTGGCGTCATTTATCCATTGAAATGACAAATTACTATTTAGATAAGACGATTGCAATTTGCACGTGTTTATAATGTAGACTCCTTTCTTAGATGCCATAGACATAACTGCGTGTGTGACGTAGTTTAAATATGGAATGTTACATTTGATTGAAGATTTCATTGTTTTCCTTTCATTTTATTTATGAAGTTTGTTAAAGTGATTTCATCCTTATAAAGTACAGGGTGCAACGTTTGCAGATTTTAGTCGGTTCGATTACCGTGTGCAGCAAGCGTATTTAAAAAAAACTTTGAATGCCGTTTTGTTTCTTTTCAAAAATAAAGGAATGTTTTCTTTGAGTAAAATTTTCTATCTAAAGTATTAAGAGTACTTCCCCTTCAGGTGGCATTACAGAATCCCACCCTGTAAATATGGAGTTATCGACGGACAGTGCTCTCATTACTAAAAGCGTACAAGTTACTGCAATATTATCTCTATGCAATACCAACCTCAAAAGGCCCATATGTTAATAGAGGAAGTGCTGATGATGACCACGCTACACATACACCAGCTGCAAATGCACCAAGATTCACTGCAAAGAAGAAAATAATAACATTGTAGAAGAAAAGAACTTGTATTGTGTGTCTATCGAGTTTCCTGCCCATTCATCTCCATAGAGATCTACGCTTTAGAATGGGAAACTAGAAGAAGAAGTAGGACACTTTAAAAAAAGACAACTTTAATCTTAACACTACAAAACAGAACTATGGACTGAACCAGGGCCGGACGCAGGAGATCGCCGCCGCCGATCGCCACTACAAGGGCACGGGCGGCGGTGCTCTGCCCAAGCTGGGCAGACCGTCACTGTGTGCTCCACCGTGTCCTCCGGGCGATTATCACAATGGTGACACCCGAGCGTTTCCTCCCGTCCGATTATGTGCAGGTTTATTTCTTTCTTTGTTTAATGTTGTGTGCACTTGTGCCACGTTCCAAAAAATAAACTATTTTTTTTTTCTGGTAAGATTAGACATAAAGATAGTATATACAACTAGATATTAATCTTACCAATCCCAGTGGCTATGTACTGCGTAGTGATGCCAGATGTGTCTCGTTTGATGTCCGGCACTGTCTCCATCCGCCGTAACATCTTGCTATTCATTCCATTCCTGCTCCCTGGGTCTTCTGCCGGCTCATTTTGTGCTGCTGCTGCTTCCGCGTCAACTGTTGAAGTGCTTTGCTCGTCCACTGCAAAAGTTAATACATTTTTATAGCTGTGATTTATTAGAACAACTACCTAGTTAATATTATCAACGAAACCGGTTTCAAAAATCAATATGACTGGCGTGAGTTACCAATAGTTTATTATAGGAACCATCTTTCTGCCCTTGGCCTATGTTCCTGGCCATGGTTTGCGCAATTTGTTTTTTTCTCTCATTGTCCTGTGTCAACCGTCACAATATCATTTACTCTTTTTCTGTCTTAAACTCCTCACACAAGCCAAACATCGATCCTTTGATCTCCTTCTCCCTTTCAAGCCATTAACATTAGTATTATAACTCTTTTAGTCTTCACCACAACATTAGATTCTCTTTCAACTTCCTCTATTGTATTTATTCATTCTTGTCAAACCACACATCCAACTCAAAATTCTCATCTTCGCTACATGCAATCTTTTTTCAACCATCTTCTTTACAGCCTAGAATAGGTTTAATCCATTTTAATAGTTAAAAAAAAGTCTACATAACATTTTGTGTAAAACCGTTGTAAAGGTATGTAACGTTTTGAAAATATTCCTTACGTCAGTCATGTATTGTATTTGTTATAAAACCTACCTAAATATGTTTGAGGTAGCTGACTTCTGGTCAACATAACAATCCTTACTAATATTATAAAAGCGAAAGTGAGTTCGCTTGTTACCTCTTCACGCTTTAATGGCTCAACCGATTTTGATGAATTTTGGTACAGAGATAGTTGGGAACCAGGAGACGGACATACGATTTTTTTTAAAGTGGTATATGAGGGAGAAAGAGGGATGAAAAGGGAAAACTTAGCGTTGCTGTTACAAATCAATAAGGCGCAAGGGCAAAAACTGCAGGTAGCAGGTACCTGCAAATCAGGAAAGGGGAACTGTGTTACCCCAAATTTAACGCGAGCGAAGCCGCGGGCAAAAGCTAGTCATAATATAATTTCAGACACACAAAATGCCAGTGTGGAGTCTCTTTCTTTTTCTTATTTTTATAAAACGTTGCCCCACACTAGAAATTTCTCCTATATCGTGGGTGCGATTAGAAACACGGACGGACGACAAAGTGATCCTTAAATTTAGACGGCACGGTTGGCGCAGTGGCTGAGCGATCGACTGCTGCGCTACGTGTCGCGAGTTCGATTCCCGCACGAAACAAATATTTGTATGACCTACAGATAGATGTTTCGGGTCTGGCTGTTTGTGTATGTGAATTTAAATGTTTGTAAACGCACCCACGATACAGGAGAAATTCCTAGTGTGGGGAAACGTTTTATAAAAAAAAAAGGGTTCCATATTTTCCTTTCGAGGAACGGAACTCTAAAAGACAACGAAAATAAACAACGACGGCTCCAAAATATTCTGGAGTGCCACTTACATAGTCAAAGACAACATTAAATAGCGGTCAGTTTAATGGACTGACGTCCTAGTTCAGATCGTGTGGAGCGACTGTTTACTGTACAGGGTGTACGACTCTAATAGGTTGGCGTGAGGTTTTTTTTATGCCTTGTCTCATAAAATAACATCAAGTTTGTAGTCCTAACGTAAGGCAGGGATCTACCTAGTAAAACGGCGACGAATCCTTACTAATATTATAAAAGCGAAAGTGAGTTTGTTTTTTTGTCATCTTCACGCCTAAATGGCTAAACCGATTTTGATGAATTTTAGGTACAGAGATAGTTGGGACCCTTTTTTTTTTTTTTTTTTTTTCGGGTGGGAAATCATCCAATGACTTCCCCCGCTCTGGGCGGAGCGGGGGAAGTCATATGCAGTCATATGAAGTCAGTGGCATGTCAGACTTGTACTGACTAAAACCCACCCATGTTCCTTCTATTGCCCTTTACGTTCCGAGGCCGCGGTATCTCTTTCGAACAACCCGCAACCCCGGCAGGCGGAGGCTCTGGCAAGCCCCTCTGCTTTGCTGACTCTCTTTGCTTTGCTGACTCTCTTTAGTTGGGACCCTGGAGATGGACATAGGCTGTTTTTTTTTTAAATTATTGAGATATGAGGAAAGAAATATGAAAACTTAGCGTTGCTATTACAATAAATAAGGCGCAAGGACAAAAACTGCATGTAGCAGGTACCTGCAAATCAAGAAAGGGGATCTGTGTTTCCCCAAATTTAACTCGAGCGAAGCCGCGGGCAAAAGCTAGTAAGTAATATTAAGTAGGTAGCGGGTAGTTTTATGCAAAGATCGCGAAAACACGGCCGGTCTAACGACATCGGCTTGTAAGCGAGCGATGGTCTACTCATTGAAAACAAAGATGGTTTTATAACTTTATCAACTGTTTATCAAATTTGTAGGTACAAACCAAACACTATCGTAGGATTATCACTTACATCTCCAAAGTGTATTTTAAACCTTAAATACGTGTCATAGAAACTATTGTCGAGGAGTTCTTGTAAACTATTTGCTGGCGCCACACAAGACGCCACAAATTGCTACTGCTGGCTGAAACCACTGAACGTGGCTACACTGCAATTTATGAAGAGCAAAGAAGCGGTAGACTTGGCCGACTTTGAAATACCTAATTTATTTATTTATGTTACACTTGCAAACTACAGACTTGATGCTATAGGCATTTTTTTACAAAACAATCTAAAAGTAATGCTGAAAATCTGAAAATGTTTATTTTTTAATGTCTATTATTTTTTTATTATTTATTAAAAAACGGTCACCAACAGCTTCTGTATAATATTATCTTAAAAAATAAAAATTGCACAGTTATTGGACTTATACAGTAGCCAATTACAGGTTAACCAACATTTTTACATAATGAGTTATAACAAATAATATTTATGTATTTATAATATATAAAAAAACTACTACAAAAACAACAAAAAATAAATATGTCTATGCTAGGTACCAGCGTAACTTAAACCAACTCAGCCGCCAAAGCAATGTTTAGGGCGTCGAGTGCCGCGAAGCGAGTCCTGGCTGTGGACGATGAGCAATGCGTAGCTCACCGTCCGTCCGTCTAAAGATGACAGGCCGTGACGGCGCATTCGTATTCCACGCGCGCCTCAAAGAGATGACAGCAGAGGGGCTTGCCAGGGCCTCTACTTGCTGATGTTGCGGGTTGTTCGAAAGAGATACCGCGGCCCCGGAATACAAAGGGCAAAAGAAGGGACATGGACAGGCTTTAGGCAGTAAAAGTCTGACAAAAACTTGTAGTTAACTTATGAAAGCACCGAAAATTGCTGTAACGAAAAGATTAACTGGATAGAAGGACAAACTTACTTTACGAAGGACAAAACGTTGGCAAGAAAGGGTATTGACAGACAGACAGGCAGATAAAGTGACAACAAAGTGATCCTATAAGGGTTCCGTTTTTTCCTTTTGAGTTACGGAACGCTAAAATCATACTTGGTATAATGAGACGGATGTTACAAACGTTAATAATACGTCCTACAAAATAAATGAAGTTCAATTTATGCACTCATTAATTTACTTACGTTATAAAAAAGCAACGGATAGCAAAGAATGTAAAAATATATTTTTTTAAACATAACTTTTTTCTTGATAACGTAAGTACCTACGGCAAAATAATACGGTTAAGTAAAATGTAAGCTATTCTCAATCCGAATTTTTTTTCAGATTTAAGGTTTCTTAACCTTCATTTGTTATTTATTTGCCCTTAAAATTATAAAATTGCGTTTATTTAATCAAAGATACTTGAGACCACTTGACATTAATTTTGTTGGGCTAGCGAACTGTTCATTTTATCGCGAGCAAAAATTTTTAAATTGATTTTATATTTAACTACCTACAGATTGGAAAACAAAAGCATAGAGATGAATGGCATAGATTTAAAAATCTACAGCTTTCCCATTTCGAAACTTGTACATATTTTTATTATTAGTATTTTGTAAATTATGCACGAGTACATAGGTCATTAATGTTATTAATTAAAACCAAACAAGAATTAATATCTATAAAACAAAAAATTAAAATACCTACCCGAATAATTTAACATACGAAATTGTACAAAAATGTTTGATAGCTGAATTATGTAAGTGATTTTGAATATTGTTTTGATTTACTTACCTTAGAGATAAGAGAAAAAAAAAACAAGTTGATAACCTGTTGTACACACAGCCATATTGAGTTTTGGCCACATGCAACACTAAATATAAAAAAGCGCCCAAAAGCGAGCCAGACTCGCGCACCAAGGATTCCGTAATTTAACAGTTCCGTAACAGATATCATCCATATCTTTGGACTGCGTGGACTTAGAGGCTTGTTTTTTCACAGCTTTAAGGGACCACAGAGTTGAGAATATGATTTTATTATCAACTTTACCCAAACGCGTTCCTGAGATAAAGGGTCTTGACAGACAGATAGACGAACAACAAAGTGATTCTTTTGAGGTACGGTACCCTAAAAATATCCCCCGTGTATTTTAAAGTTTATATTGTTTTCTACTGTTTTATTCTACAAACATCCTTACTGATATACATATTATAAAATCGAAAATGAGTTGGTTTGTTTGTTTGTTACGTCTTCACGCCTCAATGGCCAAACCGATTTTGATGAATTTTGGTACAGACGCCTGCAGGTCAAGCTACCCGAAACTTTCCCAATGAACCTTGAACCTTATACTTTAGAAATAAAGTCGAAAATCTATCAAAGAAATCTGACAGATTGTAGTAGCTTGATGTGCAGGCGTCTGTACAAAGATAAGTAGTTGGGACCCTGGAGATGGACATAGGCTAAATAGGTTTTTTTTAAAGTGAGAATTGAGGGAGAAAGAAAAAGGGAAAACTTAGCTTTGGAATTACAATAAATAAGGCGCAAGGGCAAAATCTATAGGTAGCAGGTACTTGCAAATCAGGAAAGGGAAACTGTTTTACCCCGAATTTAAAACACGAGCGAAGCCGTGGGCAAAATTTCGTCTAATATAACTATGATGATATACTTAAAAAAAAGTGAGATAAGGAGGAGAAACAGGGAAGAAAAGGGGAGAGAAAGATATTTTTTTTCGATCATCACGCGGGTTAAATTTAGCATTAGCCCAAAGTAACCATGCCACGCGGACGAAGTAGCGGGCGGAAGCTAGTAGGTAAATAAAGCATAAAAAAACTATTATAGTTATGCCAGGTTTACCAACATCATAGGTCTATGAGTCACGATTCTAACGTTTTCCGTACTCTACAAGATTATAGTGTATTGGAAAAGGTTTTAGTTTTATATTTATTTTCATAAGACTTACAAAGCAAAACCACAACACAATATTGGCTACCCTCAAACTCAATTAGCTGAGAATGGACGTGAATTTTTTTTTTAATATAGCTGTCGAATTGAGAACCTCATCTTTTTGTTTTCGTCGAGGACCTCGTAGCTAAATAATAGCAGCTCGGGTTGATCTTTAGGTTAAGCCGCGCTTGCCTAGGTTGTTCTGTGGATGGGTGACCACCCGTTACATACCGAGTTTCCTCCGTGCCGCGGAAAGCACGTGTAGCCGTTGGTCCCAGCTGTCATTTGTAGATCTTTGACAGTCGTTACAGGTAGTCAGTGTTCCGAAAATCTGACAACCAATCTTACCAAGGGGTATCGTTTTACCCAGTAGTAACTGGGTTGTGGAGGTCAGAAAGGCAGTCGCTCCATGTAAAATACTGATATTCAGCTGCATCCGGTTAGACTGGAAGCCGACCCCAATATAGTTAGGAAAAGGCAGATGATGTGATCTATCACAATGATATCGTATGTAACCCAAAGATTGACTGGTAAAACTCGTCAATAAAATAACCATGATCACAAACTTAAACAAAATGTGCCTTTAGTTTAATTTGACAGATACAAGTTGACGACACAGTTGGCGCAGTGGCTGTGCGATCAACTGCTGCGCTGCGTGTCGCGGTTTCGATACCCGCACGGAACAAGAAAGAAGTCGACCCCAACATAGTTGGGAAAAGGCTAAGCAGATCTTTTTGGTTTCATCGGTTAGAAATTGGTGCAATATCTTTACATAGTATAATAAAAAGAAATCGCTTCCGCCGTCTGTTCACTTAGATCTTTCAAACTATTCTCGCAGTTTTCTACAGTATATGAGGGGGAAGGATTATATGTATAACTAGCTTCCGCCCGCGATTTCGTCTGCGTGGCATAGTTATTTTGGGCTAACGCTAACTTTAACCCACTAGCTGATCGAAAAAAAAAATCTTTTTTCCCTCTTTTCCCTTTTTTTCTCACTAGCCAGCTAGTAAATGATAATATTATGGCAATGGTGGTGGTACACAGACCGTCATTCAAATACGAGAGTTAGATAATAAGTTTAGTGTTTTATACATATACGTTTAGCTGCACCCCGCAGTTTCGCTCACATAGACTGGGATATCCTTACTAAAATTATAAAAGCGAAAGTGTGTTTGTTTCTTTATTTGTTTGTTACGTCTTCACGCCTACATGGCCTAACCGATTTTGATGAATTTTGGTACAGAGATAGTTGGGAACCAGGAGACGGACATACGCTATTTTTTATTAAAAAAAAATGTGGAATATGAGGGAAAACGAGGGAAGAAACGGGAAAACTTAGCGTTGCTATTACAAATCAATAAGGCGCAAGGGCAAAAACTGCAGGTAGCAGGTACTGTGTTATACCGAATTTAACGCGAACGAAGCCGCGGGCAAAAGCTAGTTAATACTAAATTAGTTAAAGTTACACTAACTCAAAGAGCAACTTTTCATTCATAACATTCATGTATAACAGCTGTAAACAACATCATAATTGCTTATATCGCCTTCATAGTTCATACAACACCTAACTTTATTACTATACATAAGTCCGGAGTCCATTATATACATGTATCAATCGTTAAGAGCACTGATAACGTAGGTACATCATTATGTTCTCAGGTCACCCTCACTAGCTTCCGTGACAAAACAACTAAATAAGATGCTCTCATCTGTAGAGTCTTTTTAACCAACTTAATTTTTTTTTATTAAGTATGTTCACCGATTAGGTACTCAAAAATGCCTGGACCGATTTGCTAAATTATTTCGACGGTCCCTACGTACATAAGGTTAATTCAAAAACCGAGGTTTACAGGAGAGCGTAATTTGTGTTCAACACGCCCTAGAAATAATTCTATGAGCAATAAAAAATATTTTCTTACTACAATATTTTAACAGCTGTAAATGGTATCATAAAGCTCTTAAAGCTTAGGCACATAAATATTTTATTTTTTAACGTTTTCTTAGATAAACTGAGAGCTGACCGTTTCTACGACAGTTATTCGTTGTATTTATAAGACTTGTTCTCTTATACGATTTCTAAAACAAGATAAATAAATTTAATGAGTGGAATTCCCTGCCGGAGTCTGTATTTCCCGATAGCTATAACCTGGGGGTCTTCAAGTCAAGAGTGAATAGGTTATTTCTAGGTAAGCGTGCTTCATCGTCGACCACATCATCACTTACCATCAGGTGAGATAGTGGTCAAACGCGAGCCTATCAATAATAAAAAAAAAAATAATAATCGTGTCTCAGCATGTGCGTATAGATAATCTAAAGCCACTGAGACAATAATAAAAGTCAATTTTCGACATGTCTTTATGTACCGTCGATTTTGTTTAATGGGGTATACTTCCCAGGTGGTCCCATATCAATTTTATATAAATTGCTTAGGTAGTTAATGAGTTATCGTTATAGACGATATATGCCATCAAAAACATAACTTGTAAAAACAAGCCAAGCCCAACCCAATTCTTCTACTGTAAAAAGTTGTGAAATTCATGTAATACCAAGTTGGTTTATTTATTCAGTTAGTTCAGTTTATTTATTAAGTTATGACTTAAGACTGAAGGTCCCTTAAATAGATAGCTAACTACGTCATAACGTAGTTAGCTAACTTAACAATATCTCATAGTAACCATGATAATATTAAAAATCGGATGGTATTTAAAAGTACTTCAATTTATTCCCATTTCATTTACCTAATTTTGCCTGTGTTCCACCAAATATACTGAATGTGCACCAAAATATGTTTATTAAAACAATAACGTCATAACGAGCATCTATTTAACAACTGTTGCAAATTTGTAAAAATAGTAATACACCTAATTTTAAAAACAAGCATTTATTTTTTTAGTTTTACTTCAGTGTTATATCTTGGAATTTCATCCATTTTCTATTAATGCAAGTCGTTACTGGTCGTAGGGGGTCACAGTTTTAACCTAACCTAACCTACGCATTTTTTTAACATTCAGGAATATTTGGTGCACGATCAGTATTTTTCGGGGAAGAATAAAATAGTTATTGTTACAATAGAATATTTGCAGCGCACTACAATAAAAAGTATTATATCTTGGTGTTAATTTGGAATTTGTTTGATGTAACATATTTTGTTGGCCGAGTAGTTTAATTATAGTAAAACAATTAAACGGGTTTAAGATCAATATTTTAGAAATGCATACATAGATGTACCTTAAGATTTTTGGTGAACACAAAAATATTATCCTTAAAAATCTTTGATGTTTTAAATATTAAATAGATTAGACTTAGTAATTGCACTAAACAATCTAATTTAATATAATATATTATATTACTTGTAAGTTACATTGTGTTTTCATGTGACTTACAGTTATTTTCCTCTTTTTAGGTTTTTTTTTGGAAGTTGGTTTTATTGTTTACAAAAAAGTTTTTTATTGTCCGTAAAGGTCGGCTTCTAGAAGCTCATGGTTTAATATAACAAGGGAGTCTTCTACTACAGGCATAATTTGTCTAAAAGAAAATTCCGAACACAACTATTGTAAATTATTTGTGGCAATATTTTTTTTATGTTTTATAAAAACACAACTATTGTAAATTATTTGTGGCAATATTTTTTTTATGTTTTATAAAAGCTGCTCAGATCTATCTTGAGACTAGGCCTTCTTTTGCAGAGCAGGGGGGAATGTCAGACTTTTACTGACTAAAACCCACCTATGTTCCTTCCTTATATTCCGAGGCGGCGGTATCTTTTTCGAGCAACCCGCAAACCCGGATAACCTACGCTTAACTTCATAGATTCTTGTTTCATTTAATGAAAAGTTATTAAGAAACAAAATAATGCCTTACAATTCTTAGTGCACAATCCTTAGTTTCTAAGGTATTATTAACAAAACAATATGTTTTAGTTATTTATTTTTAGAACATTATCAACTAAATGTTTTAGTAATTTTTACGACTTATTAAACCGTACCATATCATGCCAAGTACGATAGATTAACAGGCCACACCCTCCAAATTGCTACAAATATCTTTTTGCATTCGAATGACGACACGGTTGGCGCAGTGGCTGAGCGATCGACTGCTGCGCTACGTGTCTCGGATTCGATGCCCGTACGGAACAAGTATGTGTATGGCCTACAGATAGTTGTTCCGGGTCTGGCTGTTTGTGTATGTGAGTTTAATGTTTGTAAACGCACCCACGATACAGGAGAAATCCTAGTGTGGGGCAATGTTTAAAAAAAAAATAAGGTTGTCAGGCGCCAGCTATTATATAGGTATATACAGGGTACGAACAGACATTTCAACAAGTCTTCAAACAAGCATTTTGTAGATCAAACTAAGTAACTGTATGCAAAAATAATAAATAAATATCTTGGGACAACTCACACACGGTCATCTGATCCCAAGCTAAGCAGAGCTTGTGTTATGGTAACCAGACAACTGATATACATACTTATATAATTTATAAATATATACATATTATAGAAAAATCATTGTTTGGTAAATTCCTTTTTTGGTCTAAACAAAATCACTGTCTAAAAATACCGCTCAGGGTAACGTAACGTCATCATCATTTTCCTGCCCTTGTCCCATTCTATTGGGGTCGGTGCAACACGTTTTCTTCTTCCATTCTCCGCTTTTAGACGTCACAGCATCATTTACTCCTTTCTTCTTCATATCATTCCTTACACAATCCATTCATTTTTATTTATTTCATTGTGCCGGTTTATAAAACTTTTTTTTCTTTATTCAATTAATGGGACTTCTACGCACAGTGTATGCCAGTCACATCGTATCCTAAACAATTCCTAAAATTTCAAATAACGTGGGCCATGTATTTGAATAAATCCTTCGTAGCGTCACCATTTGGTTGGTATAGGATCAAGTGGAACATGCCTACATCAGTTCAAAATCAGGGACCGTTCTAAATTTAAAAGTTATGCTAAATAAAACCTGCATATTATTAAAAAAAAACGCGTGTCAAAGAGTTGGGAATAAGACTTTTTAGTAATAGTACGAGAGCCCACGACCAAAACCATGTCTCATAGCAATACGGCAAAAACCCTATAAAATCGTTAGATTGTATGATTCTGAACCCGACTAGGTGTGTAGTAACGGTCGAAAGTGTAGCAACTGCGTGGGAGGCCATTTCTGCTGTGTCAAAAAAAAAGACAGTCGGTATTATAGCAATACGTCTGATAGTGAAAATGTACATAGATTTTATAATTGTATTACGAAAAAGTTTGTTTTCAGACATTTTGCGCGTAGCATATAGCCTGAGCGCATTTTTGAAAATGTCAACAAATTTAGCCGACCTGTATCATAGCAATACGGATAATTTTTTTTTTCAACTTTTCGTATTGCTGCTATGATTACCAAAAACCTGTTTTCAGACACTTTAAGTGTAGCATATACTCCCAAAAACGAAAATAACGTTTCGGAGTCGCCTGGCCGACGCCTCTGTTAAATGTTTTTTTAAATTTACAGCCTTCATAGATATTCAACAGCCTCAGCGCTTGTTACGCTCCTGCCCCTTTCTTACTATTATATATTATTATTAAATTCAAGATGCCTCAATACGATTTTTAAATGATATCTGAGTATCGAAAAGTTGTCTGATAGAGAAGGTGCTACACTTAATTTGTCTGATATAAATTTTTTGCACATGTGGACAACTTATTTTATCATGTCCAACAATTTTCAGACATATTGCTATGATACCGATCAGTAGAATTTATTAACATTTTCAAAACGGTCTCAAAATTTAATGCGTTCACATTTCCGTCTGAAAATTGTTTTGTTCGCATCAAATAACCAAAATTTACTAATAAAAAAGATTTTCAGACGTATTGCTATGAGAATTTTTTTTTGTCTCATTTTTAATTTTCTTAAGTGATTTTACGGGTTTGCGCTACACCACTAACGTCTGAAAAATATGTTTCCGGTATCTCAGAACTATCATTCAACTACAGTCTGCAAATCAGACATATTGCTATGATGCAGTTCGGTAAAATTCTTTGACAATTTTGAAAATTCGGTCAGATCAAACGCTACGCGGAAAATGTCTGATATTGGTATTTTCGAGTTCAGGATAATCGTATCTATCGATTTGATGCGGTTTTGGCCGTATTGCTATGAGACAAAAATTTTGGTCGTGGGCTCTCGTACTATAAGTCTATATAGGTAATTATAGTTCTCGGTGATTCCCGGTTTTGAAATAGAACAAATAAATTATCGAAATGAATGACAGAACAAATACATATCGGCTGGTGATGGGTCTTTTTAAACCCTCTACGGAATAAAAAACAAGATGGCGTAGTTCCGATTTCTGGTAATTGTTAAGAGATTTATGTACAGAGAGTTTTCTCCAATGCATTATTTAAATTTCAGCTACCAACGAAGCCACTAAATCTCTGGGTTGTATACGTAGGCGTTAAATTAATGATGAATTGATTACGTATACCGCATGAAAGTTTGTCTCAGAATGATTTACATATCTCATTTTTCAGGTTATTGTTTTGGTAGGAGACGTTTAAACAATATTTTAAATATTCAATGATGTAACATATGCTTATAATATTCTATCAGCATTGTTATCCAACGTGGCAATGCTTCTGAGCACTTTTTTCTAGTGACAGCGATGTGGACGAATTATTTGATGACCTTTATTTATTTTTCAATCTTAAAGCTAAAAACCTTTTTTGTAGTAAATAATATTTTCAATTTATTTAAATAAAGTCACTTGCAAAACCTATTAGAAAAATCACAATCAACCACGTCATTAAAAACAAAAACCAAGTACCGTCACGCTTTTAAAAAAATCTTATCCGACACCGTTAAAAAAAATCAAGGTCATGCATCAAATAAACAAATAAAACCTACTTTGATTATTCGTAAGTACACTTGCCAACAACTGCACTAAAACGTTCTTTTTTAAAACACAAATAGAAATAGTACTGTCAGAGTAGTTGCAGCGGCGACTGGAAGCTCAATAACATAATCTTGATAACAGCGGACGTTGGAAACGTCAAAAAAATAATAATACAGGGGTGGAGTAACTTGGGTTGTTGGGATTTTGTGTTTGATGATACCTTTTATTGCGGATGGGAAATCATCTAATAACTTCCATACTCTGTGCGAAGCGGGGAAGAAGGTTAGTGTGTGTGTTTTACTGACTAAAACCCACCCATATTCATTCTATTGCCCTTTATGTTCCAGGGCCGCGGTATCTTTTTCCAACAACCCGTAACCCCGGTAGGCGGTGGCCCTGGCAGTCCCCTTTGCTTTGCTGACATCTCTTTGAGGCTTTGATGTTACCTTGGGTTCAATGAATTATCTGGAGGGTGTTCTTAAAAAGGTTTTAATGGGATATTCTACCAGTTTTTTTTGTGTTATCTTTGTGGTATTCACTATAAGGAATATTAATTTTGGAAATTTACAGAAGATCCAGTCACTGACATTATAAATTTAGTTATCAGATGTATGTTATCTGGCATCCATAACTCTGTAAGTACTGGGTAAAATACCCTTTAGTAAGACTGGTTGTCAGACTCCTGGGACACTGACTACCTGTCTAGGATTTACAAATGATATAGCCAGGACAACGGCCTAGCTTGCTTTCCAAAGTATGCGGGAAATTTGGTATGTAGTAGATCATAAACCTAGGCAAGCGCGGCTTAACTTAATGATCGACTCGAGCGGCTATTTAGCAACGAGCTCCTCATAAAAATATAATATCCGAGAAAAAAAGTTGTTTAAAACTAAACAAAATCTTTTTTACTCCCCGTATTATATTATATACAAATACTAGCTATTGCCCACGGCTTCACTCGCGTAAAATTCGGGGTAACACAGTTCCCTTTTCCTGATTTGCAGGTACCTGCTACCTGTAGTTTTTGCCCTTGCGCCTTATTTATTGTAATAGCAATGCTAAGTTTTCCCTTTTCTTCCTCATTTCTCAATTTTTTTAAGTTAGCCGTCCGTCTCCTGGGTCCTAACTATCTCTGTACCAAAATTCATCAAAATCGGTTTAGCCATTAAGGCGTGAAGACGTAACAAACAAACAAACTTTCGCTTTTATAATATTAGTAAGGATTTTCTTCCCTAACACCGCCCAAAACAGATCAAAGAACAAGGTGTGAACCAATTAAAAAACACTCGCAAAACAACTTGGTTTATAATAATTTTGTTTGTGTGCCGCCATCTTTACTTTTAATAATTTTCTACAATTTCCCTTTGACTTCGGAAACTTTGCTTTAATGAAAATTGGAGGTAAAGGAATCGGTAATTTATTTATTAATTGGCGATGAAAGATCGTGTTGTTTAAATTATGGTTATCGGGGTTGGTAATAGGTACTTGTTTCTTGGAATGTTGTTTTGATTTTTGTTTAAACTCAAGTTATTATTGTTTTTTTTTGTTAGGTTTTGAATATTGCCAGTATTATTGCATTGACATTCAAAACTTTTTTTTTACTTTTAAAAGCCAATATAGACATTAAAACCTTGAACATTGACATTACTTTATAAAGCTTTATTAATTCCACACAATCAAGCAATATTTTAAATAATAAATAAACTTAATTATAAAATTAAAACCTATTTTACATCAAAACTGATATTCATTATTGTTTTTTAAATGTAATCTTGAAACATTCAAGATTACATTAAAAATTACATTAACAATAAAGAATATCAGCTGTTTGTACACTGTTCCCGATACCGGTGGGCCGCCTAATATTTTTTTTTTGTTTTATGTAGACTTTAATAAAAAATACGTAAAAATATAATTTAAAAAGAAATGTGTAAAAATTAATAAACTGAATAATAATGAATTCTCTCAAAAATTAAAATAAAGTTTAAGTAAAACAGAAATATTTCCAAATACTTTGAATCTTAAGAGCTTAATTATCACAACCAGGTTGCTATTTAACTTTAAAAAATAACACTTGGAATTCAGAGTGCACAAAACAGTAATTTCCAAAAATATATAACGCATCTTAAACCGTATAAATCACGACCGACGCTTGCGTACCCCTGGCGCGATACCCCCGAGTCGTCCCGTAACCTCCCGCCTATCTATCTTAGCGCTAAACGCCCATAAACACGCACAGATAAACCCGCTATCGACGACGTGATTTTTATAAATAATAAACGTACTACATATATTATGTTATTGAGACACTTCTTGTAGGTATAATTGAATCCCTCCATTCAATTATACCTACAAACGGTCAAACTTTAAGTAAAAAAAAATTGTCGGGCCTACGCTGTCTTCCCTTGTTTTTACGAGTGGAAATCCTCGATGGATGTCCTCGGGGGTCTGTCAGACTCCTACTAACTAAAACCACACGGTGTTCCTTCTCGTGACTGCTTGGGGTGTGGGGACTCAATCGCATTCTACACAATCACCCCAGCTGTGATGGCTTGCTTGCGGCAAACCCCTTCTCAGGTAAACTTTGTCCTCCCTCCTTCTTGCCGGTTCATCTGGATAAAAAACGATCAACCCGAACTGTGCACCATTACCAAAGTAAATAGAGGGGAAGTAGGTTATCTCCGGCCCAATTCGCGATATAATTGCCTACTGTCATAGGGTTGTCACTTTTAGCTAAATTTTAATTCAGTACCTATAAATTGGCAAGGGTCGAGAAGTTGTATTTTTTACTTTTATTTTCTGGGTACAGGGTTTGTCAGGCCTCTCTAATTTGTACTATCACAAATTCATTAGTTTAAAGCCCAGCCCTGTCAAAGATCTCATAATAGTCAATAAAATTCAACAATGGTTTTCCTATCAAATATAGAAATGTATTCAAGATACAGAGCAGCATTATTTATAACTAACTTCCACCCGCGGCTTCGCCCGCGTGGTGTGTTGATAAAAAGCAGCCTATAGCAAAAATAACAAAATCGAAGTATAAATAAAATTAGGTAACTACGTTTCATTTTTAAGGTTACGTCCCCAATGGGTAAAAACCCTATTACTAAGTCTTCGCTGTCCGTCCGTCCATAGGTAATGGTACGGATCTAACTAATAGGTATGTATTATAAAACTTCATAAAACCTATGTTTTATTATATTTGATGTAATTAAATCTTATTGTACCTATGTTCACAAATAAAGGATTTGAATTTAGTTTGTAAGGAACCTGTCAACTCAACGTACCTACTCTGTGCTCACGCGTCTGCCCGTGTTCGGGTCGCGCACTCGAGCGATGAGCGACTTGTTCCCTCACCCCGCCCGCGCGGGCCAGCCTAGTCACGGCGACACGAAATTAATTTTGTGGCGCGTTATTTTGATTTTGCTGTATCTCCTAAAGTATTTATTTAATCTGCATGATGTAAAGGGAAAAATAATCTTCATGAAATGTTCATGCCAACCAACCTATTTAAAATGATAAGGATTAATACTGTATTTGTGTAAATAGCTTTCTAAGTTAGCGCTTTATAATTGACCATTTGTTAAAGTATTAAAATGGATATAGTATGTTATCCTTAAGATATAGACATATGTCACCGCTGACTTTTCTGTAGACCTATATAAGATACATAATTACACCATACATTATTTAGTTATATCTTAAAGGGTTTAGGCAGCGTTTTCGTTGAAACCTCCCAGACAGCATACTTTTTGCCGACATCTTCAACAAATATCGTTAATGTACACAGAAATAAATACAAAAACTTAACAAATTATATACTAAAACCTTCCTTAAGAATTACTCTATCTATTAAAAAAAACCGCATCAAAATCCGTTGCGTAGTTTTAAAGATCTAATCATACATAGGGACAGACAGACGGCGGATAGCGACTTAGTTTTATACTATGTACCTAGTGATAAAAAAAAGATAAAATAAACCGAGCGAAGTTCAATAGGTAATCTGAACAGACAATTCTGGAATTGATGAATTATTAAGACACCCAAACACACAGGAATACTTTCTCCCGCGATTATCAGACATTTTTTATTCGTTTAGCGGTGCCGAAAAGCCGTGACGCGCGAACCTCGTGCAGTGTTAGCCCCGACTGGCGCAGCGCGAAAGGAGCCGAGATTTTGTTTAGTGTGCGTGCGGCGACGCATAGATACTACGGCGCACACATACAAGCCGCGCGCTACGCGTTTGTATGAAGTTATCGTACTTCCCCTCTTTATACTATGCCATTACAGGCACTTCTCAATATCAAAAACAAAAGAATGAAGGTCACTCTCAATCACAAAACATAATAACATTTGAAAATACTGAAGTTGTTAATTTTGTATTATTCGCACTCCCGAGCTACCAGATACGAGCACTGCTTTGTGTATGGCTCACTGACAATGGTGATTCTGTTTTGTTTCTTTTGGTTAATGAATTAATTACTAATACTACTAATTTTAAGCTTTAAATTATAGGTAGTCTGGTAAATAACAATCTAAATAGAACTGTCAAAGGTGACCTTAACTTATTTCTGGCGTTAACAACATTAATCATTGTAAACAATTCAAATCAAGTCATGGGTCACTGCAATCAATTGATAGTTATGTTATAAAAGTTGCGTAAACTTACAAAAACAGCACTACATTTTTATCTTTTTTCAAGAATTCAGTCGGTTTCGTACCCAAAGGGTAAAACAGACCTGCTGGCGTTGCGGGTTGTTTGAAAGAGATACCGCGGCCCCGGAACATAAAGGGCAATAGAAGGAACATGGGTGGGAGTCTGACACGCCCCCCGCTCCACCCAGAGTGGGGGAAGTTATTTGATCATATACCATCCCCAAAAGAAAAGGTAAAACCCTATTACAGATACTCCGCTGTCTATCCGTCTGTCACCAAAAAATACAGATGATATAATATCTCTGTGGCCGCTATACCTAACAATAAATACTAAAAACACAATGGAGATGGAGATCTGTCATACAGGTCCCGAACCCATTATAAACTCCAGCTCTCACAAAGGTTACAAATCTGATTTGACATAATATGACATGAACCAAAGAATGTACCTTTTTGAGAGAAATAAAAAATCTATTCTATTCTATCTATTCTACTCTAGAATAGAATCAATATCTAAGGTCGCATACAACTAACATGTTTCTTTTGCCATTTTAAGAGCCATTCGAACTCGAGTCTGACTCGCACTAAACCGGTTTGTTTGAAAGAGGTAGCAGTCAAAATCTGACACTCCCCCGCTCCGCTTTGAGCGGGAGAAGTTATTCGATGATAACCGAAAAAAAATTGTGATGTTCCTTCGATCAGTAAGTTTAACTTTAAGTATGCTGCATTCCATTGCATTCACTTTCAGTTTAGACTTCTGGATGTCAGTCAAAGACCAAATCTGATCAATCAGAAACTTCTACAAAATCCTACTAATATTATAAATGCGAATGTTTGTGAGGATGGATGGATGTATTGATGTTTGTTACTCTTTCACGTCAAAATGGGTGAACGGATCGTGATGAAATTTGGCACAGGGGTAGATTATAGTCTGAAATCTGAAATCGATAACACGCGGGCGAAGCCGCGGGTTGTTTTAGTGTTTGTACTAGCTGACAGCTAGTACAAACACTAAAACAAGTATTTCAACAAGATTTTTTTGAGTACCGTGTGTTTACAAGTTGTGTGTCGTATGATGTACTCGTGTTAAAAGTTGAATACTCTAATTTATTTATGTTCACCCAAAATAATTAACAGCTACCCTACCATGACGTCTTAAAGCAGAACTTATTCCACTGAGGGAAAGAGACAGAGCTATACAGGGTGTCTAGCACCATCTCTTTCCCTCAGTGGAATAAGTCCTGCTTTAAGACGTCATGTTAGGCCTACAGGACATTTATACGTTAACATAGAATAGCACAAAAGTACTGCTTATTTCATCTTTTCTAACGGACATTTTTTTTCTTTTCCATTGAGAAATCATCAGATGAATCCTCCCTACTCTGAGCGGAGTTTAAGGGATTGTCAGAATTGTACTGACTTAAACCCATACAAGTTCTTTGTTTTGCCTTTTTGTTTCAGGTACGCGGTATCTATAAGAAACCAACCCGTAGCTATTCTAATTTAATGTGAACATGTCATAAAAGTGAACTTTAGAAAAAACACGAGCTAAAGAGCATCAATTGATGACACGGTTGGCGCAGTGGTTGAGAGATCGACTGCTGCGCTGCGTGTCGCGGATTCGATCTCCGCACGGAACAAATATTTGTATGGCCTACAGATAGTTGTTTCGGGTCTGGCTGTTTGTGTATGTGAGTTTAAATGTTTGTAAACGCACCCACGATACAGGAGAAATTCCTAGTGTAGGGCAAAGTTTTTGTAAAAAAAAATGTCACAGTATTAGTACCGATTTGGGAATTTTCCCGTTAAGTTAAAATATACTGTTTACACTCACTAAATAACATTAAACATCCCTCTTCATTAAAAACCACAAATAAACAACTAAAACAAGCCCAATTTCCGAACTTTTCCGGCAATTTTGACACTAGTGCTAAAATATTATACATTGCACAGTTTGTGGGTCTCCCGTGCCGTTTTGACTTATCTAAGGTGACCGAGCGGGCCCAAACGGCCCACCCCTCTCATTATCTTTGGAGCAGACAAAAACTTTTTTATCTATAGACGCGATAAGTTGGGGTATTTTTAAGTTTTTCTAGTAAATCTGTTGGTCTGCAGATAAGGGGGTTTTTGGTCTGTTATTTGAATATGGAATTTAGTGCAAGGATATGGTGGAGGGTTTGGAAGAGATGCATCTTGGTACGGACACATATCGCCTGGTTGGTTGTGTTTTAAGGATATTTGAGTCCTGCTTGTCTTTTTTTTTGGGGTGGAAAATCATCAAATAACTTCCCCTGCTCTGGGCGGACCGGGGGGGGGCGTGTCAGACTTTTACTGACTAAAACCCACCCATGTTCCTTCTATAGCCCTTTACGTTCCGGGTCCGCGGTATCTCTTTCGAACAACCCGCAACCCCGGCAGGTCCTGCTTGTCTTCAATGACCTGTAGGATGCTGTTAGTACTACCCCGGACTCTGCCTAACAACGATGCGAGCCGCTTGCGGACTGTGGCATGAAAGCTATCTACCCTGGCCTCCTCAACAATCCAGAGGCACTACAAAAGCGGGACAGCCCTAACAACATCCTAAATACATTATTGTATTGGACACGATCCATTATTGTATTACCATCAGCCTGGAATTAAACCCCATGACTGCCCAGAAATTCCCAGTGGAACTATCCAGAAACACAAAACCTGGGTATCGAATCCAGGATTAGCAGTAGCATTTCTTGCCACAAGATCAATAGAGCTACAACATGCTATTGACAGACAGACATCTATTAATCGTTCGTTCTGTACATTAGTTGTCATGTTTACATGGTGATCTAATCCAATTATAATAATTATTTGCTAGACTCTTCCATTATTATTGATAATTATTATCTTAATTCATAAATAAGTGCAAGTTCATAAGAAAACTGATCGATAAGAATGTGAACAGAGAGACAAATGGTGAAGCTATTTTTGCTGACCTGAAGGGTTACCATGACATCTTATAGCAGTACTTATTCCTGTGTGAGAAAGAGATGGTGCTAGACACCCTGTATAGCTCTGTCTCTTTCACTCAGTGGAATAAGTTCTGTTTAGAGACGTCATAGAAGGGTAGCTGTTTGTGTTTCTCCCACGTTGATGACTAGTCTAAGTTGTACATAAAAAAAAATATCTTAAATACTGTAGAGAGACATAGCAAAACGAAACTAGGTTTGACAGACAGCCGTTTTTTTTCTTAAAAACCGATAGACGTAATTAAAATTTATTTTATTTTGGTTATCAATCAAATAAATGTAACCAATTCGCAAAACATTTATTGATTAAAATACTGGTTTTTAGTCAGTATTGCTGATTGTGCATAAGATTGTTCAAATACTAAGTTATTCACTGTTCTGGGCCTCATCTAATGGATTTTAATTCAAGAACAGTTCAATATTTTTTCAGTTGGGCCGTAATTTTGTTTTTTGTAACTAGGGCTTTCTCCTACATCGTTGCTGCGCTTATAAGCATTTAAACTCAAATACCTGTAGGTCATACAAATATTTATTCCGAGCGGAGATCGAACCCGCGACACGCAACGCAGCAGTCGTTCGCGCAACCACTGCGCCAACCGTCCCGTCAAAGTTAGTGTAGTTAATAGTAAGTTATCTGCATATCGCGCATCGTTCGTCTAGTCTGCATGACCGGCAGCACGTACGCCACATAGACCGCTACCCAATTTTTTCTCCATTAAGTAAAAGATTGATTGCAACAGAATACAGACACGCTTACTTACTTCCTTCTCAACCTGTTGTTCCAAAATGTTATAAAGGAACATATATAACATTTTGGAAAAGGTTATATGGAAATCTCTCAATTGAGCGTACCTCTACGCAAAAGCCTTTTCTAGCTGCTTCAATTTAAATTCAAAGAATTTCAATAAGACCATTACAGGCACTTCTGAATCAAAAAATTGTTATAAAAACAAAAAGACTGCTACATTCCCAGTCACAAACCATAATAACTTGTTAAAGTACTCTAGTTGCACATTTCAAAGCGTAGATCTCTATGGAGAAGAATGGGCAAGAAACTCCATGGACTCTTTTTAAGCTACTCTTCTCCTAGCTCCTCTTAGCTCTTTGAGTATTAACATTTTGTTTTCGATGAATCACGCAAATGTCACCGACTTCCGAAAGTATATTTATTTTTTGGTGTTTTTTTGAAGTCCTTTCATAAACACATATGTACGTACATCTTGCCTAGAGGCTTTTGACTGTAGGCATCAATGTCGCATTTGTGCTTATATCATTTTTCCAATATCTCTTGACATTCTAATCTCCTTAACGACTGTTTAATATAAGTACAGATAGGGATGTTTATGAAAATACAATTAAATATTTTTAACGAACAAAGATAATATTCCATTAAATGCATACTATTTAATTACCTTACTTTTATCTTCTGTTGTTTAAGTTTTCAACACCTTGTAGCTGAAAAATGAACCATTTCTTTTGTTAATTTTGTGTTTTACTATTATACTGGCTGAGGCCCGTGACTTCGCCCGCGTGATATCGAAAAAAAAATCCTATTTGTTGTTAGAGACCATAATCTACCTCTGTGCCAAATTTTAAAACGATCCGTTTTGACGGAAAAAGTAACAAACACATATATCATACATCCATCTATCCTCACAAACATTTGCATTTATAATATTATATAGTAAGATAGTAAAATTAAGTTCCTACCTGCTAACATTGTATTAAAATATTTCCATTGTTTATTGACGCATTATTAATGATTCACTTATATTCAATATCTTTTTTTAAGTTCATGACCTTAATGAGGCACTGGATTCGATTCGCACGTCGGACAAAGTATAATTTTCTCCATCCAGAATTTCTGAGTAGCAGCCTTGAGGTATTTTTTTTGCTGGTTTGGAATTATGTTAAACTAGCTTTTGCCCGCGGCTTCGCTCGCGTTAAATTCGGGGTAACACAGTACCTCTTGCGCCTTATTGATTTGTAATAGCAACGCTAAGTTTTCCCTTTTTCTCCCTCACACCCCACTTTAAAAAAAATAGCCTAAGTCCGTCTCCTGGTTCCCAACTATCTCTGTAAAATTCATCAAAGTCGGTTTAGCCATTAAAGCGTGAAGAGGTAACAAACAAACAAACTCACTTACGCTTTTATAATATTAGTAAGGATTTATTTAAAAACACCGCTCAAACTTGTACCGACTAAAACCCTCCCATGTTCTTTCTTTTGCCCTTTATGTTCCGGGGCCACGGTGTCCCTTTCGCAACCTCGGTAGCTAGTGGCCCTGGTAGGCCCCTCTGAGCCACGAGGGGTTAATTAGTGCTCGGTTAATGCAATAGGCCTCCTTTTACATGGGTTACTAGTTTCACCTCTACGTGACTGTGATGTCATCCTTACTAATATTATAAAAGCCAAAGTGAGTTTGTTTGTTACGTCTTCACGCCTAAATGGATAAACCGATTTTGATGAATTTTAGTAAAGACATAGTTGGGACCCTGGAGACGGACATAGGCTATATTAAAAAAAAGTAAGAAATGAGGGAGAAAGAGTGAAGAAAAGGGAAAACTTAGCTTTGCTATTACAATCAATACAATTACAATCAAAAACTACAGGTAGCAGGTACCTGCAAATCAGGAAAGGAGAACTGTGTTACCCAGAATTTAGCGCGAGCGAAACCGCGGGCATAAGCTAGTGTTATAATAAACCTCTGCTTAGCCCGTTTGTGAATCAAGTCGTGAACCTTCGCCCCGCCCTATGGTGTGATCAAAGCATACGTGACGGCCCAGTGATCTAGTTGCGTAAACTATGTTTAGTCTAAGACGAAGCGGCGAGCCTTGACCCTCGTTATCTATTGCAGCGTGATAGTTGCATACGAGCGCCAGGAAATAAGGTATTTTGTGATGTACTTGCAAATAGATTTAATTAATAGATATACACATGACAGCAGGTCAACCTATTCTAAACTAACTAACTAAAATGCGTAATATCAAATATAAAGCTCTGGAACTCGCTACCCTTTGGCATTAAAAAAGCTGAAAGTAAATTTATTTTTAAAAGAAAAATTCGTAACCACTATTTAGGTCCGTCTACCAATTAAAAGTCACAGTAATTACTGTTAAAGTTCTCGTTTTTATTTATTTTATAATTGTATTTATTAGTTTATTTGATATGTATATGTGTATTTAGTATCCGTTTAATAATATACGTTTTCGTTAACAAATACTTTTAGATATACTATATATATTTATTTTATATAATTTTTGTACCCTATCACAATGTTGTCGTATTTTACCCAAAGGTTGACTGGTAGAGAATGCCTTATGACATTAAGTCCGCCTATGTACCACTATTGTACATGAAGTTTAAATAAATATAAAATGGTTTTGTGTAGGTTGATGTGCCGTTGTGTGTACGTTGTTTGAGCTGATTCTCTGAGATATCGTGGTGAAGACGAACATTAAAAACATTATAAAAGCTCTCATTGTAACAAAACATTTGTGTCAATCCAATTGAAACTGGCATTAAATTACGGCAAGGTTGACGCAGTGGTTGAGCGATCGACTGCTGCGCTGCGTGTCGCGGGTTCGATTCCCGCACAGAACAAGTATTTGTATGACCTACAGTTAGTTGTATCGGGTCTTGCTGTTTGTGTATGTGAGTTTAAATGATTGTAAACGCACTCACGATACAGGAGAAAATCCTAGTATGGTGCAATGTTTAAAAAAAAATAAGCTTACTTATAATAGATATCTAAACCCTTTAAATAAGCGTGTTTTTATTTTTTAAAAAACTCAAATATTAAAAAGAATAGACCTGTCATGTCGTAGCCCTTTTAAACGAACATAATCCAACAAAGCAAAGGCTAGCAAACGCGTACGATCCTAATCAAACTGAATTCAATTTCAAAAAACACATTCTATTTGCTCGTTCGTTTCAATGTTAGTGAGCTTGACATGCAACCGTTGTCATGTCGTCACTAACGAATGTATTTTATTTAGATACAGAGTCAAAGAGTAGGCAGTAACTTACATTCCTGAAATTTCAGAATTTCGGGACACTGATTACCTGTAACGACTGTCGACAAATATCTGACTATCCTTACTAATATTTTAAAATCGAAAGTGAGTTTGTTCGTTACGTCTTCACGCCTACATGGCAAAATCGATTTTGATGAATTTTGGTAAAGAGATAGTTGGGACCCTGGAGACGGACATAGGTTTTTTTTAAAGTGAGAAATAAGGGAGAAAGAGGGAAGAAAAGGGAAAACTTAGCTTTGCTATTACAATAAATAAGGCGCTAGGGCAAAAACTATAAGTAGCAGGCACCTGCAAATCAGGAAAGGGGAACTGTGTTACCCCGAATTAAACGCGCGCGAAGTCGCGGGCCAAAGTTAGTCGTGTTATAGTTACGGCTCGTAGTAAAATTATTTTTTACCAAATAAATGCATTTAGTTCATATTATACATATACATGTCACACACTTCCTACGCCATTCTCTGACAGTGCCCGCTTCATACAAAATGTTCTAGGCGTATTTTGTTTTTCTGTCGCGCTGCGCACCGCTCGACATAAACACTTGCTTATCGAAAAAAAAATCTAAAACGCGTTGAAGATATCGAGATCTATGAGCTCAGTTAGCAAAAAGTTAAGTAGGTGAGCACAGAACAGTTTTATCCGACGATGAGGCCTTCACCTCCCACAAAGAAAAGACTCGGCACACCCGCTACACTTACCCGCTCCAGCGTAGTCGGGTTATCAACTTTGTTTGTCAGGAGACGGTGGTAGGGAATTAGTAAAATTAAGTTTCCGCCTAAGTTCTAAAGTGTTTTACGGAATAACTCATCAGTTTTACAAAAACAACGTGAATTTCGATTGCGATTTACCTTGACCTGCAAGCTCCCCGATCTGATTAGTCCAGGATTTTTTTTCTGGAGTATTTAAAATTTCTGGTACATGTGGCCAAACCACAGAGTCTTACAGCGCTAAAAGAAAACATTAAGGAAGAAATAAGGAAAATATCGCGGGAAGTGTTACGGCAATTATCGAAATGTCAAGAAAAGGGCTCAAATGTGCACTTTTGGAGGTTATTCTAATGCGGCGAAATTTCATGGAATACATGCATTGCAATATAAAAAAAAAACTAATCCTATTTTTCCAATTTAGAATAGAAGTTGTTGCTGAACTATATAGATTGTTTTTTTTTCTTATTCATCATAAACGATCATCCTGCCATCTATGAGATATCATTGGAACTATAAAAGGCAACTTGATTAGTGTTGTATCGAGATCAGCAGCGCCATCTATTGGCATGATTATCTAATCTCAATCAGTATTCTGTAAACTCTGTAACACTTGAATATACAGTATGTTAGTTTAAACTAGGGACGTATTCAAACCCACAATAGTGCATGCTTACATGATACTAATAAAAATATGAACAAAAAAAAACACTAATAAATAAAAGACAGAACCATACCAACAAACAGAACCAAAAATTTCGCACAAGTCTCGCAACGTGTATATACCCTTGCGCTAGCGACTTAATACTATCGCAGAACATGGTGTGCATGTCAATGACCTTTAGGTATAATCCATTTTCCCTACATACTTTAAACCTGGCTTAGGACGCCTTTTCGTTAGAATCGGCGCGTAGGTATTTTGCCGCGTAATTTACTTCACTGTTTACAAGTTTACTTCTCTCGCGCTCAGTGTTCATGAGTAATGTATTTTATTGGACAATTACGTCAGAAATTAAGGTTATAGGTTTTTTTACATATTTGGGACGAGAATCGAATACTGAATACCCCTAATAAGTCCCTCGTTTAACCTAACATACTGTATAAAATTCTCGTGTCGCGGTGTTTGTTACCAAACTCCTCAGAAACGGATTGATATTATTTGATATGATTTGTATGAAATTTAGTGTGTATATCGGGTAGGTCTCGGAGACTCGGTCAACATTAATTTTTCATACCTTTAACTGGTAAGGGTGGTCTGAACAGTGGGTGAAACCGCGGGGCTCAGCTAGTTGTTATAAAAACTTGATGTTGTGTTTGACATCTTTAGTTAATATTCGTATTATTACTCATTCAAAGTTGTTCGAGAATATTTTTACCTCAGTCAAATTTTGCCATTTGATAAGAACATATTTTTAATAAGTTTGCTGGATTAAAAGAAGTTTTGCAGTCTAGGGAGATATCAGCGACATATGTGGTCGTCACACATAAGACATCAGTTCACGTCCGAAGCAACGGAGCGTACCACTGACCTCATCTATTGTAAAAACCCATGTTCAAAATCTACAATGATATAAATGATGTCTATTTTGCAAGTTCGTTTTTACAAACACACGTCGATTTTTTTTACTAGATGAGGCCATTGGTTCATACCCGACTACTCTGAGAAGAAACAGCCGAATCAAACACACAGGTCTTTCTTTCTTTCTTTTTTTATAACGTTGCCCCACACTGCGAATTTCTTCTGTATCGTGGGTGCGTTTACAAACATTTAAATTCACATACACAAACAGCCAGACCCGGACCAACAATCTGTAGGCCATACAAATATTTATTCCGTGCGGGGATCAAACCCGCAACACGCAGCGCAGTAGTCGATAGTTTAACCACTGCGCCAACCGTGTCGTTGCTTATAAGGTCCATACAAAAATCTTTGTCAACTTAAATAAGGACTATGCAGGTGTCTTTTTTTATGAATAAGTAATCATCAAATAACTTTCCCCGCTCTAGGCGGAGCTGGGGGACTTTTAATGACTAAAACCCACCCATGTTCCTTCTTTTGCCCTTTGTGTTCTGGGTATCGGTTTTTGTTTTGAACAACCCGCAATGGCCGCAGGAATGCGGATGTCTAAGATAGTCTTCACAGATTATAGTGGGCCTGTCAAGTTAGTGTAAGCATTTGTCGAAGGCTTGTTCGTTAAAGGCTGCGCTAGCGTAGGTTTCGGGGTCGTCACCAATATAAAAACGGATTCTTTAAATAATACCTACCTGTTACTGTCCCACTGCTGGACCATGGGGTCTTCTCATCAAGAGAAGGCACGAGCATGCATCACCACGCTAGCTCAAAGTATTGCCGATGTCAGACTTAAATCCAGAGGAGCGGAGCCCTCTACTACAGACATTGTTTGCCTAAAAGAAGGTTCCGAACACAACTATGTCAACGAATTATTTGACACAATAATATTTACTTTATTTTTTTAAATTTAGTTTTTATAAATTCAGATAAAATCCAGGTTTTTTTTAAACTGAAATTGTCGGTTGACGAAAACATCGAAAACCACACATGACATTTTCTTCGACCGAGAATTTCAGAAAACTTGAGAGGTGTCAAGGGACACCCTGATGGGACGAAGTTATTATTTATTATGTACTAAAAACCTGTATACACTCAACAAAAATAATCGTCGCGACACCACACTGTTCAGTTCGAAATAGGAAGACGAAACGAAAATATAGAGAGACAAACAGAGAAACACGCGCACACCGTACCGGCTTATAACTATAGCAAAAAATGTCGTTACAACTTTTGGTCTTAAGCAAAAAGTGTCATTACAACTTTTGGTCTTAAGCAAAAAGTGTCGTTACAACTTTGGTCTTAAGCAAGAAAGTGTCGTTACAACTTTTGGTCTTATTTTTTTCCGTCTAGCCCTTTCGCAACGCGCGATAAGGAACTTCGTTCCAAAAAAACCGGTCAAGTGCGAGTTGGACTCGCGCACCTAGGCTTTCGTACAAACTTTTGATATAAACGGTCATAACTTTTCACGGCGTAGACTTGAAGGGTTGGTATTTTCACAGCACAAAGAGTTCACAGAGATAAAAATATGATTTTAATTTTAACTCACTACCTTCACGCGGTCCGAACACGAAAGGGTTTTGACAGACAGACAGACTGATGGATAACAAAGTGATTCAATAAGTTTTCCGTTTTTTTTTTCTTTTAAGGTTGAAAATGCACTTTTGTTTTATAATCTGGTCACGCTGCTTAAACTCTTAGATTAACTATACAATTACTATTGTATTGTCTGGTTTCTTTTCAGTAATTTAATCAATGTTTGTTTGTTTCGTTGTGTTTGTACAGAGTAGTTAAATTAGAGATAAAACCTCATTAGACGAAGTTATTGAAAAAATTGACTATTAAAAATGCGCAAATTTCATTTCATTATAATTATATTATACCTAGCTAGTTGTCTGCAAACTTTATTCGCGTGAAATTATTTCGTTTAAAAAAATCATGGTTTTTTTCCCTTAACCCTCATCTTTCTAGAACAAAAGTAAAATTTGTTACTCCTTATAAAATCAGCTATCTGTCAGTAAAAGTACTGTCAAAATCGGGCCAGCCTTTTTGGAGGTTTCCCGGATCAAACAGGTAGACAAACATGGTATTATTTATTAAGTATCAAGTGTATTAGAACCCAATGACTTGAAAGACGATGGTGGCAAAAAACTAGACGGCATTTCTGTGTTTTCTGAAAGAAGGCAAAGGGAAATGCCCTTAGCGTGCGACGCAATATGTGTCAATATTCTTGCGCCATTCTATATTCCTAGTATAGAAAACTTTTTGGTAACTATATTTTCCAGCCGTTTGGGGCTGTAACTCTAGGGCCATGTGACCCTGTGCTCGCAGCTTTTTAGAGGACATTTCAAAACATTCAGTTGACAGCTTCCGTGTTCCAGCGTCTAACTTGTACCTTGGCCATAGCCTAAGCGTTGCCATACACCGTGGGAACGACGCCAGTCTTTTGGAGATATTACCAATTGACAACGTTGAGGACGGGGTTCCGTAGCTTTTTGCAATAGTTGTCAAATCACATATTTATATCACCCTTGTTCTGAATAGTTACAGTACTGATAGCAACATCTGTGTGACTCGTCTTTTAGTTATTATTTTGTTTTTGCAATATTTTTTTATTTATTTTTTTACTTTTGTATAGATTCTTTTCTACCTATTAGTTGTGAATGAGTGGACATGGTTGGCCTTGTAGATTCTTAGACGCTTGTTAACTTTTGTTAACGTATTATTTTATTTTACTTTTTGTAAAGTAAGCAATGACTTATTGTCGGGCCTACGTTGTCCTCTCATACTTAAGTGCTAACGCTGTAACAACAACAACATTGTAAAACTAAATGATTTTAAAAGAGTAACCATGGAGTTTCTTGCCGGTTCTTCTCCATAGGAAACGACCAACCCGAACCGTGCATCTTTTCTCGACGTTTTATAAGTGCCCATGTAGGCCTATGTAAAATAAAAATATTTTGATTGATTGATTGATAAAAGAAAAAAACGGAACCCTTATTGGACCACTTTATTGTCCGTCTGTCTGTCTGTCTGTCAAGACTCTTTATCTCGGGAACGCGTGGAGGTATCGAGTTGAAATTAAAACGAAATACATAAGTCTGTAGTCTCTTTGTGCTGAAAAAAAAAACCCTCTCGCCAGTTTGTACGGAATCCTCGGTGCGCAAGTCTGACTTCTCTTGGCCGGTTTTAAATATATTTAAAACTTAGTTTCTTCAAGTTATTTTTGCATAGGATTTGGTTAAAAATAAAGTAAATGAACGTAGACAATTGAAGACTGTAATCTCTCAGACTGATGAGATCGAACAAAAAAACTGTACGACCGTGTGCAGCAGATCTTCATTGATAAATCACAAACAGTTTTTAATAGGTAAGTTCATCGTGTAACAACGTCAGTCTAACTTCGGACTCCATGCATTGATTTCGTGTTTAACGTAACAAAACCTCCTAAAAACAAATAGAGGACAATAAAAGTATCGTACGACAAAACCCTTAAGCACCCATTGTGCTCAACATAAGAGAACCAATTAAATTTGCATTAAAATCCTTTTGACTGCATTCTAACCATGTTTGCAGTAGTATTGATTGCAATATGTAGTGGTGTAGTGTTTGCCTTATGGAACTGGATGAAACCTCGTCATAAAGCGCCCCCAGTGTACCCTGGAGCGTTGCCGTTGATAGGACACAGCTACTTGGTACCAGGGAATCCTCTACGTAAGTTTTCAATACTAAGAGATGGGCTAGTCCTGGCTACAGTGCCAGCACTGCTCTCAATCACTTGATTTTTCTGGTTTTCTTGTCAAAGAAACTCATATTGTGTTAGACCAGTATGCAGCCACGTCAACTTTTCTAAAATTTGTTTCCGTTTAAATTCTGTTAAATTCTGATAGGTGCAAGTGGATCTGTAGGTGCATAGTTTGCCATCCATATCAGAACAAAACTGTGGAAATGTTTATTTTTTTTCTTTGAACCGGTACTTAGATTTAAGGCATACAATAATTTGCAGCTGCTAAAAAGCAGCTACAGGGTGTACGCAGATTCGGCAGCAGCTATCTCTCGCGTCCAGCCCTGGTTCAGTCCATGGACCGGAACGAGAGGGAATGGGAGGCGGTCACCTCCTTCTGCTAAGCAGTCATGCTAGTGAAAGAGGTGGACGGGCGTTTGAGGGAGAGAACTTCAAACCAACCCAGCCGCCGCGGGAGACGCCCCGGGCGTCGGGCGCCCCGAGACGACTCCCGGGCACCGTAGATGCGGGCCTGTGGACGATGAGCAATGGGTAGCTCACCGTCCGTCCGTCTATTGACGACAAGCCATGTCGACGGCGCGTTAGTGTTCCACGCGCGCCTCAATGAGATGTCAGCAAAGCAGAGGGGCCTGCTAGGGCCACCGCCTGCCGGGGTTGCGGGTTGTCGAAAGAGATATCGCGGCACTGGGAAATAAAGGGCAATAGAAGGAACATGAGTGGGTTTTAGTCAGTACAAGTCTGACACTCTCCCCCGCTCGCCAAAGCGGTGGAAGTTATTTGATGATTTCCCACCCGCAAAAAAGGGGTGTACGCGGATCTTTCACGACAACGTCAGCCATTTTGTACTTCGAACCAAGTACCAAACTCTACTCAAAAATATTTATGTGATTCTCTTTTGGGGGTTTTAAATCATAGTATATATATTTTATTAGTAGAACCTATTTAGTGTGAGCCCACATTTCCATGTACTACAAAATATTTACTGGAGAAAACTGCGTATTTTCTTGACACTAATGTACCCTGGAGGATGAGAGCATAATTATCATGCTCACTTAAATGTCTTGCTGATGGTGGTGCGTGTGTCCGATCATTTAGTTCCCTTCAAAATGGTTAAGTTTCACGGTGCTGATGCATGCGTCATGTTCGTGAACGGGCGCTGCCAGTTGTGATTGGTCATCTCTCAGTTACCACGGTTTACATTTTTTTTTAAATTGTGGTTTTTGTCTTTTCTATGGGCATTTTAACTTGCACGTCTTGCTACATCGTTTGCACATAATGCACCATCTCGACACGGATGATGTTACCAAGGTTTTGCAACAATAACCAGATTTAAAAGAATGTCCATGGAGATTCCAGCCTATTCTTCTCCATAGAGATCTACGCTTTGGAAACGGCAACTACAGTACTTTCACAGTTGTTTTACCTTGTGACTGAGACTGTAGCTTTATTTAGTTTATTCAGAGTTCAAAATAAATCAAGGTACATACATTAAAACTGTTTGTTATTTTTCAGATTTTTGGCAATTTGAAAAGAAATTTTTCAACTTTACCTTAAAAAATGGTGGCGTCGTCGAGTTGCGTGTTGGACTACATTCTTTATATGGTGAGAATGGAAACTATCCTTACTCCTTACTAATATTACAAAAGCGAAAGTGAGTTTGTTTGTTTGTTACCTCTTCACGCCTTAATGACTAAACCGATATTGATGAATACATTTGATGAATACATGATGAGTACAGAAATAGCTGGGACCCAGGAGACGGACATAGGCTATTTTTTTTCTAAGTTTTCCCTTTGCTTTGCTATTACAAATCAATAAAGGCAAGAGCAAAATCTGCAGGCAGCAGGTACCTGCAAATCAGGAAAGGGGAACTGTGTTACCCCAAATTTTACGAGAGCGAAACCGCGGGCAAAAGCTAGTCAACTATAAGATTTTTTTTTCAATGTGGTTTATAATGAACACTGTCACTTAAGATTATTTTCCCTTTTCTCTCTATTCTTAAATAATGTGTGATTAATAGGATTTAACAATCAAGTTAAAGATCATTATACAGCTGGTTATTGAACATCAGCGCTGTGACATGGCCGCTATGTTGCAGCACCATGCCGAGATGAATTTAATTATTAATTAATAGACTAATTTAATTATTTATTTATTTAATAATTTATGTACGCACAAGAAAAAAGAAAGGACAACATCATAAAAAACAAAGAGTACAAAGGCACAGCTTATTTCTAAAGAAATTTCTACCAGCAGGCCTGCGAGAGGAAATATGAAGTAAGAAACGTAGACAATAGTGTGTGAGAACAGGAAGAGAATAGTAACTAAAATAAGAATGAAAAGAAAGAAATTATTTGTCTTTTTTAAATGTTGTTTTTAGTCTTTGTTGTTCTTTTTTTAAAAATAATTTCGTTTTTTTTGTGTTGTCCTGTGCGAGTCTAATAAACAGTTTTTTCTTCAAATTATTTTATAATGTGGAATCTTTGAATTTCTTTAATTATTCAGTCAATATGCTAAAGTATGCAAAAGTAATACAAGAATGCACTGAGGAATTTTGGGGACTGAGTCGCCTTCATACGGGGAAAACACCCGTATTCTGAAAACCCACACCTGGTCCCTGGGTGGTGCAAATTGGGGGACTACATGCTGGTAGTAGGCTTCGGCTGTGGCTAGTGAAATGACCACTCACCTAACAAGTCGGTCCCAACATGCAGCCTAGCCGGATTTCGGTGCATTGTAAGATCCGAGTAAGGGTAAGTCAAATCGCCAAACGACTACCGGCCACCGTAGACGCGGGTCTGAGGAAGGTGAGCAATGAGTAGCTCACCGTCCGTCCGTATAGTGACGTCAGGTTGTGTCGACGGCGCGTTCGTGTTGCACGCGCGCCTCATAGAGATATCAGTAAAGTAGAGGGACCTGCCAGGGCCACTGCCCGCTAAGGTTACGGGTTGTTGACGGTGAGCTACACATTGTTCACCGTCCACAGGCCCGTATCTACGGTGGCCGGGGTCGTCTCGCGGCGCCCGATGCCCGGGGCATCTCCTGCAGCGGCTGGGAGGACATGACCCCTGAGTCTATACCGACTTCAGTCCGACTCAACATACAGTAAAGCCATTAAAGTGCACCTCATATTTGTACGATAAATATGAGGTGCCTTATATCGTGCCCTGCACGTTCTTTTGTTTGTTCATTACAGGAACTGACGGCCGCTACGATGACGTCACTAAAGGCGTCCGTCGTTGGTTTTAGTTAGGACAAGTCTGACACTCCCCCCCCCAGAGTGGGGGAAGTTATTTGATGATTTTCCACCCGCAAAAAAAAAACTATAAAAGCGTTCCCAAGATAAAGGGTCTTGATGGGCAGACAGACAGACAAGACTACAAAGTGATCCTATAAGGGTTCCGCTTTTTCGTTTCAAGGTACGGAACCCCAAAATCACGGTGAATTATTGTTACAACCTAGTTTTTCTTTTTCAGTATTAACAAACCCCGATGACAGTTTAAAGGTAGCCAACACATGTCTAGAAAAACCATATTTCTACAATTTTGGGAAGGAAATGTACAACAATGGACTGGTTACAGCAAGTGGTAAGAGAAAACTGCAATCCTTACTAATATTAAAAAAGCGAAAGTGAGTTTGTTTGTTATTTCTTCACGCTTTAATGGCTTAATCGATTTTGATGAATTTTGGTACAGAGATAGTTGGGAACCAGGAGACGGACATAGGCTATTATTTTTTTTAAAGATTGGGGTATGCGGGAGAAAGAGGGAAGAAACGGGAAAACTTAGCGTTGCTATTACAAATCAATAAGGCGCTACCGAATTTAACGCGAGCGAAGCCGCGGGCAAAAGCAAGTATCTTATAAAGTAATAATAATGTTTTCATTCGAAATACCTAAAATATCTCGACTTGGCACACGAGTTTCTCAGCTATAATTTTGTTAATTGTCGTAACGGTCACTGGCCTGATAGCCAAGAGCCTTGACGACCACCGACCTGTCGAAACTGTCCTTAGGCGATTGGATCGAGAGCTTGATTCAGAAGGCAGTACTCCTCGATACGGTCAACATTGTGAGGAGGTTCCTGTCTCTGGAACGCTAACCACCGGTATCTTGGACCGTGCTCCCGATACCGGCGGAACACTATTTTTATATTTTTAAATGTATACAGTATGGGGACCACATATATGCAATAAATTATACGACATACTTGTTATCGCCTTTTCTGACGCTATGCAAAAAATTAACGATATCGGTCCAGTAATTAGGTCAAAAAGTAGAGTTTTCATTTTGAACAAATTTAAACACTCTGTAGAATTGTATCACTAGGTCAAAGATTCAACGAACTTGAATCCTCTAACATTGAAAAGCGACGTTGCCACGCAGTGCAAAACTACGAACTATCACCACACGCTGTTACGTACCTATTCTAGTTATTTGCCTAAATGTAAAATTGGTACACCTAAACGACAGGCTGGAATTTAATGTAACCAATTTTAATTCATTGTTCGAGTGCGCAAACTAAGCGTGTAAGAGGCCGCGGCCGCGGACCGCGCTGCCCGACTCCCACATTTATTTCGCTGCTATATGGATTTTAATACTGTGACGGTGCGGCCCACTACCTCTTTCTCACAGACAGAAGACCAGTACAGACTGATTATTAAATTTAATGTTAATATTGTTTTTTTCTGTATACTAGTACTTCGAATTTCCTCTTGAACAACGTCCCTGATCTGCCACGGTGGAAACTTTGTTTTGCAACTTACACAAACACAATTTATCAATGGGACGCGCCTGCATTTCCTGCAGGTGTACGTCGGTAGCGGTGTCTTTTGGCGGTTTCCTCACTAGGCATGCGGCTTTTTTCAAAGGGAACGAATTGCTTTCGGCGCGGCGCCGGCGCGGCTCGTGGCAGGCCGGCGGGGCGGGAGGGAGCGCGGGGTGCGCTCGCTCCACGTAGGGAAGGGCACCTGTTATTGACCATTAATAATGATCGATAAAAAGCTGTTTAGCTTTAAATACTTTAGGTGGTGTTTTTAGAATTATCGTGCTGTTATGATAATTCTAAAAAACACTGTGCCGTAAATATTTAAAGCTAAACTAAGCTAATTTTAAGTGTGTTCTGATTAAATATTATTAAGTAGATTTAGAGATAAAAATAAATAAAGTAAACAACAATAATTTATGAATTGCTTTTACCTTTTAAAAATCGTACCTACGAGCTTATTATTAGTTACTGAATTAAATTTCTATTGTTACCGATCGGCTCCCGGGCGATCGACAGAACCGTTTGATACTCAGGAACTCACAAAACGTTAGTTTCGTTTTTTACTGTTAATAATTTGTTAATTATTAAAAATATTAAAACATTCGAATTACACAAAGATCTTGTATTCTAATGCCTTGTTTAGGTAGTAGATAAATAAGTGTAAAAAGTTATCGATAAGCGATTACGATAATTACGCCGTTCGCCCTACATTACTTACCTATAACTTTTATTTTTTTCGCTATTTTGGATTTCGGAAGTTCCGTTCCGCTTTGTCAGTCACCGCTGGTCTTCCGGGATAGTGTGTGCCTTTCGCATAGATTTCGTAGACCTACTTGAGCGCATTGCTTCAAAACGCGATTTTAGACAATTACCTAAGTACTTAGTTTAATATTGTTTACAGTGAAATGGACACTTATTAGTTTATTAGTACCTGATTTTGTGTGTGTGTAAATTGTGTTTTTAAGTATTATGTTGTGTGTTATTTTTTACGGTGAAATTGACACTTGACTTTTGTGTACGCGTGTTTTTTGTAACAAAATGCCAAGACAACAGCATTTTTACAGTGCTGCAGAGTACACAGACATGGTGTTATTGTATGGCGAATGCAGGCAAAATGCAGCCTTAACTATACGTACCTATCTGTTTCTATTCTATTTGAAACTAATTAGCAATATTTAATTTATTTAGTTCAGTTCAGTTATCGCGAAATAAACATGTGGCGGTAAACATTAACTTAGTGAATTTAATTTTCGTCGCACATTGTCAAACGAATCAAAGTGGCGCGCCGACATGCGTTGTTGCCGCACTTCGCTCCTGGGGTCAAGGTACGTTGTCTAAACAGAGTGTTTACTTTTATTGAATTTATTTTGATATTTGTTTTGCTTGAAAATTTCACTTTTTTAATTTTCGGTTTTTAATTTAAAATTTATTTTCTATATACTTCTGTGGACTAGTATTACTTGAGGTTTCATTTATTGCCTAGAAGTGAGCTCCATACTGTATATTTGATTTTATAATTTAAAAATGAAAAAATATGTGTTAATAAATAAATAAAGGTTCTAATGTTTTCATTCTATTATTTTGTTACTATAATAAGACAAAAGTCTTTCATTCTATGAAGATCAAGCGTGGATAGGCGCGTGCGCGTGCTCAAGGTGGATTTGCCATATCAGATTTGACTAAGTCCGGGATTCTTCACAATGTTTCCTACACCGGTTTCCTCGATGTACAAGATGAACGGAACGGTTCAGTTTTTTATGCTCTGGTCTCCAGTGACTACTAGTCTGCACTGGTCTTGTTTACTCATGAGGAGTAAAGTAGTTTAACTCCCTCATTTTGCTTTAAACCACGTAGAATCGCCTGACGGGGCATGATAATTAACCTTTTGTGTTTGAGAGGTAATATCCCCAACAAACGAGTTTTAGTTCTTGCAATTAGTTCTAGACAGTGGAATTACTTTGTGTTATTTTATCACTGCGGTACCCTAAAGCGGTGAATGAAACCAGTACCAAAATTTAAAAGCATGTTGCATATACCAACACGCACAAAGTCCACGTGATGGCGTACAACACGTTCCCTCTCCTCACGGGTTGGTTATACTATGCTCTTCTTTTCCAGTATCAAAATGGAAGCCACATCGGAGGCTTCTCAACCCAGCATTCAATCTTCAAGTGCTGAACACATTTGTGGCCGAGTTCAACACTCAATCTCGTAACTTGGTATCCTTACTGGCTGCTGAAGTTGGAAAGGACCCTTTTAACGTGCAGCAATATGTCATCAACCAATTGTTGAAGACTGTTTTCCGTAAGTAATTTGATTCTGTCCGTTTTCCATGAATTAGTGAACATGATTATTGTATTGTTGGATTCAAATCTCTCTATATTAAGACGACTGTTGGAAATCCGACATTGTATTTTAGGAATGTGTAACGTGTTATTGGAAACGGGAATACATTGTAGTACTTGGTTGGATTAGTGGTCTTTGTCGTTAAGCTTGATGGCCAGTGACTAATCAATTTTGAAGCACGATGTCTACTTTCGCGCTTTGCCTACTTTTTTGGTATCGGTAGCATGAAAGACATCGCGCAATCTAATTTATGGTGGTTTCAAAATGTTGGCGGTGTTACTTGTAACTTACAAGTAACACATAAAGAAAAGGAAAACATTTCGCTCCGAAATCGACCAGGATTTCGATAGGGATTCGGGGTTTAAAACGGCCGCTTCAGCAGAATCATAATAGGTTAACAATATAAATTACCTTACTATTCGTAAAATGGTCAAAAAGTGCGTCAGTGTCCATTATAAGAATTTTGATATAATTCTTATCCTATTATGATTCTCCTAAAGTGGTCAGTTTAGAGCCCCTGTAGAGGTCGAGCGAATTAATGGCTCACATGAAAATATAGGCCAAATTGTTTTTTTTTTATAAAACTTAAAACAAAAATTAATAAATAGGAATTTAGACAATAATTGTATGTCTTCAATTTGTAAGTCTTATTATTTCTTTAAAAATTTCGTTTTAAAATTAAATTTATATTAGTTTTCAAAATCCCCTGCATTTTGAAAACAATAATGACGTTGACTTTCTGTTTTATGTAAAAACATAAAATTATCTACTTACTAGGCATTTCCCGTTAATATTGGTATGACTTCTAATCCAAGCAGCTTAGCTGTATTCTATTTTTTACAAGGAGCTAGTATCTGCCCTAGAGCCCAGTTACGTCGAAATAAATAAAACCGATTGTTTTCCATTCCAAACTAATGCAAGAATTTGTGCAATTTTTGCAGACACATCGCTTGGGGTAAATGAACAAGCCCAAGATGTGCAAGATATAGAAAACTATACTCATGCGACTGAAGATCTAATTGCTTTATTTGTCGAAAGACTTAAAAACATCTGGTTGCACTTGCCGTTCATTTTCAATTGGAGTACATTGAAAACCAAACAGGATAAACTGATGAAAGTTACAAAAGATATAATGAATAAGGTACCTTTTTTATTAGCCTGTTCTGTCTCACTTTTGGGCAATCCCCCCATTATTTTCACTTTCCTCACGTTGCACCTCTTTCTGCCAATACACAAGATGGCTATCTAAGGCGTCCGACCATCCTTGGTCCGGGGCGAAATTGAATGGCAAGCAGTCACCTCCTTTTGCGAAGCAGTCATGCTAGTTAAGGAGGTGGCCGGACATTTCAGGGAGAGAACCTCAAACCAACCCAGCCGCCGCGAGAGACGCTCCGGACGTCGGGAGCCGCGAGACGACTCCCGGTCACCGTAGACGCAGGTCTGTTGACCACGAGCAATGAGCAGCTAACCATCCTTCCGTCGACGTGACGACAGGCGGTGTTGACGGCGCGTTCGTTTTCCACACGCTCCTCAAAGATATGTCAGCAAAGCAGAGGAACCTGCCAGGGACACTGCCAGTCGGGGTTGTGGGTCGTTCGAAAGCGATACCCGAACACAAAGAGTAAAAGAAGAAGCATGAATGGGTTTTAGTCAGTAAAAGTCTGATATTCCCTCCCATTCCACTAAGAGCGAGGGAAGTTATTTGAAGATATCCAACCTGAAAAAATAAGCGTCCAACCATCTCTTCCGCGATATAGCAGAAATTCCTAGTGTGGAGAAACGTTTAAAAAAATAAACCAAATTTTTCAGGTGATAAATAAACGAAAATTGGAGTTGAAAGCAAGTAATGATTTGAAGGAAAATACCACACCCACACAAGGTATTTCATGAATTAATTATTTTTATATTAAACTGAATGAAGACAATTTTTATCAATTAATTTATTAAAATTCCCTGTCTCATTTCGTAACTATATTAGATATTGCAGCTCTTTTATTGTTGATCTTTGTTTTCGTTTATAATTATAAAGGTCGCTGTTAGCTTGCTGCTTCAAGTGCCAAAATTACCTTGAAAGGACTGATATTTAAGGTTTCGGTCATTTCCCGGACATTCCACCACAATGATTATGACTTAGAAAAGTAACAAACCATGGCACCTATTTTTTTTTAAATATATTAAAAGGAGGATGGCGGGGACACATGTACAATGGGACCCACTCTTAGGTGTACCGTACCGTATAGAAACTTGTGCCTAGTTGTAGAACTATATAAAACTAGAAAAAAAGCAAATGGGCAGTAAGTCGTAGAGAAAGGGAGAAAAAAGAAATTCAAGGTAGAAGATTATAACCTAAAACGAATCCAAGATTGCGTATTTAACAGTACAATATTATCTTTTTATGTAATACGTTGTTTCAAAAAGGTAGATAGAAAGAAGATAATAATTATTTACCAACAGCATCATCGTGGTTCTGTATCTTTTTAGCCAAATATATAGGTACTTACTTAGTTCTAGGTCATTTGTTGTCAATTTAGGGAATTCTATTTGAGTGTGAAAGTAACATTTTGAGCATAGTATGTCTCATATTCAAACGCAAAGCCAAGTCGTCAATAATCCATAAAATCACACAGAAAATATTAGACATTCCACGTTAGCCGTTGAAAACAAACAATGAAATAATACGAAGTAGTTTTGACACTAACAGTCAGCTCATAATGACAGCATGACGTTTCATTCTACGTTATCATAGATAATCGTAATTATTTTAACATTGTGCATTTTTGTAATAAATAAAATGTGAAGGCTTGTTTAATATAAACGTTTGTATATATTTTTTTATATTTTACAAGTTTCATTTATTAAAAAAAAATACAACCGTAAATATCTACTAGTGTGAGAACGTAAATCATATAAAGAGTAGGTTGGAATGTAATTCGAAATATGGTGCGTTCAATAACTGCATGATGACTTATTTATAAGAAAATAAAAATCTTTTCTAACTTTTAATTCCCATAATCTAGTCATTCAATATTTTTTAGATAATCTTCTTATAAACTCTTAGTTATAATAAACATTAACTCACAAGTGAATGATACTTCGTTAATTTATAAATAATGTGGGTCCAATCTCGCCCTGGTCCTTTATGTATACTAGCTCCATTGAAGAACACAACTAGCCACAGGGAGATTCAGCGTGACCACTGTATGATACCTTTTGATTGAATCACGCAAAATGTTCTTTTTCGTCTTTGATCATATCGATGTTAATATTAATTTCTGCAATGAGCAAGTAACAGGGCACCGATATTACGTTAAGAAGTGCCCCGTCGACACACAAAGATAAAAAAACAGTATATTAACGAGAAAAAAATGACACATTACTTTTTCAATGATTTATGTACAGACGCCAGCAGGTCAAGCTACCCGAAACTGTAAATTTTTCCCAATGAACCTTGAACCTAATACTTTAGAAATAAAGTCGAAAATCTATCAACGAAATCAGGCGTCTGTACACACTGAATGCAAAAAAGAAGGCACAAACAGAAAGTTCAAAGGCAATGTTTATTTCTAAAGAAGTCTCTTCCAGATATTTGCGAAAGGAGGAAAAAGTAAATGAAAAAGATTTAGACATAGTGTGTAAAAAAGAAGAGAAAATAGAAAACGTAACAACATACAATGTTAGAGTATACTTATCAACGTACAAAAAAGAACAAAGACAAATCCTTACTTAAATTAAAAATGCGAAAGTGAGTTTGTTTGTTTATTTGTTACGTCTTCACAACTACATGGCAAAACCGATTCTAATGAATTTTAGAATAGAGATAATTAAGACCGTGGAGACGAAAATAGGCTTTTTTTAAGTGAGAATTTGACTATCACCATGCGACTGAAACCGCGGGGTGCAGCTAGTAATAAATAAATATGCAATGTAAAGAAAATATTCTTTCAGTCTCCTTCTAAAAACTGAAACAGTTTGGCAGTCCCTAATGTCAGGCGGAAGCGAATTCTACAACCGCAAAGCGTGTACAATAAATGACATCCTTAAAAAAACACTACTGTAATTAGTTCCAGATAAATACAAAACACTCCTGGATCAAATGCTAGACCTGGCGGACGAACAGGGTGCCTTCACGGATGACGAGATCAGGGAACACTTGGACACGATTGTCGCCGCCGCTTCCGACACATCGAGCGCTGCTGTGGCATATACTTTATTGTACATAGGAACCTACCCTGATGTACAAGGACGCATTTATAACGAGTAAGTGTGATAGAAAATAGGTTAGTGACTCATCATCTGCCTAGCCTTTTCCCAACAATCTTGGGGTCGGCTTCCAGTGTAACTTGATGCAGCTGAATATCAGTATTTTACATGGAGCGACTGCCTATCTGACCTCCATAACCGAGTTAGTACTGGGTAATACGATACATACCTCTTGGTAAGACTGGTTGTCAGACTTTCGGGACACTGACTAGCTGTAACGACTATCAAAGATCTACAAATGACAGCCGGGACCAACAGCTTAACGTGTTTTCCGAGGCACGGATGTAACTCGGTATGTAACGGGTGGTCACCCATCCACAGACCAACCTAGGCAAGCGCGGCTTAACCTAAAGATCGACCTGAGCGGCTGCAATTATTTAGCCACCCCTTGTATCTACTACATAGAAATTTGATGGAGTGTAGTTTCTTATGATGGATCATGGTAGAGAGATAACAAAACGACCGTGTACTGTTATTGTAACAGTGAGTCTGTGCTGTCTCACTGGTGGGCAAACCTCTTTCCCTATGACTCCAAATCTTTTGATCTAGGTCAAATTTGGATCAGAATTACGGAAAGATATTTGGCTCTAGCCATAGCTTGACGTCATTACAATTTCAAAAGTTTTATTATTTAAATTGAATATCATAATATGTTTAATTGGCAAAAACGATACGCATTTTGGTTTAAATATTATATTTGAAGTTCAGCAATTTTTGAATCTTGGTCAAGTGGTCTATTTATAACTACTAAATTTTGATTTGTTGGAGAATTGATTATAACTGCTACAAAAACGGTGAATATTCAGTATGATTTCTTTAAGTGTAATAACAGGGTAAAATCAGAATCCTTAACTATATTATTAACTGACTTCAAAAAGAGGAGGAGGTTCTCAATTCATCGGTTTCTTTTATTTTTTATGTATGTTCACCGATTACTCAAAGACGCCTGGACCGATTTGCAAAATTATTTTTTAATTGATAGTGTCCTTCCCAGGTGGACCCATATCTACTTTATTTATATTGCTTATGTGGTTTATGAGTTATCGTAAATCTATCTATCTATATCTTTCTATTCTATCTATAATAATATTATAAATGCGAATGTTTGTGAAGATGTATGGATGTGTGAATGTGAAAGGCTTTAGGAGAAAGGAAACACCAAAGAAACGAAGAATGGACTCTGTGAAGGATGAAGTTAGAAAGGAGGTAACTGTTGAGATGACAAGCAAAGACAAACATGAAACCAGAAAGCAACACAGTACTTTCACAAGTTATCATGTCTTGTGACTGGGACTGTAGCAGCATCTTTTTTGTTTTTATGACAATTAAGTGCCAGTAAGTAATGGTTTAATTGAAAAAAAAAAAGGATTTGAAGAGAAGTTTGCGCCGACCCCAAAGAATAGAGATAAGGGCATAAGAATGATTGTTTTGTTAAAAGCATTTGAGAAGTAGAATCTAGGTATACCCAAACCTACATTGTTTCAAAAAATCTTATGAACCGTTGTTTTATTTTACAGGATACAAACAGTGCTTGGAAATCAAGATAGGGATTTCACTAAAGAAGATCTATCACAGTTGCTGTATTTAGAAGCAGTTTTGAAAGAGAGTCTGAGACTGTATCCTCCCGTCCCAATAGTTGCAAGGAGAATTCAATCTGATGTACAACTAAGTATGTTTTGCTTTACTTTTCTTTTATACCAATTATGCTTGCATTCGCAAGCGATGGTGTAGTCTAAGGTGGAACACCATTGCCTATAGTAATCCTTACTATAATATTATAAAAGCGAAAGTGAGTTTGTTTTTTTTTTACGTCTTCACGCCTAAATGGCTAAACCAATTTGATGAATTTTGGTACAGAGATAGTTGAGACCCTGGAGACGGACCTAGGCTTTTTTTAAGAAAATGAGAAATGAGGGAACTAAAGGGAAATCTTAACTTTGCTATTACAATAAATAAGGCGCTAGGGCAAAACCTATAAGTAGCAGGTACCTACAAATCAGGAAAGGGGAACTGTGTTACCCAGAATTAAACGCGAGCAAAGCCGCGGGCAAAAGCTCGTAGTTATGTACATATATACAGAAGTTATAATAAAGTAACCAACGACAAGCCATTTACAAGCCTCCACAGTTAACAGTAAAGTATTGTTGTACAAATCAATACACGTAATATTAGTATCCTACTATAAATGCGAATGCTTGTGAGGATGGTGACTCTTTTACGTCAAAACACCTGAACGGATCTTGATGAAACTTGGCACAGAGATAGATTATAGTCTGGAATCACACATAAGACACTTTTTTTTAGATGATCACGCGGGCTAAGTTGCGGGCGCCAGCTAGTTAAGTTTTAAAAATAAATTAGTATCTAGTAACAAGATGAAGGATTTTTATATAACAATTAAGGGAAAATTACTGTTTGCTGCATTATATTTGTGGAACAAAGAGGCTTGCAGTTGAATTCCACAAATTGCCAATTTGCACAATAAATGTGAAAGCATAGCGTTTTGCTTGAGCCCGTGGTACTTCAACTATTTAAAACGGAAACTCTTCGCCTTATCTCTGTTCGTCAGATGATACAAAGAGGATGGTGGATTTTGTGCTACTCAAAAGCACACCCTCTTATTGGATAAACTCGAAAAGCTAGGAATCAGAGGAATACAGCTACAACTCTTTGCTAGTTACCTGTCAGGCCGATCTCAGTGTGTTCGAGTAGGAAATTTTAAAAGTTCTCACCTTCAGATCACGCACGGTGTACCACAGGGTAGCATTCTGGGACCCAGTTTGTTCCTTGTGTATATAAATGGTCTCACGAGCCTTGACCTCACCAATGGTGAAATCATTTCTTTTGCGGACGATACTGCCCTATCTTTTGCTGCCAATACATGGGAAGAGGCTTTTGGTGCTGCGCAGCGGGGCTTTGACATCGTGGGAAAGTGGCTTCAGAGTAATATTCTTACATTAAATGTGGACAAAACCAAGTACATCTGCTTTAGCATAAAAAAAGCAACTGGAGATAGCAGCACGCGAAAAATCATATCGCACGAGTGCCACTCCGGAAAAAAATGCAAGTGTCCCTCACTAGAAGCCGTGCATGCAATAAAATACCTAGGAGTTAATATAGACAGCAATCTCAATTTTAAGGAACACGTTAGGCTGTTATGCGGAAGACTACGTAAGCTCATCTATATTTTTAAAAACCTGAGGCACATAGCGGACTTTAAGTTGCTCAAGCAGATATACTTTGCTCTTTGTCAATCGCTTCTGACATATTGTCTATCATCCTGGGGAGGCACATCAAAAACTACTCTGAAGTCTATCGAGGTCGCCCAGCGTGCAATACTGAAGGTTGCGACGTTTAAGCCCATTCGTTTCTCTACCACTGCATTATACGAGGAATGGGAGGTCATGACCGTGAGACAGTTATATGTGCTAAGTGTTGTTCTCCTACAACACAGCAAATTACCCTACAACCCACTACTCCTCCTAAAACGAAGAAAGGACATAGTGTGCGAGAGAACTCAGTTGTTTAAAACTAAATTTGGACAACGCTTTGCCCACTCCATTGGTCCATTCCTCTACAATAGGTTAAACGGAATCTTAAATCTATACCCTTTAACTATAATGCAATGCAAGAAGAAATTAACTGAATACCTTAAAAGTTTAACCTATGAACAGACTGAACTTCTTCTGTACATAGCGTCCTAAGCATTGTAATACATATAATAATAACAGCATACATCTTTTCAGAAATACACACATAAACGCGTACGATCACTCACACCAATCACACCACAACACACATCTCACACTCACATCCTCACACATCCTCTTTCTCATCAGTCACGTACATTCCCATCTCACACAAATAAGAGGTACATCCAAACTCTACACAAACTGCTTTTCTTTTACTTTTACAAAGTTAAATAAATAAAAAATGTTTATATTACCTTGAACTTATATTTATGATACGCTATTGGCGCTTATATTTTATGTTTAATACTCGAGGGGTTTGGCGCTGATAGCCGAAATACAGGCTCTGCCTAGTTCGGCTACAGATGACTACACCACTTTTATTTAGTTAAACCTGCCTGTTAAAGTGTTTTGTAAATTTTTGTCTAAGTTTTCTTTGAATAAACATTATTATTATTATTTACTTCTTTATTTACATTACATCTTATACTTACATTTTTAAATATTTCTTAGAAAATAAATTAAAAAAAAAACATTTAAAAATATAAAATAGGTTTCCGCCGGTAACGGGAGCAGGGTCCAAGCTACCGGTGGTTAGGGCTCCAGAGACAGGAACCTCCTCACAATGCGGGCCGTATCGAGGAGTACTGCCTTCTGAATCAGGCCCTTGATCCAACCACCTAAGGAGAGCTTCGACAGATGTTCGTCGAGGCTCTTGGCAATTAAGCCATTGGCCGTTACGACAATCGGCACAATGATAGCCGAGTTCACATTCCACATGTCAACAACCTCGTGTGCCAAGTCAAGATATTTTAGTTGTTTTTCTTTCTCAGCTTTCACGAGGTTCTCGTCATGTGGGATGGTAACATCGATTATCATTACGCGGCGCGCTGATCGGTCTATCACCATTATGTCAGGTTTATTGGCGACAATAGTCCTGTCAGTAATGATAGACCGATCCCAGTACAGCGTAACATGGTCTTTCTCGAGAACTGGGTCGGGCACATACTTGTAGTACGGTACCTCAGATTCAACAAGATTATATTTCAAGGCAAGCTGCTGATGAATAATCCTGGCTACTTGGTTGTGCCTATGCAAGTACTCGCTGTTAGCTAGACGAGAACAACCAGAAATAATATGTCTGATGGACTCACCAGGACGGTGGCATGCCCGACACACGTCAACCGTCCCATCCTTCATTATATATTTCCGGTAGTTGTTCGTCAACATAACTTCGTCCATAATCGCACAGACAAAACCTTCAGTTTCCCCAAATAGGTCACCGAATCGTAGCCAGGACACGGACGCCAGAAAATCTACATCGGGCCCATGAAGAGCCTTGTAGAAGCGCCCGTGAAGCTCCTTACCTTGCCATACTACCTTGCGGTCATCGGTAGTAAGTACTACAGGTTTGCGCCAATTCTCTTTAGCCATGGACAGCGGGGTGAGTCCCTTGTCCACTGCGACTACATCTCGGTGCATACCCACGTCGGTTTTTAAAAAATATTCCCTGAGACTGCACACCTCTCGGTTATGGAGGGTCTTCGCGTTTAAAAAGCCTCGACCCCCACACTTCCGTGGGATGTACAGTCTCATCACTGATGATCGTGGGTGATGCATCCGATTTCCAGTCAGCAGTGTACGGACTCTCCTATCCAGGGCATCGAGTTCAGTCTGAGTCCATTTGAGTATGCCGAAAGAGTACATTAAAACCGGCATGACCCAACTGTTGAAGGCGCGCACCTTGTTCCCGCCCGAAAGAAGGCTTTTTAATACCTTCTTCAGGCGATCAAAGAAACGCTCCCTCAACAATTGCTTCATGTCAGCTACGTTAATGCCTAACGCTTCCGACATACCCAAATACTTATAGCTTTCGGATGAGGAAAGGGATCTGAGGTGTATGGAATCCGAGAGTTGAATTCCCTCGGATTCCATAATCTCCCCTCGCTTCACATACATGACTGCACATTTGTCCACACCAAATTCCATCCTGATGGCGTTACTAAAAGTTTCAGTTACTTTCAGTAGCTCCATCAGTCGCAATTTGTTGGGGGCAAAGAGTTTCAGATCATCCATGTAAAGGAGGTGAGATATGACCTGACCACCTCTTCTCAACCGATAGCCTAAACCTGAATCCTCCAGCAATGTGCTTAGAGGATTCAGGGCTAGACAGAACCAAAGTAGACTCAAACTGTCGCCCTGAAATATTCCCCGTTTAATCCACACAGGCTCATCGTTTCCCTGGATTTGTCGACATCCTGGATATCGAAGGACCGTCCTCCATTGCCCCATACACGACTCAAGAAAGGCGCGTAGGGTTGCATCTATCTTGTACAACTCCAGCACCCTCTTGAGCCATGTATGTGGCACTGAGTCGTAGGCCTTCTTATAATCTATCCAACATGTCGACAAATCCTTGCGGGATCGACGAACCTGTTGGCTAATGGCCATGTCAATGAGGAGTAACTCCTTAGTACCGCGAGACCCGTTCGCGTATTGCCATAATGTATACTAGCACAGACAGGGGTTGCTCTGTAATCGCACGCAATATGCTCTTGTAGCTAGAGAGCATACTGCATATCAGTACAGAGACAGACTGAAATAAAATACACTTTGCTCTAATTCGTGAGAGCAAAACACATACGAGTACAGACAATTTGGCTGCCGTAGTAGGCACCCCGACATGGACAGGTTAGGTTCGAAGGGGATGGCGGGGTCTGAAAGACCCCGCCATCCCCTTCGTGTTAGGTTACTTTAAACCTTGAATGCAGAGGTAGGAGCCCCGCGAAGCGGGGCTCCGTCGAGCCACTTTGATAGGTAGTAATCAGTGAGAGCTCGGGACTTGGGGCACCCCGACATGGACAGGTTAGGTTCGAAGGGGATGGCGGGGTCTGAAAGACCCCGCCATCCCCTTCGTGTTAGGTTACTTTAAACCTTGAATGCAGAGGTAGGAGCCCCGCGAAGCGGGGCTCCGTCGAGCCACTTTGATAGGTAGTAATCAGTGAGAGCACATTTTGCTTTAGACATATGCGAACAAACCGTATACTTATACAGACAGGTCTGTAGTCATACGTAGTTTGCTTTAAAAATATGCAAGCAAACTGTATACTTATACAGACTGGTCTGTAGTTATACGTAGTTTGCTTTAGAGTATTTGTTATTTTTAAGAGCACAAAGTGATCTAGTACAGACTATGGGTGTCTGTACTGATATACACAATGGCAATACGCGACCCGTTCCTACATCCATTCTGAGAGGCAGACATAATTGAATTGTTGTCTATGTGTGAATTAATTTTCGCTCTCAAAATGGACGTAAGAAGTTTATAGACCGTCGATAAACACGTGATCGGCCTATAATTCTTGGGTTCCGCGGGACTACCTGACTTATAGAGCAGGTGGGTAACGCCTGTTGTTAAAAACTGTGGCAGAGACCCGGACTCAAGGCAAGACTGAAATTGAGATGCCAGGCGAGTGTGTGAACTACTGAGCCACTTGAGCCAAAAGTTGTGCAGTCCATCCGGTCCTGGAGACTTCCAGTTCGGTAACGGACGAACTGCACTGGCTATATCTAAAGATGTTATTAAGATTGGCTCCATTTCTGGAATAGTTTCACACACACGCTCAACATCACGCATCCAGTCAGCCTCAGTATGACAGACAGGCACCGACCAGATGTTGTGCCAGAAAGAACTCGTGGCTACATCATCCGGGCGGCACACGTCAGTCACACTTTGTTCGGGTCGCTCCCAAGCTCTGTATACCCACCTCTCATCGCTCCGGAACATGCGATTTTGCGAATACCGATCAACCCGCCGCTTATACCGCCGAATACGGTTTGCCCATGCATAAACTTTTTGCTTCAGGAAGTCGATGCGCTCTGTGGTACGAGACATATATTCTTGAGGACTGATTCCAGTCCCCGAGAATGCCCGTCTCACAAAGCGCATTACACGTGGTCTTGTATTGCCCTCCCTGAAGCAGTATAGTTTACCGATGAGTACCCTGGCCTCGTCGATACGCCGCTCGATCCTGCACTGCCAGGCTGGTACGGATGGTTTTGGTCGAGTAGCTACGTCACAACTTGGAAATTTGACGTTAGCTAAACGACATACCGCAACAGCCCCACAGTACAGGATCGAGTGCGTATCAACGAGATCCTCGCTACTTTCGAATAAATTCTTGAGCTGCGAGTCCAGGGCACACACCAGCGCCCTATTTTTTTTATGCATGGGTAACCGTGGTAATCGGGGTCTAAGTTCGGCTGGAGTGGATCGATAGTCGCGAAGCGCATCCTCCAGTGCGCTCCTCAATCGTTCGTTGCACTGGCTACTTACCGTAGCAACCCTATCATCCTCCTCTACGACAGCGGGGTCGGAACGCGGTTGCATCCCGTCAATTACTGACGTTTGCATCGCGGTTTGTGGCGTAGTCAAGATGATACGGTTGCTCAGTACTTCTGAGCGCAGCCTATCAAGCGCGGCGTCGTCCAACATGTGATTGCGTTGAATGACCCGCACCTGATCCGACAGTCGTTGGGCCGAGACGTTGATGGTTGGTTCTAGGTCCTGGAACAGAGACAGCATCCTAACACGGTACGCAGTGAGGTTAGTTCCCCCCTCTGTAGACCCATAATATGCGCGCATGACATTCGCGTTGATTGACGAAGTCCATCGCATGCGCGACACATTTCCACCGGCAGCGGGGACCCTGATCGGGGCCTGTTGGGTCCTAGATCCCAAGCCCGCTGGTGGCCGTCCTCTTCCTCGTCGTTGTCGTGTTGGCGGTGGTGGTGACGACGGCGGGGAGAAAAACTCGTCGCTCGAGCTCGACGCAACTGCAGCAACCGGCGACACGGCGCTCACGCGTGTAGCGCGTCCCGGCGGCTGCGAGGCGGAGCTGAGCGGCGAGCCCGGAGATGGTGGGAGTGCCTTCTGTTCCTGGGCCCGGCGTCTGGTCAGCATATCGACGTGTTAACATTCATTCTAAAAATGCGTTTTCTTCTTTTCATTTTAATAATATGGGTATTTATCGGTTTACTTTAACTGGTTTCTGTAGGTTTCGGTATATAATTATTTGTAAAAATGATTAAAATTTATTGTAGTGAAGAAAACACGTCATGTCACTTTGACACACACATCCCTACTTATATTTTAATAATTATTATTATTATTATTATTTTATTTTCATTTATTTATTTACATACATATTTTTTATATTTTTACATATTTTTTTTTTCAAAAACAAAAAAAAAACATTTAAAAATATAAAAATAGTAGCCCACCGGTATCGGGAACAGGGACCAAGCTACCGGCGGTCAGGGCTCCAGAGAAAGGAACCTCCTAACAATACGAGCCGTGTCCAGGAGTACCTACACTTACCTACCTTGTCCCTGTTTTCACTTAAGATTTGGTTCGTCGGCCTATCGTTATCCCGTTTAGTGAATGTCGGTACAAAAATATGTTTAATGCTTCCATTCTTCACCATAATCATGGTATAAAGACAGGAAGTAGGTTATCTCCGGCCCAATCCGCGATATAATTGCCTACTGTCATAGGGTTGTCACTTTTAGCTAAATTTTAATTCAGTACCTATAAATTGGCAAGGGTCGGGAAGTTGTATTTTTTACCTCTTATACCTCTCTAAACTATGCCATAATATCTGTCAAGCGTTTGTTTCATCACACTCTGTCCATAAATATTGGTATCCAAACGTGCATTGTTTCTAGCTAACGTCGCGTACGGCTGAAAATCGTCTTGGAGAAACTAAAAGTGCATTTCTTCACTTACACCTTGTTTAATGCAACATTGCCAATAAACAATGCTTAAAAAATCTTAAAATAGTGTCGCATGTACTTTCATTTTTACATTTCAATAACCTTTGTATTCTTTAGTTCTAATATTCATACGAAATTCTACAAAAGCAAAAAAAAATTGGAACTGACGTAATTCCTGTATTGGTCCCTCCACAAAGAACTTTACTGCAATTGTTTTTCGTAATATTTCAGAGGACTACATATTACCAGCTGGAAGCTCTTGCTTGATAGGGTTGTACGGAATCAATCGTCACCCCATGTGGGGAGCGGACGCGGAGCAGTTCAAGCCGGAGCGATGGCTGGATCCTAGCTCCTTACCTGACAACCCTAATGCGTTCGCCAGCTTCAGCATTGGAAGACGAAACTGTATAGGTAAATACTAGGACTAATTTGGACAGGATTATGACCATAGTTTTCTGCCAGCGGAAAACACAGTTCTCTTTACAACATTGAAATTTAGATCACACTGTAGTAGATAATAGGGTTCAAAGTCATGCTGTCATAGGACTGTTTGACTCGTCAACTGATTGTTTTTGCTGATGCTCCATAAATTTAGCCTGTCAATACTGAAATATTTGTATGACCTGCAGATAGTTGTTTCGGGTCTGGCTGTTTGTGTATGTGAGTTTAAATGTTTGTAAACGCACCCACGATACAGGAGAAATTCCTAGTGTTGGGCAACGTTTTTTTTTTTTAAAAACAAAAAAAAAATATATCGTGTAAATCAGACTTTCCTTAGGATAGATTTTAAAACTAGGTTTGAGGAGGTTAGTTATATTGAAACTGAACAAGTGCCAGAGGACGGGGCGCATTATAAAAATAAGTAACGATGTAATGGGAGAAGCTTATATTCAGAGTTGGTCGTCGTTCGGTTCATAATTATGATAATGATGAATTCTGAGAGCATAGACTAAGTGCTTACTCCGACATAACAAACGAACGGTGATGAACAGTCAAAAATAAATGTCCTGACATAAGTTCGGCAAACTTGTGTCAGGTTATTACATATTCCCTTGACAACTGCTGAAGTACCATGACCCGAAAGCCATTGCCAACTGCCATTGCCGAAAAAAATGCTAATGTAGGATATAATGAACTGTAATTTCAAAATTCAAATTCATTTATAAGTGTGATTTTTGATATATTTTACGTGAAATCTTATTTCCTCTATAATATACCTCAAAGGTGCTGTTTCACATTTTTCTCGTTTCTTCATTTTAATACATATTTAAATTACATTTTTAAATATTTTTACAAGAACATTAACGCAATCGACAATAGCATAATAACATTTTTCCAATAATGATGTCTCATGTAGTACTTTATTTTAAAAAAAAAACGCTGCCCCACACCAGGCATTTCTTCTGTATCGTGGGTGCCTTTCCGAACATTTAAACTCACACAAACAGCCAGACCTGAAACAACTATCTGTAGGTCATACAAATATTCGTTCCGTGCTGGTATCGAACCCTTGACACGCGGCGCAACAGTCGATCGCATCGGCCATCTTTGATAGTCGAATGCATAAATCATGTCTACAACATTATTTTTAGCATATGCGAAACCTGAATATAGTTTGTTCAGAATAAGTAACTGAATCGATTCCAATCATTTTTACACCATGTTAAATTTTTTCCCAAAAATATTTAAAAAAGTTTATAATGGTCACCATGCGACACTAAGTACCTATTCGCAAGCGCACAATACACCAGGCCGGACCTCGGCAAAAATAATGCGCGCGAGTCACAGTGCACAGCGGGCGAGGGGACCTCAGTCGCCCGGCTAATATGAGTTGATGCACACATGTCACACCCCGTTCCCTAAAATACGCGATCCCGCGCGTGATATCGAATAACGAATAATCATGTCATTTGCTTACACAAACGTCCAGTACACGGAAATGGTGCGAACAGTAGCAGTTTGTGGTGATAATGTTTCACTGGCAGTGCAGCGGTACCAGAAGTAGTTCGGCATCAGAGTGTCGTGTAACACGATGCTTGCAGCCACACAGAGATGCAGGGACTACGGTAGTTTTCGTGTATTATTGTAAATAAGTGAATTATTGTAAATAATGATGATTAACATTTTTAAACACGCCAAAATGTTTAATTTTAGAAAATTATTATTTTTACCTACAGTCAGCTGTGTTAACATGTCAATGCGATTTTGAACTTCAAGTGGTTGGCATAAGGTGCAACATATCGCATCAAATTGACTAAATGTTATCACTTACCGCTGCATTTACGAATAAAGAAGGTACATAATAATATCTACCTACAGTTGACCATTACGACAGTCCAAAGCCTGCAAGACAGTGTGATGGAAAATGTTATCACCAGTTAATTACAATACAAACCGAGAAATTCTTATTGTCAATGAACGCAAGGCGCGCGGCGCGGTGACGCCGTGCGCCGTTGGTGACAGTGTATTTGAACGGATATCCAGGTTACGAAGCAAGCTTATAACTTTGTGGTTTTTCATGATACAGTTTTGAAATTTCGTACATAGATTCTTTATATAAAAATATTGGACAGGTGTTTCGGTTTTCGCATAAACTAATAATAATGTTGTATATTCTTGTCTAATCGTTTTATTTTTCAAAAACATAACGTACCATTTTATTTGACAGGGCGACTGTACAGCATGATAGTCATAAAAACAATGCTAGCGCACATCATCCGGAAATATCGCGTCACTGGCGACATCCACACTATACCGACACAAAGCCATTTTTTTATTAAACCAGCAACTGACCAACAAATTCGATTAGAGATCAGAACATGATATTTTTTGTACCCTAATTATAAATACTAATACTTTTTCTTTTTGTCTATGTTTATTGTTTAATCCTTACTAATATTATAAAAGCGAAAGTGAGTTTGTTTGTTTGTTACGTCTTCACGCCTAAATGGCTAAACCGATTTTAATGAATTTTGGTACAGAGCTAGTTGGGACCCTAGAGACGGACATAGGCTATCTTTTCAAAAAAAAGATTGAGATATGAGGGAAAAAGAGGGAAGAAAAAGGAAAACCTGGCATTGCTATTACAATAAATAAGGCGCAAGGGCAAAAAGTACAGGTAGCAGGTACCTGTAAATCAGGAAAGGGGAACTGTGTTACCCCGAATTCAACGTTAGCGAAGCCGCGGGCAAAGTATTGGTAGGTATAATGCCTACTAGTTAATACTGTAATATATTTTTCAATATTGAAGCCTTAATTTGTTTTTAATTGAATAATATTGAAGTCCTTTTTTCCATTTGGTAATTTATATAATAACTAGCTTTAGCCCGCGGCTTCGCTCGCGTTAAATTCGGGGTAACACAGTTCCCCTTGCGCCTTATTGATTTGTAATGGTAACGCTAAGTTTTCCCTTTTCTTCCCTCTTTCTACCTCACATCCCACTTTTAAAAATTAGCCTATGTCCGTCTCCTGGTTCCCAACTATCTCTGTACAAAAATTCATCAAAATCGGTGTAGCCATTAATGCGTGAAGAGGTAACAAACAAACAAACTCACTTTCGCTTTTATAATATTAGTAAGGATTTTGGGCCCTAGCATAATATTCTTTTGTGTATAAAGGCGGTTTTTGGTGGTCGAACGCATAATTCATGTCTATATTGTTGTCTCATCATTTTGGACATTTTATTCTTCCAAAACATAACGTACCGTTTTATTTAACAGGGCGAATATACAGCACGTTGTCGATAAAAACAATGCTAGCGCACATCATCCGGAAATATCGCGTCACTAGCGACATCCACACTATACCGATACGATGTGATATTTTTATTAAACCAGCAACTGACCAACAAATTCGATTAGAGTTCAGAATATGATATTTTTTGTACCCTAATTATAAACACTAATACTTTTTCTTTTTGTCTATGTTTAATGTTACAAAATTGTATGTATTCATAGGTATTGTGCTAGTTAGATACCTATGGTGTTAATTTTTTGTCATGGAAAATTGTTTTATCTAATATACAAAATTTCCGTGTCACAATGTTAGTTACCGTACTCCTCCGAAACGGCTCGACCGATTCTTATGAAATTTTGGGTACATATTGGGTAGGTCTGAGAATCGGCCAACATCTATTTTTCATACCCCTAAGTGAGCAGCGGGTGAAACCGCTGGGCACAGCTAGTAATTAAATAAATATCAATGAATTACAATTATTCTTTAAGGAAATCGTCTAAATTATATACATTTTTTTTTCAATAATAAATGTTTTAATTTGTTTTTAAATTGAATAATATTTAAGTCCTTCATTTCATTTGGTGATTAAAATAATAATTTCGAGGCCAAGGATGCTTTTGTGTATAAAGGCCATCTAAAACCGCCTTTATACACAAATTTATATTTAATAAGTATTATATTAATTAATTATCAAATAAATATTTTTACGCTCATTAATGAATAATAATACTTTTTCTTTTTGTCTACGTTTAATGTATATTGTATGTATTGATAGGTATTAAGCTAGTTAGATAGGTACCTATGGTGTTAGTTTTTAAGTCATGGAAAATTGTTTTAAATTTGTACGGTATAATTATGGAAATACTTATGTAAGATCCTTTTTTACCACGTTTTATGCTAATAAATTAAATATACTTTTAATACTTACTTGTAAGAAAAGAATTTTGACATGCATGATGAAATCCGAATATTAATAACACCATAATTTATAAGTTTATGCGCACAAATGTATCCGTGCAAGTGTAATGCGCTCAAAAGATTTTCCCTGTAAAGAAAAGATACCATTTATAGTGAAGTGAGGGTTGATTCCTTCCTTTGCGATACTGGAACAGTGTGCACACGGATTCCACGCCACCAGCTTTTCATTTTAGATAAGTTTACTTACATGGTTTGAAGTTGTACCTTTTTGTAAAAAAAGGTAGGTCTACCTTTTTTTGTTTTCTCTTGAAATAAACGCTTTATTATAATCATGATTAAGTGTTTTTTTGTTGGGTAGATGAAATCGTTGAACAAAAAATGTAATAATGAAACAGTAAAAAAAACTCAATCATAGCCTGCCCGACCTAAGAATCGTACCCAGGATCTGATGCTTAACAGTGTACTTACAACCACCAACGAGACAGTCATACAATATTGTTGAGAATAATAATATCCTACTAGTATTATTATAAATGCGAATGTTGTTACTCTTTCACGTCAAAACGGCTGAACGGATCTTGATGAAATTTGGCACAGAGGAAGATTAAAGTCTGGAACAACACATAGAATATTTTTTTTCTACTTTTTTTTTACTGCGGCCCCGGAACATAAAGGTCTAAAGAAGGAACATGGTGGGTTTTAATTAGTAAACGTGCCGTTCCCCCGTGCCTAGATTGGTGGAAGTAATTTTATGATTAAACTAGACATGTATGCAAAATTCCAGCTCAATCGGACACCGGAAAGTCATCATCATTTTCCTGCCCTCGTCTCATTCTATTTGTGGTCGGCGCAACACGTTTTCTTCTTCCATTCTCCCCTTTCAGACGTCACGGCATCATTTACTCCTTTCTCTTTCATATCATTCCTTACACAATCCATCCATATTTTCTTTGGCCTTCCTCTCGCTCTCCGTCCATCAACATTCAGATCCATCACTCGTTTAGGACACCGGAAAGTGTGATATATTTAACTTCTAAGATTTATTTTGCCCCACTTTTTTCTCCTGTATCGTGGGTGCGTTTACAAACTTTAAACTCACATTCACAAACAGACAGACCCGAAACAACCTTAACAATCTGTTTCGTACAGAGATCTAACCCGCGACAAGTACAGCAGCATTTAAATGCTTAGCCACTGCGCCACCCGTGTCGTGGTGTAGTTACACTAGTCTTGAATAAAACTGAAAAGGAAATACAAAACTCTATCACATAAAATAATGCCAACATTAAACCAGCATCTTATACTTAAATAATAGCGTGTTAATGAAAGGAGTATCCGAAAAAGAGCATTTAATATGGGGCAGAGAGATCAATCTTGTAAAACGGCTGGCTGATTCCGCTCCCTCATTTTGGACCACAATCTGGGCGCGTTTCTAATTGTATTATTAAGGCGATGGCTGACTATAACTCAAATTAATAGCAGCCGCTAGTCTCCGTAATTTATGTTGCTACTTGTTCAAAAAGGTTTGAATGATATGCAGAAGTAAGGAGTCGGTTTTATTATGGACTAGCTTTTGCCCGCAGCTTTGCTCGTGTTAAATTCGCGATAACACAGTTCCTCTTTCCTGATTTACAGGTACCTGCTCCCTGTAGTTTTTGCACTTGCGCCTTATTTATTGTAATAGCAATACTAAGTTTTCCCTTTTCTTCACTCTTTCTCCCTCATTTTAAAAAAAGTTAAATTATGTCCGTCTCCAGGGTCCCAACTATCTCTGTACCAAAATTCGTCAAAATCATTCGTCAAAGACGTAACAAACAAACAAACTCACTTTCGCTTTATAATAAGTATTAATAAGGATTTTCAGTGTTTTTTTGAGGTTCCGCACCTTAAAACTAAAAAACCGAACCCTTATTGGATCGCTTTGTTGTCCGTCTGTCTGTCAAGACCCTTTATCTCGAGAACACGTGGAGGTATCATAAAAAACATATACTCAACTTTGGGGCCCCTTGGAGCTGTGAAAAAATTAACCCTCCAAGTTTGCAGTCAAAAGAAATAGCTGTTTTTGTCGCAAGTTTGTACGGAACCCTCTGTGCGTAAGTATGACTCACTATTGGCCGGTTTTTTTATCTAGTAACTCTAACATTTGTTCGTACTGAATTCAATGATACATTTGATTCTTTCACAATTGAAACATCCCGCATAACCAATAAATTACAAATCCTTACTAATACATATCGATGGCCCCACCGAATAAACGTGCAAGAGTTCTTACACGTTTTTTTTTTTTTTTTCATTTTTCATTTCTTTTGCCTATCCTGCACCTACTTAATTTTTTTTATGAATTTTAGACTCAAAACACGAGTTTTATAATAGTGTATTTCTTTATTCTAGGGAAAAAAATAATTTTAAAATTATAGGAATAATAGTTTATGCTTTTATTACATGCTTTTTGAGTCGCCAAGTACACAAGAATAAACATGCTAAAACCTACAGACGTTTGAGAAGATTTGTGATTGTTTTCTAATTTGGGTAATGTCTTCTTACACGTTTATTCGTGTAGAAATGTATGCAAATTTCATTACTAATGTTTTACTGCACAAAATGGAAGTTTGAATATAAATAGATTATTAAAATTAGAGTATTGCATTGTCTTTTACTATAATATCTTTTTTTCTAACAACTGTGTTAAAGATTCAAACATTAATATTCTTTGCATATTCGATTAAGTTTAAAGCTAGTAATGGTAAATAAACAAATGTTTACGCGATAAATTCTATTGCAATCGTACGTTCTATGTTCTATCTTGTTGTGATTCTATGCGCGCTATTACGTGATTTTGTTTCGCGTAATATCATTCGATTGTAATTGTTATTATAGTCAAATTGTTGTTTTGTAGTTAAGTGTAACAATGAGAAGGTATCGGGATGCTTCTAGTCTCAAAAGGATATTAGAATTAGCGAACTGTCAACGAAATAAAGGTAAGAATCAACTTTAATATTATGTAAGTATAAATATTATCAAATATTTTAGCTAAGACCGATGTAAAAATACTCCGCTGCTAATTTAAAGCTTATGTGACTGTTCGTCTGTGTATATTATGTGATTTAAATGCAGTTTTTAATGACCTAAATAAAATAAGGTTGCTTCAATTTACATGGGTGAAGATGGAGATCTCTGGATATACACAGCGTTACTTTTCAATAGATTACTACAAATCAAAAGTTATTGCTGTAATAGCTTTTTTTTTGGGGTGGGAAATCATCAAATAACTTCCCCCGCTCTGGGCGGAGCGGAGGGGCGTGTCAGATTTTTACTGACTAAAACCCACCCATGTTCCTTCTATTGCCCTTTACGTTCCGGGGCCGCGGTATCTCTTTCGAACAACCCGCAACCCCGGCGGGCGGAGGCTCTGGCAAGCCCCTCTGGTTTGCTGACATCTCTTTGAGGCGCGCGTGAAACACAAACGCGCCGTGGACAGGGCCCGTCGTCAATAGCCGGTGCCCGAGGCGTCTCCTGCGGTGGCTGGGTTGGTTTGAGGCTCTCTCCCTCAAACGCCCGGCCTCCTCCTTCACTAGCATGACTCCTTCGCAGAAGGAGGTGACCGCTTCCCATTCCCTCTCGCTCCGGACCATGGGCTGAACCTGGGCCGGACGCGAGAGATCGCCGCCGCCGATCGCCTCTACGAGGGCACGGCGGTGCTCCGCCCCGCGCTGGGCAGACCGCCACTGTGTGCTCCACCGTGTCCTCCGGGCGATCGTCACAATGGTGACACCCGGGCGTTTCCTCCCGCCCGATTATGTGCAGGAACCTCCCGAAACTTCCGTGTCCGGTGAGGACCTGCATCAGGCGGTAGGTGAGGACGCCATGACGCCTCTCCAGCCACTCCTCAAAGAGGGGACTTACCGCCACTATTTTGGCGTGCCCTGCACGGGGTTGCGACAGTCGCCTTTTCCATGCCACCATGAGATCGCACCGGAGGTCAGTCCGCTGAGCGGCAATTTGCCGCGGTAGCGGAGTTTCCCCCGGTGTAGTGCTTCTGCGCGCCACTCAAACAGGCGCGCGACAACTATCGCCTCAAGATCCCACGGTGGCAATCCGGCAAGGAGGCTCGCTGCCTTGCCGGAGATCGTGCGGTAGCCCCGGATCAGCCGTATGGCTACCACCTTTTGGGGCGCGTACAGGTAGTGGGCGGCGCGCCGCCCTAAGGAACGCGCCCATACCGGGGCCCCGTAAAGGGCCATGGCCCGCACGACTCTGGCATAGAGCCTACGGCAGGAGGCGTTTGGCACCCTCAGATTGGGCAGGAGCCGCTTGAAAGCAGCCCCCGCCCGCTCTAGTTTGGGAGCCAAACGTCGAAAGTGCTCCACGAAATTCCATCGGCTGTCGAGGACGATTCCCAGGTATTTCATCGTCGACCCGATGCCGATGCGAACCCCTCCTAGCGTCAACTGGGATCCCGACGGTGACGTGTTTCCGCGGCCATGAAAGACCATGGCCTCGGATTTGTGCAATGCCACCTCGAGACCCAGTAGCCGGATCCTCTCTGCGACTATCGCAACCCCGCGTGTCATACTGTCGGCCGCCGCCTGGTGCGACCCCCCCTGAGCCAGAACGAGCGTGTTGTCAGCGTAACAAACTACGCTGACGCCGCTGGGGAGGTCGGCGCGCAGCACCCAGTCGTAACCGATGGACCTGTGGAACACCGCACGACATCTCTCGCAGGTTCCACTCTCCAGAGCGACCGGGGTAGATGACGGCCCTGTCCGTCAGATATGCCCCGACCACATGACGAAGGTAGGTCGGCATCCGGTGGTATCGGAGTGCCTCCCTGGTGCAGCTCCAAGGCATGGTGTTGAACGCGTTGGCGATGTCGAGAGACACCGGCACGACAACCCCAACCCCTGGACACTGCTGCCCCCGTCGTGAGGGCTCTCACGCGCATGATGGCGTCCACCGTCGAGCGCCCCTTGCGGAAACCAAACTGGTGTTCCGCAAAATCCGGCCCCGTCCCCACGAGGTGCCCGACGAGGCGGTTTGCAATTACTCTTTCAAAGAACTTGCCCGCCTCGTCGAGCAGCACAATGGGCCAAAATGTGGACGGAGAGTCCGCAGGGCGCCCCGGCTTCTGTATGAGGACCAGCTTCCCCGTCTTCCAACGAAGTGGGAACTGGCCTGTGTTCACGAAGACAAATACATAATTATATTTTTAATTCTATATATAGCTGTATTTTATTTCATCCTTTTACAAAATTATTTATATAATTATACCATGCATTAAAAAAGATGTATTACATAAATGAAAACTGATTTTATAAACACTAATATAAATACATACGGTCTTTATAATCATATAATAGCCGAACAATGCAACAATACAAGCGTGTAAATAGTTATAGCTGGGTTAAAAAATAAACTTAATATACGGAGAATAATAGTGTAACATTACAGTACGTTTTATTCGTTGTGTATTATTACACGAATAAACGTGTAATGATATATTGCTTTGACCTAGTCATGCAAATTTCACAAGAGTAAAAATATTAAATAGTTTTTCATGAATTTCCTGAATCTGGTTGACGTTTGAAAAAAAGTAAATATACAAGTCTATAGTTTTTTTTCTTACCTATAATTCGATAATACATTATCGATACCTATTTACAATGAAATGAGCGTTTTTGAAGTTTAAACGTTTTTATTTTTTACTGAAAAGTTGTCATTTTTCTCTTACACGTTTATTCGGTGGGGCCATCGATATCATAAAAGCGAAAGTGAGTTTGTCTGTTTGTTTGTTACGTCTTCACGCTTAAATGGCTTAACCGATTTTGATGAATTTTGGTACGGAGATAGTTGGGACCCTGAAGATGGATAGGCTAATTTAAAAAAAGTGAGAAATGAAGGAGAAAGAGGGAAGAAAAGGAAAATCTTAGCTTTGCTATTACAATAAATAAGGCCCAAGGGCAATTTAACACGAGCGAGAATCAGATTATAGATAGTTGTTTTTACATTTTACCTTTGGGCTATCACGACTTTGGGATATAACTTTAGCCCGCGGCTTCGCTCGCGTTAAATTCGGGGTAACACAGTTCGCCTTTCCCGATTTACAGGTACCTGCTTCCAGTAGTTTTTGCTCTTGCGCCTGATTTATTGTAGTAGCAATGCTAAGATTCCCTTTTCTTCCCTCTTTCTCCCTTATATCTCAATCTTTTAAAAAAAAATAGCCTATGTCCGTCTCCAGGGTCTTAACTATCTCTGTACCAAAATTCATCAAAATCGTTACCTATAGCCATTAAGGCGTGAAGACGTAACAAACAAACAAACACACTTTCGCTTTTATAATATTAGCAAGGATTGACGACAGAATGTTACTAAAGTACCCTAAGTCGATATAAAAATATTTCCGTGATTTGAATAAAAACAGCAGCACCTTTTTAAAATTGAATCTTAACATCATTAACAGAGCCACCAATATCGATTGCCTTATTACGGTCTTTACCAACACAAATAACTTAGAACAGGGGTTGCTTGACGGCGACGTAAATGAAGGCAACCAAGATCGCAGCATGTTCCACGTTATCTGCTGGTGATTGATCGCTCTGTTGAACACGGATCTACATCGTTCTAGATAGTGTCCAGTACACTATAAGCAATATGACTTTTATGGTATCTTCCAATTCAATCCACCTTTTTTACTTTTATTATTTTACCCATCACAAATTGTTTTTGTTGTATTCAAGCATATAATGTATATTTTGTTGAGTAGGTACTACCTTCATAATAATCCTAACTAAGATAAGCGAAAGTGAGTTTGTTTGTTTGTTACGTCTTCACGCCTAAATATCCAAACTGATTTTGATGAATTTTGGTAAAGAGTTATTTGGGACCCTGGAGACGGAAATAGGATTTTTTTTTAATAGTATGAAATGAGGGAGAAATAGGGAAGAAAAGTTAAAACTTAGCTTTGCTATTATAATAAATAAGGCGCTAGGGCAAAAAATATAGGTAGCAGGTACCTACAAATCAGGAAAGGGGAACTGCGTTACCCCGAATTCAAGGCGAGCGAAGCCGCGGGCAAAAGCTAGTTATTTATATTTTGTTGAGTACTACCTTCATAATAGTTATTTATATTAATTGTTCATATATTTTTTTTAATAAAAAATAATAAAATAGAATTGTCACACATGTAGTAACAATGTTATCCCAAAGATATGATATAACAATACTAATAACAAACAGTGATAGCCTAGTCGTGTGACCGTTGGGCTGTCATTTCAAAGATCCCGAGTTTGAACCCAAGACACACACATCAGATATTCAGATTAAGGTATAACAATTATTATTTATAATAGAAATAAAATAAAAGGAAATAATACATTTTGATTCAAGTGAGGAAATTTTGCCATTGCGGCCGAGATGGTTGTAACGCCCGAGCCACTAGGCGAGGGTGTTATAGAGCCGAGAACAGCAGTGACATCTCATGTGAATCAAACGACGCTTTTAAATAAACTTCGGAGAAATTAAAAAACATAACAAAAAATTTAAACTTTTACATTAAAATATTATGGTTTAATATGTTTTTTCTCCGCGCTTTGTCTTCTCATACTGAAGGAAAAACAAAGGTATGGCACCTTTAAGCAGCCTACTATTAAAAATAAAAATAAATGTCAATTTGTTTTTATACGCAAATTATTTTCTACATGATTATATTTATTTGTCATAATTATTCTGTTGTTAAACACAATTTTATTGTAATTATTTAATATGAACCCCTTAAAACATGAGCCTCCTTGCTCTAAAAAAGAAAATCGCCGGCTATAACTCAAACTCAACTCAAAGCATTTATTTGAATTAGACCATTACAGGCACTTTTGAATGTGATGAAAACAAAAAAGATGCTGCTACAGTCCCAGTCACAAGACATAATAACTTGTGAAAGTACTGTAGTTATAGGGATTTGAGCAGTTGTTTACTGTCTGATCCGTAATGAAATCAGAAAAAAATATAAGCCTTTGTGGTGATAAATGAGGAAAAAGCACGTGTGTGGAATATATTGCATGTTGAACCTAATCGAATTGCAATATGAGCGAGTTTTCGAAAAAGTGTATTGAAAACATTTTTTTAGTACAACTGCCTTTATCATTATTCTCATAATAAGGAACTAGACTTAAAGCCTCTTCCAGGTTATATGTTTCTGCTTCCAAAGACGAAATATCACACTATATGATTGATGGAAACGGGACCTACTAAAAATGGATAAAATTCGCGTTAAGGAATACTAAGTAAGGAAAGGAACGCGGATGGTCTCAAGCTTACCAAGGGGACGCGAATTTGCATATTATCTTCTTGCACAAACTCCATTTTCTTTTTTTTGTCTTTTAAAACCTATTTTTAGAATTTTTTGTTGAGGAAATGCAAAGCGGTTTAAAGGAACTGTGTCAGCTTTTACTCTGAAATATTTAATTCGACTAAGTTAAATCTTGTAAAAAGCTAGATAAGCCAACATCCGCATTATTGCGTTTATATCTTACGTTTTATGATAGGTATAATAGTGATAATGTTTCATAAGTACATAAACGGAAAATTAAAAATAGGCCTTAGTCATCATCATCTGCATAGCCTTTTTCCCAACTATGTTGGGGTCGGCTTCCAGTCTAACCGGATGCAGCTGAATATCAGTATTTTACATGGAGCGACTGCCTATCTGACCTCCACAACCCAGTTAGTACTGGGTAATGCGATACCCCTTGGTAAGACTGGTTGTCAGATTTTCGGAACACTGACTACCTGTAACGACTGTCAAAGATCTACAAATGACAGCCGGGACCAACGGCTTAACGTGCTTTCCGAGGCACGGAGGAAACTCGGTATGTAACGGGTGGTCACCCATCCACAGACCAACCTAGGCAAGCGCGGCTTAACCTAAAGATCGACCCGAGCGGCTGCTATAATTTAGCCACGAGCTCCTCAGCTAAAAATAGGCCTTAGTAGACAGCCAATAAACAGTTTTTTTTAATTGCCTTTTAATTTAATGATGCGTTACTGGTGACTTATCATATTTTATCACTAGACAAAAATAGTGAAAGGAAAACCTTAAAAAAACATAAAACCTGACGTAATATTTAAACGTATCCACAAGAGTTTCTAACTAATTCAATTTATGGTGGAGAATTAGCCAACGATTCCGGACAATACTACAAAAAGCCGGAAAGATCTCAGTATTGAATGAAAAGAGCAGATTTAGTGGGTCATAAAGGAATTATATGAGGCTATTGGGGCGGGTTGGGGTATAAAAATCAAGGGCCCACACAATAACTGCCTAGGGGTGCTTTCGTGGATAATGTGGGGTTCGACATTGAATTGGAAGCTAATACTGTTAATATTGGAAGGAATTTGGAGGCAATTTTATGGTTGTACAGATTTATTTAAGTGTTCGAAATTATTATGCTACGGAGATCTTTTCACGCTTATTACATTGATAGGAGGCGGTGTAGCTGAACATTTGGTTAATGTACTGAAAAACAAGATGGCGGCTAGTTTCAAATACAGCCAGGTCGCAAAGATACCCTTTATATTCAGCTTTATTTCTCGATACGATATCAAACAAGGCCCTCTATATAATTGTGTAGATTGTAGACAACATACTTTACAAACGCCTCAAAATCCTTACTAATATTATGAAAGCGAAAGTGAGTTTGTTTGTTACGTCTTCACGCCTACATGGTTCGATTTTGATGAAATTTTGTACAGAAATAGTTGGGACCCTGGAGACGGACAAACGCTAACTTTTTTTTTTAAGTGAGAAATGAGGGAGAAAAAAGGAAGAAAAGGAAAAACTTAGCTTTGCTATTACAATAAATAAGGCGCAAGGGCAAAAACTACAAGTAGCAGGTACCTGCAAATCAGGAAAGGGGAACTGTGTTACCCCGAATTAAACACGAGCGAAGCCGCGGGCAAAAGGTAGTTTATAATAATTTATTTCATACCGTAATCGCGTACTGTAGCTCGTAGTCTACATTCCAAACTAACGAAATAGTACCAAAAATGTAACTCTCGACAGCAGTATTGTCTAAAAGCAACACTCCTTATTATTGTAATTTTGTTTTGTTGAATAAATATTAATACCCAGAAATACGTGTATTTTAAGATTTTTGTAATAATTTCAGTGATAGAGGGTAAAGAAAGAACTTTTCTCAAACTAGAATAACAACCGCTTTCGTGACTAAATGGGTTTATGAACAAAGGATTGGTCGAAGAAGGTAATGAAAATAAAACTGGAAAACTACACAGAAAGCCTTTGCCAAAAAGTGGGAACGAACAGGCTAATGACATGAGGCGATATCTAAAAGTGGAACCACCCTTATCTGAATAAAAACCTTATGGAAATAGTTCCATTGTAGTTTTTTGAATGAATGAGGAAAATACTTGGAAGTATTATTTGAGTTCGTATAAAGGTTGCGAGGCTGAATAATAACTGCCGCGACACGACACGGTTGGCGCAGTGGCTGAGCGATCGACTACTGCGCTGCGTGTCGCGGGTTCGATCTCCGCACGGAACAAATATTTGTATGACCTACAGGTAGTTGTATCGGGTCTGGCTGTTTGTGTATGCGAGTTTAAATGTTTATAAACGCACCCACGATACAGGAGAAATTCCTTTTAAAATAAAAAATAAATAAAATAGTCTTCATTCGCACTTGCCTAAATTGACCCATTATATACCAAGTTTCTTCCGCGCCGTATCTGCTGTCATATGTAGACCTTTAACGATCGTTACAAGTATTCAGAAACCCGAAAGTTTGACAGCCAGTCTTACCAACCATTTATTATTTATAAAGGTCTTACAACAATTCCAAGTCGTAATAACCGAGTGGCTACAATCTCTAAGATACGACGAAACAGAGCAGATTTTAGCTAGACTCGATTGAATGTTGTTATCTTATTTATTATAGCAAATGGCACTATTTGGAAAACAAACACACACATATACACACATTACACAACACACATCCATTACACACACAGTTAAAGTACGGCCAACGAGAAGCGATACCAAATGTAAACAAAACCCATGCTAAAACCCCATCTAAAATGGCCGCCCGAATGTTGGCGAACCCGTTTTAACGTTGTCATGTTTTTGCCGGGAGAACGAGACATTACGACAAAATAACAAGATGGAAAGAGATAAATATTAGATTGTCAACGCCACAGTTGTTCTTTAGGTTAATGACCTTTCGTATCGCTGCTAGTTGGTTGACTTATACACTCAAACACCCAGCCACACACATTTTCACATGTACAACATATGAGAGGACAGCGTAGGCCCGACAATAAGTCATTGCTTACTTTACAAAACGTAAAATAAGTATTTCAGTGATGCCATTAAATAATTTAAAATTATAACAAAAGAGTAACTTTTTATATTTAAATTTCAAAATTGTAACATGTTAAGGTACAAAAGCAAAAACTAATTAAGAAATACTTCAAATACGTAGGCTAAATCAGCCAACATAATAAAAGGTTTTACTTCTGAGATACTTACGAAACTATCAAAAAGCGTCTAAAACTTTAGCTATCGAAAATTTTGTTAAAGAACCCTGTGGATTAAAATATGAACATGCACATATTTCATCCATTAAAGGTCAACAATCTACTTATAATATTTAAATATATAATATTATAAAATATGCAAATGGGTGTATGGATGTTTGTTTTTCTTTCACGTTAAAACGGCTGAAAGGATCTTGATGAAATTTGGCACAGAGGTACCTAGATTATGGTCTGGAATAACACATATGATACTTTTTTTTCGCTATAACGCGGGCGAAGCCGCGGGCGCTACAATAAATTATTGATACGGTTTTCATAAAATGATAATATCTGATCCGTTAACTTATCATGTGTTGAATTAACTTGAAAGTTGAGTATAGCATATCAGTTTGATATTTAAATTTGATTTGTCTCGATCTGAGACAATATTATAGGCTGACAAAAGACACAAAATTAGGGATACATAGTTATTTGACCATAATCGGATGTTTAAATGATATTAATCAACAATACAATACATATTAAAACAATATAATTCAAATTCTTATCGAGAATTCATTTTCCATTGCTACTTAGAAATATTAGCATAACGTCCATACATTACAAGAAAAAAATTAAGGCCTATATGCTTTTCTCATGGACGCTTTTGTTAGAACTAGACCAAATTGAAATGGGACCACACGAAAACCACCAGCTATCAAATTAAAAAAGAATCGGTTCACACACTCGAAAGTTCTGAAGTAAAAAAAATTAAATATTGTCGAATTGAGAATCTTTTTTTAAGTCCGTCAAAAAGTGTAGCACAGAGTTGTTTTTTTAATAATAATTGCTATTTTCAAATAAAGTATATTGACTTGGCTCGCGAGGTTGTCGACATGTGGGATGTGGACTCAGCGATCATTGTGCCGATAGTCATATCTGCCAATGGCTTAATTGCCAAGAGCCTCGACCAATACCTGAGGAGGCTCTCGTTAGGCAGCTGGATCAAGGGCTTGATGCAGAAAGCGGTACTCCTGGACACGGCTCGTATTGTTAGGAGGTTCCTTTCTCTGGAGCCCTGACCGCCGGTAGCTTGGACCCTGTTCCCGATACCGGTGGGCTACTATTTTAATATACTACTCTGTCAAGAAAGTACCGGGAAAAGATCAATGATACACAAAATGTCTGTTATTCATCCAAATTTATTTTATCACCTTCAAAGTATGCTCCTTTAGAAACGATACACTTGCGCCAACGAATAATCCATTCATCAAAACATTTTTTAAACGCTGCTTCCGGAATTGAGTTCAGTTCTCGCCGCGAATTCTCCTTTATGTCTTCTATCGATTGAAAACGGGTGCCACGAAGTGGTAATTTGAGTTTAGGAAAAAGAAAAAATTCAGCAGGAGCCATATCTGGTGAATATGGTGGTTGCTGGATGGTATTTGTTGAGTGTTTGGTCAAAGATTCGTTCACAATGATAGCCTTGTGCGAAGGTGCATTGTCGTGGTGCAAAATCCAAGAATTTTCTTTCCACAAATCTGGCCTTTTTCGTCGAATTTGCTCTCTTAAACGCCGCATAACGCTCAAATAATATTCTTTATTTACCGTTAGACCTTCCGGTAAGAATTCAGAGTGCACAACACCGCGATAGTCAAAGAAAACGGTCAACATGACTTTGACTTTTGATCGACTTTGGCGTGGTTTTTTCGGTTTCGGTTCAGTTGGAAGGCGCCACTCCGAAGCTTGTTGACTAGTTTGCATGTCAAACTCGTAAACCCACGTCTCGTCACCAGTAACAATGCGTTTCATGAATGTTGGGTCCGAACTGACTCGTTCTAGCATGTCCTCAGCGACTTTCATGCGATTCAGTTTTTGGAGAAAATTCAGATCTTTTGGGACTAGCCGAGCAGCAACATCGACTCGTGAGATACAGAAAGTTCGGCGGCTATCTCTCTCAGAGTTGAATGGGGATTTTCAGTCACTATTTTCTTCACTTTTGCGATGTTAACTTCAGTTGCAGACGTTGACGGCCTACCAGAGCGAGGCAAATCTTCCATCACATCTCGACCGCTTTTGAACGCTTTGAACCACTCATAAGCATGAGTTTTTGATAAAGTCGATTCACCGTAAGCCTTCTGTAACATTTTCAGTGACTCCGAACATGAAATTCCATTGGCGATGCAAAATTTAAGACAAACTCTTTGTTCGATATTTTTGTCCATTATGAAATTCGCAATACAATAAAAAATATGATATTACTAAAACCAGCACTGTATTTAATATAAATAACAGATGCAACTCAAACTCCGCGCCAAAATGGAAAACAGTTGTGCCAATCTAACAACTACAAAAAAAAAATAATTTGGAACCATAAACAAATCATCCATTCCCGATACTTTTTTGACTGAATGTATTTTTAAATGTTTTTTTTTTTTTTTGATAAGAAATATGTAAAAATATAAAAAATATGTACGTAAATAAATAAATGGAAGATAAATTGCTATTTTATAATAATTATTGCTATTAACAGCTAATTGTACAAAGTTTACTGCCATATTACACTTAATTCAGAAATTACGCGCGCGAACCTGCGGGTGGAAGCCAGTTTAGCACCTGCCGGGTTGCGGGTTGTTCGAAAGAGATACCACGGCCCCGGAACGTAAAGGGCAATAGAAGGAACATGGGTGCGTTTTAGTCAGTAAAAGTCTGACACGCCCCCCCGCTCCGCCCAGAGTGGGGAAAGTTATTTGATGATTTCCCACCCCCAAAAAAAAAGCCAGTTTAGCACAAAAAGTGAGTAAACAAACATTAGAAATAAAAACTAATTAAATCAAATTCGATTGTTGTCATGTTAATTGCGGAGGCGTTGTTTACTCCAATCCCAGATTCTCACATAATATCTGGGGCCTTAGTCTGCTATTACAATAGTGTCAGAATGGTCGATCACTGATCGCATAATGGTTGATTTTGACATCTACTACATACTGAACTTGTCAAAATCAACCATTATGCGATCAGTGATCGACCATTCTGACACCATTGTAATAGCAGACTAAGGCCCCTGTAGTGTATATAATAGTCGACAAGGTTGATAGTAGCTCTTTAATTGCTGCTAACTTCTCTACCTTGTGATAAACGAAATTGTATAAAATCTGGTTCTTCTAACCTGCCAGTCAGATGTGTTGCTGGGGAGTTTGTTTCGCTGCTTCTTCTTCTCTAAAGCTAAGACACTAGGAAGTGGCTTAGGGTGGGAGTTGTGTGGGACTGTTGACGGCACGGTTAGAGCAGTGGCTGAGAGATCGACTGCTGCGCTGTGTGTCGCGGGTTCGGTCGCCGCTTGTAACAAATACTTTTATGACCAGCAGAAAGCTGTTCAAGGTCTGGTTGTTTCCTGCCGGGGTTGCGGGTTGTTCGAAAGAGATACCGCGGCCCCGGAACGTAAAGGGCAATAGAAGGAACATGGGTGGGTTTTAGTCAGTACAAGTCTGACATGCCCCCCCGCTCCACCCAGAGCGGGGGAAGTCATAGGATGATTTCCCAACCGAAAAAAAAAAAAGGTCTGGTTGTTTGTGTATGTGAGTTTATTATATGTTTGTAAACGCACCCATGATACAGGAAAAAATCCTAGTGTGGAACAAAGTTTTTCAAAAAAAAAAAATATGTAGTTCCTAACTAAGTCATCATTTTCATCATTTTCCTGCCCTTGTCCCATTCTATTTGGGGTCGGAAAATACCATTTTATTTTATTAACTGAATTTCTCGAATACTTTGTATACACAAATTAAGTTAAAACTAAATCGAACTACGTTTAACTTAAAAAAAAATGTGTTTTTAAATATACAGGGTGTTAATTCAACGAAGTTAAGGCTCTGGCAATTGGACGGGTTTGTAGAGTTAGATATAGGGTTCCCCTTTTTTGTTGGAAATATTTATAATTATTTATGTTATATTATTAAGCAACCTTCTTTTTTTAGCGTGTCGATGGCAAATTCTAATTAGGTAGATGATAATTTTAAAGACTTTAGAAGTTTTTTTTTTATCTATACTGAAAGAAAAGAAACAAGAAAACTTTCCGAGTATCATTAAGGCTTCGTATGCTCATTCTAAACAAATATAATTTGTGTTCCTTAATGGCTAAGCACTAAGACCCCAATTACACCGACCCTGGATTCAAACATGTTCAGTACTTGCGCTTGTAATCACTAGACCAACAAGACAGATATAACAAACAGCAAACAAAAATAAAACACCCTACTAAAACTACACACATCAAAAGTATCTAGGGATCAACATATATTTTTGCAATAACTTTTCTCCTGATTGATATTAATTAAAATTTTCTTTAAGGATTCATCAAATAAAGTGTTTTCGTTTGTCACAGTAACGATAAACCAAGTCACCTTTGCATTAATAAAGAAATTTGCCATTTTCCTAATAAAGGGATTTTTGACATTTGAACCACTAACATTAAAGTTCGAAAAAAAGACTGAAATAACAGTTTTCTTTAAAATTTTATTGGGTAACTTAAACAATTAATAATCCGTGTTTCTACCGCGAACACTAACAACACAAGAACATCGGTTTGGCATACTCAAAATGAGTTCATCCAAATCACGCTGTGGAATGGCCGCCCATGTTCGTTGCAACAACAAAAAAAGGTCTTCTTGCGACTGGATACCCTCCATATTCGGCAGAGCTCTTCTCTGTAGCATATCCCATGCATGCTCAATCGGGTTCAAGTCTGGCGACTGAGCAGGCCAGGGCAGGACATTGATGTTAGCTGCGGCGAGAGTCTGTCTTACAACTCTTGCGGTGTGCGGTCGTGCATTATCATGCATTAACTGAAATAAGGGACCGATTTGCACTTGTAGAGGAACGATGACGTCTGATACAATCGTCTCAGCATAAATTTGAGCGTTGAGGTTGCCTCTGATCCAAATCAACTCAGTTCTTCCGCCGATCCAAATACCCGCCCATACCATGATGGTTCCACCACTATAAGGATGGACTTCCTGGCAGGATTTTAATCGCTGTTGGCGTCCAGGGGTTCTCCAGTGTCGTATACGTCTTGTATCCGGTCTCATACCAAAACGAGACTCATCAGAAAAGCACACGAAACGCCATTGTTCTTCTGCCCAATTTCTGTGTTCAAGAGCCCATTGATATCGAATCCTACGATTGTGCATTGCTATAGGTGGTACCCGTAGCGGTCTTCGGGAATGAAGGTTCACTTCATGCAAGCGGTTTCTGACTGTTTGGTCGCTAATTAAGTTCCCTGAAGAGTGATGAAGCCTCACGGCTAACATCATGGCGGTTATTGTTGGAGCTCTTCGAGTTAAGATTTGAATGTATCGGTCTTGTCTCCGTGTGGTGCAGCGATACCGTCCTCCATGGCGCTCAGCCACGGTACCAGTGCTTCGGTAACGTGTCCAAAGTCGACTGATAACACTCTGACTTGTATTCAGAGCTAAAGCTACAGTACGTTGCCGGGAACCAGCTTCTATCATTCCCACGGCTCTGAGCATTTCTTCCCTGCTTAAATGACGTCGCCGCTCCATAATAACGTTGGTTTTAATCAGTAGTAGGGAAACAGTAGCACTAATAATGTCTTCAATGCGTTGTATGTTTTATAGGGAAAATATTGACAGCTTATTTTCATCTTTTACTCGAATTTGATTGAGAGTTCCTGATTCAAATTATGAAATGCACCAAAAAGGATCCATATAAATTTATAAAATCATAAATTTATTACAAAGCCACATCTCAATCTCAAGAAATCCGCATAAAAATGCTTGATCCCTAGACACTTTTGATGTGTGTACATTGTTGGCTAAGTACTAAATCAAAATCACAAAACATTTATTCAAATTAGGCTAAAACTTAGCACTTTTTGAACGTCAAATTACAAGAAACAGTCCCACACAACCCCCACCCTTCGCCACTTCCTTGTGTCTTAGCTCAGAAGAAGACACATGCCTGTCAGGTTAATAGAACCAGATTTTATACTATGAAACCAGCTTTTGCCCGCGGCTTCTTTCGCGTTAAATTCGGGGTAACACAAGTTACCTTTCCTGATTTGCGGGTACCTGCTACCTGTAGTTTTTGCCCTTGCGCCTTATTGATTGTAATAGCAAAACTAAGGTTTCCCTTTTTTTCCTCATTCTCCCTCATTTTCCACTTTTTCGTGGGAAATGCCTATGTCCGTCTCCAGGGTCCCAACTATCTCTGTACCAAAATTCATCAAAATCGGTTTAGCCTTTTAGGCAAGACAAACAAGAAGAAGACGAGGAGATGAAGACGTAACAAACTCACTTTCGCTTTTATAATATTAATAAGGATTTCGTTTATCACGAGGTAAATTTAAGAACACTGGTGGCAACCCTATGAGTAATCGAAAACCAACTTGAAGACGACTGGATGGAAAGTTTTTCTTTTCAGAGGAGATAAGTTAAATTGATATTTCGCCGTGGAGTTTAAGCGATTTCTTAAAAATCCCCATTCTCTTTTTGGCAGCTAATGCAATTTATTGAATACGACTCTTGAGATGAGTTTGATATGTAAAGTTAGTTTGAGGAGATTTTTTAAGGGGTCAGATTTGCCGGGGTTGTTTGTTAAAAGAACAAAAAAGGCAAAAGAAGTAAAATTGATGGGATTAAGTCAGTAAAAGTCTGAAACTCCCCCCGCTCCGCTCAGAGCGGTGGATGTTATTTAAAGGTTTCCCATCAGAAAAAAAAAATCAGATTCAGGGTTGCGGGTTGTTTGAAAGAGTTACCGCAGCCCCAGAAAACCAAGGGCAAAAGAAGGAACATACATGGATTTTAGTCTGTAAAAGGCTAGCACTTCCCCCACACCACTCATCCCGCAGCAAGTTATTTGATGATTTCCCATTCGACAAAAGAGGTTCGAATAAAATCGTTTTTTAAGAAATGTCGTGAAGTGCCTTGAAAGTCAGACGAACCGGTCTTACCAAAGGGTATCATTACCCTGTACTAACGGGTTGTGGAGGTCAGATAGGCAGTCGCCATGTGACATATTGGTAGGTATTCATCTGCATCAGGTTAGACTGGAAGCCGACCTCAACATAGTTGGGAAAATGCTAGGCAGATGATGATGTCGTTAAAGCAACCAACTCGTCGATAAAGAGTAATGTGGGGGAGTATTCATAGTCAAGTCATTTTACGTTAGTTGCATTTTGTAGAAGAAACCAACTCCAAGAAAGCATTACCCTACTTTCTCTTCCTTGTAGTCAAAGCAATCAGTTGCATGTCTGGCGATCGATGCATTCATCCTATACTTACATAGTATGATATTATAAATGCAAATGCTTGTGAGGATGGATGGAAGTATGTTTGTTACTCTTTCACGTCAAAACGGCTCAACGGATCTTCATGAAATTTGGCACAGATGTAGATTATAGTCTGGAATAACACATAGGATACTTTATGTTTCATCATCACGCGGGCGAAGCCGTGAGCTCCAGCTAGTATACAATGTTTTTGTTCGCAGGATAGTGATGTGCCCTCTGTCGGCACGATGATACAATACATTTTACCAAACAAAATCAACGCAGTCATCGGAAACGGCCTAAGAAATACAAAGAAACTCTCCCACAGCTGGGCTAATTCCTCTTCTCATACAGAATGTACGAGCATTGATCACGGCGCTTGCTCAAGGCGGGTTGGCGATTCACATGTACCTACATACCGAAAAAAAGTGATAAATTTCCAACTTACAGTTCGATTATTTCGCTGACTATAAATCAAATCATTTATTTTGTATAACATAGGTGTTTACAGGTGTATTAGAGATAGATTCACTATGTTTTGCCAATAGATGGCGTACAAAGTTAAAGTGTAAAATAAAACAAGCAAAAATAACATAATTATAAATAAAAATAAAATTAAGAGGTAAATGTCAAAATTTAAAAATACCTATGTCAATTACGTAAATGCTGTCAGTATCATTATTAAAAATTAAATCAAAATAAAAACAAGCACATTATTTAGTAGATAAAACATATTACTGAATCATAAATTTTTATTTTTAATTAGCAAGTCGGATCTTCGTATTCCTGTTTGTCATCAATGAACTCTGTGATGGAATGATAGCATCTTCCCAAAAGAAACTTAAACCGTATTAAGTTCTCTAAACCCAGAACAATAAAACAAGCAATAGTCATTTAAAGCACGAAGAACATAATTATTAAATAACTAGCTGACCCGGCGAACTTCGTACCGCCTTAGCGTAGCTTTGATGCACTATTTTATTTTGTATAGTTGATAAAACTTCTAACAAAACAAACTTTATCAAAAACTTATTAAAATTATTGTTACCGCGGTTATGGATGTGATGCCACAGATTACCACAGTTTTTTTTTTAAATTGGCTTGGCTGTTCAGCCATTCGCCAATGTCAAGTTAGGGAAACGGATACTACCACAGATTACTAAATAGGTTATACGAAATTTGTATAGGTTTACTATTCCGTGGCGAGTTATTTTCAAAAATAAATTAGTTCAATAGAATTTAATTAAGTAACCACGTTTCCGAACAAACTTAATTAAGTAACCACGTTTCCGAACAAACTTAATTAAGTAACCACGTTTCCGAACAAACGATGCTCTTTGAATATAGTCTATGGCTGTGAATGACGTTGACATTCGTTACGCGCGTTTTTTAAAATATGCAAAATTAAATGTATATTTTTCAATATTTCTGAAAGATTTTCTTAATATTTTTTTCCGTAAGAACCATCCTTGGACTTCCACAAACATTTAAAAAAAAGAATTATCGAAATCGGTTCAGCCGTTCACACGTGATGCCGTGACAACGCGAAACGGGTTTCATTTTTATATATGTATAGATTACAGCTATTGTAAAACTTCACATACCGTGTGGCGGCGGCGGCGGCGACCGAATGCAACAAGCTTCTAGTGCACGCGATTCAACATAGATGGCGCTACATACCCTGATCAAAGCATACGTATAAATAATCAAACATGTAATCGCCGTAGAAATACGCGTAATTAACAGTTTCAGCAGTTATTCATATAAGAGGCAATCCAGGGGCCTTAGTCTGCTATTACAATAGTGTCAGAATGGTCGATCACTGATCGCATAATGGTTGATTTTGACATCTACTACATACTAAACTTGTCAAAATCAACCATGATGCGATCAGTGATCGACCATTCTGACACCATTGTAATAGCAGACTAAGGCCCCTGTTGTCACGAACTGAGCACAAATACAGACTGACGAGACTACCTCTGAAATAGGAGCTGGTGGCTAAATAATAGTAACCGCTCTGGTCGATCTTTAGGTTAAGCCGCGCTTGCCTAGGTTGGTCTGTGGATGGGTTACCACCCGTTACATACCGAGTTACCTCCGTGCCTCGGAAAGCACGTTAAGCTGTTGGTCCCGGCTGTCATTTGTAGATCTTTGACAGTCGTTACAGCTAATCCGTGTCCCGAACGTCTGACAACCAGTCTTACCAAGAGTTATCGTATTACCCAGTACTAACTGGGTTATGGAGATCAGATAGGCAGTCGCTGCATGTGAAATACTGGTATTCAGCTGCATCCAGTAAGACGGGAAGCCGACCCTAACATAGTTAAGAAAAGGCTAGGCAGATGATGATGGCGTGACTACTTCTGAGAAATTCCAGATGTAATAACCCGCTCAACTCTCAGCCCCCGATCGCGAAATCGAACTCATGACCTAATGCTTAACTGTCGCGCTTCCGACTTATTACATCCGAACTCTAATTGAACTCAAAGCATTTTGCTCGACGGCACGGTTGGCGCAATGGCTGAGCGATCGACTGCTGCGCTACGTGTCGCGGGTTCAATTCTCCCACGGAACAAATATTTGTTTGACCTGCAGATAGTTGTTCCGGGTTTGACTGTTTGTGTATGTAAGTTTAAATGTTTGTAAACGCACCTACGATACAGGAAAAAATCCTAAAACATAAACATTTATTTTAATCAGAACGTCACAGACAGGCACTTTAGAATGTAAAGAAACAAAAGAATGTAGCTACAGTCCCAGACACAATGCGTAATAACTTCTTAAAGTACTGTAGTAAGTACCATCTTATTAAAATTTAATATTTAATATAATAAAGATATATTTATTTTGTTAAACCTGTGTGTGTATAAAATATACAAAGTTACTACATGTTTTGTTATCCGAGAATGGCGTACAAAATTATTAAACCATGCAACTTAAATAGTTCTTCACTTCAGTATTACAGAAAATCTATTTGAAGACATTAGAATAAGTTTTCGAGTGAGCAACTCGATTACGGAATAACCCAGCTCAAGTTATTTTACAGCAAAAAGTGATAAACTCTTTTACTATCAGAATCATGCATTTTGATAAGCTACTATTTTTTTTGAGGTGAATAAGGTGTGGCTGTAAATCAAATTTGAAATGTTATTTAGAATGTTTGTCTGTCATTTAAACAATAAATAAATATGTTGACTGCTAAGCCGGAGGTCGTGGGTTCGATTCCCACCCAGGACAAACTTTGTGTGATGAGCATGATTGTTTGTTCTGTGTCTGGGTGTGATTTATCTATAATATGTATGTATTTATAAATTATATAAGTATGTATATCAGTTGTCTGATTACCATAACACAAGCTCTGCTTAGCTTGGGATCAGATGACCGTGTGTGAGTTGTCCCAAGATATTTATTTATTTATTATGTAAAATACTGATATTTAGCTGCATCCGGTTAAGAAGCCAGAATGAAAGTCAACCCAAAAACAGAGCGAAAAAGGCTAAGTAGTTGAAAGTTATAAAAGGAATTGAATCTTAAACCGTAGGTAAGGCATTCAACACCGAGGTTGTACGCATAATAAAGGATGCAGTAAAGCGCTTCCCGCTAATGGCTGGAACTGGTGCCGAAGAGGAAGATAGTGGAATGAACTCTTCTTGCTACAAATCTTCAAATTCAAATTCAAAGCATTTATTTCAATTAGACCATTACAGGCAGTTTTGAATGTCATGAAAACAAAAAAGATGCTGCTACAGTCCCAATCACAAGACATAATAACTTCATTAGCTAGCTGCACAAAATTATTTCACTCCTTAACAAATACTGAAACAACTTAGCGAACCATTTAGGTCGTCAAACCGGCAAAGTTTTCCACAATATTTATTTAGACCCTTTCGCTTTTCCAAAGGGTTTTCTAGAACCTACTTTTGTACATTAATGAGTTAGAAAAGTTGTGGAAGCTCTACGTGGCCTGTTTACGAGTATAGTTAGCGCCTCTGATTAGATTTGAGAGGGAAGTTTTGAGGACTGTAGTTAAGATAGGGAAGGAATTAACAAAATTCCCTTTCTTTGTGAAGTTGCCCCTAATCTTTAAGATCCATTGCTCTAGTCAGGAGATATTGGTTGAGAACTGATCTTAGCCTTTTTAATGTTTTTGTTTGATCTTTACGTGTTTTTTTTGCGGATAGGGAACCAAATATATCTTTTACCCTTGGGATTGTCAGACTTCTACTGACTAAAACCCATAAAATGTTACGTTGTTTTTTGTTCTTTATGTTCCCGACCCGCGGTACAACAAAAATGATGTTTACGTTTGAAGTAGAACCAAGACCAGTTTGCGCTCTTAGATCAACGATTTAATAACCGGTGTTTGAATGTGTAAATCCAAGTTTAAACATTATGTCATTAAATAAAAGTCAAAGGTTCAAACGCTCGCACGCGGCGTGTGATGACAAATATGAGCCTGAACATGTTTTTAAACGGTTTTATTTAGCTCACCCCGTTTGTTTTATTTATTATTCTTGGGTCAAATTTAGTAATTCAAATTTCACCCTCTTCCTGTCAACCGATTAATCTGAAATTTTGCATACACTTTGGATTTTGGTGTCAATACAATTTTGTTTATTCATTATCATTATAAATTCAAGATGGCCGCCGCTACAAAATGGCGGATAATTTATGTTTTATTAATCCCATCAATATGGGTATCAAATGAAAGGGCTCAACAAGCAGAATACAATATACTATAAAAAATTGAAATCCAAGATGGCGGCCGCTACAAAATGGCGGATAACGTAGGTTTTATCAATCCCATCAATATGGGTATCAAATGAAAGTGCTCAACAAGCAGAATACAATATACTATAAAAAATTGAAATCCAAGATGGCGGCCGCTACAAAATGGCGGATAACGTAGGTTTTATCGATCCCATCAATATGGGTATCAAATGAAAGTGCTCAACCAGTATAATACAATGTACTATATAAAATTAAAATCCAAGATGGCGGCCTCTACAAAATGGCGGATAACTTAGGTTTTATCAATCCCATCAACATGGGTATCAAATGAAAGGTCTCAACAAGTACATTCAGTCAAAAAAGTATCGGGAATGGATGATTTGTTTATGGTTCCAAATTAAATTTTTAGTTTTTTTTATATGTAGTTGTTAGATTGGCACAACTGTTTTCCATTTTGGCGCGGAGTTTGAGTTGCATCTGTTATTTATATTAAATACAGTGCTCGTTTTAGTAATATCATATATAGTGTGTATTGCGAATTTCATAATGGACAAAAATATCGAACAAAGAGTTTCTCTTATATTTTGCATCGCCAATGGAATTTCGTGTTCGGAGTCACTGAAAATGTTACAGAAGGCTTACGGTGAATCGACTTTATCAAAAACTCGTGCTTATGAGTGGTTCAAAGCGTTCAAAAGCGGTCGAGATGTGATGGAAGATTTGCCTCGCTCTGGTAGGCCGTCAACGTCTGCAACTGAAGTTAACATCGCAAAAGTGAAAAAAATAGTGACTGAAAATCCCCATTCAACACTGAGAGAGATAGCCGCCGAACTTTCTGTATCTCACGAGTCGATCCGTACCATTTTAATTAATCATTTGGGTATGAAACATGTTGCTGCTCGGCTAGTCCCAAAAGATCTGAATTTTCTCCAAAAACTCAATCGCATGAAAGTCGCTGAGGACATGCTAGAACGAGTCAGTTCGGACCCAACATTCATGAAACGCATTGTTACTGGTGACGAGACGTGGGTTTACGAGTTTGACATGCAAACTAGCCAACAAGCTTCGGAGTGGCGCCTTCCAACTGAACCGAAACCGAAAAAACCACGCCAAAGTCGATCAAAAGTCAAAGTCATGTTGACTGTTTTCTTTGACTATCGCGGTGTTGTGCACTCTGAATTCTTACCGGAAGGTCTAACGGTAAATAAAGAATATTATTTGAGCGTTATGCGGCGTTTAAGAGAGCAAATTCGACGAAAAAGGCCAAATTTGTGGAAAGAAAATTCTTGGATTTTGCACCACGACAATGCGCCTTCGCACAAGGCTATCATTGTGAACGAATTTTTGACCAAACACTCAACAAATACGATCCAGCAACCACCATATTCACCAGATATGGCTCCTGCTGACTTTTTTCTTTTTCCTAAACTCAAATTACCACTTCGTGGCACCCGTTTTCAATCGATAGGAGACATAAAGGAGAATTCGCGGCGAGAACTGAACTCAATTCCGGAAGCAGCGTTTAAAAAATGTTTTGATGAATTGATTATTCGTTGGCGCAAGTGTATCGTTTCTAAAGGAGCATACTTTGAAGGTGATAAAATAAATTTGGATGAATAACAGACATTTTGTGTATTATTGATCTTTTCCTGGTACTTCCTTGACAGAGTAGTAGAATACAATTTACTATGCAAAATTGAAATCTAAGATGGCCGCCGCTACCAAATGGCTGATAACAATTTTTTATCAATCCCACCAATATGGGTATCAAATAAAAGGGCTTGACAAGAAGAATACAGTGCACTATACAACCTCAATATTTAAGATGGGCGCAGCCACCAAATGGCGTATAATAATAAGATTTACGTGGCTCTTAGTAGAGTAAGATCTTTGCAGGGACTACGTATAGAGGAGTTGGACTGCAATAAACTAACGGGCAAGAAACTTTGCAATAATGAAGCACTAAATGAATTAAACAGAATGCGAAATAAAACCTAAAAACTAGAAAATAAAAATAGGTAAAAAAACTTTTTAAGTTAAACGGTTTTATGTTAAACATACATTGCAATGTTTAAGATAAATGTACTAAAAACCAAAAAATAATAAAATAGATAAGTCGTGGGAATTATAAACATATGCATAGACTAGACTAAAATAAAACCGTGGGGCACGTCAATTGTCTACAAATTATCGACTTAATGTGCGATAGAAGAATCGTTTAATTCGTCGTTAAAATAGGCAGTTGGCCCGCAGACGGTGAGGAAATTACTTAATATTTTCTTGCTCATGGAAATTCCAATAGTTATACACTCCATGTAAATAAAAGAGATGTTTCAACTAGTTTATCGTTGGACATTCACACTGCTGGCTGGCGAGGAATCGTTTCACTGCTCGTAGTTTGTCTTTAATCGACAAAACATATGATAAAAGTACTACTCGCTCACCACTATGAAACCCTAAAACTTGCTTATAATCGAGCTTGCTAGCTTGTTTCCACATTCTAGCCCTACTTATCACACGTCCATCGTTTTCGGTTGAACAACTGCCTAATTATAGTGTAACATTACAAAACAAACATTTTAATCAACGATTGTAGACAATTGACGTGCCCCACGGTTTTATTTTAGTCTAGTCTATGCATATATTTATAATTCCCACGACTTATCTATTTTATTATTTTTTGGTTTTTAGTACATTTATCTTAAACATTGCAATGTATGTTTAACATAAAACCGTTTAACTTAAAAAGTTTTTTTACCTATTTTTATTTTTTAAGTAAGTGGCATCTTCCTTTTTTTCTTGCTCTGGGTGGACCGGGGGGAGTGTCAGACTTTTAAAGACTGAAACCCACCCATGTTCCATCTTTTGCCTTTTATATTCCGCGGCCGCGGTATCTCTTTCGAACAATCCGTAACCCCGAAACAACCCGCATCCCCGGAACAACCCGCAGCCCCGGAACAACCCACAACTCCGGAGTAAGTGGTATCTCAGATTACGAGCCAAGTCAGAGGACCACGGGCGGCATAAAAACTCTACCACTAGATTAGGTATTGGCCACACCATAAAGAAAAATCTCGGAGTTACCTTAGAGGTGGTCGGTTGCCTATCCTGTGAGTGCCCATTAATTTAAATATTTACCTTAACCCTAGAAGCCTAATCTACGCCTGCGAGGCGTACACGCAATCGAATATCGTTTGTCTCTTTCTAACGGTTGAAGCTAGCGTGTCGTGCTCTTCAGCCATCTCATTGGCCGACAGGAGCTAGCGGACAGTGCCGTGTCGTGAAGGTAAGTCCTGCCATTTTTGATTTATCGTAGTACAGCACGCCTGCGAGACGTATGTTTAGGCTTTGTGTAACTTTTAACTAGGTTTGTGTGATTTTACTTTTGTTGGTTTTTCGTATACTCTATATGTTTTTTCGGCGATATATGGCCACAACATGATTAAGAATAATAAGAAACCATTTAACAGAAGAAAATTCATGAAACAGCTTAGTACAGATTTGGTCAGGCCTTGGATGGAGAAGAGACTTGAAGCTCCGACTTTGAAACGATCTTTACGAGAAAATATAAGCCAAAATCTCGTAAAACCTACTGATTCAAGTAACGAACATCGAGAAGTAGAACCCGAGTCAAAAAAACGAAAATACTGCGCCTTTTGCTCCTAAATAAAAATAGGTAAAAAAACTTTTTAAGTTAAACGGTTTTATGTTAAACATACATTGCAATGTTTAAGATAAATGTACTAAAAACCAAAAAATAATAAAATAGATAAGTCGTGGGAATTATAAACATATGCATAGACTAGACTAAAATAAAACCGTGGGGCACGTCAATTGTCTACAATCGTTGATTAAAATGTTTGTTTTGTAATGTTACACTATAATTAGGCAGTTGTTCAACCGAAAACGATGGACGTGTGATAAGTAGGGCTAGAATGTGGAAACAAGCTAGCAAGCTCGATTATAAGCAAGTTTTAGGGTTTCATAGTGGTGAGCGAGTAGTACTTTTATCATATGTTTTGTCGATTAAAGACAAACTACGAGCAGTGAAACGATTCCTCGCCAGCCAGCAGTGTGAATGTCCAACGATAAACTAGTTGAAACATCTCTTTTATTTACATGGAGTGTATAACTATTGGAATTTCCATGAGCAAGAAAATATTAAGTAATTTCCTCACCGTCTGCGGGCCAACTGCCTATTTTAACGACGAATTAAACGATTCTTCTATCGCACATTAAGTCGATAATTTGTAGACAATTGACGTGCCCCACGGTTTTATTTTAGTCTAGTCTATGCATATGTTTATAATTCCCACGACTTATCTATTTTATTATTTTTTGGTTTTTAGTACATTTATCTTAAACATTGCAATGTATGTTTAACATAAAACCGTTTAACTTAAAAAGTTTTTTTACCTATTTTTATTTTCTAGTTTTTAGTATTTATTTCGCATTCTGTTTAATTCATTTAGTGCTTCATTATTGCAAAGTTTCTTGCCCGTTAGTTTATTGCAGTCCAACTCCTCTATACGTAGTCCCTGCAAAGATCTTACTCTACTAAGAGCCACGTAAATCTTATTATTATACGCCATTTGGTGGCTGCGCCCATCTTAAATATTGAGGTTGTATAGTGCACTGTATTCTTCTTGTCAAGCCCTTTTATTTGATACCCATATTGGTGGGATTGATAAAAAATTGTTATCAGCCATTTGGTAGCGGCGGCCATCTTAGATTTCAATTTTGCATAGTAAATTGTATTCTACTACTCTGTCAAGGAAGTACCAGGAAAAGATCAATAATACACAAAATGTCTGTTATTCATCCAAATTTATTTTATCACCTTCAAAGTATGCTCCTTTAGAAACGATACACTTGCGCCAACGAATAATCAATTCATCAAAACATTTTTTAAACGCTGCTTCCGGAATTGAGTTCAGTTCTCGCCGCGAATTCTCCTTTATGTCTCCTATCGATTGAAAACGGGTGCCACGAAGTGGTAATTTGAGTTTAGGAAAAAGAAAAAAGTCAGCAGGAGCCATATCTGGTGAATATGGTGGTTGCTGGATGGTATTTGTTGAGTGTTTGGTCAAAAATTCGTTCACAATGATAGCCTTGTGCGAAGGCGCATTGTCGTGGTGCAAAATCCAAGAATTTTCTTTCCACAAATTTGGCCTTTTTCGTCGAATTTGCTCTCTTAAACGCCGCATAACGCTCAAATAATATTCTTTATTTACCGTTAGACCTTCCGGTAAGAATTCAGAGTGCACAACACCGCGATAGTCAAAGAAAACAGTCAACATGACTTTGACTTTTGATCGACTTTGGCGTGGTTTTTTCGGTTTCGGTTCAGTTGGAAGGCGCCACTCCGAAGCTTGTTGGCTAGTTTGCATGTCAAACTCGTAAACCCACGTCTCGTCACCAGTAACAATGCGTTTCATGAATGTTGGGTCCGAACTGACTCGTTCTAGCATGTCCTCAGCGACTTTCATGCGATTGAGTTTTTGGAGAAAATTCAGATCTTTTGGGACTAGCCGAGCAGCAACATGTTTCATACCCAAATGATTAATTAAAATGGTACGGATCGACTCGTGAGATACAGAAAGTTCGGCGGCTATCTCTCTCAGTGTTGAATGGGGATTTTCAGTCACTATTTTTTTCACTTTTGCGATGTTAACTTCAGTTGCAGACGTTGACGGCCTACCAGAGCGAGGCAAATCTTCCATCACATCTCGACCGCTTTTGAACGCTTTGAACCACTCATAAGCACGAGTTTTTGATAAAGTCGATTCACCGTAAGCCTTCTGTAACATTTTCAGTGACTCCGAACACGAAATTCCATTGGCGATGCAAAATATAAGAGAAACTCTTTGTTCGATATTTTTGTCCATTATGAAATTCGCAATACACACTATATATGATATTACTAAAACGAGCACTGTATTTAATATAAATAACAGATGCAACTCAAACTCCGCGCCAAAATGGAAAACAGTTGTGCCAATCTAACAACTATAAAAAAAACTAAAAATTTAATTTGGAACCATAAACAAATCATCCATTCCCGATACTTTTTTGACTGAATGTACTTGTTGAGACCTTTCATTTGATACCCATGTTGATGGGATTGATAAAACCTAAGTTATCCGCCATTTTGTAGAGGCCGCCATCTTGGATTTTAATTTTATATAGTACATTGTATTATACTGGTTGAGCACTTTCATTTGATACCCATATTGATGGGATCGATAAAACCTACGTTATCCGCCATTTTGTAGCGGCCGCCATCTTGGATTTCAATTTTTTATAGTATATTGTATTCTGCTTGTTGAGCACTTTCATTTGATACCCATATTGATGGGATTGATAAAACCTACGTTATCCGCCATTTTGTAGCGGCCGCCATCTTGGATTTCAATTTTTTATAGTATATTGTATTCTGCTTGTTGAGCCCTTTCATTTGATACCCATATTGATGGGATTAATAAAACATAAATTATCCGCCATTTTGTAGCGGCGGCCATCTTGAATTTATAATGATAATGAATAAACAAAATTGTATTGACACCAAAATCCAAAGTGTATGCAAAATTTCAGATTAATCGGTTGACAGGAAGAGGGTGAAATTTGAATTACTAAATTTGACCCAAGAATAATAAATAAAACAAACGGGGTGAGCTAAATAAAACCGTTTAAAAAAAAGAGATAAATGTAAAAAATCTGTGTGTGGCGAGCACAAGGTTGACATGTGTGTTGACTGCTCCTAAAGTTAAGACTTAGGGCAAGCATTAAAATTAATTTTAATGCTTGCCCTAATAGTAACTGATAAGCACTAAAAAAATTAGAATTTCTAAAAAAAAAAATATGATTTAGTTGATTTTTAAGAAGTTATTTATTTTTGTTACAATTTATGCATATTGTTTTTTCATTGTAATAAATAACTATGATTATAGTTATAATGAATAACTGTGTTGTTTTATTTTTAGTTTATATTCTAAATTTTATATATGCTAAAATATTTAAATAAATTTAATCAAATAGTATTGCTAAAATAGGGCTTTTATACATGTACGCCTCTGAGACGTATAATAAGGCTTTGTGTACATCCGAAATAGATTAGGCTTCTAGGGTTAAGGTTAAGCCGCGCTTGCCTACGTTGGTCTGTGGATGGGTGACCACCCGTTACATAATCGAGATTCCTCTGTGCCTCGGAAAGCACGTTAAGCTGTTGGTCATTTGTTTGTGTTTTTTGTTTGACGTCTTTGAGTCATTACAGGTAGTCCGTCGCTTGAAAGTATGATAACCAGTCTTACCAAGGAGTATCGTCTTACCCAGTACTAACTGGGTTGTGGAGATCAGATAGGCAGTCGGTCCATGTAAAATACTGGTATTTAATTGCATCCGGTTTGACTGGAAGCCGACCCCAACAAAGCTGGGAAAAGGCTAAGCAGATGACGGTCCATGATGGCAACTTGGTGTTTCCCGGTTCCTGGCCTTGTTTTGTATGTCTTCAGAAAAATGGAGGGAAGTGAAAATTATGTTTTTTTTCTATTATTTTGTGTAAAGTTTCGTCAGGGGATCTAAGTTGTGTGGAGTGTCAAGAATGGATAAAGTAAAGAATGAGTATATTAGAGGAAGTTTGAAAGACGCTCCTGTTACTGAAATATTATAAAAATAGGTAAAAAAACTTTTTAAGTTAAACGGTTTTATGTTAAACATACATTGCAATGTTTAAGATAAATGTACTAAAAACCAAAAAATAATAAAATAGATAAGTCGTGGGAATTATAAACATATGCATAGACTAGACTAAAATAAAACCGTGGGGCACGTCAATTGTCTACAATCGTTGATTAAAATGTTTGTTTTGTAATGTTACACTATAATTAGGCAGTTGTTCAACCGAAAACGATGGACGTGTGATAAGTAGGGCTAGAATGTGGAAACAAGCTAGCAAGCTCGATTATAAGCAAGTTTTAGGGTTTCATAGTGGTGAGCGAGTAGTACTTTTATCATATGTTTTGTCGATTAAAGACAAACTACGAGCAGTGAAACGATTCCTCGCCAGCCAGCAGTGTGAATGTCCAACGATAAACTAGTTGAAACATCTCTTTTATTTACATGGAGTGTATAACTATTGGAATTTCCATGAGCAAGAAAATATTAAGTAATTTCCTCACCGTCTGCGGGCCAACTGCCTATTTTAACGACGAATTAAACGATTCTTCTATCGCACATTAAGTCGATAATTTGTAGACAATTGACGTGCCCCACGGTTTTATTTTAGTCTAGTCTATGCATATGTTTATAATTCCCACGACTTATCTATTTTATTATTTTTTGGTTTTTAGTACATTTATCTTAAACATTGCAATGTATGTTTAACATAAAACCGTTTAACTTAAAAAGTTTTTTTACCTATTTTTATTTTCTAGTTTTTAGTTTTTATTTCGCATTCTGTTTAATTCATTTAGTGCTTCATTATTGCAAAGTTTCTTGCCCGTTAGTTTATTGCAGTCCAACTCCTCTATACGTAGTCCCTGCAAAGATCTTACTCTACTAAGAGCCACGTAAATCTTATTATTATACGCCATTTGGTGGCTGCGCCCATCTTAAATATTGAGGTTGTATAGTGCACTGTATTCTTCTTGTCAAGCCCTTTTATTTGATACCCATATTGGTGGGATTGATAAAAAATTGTTATCAGCCATTTGGTAGCGGCGGCCATCTTAGATTTCAATTTTGCATAGTAAATTGTATTCTACTACTCTGTCAAGGAAGTACCAGGAAAAGATCAATAATACACAAAATGTCTGTTATTCATCCAAATTTATTTTATCACCTTCAAAGTATGCTCCTTTAGAAACGATACACTTGCGCCAACGAATAATCAATTCATCAAAACATTTTTTAAACGCTGCTTCCGGAATTGAGTTCAGTTCTCGCCGCGAATTCTCCTTTATGTCTCCTATCGATTGAAAACGGGTGCCACGAAGTGGTAATTTGAGTTTAGGAAAAAGAAAAAAGTCAGCAGGAGCCATATCTGGTGAATATGGTGGTTGCTGGATGGTATTTGTTGAGTGTTTGGTCAAAAATTCGTTCACAATGATAGCCTTGTGCGAAGGCGCATTGTCGTGGTGCAAAATCCAAGAATTTTCTTTCCACAAATTTGGCCTTTTTCGTCGAATTTGCTCTCTTAAACGCCGCATAACGCTCAAATAATATTCTTTATTTACCGTTAGACCTTCCGGTAAGAATTCAGAGTGCACAACACCGCGATAGTCAAAGAAAACAGTCAACATGACTTTGACTTTTGATCGACTTTGGCGTGGTTTTTTCGGTTTCGGTTCAGTTGGAAGGCGCCACTCCGAAGCTTGTTGGCTAGTTTGCATGTCAAACTCGTAAACCCACGTCTCGTCACCAGTAACAATGCGTTTCATGAATGTTGGGTCCGAACTGACTCGTTCTAGCATGTCCTCAGCGACTTTCATGCGATTGAGTTTTTGGAGAAAATTCAGATCTTTTGGGACTAGCCGAGCAGCAACATGTTTCATACCCAAATGATTAATTAAAATGGTACGGATCGACTCGTGAGATACAGAAAGTTCGGCGGCTATCTCTCTCAGTGTTGAATGGGGATTTTCAGTCACTATTTTTTTCACTTTTGCGATGTTAACTTCAGTTGCAGACGTTGACGGCCTACCAGAGCGAGGCAAATCTTCCATCACATCTCGACCGCTTTTGAACGCTTTGAACCACTCATAAGCACGAGTTTTTGATAAAGTCGATTCACCGTAAGCCTTCTGTAACATTTTCAGTGACTCCGAACACGAAATTCCATTGGCGATGCAAAATATAAGAGAAACTCTTTGTTCGATATTTTTGTCCATTATGAAATTCGCAATACACACTATATATGATATTACTAAAACGAGCACTGTATTTAATATAAATAACAGATGCAACTCAAACTCCGCGCCAAAATGGAAAACAGTTGTGCCAATCTAACAACTATAAAAAAAACTAAAAATTTAATTTGGAACCATAAACAAATCATCCATTCCCGATACTTTTTTGACTGAATGTACTTGTTGAGACCTTTCATTTGATACCCATGTTGATGGGATTGATAAAACCTAAGTTATCCGCCATTTTGTAGAGGCCGCCATCTTGGATTTTAATTTTATATAGTACATTGTATTATACTGGTTGAGCACTTTCATTTGATACCCATATTGATGGGATCGATAAAACCTACGTTATCCGCCATTTTGTAGCGGCCGCCATCTTGGATTTCAATTTTTTATAGTATATTGTATTCTGCTTGTTGAGCACTTTCATTTGATACCCATATTGATGGGATTGATAAAACCTACGTTATCCGCCATTTTGTAGCGGCCGCCATCTTGGATTTCAATTTTTTATAGTATATTGTATTCTGCTTGTTGAGCCCTTTCATTTGATACCCATATTGATGGGATTAATAAAACATAAATTATCCGCCATTTTGTAGCGGCGGCCATCTTGAATTTATAATGATAATGAATAAACAAAATTGTATTGACACCAAAATCCAAAGTGTATGCAAAATTTCAGATTAATCGGTTGACAGGAAGAGGGTGAAATTTGAATTACTAAATTTGACCCAAGAATAATAAATAAAACAAACGGGGTGAGCTAAATAAAACCGTTTAAAAAGACAGTGTTTTGTCTTGGCACGATTATGTAATGAGGAGGGACGAAACGCATGTGGCTAAAAGATATGGATGTGGATGTTGATGGATGGATTGTGTAAGAAATGATATGAAGGAGAAAAGAGTAAATGATGCCGTGGCGTCTGACAGGGGAAAATGGAAGAAGAAAACGTGTTGCGACGACCTCAAATAGAACTGGACAAGGGCAGGAAGAAGAAGGGATCCAAAAAAGTTTTTTTTTTAATCGTTTAACTTTGTTGTGGTCGCCACTGCCAATTCTGGCTTTCAGGAGTTGCAGTGGTTTAGGAGTAGTGTGGCTGGCTTGCCTTAAAAAATATCAAACCTCAAATTCACGCCTGTGAGAATCAAACCTTGGTTCAGTTCGTCGTTACGCAAGGAACAGGCCGGATCAGATTGAAGGAGAATGCGCATCTTTGCTCTGAAGCGTCTTGTCAAGCAAAACTGATGCATATCTTACTACACTAGCACTAATACTAGCTTTTGCCCGCGGCTTCGCTCGCGTTAAATTCGGTAGCGCCTTATTGATTTGTAAAAGCAACGCTAAGTTTTCCCGTTTCTTCCCTCTTTCTCCCTCATATCCCACTCTTTTTAAAAAAATAATAGCCTATATCCGTCTCCTGGTTCCCAGCTATCTCTGTACCAAAATTCATCAAAATCGGTTTAGCCATTAAAGCGTGAAGAGGTAACAAACAAACCAACAAACTCACTGTCGCTTTTATAATATTAGTAAGAATAAGGATCTGCGTGAGTAATTCAATTTCTCTGTAACCTGTTCCTTACTCGTGGAAATATAGTTATAGATTTTGTACCTACGCAGTAACGACCGTCTTCATAGCAGGTATTTAAATGTGTTAATTGTTATGCTGTGTAAGGTCACGGACAAATGACCATAGGAAACGAGTTTAGAATAATATATATTAAGATTTAACAGGGTGTAAAAACCCATTACAAAGCCAAGATAGAACTCAGACTTTTAATCCTTACTAATATTATAAAAGCGAAAGTGAGTTTGTTTGTTTGTTACGTCTTCTCGCCTAAATGGCTTAATCGATTTTGATGAATTTTGGTACTGAGATAGTTAGAACCCTGGAGACGGACATAGGCTATTTAAAAAAAATTGAGAAATGAGGGAAAAAGAAGGAAGAAAAGGGAAAACTTAGCTTTGCTATTACAATCAATAAGGCGCAAGGGCAAAAACTACAGGTAGCAGGTACCTCCAGATCAGGAAAGGGGAACTGTGTTATCCCGAATTTAACGCGAGCGAAGCCGCAGGCAAAAGCTAGTATTGTAATATTATAAAAGCAAAAGTGTGTTTGTTTGTTACGGCTTCACGCCTGAATTGCCTAACCGATTTTTATGAATTTTGGTACAGAGATAGATGGGACCCTGGAGACGGATAGGCTAAAAAATGTGAAAAAAGGGGGAGCCTTTTCTCACTTTTTTTAGGTTTAGGTGTAAAGAGGGTAGAAAAGGGGAGAGAAAGATTATTTTTTTTTCGATCATCGCGCAGGTTAAAGTTAGCGTTAGCCCAAAATAACTTTGCCACGTGGACTAAGTCGCAGGCGGAAGCTAGTTTCTTCATAAATTAAGCTTCCCAGGAAAGGGCCAGCACGGAAAAAAAAATATTGAGGACCTCTTGCCAGTTGCAACTGTTTTCCGTATTCACTATCAGGTCAAATTGATCTTTATAACGTCACATTGTCATCAGTACTACATATATGTGCCATAAATTTAAACAGAATCGGTTCACAGTTGATTATTTAGTATGAAAAAAATCACCCCCTATTTTTCCACTATATTCCAAATGGGACCGACGTTGAAAATATACTCCAATCTCCAATGAAAAAAGTTCTTTTTTCAAATCGGACGTCTCAGTAAAAAGTTATGCGTGGTCGTATATTAAAAAAAATATAAACACGTCAAATTAAAAACGTCCTCCTTTTTTTGTCGGTTATTAAAAAATATAAAAACAGTTCGATATTTTAACGATCAACACGTGCATTCAATCAAAATCAAGAAATCAAAGGTCATTCATAATTTTTTAGCTGAGTTTTTTTTAAACTACTGGTTCATAAAACAGTTACGTTAAATGTGTGGCCTTAAAGAGGTCATCGCAGGTGATTGACCAGTTGCAATACTAATCACATAATAACTGTAGTAGATTGGTGTTCTAGCTGCTAAACCGGACTATCTAGTTAGTCATAAGTACTGTCTTAAACTTGATAGACCAGATTTTGGGGATATACATCATCGTGCAACGCATGAATGAACTTTATCTGCTTAACAAAAAATATTTTTTATAGAAAACTAAATTTCTAGTCAATAAAATGAATGAAGTAACAAAACGTGAGTAATATGATATTATCAAATTACTTTCCTCGCACTAGGCGGAGCGGTGGGGAGTGTGAGACTTTTACTGACTAAGCCCACTCATGTTCCGGAGCCGTGGGTTTTCTTTCGGACAACCCGCAACCCCGGCAGGCGGTGGGACTGGCTGGGTCCTCTGAGGCAGCAATGGAAATACTTTTAAACTCAAGGTAAATTGTGAGTGTGTAACAAGAGTTAGATTCTACAAAATTTTTTTTTTTACCATTCTTACAAAACTCGTTTACTTAAACAAAAAAAAAAAACATTGATAACAACAAACTTGAGTTCCCAAGCCAATTAAAATAACAAAAAAACTGGCTAACAATCATTGTTTTAAAAATATATTTTAAACTAAAGAGTAGCTAACGATGTCATTACAGACTTACGCATCTTATAACAACCCAAGTTTTTTAATATTTCTTTTCCCTCCAGAGTTCCAAGAACTTTGAAATTGGAACTAAACCGTATCTTTATAAGGTCAAAAATTGTTTAGTACAATTGGAAAACTATTTTCTCAAAGATAGGAAGACTTTTTTTTTGGGGTAGGAAATCACCAAATAACGTCAGAGTGTCAGTCTTGTACTGACTAAAACCCACCCATGTTTCTTCTATTGCCTTTTACGTTCCGGGGCCGCGGTATCTCTTTCGAACAATTTTATCTTTAGTTCGCTCAATTTATTAAAACAGTATCTCATCATCAGTCGCTAAGTTTTTTTTTCGTTCTTTTTTTTAATTCCCCTATGATAAGTAGCTATGTGTTTGAGACTTATACTGCCGAGTTGGTTTAGTGGCCACAAGCGCGACTGCAGAGCTTGAGAACCTAGGTTCGATTCCCAGGTCGAGCAAAGTATTATTGGGTTTTCCCATTTCTGGTAATAGCCACAGAGTTGACGGCACGGTTGGCGCAGTGGCTGAGCGATCGACTGCTGCGCTACGTGTCGCGGGTTCCCGCACGAAACAAATATTTGTATGACCTACAGATAATTGTTTCGGGTCTGGCTGTTTGTGTATGTGAATTTAAATGTTTGTAAACGCACCCACGATACAGGAGAAATTCCTAGTGTGAGGCAACGTTTTTTTAAAAACAAAAAAAAAAGAGTATGAATGTGTGCTCAACAAATTAAAAAATATGATTTGGATATTATTAGACACTTTAAATGATTTATTTTAAATTCAATTGTATATTTAACTAGCTTTTGCCCGCGGCTTCGCTCGCGTTAAATTCGGTAGCGCCTTATTGATTTGTAATAGCAACGCTAAGTTTTCCCGTTTCTTCCCTCTTTCTCCCTCATATCCCACTCTTTTAAAAAAAATAAGCCTATGTCCGTCTCCTGGTTCCCAACTATCTTTGTACCAAAATTCATCAAAATCGGTTTAGCCATTAAAGCGTGACGAGGTAACAAACAAACAAACAAACTCACTTTCGCTTTTATAATATTTTATATATATGTTACTGTAAAAGCTCGAACTACGGTAAATCTTAAGATTTTCCAGTAAAACCTAAGATTTACCGACTATGAATGGTAAATGTCCATAAAAGTTTGGGATTCGAACTTTTACCATCATTCACTTGGTAAATCTTAGGATTTGCATTCAAGGAACGGTAAATGTCGAAAAAAATCTTCATCACTTTCTCTCACTCACGACTCAGACTACCCCGACTCGGATAGGTTAGGTTGGAAGGCTAAGGCGGGAGCGTAGCGGAGCGGAGCTCCCGCCTTAGACTTCGTGGTTATTTTTTTTAAACCACCCAGAAATACAATCCGTCGACCTATCTTGGGGTAGGTGGTAATCAGTTGTAAATATTAGAGATGTATTAATAGTAACTCAATCTCATGAATGATTTTACGTCCGCTCTGTTCAAAGGGCTATCTTACAATCAGCTATCTAGTTGGACGTTGAGTGACGCTTGTTCAATCAACGTTCGGCCTAGACATTCAATTAAATGTCGTCATTCAATGAACGCGCTAGTCATACTATCAAATAGGTAGCAGATTTAACCAGATGACTGAATCATAAGCATTGTTTGTATTAATTGTTTGTTAAATACCAAATTATAATAAGAAACATACAAATTCAGTTTTTTACATTTTTACTACTTAAGAAGTATCTCAAATATTAAAAAAAATTACTTGTTCCTAATTGTATTAATACAACTTTGAAATGAAAATCATTAAAAAGGTTAGGATTATACCTAAGTTTTTATTTATTTATTTATTATTTATTAAAACTTTATGCACATGTATAAAAGCTTTAAATAAATAAATATGCATAATATAAATATGATAACTTACAACTGCAAAAACATCAAGCGGTCTATTGACGGCATAAAACAGCTTTGTACTTTGGCGGACGTCATCGCGCTGCAAGAGACGTGGTTACAGCCTGAAGAGCTGTCGTACCTGTCCAGCGTGCATGAGGACTTCGGAGGCACGGGAACTTCTGCTATGGACACGGCTGCCGGCATCATCAGAGGTCGTCCCTTCGGCGGAGTTGCGCTACTGTGGCGTAAGGCAGTGTTCCGATGTGTGTCGGTGATTAAGTGTCCCAATCCGCGTATTGCGGCAATTCGTCTTACGACGAACGATAGACCTGTGCTGGTCGTAAGTGTTTACATGCCAACGGACAGCATAGAAAATGTGTCGGAGTTTACGGATTGTCTGAGTTGTATCAGTGCCATAATAAGTGATAGTGATATTGAGTCGGTTTTTATGCTTGGTGACTTCAACGCGCATCCAGGTGAGCGTTTTTACCGTGAGTTAATAGATTTCTCGACGGAACAAGATTGGACTTGTGTAGATACCAATATGTTGCAACTAGCGTCAGGGACGTTTACATTTGTGAGTGAGGCTCATGGGAGCAAGCGCTGGCTAGACCACTGCGTTGTGACTGAGTCAGCCATGCACTGTATAACAGATGTGTCTGTAAAATATGACGTTTATTGGTCTGACCATTTACCGCTAGTCATATCATGTAATCTTGATGTTATTAGGCAGAAATCGACTGCGAAAAACACTACATGTAATAAAATACAATGGGGTGAAAGGAATGAAAACCAATGTAACATTTATAAAAATATGTGTAATTCTCAATTAAGACATATTGATTTATTAATAGACTTACAAAATTGCTGTGGTAAATATTGTAGTAATCATTGTCATAAAGATATCATAAACAGTTTATATAGTGATATAGTTAATATTTTATGTTCGTGTGCTGTTGCGACTTATGAAAGCAGTCGAGGTAACCGGAAACCCCTTGCTGGCTGGAACAAGCATGTGAGCGAGGCTCACAGGAATGCCAGGATGGAGTTTAATGTATGGTGTTGGTACGGTCAACCGTCCACTGGCCCCATTTTTGACGCCATGATTAGGACACGGAAGGTATTTAAGGGAAAGCTAAAGTGGTGCCAAAAACACCAAGACCAAATCAGAATGGATCTACTAGCTAAATGCCATGCTAAGTCAGATTTTAAAGGGTTTTGGAAAGCCACTAATAGATTGAACCCTAAGCCTGGCGTTCCTGTGAGCGTCGACGGGCTTGTCAATCCTAAGGATATAGCGGAAATGTTTAAAAAACAATTTGCCATTAAATCCCCACTGGGTCCGCCGTGCGGGGTGTTTGATGCTGGTCCCGAGCTTACAGAGGTGACCACTGTCATTCTTGCTAAGGAGATCAGGCATATAATACAGAAGATGACAAGAGGCAAATCACCTGGTCATGACGGGCTCAGCATCGAGCACCTGCAGCATGCAGGCCCCCACTTATGTCGAGTGCTAGCTCTTTTGTTTAATCTGTGCCTGAGTCATTCACATCTTCCACCTGATTTAGTGCGGACTCTGGTGGTGCCGGTGGTCAAAAGCAGGACTGGAGACGTATCGGACAAGTCTAATTATAGGCCTATTTCACTTGCCACCGTCATAGCCAAGGTTCTTGACAGCGTGCTCAACTTAAATCTAAATAAACATGTGCAGCTTTGTGACGCTCAGTTTGGTTTCCGGCCTGGGCTGTCAACCGAGACAGCCATTATTAGCTTGAAGCACGCTGTCAGGTATTATACGGCTAGAAAAACACCTATTTATGCGGTTTTTCTTGACCTGTCTAGGGCGTTTGATCTTGTCCCATACGATCTCCTTTGGAAAAAGCTCGCAGAGACGCCGCTCCCGCCAGAGTTTATATTACTCCTCAAGCACTGGTATCTAAACCAGGAGACTCAGGTGCGATGGGCGGGTGAGTTGTCGGAGACGTGCAGGCCGGAGTGCGGGGTGAGGCAGGGGGGCCTGTCCTCACCTCTGCTCTTCGGTCTGTATGTCAATGCACTGATTGAGCAACTCAGCAGCACGCGTGTCGGCTGCTACGTGGATGGAGTTTGTTTCAACAACATAAGCTATGCAGACGACATGGTGTTGCTGGCTCCCTCGGTCGGTGCTCTCCGAAAACTAATCAATGTGTGCGAGTCGTACGCTGAGACTCATGGATTGGTGTACAATAGTAGTAAGACAGAATTCATGGTCTTCAGGTCGGGCACCAGGTGTCCCACTACAATCCCTCCTCTTTTAATGAGAGGTCACTCCATAAGTAGAGTTTTCAAATTTAAATATCTGGGCCACCTGGTTACTGATGATCTGAAAGATGATATTGATCTAGAGAGGGAGCGCAGAGCATTATCAGTTAGGGCGAATATGCTGGCCCGCAGATTCTCTCGATGTACAGCTGCAATTAAAATAGTTCTTTTTAAAGCATACTGCACCTCACTGTACTCGGGAGCCCTGTGGTTCACATATACCCAAAAGGCTTATAATGCTCTGCGTATCCAATATAATAATGCGTTCAGGGTATTGTTGCGACTGCCACGCTTCTGTAGTGCCTCAGCAATGTTTGCTGACGCACGCACTATCGGTTTTGATGCGTTGTGGCGAAAAAAATCTGCCTCGCTACTCCACAGACTGCGTGGCAGTCCCAACACTATCCTGCAATCGATAGCTGACCGGGCAGACAGCCCGCTAATGTGGGCGCTAACAAATCGCACTCGATCTCTTCTAGTTATTAAGTACTAACATAGGCTAAGTAATTTTGTTACTAACACACTGGACCACATTGTAGTCTGAAATAAATAAATTATTATTATAAACACTGTACAAAGGCGGACTTAATGCCTTGGGCATTTTCTACCAGTCTACCTTAGGTTGATGCAGAGAGAAAACATAGTAGGTGCAGGCTGCATAACAGAAAGTGTTTCATAATACAACGATAAATACTTAAATACATACATACAAACAAAATAAAGTCAAGAGAGTTATAAATACATAAATACATGGGGAAAAACTAACAACCATTTAATTTGGAGACGAATCTGCCAACTTCTTAAGTAAATGTTCCCGAGCTCTTACTTTAAAAGTGAACCGATTTGTGGCCATCCTGGTATTATGAGGGAGTGCATTCCAAAGGAAGACCGCCTGGACAGGGAAAGAAGCTTTAAGAAAACCAGAGCGATGAGAAGGACATCGCAGAAGACGGTTATTGGAGGAACGAAGGTTCTTGCTGTGCGCAGAGCATAAATATTGAAAATGTGAAGTTAGATAAGAAGGGGAAGTGGATTTGTTGAGTAGTGAAAAGAGTGTAGTCAAGGCCCTCAACGCTCTGCGCTGTCGGATGGGCAACCATTTTAAAAGTGACCGATATGTGGACACATGGTCATATTTACGAAGATTAAATACGAATCGAATGCAGTTATTCAGAAGTCGGTCAAGTTTGTTGAGAAGATCTGCATTCAGGTCATAGTAACACACATCACCGTAGTCAATAATGGGGAAGATAAGGGACTGAACAAGCGTTGCCTTTATGTGTGATGGGAGAATATTTTTTAACCGGTAAAGTGCACGCAACGTTCCAGTGACTTTCTTGCTCACCGTAGCGATCTGCTTTCGCCAGTCAAGCAGTTAAGTTTTTGACTAATAACTTGAAATAAATGACGAAGAATTGATTAATCATAGTTTTACTCCTAAAACCAACATTTACCAGTAAACATTGGTAAAACCTAGCATGTACTGAATTGGAATGGTAAAAGTCCGAAAAAATTGTCCCTTTATAATAAATACTTACATTTACCAAGTCATGTCGGTAAATCTTAGGTTTTACTAGAAAATCTTAAGATTTTCCGTAGTTCGGGCTTTTACAGTAACATATATATAATATAGTAAGGATAAGGAATAACAATTTAAATATTAGATAATTTAATTTTAGACAAACAATAGTAAAATCTTCAAATTTCCAGCAATTTATCTGCCGGCTAACAAAAAATTGCTGTTTTTAAAGACATCTTTGTATTGTGAGAACTTAGCTTTTTTTTTTGTTTCTAGAAGTACCGCCGTATTCCACCGTATTCCACTTTTCAGGTTTTTTTTGTTTACAAAAATGATTTTTATTTAAGCATTTTTAGTTATGGTATATATATATCACATATTTTATAGAGTATTCATTTTCTATTGTTACTCTAAAAGATAAGCAGATCATCCATTATACCTAGCTGAAAAAATATATATTATAGGCAATAACTCATAAACTACCAAAGCAATATAAATAAAATTAATATGGGACCATCTGGACAGTATAAAAAAATCAAATCAAAAGTCATTTATTCAAATTAGGCTGATTAATCAGCACTTTTTGAACGTCACATTACAAGAGACACTCCCACAAAAACGCCCTGCCCTTCGCCACTTCCTAGTGTTTTAGCTGGGAAGAAAAAGTGGCGGAACAAACTCCCCAGCAACATATCTATCTGTCAGGTTAGAAGAACCAGATTTTGCAAATCAGTCCAGGCGTTTTTGAATAATTGGTGAACATACATAAAGATTCCGACGAATTGAGAACCCACCCTTTTTTGATGTCGGTTAAAAGTAGCTATAAAGAGGAAAATAACTTTACTTCAAAAGTCGTTTTAAAAAGTCAACGAAACTTACAAAATGAGGGAGAAAGAGAAAAGAAAAGGGAAAACTTAGCATTGCTATTACAATAAATAAGGCGCAAGGGCAAAAACTACAGGTAGCAGGTACCTGTAAATCAGGAAAGGGGAACTGTGTTACCCCGAATTTAACACGAACGAAGCCGCGGGCAAAAGATAGTAAATCAAAATGTAATTACATTTTGATTGAAGTGAGAAAAAATATTTTGTCATCACACAAATCCTCACGTGAATTAAACGACGTTTTTAATACACTTCGGAGAAGTTAAATAACAGATCAAAAAGTACTTTTTGTCATTAATTAATGTGAAACATTGATTTAATTAGATTTTTCCCGCTCTTTGTCTTTTCACACTGAAGGAAAAACAGAGGCATGCTAACCATCGCTAAACAGCCTAAACAAAATCCTTACTAATATTATAAAAGCGAAAGTGAGTTTGTTTGTTTGTTTATTTGTTTGTTTGTTTGTTACCTCTTCACGCTTTAATGGCTAAACCGATTTTGATGAATTTTGGTACAGAGATAGTTGGGAACCAGGAGACGGACATAGGCTAACTTGGCTTTTTGAAAAAAAAGTGGGATGTGAGGGAGAAACAGGGAAGAAAAGGGAAAACTTAGCGTTGCTATTACAAATCAATAAGGCGCAAGGGGAACTGTGTTACCCCGAATTTAACGCGAGCGAAGCCGCGGGCAAAAGCTAGTAAAAAATAAAAACAAATCTTAAAATTTATAACTCTATCCCCCGAATACTGAAACGTCACTCAAAATTTAAGTAGCCCTTATATTTAACAGATACTCAAAAGTGACGTTTGACAATACGAAATCTAAAGTTTAGGAGCTGCTCAAATGTTAAGCAGCCCTTAAATTTTGAGTGACGTTTCAGTATTCGGGGGTAAAAGTATCAGTTTGTTGTTATAAAAAATATAAAAAAAAGAAATGTTCTAATATTCACAAAAATAAAACACCAAAAACTATATTAGTGTACATTAAATTCGATAAATAAGCCAACGCCTTTACAGAACTTGGCTATTTTTTTTTCCTACAGAAAAATAATAATTTCACCTTACGACATTTCGTTGCAGATGAAGGTGATCTTTCATAAGGCGCTCAGATTGGACCCGAACGCGGAGACATGTCCTAAAAGAACGTTTCGCTTCGGAAATGACGAAAATAAGACATAACGTTGTTCGACATTATTTCCGACACGGCTTGTTATTAAGGATGACTCTTACACCGTGCGCTTACATAATAACTAGCTTTTGCCCACGGCATCGCTCGCGTTAAATTCGGGGTAACACAGTTCCCCTTTCCTGATTTGCAGGTGACCTGCAGTTTTTGCACTTGCGCTTTTATTTATTGGAATAGCAAAGCTAAGTTTTACCTTTTTTTCCTGTTTCATTTCTTACTTTTTTTTTAAAGTTAGGGTCCCAACTATCTCTGTACGAAAATTCATCAAAATCGGTTTAGCCATGTAGGCGTGAAGACGTAACAAACAAACTCACTTTCGCTTTTATAATATTATTAAGGATTACTTCACTCTCCACGGTAAACCGGCCACCTGAAGTTGTATACAGTCATCATCATCTGCCTAGCCTTTTCCCAACTATGTTGGGGTCGGCTTCCAGTCTAACCGGATGCAGCTGAATATCAGTATTTTTACATGGAGCGACTGCCTATCTGACTTCCACAACTCAGTTACTGGGTAATACGATACCCCTTGGTAAGACTGGTTGTCAGACTTTCGGAACACTGACTATCTGTAACGACTGTCAGACTTTTGCTGACTAAAACCCACCCATGTTCCTTTTATTGCCCTTTACGTTCCGGGGCCGCGGTATCTCTTTCGAACAACCCGCAACCCCGGAGAGCCCCCTTAAATATTTATTTAATTCTATTTTTTAGTAGTTTTTGTTGTAGCGGCAATAGAAGTACAACAGTATAAGTGTCACGGTTCATGAGATACAGCCTGATGACAGACGGACGGACAGCGGAGTCTTAGTAATAGGGTCCCAATTTTAGGTACGAAATCCAAGAGCTACATTGAGCGCACAACGATATTCAGTCTCAAAAATTTAATATCCTTAGAGAAAGCATGCACTATGCATTATTTTATTTCTATAACTAGAACTTATTGTGTTGTGAATATTCTCAATAGTTTTGTGTAACTTTAACTTTCGAGCAAGTTATGGCCAATCACAAACCAAGCAAAAAAAGAGCTTTTGAAAAAATTTAGGGAGGCTTTGCCAGTTATTACATGAACAAGCAAAACAAAAACTTTCTGGTTCTTTGATTAAACCCTAAAATATGACATTAATTCAAGACTTTAAACTGACATGTCACTAACCATGACACTCGGAATAAATAAATAACAAACATGGTAAAAATCCCGTTTCAAGTGTTAATAATAATGACATTTATTCTGTTTGGTGTGACCGCCAGCCTTAATCTCGATGCCCCCGTTTCAGCGCAATGAAATTAGCAAATCCAATAAATTCTAAACGAAGGCGCTCGCTTCTCTCCTGTGTAAGAATTACTTCAACATAGTGGCATAAATTCTGTTCAATCATGCCTGTTGCTGCCTCAAAAGGTAGGTACAGTCTAGACTAGTTCAGTGACTGAACGATAACTGAGATTATTTCACATTTAGGTAGAAAGGAATGAGCCCAACCGCTTTGTTACCAGGGACACGTTTAAAAAAGAAATTGATTAAAACATGCCACGACAGATTTACTCGGAGGCAAGTTTAACTCGCGTAGAATGCGTTTCAAATAAGAATAGGAAAAAGCTCGCGCCATGTTGGGACTAAGGGCACTATTTGGAAACAAATGTCACTTCTGAATCTCGGTCGTGAGACCGTATTTAAGATATCGATATAATTAATAAACAAATGTTGAGACCCGGTTTGCGGCTCGATTTTTAATTAATGCATCGGTTTTATCGCCAAGATGGTCTCAAGACATGTACACATTATCTAAAGACCATCTGCTCGTTATGATCACGTTTGACAGTTGGTTGAGTTGTGTTGGTTTGTGTACGGTACTTAAAAAAACATGTTGTCAAACAACTAACTTCTGCAATTTAACAAAGTGGCGAGGTCAGTCCTATTCTAATTATAAACGAAAGGAGAAATAGTAGCATTTGGCCGGCATGAATCTAGTTACTGGGCAGGTACTTATTAATTTTGGGATCAGGGGGATCTTTCACATTCTCTTCTTTTGTTGATACTAACACTATATGGATCGCTTGGTCTGAAATAAAGATTTTGATTTGATTTGTCATCCTCCTAATTTCAACTGCGGTGCGAATAGCAGAGTTTTAATGCGGAGGATTATTACGATGTTACACAACGTGTAAAAAAAGCAGCACTAATACTTAAAGGTAAGCACATAATTATCATGTGTAAAGAATACAATGTGAAAGAATCATGATTCAAAACAATGATTCAATTTTCCATACATTTATATTTTACTTCACTGTTACGACCCTATGCGTTCCGGTCACAGATATAGATTGACATAGATATCGCAAGTATCACGATCTGTATGAAAACGAAGCGTGCCATATTTTGACTAGCTACTATGACGTCTTATGCACTATATTTTAGTGAAGTGACGTCTATTTAGTGATTGACGAAAGTTTTTACAATTTATTACACAAAATTAACTATTTTAAATTAGATATCTGACGTCCAACTAGTGGCACACCGATGCAGACTGAGCGCGAAAGTAGCAGCTTGCGATTTTTGATCGTAAGTTTGGCTCGCAAAGTGGCACGCGTAGTAGTTACCCTTGCGTTATCTATGTCTATGGTTCCGGTCAATGGCAGACTATAGTAGGTACCGTAAACCGGGGTTACTTTGATCAATTTTTAACTTCAACTCTCTGTAACTTTCAATCTGTGGATCTAAAAATTATTAAAAAAAAATACCTAGTAATCGGTTTTTATAGATCTCTCTATATAAGTTAAAAACAAATAAAAAATGAATCGTTTCAGAAAAAAAATAAAAACAGCGTGATCAAAGTTAAAATGATTTTGGGGTTACATTGATACCCCTCTTTTTTAATATGGAATCTGAATGTAACCCCAACAACTATTAAAAAACAAAAAACAAAAAAAAATCGATCAATAGGAAAAAAGGTTATTGCCGTTTTTAATCCTTGGGGTAACATTGATCAAATAAAACAATCAAAATAAACAGCCTACACCTTTTAATTAAGTCAGTTATTTGACAGATAAAAAAAATCAATATAATTATCAAAAAACAAAGTCTTATACTAATAACAATTGACTTTAAGGATACTAAGATACGTTTGTTTATTAAAAATATGTTCTTTTAAAGCTTATTAATTATTAAAATAGGCAAAATGAGATCAATCAACAATGGCACTTATCAATTATAAAAAGAGATCAATATAATGTAACATTAACGCCTTTAACATGATGTACATAAATCTAAGGATGTTCAAAAATATTTATATCAAAATTAAATTGAACGCATTCAATATTATTTCTTCTTCTTCTTCAGAGTAGTTTCTGTATTCACGGGTACCTAGTTTCTTTTTATATATTCGCGGCATTGTCCTGGTAAACAAAAAATTTTTTTTTTTAACAAAAACCATAATTCAAATTCTTGTATTAATAGCTGAGGTAACTTTGATCATTTGATCAATCTCACACCATGTACCCTATCAATGACACCCCGCAAGAATTTAACCGACGCCATTACGAAAATTTTGAGGTTAGAACAACAATTGTTTTTTATTTGGATTCCCGAGAGTATACTTCTAAACAGAAATTATCAAAAACGTCCACGATACATACACGTATTAAGCTGTATATGAAGTTTTACAACACAGTTTTTCTACTAAAAATCGGTATTATCAGAAAACTTACCTTTTTTTTATATAAAACAACGTGACATCAGCAGCGCACCCGCAAAAAAGATTGTGACAGTTCAACACTGTGGCCAGCCGAAAAAAAAAATAACCAAAAATAGTTCCGTTTTACGCAATTTGCATTTTTAAGTGAACAGGAAGTTTCGATCAAAGTAACCCCGTGGTTTAAAGTAACCCCAGTTTACGGTACTGAATATATTAAGTACGAATGCGCTGTACGGACTGAACGGAATTTTTCCTAAAATTCCTACCTACTATGGATGTCCAGATACCTACCGAATTAAACCAAACTTGGAAAAAAAGCTCTCAGCTGATTTAAAGGGTGGTCGCACGGAGTTCGTGCAAAGAAAAGTAAAATGTCATTTTCTCTAAAAGTATAGTATTTGAGTACCTGGGAACATGCACATAGCACCTTATCTTGTTATCACCTTAGCTTGTTGCCCCTTAATTGCTATTGCTCCTTTCTTTACACGTTGTACACCAACGGTGTTCAGACCTCGTTTTGTGGTGAGTGACGAAGCAAAGGGTTTGCAAAGGGCTATGAAACGCAAGACAAGAGTTTGTAACACGACTTGGTGTTCCTAATCGGACTTAATGGATGTTGTCAGATAGCTGCAAGGATGAAATAGGTTGTGTAAGCAGAATGCATTATGACCGCTAAGAAAAAGTCTCCGCTCAATGGGTGCCTACTGATTGACGGTGCTGCCAAGGCTCACCCAGAAAGAGGTGGAGTTCTGGACGCGAACCGCGAGGGTTAGTTCGAAGTGGCGCGGGACAACAGCGTATGGAAAGACTTTTGCCTAATAGAGGGACAGCATGGTCTAGAGAAAAAAAAAGATGTTATATTATTCTGGTAATCGGAGGTAAGGTTTTACAACTGGTAAGGTATACTAGTAGACTCTAAAATATGTTAAAAAGCTGAAATTGTATTGAGAAGAGAAAAAAACTATTTTCCCAAAAAAATACTAAAAATGGAAAATACGGTCAAAGAAAAAATATTTTAAGTAGATAAATATCTTGATATGTAATTGCAAGAAATACAAGACTTTCATATTTATTTTTAGTATCAGAAATCTGTGTTCATTTTCCTGGTTTCTTACAATTGCTTCCCAGTAAAATTAATGGGTTTAAGGGTATTTTGGTCACAGTTAGACTTTTTTTTTGTTTCCTATCAAAATAATACTGTGCATTCGACAGTAGGTATTATTTTGATAGGAAACAAAAAAAAAAGTTTGTTTATCAATAGAATTTATCGAAGTAGGTAACCAGGATAAACAAAGTCATTTCAGGAAGCCAGAAATGGCGGCTTTAGCAAATCATAGGTAATAGAAAAATAAATATCACAATGTGACAATTCACAATATTAACTTCGACAGTGATCATTTTAAGAATTTTAACGTATAACAATATTATTGTACTACTGTCAAAATCATTTATTTCAATTAGACCATTACAGGCACTTTTGAACGTCAAAAAAAAAAAAACAAATAAATGTTAAAGCTACAGTCCCAGTCACAAGACATAATAACTTGTAGAAGTACTGTAGTTGCCCATTCCAAAGCGTTGATCTCTATAGAGAAGAATGGGCAAGAAACTCCATGGACACTTTTTTAAACTAGAATATTATTACAAAATCGTATTTACATCATTCGTGTTGAGATTATACAAATATGTGAGAACGATGTAAAAAGACGTGCACAGTAAGAGCGTCCAGAGTTAAAACAAAATTCAATAAAAAAATCTAAATAAATTAAAAATGAACCGCGGCAGCTAAAAATGACCAGTCCCAACTGACTATAATTCTGCTCAAAAGGCCATTTTAGATCTCGTTATTTAAATCAAACATTGTTTTAATTTCCATACACCATTGTTCCCTACAGAACGCCATCTATCCAGCGTAAAAATGAACTACATCATCATGTAATCAGCTGTACGTTTGTAGCTGGGCGAGGCAAACAGGGTACGCTGACGATTCCCACGTTTTTCGATGTTCACCTCTAGTTGTGGGAACTACAAAACGCCACGTACGACCACCAGGTGGCGTTTTGTAGTTTCTAAATCTAGTCTTGTTTTGTGTTGAGCTGGTGGCGATTATATCATCTATTATTACATGGCTGACGAAAATCCCAAAGTGTTATAAGGTTTTTTCAATCTGTAATTTCTCAGTAGCCAAGGATTCTGGATTGTGCCGAGTTGTTACCAATAGGCTCAACCCTATTACGTATATTATTATTTTTTTGGATTTTGTTACTACAATCATTAGTTATTAAAAGCACTAAGCACTGAACTCTCTACTCTCGAGGGAAACGGCACTGTTTCTCTTTACTACAGGCTATTATTTAGCCTATCTAAGAGGACTGTAACCCCCAAACATTTATTGTAGAGTCTACAGGGTCTCAACTATGGGCGTGAAGACGTAACAAACAAACATACAAACAAACTCACTTTCGCTTTTATAATATTAGTAAGGATTGTTGTATATTAATTCTTGTTAAACCGATACAATAATACCAGCCTATTAGGGCCCCGTTACAGCGGAAGTACCTCGTTACAAATAGACATGGCATAACCACACTTACATGCAGATTGGCGGTTTTACAGTAATTATAAATCCAGTTAAAATCTACATGTTTTTCTTTAAACGTGTAAGTGTAATGAAGTATGTAATATCTTTCACTGACTGTACATTATGAGTTGAGGTAAAGTCAAATTGTAATCCTTACTAATATTATAAAAGCGAAAGTGAGTTTGTTAGTTTGTTACCTCTTCACGCCTTAATGGCTAAACCGATTTTGATTAATTTTGGTACAGAGATAGTTGGGACCCTGGAGACGGACATAGGCTATTTAAAAAAAGTGGGATATGAGGGAGAAAGAGGAAGGAAAAGGAAAAAATAGCTTTGCTATTACAAATCAATTAGGCGCAAGGACAAAAACTGCAGGTAGCAGATACCTGCAAATCAGGAAAGGGAACTGTGTTTCCCCGAATTTAACGCCAGCTAAGCCGCGGGCAAAAGCTAGTTAATTTATTATCTATTATATTATCCTCATGTAAGTTGACCAAGATTTTTTGTCTGGACCTTAAAAGAGACTATGACCTCTGAGTTTGTTTCGGCTGTTTCTTCTTAGAGTAGTCGGATACGAAACACCGGCCTCATCTAGTTTTAAAAAAAAGACGTGTAAAAGTATTTGTGAAAACCTACTTGCAAAATAAACATCATTTATCCTTCTGACCGTTTTTAGCCACGGTGGCCAATCTCAGCGGAGATTAGCCATCGGCGCGGAAGATAGGTGCACAAGTGTGTGCACAGACACAGGTCAAAGTCAAAATCATTTATTTCAAGTAGGCCAGTTACAGGCACTTTTGAACTGTCGGAACATTGACAACAATAAAAATGAAGCTACAGTCCCAGACACAAGGCATAATAACTGTGAAAGTACTGTAGTTGCCCATTCCAAAGCGTAGATCTCTATGGAGAAGAATGGGCAAGAAACTCCATGGACACTCTTTTAAATCAGAATATTGTTACAAAATCTTGGTTACATTATTCGTGTTTATGTGGTAAACTATGTGAGAACGATGTAGCAAGACGTGCACATTAAAAGTGTCCATAGTGCACAGGTGCACCGTTCCCTCACTCTCATAGTCTTATGGGACGGCAATCCGATACGACCGGAGAGAGATCATGCTTAACGTGTTACGGGGGTATCTTACCGCCCAACTCCGGGTTGCTACTGTGAAACTTCTTATAGAAAAACCCAATATGGCGACACGGTTGGCGCAGTAGCTGAGCGATCGACTGCCGCGCTGCGTGTCGCGGGTTCGATTCCCGCACGGAACAAATATATGTATGACCTGCAGATAGTTGTTTCGTGTCTGGTTATTTGTGTATGTGAGTTTAAATGTTTGTAAACGCACCCACGATACAGGAGAAATTCCTAGTGTGGGGGGCAACGTTTTTTTTTAAAAAAAAATTGCTTTTGCCCGACCCAGGAATCGAAGCCAAGACTCCGTGCACAGCAGTCGTGTTTGCAACCGCGAGACTAACGGACTAGTTTATGTTTTAATTAATTACTTGACTGCCTAGAAGGTTTTGTTTTTCGAGCGTGTGAATGTGAGTCCATTTTTTTTTGCCACGCTTCACAGCCTACAGCGGCGGATTATTATTATTGTTATTTAAAATGGCGGATTTTTTCCGCCTTAGGGTCCGTTCACACAGACCGGCTCGGAGAGCATCGGCGCGCAGTTTTTTTTTCACACAGACCGGATCCGATCGGCTGCGCGAGCGTTAAAGAGCATGCAATCGAAGCCAAACGGCTGCACGATCGAGAAAAAGAACGCGATCGGAGCCGATCGGAGCCGGTCACCTCCTCTTATTATTTCACACGGGCGCTTCTACAAGGCTCTTCATGGGCCCGATGTAGATTTTCTGGCGTCCGTGTCCTGGCTACGATTCGGTGACCTATTTGGGGAAACTGAAGGTTTTGTCTGTGCGATTATGGACGAAGTTATGTTGACGAATAACTACCGGAAATATATAATGAAGGATGGGACGGTTGACGTGTGTCGGGCATGCCACCGTCCTGGTGAGTCCATCAGACATATTATTTCTGGTTGTTCTCGTCTAGCTAACAGCGAGTACTTGCATAGACACAACCAAGTGGCCAGGATTATTCATCAGCAACTTGCCTTGAAATATAATCTTGTTGAATCTGAGGTACCGTACTACAAGTATGTGCCCGACCCAGTTCTCGAGAAAGACCATGTTACGCTGTACTGGGATCGGTCTATCATTACTGACAGGACTATTGTCGCCAATAAACCTGACATAGTGGTGATAGACCGATCAGCGCGCCGCGTAATGATAATCGATGTTACCATCCCACATGACGAGAACCTCGTGAAAGCTGAGAAAGAAAAACAACTAAAATATCTTGACTTGGCACACGAGGTTGATGACATGTGGAATGTGAACTCGGCTATTATTGTGCCGATTGTCGTAACGGCCAATGGCTTAATTGCCAAGAGCCTCGACGAACATCTGTCGAAGCTCTCCTTAGGTGGTTGGATCAAGGGCCTGATTCAGAAGGCAGTACTCCTCGATACGGCCCGCATTGTGAGGAGGTTCCTGTCTCTGGAGCCCTAACCACCGGTAGCTTGGACCCTGCTCCCGTTACCGGCGGAAACCTATTTTTATATTTTTAAATGTTTTTTAATTTTTTTTTTCTAAGAAATATTTAAAAATGTAAGTATAAGATGTAATGTAAATAAAGGAAATAATAATAATATAATAATATCTTGGGACAACTCACACACGGTCATCTGATCCCAAGCTAAGCAGAGCTTGTGTTATGGTAACCAGACAACTGATATACATACTTATATAATTTATAAATACATACATATTATAGATAAATCACACCCAGACACAGAACAAACAATCATGCTCATCACACAAAGTTTGTCCTGGGTGGGAATCGAACCCACGACCTCCAGCTAAGCAGTCAGGGTCACTAACCACTAGACCAACAGGCCCGTCAAACAGGCCCGTGATGACGCCCGGGGGAATTATTTGATGATTTCTCATCCACAAAAAAGGGATATCAAAATAAATTATTTTAAAGGGTGATGAAAACATATTTTGTATGTTTGAAATATAAAAAGAGTGTAATAGAAAAAAAATTAACAAAATACCCGACTGCCCAAAAACTTAAAGAGGAAGTTGTTTAATGTAATTCTTGTTTTTGTATGGTGTACATAATAAAGAAGATTCTATCTATCTTCTATCTATCTATAATTTTTTTCCTGTCTTCTCTACTGTGTGTACACACGGCGACACATCAACCTATGCCTAACCAGTTTATGTTTATGATTCGTAGTTGATCTCTCAACTACGAATCGTACGCCGTAGATTTCCCGTACGACGAGATATCCGCATAAACTGGTTTTGTATAGGTTGATGTGTCGTCGTGTGTACTAGAAGAAGGTTTGTTTTTTTGTCCATAAACGATTAAATAAATAAATAACAGTCGGCGACCATTATTGGGAAGGTTTGGATGATCTAGACTTTTAATGGGTCCCAACCTGTAGTTTTCAGTTTTTTTGGCAGCCGGGGTTTTTTTCAATTTTTTTTTTTTTCGATGCTTGTACATATTTTAAGCATTGCTTTAGATCTGTTAAGTGTTATTGCACATAGCCATTATCATCTGCTTAGCCATTTCCCATTTATATTAAAGTCGGCTTCCAGTCTTACCGGATGCTGCTGAATACCAGTATTTTACATGGAGCGACTGCCTATTTGACCTCCACAACCCAGATAGTACTTTTTTTTTCTTCTTTTAAATTACACGTTGCCTTTATTCTATTTAAACTCACATACAGCAACAGCCAGACCCTAAACAACTATCTGCAGGTCATACAAATATTTGTTCCGTGCGGGAATCGAACCCGCTACATGCAGAGCAACAGTTAATCGTTCCGCCACTGGGCCAACCGTGCCGTCAAATACTTGGTAATACGATACACTTTGGTAAGACTGGTTGTCAAACTTTCTGGATACTGACTACTTACTTAACGAGATTTCCGAGGCACGGAGATAACTTGGTATACATATAACGAGTGCACACGTCACCCATCCACAGATCAACCTAGGTAAGCGTGGCTTAACCTAAAGATCGACCTGAGCTGTTATTATTATTTAGCCCTGCGAACCATTAAATCAAATTAACGTGAGACTTTTTAAATGTGTCATTTAAATAGGTTCTAACCACTTAATTACAATTATGTTTTAAATAACTGGCCATAATAGGGTATTGTAATAAGGTGAAGTAATTAAACAATTACATGTTATAAGTTTATTACAGATGAAAATGAGGCTGTGGGTTCCGCACCCTGATTATCCTTACTAATATTATAAAAGCGAAAGTGAGTTTGTTTGTTTGTTTATTTGTTTGTTTGTTTGTTTGTTACCTCTTCACGCTTTAATGGCTAAACCGATTTTGATGAATTTTGGTACAGAGATAGTTGGGAACCAGGAGACGGACATAGGCTAACTTTTTTTTGAAAAAAGTGGGATGTGAGGGAGAAAGAGGGAAAAAAAGGGAAAACTTAGCGTTGCTATTACAAATCAATCAGGCGCAAGAGCAAAAACTGCTTGGTGTGTTATATACCGAATTTAACGCGAGCGAAGCCGCGGGCGAAAGCTAGTTTTAAATAAAACCTTTAAACTTGCAGGAGGTTTGGGTTGGTATTTTCAGTGTTGTTTGCCAAGTCCGAGACCCGTGGGAGGCATAGAAACTCTGACATCAGTTTAGTCACTAACCATAGAATACTATAGAAGAAACAGCTAATCTATATATACTAATATAAAGCTGAAGAGTTTGTTTGTTTGTTTGAACGCGCTAATCTCAGGAACTACTGGTTCGAATTGAAAAATCCTTTTTGTGTTGAATAGACCACTTATCGAGGAAGGCTTTAGGCTATATAACATCACGCTGTGACTAATAGGAGCGAAGAAACAATGGAAAATGTGGAAAAAACGGGGAAAATTATTCATCTTTGAGGGCTTCCGTTGCGTGCGCTGCGAAAACGGTTCAAGATACCAAAAAAATATGTACGAAAGAATTATTCCTCTTGAAATGATCTAATGTCCGTGACGGTATATGTCTATCTTTTAAGATTAACTCACTAGAACCGTTTTTATGGGAATCAAATTTGGTCGAAATTAATGCAATTATTTTTTAGAGTTGTATCAACATAATAATATTAATCTTTATCCAAATAAATGTGTTGTTGATTAACAGTATTTAATTGTGAGCAAATTTGTCTTTGACATCACTTAATTTCAATGAACATCTTAGAAGATATTACAATTTTAAAATAACTCTGATATAAAATTCGGAGGAGAGGCGTTGCTTGCGGGCGACGCGGAGGGGGGGTGTAACTCTACGAGGTAACATGCCGCGCGCGCGTCTGATGCGCGGTCGGCTTCGGCCCGTTGTATGCAGCGTTATTTGTTTTTGCGATATAATATCGTCGTGTAATAATACTTTATAAATACTATTTCATTTTGTTTTAAGGATAATATTTTGGTTCTAATAATTTCACAATTAATAACACTTTTTTTTTGTTGTTGTAGATAATACCTGTAAATAGGTGTCATCTACATAATTATTCTTATTAGGTTAGGTTTAGTTTAAGCATACAGTAAGTTTACCTTATGTTTTACGTAAGTACCAAATACAGGTAAAAATAATTAGGATCCTAATTATTAACCTAACGTTTGTTTTTTCTTGATTACGAGTTACGGTTTGGTTAAGTTTTCATTTCCTATTTACTTTCTTCGTCACTATAATGCTTAGAAAAAGAACTCAGCTTTCTCGGCAGACTGCTACCGCAAAGCGGCTGCGAGCTTTGCGCAGCAATGAAACAGAGGATGAAAATATGCATAGGTTGGTTTCTAAACGAGCAATCAGTGAACAAAACCGTGCTAATGAATCGATCGTTGAACGTTCGCAGTTGAACGTTCCGTTAACGGAAATCAAGCGCTGAACGTTTATCCTTACAAAATTCCCGAACTTTGATAAACCGTGAACGGGAATCAAGCGCTGAACGTTCTCAACGTTTAGCCTCACAGAGTTCTCGAACTTTGGTGAACCGACTACGGGAATCAAGCGCTGAACGTTCTCAACGTTTAGCCTCACGGTGTTCTCGAACTTTGGTGAACCGACTACGGGAATCAAGCGCTGAACGTTCTCAACGTTTAGCCTCACAGAGTTCTCGAACTTTGGTAAACCGACTACGGGAATCAAGCGCTGAACGTTCTCAACGTTTAGCCTCACAGAGTTCTCAAACTTTGGTGAACCGACTATTGGAATCAAGCGCTGAACGTTCTCAACGTTGAGCCTCACAGAGTTCTCGAACTTTGGTGAACCGACTACGGGAATCAAGCGCTGAACGTTCTCAACGTTTAGCCTCACAGAATTCCGGAATTTGGGCTAAGACGCGGATAAAGCCGTGGGTAACAGTTATAATTTACTAGCTGTGCCCAGCGGTTTCACCCGCTGCTCACTTAGGGGTATGAAAAATAGATGTTAGCCGATTCTCAGACCTACCCAATATGTACCCAAAATTTCATAAGAATCGGTCGAGCCGTTTCGGAGGAGTACGGTAACTAACATTGTCACACGGAAATTTTATATGTTAGATAATGCTGAGGAAGTTGTTTGCAAAAATAAATATGATGCCCAAAATACTATTCCACGCGGACGAAGTCGCGGGCACAGCTAGTATTTACATATTTTAGTAATGGCCGCTTTAGCAGAACCATTTAAAGATATGAATTACGTTAAAATTCTTAAAATGGTCACAGACGCATTTACTGTTGTGAAATGTCAATTTCTGACCATATTATGAATTTTAACGTAATTCATTATCCTACTTCCTACTAATATTATAAATGAGAATGTTTGTGAGGCTGGATGGATATATGAATGGATGTATGGATGTATAGATTTTAGTTACTCTTTCACGTCAAAACGGCTGAACGGATATTGATGAAATTTGGCACATAGGTAGATTATAGTCTGGAATAACACATAGGATACTTTTTTTTTCGATATCACGCGGGTAAAGCCGCGGGCGCCAGCTAGTTATTCATAATTCTGCTTGAGCGGCCATTTTGGAGGTAGGTGTGCTTTTTTTGTCGTGATATATTAATTGTTTTTGTTAATCGATTTTGCATTGGCTTGTGGTTTATAAAAACTCTCAACACCAGGCTAGGTTATTGCTTCACTTGACTCTTTGACGAATGAGGTGAATGCGATTTTGTAATACTTAATATTCTAATTTAAAAGAGTGTCCATGGAGTTTCTTGCCCATTTTTCTCCATAGAGATCAACGCTTTGGAATGGGCAACAGCTACAGTACTTTCACAAGTTATTATGCCTTGTGACTGGGACTGTAGCTAAAACATTTTGTTTCTTGACATTCAAAAGTGCGTCTCATTGAAATAAATGCTTTTGAGTTTAAGTTTTCCCACTTTCTAAATGACTTGGCTAATAGTCACGTATATGACAATTTTTATCTGTAGTTAAATGCTCCATTTTAATGAAAAAGTACCTATTTATACAAATAAAAATTATGTGAAATATGCAAACAATTTAATGTTGGCCCACTCCGTTCTCTTTAGAAATAGAAACGTAATAGTCAATGACTTTTGTGTCTTTCGTTGACTTTTTTGTCACCGGCTTCGCTCGCGTTAAATTCGGGGTAGGACAGTTTCCCTTTCCTGATTTGCAGGTACCTGCTGTCTGTAGTTTTTGCCCTTGCGTCTTATTATATTGTAATAGCAAAGCTAAGTTTTCCCTTTGCTGCCTTACTGCCTCATTTCTCACTCTTTTTTAAGGGTCCCAACTATCTCTGTACCACAATTCATCAACATCGGTTTAGTCATGTAGGCGTGAAGACGTAACAAACAAACACACTTTCGCTTTTTTATAATATTAGTAAGGAAGTAAGGATTAGTAAGGATGCAAAATTACTTGTTTCCCGTTTAGATACCTGTATATTTCCATCTGTTATTTGTAAAAATGTACATACAAATCATGTCGATACCGGAAATTTCAATTGTCGTAAAGGACAAAACACGAGTTTTCAGTATAGACAAAAAACAAAAAAAAAATATTTTTATGTCTAATATCTTTTTCAAATAAAATGCTATATTTATGATGTCAAAAGAAACCCTAACTATTTTTTCGTGTTCTATCCCTATAAATACACAAAATAAACCAAACTTAATTATTGACGAAAATTAGTGTCCTTTACAGCCCACAAAAATTGAACCGAAGTACTTTACAGCCTCGAAAAATTTATTATGATAAAGTCAGATGTATAGCAAAGGACTAATCTTGATCATCAATGGGTAGTACAAGTCAATTTAATCAGAGACTAAGGGGGTAAAAGGAACAAAAAAACTAAACATCTAGTTAAGAAATACCTACAATAGGTTGTAAAACTAAGTGAAATAAAAGGTGTTTGTTATTATTTTTTATTTATTAATCAATATATTAAGGAAAAAAGTAACAAAAATCTTATTCAAAGATAACATCATCCGCAGACATGTCCTGGATAACGTCAACGGTAAGTACCTCGTCAATAGGAGTAGTCTGAGTTATCTTCTTCATTTCAGGTTCAGGCGTAAATACAAAATCACCCGGAGGCAAGTCCTGGATATCGTCAGCGGTAAGTACCTCGCCAATAGGAGTAGTCTGAGTGATCTTCTTTATTTCAGGTTCAGGCGCAAATTCATCATCACCCGGAGGCAAGTCCTGGATATCGTCAGCGGTAAGTACCTCGACAATTTGGAGTAGTCTGAGTGATCTTCTTTATTTCAGGTTCAGGCGCAAATATAACATCACCCGGCGGCAGGTCCTGGATATCGTCAGCGGTAAGTACCTCGCCAATAGGAGTAGTCTGAGTGATCTTCTTCATTTCAGGCTTAGGCGCAAAGACAACATCACCCGAAGGCAAGTCCTGGATATCGTCAGCGGTAAGTACCTCGCCAATAGGAGTAGTCTGAGTGATCTTCTTCATTTCAGGCTTAGGCGCAAAGACAACATCACCCGAAGGCAAGTCCTGGATAACGTCAGCGGTAAGTACCTCGCCAATAGGAGTAGTCTGAGTGATCTTCTTCATTTCAGGCTTAGGCGCAAAGACAACATCACCCGAAGGCAAGTCCTGGATATCGTCAGCGGTAAGTACCTCGCCAATAGGAGTAGTCTGAGTGATCTTCTTCATTTCAGGCTTAGGCGCAAAGACAACATCACCCGAAGGCAAGTCCTGGATATCGTCAGCGGTAAGTACCTCGCCAATAGGAGTAGTCTGAGTGATCTTCTTCATTTCAGGCTTAGGCGCAAAGACAACATCACCCGGAGGCAAGTCCTGGATAACGTCAGCGGTAAGTACCTCGCCAATAGGAGTAGTCTGAGTGATCTTCTTCATTTCAGGCTTAGGCGCAAAGACAACATCACCCGAAGGCAAGTCCTGGATAACGTCAGCGGTAAGTACCTCGCCAATAGAAGTAGTCTGAGTGATCTTCTTCATTTCAGGCTTAGGCGCAAAGACAACATCACCCGGAGGCAAGTCCTGGATAACGTCAGCGGTAAGTACTTCGCCAATTGGAGTAGTCTAAGTGATCATCTTTATTTCAGGTTCAGGCGCAAATATAACATCACCCGAAGGCAAGTCCTGGATAACGTCAGCGGTAAGTACCTCGCCAATAGGAGTAGCCTGAGTGTTAAGTTGTTGTGATTTTCGGTTTTGACATATTGCAAACGGTGGTGATAATAATATACTATCAACCAACACTGGAATCTACCGAATTCTCACCAAACTTAGTGGATCGTAAATATCTTCTCAGCTCTCTTTTGGAAACTTTTTCATTTCGTTTAATATTTACTTTGCTTTCTTGTCGAGTTACATATATTAGAAAAAGTGTTCGCATTTTCACAATAATTTTCTTCATCTGTATCATCTATTACGTCACTACTATTAACAGAAGATTGAAAAGAGTTCCCACTGGGACGTTCCTGAAAAAACATAAACTTAGTAAGCCTGCTGTAATAGTATCAAGAATTTATGCAAGTATTTATCCAACAGTTGTATTATCTAGAAAATTAACTAGCTGCGCACTGCAGTTTCATCCATGTAAGTCCCGATCCCATATAAATATCTGGGTAAAAGAACATACATGCATAATCAGCCTATAACGTTCCCACTACTGAAACACAGGCCTCCTCTTTTTATGAGAGGGAACAGTAGCCTGTGTCCAGTCAGATGTCTACATTCCAAGTTTCATCACAATCAGTTCATAAGTAGGTATAAATAATATTCACACACATTATACACACTTTCGCTTTTATTAAATGTGATAGATATTAATAATTATAATGAATTTAACTTACGTAACATTATTGTTATCGATTTCAAAATATTTATCTTCAACCATCGTTTTTTCAAGAATGGAACGTTCATTTTCAATAGTTGTACTGCTTGGGTCAACATCACAATAATGCTCAGCATCGACTCTAAAATAGTATCAAATCAATAGGTAGTAAATGTATAATAGACCGAGCAAAGCAAATGTGAGTCTATTAGGATTAGGACAAATCGGCGCTTGTATGTATATCACTCCGACGATAACTCAGAAACCGTTTATCTGGTTTGGATGAAAATTGAAGGGTTTATAATTTGGTTCTATTAAATTTGGAAATTCGAAGATCAGTCAAAGTCCAAATCGGTCAAAGGGTTCCAAAGATATGAGGATCGCAAGCAAGTAGCATGATCCAAGTACGCAATTCGCGCGCTAACCACTATTAGTTTATAACGTGTAGGTACCAGACTTACGTTGTAAAGGACATCATAGCCAGCAAAATCTTTTTATGATGTCCATTACGACCAATACTTTAACTCCCTTACTTATAAACGACTAGCAGCGCCCCGCGAGTTTACCCGCGTAGTTCCCGTTGCCGGAAGAATATTCGGATAAAAGGTAACCTACATTAAGTTAATCTAGGTTATAAACTATCTGTGGGCTAAATTTCATCTAAATCCGTATCGTATCGTGGATCGTATGAGTTGCGATCCTCCCGCACCCGTTATTTACACCTTCGTTGCCCTAGGCATCGTGCCCCCGCGCAATTTGTCGCCTCAGGTCGTAACCTGTCGCACATTCCTTGGCGCCATCGGCATTATGAACGAGACAAAAAATGAGTTTCTCTTAAAATTAGGTTCGTAAAGGACAATAAAAAGCAAACGACATTTACGACCTAGTTACGTAAGATAAAGCAAAGCATAGATTAGGTCGTAAGGGTTTCAATTATAAAATAATATGTTTACGACCTTTTGATTTGTAATAATAATATTGTTTATAATGTCGTATAAACAGTTCAATACAAAAATAATCTTACGACCGCATAAATAATTAAAACATGACTTTACGCTCCATAATGAAAATTATTATCACGATAAATCCCAAAAAGTAAAAAAAAACGAGCTAGAGCGGTTGAACATCCGGGTCGTAAGGGACTTTTTTTCAAAGATATGATTATTTTAAATATACCAATCGATAGAGCTCGCGATGCTGTTTCCAAATATATATATTACTTATTTTCGGCAAAATGTCCTTTACGACAATTGAAATTTCTGGTATCGATGTGTAAATAAAGTATTCGATTCAAGAAACACAGTTTTCTAGAGACACCTTTGATTCCCACGCTCATTAGCGAACAAGAATGATCTCGTTCGGCTTATACCTTTCTGAAGAACCCTAAAACCGGCGTTTAAAATAAATATATTAATTAAGCACTATAAAAGAAATACTCGTCATTGCTGTGAGGCATTGTAGTGTCACATTCATAATGTTTCTGTTAGTGTTAATATTATTATGGTGCGCAGTGTTTGCGATATGGTGGTCTATAAAACCACGGTATCCCTTGCCTCCGGTATACCCTGGTGCTGTGCCAGTCATTGGACATGCTATCCAAATGTTGGTAGAACCCATTGGTAAGCCTTGACGGGATACGACGCTGTCCTCTCATACTTAAGTGCTAACGCTGTAACAACAACAACATTGTAAAACTAAATGATTTTAAAAGAGTAACCATGGAGTTTCTTGCCGGTTCTTCTCCATAGGAAACGACCAACCCGAACCGTGCATCTTTTCTCGACGTTTTATAAGTGCCCATGTAGGCCTATGTAAAATAAAAATATTTTTATTGATTGATTGATTGATATCTTCCGTAATTTGTTATTACTGCTCCCGATATTAATTTGGACGCTGTTCCAAGTGCCATGATTTCGGGAGTATACGGTAAAAGTTTAATTAAGTTAAAAACCGCGAAAGTTCACAATATTTTTTTTTAAATAAACGTTGCCTTTTTTTGCGGGTGGAAAATCATCAAATAACTTCCCCCGCTCTGGGCGGAGCGGGGGGCAGTGTCAGACTTGTACTGCCTAAAACCTACCCATGTTCCTTCTATTGCCCTTTACGTTCCGGGGTCGCGGTATCTCTTTCGAACAACCCGCAACCCCGGCAATAAACGTGAGTTATGAGTGCGAGTAAATGTGAGTTTCAATGTTTGTAAACGCACCCACGATACAAGAGAAATTTCTAGTGTGGGACAACGTTTTTTTACGCTCGCTTTAAATTCGGGGTAAAACAGTTCCCCTTTCCTGATTTGCAGGTACCTCCTACCTGTAGTTTTTGCCCTTGCGGCGTATTTATTGAAAAAGCAAAGCTAAGTTTTCCCTTTCCTTCCCTCTTTCTCCCTTTTATCTCGCTATAAAAAAAACTAGTCCGTCCGTCTCCAGGGTCTCAACTATCTCTGTACCAAAATTCATCAAAATCGGTTTAGCCATTTAGGCGTGAAGACGTAACAAGCAAACATACAAACAAACACACTTTCGCTTTTATAATATTAGTAAGGATTGGTTCAATTAAAGTTGACCATTGCATATCAACACGTGTAAGATAAAACTGCAGTATCATAATTTGCATTGCTTTTTTATTTAAATAAACTATAATATATCTATTGCGCCTCTCATGCCCACAGCATTAGGTAGTTATACAAAGTCGTAACTTATACTACGTTTATCTAAACAGGTAATAATTGTCAAGATAAAAAATAAAACATATTTAAATCAAAAGTTAATTTTAGTCATAAAATATTAAGTTAAAAGAAAATTACTGAATCAAACATCACAAATTTTATGAAAATACAAGTGAGGTTAAGAGTCTCAAATTTTCCAGGGGGATCCTTTTAGAACGTAAGTGCTCACTAAGACGGGAAAAACAACCCTTAAGGGGGTGAAACAAGGAGGTGGCGTTTGAGGGAGAGAACCTCAAACCAACCCAGCCGCCGCGGGGGACGCCCCGGACGTCGGGCACCGCGAGATGACTCCCGGCCACCGTAGATGCGGGCCTGTGGACGGTGAGCAATGGGTAGCTCACCGTTCGTCCGTCTATTGACGACAGGCCGTGTCGACGGCGTGTTAGTGTTTCACGCGCGCCTCAAAGAGATGTCAGCAAAGCAGAGGCGCTTGCCAGGGCCTCCGCCTGCCGGGGTTGCGGGTTGTTCAAAAGAGATACCGCGGCCCCAGAACGAAAAGGGCAATAGAAGGAACATGGGTAGGTTTTAGTCAGTACAAGTCTGACACTCCCCCCCGCTTCGCCCAGAGCGGGGGAAGTTATTTGATGATTTCCCACCCCAGAAAAAAGGGGGTGAAACAAAGTTGCGAAGTTTGTATGAGAGAACATGATTTTCAAGAACTTTGGCCCCATTAACTTGAATCTTTGCATAGGCAATCTTTCACGAAATTAATCCTTACTAATATTATAAAAGCGAAAGTGAGTTTGTTTGTTTATTTGTTACGTCTTCACGCCTAAATGGCCAAACCGTTTTTGATGAATTTTGGTACAGAGATAGTTGGGACCCTGGAGTCAGACATAGGCTAAAAAAAAGTGTGAAAAAGAAAAATGGGAAATTTTTTTTTTGGTCATCACGAGGGTTAATGTTAGCGTTAGCCCAAGGCAACTATGCCACGCGGATGAAGTCACGGGCGGAACCTAGTTGACTATTTTATTATATCACGGTACAACATTAAGGAGCTCCTTAGCCACAACAAATTGTGACAATCATATTGTGACTACAAGCCAGCGAAATCGCTGGTTTGTAGTCTCAATATGATAAACTAATCTAACTGTTAATCTTAACAGATAACTGAATCGCTCACTAGTTAGTTTCTAGATGCTAAAATTGGCAATTAAAGTCTTAGAACTGGTGTTAAGACGTCAATGCGCTAATTATTATGAAAAAAAATGTCGTTCATTGTCGTTTAAACATAATAAGCATACAAAACACACATAGCAAAAGAAATATTATAATACTAAAGAGTCGGGACGAAGCGATAGAGAAAAGTTTGTGGCTTAATAATAACAACACAGACAGCACGGTTGGCGCAGTGGCTGAACGATCGACTGCTGCGCTGCGTGTCGCGGGGTCGATTCCCGCACGGAGCAAATATTTGTATTGCAAACAGATAGTTGTTCCGGGTCTGGCTGTTTGTGTATGTGAGTTTAAATGTTTGTTAACGCACCCACGATACAGGAGAAATTTTTAGTGTGGGGCAACGTTTTTTTTTAAAAAAAAAACCGTTTGGGTCGATGTTTAGGTAAAATCGCGCCGGACTGAGTTGGTCTGTGGATGAGTGACCACTCGTTACATACCAAGTTTCCTCCGTGCCTCGGATAGCACGTTAAGCTGTTCAGTTGGTCCCGACTGTCATTTGTACAACGTTGACAGTCGTTACAAGTAGTCAGTATCCCGAAAGTTTGACAACCAGTCTTACCAGAGTGTATCGTATTACCAAGTATTTGACGTATTGCGCTGACATTACGGTTTGAATTCATTTATTTCTAAAAAATACAAAACACTTGTACATAAATAAATACAAAACTATTACGTAAACTTGTTTGTTTTCCAGGAATAACAGAAGATTGTATTGTAAACAATTAGTATGAAATAAGAGGGTAATTGACAAGAGTTATGCATTGTCTACCGCCGTGCAGCGCGTTATAGCGGTTGACGTGCGGTTACTTGTATTCTTTGTTTATGTGCTTGATATACAGGGTTATTTGTAAAACACTGGCAACGTCTCAGGACCATGTTACTAACATCATAATCAACAACTTTTGTTCTAGGACATTTAAACATTTATCATATTTTAGCTCATCAGATTTTCATACAAAAATAAAAATATTGAAATTGAACGCTCTAAATGTTACGAAATCTATGCGAAGCAAACGTACCTACAAGCGGCGGTGTAGGTATGTAGGTACAGCAAAATACGGAGTTGAAATGTGTTGGATAGGACAACGAAATCGTGAAGATTTGGTAAATGTATTAAATTTTGTAAAAAATCATAGAACAAAAGTTGTTGTTTATGATGATTGTAATACAGTCCTGCTAGGTTGTCGGTGTTTTACAAATAACCCTGTATAAGGTCTTGTTCACACTAGACTAGAGGCAAATTAGTCATACATTTTTATTTTTTATTTTTATATACATAATTGGTGTTTGCTAGCTGACATGTGACAATGAATGAATAATTTCTTTTGACGTGATAACGTCTTTAAAATCGTTTTAGTCGGGTGACATGTTCAGAAACTTGTGTCACACCAAAACCTCACGAGCGCGATAAACCTCACGATCGATCGATCCTGACCGATCTCCCGTCTCATCTAGACGTTATCACGTAAACATCTCGATCGTAAACCTACTTTACAAACAACCAATTTTTTTTTTGTGATAAACGGAATTGTATAAAATCTGGTTCTTCTAACCTGACAGACAGATGTGTTGCTGGGGAGTTTGTTTCGCCACTTCTTCTTCCCAGCTAAAACACTAGGAAGTGGCGAAGGGCAGGGCGTTTTTGTGGGACTGTCTCTTGTAATGTGACGTTCAAAAAGTGCTGATTATCAGTCTAATTTGAATAAATGACTTTTGATTTTGATTTTGATACTATATTTGTTAATTTAAAGTGATACTTTTATTATATTGTTTCAAACATTTTCGTCTTTGTGTTGCATGTCGCGTGACGGTCGGCCGCGGAGTAGGGACGTCTAAATGTCTATAATGTGAAAAAAAGTTTCACTTTTACCGTGGTTTTATAAAACCACACAATCCTTTTTTTATTTTTTAATGACCTTTTTAGAATGTGGCATTAAAGTAGCTTCTTAAATAGTACTAACTACAAAAAGATTGCCATTTAGCATGAAGGCCTGTGCTGTGTTATGGAGGCCCACAGCACAGCGTTGGTTATCTCACGTCACCCCAGATCGAACGTGCGAAGACCAAACACAATGTTTTCGAAAACTTAAATCCTTACTAATATTATAAAAGCGAAAGTGAGTGTGTTTGTTTGTTTGTTACGTCTTCACGCTTGAATGGCTAAACCGATTTTGATGAATTTTGGTACAGAGATAGTTGGGACCATGGAACCGGACATAGGCTAAAAAAGTGAGAAAAGGGGGTGAAAGAGGGAAGAAAAGGAGAGAGAAAGTTTTTTTTTTCGATCATCACGCGGGTTAAAGTTAGCCTCAGTACAAAGTAACTATGCCACGCGAACGAAGTCGCGGGCGGAAGCTAGCTAGCTATATAATAAAACAAACTACTGTGAGTACTTGAATAACAATGAATATTATGATACAATTAAGGCCTTTAATTTATGAATTCATGTAGGTAAATATTAAAAAAGGTAATTATCGTGTATTAAATATGTAATAAACAGTGCTTAGATAATAAAAATAAAACAAATTAATTGGATAATAGGGTTGTCTTGATAAGATCGCTTTTAGCGATAAGACCGCCCATTGTGTCCCCCAATTTATAAGTTGTTTAATGTAATTCTTGTTATTTGTATGGTGTACATAATAAAGAATATTCTATCTATCTATCTATAATAACGGTTGCAAAAAGACACGAGGCGGACTTGATTGTCATTACTATTTATTTTTTGGGTTTCGTAATAAATGGGTGCCCATTACTAACAGTACGCTGTCCACCCGTCTGCCCTTCTATGCGTGTGTCGATCTGTCCGTCCTTCTGTCTGTCTGTCAATTTGTCCGTCTGTACTTCTATCCGGCTATGCGTCTGTCCGTTTGTTCATCTTTCCGTGTATTCGTCTGTCACCGGGCTGTATCTCAGGAATCGTGATGGTTAGATAGTTGAAATTTTTGCAAATGATGTATTTCTGTTGCCGGTATAACAACAAATACTGAAGAAACTACTACTAACAAACACTGATACTGAACAAATCCTTACTCCTTACTATATATAATATTATAAAAGTGCGTTTGTTTGTTACCTCTTCACGCTTTAATGGCTACACCAATTTTGATGAATTTTGGTACAAAGATAGTACGGACATAGGCTACTTTAAAAAAAAAAGTGGGATGTAAGGGAGAAAGAGGGAAGAAAAGGGAAAACTTAGCGTTGCTATTACAAATCAATAAGGCGCAAGTGTGAACTGTGCTACCCCGAATTTAACGCGAGCGAAGCCGCGGGCATAAGCTAGTACTGAATAAAGTAAATATTTAAGGGGGCTCCCATACAACAAACATGTTTTGTTGTTGCTGTTTTCTGTAGATAATGGTACGGAACCTTTCTTGGGCGTGTCCAACTTGCGCTTGGCCAGGTTTTTTTTACTATGCCTGGGAACCTTCTAGTAGCAGATTTTGGAGGTCAAAGCTCTGACTTTGTTACGCGTTATTTTTTAATATTAGTTTTTAATGTTGTTAATTTACTTTAACCCTTAACCACTGACGTACGTATGTGGTACGTCACCCAAACGGTTTTACGTTCAAAACTTCTGTTTGCGCGGGTATTTCTGCTCATCCTTTTTGGTAGTTTCCTATTCGCCAGTGACACGTGTGCAGCAGTAGAGACCAGATGCCTGCCACGTTCTTAAGCAGGTGAGTTTGACCACGCGACGTATGTGGTACGTAGCGTCAGTGTTAGTGTAACTTTTTTAAATTCTTCATTTATGTTTGTCGCCAGATAAAATGAACCGCAAGCGCCTAAATTCGATTTCTATGTCATCCACGTCTAAAATATCATGTGTTTAAGTAAATAGCAACGATAGAGAAAAAAATAATAATCTTAGCTTAACGAATCAGATGAATCATCGGCGGATGAAAATGACTACATACAATCGGATCGCGGTGTGTCATCCGAGGACAAATGTAATGATTGTGAAGAGACTTTTCGAGGATTTGAAACCATGAAAAACTGTTATATATTATTATGTTTTAAATTGAAACGTCGCAAAACCCGTTACGGCTGTCAGACTTGTCGTAAACCGGTTTGCTTGCAGTGCTTGAAGCCGACCTTTAGGTTTTCGATAGATCTTTAGGTTAAGCCGCGCTTGCCTAGATTGGTCTGCGGATGGGTGACCACCCGTTACATACCGAGTTTACTCCGTGCCTCGGAAAGCACGTTAAGCTGTTGGTACCGGCTGTCATTTGTAGATCTTTGACAGTCGTTACAGATAGTGCAGTGTCCCGAAAGTCTGACAACCAGTCTTACCAAGAGGTATCGTATTGCCCAGTAATAACTGGGTTCTGAAGGTCAGATAGGCAGTCCCTCTATGTAAAATACTTCTATTCAGCTGCATCTGGTAAGACTGGAAGCCGATCCCAACTTAGATGGGAAAAGGCTAGGCACATGATGATGCTCGAAGCCGACCTGCTATAAGTGCTGTTGAAAAGTGCTTTATGTTAGGATTTACGGCAACTGTGATTTTTTTCTAATTAAAACCGTCCTTAATTATTAATAAAACCAACAAAAGAAGTTCCTATTGTTAAAGAATATTTTTATGTTTAGTTTTTGAAAATGTTCATGTTGTTTGGATTTCCTTCATGGTTATTGATGAATAAATATTTTTCTATGATTATTATGACCATTTTTTTATTATTCCTATTTCATTAGAATGTGTCTAAACAAATAAATTGCATTAATCATCAAAGTTACACTTCATTGATGCATCAGAAGGTCCTCAAAGTAACGTACGTATGCCATACGTACGTCAGTGTTAGTGTAACAAAGTGACACGTCAGTGGTTAAGGGTTAAACTAGCTGGCGCCCACGTGATATTGAAAAAAAAAACCATTGTGTTATTCCAGACTATAATCTACCTCTGTGCCTAATTTCATCAAGATCCGTTCAGCCGTTTTGACGTGAAAGAGCAACAAACATCCATACATCTATACATCCATTCATCCGTCTTCACAAACATTCACGTTTATAATACTAGCTTTCGCCCGCGGCTTCGCTCGCGTTAAATTCGGTATAACACACCAAGCAGACCTGCAGTTTTTGCTCTTGCGCCTGATAGATTTGTAATAGCAACGCTAATTTTTCCCGTTTCTTCCCTCTTTCTCGCTCATATCCCACTTTTTTTTAATAAATAATAGCCTATGTCCGTCTCCTGGTTCCCAACTATCTCTGTACCAAAATTCATCAAAATCGGTGTAGCCATTAAAGCGTGAAGAGGTAACAAACAAACAAACTCACTTTTGCTTTTATAATATTAGTAAGGTTTTTAAAAAAATACAATATAAATAAGTAGGAATTAGGACATTATCTAACAAAACAAAAAATTACATCGCAGTCGGGGGACCAATCTGAAGAATACTTTCTTGTATAAAAAGTCCTCCGACTGCTCCCATTCATCTTTGTTCCTAGCACATTCCATCGGCAAATGTAAAACTAACATCTTGTTTTTTTCTTTTTAATTCATTTTTTTGACATGGCAGTCGTGTTTTTTAATTTTTAAAATTATTTATTTTTGAGGAAGTTTTTTGAATAATATTTTTTTTATATATTCCAGAAATGTGGCAGAAGGAAAGAGAAGTTTTTCATTTCTGCTTAGAAAACGGTGGAATTGTCCAGTTACGGTTTGGCCCACATCCTGTTTATGGTAAGCTTACTTTACTCTACTTTCTTACATTGCTAAGTAATGTAAAAAAAAAAATTATCACTATGATTTATTTATGTACACTTATAACACATATTATGGAAAAATACATGCAGACAAAAGAGCACAGAGGTACTAATAAAAGTTTAAAACAACTTCTTGAATCAAAGTAAAATAATGGATGAAACAAAACTTCAGTAATCATAAGTAAAAGCATACTTGTAAACAGGAGCAATAATCATCTGCCTGGCTGTTAAAGTCTTAGTACACGCTCCGACAGTTCAACCTATTCTAAACTATTATAACCTGATCTCTCTACTACGGATCGCACACCGTAGTAGAGAGATCAGGTTAAAATGGTTTGGTGTAGGTTGATGTGCCGTCGTGTGTACATATCCCAAAAAAATTCCTAATGACTCGATTATGATTACCATTAAGGTATAGGAAGCTACGGCGATAATAAATTAAAGGTATTGGTGTAGGTTGATGTGCTGTCGTGTGTGCATATCCCAAAATTTTACCTCATGACTTGATTATGATTGCCGTGCAAGGTATAGGAAACTACGGCGATAATAATTAAAAGTAAAACAGAGGCGTGGGTATCGCTTGTCGAAGTAATATGTTGGCTAGATGCTGTTTTCATTGCTCCAACCAAGAATAATTTTTTTCTTTCTTTCTTCTGCCTTTCTATCTGCCTAGCCTTTTCCCAACTATGTTGAGGTCGGCTTCCAGTCTAACCGGATGCAGCTGAATATCAATATTTTACATGGAGCGACTGCCTATCTGACCTCCACAACCCAGTTAGTACTGGGTAATACGATACCCCTTGGTAAGACTGGTTGTCAGACTTTCGGGACACTGACTTCCTGTAACGACTGTCAAAGATCTACAAATGACAGCCGGGACCAATGGCTTAACGTGCTTTCCGAGGCACGGAGGAAACTCGGTATGTAACGGGTGGTCACCCATCCACAGACCAACCTAGGCAAGCGCGGCTTAACCTAAAGATCGACCCGACGGGTGCTATTATTTAGCCACGAGCTCCTAGTTCTACACCATTCAATTGTGGTACAAATACAATTCAGTATAAAGCCTTCTTCGCCTTTAGAGCAATTTTGAGCTACCCTGGTGGTATAGTTCGACTGGCATGTTCGCTGAGAACAGAGTTACTGATTTTGACAGACTTTTGAGGAGACTCGAAGCATGTTTCCTGACTCGATTATGTGCATGTGATAATCAGTTAGTGTCTGTTATATTTCGCTGTGTGTACTTGCTAAGGCGTTGAAATGTTTTATTTTGTATTATTTTTTAATTATAATTTTATTTGAATAATGTATTTTAATGTTACGCCACAGACTACCTACAGTACTGTTTCTTCTCCTTTAAATCCATCCAAAGGTTGTCTTGAAAAGATCGCTTTTAGCGATAAGACCGCCCATTGTGTCACCCTATTTATAAGTTGTTTAATGTTATTCTTATTATTTGTATAGTGTATATAATAAAGAATATTCTATCTTTAATCTTATATTATGAAATAATCATTTAATTTAACAAAACATTGTTTTAGTTCTATGGATTAATGCCTGAAATAAACAATTAATACTAATAATTACAGTAAAGATTGCTTTACTTTACCTTAACTTATTATTTTCTTTTTTTCCAGTGGTATCAGACCTGGATGACTGTCTTACAGTTGCCAACACTTGCATGGATAAACCATATGTATACGGTTTCGGAAAAGACTTGTATGATAGAGGACTCGTCACAGCAGATGGTATGTTCAATATACAATGTGTCCGGTCATGGACTAGCGATATTCTAGATACTTATGAAACGAGTGTTTTAATATACTATTACGCTGGGTCTAATTCACTTCCTCACTTTTTGGCAGCCATTTTGAGATATTCTCTATGCGTGTACAAGAAATAATCATTATCTCTCAAAGTGTTGGTCTTTCTGAGACGACAATAGGTTTATTCAGAGGGCAACAATATTGTCTATCGTTTAAATTAAGAACTGATGAGTTTAAATCTTCGTAACTTTAGAAAACAAAATAAAACTCCAAAAAAATATGCAAATCAACGAAAGTATTGTAAACTTTTTTGTGAAAAAAAAAATGGTAGTTTTTTTTAATCATTAAATTTCAGTACTACTAGAACGTTTATTATACATATAAGTACATCGAATATCGCTAGTCAGTGACGAGACACATTGTATAGCGTAGTTCCTTTGTTTCTGTGTAGTAAGAGATAAACCTGATGTCAGAGTTTTTGGGACACCTATTTGCCTCGGACTTGGCTTTAAATGCCGTCAAGAAATATTTGCTGCATGGCATGCTGGTTTGGTTTCCACACGATATTTACCTTCACCGTAGCTCACCATGTATGTACGTGTAGGTACGGAAAAGGCACGGAATAAAGAATGTATCGATAGCATTTCATAACCGTTTTAACGGGTCTAGAACGGTCTTTTTTTGCGAATGGGAAATCATCACATAACTTCTCTCAGTCTGGGCGGAGCGGGAGTGTCAGACTTTTACTGACGTAAACCCCCCCATGTTCCTTGTTTTACCGACCGCGGTATCTCTTTCGAACAACCCGCAACCCCGGCAGACAGTGCCCCAGGTCCCCCTCTGCTGTCTAGAACGATCTCACGCGGTAAACGGTATCAGGATACTTGCGCTAACCCACTTGCTAGCAAAGTCACAAATAATGGAAGCCAAATAGTTATGGTCACTAGGACCATAACTATTTGGCTTTGACATTTCGATAAGTAATTCTATTTTGCTAGACACGTTCCTAGCACGATCATGATATGTTTCGGTGTAGAGACCAGACTCCTTAAATCTGTTTAGCATTAATTCATTAACGCTATTACAATATATTTTTCTTCTACGCGTATGAATGACAATCTACACTACTGGAAAAAATTAACGGATCAAAAACAAAATCCAAATTTTTAACAGGCGGTAACATCGAGAGAAATGGTTGTACGGGAAATTGTAGCTCCAAGTGTCTGGTTTTTGGATTAGAACTTTAACATTTTGTAGCCTCCGCGGTTTTAGAGTAATCTTAAATTAGAAAAACTAGCAACAAAAAAAAATACAATACTTTTTAGTTCATTCTTTTATATAGTGGTTTAATAGTGGTATCCTGAGCCAGCGCTTTTTGATCCCTTAATTTTTTATAGTAGTGCAAATTGAGTCAGCCCAAAAATTGGCGACGAGTTTTGCACTTTCAGTATCGTCCATCAGCTCCTGTGGACAACAAGACAGGCTAGATATTAATGTCAATTATTTTTGTTTGCCATTTTAGCAACAATATGGAAACCGCATCGTAAGCTACTGAATCCAGCTTTCAATCAACAAATACTAAACACATTTGTTCAAGAACATAGCGCACAAGCCAACCGTCTGGTTTCTGAACTGGCTGCTGAAGTAGGAAAAGGACCATTTGATGTGATACCATACTTGTTAAATGTTGTACTGAGATCTGTTTATAGTAAGTACTTTAAATTTTTACTATTACCTACAAAAGTAATTAATAACTCAAATGTTATTAATTTTATGAACAGTAGGCCTACCATGACGTCTTAAAGCAGAACTTATTCCACTGAGGGAAAGAGATGGTGCTAGACACCCTGTATAGCTTTGTCTCTTTCCCTCAGTGGAATAAGTTCTGCTTTAAAACGTCATGGTAGGGTAGCTGATATATTTTGTACCCTATTAAGGCAAAATATGACAGTACTAGCTGGCGCCCGCGGCTTCGTCCACTTGATGATCGAAATAAAATATCCTATGTGTTATTCCAGACTATACATATAATCTACCTCTGTGCCAAATTTCATCAAAATCCGCTCACCCGTTTTGACGTGAAAGAGTAACAAACATCTATACATCCATCGCATATATCCATTCGCATTTATAATATTATAGTTGGATTATGAATTGAAATAATGTGACATAATTATTGCAATTTGGAAAAGTCAAATTAAAATAAATAATCATGAATGTACTCTGTTCACAGAAACAACGATTGGAGTTAAATCGAGTGATGTAGACCAGGAGATGACTCTTAAAACCTACGCTTCGTTTACTGACAAATTCTTTGCTATGATCGAGATCAGGTTTCAAACAGTTATGTTGCATTTGCCACTTATTTTTAATATGAGCTCCTTGAAGAGAAAACAAAGTGAAGTTGTAAAAACTTTGAAAAACATAACTGAGAGGGTAAGCCTAATAATACAGTAATAGTTTTTGTAGACCATTAAATATTTATTGTTAACTGACACTACATGAATCTTTTTCAGATAATCATAAAGCGGAAATCAGAGCGAAAACTTAATATTTATGAAGACTCTATGAATGAGAACAAACGAGGTAACTTAACTGAGTTAAGGAAATATTTTGACATTTACTCGTATTTATTTAAAAAAAAAATGCGTTATAGAGATGTTAAAAAGGTTTAATATTCATCCCCACACTTTTTTATTTTAATTACGTGGCTTACTTAAACACTGACTTCGATTTGAAAATAGAACTTAACGCTCACTACACTTTTTTAAATAGGTTTGCTTACTCTTGACCTCAATTTTGTCCAAAAGCCAGTTATGACAAAGTTTTGTACGTTTGTAAAAGGTACTTTACCAGCGGCTTGAGCGACTTCAAAATTTCTGCATAATATTTATATTTAGCTTACACAAACATGATCAAATTTCTAATTGTCGAACAAAGCTTAAGTGGCATCCTAGTTCCAATACATCTTCGCCGGAATTCTCATACGGTATCATGTGTATCTATCCTGCATCGCCCATATGTGAGGGGTAATAAAATGGATTTTCACCAGTGAAATTAGATGCATCCAGTTGACGACTGAAGTCTACCAACCCCGATAGGCAACCCGCCCCCGTCTTCCCTTAGTGACTCAACTAGCCCTTTTTTGCAAAGGTCGTAGAAGTAATAATCGACCCTGAACTTGTCTCTTAGTAACCCCACATCGACGAGTTTTTGTGGGACTGAGTGAATAGTAATTCACAACAAAAAAGCATTTCAGGTTACAAGTCACTCTTGGACCAATTGCTGGAACAAGGCGAGACCAAAAACACCTTCACGGATGAAGAGATCAGGGAACACTTGGACACTATCATTGGAGCCGCTTATGACTCGTCAACCAGGGCTATGAATTTCTGCTTACTTTTGGTTGGAACTTATCCAGATGTCCAAGCCAAAATTTTTAATGAGTATGTATTCATCCTTCCGAAAATTGTTATTTTTAGGGTTGTGTACCTCAAAAGAAAAAAAAAAACGTGTGGCACTCGGGGACTGCCGCGGTAAAGCTATTGCATAGCATTTTTTATCAACTTATGCAATAAATAAAAACAATCTAAATAAAATATTTAAAAAGTACTTCCAATGACAAGAAGTCGCAAAAAGAAACATTTTTTTATCAACTTAGACAATAAATAAAAAACTAAATATAATATTTAAAAAGTACTTCCAATGAAAAGAAGTCGCAAAAAGAAAAACAAGACCTTGGGTTTGATCCAGCGTAATGTCGATTGACTATCCGATTCTCTACCAAACACGCTATTAGAACATTAGAATCAGGATTGAAATAACTGACCGTATTGTGTAAACGACGTTAGACAAGCTACACCTCCGTGCCCGTCGGAGTGGGGAGCGTCAGGTTTTGTTTTCCTTACGGAATTTCTGGATTCGGTCCCCGCGCTCAAGGCCCGCGATAGAAGATATGCAATAGCTTAAAAACGGTACCCTTATTATTTTGATTACACTTATTAGACAGTCCGATAGACAACAACAGTGTCCCAATCAATCCCGTTTTGTTGTCCGTATGAAGAACTATTATCTCGAGAACGCGTGGAGTTATCGATTTGAAATTAAAACCATAAACTCAAGTCTCTAGTCCCTTTGTGCTGTGAAAAATAAACTCTCTGAATCTATGCAGTCAAAAAAAGTATGGCCCGTTTATGTTTATGAAAGTTTATACGGAACCTTAAGTGCATGACTCGAAATTGCCGGTTCTTTTTTTTATTTCAGCACTTTGCTAGCACTGGCATTCTTGTTTATAGAGCAGTACTAGCTATCAATGCTGGTTACAAGTATTTTGCTGCCAGTACCGGTTTCCAATAAACTTGCTGTTAGTGCAATCTACTAGTAGTATTTTCCGCCAGCACTCGCTGATAATTCCATGCTGACAATGCCCATACTTGCCTCTCCAACGATTCCCTCTATTGTAGAGGAAGTTGGCGTCCCAATCGTGGACTATGCTATCATAAATTCCAAAAATTTGTAAAAGACGTCTTCATGAATAATAGTGAAAATCAATAGCGCACACGCAACAAACGTGTCTGTGACACACTTTCAAATAAACCTCTTCTCATTTATATATTTTTCAGACTGCAAGAAGTTCTCGGTGATCTCGACAGAGATATCACAAAACACGATCTACCCAAGCTGGTGTATTTGGAAGCAGTGTTGAAAGAGACCTTGAGATTATACCCTCCAGTTCCAAGAATAGGAAAGTGCAGTAAATCCGCTGTCAAGCTAAGTACGTACATCATCATCATCTGCCTAGCCTTTTCCCAACTATGTTGGGGTCGGCTTCCAGTCCAGCCGGATGCAGCTGAATATCAGTATTTTACATGGAGCGACTGCCTATCTGACCTCCACAACCCAGTTAATACTGGGTAATACGATACCCCTTGGTAAGACTGGTTGTCAGACTTTCGGAACACTGACTACCTGTAACGACTGTCAAAGATCTACAAATGACAGCCGGAACCAACGGCTTAACGTGCTTTCCGAGGCACGGAGGAAACTCGGTATGTAACGGGTGGTCACCCATCCACAGACCAACCTAGGCAAGCGCGGCTTAACCTTAAGATCGACCCGAGCGGCTGCTATTATTTAGCCACGAGTTGTGTCAAAATCAAAATATTTTTTTTAATAAAATATTTTTTCATATATTCAAGTCTGTTGTCCCTTTGTGCTGTGCAACCCTCTAAGTCTACGCAGTCAATAGATATGGCGGTTTATGTCGCAAGTTTGTACGGAACCATCGGTGCGCAAATCGGACTCGCACTTGGACAGTTTTGTTTTGTTATCCTTACTAATATTATAAAAGCGAAAGTGAGTTTGTTTGTTTATTACGTCTTCACGCCTAAATAGCTAAACCGATTTTCATGAACTTTGGTTCAGAGATAGTTGAGACCGTGGAGACGGACATAAACTATTTTTTTAAGTGAGAATTGAGGGAGAAACAGGGAAGAAAAGGGAAAACCTAGCTTTGCTATTATAATAAATAAGGCGCAAGAGCAAAAACTACAGGTAGCAGGTACCTGCAAATCAGGAAAGGGGAATTGTGTTACCCTGAATTTAACGCGAGCGAAGCTGCAAAAGCTAGTAATTTATAAAGTAATAACTTCAATTTCAGAGAACTACACACTGCCAGCTGGGAGTACGATTGCGCTTTCACTGTATGCTATGAACCGACACCCTGTGTGGGGCGCAGACGCTAATGAGTTCAAGCCGGAGCGATGGCTGGACCCCGCCACCTTGCCTGAGAACCCCATCGCGTTTGCGACCTTCAGTATCGGCAAGCGAAACTGTCTCGGTATGTGTGTTTCTCGTGGATGCGCCCGTCGCCTGTGTTCCCGCAGTCTTTTTTTCGCTAGATGGCGCTGTAACACTTTTCTTGGCGATGGGAAATCATCAAATAAATTCCCCCTCTCCCCTCATTAAGGATTTCTCTTGTATCGTAGGTGCGTTTACAAAAATTTAATCTCACATACACAAGCAGCCAGACCCGGGTGGTTTTATGTTGACCTTTTTTTGCGGATGGGAAATCATCAAATTAACTTCCCCAGCTCTGGGCGGAGCAGGGGGGAGTGTCAGACTTTTAATGACTAAAATCCACCTATGTTCCTTCTTTTGCCTTTTATGTTCCGGGACTGCGATATCTCTTTCGAACAACCTGCAATCCCGGCAGGCCGTGACTTTGGCAATCCCCTTTGCACGTTGTCATAATTACATATTTGGTTACATATAAAAAATAATAATAAAACAAAAAAAAGTGTACCCATAAATAGTTTAATTACAAAACCGCCATATGGCGCTCTTACTTAATTATCAAAATCTTTGTTTATTTATTTATTTATTTATTTATTTATGTACACACAAAACAATGTATAAAAAAAGTACATAAGGAAAAAAGAGCACAAAGGTACTGCTTATTTCATAAAGAAATCTCTTCCAGCAGACCTGCGATAGGACAGATGGAAAAAAAAACACGTAGACACAGTGTGTAAAAAAAAAAACAGCTTAAGCACTAACTTAAATAAACAAAACATTATCAATATAGAAAACTTTCAAACTAATAGAAATAAAAATAATAAATATATGTTTACATAAATACAATCTAAAATACTTAATAGATATCTAAAATATATACAAAAATCAAACTATAGAGGAGAGGTAGTGTTCCTTGACCAGTTTTTTAAAAACAGAGATTGTTTTAGCGCCACAAATGTTAGCCGGAAGTGAGTTCCACAAACGCACTGCATGGACAGAGAAGGAGTAGGAATAAAAGTCGGTTTTATGGGAAGGGAAATTAAGATGATGACGCAAGTGCGATCTACACAAAGCGTCAGGAGGACGGGTAAAAGAAAAACGGTCTCGTAGGTAAATGGGATATGCAGGGTTATAGAGGATGTTGAATAGAAGGCATAATATTCGAGTGTTCCTGCGAAGGCGAATCGGCAGCCACTTTAGTTCCTTGCGGAAATGAGAAACGTGGTCGAATTTCCTTAGCCCAAAAACAAAGCGAATGCAAATGTTTTGCAAACGCTCAAGTTTGTTTAAAAGCTCCTCAGTGGCATCTAGATAGCAGGCATCTGCGTAATCAATAATCGGCTGAATCAGAGTTTGAGCTAGATAAATTTTGGTTTTAAAGGGCAAAAAGCTCTGTAAAGATTTTAGCGAGTGGAAGGAAAAGTGCACCTTACGACTAACCTCATTCACTTGAGCTTGCCATGACAGATTACTATCAATAACGACACCAAGGTCCCTTGCGGTTTCAGAGTAAGCAATGGGCGAGCCACCAAGAGACAGAGGTGTCAATGATGAAACGTCAAGTGCAGTACGATAATGTCGGCTGCCTATGATCATAGCCTTGGACTTGGTGGGGTTGATCAATAAGCCATAAGACTTAGCCCACTCATTGATACTGGCAAGGTCACGATTAATGGCAAGGACAGCCGACTCCGCATCAGCTAACAAGAAATGATGATAAAGCTGCAAATCATCTGCGTAAAGATGGAAGCTGGAGGTGATAACCTTGGTAACAGTATTTATAAAGACAGAGAAAAGGAGAGGAGAAAGAATGCCACCCTGGGGAACACCAGCAGTGAGTTCACACCAATCAGAGAAAATCTCTTCTTGGCGGACACACTGAGATCGACCCCGAAGGTATGAGTCAAACCAGGTTAACGCAGAGGCAGAAAAGTTAAAAGACTGAAGGATCCCAAGAAGGATGTCGAAATCCACTGAGTTGAATGCGCAACTAAAGTCAAGTAAAACTAGCAAAGTGAGAGATTTATTGTCCATAGCCCAGCGGATGTCGTCAGTAACCTTCAAGAGAGCAGTAACAGTACTGTGCCCAGTACGGAAGCCAGATTGGAATGAAGAAATAAGAGCGTTAGAAGATAGATATCTGGAAACTTGACCATGGGCAATGTGTTCGAGAACTTTAGAAAGGAAAGGAAGAATGGAGATGGGTCTGAAATCAGAAAACGAAGTAGGGTTGGTAATTTTAGGAAGCGGTATTATATGAGCCCGTTTCCAGGCAGAGGGAAATATGCCAGAGAATAAGGAAAAATTAACAATGTGAGTAAGAATAGGGAGCAACTGTGTAATAATAGGTACTATCATTCTCGAACACAAATTATCTTGGCCCACGGCAGAGGAGGAAATAGAAAGAAGAGATTTTTTCACATCGTCTTCAGACACAGGGTTGAAATTGAAAAGTGCACAATTAGGTAACGGTAGATTAGAAAGCTCAAGCAGAGTGGAAGCTTTCACTTTCGGATCCAGAGAAACAGGTAGAAGGGAAAAATGTTTATTAAGAGCGCTCAAATCAACGTCATTACAAGCGTTAGTTGGAGATTTGCCAATACCAACTGATTTTAAGAATCTCCAGACATCAGAAGTGTTCCGATCAATAAGAGATTCATGGAAATAACGTCTCTTTGCATCTCGACACAGACGATTGCAGCGGTTACGCAAAGCTTTAAAGTGAACGAGGTTATGTTCCGTCGGTCTACGCTTGAATCCACTCTTAGCCTTGTCCTTACGAGCAATTGCATCCCTAATGGCAGTAGTCATCCACGGTGCAGGATTATGCCTAACTTTAATTCGCTTAAGAGGAGCATGTTTGTCATAAATATGTAATATCTTCTCATTAAATAATTTCACCTTTTCATCGATACTGGTGCTATCGATAACGAGTGACCAGTCTATATCACTAGCATCTCGCTTCAAAGAGTCCAGATCCACGCTATTAAAACATCTGAGGGAACAGAATCGAGGTTTACGTTTAGGAGGTCGGATGCGATAGGAGAGATAAATAAGATCATGATACGAAAAGGTTGCAGTGAGCTGCCCAAACTCAGCAACGTTGTGAGGTGAAGATACAATCATTAGGTCAAGAAGAGAAGGCGTGCAATTTGGGAAGTTATGGGTCGCAGAAAGAGGTAGAATATCAAGATTGAAAGAAGATAAAAGCGAACGGAGTTTATGAGAACGAGAATCATTTTTAATTAAACAAGTGTTGAAATCGCCCATTAAGATGATGTGATCGTACGCCGGGCAAAGATTATTGAGCGAGGATTCTAAAGAGTCAAAGTAGTTTATAAGAAGGTTGGGAGAGTAGAAGACAGCTAGCAAAACTTTGGTGTGATTTAAGACAATCTCTAGGAACAATGATTCAGCCGACCCAGAGTACTGCGAAGGAGACGAACATACAATTTTGTACGGTATATCAGCACGTAAATAAATAGCGACACCACCGCCACCCTTGCCAATTCTGTCATTTCTGACCAGAACAAAACCAGGAAGTGTATACTGCGAGGAAAGGAGAGAGGGCTTAAGGAAGGTCTCAGATATTAGAAGTGCATCAAGATGACCACTGCTAAAGGAAGCCAAAAGATCGGAATAGTGAGCAGGAACACTCTGAGCATTAATATGAGCTATGTGCAGATTGCTAGGATAATTAGAAAAAAGAGAGGATATGTTGTCATGCAAAGTATGAAGCGGAAGCTCACTGTCCACACTAACAAAGCTACAAGTTGAGGACGAACAGGAAAAAAAACTGTCATTCAAATCAGGAAGAATATTCATAGATAAATATAAATATATATATAAATATTAAAAACTAAATACAAAAGTTACAGAAACTAAAACTACAAATTAAAATTTAATATACGGCTGATTGCTTATAAGACAACCACCCTAACTCACTGGAGTGTTTGAAGAGAAAAAAAAAATAATAAAATAAGAAAAAGGACAAAGAATTATCGTGAAACGAAACACAACCACAATGCAAACAAACAGTCATTACCGCCAGATCGGAATGGAACGCTAAACGTCAAAATAATGTCATTATGACAGTGACATACGTAATTAGAGTTTTACATAAAACATACCGACAAGATCAAGAAAGAATGTTAGCGAAACAAAAAAAAGAGAAAAAAAACAATACTGTGAAGGTGATACAGAGGACACAGAATGTTAAAAGTACCGGCGGCAGACAATTGTAGAAAAGATAACGTACAATCCGGCAAATTTACATCGTTGGCAGGCTAACAATCCAAACACAGATTAATTGCGCCGGCGCGCCTTCCTTAGGCCTCTAGAGGGTGTAGCAGTAACTTCGGTTGAGCTCGCACTCAGAGGCGAAGTACGACCAACAGACTGCACAGCAATACCCGACTCACTAGAGGTTTTGGGGAACCGCAAAACCAGAGCTCGTAGTTCACCCGAAGTTTCTATCTTGTGACGCTTGCCGTCGCTCGTGATGATGACTATCTTGCCTTCCACCGACCAGCAATTGGGTAAAGTTTAGTATTCAGCTGCAGGCGGAGGGAGTGGGGGGTGGGGGGAGGGGAGGGGGGGAGTGCCCCCTACCCCCCGGTACCACTCCCATATCAAGGTAACGCACCGTTCTTGAGAAAAACCCATTTTTGTAACCTAACCTCAAAACTCGTTATTGTCACATAAAAAGTGTATTCCAGAAATTTGGTATCGTTTAGCATAAGGAAGGAGGTGCCCTCTGTGTCCTGGCACCACTCTGATGTAAAGGCAATGCCTAAATCACTGATTACTACTTATCAAAGTGGTTCGACGGAGCCCCGCTTCGCGGGGCTCCTACTTCTGCGTTCAAGGTTTAAAGTAAACTAACACGAAGGGGATGGCGGGGTCTTTCAGACCCCGCCATCCCCTTCGAACCTAACCTGTCCATGTCGGGGTGCCCCAAGTCCCGAGCTCTCACTGATTACTACCTATCAAAGTGGCTCGACGGAGCCCCGCTTCGCGAGGCTCCTACCTCTGCAGTCAAGGTTTAAAGTAACCTAACACGAAGGGGATGGCGGGGTCTTTCAGACCCCGCCATCCCCTTCGAACCTAACCTGTCCATGTCGGGGTGCCCCAAGTCCCGAGCTGTCACTGATTACTACCTATCAAAGTGGCTCGACGGAGCCCCGCTTCGCGGGGCTCCTACCTCTGCATTCAAGGTTTAAAGTAACCTAACACGAAGGGGATGGCGGGGTCTTTCAGACCCCGCCATCCCCTTCGAACCTAACCTGTCCATGTCGGGGTGCCCCAAGTCCCGAACTCTAACTAACTTTATACGAAATGAGACAGGTTTTAACTGTAACACATACATTCTATCAGTGGGGCTACATTGGGCATTTATAGGTTTTGATAAAAGAAACAACCATCGAGCCACTTTGATAGGTAGTAATCAGTGATTTAGGCATTGCCTTTACATGAGTGGTCCCAGGACATAGAGGGCACCTCCTTCCTTATGCTAAACGATACCAAATTTCTGGAATACACTTTTTATGTGACTATAACGAGTTTTTAGGTTAGGTTACAAAAATGGGTTTTTCTCAAGAACGGTGCGTTACCTTGATATGGGAGTGGTACCGGGGGGTAGGGGACAACCCCCCCCTCCCCTCCCCCCGCTCCCCGCTCTCTCCGCCTGCAGCTGAATACTAAACCCAACCCCAGCAATTCGACACGCCAAAATGCTTGCGAGCGTCCATAAATGTACAGTGTCTTGTGTGCGTTAGAAATTCCGAAATTGTGATGCCAGTACCTTTCAGCAACTTTTTATTCTCCCAGATCAATTGACGGTGCTCAGTGGTATAGAGTCTCACCAGAATAGGTCTAGTTTTGCCTCGCGATGAACCCAATCTATGGCAGACATGAATATTTTCCTTAGAGATCTCGGCCAAACTCATTTGGTCGATTAATATTTTGTGAACCGAATCTTGCAACTTTTCATTAGGTATTTCAGCAATCCCATGGAACAACAAAACCTTACGTCTCATCATAGTTTCGTGTCTGTCATGACCAAGAGTAAGCATCTCTATTTGTGACTTGAATCTTGAGAGTGCCTGCCATACAAAACTTTTAAAATCTGCAAACTCACGTGAAAGTGCTGTGATATCTGGAACCGGCTCTGATCCTGAGGATGCGCTCCTGAGCTTGTCTTCATACTCAGCCATCCGTGAGTTGAACAGTTGTTCCAGATCTTCCAGGCTAGCTGCCATTTTAGTGTCCACAGAAAGGTGATAGTTGGAAAGTAGATAGAAGAATCAGATATACTTGAAAGTATTATATAGTGAGTGTTGGGTGGTTAACAACAAAAAAATATAATTATAACATTGGAAATTGAATTAAAAATATATTTAAATTAATTAAAACTTGGAGTAAACAAAATATCAGTGTGAACCCTGTGTCTACCCACACAGGAAAAAGTTATAATTAAGAATGTTTTTTTTTCACTAATTTTAATGATAATAAAGAACCTAAAAACTTCGCTAATTTACCATTAATCTACAAAAATACTACATGTGTGACTGCTTGTTTATTACAGATAATCTCCAAAACAGCTGGACTGTTTATAAAGGAACTTTTGCTGGTATTTATCTGATATTTTATTCTATTTTCCAGGTAAGCAATACTCCATGATGGCTATGAAGACCACTTTGGCGTATGTTTTACGACGATACCACGTCACCGGGGACATCAGAAATGTACGATGCAGATGTGACTTAGTTCTCAAACCAGTAGATGGACACCTAATAAGTATAGAATTAAGAAAATGATCAAAACAACCTTGACAAAATCCAGCTTTATTTTTACTCTGTTAGAATTCCTTTTCGGTTTTCTGGTATCATAGTGACAGAACAACACATACCTACTGTCACGGGAACTTCTAGTTTTGGAGTCAGGGATTACTCTACTTCTATGTCTTTTAATTCACTCAAATGTAAACGATCTTGTAATTTAGAAAATGTTGATAGTTTCTGTATAAATACAGTTAATTGAAATTGTTTTTAATAAAATATTAATGATAAAGAAGGAGGGGCAATTTGTATAAACCCTTGAACCCAACCCAGCGATGTAGCACTTTTTAACCTATCTTATCAACTATAATATTTTATTAGGAAATACCATGATGCTAAGCAATTAAATAAACGAGATACTGCCTTTCTATAATTGCAATTATTACCAGTACACTTACTGGTGTTGGTCCACATTAACATAGGTATGGGCTCCGTCGTACGCAACTAGCTACTCGGTATGCTGAACTGCTACCCACCATGACGTCTTAAAACAGAACTTGACAGCAACAGAAAGCTGGAATATCTTGTCTGCGTCAGTCAGGCGCTTACGAACCTTGTCCACGTTTAAAGTATGCTCAAAAACCACTACCTCTCTCCTAAAAATCAATAATAAAAATATTAATAATTATTTTTTCCATAGGTTTATGATATTTATTTAAATAATTATACACATCAGACGACAGTGTTATAGCCTTAAAATCCATCTAAAGATTGTATTGAAAATATCACTTGACTTGACTAGACTGCTCATTGCGTCACCCTTTTTATAAGTTCTATCCTGTAAATTGTATCGAGCATATAATAAAGAAATAATCTATCTCACTATCTAGATTTAGCTTCTTAAAGTATCCATGTAGCCCCGAATAGGCATTATAACAAACCACACATAAAGTAAAAAAAACACTCGCATGTTTGAAAAGCAACGGTTTATTTGTAGGATAAGTCGCGTTTGTTTTTCATCAGGCGTTTTCTCTTAAGAATAGACTGCAATAACTTATTACTGAAGTGTTATGGCCCGGCAGATGAACCTACCTAACTCCGTCAAAATAAAGACCTACTCCTATTTGCCATGCGAATAGTATCCTACTAATATTAGAAATGCGAATATTTGTAAGGATGGATGGATGTATCTATGGATGTTTGTCCAAAACGGCTCAACGGATCTTGATGAAATTTGGCACAGAGGTAGATTACGGGCTGGAATAACACAAAGGATACTTTTTACCTACTTTTTTTTTTCGATATGACGCGGGGAAAGCTGCGGGCGCCAGCTAGTGCTGTGATTAAATCAAAATCATTTATGTCAAGTAGGCCATTTACAGGCACTTTTGAAATTTCGAAACATTGACAACAATAGAATGAAGCAAAAGTCCCAGTCACAAGGCATAGTAACTGTGAAAGTACTGTAGTTGCCCATTCCAAAGCGTAGATCTCTATAGAGAACAATTGGCAAGAAACTCCAATCCGATAGACATTTTAAGTCTCGTCGAGGTGAGATTTAATAAGTTTTTCGTTTTGTTTAGTTTTTTCTTTTTAAGGATATGTATTTTAAATGGAAAATACGGAACCCTTACAGCACGACTCTCTTGTCCGCCTGTCTTTTAAGACCATTTCAGGAACATCAGGGCATTTATCTCGGGAACAAATGGAGCTATTTTAACTCGATACGTTCGAATTAATACCAAATTTAATACTGATGTTGTGGAGCTTGCTTGGAGCAACTAAAAGATATGGCCGTTTATGTCGTATTTATATACATTCGCAAAGGGAATCGAAAGCTATAGGGTATACCCAATTGACCTATTGTCATAAATTTTTACAAGAAACAAATTAAAGAGCACTAATGAAATCTGAGAACGGAAAATTTGTAGATACATCACAGAAAAAATGTGATTACAAACTTAATTGCAATTGGTAAACTAACCGCCTCCAATTTCGATGTTTGTCCTTCAATTTACCTTTTTATTGGAGTAATGTTCGGTACATTCATTAGTTACCTATAAGTTACGGAACCCTCGATTCACGAGTTTGACTCGCACTTAACCGTTTTTTTTCTTATTTCACCACGGAATACAAACAATAAACAAATCAATATAGCCAGTAGTGATTTTTTAAAGCAACATGTTTTAAATCAGCATGCTTTAAGGCCTTCATATTTATAAAAAAAAAAATGTTTTTATCAACAGAATATCACAAATTAAAATGTTAATTTATAAAATACTAGCTTTTGTCCGCGGCTTCGCTCGCGTTAAATTCGGGGTAACACAGTTCCCCTTTCCTAATTTACAGGTACTTGCTACCTGTAATTTTTGCCCTAGCGCCTTATTTATTGTAATAGCAATGCTAAGTTTTCCCTTTTCTTCCCTCTTTCTCCCTTATATCTCAACCTTTTTAAAAAAAATAGCCTATGTCCGTCTCCAGGGTCCAAACTATTTTTGTACCTAAATTCATCAAAATCTAGGCGTCCAGACGTAACAAACAAACTCACTTTCGCTTTTATAATATTAGTAAGATTTTTTTTTAAAACGACATACTGACATTTTGTTTGAGTTCTAAATTCAAAAATATTTCAATTTCTTAATTTAAATATAAGGCTGTTTAGCGGTGTCATATCTTTGTTTCTCCTTCAGACTGAGCAGGCAAAGCGCGGGAAAAAAGCAAATTAAATCATAGTTTCATATTAATAATGACAAAAGTACTTTTCGTTCTGTTGTTGAATTTCTTCTTAAGTTTATTGAAAGAAGTCGTTTAATTCACGTGATAACTTGTCATTGCTATTCTCGGCACTATAAAACTTTAAATCCGCCTCTGACGCGATGACAAAACTTTTTTTCTGTTTTGTCCTGTGCGAGTCAAATCAGCAACTTAAAAACTTTTTCTTTCCTTTTTATTGTTTTTTTTTTCTTACTCATAAATATAAAATTGACTACAGCTTTTCTTCAGACAGAGTATAAAATAGCAGATTCTTTTTTTTTATTATTGCGTATGTTTTTCTTACCCATAAATATAACATTGCCTATAGTTTTTCTTCAGACAGTTTAGAATAGCAGTTTTTTTTATGGCGTATTTTTTTCTTACCCATAAATATAACATTGCCTACAGTTTTTCTTCAGGCAGAGTATAGAACAGCAGATTTTCATCCACTGCTAATTGTGTTGTGTCCTCATAACGTCCTTACATTGCAGCACCGCAGTTAGTGACCAGGGTCTGATAACACGGAGCGAAAAATCAGTATGAAATTCGCCTATTTTTCCATCATGCGGGCGGATTTTTTTTCAAATTTTCAAATGGGACCAACTTAAAAATATATACTTTCTGCAATAAAACTGAACTTTCCAAATCAAACGTCATATACGCATATCTCTTTATAGAGACGTTTGATTTGAAAAATTTAGTTTTCATTATGGTCATACATAAAAAAAAACATGTCGAATTAAGAATCTCCTACTTTTTCTGTTTTCGTCGATTAAAAAGTGGTTAGTGAAACTCGTAAGTTTGCTACTATATAAACACCTCAACAAAGTCTAGGGAACAAGATGACCCCAATTTTTTTTTCGTGTAAATCTTGTTTTGCAAATAACTGGCAGCAAATAAATAAAAATAGAATAAAGTAGATTACAGAGTTGTTCGAAATTTAAAAATAAATTTAAATAAGTAATGATTTTCGAATATGGAGGGAAAACTTATAAAAGTGTTTGATTGTGCAGTTTCTCTGAGGCAAAATAAAAATTATTTTCTTTGATTGTAAATAACGTTTATTATCAATAATACGTCTTTTACGTATGGTTTGTGCATTTTTGTGACTGTAGGCATCATGTCACGTCGTCATTTAAGTCGCGAAGAGATGTTGAGAGCTGTTGGTATGCTGCAAGCTGGACGAACTCAACGCGATGTAGCGGATGCTGTCAACACCCAACCAAGCGTAATTTGCAGATTATGGGCACGCTACAGGTTTACAGGGGATGTTGCCGAACGTCACAGGGGACGAAATAGGGTTACTACCCAGCGACAAGATCGTTTCTTGCAAAATTCCGCAAGGTGGCAACCCACGATTACTGCTCGTCAGTTGGTCGCAAGCCTCCAGTCTCAGCATCAAGTGGTTATTAGCGATCAAACTGTCAGGAGAAGACTACACGAAGCCAATCTTCATGCTCGCAGACCGCTTAGGGTTGCAGCTCTTCGACGTGGAAATCGAGGTCGTCGCTTATTGTGGGCTAACGCACATTTACTGTGGACCGACCATCAATGGGCACGGGTTCTGTTTTCCGACGAATCTCGCTTCAGTTTTCATCTTGATTCGAGAAGAGTGCGTATATGGCGAGTTCCTGGACGTCGGAGTCGTCTCCAGAATCCGCAAGAAGTTCATCCTTACCAAGGTGCAACAATCATGGTATGGGCTGGAATTCGCCTTGGTGGAAGGACCGACCTCGTTTGGATACGGGGCAATTTGAATGCAAACCAATACATTCAGGAGGTTATACACCCCATGGTAATCCCTCATCGACAGCAGTTCGGTCAAGATTTTATGTTCATGCAAGATAATGCACGGTCACACACCGCGAGGGTAGTGGTCAATGCGTTAAGCGAGCACAATACTACGACGTTGGAATGGCCTGCTCAGTCTGCCGACCTCAATCCCATATAGCATGCCTGGGATTTGCTTGGGAGAAGAGCTTTCAGTGATTCTTTGGAAAATCTGAACACTGAAGAACAACTTTTTTTACACCTTCGCAGTGTATGGAGCCATATTCCACAGACGATGATTGACAATCTCATACTAAGTATGCCACGCCGTTGTCGAGCTGTTGCTAATGCTTTAGGAGGTCCTACAGATTATTAAAAACGTTTAAAGTAAGGTTAATTACTGTATTTCTTACTAGCTCGTTATTTTTGTGCCTAATCATAGAAGGTTGTAATACTCAATATTGGCACTATTCAATTCTTTCTTTAAAAAATTAAATTTTTAATATGAGAATGTTTTTATTAAAATTAAAAACGGTATAAAAATACCCTTCTATTGATATAAAACACTCCTTATTACAAGAAAGGGTTTTTAAATAAAAACTAGAAATGTCCTTGTTCCCTAGACTTTGTTGATGTGTGTAGTACAATAATTTGTGTTTGGACTTAGTAGCATCTTGGTGATTAATACATACCGTTAGGTTAACGTAAAGGCGGTGTCGGCGCCTTAGTGTTCCACGCGTCTCAAAGAGATGTCACCAAAGCAGGTCCTACTAGGACCACTGCCTGCCGGGGTTGCGGGTTCGAAAGAGATACCGCAATAGAAGAAACATACGGGTTTTAGTCAGTACAAGTCTGACATTCCCCCTACTCCGCCCGGAGCGGGAGAAGTTATTTGATGGTTTCCCGTCCGCAAAAAAAAGGTCAACTTAAAACCACCCGGGTCTGGCTGTTTGTGTATGTGAGAATGTTTGTAAACGCACCTACGATACAAGAGAAATTCTTAGTGTGGGGCAAAGTTTTTGGTCCGCTCACTATTACATGTGACATGTGACGTATTACACGAGACACTTGAGATCATCGAAAAATTTGAGACTTTTGATGCCTGAACATTCCACAAAATTTTATGACCAGTCATTCACGGTTCAGGCTGTCCGTTTGTGGAACGAATTGCCGTTGTCAGTAAGACAAGCTCAGTCACTCGTTGCTTTTAAAACCTTAGTTGCAAATCTTTCCCTTTGATTTTTTCTGAATAAATGTTAGACACCTATCCTATTTGTCAACCGTATAATATTATAAAACAACATATCTTTATACTCTTAGTTTCAATTCGTCATCGTTCATCAAGGATAAACGCATTCAATTCCTGTTTTTAATAATCATAAGGTTGATGTAAGACCTAAAGACCTTTATGCCAACACGAGTTATAAATTATGTTTACGACTCTATAGTACCGGTTGTAAGATTAATGACAAGATCAATAAATGAGGATTGTACTTTGATCTCAAATTTATTAAATAATAATAGCCAATACGGTTCCAACTTTGTGGTTAAGTAGTGCTTACTAAGGTTGATCTGTAGGTAGGTAATTAACTAGTTAACTGGGCAGAGAATACTTACATAGACACAAACTTGTAGCTAGGATTATCCATCAGTAACTTACTCTAAAATACAGCCTTGTGGAATTGGAAGTGACGTATAATAGATATTTGTCCGACCCAGTTCTCAAACATGGCAATATCACATTGTACTAGGATGACAAGACCCTCCACAACCAAGAAGTGTGCAGTTTAAAGGAATATTTTTAAAAGACGATGTTGGTATGCATCGAGATGTGGTCGCAGTGGACAGTAGAGGAGTCACCCCGCTGTCCAAAGTTAAAGAGGATTGGCGCAATCCTGTAGTACTTACTACCAATCACCGCAAGGAGGTATGGCAAGGCAAGGAGCTTCACAGGCGCTGGTTGCGTTTCAGCGATCTTTTTAGGGAAACTGCAGGTTTTATCTGTGCTATTATGGACGAAATTTTGTTGACGAACAACTACCGGAAATATAATTATTATGAAGGAGGCCGTCCATGTGAGTCCATCAGATATATTATTTCTGGTTGTTCTCGTCGAGCTAACGGCGAGTACTTGCAAGGCACAACCAAGAAGCCAAGATTATTCACCAGCAACTTGCCTTGACATGTAATCTTGTGGAATCTGAGGTACCGTACTACAAGTACGTGCCCGACCCCGTTCTCGAGAAAGACCATGTCACGCTGTACTGGGAACAGTCTTTAGGTACTGACAGGGCTATTATCGCCAATAAGTCTTATTTAGTAGTTATAGACCGATCAGCGGTGGCTCACGGTGTTTAGTCTTCTCTGGCCAATCAGGCAAGGATGAGTCCAAAGTTGCACCTGTTACAGAAAAAAATAAAGAGAGGCGTTTGTCTTGGTATGGAGTGACGAAGCGCATGTGACTAAAATAGTAATTGATCTGAATGTTGATGAATGAAGAAGGAGAGGAAGGCCTAAAAATGTGGATGAATTGTGTAAGGAATCATACGTGTTACGCACAGGTGGATATAAGACCGCGTTGTTAAGAAAAAGTATCTTTGGTACGGCACCGACTATTTTTAACCACATTCCTAATTGTATAAAAGAACAACCAGTAACAACCTTCAAAAAAAAACTAACTGCACTCCTATTAACCAAATGTTACTACTCCGTATCGGACTTTCTGTCTGATAAATTTTAGTTGTATAGATTTCTGTGTTATAATATAATATGTTTTGATGATGAACTGCATCAATGTTTGCATGCCGAAATGGTAGAATGTTAATGTGAAATTCTCCGTAATTATTGTAACCACCTTATTGTAAATACCTACATTCAGAGCAAATAAATGAATATTCTATTCTATAATTATGAAAGAGAAAGGAGTAAATAATGCCGTGACGTCTGACAGGGGAGAATGGAATAAGAAAACGTGTTGCACCGACCCAAATTGAATAGAACAATAAAATAGTGTTGATAGGCATTCGCATCATTAAAGATGCTGGTCCCATCTGGTTAGATTGACCTGGATATAATGACATTTACTAATATGTAAGCGCGTTTTGTTTTGTGTAAACCAGTTTATAAATCTTAAGTCATCATGAATTTTAGATTACCCCAAAGTGGATTCTTGTGGAATCACGGAAGTTGTCAGAAAAATGAACATTATAATAATGTCATTTTACCGAACACAGTTGTATGAGACCAATTTATTTATAAGACAAAAATGTCATCTACTTTATCAAATGCCTTGATAAAATCAGTAAAGATAGTGTCCACCGAGATATGATTGTCAAGACAATTAGACCAAGTTGAGGTGAAACATTTATTCAATGACAATCGTGTAATTTCTATTATTAAATACATAAAAAAAATCATACTATTCCCACATAAAATCAAGGTAGTGGTATAAAATAAATAAAAATTAATGAGACTTCATGAGTCATTAAAACATATTTTTTTTAATTTCAAGTCAATTATGATTATTTTACTTACGAATTTGAATAAAATTAATATTAATGCATAATTCACCAATAGAAAAACAAGCTGAAACCCGCCTGTATATACTAGACTTCTTATTTCTGTCAGCAGTATATTGAACATATTTATTGGCTTGGGTGAAGCAGTTGCTTTATCTGAAGAACTCAACCCTGTGGTCTGTGCTGTGAAAAAATCAACTCTCTATGTCTATGTCCTCTAAGTCCCGAGTCTGACTCGCGCTTGGCCGGTTTTTTTTTCTTATCTCACCACGGAAAACAAACAATAAACTAATCCGTATAACCGGCGGTGTTTTAGAGCAAGGAGGCGCGTATTTGTAAGGCCTTCATATTTATTAAAATGTATTTTGTGTTTATCAACAGAATCAATAATTAATATGTTCATTTATAATTCTTATAACAACAAATTTGCATTCGTTTGAGTTCTTAATTCAAAAATATTTAAATTTCTTATTTAAATCATAGGCTGTTTAGCGGTGTCATACCTTTATTTCTCATTCAGTCTGAGATGAAAAATCGCGGGAAAAAAAACAAATTAAATCATAGTTTCATATTAATTAATGACAAATAAACTTATTGTTCTATTATTGAATTTCTCCGTAAGTTTATTGAAAAAAGACGTTTGATTCACGTAAGAGCTTGACATTGTTGTTCTCGGCTCTATAAAACGTTAAATCCGCCTCTGGCGCGATGACAAAACTTCCTCACTTAATCAAAATGTACTCTTGAAGTATTTGCATAAAATATCAAGTAATTATGCAAAATTATTAATGTTTAAAGCCCAAAAAAATATTATGTCGCAATCGGTTAGATTCAAGTTCACGACAAAAAACTTTACTAGATGCGCCCCGCGATGTTACCCGGGGAAAAATTATATTTGAGATATTTGATTATCAGAAGGAGACACCGCATTTTTTCGTGATTAAAGAAAAGTTCGTGTTAATCTAAAATACAAGCTATCTTGATACTAAATTTCGTCCATCCGCGACATTAAATAATTGTTTAGGTTTTTTGCAATTGACTGGTCAGTGTCAAAATTTGTGTTGACCTTAAGCAAGAAGTAAAAAACACACACTGATCATTATCATCTTTTTTGCTGCCCTTATCCCATTCTATTTGGGGTCGGCGCAACACGTTTTCTTCTTCCATTCTCCCCTATCAGACGCCACGGCATCATTTACTCCTTTCTCCTTCATATCCTTACACAATCCATCCATCTTTTTTTTTGGCCTTCCTCTCGCTCTCTATCCATCACAGTTAGATCCATTACTTCTTTTAGTCATATGTCCTTCATTCCTCCTCATTACATGTCCAAACGACTCCCTTTCAATTTTTCTGTAACAGGCGCAACTTTCAAACTTCCTCTAATACACTCATTTCTACTTTATCCATTCTTGTCACTCCACACATCCATCTCAACATTCTCATCTCTGCTACATGCAATCGTTTTTCATCCACCTTTTTACGGCCCAGCATTCTGACCCATATAGTACAACAGGGGCCTAAGTCTGCTATTACAATAGTGTCAGAATGGTCGATCACTGATCGCATAATGGTTGATTTTGACAAGTTTAGTATGTAGTAGATTACCAAAATTATTAAAATCAACCATTATGCAATCAGTGATCGACTATTCTGACACTATTGTAATAGCAGACTTAGGCCCCAGGTCTAATCACGGACTAACACATGCAAACACACACTAACACATGCAAACTGTCACTTCGATTATATTAAGTGTGATAAAAATTAAACATTAAACTCATAATCATATTAGGGTATATATTATCTGTTGGGGTAGCTGGTTGTTCGAAAGAGATGCCGCGGCCTCAGAACATTAATAAAAAAAAGGAACATGAGTGGTTAGTCAGTAAAAATCTGACACTCCAGAGTTGAAAAACTATTTGGGGGGCATGCGCAAAAAAGAAAACGGTGAGTAGCCGTAGTATTGACAATTACGCTTCTATTACACTATTTTTGCTGGAAGTTGCAACTTTCAAAGATTGTAGACTAGTTACTTTTTAAGCACCCCATGATACGAGCATCAAATGGAAATGAAGTACGAGTAAAATTATAATGTAATTAACTTTTGCTCGCGGCTTCGCTCGCGTTAAATTCGGGGTAACACAGTTCCCCTTTCGTGATTTGCAAGTACCTGCTACCTGTAGTTTTTGCCCTTGCATCTAATTCATTGTAAAAGCAAAGCTAAGTTTTCCTTTTTCTTCCCTCTTTCTACCTCATTTCTCACTTTTCAAAAATAAAAATTTAGCCTATGTCCGTCTCTAGGATCCCAACTATCTCTGTACCAAAATTCATCAAAATCGGTTTAGCCATTTAGGCGTGAAGACGTAACAAACAAACAAACTCACTTTTGCTTTTATAATATTACTAGCTTTCGCCCGCGGGTTCGCCCGCGTTAAATTCGGGATAAGACAGTTCCCCTTTCCTGATTTGCAGGTACCTCCAACCTGTAGTTTTTCCCTAGCGTCTTATTTATTGTAATAGCAATGCTAAATTTTCCCTTTTATCCCTCTTTCTCCCTCATTTTTCTTGCCTATGTCCGTCTTCAGGGTCCCAACTATCTATGTACCGAAATTCATCAAAATCGGTTTAACCATTTAGGCGTTTCTGCACGCGGACAAAGTCGCGGGAAGAAGCTAGAAAAAAAAATCCTTATCCTTACTCCTTACTAATATTAGGTCCTTACATATGAAATTGGCGTTTTTCGTACTGGCCACTTTAATCACGAATTTCTCCTCTTTGGTAAGGAATTCCAAATTCAAATTTGTACAGCTATTTACTCATGTATTTGTGCTTCGATGACCGTCATTCATTTGTTTTTTTTCTTCTGTTTTTTCTGTTTGCGTCACTCATTTTACAAAATGGAAAATTTAAAATATCGCATTATTTACGAGTACGAGTTCCGCCGTGGCACTAGTGCTGCGGAAACGACTCGAAGGGTGAATGATGTGTATGGCGGTCATGTTGCAAAAGAAAACACAGTTCGTTTTTGGTTCCAACGTTTTCGTTCTGGAAATTTCGACCTGCAGAACAAGCCCCGTGGACGGCCTGAGACCCAAGTTGATAATGGAGAATTGAAGGCTATTGTGGAAGCGGACCCATCGCAAACCACGTCCGAGTTAGCTGCAGGCTTCGATGTTAGTGATAAAACTGTTTTAATTCACTTGAAGCAAATTGGGAAGATTAAAAAGCTTGAAAGGTGGGTACCTCACGAATTGACTGAAGCAAACCGGCAAACGCGCGTCGACTGCTGCGTTACATTACTGAACCGGCACAACAATGAAGGTATTTTAAACCGAATCATTACCTGTGATGAAAAATGGATTCTTTACGATAATCGGAAGCGCTCAGCGCAATGGTTGGATCCTGGCCAGCCAGCCAAATCCTGCCCCAAGCGAAAATTAACCCCAAAAAAGTTACTTGTAAGCGTTTGGTGGACTAGTGCCGGTATTGTTCTAATGAACAATACCGGCACTAGTCCACCAAACGGCCAGATTTGAGAAAACTGTAATCAGTTTTCTCAAATCTGGCCAGACTATTACAGCTGATGTCTATTGTCAGCAATTACAAACCATGATGGAAAAGCTAGCGGCTAAACAACCAAGGCTGGTCAATCGCTCCACGCCACTGCTGCTTCACGACAACGCCAGACCACACACTGCGCAACAGACGGCTACCAAATTAGAAGAGCTTGAATTGGAATGTCTTAGACATCCTCCGTACTCCCCGGACCTTGCTCCAACAGATTACCATTTTTTTCGCAATTTGGATAACTTTTTGCAAGGGAAAAAATTCAACTCCGATGGGGCAGTCCAAATCGCCTTCAAAGATTTTATTGATTCCCGTCCGACTGGTTTTTTTAGTAAAGGGATCAATGAACTACCTATAAGATGGCAAAAGTGCATTGAAAACAATGGTTCATACTTTGATTAATTAAATATATTATATTAAAAAATATTCGACTTTTTGTTCCTTCCATACAAAACGCCAATTTCATATGTAAGGACCTAATATTATAAAAGCGAAAGTGAGTTTGTTTGTTTGTTTGTTACCTCTTCACGCTTTAATGGCTAAACCGATTTTGATGAATTTTGGTACAGAGATAGTTGGGAACCAGGTAGCAGGTACTGTGTTATACCGAATTTAACACGAGCGAAGACGCTGGCAAAAGCTAGTAATATAATAAAGTGCGTCTTTAAGTCGTTCGCTTTAAGTTCAAGGTCGGTGTAAGTGCGTCAGACCCACCAAAGCAGACTAACTAGTTTTAAAATCGTCGATTTATTGAAACCTTACAATACGTAATATTTTTTCCTGTACTGTGGGTGCATTAACAAACATTTAAACTCACATACACAAACAGCCCGACCCGGAAAAGCTACATGTAGAATGTAGAAGGACATAGGTTATACATCCTACTTAATATTATAAATGCGAATGTTTGTGAGGATAGATGGATGGATGTTTGTTACTCTTTCACGTCTTTCACAGAGGTAAATTTTATTCTGGAATAACACATAGGATACTTTTTTTCGATATCAACGTGGGCAGAGCCGTGGGCTTCAGCTAGTTTTAAATATGATAATCGTTTGGTTGGATCAATACTGAGCAGAGTTTCTGTCGTCCGCGATCTAGGTGTACTCTGCGATACATACCTATCCTTCCGCAATCATATAGATACTATCGTTGCTAAAGCTAAAAAATGCTTAGTTTTATTATCCGTATGTCTAAACCTTTCCGTAATTATAGTAACACTAACTGCGCCTCGAGGTTTCACTCGCGTGGTAATAGTATGTTACTGTAAAAGCTCGAACTACGGTAAATCTTAAGATTTTCCAGTAAAACCTAAGATTTACCGACATGAGTTGGTAAATGTAAGTATTTATTACAAAGGGACGACTTTTTCGGACTTTTACCATTCCAATTCAGTACATGCTAGGTTTTACCAATGTGGACTGGTAAATGTTGGTTTTACAAATAATAATAAGGCGTAAAAATTATTTGATATATTTATCATTTGGCATAATGTTTATAACTCCGGATTTACAATGGCATACTTTTAAGATGGCAGAATGAAATTTAGTATAATTACGATTGGCAGAGTTCAAATTTAGCATTATTTCGTTTAGCATAGTGTTCATTTAGAGCGATGGTTATTTGGTATAATTTCACTTTTCATACTATGCAGATGGCAGAATTTCATTAAGAATAACTTTAATAGGCATTAAGTCTTTAAACTGACATGGTCACTAAAAAAATTATTAACGGTTAAAACGGGGTATTTACCATGTTTGTTATTTATTTTGAGTTTCCAATATGTTGGCGTAAACTGATAAGATTTTTTGGGAATAAAATAGAAAAATATAATTTTTTTTTAGTAGGTTACCCGAAACTCAAGTATCTAGATAAGGCCAATTCTTAAAAAAAAAGAAATGGATAGGTTAGGTGAGGTTAAAACTGTGACCCCCTACGCCAGAAACGACTTGCATTAATAGAAAAAAGAGATTGTTTTTAGTAGGTTACCCGGAACTGAACTATTTAGATTAGGATAATTACTTATTGAATTAAATGACATTATTTCAAAGAAATAAATAATTTAAATAAATGGCAACAAATAATGACAAAGATGACTCTAACTATAAACTTTCTGCAATATGACAATTCTGTCGTTTAATGATTATCGATATGAAATAACTAGGCGATTCTGACTGTAAACTTTCTGCGATATGATGTTTCTAGTTTTAAATATTATGATGAAAGTTATGTCTAGAGATGATTCTGACTTACAAAATTATGAGTTTTGAATGTACGTTAAATAAGTGCTGCTAAACATTTTTTTGCAAAATGAAGTTTATGCTATCTGTTGTTATGCAAAATAAAATTATGACATAAAAAGTTCTGCTATAAAGGGTGGACCCAATTTTTTTCGACATTTACCGTTCCTTTAATGTTAATCCTAAGATTTACCAAGTGAATGATGGTAAAAGTTCGAATCCCAAACTTTTATGGACATTTACCAATCATAATCGGTAAATCTTAGGTTTTACTGGAAAATCTTAAGATTTACCGTAGTTCGGGCTTTTACAGTAACATATACAATATATCTTAATGAATTGTAGACTATGTATTATTCTGATATGTAAGCTATATTATTGTAAAGTTTCATTAAAATCCATCCTGTAGTTTTTGTGTGAAACACTAACAAACATCCATACACCCATACTTTCGCGTTTATAATATTAATTAAAGTAGGAATTCTCCTATATAATGCACGGGTAAGGAGCTCATTTGAGTATTGTTCGACTATTTGGTCTCCTTTTAACTCAAGTTATACAAATAATGTTGAGTCTGTTCAGGCCCGTTTCGTTAGGTAAAATATATATACCTGATTGTCATGATAGGTTAAAGTACTTTAAATTAATTAGCTTAAAGGAAAGACGAAATCACTCTGACTTACTTACATTAAACAAAATTATTAGCAGTTCCATGGATGCTCAATTGATTAACTATTTTAGTTAGGACTAGCCTACGTAGCAAGTGACATCATCGCATTTTTCATTTGCCTACATTTACCCTAAATACCACCAACTAAAATTCACTGACGGACGACAAATTTAATAAATAGCCATCTAGTATTCTTCAACTAAAGCACGAAAACTCGATAAACGCGGCATTTGGCGTAATTTGGAACGTGTTCTCTTGGTGACTGTAATCACCGTGGACGCTTGAGTGGTAGCCCCCTGACACGTATGACAAGGCTATAACATAATAATATAGATCGATATTAATATAATAGCCTTTTAGTTAAAAAAATGCGTATTTCCCTATCGATGTTTTTATTTTTTTATTTTTTAATGAATTCTGCTACAGATATAGTTGGAACCCTGGAGACGGACATAGGCTATTTTTTTAAAGTGAAAAATGAGGGAGAAACGTGAGTTGAGTGAAGAAAAGAAAAGCTTTGCTATTAAAATAAATAAGGCGCAAGGGCAAAAATTACAGGTAGCAGTTACCTGCAAATCAGGAAAGGGGAACTGTGTTATCACGAATTTAACGTGACCGAAGCCGCGGCAAAGGCTAGTTATAAATAAATACTCGAATGGGGTATTAAACTAAAGCGCACTGAAAAAGAATATTGAAGATTTAATCGAGAATGTTCTTAGCTTCGTTTGATGTGAAAATTGGGAGTGGGAAAATTGGCAAATCGAAATCCGATTGTCAAGTGCGAGTATCAATTACTTTATCTGTGTCTTTGCAATTCTGCTAAAGATGATATTTTGCTTTGTGGGTTATTAAGTAGTTTTCTTTGGTCGAGCTCACAAATTGCTACACCTCTGGACTTTCCTGACGGCGTAATACTGCCTTTTGCGCAGTTTGTAGTATTCTCCCAGGCAGTTTATTTGCGCCTTTTGCTTTCATTTTGACCTTTCTTTCTTTTTCTTCCCAGACTCATTTTGCAGCGTTAACAAAATCCTTACTAATATTATAAAAGCGAAAGTGAGTTTGTTTGTTTGTTTGTTTGTTTGTTTGTTACCTCTTCACGCTTTAATGGCTAAACCGATTTTGATGAATTTTGGTACAGAGATAGTTGGGAACCAGGAGACGGACATAGGCTATTATTTTTTTAAAAAGAGTGGGATATGAGGGAGAAAGAGGGAAGAAACGGGAAAACTTAGCGTTGCTATTACAAATCAATAAGGCGCTACCGAATTTAACGCGAGCGAAGCCGCGGGCAAAAGCTAGTTTTAAATAAAATAACATTATCAGTTAGTATTTGTTAAAAAAGTAACAAAAATAAAAGAAATTCGCAACCAATAATTATTTATTTATTCAACACTTCAAGCACAAAGTACAGAGGCTTACTAGAAAATTAAGTTTAATAAACAAAATCTACATTATAATATATGTACATATAAAAATATAATAAAAAACTAATTTAAAAAAACTCCCGACACAAAATCCTAATTTCCCTTTAAAAAAATAATAAAAAGGTACTCGATCTTAAAGTACCTAAGTATATTGTATACTTAGGTTTTTGTGACGGGGGGGGGTTTATAATTTTTTTTTTTTTATGTTTTAAGCGATACTCATCGACATAACGAATTATTCAGATTCCATTGTTTTCGAATTTATGGTAGTACTATTTTTTTTTTCATACTATATAGGCTTACCTTGCGACTTGAGAGGAGCTCGTGGCTAAATAATAGCAGCCGCTCGGGTCGATCTTTAGGTTAAGCCGCGCTTACCTAGGTTGGTCTGTGGATGGGTGACCACCCGTTACATACCGAGTTTCCTCCGTGCCTCGGAAAGCACGTTAAGCCGTTGGTCCCGGTTGTCATTTGTAGATCTTTGACAGTCGTTACAGGTAGTCAGTGTCCCGAAAGTCTGACAACCAGTCTTACCAAAGGGTATCGTATTACCCAGTACTAACTGGGTTGTGGAGGTCAGATAGGCAGTCGCTCCATGTAAAATACTGATATTCAGTTGCATCCGGTTAGACTGGAAGCCGACCCTAACATAGTTGGGAAAAGGCTAGGCAGATGATGATAGGCTTACCTTGTGACGTGCCCGGCACATGCCCCTGATGACCGTTGGGCAATCAGAGAAACTAAACAGAAAGGCCCACAAGGTACCAGAAATAGAGGCCAGCCCTTCACTCGTTGACAGGACGAAACTAACTAGTCATTGCTTCGTATAGAGACGAGTGAAATTCTTTGGAGGACGCTTTTACCCGAAGAGGTCTTTTTTCGAAGGGGGTCTAAGAGGCCTCTTTGAAAGAAGAATAAGAAGAACACAAAAATTTTACTTTGTAAATTTTAACCATAATACCGAGTCACTAATACATCATCTGCCTAGCCTTTTCCCAACTATGTTGGGGTCGGCTTCCAGCCTAACCGGATGCAGCTGAATATCAGTATTTTACATGGAGCGACTGCCTATCTGACCTCCACAACCAGTTAATACTGGGTGATACGATACCCCTTGGTAAGACTGGTTGTCAGACTTTTGGAACACTGACTACCTGTAACGACTGTCAAAGATCTACAAATGACAGCCGGGACCAACGGCTTAACGTGCTTTCCGAGGCACGGAGGAAACTCGGTATGTAACGGGTGGTCACCCATCCACAGACCAACCTAGGCAAGCGCGGCTTAACCTAAAGATCGACCCGAGCGGCTGCTATTATTTAGCCACGAGCTCCTCCGAGTCACTAATACATACAATGTATAATATATTCCAATCTACAATTATATAAAACTGAATAATTTTAATTAATTTTAAATTTATGTTAATATATATTTTTTTTAATTTTATACTTAAGGTTGATTATAATAATTTTAAATGTCATTCGGTGGTGTGGAATAAATAAAGCTTTAAAAATAAATATTAGATTGCGTTTGGCCGCAAAGTTTGATATGAATCGATTATATTGCACTCGTCGTACCTTGACATTCGGGAAAATTCGTATTACAACGCAGTTTATGATTGCCATAACCACCGTCGCCTAAGTTATTTGAAATTTTAATCCTTACTAATATTATAAAAGCAAAAGTGCGTTTGTTTGTTTTTTACCTCTTCACGCCTAAAAGGCTAAACCGATTTTAATGAATTTTGGTACAGAGATAATTAGAACCCTGGAGACGGACATAGACTATTTTTTTTAATAAAATGGAGAAATGTGGGAGAAATAGGGAAGAAAAGGGAAAACTTAGCTTTGCTATTACATAAATAAGGCGCAAGGGCAAAAACTACAGGTAGCAGGTACCTGCAAATCAGGAAAGGGGAACTCTGTTACCCCTAATTTAACGCGAGCGAAGCCGCGGGCAAAAGCCAGTAATAACTAATTACGAAAACACACATTCAAAACATCATTTTCATCATTAAGTGCCATGTAATAGGGGTGAGCCTTAATAGGCTATATTGTGGAATGTGGAGAACTATATAATTATACGTAATAGGGTAACTATCCAGGGTCAAAGTAATTACATTATATTTAGTCCGTCTTTTAGATTATTCAAAAATAAGGGACACGTATTTTTTTATTCGTAAATTAGACCAAAAATGTCAAAGATAAAAAATGCTAACTAGTACAGCGCGTGACGTCACACATAACTTTAATGGGCTATATACATAATATCTTTGTCATTTTTATTCTATACATACAAATAAAAAAATACGTGTCACTTATTTTTAAGTAATCTAAATGACGGACATTTTATTTTAAACTATTTTATTGAAATCGTATACAATATTATTTTAAGGACTATATTTTAGTTCATAGTTTCAAAAATACATGTCACACAATAATAATAAAAAAAATACGTGTGGCACTCGGGGCTGCCGCGGTAAAGCTATTGCATAGCATTTTTTATCAACTTATGCAACAAATAAAAACAATCTAAATAAAATATTTAAAAAGTACTTCCAATGAAAAGAAGTCGCAAAAAGAAAAACAAGACCGAGTATGATCCAGCGTAATGTCGATTGACTATCCGATTCTCTACCAAACACGCTATTAGAACATTAGAATCGGGATTGAAATAACTGACCGTATTGTGTAAACGACGTTAGACAAGCCACACCTCCGTGCCCGTCGGAGTGGGGAGCGTCATTTTTTTCTTCGTTACGGAATTTCTGGATTCGGTCCCCGCGCTCAAGGCCCGCGATAGAAGCTATGCAATAGCTTAACAAGGCTAAGCCCTTCTGTTCTTTTTTTAAATCTTTATTTATAAACTTGCGTATTCGAATGTCTTTGCAAACCAGCCTGCACTCCGATTTGGTGGTGGATTTGGAGGTGTTAAAACCTCTTCAATATCATTGCTGTTATATCAACGGGCCTAAATTTAAACGTCAAAATCTAATCATGGCTGCTTTTGAGAAATTCTTGATGGAAAATCCCAATAACAAGTATCCGGACCTGTAGGCCTACCATGACGTCTTAAAGCAGAAATTATTCCACTGAGGGAAAGAGAAGTGCTAGACTCCCTGTATAGCTCTGTCTCTTGCCCTCAGCGGAATAAGTTCTGCTTTAAGACGTCATGGTAGGACACGGTGGAGCACACAGTGGCGGTCTGCCCAGCTTGGGCGGACCACCGCCGTGCCCTCGTGGAGGCGATCGGCGCGGCGATCTCTCGCGTCCGGCCCTAGTTCAGGCCATGGTCCGGAGCGAGAGGGAATGGGAAGCGGTCACCACCTTCTGCGAAGCAGTAATGCTAGCAAAGGAGGTGGCCGGGCGTTTGAGGGAGAGAACCTCGAACCAACCCAGCCGCCGCGGGAGACGCCCCGGGCGCCGGGCGCCGCGAGACGACTCCCGGCCACCGTAGATACGGGCCTGTGGACGGTGAGCAATGGGTAGCTCAACGTCCATCCGTCGATTGACGACATGCCGTGTCGACGGCGCGTTCGTGTTTCACGCGCGCCTCAAAGAGATGTCAGCAAAGCAGAGGGGCTTGCCAGAGCCTCCGCCTGCCGGGGTTGCGGGTTGTTCGAAAGAGATACCGCGGCTCCGGAACGTAAAGGGCAATAGAAGGAACATGGGTGGGTTTTAGTCAGTACAAGTCTGACGTGCCCCCCGTCATTCAAAGTCATTTGATGATTTCCCACCCGAAAAAAAAAAAAAAGACGTCATGGTAGGGTAGCTGTTATTCGAACCTAGGACCCCTTGGTCGGCCATTTTGTAAAGACGTAACAAAAAATTCAATTTCGCTTTTATAATATTAGTAAGGATAAGGATTTTCAATTAACAGCAAATCTACATTTGTTATTATCATATACTTACGTATATTAAACAAAGTTAATGCTTGCTGTTTGAAAAATAAAATTATCTATCAAAGACTACTCAAAGGTTTTGTGTAAAAAAACATTAAACCGTTGTTTGCTGGTTGCTGGTGAACCTTTTGTTGGGATTGCGGCTCATCAAACTCAAAACTTAAACTCAAAGCATTTATTTCAATTAGACCATTACAGGCACTTTTGAATGTTATAAAAATAAAAAACGATGCTGTTACAGTTCCAGTCACAAGACATAATAACTTGTGAAAGTACTGTAGTTGCCCATTCCAAAGCGTAGATCTCTATGGAGAAGAATGATCAAGAAACTCCATGGAAACTCTTTTAAATTATAATATTTTTATAAAACCATGGATGCATCATTCATGTTAAGATTATACATACATACATATGTGAGAACGATGTAGAAAAACGAGCACATTAAGAGCGTCTAGAGTAAAAGCAAAAACAAGAGTTTAATAGGTGAATTAATCATTTAAAACAAACCGTGGCGGCTAATAGATGACCAGAGCATCATGAGTTTTATGTTGACAGCTCATTTTAGTTAAGTTTATCTTTACACCCGTCTTTAGCATAATATGAAAACATAACAACACGCCCTGTAATTTAAAATAGGGTTAGGAAGAGGATAACCTAACAAACTTTTTTGTTATGCCAGAGGAGATCATCCAAACGTCCAACATAATATTTAAAAAAAACTATTTTGTAAAAATAAAACCGACTTCCAAAAAATAACTAAAAAGTGCAAATAACTATTCTTCCGGAAGTCGGTGACTTTTGTTGGTTTCTTTGACTTTTTTGCCACCGACTTTGTTTTTTGGAAGGCGGTTTTATTTTTTACAAAAACGTTTTTGGGTTACAGCATTTTTAGTTATAATACATATCACATAATTATTATTCGAGTATTCATTTTCCATTGTTACTAAAAGATTAGCAGATCATCCATATAGACATGAGAAAAAAATATGTATTATAGACGATAAATCATAAACTACCTAAGCAATATAAATAAAATTGAAAATGGGACCACCTGGGAAGTATACCCTATCAAACAAAAACAAGAATTTTGCAAATCGGTCCAGACGCCTTTTAGTAATCGGTGAACATACATATATAAATACATAAAACAACATACATACATACATACATGGTGAACATACATATATAAATAAATAAAACAACATACATAGGTACATGGTGAACATACATAAAGTAAAAAATAAATTAGCGACGAATTGAGAACCTCCTCCTTTTTTGAAAACGGTTAAAAGAGCATATATATATAATAAACATTTTTAGGGTTGCGCACAACAAAAAGAAAAAAGGGAACCCTTATAGGATCACTTTGCTGTCCGCCTGTCGGTCTGTCTATCAAGACTATTTATCTGGGAAACGCGTGGAGTTATCGAATTGAAATGAAAACCATATACTTAATGCTGTGTTTCCTTAGAGCTGTAAAAAAATCAACCCTCTTAGTCTTCGCAGTCAAAAGATATATTATTTTTTTATAAAAACGTTGCCCCACACTATGAATTTCTCCTGTATCGTGGGTGCGTTTACAAACATTTAAATTCACATACACATACAGCCAGACCCGAAACAACTACCTGTAGGCCATACAAATATTTGTTCCGTGCGGGAATCGAACCCACGACATCGCTCAGGCACTGCGCCAACCGTGTCGTCAAATGGCTTTATATATCGCAAATATGTACGGAACCCTTGGTGCGCGACTCACTTGGCCGTCCGCATAGGGGCCACAGAGTTTAGTTGTAAAGCAAGGGCCAAGAACTTGATCGATTAATTTACAGGGTTGAAAAACTGGTTTTTTACTTAAATATTGTTACCAAGAAATGACATATTTTTTTCTCAGTTGAGCTTGTGACAACACGTATAAAAAAAAATTGAATTGATTGCGAATAATTAAATACAATTATTCAGTTTATTTAAATTTGTTATCAAAATGTTCTTGACTATAATAATATCGTTGGTTTGCGTGTATTTAGGATATGTGATAGCGTGTCGTCACTTCTTGCCTCGTGTGAACGAGCTGGTGCCCACATATCCAGGGAAGTTGCCCATCATTGGGCACTCTTATATGTTCCTGAAAAATGAAAGTAAGTTTACTAATTATCAGAATTGTTTCAGTAGTTGATGATCGGGAGTTAGGGAGTTCCCGTTAATTTCCCATAGCCATTTTATAACAGTTTAACTATAGTGCAATAGAGAGCTTCTTGAAGTCAGCATTATAATGATTATATTGTTTATGTAGGTGATAAAATCGTAAAAACCAAATAGATGGTCCCAAATGCCTCAAAAACTAAATCATAGAGTCAAAATGTACACAAATTTATTTATTTAAACTTCATGTACAATAGTGGTACATAGGCGGACTTAATGCCATAAGGCATTCTCTACCAGTCAACCTTTGGGTAAAATACGACAACATTGTGATAGGGTACAAAAATGTATATATCTAAAACTATTTGTTTATGAAAACATATATATTTATACAGATACTAATACACATATACATATCAAATAAACTAATAAATACAATTAATAAATAAATAAAAACGAGAACTCTAACAGTAATTACTATGACTTTTAATTGGTAGACGGACCCAAATAGTGGTTACGAACTTTTCTTTTAAAGGTAAGTGACCTTGAAGTGGTTTTAACAAATGAACCTTTTAGAAAGTTATTTCATAAGTTATAGGACATTTTGGAATTTGATTTTATCTGACTCAAAGGTTCCGTAAAGCCGTCTCCGAATATTGCTTTTTGTCCGTATTTTTTAAGGAACTGTCATAATAATGTGGAATACAACACAGTATTTAGACCATTTGTAAAAAAAATGAGATGATTTTTTTTTAGTCTTTTTATGTTCTTTTAAGATACTTAGCATTTTTTCTTCATTTTATTTTTTTACTCGCTTTGTTTGTGGTGGTATCTTATATGTGGTAACTTGACAATTTTCTTTTTTTTAATAAAAATGTTGCCCTACAATAGAAATTTCTCCTGTATCGTGGGTGTGTTTACAAACATTTAAACTCACATAAACATACAGCCAGACCCGAAACAACTGCTGTAGCATTAGCAGGACCTGTAGCTCATACACATATCTTTCCATGCGGGGATCGAACCCACGACACGCAACGCGGCAGTCGATCGCTTAGCCACTGCGCCAACCGTGCCGTCAATTCATTAAGCTGAAGTAATTAAAACATCATACACATAAAGACTTGTGACTGGGACTGTAGCAGCATCTTTTTTTGTTCAAAAGTGCCTGTAATGGTCTAATTGAAATAAATGATTTGAGTTTGAGTTTGACGGTAACAGTACTACCCTTAACGGAGCTGAAAGTCACCTGTTCTCCCCGCCATTGCGATTATTTTTAACCGACTTCAAAAAAGGAGGTTCTCAATACGACTGTTTTTTGTTTGTTTATTACGCAATTTATCCATCGATTGAAGGCCATTATGAATTTTATCTATATTGGTTGGGTAAATGAGTTCTTCTATAATACATATTTTTTCTTCTTTTGTATTTGGACTAAAATAAGGCCAACTAGCAGCGATACGAAAGGTCATTAATCTAAAGAACAACTGTGGCGTTGACAATCTAATATTTATCTCTTTCCATCTTGTGCCTTTATCGTAATGTCTCGTTCTCCCGACAAAAACATGACAACGTTAAGACGGGTTCGCCAACATTCGGGCGGCCTTTATATATGGGGTTTTAGCATGGGTTTTGTTTACATTTGGTATCGCTTCTCGTTGGCCGTACTTTACTTATATAACTTTTACTAGCAATGAAAATGATTACTCGATTAGAAAATGTGTGAGATACCGTAATCACTAACTATAAAGCCTTAAACAAATTATATGTTTGCCAAAAAAAAAGTCTAACAATAAATACTAAAAAGACGTCATCTAACAAAATTTTCCGACTTTCCGGAAGTCAATTTATTTTCTGTATTCAGAGAGAGACAGATCGGTAAAATTTATTTAATTTAAAAAAAACTCCTCACATACACAAAAAACTAGTTTCATACGGCAAACCTATCTAAAAACGAGTTCAGAATTAAATTTTGAAACAATCAAAGAAGAATCCTTACAAATATTATAAAAGCGAAAGTGAGTTTGTTTGTTACGTCTTCACGCCTAAATGGCTGAACTGATTTTGATGATTTTTGGTACAGAGATAGTTGGGACCCTGGAGACGGATATAGGAAATTTTTTATATTAAAAAAAAAAATAAGTGATTAGTGAGGGAGAAAATGTGAAGAAAAGGTAAAACTTACCTTTGCTATTACAATAAATAAAGCGCAGGGCCAAAAACAAGTACCTGCAAATCAAGAAAGGGAAACTATGTTACCCCGAATTCTACGCGAGCGAAGCCGCGGGCAAAAAAGTTAATGATACAGTTACCATTACCTGCAGATAGTTGATTCGGGTCTGGCTGTTTCTGTATGTGAGTTTAAATGTTTGTAAACGCACCAACGATACAGGAGAAATTCCTAGTTTAAAAGGGGGGGGGGGGGGAGTTAAAAAAAAACAAAATCAATCATTCAAACACGTTAAGACAAAACAAAAAAAAGATTTACTAGCATCTTCTTGTTATTTGAAGATTACGCCTCCGAAAAAAAAACAGCCAAACGCTATTCAGACTCGCGTACCAAGGGTTCTCGACAACATAAACCGCCATATCTTTTGACTGCCTAGTCTTAGAGAGTTGATGTTCACAACTCCAAGGGACCATAGATTTGAGCAAATATTTTTAACTAGCTTTTGCCCGCGGCTTCGCTCGCGTTAAATTCGGGTAACACAGTTCCCCTTGCGCCTTATTGATTTGTAATAGCAACGCTAAGTTTTCCCTTTCCTTCCCTCTTTCTCCCTCACATCCCACTTTTTTAAAACAAAATTAGCCTATGTCCGTCTCCTGGTTCCCAACTATCTCTGTACCAAAATTCATCAAAATCGGTGTAGCCATTAAAGCGTGAAGAAGTAATAAACAAACAAACAATCTCACTTTCGCTTTTATAATATTAGTAAGGATTTCAAATCAATAACTCCACGCCTTTTTGAGATCAAGGATCTTAGCAGACAGACGAATAGACGGACACCAAAGTGATCTTGTAGGGCTTCCGTTTTTTTTTGACGTGATAACGTCTTTAAAATCGTTTTAGTCGGGTGACATGTTCAGAAACTTGTCTCACACCAAAACCTCACAAGCGACATTTCATAAAGATGGTAGCGCCATCTGTTACTTGGCTCGAAAAAAAAACTTTAAATTAGTACTTAATTTCATTTTAGATGTCACTACTGGTGATAACTTATATCACCAATAAGACGTTATCACGTAAACATCTCGATCGTAAACCTACTTTACAAACAACCAATTTTTATTGTTTTACGAAACCCTAAAAGGGCCAGGTGCATTGTTGATGATAAATATTTCATTATACATAAAATAATTCAAGATTCAAATACTTAATAGTTAATATTATATATTGTTCCTTCTCTCTTTCTTAGTTGTTTGCATGCCTGTCAATATTTAAATTTACTAAAGCAAGTATATTAAAAATATATGCTGCAAAACAGTCGAAGGTCATAATATATTTATAACTCTTGTATATTTAAAAGTTGAATATTTTCAAAAAATAATAACAAACTTGGTTAAGTAAAAGAGAATGGATAAAGTTGAAACATTGTCCTTCAATATTTCCGTAAACAAAAACTTGAATAGTGCATGATGCATGCTGAGGATTCCGTACAACCTTGCGACATTAAAAAGATATAGCCCATATCTTTTGACTGCATAGACTTAGAGTGTTGGATTATTACAGTTTCAAACAACCACAGATTTTAGAATATGATTTTTATTATTATGACACCTCTACGCGTTCCCAAAATAAAGGGCCTTGACAGACAGACAGACGAACGACAAAATGATGCTATAAGGGTACCGTTTCACAGTGGCGGTCTGCCCAGCGCCGTGCCCGAGCTAGAGGCGATCGGCGGCGGCGGCGATCTCTCGCGTCCGGCCCTGGTTCAGTCCATGGTCCGGAGCGAGAGGGAATGGGAAGCGGTCACCTCCTTCTGCGAAGCAGTAATGCTAGCAAAGGAGGTGGCCGGGCGTTTGAGGGAGAGAACATCTGCCCAACCCAGCCGCCGCGAGAGACGCCCCGGGCGCCGGGCGCTGCGAGACGACTCCCGGCCACTGTAGATGCGGGCCTGTGGACGATGAGCAATGGGTAGCTCACCGTCCGTCCGTCTATTGATGACAGGCCGTGTCGACGGCGCGTTAGTGTTTCACGCGCGCCTCAAAGAGATGTCAGCAAAGCAGAGAGGCCTGGCGAGGCCTCCGCCTGCCGAGGTTGCGGGTTGTTCGAAAGAGATACCGCGGCCCCGGAACGTAAAGGGCAATAGAAGGAACATGGGTGGGTTTTAGTCAGTAAAAGTCTGGCATGCCCCCCCCGCTCTGCCCAGAGCGGGGGAAGTTATTTGATAATTTTCACCCGAAAAAAAAACCCTTAAAATATGGCACAAGAGTGACTTTCAGCCTTTTTCACTCATTATTGGGTAGACGAAAAACTACTGTAGATAAGACTTTAATAAAGTTCTAAACTCTCACAAAAGTTTCATTTGTAAATAAGTACAACCATTCTTATAAATGTCAGCTTAATACATTATTTCTCCAATTGTATAATAAAATTGTTACTTTTTTCAGCGTTGGTTGAAAGTGTAATTGCGTTTGGAGAATATGCTTTAAAAGTTGGAGGTGTGGCCAGAGCCTATATGGGGCCGTTGCCTATTTATGGTAAGTCAATTTTTATCAAATATTTTTTCTTAGACTCTATAAGTAGGTAAAAAACACTTATGATATGTAGATAATTAGCTTTATTACTAAATACCCAATCCTACGTAAATGAATCCTAATAGTACCAAGAGACGACTCCAGGCCACCGTAAACAAACCCGCATTTACGGTGGCCCCGGAACATAAAAGACAAAAGAAGGAATATGCGTGTGTTTTAGTCTGTAAAACTCTCGAACTAAGTTATTTGATGATTTATCATCCGCGGATTTACTGCCTATCCATAGCGGAGTCTCCTAATATAAGCATTCCTTAAAAGGAGGCTTCAATCACTAGCTTTTAAGAAACCCTTGTTATAATGAATAAACCTTTTTTTCCGTCCGCAAAAAAGGCCTAAAAATACAGTCACATATTGCCATTTATATTTAAGTCCCATGTGATAGGGGATGTAATTATTGCTACCAACTAGGCATATATCCGAAATCCGTGGCTGCAAATGAGAAAGGACATTGCTCATAGTCCATACATAGCTCGCCTAAACTCTAACAGGGAGGTGTTTAACTCTTTATGTTTTACATAAGGTACCTACCTATATATTCGATTGAACTAAATTAAAACAACGGACACTTTTGAGAATTCTGAAAAAAATTAAATAGTTACGGATTTTGAGGTTATAATTACGTCAATAAAAACATTCGGCATGTAGCAAAAACTTTGCATTTATTACTGAATGTAAGTACGTATTTACATTGGATTATAAATTGTAGCCAACGTTTTATTGCCATACTGCTAGTCAGTCATAATACTCTGAACTATGTTTTAAACTATGTCCTTTCTGATGCAAAAACTCGATATCATTTTGGCCGACCTAATTCGAACACAGGGTGTCGTGCACCTCCCGGGGTTGCGGGTTGTCCGAAAGAGATACCGCGGCCCCAAAACATAAAAGGCAAAAGAGAGAACACCGCTGTGATTTAGTTAGAGAAAATCGGACACTAAAGCTTTTTTTTTTAAAAAAAACGTTGCCTCACACTAGGAATTTCTCCTGTATCGTGGGTGCGTTTACAAACATTTAAACTCACACACACAAACAGCCAGACCCGGAACAACTACCGTGGAGGTCATACAAATATTAGTTCCGTGCGGGGATCGAACCCACGACACGCAGCGCAGCAGTCGATCTCTCAGCCACTGCGCTTAGTGTGTCGTCAAAAGTTATTTGATGATGGTAAAAAAAGGCCGTCATTCCCAGCGTATTTGCGACAAAAGAGGTTGTCAAATCCTTAGCTCGACTGGTATTTAAGCTCTCCTAGATTGGAAACTCGTCAATGGTTCCAGCTGTGGAAATTATATGTAGTTTTTTGCATTTTACAGTTGTAGCAGACCCTGTTGATGCGGCCACAGTGCTAAACAAATGCCTAAAGAAAATGTTTGTATATAGATTCATCGAGCCGATGGTGGGCAAAATGCTGATCGCTGCTGATGGTACGTTACCCATCTTATTCATGATTATTATTTTTGTATGTTCAGAAGGCATAAGTGAATGTTAAGATTCGGAAGAAACACCTTTCTAAATCTTAATAACACATTAATTAACGAAAAATTCCAAATACTTTTTCTGAAGCAGCCTTGCTAACCTCAATAATCCTTACTTTAATATAATATAATTCTTACTAAAATATTTTAAAAGCGAAAGTGAGTTTGTTTGATTGTTACGTCTTCACGCCTAAATGACTAAACCGATTTTGATGAATTTTGGTACAGAGATAGTTGAGACCCTGGAAACGGACACAGACAATTTTTTTTAAAGTGGGAAATGAGGGAGAAATAGAGAAAACTGAGCTTTGCTATTACAATAAATAAGGCGCAAGGGCAAAAACTACTGGTAGCAGGAACCTGCAAATCAGGAAAGGGGAACTGTGTTACCCCGACTTTAACGCGAGCGAAGCCGCTGACAAAAAAACAGTGGAATGACGCAACATTCAGCTCTTCCTTGTATTTTGAAGGTCCCGTACGTCAAGAGGAAGAACTGGCTCAGTTTTTTCTTTTATTGGATCGTCTGTCTGTCTGTCTATCTGTCAAGACCTTTTATCTAGGTACGCAACGCGGAGAAGTAGCGAGTTTAAATTAAAATATTATGCTCAAATCTGTGATCCCTAATAGTTGGACCCTTTATCTACGCAACGCTTAGAGGTAGCGATTTGAAATTAAAATCATATGCTCAAATCTGTGGTCCCTAATAGTTGTGAAAAAATCAACATTCTAAATTTAGGCAGTCAAAAGATATGGCTGTTTATGTCGTAAGTTCTCACGGAACCTTTGGTGCGCAAATCGACTCGCTCTTGACCGGTTCTTAATCAACCAAGGGCAGCGTAAACTATATAATTATGGGCATCCGTTTTTATTGCGCTAGTTACCTTATATCATAAAATAAATGCATATTTAATTGGCATAAATGTATGTTTTATAACTCGAACTGTTTTGTGTCAGACATCTTTTCGTGCTTATGTTTTTTTCAATTTTGAATAGAACGTTCCTTTTTTAATTCAAAAGCAAAATGGAACCCTTATTGGATCACTTTTTTGTCCGTCTGTCTGTCTGCAAAGACCCTTTATCTCAAGAACGGGTGAAGGTTTCGAGTTGGAATTAAAGCATATAGGTACTTAACTCTGTAGTCTCTTTGTGAAGTGAAAAAATCAACTCTTTAAGTCAAAAGATAAGGCCATTTATGTCTGTCGCGAGTTTGTGCGAAACCCTCGGTACGCGAGTCTGCTTCTGTTGGCTGTTTTTTTTTTTAATTTTAAATAAAGCAATCCTCTGTTGACTTCAACTTTATTTGCCGGGGTTGGTGGTTGTTCGAAAGAGATACCGCGGCCTTAGAACATAAAGGGCAAAAGAAGGAACATGGGTGGGTTTTAGTCAGTACAAGTCTGACACTCACCCCCGCTCCGCCCAGAGCGGGGGAAGTTATTGAATGATGATTTCCCGTCCGGAAAAAAGGTATAGATAGAGAGATGGTCGACCCAAAAGCCAGACAAAAAAGATACGTTAACACTTAAGTTCTACGAACACTAAATCAAATCAATTATTTAAAAGGATTTTTTCGATTAGGCAACAATGACAACAATAAAATGATGCTTCAAGTCCCAGTCACAAGCCATTATAAGTGTGAAAATACTGTAGTTGCCAATTCCAAAGGTCTTGGTCAATGGAAAAGAATGGGCACGAAACTTCATTGCCACCCTTTTAAATCAGAATATACTAAACCTTGGTTATATAACTCATATTGATATAGCACACACGACGGCACATCAACCTACACAAAACCATTTTAACCTGATCTCGCTTCTGCGGTGTGCGATCCGTAGTAGAGAGATCAGGTTATAATAGTTTAGTATAGGATGACCTGCCGTCGTCTGTACATTATGTGAGAACAATAACAATACAAGAGAATACAAGAGAGAGTAGCAATACCTGTACGTTAAAAGGGTCCATAGTAAAGACAGAAAAAGCCCATCCTTACTAATATTGTAAAAGCGAAAGTGAGTTTGTTTGTTTGTTACGTCTTCACGCCTAAATGTCATAACCGATTTTGATGAATTTTGGTACAGAGTTAGTTGGGGTCCTGGAGACGGACATAGGCTACCTTTATTTGAAAAAAAAGTGATATTAAGTGAATTTAACGCGAGCGAAGCCGCTAGCAAAAGCTAGTTAACATTATTGTTAATGATACCTACCTTCTTTTGTGTCAATTCTAAATTTAAATTAATATAACTACCAAAGTGTGTCCTAAGACTTCTGCGTCATAACCAGATAAAAGGTTCCTATCATTTAAAGCACTAATTCTATACTTATTTAAGGTCACCACCTGTACATTATTATAGGTTAGGTGTAAGGTTAATAAAGGGTTAACTATTATTAACCTTACACCTAACCTAAATGGCTTGGAATGCTATTGTAGTCATCAAATTGGTTCACAAACAAGCAGAGTTACAGTCGTTAGGCGCGTCGCCCACACGATTAACAGTCGAGGTGCAGTTGAGGCGCGGGCGCATGAGAGGCACGCCGCAACAAGATTTTCTGTACAAATGAATGGCAGTACGCTCATATACAAGAGTTGCGGCGTGGGCGAGGTGAAGGCGGGGCGGAGGCGAGGTGAAGGCGAGGCGGAGGCGAGGTGCAAGCGCAGGAGGGGCGCTCAAGTGTGCCCCAGCCCCTACTCCACCGCCATTTTGTCATTTGGTTCCCAAAAAACCCAAATCCTAACCCAAAATCTTCTTCTATGTAAATTAATAACTTGTATCAGTGCGAGTACGTCTTCGTCTTCTGACGACGACATGGTGAATGAATTAATAATGTGAAGGAAGCATAGCCGCCTGCGCCTCGACTCCTACGCAGAGGCCTATCCTCGCCCGTGCTGCGACGCCACGCCGCCGCCGCAAACGCGACGTCGCCTCGACTTACCAGTGAGCGACGCGCCTTAGAAGTATTAACATGACCATTAAGTGAGCGTTAAGACTTATGATTAAAATAATTGGAAGATAATAAGTCTGCATTGTTTATATGTGTATAAAAAAATATAACACACCTAGATCTGAACGGAGACAACTCTAAGATTGTGTTTTAATAGTTACCCTTTTTTTTCTTCGGGTGGGTAATCATCAAATGACTTGGGACTTGACTTCAGACTTTTACTGACTAAAACCCACCCATGTTCCTTCTATTGCCCTTTACGTTCCGGGGCCGCGGTATCTCTTTCGAACAACCCGCAACCCCGGTATTAGTTACCCTTGTTTTCGAATTTTCGGTGATCACACGCAAGAAATCACAATTTACATAGTGACATTTTACAACCTATTTATGATCTAAAATAAATGTAACTTTTATCACTATACAAATGATTACTTATACGAGAATTATTGTTTCCTCAAAAATTAACTTTTTTGAGTTCTCTCAGTTTAGATCTTGAGTTTCTTTTTTTTTGTATTTTTTATAACAGTAAAACCCTAAATATAAAAGGATTACAGGAGACCAGTAGTAGTATGCCTACTCTAAATACAGATAAATGGAAGTCAGGAAATAATAAATGTTTAATGTTTATTTTGCAAAAAGGTTTTCAAAAACACTTTTACACGTCTTTTTAAAAACTAAATGAGGCCAGTGTTTCGTAGTCGTTCTTTCTCAGAGAAGAAACAGCCGAAACAAACTCAGAGGTCATAGTTTATTTTAAGGTCCAGACAAAAATCTTGGTCAACTTACATGAGGATTATGCAAATTAGTCTGAAATTGCTTTTTTTAAGAAAGCCCCACACAGATTGAGTGGACCTGTCTAGTCAGTGCAAGCATTTGTCAGTTATCGTGTAGCTCGACTCATAACTCATAATAATCAATAATCGTGTGTTAATACATTTTTGATATAATACAGTTCCAGTATGGAAGCGTAATCGTCGGATACTGGACCCGTGCTTCAAGCAGCAGATCTTGGACGACTTCCTGCAGCTGTTCACTGATCGTACTGAACGATTTCTTGCGCTACTCGCTGAGGATGCCGGTAAAGGTGAAGTGGACCTCACCGCGACGATCACTAGGAATGTTCTGGAAACCGCATGCCGTAAGTAGTTCGTTCTCTTTTGATGTCTCTGTAACAACTAAGGCCTGAAACTGCATTAAGCGGGCGCCCGCGACGGGCAACCGTCACGTGTCTGCGCGCGTGGGCTCTGTGGGTACGTGAAGGACCCTGTCACAGGTACCTTAAGAGTTCATTCGCTTGAACCCATATGACAGAACGACACTGCAGTTCCACAATTACTCTTTCTCTGTCGAAAGTCATTTTCACAAGCTTTTCATCAAGCATTATTGATTGAACAAAGACGCGCCTGTTACCGCTGGCGGGAAACGTGCGTGTCCCCGCTTAACGCAGTTTCAGGCCTAAAGGTTGCCACGATTTCAGTTTTTTTTTCTTATACCTTTACGAAGTGGTACTCGTTACTCCAGAATACTCGCGAATGTGATTATATTGAGATTGTGAATGAATGAGAGTCAGCGGGTACAGACATAGCTCGCAAAGGCAACCTGAAGTGGCAGTAGGTGGCCATGTTTATAAAAGTAAATCTGTTTGAGCTAAGCTCCTAACACAAGTGCGTATTGTTAATACGTCGGATTTTGACATATTTATACAAGTATCCTTTAGAAGTTTAGTTAAATAATTTGCGACAACCACAGTCAGTATCCATAGATATGAATACATTTCAAAATGATGAAAATATTATATGCGAAGTGGGTATTTCTAATTTTAAAATTGTAGTGATTCCGTTACGTTCTCGACCTCTAATCATGGATGTAGAACTTTACTATTTCTTATCAAGAATTATACCTGGAGTAAAGACTAGGTATTAGCCAGCGTAGTCTAAAATTCCTTTATCTAGATGAATCGTGTAGAACTTCTTTGGAGAGGCGTCTGCCATAAAATCTTTTATTTTAAATTCAACTTTATCTTTTCATTTTGTTTTGTCTGATGTTGTTTGGAATTGTGGCGCATTCCAAATAAACGCATTTTCTGTCTATTTAATGAAACGTTCAATATAAAGTTGTGTTTTAAGTAAAATTAATTAAATATTATTCCAGAAACTACACTAGGCACTACAGTTGACGGCAAGGACCTCGTCGACAAAAAATACATCGTGGCGGTCAATGAACTGCTAGACATTCCCGTAGTCAGGATCTATAAGCCTTGGCTTATGCTTGATTTTCTCTTCAACATGTCCAGCTTAAAGAAAAGACTGAACGAAGCGATTGGAATCTGTTCTAAACTCACGAACCAAGTGAGTATTTTAAATTATTCTTGGATTTTTTTTTTGGTTGAATAAAGGTAATGAGATAATGTCAAATTTCATTAAATTGATTAAAAGCAGATATTGATAAAGAATATGGTATGGCTTATTTGCAAAATATGGTGGGTACATTCAGCCCAAAAAGACGTTAAACACGGCAATTATATCAACTTCAACCATTGTTCCAAAACTTTGTCAACATAGTAAACAATAAAATTAATGTAGTATTTAAAGTTTGTAAAATAATATAATAATATTATCAATTTACCGTTCGTCAGGTAAATATTTTTTTCAAAGTGAATTATTTGGCCAGTCGTGTTTGTGCGAATTGTTGCTTGTCAAATAAAAATGACTTGTTATTTTTCGTTGGATTGACATAACAGTGGCTGTATGGGTGTTTGTTACTCTTTTACGCAAAAACTCCTGAACGAATTTGGATAGAATTAAATAATTTGTTAATTTTAACGCCTTTTGTAGATGCTGGAACTTCGGAAATCGGAACATTTAGAGCGGTTGAAAAATCAAGGAAACCTTGACTACGAAAGTAAGAATGAAAAAACCCAAAAAGGTAATATTAATTAACCATGAAAAAAGAATACTTAAACGAAATTCAGTTCTATTAATGATTTTCCACTATGGCGGCTCATTCATGTTTATAAAAGGTGTCAGAGTACCCTTAATGAAACCAAAATGCCCTTATCTCCTGCTTCTCATCATTGCGTTTCCTAAGGGTTCCGTACATCAAACAGATTAAACGGAACCCTTATGGGATAAACCATATACGTGAAAAAAAAATCAACTCTCTAAGTCTAAGTCAATAGATATGGCTGTTTATGTTGCAAGTTTGTACGGAACATCTCAGTACGCGTGTCTGACTCGACTCCATATCTGGGAACCATCTAGCTACTGATATATTGTACGGAACATCTCAGTACGCGTGTCTGACTCGACTCCATATCTGGGAACCATCTAGCTACTGATATATTGTACGGAACATCTCAGTACGCGTGTCTGACTCGACTCCATATCTGGGAACCATCTAGCTACTGATATATTGTACGGAACATCTCAGTACGCGTGTCTGACTCGACTCCATATCTGGGAACCATCTAGCTACTGATATATTGTACGGAACATCTCAGTACGCGTGTCTGACTCGACTCCATATCTGGGAACCATCTAGCTACTGATATATTGTACGGAACATCTCAGTACGCGTGTCTGACTCGACTCCATATCTGGGAACCATCTAGCTACTGATATATTGCGGGTCAAAGCTAACACAATCTCTTTTTAATGTTGTAAATTTACTTGAAATAGCTTCCTGGCCCCGTACTATTCCATTCATCCATTTGTAGTCCCAGTTGTTTGCGTTTGGTGAATATGTGTGTTTTCCACGTGAGTCACTTATATAGAAGCCCAAGTACCGTATGATCGGTTTGAGGAATCTCAAGGTTGTTGAGCGTTACTCTCGGGCAGGTACCCCTTTTCAAGGTGAAGGTAATATTGGCTGATTTGGTTTCATTTGTTTTGATTCTCCACTTTTTGAGCCAGTCCGATATCTCGTTTAGTCCATTTTGCAGGATTCTAGTAGCCTCTGCTGGGTCCTTATGGGAAGCAAGGATTGCAATTTGCAGTATCATCAGCGAATGTTCCGGTAGTTATACAGTCTGAGGTTGGCAAGTCCGAGGTGAATATAAGATAGAGTAGCGGCCCTAGTATGCCACCCTGTGAGACTCCTGCGTTTATACTATGAAGACCTGAGAATGCATTACCATATTGCACAAAGAAGTGTCTGTTCATTAAGAAAGACTTCAATATTTCGTATGCATGGTTGGGCAGTAGAGATTTTATTTTAAATAATAACCCCTTATGCCATACTCTGTAGAATGCTTGAGATATATCAAGAAAGACACTGGCACAGTACTTTTTGGCTTCGAAGGTTCTGTTTATTTAGTTCATTAGTCTGTATATCTAGTCAATAGTAGAGTGCTTTCGGCGAAACCCAAACTGATGATAAGAAATCAGTCTTTGTTGTTCTACTAAGGGTAATATACGTAGTAATAATAATGAGTCGTATATTTTTGACAGGATGGGCAGAAGGCTAATCGGTCGGTATGACTTAGGATCCTCCGGTTGTTTCCTCGGCTTTAAATCATTATTATTTGTGCAGTTTGCCAATGTGGTGGGATGAATTGAAGTCTGGATGTCGCATTATATATTGCTGTGAGCATTTTGATTCCAGAGTCAGGCAATTCCTGGAGGATCTTGTTAGTAATAAGGTCATATCCTGGTGATTTTTTTTGCATTGGCTTTTTGTATTACTCTTCTGACTTCTTTTGTTGTGAATCTCATTGGCATCGTTTTATCAGAGCCTGTTGCTTCGAGATGTAGCAACACCATTATTTTGTGTTTTGGTGTACCTTCATAGGGGTGGGGTTGAAAGAAATTTGTCAGGTGAGCAGCAAATGTGTTTGCTTTTTCCTGGTCGCTACGTGCCCAGCTATTGTCCGGTTTTCTAAGTGGTGAAGAAATAGTTATTGGTCGCTTAATTTTTTTTTGTCACTTTCCAAAGAGTATTGTAACTAGCTTAAAATTAAGACCTGATCCTGATCTGACGTTAAAATTTTGTTGTTTGTGCATGTGAATTTAAATGTTTGTAAACGCATCCACGATACAGGAAAAATTTGTGTGCATCTGGATTGAGGGCCCAAATTTTAAATCTTCTCAAAAGAAAATAAGATTTACAGGGAATTTAGTTAAAATTTAGTAAAACTTAGGGCAATATGCCATAAATTTCTTAAACGCGAAATAAAGCTGCTATGATGAAATAACTAGGGCTCTCAATCCAGATGCCTGCATAAAGTGGCATAGCCTGAATCTCAAAAAGTACTACCTCTGGGCTCATAATTTTTATTTAAGGATTTAGTTAAGATATTCTTACAACTTTTAAGAAATTCCCAAATATGTAGAATACGATATTACAGAGTTATAGCGGTATATCTTGGGCCCTCAGTTCATAAATGTTTGTACCGAGGAATCATCAAACTCATGGATTTATCTAAAGAAATACTTAAATACGACTGTAATATATTTTACTTAAACGCGTCTGTAAATTAGTAAAAAAGAAATAATGACAAAAAAGTTAATAGTTAAAATGTAAATGGAGATTGAATTTTCCTAAAACGTCTGAACTGAGGGCCCAATATTTTTGGCAGTATTGACTAGGATAAGCCTTCTACACTACCGCACATTAGGGTAAGTATTTTAACAAATTTTTAATTAAAATCTTACAACGCGTCCTTTATTCTAAATGGCATACTTTAAGAGAAAATTGATTAATATTTTTATATAGGAGAAAGTTCTGTAGGGTGACCATAATGTTCCATGTAAGTATAAACAAGTGTTCGACGTATTATTATATAAGCTGAGAACCACCGACAGTTGTAAGCCCTATTTCGTCCAATATAAAATATTGACACTGACCTCCCTTAACATTCTGGAAACAGTAATGTTTATTAGAAATCCTTACTAATATTATAAAAGCGAGAGTGAGTTTGTTTGTTTGTTACCTCTTCACGCCTTAATGGCTAAGCCGATTTTGATGAATTTTGGTACAGAGATAGTTGGGACCCACGAGACGGACATAGGTTTTTGGAAAAAAGTGTGATATGAGGGAGAAAGAGGGAAGCAAAGGAAAAACTTAGCTTTGCTATTACAAATCAATAAGGCGCAAGGGAAAAACTGTAGGAAGCAGGTACCTGCAAATTCGCGGATGGCAGATAAATTTCCCAGAAATAGACGTGATCAAAATCAGCTGTGTCTTCACGGGAGTAAGACTGCACTTATGCACAAAAGTGTTTTTGCATGGCTCCTATTATATGTAATAAGTTACCAAAACGTTGGAGAGAGCTTTAATAACGTACATTTGAAGAAAAAACTAAAATCGTTCCTAACTGACAAAGCATTTCTCCATTTACTGTGACATAGACGTTTGACATATTATTTTGTTCTTTAAATTTTATAATTTTGACCTTATTACTAAACTCACTGATTTTTTTTTTGCCATGTATAATTTTAACATTTGTAATCTTTTGCTAATTTCACTAAAAAAATAATTATGTTGGTATGTGATTATTTAATGACGACACAATTTTAATATTTAAAACATTTGCGCGTTATAGTATATGGCAAACATGTCTGAACCATTTTTATTATTTTTATATCATCATACATGCATTTTTCTTTCTGTATGTAAACACATGTTTGAGAAAATAAATATATCTTATTTTATCTTATAATATTACTAGCTTTTGCTCGCGGCTTCGCTCGCGTTAAGTTCGGTATAACACAGTACCTGACCTGCTACCTGCAGTTTTTGCCCTTGCGCCTTATTGATTTGTAATAGCAATGCTAAGTTATCTCTTGTCTTCCCACGTTCTCCCTAATATCCCACTTTAGTTTGTTTGTTACCTCTTCACGCCTTAATAGCTAAACCGATTTTGATGAATTTTGGTACAAAGATAGTTGGGACCCAGGAGGCGGACATGGCTATTTTTTCTAAAAGAAATGTGGGATTTGAGGGAGAAAGAGGGAAGAAAAGGGAAAACTTAGCTTTTCTATTTAAAATCAATAAGGCGCAAGGGCTAAAGCTGCAGGTAGCAGTTACCTACAAATCCAGAAAGGGGAACTGTGTTACCCCGAATTTAACACGAGCGAAACCGCGGGCAAAGGTTAGTTAATAAATATATTAATTATCCATTATTTTTATTTAATTCAATAACCTACATACGTCTAATAAATATTTTAATGATTATTGATACGTTTTTTTATTTTATTGTTTCACGATACGTAGGTGCGGGCACAGCACAGCTGTCGTATATAATTATATAATTCTCCATCTGTGCTTTACAAAATACTACAAGAATACGTCGAACACTTGTTTATACTTACATGGAACATTATGGTCACCCTACAGAACTTTCTCCTATATAAAAATATTAATCAATTTTCTCTTAAAGTATGCCATTTAGAATAAAGGACGCGTTGTAAGATTTTAATTAAAAATTAGTTAAAATACTTACCCTAATGTGCGGTAGTGTAGAAGGCTTATCCTAGTCAATACTGCCAAAAATATTGGGCCCTCAGTTCAGACGTTTTAGGAAAATTCAATCTCCATTTACATTTTAACTATTAACTTTTTTGTCATTATTTCTTTTTTACTAATTTACAGACGCGTTTAAGTAAAATATATTACAGTCGTATTTAAGTATTTCTTTAGATAAATCCATGAGTTTGATGATTCCTCGGTACAAACATTTATGAACTGAGGGCCCAAGATATACCGCTATAACTCTGTAATATCGTATTCTACATATTTGGGAATTTCTTAAAAGTTGTAAGAATATCTTAACTAAATCCTTAAATAAAAATTATGAGCCCAGAGGTAGTACTTTTTGAGATTCAGGCTATGCCACTTTAAGCAGGCATCTGGATTGAGAGCCCTAGTTATTTCATCATAGCAGCTTTATTTCGCGTTTAAGAAATTTATGGCATATTGCCCTAAGTTTTACTAAATTTTAACTAAATTCCCTGTAAATCTTATTTTCTTTTGAGAAGATTTAAAATTTGGGCCCTCAATCCAGATGCACACGAAAAATTTCTAGTGTAGGCCACATTTAAAAAAAAGATATTGTGAGCATTTCATACACTAAAAGATAAAATTTTAATGTTAATTTCAAATAAATAATTTGAGATTGATTATTCTGAACAAGATTTGCCCTAAATCTGTCAACGACATAGTCCTATAATAATATTATAATGAATTACATACTTACCACATACAAGACAAAGCGCACAATATTGTAATCTATTTGCAATCACTAACTAATTTTTTGGTAAAAGTGTGACAAATCAAACTTGGTTATGACGTAATTTTGCTGTATGGTCTTATTAAGACATCCAATCACCGTTTTCCTTTGCCATTTCTTTGCTCAGTTATATATATGTATATTTTTGTCATTACAGATAGTAAATACCAAAGTGTCTTGGATGTTTTCATTGAAAACACTGTGACTGAGACCAGCAGCATCTTCACTGATATTGAAATGAGGAATATCATAGACAACCTGCTGGTAGGTGGCTTTGACACTACTATCACTGAGATGCTGTACGTATTTGTCTGCATCGGCAGCAGTCCTGAGGTACAGGAGAAAATATATCAAGAGTAAGTCCATTTTCCGTACTCTTGAACTACTTTGTACTTTGTAAGCATTTTCTGCAATTGAAACACATACATATTTTTAAAAACTATTTCTTCTAATTGTTAGAGTAACTGCAGTTTTGGGTGAAGACGGAAAAGTTACAAAACAGAATATCTCTAAACTGGTGTATTTAGAAGCAGCAATCAAAGAAGCTGTTAGGTTATACCCAGCTGTTGGGATTGTCGCTCGCGAAGCTATAGGTGATACAGACTTACGTAAGTAATAAAATATATTACGACTTTCTAAACTAAAAATCAAAGCGATTATTTCAATTTTTTTTTCAATGGCACTTATTAATGTCCTAATAACAAAAAAATATGCTATTATTATTGTTATTTGTGACTAGGAGTCATAAGACTTAATAACTTGTAAAAGTACTGTAGAAGCAGCACTTTTACACACAGATGGAGAAGAATAAGAAAGAAACTCCATGGACACTATAAAATCATGGCTACATCAGTCATGTACAACGTATTGGAATAGGCAACTACAGTACTTTTTTAGACCTAGCCAAGGCTTTTGATACAATTTCTTGTACCTTGCTTTTATCCAAGCTGGAGATGTTGGGAATACGGGGTGTACAATTGCAACTGTTGTCTGATTACCACAGCGACCGCCATCAGTGTGTAGAAATAGGTCAGTGCATCAGTTCTGAGCTTAAAAATACCTGTTACGGAATCCCACAAGGCAGTATTTTGGGTCCTACTTTGTTCTTAATATATATATAAATGACCTATGCAATTTGACACTCCAAAATTGTGTCATTATGTCATATATTATACGGATGATACAGCTCTACTGTTCGCAGCTAAATCAACAGTCGACGTCTATGATGTTGCACAGAAAGGTTTTAATACTGTGTCTAACTGGCTTCATAAAAATCTCTTAACACTAAATATAAACCAAACAAAATACCTATTATTTACAATGAGAAACGCTTATCTAACTCTTACTAATCTAAGCATTCAAGCGCATAATAATAATAAATCAATTTATTTCAGGCATCGAATTTAAGATTATTTGTGTATGGGCCCATACACAAATAATCTTAAATTTATAAACTAATACATATTTTATAAAATTAAAAAATTAAAAACTAATGCATAACAATTGTAATTTACATAATGCATGCATTGCATGCACTTGTCCCACTTTAGCGAAAACAGACCATATCAAATATCTAGGTATTACGATTGACTCAAATCTGAACTTCCGCAAACACATCGATTTATTATGCACCAGAGTGCGTAAACTAATCTACATTTTCAAAAACTTACGTCACATTGCCCATTTTCGATTAATTAGGCAGGTTTATTTGGCTTTGTGTCAATCTATTATTACCTACTGCATAACATCCTGGGGTGGTGTCGCTAAATCAATTTTGCTGCCCCTAGAACGCGCCCAACGAGCAGTTTTAAAGGTTGCTACTTTTCGTCCATTCAGATTCCCTACACATCAGCTTTATATAGCATGCAAGGTGCTAACAGTACGTCAATTGTTTGTTTTGAACGTAATCTTATTACAACACACTGAACTTTATTTTAACCCAGTACCCTCAGACAGGAGGAGAAAAGATTTGGTTTGTGCTAACCTTCGGACGAAACATGCTTTTGCTAATCGTTTTTACTTATTTTTGGGACCCTACTTATATAACCAGTTTAACAGAGTACTAAAGATTTATAGTTTAAGTTATAATAGGTGTAATCTACTAGTTCAGGAATACCTGGCAAAACACAATTATGCAGACACGGAAAAACTACTAGAAATTGTGAAATAAAGTCTGTATGTACACACTCTAATAAAAGTCTCACTGTTGACCTAATCTACTCTAACTACTTTAACATTATTCGTTAATTTATTTTAACATAATATTATATCTTACATTCGATAAAATAACATAATATTTAACAATATAGAAGTCTTAATAATATATACCTAAATAATTTACTTGTTAAGTCGTTGAAAATAATATGTCTTCTCTATAAGTTAGCTACTAATAAATTTACTAATGTCCTCTTTTTAAAATGTTTGACGTAAATTGATGGCCTGAAACACAGGTTTTCATAAACCTAGATCAGGCAGGTCTACATTATAGTTAGAATTAATTTTCCTCTATGACGATTAATGTAAATCATAGTTTTACTTATACTTGAATAAATTTTATTTTTATTAATTTATAGTACTTCCACAAATTATTATGCCTTGTGACCGGGACTGTAGTTTCATCATTTTGTTTCTTGACATTCAAAACTGCATGTAATAGTCTAAATGAAATAATTGCTTTGAGTTTTTGAGTTTTAATGTGTTATAAATACTACTTTTTATTTCTTTAGGCCACATGACAATTCCCGCCGGCAGCAGTGTCATAGTCCATATATGGAGTATAAACAGAAACACTGAATATTGGGGCGCGGATGCCAATGAATTTAAGCCAGAACGATGGCTCAGTTCTGATACATTACCGAGTCATAGAGCCGCTTTTGCTTCCTTTTCACCGGGACTGAGAGGATGTATTGGTAAGCATTGTATCTTTTAACGTAATGACATCAGGCGGTTGGCCAATTAAAATCCACGTTGATAAGTCCAGATTTTGGAAAAGCATTTGTAATCCAAGAACTATTTTATCTATTTAATCTATTCGAGGATTTGCGGTACTTGTTCGATTCTTAAAAACTAAAAATACCTAAGTGTTTTTTTTTAAATTATTAAATCTTTATGAAAAAATCCCTCCTCCTCCTTAAATGTATAGCACAAAATATGGGTCCCCTCAGGGTAGCGCATTGTGGCCCATACCCTTTGCACGGCTTAATAGCAGTTTAAACTTTTTCTTTCAGGTAAGACTTATGCAATTATGTACTTAAAGGCAACTATGGCTCCGATACTACGCAGGTTCAAATTTGAAGCCGACCATACGAAGTTGGTTCTAATGACTAATATATTTTTGAAACCTGAATCAGGACATTTAGTGAGAATTGAGGAGAGGCGGGCAAATAAATGATGGCTGAAGATTGTCCTCCTCTAAATCCATGTTTGCATCAAAAATTTTGAAGTTGTTAAAGAACGAATAACGCTGTGCATTTGTAAATTAATAAAAATAAGGGTATAGGTATGTGATATTTGTAAAATAAGGTGCTTTTTTATTTGTTCCACCCCTGGACAAAACACTTTCCCAATTCCTTCCACTCCTAATGATAGTGTGCTTCTTCTTGCAATCAAATGGATAGAATCATTGCTGTAGGCGTGGGTGAATTTTGATTCTTCTGTTTAAGTATTCGTTTATTTATTGGAGATAAAAATATTGAAAGAAAGAAAAAAAAAATACTTATCGCAAATTACGAGGGGAACACAATTTATTTAATAGTGTATTGTTTTAATTTTTTTAATGTATGAATATTTATGATGAAGAGTTGATAATATTTAGTATTGTTTGACAGAAATATTTTATATGTTGGCCGCTTCGAATGATTTTTAATGTAAATTATTTGTAATGAGATGTTTATCTTACTATTATTTTTCGATTTTATCTGCTTTTGTGTTGTTGTTTTTTTTTTAAAAACTACGCTTTAATTTTAATATCCAATGTTATTATGATGTTTATTAAACGACTGCCCCAAAAAAGGAGTGTTATGTTTTTAGGGTTCATGTATGTTTGTATGTATGTGAGTTTCTTTTTTTATTGTGTTCTTTGCTGACTAATTTACCTACTTTCTGTGTCACGGATTTTGTTTTCCGAAATAAATGATTTATTATTTTTATTAAAATAACAAAAAAATAACATATTTTTTTTTTAAACTAAAAGTTGCCCCACACTAGGAATTTCTCCTGTATCGTGGGTGCGTTTACAAACATTCAATCTCACATACACAAACCGTCAGACCCGGAACAATTGTCTGTAGGTCATACAAATATTTGTTCCGTGCGGGGATCGAACCCGCGACACTCAGCGCAGCAGTCGATTGCTCAGCCACTGACAACCATTAAACATGCAAAGCATCACAAAAATTTACAAATAAATATTTACGTAAAAAATAAAAATAGGTTGCACGTCGTAACTGCTACAGGTAGGTCACCAGTCACCACTCAGCATGGTGCTGTGCTATGGGAGCCCACAGCACAGCGCTGGTTTTCAGTGGTCAACCCGTGAGTAAAATTGATAGCATTGATGCTAGTCGTGTACCTTTAAAAATATTGATTAATGTATTATTACTTATTTTGTGAAATAGGTATTTGTATTGCTGATTCGATTTTTAAAGTAATTAAAATGAAAAAAGAAATGTAGAAGTGAGATCAAAAAAAAACAAAGGGTCAGCCATCATCAGCCGAAATTGTTCAGCATGCTTTCGACTTGGACAGTTAACTTTGTATAGGAAATATCCTATGCAATGGCTCTGCGACTATAGGCTTTGGAGCCAAGAGAGATAAGAGTAAATTGATGTATTATATTAAACTCCTTTATGATCTTATTTTTATGATAGACTAGTTTTTGCTCGCGGCTTCGCTCGCGTTAAATTCGGTATAACACAGTTCTCCTTTCCTGATTTGCAGATACCTGCTACCTGCAGTTTATGCCCTTGCGCCTTATTGATTTGTAATAGCAACGCTAAAAGCTTTTTTTTTAAGTTAGCCTATTCCTGGTTCCCAACTATCTCTGTAACAAAATTCATCAATTTTTTTTAGGTTCAGCCATTAAAGCGTGAAGAGGTAACAAACAAAATCACTTTCGCTTTTATTTTATTTATTTAATATTAGGCTTCTCAACAATGACTACGCTATTACATTGTAATTTACACATTGCCAACTTAAGTCTAAGCGCCTCATTACTTATAGAAAAGCACAGCATGCACTACATTTTGCGCGGATAATAACATAAATTAATTTATTAAAACAATTACTGTTTATACAGATATTAGAGAGAAAAAAAAACAATACTATGAATACTTTAAAAACAACTAGGTATTAAATGTTAAATTGATTACAATAAATTAGATTCATCATCTGCCTAGCCTTTTCCCAACTATGTTGGGGTCGGCTTCCAGTCTAACCGGATGCAGCTGAATATCAGTATTTTACATGGAGCGACTGCCTATCTGACCTCCACAACCCAGTTAGTACTGGGTAATACGATACCCCTTGGTAAGACTGGTTGTCAGACTTTCGGAACACTGACTACCTGTAACGACTGTTAAAGATCTACAAATGACAGCCGGGACCAACGGCTTAACGTGCTTTCCGAGGCACGGAGGAAACTCGGTATGTAACGGGTGGTCACCCATCCACAGACCAACCTAGGCAAGCGCGGCTTAACCTAAAGATCGACCCGAGCGGCTGCTATTATTTAGCCACGAGCTCCTCATTTACAATAAATTAGATTAAATTAAAATAAATTACTAAACTTAATTACAATAAAGAACACATTTTAAATTACATTGGATAAAATTTTAATAATAAAATTAAGTTAGAATGGAATTACTTAAATTTAATGAGAAATGATTTTGTTGCTTATAATATAAGAATGAGCAAATATTTGATAATAAAGCAATTAAAACAGGGATGACAATTTAACTAGCAAGCACGGCTTTTTTAACAGCTGGAACTGATGAGTTAAAGAGGTCAATGACCTCTTCGTGCTCTTTGTATGTTCTATACATTCTAGAAAGTGGACAGTAATGCCTCAAGTTGGTATGACATCTAGGCATGCAGAAAAGTCTCCTATTCAAACTTCTTGGCAGACTACGTGGCACATGGAATGAGACCCTACTGAGCAAATCGGGACAATCTAGAGAGCCCGTTAGTAGCTTCTTAAGGAAAACCAAATCCAGCATGATCCTACGTTTCTCCAACGACTCCATCTTAAAATACTTAAGTCGCTGTTGATACGACTTGAGCTTATTGCCCATATTATTGGTGTATGTAAGATGCCATACGAACCGCTTTTGTAACCGTTCAATGCGCTTGATGTGAACTTTATAGTTAGGTGACCAGACTACACTGCAATACTCGAGATGGCTTCTTACTAGCGAGTTGTACATAATTTTTTTAATGTTGGGTTTTTTAAAGTTTTTGCATTCCCTCATAACAAAGCCAAGCATCTTTGATGATTTTAATATGGCTTTATCAATGTGTTCGACAAAACTTAGCTTTTTGTCAAACTGGACGCCTAGGTCACATATAGTTACGACTTCCTCGAGCCGCTCACCATTCAATCTGTAAACTGACTGCATTACATTCTGTTTATTTGTGAATTTGATATGATGGCACTTTTTTACATTCAAAGACATTTTATTGTGCTTACACCAATTAGCCAGCCGATCCAAGTCGCTTTGGAATAGTAATGAGTCTTTAGGATTAAATATAGACTTTATGGCTTTGAGGTCATCAGCGATTAGGAATATATTCGAATTCGGGAAGCATTTGTAGAAATCATTTATGAAAAGCGTGAACATCGGCGGACCCAAATGAGATCCCTGAGGTATTCCCGACGTTTCAATGTATGAATCAGAAGAGCAGCCATTTACCACTACCCTGAGAGTCCGTCCAGACAAATATGATTGGAACCAACTTAAGAGGGGGAAAATGAAAATGAAATGCCATAAATTTTGAGCTTATTGACGAGTAAGTCATGGTCTACCATGTCAAAAGCCTTGCTGAAGTTGGTGTAGACAGCATCAACCTGCACACGGGCATCGGCCGCTTCAACAAGGCTTTCAACATAGGTCACCAAATTGGTAGCTGTCGATTTTCCTTTCATAAACCCATATTGGCTGTCTATTATTAGCTGTGATAAATGTCTAGCTAGCACAGGGCATATAAGGGCCTCAAATACCTTTGCAAGGATAGATAGAATAGCAATGGGCCTATAATTGCTAACATCGGCCTGATCTCCGTTTTTAAATATAGGCATTATTTTGGTTTCTTTCCAGATGGTTGGAAAAGAACCCCGCAACACAGAATGATTAAATATAATACTTAATGGAAGTGATAGTACATCTGCCACCTTATTTAAAAACAAAGCAGGTATATTATCAGGGCCAGCTCCTTTGTAGACATCTATTTTTTTTAGTTCATTGCGGATCTGATCCCTGGATATAGTTATTTGGCCTAACATACAATTGCTTATGCAGCTATTCATGTCAACTGCGCCCGAATATACACTAGTACTATCACTATTATACACTTTAGAGAAATGGGATGCGAAATAGTTGCAAATGACATTAATATTATCAGAGGTGTTTATACCATCTGACATGGAACTGGGGAATTTACTGGTACCACCTCGTTTAATTTTTAAGTAACTCCAGAAATATTTAGGGTTTGAAATGATTTTTTCTTCTACATCAGCAATGTAAGTATTATAGCAAGTTGTAGCTAGATGGTCGCATCTTTTCCCAAGTAAATCCAATGCAATTTTGTCCACAGGATTATTATACTTTTTAACTCATAATATTATTAAAAAAAAACAAATGGTGCTAGTACTTTTTGTTGTGCAGGTGGGAAATCATCAATTAACTTCCCTCGCTCTGGGCGGAGTGCGGGGGATGTTATTTGATGATTTTGTATTTGTTTTTTGGAATGACTGCTTCGCAGAAGGAAGTGACCGCTTCCCATTCCGTCTCGCATAACTCTGCCCTCTTTTTTGTGGATAGGAAATCATCAAATAACTTCCTCCGCTCTGGCCAAGGGGGGGGGGGGGGTAGTGTCAGACTTGTACTGACTAAATCCACCCATGTTCCTTCCATTCCCCTTTTATGTTCCGGGGCCGTGGTATCTCTTTCGAACAACCCGCAACCCGCTACAACACCATTTATGACAATGACGAATGATGAACGTCCTCTTTGAACACGTCCTCGAGAACAAAAAACTCCACGAAAAAAATGTGTTCGACACTGTCATTATCATATTTCCTGAGCAAAATCTAGATTCAATAGGAAATGGACAGTTGACATAAATATATTTTTTAACTCTACTATTTTACATCAACCGATTATAATATTACTTAATTATAATATACTTGGAATAATCAAAAATACAACTATATGAATACCTTGGACTATGCACCATAGTCGTCCGAGTCAACCTTGAAAGTTACATAACAAACATAAATTATGTTTTAATTGCTGAGCCCCGCGGTGTAACCTGCTTTGAAAAACGATTCGAGTTATTCGACCATTCCACGAGAACACGGCATCAAAAGCACCTGCTAATCCAGAATAATATACTAATTTCGTAGTTTTTGCTTTGAAGAGTAACAAACATCCATACAATAATATACAAACTTTCGCGTTTTTAAATAGGAATACCGAATTTCATTGAAATTCTTCTAGGCGTTTGAGAGTGATATAGTTACAAACACGCACACCTACAGACTTTTTCCTTTATGATAGTGTGATAATGGTACCGTTTACAAGAAAAAATATAAAGAACGACACTTTGACCTCGATTAATTTTATCAGGATCAGGGAAAACAATAATTTTATTTATATAAAGTAAATTAAAACGGTATAACACCAATTACAATAATTAATATAGAAACAGAAAACAAAATAGATGAAAAACATCAAGTAAACAACTTACAATAGGCTCAATTAAAACTAACACAGTGGACACTCTTGAAATGTTTGGTATACATATATTGGTAATTAGTACTTAGTGCACATTTTTGTTGTTTTTTTAAGTTCTATCGTTTCGGAGACATTTACACTCTAGGACTGAGTCATGCGAGAGGAAATTCCAAGCGGTCACTTCCTTCTGCGAAGCAGTCAGTCCAGCAAAGGAGGTGGTCGGGTATTGGAGGGAGAGAATCTTAAACCAACCCAGCCGCCGCGGCAGATTCTACGGGCGTCGGGTGCTGTGAGACTTCTCCTTGCCACCGGTAGGTCACCGTCCGTCCTCCCAGTGACGACAGGCCTTGTCGTGTTAGTATTCCACGCGCGCCTCAAAGAGATATCATTAAAGCAGCTGGCCCTGCCAGGGCCACCGCCTGCCGGGGTTGTGGGTTGTTTGAAGCAGATACCGCGGCCCCGGAACATAAAGGACAAAAAAACAACATGGGTGGGTTTTAGTCAAATTAAAGTTCCCTCATCGAAGCTGGCAGGCACTTGTTCTCCCCCTCATTGCAGCCATTTGTTTATTCTAGCCCATATTATCTGTGAACCGAATTACGGAACGGAAATCATTGTTGGTCAACGTTCCAACTTATAATATAATAGTTATTTTTTAATCAAAGTTTTTATAACCATACATACATAAATATAACTTTACTTTAAATACCTCCCCAAACCGCGTACCATATTATCTCATATTTAAGTACTAACGCTGTAACAACAACATTGTAAAACCAAATGATTTTAAAAGTGTAACCATGGCGTTTCTTGCCGGTTCTTCTCCATAGGAAACGACCAACCCGAACCGTGCATCTTTTCTCGACGTTTTATAAGTGCCCATGTAGGCCTATGTGAAATAAAAATATTTTGATTTTGTATTATCAATACATCCAGTAGCACATTTTTTTGAGTTTTATTTTTTCTTTTTGCGGATGGCAAATCTTCAAATAAGTTACCCCTCTCTGGGCGGGGTGGGGGTGGGTGTAAGTTTAATACTTAAACCACCCGTGTTCCTTCTTTTGCTCTTTATTTTCCGGGGCCGCAGTATCTCTTTCGAACAACCCTTAACTAACATAGAGTTTTATCATAAAAAGATGATTTTTCACCCTAAAAAAATTGTTTAATAAGAATCATATTTGCGCCGAGTTACTTATTTCGACGTATAAAATGCGTGGTCGACGCTTTTGCATAGGGTCCTATTCTACCATGTTTATATGTCAGGAATTCGTATGAATTAAGATCGGAATCAAAATAACAAATGCTCTCAAGTTATCTTGGATTATAATTCTTACATTATAAAAGGGCTCGCAATACAACAACTACTCCCCTGGTGTTGCCAGTAATACTACAGACACCCTGTGACCCGCTCAGCAATCCCTTTAATTAGATATCCACATTTTATGCGTACACATAAATAATAACTAGTCCGCCATCTTTTTGGAGTTTGCCATATTGGATTCTGATGACGTCATTTGACAATGCGCTGTCAATACATACAAGTAGGTATTGCTATGTATTTTTAATTAAACTTCTCCAATTTTTCCTCAATGTGTGTCGCTGACGAAGAAGTAGCGTCAACAAAATCATAATCATAGTAAAACGGTTGGTGCAATCATAATAATTATTACTATCATAAATCATAATATTAATTATGATTTATTTATTTTGCAAACAGTGAGTTTTTTAGTTGCGGTTAAGATATAATGTGTTTATGATAAAAATAGATTTTATTACGACTAATATAGATGGAAAAAACCTAGCTTCACAAATCAATTATATATAAATACTAGCTGTGCCCAGCGGCTTCACCCGCTGCTGCTCAGTTAGGGTTATGAAAAATAGATGTTGGCCGATTCTCAGACTTACTGAATATGCATGAAAAAAATCATAAGATTCGGTCGAGCCGTTCCGGAGGAGTATAGGAACGAACATTGTGACACGAGAATTTTATATATTAGACTAGCTGTGCCCAGCGGTTTCACCCGCTGCTCAGTTAGGGGCATGAAAAATATGTTAGCCGATTCTCCGACCTAGGTACCCGATATGCACACAAAATTTCGTTCAAATCGGTCCAGCCCGTTTTGGAGGAGTATTGTAAAGAAAATTGTGACACGAGAATTTTATATATATACTAGCTTTCGCCCGCGGCTTCGCCCGCGTTAAATTTGGGGTAACACAGTTCCCCTTGCGCCTTATTGATTTGTAATAGCAACGCTAACTTTTCCCTTTTCTTCCCTCTTTCTCCCTCACATCCCACTTTTTTTAAATAAAAATTAGCCTATGTCCGTCTCCTGGTTCCCAACTATCTATGTACAAAAATTGATCACAATCGGTTTAGCCATTAAAGCGTGAAGAGGTAACAAACAAACAAACAAACAAACAAACAAACAAACTTACTTTCGCTTTTATAATATTAGTAAGGATTAGTAAGGATTAGAAGATAGGGTATAAAAAATATATATATATTAGAAGATAGGGTATAAAAAATAACTTCGAAAAATATTATTCTATTCCTGCGTCGCTGCCCACGAGAATTTCGATGTAGGTAATTATCACACGGGATCGATCTACTAAGATTAAAGTATCCAATGTGTTATTATAGATTATGGACTATACGTGTGACAAAATTTTATCCAAATCCGTGTGTAGTTTTTGGGTGAAACAGTAACAAACATTTAGACATCCTCACAAACTCTCGCATTTATTATACAACTAGCTATCCTTCGTGGTTTCACCTGTCTTTAGTAACTGCTCCGCTCCCGTTATAATAGGCATGACGATAGTATAAAAAAATCGCTTACAACACAGGTTTAGTTTTATTTAAAAATAACAGATTATTAAGATTTTCAATAAAATAAAACATTAAAATACTGCAATCGGCCATTTTGACTGAAACACCGATCACAGCGTATGACGTCACGGTTATGTGATATATGGGACGATGTTATAGACACAATGACATTTGTACTTAACTGTGACGTCATGCCGACGCCATGACACATGCGAGCTGTTTTCGGGCACTATTGAAAAATTATGAGAAAAATGGCTTCAAACTTTGTTAAACTTAAGTTTATTACCGAAATAAAGGCTTTTTTGTAAATAGTAAAAGTGTACCCACATTATGGAAGAGGATTTTAAAATCTTTCTTCACGCCTATTAGCGGGATGTTTTATAACCTATGTTACTCGGTAATAATATTGCTTTTTAATGTTGAAAGAAATTTTAAATTACTTGAACAGTTTTTGAAATAAATCCTAACAAACAAATTTTACCTCTTTATAATTTTATTATTTTAGACTAGTACCTAAGCTGATCGATTCCTACAAAAAACCAAGATTTTTTTTCGTGTGCGTATGGTAATGATCATATTGATAAAAAATATTAATAGAAAGACAAGACGTTGCTTATTAAGTTTACTACATAATAATATAGGAGATCATTCATTTGCACGAATCAAGGCAGCAATAAAATATATTTTTAGACATTTAACACATAAACGGTGAATGATAATTATGATAGTAAAAACTGATACAAGGATAAAAAACCTTTATTATTATTATTATTCTTACGCCTTATTTTCTCGGAAGGCTTAGATTTCGGTTGCGAAATAATTAAATAACTTGTCCCGCTCTGGGTGGGTGTCAGACTCGTATTGACTAAAACACATCCATGTTCCGTCTTCTGCCTTTTGTGTTCCGGGCCGAGGTATCTCTTTCGAACAATCCGCAGTCCTGGTAGGTGGTGGCCTTGGCGATTGTCTTTGCTGTGATCACATCTCTTCGAAGAACACGACCACGCTCGCGATATGACCTATCGTCACAAGACGGACCTACGGTGAACCACCCATTGCTGAACGTCCACAAACCCGCGTCCACGTTGACCGGGAGTCAACTAGCGTCTCCCACGGCGGCTGGGTTGGTTTGAGGATTTCTCTCTCAAACTTCCAGCCTCCTCCTTTGCTAGCACAACCGCTTCGCAGAAGGAGGTGACTGCTTTATATTCCCTCTGGCTCCGGACCGTGGCTTGAACCAAGGCCGGACGCTAGAAGTCGAAGGGTTAGGCTGACGTTTATCTACCCGCATGGCTGCTACTGAGAAATGTCTGTTGGCAAAACCCAAGATCGAACCTGATGATGAGTAATCAAATGAAGAAATTTTACAAGATCATGGTTACATCATTCATGTTGAGGTTATACAAATATGTGAGAACGATGAAGTTAGACGTGCACATTAAAAGCGTCTATAGTAAAAGCAAAAATTACAATAAATATATATTAATTAAAATAAACCGTCAAAGCTAAAAGATGAACAGTCCCATCTAACAACGCCCGGTCATGAACATGACGCATGGATCATCCCCATTCAGCTCAAACATTTTGAAGAGAACTAATTGACCCGACACACCCGCCAGCATCATCGAGACATTTAAGTGAGCATGACACTCTCAACCACCAGGGCAACCGTCGGGCCAATGATAGTACATAGGGGATTTATAATTATACAATACTAGAAAATTGATTTAACAAAGCCAAGATAGTCTTACAATCATCTGCAGCTTCCACAATAACTTCAGATGCTAGACCAACCATAGGGGTAAACTCACTGAGAGTTTACCCCTATGGTTGTGGAGCAGGACCAGCATTGAGCCAAACATTTAACATAACTTCAATATTGTCCCTTAACTTATAATATGTTTGATTACATAATGTATATGCATATGTTATAGCAAAGCATATAACACTTTAAATGAATGTTGTAACGTGCAGTAGTACGTAACGAGTCAAAATACGATGATTACTATCTATAACTTCAAAAAGAGAGGTTTTCGGTTCGTACCTCATATTTAAGGTACAACGGAACACTTATAGAATCACTTTCTTGTTTGTCTAGGTATCTGCCTGTCTGTCTGTCTATAAAGACCCTTTATCTTGGAAATGCGTGGAGGTAACGAGTTGAAAAAATCAACCATCTAAGTCAACGCAGTCAAAAGATATGGCCGTTTATGTCGCAAGTTTGTACGGAACCTTCAGCGCACGAGGCCGACTCGCTCTTGGCCGGTTTTATAAGTATGTTCAACTATATTTCCGTAAGGAAAATTAAGGCCTATTTTGTTTTGTTATTGATAGACGAAAGTCTTAGTAGTCTATGAGTCTAGTGTTACAAATATTTAAACTGTTTATAATTATGTATGTTTGTTGACTAATCGTTTATATGAACTTCTATGATCAAGAGTATTTGTGCTGACTTCATGTGATTGGTCGAGACTTTGACAGTTATCGACCAATCATAAGCAAGTAAGATGGCGGGAAGTCGGTGGGCACTTGAGTGGTAATAAACTCGATGCCCGGCGCATTCTTGGCCGGACATCGCTACTAGCCACTTGTGTTGTATTCATATACCAAGCTTTTAATATTGTACTACTATAACTATAGTAATAAAGTTGATCCTTAAAGTCATAACGAGTATTTTCTTGTTAAAAGTCCCTGTGTCTGGGTATTGAAGCAGTGCGTTTTACACTAGTAATTTAAAACGTATATTTTATGTTTGGAAAAGTTGACGATAAGATAGTCTTATAACTTTTAGTTACAATCTAAAATTATGGCTTATTCGTCAACTCGCGCCCCATGAACTCGCGACTGCGCGCGAGTTAGCACTTTCTGATTTTACCTATTTTTTTTGTAGTCAACTCGCGACCGAGTGCAAACTGGTACAGTCATCTACAAAAGTGTTTTAATAAATTTAATATAGGAACCTACGTTATATGTATAGGGCGCTGTACGGTTTGAGTTTGAAATAAAAGAAATTGTTTTTGAGATAGATGCCTTTATAATATAAAACACATGCTTCAAATTTAAAATTGCTTGTTTTTCTAATGATTATCATCAATATCACAAATCAACTTTATCACAATGACTCAAGATTTTGGTTAATTACCTAGTATGTCTAAAACAAAACAAATATAACAAAATAAAATCAATAATTTAGTAGTTCGAGTATGTGTAAAATAATAATCAACAAGTAAACGATTTGGTTAGTTATTACTTACTAATAAAATCAATGCTAATCTTAGTAACTATAAAATCACAGATCAGGGTTTCTCGTAAATGATTTTTATAACTGCTATAATTATATATGTAACAATTACAGGACTAAAAGTTCGATACATAAATCGACACTTATAACGCCGTGCATGAATTCATTTATAGTAAATGTAACGTGTTCATCAATTGCGCACGTTTCCTTTAACTTTACTGTTATACTAGACCTTTTTACGTGTAAAGTATGGTAAAAATTATCTTCTTTTTGTAATACTGTTAAAAAATGTGCAATGTTTGAGGGTTTACTGTTGATTTTCTTGTTTACAGTAGAATGCCAACTCTCAACCATGTTTGTAGTACGATGCTGCATGTTATTGCAAGACCATTTGTCGGCATAAAACGAAGTCTCATTTAACCAAGTCGCTACAAAATAATCATTAAATTTAAAAATATTTTCATCTTTCGGCCATTGAGACATAATGTACAACCAACCACTCTCAGTAGCTTCTTTGGGCAAATGTGCCAAAACAATACAACTCTTTACATGTTTCCTAAACAGTGCAGATTTAGTTATTCCTAGTTTTTCAGCTTTTCGTCACAAACTTCGTGAGAAAGGAAGAAACACCCACTAATGGTCGTTTCAGGAAATATATTTTGACTGCCAACATTGCAGCCTTCTCGAAGTCAAGTATAAAGGTTTTGGGATTAAATTGAGGAATTTGACTCTTGATAAGGCGAAACAAAATATTGTAAGTGACTCTTGCTTTGTTGGTCAATAACGCATAAATCACGGGTATTATTATTATGTGTTTTACTACTCCCTAAATCCACATATAGGGTGTACAACTGCTGGAAAGGTTTTAAACAAAATTTAAAAGTACTATCACTTAAAACAGTCAAATTCGGATTTGTAAGGATTGTTTTACTATGCTCACTAGCGAATACTAAAATTCTATTACCTGTCTAGTAATCAGCTAATAAAAAGTTTGTAAATTTTTCGGGCACAGATGAATTAGAAGGAGATAGCGATAGCGCTATCTACTTCAAACTCATGTTGTAAACCCGTTGCTGCGCGCTGCCGTTGCTAGATTATTGTAAGTAATGTTTAATTTTGAACTTCATGAGGCGATTATATATTACATATTAAAATATATATATAGATACATAATTATTGAGTAATAATACATAATTAGCCAAATGGTATACATCCTCGTGTCCATCCATCCATCCTTAGTTTAAGATAACTTCTTGAGACATAGTGATATTTTTGATAAATCATTATGAAAATAAGCAGTTTTATATTTTTGTCATATTGTTTATTAAAATATGTATATCTATCTCAAAAAACAACTCCATCTCTAAGACGAACTCGTTACCCTCAAATCTTATAGTGTCTTAGAAATGTAAAGTAGGTTCTTGGTATTAAATTTAACAAAACACTTTTGTAGATGACTGTACATACGTCAGATTTTCACTCGGTCGCGAGTTGACTACAACAAAAATAGGTATAATCGAAAAGTGCTAACTCGCGCTCAGTCGCGAGTTAATGAGGCGCGAGTTGACGAATAAGCCCAAATTATTAACATGAAGTGAATTTGTGTGCAATACTACAATCCAAAAATATTGGATACAAGTTAAAAAAAAACCGACTGGGAAAAAAAAACTCCAAAATAACTTTACTATGAATATGGAAGTCACTTTTATAGTTTCATTGAGTTTGTTGGCAGTAGGGTTTGGGTCGCGGGACGTCTCCTGTCTCGGTTCCCCGGACTTACGTATCGAGACAAGATTGTCGAAATTATTATATAATTAATTAGTTAGTTTATCATTTTTTGTAAATAATTAAATCAATTTAAGATTAAATTGTATGATCTTTTTATTTTCAAATAGTTGTAGGTGTCTGGCGCTATCTGTTAGTTTAAAAAATTAAACACTTATAGACCGATGTCTGTTGAAAACCAGAGCGTGTTCTCCTTGACCTGTGGCATTATTAAAAAAATCAGAAATCTATTATCGGACAAAAAAGTAGACACTTACTTTTTTTTAAAAGCTTATTTTATTAAACCAGCAAAGAAGTCTAATTGATGTGTTAGTTGATTATTTAAAAGACTGATTAATGAGTCTGTTTTTTTTATCTATTTTTAGATAATTAAATCTGTGATTATGACCAAAGATTAGAATTAGTATGATTTTTATCTAAGTTCGTTTTGAAACTATAAGATTTAACTGCTTAAAATATCATCTTTGTATGATTAAAAGACATAAACAAAAGCAATTATTAAGACTGAAATTGACGTGAAAGTTATTAATATTAAATTTTCCGTATAAAAAATGTTAGATTTAAAAAAAAGTGAAACATATGAAATTAAAAAATATTTTAATGAAATAATCATTTATAATTTAAAACGTTTCACCAGAAATTAACTCAAATAAAATCCATCAAAAAGGGTCTCTAAACAATCTCTTTAAAGTCTCGAAGTTGACGTCGACGAGACAGCTTACAAAGTCCCGGGAATTCCCGGGACTTCGACTGTAGGCTGTCTCGTCTCCCGGAACTTTGAAATTGTTAGGAATTCTTAAACCCTAGTTAGCGCCGACTTAATGAGCATCTACTAGAATATGTATCTCCAACATCGAAACATAGGGACAGGTCATTGTGATCAGTATGTGATCAAAGAATCTTAACTCAATTACGACTCTACACCACGCATTTTGTAAACTTTGAAGCTTTTTATGTCCCACAACTGGGCAAAACTTCCCCTATATCCTTTTAGGTACTATTCTTCGGCGCCACCTCACACCAGCCCGTCGTCTTGCCACCTCGTTTTAGGCGGTGCCATCCATCCTGAGAGACAATTCAAAATTCAAATCATTTTTTTTAAACAACATTAATAGTCCATCGATTATAATAGTACCAGTCTATAACTGTCCCTTTTCGTGGAAGTCTAGCTCGTCACGCCATCTCCTCCTGGGCCTACCGCGTCGCCGGGTCCTGTTGTTCGGAACCCAATCGGTTGTTACTTTGACCAAAAAAAAGAACACTTTTTTTTTATTTATTTTTTTTAGAAAAAAACTGTCACAACTGGCTCATAATAATAATAATAATAAATAACTGTCCCACTGCTAGGCAAATAGGATGAAAGATGCTAGGATAAGGCACGAGCATTGATCACCTTGATCACCATGCTTGCCGAAGACGGGTTGGCGATAATATTAGTCCAGGTTTTCTCACGGTGTTATCATCACCATTTTTTTTTAACTTTGCCCCTCACTTGGAATTTCTCCTGTATCGTGGGTGCGTTTACAAACATTTAAACTCACATACACAAACAGCCGTCCCGGAATAACTATCTGTAGGCCATACAAATATTTATTCCGTGCAGGGATCGAACCCGCGACACGCAGCGCAGCAGTCGATCTCTCAGCCACTGCGCCAATAGTGTCGTCAATGTCTGTTATGTCTCAGATAAACTTTAGAAAGTACATAATTATGGATGGAAAAGTCACATTGGTACTAGCCCGGATGATGTGGACTTCTTAGTTCTTTTAAACATTTATATTATATTAATCTATTTATTCTGACAACAGTGTTCTAATTTTTTTTCTGACAATTTATCAATGTCTTACTTACATACTATTTTAGGCTAAATAAAACTAATATCTTCAGTTTAGCAGTGTTTATTGTGCATTAATTTATTTAGCTTATAATTATCCAAAATATGTCTGAAGAAAAACGATTTTTTTACCTAACTCGTTCTTGACTACTACTTCAAAGTAGTGACTGCTATATAAAACCGTTACATCGACAAAATAGAATAATATGTAGATCGGACAGTTTTATTTTATGCTTTGTCATCTAAAAACTCATTGATAGAGAAGTTAGTAGGTAAATAATATATGGTGAATTGGTGCCCACGGAATTGATCCTTAACTTTAGGTATAAACATTCCTAACAATAATCTGATATCGTTATGTTGCTGTGGAGCAAGTAGAAGCAACAGCGGAAAAAAATCGACACCGATTTTTGAATTAATTGCGATATAAATCAGTTCTTTTATAAACAATTAAATCTTTTTTTTGCCGTTTTTATAGAAAAACCTTAGTGCGCGAGTCCGACTGGCACTAGTTGTTTACATACAAATAGCTATTTATTATACAACTCTTCTAACAAGGACGCTCGCTCTATTAATACTTTATAAGATAGACTCAAGACAACACTCAAAGACGAAGTAGAGGTCAAACAGTACGATTCTGAGGGGGACGGCGCGAACGCAGTCCCCACTACCAAAAATTACGCATCCGAGTTATCCACATTAGGGATAATCGCAAGGGTCAACCTGACCGCAGTGCAATGGAAAGGCCTCGCCCTGGGGGAACCGCCTTCTTGATCACGGTATCCCCTATGCCAGGTAAGTATGAGTTCTAAACAGTACTGTGCGGACGTCATTCGCCGGCAGAGAATCTTAACACCGCGATTCAGAATCGTGACGTATTTGTACAGCGCCATCTATCGCGTTTGCCGGAACTAAACTGTGTGCCTGGTACCAACCTAAGAAATACATTTAATGTAGTTTTGAAATGATCTAGTTTGTGAAAAATTATTTCAGATGTTCTGTATAAATATGAATGAAATATTACCTAAGTAATACTTAGGTCTTTATTCTGGTGTATTCTTCAAGTATGACGTTGGAGATCGGTTAATGTTGGCATCCAAAAGTTCCGCCTCTCAACAGACAGCTTGTTTTGTGCATTTATGCTCTAAAAATATAAAGAAATCGATGTCGATTGTCATGTGGCATTAAAAACGTAGAGCTAAATTTTCATTTATCATTTGTACTCTTCTTCATTATTTTCTTCTTTCTTTATCCCCGAAGTGTTCATTGCTATTATTAAGAGCCTGATTCATAGCTATTAGTATAGTTTATTCAGTGTACTGAACTTTTAAGAGTTTACAAACTAAGCTAAGATTTTTATCTATAATAAATCAATGCTCTCTCATTAATAGTCGTATTGTTTTATTCCAATCAATTATTTATATTGTAAGTACATAACAAGTACACAACGCCACAACGCCAGGCGTTTTTCATTTTGCCTTGTCCCTAAGAGCCACAGATTGGTGTTTAATATTAGCGTACTCCCAGAGAGAAGGAGTTTTGCACACATCTTCAAAATGGACATCACAATTAACAGATAGATCAGGAAACAAAATCACTAAACGATTAGACATAATAAGAAATGCTACATTTTTTTTTATCAAGAACTACTTAAGCTACTAGTAAACTACTAGTTAAATGTACTCTACGTCTATGCTTTGTTGTTTTGGTGCTTTCTAGATAGCGGAGTGTTCCACAGAGTCAAATGCTTTAGAAAAATCTATAAAACATATGTACAGAGGTCTTCCATATTCTTTACTTTTCTCTATTATTTGTGCCATTACTTGAATATGATTGATCGTTGAAAAATGGGGTGTGTAATGTTTGGCATAATAACAAATGCTCTAATTTCACTTGAACTTACGTTCATATGACATAATTTTCATATGACATAATATCAAATGACATAAATTCATATGACCTAATGTTTCATATCATATAATATTCATTTAACATAATAACATTTAGTATAACGTTCATTTGACCTAATATTCTTTTGACCTAAAATTCATGTTTAATGGGCACAGTTCTAGCCTAACTCAAATGGCACTTAACCAAACCTTAAAATATTCTATGCATGGTCGAGGGTGGGTTTGGTCGACGGAGCCCCGCTTCGCGGGGCTCCTACTTTTGGGTGGTTTATAAAAAAATAACCAACCTAACCTAACCTATCCGAGTCGGGGTGCCCTAAAGTCCAGATTGTATCCAGTTTCTCCTGGTAACAATAGTTGAGGGTGACAGGTGTATAGGGTATAAAGTGAAGAAAAAAAACAAAAGTTACTTGGAGATTATGAATAATAAAGTAAATGAATAATATGCTAAATGAATATTATGTGAAATGTGCATTATAGGAAATGTTCATTATGTCATATGAAATTAGGTAAAATGAAATTATATCAACAATTCATAATGTCAACTGATCGTTACGTTAAACAAAATTATGTTAACTAAAATTATGTCAAGTGAACGTTAGATATTTTGTTATTATGTCAATCGTTACACATACATTTAACTCCTACACAGCATAATTCTAAGAGTTGGGCTAAAATACGACTGGAAAGAGATGGATCGGAATTTCGTAGAGAAAGGCGTAAGACAAGGTGACCCGCTTTCACCCAAAATATTCTCAGCAGTACTGGAGATGGTTTTTAGAAATATCAACTGGGAAAACTAAGGCATCAAAATAAATGGAGAATACTTAAGCCACCTAAGGATCGCGGATGATATCGTCATCCCAATCCCTAAGGGATTTGATAAAATCACGGAGAATGTTATAATAACGATTTTATCATTTCCGTAAGCAAATCTGGTAATTTACTTAAACAAATCCCACTAAAGAAATGTAGTGATTTGAACAAATCCCAAAATTGGTTCAGTGAAATGACAAAAATAACTTTTCTGTGGTAATTTAAAAGGTTCATTTTGTAAGATTACTACATAATTATAATAATCAGGTGTAGTATAATGCAATATTGATCTCTCCTTTTGCTTTTTAATGTTCTGGCATATTAAGCTTAGAACTTTCGACCCATATCCTTCTTCGCTTGTTGTAATGCCACATATTTGCATGCAATAAGAAATATTGTAAATATGTATTAATACCAAAGGGAAGATGCTTCACAACATTTAAAATGATCTGCTGATAAAATTAAAGAAACTTGTTCGAAGAAATTCAAGGATGTATTAGTTAGTTCCACCATTTTGGTTCATGTACCAAAAGCTCAAAAACAGCAAAATATTATTTTGGCCCGCCCGCGCCACTATTTGAATTCCAGAAGACGAAAAGTAGGAGAATCAATAAAATAATATTCAAGACCCCTTACCTTAATCGTTCTTGACTACCACTTCAAAACAGTGACTGCTAAAGAATATCAAAATGAATATATTCGTGGCGTATTTATCGCAGGACTTAACTTCCAACAAAACCGTTAGAAAACCGCTAACTCTAGAAGAAACATTGAATTTAGCAATCTCGGCTTACTCGATATAGCCCGAAACATAGAGATTGGATCCACTCATCATCTGCCTAGCCTTGTCCCAACTATGTTGGGGTCGGCTTCCAGTCTTACCGGATGCAGCTGAATACCAGTATTTTACATGGAGCGACTGCCTATCTGACCTCCACAACCCATTTAGTACTGGGTAATACGATACCCCTTGGTAAGACTGGTTGTCAGACTTTCGGGACACTGACTACCTGTAACGACTGTCAAAGATCTACAAATGACAGCCGGGACCAACGGCTTAACGTGCTTTCCGAGGCACGGAGGAAACTCGGTATGTAACGGGTGGTCACCCATCCACAAACCAACCTAGGCAAGCGCGGCTTAACCTAAAGATCGACCCGAGCGGCTGCTGTTATTTAGCCACGAGCTCCTCAGAGATTGGATCCACTAATAAATGCGATTATAAATACGGCATTATTATGGTCCAGGAAAACAAAATCTAGCTGCTGATGCATTGTCCTGAGTATGTGTTTTATAAACACTACTTCCAATAAACTCACAGATCTGCATATTTTTTTCCCTTGTGTCACCCAGAGGTGACACAAAGGTGTGGTGTGTGCCTGCATCACAAAGGTGATACACTGGATCCGGGCAAAGAAATTGCCGTACTCTGTTGCGAAAGTAAAGAGTATATTTGATTGTTGAGGATGCTCAACCTATTTAGTGTTTACATCCGCCACTCTGACTGAGAAGGGAAGCCATCCTCAAACCATTAAAGCTACAAGACTTAAATGGGGGGTTGAATGATGTGAACTTCCCGATTTCTTTACACATCTTACTAATATTATAAATGTGAATATTTGTGAGGATGGATGTATGGATGTTTGTTACTCTTTCACGTCAAAACGGCTGAACGGATCTTGACGAAATTTGGCATAGATGTAGATTATAGACTGAAAAATATTATAAATGCAAATGTTTGTGAGAATGGATGGATGTATGGGTGTTTGTTACTCTTTCACGTCAAAACGGCTAAACGGATCTTGGCGAACGTTGGCACAGAGGTTGATTATAGTCTGGAATGACACAAAGGATACATTTTTTATATATCACGCGGGCGAAGCCGCGCGCGCCAGCTAGTTTATAAAATCTATAAAATAAAATAATACCTAATTATTGATTAATTTACAAAGAAAAGAAAAGTGTTGTCATTACTTTTCTTTGTAAATTTATCAATGTCTTAATTACGTGTTATTTTAAGCTAAATAAAGCTAATATCATCAGTTTTTGTGTTTTATAATGCATCACCTGTTTTTTATCTTTTTAAACTCGCATATACAAACAGCCAGGCTCGAAACAACTATCTCTAAGTCATACAAATATTTGTTCCGTGCGGGGATTGAACCCGCGACAAGCAGCGCGGTATACGATCGCTCAGGCACTGTTCCAACCGAGGCGTCTATATGGATGATCTGCTAACCTTTTAGTAAAGAAGTCGTTGGCAAAAAAGTCAACTAAACCAATATAAGTCGACGACTTCCGAAAGTAAAGTTAATATTCACTTTTAGTTTTTTTTTGGAAGTCGGTTTTATTCTTAAGAAGTTTATATAGATAAGCTTTTTTAAATAAACTCATTCAACCTTCTGTTCTGGACTCTGCTTAATCTCTCTGCTACTATACCCCTACACTATAGTGCGCATCAAAATATATTATGTCATGTTGATACGTCAACTTCAACTCGTCATTAATGGCTTTTGTGGACGAGAGATACCACAATTTTGCAAATATCAAGTGTAAACTGGTAATAAACTATCAAACGTTGGAGAGTATTTAGCAAGTAATACCAGTAATTTAAGAAATATAGCAAAAATAAAAGTATTTCTTTGCAGATTTAGATTATCAATTACTAGCTTTTGCCCGCGGCTTCGCTCGCGTTAAATTCGAGGTAACACAGTTCCCTTTCCTGATTTGCAGGGAGGTACCTGCTATCTGTAGTTTTGCCCTTGCGCCTTATTGATTGTAATAGCAAAGTAAGTTTTCCCCCTTTCTTTCCTCTTTCTCCCTCAATTCCCACTTTAAAAAAAAATAGCCTCTGTCCGTCTCCAGGGTTCCAACTATCTCTGTACCAAAATTCATCAAAATCGGTTTAGCCATTAAGGTGTGAAGACGGAACAAACAAACTAACTCACTTTCGCTTTTAAAATATTATTATACATATAGTAAGGATAAGGATTTATGACAGAATGACAGAAACAGAACAAAGACTTCAAGTAAAAAAATGTACTTTTTTATATAATGTTTTGCGTGTACATAAATAAATAAAAAACCATCCGAAAAGTAATTTCGATGAATTTACATAGCTTGAAAACAAAACGAGAAAACAAATTGTTGATACGTTTTTCCGTACAGTTTGCGTCATTTACGTCACTACAATAAGCCACGGTCAATGACATTAAACAATGGCCGGAATACCAATTAAATAAAACAAATTAATGTTGTGAAAACACCTACTGGTTAGTTTATTGTTCATTGTATCTGTGTCAATCGATTAAATAACAAGTTTAACACCGCCTTGAATCCATTAAGTTTTAGTTACAACATGAGGTCAAGGAGGTACAACACTGCAATGAAGTTCTACAATCAAAAAACGGATATAAAACGCATGAAAAGTGATTAATGGAATTGGCTTTTTGGATTGGGATTTTGATATTGAAGTTCTTGTTTGTTTAGCGGCGGACCGTAGATAATTCGCAACTTTCGTATATTTAGCATTTTTTTTCTTCACGAAGTACTTTAATGAATTTCAATTTGACGAAAATTTTGCTTATTGTCTAAAATAAAATTACATAAATGGCTGTCTGCTAAAAGTTTTTACAGTATCAGGGAGTTAGTTCCTAGAGCATAAAACCAGATGATGAAAGTTGTGTATGTACTGTAAAATTTGCATGCTTTACCTAAAAAGCAAAACATGTACGATCTAAAACTGTTTCCACCATCTTATATACCATGTTTTATGCAAATAAGTGAATTTGAATTTGAAAAATTATCCTAAAAACAACGAAAATTGGTAGGTTTTACATTTTGCAAATTTTATTTTTGCATTTTAGTTGTAATAGCATGTGCAAATAAATACACAAGTGACTAATAAAAGATACCAACAATCGCTTTAGGTGCACCTAAAATAATTTGTAGAGTTCCCTCTATTTTTCTTTCAGGGATCCCATCATCAGATCCTGACCTGATGACCATCGTCACGTAGTAAGTGGACAAAAAACCGGCCAAATACGAGTCAGACTCGAGCACAAAGAGTTCCGTACAAAAAAATTTAATTATAAAAATAGCTACCTATATCTTTTGACTGCGTAGATTAAGATTGTTGATTTTATCAAATTAAATCAAATCCTCTTTATTGTCGATCATAGGAAAGTGTAAATAATACAGTTGGTGTCAAATAAATAATTTGTGAACAGATATGTCCCACCCTTTGGGCGTGCAATAATAAGTAGAATAAGACAAGTCAGAATTTACATGCATGTCAACAATATTAATATTACCTTAAAATATCCCTACTAATATTATAAAAGCGAAAGTGAGTTTGTTTGTTTGTTTGTTACCGCTTCACGCCTATATGGCTAAACCGATTTTGATGGATTTTGATACAGAGATAGTTGGGAACCAGGAGACGGACATAGGCTATTTTTTTAAAGTGGGATATGCGGGAGAAGGAGGGAAGAAAAGGAAAATCTTAGCGTTGCTATTACAAATCAATAAGGCGCTAGGGCAAAAACTGCAGGTAGCAGGTACTGTGTTATACCCAATTTTACGCGAGCGAAGCCGCGAGCAAAAGCTAGTATATTATATAAAATAAAAAATTAACAAACACGACTGCCATTTCAAAAAAAATAACTAATAATATAAACAAATGTGTTGGTGTTCATTTATTTATCATACCCGCCACATTACATTTCTATACTTTTTCAATAGCCTATGTTACTCGGGACGATGCAAGGATTCTAATGATACGCCAACCATGTAAATCCGTTTAGGCATTTAGAAGTTATGATGGAATAAAGAAACTCACATATATACAAACATACATGAACCCTAAAAACATAACACTCCTTTTTTGGGGCAGTCGTGTAATAAAACCATAACACTCCTTTTTTGGGGCAGTCGTGTAACAAACCATTATAATATGTTAATGATAAATGATGTTTATTTTGCAAGTAGGTTTTCACAAACACTTTTACACGTCATTTTTTTTTTTTAAACTAGTTGAGGCCGGTGTTTCGTATCCGACAATATTTTTATTACTCAATAGTTTGATCAATAATAAATATTCAAACCGTATGTTCATGGAACACATTATGACTAAGGGAGATTGGGTTGTATTTTTCACAGCACTAAGGGACCACAGAGTTGAGTATATGGTTTTAATTTTAACTCGATACTTTAGTGCGTTCTCCGCGGTGCTTGACAGAAAGACAAAGTGATCAAAAAGGGTTCCATTTTTTCCTTTTGATATACGGAATCATCCTCAAAACTAAAATTTTATTGTGTAAAGAGAAACGCAGAAAATTCACAAGTCTTTTATTTAGTGTGGATTCCACGAAATAAGTCCGCGCATTCTATTGCAACGAAATACGTCAGTTTAGTGGCACAAGTGTCCAGAAGGTCTACTCTGTACAAAAAATCCGTAATTTCGGCCGAAGTCACAGTCGTTCCCGATTCGGTATCATCTAGAGACATAAAATATATAGTTTTGCGCCTGAACTTAAAACTAGGACCAACCTCATTGCACCGTTGTTCTTTTCTCTACTTCCGAAGTGTTTCCAAAATTCATGAATCGTAATTTCCATGTCCATTGCGAAGTATTGAGCTATTTCGAACGGGCTCGTATCTTTGTTGACTAGACCCCTAGACGCGGAAGTTGGTTTGGGCAAGAGTATTTTACTTAGTAATTTAAATTTAATAATATATTGATCCCATCACTAACATGATATAACATTTTGGGTGATAATGATTATTGTAAAGGAAAACGGCGGAGACTAAAAGAGATTTTTGTGATCTTGCAACTCTAATCAGGACCCGCGTGGTAGGTTACAGCTTACCCTAAGTTATAGAAAAGGAGCCTATGACCGAGCCGAAGCATTTAAGGTGAATATTTTTATATTATGAAGGTTAGAGAAAAAACAACAAGACAAAGACAACAAGTTTTATATCGTTTTAATAATTATTTTTATATTCACATTTAGTAAAACATAATGTTTATTATTTTTTAAAACAATAGGAACTCCAAACAAATGGAGTCATAACTCAACTAAAAAGAATTATGATTTACTAGCTTTTGCCTGCGGCTTCGCTCGCGTTAAATTCGGGGTAACACATTTCCCCTTGCGCCTTATTGATTTGTAATAGCATCGCTAAGTTTTCCCTTTTCTTCCCTCTTTCTCCCGCACATCCCACTTTTTTTTAAAATAATTAGCCTATGTCCGTCTCCTGGTTCCCAACTATCTCTGTACCAAAATTCATCAAAATCGGTTTAGCCATTAAAGCATGAAGAGGTAAACAAACAAACTCACTTTCGCTTTTATAATATTAGTAAGGATAGTAAGGATAAGGAAGTAAGGATTACATCAAAGCTCTTCATAGAACTAGTCTTTTTCTTTTGTCCATTTGCCACTATAACCCAAATGATAGCAACAGCATCGTGCTCTTCTCTCATTCTTGTCCGCAAAATAATTACGGTAAGCCTTATAGACTTCGGGTTTGCAGGTTGTTCGAAAGAGATACTGTATCCTCGGATCATAAAGAGCAAAAGAAGCAAAAGTCTGGCATTTCCCCCCGCTCCGCTCAGAGCGGAGGATATTATTTGATGGTATCCTATCCGCAAAAAAACCCTAAAAACTTCAACACCAAACATACAACAAATTTCGTTTCAATAATATTGACCCTAGCGAGGTCGAAGTAAAGCTTACCATAACAAGTTCTGTGACAACAGCTATTCTGCAGAAGGCGTGAAATAATAGGCCGCTGGCACACTATCCAGATACGGCTGCATTGCTGAACAAAACTATTGCCATTTTTATCATTAATTTCAAGCAAATTGTCATAGTGATAGACATATGGCTTTGACCCTAATCCCAGTTGCATTCTGCATCTTTGTTTCTTAACCCACATCTTCCGTAATCCCATGCTTTTCTATGTCCTGTTCTCGACGCTGATGTAATAATCTGAGGCTGGCTTCAGCATGACATCGAATTTCAGCTTCATTTTGGTGTGGTCGGCCGTGATCCTATAGCGTCGCACCACATGGATCAGGGTCGTCTTCATTGACATCATAGCGTAGATTTTACCTGGAATAACACCACTTGAAAAGATTGGGTCACAACAGCAAACGCCAGAAAAAAGTGGGAGGAAGGAAGGGAGGCCTTTGCCCAACAGTGGGACTGAATGTTTCTTTTACACAATTGTCTTTCTCTTCTTCAATTCGTATACACTAAATGCTAAGTTGGTATCTTTTATTTTTCTTCTAAATGTCATCTCGCAGTTCACCTATGAGGTTATTGTCTGCTTAACTGGACAAATCTCGAGAGTAAGGCCTCGAGCCAGGGTTAAAAAACTTTGAAACTAAGCGACTTCACAAAGGCACCTTCCGTGGGGTACGAGCCTCGGTTTAGGACGTCGCTGGGGGAGGACAGCAACGATTCAGGATGGATCTGATTGAGTAGCTATCTTGCATTCCACGCAACTTTATATATTTTTGGGTCTCCCGGGTTCTAACCTGCGACTAACTCTAGCTAGTTTACTTAACTCGTGGATAGCATACGTATTTATAGCCAATTTCTTGGCGTAACGAATATTGATAAAAAATAATACATAATTTAACATCACTTTTGCTTAGTCATTTATAGAAGACCCCCATTCTCCAAAGTTCAACTATGAGGTACTAACAGTATACAGGGTTATTTGTAAAACACCGACAATCTTGCAGGACTGTATTACAATCATCATAAACAACAACTTTTGTTCTATGATTTTTTACAAAATTTTATACATTTACCAAAAACAAATCTTCAAGATTTCGTTGTCCTATCTAACACATTTCAACTCCGTATTTTGCTGTACCTACATACCTACACCGCCGCTTGTAGGTACGTTTGCTTCGCACAGATTTCGTAACGTTCAATTTCAATATTTTTATTTTTGTACGAAAATCTGATGAACTAAAATATGATAAATGTTTAAATGTCCTAGAACAAAAGTTGTTGATTATGATGTTAGTAACATGGTCCTGAGACGTTGCCGGTGTTTTACAAATAACCCTGTATATAGCTATGACATACAAACAAGACGAATCTAGAAGGGTTCCGTTGATTGCAGGTTGATGACCTGGTTGCAGGTTGTTCGAAAGAGAAACCACCACGGAACACAAAGGGCAAACGAAGGAATATGAATGGGTTTTAGTAAGTAAAAGTCTGATACTCCTACGCTCTCCACCCAGAGAGGGGGAAGTTATTTAATGATTTCCCATCTAAAAAAAGGGGTGCTTACCTATACAATTCCGTTTTCCTATACTGAAGGGAGCGTACGCGTTGGGATTATCAGGCAACCTCCCAGGAACCAGCCAACGATCAGGATGAAATTCATGCGCGTCTGGGCCCCAGATTGGATGCCTGTGCAGAGCGAATAGAAGCAAAATGCAGCTGCTACCGGCTGGTAGAGTGTAATTTTCTGGAACAACATCAATGAACTGTAAGAAGTTATTGAAATCATCCTTGAAATGAATTAATTGCGTCTATAAATGCAATTGAGAAAACTTTTCTTAAGATTTTTTTTTGTATCCTATGTTGTTAATATAACCGTTTGAAATGTACAATATTATAAACTTACTAAGTTTAACATCTTTGTCAAGTTTTCTACCCAAAAGTGGCCCGATGGTGTAAAATCTCAAGCTCTCCTTCAAAACAGCATCCAAGTACACCAGCTTCAACAAGTCCGCCTTCTCCACATCTCTATCTTCACCAAAGACCTCCTGTATTCTGAAATTATTGTGTTAATATTGTATTAATTCTGTTTCACCGATTACTGAAGATTGTCCGCGCATTTGCCTGCTTGACCACGTGACCATTGATGTTTAACAAGACTCCACACCATTTTCAATAGGAAAATTTCCTGAAATATATGAATAAACTAGCTTTAACCCCCGGCTTTACTTGCGTTAAATTCGGGGTAACACAGTTCCTTTTCCTGCTTTGCAGGTACCTGCTATCTGTAGTTTTTGCCCTTGCGTCTTATTTATTGTAATAGCAAAGCTAAGTGTTCCCTTTTCTTCCCTCTTTCTTTCCCATTTCACAATTTAAAAAAATTGCCTATGTCCGTCTCCAGGGTCTCAACTATCTCTGTACCAAAATTCATCAAAATCGGTTTAGCCATTTAAGCGTGAAGACGTAACAAACAAACTCACTTTCGCTTTTATAATATCAGTGAGGATAGTAAGGATTAGTTTATTAACATGCGCGTAGCAAGACTATTATCCTAATGTAAAGACAAGATAGACAGGCAGTTGGTGGTAGATATAAATATTTTTTCAAGATTGTACTTACTCAGCAAAGATTTTTTCCTGAACTTCAGGGTGAGACCCCAACAATATCATGGTTAAAGTAAGTACATTTGCCGTAGTGTCATGGCCGGCAACAAGTATAGTATCCACATGGTCTCTGATCTGTTTGTCAGTAAACGCTCCCTTTTGCTCAAGGAGTAGATCTATGAAGGGTTTAAATTTGGAACCTAAAAGAAAGTAACAATAAAGTTTCAAATCATGTATTTTGATGACGGTATAACAACAGTGTCAAGAATATTTACCTGTTATACTTTTTTCAGTAGTGAATTTTTCATTAAAGATGTTTTTTTTTCTATTTTGTAGGACCTGCAATCAACAAGTTTAGTATTGACAAGTTAATCGTAAGATAAAAGACACGACTTAATTAACAATTAGGTCAGCTGCTGACCTAATATGTTAATCTGGTCGTGTCGATAAGAGTATACCCAGTTCTCCTAGTTTACTGTCGCATGATTTATTTTCCATTACTCGAGACATTGGATTGCAATTCGGTGAGTGAAGTTATTTTTACATTTTTGTAGTCCCCAAAAAAGGGAAGTTATTTATGCATACCTACCTATGATTTGTGTTATTTTATATTTTGTTTACTCATTCTTAAACAAACAGGTTAGATTTAAAAAAAAAAACGTAAATTAATCGTTTAAAAATGTAAAAAGTAGCCCACCAGTATTGGAAACACGGTCCAAGCTCCGCGGCGATCGAGGCTCAAGAGAGACGAATCTCCTAACGATACGAGCCGTGTCTAGGATTACCGCTTTTAAAATAAAGATCCAGCTGCCTAACGAGAACCTCCTCAGTTGTTAATCGTGGCTCTAGCCACTAAAGCCATTGGCTGTTTAACTATCGGCACAATGATCACTGAGTACACATCCCACATGTCGACAACCTCGCAATACAAGTCAATATACTTGATTTGTCTTATCTTTTTCGGCTTACACGAGTTTCCCGTCATGCAAATAATTGCGCGCCACTCTTGTCGATTCACCACCTCTTTATGAGGTATATTAGCTACAATAGTCCTTTTAGTGATGATGGAACGATCCCAGTACAATATTTGTTATTTTCGAGAACTGAGTCGGGCACACAACTATAGTACTTGTTCCAATTCCACAAGACTGCATTTTAGAGCAAGTTGCTGATGGATAATCCTGGCTTGTTTCTATGCAAGTCCTATCCGCTAAAGATAATCACAAAATTATACAGAGAAAGAAGATAGGTACATGTTAGCAAAATGGTAGCAATTACTGAGGAAATAGCTGAAATAATGCATCGCCTAGTTCAAATAAAGGGCTAAGAGCACGTGATGGTAATTTATAATTTGGCATTATGCAGATTATGGTTATAAGTCATCAGTGGACCTAAAGTCTGACAATCAGTTAGACTAGGTTGTGGAATTCAGATAGGCAGTGCATTCAGTTTCACTGGAAGCCGATACCTACATTAACAGTTATGGTTTTCCTTAAAACTTGTGTGATTGACCATAGACTACCAAATTGATACTACCGGTAATTGAATGTCACCTCGACTAGGCCCTCGCGATTAAAAAGCGCTCTTTGCTTACCGTGTTCGACAAATTGTGTAGTATCTTCAGACAAGCATCCTCCTGCTTCTTAAGATTGCTCCATGCGTATGTGTATTCGCTGTGCCACCAGAACTTTATGAATCGTTCTGTATGCAATTTGAAGATCAGCTCAAAGGTTTCGATATACTCATCGTTGAGGTTTACATTTGTGAAATCAATTCCTAGCGATGTCACTGGAAACATAAACTTTCAATCAATTTAACTTGTCACTAAAATTGCTAATAATTAAACCATGGCACAGCCAGAGGCTCTCATGGCTCACAACATCGAAGAGTCTGAAAGAATAACTTGAAAGAAGTGGAAAGAGCTGGCCAAAACCAACGACTTGTGAGCCATATGAGTCGTTACTAATGCCTTGACAAAATATTAAACGACTGCGAGTTGGACTCATGCACCGAGAATTCCCTACAAACTAATAACATAAACAGCAATATTTTTTGACTGCGAAGGCTTAGATGGCTGATTATTTTACAGCTAAGGGACTACAGATTTGAGTATATGGTTTTAATTTCAACTTGATGGCTCTCCACGTTCCCGAGTTATAGGGTTTTGACAGACAATAGGCGGACAAAAATGTGATCCTGTGAGTTTCCCGTTTTTTTTGCCTTTTAAGGTAAGAAACCCTAAAATGATATAGAAGAAAATTTGTTGCCGGAAACTTACAACAAATACTTTCCAAAGAGCTGCGTTTAATGTTTTTCACGTGATCAAAGGGTCCTTTTCCAGCGTCTCTTTCGAATGATTTCACCAGTTTCTTGGACTGGCTGTTAAAGACGCCCATGAACGAATTCAGGAGTGTCTGATTAAATGCTGGATTCAGGAGTTTCCTGTGAGTCCTCCACGTCAAACCTGAATTTAACATTATTTAACAGTTTTAAATATTGGGACATATCGTTGGCAAACAGAATCCTATTTATTTGGGACGAAAGTTTTATTTCAAACGAAAGATCTGAATTTTCTGTTATATTAGCATTTAGTCAAATCATTTTGTATTTTTTTTATAAAACAATATTATTACGCTTATCCGTTTAATTTGATTTCTGGCTGACCTTCTATTTTGAGAAGGGTACTTTAATTGTTATAAATAATCAAAATCTAAATTAAAATATTTCTATTTTACATAGGCCTACATGGGCATTATAAAGATTCACGTTTGGGGTTGGTCGTTTCCTATGGAGACAGAGACAAGAAACGATCTTTAAAGACCTGGCTATGGTTAGATGGAGCAACGATCTGTGTAGGGCGACTGACAGCAGCTGATTGTGTGGCCTTAGGAGATGCCTACAGGTCCAGCAGTGGACTGACAGCCTTACAATGATGATATTATTCTATGCTTCCAGAAACATATTTACCTCTCGCAGTAACTAAACCGTCGCCCATCCAAGCTCTACCGAAGTCATAATATGACTCCTTCTCCAAGCACGCGTTCGCTACCGTGAAACAATCGTCCGGATCGGCTATAGCTGTCAAATAAGATTTTTAAAACCACAATTAAGTAACTCAATAAGATTAAAGTAAGTTTTTTTATGGGAAATCATCAAGAACTTCTTCCGCTCTGGGCGAAGCGGGGTGGAGTGTCAGACTTTTACTGACTAAAACCCAGCTATGTTCCTTCTTTGGGCCTTTGTGTTCCAGAACACAAAGGCCCAAAAAGAAAAAAGAAGAAAGAAAGAAAAAAGAGAGAGAGGTATCTCTTTCGAACAACCCGCAATCTAGCCTGGCGGTGGCCCTTACGCTCTTAAGCCCCTTTGTTTTGCTGTTATATATTTAAGGAGGCGCGTAGAACACAAACGCGGCGTCGACATGGCATATTCCATCCTTTGCTTCAATATTCGTTTACCCAGTTCGTTTACGGATTGCAGTACGACCTTATCATATACATATCTCTAAATAGTCGTTATCATAATGGCTTTACATAGACTATTACTGACTAAAACCCACTCATGTTCTTTCATTTGCCCATTATGTTCCGGGGCCGCGGTATCTCGAACAACCCGCAACCCCAACGGGTGGCCCTAGTAGACCCCTTTTTTAAATCCTTTTAAGGCGCGCGTGGAACACGAACGCGCCATCGACTCGGCAAGTAGGCATTGATTATTATTTCTGAAAGGAATGAAAATTCAACTATTTCCGGTTTCAATTTGAACTCGATACGTTCATGTGTTCACGAGATAATAGATCTTGACAGATAGACAGGCGGACAAAAAAGTACCTAATCTTATAAGGATTTGGTTTTTGGTACGGAACCCTAAAAAATCAATAGGACATCAAACTAAATTGGTCCTGTAAGAGGTCAGTGTGTTTTAGATAATTTGTTCTAAGTATTTTTTACCCACGACGAAACGGAGCAAGTATATGCGTTTAGGCTGAAAAGTTGTTCGTACGTCTGTGCGCAATCCAGTGTTATCATTCATCTCCTAAACCGAACCACCGATTCAGATGCGGTTTTTTATAAAATATTTATGATTAATTACCAATGGTTCGTAAATAAATGTTACACGCCAAGAGCCGTTACAAAAAAAAAGCAATCCTTACTAATATTATAAAAGCGAAAGTGAGTTTGTTTGTTTGTTACCTCTTCACGCTTTAATGGCTAAACCGATTTTGATGAATTTTGGTTCAGAGATAGTTGGGAACCAGGAGACGGACATAAGCAATTTTTTTTTTAAAGTTGGATTTGAGGGAGAAAGAGGGGAGAAAGGGGAAAACTTAGCGTTGCTATTACAAATCAATAAGGCGCAAGGGTAACTGTGTTACCCCGAATTTAACGCGAGCGAAGCCGCGGGCAAAAGCTAGTATACAATATAAAAAAAATTGTTTACTTCAACCGAGTATGACGCAAATACAACCTTAATTTGATCAATCTTCTTTAACCTTGAGAAACATTACACTGGTTTATAACGATGAGCCAGCCAGAGTACAGCCCATTCTGGGTTCAAAAATTCAACAGAATGAATATTTATGTGATAAAAATGTAAATGATTATTGTTGCAAGTTCTTACTCAAAACTTAATTAACACACTGATATATTCTCACGTTTGTAACACAAACATATCACTTTTAATCCATTTGCGTGAGGTTATATTGTAAAATCTGTACGCATTAATCTTCAAGGTTAAGCAGCGCTTGCTAGAGTCGGTTCGTGGATGGGTGATGATAATCCGCTACATACCCTTTTTTTTGGGGTGGGAAATCAACAAATAACTTTCCCCGCTCTGGGCGGAGCGGGGGGGACAGCTTTGTACTGACTAAATCTCACCCATGTTCCTTCTATTGCCCTTTACGTTCCGCGTTCCATTCTTTGAGGCGCGCGTGAAACACTAACGCGCCGTGGACACGGCCTGTCGACAATAGACGGACGGACGGTGAGCTACCCATTGCTCACCGTCCACAGGCCCGGTGGCCAGGAGTCTCTCGTCGCCCGACGCCCGGGGCGTCTCCCGCGGCGGCTGGGTTGGTTTGAGGTTCTCTCCCTCAAACGCCCGGCCACCTCCTTCGCTAGCATGACTGCTTCGCAGAAGGAGGTGATCGCTTCCCATTCCCTCTCGCTCCGGACCATGGACTGAACCAGGGCATCCGCTACATACCCTGGTTTTTAGTTTGACGACCAGTCTTAACAAGGGATCTAGCCATCGAATACCACGTGGGTCTCAAATATAAACTGAAATTCACCAAACGGAAATGGTCGATTGAGTATAAACGATGACACCATTTCTGCGTGTCGCGGTTTCGATCCCAGCGCGGAACAATAATTGTATGACTAACAGGTGGTTGTTTCAGGTCTGGCTGTTTGTGTATGTGAATTTAATTTTTTGTAAATGCACCCACTATACAGAAGAAATACCGAGAGTACGTTTCAAAATTATAAAGAAAAACAAATACGTGTGGCACTCGGGGACTGCCGCGGTAAAGCTATTGCATAGCATTTTTTATCAACTTATGCAATAAATAAAAACAATCTAAATAAAATATTTAAAAAGTACTTCCAATGAAAAGAAGTCGCAAAAAGAAACATTTTTTTATCAACTTAGACAATAAATAAAAAAATAAAAAACTAAATATAATTTTTAAAAAGTACTTCCAATGAAAAGTCGCAAAAAGAAAAACAAGCCCTTGGGTTTGATCCAGCGTAATGTCGATTGACTATCCGATTCTCTACCAAACACGCTATTAGAACATTAGAATCGGGATTGAAATAACTGACCGTATTGTTTAAACGACGTTAGACAAGCCACACCTCCGTGCCCGTCGGAGTGGGGAGCGTCATGTTTTTCTTCGTTACGGAATTTCTGGATTCGGTCCTCGCGCTCAAGGCCCGCGATAGAAGCTATGCAATAGCTTAAAAACGATCAAGCAAGTTTCCAAGAGTTTATCATGGCTGGCTTTTTAGGTACGAGCCTGTGGACAATGTTATGGGTAGCTCACTATCCAGGTCTCTCGTGACATAAGCCCGTTTGGACGGCGCGTTCGTACGCCATGCGAGCCTCAAAAAAATGTCAGCATTGTCAGGCCCCTTATGACCGAAGCCTGCCGCTGCGGGCTGTTCGAAAGAGATGCCGTGGTCCCGGAACGCAAGGAGATTTAGGCACATAAAAAAGGCTAGCTTTTAACGTAGAAATATCCAAAAATGTGTGTGCAAACAAACACGAGTGCACCGTCTTCCCATACTCTCTTTGACCGATGGGACCGCAATTCAACACCACCGAAAATATACTTACTGTATAGATTTAGTGGTCCAATTTTGACCGTTGCTACTCCACCTAAGTCATAAATTTGTTTGGCAAAGTCGTTCAGTATGTCCCATATTTCTGCAAAAAGAAATAAATTAATTGATTTGTTATCAATCATGAATGTATTAGTTCCTAAGTCGTTAGTACAGATCAGATTAATGCCACTTAAATTCGTCGAAATATTATTAATAATGGTTAAAACGGGACATTTACCATGTTTTTAAAAAAGTTCGCGAGTTCAGTGCGTTTCGTGTGTCGAGAACAGAATCCAGTTAAAAGTGACAGTGGCTCTACCAGTGTCACTTGTGTACTGAGCGCAAACGCATCAGGAGACTGTTGACCGTTTTGTCTACTTATAAACACCCACTCACAAAAACCTTCAGTTTATCCACGATCATGGTGTTTGCAACAGCGCCGAAGTATCGAGAACTCATTTTAAATAAAAAATGATGGTAAATATCCCGTTTCAAATGTTATGTATAATGACAGTGATCATGTCAGTTTTAAAAGTTAGCGGAAATCGGGGCTAAATGATAACAGCCCCTCGGGTCAATCATTAGCTTCGACTAGATTTTTAGGTTCAACGTTCCGTGCCTGTGGAAAGCTTTCTTCTCAGTCAGTTAATCCAGGGCACCGTCTACAAAAACCTTTGCCAATTTTCTTTTTATAAATAACTAGCTGGCGCCCGTGGCTTCACCCGCGTAATTATCTAAAAAAAGTATCTTATCTGTTATTCCAAACTATAATCTACTTCTGTGCCAAATTAGATCAAGATCCGTTCAGTAGCTTTTTCGTGAAAGAGGATCAAAATATATACATCCACACTCACAAACTTTCGCATTTATAATATTAGTAGGACATTAGGGTTAGTAGGAAGTAGGATATAGGTCATCATTCTCTGGCTCATAACCCAATGTATTTGTTATCAGCGCAGCACGTGTTTTTATTCCAAACTTCTCTATCGTCTACTCGTCATCCCAGGAGCCTCCTCTTTAGCCATATCATACTTCACAAAGTCCATTCAACGTTTCTGTGGTCTTCCCCTACTCATTCAAACTTTCCTCATTTAGTATCAATTACGTACTAGAAGGCCCCCCACGGAACATCAGCAAGTGCCCCAGGATAGGCCACGCCCCCGGGTAACATGGCGGCTCCGTGGTGCTTGCGCTATTCCGGCGCCACAACCACCAGACAGCACACACGATGCAGAATAACGCCGCAGCAAACATTTTTTATCTAGATGGAAATACAATTGAATTAATTTAGTTAACAATTACCACGGCCGTTTTATGATTATAATGCTAGTAAAAGTATATTACAACGTTTCGTTTTCAGCTGATAAATCACTTTGATGGGCCTTCAAACGAGAACTTTTTTACGGATGAGCAATCATCAAATAACTTCCCAAGCTCTGGGTGGAGCGCGGGGGAGTGTCAAACTCTTACTGGCTAAAACCCACGCATGTTCCTTCAAGAAGGAACATGGGCGGGTTTGATACCGAGATACCGCTGTACCCTTTATATTCCGGACCGCGGTATCTTTTTCAAACAACCCGCAACCTGGCAGGCGTGGCCCTGGCAGGACCCTCTGCTTTGCTGACATCTCTTTGAGGCGCGCGTGGAACTCGCCGTCGATACGGGCCGACTTCACTGGACGGACGGACGGTGAGCTACCCATTGCTCATCGTCCACAGACCCGCATATGCGGTGGCTGGGAGTCGTCTCGCGGCGCCTGACGCCCGGAGCTTCTCACGCGGCGGCTGGTCATACAAATATTTGTTTCGTGCGGGGATCAAACCCGCGACACGCGGTGCGGCTGTCAATCGCTCAGCCACTGCGTCAACCGTGCCGTCAATATTACACGAAGGTAGACTTAGATCCCAACTAGCTAGCTACAACAACACTGGCAGTAGCACTAGCAACACTGTCCTGCTATCCTATTTGAAAATTAAGCCTCCAGTATAATAATTGTAAGAAATTTTAATTGCCTTATTCTGGTCAATTTGTTGTAATTTTGATCAGTCAAACAACATTATTGGTGCCTTTTGGTGGTGGTGATCCACTTCGAAGATCTGCTTGCTCGTTTCACATTAAAAAAAACTTAAAAAATATATTTCAAACTCACAATATGCAGCTTGGTCCAGTATAAATGTTTCTTGAAGTTGTATTTATTCTGTCTAACTGATAAATTTATTTCGATGAAACTGTAACTGTCCTTTATACTAGGTACATATTAAATACCATACCATTGACCAACATTTGTCAAAAAATTGAAAAAACTCAACCTTACTCAGTTTCTAACTAATCTTTATAAGTAAAATTCTGGGACAAGTCCGACTTGGGCTCGTGCACTGCGGGTTCCTTAGGGTTTTATTTGAAACTAGCTTTTGCTCGCGGTTTCGCTCGCGTTAAATTCGGGGTAACACAGTTCCCCTTTCCTGATTTGCAGGTACCTGCTACCTGTAGTTTTTGCCCTTGCGCCTTATTGATTGCAATAGCAAAGCTAAGTTTTCCCTTTTCTTCCATCATTTCTCACTTTGTTTTAAAGAAAATTAGCCTGTGTCCATCTCCAAAATTCATCAAAATCGGTTAAGCCATTAAGGCGTGAAGACGTAAGAAACAAACAAACTCACTTTCGCTTTTATAATATTAGTAAGGATTGCATCTCTTTGAACTGTAAAAATCATAAGTCTTTATTTTATGAATATCATCATTTCCCTGCCCTTGTCCAATACTATTTCGGGTCGGCGCAACACATTTTCTTCTTCCATTCTTCCCATCAATATGTCAGACGTTTCGGCATCATTTACTACTTTGTCCGTCATATCATTCGTTACAAAATCCATTCCTTTTCCACCAGTCTTTATTTTATTAATGGAAACTACTACTACAAGACTAGCTTTTGCCCGCGGCTTCACTCGCGTTAAATTCGGGGTAACACAGTTCCACTTCCCTGATGTGCAGGTACCTGCTACCTGTAGTTTTTGCCCTTGCGCCTTATTTATTGTAATAGCAAAGCTAAGTTTTCCCTTTTCTCCCTCTTTCTCCCTAATTTCTCAATTTAATAAACCGTAAAAACTTACCGTAAATTTTTACCGAAACACAAAGAGCAGAAGGAACATGGGTGGGTTTTAGTCAGTATAAGTCTGAAACTCCCCCCCAGAGCGGGGGAAGTTATATGATGATAATCCATCCCCCAAAAAGGGAGGAGAGGAAGACAAAAGAAACGACTGTGTGGTGTTTATATGGTTAGAAATGAGGTGTCTGCTTATTTAACGAAAAACGCTTAGCTGATAGAAAATTATGGAAAGAAAAGGACATGCGCTGACCCCACGTCATTGATATAAAAGCAAGACGATGATACTATACCAAGCCAATCGATTGAGTCACCGGTGCCACTGCCTGTTTTCAATTCAATTCAATTTTTAATTTCCGGACATCTTGATCCAACATTGTTAGTATAAATACAGAAGAACATGGAGAAATTCCTAGTGTGGGGCAACGTTTCTTTAAACAACAAACAACAACAACAGACTTAAAAACTACTGTTAGCAACACAAATAAACTTACACGAATACAAAAATGCACTGGTTCTAATATTTCGCCTCAGGGCAGGAAAACAGAACTTCCCCACACATAAAGACCGCTGCGCTGAGACAACCGGGGTGGGTTGTCTCAGCGCAGGGGACTTTATGTGGGGTGTTTATGTAACCAGATAACCGATAGAGAGATAGGTACCTCTCTAATCGATCGTCAGACAAATGAAATGCCTCAACACAGGGGCACGCACATCTTCCACTATAGTCTTCAGGGTACTGTTGTGACTCCACCGCACCCTCCTCATAAGTGACCCAACCCAACCGTACGGTACCCTACAAAAAACAATTAAAATAATCTTTAAAAATAATCTTATTATGTTCATGAGAAAACTATATTTACTTGTAACAATACACTTAATTAAGCAATTGTTATTATTTGATGAGAGTAACTAGTTTTTACATATTTTAATGTTACTAAAATGTCCTGCCTATTTGTTTTTTTTTTTTCATTGAAAAATGAGGCCTCAATCCTAATAATATTATAAATCCTACTTCCTACTAATATTATTAGGATAATATTTTTGTGTTCACCAAAAATACTCATCGTGCACCAAATATTCTTTCCTGAATGTTAAAAAAATGCGTAGGTTAGGTTAGGTTAAAACTGTGACCCCCTACGCCAGTAACGACTTGCATTCATAGAAAATGGATAAAGATATAACACTTTTTTATTGTAGTGTGCTGATGCTCGTTATGACATAATTATTTTAATTAACATATTTTGGTGCACATTCAGTATATTTGGTGCAACACAGGCAAAATTAGGTAAACGAAATGGGAATAAATTGAAGTACTTTTAAATACCATCCATATTATTAATGCGAATGTTTCTGAAGATGGATGTTTGTTACTCTTTCACGTCAGAATGTCTGAACGGATCTTGATGAAATTTGACACAGAGGTAGATTATAGTCTGGATTTTTTTATTTACGTTGTCACGCGGGGGAAGCTGCGGGCGCCAGCTAGTATAAAATATACCTTTATGAATTGTAGCCTAGGATGTTATTCTGATGTAAGGTATATTAATGTAAAGTTTCATTAAAACCCATTCAAGTAGTTTTTGCGTGAAAGAGTAACAAACATCTATACATCCATACGAACTTTTATGTTTATAATATTGATAGGAAGTAGGATAGGCCTACATGGACACTTTGTTTTGTTTGATTTTTGTTTAAGACAAAGAAAACGTGCATTGTACACACGACGGCAGGTCAACCTATTCTAAACTATATTATAACCTGTAGGCCTACCATGACGTCTTAAAGCAGAACTTATTCCACTGAGGGAAAGAGACAGAGCTATACAGGGTGTCTAGCACCATCTCTTTCCCTCAGTGGAATAAGTTCTGCTTTAAGACGTTATGGTAGGCCTACTGTACCGTGTAAATCCAATACACTGCAACTATAAAATATTGATTTTGAGAAAATCAGCTAAACAGTTTTTTTTAGTTTTTCGAAGTTTATTCCAAAATTTACTTGGGAAAGTACTTAGTGTTTGGTATCAAAATTAGGATAATTTTATAACTTATCAATCCCCCATTGTTTCATATACATGTAAAATACACACAATGAATTATCATAGATAACTTGTATTGCCGTAATAGTCGTCAGAAGCGAAGAGAGAAATTGTTACGACAATACACTGTATTTTATAGACACAGTGTTTTGACTTGTTAAAATAGTATCATTGAAAGTTACAGTGGGAGTTTTTATTAGATAAAGTCTATTAAACATGTACTGAAAAAAAAAACAAGTAATCAGTAGTTAAAAAAATATATTTAAAATTAACAAAATCAGTCTTACTTACATTATAATATGGCAACAATCAGTCTAACAGTTTCATGTAGGAACTTGAAAATACGTAAAAAAACTTAACATTTAAAATTTCTAAACAAATGAAATCAACATACCTTATGTTTATAAACTATGAATGACTGATTCATTAATTGACATCAGTCTTACAAATCTTGAAATTATAGAAAAAATTAACAATAATGTCTTCTAAAATTAATAATCAAAATCAGCTTATTGGGCGTTAAATAAAACAAAATTTTTAAAATTTAACACTACAATGACTAACTACTAATATTTTAGTAAATACTAATAGTTTTCTTCGTTGTTGTGTTCGTCAAGATCAGGATCAGAAGATACCACAAGATTTTCATAAAATATTGATCTTGTAGGAGGCATAGACTTGCACAGCTGTAACAATTCTTTTTTTTTTACTTCACTTATGCCCCTAGCACTATTTTCTCTCGGCAATGAATGGAGAAGATCGGTTTTGCCATTTGCAATTTCATCTGAAATGTTTTGAGCGACCTTTCTTTTCAAGAAATGTATTTCCTTAAAATCACCATCATAGTTATTCTTGGCAAACATGGAAACATGCCCCCTTCTAAATTCTATCACTTTCAAATTATGAATATTAAAACCTTTGGGGAATGCTGGCTTTGAATCATTCGAAAAGATGATCATATCTTTATGAGTAAGTACAGCAACTTCTATGTTTTTTCGCGACGTCTTTATGTTGTGTACAAAATCATCAAAATCGTAGATTTCTCCAACCTTTTTGAATTTCTTAGTGATAGCTGCATGCACTGTGTCTGCAGCCATAAAGGTGTGACCACTCTCAAAATACTCCAACGTTACTGTTTCAATTTCAGTCATCTTATCATTGATCAATCGTACTAAAGCTGAGATAAGGATTTTGTTTTTATTCTGTGCATTGCAGTTGTCAAGAAAAAAGTAAACATGTTTTTGATCACGACAGTAATTTCTCAGAAAAAAAACGTAAGTTGTGGCCACATTATATGCTTTTCTGCCGCTTTCACCTTCGTGCCAAAGAATACAAACTGCAGTCTTATTTTTGCCTGGTGGGACAAAAGATTCATTGAACAGCACGAGTTTGCGAGAAAAATAAAACTCTTTTGTTGTTAGTGATGGCATTTGTATGGCTTTTTGCATGTCGACTGTGTAAATTGAATCCTTTCCTTCGCTCTGTTCACATCGTTCTTCCGCTAGTTTTAAGTCTCGTCTTGAATTATTTTTGTTCTCCAAATGCTGAGCCTGGTCAACACAGTCATCACAATTACAAGGAAGTGGCATTGACTCATGCACCAATTTGTAATTTTTGCATTTTGTACATATATCATGTACTGGCTCTGCAGTAGAAATATTCATTTCTTTAATCATCTTATGAAAATGAGACCAACTACATTGTTGCATAGATTCTTCTGCACAAAAACTTTTAAAATTTTGGAAAATAGAGGAAAAAGTTACCCCTATTGGCAGATAACGGCGATTAGGCGCATGTTGAATGTTATAGTGAGAATGAAGTGGCTTATATTGCAAGATGAAGTTCCTCATTTTTTCTTGATACGTCTCGGAAAATGCTGTTGAAGATGGGTGATGACCTCGTGGATCTTGCGCAGCTCCTATTTTTGGATTTACATTTTGAGATGTAGTATTAGCTTTCAAAACCGCTTGAACTGCTTCGTCATTTGTGTAACCCAATGTGCTGAGAAAAAACTTTTTACACACTATTTTCTCATCAAGTCTCCAGACTAAAGTGTTACGCCTTCTGGAGTTAGAACCAGCAGTTTTGAGAGTAGTTGGTAACTTTTCCACCTGTCTAGACAAGAAATCACGGCGCCTTTGTCTGTCCATGCTCCAAAAATGTTCATGTATTGTTTTTCTTTTTAACTCATCTATGTGTTCAATACACGACTTAATACAGCTGCTGTTACAAGATGGTCTTATTGGATGCTTATTTTTTTGAAATATTAGAATATCTGCAGGGTTTCTTAATCTCTTTACTTTTTTCTTCGGGTGTAAAATTTCGTCATCATCATGATAGTCGATGTCATTTATTGTACGTGGTTCCCTGGGTGGTGGTGTGTTCTGCCTATGATCTATGCCGGTGACAAGAACGTCGTCATGACTTACTTGCAATGCTAAATGACTGTCCAAGCTATGAGGACTTGATACCGTGACTTGTAAGCATTCGTTCTGCGACATTGAAGACGTAACGACATCTAATAACTCCGTATAGTTACCTTCACCTATTTCTTCACACAAGCTCGTATCATACTCTGACTCATTTAATGGGATTAAAGGACTGATATCTCGGCAGTCCATACTTGTATCCATATGGTCATCATAAGGTACACATAAACTTGGAGTGTCCATAATTGTTTCTTTTTGCATATCACGGTTTAGCTCAGACGTCATTGTAGCACGATTAGAGTTATTATAATGTTGCGCATTGTTTTGGGATAACTTTATCAACAATTTATTTCGGTAACCACTCATTATTACAACTTATAGCCACATTAAATCACTAATTACTCCGGAAATAAATGAAACGTGTCAATCACGGCGCAGCGTAAGCAAACAATAAAATATTACCAGCTGATTCCCGCCGCATGCGTCCTCGATCAAAATTGACCAATAGAAATTAAGATCGCCGCCGGTTCTCGCTTGTGATTGGCGCGCCCGCGTCGCGCGAGCCGTGCTACTTTGTTTTGACAAAACACTGTATCTTGTTACGCGCGAAGATTATTTTGGCAATACACGGCATATTAAATTGCCGTGTTTTACTATAATAAACCTTTAGCTTAAAGTAAATACAGTGTAATTACCATTGCAATATCTCAAAACTTTTCATATAAACTAAAAAAGGTATGAATTGGGTATGATAAAACAGGCTAAAAGAAATCGAATGAGCGTTGTTAATCCAAAACACTGTATCTTAAGATACAGTGTATTGGATTTACACGGTACTACTGATCTCTCTACTACGGATCGCACACCGTAGTAGAGAGATCAGGTTACAATGGTTAAGTGTAGGTTGATGTGCCGTCGTGTGTACATTTTGATTCAAGTAAGGAAACTTCGTCATTGCGTTGAGGGCCAAACTCTCATCCTAGGTGTTGTGTAACTGAGATTTGCAGTGAAAAATTTACATGTGAATAAACGACGTTTTTCAATAGACTTGGGAAGAAAAAAAAAATAGAACGGAAAGTATTTGTGTCATTAAGCACTGTGCAACTATGATTTAATTAGATTTTTCCAAGCGTTTTCCTTTGCAGGTAGGAGAGCCATGTTGACGAGATGTCAGTAAAGCAGAGGAGCTTGACAGGGCCACCGCCTGCCGGGGTTGTAATTATAAATATTTTTTTTTATATTGAAATCAACAAAATTATTAAATTATACTTATTCTAATAAAATATTATAAAACTAAATTATTAATAAAATTATTAGGATTAAAATTAAATTTACTCGTATTTATCAAATTAGTCTGACACTCGCCCCCGCTCCGCCCAGAGCGGAGGAAGTCATTTAATGATTTACCAACCAAAAAATGACTGTTGGAGAAGCAAAGAAAGCCGGTTAACAGCCAAATATTAAAAACAAGATATTCTTTTTTTTTGTAACTAGAACTCAGGTATATTTTTAAGGCGCGGGCTCACCGCGGTGCACGGAGAGGCTACGCACGTGTATTAAGCTTCGCTTTGTAAGAAAATGTATGTGGTTGTGTCCACTGCAACCCACGGAGAGGCTACGCATGAATTGACGTCATTAAAACATGCGTGGCTTGCTCGAATAGGCGGTTACATAGCTCAACGCTGTCAACGTGGGTCTACGTTTCCACTGGAGTACACGAATATGACCCATGACTATGTACAGCTCGCTTATCGCAGAGCTGTTTTCAGAGCAGTGGCACGTGTGTGGTCTCTCCGTGCGCCGTGCCACGCTATACATAGTCGTGGGTTTTCGTGTAGGTACTCCAGTGGAAACGTAGACCCACGTTGTCAAACAAATTAAAACACGCAGCTAAAGTGCGCCGTGTGCCCGTGCTCAGCATGCGCCGCTGTGGGCCCGCGCCTTAAAAACTAATCATGTTTATTTATAGCATTCTATTAATGTACATAGTTTAAAATTTGAATTCAATATTTAGGGAGTAGTGATATACAGTTGTTTATTGGTGTCTGTGGCGAAATATATTGGTTATTGAACCTAATCGTATGCCATACTAATCGGTTTTCGAAGAACTTTTTTATTCAAGTGAGGATCTTTGTCATTGAAGCCGAGGAGGATTTAACGCACGAGCAGCTAGGCGAAAGCGTTATAGAGCCGAAAACAGCAGTGAAAAATTTTCACATATAATACCACAAGAGCTTCAAAATTATCGGGTATCTTCCGCTAGGTTCGTTGCAAACAAAGAAGGAGTCAAGTTTTTCTTTTCAGGTTAAAAAATCACGAGCGCGAAGCGCGAGTGATTTTTCCTGAAAAACTTGACGATTTTATTTGTTTGCAGGGAACCTATCGGGAAATGCCAGATAATTTTGAAGCTCGTGTGGTATTCGGGGGATTATTTTTCCGTCCCAAATGTCGGCCAATAGAATTGCACAAACTCCAAATCGACTCATTTTCATGCAAAATCTCCAATTTTCACAATTGAATTCAACCTGTCAGTTTGACGTGTGGTTAATTTGACTGGATGTTTTGTTTTTTATGCATAGCAACGACCAGAGAAAATTTTCAAAAAAATTTCAGTATAATACCATGTAGGTTGTACCACGTGACGTCGAATGGTGCAATTCTATTGGTCGATATTTGGGTCGGAAAAATAATCACATGAATTCAACGACGTTTTCCAATACATTTCGGAGAAATTAAACAACAGAACAAAAAGTAATTTTGTTTTTTTACAAATTTAAATTACATGGAAGTAACTTCTTAACATAATCAAATCAAATCATTTATTTAAATTAGACCATTACAGTCACTTTTGAATGTCATGAAAACAAAAAAAGATGCTGCTACAGTCCCAGTCACAACACATAATAACTTGTCAAAGTACTTTAGTTGCCCCTTCCAAAGCGTAGATCTCTTGCTAGAACCTCCGCCTGCCGGGGTTGTGGGTTGTTCAAAGAGATACCGCGGCTCCTGAACGTAAAGGGCAATAGAAGGAACATGGGTGGGTTTTAGTCTGTAAAAGTCTGACATGCCCCCTCCGGCCAGAGCGGGGAAGTCATCTGACGATGTCCCACCCGAAAAAAAAAATAACAAAAAAAGCCTGGCCGGATTACTAGTAGGTTAAATAATATTACGCAAAGATATTTAGTAGCTGGGCTGCAGATGAAATTGGGCACAACCAGTCTCACAAGAAGTTTACCGCGGTGAGTATTAAAACAAGTTATTTTCCGAAGTGCCTCGCCAAACACAGATCAAACTAACCCAACAATCAATTAAACTTGTAATTTCGTAAAAAAAAAATGAGTGATTGGTAACACATACTGTTCTACGGCTAGTTTTTAGGGTGTCTTACCTCAAAACGAAGAAACGGAACCCTTATTGACTTTGTTGTCCATCTGTCTGTCAAGACCCTTTATCTCGGGAACGCGTGAAACTATCGAGGTGAAATTTAAACCATATACTCAAGTCTGTGGTCCCTTGGAGTTGTGGAAAAATCATATCTCTAAGTCTACAGTCAAAAGATATTTATTTATTTAAACTTCATGTACAATAGTGGTACATAGGCGGACTTAATGCCATAAGGCATTCTCTACCAGTCAACCTTTATTTATGTCGCAAGTTTGTACGGAACCATCGGTATGCGAGTCCGACTCGCACTTGCCCGGTTTTTTTATCAACACACAAACTGATTGAATCATTGGACTTTAGTTTAAAACCCACCGGTTCATTATACGCACAATTAATAAATAATAATAAATATCTTGGGACAACTCACACACGGTCATCTGATCCCAAGCTAAGCAGAGCTTGTGTTATGGTAACCAGACAACTGATATACATACATTTAATTTATAAATAAATACATATTATAGATTTCAATCATCAATCAATCAAGACAATTATTGGTGACGCGTAGTCAGAGGCCCCAACACAAGCGTGCGGTGTAAATGCTTACTTATATATTACTAGTTTTGGCCCGCGGCTTCGCTCGCGTTAAATTCGGGGTAACACAGTTCCCCTTGCGCCTTATTGATTTGTAATAGCAACGCTAAGTTTTCCCTTTTCTTCCCTCTTTCTCCCTCACATCCCATTTGGGCCATGGGGTCCGAGTGCCCATGTAGTATTTCGAGAAATCGCCAAGCGGTTGGTCGACTCTTCTCGTGACCAGAGGGCTGGCCTGTTTTTTGCACAAAAAATAAGTATTGCCATCCAACGCGGTAATGCTGCCAGCCTTCTGGGCACTTTACCTGTTGACTGCGATACGGACGAATTTTTTGACGCCCTGTAATTTTCCATTTTTTACTTGTATATATTTTTACTTATAGATTAAATTGAATCAATTAATGAATACTACTAATCGAAACAAAAAAAAACAGCAATCAATTTGAATTACAAATGTCCAAAATTAAATTTAAAATAGCAAAACACGCATTTAGCAGTATTTTTCCTTTATTCATTTGTAACACTTATAAATACATTTTGAAATATTTCTTTAAAATATATTTATACATTTAAAAATGTAAAAATAGGTCTCCGCCGGTATCGGGAGCGGGTCCAAGCTACCGGTGGTTAGGGCTCCAGAGACAGGAACCTCCTCACAATGCACTCCAATCCGATGATCTTGGGTGATGCATCCGGTTTGCGGTCAGCAGTGTACGGACTCTCCTATCCAGGGTATCAAGTTCAGTCTGAGTCCATTTAAGTATGCCCAACTGTTGAAGGCCCCTTGTTCCCGCCGGACAGAAGGCTATTTAATTCCTTCTTCAGGCGACCAAAGAAACGCTCCTTCAACAATTGCTTGATGTCAGCTACATTAATGCCTAACGCTTCCGACATAACCAAATACTTAGAGCTTTCGTATGAGGAAAGGGATCTGAGGTGTATGGAATCCGAGAGTTGAATTCCCTCGGATACCATAATCTCCCCTCGTTTCACATACAGGACTGCACATTTGTTCACACCAAATTCCATCCTGATGGCGGTACTAAAAGTTTCAGTTACTTTCAGTAGCTCCATCAGTCGGAATTTGTTAGCAGTATTATTATTATGTCATTGAATAACAAAAGGGCAGCAAACACACCGTTAACAGAAAGTTTTGTCATTAATAAATTTTAATTGAATAGTAACACTTTTCCAGTAGCAGTTTTGCTAACTTGTTTTTAAAAACTTGATGGGTAATTCTTTTAAGTGTCGGTTATTTATTATAAACTACCTTTTGCCCGCGGCTTCGTTCGTGTTAAATTCGGGGTAACACAGTTCCCCTTTCCTAATTTGCAGGTACCTGCAACTTGCAGTTTTTACCCTTGCGTCTTATTGATTTGTATTAGCAAAGCTAAGTTTTCCCTTTTCTTCCCTCTTTCTCCCTCATATCCCACTTTTTTTTTAAATATGCCTATGTCCGTCTCCTGGGTCCCAACTATCTCTGTACCAAAATTGATCAAAATCGGTTTAGCCATTAGGGCGTGAAGAGGTAACTAACTAAGTCACTGTCGCTTTTATAATATAAGTAAGGATAACCAAACAACGTTAACTGTTACAACTAACCCAAGCAGTTTTAGCTGCGCATTGATTGATCAATCAGTTAGCTATTCAGTTTCTTCTTTCATATTAATTGATAGCTCTACGATGTTTAATGTCACAGGCAACAGTGTTTTCATTATTTAAAAAAAATATTCATGGAAGATACTAATTTTATTGTGCTTGTTGTAAATAATTGCGTTACGTGTTGCAGGTTCGATCCCTGCACATAACAAATATTTGTATGACCTACAGATAGTTGTTCCGGGTCTGGCTGTTTGTGTATGTGAGTTTAAATGTTTATAAACACCCACACCCACGATACAGGAAAAAATCTTAGTGTGGGGGCAACGTTTGCTAAAATACTACATGATAGTTGTATTTTCAATTCGAAACGAAGCATTTACTTTACATAGTATACCGCGCACTCGTGTTTAGGCCTCAGATTATTAAACAGGTTTCTATTTTATTTTTAGACACACCGTCTTTTATACACGGTTCGCATCAGAAATAAAATTTAATTAGAAAACAGGTTTTGATTTCCATTTTGCCTGAATGCCATGGCAGGGTTATTTATCATAATCCGTCTTGTCTTAGGAAGTATAATCCTTACAATATTATAAAGCGAAAGTTAGTTTGTTTGTTACGTCTTCACGCCTTAATGGCTATACCAATTTTGATGAATTTTGGTACAGAGATAGTTTTTTTTAAAGTGGGAAATGAGGGCGAAAGAGGGAAAAACAGAGAAAACCTAGCTTTGCTATTACAATCAATAAGGCGCAAGGGCAAAAACTACAGGTAGCAGGTACCTGCAAGTTGGGGAAGGGGAACTGTGTTACCCCGAATTTAACGCAAGCGAAGCCGCGGGTAAAGGCTAGTTAAAATATGTTTTTCTTATAATTAATTACCTTGTATCTAAACTACAAAGGTCATTGGTTGTCCTCTTGAGTAATGAATTTAATTTGTTTAGCCGTTGTGCGTCATGTCAATCGATAACTACACTAGAGCACATTTTGTCGGTTTTTGTGGTACGCTGCAAGAGGTTTTAGCGCGAACGCCCGACGTCTGTCCACGCATCTGTATTATTGGAAATGCAAATAAACGTGCACCGTTTCTTACTTTTCTTCTCGTTTATAAATTTCGTTTGTTAAATCCCTAATATGAGTATTGGCGAAACATTAGCGGCACCGTTTTACATTAATTTTTCGAGTTCCGCTCCTCGAAAGGAAAGAACGGACTCTTTTAGGATCACTTTGATGTCCGTCCGTCTGCCTGTTTGTATATCTGTTAAGACTCTATATCTCGGGTAAATCCGCCGCCATCTTTGGGAGTCCTCCATGTTGGATTTAGAATGACGTCAACTATTCATTGTCATCCAAATTAAACATGAATGCAATATCTCAGCTCAATAGAAAGCCGAGAAGTACGTCAAATTCAACGTTACAGAGAAACTAGTTTAAAATACATCTCACTATTTTCTAGCGTCCTCGTAGATTCTTCTATGTGGACCACGGATGGCACTCTAATAACATTTGATGTACAAGGTCCCAAGAGAGGTCTTGGGACCTTGTACAAAGTGTCTGAGGAGAGACACTTTGTTGAAAGACATAACCGACTTCCGAAAACTATGGTTGCTTCATAAACTTAACTTAACTTAAAAAATAAAACTACTTTCGGATGTCGGTGACTTCCTTAATGGACTTTAATTTCACCCTATTCAGTTGTTGTTGCTCACACAAATTCTCGTTAAGTTTACATTGTAACTAGGAGAAACACAAAAAAAAATATGGAAGGTACATACCTAAAGATAGTTTTTAAAAGGTACCACGGGACCACCATGCGTGGTTTCTACGTCCAATAAAAAAAGTGATACGGAGTAATTTGTGCACAAGGAAAAAAAAGGCTGATCGAAAACATAACCACCTCATTTTTTAAAGGTCATTTAAAAAACCAGTTGAGAAATAACCAGATGAGGGGCTGTGGACGATGAGCAACTAGTTGCTCACCGTCCGTCTGTCTAGTGATGACAGGCCGTGTCGACGGCGCTTTAGTGAGATGTCAGCAAAACAGAGGGGCCTGCGAGGTCCGCCGGGGTTTGTTCGTAATGCTGTTTGTTCAAAAAAGATACCGTGGCGCCGGAAAAAGAGCAAAAGAAGGAACATGGACGGGTTTTAGTCAGTAAAAATCTGAAACTAAGAGCGAGGAAGGTTATTTGATGATTTAATTTTTTCATGCACAAAAAACCAGTTCATGACAGAAACAAGTCAAAGAGACGACAGTTACTTTTACTATGTGTCTGGTTAATGTTTTCGAGCTCATGGTACTTGGTACAGACGCCAGCAGGACAAGCTACCCGAAACTGTCAATTTTTCCCAATGAACCTTGAACCTAATAGGTACCTACTTACGAAATAAAGTCGAAAATCTATCAAAGAAATCTGACAGATTGTAGTAGCTTGATGTGCGTCTGTACATGGTACATGGTAAGATGCAGTTTAAAACCAGAGTCTAGTTGTATAGTTAGTAATACCACTTGGCATTATGCTGAGATAAACGGTACTTGAAAGTTGAAGATTCTTACTAAGTACGACACTTTACTGACCTCAGATCTAGTTGTTGCAAGCGGCATCGCCCGTGGACGGTATACCCACCGGTAAGAAAATATCTGTGTGACAATCATCTGCCTAGCCTTTTGTAACAAATTGAATCGAAATTCTATGTTTGTTTTAAAAAAAAAAACGTTGCTCCACACTAGGATGTCTCCTGTATCGTGGGTGCGTTTATACAAACATTTAAACTCGAATACACAAACAGCCAGACCCGGAACAACTATCTGTAGGCCATACAAATATTTGTTTTGTGCGGGGATAGAATCCGCGACACGCAGCGCAGCAGTCGATCGTTCAGCCACTGCGCCAACCATGTCGTCGTAAGTAGTTTTTGCATGAAACAATAACAAACATCTGCATGGTAAGTGCATGCCAACATTGTTCTGCCATACACAGTTTTAAAGGCCTCATTTCTAAAAATACCTACGAAACTAGTGACAAGGTTACAAATAAAATGAATATTCAAACTAAGAAGACGTCATAAAGAAAATGTCATAATACGATATTGATTAAAAACAGGGTCACGACCACTCGTATTCCCGCTTTGTTAATTCGTGAAACACATGACATCAGAGGCTCTTTTTACCCGACTGCGCACCGCAAATTTATATTTCTATTTTAGATAATTTTATATTTCTTCTTTTTGCTTGTCAATTTATTTATGTTTTGTTTTAAAAATAAAAGCCAGTCTGTGAAATGTGCTACAATATATGAGAAGCTGAACTTGTGGTTTCATTACTCTCTAAAATTATCCTGTTCTCAACATTGGTGTTATGAGACTTATGTCAAAATACAACTATCCGTAAGCAAAACGAGTCGTTTTTGTTTATTGGAACGGGGCATAAGCGGACATCGCGGTGCTGTCAGTCGTTAGTGCCGCGTTAAGACGAGCATTTATCTCTACAAAATGCATGAATTAGACAATATCGGTCTGATGTTGCCCTGTCCTTGTTTCCCAATAGTTTATTTAAAGAAGCTATTCATTAGAATGAGAATTTATTATACTATAAAATTTAATAATAAAGCATTCCGAACATGTCTTAGCAGACGAATGTATCTATATATAGTAGAAAGAGAATCAATACTTGATAAGAATTAATATGATATACCATCTTAGGACAACTAAAAATTCTGAAATAAAAACTCGAGAAGTTATTATTTATTATGTACAAAAAACCTGTATACACGCAACAAAAATAATTTTTTGTTGAGTGTATACAGGTTTTCAATGCGAAATAAAAATACGAAACGAAAATAGCTGGCTTGCTTTCTATGAGAGAGAGAGAGACAGACAGAGAAACACGCGCACGCCGCACAGCTTACAACTAAGTATAGCAAAAAGTGTCGTTACAACTTTTGGTCATATTTTTCCTTCTAGCCCCATTTCGCAACACGCGATAAGGGGCTTAGATTCAAAAAATATTTTTTAAAAAAAAAAAGCACTAAAATCACAGAATATAATTTTGCTTTCGTAAGTCGGTAAAAAATGTCGATGAACCAATTTCAAGTCACCGACTAAAAAAAATAAACTTATTTTCCGTCTTTTTTTGGAAGTGGGTTTTTTTTTCGATTAAAAAAATCATCGTTTTTACTTAGCGTTTACACCGCGGACTTGACCTCTGTTTAAAAAAGTTCACGCTGGACGTTAATATATAAAAACATGTGAATTAAATTATGTTAATAATAGCTGTGCGCGGTTTGTTCTGCTGCTTGGTAGCTTTGTGAAGAGTGCCACCCTTATATCACCCTTATCACTTAGAGATTATTTATTTTATCGTTTATTTATTTGTATAATACATATTTTTTTATATTTTTACATATTTCTTATCAAAAACATTTAAAAATATTAAAATAGTAGCTTACCGGTATCGGGAACAGGGTCCAAGCTACCGGCGGTCAGGGCTCCAGAGAAAGTAACCTCCTAACAATACAAGCCGTGTCCAGGAGTACCGCTTTCTGTTTCAAGCCCTTGATCCAGCTGCCTAACGAGAGCCTCCTTAGATATTGCTCGAGGCTCTTGGTAATTATGCAATTAAATATATAGATAGATAGAAGATAGATAGAATATTCTTTATTATGTACACCATACAAATAACAAGAATTACATTAAACAACTTATAAATAGGGGTCACCCTATTTAAAACCGCCCATTGTGTCAACAATGGGTGGTCTTATCGCTAAAAGCGATCTTTTCAAGACAATCTTTGGATGGATTTAAAGGAGGAGAAACAGTACTATCCTTACTTCCTTACTAATATTATAAAAGCGAAAGTGAGTTTGTTTGTTTGTTTATTTGTTTGTTTGTTTGTAACCTCTTCACGCTTTAATGGCTAAACCGATTTTGATGAATTTTGGTACAGAGATAGTTGGGAACCAGGAGACGGACATAGGCTATTTTTATTTAAAAATAGTGGGATATGAGGGAGAAAGAGGGAAGAAAAGGGAAAACTTAGCGTTGCTATTACAAATCAATAAGGCGCAAGGGGAACTGTGTTACCCCGAATTTAACGCGAGCGAAGCCGCGGGCAAAAGCTAGTAGTACATATTTATTATTAGGACAACACGGGTCCAGTGTGTTAATAACAAAATTCTTATCCTATGTTAGTACTTAATAGTTAACAGCGATCTGGTTCGATCAACCAGCAAACGTACAAGTAGAATACTACCGATTCTCAGATTTACCAAATATACATATAAAATTTCATAGAAATCTGTCAAACCACTTCGGAGGAGCATGGCAACTAGCACTATGACACGAAAATTTTATAGAGGACTAGCTTTCGCCCGCGGCTTCGCTCGCGTTAAATTCGGTATAACACACCAAGCAGACCTGCAGTTTTTGCTCTTGCGCCTGATTGATTTGTAATAGCAACGCTAAGTTTTCCCTTTTCTTCCCTCGTTCTCCCTCATATCCCACTTTTTTTAAATAAAAATTATGTCCGTCTCCTGGTTCCCAACTATCTCTGTACCAAAATTCATCAAAATCGGTTTAGCCATTAAAGCGTGAAGAGGTAACAAACAAACTCACTTTCGCTTTTATAATATTAGTAAGGATAAGGATAGTAAGGATTGTGAAATCATTATGTTTGACTGTATATTCATATTTTCCTTTCATTTGCCAACTCAGGTCCTTGTAAAGAGCTACCCGTCTCTGTTACATCCTCTCCTCAATGCTGATTCCATGTCCTGATTGTGGCTTTAACAGGACATCCATAGTGATTTGTAGCTTCGTGATATCAGCCTTGATCTTGTAGCGACGCACTAGATGGACCAGAGTCGTCTTCATTGACATAATGGAGTAAGTTTTACCTTGAAAAATACGCAACTGTTAAATAAATTTTCCTAAAGTGTTAATAATTTCCAATTAATTATTAACAATGAGCACTGGTTGATTTTATTAATTTTAACCGATAAATTCGTTTAAACTGATTGAGAATAGACAAGGAATAAGTGAATGCAGGGGAACAGTTAATAGAGTTTGGTTCAGGTACGGTCAGTGGGTTTTTTTTTATTTGTTCTAAATAGCCACTAAATAACCCGGCATATATAAAACGATGACCCTGCCTGAAATAAAAGTCAAAATGTTTTTATTTCACATAGGCCTACATGGGCACTTATAAAACGTCGAGAAAAGGTGTACGGTTAGGGTTTGTCGTTTCGTATGGAGAAGAACCGACAAGAAACTCCATGGTTATTCTTTTAAAATCATTTGGTTTTACAACCTCGTTGTTACAGTGTTAGTTAAAGTATGAGAGGACAGCGTAGATCCGACAATAAGTAATTCCTTACTTTACAAAACGTAAGTAAACAAAATTCTAGAGCGGAGCTTAAACTTTTAAAATATTGATCGAAGAACAGAAAATCTGGCATAGAAATCTACCGAGCTCAAAACTTTTTCATACAATTCTGACATTGATACATACCAATACAATGCCGTTTTCCCAAACTGAAGGCACCAAACGCGCTGGGGTTATCAGGCAGCCTGGCAGGGTCGAGCCAACGTTCAGGGTCAAACTCGTGCGCATCTGGACCCCAGATCGGATGCGTGTGGAGACCGAACATAAATAAGGTGCAGGTTTTACCGGCTAATAGAGTGTAATTTTCTGAAACATGAACAAACTTCAAGTTGGAAAGGGGTTGACCATTAATCACGTTAGGCTTGAAAAGGGGGAGGGCGACGGGCGCCGCGAGACGACTCCCGGCCACCGTAGATGCGGGCGTGTCCGTCCGTCTATTGACGACAGGCCGTGTCGATGACGCGTTAGTGTTTCACGCGCGCCCCAAAGAGATATCAGCAAAGCAGAGGGGCTAGCCAGGGCCTCCGCCTACCGGGGTTGCGGGTTGTTCGAAAGACATACCGCGGCCCCGGAACGTAAAGGGCAATAGAAGGAACATGGGTGGATTTTTGAGTTAATAAAAAATCTGACACTTCCCCGCTCCGCCCAGCGAGGGGTAAGTTATTGATGATTTCCCTCCCCAAAAAAAAAGGCTCGAAAGGGGGGAAGGGGGTCCATAGCTAATCACAAAATATCACAAGGGAGGGGAGGGTGTATTATATCACGTGTATTTGTTACTCAACCGATTGTCTTGCTAATTCTTTTATTATTATTGTGTCAAAAACAACCTGAAACCTTTCTGTCTACCACTAGACGTTATTATTGTAGTCTTTAATTTTCTATAATAACATTTGATTATGGCTTCGCTCGCGTTAAATTCGGGGTAACACAGTTCCCCTTTCCTGATTTGCACCTGTAGTTTTTGCCCTAGCGCCTTATTTATTGTAATAGCAATGCTAAGTTTTCCCTTTTCTTCCCTCTTTCTCCCTCATATTCAATTTTTTTTTTAAAGTTAGCCTATGTCCGTCTCTGTACTGTACAGGAGCCCAACTACCTCTGTACTAAAATTCATCAAAATCGGTTTAGCCATGTAGGCGTGAAGAGGTAACAAACAAACAAACTCACTTTCGCTTTTATAAAATTAGTAAGGATTTTAAAAATAAAAAGTAAAACTTTGTGGTACTAAAAACTACACGTGATATAGGAGGAGGGGGGTGAGGGTAGTCTTAAACATCACAACGTATCACCAAGGAGAAGGGAGCGGGGTTAAAAGACCAAAAAAGTATCTCGTGGTTAATGGACAAAAAAACTTGAGAGGTGTCACGGGACACCCAGATGGAACGAAGTTATTACTTATTATGTACAAAAAACCTGTATACACTCAACAAAAATAATCGTCGCGACACCACACTGTCCAATGCAAAATAGAAAGTCGAAACGAAAATAACTGACTCGCTTTCTATGAGAGAGAAAGAAGAGAGACAGACAGAGAAACACGCGCACGCCGCACGGCTTACAACATGGTCTTAATTGTGTCGTTACAACTTTTGGACTTAATTGTGTCGTTACTACTTTTGGTCTTAATTGTGCCGTTACAACTTTTGGTCTTAATTGTGTCGTTACAACTTTTGGGTCTTAATTTTTTCCGGCTAGCCCCCTTTTGCAACGTGCAACATAAGGAACTTCGTTTCAAAAACCGGCCAAGTGCGAGAGCCATACTCGCGCAACGAACATTCAGAGTAAACTTGCGACATAAAGGGCCATATCATTTGACTGTGTAGACTTATACCCCGTTCCAATAAACAAAAACGACTCGTTTTGCTTACGGATAGTTGTATTTTGACATAAGTAATAAAAAATAAATATAAATATCTTGGGACAACTCACACACGGTCATCTGATCCCAAGCTAAGCAGAGCTTGTGTTATGGTAACCAGACAACTGATATACATATCTACTTATATAATTTATAAATACATACATATTATAGATAAATCACACCCAGACACAGAACAAACAATCATGCTCATCACACAAAGTTTGTCCTGGGTGGGAATCGAACCCACGACCTCCGGCTTAGCAGTCAGGGCCACTAACCACTAGACCAACAGGCCCGTCAATCGTCCGTCGTTCTCATAGAACTTATGTCAAAATACAACTATCCGTAATCAAAACGAGTCGTTTTAACTTATGTCAAAATACAACTATCCGTAAGCAAAACGAGTCGTTTTTTTTTATTGGAACGGGGCATTAGAGAGTTGATTTTCAAAGCTGCAAGGGACTATAAACTTGAGTATATATGGTTCAATTTTCAATTCGATACCTTCATGCGTTCTAGATATAAAGGGTCTTGACAGACAGACAGATAAGACGGACAATAAAGTGATCCTAGGGGCTCCATTTTTTCTTTTGAGGTACATACGTAACCCTAAAAATGGTAGTTAAGCAGTTATAACAGTAAAGGTACTAATTTGAAAATCTTGCGTAGTATAAGTTGACTTTATATTCGTAATTGCTTTGCCCAAGAGTACTTACTAAGTTTAACATCTTTATCAAGTTTCCTTGCAACGATAGGAACGATGGTGAAGACCCTCATGCTCTCCTTCAAAACAGCCTCCAAGTACACCAGCTTCGCCAAGTCCGTCTTCTCTACATCTCTGTCTCCACACACAACTTCTTGTATTCTGAAATAAACATCACAATCTATCACCATATACATAGATGTCGTGGGTTCGATCCCCGCACGGGACAAATATTTGCATAGCCCACAGATAGTTGTTTCGGGTCTAGCTGTTTGTTTATGTGAGTTTAAATGTTTGTAAACGCACCCACGACACAGCAAAAATTCCTTAGTGTGGGGCACATGGTGTGTAGGGCCACGCGACAGCGGCATGCTGTTTTTTTAATGACAGTCTACAACCCCGCTCTGGGTGGAGCGGGGGGGGGGTGTCAGACTAATACTGACTAAAACCCACCTGTGTTTCTACTACTGTTCTTTATGTATCGCAGTATCTCTTTTGGACAAGCCGCAACCGTGGCAGGTCAGGTCAGAGAAGGTTTTAGTAGGTAATTCCTATCTACCCACTTCAAAAAAGGAAGAGGTTCTCAATCGCAATTTCACCGCAGATCGTGGGCCGATTTTTAAAATTAAAGTGTAAATTTTCCAAATAAATTTTATCTATATTTTTTCGGCAGTTTATGAGATCGTCTATAATACATATTTTTTCTTCTTATTTATATGGATGAGTAGCTGGCGCCCGTGGCTTCGCCCACTTGATGATTGAAAAAAAATGTATCTAAAAAAATGTAGGCTTCATCAAGTTTTCCCGCTCTGGGCGCAGCGGAAGAAAATGTCAAATTTTTACTGACCGGATCACTCATGTATGTTTTTTGCCCTTTCGGGGTGTTCCGGGGCCGCGGTATCTATCTCCTGCAACCCGCAACCCCGGCAGGGTACACAATCGCTTACCTGAATATTTTGTCGGAATAGGTACTTACTCAGCATGTACTTTTTCTTGAACTTCAGGGTATGAGCCCAACAACATCAAGGTAAACAAAAGTACATTAGCCGTGGTGTCATGGCCGGCACCTAGCATAGTGTCGACATGCTCTCTGATCTCTTTGTCGTTAAATGCTCCTTTCTCAAGTGAGAGCTCCAGAAGTAGGTCTATGAAAGGTTTGAATCTAGTTCCTGAAAAAACCTACAAATTGGTATCAAAAAATCTTATTAATTTATTTAATAACTAGATTTTTCCCGAGGCTTTGCTCGTGTTAAATTCGGGATAACACAGTTCCCCTTTTCTGATTTTCAGATACCTGCTACGTTTAGTTTTTGCCCTTGTGCCTTATTTATTGTAATAGCAAAGCTAAGTTTTCCCTTTTCTTCCCTCTTTCTCACTTATATTTCACTTAAAAAAAAATTGCCTATGTCCGTCTCCAGGGTCCCAACTATCTCTGTACCAAAATTCATCAAAATCAGTTTAGCCATTTAGTCGTGAAGACGTAACAAACAAACAAACTCATTATGATATTGGTATAAGGATTATAAATTATAAGGATTTATGTACACACAGGAGAAAACACAGGAACACATCATAAAAAAAACAGAGTACAAAGGCACAACTTTTGATATCAAGAAAATTCTACCAGCAGGTCTGCGAAAGGAAATATGATGAAAAAAAGGTAGACAGAAGGGTGTGATAACAGGAAGATAATAGTAAACTAAACTGTAAATGTCTGAACCTAAATATAAGAATATATATCTGTATAAATTCACAACACTAATATATAAACAGATATGTTTAGACAATATTATAAAAATATTCACAATTGAGAGGAAAGGTGATGCTCTTTTAGTCTAATCATAAAATAGAAGAATGCTTTTCAAGTATAGAAATTATTTTCAAGTCAATCTAATTTTCAATGTTATGCTACTTGGCGTATAAATAGCCTCGACCTCCACAACTCCGCGGCATATACAGTCTCCTAAACGAAGAACATGGTGATGCATTCGATATGCTGTCAACAGCGTACGGACCTTCCCATCCAGGGCGTTCTGTTTGAGTCCACTTGAGTATGCCAAAAGAGTACATAAAAAACCAGCATGACCCAACCGTTGAAAGCACGCACCTTGTTTTCGCCTGATAAAAGACTATTAAATAGTTTTCTTTATAAATAAACGAAAATAAATGCAATGTTATAAGCTATCTTTAGACGGTTGGATCAAAGGCCTGATTCAGAAACCAGTACTCCTCGATACGGGCCGCATTGTGACGAGGTAGGAACTGCCTCTGGAGCCCTAACCACCGGTAGCTTGGACCCTGCTCCCGATACCGACGGAAACCTATTTTTTATATATTTAAATGTTTTTTTTTAATTTATATTTTTAAAGAAATATAAAAAAATGTAATTAATAAGTGTGAAAATGGAATAAAGTGCAATGTTAATAATATTTACCTGTTATACTGATTTCAGAGCATGTGTTGCCATTGAACATGGATTTTCTGTTTCGTATTACCTGTAACCATTTTTTTATTTATTTATTCTCCATCTTACGACTGTAATTACTGGGTGACCACTAATTTGGGCGCAATAGTGTACACGGAACAATAATATGTCTAACTAGCTGGCGACCGCGGCTACGCGCACGTAATATCGAAAATAAAGTATCCTATGTGTTATTCCAGACCATAATCTACCTCTGTGCCTAATGTCATCAAGATCCGTTCAGCCGTTTTGACGTGAAAGAGTAAAAAACACCATAACACAGGGTCCACCCTTTATAGCAGAACTTTTTATGTCATAATTTTATTTTGCATAACAACGGATGGCATAAACTTCACTTCGCAGAAAATTGTTTAGCAGACACTCATTTATCATACAGTCTAAACTCATAATTTTGTAAGTCAGAATCATCTCTAGGCATAAACTTAATATCCATAATATTTAAAAAGTAGAAACATCATATCGCAGAAAGTTCACAGTCAGAATCGTCTTTTGGCATATATTTTATATCGATAATCATTAAACATCAGAATTGTCATATCGCAGAAAGTTTATAGTTAGGATCATCTTTGTCATTATAAGTTGTCATTTATTTTAATTAATTATTTCTTTAAAATAATGTTATTTATTTTAGTTATTGTTTAATTGAATTTGAAATAATGTCATTGAATTCAATAAGTAATTATCCTAATCCAACTAGTTCAGTTCCGGGTAACCTACTTAAAACAATCTCTTTTTTCTATTAATGCAAGTCGTTTCTGGCACTCGCCGGCCGCTGCCGCGGCACCGCTCGCTTCGCTCGCTCGGCTCGTGCGTAGGAGGTCGCAGTTTTAACCTAACCTAACCTAGCCATTACTGCCGTCTGCATAGTATGCCAAGTGAAATTATACCAAATAATATATTATGCGACATTTGAACTCTGCCAATCGCAATTATACTAAATGTAATTCTGCCATCTTAAAAGTATGCCATTGTTAATTCGAAGTTTTAAACATTATGCCAAACGATAATTATACCAAATAAGTTTTATGCCTTTAAAATGTTCGTTTAAAGAAAATTATGCTAAGTGTGTTATGCCAAAAAAAAATCGGAGCATCAAGATTCTGCCAGATAGAGGGAACCCCATAACACAACCATACATCCTTATAAACATTCGCATTTATAATATTTGTAAGAAGTAAGATTAAGTTTTTATTTAATTACAAATAAAGCAACTTTTGTGAACTCATTCAGAGAACAATGAAACAGCTCACTGTCACTAACTATGTGGTTGAGAGTAAGAATTGCACGCGTCATTGGAGTCTCCCTTAACAGATTGGTACGCGCGCGCGGTACCGCCAGCAAGCGTGGCTGTCGACGTCGTCCCACGTGCCTGTCTGGAACTTATAAACCTATCTGCCGTAAAATGTCCACATTGTGTACTTTCCCGCTCAGTATCTCGAATTTTTACGAGAGAGTGAGATCTTTCCTGACCCTCAACTCGTTATACCCAACTATACCAAAATAAAATAAATAAATTTTATAACAATGATCATATAATCATCTACGTATAACAACTATAAGCCTAGTGCATTCATAATTTGCAATCGTTTTACTTTGATAATACGCACACTAGGATTAGTCTTACTGTTTTATCATGAGACAGATTAAAACTAATCTAGAAGAATAGGAATAAAAGCTTGCTTGCTACTTACTGTATTTGACAAATTGTGTAGTATCTTGACATAACTGTCCTGTTCCTTCTTCAATTTGCTCCATGCAAAGAGGGCAGACTTGTGCCACCAGAACTTCTTAAGCCGCTCCACTAACGTTTTGAGGACCATCTCTACTGCATGGAAATACTCATCGTTGAGGTTTGAATCTGTAAAATCTATTCCTAGCGACGTCACTGAAAACAATGGAAACTAGCACTTAACCAAATTAAATCATTATATTTACAAACACGGGTAAATTGGTGCATAGATACTTTTCAGCTAAGACCTTGGCCTTGGCTGTGGATTTTGGTCCTGCAGCGTCACATGCCATACAACCTATTTACCTATTATAAAATTTAAAATACCATCGATTGCACGACTGCGTCACTGGAGTTACACATCTCCAACTCTCTGACCAACGAGCTGAGTAGCTGTTTGCTCCTCGGTAGCTTATGGAACCACAGCTCCTTAGTTTTATGAGGTGCTTTCTTTAAACCCAAGCCTGTGGACAGTGAGCAATGGGTAGCTCACGACCATTATTATTATACTAGACGACAGGCCGTGTCGACGGTGCGTTAGTATTCCACGCGCGCCTCAAAGAGATGTCAGCAAAGCAGAGGGGCCTGCCAGGGCTTCCGCCTGCCGGGGTAGCGGGTTGTTCGAAAGAGATACCGCGGCCTCGGAACATAAAAGGCAGTAGAAGGGACATGGGTGGGTTTTAGTTAGTACAAGTCTAACACTCCCCCCGCTCCGCCCAGAGCGGGGGAAGTTATTTGATGATTTACCATCCGCAAAAAAACCCATATCTCACATCGCATAGCAAACGACATAAAATAGGGAGGTCAAGGTTCTATTCGGGAGGCCCTAAAGCTATCCTGGAGTAGCTGAACTAGTTTGTCTAGGTTTGTAGTATTATATGGTGTCTGTCACCTCTTACAAAATAACTGGTTGATGAGGTTGTTTAAGAAAATATTTATATTCAAAAGTCTTAAAAACTTACAGCAAATACTCTCCAAAGTGTTGTGTCGTACGTGTATCCAGTGGTCAAAAAGTCCCTTTCCCACCTCTTTTTCAAATTCTTTTACCAGCTTCCTGGACTGGCTGTTAAAGACGCCCATGAACGTGTCCAGGAGTGTCTGATTAAATGCTGGGTTCAAGAGCTTCCGGTGGACCTTCCATGTCGAATCTGGAGGATTGGAAATTGGCTGATGTATTTTAATTCTTAATTGGAACTTTGGTAAGTTGATAAAAAAACAAAAAAACTGTTTACAGAATTAAAATAAGCGTGATTACGTTCTTACAGGAGCGAATAATTATTCTTACATAAATTGCAACAATAAATATTAACAACGATGGCGAGCTTAACCAGGAATTGAAAAAAAAAAAAAATAAAAAAATTATATGGAACTTACATTTCGCGGTGATCAAACCACAGCCTGATATATCTTTACAGAAGCTGTAATAGGAAGATTTTTCTAAGCACTGGGTCGCCACAGTGAGACAGTCATCTGGATCTGTTACAACTAAAATATAAAATTAAAAGTAAGTAAAAGTAGTTTTGGAAGCGGTCAAGCAGAGAATTTGACGGCACGATTGGCGCAGTGGCTGAGCGATCGGTTGCTGCGCTGCGTGTCGCGGGATCCCTGCACGGAACAAAATATTTGTATGACCTACAGGTAGTTGTTTCGGGTCTGGCTGTTTGTGTATGTGAGTATGAACGTTTGTAAACATTTAAACTCATGGATACGGGAGATAAGATTCGGGAAAAAATCCAAGAGCGGGGAAACGTTTAAAAAAAATCTACACACTTGACGTCTTGTTACAGAACTCTTGGACTCTAGCGTTTTATTTAAAGTCTCCGTCTTCTATATCATACCATTGCTTATGATGAATTCACCCGTAAAATTGGATTCAAGAACTGAGAGTATATGGTTTCAATTTCAACTCGTTACATTCACGCGTTCCTGAGTTAAAGGGTCTTTACAAACAGACAGATGGGCAACAAAGAGATCCAATAAAGGTTCCATTTTTTGCTTTACCCTAGAGACCCTTAAGGCTGCTCTAGTCTTTTTTTAAGCTATTGCATAGCTTCTATCGCGGGCCTTGAGCGCGGGGACCGAATCCAGAAATTCCGTAACGCAAAAAAAACCTGACGCTCCCCACTCCGACGGGCACGGGGGTGTGGCTTGTCTAACGTCATTTACACAATACGGTCAGTTATTTCAATCCCGATTCTGATGTTCTAATAGCGTGTTTGGTAGAGAATCGGAAAGTCAATCGACATTACGCTGGATCAAACCCAAGGTCTTGTTTTTCTTTTTGCGACTTCTTTTCATTGGAAGTACTTTTTAAATATTATATTTAGTTTTTCATTTTTTTATTTATTGTCTCAAATTAGACAATAAATAAAAAAATATAAAACTGAATATAATATCTAAATATAACTAAATATAAAAAAAAACTTTTGCGACTTCTTTTCATTGGAAGTACTTTTTAAATATTTTATTTAGATTGTTTTTATTTATTGCATAAGTTGATAAAAAAAAATATTTTTTTGTTATGTTGGAGTTGGTTAGAATACTTACTGTATGTAGTATCCAGCATAAGGTTGGCTGTTACGACTCCTCCCATGTCGTTGCAGTGTTTTGCCATGTCGTTTAAATGTTTCCATAATGCTATAATCAAAAACAAAAATGTTTGATAAGTTTTGCTCAAAAAAACGTGAAATCGGTGGGGGATTTAATACCAGAAGGGTCCGTTCACACAGACCGGCTCGGAGAGCATCGGCGCGCAGTTTTCTTTTCACACAGACCGGATCGTATACGCTTGGAGTTAGTCGAGCGGAGCCGCAACCTTTTTCACATAGACCGGCTGGAAGCGACCTGAAAGCGGATGCGCTCGCAGCCGGTCGGATGCCCTCGGAGCAAGTCGGATGCGCTCGGGGCCGGTCAGATGCATTTGCAGCCGGTCGGATGCGTTCGGAGCCGGGTGGATACACTACAAAGGCCAGTATTCCACGCAGTCCAAGTTTTGTTTTCGGTGTTAACGTGTGCATTTAACATGGATTTAGATAGCTCCGATGAAGAAATATATTTAATTTTGTTATATAATAAAGTCGATAGTGGCGTGACAGCCGGCTGTTGCTTGCTCCTTGAAAGGATTGTGCTATCAAAATGGCGGTCGACGTGGGGCGGCGGCGCGCACGCAATCGGAGCCGATCGGCAGCGCGAGCGAGAAAGAGCACGCAATCGAAGCCGATAAGCTGCGCGAACGGGAAAGAGCACGCGATCGGAACCGATCGGCTGCGCGAGCGTTAAAGAGCATGCAAATTCATGCAATCGGAGCCAAACGGCTGCACGATCGAGAAAAAGAACGCGATGGGAGCCGGTCACCTCCTCTTATTATTTCACACCAAGCGCCTTCAAGCATTCTTAATGACAAGAGCAGTGCACATGCAAAAATAAACCTTACTACAGATACTAAAAACTCTGTTTTCAACGTGATAAGAATCTCCTCTCCTCTCCGAGCCGGTCTGTGTGAACGGACCCTTAAAACCTTGTTAACGCAGGCTGAAACTAATTCGATTTCTGATCTGTGTGGCATTAGAATCACATTGTTGGAAATCAAAAGTCTGATTGCTCTTTGACTTGGGTCGAGGTTGTATTCGGATATTTAGCGATAGACCGATGGGGTGCAATGGCAGACCAATGACCATGGGGTAATTGGTAAAAAAAAAACAGTTTTTTTTTTATAATAGGTAAGTACAACAAACAGCTAAATCGTAGGATATAGCTTTTACCCGCGAAATTGTCCGCGTATATTCGACAACGCACAGGTGTCGATATATTAACAATCCGTTATTTGTTTACTAATAGGTTTTACAGCGCACGCCAGAATAACTCGGAGATGGCAATGTTTTTTTTCTACTATCTTGAAAATTATCGTTATACTTTGGAAAATTCACACAATATGTTTTAAAATTATAGCTGTGCCCGTGACTTTCTCCGCGTAGACTTTGTTGGTTAAGTATGGTAAAAAAAATCGAACTTTCTAAAATTTTGCGCCTCAGAGTTTCCTGTAAACAATATTTGTTGTAGTTTTGTTTTGTGGCAGTAAAATAAATTGATGCTCAGGAGTTCCGACTCCTGATAGCCCAACGTATGGTTGACCATGGATAAAGCATTATTTTCGTAGCGTCTGAGACGCGCATAAGGTACCCACCCACCTTACTCATAGAAGTAAACTCCTCTTCCCGCACCACTGCGGTTACGCCCACTTCGCGTGTACCGCGTATTTTTTTGCTACGGAGTTATTGTAAAACTGTGATATCTCCTAAGATATTTATTGAAATTAAATGCTGTAAAGGGCAACTTTGTTCAAAATTAAATACTTGTGATAAACATATTCATTTCAATAAGGATTAATACTATGTTCATGAAAACACCTTCGAAAATTACGCTTTGCTCCATTTTTCATTCAATTTTATTTTGATTTTTAAACAGAAACATTTGGGTGGTTAAAATTTTATTAAATTAGCTGCAGTTAATACTAATTTCATATTTTAAGACTACGAAATTCATGGTGCACCTAAAATATTTAGTCATGATCGTAAATGTTGTATGTGTTATGTTATTTAGGATAGTTATATATAAGTTAGTTTAATTAAGGACCACGCTACCGCATTAGGATTATTTCCTGTAAAGTTAGCAGTGTTGTTATAAATAAATTAAATAAAATTAAATAAATAAATCGTGGTAACATTCAAGGTTGAAAAAGTTTTCAAGTAGTCACCTGCACGATGCTACAGGGATTATAGGGCATAAACTATTCATGCTTGACAGTTAAATCACTTATTACAAGTAGTTGGTTTATTGTAATAAGCAGTTTGTGTCAGAATTGTCAACTCTTAACTTTGTGTCATTAATTTGATCATTACTGCATTTAACCTTTTTAACGCCATTGTCGCATATGTGTCAACCTAGCTGGACGCCAACGATACAAATGTGTGACAACGATTGTGGCAAAATACGTGTCTTGGCGTGGAGGCTAATGTGCGTTTATGCCCATTCGTTCAAAAGGTTAAAACGGTGAAGGAAATTGTTGTGAGTGAACATGCATTACTTAGAAAAAAAATGTAGACATGTGACATCTGACATATTGAACCTTTAAATATAGAGGAGCATAATAAAAATTAAATTATAATAATTCTACTTTTTTTTAAATTGTTATTAACATCTGGCTGCCAGAAGTAGGAGCAATTAGACTGGACTAATATGGCAATGGCAAATAACATGACGACACGGTTGGGGCAGTGGCTGAGCGATCGACTGCTGCGCTGCGTGTCGCGGGTTCGATTCCCGCACGGAACAAATATTTGTATGGCCTACAGATAGTTGTTTCTGGTCTGGCTGTTTGTGTATGTGAGTTTATATGTTTGTAAACGCACCCACAATACAGGAGAAATTCCTAGTGTAGGGCAACGTTTAAAAAAAAATGATCTGGAACACATTAGTCTGTCTAACATCAGAATAAATCCAAAAGTACATACTGCAGCTGTCCGTGAGCAGCAACGGTACATGTCCCACAATAGGCCAAGCTCCCGGGAAAAGTGGCGGCTCGGTAGTCTTCGTATTCGTCCGGAGCCACAACCAGTACACGAAGCAAGCGATCCAGATTAGAGTTACACCTAACATTTTCGATGTTTTACCTCGTCACTGAAATGAGAAATGGAAGCCTAAAAAATGATTACGACGAATTGTGAACCTCCTCCTTTTTGAAGTCGGTTCATGATACCTAGCACCTGTCATTGACGGCAAGAAGGAGTAGTAAGGATTTGGTCAGAGAACTAACGGCCAATAGAACGACCACTTTTCGGAAGTTATCGCATTGGAAAAACATCCCACAAGGTGGAGAATAAACTTGTGAAACCCGAAGGAATCCATGAGAAGCACAACCTGTCGATGTGATGACGCTCAGAGTTGGCGTCTATGTCCTAAACTGGATATCCAAAATGATGATGTTGTTGATGATTTTAGTATTCCCTATTAGTTAATGGCTAAAACGGTTTGTCCGTCGATATGTTTGTCTGTTAAAACTGGTAAAACGAAACCAATATAAGAGACACAGTATTCGGAGCTGGTTGTAGTGGTGATACCTTGGGCAGGCAGGTGTCAATGGACCTCCATCGGATGTATCATGATGAAGTAAAGAAAACGAGATAGTAAAATACAGAATATAGATAGCAAATGATCAAGATGTTCAAAGCTAGAGGTGTCTTCTTTAAACTGCAAAACAAAAGTACTGTCAAAAAATATTAAAAAAAGTAAAATAGGGTTGGCTCCCCCCCATACATGTAACTGAGGGTTGAAAATTTTGATTTTACTAAGGAAACTTTGTCATTGTGACCGAGGCGGATTTAACGCCCGAGCCGCCAGATGAGGATGTTATATAGCCGAGAACAGCAGAATCAAATTTTCTAGTAAACAATTATTTCAAAGTCCGAGTTTTTTATCCGATGATAAAAATAATACCGAGATACCTTCGATTCAGTTTTCATAATTACAAAAGAGGGCAGTCCGCGCGATCTATAAAATGGGTGCTCGCGAGTCCATCATCAGAGAAAAATTTAAAGAGACCGAATTACTGACTTTGCCTTCACTTTATAGTTTAGAATATATGCTAAATATATATGTAAAATAATATATAGTTTTTGAGTTCATTCCCTACAAAAATACAAATATTTCTTGTTTATAATATTAGTGTGGATTAAGTTACTATAAGTTGAGATGGTTTCTTTTGGACTTGCTTACGGCATTAACTTACACGACAGTGGTGTCTGTAATTACCATTCTTGCTTCCCCCTTATCACGGGAAGCGAGACTTATGTATAAAATTGTTGATTTTGCTTTAAAACGTAGATAAGAAAATAATTAAGATATGAATATTAAGTTAATTTGTTTGTAACTATGGGAATGACATGATTAGCAAGTTCAAACCCTCTTTTTTTCAATAAAGATTAAAAAAAAGATAATATGGTTTTTTTCCTTTACTTACATTGGTTTTGGATGGACTACTTTTTGTCAAATAGGTAACTTAAATAATTTACAACACGTCAATAAATTGAATTTATACGAACGCTACCGGGCAGGCAGTTACCAAACTACACCCAGGGTTCCTTACATTAATTTATTTACAGACACTGCAGAACGCGTATTATTGAATAAATTGAAGTATTTAAACTGACATGGTTACTGATATTTTTATTAAAACTTGAAACGGGATATTTAGCATGTTCCACCCGCAATAACTTTAGTTCATCCACGATCATGCTGTTTGCAACATTATCGAAATATCGGAAACTTGAAACAAATTAACGACCATGGTAAATATCCCGTTTCAAGTTTTAATAATAATCCTGACTTAATATTATAAAAGTGAAAGTGAGTTTGTTTGTTTGTTACGTCTTCACGTCTGAATGGCCAAACCGATTTTGATGAATTTTGTTACAGAGATAGTTGAGACCCTGGAGACGGACATAGGCTAAAAAAGGGAGAAAGTGGTAAGAAAGGGGAGAGAAAGTTTTTTTTTCGGTTTCTAACCGCGTTAAAGTTAGCGTTAAATTAAATTAGTTGATGTGATAAATAATCCGTGATAATAGAGTTATTATCTGATTGTTGCATTACTGCAAAAATAAGTAGGTTGTTGTTAGTGTGAATAGGAACGCAACTAAACTTAGTTTTTTTTTTAGGCTCGTTTTTGGCGCCATTGTAATTGTCAAGTTGTTCACGTTGTTGAAAGATAATAAATCTCTGATTATAATTAAAACAGCTTTAATTATTTACCACAACTACGCAGTATATTCCTTTAGTTGTCAATTAGATTGTATGTCAGTTGCCTAAATATCTATCAATAACTATTTTTTATATGATTTAATTTTCTACAACAACAACAACATTCAATTTGCGAAACCACAACGGAAAGTAACCCAAAAAATTGAACCCTAAATTACGATTGTTACATTAAAAGTATTTATTTAAATTTATTTGCAATCAAGGGCGAGCAGCAGTTAACATTTTAAATTATGTAAATTAAAATTAGTCCGACGACAGGCATTATTGGAATTCAGTTTTAGAGACATGAGTTTTGTGGTCGTAAATATAAAAATATACGTTTTGATAGAATAGAATACATACATTGCTCACCAAAATATTTAAACACAATTTTATTCCTTAACAGATGTTGCCAATTTTATGTTTACAATGGCGGTATTATCACTGTTAGCAATATCTTCCAGACAATCTTTGACTGGACTGTACGAATATCCTTACTAATATTATAAAAGCGAAAGTGAGTTTATTTGTTTGTTTGTAACGACTTCACGCCTAAATGGGCAAACCGATTTTGATGAATTTTAATTGTCGGAACCCCGGATATAGGCTAAAAAAAGTGAGACAGGGGGAAGAAAAGGGGGGAGAAATATATATTTTTTTTAGCGTTAGCCCAAAGTAACTATGCCACGCGGACGAAGTCACGGGCGAAAGCTATTAAAATAATATAACAGGGGGTAGTCAATTGTGTGTATACTGCTAATACTTAACAAACAATTTTATTGGAGTAATTTATTCATATTTTGGTGTTCGTTTTTTTATTTCAATGGAATAAACCACATTTCTTAATGTAATTGGGTTGGTTTGGTGTATTTTATATAATATAAAATGAGAGTGTTTTGTTTTTTCTAGAAACCGAAATAACTTTAACTTAATCATTCGATTGTTTTTTTTTAATCACCAATTCAATGGTTCAGCACCATTGAATTGGTGATTAATTTCTGAAGGTTCTGATGAGCCACCGGATTAAACTAGACTAAGATTAAAATGATATACCTAATCACATCTAATATTATTCTGCACCATTTTAGTTGCAATTCAAGATAGTCCGATTTAGCTTGACAACCACTATTTTTGGTGGAAAACGTTAATTTCAAAATAGTGAGATTGCGATTTTCTCTAAGTTGCACTCAACTCAATAGTTTAGTCAATACTAAACTATCATAATATGAATAAGAATTGTCGTTTAACCGGAGCAAACTAATTTTATTGTTTTTTAGAGTAGTTTTAGTTTATAAGTCTTTAAACTGACATGGTTACTAACATTATAATTAACGGGGTTAAATATAATGACCACCATAAAATGCTTTGATACCCTTAGTTTTGTAACCAAAAATATCTACTTAACACCAGGAAAATAAGGTCTAAAATTACAATAGTACCAGCTATTTTAGTCACGACTGCACTTTCGACCACCAAATGTAGTAAATGATCACCAAATCTTGCCGAGCAAATTAATGTGTTATTCCTGCCTAAATAAACCTCTGTGATTGCCATAAAATGTAGGCTTATTACCAAATAAAGTATTATGATGCTGTCGCAGTCATCTGGTTGAATCAGCTATTTGATGGTATGACTAGCGCGTTCATTGAATTGAATTAATTGAATGACTAAAGCACAACTCGTCAAGTTGTTTAATGAACGTTCAACGTCTTGACTGAACGTCATTTAGCATTGTCGTTGAATGATATAGCCGACTTTGTAATGGTGTATTAATAGGTAATTCACACTATTTTATTACGAATAAGTGACTTTATAAGCTTTCGTAAATATACATGAATTATAACCTCATTATGGTTAACACCACGACTCAGAGCCTTCCAACCTAACCTATCCGAGTCGGGGTACTCGGATAGGTTAGGTTGGAAGGCTAAGGCCTTAGCCTTCGTGGTTTTTTTTTAAACCACCCAGAAATAGGAGCCCCGCATAGCGGGGCTCCGTCGACCTATCTTAGGGTAGGTTTCATTTTGGTGATCATTTACTATTTTTGGGTTAATCATGATTTATTTGGAGTCATTTATTATCATTATAGGTTAATCATGATTTATTTGGAGTCATTTATTATCATTATAGGTTAATCATGATTTATTTGGAGTCATTTATTGTCATTTATATATTGTCTTTAATAGGATACCAAAGTTTAAACACTTTGCGTTTAAACTTTAGTAATAATTTTACATTAACATGCAAGTTTCATTTTGGTGATCATTTACTATTTTTGTCTGCTATTTGTTACTATTTCTGGTGGTAAGTTAAACATAAGCCATAAAAAATACGTGTCCCTTATTTTCTTAATAATCTAAAAGACGGACTAAATAGAATGTAATTACTTTGACACTGGAAACTACCCATTTATTTGTTACTAGCTTTTGCCCACGGCTTCGCTCGCGTCAAATTTGGGATAACACAGTTCCCCTTTCCTGATTTGTATTTTTTTTTGACCTTCCTGTATTAAATTTTTTGCCCTTGCGCTTTATTGATTGTAATAGCAAATTAAATTACCCTTTTTCCGTCTCCAGGGTCCCAACCATCTCTCTACCAAAATTCATCAAGATCAGTTTAGTCATTACGGCGTGAAGACGTAACAAACGAACAAACTCACTTTCACTTTTATAAAAGCGAAAAATATTATAATATTAAAAGGTTGTGCTTTCGATACTTCAACGCTGCCGCTGTTCCAAGCGCCATGATTGCGGGTTGACTGACAATTAAATAGCAAATCTGGAATATTCGTTGGTGGTTTCACAAAGTCATTGTTTTAGGTAATTAAAACAGAGTCTATTTTTTTTAAAAACGTTGACCCACACTAGGAATTTCTCCTGTATCGTGGGTGCATTTACAAACATTTAAACTCACATACACAAATAGCCAGCCCCGAAACAACTATCTGCAGGTCATACAAATATTTGTTCCGTGCGGGAATCGAAACCGCGACACGCAGCGCAGCAGTCGATCGCTCAGCCACTGCGCCAACCGTGCCGTCGAGGTGTTGTGGTGAGGTGAAACAAAATTATTATTAACATAGAAAATGCATTTTCGCTTAAAAAGGGTTTTAACTAAAACATCCATACATCCGTCCATAAATCCTTACAAACATTTCGCATTTTTAATATTAGTAGGAAGTAGGATACAGTATTTAGCATCAGTTCTTAAAAAAACAAATATTTTTTCGTTCGTTTTAGGAAAAAAAATACAGACGAAAACACGAAGTAGTTAAGTAATTAATTTTAAGTCACCGCCAACCAAATAAACAAGAAAATTAATAACGTTGAGCGTGACATGTCGCCAGTTTATTTTTTATATAATCATGTAAAAACATTGCCTCAAATGTGTGGGTGCGTTTAGAAACATTTAAACTCAAATACACAAACAGCCCGACCCGAAACAACTAGGTGATGCAAATATTTGTTCCGTGTGGGGATCGAACCCGCTACACGCGGCACAGTAGTCGATCGCTCAGCCACTGCGTCAACCGTGCCGTCAACTAAAAAAATAATTGAACCAAATACGGTATCAATCTAGCCACTCTCCTCTGAACGCGCGCTGGCTGAAATGCAGAGACTGAAAGGTTTACTCAATCTACGCTGCATATAGGCCTACATGTATTTAATTTTCAAGTATTTCCTCGAAAATATTTGCATTCATAACTAAAATTCTCTTGACAACCTTACGTCTTCAGACACTTGATGACACCCATTAGCCCAGTTAGGTTTTTAAGTTTTCAATAAAGTGCATAAAATGAGCCCAAACACGGTAACGCTGCTGTTTAGCAGCGTTACCGTGTTTGGGCTCATTTACGTTTTTGTACAGTAAACACTGTTAGGGATTTCTTGCAACTCCACCGCCAGACCATTGATAAAAGTCATTCTCCAGCTAGGTCTTAACTCCTCGTCAAATCGTGAATGAGCCCGAAATACAATAAAGCTGCTGCAAACTGTTAACAATCTTTTGAAAATACCTTCCTAGTTAGTAACACCATTCATAACTCAAGAACGGCTAAACCGATTTGGCTGAAAATTGCTGAGGAGGTAGCTTAGAACCAGGAGACGGACATAGGAGGACGTTTTGTGTCGGTAGGGTAGGTAATGTAGATGGGTAGGGTTGGTAGTGTAGGTAGGTAAATAGGGTAGAATAGTAAAAGGTGCATTACAACCGAACCCGGGCACAACTAGTATCTTATAGATCAAGGGCTGAATGTTTTTTATTTTGCTTCAATAATGCGTATTGGATATTATATCAGTATTTGTTGATGTACAGACAACCCCGCCGTGAGTGTACAAAAAAAAACTTTAAGACTGAGTCTAAAAGTCTTGAGGAGAAATTTTACTTTTTTTAATATTTTGAGATTGTTTTTTTTTGTGTTTTAAGAGATACTGTGGCCTTTGTAGGTACATACACGGGCGGGATTGTCTGTGTCTAATTTTAGTGTTAGAATTTTTTAATGCGTTTTTTTTTATATAAGTAGGTAAGTACTTCGTTTATGTTAATTATGCTACATAAAACGGCAACTACAATAAATCATCACTAAAAATGGAAAAAAAACCAGACAGTATAATTTATCATCTGTCTAGCCGTTTCCTAACTATCTTAAGGTCGGGCTCCAGTCTAAGCGAGTGAAGCTTTTTTTTTTCGAATGGGAAATCGTCAAAGAACTTCACCCGCTCTGGACTGTACATGGGGGAGCATCAGACTTTAACTGACTAAATATCCATGTTCCTTCTTTTGCTCTTTGAATTCCAAGGCCGCGGTACCTGTTTCGAACAACCAGCATCCCCGTGTGGGTCTGGCAGGCTCCTCTGCTTTGCTACCACCTGTTTGAGGCGCGCTTGGAACTCGAACGCCCGTCGACACGGACTGGGCCGGTTGGAGGTTTTCTCCCTCAAACGTCGCAGGAGGGAGCGACCGCATCCCATTTCATCTGGTGGAAAACCAGGGACGGTAGCAAGAGGCCGCCGCCGACCGCCCTTACGAGGACACAGCGGTGCTCCGTAAAAGCATGGCAGACCGCCACAGTGTGCTCCGGCGATCGTCACAGTGGTGACACCTGGGCGTTTCCTTCAGAAGCGGGAGAAATTCATCATCATTTTCCTGCCCTAGTCCCACTCTATTTGGGGTCGGCGCAACACGTGTTCTTCTTCCATTCTCCCCTATCAAACGTCATGGCATCATTTACTTCTTTCTCCTTCATATCATTCCTTACACAATCCATCCATCTTTGGATGGATGACGTTCTCCGTCCATCAACATTCAGATCCATCACTCTTTTAGACACATGTGCTTCGTCCCTTCTCATTACATGTCCATACCAAGACAAACGACTCCCTTTAATTTTTTCTGTAACAGACGCAACTTTAAAACTAAGTATTTAATATGCAGCAAGTGTCTATCTGAACTCCATAACCAAGTTAAGTAAGTAAGTAAGAATTTTATTTGTTTAAACACAATGTATGTACGTACATGATACATTGCATGCAAGATATAATGATCCAGAAAAGTTCTAAAATGTTTAGTCACATATCGTGCCGTACTATGTGGTAAGAAGAGATGGTGCATAAACCGTGATAACATTTTGTTATATTAAATTACTAGCTTTCGCCCGCGACTTCGTTCGCGTGGCATAGTTACTTTGGGCTAACGCTAACTTTTACCCGCGTGATAATCGATAGAAAAAAAAATCTTTCTCTCCCCTTTTCTTCCCTCTTTCTCCCCCTTTTCCCACTTTTTTGGCCTATGTCCGTCTCCAGGGTCCCAACTACCTCTGTACCAAAATTCATCAAAATCGGTTTGACCATTTAGAAGTGAAGACGTAACAAACGAACAAACAAACTGACTATCGCTTTTTATAATATTAAGTAAGAATACTTATTAAAACATCATCCGTTAAAGATTAGGTATTTTTTACATTACATTACAATTTAATAAGAATATTATGTTTTACAAGCAATTCAAAGCAATAATTCATGTATGTATTTGTAAATTTATTTATAGTTAATTAAAATGGTATAGCACCAATTACAATTATTGACATAGAAACAAACAACTTACACTAGGTTACATATAAAGTAAACAACTTACACTAGGTTCAATTAAAACTAACATGGAACAGTGGACACTCTTGCATACTTTGTTTCACAAAACACCAGACATACTAGCATGACTTTATTCCATTCATCCGCAAACACATCACTAGGAGCTCGTGGCTAAATAATAGCAGCCGCTCGGGTCGATCTTTAGGTTAAGCCGCGCTTGCCTAGGTTGGTCTGTGGATGGGTGACCACCCGTTACATACCGAGTTTCCTCCGTGCCTCGGAAAGCACGTTAAGCCGTTGGTCCCGGCTGTCATTTGTAGATCTTTGACAGTCGTTACAGGTAGTCAGTGTTCCGAAAGTCTGACAACCAGTCTTACCAAGGGGTATCGCATTACCCAGTACTAACTGGGTTGTGGAGGTTAGATAGGCAGTCGCTCCATGTAAAATACCGATATTCAGCTGCATCCGGTTAGACTGGAAGCCGACCCCAACATAGTTGGGAAAAGGCTAGGCAGATGATGATCCGCAAACACATCACATTCAGGGTGGGCAGTCAGGAGAGCGTTGAGCATTTTTAAAATACGACACACAGGCGATTCAGCTCTGGCTACAGTTCTGGGGAACGGTTGAGCGAAAAGATTGTGTCGGCGGTTCTGACGGTGTCCGATGTATTTGTCGGGCACGAATAGCCGGCAGAGAAGGGTATGAAGCTCGGGGCAGTCGATTCGACCCCGGAAGGTTTTACAGGCTACCGTGAGCTGGTCAAAGCCCCTTCTCACCTCTAAGGAGTTAAACCCCAACATTCCTAATAAATAGTTGGTAGGGCACATATACGGAAAGAAATGGTTATAACCTTTGGAAAAAGCTCCTCAGGAAAGTTTTCTGCACCTTTTTGAGCATTATAGTCGACACAGGCACTAGACTCTAGTTTGCTTCGGACCAGAGTGGTGTACAGTAATCTCAAAACATTAGGATTGCGGAAATCACGAGCATTCCGCATAACAAATCCGATGCGCCTGAAAGATTCCTTCGCGAGGACAGAAATGTGGTCCTTGAAAGTCAGACAGTGATCGAAAGTCACTTCCAGATCCTTTACGTTGGTGACTCGAGATATTACTTCATCACCCAATCTGTAGTTGTAATGGATCGGCCGCAACCCTCTCCCATATGTCATGACGTGGCACTTGCTTGTGTTAAAAAGAGCTTGTACCAAGCTCCGGTCATAGACGGCATCAATGTCCCTTTGAAGGAGTTTGCAATCCTCTTTAGTTCTGATTTGTGCAACCATTTTTAGATCGTCGGCGTATAACAAGCATTTGGCAAATTTACCCTCTTTTATCAGGTAATTAATCATGACTAAGAACAGGGGTGGCCCCAACACGGATCCCTGGCTCACACCCAAGCGAGTGTTGTAGGGTTTAGACTCAAAGCAGCATAATTGTCAGCGTAAATGTCTGTGATGCTTTGCATGTTTAGTGTTTTTTTGTGTTCGTTCCCTGGTTGGAGGCCTTAAATGCAAGGCATCCACATGACTACCTGGTTAAACAGCTAACGACCTCATAGGTCAAACTGCGAGATGCCAAAAAAAAGTAAAAAATTCTTTCTTCTTTCAATGTCAAAGTACTAGGTAATGCGCCATCCCTTGATAAGTCTGGTTGTCAGAGTTTCAGGCCGCTGACTCTAACTCTCTACTAATCAAGACAAAAGCGGCTTATCCCGAAGATCAACCCAAGCGGCTGTTATTATTTAGACGAGTTTGTTATAAAACATGATACGTCTACGGCTTCGCTCGCGTTTAATTCGGGGTAACACAGTTCCCCTTTCCTGATTTGCAGGTACGAACTACTGTTAGTTTTTGCCCTTGCGCCTTATTGATTGTGATAGAAAAGCTAAGTTTTCCCTTTTCTTCCCTCTTTCTCCCTTATTTCTCACTCTTTTTTAAAAAAATTGCCTATGTCCGTCTTCAGGGTCCCAACTATCTCTGTACCAAAATTCATAAAAATCGGTTGAGCCATTTGGGCGTCAAGACGTAACAAACAAACAAACAAACTCACTTTCGCTTTAATAATATTAGTAAGCATAGTATAAAATATAAATAATAATATATATATAATGTAAAATAAATCTATCTTATTTGTCTACCACTTTTATATTAAGTGGTAGACAAATAAGATAATTTGTCTACCACTTAAAATTATAATTTAAACACATTTTTTTTATATATATAAGAATAAGAATAATTTATTTGCCAGAATGTAGGTGTACAAGTAGTATGTATGATCTTAACATTAATGTGGCCCATTTACATTCTACCATTAAATGTGGTGTGCAAATATTTAATTTAAGAATGGATTAAATTAGAAAAGTGTCACAATATTACATAATTTGTTATCCATATGATTGTTATAAATGTCTGAATTGATATAAGTGCAACGATTTAATATTTTATAATGTCAAAGTAAGATCAATAGCAAATAAAAATGAATAAAATTAAAAATCAAATTCCTTAGCATTACTCTCCTTCGTCAACATAAGACACAAATTCATTAACGCTGTAAAAACATTTTTCCTTAAGCCAATGAATTAACTTTTTTTTAAACATAGTCAGAGGTAATTCTTTAAAGGCTTTTGGTAATTTATTGTATATTTTAATAGCCATTACAAATGAATTCCTTTTATACAAATCGAGCTTGCATTGTGGCAAGCAGAGCCTATGTTTATAGTTATTTGTTTGAAATTGTTTTCATTTTTTAAATAGTTTCATACACACGCTCGACATCCCGCATCCAGGGAGTTTCAGTACATTATGTCAGACGGGCACCAACCAGATGCTGTGCCACGAGTCGCTCCCAAATATATTGCTCGGGTCGCTTCCAAACTCTATATATCCATCTCTCATCTTCAAGTACCGATCCACTCCTCTACTTATACCGCCATATACGGTTCACTCATAAATAATCATCAATTTTATTTTTCGTTTATTTTTTTTTAAACATATAATTTTACATTTTTAATATTTCCTTCAACCATTTAAAAATACATAATTAGTAGCCCACCGTTATCGGGAACAGGGTCCAAGCTAACGTCGGTTAGGGCTCCAGAGAAAGGGACCTCCTAATAATACGAGCCGTGTCCAAGAATACCGTTTTCTGTATCAAGCCCTTGATCCAGCTGCCTAATGAGAGCCTCCTTAGGTATTGCTCGAGGCTCTTGGCAATTAAGCCATTGATTGGCTGTATTATTTATGTTTTAGACAATAGAGATCTATTAGCTTAGTAACAATATTCTTATCTTATGTTAGTACTTATCTGTACGCAGTACATCGAACAGGAGATCTAAAATGGCGGTTTTAGCAGAATGATATATTATATTATTATTATTTACGAATGGTAAAAAACTACAATATGAATTGAAAAAAAAAAAAAACAATTTGAGATTTTTAGTTACTAAAACCCACCCATCTTCCTAGTTTTGCCTATTACGTTCATGGGCCGCTGTATCTCTTACGAACAACCCGCAGCCCCGCAACCCCGCTAGAAGAAAAAAAAAAATAGAAATCATTTATTTGCTTTTAATGCAGGTAAAAATATGATGAGAAGCTTTACATAACTGCCGAAGTGTCAAGGCCTTATGTTGAGATATGTGAAATTTTGAGTGTGTGTTTATCAAAACCATGTATAGTATACAGGGTGGATTTCATTGTTTTCCTTTCATTTAATTTATGAAGTTTGTTAAAGAAAGAGATTTCATTCTTATTGACCCTAACGATCGATGCAATAAAAGTACAGGGTGCAACTTTTACAGATTTTAGTCGGTTCGATTACCGTGTGCGGCAAGCGAATTTAAAAAAATCTTTGAATGCCGTTTTCTTTCTTTTCAAAAATAAAAGAATGTTTTCTTTGAGTAAAATTTTCTATCTAAAGTATTAAGAGTACTTCCCCTTTTTTTCTTTTTTTTTCGGGTGGGAAATCATTAAATGACTTCCCCCGCTCTGGGTGGAGCGGGGGGGCATGTCAGACTTGTACTGGCTAAAACCCACCCATGTTCCTTCTATTGCCCTTTACGTTCCGGAGCCGCGGTATCTCTTTCGAACAACCCGCAACCCAGAGTACTTCCCCTTCAGGTGGCATTACAAAATTCCACCCTGTATATACACTCATGTTTAATACATAATCAGACAGTTCCAACTGATTTATAAATTTAATTTTTAATTTAATTTATATTTTCTTGTTTCTATTAACGTGTTTTAAACTAATTTTTGTAATTTAAATATTGATCTTAATTGATATTGTCATAATTTATTATAATATTGATCTTAATTTTCTAAGTTTCAATTGTAGTGTCAACTAATTTCAGGGGTGGAGCGAGACAACCCCGACACAAGTGTTAATCACCACTGACTGGGGCTGTTTCATTCACATTTGTTATGTAATTCGCTCCATCGTAGACCTCATCTGTCGCTTACCATCAGGCGAGATCGAGGTCAAGAGTGAGTTCATTCAAAATAAAAAAAAAATTAAAAATGAAAGAGACAAAAAAAAAACGATAGCAAATTTGAAATTAACTTGTGTAAAAACACTTTCATTAAAGCTAAGAAGCACTTGTTCTCCCTTTTTTGTTCTGGGAACATTTTAGTTACGGAATTTTTGACGGTCAAACTTACAACTTACTCACTTTTTTTTTTAAACAAGTTTTAAATGTTCTTTCTTTCTATAGGCTCGTGGACCTTGTCTTAGTAGTAATGTTACGGCACCATACCAGTATATTTGAATGGCAGTTGTGCGCGCGTAAACACGTTTCGATAATCACCCTTTATAACAGTATTAATTTGTCTTGGTGTTTGATTTTAAAATGTTCTTAACAATAATAATATCGTTAGTATGCGTGTATTTAGGATATGTGATAGCGTGTCGTCACTTCTTGCCTCGTGTGAACGAGTTGGTGCCCACATATCCAGGGAAGTTGCCCATTGTTGGACACTCTTACATGTTTCTTAAAAATGAAAGTAAGTTTTTTGCATTATTATTTTCTATTCTATTCTTCTTTCTATTCATTAAACACACCACTCATCAAAATTGTCTCGGTTTCGTCACGCTGTGTTATCGTAGATTAAATTTAATTATTGTTAACTAGCTTTTCCCGCGGCTTCGGCTTTTTTGCGGATAAGCAATTTAAAAATATTTTCCCCCGTTTTGGATGGAGGGTCAGACTTTTTCTGACTAAAATCTATCCATGTTCTTTTTATGCCATTCTGTCCTGGGCCGCGGTATCGCCTTCGAACAACCCGCAACCCTGGCAGCACCACAATCGCGTTTACTCGTGGATTGTGTGAATGTAAGCACACGAACAAAAATGGGTTCAGTGACCAACAGAGAGAGAGCGACATTCTTTATGAGAACAGTTTAAGAATATTAACATAATGACAGTTACCTTGTCGATATATCTATGAAAACATCATGTACGTCAGAAAAAAATTGCATCTATTTGGTAAACGAGGTGACAGACACAAGTATAATACTAGAAATAGGGACTAATTGGTTCAGCCGGGTTTCAGGTTAGCTAAAGTAGACTCATCTTTCATGGGGTACTGTTTGAAATGCTACAATAAAATACCTCCCCACATTCTTTAACTGGTTGAGACTAAATTTGGACTGGACGCTTTTACTGTGCCCGTCTTTCTACATCGCTCTCACATATTTGTATTAGCTCATTATGAATGGTGTAAATACGATTTTGTAATCTAATATATACATTCTCGTGTCACAATGTTTGTTCCCAGACGGCTCGACCGATTCTTATGATTTTTTTTAATGTATAGAATCGGAAACCCATAAGTGAGCTGCGGGTGAAACCGCTGAGCACAGCTAGTAATATTATTATTTAAAATAGTGTCCATGGAGTTTCTTGCCCATTCTTCTCCATACAAATCAACGCTTTTTAATGGAAAACTTACTTAGTATTTATTTTCATCATATTGTTCCTTGACATTCAAAAGTGCCTGTAATGGTCTGATTATTGAAATAATACTTTGAGTTTTTTTTTAACAAAGTTAAGATCATAATAGTTATTGCCAAGAGCCTCGACCAATACCTGAGGAGGCTCTCGTTAGGCAGCTGGATCAAGGGCTTGATACAGAAAGCGGTACTCCTGGACACGGCTCGTATTGTTAGGTGGTTCCTTTCTCTGGAGCCCTGACCGCCGGTAGCTTGGACCCTGTTCCCGATACCGGTGGGCTACTATTTTTATATTTTTAAATGTTTTTTTTTTGTTTTTAAGAAATATTTAAAAATTTAATTATATGTAAAGAAAAGAATAAATGAACGAAATAAAAGTCAAATGTTTTAACGTGGCTTCGATGAACCGATTATGTTTTTAAATGTAGCAGTGGAAGTAGTTTGATCAATGAAGATGATAAGGAATTTAACAAAAAAAAGCTTGCTAAAAATGTGTTTCGACATTTAAGGAAAAAACAACTTTTTGTTTCCACAAACTTGGTGTAATACAAAGCCTGTTTTACCCTTTCGATATACTTTTTATAATTTAAAACAGCATATTTTGGAACTGAAGTAAGGTACACAGGTATAAAAAAAAACATACTAATTAAACACTTCACGATAGTTTTAAAATATAAAATATTATTATAATATCCTTACTAATATTATAAAAGCGAAAGTGAGTTTGTTTGTTACCTCTTCACGCTTTAATGGCTGAACCGATTTTGATGAATTTTAGTACAGAGAAAGTTGGGAACCAGGAGACGGATAATCGGCTAATTTAAACAAAAAAGTGGGATATGAGGGAGAACGAGGGAAGAAAAGGGAAAACTTGGCGTTGCTATTACAAATCAATAAGGCGCAAGGGCAAAAACTGCAGGTAGCAGGTACTGTGTTATACCGAATTTAATGCGAGCGAAACCGCGGGCAAAAGCTAGTACATAAATATTTTGGATTCCTGCCCTTGTGCCTAAAACAAACATTTGGTCCACTTCTCGTGTAAGCGCTTAATAGAATTCACGAGTAGCGAAAGAAAATATCACATTTGAATAATACCAGGGTTGTTATTTCAAAATACTTATTAATTATTTATAACATCTGGAACGAGATTTTTACAATTTTTTTTTATAATAACGTGTTTTTTTATTTTCCGTTGCAATGTTTTTTGTAAATTATGTTAACGACGCTTAATAGTTTTTAAAACTCTGAAACAATATATTCTTAAACCACACTAAAATAAAGATAACGTTGTTTTTTGGGATGTGGTAATCGCCCAGTTAGTCCGGTCAATTTAGGCATAAAAATAGTGATCAAAATATAAAGAAAATTCCGACAGTGCCAAATCTTCAACCTTAGGTTTACCACAAGGAATAAAGTGTCAAAAGTCCCAATCAGTCCCATGTGCGCTAAGGGACTTATTCTGGGCCCAAGGTCAAAATTTCAGGTTTTTTGGATTTTTCTCTGTTCTATTGCTGTTTCAATTATGAGGAAATCGGCGTCATTCGGAGCTTATTTCACGGCAATATTTTCATCTGTTAATTTGTTACTCAACATAGAAATAAAACGAGATTTATTATTAATGTTTGCAAAAAAAATGTTTTTGGTTTACTGGAACTGTCATAAATTCATCAAACATTATATTGGTACCTGAGGATGTTTTATTATTTTAATAGGCTAGATGTTATTCAAGGCCAGATGTTATTCAAGTAGAGGGGATTCGGTAAGGGACCGGCGGTCTTTTTAGAGTATATTTTCTTAGAATAATATGTATATACGTGGCATATGTCATTGTGTGCATACTATGTAGAACAGGATTCTTACAAGCGCAATATCTGGGAAATAGTGGGTCTTAGAGAAAAAATCAAAAGAACCATTTTAAAGAAAATTTTAAGATCTACAACTTTGCTCTGAAGTACTTTTTCGATGAAACTTACCGTTTTCGAGAAAAATCCAAATAACCTAAAATTTTGGCCTTGGGCCCCGGATAAGTCCCTTAACGCTCATGGGACTGATTGGGACTTTTGACACTTTATTCCTTGTGGCAAACCTAAGGTCTCTACGAATTTTTGGCTCTGTCGGAATTTTCTTAATTTCAATTGTCTAAATTGACCGGACTAAGTGCAGGACAAGCTATTTATTGGTATCCATCCATCTTGGCAAATTATTTCTTCGGTTGTAATTAAAATTGTTACTTTTTTCAGCATTAGTTCGAAGTGTGATTGCGTTTGGAGAATATGCTTTAAAAGTTGGAGGTGTGGCCAAAGTCTTTATGGGACCGATGCCTATTTATGGTAAGTTAAAACTTCATCTTAAAAGTATTTCAATGTAGAAAATCACGCTACATCGATTTGTCTTCGTGCATCTTGTTGGCGGCCTCGATAGTTTTGTAGTCGCTAATACAATTTCTCTACACGAGGCCCCTGGGTTCAATTCCCAGGTGGAGCAGTGTCCATTGGGTTTTTACATTTAATTTGTCATTAGCAGCCACGCTGGATTTGTACCCGGTTGATGGTAATTGGCTCACTCCCTAATACATGAGACTTTAATTTAGACGTTGTCTTTTGACGACACGGTTGGCGCAGTGACTGAGCGATCGACTGCTGCGCTGCATGTCGCGGGTTCGATCCCCGCACGGAACAAATATTTGTATTGCCTATAGATAGTTGTTTTGGGTCTGGTTTGTCTGGGTTTATGTATGTGAGTTTAAATGTTTGTAAACGCACCCACGATACAGGAGAAATTCCTAGTGTTGGGCAACGTTTTTAAAAAGAAAAAAATGTGGGTTAACTATCCGAAGTAGTGCTCGTGGTCTAAAACTAAGAAAGAGGGTAGAAAAATTTGTCTGTACCTAACAATTTTTTACCACCGCATTCAAAGTCAAATCTGCTGCAATGACTCTTGCAACTGCGTCGAAATATCGTGCGCTCATAACAAATGGAATCAGGGAAAAAATCCCGTAAGTGTTAGTTTAAAAAGAGCTGTAAACCATGAAAACTTAAAGCAAGCACTCAAGTGCCACTTGGGTACCGCGGTACCCAAACGACGGCGACTGGAGCATTCATTCGAGAAATCTTTGGCCCCCTTTTGTATACTCACAAAGCTTTAAACATAAAAGATCTACTAAATAAGAGACCCGTGGTTGCTAGCTATAGATAATAAACACACTTTTTACCGCATTTTACAGTTGTAGCAGACCCTGTAGATGCGGCCACAGTGCTAAACAAATGCCTGAAGAAAATGTTTGTGTACAGATTCATCGAGCCGATGGTGGGCAAAATGTTGATCGCTGCTGATGGTACGTTGCATTCATTATTATTAAATATTATATATTTGCATATTTAAAAGAACGCAGCTACAACTTGTAGCTTCCATTTTTTTATGTCAATATGTTTTACACATAGATCATCATCATTTTCCTGCCCTTGTCCCATTCTATTTGGGGTCGGCGCAACACGTTTTTTCTTCCATTCTCCCCTATCAGACGTCACGGCATCATTTACTCCTTTCTCCTTCATATCATTCCTTACACAATCCATCCATCTTTTCTTTGGCCTTCCTCTCGCTCTCCGTCCATCAACATTTAGATCCATCACTCTTTTAGTCACATGTCCTTCATCCCTCCTCATTACATGTCCATACCAAGACAAACGACTCCCTTTCAATTTTTCTGTAACAGGCGCAACTTTCAAACTTCCTCGAATATATTCATTCCTTACTTTATCCATTCTTGTCACTCAACACATCCATCTCAACATTCTCATCTCCGCTACATGCAATCGTTTTTCATCCACGTTTTTTACAGCCCAGCATTCTGACCTATACACTATACAGTACAACAGGTCTAATCACGGACTTAATTAAATAAAATCAGTACTTAATATGTAACATAGATACCGGAGTAATGAAAAAATTAATTATTATAGCTTTGATACGTAGATATAATAATTAATTTATTCATTGCTCCGGTATCTATGTTACAAATTAAGTACTGATTTTATTTATTTGTGGAAGAGAAATAAACAAAGGAGGATGGCGGGGACCCATGTACAATGGGACCTACTCTTAGGAGTACCGTACAGTATAGAAACTTGTACCTAGTTGTAGAACTATATAAAACTAGAAACAAAGCAAATGGGCAGTAAGTCGTAGAGGAAGGGAGAAAAAAGAAATTCAAGGTAGAAGATTATAACCTAAAACAAATCCAAGATTGCGTATTTAACAGTACAATATTATCTTTTTTATGTAATATGTTGTTTCAAAAAGGTGTTCAATCAGATAATAATTATTTACCAACAGCATCATCGTGGTTGTGCATCTTTTTAGCCAAATATAGGTACTTACTTACTTAGTTCTAGGTCATTTGTTGTCAATTCAGGGAATTCTATTTGAGTGTGAAGGTAACATTTTGAGCATAGTATGTCTCATATTCAAACGCAAAGCCAAGTCGTCAATAATCCATAAAATCACACAGAAAATATTAGACATTCCACGTAGGCCGTTAAAACAAACAATGAAATAATACGAAGTAGTTTTGACACAGTCAGCTCATATTGACAGCATGACGTTTCATTCTACGTTATCATAGATAATCGTAATTATGTATTTTAACATTGTGTATTTTTGTAATAAAAAAATGTGAATGCTTGTTTAATATTAACGTTTGTATATATTTTTTTTTTGTATTTTACAAGTTTCATTTATTAAAAAAAAATTACAACCGTAAATATCTACTAGTGTGAGAACGTAAATCATGTAAAGAGTAGGTTGGAATGTAATTCGAAATACGATGCGTTCAATAACTGCATGATGACTTTTTTATAAGAAAATAAAATCTTGTCTAACTTTTAATTCCCATAATCTAGTCATTCAATATTTTTTACATAATCTTCTTATAAACTCTTAGTTATAATAAACATTAACTCGCAAGTGAATGATACTTCGTTAATTTATAAATAATGTGGGTCCAATCTCGCCCTGGTCCTTTATAATTAATTATTAAACTGAAACAACCGACATTTTCGAAGCAAGCCATCCGCCATCTTGGATATTTTTTTAGACCTCAATCGCCAAATGAAACAAGTTGAGTATCATTTTAATATTAATTATTGTATTATACGAAAATGTCAACAAATCAAGTATTTTACTTCACAAACTTACATGTGCACTTAGATTCCCATTATAAAAATTACATAATAAACTAGTTCTTGCGTTGTTACAATGTTGTAGTATATAATTATTATACCACAGCAATTATACAAGTCATGTTGTTTCGCGCACACCAACCGATCTAAGCTTGCAGCAGATATCACGCCCATTGCGACGCATGTCTACATTAATCAATCTAACTCCTAAACTAATAAAGATCCCATTTTAATTTTTCTAGGGTATTTTAATTATACTTTAAGGTATATATACCTACTGGTTTTATTTTTAATTTTATTTTATTGTTAAAAAGAACAGTTATTTTCCAATATGTATCGCTATGATAAATATTTTATTGTAAATTTGTTAAATTCGAAAAACAAGTTTCATAAAATTGATATTACAATGAATGAATGAAAGTGAACATGATACAAAAAAAAAATATTTTGTATCCACATTTATACCCATACATCAGTTGGGACTGGTCATTTTTAACTACCACGGTCATTTTTTAACTTATTTAAATTTTAAATTGAATTTTGCTTTTTATTTACTCTGGACGCTCTTACTGTGCACGTCTTTCTACATCGTTCTCACATATTTGTATATCTCAACACGAATGATGTAAATACGATTTTGTAAAAATATTATAATTTAAAAGAGTGTCCATGGAGTTTCTTGCCCATTCTTCTCCATAGAGATCAACGCTTTGGAATGGGCAACTACAGTACTTTCACAAGTTATTATGCCTTGTGACCGGGACTGTAGATTCATTTTGTTTCTTGACATTCAAAAGTGCCTGTAATGGTCTAATTGAAATAAATGATTTGATTTGACTAGAAATATAAATTGGCCGAATATGATAGATTTTCAGAACCTCACTTTTTTTCGTTGTCCGTTTCACGTGTAATGCCCCTGATATTATTTTGTTAATATCCTATATCTGTAGTATCCCAGATTAAATTGTTAAGTGTATGATTTTTTGCTATTTGTTTTTTTATCAGAAGTATCTGTAGGGACTGACCAACGATGAACACGCAACGCAAAAAATAAATTACATTACGTTTTAGGCTGATCACCAAACACGTAATGTAATGTATCTTATCTGTATTGATTTTGATGCAATTGAATTACAACATTGAATCCGTGTTATGCAAGATTGTAGGCTTCATTTTTCAAGTCAGCTGGAGAAAGTGGAGCAATGTAGTCAGAACAGGTTATGGCAGTGCCACTACGCTACAGCTTTAAGTTGCAAAGGTCATTGATATATTGCAAAATTGGAGTGGGCACTAAAATACTTCCCTTGGGAACTCCAAAAGATGTTTTTTTTTTAAATGCTGAGAACATTGCTAATTTAAATAAAAAATGTAATGGAAACTGTGTCAAAAGCTATGGCGAGGTAATTTCTTGGACCTCAATTATCTCTTTAAAAACGGAAATTATATTTCTTTATATTTTTTTTGAGACAATGCACTACCTATTTACTTACTTTTATAACTTCTAAACCCTCGGTTACTTCAAATTAATAATAATAATATTAGTCTTATGACTCAGATTTATAATAACAGTGATCCGATATTAGTCTTTAGACTAATATATAATATATTTTGTCAAAATTCATTTTTTGAATTTATCGTTTCAAATAATACAAATTATGAATTATATGAAACAATAAATTCAAAACAAAGGTTTTGCTCAAAAATGGAAATCTTGATTCTCCTTCTAGAATTTTGAATCTCATGTTTCTTTTGGGTCAACTCCTCCCTCGTCCCTCGTCCCATTGTGCATCTCATCTCGGTGCTTAATCCAAATTGAGGTCAAGAGTGCGCTCATTTAAAATATGTGATTATATATTGGCTCCAATCGCACGAATCACAGAATTACCCATTTAAGGTAAAAAAATGGGAATTATCAAAAACTGTATTCAACATTACATTATACTCGAACCTTATTATTGATAAATGTTTCAGTACCAGTATGGAAACGTAATCGTCGGTTACTCGACCCGTGCTTCAAGCAGCACCTTTTGGACAACTTCCTGGAGTTGTTCAATGACCGAGCTGGAAAATTTATTGGAATGATCGCCGAGAATGTTGGTAAAGGTGAAGTGGACCTCACTGAGACGATCACTAAGGGTGTTCTGGAAACCGCTTGCCGTGAGTAGATCTTTCTCTTTTGATGTCTCTCTAACAACTTCAGAAATTATTTCAGGATTCTTCTAATATCCTTTTACTAGGTGGCACAGCTCAGCAGTCGTGACTCCCGTCTATTAGCGAAGGTTTCTCGTAAGTAGAGAATTTCTGCTATGCATAAAATAAAAAAAAAACGAAAAATGTATATCAAGGAATGTCAGCGGACACCAACAAAGCTTGTAAACCTACCCTTATAAATAGGAAGTAGTAGGAAACCCTAGACACATACTAGATACGGGAGATGGAGAAAAATAAATTTGGCGCTTCTTTGAAGACTCCACAATGCAGTTGTTTTTTAAGTAAAATTAATTGTTTTTCAGAAACTACACTTGGTGCTAGAGTTGACGGCAAGGACCTTGTTGACAACAATTACATCGTGGCGATCGACGAACTGTTAGACATTCCCACAGTCAGGATTTATAAGCCTTGGCTTATGCTTGATTTTATCTTCAACTTATCCAGTTACAGAAAGAAACTTACCGATGCGCTTGCAGTTTGTTCTAAACTCTCGAGTGAAGTGAGTTATTAAAATTTAGTTTAAAAGTAATTCTTCGGTACTTCTTTTGTACTCTGGACTTATCCGCCGCTATAAGCCGTTAAAGAATACTTGAACCTATTCTTAAACAAATCACGATTTCAGTTTGTTTCGAAAAAAATGTAGTTGAGACTACATTAGTGTAGCCTTATTGTTATCGGAATGTAGTTATTAATTCTAATAGACATCCATTTACCTAATTACATAAATACACTCATTTTTAACCGACTTTTTTATGTATGTTCACCGATTGAAAAACTCTTTTTTGTTTGATACAATGCTTAGGTAGTTTATAATACATTTTTTTTCAGCTAGGTCTATATGGATGATCTTTTAGTCATCATCTTTTAGTAACAATGGAAAATGAGTACTCGATAAAAAAAACATGTGATATATAATATACCATAACTAAAAATGCTGAAATTAAAAACATTTTTGTGATAAATAAAACCAACTTCCAAAAAAAAAGGTAAATGGAAAATAACTTTACTTCCGGAAGTCGGTGGCAAAAAGTCAACGAAATGAACAAAAGTCACTGGACACGACGCGTACTGTTAGGAGATTTCTCCCTTAAGAGCCCTGGCCACCGATAGCTCGGACCCTGTTTCCGATGCTGGTGGACAATTCTTTTTTATATTTCTAAATATATTTTTTTTGTCTTGTTTTATAAGAAATATGGAAAAATATATGAAAATGAATAAACAAATAAAAAACATATTGTATTATAATACCAATAACGTCGTCTTCTAGATGGTGCAACTACGAACATCAGAACATTTGGAACGGTTAAAAAACAAAGGAGATTTTGACTATGAGGGTAAGAATTACATAACCCGAAGAGAAATATAAATCAATATAAATGATAAGAGTATAGCAGTAAAATTTCAGAATAAAGTATTGTTTAATTATTGTCGCGGCTCCTTGATTTTGATTTTTATAGTTTTTTTTTTTTATTTTTAGACCAAATAAATACTGGCACTAAAACTAAACTAAACTAGCAATTAAATATTTAATCTGACTGTTATGTAAGAGACTTTCCCTACGTCTGACAGCCACACATTCCAATACTAAATATAATTTACGGTAGACAAGTCAAACTGCGCATCATGGTAATCCAATTGCAAAGCGTCTTCGAAAAAGCGTTACGTATCAAAACTTGTAATAACGTAATTTTTCTGTTGTACTTTTATTACTAAGACATTGGATTACAATTTCCTTTGGCATTTCAGTCTTCTTTTTTAATCTGAAATTCTTCGCTGTCTGTCAATTTTTGGCTTAGCTAAAATAATATTCTTTCACTACAGGTGGTAAATTCCAAAGCGTCTTAGATGTCTTCATTGAGAACACTGTGGCTGAGAGCGGTAGCCTCTTTACTGAAATTGAAATGAACCATATCATAGACAACGTACTGGTAGCTGGCTTTGATACCACTATCACTGAGATGCTGTACGCATTTGTCTGCATCGGCAGCTACCCTGAGGTACAGGAGAAGATTTATCAAGAGTAAGTCCATTTACTGTGATCTGACATTGATTTTTAAAGATTTTTGGTTATGGATTAAATATGTTTAATCAATCCTTACATACTTAATATTATAAAAGCGATAGTGAGTTTGTTTGTTTGTTACGTTTTCACGCCTTAATGGCTAAAGCGATTTTGATGAATTTTGGTGCAGAGATAGTTGGAATCCTGGAGACGGACATAAGTTAATTTAAAAAAGGGAAATGAAGGAGAAAGAAGGAAAAAAAGGGAAAACTTAGCTTTGCTATTACAAACAATATGGTGCAAGGGCAAAAACTACAGATAGCAGGTCAAACCTGCAAATCAGGAAAGGAGAACTGTGTTACCCCAAATTTAATGCAAGCAAACCCGCGGGCAAAAGCTAGTCTCAAATAAAGAAACACAACTAACTAAAAATTTTTCTTCAAATTCCTAGAGTAATTCAAGTTTTGGGTGAAGACGGAAGAGTGACAAAACAGAATATAACTCAACTGGTATATTTAGAAGCGGCAATTAAGGAAGCCCTAAGGTTATACCCAGCTGGGGCGATTGTGGGTCGTGAAGCTACAGTTGATACAAACTTACGTAAGGAATGATGTAACGACTTCTTAAAGTTATTTTTGTCTATAATGAAATGATACAAAATACTGCTTTTTAATGGTTTAGGTAACATGACAATTCCCGCCGGCAGCAGTGTCATAGTCCACATATGGAGTATAAACAGAAACACTCAATATTGGGGCGACGATGCCGATGAATTTAAGCCAGAACGATGGCTCAGTTCTGATACTGCACCTAGTTATAAACCTGCTTTTGCTACCTTTTCACCGGGACTGAGAGGATGTATTGGTAAGTTATCATATCATAACGATATCTCCTGTTTAGCTAATGATAATCCACGTCCATTTTAGAAACCTATGATCGAAATAAACGCCTATTCAGACCTAAGCGGTATTCGCTGCCGCTGTGGGTAGAGGTACATACCGCGCGGGTTTCGCTTAGGTATTTAGTATCAAGTACCGCGGCTAGAGCGACCTGAGCGATATTCGCTGCCGCAGACGGTAGCGAATACCGCATAGGTCTGAATAGCTACCGCGCGTTATTCTACCCACAAGGATAGCGAAATCCGCTTTGGTGTGAACAGTAATATTACCGCATACCCACTGGGTTTTCTCTGACGCAGATGGTAGCGAATACCGCTTAGGTCTGAATAGGCCTTAAAAGTATTTTGAACTGATTTTGGAAAAGCATTTGAAATCTCAAATCTTTTTTTTTTTATTCGAGGATTTTCAATACTTGTTCGATTCTTAATGACTAAAATAAGTGCTTACTTTTTATGAAAAATTTGCTTAAGAACAATATCTTTAGTTGTACGGTTCAAAAAAAGGGGATCCCTCAGGGTCGTTTACTATGCCGTTTGTTCTTGAGAATATACGTATTAATTTTACATTTATACAAGCTTTTATTTTTTCAGGTAAAACTTACGCAATGATGTATTTAAAAGCAACCATGGCCCCAGCACTCCGCAGATTTAAACTTGCAGCCGACCACACAAAGATGAAACTAATGTGTAATTTATTTATAAAACCCGAAGCAGGACACTTAGTGAGAATTGAGGAGAGGCGATCAAATAAATGATAACAAAAGATTGTTGTATTATTTAAGTAGTTAATAATTGACAAACTTACTTTATGAGCGTAATTAAAAACTAACAAAGCGCCAGCTGGACTCGCGGCATGAAAGGTACCGTAACACCAAAAAATATAATAACTATATTTTTAGAATATAGAATAGAATTTGTTTATTTGGACAGAAAATAGGTTCTCTGCCATAACAGTTTGGTGCTCCTTATATTTTCTACCCTAACATAGGCATTCAAAACAGTTTGCTAAAGTAGTTAAAATTACATTATGATACTATTACTCGTATTTAAGTTGCATTTGTTTAACAATGTCAAATATAAATTTAAGACAACGTCAACATAAAGGATATATAAATACAGACATAATGTCAAGATTTATTTATTTATTTAAACTTCATGTACAATAGTGCTACATAGGCGGACTTAATGCCATAAGGCATTCTCTACCAGTCAACCTTTGGGTAAAATACGACAACATTGTGATAGGGTACAAAAATATATATATCTAAAACTATTTGTTTATGAAAACATATATATTTATACGGATACTAATACACATATACATATCAAATAAACTAATAAATACAATTAAAAAATAAATAAAAACGAGAACTTTAACAGTAATTACTATGACTTTTAATTGGTAGACGGATCTAAATAGTGGTTAAGAAACTTTTCTTTTAAAGGAAAGTTTACTTTCAGCTTTTTTAATGCCAAAGGGTAGCGCGTTCCAGAGCTTTATTGTTGAAATTGTGTATGATTTGGACATAAAACCGGTGCGGTGTAATGGAACTTGGAGGAGTAGATTTTCGGAAGCGCGAAGGTTACGACTGTGAGAACTGCCCAACACTTTAGAATAACTTTTTAAATAATCAGGAGCATACGGATCATTCAAGATAGAGTACAGCATACAGAGAGATCTGCGGGACCTCCTGAGTCGTATAGGCAGCCATTTAAGCTGAGTACGGAAGGAAGAGATGTGATCATATTTACGAAGGCCAAACACAAAGCGAATGCAATTGTTAAGAAGACGATCCAATTTATTGAGAAGTTCCTGGGATAGATCAGAATAACAAACATCACCATAGTCGATAATGGGAAGTACAAGAGACTGTTCCAAAATGAGTTTAGTGCTAGATGGGAGAAAGTGCTTAAATCTATAGAGAGACCGCAGCGAGAGAGTGACTTTCTGGCTCACTTGAGCCACGTGCTTATTCCAGCTGAAACAGTCGTCAATGTACAAACCTAAGTCTTTAACGTGAGGTGAGAAAGAAATAATTGAATTCTGATACATCAGTGGTGCAAGTTGACTAATGTTCACATTTCTCAAATAGTGCGAGCTACCAATGAGGATGGTCTGACATTTCCCAACGTTAACAGAAACACCAAAGGTCATTGGGCATTTTGTTTGAACATTTGACCCACGGCGTACACAAAAGAAATAGGGCAAGCTATATAGCTAAATGTATCTGCAACCCATTGGTATGGGTCGCATTCTTGTGGGCCATGGAAGAATGGAGAAAAAAATATTTTAATATTGAATAATATTTTTACCCTGTTTGATCAAGATCTATTGATATTCCTCCTAAAAAGGCCGCAGGTGCATATATTACATCTTGATGCCTGGCCCATAATAAAAAGTAAACTATGCTTACAACATGCGCACAGCTTCCAACAGTATGGCGGAGTGTATACATGAGCAGTAATACTGTTCTGTGCCATTTCTTCCAATTCGTGTGGGATCTACTAATATTGTACGCATAATATTGTGTCCTACGGACATGTCACGACATTTTCTTTCGATCTCTTATTATTATTTTGTTTTCAATGACTTCTTGGTGTCGGTATGATTTGATGTGAAAAGCTAAATTCAAACGCATATGGTCGTAGCAATATGACCTCGCGACTCTCAAGTGATACGATCCCAACGTAAATAACATTAATACTTCATGTGTTTTCCATCGAGTCGCACTAACGTTACTCTCAGCCTGTTCAAATTATGCCTTATCACATTGCCGGACAATCCCTGCATATTTTGATGCACAACATTCAAAAAATGCGGTCTGCCCTTTGTCGCACCTAACAGTTTAAAGTACATGGTGTATCATTACTAACAGGTATTGTTGGTGCAACAAAGGTGGGGCTGTCGCTGTGTATATTGTATGCTAATAGATTAGCAATATGTCGCTTACAACTAGGTGGTAAAAACATAGTAGAACTAGGTGAGTCTGTAATCAGAGATAAATTGATTACAGTCAAAAAATAAAATAGCGTCGCTGTGACGACATGTCCTATTATAAATAAGCAAATTAATATCGTATATGGGCCTATTCTGATCAACAGACAAATATTGAGAATAAGGCAAGGCACAGAAAATGAATTTACAATTAATTGATTCATTGAGATATAACATCAAGTGGACACATTCAACTACGTCCTTTTTTCCTACATTTAAACTATTCCCATATAATAATATAACAGTAGAATTGGGATTTATGGTAGTTGATCTAATATTGCTAATTATTTGGCTAACACTGGCACCGGGTAAACAATCATTTATAACATAATGGTGAGAACATTGATTAAATAAAGTCACATCAGTCAGATCAAATTCACATAAATCTATCTACCGTAAAATGCCTAACATAAAGAGCAATAGATGGAACATGGGTGGATTATAATCAGTATCAGTCTGACACTCCCCCCCGCTCCTTAACCGGACAATTCCTGTGGATGCCTCGAGAGTAAGGCCCGGCAACCCCTGTTGGGTACGAGCCTCGGCTTAGGGAGGGCATCATCATTATTTGGCTGGACAGACTGGCTCAGTATCGCGGGTTGGCCCTAGCAAGGGACGGGTGGTGCAACGTCCGGTACGGGACGTTGCGACGGGCCTCGCGAGAACGGAATGACGCAAGCCTCCGTGCTTGCGTCTGAATTTACAAATGGTGCTAGTTTCCCTTCTGTTCTTCTTAGCAGGGTTATAACGTCGACAGGGTTGACGAGAGTATGTCTAAGACGGCGAATAGTACTAATTCGGGCGGCCGATGCGATAAGAGAGTTGCGATGTTTTATCACAGAGTCAAAGAAACGCTTGAAAAGGCGCTTCAGGAATTGAAGGACGGTGGAGATTTTTAAATCAAAGGGCTCCGTGATTTTACATAGGAATTGGTTTTGAAGGCTCTGCATCCTATATGGGCTAAGCGGGTTTGGAGTGGGAAAACACGACACAGGCGTATGTCATGTTGGGACGGAGCGTTTTGACAGCAACCTACATCAGGGTCTTTTACGGGAGGTAGGGCAGCTCTACGTTCGACTTTGGAGTTCACCATATCGAGGTGACGCTTGGCTACGTGTTGCGAGCTGGGGAGCACTGAGACTCCAAACTGTCGGCTAGGCATTCTGCCTTTTCAGAGGCGTTGAATGCGACTCGTTTATCAGGACGAGTGAGCGGAGGCATCGAAGCCTCGTCGGTGCCAGGCCTACCTACCCACCTACCTGTTTTTATCTATCTGGCAAAGTGTGTGTGCGAGAGATATTTCGTAGAGCTATACAAACATTTATTGTGCTTGTACACGTTTCAATAATGCTAAAAACTTCTGTTTTATTAACTTTTAAATGTTAAATAACTTTTTTTTCCTACGGAATATTTAAAAAAAAAATACATATTTTAGAAGGTGGGATTGAGTTCTTCAATTTAAAACTAATTTGGTCCGTGTACGCAAACTTTTATTAGGTGGGTCAGTAACGCCCCATGACCTTTGCCAGACCATTCCTCAATAGTTCGGAGATCAGCATTAAGGGATGAAATGCATTCATATACATCAAGGTTCGCAATATCTGATTGAGCGTATAGTTGCAAGTCATCAGCGTACAGATGGTAAGATTCATTGTTACAATCATAAATGATAGAATATAATTATTAGAAAATATGAGATTGACTTAATAGTAATTTACGTTATTATTTTATAAAAAAAATTGTATGCATTTCATGAAGAAGTTAATTTATTAGGAAATACAGATCGGACTGTCAGATTAATTTATTTCACTGTCGGTTAGGAATTTGTTAATTGAATAACAACATTTATTTATTAATAAGTCTGATAATTTACGCTATCGGGAATTTTGTTAAAAATGATTGGGTGCATGCGTAAAATACTTTTCGTTTCAAATCGTTTTGCAAAGAACGATTTGAAATCGTTACGTTTGACGCTCATTTATAGTACATCAGCACTAGTAATAAAGCAAAGTAGTATAGTTCAGCAGCAAATAGGTACCTGTTTTTTTTCTCAAAGGCGGCGCGTTTTTAGCCAGGAGCCAGGCAGTAGCCTGAAGTTATAGTCATCAGACCAGAATATTACTATTTCAGACTAAGTTTTTTTTTAATGAAAGGGACCTACGCCTGACCTCAATCTTGTCCGAAAACAGAGATCAGGTCGACAATAGGACAAAATGCATTATATTAACAATTTCATAATATTTGATTTAATCATCATCATTCTATGAATGGGACAATGTAGGCCAGAGGCTCTTAAACGGTCGCTATAGCAGAATCATAATAAGATACTAACATGAATTACGTTAAAGGAGGCTGGCGGGGATGCATGTACAATGGGACCCACTCTGAGGAGCATCGTATAATATAGAAACGTATACCTAGTTGTAGAACTATATAAAACTAGAAAAAAAGCAAATGGGCAGTGAGTCATGGGTGATGGGAGAAAAAAGAAATTCAAGGTAAAAGATTATGACCTAAAACGAATCCAAGATTGCGTATTTAACAATACAATATTATCTATTGTTTGAATGACCTCAAGGACATTTGTTCGTTCCCTGAATTCAACAGCAAAATGGTTCAATAAAGCATCAGCAATTCACACAACGCTTTTAACGGGTGCTTAGTTAAATCCAAACCACTTGCAAATTGAAATCCGTAGGTAAAAGCGTTTGTCTAAGTCGGTATGTAGAATAATCAGTCCAAACGTAAAGCCAAGTCGTCAATAATCCATAAAATAACACAGAAAATAACAGAAATTCCACGTTAGCCGTTGAAAACAAACAATGGAATAATACGAAATAGGGATGCAAACGATACATCGATATATCTATATATATCGATGTATCGTTCATAAACATCGATGTTTTAACATCGATATTGATAATGTTGACATCAACGAACGAACGATATTTTTTCAACGCCATCTATCTATTGATAAAAAAAACATTGGCTACGGCTATTAATTATTATAGATAACTAGGCTGTATGGTCTACAGTTCTTTGCCACAAAAAATCTCATTTGTCCTTGCGTTTGTATTGTCTATGACAGCGCTAACATGAACACGGTTAGCAGCATAGCAGTTATAATCAAAAATTAAGATTCAATTCGAAGAAAAACACTTCATCCTATTTTGCGTATCTGCGTAAGTAGTGATTGTGGAGTGATTTAGAATTTGTTTGTTAAACTGTTCATTATTTAAATGCGAGGTGGAAAACACTTGTAAATATGAATTTTAACCCCATCATTCCTTCTACATTCATACATATTTCTATAGAACTTGTTCAACTTTCTTACCTTTTTCACACCAACTAATCGTTTACAAAGACACCTATCTTTTATATAGCTTTTAGATTGCTTGCACAACAAACAAAACTTACATGTATTGATAAAAAAACGACTTATACAATTTTAAAAATATCGATGTTTAAATATCGATGTTTTTTTATGAGCGTTGTTGCATCCCTAATACGAAATAGTTTTGACACTAACAGTCAGTTCATATTGACAGCATAACGTATCATTCTACGTTATCATAAATAATCGTAATTATTTTAACATTTTTGTAAAAAAAATGTGAACGCATGTTTAATATTAACGTTTGTATATATTTTTTTATATTTTAGAAGTTTCATTTATTAAAAAAAATTACAACCGTAAACATCCACTAGTGTGAGAACATAAATCATATTAAGAGTAGGTTGGAATGTAATTCGAAACACGGTGCGTTCAATAACTGCATGATGACTTATTTTTAAGAAAATAAAAATCTTTTCTAACTCTTAATATCCATGATCTAGTCATTCAATATTTTTTAGATAATCTTCCTATAAACTCTTAGTTATAATAAACATTAACTCGCAAGTGAACGATACTTCGTTAATTTATAAATAATGTGGGTCCAATTTCGCCGGCCTCCTTTCCTAAAATAGTCACAGACATAGTTTATATTGTAAATTGTCACTACGTTGAAGATAAAGAAGTTTGGCTATAGTTCCTTCTGCGCATGTGGCTTCCCTGGTAGCTATAATCAGCACAAATTTGTGGATGTCTCTAACTAATTCTCAATCTTATTTTTTTTGTGATCTCTTTAATCATTTTTTTTGCAATAGTTGTCAAATCACATATTAATATCACCCTTGTTCTGAATAGTTACAGTACTGATAGCAACATCTGTGTGACTCGTCTCATAGTTATTATTTTGTTTATGCATTTTATTTTTATTTATTTTTTTATTCTTGTATAGATTCACTTCTACCAATTCGTTGTGAATGAGTGGACATGGTTGGCCTTGTCGATTCTTAGACCCTTGTTAACTTTGGTTATTTATTATTTTATTTTACTTTCTGTAAAGTAAGCATTGACTTATTGTCGGGCCTACGCTGTTCTCTCATACTTAAGTACTAACGCTGTAACAACAACATTGTAAAACCAAATGATTTTAAAAGAGTAACCATGGAGTTTCTTGCCGGTTCTTCTCCATAGGAAACGACCAACCCGAACTGTGCATCTTTTCTCGACGTTTTATAAGTGCCCATGTAGGCCTATGTGAAATAAAATATTTTGATTTGATTTGATTTGTCACTTTGTGACCATTTTCAGACGTTTGTAATTCATATTATTAGCCTTTTATGATTCTGCTTAAGTGCCCATTTTAGACCTCTTAGGTAACAGGTACCAGCACGAACTCTTCGCACTATAACAGTGCGGGATACCGAATAACATACCTTACCTGAGATCCGCATTTCGTACTTCCCGAGTTCTTTAAAACACGCTAAAATCATAGCCATCAAGAAACCAGGAGAAGATCAGTCCGTTCCATCTAGCTATCGACCAATCAGCTTATTAGCAAGCTTAGGGAAACTGCTCGAATCTAATAACTTATCCCGCTTTTCTAAAACAACCGCACATATATTGATCCCTGAACAATTCGGATTCCGAAGTTCCCATTATACCACGCAATAGCTAGCTAGGTGTGGCTGAACATGTAGCTCATGGATTAAACTACGCTCTTTCCACAGGCATGATTTTGCTGGACATTGAAAAAGCCTTCGACTCTGTTTAGCACGACGGTCTCCTACATAAGTTGTTAAAACATGAAGTACCTATCTGTCTAGTAAAGCTCATCCAAAGTTACTTGCTCAATCGATCTTTCTCTGTTTATATAGGTAAAAACCATTCTGCTCACAAAATTTTCACAGCCGGTGTCAATCAACCTTTTCATACTTTACGTGAATGATGTACCTAAACAGGGGCCTTAGTCTGCTATATTACAATAGTGTCAGAATGGTCGATCACTGATCGCATAATGGTTGATTTTGACATCTACTACATACTAAACTTGTCAAAATCAACCATTATGCGATCAGTGATCGACCATTCTGACACCATTGTAATAGCAGACTAAGGCCCCAGGTTCACACACACCTTGCCATTTATGTTAACATAGTTACGAAAAGGCTACAATTTTGATTGGAATTACTCAGTCAATTTATTAAGATCTGGAAATAGAAACTAAATTTCGAAAAAACCGGAGGTATACTATTTACCGGCAAACAAACACTACCCACAAGACTTGGTAAACTTGATGACTTCCAAATTCCGTGTGGCGAATCGGTAAAGTATTTAGGAATAGTATTAGACAAGACGCTTAACTGGACAAAAATATAGAATTAATTAAAGGAAAAGTTACAAAAGTCCTTACTAAAACCTATTTTTAATCACAAATCAATTCTCAGTCCCACAACTAAACAGCTTATTTATTCTACATTGGTGAGACCTTACTTAACGTATGCAGCTCCTGTGTGGTCCAGTGTGGCTGAAACTAAATATAATAAACTTCAAATTCTTCAAAATAAAGTTTAAAATTATCCAACAGCACTACATTTCGGACGAACCTTAAAACACTACATAAACGCATTAAGTATACTTTTCTAAAAAAATTCAAATGAAAGATTTCACGTAAATTTTATGTGCACAAGAACCCATCACACCGTACCTAATACACTAATATCTGCAATCGGTAATAGCAGCTCGCACGTACAATCGATATCGATATCGAATCCCCCATCACTACTTCCTTCGTGACGTAACACGACCATAGTTTGCTTACTAGCCGACGTCGCTAGAGCGGACGTGTATTCGCGATATTTGCACAAAAAAACAACACTCTTGTAAAAATGAATAAACCTTTTATTATTATTTATTATTAACACTAGCTTTTGCCCGCGGCTTCGCTCGTAACACAGTTCCCCTTTCCTGATTTGCAGGTACCTGCTACCTGTAGTTTTTGCTCTTGCCCTTTATTTACTGTAATAATAAAGCTAAGTTTCCTTTTTTCTTCCATCTCACCTCATTTCTCAAGTTTTTTTTTTTCTTAAAATTCATCAGAAGCGGTTTAGCTATTAAGACGTGAAGACGTAACAAACAAATAAACTCACTTTCGCTTTTATAATATTAGTAATAATTATAAGTTAGTCTTATAAAAAAACGTACATTTTGTACTTTACTCATTGTAAATTAAATACTATGTGGGTCGTTACCAAGACCTGCACTGTAAAACAAAAATATCCATGTAAATCAATTAGTTGTCTAAATAAAAACAAGACAATAATCACATGTTTTTTTATGTTTGTAAAGGTGATATTAAGGCTATGTTACAAAATAAATCCTGATTTGTGTACAAATCGAATAAGATCATTTGTAAACTTATCCTTACTAATCCTTACTAATATTATAAAAGCGAAAGTGAGTTTGTTTGTTACCTCTTCACGCTTTAATGGCTACACCGATTTTGATGAATTTTGGTACAGAGGTAGTTGGGAACCAGGAGACGAACATAGGCTAATTTATTTAAAAAAAACTGGGATGTGAGGGAGAAAGAGGGAAGAAAGGGGAAAACTTAGCGTTGCTATTACAAATCTATAAGGCGCAAGAGCAACTGTGTTACCCCGAATTTAACGCGAGCGAAACCGCGGGCAAAAGCTAGTGAATAAATAAAGACTTTGGAAAATCAAAATCAGGTCGGGGTACCGAGTTACATACCTTACGTGAGATCAATAAATCAAATTGGTTTTGGACAAGGTCATAATTATTATAGTATATTAGCCTCCAGACACTTGCGTCAGTTATAAAAACCTCATGTTTCGCTAGGCAAATTCTAGTAAAACATGTTTCGGCAGAGCTGTTACGACCTTTTATACTTATATATTTTGATAATCAACAAAAAAAAAATAACTGCCATAAGGCCATTTTTAAGCCTAGTCTTTCAGTGTCATTATTTTTTGGTTTATGCGTACACGTATCGATAGTAATTTAATTTAAAATTCATATCAAAATAACATCGTAATAGCAACCATTAATTGATTTTAATATGTTCTTGACAGTAATAATATCTTTAGTTTGCGTGTATTTAGGATATGTGATAGCGTGTCGTCACTTCTTGCCTCGTGTGAACGAGCTGATTCCCACATATCCAGGGAAGTTGTCCATCATTGGGCACTCTTACATGTGTCGCAAAAAAAGTAAGTTTCTGATCATCAAAAACCTCATTTGCTATGATAGAATTTTATTAAGTTTAGTTTTTGTTAAAATCATAAAATGTTATCTGTTTAATTTAATAACTTTATGTTTATGCCCGGTAAGCTGTGAAGCTACCTTATACAGGGTTATTTGTAAAACACTGGCAACGTCTCAGAACCATGTTACTAACATCATAATCAACAACTTTTGTTCTAGGACATTTAAACATTTATCATATTTAAGTTCATCAGATTTTCATACAAAAATAAAAATATTGAAATTGAACACTCTAAATGTTACGAAATCTATGCGAAGCAAACGTACCTACAAGCGGCGGTGTAGGTATGTAGGTACAGCAAAATACGGAGTTGAAATGTGTTAGATAGGACAACGAAATCTTGAAGATTTGTTTTTGGTAAATGTATAAAATTTTGTAAAAAATCATAGAACAAAAGTTGTTGTTTATGATGATTGTAATACAGTCCTGCAAGGTAGTCGGTTTTTTACAAATAACCCTGTATAAATTAATAAAAAAAAGAAATGAATAAATAAATGAACATTTATTTAAATTTAATAAATAAATCAGTTAATCAAAACCGTAGTTGGTTAAAATAAAAAAGTAGGTAATTTCCAAAAAAAAACATTATTAACTATAATATTATTTTATGACCACCGCTCTACCTTCTCTCAATGGTTCGCTTTTCTAAATGAGGTAAGTTAAATGTGTATAAATTAAAGGACATTTAAAGTATGCCGAGTGATTATTGCAATAGCGACAAAATGGTAAATCCAAATTAAATTACTTCAAATTTTATGTTATTATAATAAACTACCAAGCAATATTCAAATACTAAGCCTTTATTCATTTAAATCTTTTATTAAACGTAAGCAATGTCTGATAGCCTACCGTAAAATTAATCATTACCTTGAAGGAAGAAAGCTAAAAAAAAAAGAAAAAAAAATTAGTTAACTCAATGAGTGTCAGATACTTTCTTTGTTTTCATTTATTTATTGTTTATTCCTTTATTGTATCCACTTTGACATTTAATGATTCAAATCATTTCATCACTTTCGTATTTACTTTGTTCAATTGTCCAACTATCTCTGTACCAAAATTCATCAAAATCGGTTTAGCCATTAAAGCGTGAAGAGGTAACAAACAAACAAACTCACTTTCGCTTTTATAATATTAGTAAGGATTTAATAAATTTTTTTTTGTTTTTTTATTTTTACATATTTCCTATTTGAAAAAAAAATATTCAAAGAAAACAAAAAACATTTCGAAATATTAAAAAATGTATCCCATCAGTATCGGGAACAGGGTCCAAGCTATCGGCGGTCAGTTCTCCAGAAAAAAGAACCTCCTAACAATTCGAGCTGTATCCAAGAGTACCGCTTTCTGTATCAAGACCTTGATCCAGCTGCTTTACGAGTGCCTCCTTAGGTATTGGTCGAGGCTCTTGGCAATTAAGCCATTGGCAGATGCGACTATCGGTACAATGATCGCATACTCCACATCTCACATGTCGACAACCTCGCGAGCCAAGTCAGTATACTAGATTTGCTTATCTTTCTCAGATTTCACGAGGTTCTCGTCATGCGGGGCTGTTATGTCAACAATCATTGCGCGCCGCTCTGATCGATCAACCACCACTATATCAGACTTGTTGGCAACAATAGTCCTTTCAGTGATTATAGATCGACTAGCTTTCGCCCGCGGCTTCGCTCGCGTTAAATTGGGTAGCGCCTTATTGATTTGTAATAGCAACGCTAAGTTTTCCCGTTTCTTCCCTCTTTCTCCCTCATATCCCACTCTTTTTAAAAAAAATAATAGCCTTCGTCCGTCTCCTGGTTCCCAACTATCTCTGTACCAAAATTCATCAAAATCGGTTTAGCCATTAAAGCGTGAAGAGGTAACAAACAAACAAACTCACTTTCGCTTTTAAAACATTAGTAAGGAGTAAGGATTCCAATACAATGTGATATGTGCCATGTTCGAGAACTGGGTCGGGCACATGTATTTAGAGCAAGTTGCTGATAGATAATCCTGGCTACAAAGTTGTGTTTATGCAAGTACTCTCCGTTTAGCAACAGGATTAGCAAGACGAGAACAACCTGAAATAATGTGACGAATTGATTCCCTCGGACGGTAGCATGCCCGACATATTATGTCAACCGTGTCATTCTTAACGATAAATTTCCGGTAGTCATTCGTCATCATAACTTCATCCATGATTGCATAAACAAAACCTTCGGTTTCTCCAAAGAGGTCACCAGATCGTAGCCAGGCTGCGGACACTGTTCGGTCTACAGTAGGCCCATGCAGTGTCCGGAAAAAGGGGCCGTAAAGCTCTTTACTCTTGGTGGTTAAGCACTACATTTAAAAAAAAAAAACATTTCCTTAATAACTGACCCATTAAAGTTATCAAAAAGTGCCTACATGATGCAAACTTCATAGGAAAAAGGGTCGGCAAAATTGTTTGAAGTGAGGGATATTTCATGATACAGCCTTGCCATACGTGTTAGTGAACTGTTGGATGTAGGTTTTAGAGTAGAACCACTTCTACACTAAAAACTTTGTTTATTTTTTATATCACGTATAAAAATTATACGATGACGTCTCATAACTCGTTGGTTAAGTCTAAAGTTGAAAAAGTTAATTAGTTGTGCGTCAATGGATCTGCTAATAATTTTATGAAGAATCAACAGGTCCACATTCTCACGTCTTTCCTTTAAGCTTCTCATTTTATAATGTTTCAACCTAGGTGAATATCATTCTGGAAACAGTAGTAAATGGATTTGAATTTGAGTATTACGTTTGTTGATCATTCTCAAATTTCTAACAAAACGTGCCAAAATGTATTCAATACTTTCTCCATAAGCTCGTTTTAAAACGTTGCCCACACTAGGAGTTCTCCTGTCTCGTGGCTGCATTTACAAACATTTAAACTCACATACACAAACAGCCAGATCCGGAACAAGTATCTGTGCGGTGATCGAACACGCGATACGCAGCGCAGCAGTCGATCGCTCAGCCACTGCGCCAACCTTGTCGTCAAGGTTGAATAGATTAAAGACCAAATAGTGGAGCAATACTTCAGGACAGTTCTTACTAATTATGGACTAAAATGATACTGTTATTATCACGAAGTGGTTTGCATATACGAATTTTGAAATTTTGTGTTTTTGGGCCTTTACAACTGACAAGTTTCTTCGTGATATACGCAAGTGATTCTATTATATATATACGCAAGTGATTCTACTATACAAGAACAACTGTTTTACTCGGAGATATTTTAAATGGAACGAATCTTCAACGGAAACAAAAGTATATTAAAATATGATACGTGCAGATGTATAGGGGTGCACTTAAACAGATCATCCTATAGCAATGACAAAAGTTTTTGTATAACGTATTTTTATTGTTTGGTCATATACTGGTCGCTCAGAATTTATCATTATAGGTTAATCCTTACTAATATTATAAAAGTGAAAGTGAGTTTGTTTGTTTGTTACGTCTTCACGCCTAAATGGCCAAAACGATTTTGATAACTTTAAAAAAAAGTGAAATTTGAGGGAGAAAGAGGGAAAAAAAGGGAAAACTTAGCTTTACTATTACAATAAATAAGGCGCTAGTGCAATAACTACAAGTAGGTAGCAGGTATACCTGCAAATCAGGAAAGGGGAACTGTGTTACCCCGAATTCAACGTGAGCGAAGCCGCGGGCAAAAGCTAGTAATATGTATTTGTGCAGAAAAACGAATTCCAAACATACATTAAAAACCCACCAACTTCTGGAAGTAAACTGAATTTGTGTTTTTTTGGAAGACTTTTTGCATTTATTTTAAATTTCATTTGGTTTTGTTGCGGTGTAATGTAATATCTTACACAAATTCTTTTCGTGAATTCATTTTCCATTTCTAGGTACAATATATTAGTAGAACATTCACATAGATACGTTTTCCTTGTTACTGAAACAGCAACAGTGGTATTTCGGACCACTTTAAGGGACGCGATCAAACCCCTCTGATCTGGCTCAGTACTGGCCCCGAAAGTGTCTGAACGTTTAAGTCGTACGACCTTATTATCATTCTGCTGTACAAAGGTCTCCATAGCCTCGTAACGCCCAACCTAAATTTAGGTCGATATAATTATATTACGGCCCAATGTACTAAAAATAGGTGCAATTAGTTGCGGCCCAGAACTTTGATTTGGTAAAAAACGTTTTAAATTAGTTTTTTTAAACTAGTTTTTTTTTTTGCTTTGGCTAAACTCTTCTAAGAGGTATTTCTTATACCTAAAGTTACCTATTTCATGCAAAAATATTTTGAAATTATTTGTCCTTTTTTTTAGGTCACTAGGCCAAATACGTTAAAATTAAATACGTTTAAATATCATGTCATAAGTTTAGGTCGCTGGGCCGTAATTTAATGATTTTAAATAGCGTCTTGGGCCGGAGTGTCAACATTTTTTTGTCATTAAATTAGGTCGTTGGGCCTTACGAGGCTATAGCTTCCTTATCTTTTGTTCTTTATCTGACCAATACTGTTAATTGTCAATAGTTTAGAGCCCCGATGAGGGTGGAGTCCCTGTCTGTGCAAAATAAGGCTCCACTGCGTAGTCATGGCAGTTAGGGTGCGGTATTCGTGTATGACGCAGATGGCTGGGACCGGTTTTGTCGGCCGGCTCATTCATCATAATTGAAAAAAAACAGGCAAAAAACTTTTCTAGCGAAACCACTTGTCAGCAAATGTACCAAAAAGCTTGGCGCATAAAATGGTTACAATACAAGGTTACACATTTTACAACAAGTTTTAAATTTATGTTCCTAAGATGTCTCGTAGTTCAGTGTGCCTCTTAGCATAGGCCTCCTCTAACAATTTCCACTATACTCTACAACATCTTAAATAATGCAACTTTTTTCTAGGAACTATTTGCATGCGAGTTAAACTTGGAAGAAAATATAAATAAATATAAAAGTTTAAATTAAAGTTTTAACTATCGGAGTCATTAATTAATTTTAATAAAGAGCTTCTAAAGATATTGGCAGACAGTGCGAACGGATTTAAATCACCAAAACATGTTTTTGCCCGAATACCAGCCTTAGTATCGCAGGCAGAGACTGCGAAAAAAATATTGAAGACCTCAAATTAATCGTATGAAACAACTGCTGTGACTTAATTTTAATTCCAAAATCCAATGCTATAGTTGAAGAAAATTCTTGTATTTCATGACACTTTTATTCGCGTCACTTCAGCTGATTTGTCATGTGACAAAATCCTGTCGTAAATTAGTGGTTAAATCTCTATCTCAAAATCTACTGAACCGTTTTCAATGAAATTTACATATTCCTAAATTAGACTATACTTAGTCAACCCTTTTTCTTCCCTCTTTCTTTTTCTTTTTCTTCCCTCTTTCTTCCCCTTTTCTCACTTTTTTAGCCTATGTCCGTTTGCACGGTCCCAACTATCTCTGTACTAAAATTCATCAAAATAGGTTTGGCTATTTAGGTGTGAAGACGTAACAAAACAAACAAACTCACTTTCGATTTTATAATATTAAGTGACCCAACAACATGGCTTCTATGTTCGTGAATTCATGACTATAAATTTTGGTAACTACGTGAATCAAGTGAAGGAAATGATGGACTCTCGCACGCAGGCCGAATTAATGAACACTGATCTCAGCAGTGCGCATACAGGGTTGACTACAAACTAAAAATAACACAAATAGTTTATTTGAAACTTCAAAAAAAAATTACAACACAAGTATGGCAAAAAGTAAGGTATATAATGTTGAATATTAGAGTTGCAGCCAATACTTAAGATAATTTAATATCTTGTAATTATAGGTATAAGCCATACCACCCTAGTTGTAGTTATAGGACCGAATGTTATTGTGCCAAATAATAAAAATGATACCAAAGAGAAAATATCTTGCAACGAATTATATAAATAATCAGAACTCTTCTAAAAGAAGTTTGGACGTTTCAGCATATTTAGCCAATTACTCCTGTGGTTTAAATCTTACCCAGCAAAGAGATAACGAAGGGTGGTCGTGAACACTGCTGGGGTGATTGAGTAGAATTCGATTGTGTCCCCGCACCCCAGCCAGAAGTGACGAGAAAGAACACCGTGTGGTTTTAGTCAGTAAGAGTCTGACAGACTCCACCGCCATGGCGGACGACATCCATCGAGGATTTCCACACGTAAAAAAAGGGGTAGTCGTGAAGGGTATCACCGGTCTATTTCTAAACTTTTGGAGTCACACCTTATGATGTAAATCAAACGGTCGTCACCAGTGGCGGGTTAAGTTTCCCGGTAATCCTTATGGGTTTTTCTTCTCATTTCATCTCATCTCTTTATAATCCAGTATTCCTCTAAGTTTTAATTCCATGAAAAGCATCACAGTACAATACAATAAAAGTAACCTTTACCAACTATGTTGGGGGTCGGGTAGGTACCAATCTAACTGGAGGAAGCTAATTAGTATAATTAATTTATAATTTTTTCTGATAATTAGTGAATAAAGGCAATTGATATATAACCTTTTTTCCAGCTTTCGTTCAAAATGTGGTTATTGGATTTGGAGAGTTTGCTTTAAAAGTTGGAGGTGTGGCCAAAACCTTTATGGGACCGCTGCCTGTTTATGGTTAGTTAAAACTTCATTATTATATTAGACACAGATTATATCTACTCGATTCCGTATGTTCAACATTTTATTTGTGTGCAACTTCACTTTTGTTGATTTTCCAGAAATGTGCAAACTTTGGGCTAGCAAAAATGAAAATGTTTTAATGTACAGACGCCTGCAGGTCAAGCTACCCGAAACTGTCATTTTTTCCCAATGAACCTTGAACCTTATACTTTAGAAATAAAGTCGAAAATCTATCAAAGAAATCTGACAGATTGTAGTAGCTTGATGTGCAGGCGTCTGTACATAAGCCTACTTGGGCAATTATAAAACATCGAGAAAAGATGCAAGGTTCGGGTGTGTCGTTTCCTATGGAGAAACTGGTCGGTTTTACATTGTTGTTGTTACTTAAGTACAAGAGGACAACGTAGGCCCGACAAGTACCTAATTGCTTACTTTACAAAACGTAAAATAAGATAAAAAGTTAACTTGCAGCTATGAATTTACAAGACCCAGAACTATGTACACCAAAACTAAATGTCGTTTTACAGTAAAGTAGCCGTTTTAAATGATAATTTTCTATAGAGCAACAGAACATAAACAGACAGGTTTATTGTAGATCAGCAATAATTCGCTGGTTTGTTTCGAGAACTCTTATACTGATAAATACAGAACTATTTATTTAAGCCACGTTAAGTTCTACCTGTTTTTTTTTAAGTAATTTATTTAATAAAAAAAATGGGGATTATTAAGATTACATTTATTTTATTAAATCCTTAGCCCGACTCAGTTTATTCACAAAGTCATGTGGGTCCTATGGGTCGCAGCAGAAGGGATTATATGATTTTTGTATTTCAAACTTTTACTATATTCTACAGTTGTAGCAGATCCTGAAGACGCGGCCACAGTCCTTAACAAATGCCTGAAGAAAATGTTTGTATATAGATTCGTCGAAATGGCGTTAGGAAACACGTTGGTCGCTGCTGATGGTAGGTTTTTTTCATTTACATTCACCATGGGATTTGGAGGCGATAGTCCTCGCGCACCCTTACGAGTGGCGCGCGGTGGTACTACACCTCCGAAACTCCACTACCGCGGCGAATCGCCGCTCAGCGAGCAGACCGGTGATGTGAGCTAATGCTAGCATGAGAAAGAGCTATTGTCGCAACCCCCTGCAGGACACGCCATATTTGTGGCAATATGTCCACTTTTTAGAATTGGCTGAAGAGGCACCACAGCGTCCTAACCTACCGCCTGACGCAGGTCCTCACCAGACACGGAAGTTTCGGGAGGTTCCTACACATAATCGGGAAGGAGAGAAAACACCCGGGTGTCACCACTATGACGATCACCCGGGGTACACAGTGGAATACACTAGCTGTCTGCCCGGTTTCAGAGCACCGCTGTATTGTAGAGACAATCAGCAGCGGCGATCTCTCAAGTCTGACACTGGTTCAGTTCATGGTCCGGAGCGAGAGGGAATTTCCATACCCTCTAACGCGCCTCTAAAGCGGTTCTGTGATATTTCATATGTTTCAGTATCAGTATGGAAGCGTAATCGTCGGATACTAGATCCGTGCTTCAAGCAGCAGATCTTGGATGAATTTCTACAGTTGTTCACTGCTCGAGCTGGACGATTTATTGAGATGCTTGCTGAAGATGTTGGCAAAGGTGAAGTGGACCTCACTAACAAGATCACTAATGCTATTGTGGAAACCGCATGCCGTAAGTAGTTCTTACTCCTTTGATGTCAACTTTTTTATTTAGATACTGGTGCCACAACTCAGCAGCATTCGTGACTTCAGTCATTTACGAATATGTCTCGTGAGCAGTCGTTCTGATAATAATGAGTTTTAGTATAAATAAGAGTCAGCGGCCACCAACCGATCTATTCGCAAGCATGTGGCCATGCTGTATGCTGTTGTTCTCGTCTGGCTAACTGCAAGAACTTGTACAGGCACAACCACAGCTTTAATAGGTGTGATATTGATCGCATCTGCATCTGTACTAAGAGCCAACCTACAAACAAACATATTTGATGCATCGTCAATTCTCTGTGTTCTCTTCAATATCGTCATTCTCTGAAAGACAACGAACAAACAGTCAGTCAATCAGTCGGCAACGGAAAAGAAGCGAAAATCCGCGGAAAGTATTTGAAATGGTATACCTGATGAATAGGGTCGTCGCGCTTCGCTAATTTTAATAGATTTGACATTTTTTGACACTTCTTGACAACAGATTTGAAGACCATAAGTTCCGACTCATTCACATTATTATAGTCTAAGTAGTGGCAAAGATATAAACCAATTTTTTGAGTGAACTGACCGAAGGAGCCAGCAGGATCATACCATTGGCGTGGCAAGTGTTGTTGAAACACAACCCGTCATAGCGGCCCACATACGAATTTCTGAGTTCCTCGATCATTAAATTCAGGATTAAATTAAAAAAAAATAGGGATGGCATGCACCCCCCCCCCTCCCTTGTCGTGCCACATTCCAACCTGTTTGGTACATACAGACGACTCATTTTATTACGATAGTACCCACCTTTATTACGATAGTGCCAGTGCCTCAAAACGTTCAAGAGCTCGTTGGGGATACCTGTATATTGAATGTTACCTGTTATTTCAGTAACCACACTTGGAATTGAACTTGACGGCATTGACGTTGAAGGCAATGAGTCTTTAGCGGCTGTAAAAGAAACGATGGAGATTATTTTGACTAGGATCAATAAGCCTTGGCTGTTGTTTGATTTTATCTTCAACATGTCTAATTACAAAATAAAACTGACCAAAGCAGTGGCAACCGCTTCTAAACTTGTGCATGAAGTGAGTATTACATTTTTATTATATTTTATTTAAATTAAAATATTTATTGTCTTTTTTTTTAATAAAACGTTGCGCCACACTTGGATTTCTCCTGTATCGTGGGTGCGTTTACAAACATTGAATCTCACATTCACTATCAGTGAGACCTGGAACAATTAAATTTGTTCCGTGCAGGGATCGAACCCGCGACATGCAGCGCAGCAGTCCATTGCTCAGCCACTGCACCAACCGTGTCAGCAAATTTGAATTTCGATCCAGGTGGGGAAACATTGTTATTGCTTTAAAGGGGAAATTTACTGACGGGCCTGTTGGTCTAGTGGTTAGTGGCCCTGACTGCTAAGCCGGAGGTCGTGGGTTCGATTCCTACTCAGGACAAACTTTGTGTGATGAGCATGATTGTTTGTTCTGTGTCTGGGTGTGATTTATCTATAATATGTATGTATTTATAAATTATATAAGTATGTATATCAGTTGTCTGGTTACCATAACACAAGCTCTGCTTAGCTTGGGATCAGATGACCGTGTGTGATTTGTCCCAAGATATTATTATTATTTATTATTATTACTTATTTATTTATTCTGTTTATTACACTCCCAAAACTTTAGGTGGCCATATGTTCTGAATTATTATAAAAACTTTATGATGACGTTACTCTATAGTTTTTATAACCGTTTCATGCAAAAACGTCGTTTTGTAGATGGTGGAACTACGGAAAACAGAACATTTACAACGGTTGAAAAACAAAGAAGTCATTGACCAAGAAGGTGAGAAGTAGTGAGAACTAAGTAAGACTATCAAGTAACTTGATAGAGTCTAGTTTAAAATTTATATTAGGGGTGTTTATGAAAAACTAGAAATAATATTTAGTGTGGATACTCAATCAGAATTTACAAAACGCTGTCCATTTACCGAAATCGAGTAAATGAACCCCTCTTCTTTGAGGTACTAATATTCACAAGCCGACCAATCAAGTTATATAAAACCAGTTAAAGCGGATCTCCCATTGTAAGGAGACTCCATACATAGCGACGTCATGTTATACTAGATTTTCATTTATAATTTGATGTGTCGCCGTATGTAAATTTATGATATCCAATTTGTAATCCAGATTGTTCAGGATATTTCCTTTCAAAATATAACCAACACACACTGAAAATCAATTCAGTGTCAATTGGATAATGAGAGTTTTGTGGTCGGTTAATCATTTATATTAAAATATCGATTGTATTTTGTACTGCACGATTTAAAACCATAATTTCTTTATTTGCTGAACTAAAATAGTAAATATTGATTTAATTGAGCAAACTTTGCAATTGAGTTAGAGGCGTATCTAACACACGAGCCGTTAGGCGAGATTTGATTAATGACAAAAGTACTTTCTGTTATTTAATTTCTTCGAAGTGTAATGAGCAACGTCGTTTAATTCACGTGAGAATTTGTGACTGCTGTTCTCAGCTCTATAACGCTCTCGCCGCAGCCGCAGGGCTTGTGGGTAAAATCCGCCTTGGCTGACCTAGAATCATGAAATTTGGCAAAAAGCTATATCACAGAGCACTAGTAAAGGGAAAAATCATTAAAATGTGAAAAGTGATTACAAAGTTAATTGCAGTTCGTAAACTAACTACGATGTATGGATCCAACAGCTTTCAAACGGCAAAGTTAAATTTGCTCTATAATACAGTTCATCTTTTCGTAAGAGAAAAGTTTAGTACTTTCTTTAAATCCCCATAAGTTTGTACGGAACATTGCGCGAGTCTCATTCGCGGTTTTTTTAATAAAAAAAAATAAAAATCAATAATTTGCGTATTGACAACATTATAAGTGTCCAAAACAGAACCAGGTTCTCCTAAATGTCAAAATCTAAGGTCTAAATGTGTATGTTTTTGGCTGTTTTTTAATCAGTTAAAAGGAACGTTTAAATTGTAAATCCTTGCTTTTTTTGTTATTTATACCATTTATTGTTTCATGTTTTGTATTTAGTAAAACACTCTTATTGTGTTATATATTCGAAACAGCCGCATTTCAACTAAAATGTATATAAAAAATAAACTAAGTTACAGTAAAGACGAAATTCCGCCTATATTATTGAAAAAATACGAAACGAACCACCATTTTAACTTTTACAAAATTAGTCTTTTACAAAAGGCACTTCCCGATTTGATAATTTAAGCAATCCATGAAAACTGGTCTTTATAATTATTATCACAGTCTTTTGCCTTCAGCCTTGAAGTTTTTCGAAAAAGCTATGTATGATCGTATTTATTAGTTCTGCGAAAAAAATATAATTTCTTTCAACATGCAATGTTGATAAGCAAAAATCATTAATCTAAGATATGTTATTAATGTTATGCTCAGTAAATTTTATGTTTTTGTTGCTACAGGTGGTAAATTTCAAAGCATCTTAGAAATTTTCATCGCCAACACTGTGACTGAGACCAGCAGCATCTTCACTGATCATGAAATAAAGGATATTATAGGCAACGTGCTGGGCGCTGCCTTTGACACCACTATCAGTGAGGAACTATTCACATTTGCCTGCATTGGCAGTTACCCTGAAGTACAGGAGAAGATTTATAAGGAGTAAGTACAAATTTGAATACAAATTTAGATCCGACCTCAAACAAAAAAGGTTAAGTTTAAAAAATTGTTCTTCAAATTTCCAGAGTAATTCAAGTTTTGGGTGAAGAAGGAGGTGTATCAAAACAGAATATATCTCAACTAGTTTATCTAGAAGCAGCGATCAAGGAATCACTAAGGTTATACCCAAGTGCACCGATGGTGGCTCGCGAAGCAACAGCTGATACACAGTTACGTAAGTAGTTACAAATTTAAGGTGCACCTAAAGTTATCCTTATTTGTAATGATGATTTAAAATACCTACCACTTTTTATTTCTTCAGGTAATGTAATAATTCCCGCCGGCAGTAGCGTACTAGTCAATTTACGGAGTATAAATAGAAATACTGAATATTGGGGCTTAGATGCCGAGGAGTTTAAACCAGAACGATGGCTCAGTTCTGATACTGCACCGAGACATAGAGCCGCTTTTGCTACCTTTTCACCGGGACTGAGAGGATGTATTGGTAAGCATTGGTTTTTGGGTGGTCGGGCGCTTCGATACTACTCCCGCCCACTGTAGATGTGGGTCTGTGGATGGTGAGCAATCGGTAGCTCACCTCTGTCCGTCGACGTGACGACAGGACGTGTCGACGCACATCGTGCTTCACGTGCGCCTGAAAGAGATGTCAGCAAAGCAGAGGGGCCTGCAAAGGCCACCGCCTGCCAGAGTTGCGGGGAATATAAAGGGCAAAAGAAGAAACATGGGTCGGTTTTATTCAGTAAAAGTCATTTGATGATTTCCAAAGCGCAAAAAAAAAAACAATACCTGTGGTTTTTAATTGGGGTTTTGGAAAAGCATAGAGCAAAGCGAAGCTTAGCGATGTCTTAATTATTTGCTTATTCAAGGATGCTCAGTCCTTATTTGGATCTGAAAGCCACTTTTCATGGAGTCGCTGTATACCAATTAGCATACACGACGGGCGTCGCGTGACAGACTGTAGCCACGGGGTCAGGGTTTGTGCCTGTAGATGTGTGGCTGTAAACGAGTGACAACTTTACTTGTCCAGCACAAAATATGGTGTCTCTCAATGTAGTACACATTGAGAGACGCCATATTTTATGCTGGTAATGGCTCATAATTTGTTCTGAAAGATAATGTTAACTTTTTCAGGTAGATCGTATGCAATGATGTATTTAAAGGCAACCATGGCCCAGGTACTACGCAGATTTAAACTCGCAGCTGACCATACGAAGATAACATTATCGTGCGATATATTGATGAAACCTGAATCAGGACATTTTGTGAGAATTGAGGAGAGACGATCAAATCAATGATGACAAAACATTGTTATCGTATATTCGAGTCAATTGACAAACCTTATTCATAAGCCTCACATATGTAAATACCGTCCAAGTACGAGTCGGTCTCGCACACACCGTCTCCGTAGTCCGTAGCATTAAACAATATTTTTCGTACCACTTGCTCAAAAAAGTGACATTCTATGCCACAAAAAGCGAACATAACAATAGTCATTTTTAATCTCTTAAAAACAGGGAAAGAAAATTGTACTGAATTTCATTCATGCTCTAGGGGGAGAATGTGATTTAAATTTGGAATACTTACAGTTTATACTGAACTACATCTGTGTTTACACCATTGAGTTTGTAAATAAAGCATTTTTCGTACCACTTGCTCAAAAAAGTGACATTCTATGCCACAAAAAGCGAACATAACAATAGTCATTTTAAATCAGTCAAAAACAGGGAAAGAAAATTGTACTGGATTTCATTCTTCCTCTAGGGAGAGAATGTGATTTAAATTTGGAATACTTACCGAAATTTATACTGAACTACATCTGTGTTTACACCATTGAGTTTATATATAAAGCATAATACATCTTTTTGAAAAAGGAATACGCATTTATTATGCAGTTATGATTATTAAATAAAATTACGAAAACCGACGAGGCCGTATGAGCTTGATGCCTTTGCTTTTTCGACAAAAAATAGTAGTTTAGGAATTAGCCACGTTTTTGTTTTCTTCAAATACATGAAATTAAGTTTATTTTAAATTATTTTTTTAAATAAGTTATTGTTTTAAAAATACGTTACGATGTTAAATCAAAGCGACAGTGACAGTGAATTGTCGGATTCAAATCAACTCAGCAACATTATGTACCAAACAAAAATGTAACTCACTTTATCAACAATCGGACCAATGTTTCTGTTAACTTTTACTTTTACTTGTCATTATTTTTAATAAATGCTTATCTCATAATATTACTGTGTTAATTTTTTCGCAAATGGTACGAAAAGTAGAGTATTTTCCTCGGTGATAAAGCTGTCTTAGTCTTGGGTGAACTTTAAATCCCTCGCTACACTCAGGACTCGTCTTAAATCCCTCGCTTCGCTCGTGATTTAAGTTATTAACACCCTTGCTTTGCTCGGGAGTAAACCTCGAGTCCTTCATTACGCTCGCGATTTAAATCGTCACCCGCGACAGAAGACACTGCTTTATCCCCTTGGTTAATAATCTACTATTATATCTTTTTGGAAAAGGAGTACGCATTTATTATGCAGTTATGATTATTAAATAAAATTACGAATACCGACGAGGCCATATGAGCTTGATGATGCCTTTGCTTTTCCGACAAAAATATTGGTCTTGGAATTTGTCGTATTTTTGTTTTCTTCACATACATAAACGTAAAGTTTATTTTAATTCTAAAATGGCAATCATTTTTATTTTAACAGTCTTGGACACCACGGTCTATCATGCAGCCGAAGTGCGGGCCGTTTTGCGCGGCACGCGAATATTAATGACATCATCCGTCGAGCTCTTGTCACCATCGGCGTTCCAGCTGTTTTAGAACCCAATGGCTTGGCACGCGACGATGGCAAAAGACCGGACGGTATGTCTTTGTTTCCGTGGAAGTTGGGTAGGCCTTTAGTGTGGGACGCAACGTGCGTCGATACTCTTGCGCCATCCCATCTTCCTAGCTCTTCGTGCTGCGCTGGCGCTGCTGCTGCGGCTGCAGAGAACCTCAAGCGGCGTAAATATAGTAACCTTATTGGTAACTATATTTTCGAGCCGTTTGGGGTTGAAACTCTGGGACCGTGGGGTCCTTGTGCTCACAGCCTGTTTAAGGAAATATCAAAACGTTTGGTTGACACTTCCCGTGACCCAAGGGCTGGCTTTTACTTCGGCCAGAGGCTTAGCGTTGCCATACAACGTGGCAACGCGGCCAGTCTCTTGGGGACGTTGCTAACTGATAGCGTTGAGGACGAATTTTATGACGCTATTTTTTAATTTATTTGTAAGTTATTTTAATTTATTTTTATAAATAAGTTAATGTTCTAAAAATACGTTACGATGTTAAATCAAAGCGACAGTGACAGTGAATTGTCGGATTCCATCAGTGCAAATGCTGCCCCAATTATACTCATCAACAATAAATGTACCAAAAAAAAAAGTAACTCTCTCTATCAATAATTGGACCAATGTTTCGAATGTTAACTTTTACTTGTCATTATTTTTAATAAATGCTTATCTCATATTATTACTGTGTTAATTTTTTCGCAAACGGTACGAAAAGTAGAGTATTTTCCACGGTGATAAAGCTGTCTTAGTCTTGGGTGAACTTAAATCTCTCGCTACACTCAGGACTCGTCTTAAATCCCTCGCTTCGCTCGTGATTTAAGTTTTTAACAACCTCGCTACGCTCGGGAGTAAACCTCGAGTCCTTCGTTACGCTCGCGATTTAAATCGTCACCCGCGACAGAAGACACTGCTTTATCCCCTTGGTTAATAATCTACTATTTCACGCTTATTGGTATAAGAATAGATGTTAGCGCCAAATTCAATTTTAAAGGTTTAAAATGGATCTTAAGTGGTGTCCTGTGAGTTCCATATCTATTGTAAATTTGGTGATACCAAGTGCTTAAAGCTGAAAACGTTACCCTTAAGTGCTACAATGTTAATGTGAGATATTGATATTATTTATCTAAATAAGTAGATTACCATAACTTGACAAATGATCCCGGACAAGTTGTACCGGCAAAATACTTTGTAAGATGTTACCATGGAGTTTCTGGTCCATTCTTCTCCACGAAGACTTATGTTCGCGAATGGACGTAGCTTCATGGGTAAATTCCGTTACCCTTATATATTTGAAAAGCCTAATTAAAATAAATGCCTCGTCTTGTCTTTATGTTAAAAAAAAAACATACACAAAGTTAACGAGTTTCAATTTTGTGCAAAACATTAAACCAATAAATGGTTTGTATTGGTACTCACATTCGTTACTTAATTACTAAAAACAAGATACGTTTTTTCGATTTATTTCCGTTGGATCCCAGTTTTTGATCCCATTTTTTAGGTATTAACGATGGGTCCCATTTGATATTACCATTGAATCCCATTTTATGACAACATGTGTACATTTCAGAAGAAAAGTGATTTACTTTTATTAAATATTTCAAAAACACCGTGTGTGTATTTTGGATTTTTTAGGATTGTTGCCACTGGGGAATAAATGAGACAAATGATGTACTCCAAATAGTACTAGACTGGCATGAGTTAAAAATGATCAGGTTTATTTGTGATGTTTATAAATAAATAAATATGAACGCCTTCAAAACAAGCGCCTCTAAGCTCAAAAAAAAATACTGCCGTCATAATTTTTCCATATTTTTTTTTTATATAATGTGGCCGTTTCTTGCACACAGGTCACAGTTTTAACCTAACCTTTTTTTTGTAAATAAGTAATTATCCTAATCTTATACTATGCTAAATAGTTCAGTTCCGGGTAAACAACTAAAAACAATCTCTTTTTTCTATAAATGCAAGTCGTTTGTGGCACTCGCCGGCCGCTACCGCGGCACCGCTCGCTCCGCTCGCTCGGCTCGTGCGTAGGAGGTCACAGTTTTAACCTAACCAAACCTAGTTCCCGGTTTCTAATAATTTGTTTGGGTAATGAAATTTTGTCCAAATCTTTTCGGAAAAACGGCAGGCACCCGTTATTCTAACATAACCTATCCACATACCCAAATTTCATCCAAATCAGTCTAGAAGTTTGAGCGTGTTGGAATAACAAACATACATACAAAATTTCGCCTTAAAATATTATTGTGATTTTGTTGTTGGATGTACCCGCATTCAGATGTTTTTAAACATCTGGGATCCAACGGAAATAGTTTTTGGGATTCAGTGGCAATAAAACGTATTTTTTTAGTATTTTTCAAATTTGGGATTCAACGGAAATATATAATAATGTTTTGTGGGATCCAACGCCAAAAATATTAAAGTGGGATCAAAAACTGGGATCCAACGAAAATAAGCGGTTTTTTCAATTATTATAATCGAGATATTGTGCGGTAATCACCCATTCGAATACAGAAATTAGAGGTAGTTAAAAAACTGGTTGTGGATATACAGTTGTTTTGATTTTATTTTTTGCTTCAAATGTTGGGTGTTTTTTTTAAATATATTTTTTAATTTTGTTTCGTGTGCTAAATGATTAATAACATAATCATTATATAACATACATAACATTTTATATAAAGATGTTAATTATGTTGTCATAAATGTATTTTTACTTGTATTTGTTTGAGTTTATTTCCTTTTTAGAGTTCTGTACATACCTCAAAAGGAAAAATACGGAACCCTTATTTGATCACTTTGTCGTCTGTCTGTCGGGACCCTATATCACGGGAACGCGTGGAGGTATCGAGTTGAAATTAAAACCATAATAATATTTTCAACTCTGTGGTCCCTTTGTACTGTAAAAAATCCTCTTAGTCTACGCAGTCAAAAAATATGGCTGTTTATGTCTTAAGTTTATACGGAACCTTCGATGCGCGAGTCTGACTAGCTATGTGCTGGATTTTTAATATCTTACGGGATTTTAATAAATATTGAGTGAATTAAAAATACTACTGTTCGCTTACCATAATATTTTTTGACTTGCAGTACTATTAACATGTTGTTGGTAATACTACTTCTTGTAATTATTTTACGAGTTGTTAGTATTTGACAACTTTTATTAATTTGACAATTAGGGGGGCTTTGTGGAGTTTACTTTGTATGAGCAATATTTACAAAATATGAATAACTAGCTTTTGCCCGCGGCTTCGCTCGCGTTAATTTTGGGGTAACAAAGTTCCTCTTGCGCCTTATTGATTTGTAATAGCAATGGTAAGTTTTCCGTTTTCTTCCCTCTTTTTCCCTCATATATCTCTTTAAAAAAAATAGCCTATGTCCGTCTCCTGGTTCCCTAACTATCTCTGTACCAAAATTCATCAACATCGGTTTAGCAATTAAAGCGTGAAGAGGTGACAAACAAACTCACTTTCGCTTTTATAATATTAGTAAGGAGCAAGGATTCTATCGACTAGACTTCGCCGGAATACTCATATCTTGTTTCAGCTCTGCAATATTTCTTGTTTTAAAGAACGTTTTAAGTTCCTTCATGACACACATAATAGATATCTCTGAAGTCATCGGAAAACCTGAGACTGGAGATTCTGAGAGAGAGAGGCCATAGGCCTACATGGGCACTTATAAAACGTCGAGAAAAGATGCACGGTTCGGGTTGGTCGTTTCATATGGAGAAGAACCGACAAGAAACTCCATGGTTACTCTTTTATAATCATTTGGTTTTACAATGTTGTTGTTACAGCGTTAGCACTTAAGTATGAGAGGACAGCGTAGGCCCGACAATAAGTCATTGCTTACTTTACAAAAAGTAAAATAAAATAAAACGTTAACATAAGTTAACAAGCGTCTAAGAATCTACAAGGCCAACCATGTCCACTCATTCACAACGAATTGGTAGAAAAGAAATCTATACAAGAGTAAAAAAATTAATAAAAAAATATTGCAAAAACAAAATAATAACTAAGAGACGAGTAACACAGATGTTGCTATCAGTACTGTAACTATTCAGAACAAGCTAATTAATAATTTAGTACGGTGTCGTATGTACCTACTAAGCTCAAAAGCAGTAACTCAAAATAAATGTTAAAAGTGATTTTAATGGCATTGGGTTGCTGAAATAAATACGAAACAAATGAACTAAAAAAAAACAAATGAAATGTATTTAAAACATTAAAAGATATAATAAACTAAAATCATTCCCTAAAGTAAACCCCAATTTATATTTACAAAACTCAAATTTTCTCGAAAGCGGCTTTCTTTGAGATACCGCTTTTGCAATTACCCTGCCGATGTCTGTAAGGAGCGCTCAAACCCTGTCCACTTTTAAAATTCTGGTCAAAAAGCACTACCTCTCTCCTTAAACAACAATATTAAATATTTCTTTGCTCTTCACTATTGTTTTTTTATACGTATATTTAAATTATACTACTATTTAAAATAAATAGTTATATTTAAATGTATTTATATATAACTATTTGTTTGTTTTTTTTAATTTAGTTATTAATTTTAAAAAAATGTTACACCACAGACTACCTACAGTACTGACTCTCCTCATCTAAATCCATCCAAAGGTTGTCTTGAAAAGATCGCTTTTAGTGATAAGACCGCCCATTCTGTCACCCTATTTATAAGTTGCATCCTGTTATTCTTGTAATTTGTATGGTGTACATAATAAAGAATATTCTATATACATATATCACGTTATCCTTGTGATGGTGTTTTATTTGTCTTGGTACAATGAGCTTCAATACTACAATACATCATTTTCTTTCTTTTTAAAAACAAGGAAATCTTTGAGTAAAATTTTCTATCTAAAGTATTAAGAGTACTTTCCCTTCAGGTGGCATTACAAAATTCGACCCTGTATAATATAATTCGTTTCATTCTAAATTGTTAAGTAAAGCTTTATTTGATTACTAGCTTTTGCCCGCGGCTTCGCTCGCGTTAAATTCGGGGTAACACAGTTCCTCTAGCGCCTTATTGATTTGTAATAGCAACGCTAAGTTTTCCCTGTTCTTCCCTCTTTCTCCCTCACATCCCACTTTTTTTACATAGGCTATTTTTTCTTGCGCCTTATTTATTGTAATAGCAAAGCTAACAATAAATAAGGCGCAAGAAAAGCTAAGCAAAGCTTAGTTAGCTATTACAATAAATAAGGCGCAAGAAAAGCTAAGCAAAGCTAAGTTTGCTATTACAATAAATAAGGCGCAAGAAAAGCTAAGCAAAGCTAAGTTTGCTATTACAATAAATAAGGCGCAAGAAAAGCTAAGCAAAGCTAAGTTTGCTATTACAATAAATAAGGCGCAAGAAAAGCTAAGCAAAGCTAAGTTTGCTATTACAATAAATAAGGCGCAAGAAAAGCTAAGCAAAGCTAAGTTTTCTATTACAATAAATAAGGCGTAAGAAAAGCTAAGCAAAGCTTAGTTTGCTATTACAATAAATAAGGCGCAAGGGCAAAAACTACAGGTAGCAGGTACCTGCAAATCAGGAAAGGGGAACTGTGTTACCCCGAATTTAACACGAGCAAAAGCTAGTATTCTAATACATTCGCAATGTATTAGAAAGTGAGGTTTTAGTGTGAATACGTAGCCATCTTAGGCATAAATTATTATGCCACTACCTTTTCTGTTTTGACGCAACACACTATGCATTATACGTATAGCCATTGTTAGTATACACACCTATGTATGAACTTTTATTTCGTTTATATTAGCTTCTTATTAAGTGCGTTAGAGGGACGAATTACAAAAAGTAACCTACTAACCAGCATTTAAATAAATTTGATTATTCAGAAAAGAAATAAATAATACTTATTAGACGAAAGTGACGACGAGAATTAAAATAAAAAAATGACATTTATAACAATAAAAACGGAACAAAAAAAATTGCTGCACGCTTACCTTACCGTACCTTATGTTTTAAATTAGCCAAGAATATTATAGTTGCTGAAGTTAAATAATATGTTAACATAAAATCTCATTCCAATAGAATATTCACAACTTAAAATTAAACAACTGATTCAATAGCGCTCTTTGCTAGTATGTCATGAGCCTTGACAATTGTCTATAATGTATTTATATATACCGTATTTGTACAACAACTTCATACATACTGCATACAATTGGACTCTAAGGTAACCCCAGAAGAAAAGCCCATCGTTTTCGGGTATTTTATCATCAATTACTTGTAAAGGTGACTTTAGAAATACGAGATCCTACCTAAATGAGTTCTCAGGTTTGTTTTTGGTCACTGATTATCCAAAATACCATAAATAAAAACGCTATTAAGCGGGCTTTACAAAACATCTGCACGTTTTCCTCTAGAAATTACAGCTGAAGGTTGACGAATACGAAAGTAACCCACCACTCCTGTAATACTACTTAAGCTTTTTGAACCTATAATAGATTTTAAACGGATTCTTTCCTAACAAAGACATTCAGAGGAGTCTGCCTGTTTATTATTTTGTTTATTCATTTGTTTCAAGTAACAAAATGACTCATTTTAGGTAACACATAAAAACACAAGCATTCCAATTTAAATTAAAGAGAATAATGTCGGAAAAATACCATAAAGTTATAATCAAACAAATAAAAAATTACATTACATACAAATAATTTAGATAATTAATATTAAATTTTAAAAATCAAAATGCACGCTACGCCACTGGCGTTACTCCTTTGACCTTATATAGTAGTAATTGACTAACTCTTACAGGCTTGTAACACGTTGCATGTGAATTGGTAGAATTTTTCCTTTTTTTTTAATTTTATGTATTTGTATGATACCCGTCGCTCCAACATTCTCTATTTGTATGTGTTTTTAGATTCTTAAGAACCTTGCAACCAGTTTTAACTTGAAAATCCATGTTTAGAAGGCTTAGAAGTAATACAATAAAAAATTAAGTCATGTAAGTTTACCTAGATTTTTGTCTGTCGCAGCAGTAGTTGCCTAAAGAACAGAATGTTCTTGTTCGCTTTTTTTTTGGGGTGGGAAGTCATCAAAATAACTATCCCCGCTCTGGGCGGAGCGGGGGGAGTGGCAGACTTTTACCTTTTACTGACTAAAACCCACCCATGTTCCTTCTTTTGCCCTTTACGTTCCGGGGCCGTGGTATCTCTTTCGAACAACCCGCAACCCCGTCAGGCGGAGGATCTGGCAAGCCCCTCTGCTTTTCTGACATCTCTTTGAGGCGCGCGTGAATCACAAACGCGCCGTTGACACGGCATGTCGTCAATAGACGATCTTCTCTTGTTCGCCTTGGGAAGAATAACAATGCACCCTTCCATCCAGGAGGCCAAAAGGCTCTCATGTTAAATATCCCCGTGAACAGGCGCGCCACCGGTGTGGCACGTGGCGCAGCGCTGTGTTGGTCCGTCCGTCCGATCCAGGAGTCTTTCTCAGCATTGTGTTAAGAATGGCGCGCCTTACTGCACAAGGTTAAATGTGAAGTGGGTCCTCTTCTGATTCTATCTTCGGGGTGAAGTACTTCCCAAAGTGGCTCTCAACTGCTGCGAGAGGACGAAGATGCAGTAGCGCTCTCTTCTCTGCTAGGTCGAGTTGGGCCAAGGCAGGGCGGGCAGTAACAATGTGGGGGGCGATATCTTAGCTGGCGGCGTGCAGCTGGTTTTCCAGCACGTAAAAGGACGCCAGTGACGTCAGAAGGAAAGGCTGGTGACGATTTCGGTTCACCAAAAGTTTAAGTAGTAAGAAGTTTAATATTCATGAGATGACGAAGGATGTCAATAATTTTATTGTCACCTTATCAATAATTCACATATGTTTACGTGACCATATTTGTAATGAGAAATGAACAGGCCAGGGTCTGTGCCCACTAGTTTGTAACTAAGTTTGTGTGTTCGTGTTTTTTTAATAAAACGTTAAATAAAAACGTAGCTCCACACGAGGAATTTCTCCTGTATCGTGGGTGCGTTTACAAACATTTAAAGTCACATACACAAACAGCCAGACCCGAAACAGCTACTTGTAGGTCATACAAATATTAGTTCCGTGTGGGGATTGAACCCGCGACACGCAGCGCAGCAGTCAATCGCTCAGCCACTGCGCCAACCCTGCCGTATTATACTCAATTATGCAGCAATTCGCTGGGCTCCTTTATGACCAGGATAAACGGAGTCAGTTTTTCAAAGACGGGTGGTCAGACTTTTGCTGTTTTTGTAACAACTGTCAAAGATCTAAAGATGGCAGCTGGGACCTCTTTGGATACAATCTAGGAGGCCACCTATGCACGAACCAACCTAGGAAATCGCGGCTTAACCCAAATAGTCTGACGACAGGCCGTGTCGGCGCGTTAGTGTTCCACGAACGACTCAAAGAGATATCAGCAAAGCAGAGGGCGTGCCAGGGCCACTGCCTTGCGGATTGTTCGAAAGAGATAGCGCAGCCCCAGAACCTTAAGGGCAATATAAGGAACATGGGTGGGTTTTAGTCAGTACAAGTCTGACACACCCTCCCGCCCATTGCGGGGGAAGTTATTAGATGATTTCCCATCCATCCAAAAAGAACCTGTATATTTATTCGTAGTTAACATCACATAATATTACAATCACGCCTATAATTCCTAAGTTAGACAGAGGTAAACCGAACAGTACATCCACGTTTCTTCACGTAAACCTTTGCGCGACAAAGTGTTACGACGGGTGCAAAGTTTACCTACATTGTTACCCTACATTTTTGTAAACAATCGTGCAACGGGTTAATTTATGCACACACAAAATACTTGACAGGACATTACATAAAGACAGTAGAACACAAAGGTACTGGTACTTATTTAATTAGAAATATCTTCCAACAGACCTCCAAATGAATAGTTGGATGAGATATCTCTATTACATACAAACTTTTGCCCGCGGCTTTGCTTGCGTTAAATTCGGGGTAATACAGTTCCCTTTTCCTGCAGGTACCTGCCACCTGTAATTTTTGCTCTTGCGCCTTATTTAATGTAATAGCAAAGCTAAGTTTTCCCTTTTCTTCCCTCTTTCCCCTGGTTTCTCTGTTTAAAAAATGCCTATATCCGTCTCCAGGGTCCCAAATATATCTGTACCAAAATTAATTAGAATCGGTTCAGCCATTTAGGCGTGAAGACGTAACAAACAAACCTGTTTCTCCCTCATTTCTCACTTTAAAAAAAATAGCCTATGTCCGTCTCCTGGGTCCCAACTATCTCTGTAACAAAATTCATCAAAATCGGTTTAGCCATTAAAGCGTGAAGAGGTAACAAATAAACTCACTTTCGCTTTTATAATATTATAGTAAGGATGTTGTGTTTTAATCTCGTATAATAGGGGCAACCCTATTGCCATCCACCAGCAATTTGTTTTTTAATTTTCAAAAAAATAAAACTCAATCTATCCTGACGCGATTATCGACTTCTTCGATGATGTTACAGTGATCTAGTGAACACCAAATACCTTTAAACGTTCTTCGTATTGCTAATGGTTTTCGTCCTTATAAAACAATACGTGTTAAGGAATATTTTCACTCAAACCTTTTCCCTTGCATGCCTAGCACCTTGCGTTAAGACGTAGTGGAAATAATTTTAAATTGCACAAATATAAGTTAATAACATCTTTTCATTGCACACGGTGATTCGTTTTAAAATGTTCATAACAATAATAATATCGTTGGTTTGCGTGTATTTAGGATATGTGATAGCGTGTCGTCACTTCTTGCCTCGTGTGAACGAGCTGGTGCCCACATATCCAGGGAAGTGGCCTATCATTGGACACTCTCATATGTTGGTGAAAGTTGAAGGTAGGATTTTGATTATAAAATAAGGTGTTATGCTTATTTTAGGGGTCCCTACCTCAAAATGAAAAGGAAAAAGCGAAACCCTTATGGGACCACTTTGTTGTCCGTCTGTCTGTCTGTCTGTCTGTCTGTTTGTTTACCCTTTATCTCGACAAAACGTAGAGGTATCGAGTTAAAATTACCACAACATTAAAACCATACACTCAAGTTTGTGGTTCTCTGTAGCTATGAAGATCGAATCTCTCTTTGACATCGTAAATCGCAAGTATCGCAAGTTTGTACGGACCACTCGGTCCGCAAGTCCGACTCGCACTTGGCCTTTTTTTTTCTTATAATACTACTAGCTTTTGCCCGCGGCTTCGCTCGCGTTAAATTCGGGGTAACACAGTTCCTCTTGCGCCTTATTGATTTGTAATAGCAACGCTACGTTTTCCCTTTTCTTCCGTCTTTTTCCCTCACATCCCACTTTATTTTAAAAAAAAATTATAATAGCCTTTGTCCGTCTCCTGGTTCCCAACTATCTCTGTACCAAAATTCATCAAAATCGGTTTAGCCATTAAAGCATGAAGAGGTAACAAACAAACAAACTCACTTTCGCTTTTATAATATTAAACAGTAAGGATGCCAAAAATGCAGTCTAATAATCAATGAATCAGCGCCTCCGTTTTGAGAAAAAAAATTAAGAATTTTATATTGTTGAAGTCGATTCTTCTTTTTATGCCACAAAATAAGTCAAATATTTTTTAAGTTGTACACTGAGTACGTTTTAAATAACACAGCAAATGAATTGCTTTTGTGTATAAACTTTTATTTTTTTCAATACTTCTTTTCAAAATTGTGTAAGTAATTATCATGTCAATATGATAAACAATTAATTTCTCTGACAGTTTAATAAAACTATTACTTTTTTTTAGCTATGTTTCAATCTTTGATTTCATTTGGAGAATATTCTTTGAAAGTTGGAGGTGTGACCAAGCTCTATATAGGACCAATGCCGTTTTATGGTAAGTGGAACTTCTCCGCACTTATAATTATAAAAACGAGGTAAAGTTAGTGAGTTTGCATGTAACGGGTGATCTTACCGTAGACGATCTTTCTGTAGACGGTGAGCAATGGGTAGCTCACCGTCCGTCCGTCCTGTGACGACAGGCCGAGTCAACGCCGCGTCCGAGTTCAACGCGCGCTTCAAAGAGATTTCAGCAAAGAAGAAGGGGCTGTAAGGGCCACTGCCTTCTGGGATTCAGCGAAAGAGATACCGCGGCCCCGGAACACAAAAGGCAAAAGAAGGAATATGGATGGGTTTTAGTCAGTAAAAGTCTGATACTCCACCAAGAGCGGGGGAAATTATATGATGGTAGTCCACCCAAAAAAAAATGTTAAGCTTTTTATTATTATATTTTACAGTTGTAACAGATCCTGAAGACGTATCTACAGTCCTAAACAAATGCCTGAAGAAAATGTTTGTGTATAGATTCGTGGAACCGATGCTGGGTAAAATGCTGGTTGCTGCTGAAGGTAGCTTATTTATATTCCTTATTCAACAATATTACTTCTTGTCAAGAAGGTAGTGAATAAATATACAATGTGTCTAGTCATGGACTAGCGATATTCTATTTACTTATGTAACGAGTGTATTAATATACCTATTATTGCGATACACACTTGGGTCTTATTCACTTCCCCGCTTTTTCGCAGCCATTTTGAGATATTCTCTATGCGTGTACAAAAAATAATCATATCTCTATCTATCTATGTAACTTTAGAAAACAAAATTAAAGTCCAAAAAAATATGCAAATCAACGAAAATTTTGTAAACTTTATTAAAAAAAATTGTAGTTTTTTTTTTGTAATTCAATAAATTTTAGTATAGAATGTTTGTTATATAAGTACATAGAATATCGCTAGTCCGTGACCGGACACATTGTCTATATATATCATAAATATTTAAATTACACCCAGATATATTTGTTTAAGCTCCATGTCATAGGGCCGAGCCTATTGACATCTACTTAGCACAAATCTGAGTTTATAAAAAAAACCACACAGCACTCAGCAGTCACACTTGCTTCCACTCCAATTTATGACGGCACGGTTGGCGCAGTGGCTGAGCGATCGACTGCTGAGCTGCGTGTCGCGGGTTTGATACCCGCACGGAACCAAATATTTGTATGACTTGCAGATAGTTGTTTTGGGTCTGGCTGTATGTGAGTAAACGTATATGTTTGTAAACGCACTCACGATATAGGAGAAATCCTAGTGAGGGCAACGTTTTCTTAAAAAAATAATCCTTTTGTTTAATCATTCCAGTGCCTGTATGGAAGCGTAACCGTCGGATACTAGACCTTTGCTTCAAGCAGCACCTCTTGGATGACTATTTGGAGTTGTTCAATGATCGAGCTGAACGATTTGTTGAGCTACTCGCTGAGGATGTCGGCAAAGGTGAAGTAGACCTTACGAAGAAGATCACTAGGAGTGTTTTGGAAACCGCTTGCCGTGAGTATGGTCGTCTTCTTTTGGTATGTCTCCAGTCATTGAAAGTTGGCTATCGATTCCAAGTATTTCGCCTTGTGCTCTTGAAAGCCAAATCAGAAACCCATGGGTGATATAATACTCTAACAACAGGTTAGGTTTACCACAAGAAAAAAAAGAGGATTAATAGTAGATAAAACTTGCTGGTAGGGGTGGAAAATATTTCACCAAGCACCAAGTATGCTTCCTACACCCCACCCCCCTTAATAACTATAATATGATTTCAGAAACTACGCTTGGAGCTAGACCCGACGGCAAGGACCTGGTAAACGACAATTACAGCGTGGCTGTACACGAATGTCTAGATATTCTTACTACCAGGATTTACAAACCTTGGCTTATGTTCGATGTTATCTTCAACTTGTCCAGTTACAAAAATAAACTAGCCAAGGCGCTGGAAACCATTTTTAGTCTTTCGGAGCAAGTGAGTGTTGCAAAAAGAGTTGAGAGTAAATGAACGCTGATTGGTTAGCCATGTTCTGAACAAATTAGTTTAACTATATTGAGTTAACTCTTAGTCAATCAGAAATGTTGTTCCCATATGAATGTTGTCCTATAACCGTATGGATTTTTGCAAAAAAATAATTTAATCTTAACATACCAGCAGAGGGAAAAAGCAGGCGAATAAAAAAATATTGCAACACTTTAATTTCTCATTTGTAGATGGTGCAACTACGAAAATCAGAACACTTAGAACGATTGAATACCAAAGGAGATTTTGACTACGAAGGTAACGAAAAAAGACACGAGACGTTACCCAAATAATTATTTGAATTGACCCAATAAATGGAATACAATTCCGAGAGAGTTTTATCCGAACGATTATTGTAGTTATTTAAGTTAACAAATAACGAAATGTCTTTCAACTAATCAACTCAAACAACAAACAGTACAAAGTATGATTGTTTAGGTCAGTCAACTGTTTACTTTACTAACTTATAATTTTGTAATTGTAGCTCGTAAGTTCCAAAGCGTCGTAGATGTCGTCTTGGATAACGCTGTGAGTGAGACCGGTAGCCTCTTCACTGATATTGAACTAAGGAATATCGCAGACAACCTGCTGTTAGCTACCTTTGACACTACTATCAATGAGATGTTGCTCATCTTCGTGTGCATCGGCAGCTACCCTGAGGTACAGGAAAAGATTTACGACGAGTAAGTGCAAATTAACAGTTTTCTGACATTTATTGTTGCACGAATTTTTTGCATTCACTGCTAAACTGGTTCTGAATCATTTGTCAGATTTGATTATTAAAATAATAGAAGTAAAAATCCATGTTTTTCAGACCAAGTACCTCTTTCTTTTTTGCAATTTGTTATATATATACATATATGCTTTGCTGTGTAAGTGATTTTTAACATTCCTAGAATAACTCAAGTTTTGGGCGAAGATGGAAAAGTATCAAAAGACAATTTACCTCAACTAGTCTACTTAGAAGCAGTAATCAAAGAATCCATTAGGTTGTACCCAATTGGACCGATTGTGGGACGCGAAGCTACGATGGATACAAAGTTGCGTAAGTGGTAAACAATTTAACCCATTGTATATATACTAAATTAAGTAAAGAAGACTGCCCAATTTTGAATCATCGGTAAAATATAGAAAACCCGGACTCAAATGAAGAGTTTAAGAATCAAAAAAGAAAAGACATGTGCAACCTGCTTTACTTTGTTATTCTTCTTTTTGAGTAAGTAATTTGGCGTGGCCTGCGGAAAATGTTTTAAATGATTAAAGTTGCTACTTAAACTCACCGCATACAACTAAATACCAGTATTTACATGGAGCGACTGCCTATCTAAACTCCATAACCCAGTTAAAACTGAGTAATACGGTACCCCTTGGTAAGACTGGCATACAAACTTTCGGCCACTGCCTATCAAAGTAACGACTGTTAACGATCTACAATTGAAAGCTTAGACCACGGAGCAAACTTGTACAAGCGCGGCTTATTGTGAAGCCTGTTATTATTTAACCTCAGGTTTTTCTGAATCATAAACTTAAGAGACGTTTAAACGATTTTTTAGGCAATGTTACGATTCCTGCCGGCAGCAACATAATAGTCCATGTGTGGAGCGTAAACCGGAATATCAAATATTGGGGCTCAGACGCCGAGAAGTTTAAACCAGAAAGATGGCTCAGTCCGGAGACTGTACCGGGTCATCCTGCCGCTTATGCTAGCTTTTCGCCGGGACGGAGAGGGTGTATTGGTAAACTCTTCTTTCTCTTTCGTTCTCTCTTCCATTCCTTTTTATTATGATGTTTATTTATATTTTAAAAAGCTCTTATTAGGCCACATAGGAATGACTAACAGAAATATTACTATTACTTATTATTATTACTTATGAAAGGTATTTGACCTTTTGAATCCTTATTTATTTAAGAGTTAAGATATTAATTTGTTTTTCTGACTGACAAAAGGATACCATTTTTAAAGAAAATGTTCAATCAATCATTTTATACAGATGAACATCACAGGAAACTAAGCCATCTATTCTTAAAGCATTGCTCCCTCAGGGCAAGGGCGGATCCAGCTTTTATATCAGGGGGGGGTCACCATGTCGCAGACAGCTTGTCTCCGTAGTCTAGTTCGGATACATATACTTAATATTATAACGAACGTGAAAGTGTGTTTGTCAATTTTTCACGTTGAATGAAACCGCTATACGGATAGGATTTCATGGGGTCGATTGCATTGGTCTTCCACTGCAGCGGAGTTACCTAGTCGCAGACGGAGTCACTGTCAAATGCTATTTTAATTTAATAGGTGCACACTGAAGAACATTACAAACTTATATGATTAAATGTATTCTTCGTTTGTGTCGTCTCGCAAAACGCCTTATAAGTTCCTCGTCATCTATATTAATATAATGACTTGTGAACGTGCAAAAGAGCTGAGCCCGTCAGGCGGTCTTCTGCCAAGCCAAGTTTTGTCCCTTCTTAGTGTGTAAAAAGACCTTTCCGCCGTTGCAACACTAACGGGTAGTGTCGCACGAATACACAAAAAAAAACTTCTTATGTTGGGATCAAGTCTTTATCACATTCAAGTTCAAGTTACGAGGGTCGAAATGGCCAGCGGAATGTTTTGATTTCGCTGCCATTTCACTTTGCAAAGCTGGTAATCATTTATAATCATTGACACGAGTAGTCTAGTAATCGTTACTAATATTATAAAAGTGAAAGTGAGTTTGTTTGTTACGTCTTCACGCCTAAATGTCTAAACCAATTTTGATGAATTTTGGTATAGAGATAGCTGGGACCCTGGAAACGGACATAGGCCAATAGGATTTTTTTTTAAATCGAGAAATGAGGGAAAAAGAGGGGGCGCGTTCTTTAGGGCGGCGCGCCGCCCACTACCTGAACGCGCCCCAAAAGGTGGTAGCCATTAGGCTGATCCGGGGCTACCGCACGATCTTCGACGAGGCAGCGAGCCTCCTTGCCGGATTGCCACCGTGGGATCTGGAGGCGATAGTCCTCGCGCGCCTGTTTGAGTGGCGCGCGGAGGCACTACACCGGGGGGAACTCCTCTACCGTGGCAAATTGCCGCTTAGCGGACAGACCTCCGCCTCCGGTGCGATCTCATGGTGGCATGGAGAGAGCGACTGTCGCAACCCCGTGCATTGTACGCCACAATAGTGGCGGTAAGTCCCCTCTTTGAAGAGTAGCTGGAGAGGCGCCATGGCGTCCTCACCTACCGCCTGACGCAGGTCCTCACCGGACACGGAATTTTCGGGAGGTTCCTGCACATAATTGGGCGGGAGGAAACGCCCGGGTGTCACCAGTCACCATTGTTATGATCGATGATCAGACAGTGGCGGTCTGCCCAGCTTGGGCGGAGCACCGCCGTGCCCTTGTAGATGCGATCGGCGGCGGCGATTTCTCGCGTCCGGCCCTGGTTCAGTCCATGGTCCGGAGCGAGAGGGAATGGGAAGCGGTCACCTCCTTCTGCGAAGCAGTCATGCTAGTGAAGGAGGAGGCCGGGCGTTTGAGGAAGAGAACCTCAAACCAACCCAGCCGCCGCGGGAGACGCCCCGGGCACCGGGCGCCGCGAGACGACTCCCGGCCACCGTAGATGCGGGCCTGTGGACGGTGAGCAATGGGTAGCTCACCGTCCGTCCGTCTATTGACGACAGGCCGTGTCGAAGGCGCGTTCGTGTTTCACGCGCGCCTCAAAGAGATGTCAGCAAAGCAGAGGGGCTTGCCAGGGCCTTCGCCTGCCGGGGTTGCGGGTTGTTCGAAAGAGATACCGCGGCCCCGGAACGTAAAGGGCAATAGAAGAAACTTGGGTGGGTTTTAGTCAGTAAAAGTCTGACACGCCCCCCCGCTGCGCCCAGAGCGGGGGAAGTTATTTGATGATTTCCCAACCCAAAAAAAAGGAGAAAGAGGGAAGAATAGTGAAAACTTAGTTTTGCTATTACAATAAATAAAGCGCAAGGGCAAAAACTACAGGGAGCAGGTTCCTGCAAATCAGGAAAGGGGAACTGTGTTCCCGAATTTAATGCGAGCGAAGCCGCGGGCAAAAGCTAGTCCTTACTAATATTATAAAAGCGAAAATGAGTTTGTTTGTTTGTTTATTTGTTTGTTACGTCTTCACGCCCACATGGTTAAACCGATTTTGATGAATTTTGGTACAGAGATAGTTGGGACCCAGGAACCGGACTTAGAATATTTTTTTTTTAAAGTGTGAGTAATGAGGGAGAAAGAGGGAAGAAAAGGAAAAACTTAGCTTTGCTATTACAATAAATAAGGCGCTAGGGCAAAAACTACAAGTAGCAGGTACCTACAAATCAGGAAAGGGGAACTGTGTTACCCCGAATTAAACGCGAGCGAAGCCGCGGGCGAAAGCTAGTAGTTTATAAAAGTTAACACTTTTCTATTTTTTTACGAGTTATTACAACTTCAATCAATCCTCCCGCGTCCGAATTTGTTCGCCATTTGATAAACAGAGCGGGCGCCCGGGTAGAGGGGTTGGCTCGCGTGGCTCGCTGGTGCGCGATAGAACAATAGGCACAGCGGCCACCATTTGTTTTTTGAAAATATAAGCATTTCTGGAACAAACATGTGGAATAAGATTGAAAAACTATTTTTTTCTCATTTTTAAAAATTATGAGCTTTCAGTGCAAAAATCCTTTAATTTTTTTTAGAAATTCAATCCAGTGAAACAAGCTGGCTGGATTAATTTGGCTCTTCGTAGGGTTTTTGTGGACATATTGAACTGAAAAAGGCACACTTAACATTAGTGGTTTCCTCAATATTTTCGAGCCTGTGCTTGACTTTCCAAAAAACCACCAAAAGCCGTTTTTTTTGTTGCAATGTCAAATTCATGTGACAAAAAAAAAATAAAAAAAAATGGCTACATATTCTTAGAAAATTTTATTAAAAATCTTGAAACCCACCTTTAATTTTTCTTTTATGGAACTTGTTTCTGAAATAAACGATTTATTATTATTAACTTAAAAAAATCTTTAAAAAAGGTTTTTTTTCTTGCTGGTTTATCTAAGATTACTCAAAAAATCCGCGAGGTACAATATTTAAAAGTTATAATCCAAAAATTAGACACTTGGAGCTACAATTTCCTATTTTTTGGTTTCCCGTACGACAATTTTTCTCGTAGTTACGGCCCGTTCAAAATGTCCAAAAATTTGTTTTTTTTTATCGCTTATAATGTAACCAATACATAACAAGCACAGTATTGTATTATTATGATTATGTGCGTCTTTCGCCTATAATTTGTTTACGTTTATAAATAAAATTAGATAAAATTGCATTGCCTACCTATGACCCAGCCTGTCGCCCAGGGGGGGGGGTCATGACCCCCATGACCCCCCCCTGGATCCGCCGTTGCCTCAGGGTAGCACATTTTGGTCTATATTGTTTGTTGTTAAGAATGTTTCGTATCATTGAAACCTTTAGTACAGAGATTTTATAAAATTTCAGGTAAAACGTATGCACTTATGTATTTAAAGGCAACGATCGCTCCGTTACTACGCAAGTTCAAACTGTCAGCCGACCATACGAAGATGAAACTGGAATGCAAAGTTATGATGAAGCCTAAATCCGGACATTTAGTGAAAATTGAGGAGAGACGATCAAATAAATAATGACCAAAGATTTTTCTTTGTATTTGACAGACCTTGTTTGTGCATAAAGAATCTGTAGGAACACAGTATTGAAAAAAAAATACAAAAACAGTTTAAAATTAAATTGATGAACACTAAAAAAAACTGAATTTAATTTGACATTCCAGTCGACAAAGTAGCAAAAACTAATTTGGCGCCCAAATATTTTGAACCATAAAAGATTTTGTTGGAATAAAATATATCCTACTAGCTTTTGCCCGCGGCTTCGCTCGTTTAATTCGGGGTAACACAGTTCCTCTTTACTGATTTACAGGTACCTGCTACTTGTAGTTTTTCCTCTAGCGCCTGATTTATTGTAATAGCAAAGCTAAGTTTTCCCTTTTTTTCCTCTTTCTCCCTTATTTCTCACTTTTTTTTTAATAAAGATCATCACCTATGTCCGTCTCCTGGGTCCCAACTGTCTCTGTACCAAAATTCATCAAAATCGGTTTAGCCATGTAAGCGTGAAGACGTAACAAACAAACAAACTCACTTTCGCTTTTATAATATTAGTAAGGATCTCAACGTGATAACAAATCGAATGACACTTCCATCAACAAAATCGGTTCAGTAGTTTAGGTGATACAGTAGAATATAAAAATGCTACAAACTGCCAAAACCAAATTTAACCCTACCTTCAGCTTTGCCGTAGTCAATAATGGTCGTGGGAATAGAGATAATTAATTTTAAAACACACAAAACTATTGTTCACAATATTTTATTCGTCGAAACACATTCAGTAGGTATTTTTTACAAATTGATCGAATCAAAATGAAGAAATATTTATTGTTCTGAGACGCGTAGTAACAAGTATTATATTGTCATTTAATCAAAAACAGAACATAATTGAACATCACAATTTACAGATACTAATAAATAAAAACAAAACCATATAATTTTGCTTGCAAAATAACTTAAATGCCAATCAAATATTTATTACATAACATAATAAGAGGATAGAAGATATTTCAACTAAAATAACATCGTTTCATAATATTAAAAGTTTCATGTAAAACCTTTAAATATTATAACAGAATCTTGCTATCATTGTTCAGATTTTTAATAATTTTAGCATCAACAAGTCCAATCAAATAGGTACATAATATGATCTTAAAAAGATAATAATGAGCAAATAAATCTCTTGAAAATCAAACATAAATAATATATTATTTATTTTCGAACTGATAAAAAATAATTCAACATATTTAAAAAAAATATAATTTTGATATAATTAATGAATATTATGACAGTTTTATAAGCTCCACAAACCTTCCAGGTACTTTTTCAAAACATCTTTAAACAATTTATGAATACTAAAAAGAGTTTAAAAGATTATGTAAATTAAAGGATATTTTTTTTCATATCAAGTTAGTAAAGAACAGTCGTATTACTATTTACTAAGAATAGTCTATTTCACAACATCTGGACTATGAGGCTCTACATTAGCAAAATAAAAAGAGAGAATCATATTATCATTATTATAAATATCTCTTCTACAGAAAATTTTGTAATTCTTTTTGACAGAAGTGAATAAACCATCAACAAGTTTATTAATTTGATTAGTATACAGTTTTCATATGAAGCAGCATTTTTATTTGTCGTTTGTTCCAGGTTTTTTTATCTTAACGAGTCTGTATTGCAATAAAAGTAGATATGACAATAATTAATTAATCTATGTGAACTAAAGTCTATATGTATTAGAATTAAGCTAAAATAACAGCTGTCACACAAACAGATGAAAATTAGCAGCTCAGACGCAATAGTGAAGTATGTTACAGAGCGTCACTATAGAAAAAAACATAATGACTTCTATCCACAAAAACAAATTTTGATATAAAATAGGTACATATTTTCATTTTGCTAATGTCGAAGCAGATTTCTACACTATTATAACAACAGTAAAAATTGCACAATATTTGACATCGATATCTTGTTAAAAGGCTTTTTAATATTTTTATCATTCTAAAATAGAAGTCAATACAATATCAAACAAACATCTATTTTTACTATTACTTCAAAAATATAGGTATTCGTTAAAATATTCGAAGTACTTCATTGGTAGTAGACGAAGTGTATGACGTATCGTTATATTTATTTTGTAATACTAAAACTGTAATCCAAAAAGATTAAAAATCGAATTTAAAATCTTGCGGATCTTGCATACTTTTATTAATTGTAAAGTCAAGCTCCATCAAAGTGAATGCCAACTCATAAATTGATACTTTTGTATATGGGTTACTTACTAGCACGTCTTCGTCGGATTTTCTTATTCATCATCTTCAAAGAGAACAACCATAAACTTGACGGACTGTGCATGAACGATTAGAACAGTAGCTTATAAATCTTGTCCCTAAATCATTACACAATAAAAATCCTAAAGTATTGCTAACACTTTGTATTGGTAATAAAAATAATCTCATATACTTTAAGACTGAATTGAATCAGCAATAGATATTGCACAAAATAAGCTTCATAAGCAAATTGCACGTAATATTACGTTCGAAAGTAACATTAATAAATATCTATTTAAAATAACACACGACTAGAATCATAATACTTTTAGCTCCAATAAATAAAAAAATAATTTAATTGAACGTTTATAATGTAAAATATGAAAACATCCTCTTACTCACTTAGTAGTTATATCGTACACCTTATTTCACAGGCCAAGAAACGATCATTCTATTTTAAAATTTAAACAGTCGATAGATCTTATTATATATTAGAAAAATATTACAAATATAGCTGTTGTGCTAAATTGGAGCACATAAGAATCACGTGGTTTACAGTGGCGAAAACCGCCCAACCGAAAACGCCTAACGATAGGAAAGACAATTCAATAGATTTGATCAAACCCGAAATATCTCAACGTAAAAATACCTACAAAGCTTGTCTGTCAAAATAAATTGGAATTCCGAGTTAGAAAACCCGAAAGATCGATCTAATCTGTTGTTTTTAAAATAGAACATCGTGAAGTAATACTAGATCACAGTCTATGTAAATAATACATTTAATTAGATAAACATTTACCTAAAGTTTGTTTTACAGGAAACATGTTAACGTCAAAAAGACGCAGAGATTAAAATACTAAAAATTACTTTTAGTTATTTTTTTGTTCTCTAAATATTTTATTTGGCTGAACAAAGTTACTTGACAAATTGAATATTACATAGCCTTGAATATAATCATAACATGCCATAACCAATCTTATATTATTTTTTGTTATTGCATTACATACATTACTACAATGACACAACTACGATTTTTTTATAAAACTCGTAACTTTGTTCAGCCACAACAAAAAATAAGTCCCACGTAGTCTACTTAATTCGAAGTCTCTAGCAGTAGAAATGTACAACGGTAACGACTATTAGTAAAACGACATTTTGACCCACAAGAGTCGAAGTAGAGAGTACAACCCAGTGCTCTCGCGTCACTTTGTAAAGTTCACGTCAACATTTTCGACGTCAACACTTTCGACGTCAACATTTTCGAATGACAACTTTCAAAAGTCTAATTTTTGACGTCGATTTTGCAGTTTTTTTTTCGGCTCGTGTTATTTGTATCGCAGCTTTAAGTCTTCAAACTTAACGCTGATAGTCAAACAATAATGTGACTTGTACAAAATGACGTTGAAGTGACGACCCCCTTTTATCTAATCAATCGATTTGGACGGCTTCACTCGGTCCAGCTTATCAGGTTTTTCTGTACTATTCTGGCTACCCCTGAAACAAAGACGAATAAGTTAAAATCCTTGAACTTAAAAAAAAATCATTGATTTCAGATAATTCAATCCGAAAGTCCCAATTAAAAGCACATTAAAAAAAATAAAATAAACGAAAGTCGTTATCAAATCAAAAATTAAACCTTATTAAAATTTTATAGAAATGAAATCAAAATAAAAAATTAAATCACAATTAAATCAAAATAAAAAAATAAATCTAAATTAAATTGGAAATGAAATTGTAATGAGCCTTGGTTTCCAGCAAAGTGTGTAATGTGGTAAGTCTCACCAGTTCAAGCTCAACCGTCACAACATGTGGCACAGACGCGCCTTGTGCTTGTCGCGCGCGGGGTGCACGTGGCCGGGCGGGCTGCGCGGGCGGCGCGGGCTGCTGTCCGCCACGAGGGGGCTGCTCGTCACTGCGGGGGGCTTCTCGCTTTCCCGCGAGCTTGCTGCCGCGTACATTGATCTGAAACATACTTTAGTTTTACTTTGATTTTACAACTGTATCTTTTGGTGTGGTGTCTAATGGAAAAAAAACGAAATGCATAAGATTCGCTCTACCAAACGTCAAAAGTAGTGATTGTGACATAGTATTAAATCAAGAGAAACTAGAATTTGTCAATAAAACTGTTTTCTTAGGTATCACACTCGACTCGAGGCTACAATGGGGTCCTCATTTAACATCTCTTGCAGGACGGTTGAGTTCAGCAGCATATGCTGTAAGAAAAATCCGTCAATTTACTGATGTAGATACCGCGCGACTAGTCTATTTTAGTTATTTTCATAGTATAATGTCATACGGTATTTTACTTTGGGGACGGGCTGCAGACATTGAGTCTATATTTATTCTGCAGAAAAGAGCCATCAGAGCCATGTATAATCTACGTAGGCGCGATTCTCTAAGAGAACTGTTTAAAAAAATTAACATCATGACAGTACCTTGTCAATACATCTATGAAAACATCATGTACGTTAGGAAAAATCTGCATCTATTTAGTAAGAGAAGTGACAGACATCACTATAATACTAGAAATAGGGACCAACTGGTTCAGCCAGGTTTCAGGCTAGCTAAGGTAGACTCCTCTTTTATGGGGTACTGTTTAAAATGTTACAATAAAATACCTCCACACATCCTACAACTGAATGAATCGAAGTTTAAATCTTGTATTAAACGCACACTATGTAGGCAAGCATACTATAAGTTGGGGGATTACATTAATGATATAAATGCTTGGCTCAATGCCGGTCCTGCTCCACAACCATAGGGGCAAATTAATTAATCAGCGTCTGAAGTTATTGTGGCAGCTGAAGAAGATTGTAAGACTTCTTTGCATTGTATAGACTCAATTTCCTAATATTGTATAATTGTAATGCCCATGTGTGAGTACTATGTAATTTTATTGACTCGACGGTTGCCCTGGTGGTTGAGAGATTGTCATGCTCACTTAAATGTCTCGCTGATGGTGGCGGGTGTGTCGGGTCATTTAGCTCCCTTCAAAATGGTCGAGCTGAATGGGGCTGATCCATACGTCATGTTCGTGAACGGGCGCTGTCAGTTGGGACTGGTCATCTCTTAGCTACCACGGTTTGTTTTAATTCATCTATTAAACTCTTGCTAATTATTGCTTTTACTCTGGACGCTCTAAATGTGCTCGTTTTTCTACATCGTTCTCACATTATGTATAATCTCAACATGAATGATGTATCCATGATTTTATAAAATATTATGATTTAAAAGAGTGTCCATGGAGTTTCTTGCCCATTCTTCTCCATAGAGATCTACGCTTTGGAATGGGCAACTACAGTACTTTCATAAGTTATTATGTCTTGTGACTGGGACTGTAGCAGCATCATTTTTTTGTTCTTGTTTTTATGACATTCAAAAGTGCCTGTAATGGTCTAATTGAAATAAATACTTTGAGTTTGAGTTTGAGTTTGAGTTTAACATGGGACTCAGGGTGGCGAAGCATCCAGGAAGCAGCGGTTGTTCTGCACGAATAGAGCCGAGTTGAATTGACGTTGCGCCACTGGTATACTTCATGCGAGCATTTAGATAGAAGCCGGTTGTTTATTGTTTTCCTTTTTGACGTGATAACGTCTTTAAAATCGTTTTAGTCGGGTGACATGTTCAGAAACTTGTGTCACACCAAAACCTCACAAGCGACATTTCATAAAGATGGTAGCGCCATCTGTTACTTGGCTCGAAAAAAAAACTTTAAATTAGTACTTAATTTCATTTTAGATGTCACTACTGGTGATAACTTATATCACCAATAAGACGTTATCACGTAAACATCTCGATCGTAAACCTACTTTACAAACAACCAATTTTTTTAAATAATTTAAAAACCAGAGTAGCGGCAAAATCAGCGCTGATTAAAAAAACTGCCATATTGCTGGCTAATTAGACTACTTTAACCGTATAGTTCGGTACGGACCCCTTCAGGGGCTCGACATTCAAACCTCCGCTGGCTCGGTACTGGCCCCGAAAGGGGTCGAACATTTATGTCATACGACCTCCTCATTATTTTTGTAAATATTTTATTTTCCGGAAAAAAAATAATATGGGTGTGCATTCATTAAGATAGTAGAATAAAAATCTCATATGTAAACGTCATTAGAAGTTCTTTAATTAGGTATTGAGCAAGATTCCTAATTAAGTCTTATAAAAACCAAATGCGTAAATACGGTATTACACCCATTTTTAAAAAGTATCTCATTTTGATCCTAGGGTCCTAGTAAACCACCAAAAAAAAAACAAAAAAAATATTCAATCGATAAGTGCCATAAAATTGCATTTCAATTTTACCATTTTTATTTTCGCGCGTAAAATCACAAAAACGCTTGACGCCATGTTACTCTGTGGTCATGACGTTAGTTGGTCATGTAAACAAATGCGCTGTTATTAGTCTTTTTGTTTAGTTGTATATTTCACTATAATTTAAAAATAAAAAAATGTACTGTCTTCTTTTACGAAACCGTCTTCCATGGTATTATTACTATTATTTCAATAAAAATTAAAATGTAAAGTTTTTTAATACAAAAATAACAGACGTTGCTCAGTTGACAGTTGTCACTTTTTGTTCACAACATGACCGTATGACGTCATAACCATGGCGGACACTGTTTCGCTTAGTAAAACAACAGACTAAAAAAAGTGAAAACTTTGAAATCAATTTTAAAATTTATTTAGTTATTTTATTAACTAAATCTAACATTTTCCGACTGCTTATTGCCTAAGCTATCTGAATTGTATATTTTTAGAATTTCTTTCATATAGAGTAAAATACCCTATTACGATCATCGCCATTTTGATAGCAGTGTAGATCGACGCTAAAAATCATAAAAAATGTGGTTTTCGGACAAGCTCCACATTGTTGGGCCTGATTAACGTGTCCTTTTATTACGTGAAGAAATCTTTTATAATTGAACTTATATTAGTAGTGGTAATGATACATTTTGAAATCTAAAGTCGAAGTTTCTCGCCAATCGTGCTTGTTTACATTTTTAAATCCACATTATATCACAATCACACGGACGCGAATAGATTCTATAACAAATGGGACAAATATCATTGCAAATATTATAAATAACATGAAAATGCCCAGATCTTATCGTAATTTGAAATAATAGGACCATTAACACGTAATATTCATAACCACTACTAAATTCACTTTCGAAATTGACGTCCGTTTTTTTTTTAATTTTGTGATGTCTAAATGCGATTATTTCAATAGATTATTTTCTTGTAAATCAATCAACTTGAATAATTAAATTAAGGAATATCAGGAATTGATAGATGAAAATAAAAATAATGTTGTATTACGTGTAAAATACTATAAATATTGATTTTAATATTTTTTAACAACAACAAACAGCACAAACTGATCTATGGCTAAATTCGCGCCAATTTTATTTTCAGATAAAAATTCAAATGAGGAATGCGCTCGCTGTTCAAAATTATATTAAAATGTTTATTTGCTATTTTATTAATAATTTGGTTTTGTACCTACTATTTGAATGTGAATTGCAAATAGAAGTAAATAAGGTTGAATATAGAATACCGCAATTATGATCTTGGTAGGCACAGTAAAAAAATCAGCCAAGATAAATTATATTTGTTCGACAAAATTGTTTGTAGTATGGTTGGATTGGTTATTTGGAAAGCGTTTTCATTCTTTCCTAAAACATGGCTCGTAGGCCAAAGTATTCTTGGAGTGGAAGCCTTGGGGTAAAAATGGCCTAGAGGAAGACCACAATTGAGATGGAAACACGACATCAAGAAATCTCCAGGTTCAAAATGGGTCCATTTTGACCCTAGAGTTTTCTTGATGTCGTGTACCGGGGTTTTTTTTTGGGGTGGGAAATCATCATATAACTTCCCCCGCTCTAGGCGAAGCAGGGGGGAGTGTCAGACTTTTACTGACTAATATCCACCGATTTGTTCCTTCTTTTACTGGGGGCCGCGGTATCTCTTTCGAACAACCCGCAATCGATCGTGACGATCGCCCGGAGGACACGTTGGTGCACACAGGCAGTCTGCTCTTTTGAGCGGTGCACCACTGTGTCCGGGAGGAGATGGTGATATTTGAAGGAGAGAACCTCAAACCAAGCCAGCCACCGCAGGAGACGCTACAGGCGTCAGGTGCCGCGAGACGACACCTGGCCACTGTAGACGTGGGTCCGTGCACGGTGAGCAATGGGTAGCTTACCGTCCATCCGTCTGGTGACGACAGGCCGAAGCGATGGCACGTTCGTGTTCCACGCGCGCCGCAAGGAGATGTCAGCAAAGCAAAAAGGTTTTTGTTAAAAGTTTAACACATCCGCTCTGATCTGGGCGGAGCGGGAGGACCCGCTAGCCCAGCTAGAATATTTGATGATTTCCCATCCAAGTTGCGCAAGACCGATATAAAATATGGCGGAATTTAAAGGAGGCCTACACAAAATCTGTTGAGAAAAAGAGAGATCCACTATTTAAAATTACTTTTTAGGGTGCCGTACCTTTTATTATGATAAATAACAGAACCCAATTATTCAAATCTGTGGTCCCTTGGAGCTGTGAAAAAAGCAACCCTCCAAGTCTACGTAGATAAAAGATATGACCGTTTATGTCGTCAGTTTGCACGGAACCCTTGGTGCGTGAGTCCGACTCGCATTTGGCCGGTCTGTTTTTAATAGGCCGAACCGCTTACTGCTACGCAAAGGTCTCCCTATACGTTTCTAATTTTTTTATCCAACCAATACTTTTAAGTGTCAATATTTTAGAGCCCCGAAGTGTACGAAGTCCCTGTCTGTCTAAAACAAGGCTCTACTCCGGAGGCATGGCTTTCTAGGTGCGGTACGGTATGGTTGTGCCGGCTGAGCTGCCTGACTGGTTACCTACAGAATTAGTATGACCTCCTACAAAATTGGCCGCCATATTCATTTATCGTCATTCAAGAAAACAGCCAAAATCTTTTACCGCGAAACCGTTTGGCAGCAAATGTAACTCAAATCTGGGCGCATAACAAAATAATTATAGCATAATAAAAAAGCACGTGACAAAATGTTGTTGTCTTACTTTTATTATCGATAAATCATCGATATCATAGATATTTGTACAACTATAATATCTATAGTAGAATATTATGCCACCTCCATAGGTAAATTCCTCAATGGTCCCAAAACGTTTTTTTAAAGTTTACTCTATTACGCTTATCGATTAGGTTGAATGCAACTTTTTAACCGTAATGATGAAACTTAGTTTTACGGTCAGCACTAAGAAATGTCATATTGCAACACATTTTGTAGTATTTTTTGTCGAGATTTGTATCGTGTTTTTTATTAATTAATAAGTAAAATGACAAAAATAAGAATGCAGATGGAATGTCACTGTTTTTATTTTAGATTTTATTTTCAAAGGGGTATCTTGTGTTATACATTATTTCCAGCGTTATTAAAGTAAGTACCTAATTTTTGGAAGGGTGTAGTAATATGTAATTTACACACATTTTGCAATAGATTGACGCCGTTTTATCGACCTTATGAGGTTTTTGGAAATATAAATCTCAAACTTATCGTATGAAACAGCCGCTGTGATTTATTTTTAATAACAAAATTGAATGCTGTAAATTGATGAAAAATCTTGAATTTCATGACAATTTGCATCACCCCACCGATTCAGCTGATGTGTCATATGTCAAAATCCTGTCGTGCAGAGTGGTTAAGCGCGCTTTCAACAGCAGAAAAAATGCGATAAAACTACTCTACAAATAGTAAAACTACGTTGCCTAAGCGTTTAAGCCAAATAATCCCCCCAAGAGTCTTACCTCGTCAGCTTACTCCTGGCGGGCCTCGTCGTGAAGTTTGTACTCTTGCCTCTCCTCAGCGAGTGGAAGGAGGTCTTCAGAGGTTTAACCAGTGCCATGCTACTGCTGCTCTCAGGAATTGGCTTCGTGCAGTTCAGGGTTTGGACTGTTAACTCCACGTCTTTAATCGGCTCGTTTAGTGCTAGAAAGGGAAAATGGAAGTCATATTAATCATCATTATTTTTTATCAAAATCTAATTATCCGTAAAACTTAACTTTCTGGACGATAAAAATTACATGAAACTGTTTCCGAACGAACGACCGTTTTAAGTCACTTCCTAGTGTTTTAACCCTAGAACCCTACATGGGGTACTGGTGTACCCCAGACAGATTTCTTTTCTAAATATCTCAGTTGCTTTACTATCCATGGATTCGTGCGTCGGAGTATTTTAGTTTAGTGGTGAACGCTCGTGATTCGTCAGGGCAAGTGTTGTGGGGTGCGCATGTACCCCAGTGTAGGAAAAACGAAAGTATTTAGTAAGTTTACAATGTATTTTAAATTTTCAATGCATTTGTTTGTTAGTATATAAAAAAATACCTGATTCGATTATTTTTTAACGAAATACCTTGATAGATGCATGAATAGTCCATTGAAATGTTACATTTTTTAGGCCTAACCTTGCGTTTTTTAGAGGACGCAATTTTATTTTTTTGATGTGTAAAGGGGGTCAGTGTAAAGCTAAAACCAAGTTTGTGGGGTCGCCACTCTTGTCCCACGGCCGCCATCTTGAAAATAGGGGTAAAAATAATTATATGCTCTTTTTCACTCTTTAACAGGACTTAACAATGATTGATTTTTAAAATAATTTTAAATGTCATGGCTGTTACTGAGAATACTGTTCAGGTAGAAAATACCCAAGTGACCATGAGGAAACAAAAGAACAGCTGCCTGCTATTGTTATTATTATTCCTAACCTTTGTTATTGTAAGAATAGCTAATAATTTTTTTCTCGAATTTCTGAAGATTTTCGCTTATAACTTCTTTATTTATTGTTTTACGACAAAAAGTTACTGGACCAAAGTTGTAGAAAATTTAATTTGCAACAAAAAATGCTAACAATTTTTTTTTATCAAATAAATAGTTTAAGAGATATATCGTAAAAACCATTTCAACCCTTATTTTCAAGATGGCGGCCGTGGGACAAGGGTGGCGACCCCACAAACTTGGTTTTAGCTTTACACTGATCCCCCCTACACATCAAAAAAATAAAATTGCGTCCTCTAAAAAACGCAACCCCAAATGTAACTTTTCAATATTATATAAGAGATATTATATGAACACGTTTTTGACGCAATGGCCAAAAAATATTCTGTTCAAAGGAAAACCAAACGTTGGCAAATGTGTATATTTTATGGGCTGCTGAATGCGGTTGGAATTAATTCTAGGGTTCTCTTAAAGAGAACGTTCTTACAACAACAACGTTCTTACAACAACAACGTTCTTACAACAACAACGTTCTTACAACATAAAATTTTGGCGTACATTTTTGAAACTATTAGGCTTAGAGCTGATTCACGACCATTTGGAGGAACGTTTCCGGATGCCAACTTTGAGGCGGGATATAAAAGTTTCTATTGGAGCAATTCTCCAAAAACCACAGGAACCTGCAAGAACAGTTCCTTCGCGTTCGACGCCTGAGCTGTGTGCGTTTTATCCAAGGTCCAAGGACAGAAAAACTAGGAAAATATGCCTAAGGTGCTTTATACCTATTTGTTTGGAGCATCAAACAAAAGTTTGTAGTAAGTGTTCAAATTAAGATTAATTTTATGTTATAAGGTTGATTTGTGATCTCATGTTCCTAATTACTAATAAATAAACATTATTTTCGTTAACTAATTTATTGTATTATTTTAAAATTACAGACATTTTATTATGGGGTACACCAGTACCCCAGAGTAGCAATAACGTGTGCGCTAGATAGTGTGGGGTTCTAGGGTATAATATACATTATTATAAGAAATTTAAGTATTTGTTTGGATTTAGAATTCAAATAAATATCAATTTGTTGTTTTAAACAAATTATTTTATATGACGGCGCATCCGTCAATATCAGACATCAGGTTGACTTTTAGCTGTCAAAGTCAGCCTAGCGAAGAGTCATTGTCGATGGTTGTGAGGGCTGCCAGCTGGGCAGTATTGTTCGAGACGGCGCTCGCACACCACGCTTGTGACGAATCGCTTTGCATCCGAGTGATAGTTTAATCTAGCGTTATAATTAAGTTCGAGTCGTGCTGCTTAGGCTGTACATTGTGGATTTGACTGTGTATTTCGATTATTAAACCCTGTGCTGATTAAACACTGTGATTGAAATAAGGACTTGTGATTTTTCTGCTCACGTCCACCTGCCTACCCACCTACCCACATACATCACACAAGATGAGTTTTGATGAAGGCCCTCCTGCCTCTTCATATAAATGATCATGTTTATTTGTGATATTCTATTGATTTCAGACCTTCATTTTTTTTCGTATAAATATAAAGGCCTTAAAAACAAGTGCCTCCTTGCGCTAAAAAAAAACTGCCGGCTACGCATGAATGCAGTGATGAAACAAAAAAAAAAAATCTTATTGTGATAAATGAGGAAAAAGCACGTGTCTGAAATCCATTGCATGTTGAACCTAATCGTAGTGCAATAAGCACACGTTTACGAGGATGTGATGTGAGTGTATTGGTAAGGTTTATTGTTACTTATAAAGACGCCACATTTCCTCAGAACACATATTAAAAGCGAAAGTGAGTTTGTTTGTTTCCTCTTCACGCCTTAATGGCTAAACAGATTTTGATGAATATTGGTACAGAGATATTTGGGACCCAGGAGACGGACATAGGCTAATTACTTTTTTTTTAAAGGGAGAAAGAGGGAAGAAAAGGGAAAACTTAGCTTTGCTATTACAAATCAATAAGGCGCAAGGGCAAAAACTGCAGGTAGCCGGTACCTGCAAATCAGGAAAGGGGACCCCGAATTTAACGCGAGCGAAGCCACGGGCAAAAGCTAATTAATGAATAATGTAGCTTTTCCTTACCAGTGAACTCCTCAATAGGCTTGTCAATAGTATCATGATCGATCCACGTGAGGCCCATTTCCACTTTCTCGGCGAGGTCCTGCCAGCGCTGGCGGTTGTCCAAGGTCCCGGAGTACAGCGGCAGGATCCACGGGAACGTGTCGGACAGCACCCGGTACAGCGGCAAACAGATCATGTCTATGAAGCCCACTTGCATCTGGGGGAGCTCGTCTTTCTTCTCTCTGAGAATAGAAATTAATAGTTTAGTGAGAATAGAAGGAGAAAATGTGTAGCGACACCAACTAAGTAAGAAAAAAGCAAGAAGAGATGATTATTAAAAAAAAAACAATATTTGTCAAATCACATATTTATACAACCTTTGTTTGGAACAGTTACCATACCATTTATACAACCAGTCTTACCAAGGGGTATCGTATTACCCAGTATTAACTGGGTTGTGGAGGTCTGATAGGCAGTCGCTCCATGTAAAATACTGATATTCAGCTGCATCCGGTTAGACTGGAAGCCGACCCCAACATAGTTGGGAAAAGGCTAGGCAGATGATGATGTTTGGAACAGTTACAATATTGATGACAACATCAGTGTCACTTGTTTCAAATACCTTTATTTTTTTTTTGTAATATATTTTTCTATTTCTTGTACAGATTCTTTTTTACCAATTCTTTGTAAATGAGTGGACATTGTTAGCCTTGTAGATTCTTAGACGTTTGTTAACTTTTTATCCTATTTTACGTTTTGTAAAGTAAGCAAAGACTTATTGTCGAGCCTACGCTGTCCTCTCATACTTAATTGCTAACGCTGTAACAGCAACATTGTTAAACCAAATGACTTTAAAAGAGTGACCATGGAGTTTCTGCCAGTTCTTCTCCATAGGAAGCGACCAACCCGAACCAATGTGAAATAAAAATATTTTGGTTTGATTGACATGAAAAAATATGTTTCAGAAATTATTTTACTAGAGACTTTGCAATTATTTTTTAATAAAAAAATTCTCCACGGTTTAACTTTGCAATTTTTCCTGTTTCGTGGGTGCGTTTACAAATATTTAAACTCACATACACAAACAGCCAGACCCGAAACAACTACCTCCTGCAAATATTTGTTCCGTGCGGGGATTGAACCCGCGACACGCGGCGCAGCAGTCGATCGCTCAGCCACTGCGCCAACCGTGCCGTCACAAATGCAATCAACCTAGGCTAAGCAGCAACAGATGCTGTTTTATACAGAAAACGTTCTAAAGTAAATGCTTAATACCTGTCCATCATAGCAATAGGCTGCTGGTTCAGCTGTAGTTTCTCCAGGTCTCCCTGATCGAAGAACTCGTCAGCGACGAGCTTGGCAACCTTGTGCTGCACCTCCCAGGGCTTCGCGATCGCTGACACGTCGCAAGCTGTCATCATCATGCCACATAATACTGGAAAAAGGAAACGAAAATTATTAACTAAATAAAATAAATATCTTGGGACAACTCACACACGGCTATCTGATCCCAAGCTAAGCAGAGCTTGTGTTATGGTAACCAGACAACTGATATACATACTTATATAATTTATAAATACATACATATTATAGATAAATCACACCCAGACACAGAACAAACAATCATGCTCATCACACAAAGTTTGTCCTGAGTGGGAATCGAACCCACGACCTCCGGCTCAGCAGTCAGGGCCACTAACCACTAGACCAACAGGCCCGTCAACTACTATAACTATATATATATAACTATTCATCGATTAGCTATTGTGGGAAAAATAGCCAGATATTATAGCGGTTAAACTCAGCAGAGACTATCGAACAACGAAGAAATTATGGTGTGACCACTAGTGAACTAAAAAGGGAACCCTTATTTGATCACTTTGTCCGTCTGTCTGTCAAGACCCTTTATCTCGAGAACGAGTGAAGATATCGAACTGAAATTACAACTATATACTCAACTCTGTGGTCCCTTTGTGTTGTAAATAAATCAATATTCTAAGTCTAGGCAGTCAAAAGATATGGCTGTTTATGTCGCAAGTTTGTACGATAAAATCTCTTGGCTGGTTTTTAATATTCTGAAGGTTCGGCAACCCAACACGATATAGGTTGAATAGAGATAAATAAATAAATAAATATCTTGGGACAACTCACACACGGCTATCTGATCCCAAGCTAAGCAGAGCTTGTGTTATGGTAACCAGACAACTGATATACATACTTATATAATTTATAAATACATACATATTATAGATAAATCACACCCAGACACAGAACAAACAATCATGCTCATCACACAAAGTTTGTCCTGGGTGGGAATCGAACCCACGACCTCCGGCTCAGCAGTCAGGGCCACTAACCACTAGACCAACAGGCCCGTCAAGATCAAGGGCGCAAAGGCTTTAAGAGGCAGGAGTTACCAAACTGATGTCTTCCAAACCCTGAGCTGCTGTAGAGAAATATTTCCAACCTACAGAAGTTACGAAGTAGTGGCTATTGATAATTACCCGTGAGAAGCTGGACAGCTCCATTGTTATTTTATGTATAAAAATTATAGCTTCATGTAGTCCGCCATTAAAATTTCAACTGTGCCAACTTTTATACTCTTTCATCCACATGAGTTTCGAAAACACGAGTAGTTTGTTTTTGCGTCACGTATTAATTATTATCTTTACATTTTTTAAAATGAACGCTTTTACTGTCTGTTCGTTTAGATCTGTTAAATTACTCAACAGATTTAAATGCAGTTATCAGCAATTGATAGAATGATTTAAGAGAAAGGTTTATATGTATAATTTTCCCATCCCTCGTAGGTCAAACCGCGGGTTGTAGCTAGTAGATTTATAATATCAAAAAAATGTCTCACATTCTTTCTTCTCCGGACTTTGCCAGTCAAACTCCCCGTTCTCGACGAGCTCGTGGAACTTGGCTCGTTTCTTGAAGTACATCGCCAAGTCTGTGGACAAGATGGCTGTCTCCACCACCCGCATCACATCCTTGTAGTCACATGGTGATAGTGCCTGGAATGTAAAAGAATACACTTATGTTAACAAGTTCAAATATTGATGATAAATGGAATTTATGTATTTCCTTTCCCTATTAAATAAAATAAAAACTTTAAAGTTCGTGGTGGACTCTTAGAGTCATCATCATTTTCCTGCTCTTGTCCCATTCTATTTGGGGTCGGCGCAACACGTTTCCTTCTTCCATTTTCTCCTATCAGACGTCACGGTATCATTCACTCCTTTCTCCTTCATATCATTCCTTACACAATTCAACCATGTTTTCTTTGGCCATCTCCCTCTCCATCTATCAACATTCATATCTATCACTCGTGTAGTCACGTGAGTTTCATCCCTCCTCATTACGTGTCCATACCAAGACAAACCTGTCATTTTTTCTGTAACAGGCACAACTTTCAAACTTCCTCTAATATAATCATTCCTTACTTTATCTACGCTTTAAGTACCTGTGTAAAAATGGTTACTAATATCTGCAGACGGTCTTGTTAACCGATATATCGTTGTATAAGCTAAAAACTCTATAAGAAACAGTATTGTCATCAGCATGGTATTTATCTCAGAATCTAACAACATTTATTAAAATTTAATCTTTACAACTACTTTAAATTTGTTATCATCAATTGAAATCAATTGTGTCGATCAAGAAAGCTCTATAGAAGATTTCTATAAAAATTACACTCCAATCTAATTAAATGGGAACTGCTAACATTATAATTGCAGTTATTATACAGGGCTTAACTCGGTGATTTATTAAGTATTTCCTTTCACATGTATTTCTAGTAAACCCAAAAATTTAATTACAGATATCTTTAGTCAAACTCACCTGAAAAATATTATTACTTTCGCTATTCAAAATCATGACACACTGATCGAAATGGTGGTGTTCCATCGTGGAGGTGGAGTACAGGATCGCGAGCGGACTCTCCGTCTTCGTCTGGAAGGCGTTGTTGGTTCCTCTGTGGTCCAGGTCGTGGCACAGACAGGCCACCAACAAGCCCAGGATCTCCAGGTCAGACATGAACCGCTCCATCTTGCCAGTCTTCAGCATAGCGAACATGGTTTGTGCGACGTTGAGAGCGTGCCTCCAGTTGTGGTACTTTACTGGACGGTAGTTTTTTTTAACGCTGAGGATCCAGCGGCAGAGTACCTGTAACATATTATTATGGAGGTAATGAGAAAGAGTCTTGTGGGGATATCTCAATGTTTGTTAATCTTTCAAAAATTATTGCACTTTTAAAACAAATTTATTAAAATAAGAGTTAAAATAGTTCAATTAAACTAATATGGCAACGCAGCCTGTCTCTTGGGGACATTGCCGCGTCGAGGACGAATTTTTTGACGCTATTTATATATTTAATTTATTTTTAAGTTAGGTAGGAAATTTAATTTACTATTAATATTTATATTCTTAATAAAACTATTCGGATGAAATGCAATGGTTTATAATCTCGATTGACCCCACGATCCGATAAAAAAGAAAGAACTTGGATTGATAAATGTAATACTTAGTTTTAATTACGATAGAACGATACCAAAATATTTAAAACAACAAAAAAAATAACGTTCATTTGGTCCCGTAGGTAAAGATTGACCAACTTATTTTATTAATTAGTACAAAAAGTTTAATTTTTCTTAAGAAGGGCCGCGGGTATGAGATAATATAAAATAAGCGAAGATTTCGTAAGACACTACAGAGGTTATTATAAGAAATGTTTATGGCTCTTTATCTATCTTTTGTGTCAGTAACTTTACCTTTGAAAATTGCATAAAAATATCTACTAAAACCCAATGCCAATAAAAAAAGAAAAAAAATGCTTCGGTTGCTACTCAGAGGTAGCATATCACTTTAATTTTAAAGCATAACGTGGTCAGGTCCAGTTGAGAACCAGCGTCGGGTTTTACCTATTCCGATTCGGCAGTTTGCTGAACTGGGCTTATTTAGCGCAGCCGTGAAAACACAATATGAGCGTTTATTGTTTTTTCTTTGTACATTACAAAAAAATAAGTAATAAACAGTTTTAAGCTTTATTTTGTAATTACAATATTTAAGTTTTTTTTAATGTTGTGCCAAAAAGACATCTTTTTCTTTCTTTATTTTTTTATCATCATTATCTGAATGATACACCTTGTGTTTTAAATACAGTGAACTTACATCGTAAGGTATGTGGAACTTCTCAACCAGGTTACATTGTAGGAACATGCGCAATGTGGCGCGACACGTGTCCTCGTCTGATAGATCGAAATCTGAAACAGGAAATCAACGCGTTAAGAAGGTAAGAAATATATTGTGTTAAGGCCTTCCTTTAGGTATAGAGATACCTGTCACAGAAGACTTACAAAATGGTAGAGGAGATCCTCTACCTCCTCCTCCTGATCCTCAGAATGAAAATATAGCAATGGATTTATTAAAAAAATATGTTACTTTATAATACTTCAGGTAGAATCATTTTAAGCTGGCAAAACAAGTAAATGTCAACTTGTACCACAAATCGCAATTGAAAACGATAGTATCGTTACATAAGATGACATGTACGATTTCTTGTTACAAGTTAACATTTACTTGTTTTCTTAGTTTAAAACAATTTTAATAATAGTAGCAGATCGCCAAGCGATAGCTTTGGCCAAAAAGAGGGTGGTATTTCGTTCATTTAATAACTTAAACTCTAATAGATTGGGTATAAGGAACATTTTACAATAATTGGCTTACCGTGGAACTGAAAACTGTACAAGTTGTAAATCTCTGCAGAGGGGATATTGTCTTGGCACAACTTGCTGGTATCCTCAGTCGATGCAGTCGCGTGGTATGAGAGGCATTCCAACGCCACCTGATGGATAAATTTGGTATTTTAATTTCTTCTCAGAGTAGTCAGGTACGAAACACCGGCCTCATTTACGTTTTTTTTTTTAATGAACGACATTTATAAGTATTTGTAAAAACCTCCTTGCGAAATAAACACCATTTAACAAAAAAAAAATGTTTTGCACCTTCAGGAAAACTTGAACATTAATGTGAGTAGTAGAGAAGACAGCATGCCTCGCCGATCCCAAGTAATGAGGATAAGGGAAGTATACTGAGGATTAATACTGACTCCAAGATCGATTCAAAATGCAAAAAAAAGATGAAACAATGTTTGTTTGTGATTCACTAAAAGAGACTCAGTACAGTCAGTACCGTAATACCGTTGCTACAATAATAATTATGTCTCTTTTACTTAGCTACCGTTCCGCTAATTTCTTTGTCAAGCAAGAATCAAGCTGCATTGAGTATAGCTGGTTATCCAAAGTTACATATGTGGTGAATTACCTTCTGTTTGGCCATCAGCTTGCAAGCATTTTCATACATCTGTGTGTTGTGTATGCCGAGGCCGCAGAAGATGGCGAACGCTTCGAATATCGATATATCGCCTTCCGTGAACTGACACCCGTTCTCCTAGAAATGACAACAGTAATTTTCCGTCAAAAGAATATCAAATTAGATATTTATTAGTAGGATTGGACAAGCACAACCGACCGTTTTCGGCAGATTTATTTATTTTATACGTTAACCATACTATGTACAGAGGCGAACTTAATGCCAATGGCATTCTCTGCAAGTCAATTTATATAATGACTAGGTTTTGCCCGCGGCTTCGCTCACGTTAAATTCGTGGTAACACAGTTCCCCTTTCCTGATTTGCAGGTACCTGCTACCTGTAGTTTTTGCCCTTGCGCCTTATTTATTGTAATAGCAAAGCTAAGTTTTCCCTTTTCTTCCCTCCTTCTCCGTCATTTCTCACTCTAAAAAAAATAGCCTATATCCGTTTCCAGGGTCTCAACTATCTCTGAACCAAAATTCATCAAAATCGGTTCAGCCATTTAGGCGTGAAGACGTAATTAACAAACAAACTCACTTTCGCTTTTTATAATATTAGTAAGGATTTGTCTAGCCTTTTCCCAACTTCAGTATCACTGCTATGATACTATTGTAATTCTAGTTACCTTATTGATAAGCTGCGCGACTCCGATGACGTCTTTGTTAGCGTTAACGATGGGCATGCACAGCATCGTCCTCACATTAGCGGCGTCGTCCAGCGACACGTCTGCCACGAACATACCGTTCTCTCTGCGCCACTCCACCACGTCAGAGATGTTTAGCGCTTTGTTTGATTGGGCAACCTGGAAGACATGACAGGTATGAAGATGAATCAGTCAGACTGGCAAGGATAATACATAGACTGGCTGCAGGAACCGGTCAATGGTAGATACCAAAATAGTTTTGACTGTCGCATTGGTCTAGTAGTTGTGATCGTAACTGCTAAGCGTGAGGTTCTGGTTTGAATTCCCTGGTCGGGCAAATTGTTTTCGGGTTTTTCCATCCGGGGTTGCTCAGTAGCAGGCATGGAGTATGGATTTTACCCAGTGGAAGCTCGCCTCAGGGAACTTATTAAACGTAACTAGTTAGTATTATTATTATATTTTCAGTCGTTTGTAGTGCGGGTGCCGACTCATCAATTGGAGGTCTTCGTCAAAGGAGTGTTTTGGCCGAAGAATGTCGTGTATTTAAGTTTTCATGGAAGGATACCGGCCTCGCAACGAAACGCGACGTCACTTCCGTTCTTCGAATTAAAACTATTGCAGTTTTAATTTTATATAATACTAGTTGACGCCCGCGGCTTCGCCCGCGTGATATTCGCAAAAGGTATCCTACCTGTCTGTGCCAAATTTCATTAAGATCCGTTTAGCTATTTTGACGTGAAAAAGTAACATACATCCATCCATCCATCCTCACAAATATTTGTATTTTTAATATTAGTATGAAGTAGAATGTATTAGTTTAATAATTTGTAAGATAAGATTATTTTGTATATTGTATGTATGTGCCTTCGATGCCTGAAATAAATTGATTTATTATGGATGTACCTCTGCCTTCACTATTGATTCTGGCTCTCAAGAGTTCTAGCGGTTTAGACAGTAGCAGCAGGATTGTAACCTTCTAGGGAAAACAAGGGTAATGATATTTTTTACGAATTCCTTACCGCAATCGCAATATTAGCTAGCGTAGACCTGTGGTCATGCCTGGGCGTGAGCGTAGTCCTGGACTGATGCGCTCCCAGCTCGAACAGCGTGTGGAAGCGCGTCGGCGCGGGCGGCGGCAGCGCCGGCGTGGCCGACTTCTGTCCGCCGGGGCGCTGCACTATGCGCTCTAAATGACTCTGGGAAAATAAGGTGTTGTTTTAACTTTAGACCAATAGCAGATAGTATTGTTATTGTAGCTGTTGTGATGATGGTGGTCGTCTATAATTCATAAGAAAACTTCAGAAATAGGGTTCGATTCCCGAGATAGTTGATCCGGGTCTGTTTGTGAATGTGAGTTTAAATGTTTTTAAATACACCTATAAAACAAGAAAAGGGTTTCCGCACACTAGGCTATTTATACCCGTAAAAAAAGGGAAGTAATTCTTCTACTCTTGCTCTGTTCCTTGTTCGTTTGTCTAACCACTAAAAGCCTAGCCAAGTATTTAACTATTAGAAATATCGAAACCGGCTCTTACTGCCACTAGTCAAAAGTGGGTTTACTTGTGAATAAAATTATTCAAGGTCATTTAAATAAATAACCTAATTAGTCAAATTAACACGACTACGGTGGCAGTACCTTACTAAGATATCCTGGTAGTTTAGAAGTATTCAATCAGAAGCTTTAGATTCAAGCCTAATACCACAAGGCTCGCAGTTTTGTGAGGATAACAACAGCATTAATAGTTTAGCTTACCGATTCACAATGATCCGTATCCGAAATGAACACGGCACATCGTTCACACTTCAGCAGCTCCCTTGCCTCCGTCATGATCTTGGTAACCAGGCACTCCAGGTTGCTCTGCTCCTCAAAAATACTCCTGGCCAGTGCCAACAGGATCTGGTTCCTCTTGTACTCCAGCACTGAAGACTCGAAGAGCTGTGCATTCTGGATACCGATGCCACAGAATGTGAGGTATCGGCGGAAGACTTCCACATCACGGGGAGAGAATTCTTTGGATCCTAGGATAGAGTAATAACATAACATATTACTAACATAAAATATTACAAATAAACAGTTTGGTAGGTTCATTTACAAATTACCATTCAAATAAAAGTTCCAAGTAATAGAAGGTGAGTCACATTGCAGTACGCTTTTCCTGGTTTGTTCTGATCATAAATTATAGGATTGACAAGAGTGCCATTTTCAGACGCGCCGGTAAACCGCACATAATTCTTCATAAGGCATCTGACATAGCTATGCTCTCAAAAATCCAAAACACCAACTTTAAAACTCACAAAATAAACACAACAAACTCCATCCAAGAAAATAAAACTATTTATTTAAAAAATTAAGCACGAAGCACGTCTCAGTCGCGAGTCTATCATAAATTTAGTTATAACAGTTAGGAGCCAACAAAGGCTTAGCAAGTTACGAATGTCGGAAACTTGGCGAAAAGTCGAAGCCGCAGAATCTGCACTAAATTTAATTAAGATTTACAAAGAAATATTGATCAAGATATACGAGGAACTGGCTTAACGGAATTTCATTTTGAGTTTCAAAATGGTTTCCTTAGTATTCATTACGCATTATTGGGGAATTTAATGGAAGGATTTAAACTAGAAGTGGTTTCGTTTGTGGTGTTAGCTATCCAAATACTGCATACGATAAGAGGGGCAAACATTCAGCATAATTTAGTAAGGCGGGATGATGGCAGGTAAAAGACTGAAAAAGGAGGATTGAACGTTCGACGCAAAGGCAAGATGGACAGAAGGTGAAGCCAGACTGTGTATGATGATGTTGTCTAGCAGTTCACAAACTGCAGCCACAATACTCGTTTCAATGTCAACGTCATCACCAACTATTTCCTGCCCCTATAAAAAATATTTGTGGTCGATGCACCATCTATAACGGGAATAGGTAGGTAATAAACATTTTTTAAGGTGGTACTCCGCCCGCGCTGGACCGTGTCCTCCGGGCGATCGTCTCAATGGTGATACCCGGGCGTTTCCTCCCGCCCGATTATGTGCAGGAGCCTCCCGAAACTTCCGTGTCCGGTGAGGACCTGCGTCAAGCGGTAGATGAGGACGCTGTGGCGTGCCATGCATGTGGTTGCGACAGTCGCTCTCTCCATGTATACCATAAAGACTTGCTGTCTACAGATGCATTATCATCGAATGGACAGACCTGCAGTCTATTGCAATATGCATCTTTGACGCTGCAATAGGCTCCGGAATTGTGCCCTAAGTAAATCTAGTTAAGCAATGAATATTGACGTACCATCAGTCTTGTTAATAATCTGGGCTACTCCGACCACGTCGCCTTCATAGTTGCAGATGGGCATGCACAGGATCAGGTCAGTCTTGTACCCAGTGCGAGCGTCAATCTCGCTGTTGAACCTGCAATGTTTACATGAAAATTGAGAGCTTTTGTTTACAATACTTTGACTAATCTAAAGATGACTCTAACTAATCTTATCTAATCTGTGAAGGTAATTTGCTTTTTTATACCTTTACAAGTAATTTTTTGAAGATCCTATTATTGCCGTTGTCATTAATTAATGTCGGGCCTACTTCGTCCTCTCTAACCATAACTGGTGAAGATTGAACCCTGAGCTGTTATCCTTTTCGCTGCTTTTATAATATCTTGATGTAGTTCATCTACGGCTCTATATTAAAATGGAATTTATAAAAGACCAAAACTATCCTGGGAACACATACCTGGGGTCAGAATAAGCGTTTTTAATGTTGATAGGGTGTTTGGTCTGTGCAGCGAGTCCAGCCACTCCTACGCCGAAGGGGATCTTGATCTCTTGCGAGCGCGCAATTCGAAGGGCCTCATTTAATTCTGGAAGAAGAATAAGGATCATACTGTAGGACAGTTTTGTTGTACGCATGGTCTTTTAACTTACACACATATGTTTATATATATACAAACTTCTTCTGATTTTCCCATGGGTAACCCCATGAAGACAATAGAATGCCTGCTACGACCCATTTTTTTTCGGGATGGGATATCTTCCGTGAAACGCATTTAAAACATTGTGCTGACGGATACATTGAAAAGTACGGGGATCGTAAAAGTATTTAATGTTAAAACATAGAAGCTTCCGAAAAGTTGGCATAAGCTCCAATATATCAAAGGTACGATCTACAACAAAAAAAAAAACCAGGAAAGTGCGTGTCGGATTCACACACCGTAGGTTCATATCTTTTGACTGCGTAGATTTAGGTTTTTCCACAACTTCAAGTTGAAATTAAAACCGTATACTCAAGACTGCGGTAGGTACCAGAGACTATGATTAGGTGAGAGTATATGGTTTTAATTTCAACTCGATACCTTTGCGCTTTCTCGAGATAAAGGGCCTTTTTTTTTCGGGTGGGAAATCATCTAATGACTTCCCCCGCTCTGGGCGGAGCGGGGGGGCATGTCAGACTTGTACTGACTAAAACCCACCCATGTTCCTTCTATTGCCCTTTACGTTCCGGAGCCGCGGTATCTCTTTCGAACAACCCGCAACCCCGGCAGGCGGAGGCTCTGGCAAGCCCCTCTGCTTTGCTGACATCTCTTTGAGGCGCGCGTGAAGTGAAGCACGAACGCGCCGTCGACACGGCAGATAAAGAGCCTTGACAGACAGACAGACAAAAAAGTGGTCCGATAAGGGTTCTGGTTTTTCCTTTCGAGATACGAAACTTAAAAATATCGCAATGACGTAGAAAACAAGTGCCTTTCGGCATCGTTAAGGGTATTTTTACACCCAATACAGACATGCATGTGAGAACCACTATTTCAAAGGGCACCAACCAAATTAGAACAACAAAGTTTTGACCCAAAATAGTTTCCCACAAGAACTAAAAGGTTGTTGATCCCATTAGTTTCAGGTTTCAGCAGTTTGGCAGACAATTAGCCTCATTAGTGTTCTATACTTGGTAGTACATAAGGGTATGTGTCGGTGACCTTAATGGGGTAAGCAGAGTTTAATGAGGTAGGACCAACATGTTGACATGATCGTGTGCTAAATGTTGGGTTTGGTCAGTTTTTGGTGTCAAGATTTGGTGAAAAAGTGGTTTTTGACGAAAGTTAATGTTTTATTATGTCATGTTTTTAATCGACTACATAACTATCTTTCTATGTTTGCAGTCTTAATTACTAAGAACCTGCGGGTGTGACGGACGTCGTCGTGCAAGCTTTGACGGCACGGTTGGTGCAGTGGCTGAGGGATCGACTGCTGCGCTGCGTGTCGCGGGTTCGGTCGATTTCCGCACGGAACAAATATTTGTATGACCTGCAGATAGTTGTTTCGGGTCTGGCTGTTTGTGTATGTGAGTTTATATGTTTGTAAACGCAACCACGCACTATCCCCTCCGGAGATTTCGTCGTGATGTTAAGTAAGCACGTCGATGTCTGTTCATCTCTCAGTCTGTTCGTCTTCATCATGCAGTTAAGGATTTTATACATCTCGATTTTTCTGGTTTCTTAATAATTTTCCACAAAAATCAGGGCATCTAATACATCTTCGAAAACTGATTGCCTATACCCTAAAACCCCCAAATCGTACTTTTCTAGCAATTGCTTCGCTTCAGGGCATCGAAATATGAAACCAATCATAGAGAGCCAATCAATCTGTGACGCATGACATCTTGATCGGAAAACACCTCTGAAGCTGAGCGGAATTCGATTCGACGCCTCGGCGGGAAAAGGCTATTTTTAGACCCACCGTATAAAGGTGAACGCACACTTATCCGTGAACAACGTGTCGAACTAATCGAATTCGAAGAGGTGTAAGGTTTTTCTTTTATTCTTTATTGCACACAAAATTAAAAACAAATATACACACAAATTGCAACTGAGGTTTCATAGGATTTTAAATAAAGAATTATAAGTTCCGTTCGATTTCCATGTTTTGTTCGGCTTAATTTGTCCCTAGTCTTGCAAACATGGCGACAGTAGGTAAGTACTAATGGGACGTGTTAGTTAATCTACGTACTTTTTTAAGTAGGTAAAGGTTATGATGACGCCTAACCTAATGACGGTTTTCAGATAGCTCAACTGGGAAACTATCTGAATAGGAAAAAACTAATCATAACTCAAAGAATTTACTTCCCTGCCGGAGTTGCGGGTTTTTTGAAAGGCATACCGCGTCCCCAGAACACAGGGCAAAAGAAGAAACATGGATGGATTTTAGTCAGTAAAAGTCAGATACTCCCCTCCGCTCTGCTAAGTTATATGATGATTCATCCATCTAAAAAAACAACATTTACTTCAAATGTCAATCAACCCGACTCAGGCACTTTTGGTTGTTTAAGAGGCGGTTCATCAAATAAAAGGATAAATTATATTACAAATTTATAAAAATAACTAGTCCGTCATCTTTTTATCATTTATCTACATTTAAAATGACTTCACTAACTGTGCACTGTCATCAAACTAAACGGATACTGGGAAGTGGTTCTTTAACTTCTAAGATTTAAACAAATAGTTTCTGAGTTACAAACTATATAAAAAACCGGTCAAGAGCGACTCAGATTCTTACACTTTACGAACGCAACATAAACGGCCATATTTTTTGAGTGCGTAGTTTTAGAGGATTATTTTTTTCCCAGGTTCAAGGGACCACAGACAGTATATGGTTTTAATTTTAACTCGATTCGAAGATATCGAGTTTAAAATGAATCGAGTTAAAAGAACGCATCTACACGCGTTCTAGGGATAAAGTGTCTTGATAGATAAACAGGCAGACGGACTACAAAAATGGTCCTATTAGTGTTCTTCTTTTTTCTTCTTGAGGTAAGGAAGGTAGCTAAAAAAGGCGAAAAAAAAACATGATGAACCTCAAAGAAAAGTCCCAGTACGAAACCTTGTAATTAGAATACTGCAATTAGTGAACCAACACTAAAAGTTTATCCTGTTCACTTAACATAAGTCAACATAGGTCATCCGAAAACAAACAAAGTAATAAACAACCGATTAATTAAACATTCACGACAACACATACAGCGGGATTCAAAACAGCATAATTACGATATAAACAATGAACCGACACTTTAATATGAACTTTATCGTCTATTGAAAGTTTTACTGCGATTGAATTGAAGACAATAGCACATCAATGTGACTTTAAAACTACCCTCTTAAGGCGACCACACACTTTAGGTTTTATCGGCATTGTCGGATGATGGTCAGCTGGAGGACCCAGGTTCAACGTCTTAGTATTATCCTCTGTTAGGATAATGGATCTTCATCTGAAGATCCATTAATAGTAACTCACCGATTTTGGTCATGTTCATCTGAACATGACCAAAATCGGTGAGTTACTATTTTTAGATGTTTTTTTCTTTAATTTGTTACCAAGAAATATATCAAAAAATATGTAAGTAAAACATAATAAAAAAAATATTATAAAAAAGTTACATGATTATAAACAATAAATAAAGGTAATTGAAACAGCAATTGACTTTTTAAAAAAATGTTTTATTTGTTTGTAATAAAAGATTTTCAAAATAAAACAAGGCTATTTCACACCAGTGTAATTTTCTCACTAGCAGATAAGGAGTCTAGATATGACGGTTGATGGCTTGCTCCTATTAAATGTTACTTAAAATATAACTGGCAAAATGTGGGCGTACTATTAAGTACTCACCTGCCTAGCCCTACGAGCGTGATTTTGAGAAATCCTGACTAGTATTATAAAAGCGAAAGTGAGTTTGTTTGTTTGTTACGTCTTCACGCCTTAAGGGCTAAACCGCTTTGATGAACTTTGGTACAGAGATAGTTGAGACCCTGGAGACGGACATAGGCTAAATAGGCATAGGCGGAAATGAGGGAAAAAGAGGGAAGAAAAGGGAAACATAGCTTTGCTATTACAATCAATAAGGCGAAAGGGCGAAATCTACAGGTACCTGCAAATCAGGAAAGGGGGACTGTGTTACCCCGAATTTAACGCGAGCGAAGCCGCGAGAAAAAGCTAGTTTAACACTAAAAATAATATTTTTCCCTTGCTTGACGTCGAAAAGGCTTTTGATGCCGTCTGGCATGCAGGTCTTCTACACAAGCTATCTAAATTCAATGTACCGATTGGACTTTTAAAAATTATTCAGGCGTACTTAACGGATAGGTCGTTCTGTGTTCATATTGGCGATAGTGTGTCCAAACCAAAATCCATTCCTGCGGGGGTGCCACAGGGCTCCTTGCTCGGGCCGCAGCTATTCATACTGTTTATAAACGACATTCCAAAGCAAGCCCACACTCATCTGGCTTGTTTTGCTGATGACACTGCATCATTCACTTCAAGTAAAGACATCGATTTAATAGTTGAACGGCTTCAGTTATCATTGCATCTTCTAGTTTCATATTTTACGCAATGGAAATTAAAATTAAATTCTACAAAAACTGAAGCCATAATGTTCACACGTAAGCGATCATTCCCCAATAAATGCATAAAAGTAGATGACTGTACTTTGCCATGGCGTGTATCGACCAGGTACCTTGGACTATTGCTGGACAATAAAATGAACTGGACCAAAAATATTGAGTACTTCCGGGTGAAAGGAATAAAAGCTCTTAACTGCCTGCATCCAATCTTAAAGCGACGATCCAAAGTTAGCGCAAAAACCAAATTAAAAATATATACAACCCTTGTAAGACCCTGCATTACGTATGCGTCACCGGTCTGGAGCAGCACATGCGAAAGTAATTACTCTAAACTACAGGTAGTTCAGAACAAAGCATTAAAAACTTCATTCAATACACCATTACGGACTAATCTCAAAACATTACATACTGAATTAAATTTCCCAACATTAAAACAATTCATTACAAAAGTCACAAAGAAGTTTTATCTGGTAACTAACCCTAAACATCATAACCCCCTTATTTCTTCCATCGGTCTAACCCGTTCCTCAAACTTAAAATATATCGACACTTATCATCGATACCGTCTCCCACATCACTTACTATTGTTTGACTAACGAAGGCGATGCGACAACACGATCGAACTTTTTTTCTGATATTCGTTTGAATGTAGGTAGATTTACAACGAATCACTCACTTAGTTTACGTAGCTCATTAGCACTTGGAATACTTAATAATATTGAGTGAAACTAAATTGAATTAATTAAAGGTTTATACAATCTTGTATAAAATATGCAGTCATTTAGACAAGAGTAATAAAGTGCGTATATGTGTCTAATCATCGCGCTGTACAGTACAATGTGTTTAACGTAAGTATTGAGATAGGTATGATTACAACGAGAAAGACTTACACATTACATATTGTTTGTATTTTTTAAATATTTTATAAAGGCGCCATAGCCTGCACAAAATATAGAATAATACCTGTTGTAATGCTTTTAGAATAAGATCTGAATGTCATTTATCTGTTTTGTTTATGTTAAAAATAAAGAAATTTCAAATCAATCAATCAATATTTTTTCCATCATGCTTGTCACGAACGTTACTAGGGACAATCGAAGTATTTGTCACTTAGAGTCGTTCTTATGAACTCTACCTGTTACTCTAAGTATTTATTTATTAAAACTTCATACACAAGTAACAAAAACATTGTACAAAGGCGGACTTAATGCCTTGGGCATTTTCTACCAGTCAACCTTAGCACCTACTGAACCAAAGTATCATGAACATTCTCTAGGACTTCATCATCTAAATGTTCCTATATCTCCGTCAATGTAGAACCTACGTAGCTTATACGTAAATGATTACCTACAAATGTATCGTCCCTACGCCAACACTTCCAATTTCCATGAATACTCTACGTAAAGTAATTTTCACTTTCAGGAATGAAGGAAAAACGTGAAACGCTTCAGATGCCTCTCATTTCCCAAAATTGGCGACGCTGCGTTATGGCCTTGACGTAACCTAATTTTAGGCCTATGGACTTGGCTTTTAAGCCTTTTTTTAGGAATGGGACATGAGCATGCCCTGGATTCGATTCTCAGGATGTTCAAGGCGTTTTTGCATTTTTCCATCTTGAATTTCTGAGTAGCAAACATAATTGCCGAATGTACAGTACTGGATCTCCTCACTTTATAGCGACGTTCAATGATGTTCAAATGACAACCGGAACCAACAGCTTAACGTGCTTTCAGACGCCACACGGAGGAAACTTGGTATGTAATGGATGGTCACCCATACATGGATCAAACCAGGCAAGCGCGATTTAACTTTGACGATACACCGGTACGGCTGTTATTATTTGACTACCAGCCATCAAAATAATATTATGATTACAAGGTTTCACGCCAACCTTTGTCATTACGGCAGTAATCTTTTATAACTGTCAATTTTAGTAAGTGGTGAACTCACACACAATCTCTTGTGTATGTAGCTTAATAATTCCATGATTACATCATCATCTGCGTTGTCTTTTCCCAAGTCGGGGTCGGTTTCCAGTCTAAGCAGATGCTGCTGAATACCAGCATTTTACATGGAGCGACTGCTTATCTGACATCTACAACCCAGCTAGTAGGTACTTGTTGTCGATACCCCTTGGTAAGACTGGTTATCAGACTTTCGGGACACTGACTGTCAAAGATCTACAAATAAGAAAAACTTGCTTTCCGAGGCACGGAGGAAACCTGGTGTGTAACGGGTATTCACCCATCCACTGACCAACTTAAGCAAGCGCGGCTTACCCTAAACACCGACCCCGAGCGGTTGCTATTATTTAGCCATGATTACAATGGGGAGTAAAAGTCCAAGGTTAAATCGGCTTCTGCTTAACCGGCATTCTGTCCCACAGCTGGACATAGGTGTTCCCATAATCTTTCACTTTCCGGCACAACATATTTTCTATTCGCTCCTTGCCTAGTACAGGTTGCCTTTACCAGGACCGGTGATGTAACATTAATTTAAAGGTGTGTCTTTGGAGTTTCTTGCGTATTCTTCTCCGTAAAAATCGACGTTTTGGAATGGGCAACTACAGTACTTTCACAAATAAATAAATGCTTTGAATTTGATCTTCAGGTCATTCAAATAACGTATTATTTGGATGGCACTGTGGCTGTATGATATGGCTACTGCGCTGTGTGTCTCCGATTCGATTCTCAATCGGAACAAATATTTATATGCCCTACAGGTACTTGTTCCGGCTGTTTGTGCTTAGTCTGAGTTTAAAAATGTTTATAAACGCACCCGTGATAAGTACACGAGAACTAAGTGTGTAGGGTCCTGTGTTTTAATTGAGAAGAAAGAAACTCCCAAGCAAAATATTGATCCGTTTAGATAAAAAAACTTGATTCCATGCAGTCCTTACTAATAATATGTTAATCCTTATTATAAAGTGTATTTGTTTGTTAATCAATTTTAATGAATTTTGGTACAGAGATAGTTATAGATAGTTTAGGGACCCTGGAGACGGCAATAGGAGATAGGCATTTTTTTTTAAAAAGATTGAGAAATGGGGGAGAAAGAGGGAAGAAAAGGGAAAACTTAGCATTGCCATTACAATAAATAAGGCGCTAGGGCAAAAACTACAGGCACCTGTAAATCAGAAAAGGGGAACTGTGTTACCCCAAATTTAACGCGAGCAAATCCGCAGGCAAAAGCTAGTACTTTTATAATAATTAGAGAAGGTTTGCAACAAAACCACACCAGAATATTATTTTAACTTTTGTCTCCAAAACGATTCTGGTTCCCTTTTAGCCGTGACAGGCGTTATAAACATTTATTTTCAGCAATTCCACAGACATCGCGCTGCGACGAAATCGATTGCCATGTAATTTTCCGGCGTGGGGTTGGAATTCATGAATCATAACAATTTGGGAGCGCCACCCCTTACGAAATTATCTGTTTATTTGGACAAGGATTTTACAGGTTATGTAAGTACCTGGACTATTGATTTTTGAAGTGAAGGTGAGGTTGTTTTTTTTAGCGGATGTAAAATCATCATATAATTTCACCCGCTCTGGGCGAAGCGGGCAGGGGTAGTTTCAGACTTTTACTGACTAAAACCCATACATGTTCTTTCTTTTGCCATTTATTTTCCGGGCCGTGATACCTTGTAATGACGTTACTCCATTTGGTATCTAAGAGTAAACCACCAATTTGGTATAGGTTATTAATAGCCAAAGTAACGTATACATTTGGTTAAGGACAACCCGCAACCCTGGCAGAAAGCTGAGGCTGTTAATATGACTTTCAAAGACCAGACCGGTTCATCAGAAGTTAAGGTGTAAAATAAGTGTTAAGCTTTGACCTAATCTCATTCTGAGTCACATTCAGGTACTCTAGAATTAGTAGAACTTAAACTGACAATACGATCACGTCACATTTTCCTTGTGAAATGCAGTGTGTTATCATCAAATTTTTTGCTGCTTTTTTTTAAATAACTTCCCCGCTCTGGGCTGAGAACGAGTAAGTGTCAGACTTTTACCGACTTAATCCCATCCATGTTCCTTCTTTTGCCCTTTTGTGTTCCGTTGCCGCGCTCCACCCAGAGTGGGGGAAGTTATTTGATGATTTCACACCCGCAAAAAAAATGACCATCAAATTAGAACCTACAGCACGCATCATTGCTCCCCTAAAAACCTTAATTGAAAGTATAATGATGTACATATAACACCAACCTGTATCTCTTGTGACATCAAAGAGTTTGGCTTGCAGATATCTGTGGGGTAGTATTCCTTTTGCCAGGAACAAGCTGCCTCTGTCTGCTGATGTTAGTAGACACACGTTTACCAGGATCTGTGGACAAGAGTATTGTGATAATACTTAATATACAATAATACTATTGTAAAGTTTCATAGTTTAGTGTTTCATGAATGCCTATGTGTTATTCTGATGTATAGCATTCATAAAGATATATTGTATATTCTATCACCACGCGAGTGAAACCGCGGGGCGCAGCTAGTAAAGAAATAAAACCATGCAAGCTCTCGCTAGAAAAACTGAACTAATGAATCGTTTCAAATCTTTAACAATTAGAAAGCTACATAATTCTTGAGTGACATTGATTTCATACTAGCTGGCGCCCGCGACTTCGCCCGCGTTATATCGAAAAGCAAAGTATCTTATGTGTTATTCCAGACCATAATCTACATCTGTGCCAAATTTCATCAAAATCCATTCATCTGTTTTAACGTCAAAGAGTTACATAATATTAGTAAGATGGCGCGCGTGTCTTCGCCCGCGTGATATTGAAAAACAAAGTATTGTATGTGATATTCTAGAGCATAATAATTATTTATCTTTGTGCCAAATTTCATCAAGATCCGTTCAACCGTTTTGACGTGAAAGAGTAACATACATCCACAGATACATCCATGCATCATCTTCACAAACATTCGCATTTATAATATTATTACAGTAATAGGATTAAACATGCTAGTCTTACTTTGTTCTCATACAGTACTGTCTACATTTTCTCTTTCGCAAGCCTTTCTTTCTTGTATAAATGATAAAATGGATAAATAGAGTTTTGTTTTATCCATTTTCTATTAAGACATGGGGTATAGAGCCAAAAACACTATCCTCGCCGAACGCCAAGGAAAAAATAAACAAGAACAAGCACTACTCAAAATACTAAAAAGTTAAATCACAAGCAAAATGTACCGTTATCCATAGATGGTCTACTTGAGCCATGTCAAATTGCAAATTTGTTTGCAAACAAATTTAAAATGGAGCCTATGCCTTCGGATCTGACTACACAGGCATCGGTGGAGTGTGGTCGGGGGTTGGCCGAGGGTGTGGATTGTGAGCAGTTGCAATTTACACCGCAGGATATTTTTGACGTTATTAGGCATATGAAGCGTGGCAAATCTGCGGGCCATGATAACCTGAGCATTGAACACCTGGAACATGCAGGGGAATTCATACACGTCAAGCTATGTACACTTTTTAATTTATGTATCAGGTACTCTTACCTGCCTGATGCCCTAATGAGAACGATAGTTGTACCAATTACTAAGAATAAGACAGGGGATCTCAGTTCTGCTGCCAACTACCGGCCAATCTCCCTTGGTACTGTCCTAGGCAAAGTGTTGGAGCGTCTTGTGCAGCCCTTACTGTTGAAGAATCTTAAGATTAAAGATGCTCAGTTTGGTTTCCGCCCTGGTTTATCGACTGACCTAGCTATACTATCATTGAAGTATACGGTAAATTATTACAAAAGTCGTAACACATCGATTTATGCATGTTTCCTGGATCTGAGTCGCGCTTTTGACCTGGTGAATTATAATATTCTTTGGGGCAAACTGCGGGACTCAGGGGTCCACTCGGGTTTAATAGGTATGCTTCAATACTGGTACGGAAACCAAACTAACAGTGTTAGATGGGGTGACGTCCAGTCGAGAGGGTACACATTAAAATGTGGCGTGCGTCAAGGTGGGCTGACTTCTCCGGACCTTTTCAATATTTATATGAATGACCTTATTGGGGAGTTGAATAAGGCAGGTGTTGGTTGTCACATAGGCGGCGTATGCTTTAACAATATTAGCTACGCCGATGACATGGTCCTCTTGAGCCCCTCAATAAGGGCCCTTAGGCAGCTTGTAGCTATATGTGAGCGTTATGCTAACTCTCATGGCATGGTTTACAATGTCGGGAAAACAGAGATGTTAGTATTTAGGGCTGGAAAGGGACCGGAGAAAGTCCCGGAAGTTAAAATTTATGGTTCACCAGTAAGGGTTGTACGAACGTTTCGATATCTGGGCCACGTCCTCACTGACGATCTCACAGATGATGCCGACATAGAACGGGAAAGACGGGCACTCTCGATTCGGTGCAATATGCTTGCGCGCAGATTTTCACGCTGTAGCACGTGCGTTAAAAAGACATTGTTCCGTGCATATTGTCTATGTTTTTACACATGCCAGCTTTGGACAAAGTTTAAAAGGTCTTCATTAAGTACCATGCGTGTGCAATATAACGATGCGTACCGCATTTTGATGAAGTTTCCTCGGTACTGTAGTGCGTCGAGCATGTTCGCTGAAGCGAGAGTGCCGGACTTTTATGCCGTTATTCGTTCGCGAATAGCTTCGTTCAGCAGCATCCTCCGAAAATCGACCAATCACCTGCTGAGGGTCGTGGGTGAGGATTGGAACAGTCCGATCCGAATGCATTGGCTCAAAGTCCACCGGAGTTCAAATCGAAAATAGGTATTGTTTGTTTGTTTAATGTCATATTCAATTTAATTATGTAATTATGTAATTTGTATTCAGAATGGTTATATATATTTTTTTTTTTATGTATTTTATAAGTATTTTAATTTGTATTTGTGTTTTTTGTATTGGGTTTGATGCCTTTAAAATAAATAAATAATAAAATAATAATAATAATAATAATAACGTCCCAAGACAAATCTATACAAGTCTCATTTGACTAAATCAGCCAGTAATTTATATGCAATAGGATAAAGGAAGGTTTTTTGTTCTCCAGCTTATTGTCGATGCCCGCTTCGAAACGAGCGCTTATTTGCATCCGAAGACTTGAGATTGTTTCTTTTAGAGATTACAGTTTTTTTCTGTAGCAGCGTCGTCTGGTTAAAGTAGAATAAGCAAATTATTTTTTTACAGTTTTAGTGAATCAAGTAAAACGGCTAAGTGCGAGCCAGACTCGCGCAACAAAGGTTCCGTTGCATGCTGGTAAGACTGGAAGCCGACCCCAACATAGTTTGGAAAAGACTAGGCAGATGATGATATTTATTTTGACTCGATACCTTCACGCATTCACAACAAGGGTCCCGTGTTTTCTTTTTTACGAAACCCTAAAAAGGGCGGTTCAAAATGATGCATTGCTTCTACCTTGTATGTCTTAAGTCAACATAATTTCAAACACTAAACATGAGTACCAGGAGCGCAGTTTGCTGCAGAAGCAATCTACATAAAGTTAATGCAACACCGCAATTAGCTTCGAACAGTTCCCAGAAGCTCTTGTTGCACTTTCAAACTATTAAAATACTCGATCAATATCGTGGTTGCTTGGAACTTGGAAGTTTCATAAAATACGTCTAACGGGAAATTCCCGAAGGAGTGTCTACCTTAGTAGTATACCTGTAGTGGCTACAATGGCGTGCACAGAGGCCATAAATTAAACAAGTAGACTCATTATAAATCACATCCTTCCATACTTTTGTTATGAAGAGTGTAAGAGGCTGCAGCGGTCAAGAGGAGGTCATGAGTTCAAACCCAAAAGGAAGGACGAAGCCAAACCAGAATTATTACCAAGAAGGTAGTAAAGTAAATCAAATTAATTAAAATTTGACGACACGGTTGGCGCAGTGGTTGAGCGATCGACCGGCTGCGCTGAGTGTCGCGGGTTCGATTCCCGCACGGAACAAATATTTGTGTGGCCTACAGATAGTTGTTCCGGGTCTGGCTGTTTGTGTATGTGAGTTTAAATGTTTGTAAACGCACCCACGATACAGGAGAAATTCCTAGTGTGGGGCAACGTTTTTTTAAAAAAGAAAGAAACAAAGAAATGCCAAAAAAAAGTCAAAACAAATTTTCGACTAGCTTATACAATATGTCCGGTTACAGACTAGCTATATTACGTAGTACTTATATATAACAAACATTCTAGTACTCAAAATTACTGATTTTCAAAAAAAAAAAACAACTATTTTTTCACAAAAAGTTCACAAAACTTTCGTTAATTTGCATATTTTTTGGACTTTAATTTTGTTTTCTAAAGTTCGAAAATGTAAGCTCATCATTTCTATTTTTAAACGATACGATACGATAGACAATATTGTTGCCCTCTGAATAAACCTATTTTCGTCTCAGTAAAACCAAAACTTTGAGAGATAAGATTATTTGTAGTACACGCATAGAGAATATCTCATAATGGCTGCCAAAAAGCGGGGAAGTGAATTAGACCCAAGTGTGTATCGTAATAGTATAAGTACTAAAACACTCGTTACATAAGTATCTGGAATGTCGCTAGTCCATGACCGGACACATTATCTATAAGATTTTCGTGACACAGTTGTAGTTGTTGTAATAATCCGCTTGTAGCACAGATGTAGGTCGATAACTCAATCAACTAACTATATCACAGGCTCGACATAACACCAAGTCCAAGTCCCGGGCACGCTTCTACCTTCCAACTTCCCGCCATCATGCTGACTGACAGATGACATTAGTGACAGCTCCCTGACTACTTGTGGCCGTGACACAGTGTTTACATATCTATTAAATAGAAACACTATAGCTTTCAAACTCCTCCGAAACCGATTTTTATTAAATTTTAAATCTACAGACGCCTGCAGGTCAAGCTACCCGAAACTGAATTTTTTTCCCAATGAACCTTGAACCTAATACTTTAGAAATAAAATCGAAAATCTATCAAAGAAATCTGACAGATTGTAGTAGCTTGATGTGCAGGCGTCTGTACTTTCGGTAGGTCTGAGAATCGGTCGTAATCTTTTTTGGGTGATCCTCTTTAGAAGGCGACCTGAGCAGCGGGTGAAACCACTGGGCACAGCTAGTAATCTTATAAAATATAACTTATCAGAATGACAACGGGACCCAAGGTCCCGTAATTCACATAACGTACCAAAACCTCACATTATGTGGAATAAAAACAACCTAGTTTGAGGTATAGTGGGGAATTAAGGAGCTTTTACGGCCACTAACTTTTTCCTTAATAACTCCATCTATCGGTGTCAAGAGTAAATTGGGTCGTTTGTTTACGTGATTTATTTAGTGGCTGTCGATAGATGGCGTTAAAAGGTGTTTGTGTGTTAACTTAATTTGTTGTCAAAGTATTGTTTTTCTATTGAATGAGAAAATTCGATTAGCAGAGAACTTGTACTATAGTTTAACGATATGATTAGGTTATTCAATTATAGATCTTGAATATTTAATGAAAAAGAAATATAAAAATAATAATTTCATAAAAATAAGAGCAATGTTTGTTAAGTGTAAAGGAAGTTATGCAAGAAATTAACAAATTAATATCCAAATCCATACATAAAGTAATAATTCATGCGTTCTTTTTGTATGGGAAATCATCAACTAATATCTTCTCCCGCTCTGGGCGGAGCGGAAGGGAACTTGTACTAAGTAAAACCCATCCACGTTCCTTCTTTTGCCCTTTATGTTACGGGGCATTGGTATCTCTTTCGAACATCCCACTACCCCTTATAATTCATGCCTGAAACAACTTCGAGAATGACATCATAACAAAATTTCTACCAACAATTTTATTTCAAAACATTGAATAAATCTTCCCCCTCGACAACCAACATCATTTTTTAAGCTTCCTAACTTCATAATCTCTCCCAGGACGACTTTACCGCAGAAAAACTTCAAGTCCAACGGTTTTATTTTAATAAAAACTCCATCAAGACAAGTACGGATTAGGACAACGATGAACGGAAGGAACATTTTGTTAAAGAAACCTTGTAAATATTCTTGTATGAATCGAGGATGGAGGACGAAATAAGTCCTTTTAATTAAAAAAGAAGCTGTTAAAGTGTGTTTTTGGCCTTATCATTAAAAAAGGTAGAGTTAGATAAAAACAAAATTTTGGCCAAGAAAATCTTTCGTCGAAAAATGTAGTAGATTACGATAAAACATTATCAACAATACGTAACCTGTCATTTCAAAAATATTTTGATATTTTATTATTATATCTAAGCTTGCGTTATCCCACAGCTGGGGTATAAACCTGGGGGCTGAGACTTTTCACACTTATTTTTAAAGTAGCCAATATTAACTTCAAACTAAGAAAACACATTGTTGATTATACATACAACGTTTTTATTCGCTAACTCAGTAAGAATATTGCAATACTTTCTCTTACGTATACATAAAATCAAAATCATTTATTTATCATTTATGCCAGTTACAGACACTTTTGAACTATCGAAACATTGACAATAATAAAATGAAGCTGCAGTCCCAGTCACAAGACATAATAACTGTGAAAGTACTGTAGTTGTATAAGTTACTATGATCTCGATCATCTTATACACTCCTGGAAACCACAACTCCAAGCCCTCTGTTTCCTCTTGCACTAACAAGCCTGAACATTGAACTGTAGGCCTACCATGACGTCTTAAAGCAGAACTTATTCTACTGAGGGAAAGAGATGGTGCTAGACACCCGGTATAGCTCTGTCTCTTTCCCTCAGTTGAATAAGTTCTGCTTTAAGACGTCATGGTAGGGTAGCAGTACAAAACTAATAATTGTGTTTGTTCCAGAACTTTCAAGTTTGCAACTTGTTACTGGACTAAATGCACTTCTCTCGTATGTTGTCGAAGTAGTCGAGCCTTGAATATAGACTGCTTTTATAAGGTGTGTGATGCTATATTGTTTGTAGTAATTAAAAAAAATGGTCTTCACTGTTGTCAGTATGATGTTGTAAGTATGTTGGCGAGCGAAGCCGCGGACAAAAGCTAGTAATAATATAATATTAAAAACCACTTTCTATTTTATGGAAAATCATCAAATAACCTCCCCCGCTCTGGGCGGGTCGTGGGGGAGGGTCAGACTACCACTGACCAAAACCCACCCATGTTACATCCCCTGCCCTCCATGTTCTAGGGCCGCTGTATCTCTTACGAACAATCCGCAAATACAACCCCCTTATAAGTTAATTTAAACCCATTAAATGAGTTTTACATGAAATAGACATTAAAAATATCGAATTTCGCGGGGCACCTTGGCGTTTCCATCTTTATAAAAGCTATCGTCTCGAAAAGACGCAGCAAGGCGTTATAATAACGATTCTTTTCATTTAAAAGTATAAAAAATATGCTTATTATATCATGAACGTTGAACGGACAAATTTTCCAAGGATGCCGTTCAAAAAATCCAAGAAAGAAAAAGAATACTTACCTGTGTTGTAATTAGAGATGGGATATTCGGATGGATATTTACTTAAAGTCACTTAGTTGGCTATTATGGAAGGCACTTGTTTATCGAACAAATCTCACGATCACGGGAATTTTTTTCCCACTTTTATTGTCAGTTGACTAAAATTTGTAACAAAATATGTCAAATTGGACCTATCAAACCCTACATTCATCCGATTAGTTAAGCAATCCCAAAATACGGATTTTTTTATTAAAAATATCCTAACAAACTGCTTCCATACTTTGTTAGACAAATATTAACTTTACGTAAATATACATTCAATTATCTCATCTCTATTTATAATAGCTTACCTAAAAGTTTCATAGAAACTAAGACAATAGGATAGAATTATTAGTTTACGAAATAAAAAAAAACAAGAGTTTCTGCCAAAAAGTATTTGTATCCGTAGTATATTTGTTTTGATACCCGTTGGTATCAAAATAAATTGAAAATCACAGTAAAAGTTAGACACAATCTTTCCTGACAGTTCTAATATATTGGTATGTTGTATCTTGCCAAAAACCAACTGTAGAGAACAGCAATTTATTGCTTCTATGTCAGCAAAAAATTTAAACTAGACTACTGTTGTCTATGCTTAGATTTTTCAGACCAAACAAAACATTTTTACGGTATTTTTTACCGAAATAAAATTACATGGAATAATTTCTACGTGTGATCACGCTAATAAATTAGGAGGGGGGTATTGCATTATGTCCATATTCCTCAACTTATTTGACAAAGCTGTCATCACATGCACTAAAGGAGTAAGTACTATAAGTCAGGTAACGAATTCAAACAAAATTATGTCCATTCTTTAACTGGTTGACAGCTGTCATCACATGCATTAAAGTAGTTAAAAACCGAAACATAATGATACCTACACCAGTACACCAGTAAACTCGTACAAACACTACTAACCACACTCCATACAACTTAAATAACAGCCATTCATTACACATAATTACTTATACTGTGATAATTAAGTTTATTATTTTTGGTATTTGAATTCGAAATATTTCCTATTGACAACCCACCTACATAATATTCGCCGCACATTTTATCGACATCCGTGTGCCACTAGCAGGACTCAGCAGAATACCAGCGTCAGGTAGTCTACCTGGCATTATGCTGAGCTTGACTCCTATTTGGCGCAATCGTGCAAATTCTTGACACACACCGCCCAGTATTAGGCAACCTTTATAAATGTATGTGATGTGTCTAAATACCTATGGGTCAATCTAACTTAGTCTGCCTTACTTTTTTTTCTGTGTTTTGTTTTTTCTTTGTATTAATTCTTGTATTGTGTCTTTTGCTGCATCAAATAAATAATTTATCTATCTATCTAGTAAATACTGGAGACATCAAACAGAAAATTGAATTAAAAACTCCTTGCAAAAAATTTTTTTTATCGCGAACCCAACGCGTACGTAATTGCATGTAAAAGATAGTTTTTCGTCAATAAAATCTTTAAACGACCAAATAACACACAAGAGCACAGATAAAACCATCATTCGATAACATCTAATCGTAACAAGATGAGATGTTTCTTCATATCGCCTCATATGTCGGCCATAACTGTTAACGTTTGGCGTCATGCGGTGCAGACATATTGTTAGGACGTTACGTTACGGTTATGAGTTTTTTTTTCATGTTTTCTTGGCTTCTGTACCTACGTGGCGGTATGTTGTAGATGTTCTAGGTAACTTAGAGATGTATGAGCGTTTGATTTTAGAATTAGATAGAAGTTTTGACGGCACAGTTGGCGCAGTGGCTGAGCGTTCGACTGCTGCGCTGCATGTCGCGGGTTCGATTACCGCACGGAACAAATATTTGTATGGCCTACAGATATTTGTTTCGGGTCTGGCTGTTTGTGTATGTGAGCTTAAATGATTGTAAACGCACCCACGATACAGGAAAAATACCTAGTGTAGGGCAACGTTTATTTAAAAAAAAAATCGCCGCTGAACTTAATGAGACAATGAGTCCAGTTTACATAAGATAAACTTGTGAGACTATTTGTTCCCCAATAATTTTCTTTTTAAAATACTATAAAGATTGATTGTTGTATGTGCAATCTACACGCTACTTACAAAAAGCATTGAAAACAAAAAAAGAAACAAGCAAAGAGCGAGTCAGACTCGCTCACCGAGGGTTACGTACAAACTTGCGACATAAACGGCCATATCTTTTCACTGCGTAGACTTGGAGGGTTGATTTTTTCACATTACAAAGGACCCACAGACTTATATGTTTTCAACTGAGTAATTTCAACTCAATACCCTCACGCGTTCCCGAGATAATGGCAGATAAACAGACAGACAGACGGACAATAAAGTGATCTAATGAGGGTTCCGCTTTTTTCTCCTTGAGGTACGGAACCCGAAAAATAAGAAGAAAATGTCACTTTTCATTTATCCTTTCACATATACACAAACACCTAGTATACGTTCATAATAATATGTCGTAGTTGTGTCACTCCTGGGATCACTCGACCAATGAGGCAGTAAAAATACCTATCTAAAAAACTTTACGCTTAACATTTGGAAAATTGTTCTTAGAAAAATCTTGCACTAGCAATATCAGACTTTTCCACGATCATTCTCAAAGTTGCCAGTAACATTTAAGTGAGATGACATGCACTTAAAGTTTCTTTATCTTGCAACACTGACAAGGGATAGTACCTTTCTCAAAAGTACGTGGTTCGCATTTATCGCAGAATCCTTGTGAGAAATATTTTTCTTTGTTTCATTGTAGTTTGCGTTATGCGGTATATGGCGAGTTGAATTTAGAAGAGGATATTGCAAAAAGAATTGCTCAGTTTCGTTTTCTGTGTGATTATTGGAGCTCGTATTAGGTAGAGCATATTTTAAAATGAAACTTTTATTACATCGTCTCAAACATTTTCGTCTGCGTGTTGCATGTCGCGTGACGGTCGGCCGCGGAGTAGGGACGTCTAAACATTTAGAAGTCCTTACTCCGCGGCCTAAAACTAATAACTTTTACATTATAGACATCTATAATGTCAAAAAGTTTCACTTTTACCGTGGTTTCTTAAAACCACACAATCTTTTTATTTATTTAAATTTAAGGAGTTTAAACGTTATGGATAAAACATCTCACCAATTTGACAAGTTTTTATGGTACCTCTTATTCAGCAAGTTTAGGAAATATTATTCCGCTCGTTTCGTCACAAAACCTACCTCTAACCCGGAACTTTACTGTTTTTAAAAGTATTGGCTTAAAGCCAGCCATAGACGACTATAAACGACAGGGTAGTGCATGCATGACTGCACCGTTCGACTGTACAGGTCTTTTTTTCGGATGGGAAATCGTCAAATAGCTTCATCCGCTCAGGGCGAAGCGGGGGGGAGTGTTAGACTTGTACTGACTAAAACCCACCCATGTTCTTTCTATGGCTATAGAAGGAACATTGGTACTTTACGTTCCGGGGCCGCGGTATCTCTTTAGAACAACCCACAACCCCGAAAAACCCACCTTTGTTCCTTCCTTTGCCTTTTGTGTTCCGGGATCGTGATATCTCTTTCAAACAACTCGCAACATCAACTGCACAGGACAACAGAATGTGGAAAAAAGGCTGGCATTATGTAATTTGTCGTTAGCCCAATGCGTAGTTGTGGGTTTATTCTAATAAGTATCCTACTAATATTATGTATAAATGCGAAGGTTTGTGAGGATGGATGTATGGATGTTTGTTACTCTTTCACGTCAAAACGGCTGAACGGATCTTGATGAAATTTGGCACAGAGGTAGATTATGGTCTGGAATAACACATAGGATACTTTTTTTCGATATTACAAGGGTGAAGCCGCGGGCGCCAGCTAGTCTCTTCAATAAATGCACTGAAGTCATTTCTTTAACAATATATTAAGATAATATTGAAAGCATCTTAAGTAATCCATTCCCTCGCAAATAACACAAAACCCTTAACATCCCAGCAAAACAATTTGACCCATATTTGTTTAATAAGCAAAACAAAACGAAAGGACGAGGCGCAATAGTCACAGTAGGAGCCTTCTTGCTAACCGATTTAGCTGAATTGACTTCCCGAGGGTACAATATACCCTATGAACGGGACAGGGTAATATTATCATTGGGTTTGAGATCAATAGTCACTAACTTGGGTCCCAGTGGGTAGTTGTGGCAGGAGGTTATTTTTGTTTTATAGTTTGGAGAGATGGAGTGGAGGGTTGAAAGCATATAATAAAAATTGAAGTATTAACTCGATTGCTACCATATATTTTTACTACGTGACAAGCCCGCGTGCTCCCCCGAAGGGTTTGGCAGAATTGAGGTCATAACTGGCTACTTCTTATCCAGCTGAATCTGGTAAACCGGAAACCGAATCAAACAACTTTGGTAAAAGAAAAAAAAGATTTTTAACGAAAAACGTGAAGTTACCAAAAAAGTATTAACAAGACCTAAACTCAGGTCCCTATATTTAAGTCTCATGCAATAGGGAGCGAGGTATTATACGTGGCGATAAGTTGGGGTCGGTTTTCAGTATAACTGAATGCAGGATGCCAATGTTTGACATAGGCCGACTGTCTGTTCTTCTTCCCCCGCTCTGGGCGGAGCGGGGAGGAGTGTCAGACTTGTACTAACTAAAACCCACCCATGTTCCTTCTATTGCCCTTTACGCTCCGGGGCCGCGGTATCTCTTTCAAACAACCCGCAACCCCGGCAGGCGAAGGCCCTGGCAGGCCCCTCTGCTTTGCTGACATCTCTTGAGGCGCGCGTGAAACACTAACGCGCCGTTGACACGGCCTGTCGTCAATAGATGGACGGACGGTGAACTACCCATTGCTCACCGTCCACAGGCCCGCATCTACGGTGGCCGGGAGTCGTCTCGCGGCTCCTGACGCACCCCAGGTAGAATTACTTAATGATTATTGTAAGACCGGTTGTTAAACTTTTCGACCGTTCGGTACGTCTTGGAATCGGTCGTAATGTATTTTTCATACCCTTAAAAAAGCTGAGCAACGGGTTAAACCGCCGGGCGAAGCGAGTATCTATATAAAATACAATTTTAGTTTATTAGCTTTTGTTTCCGGCGATAAAGACATCAACATAATTGAACGAGACATAAACGAGAACAAACAAAATGGAACTCAAGTCGTGTCTCGTTTTGCAACGCCATAATCTCTTTATAACATAAGTCATTTCAACAAAATTCTACAACAATGTAAATTGACGTTTTCATCTCCATCTACTGTAGGGCTGTAAAAGATAATAAGTCAATTTAAAACCCTGCCGTTTCTCCAATGAAATAGACGTAATGCTGATGAACAGACAGACAGGATGTTGTTTTGGTAATTTAAACTGCTTTTTTATGACAAACGATAAAGTTAAGGGAGCTGTTTATTTTGTGAGACTAGTATTGAAAGTGGGTGCGCTTGATAAGATGATTTAATGTTTCTAAGTCATTCATTTTACAATTAGTTTTCTTGGCTTGGCAGACAGACATACGAACAGCAAAGTGATCCAATCAGGGTTCCGTATTTTCCTTTTAAGGTACCTTTAAAATTAATATGATAAAACGTTAATGAAAAAGTCTTATAGGACAAATTTAGATATCAAATTTAATATAGTGATGCGCCTTAAATCTCTCAACAAAAATACAAAACCTTTGGCACAAATACCCACCCCATAGTCCACCAAAACCTACCCTTACTAACATCTCCTAAATAATTCCCTCCAAGGCATGTAAGCCAATTTAAAACTTCCCCAATTACTATTCGTTTCGCAAGTAATAGTGTAGAAACTAAAACAAGTTGTTATCAAGTCTTCGGCCGTAACTTGTTTCTCTAATAAAATATTCGCCTGAAATAAAAGAATTCAACAGTTTTGTGTTTATTTAAAACTTACTCTTTTTCTACCACTTTTATGCTTGTTATAGTATACCCAAATGTGAATGTAAGATGAGGGTCCTATTATGAAGGGTCTGAGTTTTCTTTGGGAGGAAAGCTTAGCCTCTTATTTTGCCTCCTTAAGAAAATATTAATGTAAAATGTGTTAAAAACTGAATGGGAGTTCAAGATTTTCGGGGTTGTGGGTTGATCGAAAGAAATACCGTGGCACCGGAACATAAAAGGAAAAAGAAGGTTAGGAAGGGTAGGTTTTAGTCAGTAAAAGTCTAACATTCCGCCCGTTACTTGAAATTCAATCCGCAAAAAAAAAGAATTTTTCAATAAATGAGGCAAAAAATAGATACGTGTTCAATTGATTTGTAATAATATAGAGATAATGATGATAATATAGAGATACAGATCTAGAATAATATAGAGTCTGGAAAGCTTACTTTCTGCTCATATTTATAGTCGTCGACTAGTTGGCAAAAAGCGCCGAGTAGTCGGCTGTAAGGATTCACACGGTACTTAAATTTCGTTGTAAGATTTTGCAGTCGACTAACTAAACAGCTGAACTTAAACACTTAGTTTTAGTAGCTATTGTTAATGTTTCCAGAAAGGAATTTGTTTAAACAAGTTAACTTTCGCAATAAAAGTGGAAATGCACTTCATCCTTTTTACTACCTACGAGCTCAACTCACAACTACGGCGGTGTTATTTTGCCAGTCTCCTTGCATTCTGTATGACGTGAACTAAATCTTCGAACTTTGCTAGCTTACGAAGAACTCAGATTAAATATAAAATGTTAAGTCCCTCGCCGCCACTACAAGTTTGTGCATCAAAACAACAATCAACCCTATTTTGTTGCGGGTTGTTCGAAAGAGATACCGGGGCTACGGAACGTAAAGGGCAATAGAAGGAATATGGGTGGGTTTTAGTCAGTACAAGTCTGACACTCCCTTGCTACGCTCAAAGCGGGGGAAGTAATTTGATGATTTCCCACCCCAAAAAAAAATCCTCTAAGTATTTTGCATTTGGCAACATTTACAGAGAAAATAAATACAGGTACTCTTTGTTGTGAAGTACTTTGTTGAGTTTTAAAACGCAATCAAATAAGTAAAAAATCAGAGATCGGCGTGGGCGTTTCAGAAAGTGACGAGAGAGACCGCCGAATTCATAAAACAAATGTTCTGTTTTGGTTCAACTTAATTTCAGGCCAACATTCTCCAGTCTTTGCCACCACATTTCCAATATGCTTTGGACCCCTGGGAAAGTTTTAAATTTTATAGAAAAACAATACTGAAAGCTCAATTTGTGTGAACAAACAGTCTTTCGCCATTATTTTGTATGGACTTTCGAACCAGCGGGGGCGAGTCGTAAACCGAAGTTTAAATGAACGCCCGCTCTGCGTAGGTTTTGTTTGAAATGTTTAACTTTTTACTGTACTGAAGTAAAAGTAATTGTCGGTTGTGTGGGCGTGTATTAAAAGATATAAAAAGAAGAAATGATTACATAGCTAGACAGTTTCGAGTGGAAAAACGTGGCGGAATTCCGCTTATCATTGTGGCAACACAGATAAATGTTATTTTAGCACATATTTACACTTGACACTTTTTTTTTGCGGATGGGAAATCATCAAATAACTTTCCCCATTCTGGGCGGAGCTTCAGACTTGTACTGGCTAAAACCCACCCATGTTCCTTCTTTTGCCCTTTACGTTCCGGTGCTGCGATATCTCTTTCGAACAACCCGCGTCACCGGCAAGAACTTAAACAATCTTGACTTGACATAATAGATGGATTGTACAATAAACATAGTCATATTATATGACTATTTGTTTATTCCATGTAGTGACTAACTCTGAAATCATAACACTAATCAAAGTCATCCATCCATTTTGACATCCGATCTACATCCGTCGAGCCCATTCGATTGTTTGGCAAGCTAAACCTCTAAGTAGCAAGTATGCATATGGCGGTGTGGGAGCCAAATATAGGTTACCGCGAATGACGCTATTTTAAGCGGAGAGCTAGGGTTCAAAATCAAATGAATCATTTATCATGCCAGCTGACCGTGATTTTCTAGGCTCAATTTTTCGGTGTCAATGTTGAGTTTGGTCTAGTTGCACCAAATTAGCGTTTAATGACAGTTAATCTTTATTTACTCTCACAACATTTCCAGCAGATTGTTGTTTAAGTTCTTAGTGGACCATAGAGTTTATTGTCTATACATGAAAAATAGTTCTACAATACGTAGGTCGAGCTCGTGGCTAAATAATAGCAGCTGCGCAGGTTGATAAGTTAAGCCGCTCTTGCCTAAGTTGGTTTATGGATGGGTAACCACTCGTTGCATATCGAGTTTCTTCCGTGCCTCCGGAAACAAGAAAGGCTTGGTCGTGGCTGTCATTAGTAGATTTTTGAGGGTCGTTACAGGTAGCCAGTGTTCCGAAATTCTGACAACCTTTCTTACCAAGGGGTATCGTATTACCCAATACTAACTGGGTTGTGGAGGTCAGATAGGCAGTCGAACCATGTCATATACCAGTATTTAACATAGTTTAAAAAAGGAAGATAAAAAGTTTTAAAATGAGGATTCCGGAACTATTTTGATGATTATAAAACTCAAAACTCAATGCCACTTCTTATATATGTTTTAAGATTAAAAATATCAGCAAAGCAAAAGAAGGAACATCGATTACTTTTAGTCAGTAAAAGTCTGGCACTCCCCCCCGTTCCACCCAGAGCTAGAGAAGTTATTTGATGAAAAGGGACGGCGACGCACAAACTGTTACTACGAATTAAGCACATAACGGACGCAGCCACGAGTATAACCTAGGTTTTTAAACAATGGCTTTGAAAGAGCAACTCCTTACCTTATGACACAGCACGTCGATGTCCAGTTCATTGGCGACATCTTTGATGAGGTCCATAAACAGGTCTGCCTCATCCAGCTGCTTCTGTGCCGAGCCACTTGGTGATCTGGATCGCTGCAACAAGGAAATTGGACGTTGTAGAACATTTTGCAGGAGCTTGTCACTTTTAATAATAATTAACACTTATGAGTAGAGGTTTCAGGGGGAACGTGAAAATAATAGTTTTGAGTTAAGTTAATCAATGGAAAAAATAGTTTATTCCCCTTTTTACACATTCACAAAAACATTAAGGTCGGATTTATAATTCGCGTGCGAGTAGTAGGCGCGTAAGCAACGGACTGGTGGCGCAGACGCCTGGCGGTTGCAACCCCGTGCGTGAACGCGGGAAAAGAGCGCGCGAACACTTCTTTTTTCTCTTTATTGGCATCGTAGCGGAACGCGACCGCGGGACGCTCTTATTGGTCGCGACGTACCTCTTGGGGTTGCTATACACTCTTTTAATTTTGCTAGCTATGTGTCGAGGCGGATTTAACGTACAAGCCGTAACAAATTAATCTCACGTGAATTAAATGACGTTTTTCAATACACTTCGGAGAAATTAAATAACAGAACAAAAAGTACTTTTGTCATGAATCAATATGAAACTATGATTTAATTTGATTTTTCCCGCGCTTTGTCTTCTCATACTGAAGAAGAAACACAGGCATGACATTGCTAAACAACCTAATATTAAAAATGAGCAATTCAAATATTTTTTGAATTTAGAACTCAAATATTAATTTGTTGTTATAAGAAAATTATTTTAAAAATTTGATGATCATGTTTATTTGTGATATTCTACTGATAAAAACTTTTTTTATTAAGATTAATATGAAGGCCTTATAAACAAGAAACTCCTTGCTTTAAAAAATACTGCTGGCTTTAGGAATTCGAGCAGTTGTTTATTGTTATCCATGATGATACAGAAAAAAATGAACCTAATCTTGGTGCAATAAGAGCCAGTTTTCAAGGAAGGGTAATGAAAAAAAATACGCATTTTCATTATTATAGTGAATTTTAATTTACTTCATTCTCTTCATTTTAATTTTTATTTAACTATCTTCTTAAACTTTTCTAGGATATTCTTTGTAATTCAAAATTTGTGATTTACCAATGAATGTCCAAAAGTAATAAAATTTATTTATTTCGTAAAAGCCCAAGTAAATAAATTGCACGTAGAAGGCAAAGCCTTGTGCTTATAACGACGGCTTTCTACAAGAATAGAGGATGCAGCATCGCTTGAGTTGTAATAAGGAACATTTTCTTTGTACAAGAAATATACAAACCATTTTCCAATCTCGGTTTACGACGAGCACATTCTACTGAATAATAAGCAGCTTGTTGTTGCAGAAAAATGAGCAGTTTTACATGAACATATCTTGGCCTTAAAGTTTATTCTATCTATAAGAACTTATCTTAAACACAAATTATACAAAAAAAAAACTAAACACATTTTCTCGTATTTTATTTGATTTATTATTTGATCTGTTATTGACCCATAATATGGGAATGCAAATGAATTTTTTACTCAATCGGAAGCCGGGGGGGGAGTTGGTCTGCAAGAAATCTTCTATGTTTTTGAAATGATGAGTTAGAAACAGGTGTAACTAATGAAAGCGTGTTAAAATGTCTGTGTCAAGCTTTCTGTGACATGAAGTTTAACCAGTAAACAGTTTTCAATGTTTCCATTTCGTAAACGCTCGAAGAGTCAAAGAGACCAGCTACACAATAGAGGCGCCAGTCTAAAAGAAAACCGGTTTGCATCCGTTGCAACCGCTTTTTACTAGTTCTTTCCAGTTTCGGTGAAACCAGCAGGGTTGCGAGCGAAATTCAATTGTGTATACGTTTTGAACTGGATTTTAATAAAAGCCTGAACCTGTTCATTCTTTCTTTTACAAAATTAATCGCGAACATTTTAAAGTATATAGATACTAGCTATGCCCAGCGGTTTCACCCGCTGCTCGGCTCCTTTTCTGGGTTTGACAGATAGATAGTAGCCGATTCTCAGACTTACTGAATATGCATAAAAAAAATCATAAAAATCGGTCGAGCCGTTTCACAGGAGTATGGGAACGAACATTGTGACACGAGAATTTTATATAATAATTAGAAGATTAGATATTAGATTAGATTAGACTAGCAACCGCCCGAGACTTCATCCGCGTGGTATAGTTACTTTGGGGTAACGCTAACTTTAACCCGGGTGATGTCCGAAAAAAATTTTTTTTCTCTCCCCTTTTCTTCCCTTTCTCTTCCCGTTTTCTCCCTTTTTTTAGCCTATATCCGTCTCCATGGTCCCAACTATCTCTGTACCAAACTTCATCAAAATCTGTTTGGCCATTTAGGCGTGAAGAAGTAACAAACAAACAAACCCACTTTCGCTTTTATAATATTAGTAAGGAAGTAAGGAATGAAAGTGCTTAGTTTTTTTAAATTAATGTGGGTTTATAACATCCATGGTGCACAGTAGAGTTTTATTTTTATTTCAGTTCAAAGCTAAGGGTCTTTGATGTAACGACGCCCACATATGGATATTTTTGTAAAAATAAAATGGAATTGCTAATTCCGTACACTTAGTTACGCTTTGTGATGTTTTGAATTCGTGAAAAACAGTAATAATAATATCTCGTTTGTTACGTGAATATAAATGACGTGTGTATTCTAAGCCTGTGTCTTTAAGTTTTCCGATAGTAGTAATGTTACAGCCTTCATTTCCTGTCCTATAAACCGCTTCCATTTTGAAGTCATGAAAAACCAAGCGGTCTTATTAAATCCTCGATTGATTTTATGGTAGCGATAACTTAAATATAACTTAAAGTTTTATTAAAAGGGTTGCGGGTTGTTCGAGAAGGATACCGCAGCCCAGGAGCACAAAGGGTAAAAGAAAGCCCTCCACTGCCTCCCGCTCCGCTCAGAGCGGATTTGATGAAATCCCATACGTAAAAATAGCTTGACCATAAGTTTTATAATACCTACTGTTGTGTGTTCCCCTAGCTAACCACGGTAAAGGACTGGTAGCGATAATTCGGATCAAGATTTTAAAACTTAGTACGTCGTCATAAGAATTTTCGATCGCGATTGGTTAAATATTGTTCCCCTTTCCCTTCTCCTTGATTTTTGTATATCGTGAGACTTAATGTCGAATACACATGGAATTCAGCTCGTAAACTGAACGTTGAATTTTATTTTATCAAAAACCCATTGGACCTCATCATCACAACTCATCCATCACCTTGCACACATCGCGTCCTCACCGCTGCTGCTACACCTACGTTCACAAACACAAAACACAGTTTTTCCATAGATTCAGTAAATGATACAGACACGACGATATGACGATAATGATCAACATACGAAGCTAAATGTGAAGTCATTTTTTTATTGCTGCGCCCCGCGGTTTCACTTGGTTTCACGCGGTTTCTTTGGCGTGGTGATAGAATATACAATATATCTTTATGAATTGTAGCCTATGTGTTATTCTATAAGCTATATTATTATAAAGTTTCCCTAATATCCATTCAGCAGTTTTTGCGTGAAAGAGTAACAAACATCCATACATATATACAAACTTTCACGTTTATAATACCTATTATAAGTAGGAAAGGATAACATAATATCGGTTGGGTTAGAAGTGTACCTTACACTTTCATGTCGCCAGATATGTATAAGTCCCATGTAATGGGGGCTAGCCAATTGCCTTCAATTGGGCATTAACGCAGACTGTATGGCCGCTACTCCAAAACTCCTGACGTCTATTTTCCAAATTCGCTCTTTGCTGGACACGTCCTGTAGGGACGCTTTCACAATGCCAAGGATAAGTAAGCACAATTTATGAGGAAACATTATTATTATGAGCCTGATGTGTCCCACTGCAAAGCAAAGGCCTACCTTCCCTCTATCTATTTGAGGACACATTTATTTATTTATTTGGATTTCCAACATATTTTTTTTACGAAAAAAATATGTTGGAAACAAAAAAATATATAAATACTAGCTGATTACTGTGCTCGTCCAATTCCAGGAAACCACAGCATTCACTTAAAAACTAGTTACGAAAAAGTTTGACACGACAATAAATTTGGAAAAAGATGAGCGAATAAAAAAAAACACAATGATTAAATACAAAAAGAAAAAAAATAAGAGAACATTATTATTGAACATTGACAAACTAAAATAATTCAAGACCCATTCATATTATCCATCCTAAACCTTATAACCGCAGTAATAGTACATTACTATAAAATGTGCAGAGGTGCACAACCCGTGGTCCCTGGCAGGTTGCCAACCTACCGCTGCACCTAAGTATACCTGAGGTCAGTACTTCTGATATTAGGTGTTCCACTTTAGTGGGCAGTTTAAGGAAATTGGAAATTGCAGTGTAGCTGATATACGGTTATATTGAAATGTTGGCGCCGGTTTTTGGTTATCCAGATGTGGGTAAATGTTTTCGTATTGTCGTTTTTAAATATTATATCTTATTCATCATCTGCCTAGCCTTTTCCCATGTTGGGGTCGGCTTCCAGTCTAACCGGATGCAGCTGATAATCAGTCTGCCTATCTGACCTCCACAACCCAGTTAGTACTGGGTAATACGATAAACCTTGGTAAGACTGGTTGTCAAACTTTCAGAACACTGACTACCTGTAATGACTGTCAAAGATCTACAAATGACAGCCGGGACCAACGGCTTAACGTGCTTTCCGAAGCACGGAGGAAACTCGGTATGTAACGGGTGGTCCCCCATCCACAGACCAACCTAGGCAAGCGCGGCTTAACCTAAAGATCGACCCGAGCGGCTGCTATTATTTGGCCACGGTAGCCACATTAGTGGTGGTTAATTCGCGAGACGACTCCCGGCCACCGTGGCCGGTGAATCCAAGAGGCTGTGTCGACGGTGCGTTTGTGTTCCACGCTCGCTTGTCGGGTTATCGCGTTGTTCGAAAGAGAAACCGTGGCCTCGAAACACAAAGGACAAAATAAGGAACATGGATGGGTTTTGAGGCACTAAAAGTGCTCACAATTATGCTTTCTGAGCAAGAGGTCATAATTTCGTATATCAAGTCTAGAAAAGATTTATAATATGTATGCAGGGTGACATATCGACGCAAAAACTGCTACAACGTGTTTTATGTATGTAGGTACTAGCTTTTGCCTGCGGCTTCGCTCGCGTTAAATTCGGGGTAACACAGTTCCCCTTTTCGTGATTTGCAGGTACCTGCTACCTATAGTTTTTGCCCTTCCGCCTTATTGATTGTAACAGCAAAGCTAAGTTTTCCCATTTCTTCTCTCTTTCTCCCTCATATCCCACTTTTTTTTTAAATAGCTTATGGCCGTCTCCCGGGTCCTAACTATGACTGTAACAAAACTCATCAAAATCCTTTTAGCCATTAAGGCGTGAAGACGTAACAAACCTACTCACTTTCGCTTTTATTATATAAGGATTTAACATGTAGTATTATGGACAGTCCACACTGCCTGCAAGGCTTATTCGTCAACTCGCGCCTCATAAACTCGCGACTGGGCGCGAGTTAGCACTTTTCGATTTTACCTATTTTTGTTGTAGTCAACTCGCGACCGAGTGAAAATCTGACGTATGTACAGTCATCTACAAAAGTGTTTTGATAAATTTAATATCAAGAACCTACTTTACATTTATTAAATACGATTCTAGGGCCGGAAGATCGTCTTAGAGACTGTTGATCGTCTTGGAGTTGTTTTTTGAGATAGATATAGATATTTTAATAAACAATTGACAAAAATATAAAACTGCTTATTTTCTTAATGATTTACCAAAAATATAACTATGACTCAAGAAGTTATCTAAAACTAAACAAACAAAATAAAATCTACTATAATAATATCTACGAGGATGGCTAATTATCAGATTTTTTTGCTTTATTTAAATCAGCATATTATTAACATGTTTAATTACAGACCTAATTCACAATAAAATAAATGAAACGTGCATTTTGCCAATTACAATTTGGGGAGACAAAGTGTAAAGAAAGAAATCTAAGGTTATCAAACTATTGCTATTGGATTTAAAGCTTGTGTACCACAAGCAGGTCCATCTACTAATGAAACTGGGCATGAAATAATTACATCCCTGCGAGGAAAGTCAATACTACTTAGGGCATGAGAACAGTAAAGTCAAAGGAAACGTGCACTATTGATGAACACGTTACATTTACCATTAACGAATTTGTGCATGGCGTTATTATAAGTATCGGTTTATGTTTCGAACTTCTAATCTTGTGATTATTACATAATTATTATATAGCAGTTATAAAAATCATTTACAAGAAACCCTGATCTGTGATTTTATAGTTAATGATAATCTTATATCATAGATTTTATTAGTAAGTAATAATTATTATAAAAGTTTGATAGAAAAAAGAATTTACTTTTATAGTCCCTTTTTTTTCGGGTGGGATATCATCAAATGACTTCCCCCACTCTGGGCGGAGCGGAGGGGCATGTCAGACTTTTACTGACTAAACACACCCATGTTCTTTCTGTTGCCCTTTACGTTCCGGGGCCGCGGTATCTCTTTCGAACAACCCGCAACCCTGGCAGGCGGAGGCCCTGGCAAGCCCCTCTGCTTTGCTGACTCTCTTTGAGACGCGCGTGAAACACGAACGCGCCGTCGACACGGCCTGTCGTCAATAGACGTACGGACGGTGAGCTACCCATTGCTCACCTTCCACAGGCCCGCATCTACGGTGGCCGGGAGTCGTCTCGCGGCGCCCGGCGCCCGGGGCGTCTCCCGCGGCGCCTGGGTTGGTTCGAGGTTCTCTCCCTCAAACGCCCGGCCACCTCCTTTGCTAGCATTACTGCTTCGCAGAAGGTGGTGACCGCTTCCCATTCCCTCTCGCCCCGGACCATGGACTGAACCAGGGCCGGACGCGAGAGATCGCCGCCGCCGATTGCCTCTACGAGGGCACGGCGGTGCTCCGCCCCGCGCTAGGCAGACCGCCACTGTGTGCTCCACCGTGTCCTCCGGGCGATCGTCACAATGGTGACACCCGGGCGTTTCCTCCCACCCGATGATGTGCAGGAACCTCCCGAAACTTCCGTGTCCGGTGAGGACCTGCGTCAGGCGGTAGGTGAGGACGCCATGACGCCTCTCCAGCTACTCCTCAATGAGGGGACTTACCACCACTATTGTGGCGTGCCCTGCACGGGGTTGCGACAGTCGCTCTCTCCATGCCACCACTATCTCAACAACTACATTTCCTTTTATTTTAAACTGTACAGCGCCCAATATATATAAAAATGGTTCCTATATTAAATTTATTAAAACACTTTTGTAGATGAGCATACCAGTTTTTACTCGGTCGCGAGTTGACTACAACAAAAATAGGTAAAATCGGAAGGTGCTAACTCGCGCCCAGTCGCGAGTTTATGAGGCGCGAGTTGACGAATAAGCCGCCTGCAATCATTTGTCTCTGTTAGCAATCAATCACAAGGTTGTCCACAGCTGTAAATTACATTATAAATGTTATCGTTTCGTGTTGTTTATTAACACTTAGGTTTTAAGAACTTTTGTGTTTCTAGGACCATAAATGAGTCGACTTCGCTCGATATAAAGTGTTTGTATAATTATCAATTTAACCGTTATATCCTTAAAAACAACACGGTTGGCGCAGTGGCCGAGCGATCGACTGCTGCGCTGCGTGTCGCGGGTTCGACTCCCGCACGGAACAAATATTTGTATGGACTACGGGTAGTTGTTTCGGGTCTGGCTGTTTGTGGATGTGAGTTTAAATGTTTGTGAGCGCACCCACGATACAGGAGAAAATCCTACTGTGGGGCAACGTTTTTTATTTTTATTTAAAAAAGAGCTGAGGAATCACTGGTTGGAAAAACCTCTGTGAAACAAAGCGACCATTTTGTGTTGTACTATTTTTTCTTAGAGGTCTATTCATCCATTTAAAAAGGCAGAGTAAAATAGTATATGTATTTTACGAATACACGAAAAAACGAGCATCTAGATACATAGTTACTTTAATAATATCAATATTAAATAAAGGTTTGTCTAAATACTGAGGGATCTGACCAAAAAGGTTCGCTTTGATTATTTTTTCAGATTAAAACATAATACTCCTTGGATAAACTAAAGGGCCGTACTCAACCGAGCAAACATGGACTTAAAGCAAACCGAAATAGAAACGCTTTTCTAAATGAATGATTACCTAAAGAAAATATTTAAACTAGAACGAACTCTTTTTGAAATTGGAACTGATTTATTTTTCTTCGAGAAATAATTGGACGTAGTTCTTTAACAATGAGCCAGTCAATCGTCAATCTCTTATCAGTTCATAATCTGCCTAGCCTTTTCTCTAGCTCTACATCCTTCAATATTCATATCTATCACTCTTTTAGTCACATGCACTTCGTTCCTCCTCTTTACCTACATGTCCATACCAAAACAAACGACTCCCTTTCAATTTTTCTGTAATAGGCGCAACTTATTGAAGTTCATCATTACAGAAGTTAATATAATCTTGTTAAATATGTCTGGATATCCATTTTTAATGTAAGTTTATCCCTGGTAATAGGCGCGGGACTTTATGTCTTATTTCAAAGTTACAATTTGCGAAGCTGAAGTTTTTGACACAAGACTTGCGTAAAATTCAAGTTTATTGAACTTTTTTCGCAGGTCAATTTTGTAAAGTAGTAGACGGAGCTGTTTTATTGTAACTTGTGGCTTTAATATTGAATGTCATATTTACTTCTTTATCTTACCCAAAGCGAGGATCTTGGATGTGAGGTTGTACTAGTACCTTATAAAATAGCATAGAAAGAAAGAAAGAAAGAAAATTGCGTTTAATTAGCATTAAAAACAAAAACAAAAAATCGGGAACACCTTATCAAAATAAAATAAATAATGCCAAAAGGGCCTCAGCTCAGCATAATGCCAGATGGCAACACAAGGCCGCTACCTGACGCTGATTTTCAGCTGCAGCCCATGAGTGCCATACCTACACGTAATGTTCTGAATATTAGAATTCGCGAAAAACTTGCATGCCTCAATGCGGTGTCCTTACTTCCTTCCTTACTGATATTATAAAAGCGAAAGTGAGTTTGTTTGTTTGTTACCTCTTCACGCTTTAATGGCTAAACAGATTTTGATGAATTTTGGTACAGAGATAGTTGGGAACCAGGAGACAGACATAGGCTCTCTCATAGGAAAGAGGGAGGAAAGGGAAAACTTAGCGTTGCTATTACAAATCAATAAGGCGCAAGGGGAACTGTGTTACCCCGAATTTAACGCGAGCGAAGCCGCGGGCAAAAGCTAGTAATATTATAAAAGCGAAAGTGAGTTTGTTTGTTTATTACTTCTTCACGCCTTAATGGCTAAACTAAACCGATTTTGATGAATTTTGGTACACAGATAGTTGGGACCGTGGAGACGGACATAGACTAACTTTTTTTTTAAAGTGAGTAATGAGGGAGAAAGAGGGTAGAAAAAGGAAAACTTAGCATTGCTATTACAATAAATAAGGCGCATAGTCAAAAACTACAGGTAGCAGGTACCTGCAAGTCAGGCAAGGGGAACTGTTTTACCCCAAATTTAACGCGAGCGAAGCCGCGCGTAAAAGCTAGTATACCAATAAAAGTCTGTTTCTCATATTTTCAAAATCTTACGAAAATACGTGGAAAACTAGTTTTAAATGAAATACCACAAAATATACAACACATACCATCCATGTCCATCAAGCATTGTACAAAATGGGATATTTGGGATATTGCCACCTCGCAATCAGCAAACCAATTTAGCTACTAGAACTGGGGTGACCATGATGGATTTTATTATTAAGGACACCGTCGAAAATATGGTGTGTATCGTAAAAATAAAAATGGTCGTGTATTTATAGATTCGGAACTTCTAAAACTGATCCATAAGAGTTCTTTTAATCCTGCCGGGGTTGCGTATTGTTTGAAAGACATACCGCGGACCCGGGACATAAAGGGCAAAAGAAGGAACACGGGTGGGTTTTAGTCAGTAAAAGTCTGACACTAGCCCCCGTTCCGCGTTCCGTTTCGTTCCGCTCTGGAGCGGGGGTAGTTATTTGATGATTTCAAATCTGCAAAAAAAGACTATCACACTCTTATTGTTTTGTCTTACCGAAACTCAAGAATGAGACAGGGGCTAGAAATGTTTACAGAATCTTAGTCTTCCTTCCAGTTACAGCCGAAAAAGGTGATTTTTTACGCTGTTTTGGTCCGGAACTTTATGTTTTTATGACAACGTAATGTTATAATATGTATGCTTGTAATGTAAGTGAGTCAAAGCTTGAAAACCGATTACCATACTACCTTCAAATTTATTTTCAAATACATAAATCTCAACCGTGTTTAACACTCTCATAACTTATTATTTCACTAGTTTTTGCTCGCGGCTTTGCTCGCGTTTAATTCGGGGTAACACAGTTCCCCTTTTCCTGATTTGCAGGTACCTGCTACTTGTAGTTTTTACCCTTGCGCCTTATTTGTTGTGATAGCAAAGCTAAGTTGTCCCTTTTCTTCCCTCTTTCTCCCTCATTTCTCATTTTTTTATGAAAAAGTTAGCCTATGTCCGTCTCCAGGGTCCCAACTATCTCTGTACCAAAATTCATTAAAATCGGTTTAGCCATGTAGGCGTGAAAACGTAACAAACAAACACACTTTCGCTTTTATAATATTAGTAAGGATACAATTTTAAACCTCAAAAAAGAGTGTTCAAATCAAAATCTTGATCGTCCAATAAAACATGGAATAACTGGACAGTCTATCCGAACTATCCGAATCGCAATCTGCAGCGGCGCTGACAAAATTGCATTTCACTTGGAATTGATGGCGAGTTCAATTAATTGCATTCCTGCACTATCAATATTTAATATCGGGGATGTTAGGTTATTTTAGTGATTGGATTAAGGTAATTGCATTTTTGTTTGGTTTAATCCTTACTAATATTATAAAAGCGAAAGTGAGTTTGTTTGTTTGTTTGTTTGTTTGTTTGTTTGTTACCTCTTCACGCTTTAATGGCTAAACCGATTTTGATGAATTTTGGTACAGAGATAGTTGGGAACCAGGAGACGGACATAGGCTAACTTTTATTAAAAAAAAGTGGGATATGAGGGAGAACGAGGGAAGAAAAGAGAAAACTTAGCGTTGCTATTACAAATCCATCAGGCGCAAGAGCAAAAACTGCAGGTCTGTTTGGTGTGTTATACAGAATTTAACGCGAGCGAAGCCGCGGGCGAAAGCTAGTCAGGTATAAATTTGAATAACTGTGGTCGTAAAAATTGGTTTGATTCGTTCCAAGGGCGTAGGAAATTTTAAATATGTAAGTAGATATTTGTTTGGTTGCCGTTTCATTATTTACTGTGAAAAAAATATCCTATCATGTCCTTGACAAGTTAAAATATTATGAAGCCCATGGACTTGTATTTAAGAATTAAGAAAACTCCATTTTGGTGGTTATAATAGGGTCATCAAAATGTTGTCTTTTAATAAACGCACTAACAATAAATCAATGACTTGACCAAACACCGGTCAAAAGCTAGTCTGACTCGCGCACCGAGTTCTGTGCAAACTTGCGACATAAACGGCCATATTTTTTGACTGTGTAGACTTAGAGGGTTGATTTTTCACACCTCCAAGGGATAGACTTGAGTTTATTGTTTTAATTTCAACTTGATACTGTGTGTTTAAGAAATAATAGGCAGACAGACAGACGGACTACAAGGTAATCCGGATGAGAGTTGCGTTTTTTTTATTTTTGAGTTATGGAACCCTTAAAACTTTTTTTTATTTTTGTCTCATTTGTACCTACATAAATAACTGCTACTATCATAAAAGTAGGTAATTGTGTAGAAAAACCTAATTGGATTTGAGCGGCCAAAATGTTTACCCGAATAAAATCATAACATTCAGATTGTGCAAATCTGATTACTATCCGAATATAATATGACAAGCACGTCCTATCCGAAATTTCCTGGAAAAAATGTAATTCAATCTGTTGTGGGATTCATTTGGATGGTCGGGACGTCGGACGCTAACTGTAATTATTATGTACTCTGTATGATAAAATTGAGGGTAGCTGAATACCTTTGGACATTGGCGACGTGAGTTTTCTGTATTAATTAGGTTGATATTTAGAGGACTTTCCTAAAAAAAATTAAGTATGGTTGGGGTCAGCTTCCAATCTAACCGGATGCGTCAGATTACTAATATTTTACATGGAGCAACTGCCTATCTGGCCTCCACAACCCCTTTACGGAGCTGAGGAGCAGGTAAAACTGCTGGGAGTAGTTAGTCATAAAAGAGAATAAAGTTTGAACAGGCTTTGGGGTGTGTTTCCTAATCCTTTTCCGTTTCATACACCGCCAGCTTGGCACTCGCGTCATCGCTGAGTGCAACCGATCAAAGCGACGCATCGCCCCCACCACGTGATGGCTAATGAGGCGACAGGCAGTTCGAATCTACAGCATGTCCAGCCGGTGTGAAATACCGCGCGCCTGATGAAAGACACTAAAATACCGTGAAATACTACTGCTAGTCATATGTGTGGTGATCTACTGGTTTCCAGCATCTTGTGAGTACCTGACCATCCATTTTTAATATCTCTTAGCCTGTAATTAGTAAGCAACTTAAACGTGAAACTAAAACAAAGTTAAAAGCCTTTCTAACTAGCAGTAGAAATAGAAATGCAAACAAAATTACGTAATTTCAACGCATTTTCGAACACCTGTAAGTATCAAAGGCCTTATATTCAAGCACACGGTATCAATGCAAAAAGCAAATAAAAGAGAAACCCGGAACATTTCTTTCTCTTTTAAAAGTAAGGAAAATACTTTTCAATAACAACCTTTTATACCTGAAGCCTGAAAAAGCAACCTTTGTCGTAATACAAAGGCTGGACCTACGGGTACTCAGGTATAAAAGAAAATAGCAATTTATTCTTAATTCTATAACAAAGCACGAGAACACCTTTTGGAATGGACATTATTGTTAAATGTTATTTTAATTTTGTAATTAAACGGAGTGCACTTAAGCACCAACATTATCTTCAGTGTTGTGAGTACAAATAAATGGATAGCATTTTATGGGTTATAGCGTAGCAATTGAAACTTATAGCTTCCTACTTGAAGTCTTATCCAAGCCTGATTGGTCTATCGTCTTCAAGATTTTTTAATAAAACTAAAGCATTATTCAATTTAACGCATATCATTTTACATATATTTCTTAATGCACATAACAAAAAGTTTTAAAAATACTGAAAATTGTAGGCTACAGGTATCGGGAACAGGATCCAAGCAACCTGCAGTCAGGGCTCCAGAGAGAGGAACCTACTTACGATAAGAGCCGTGTCCAAGAGTACCGCTTTCTGTATCTCAATCCAGCTACCTAACGAGAGCCTCCTCAGGTGTTGGTCGAGGCTCTTGGCAATTAAGCAATTAGCTGTGCCGATAGTCGGCACAATGATCGCTAAGTCCACATCCCACATGTCGACAACCTCGCAAGCCAAGTCAATATAGTTATTTGTTTATCTTTCTCGGCTTTAACTAAAACATTTGTTTTTTTTTATATATTTAAGTGATAGATATGGTCATTGAATTTAATGACAGTAAACTTGGTTATTAAATACATTATTATTTACACAGAAAATGTCCATACTTTCAATTTCTGAAAGCCATACCAAAAAGCATTTCCATTTTTATTGACGCTTGACGTCCATTCTCCATTTTATCATGCAGGTTTGACTTTTATTCTATCTGCGGTACTCACGTTCCTGAAGTGTATAGAACAATTACACTAAATAGGTAGCACGAATAAAATTCCGCATATTTCTCCGTTACAGGTATGTATGCAGAGCCCTCCCGGATCGCTCGTAGCTGTCCGATCCGAATCCGGTATCCGAATACTCTCGATATCGGGATTCCGGACCGGATCGCGTCGGGACATATATTTCTGTGTGTCCAACGGATATTTGTCGAGTCGCGCTCGATGTTTGGCTATGAGATTTGTATGTTGACGCAGTTTTGTAGGGTTGTCAAAAAACGTAAATATTTATACTAAAAGGTGTTGTGCTTTTTTCAGTTTTTTTACCTGTTCGGATAGGCATTTTCATATTGGCAGATTTTGATAAAATATAAATATAGTGATAAGAAAAGAAAAAAGCAGTCACAATAAATATTTGACCGATATTTATCGATCGGCAAGTATCGTTGCTGAAACATTGTTCGGCTCGACGCAACTGGAACCCCCGCAGGATTTGGCAGATGGATGTGTGTGATCTAATTACACCCACATTTCGTCGGCTATATTTAAGTTCCTTATACCAGAAGTAAACCTATTGAAACAAACTGGGCACAAATCCACGCCCCGAGTCCATAGCTGCAATCAAGAAATTCCTGATGAAAACTCACACGTCAAATCGCTCAACTTGGGAATCGAATTAAAGACCTCATGCTCAGTTTAGACACATACCGACAAGGCAGTCAAGCGCCATTCATCTTCCGGATGCACCGAATTATGTTAAACGGATCATACGCGTAGCAACCCTGACTGGAATAAAACTTTTCACACCCATTTTTTTGTATGAATTTTGTTTTTTTACTGGAACATAAACAAGTTAGAGGAAAAACTGTTAAGTATATAAAAAGCTTGTTTATTTTTATTCTTTCCTATATTTTCCTCGTCATATCAAAGGAAAACGAGTGAAAGATTTTCCTCAAAGGACTTAGAAGCGTTTAAGTGATAGTGAGTTATGTCTAAAATGCGTTTAACGTAAACTTTATTTTTTATGTGGTAAACGAAGACTGAAAACACTTGAGAATATTAAAGGTCAAATAAAATGATAGAAATTTAAAAAATTGAATCAAACCAAACGGTAAAATAGAGAAAAGTCACCTGGTGATCGTTGTTGGCCTAGTGGGTGCGTGGGCAATCATAAGGCCCTGGAAAACTGTTTTTTGTTTTTTTTTAGGGTTCCGTACTTCAAAAGGAAAGGAAAGGGAACCCTTATTGGATCACTTTGGTGTCCATATGTCTGCCTGCCAAGACCTTTTATCTCAGCAACGCGTAAAGTTATCGAGTTGAAATTAGAAACATTTACTCAAGTCTGTGATCCCTTTTTGCTGTGTAAACCAACTCTCAAAGTCTACGCAGTCAACAGATATGGTTATTTTTTTGTAGCAAGTTTGTACGAAAACCTTGGTGCGTTCTTGGCTGTTTTTTTCCATCTTTAATTTTATATGATGAAGAGGAATCTGACATACACCTACATTGTGATGACATGATTAATTCTAAGATCTCGCCATGATATGTGGTTTAACAATCGCTGGGCGCGTTTGATGGATGACGTCCCACTCTCTGAGCTAGGTAAGAGGCTAGTGTCTCCCAGCAGTGGGACCATTAGGGCATTATAATTTTCTAGGATATACTTATGCATACGTTATTTGCAATCCGTGATCAGGCACTAGCAGTATTCTACATTGCCATGGATAAAAATCCTAATCTACATTTCGTTCTCATGTCTCCTTTCGTAAGCCTACTGGTTAAAATTTCTTAACAAATAAGCAGTACCGCACTCAAATTTTTTAAAACTTAAAACTCATTTATTTTATAATGAATAAATAAACCGTGTAATATTAACTATGATATTAAATTCTTAGCACAATTGACCATAATATACATCTAATATATAAAATTTCCGTGTCACAATGTTAGTTACCGTACTCCTCCGAAACGGCTCGACCGATTCTTATGAAATTTTGGGTACATATTGGGTAGGTCTGAGAATCGGCTAACATCTATTTTTCATACCCCTAAACCTCAGCGGGTGAAACCGCTGGGCACAGCTAGTATGTCTTAGATAATATTGTGGTAAGAATTTTAATAGAATTAAGTTGAAAAAACATATTTATGCATGTTTATGATGAAACCGTTCATCCAGGACAAACCAAAACAATGTTGGTTCTGAAAGTTGCCAAAGACGTAACTAGATGGCGTTGTCGTCGAAATAGATCTCACAAGCGTTTGGTTACACCGATTTGGTTTGGTTAGGTTAGTTAGCGATACTATTAAAATATAGCTACATCTAATACAGTAAACGGTGGTTGTTTTAATTAAGACCCTATTGGTATACCTAATACGGTCAACATTTTAAGTGCTGAGTGCCGTCCCCGGTGTTCGGCATTTAACAATGCACGTTCTACGTGTTTTCGGTACGTCCTTCACGAAACCGTCAACTAAGCATTCACTAAATCAAGCTAAGCAACACAGCGCTATAAACAAAATTCGGGCAACGACTGGTGGTTTGGTGTGAAAAATCACGTTTTATGGTAGGGCTCAGAACACAAGTCATGTTCATATTTACAGTATTGTTGTACAAAGAGATTTAAAAAAAACTTATAGAGCGAATATTGTGAATATTTTCATTTAAAAATAATGTTTTTAATTTCAAGATTTTGCTTTTGGATCACGAATGTTATCTGACATTATACAGAACGATTTGTTACCAAGTGGTAACAAGTATTGGATTACGATTGTCTTCGTCTGGTCCCATCTATCACATGAAATATTTGGAAATCCTTGGTTATATATAACTTTTAAAACTTGCAAAAAAAATTTGTGAAAATCTTGGAACTTTAATCTGCGATATAAATAAATAAATATCTTGGGACAACTCACACACGGCTATCTGATCCCAAGCTAAGCAGAGCTTGTGTTATGGTAACCAGACAACTGATATACATACGTATATAATTTATAAATACATACATATAATAGATAAATCACACCCAGACACAGAACAAACAATCATGCTCATCACACAAAGTTTGTCCTGGGTGGGAATCGAACCCACGACCTCCGGCTCAGCAGTCAGGGCCACTAACCACTAGACCAACAGGCCCGTCCGTATAAAAAAATCCTAGGGATGACAGTCAATATAAAAATACCCTTTTATAAGCACCAAAACATGAAAAATGGTATTCCAAAACTGTATCCTTAGAAGCAATTTTCAACCCAAATTGAATCATAACCTGCCAATATAAATAAAACTGAGATATCTTAGAATTGACGGAAAGAATTTTCTGATTGTATCTCTATCGAACAAAGGTTAACGACATTCAATTGTAAGTAAATTGACGACAACAATATAATTTATTTGACTGTTTTCTGTAGAAACAATATTTGTTTGATGTTGTTTTGTAAAGTTTACATAGTGAGTGTTCTGAAAGTCTGACAACCAGTCTTACCAAGAGATATAATACTATACCCAGTACTAACTGGGTTGTGGAGGCCAGTTAGGTAGCCGTTCCATGTAAAATACTGGTAGATAGATAGATAGAATATTCTTTATTATGTACACCATACAAGTAACAAGAATAACACTAGACAAACTTATAAATAGGGTGACACAATGGGCGGTCTTATCGCTAAAAGCGATCTTTTCAAGACAACCTGGTATTCAGCTGCATCCGGTTAGACTGGAAGCCGATCCGAACATAGTTGGGAAAAAGCTACGCAGATGATGGTGTGTTGTAAAGCTTATATAATAATAATAAATATTTACATTTACATTCACATACACAAACAGCCAGACCCGAAACAGTTATTTGTAGGCCATACAATTGTTGTTCCGTGCGGGGACCGAACCCACGACATGCAGTGCAGCAGTCTAAGAGCGCACAAAATAAAAACAATAAAAATATCGGTGGCAAAATAATTGATGAATCAAACAAAATTCACCGACTTCTGGAAGTAAATTTATTTTTCGTTTTTCGCTTAGTGCTTTTTGTTGCAAAGAATATATTTCTGCCTTTTTATTAGTGGTATGATGATCACGCAAACTCTTATCGACTATTTATTTTCTACTAGGTTTTGCCCGCGGCTTTGCTCGCGTTAAATTCAGGGTAACACAGTTCCCTTTTCCTGATTTACAGGTACCGGCTACCTGTACCTAGTTTTGCCCTTGCGCCTTATTTATTGTAATAGCAATGCTAAGCTTTCCCTTTTCTTCCCTCTTTCTCCCTCACATTTCAATCTTTTTTTTAAAAAAATAGCCTATGTCCGTCTCCAGAGTCTCAACTATCTCTGTACCGATTCAGCAAAATCGGTTTAGCCATTAGGGTGTGAAGACGTAACAAACAAACAAACTCACTTTCGCTTTTATAGTATTAGTAGTAATTTTGTAGCAGTAGTAAGGATTGAAGTGACATTAGCTTATGGTCCATATACATATTGAAGAAAAATTTAAGAATTATATGGGTTTTTCATGAATGCCATTTTAAGAAAAAGATCAAAATGAAACGGGAAGCACCATCTTTCAAATATAAATCGAATTAAAATAATCAATTCACCCAATCGAAAGTACTGAGGAAACAATCATTAATTAAAAAAATACATTAGAATTGAAAACCTCTTTTTTTGAAGTCGGTTAAAAAAGTAATGACAGCATGGGTGTGTTACCAATGAGAACATGATTCTGCGGATTCTCGCATCGCGGGATATTCAATCAATGAGTAGGGACCCAAATACCTACGTCATCACAAATCCAATCGCCATTTAATCAGAACTATTTAAAACCATTCAACGTAATGCCATGTCTACACCTGTTACCTCCCTTACATCTTCATCGGCGGCGTATCGCCACAGCTGCGGCAAAGTTGTTTGATAACGATCTTTGTAATTATACCGCGCTCATTAGTAGACGCTCGTCAACTGGTCTTTGGGAACAACTGCCGTTCTGTGGCAGGAACTTGTGTTTTATTGTCACGTTCACGTTTTAATTTCAACTAGTTTATGGCCACGGCTTTTCTCGCATAGAATTTGGTAATAGTCAAAACATATTAATTGCGTAAGTTTTCTGTGTAATTATTATTTGACAAAACTGGTACATTTTAATGAAGTTAATTTCAATAAAGTAATGCGAATATGTCTGGTGTTCTGTGAAAGAAAGTATTTAAGAGTGTCCGTGTTAGTCAATAATAGATGATAAATGATGTTTATTTTATAAGTAATGTTTTAAAAATATATTATATTTACAACAAGTCGTTTTTTTTTAACTAGACGAGGCCGGTGTTTCGTAACCCACTACTCTGAAACAGCCGAAACAAAGTCAAAGGTCATTTATATAGTTTTAGTAGAAAACATTGAATGTTGTCTACTTGATGTTAATTACTTAACTATAAATAAGTATCAAAATAAAATACATTATTTATCACATACGATAAAACTGACGCCAAGAAACAACACGAAGATTCAAAAGAAAAAAACTTATGAACAGAAACACTCCATTCATTCCAATCACAAAGTTAGTGCAAAGCCGTTCACAAAAAATGACGCAACCTATTTCAATACCCCAAAAAAAACACGAATACAAAATCACGTTTCCAATATGGAAAAACAGCATAAAATCCGTCAGTTTCCCCCCGAGGGCTACAAGAAACAATACAGGAAGGTAATCGAAAGCGTAACTCCCTGCGTACGTTGTAAAACGGTAGAAGCCATAAAATTTGTATCGACGACGTGACGTCATAGTGTTCACTACATAGCCATCGTGAGATAAAAAGCGGTAACTGAAGAAATGTATATTTTGAGAAAACGAATATTTGAGAAGAGATTTATCATAATTTTTTTAAACTTTGCCCCACACTGGGAATTTCTCCTGTATCATGAGTGCGTTGACAAACATTTAAAGTCACATGCACATGTATCTGTAGGCCGTACAAATATTTGTTCCGTGCGGGGATCGAACCCGCGACACGCAGCGCATCAGTCGATCGCTCAGCCACTGCGCCAACCGTGTCGTCAAAAGTAATAATGGAGTGAAAAAAAAATGACTGGCTCATCAGTGATGTGGTCGCAAGTGCGCCTGTTAAGCATTGGGTCTTATGTTCAAATCCTGGATCGGCCAGTGTTATTGGGTTTTCCGATCAGGAATTTGACAGTAGCAGCCTCGAGGTCTGGATTTGGGCCCAGTCGACAGCAAAAAAAAGACTACAGAATCGTAAATGAAAGTGGTAACAGTAACTAAACCGTTGTGTGGCAATCGGTTGTCAGTATATTCAATGAGCATTTGATACGGAAATGGTAATTTTAGTGAGTAAAAGAATAACCAAAAGAGTATCTGGCGACCAAATAAGCGGTTGATAGACGGCCTGAAAGATGATAATTATTATCAGGATGTTGAGTTAAAGTTAAAGTATTTAAGAAGACATCTTGCTTCGACTTCGACGAATTTCCAATTTATTCAAATACTAGGTGGCGCCCACGTCTTCGCCCGCGTGATATCGAAAACAAAAGTATCAAAATATTTTTATTTCACATCTTAGGCCGACATGGGCACTTATAAAACGTCGAGAAAAGATGCACGGTTCGGGTTAGTCGTTTCCTATGGAGAAGAACCGGCAAGAAACTCCATGGTTACTCTTTTAAAATCACTTGGTTTTACAATGTTGTTGTTACAGCGTTAGCACTTAAGTATCCTATGTTTTATTCCATACTATAATCTTCCTCTATGCCAAATTTCATCAAGATCCCTTCAGTGGTTTTGACGTGAAATAGTAACAAACATCCATACATCCATCCTCACAAACATTCGCATTTTATAATATTAGTAGGAAATTAAAATTCAAATAAATTGCCAAAAAAAAGTTGACAGTACAAAAACAACACACACCATATTGTATAAGATATACACTATTCTTCGTTGTTTTTCACAAATTATGCTTCTTCAAGACACCAATTAGTACGTCTGATGCGAGTTGTTAATGTTTCAATCTCAGATAAATTAAACTAGATTTTAGATTATTCTGGGTTATTGCTTTCTAACTCCCGACGGCAGTTACACTACTTGTTCGCTATTGCTACAAATTGTTGACACGATGCTGTGATGGGGTGGATCGAACGATATTATTTTGTCGACGAGTTTGCACGAGTTCTGATTGAGTGATTGATTTTGCATCGGTTTCAGGGGACTTTATATATTGAAGGATACCTGTACTTAATAACCCAATAGCTCGTGGCTAAATAATAACAGCCGCTCGGGTTGATCTTAAAGTAAAGCCACGCCAGCCAACGTTAGTTTGTGATGTTTAGGAAAGCACGTTAAGCTGTTGGTTCCAGCCATCATTTGTAGATCTTTACAGTCGTTATAGATAATTAGTGTTCCGAAAGTCTGACAATGAAAGTTTGTAAACACCCCCACGATACAGAAGAAATTCCTAGCATGGGGCAACGTAATTAACGAAAAAGCAGTTTTACCAAGGGCTATCGGATTACCCAATTCTGCATGGGTTGTTAAGGTCACATAAGCAGTCGTTCCACGTAAAATACTGGTATTCAACTGAATCCGGTTAGGCTGGAAGCCGACCCCAACATAGTTGGGAAATGGCTAGGCAGATGATGAGATGCAGATGATGCTTAACAACCTAATACCTTCACGAAAATCTTAGATACGGATATAGGTGACACAATACATGCCTCTGATTCGTCCTTATCTCATGTTTATATCTAATGCTCTGTCGAAGCACGTCCAGAGTCAGAACAAACTTGTTCGTTATATTTTTCTGGTCACGTCTCGAATATTCGTTGTTGTCAATATCCGAATAAATATGTGTGCGAGCTTCTGATTCCGATTGGAAGTTGGTTGGAGGTTTTTCAAGGGTTTTTTTCTTATCATTATGAAAGTAACTAGATTTTTTTGGCTTTATAGGGTTCTGTACCTCAAAAGGAAGAAACAAAACCCTTATTGGATCACTTTGTTGTCCGTCCGTCTGTCTGTCTGTCAAGACTCTTTATCTCGGGAATGCGTGAACGTATCGAGTTGAAATTAAAATCAGGAACGCGTCGAGGTATCGACTTAAAATTAAAATAATATTCTCAAGTGTGTGATATTTTTAAGCTGTAAAAAAAATCAACCCTCTTAGTGTACGCAGTCAAAAGATTATGGCTGTTTATGTTGCAAGTTTGTACGGAACCATCGGTGCGCGAGTCTGACTTGCTCTTGACTGATTTTTTTATCTGTGGTACTCGCAGTTTAGCATTTTGACAACATTCATTGCAATATTTACGTTATTGAACAGATTTTGATATATTTTTCATCTTTAATATTGCTACAGAAAACTATGTTATGCAATGTGGTGTTGATTATGAAGCGATTGAAACGATGATCAACAAGCTAATCGTCATGTCTTGTAGCTGTTTCTTGAGGAATTTATTTGATTACATTAACAAGAAAACCCAAACCTTTCCGTTTTGTTTTTCATTTCGTTTTGGCTTCACATTAAAGAATCGTTCATCGTCATCAGGAAGAAAGCAACGTAATTTTTGAGCTTAATTTCAGGCTTGCTTACGTTTAGGCTTACTTTTCACTCTTCACTTAATAAAAAAGTAAATAAATCACCTAACATATAGCTAGCATTGAAGGAAAATTCTCTTCGAGAATATTCAAGGGAAGAGACCCGGAGCATATCGAAAACCAGTTAGTTTGACTCCTACCACCTATTTGTGGTCGTCAAATTGGTTAACGTACCCGTCCGTGCTCCCGGTTACCCAATTACTTTCAAACGTGGCCTCAGAGTGCTAACGGAAGTTTATTTTTCGAAGAAAATTCTATCAGAACCTCTAAGTTAGTTTATTGGGGACTGTTGCATTTTTTTTAAGGATATTTTTTTGAAAACGAACTGTAGCGATAGTCGCAAGTTAAAGTTTTGACGGCACGGTAGGCGCAGTGGCTGAGCGATCGACTGTTACGCCGCGTGTCGTGGGTTCGATCCCCGCACGGAACAAATATTTGTATGACCTACAGGTAGTTTCGGGTCTGGCTATTTGTGTATGTGAGTTTATATGTTTGTAAACGCACCATAAACAGGAGAAATTCTTAGTGTGGGACAACGCTTTATTTTTTAAAAAAAAAGGTAGCGAGACAGGTGATGGGCGTGGCTTTAGCATGGCTTAAATGTGTAAATGTCCAGTCCAAGAAGCATGTTTGCAGTAAGCTGTATGGAGTGTAAGACTTGAACTGACTAAAACCCAACCGTTTACCTCCTTTTGTTATTTGTGTCCTACGGCTGTGGGCTCTCTTTTAGCTGAAACATATTTATCACAGGGTTTGCCCAGATTTTGATGAAACAATGATTTAAACTTTATTTATAGTAGTGAAACATGCAATGGGGCAATATTGTGATAGGTTAAAAAAAACGAGTTAGGAATCAATCCTCACTAATATTATAAAAACCGAAAGTGAGTTTGTTTCTTTGTTTGTTACGTCTTCACGCCTAAATGGCTAAACCGATTTTGATGAATTTTGGTACAGAGATAGTTGAGACCCTGGAGACGGACATAGGCTATTTTTTTAAAGCGAGAAATGAGTGAGAAAGAGGGAAGAAAAGAGAAATATTAGTATTGCTATTACAATAAATAAGGCGCAAGGGCAAATACTACAGGTAGCAGGTACCTGAAAATCAGGAAAGGGGAACTGTGTTACCCCGCGGGCAAAAGCTAGTATTATAATAAATATAGAATCAATATATATTACCATCCACCTACGCAGCACAAGGGCCTTTAAGAACTAATTTTTGCAGTTCTAAAACAAACAAGCTCCATTTAAAAATTCTCAAAACAAATTGCCTCTTATGGTTAATTATATGGGACGCTACTGGCCTGCAGTTTTTCTTATCCCTGAATGATATGCAGGCGTGATGTTAAGTAAACAAAATCTCATCAGCATGAAACACAAGCAGACGAGCCCACGTAAAACATTGACTTTCCGAGCTTCTACATTAGAGCGACAAAGCTAGTCGCAGCTAGTCTTATATAATACTAGCCGGCGCCCGCGGCTTCGCCCGCCTGATAATCGCCTGAAAAAAAAGTATTCTATATGTTATTCCAGACTATAATCTACCTCTGTGCCAAATTTCATCAATATCCGTTTAGCCGTTTTGACGTGAAAGAGTAAGAAACATCCATACATCCATCCTCACAATAATTCGCATTTATAATATTATATTATATTGGGATACAAAAATCTCCAGTCACCCGTAGAAAATTCTCTCTAAATCAAACATTTTTTTTTTCATTTGATTCAGTTTCATCACACACTGACTCCGACAAGTGTTTAGCTTTAAAAAAATCAAACAATATTTTATTCCTGTCCCAGATGCACCTAGGCATCGAACAAAGTTCCCGAATCGGAACAAATTCGTGTCCCGACATTGCGACTTTACGACACGACTTCCATGGCTGCGACGCGACGCTATCGATTCGACTACCGGGTTTGATGTTCCACTAGATTTGCAAGCTTCACAGAACACCTTGTATGCGGCGAAGCTTCAAATTGGCTTTAGCTTCAACTGCGCATGAATTCGCCGCTAGAGGCGTGCGTGTAGAGTGAGGTGTTCAGAAATGTCAGATGTCATTTTCGTTTATTCATTTTCTTCAATATTTTTTATATTTTTAGATATTTCTTATAAAACAAACAAACAAAAAACATTTAAAAATAGCCCACCGGTATCGGAAACAGGGTCCAAGCTACCGGCGGTCAGGGCTCCAGATAAAGGAACCTCCTAACAATACGAGCCGTGTCCAAGAGTACCGCTTTCTATATCAAACCCTTGATCCAGCTGCCTAACGAGAGCCTCCTTAGGTGTTGTTCGAGTCTCTTGGTAATTAAGCCATTGGCTGTAAGGACTATCGGCACAATGATTGTTGAGTCCACATCCCACATGTCGACAACCTCGCGAGCAAAGTAAATCATACTTTATCTGTTTATCAGATGTCATTATTGTTAGCGCCTTTTAAAAACGTATTTTCGTTAAAGAAGATTGATTGAAGATTTTTAATATGAAGTTTACGATCTAAATTGTTAGTATTTCGAGGAAGAATGATTATTAAATGAATTGTGCTGTTCTTCACGCCTTAATGGCTTAACTGATTTTGATGAATTTTGGTACAGAGATAGTTGAGACCCTGGAGACGGACATAGGCTTTCTAACCCCCCACTTCCCTAAAATAGGGGGTGGAAGTTTGTATAGAGCATTCCGCAATTTACTGCGGGCAAAAGCTAGTCTACTTATAAACACATTTCAATTCAACAGCTGTTATTTGCTGTGATATTCCGAAAGCCGAATGTGCTGTCACGCATAATTTGCATGAAGCGTGGGATCAAGTCACAGTCGCGTGAAATCTAGACCGCACATTCATTGCACTTATGGTTCACTGAATCCAATGTATAATGCAATAGGTCATCATTTTATTAATGTTACAGCAGTTTAAACCTTAACACTAAGTACTTATTAGTGCACCTTCAAATCTCCAATTATATTTCCACTAGCTTTTGCCTGCGGCTTTGCTGATTTGCAGGTACCTGCTACCAGGGGCCTAAGTCTGCTATTACAATAGTGTCAGAATGGTCGATCACTGATCGCATAATGGTTGATTTTGACAAGTTTAGTATGTAGTAGATTACCAAACTTGTCAAAATTAACCATTATGCGATCAGTGATCGACCATTCTGACACTATTGTAATAGCAGACTAAGGCCCTGTAGTTTTTGCCCTAGCGCCTTATTTATTGTAATAACAAAACTTTTTTTTTTAGTTAGCCTATGTCCATCTCCAGGGTCCCAACTATATCTGTATTAAAATTCATCAAAATTGGTTCAGCCATTTAAACGTGAAGACGTAAGAAGCAAACAAACTCACTTTCGCTTTTATAATATTAGTAAGGATACCGAAAATGAAAATACTAAAAGTTAGGCAGTTCGAAAAACTCAAAGCCTTTTGATTCGACGAGGACTTGATCATAGTGGCTTCGGACAGGTAACCTTTAAGCTCTGGTGGAGTTGCTCGTGGCGCTAACCACCTACGTAGTGCCACCATTTGCAACCAGTGTAGATCCATTCTAGAGCTATAAGCTGTACAGAATGGGCCTATTTGACGCTACACGAGATCTGTAGCGGCTTGTAAAACCGCTATATTTCTTACTAATGGCGCCCGGGGCGTTATATGAACAAATTCGCCCAGGGCCTTATGAAAATCCTTTGTTCGGTTACTGTGAAGCTTGTTATAGCGCTTGTGTTCTAGTTAAACCATTCCTGGTTAGGGAAAACATCCACATATATCAATACATTTGCCCCCACGCCGTTGGATGCTCGATAAGTTTAGCATATTCGACTACATATTAATTGGCTCCCAACTGGACTGTCAATATATATAACGATAATAGTTAACTAGTACATATGCACACACGACGGCAGGTCAACTTATTCTAAACTATTATAATCTGATCTCTCTACTACGCATCGCACACCGTAGTAGAGAGATCAGGTTCAAATAATAAATAAATATCTTGGGACAACTCACACACGGCTATCTGATCCCAAGCTAAGCAGAGCTTGTGTTATGGTAACCAGACAACTGATATACATACTTATATAATTTATAAATACATACATATTATAGATAAATCACACCCAGACACAGAACAAACAATCATGCTCATCACACAAAGTTTGTCCTGGGTGGGAATCGAACCCACGACCTCCGGCTCAGCAGTCAGGGCCACTAACCACTAGACCAACAGGCCCGTCAAATGGTTTTGTGTAGGTTGATGTGCCGTTGTGTGTACATAAGCCTGCTACTTATTAATCTGAATAAGCCATGTTAGGTTCGGTATGTACAATCAGCTCCAAAAAGATTTAAACAACGACGAGGAACCATTTTAATGTCTACAAATATTGTTTCATAATTGTGCATACACTTTTGTGTCGATAAAACTTAAATTGTCTTTGACCAGGGCAACTTTACAGTGTACCTATACAACTACTAATGAGCAGCTTCTAAAAATAAAGGGCAAAAGAAGTAACATTGGTGGGTTTTAGTTAGTACAAATCTGTCATTCCCCTCCGCTCCGCCCAGAGCAGAGGAAATTATTTAATGACTTCCCATGACCAAAAAAAAAATAACATTGAGCTACATGAATTCAATCCAAAGAACATTTTTTTGTTACTGATAATTATTGAATGTTCATTAAAAGCACACAATAAACGATAAATTAAAATAAATTGAACTGGTTCAAAACCAGTGAAACTCATTAACTAGAACACGAGAGTAATTTTCCGGCTGATCGCCATTGAAAAACGTTCATATAATCGGCTTTTATACAAAGTATTTCATTTTGTTAAATATTGCAAAGAGCCTTTGCAATTTTCGCTCGAAATAATTAAAAAAATAAAACACAATAAAAATATTGTGTTTTATTTTTTTAATTATTTCGAGCGAAAATTCATTTCGAAGTAACATTAATTCGTGGAATACCACGAATTAATGTTACTTCGTGGAATACCACGAATTAATGTTACTTCGTGGAATACCACGAATTAATGTTACTTCGAAATGAATTGTCAATAGTCCGGTCAAATTAGACCAAAAAATAAGAGTTAAGTTACATAAATTCCCACCTAGCTGCAAATCGGTAAGATTGTTTAAAATATCATTAAAAACAAAATTTGAAAGTTCCCCATCTTTCCCCTGTAAGGAAAAAAAAATATTCAAGGTCAAAGGTAAAAAAAATGAGTTTTTCGCGATTTTCAGCAAAACGGTAAGTTTTATCATAAAAATACTTCAGACAAAAATTAAAAAAAAAAGGACGAAGGACAAGTGGCTGTCGAGAATGACACCTAAGTATTTGGCTTGCTTCTCCCAGGGGATAGGCTTGCCGTACATAGTGATCGGACTGGACCAACTGGCGTTCAAGACTAACAGTATTTCATTTATTATAGCAGGTATAAGACCTAGCCACGCACACAATTGAACAGGGGACAGATGTTTTCTCAAGGTTACGATGGCGTATAAATTAATTGACTGGTTTTCATTTTACCTGATATTCTTATAGTTATAACTTATGTATATTTTATATAAGTAGTGTAAGTTACAATGACCGATAGAAAAATATTTAAACATATATTACAACTATAGATATATACGTGGCGTACTCATGCATATTATGACGATTACAACTTTTAAGGTGTGTCCAAACATTGAGCAGCAAGAGCGCGGCAGCAACACGCGGCATTTGCAGGACACATTTCTGCCGCGCTCTAGTTTGGACAAAGCCAACTAATGTTTGCGCGGCAGTACTGCGCGGCACAACCAAGATATGCCGCGCGCTTCAGTTGGCATCAGAACTAAAATGAAAGCGGTCGCATGTGTCGTAGCTCTGCTTAATAATAAAAAATTGCGTAAAAGAGCTAAGAAGAAACATATTTTAACGAGGAAATGCTGGATGAAACCACTTGTTCAATGGAGGTTACAGAATATTGAGTCAATCAATTATGAAATTAATTACCTAGTCCATTGAAATGTTACAATTTTTAGGCCTTTTTTTTTTTTTTCGGGTGGGAAATCATCCAATGACTTCCCCCGCTCTGGGTGGAGCGGGGGGGCATGTCAGACTTGTACTGACTAAAACCCACCCATGTTCCTTCTATTGCCCTTTACGTTCCGGGGCCGCGGTATCTCTTTCGAACAACCCGCAACCCCGGCAGGCGGAGGCTCTGGCAAGCCCCTCTGCTTTGCTGACTCTCTTTGAGGCGCGCGTGAAACACGAACGCGCCGTCGACACGGCCTGTCGTCAATCGACGGACGGACGGTGAGCTACCCATTGCTCACCGTCCACAGGCCCGCATCTACGGTGGCCGGAAGTCGTCTCGCGGCGCCCGGCGCCCTGGGCGTCTCCCGCGGCGGCTGGGTTGGGCAGATGTTCTCTCCCTCAAACGCCCGGCCACCTCTCTTGCTAGCATTACTGCTTCGCAGAAGGTGGTGACCGCTTCCCATTCCCTCTCGCTCCGGACCATGGCCTGAACCAGGGCCGGACGCGAGAGATCGCCGCCGCCGATCGCCTCCACGAGGGCACGGCGGTGCTCCGCCCAAGCTGGGCAGACCGCCACTGTGTGCTCCACCGTGTCCTCCGGGCGATCGTCACAATGGTGACACCCGGGCGCTTCCTCCCGCCCGATGATGTGCAGGAACCTCCCGAAACTTCCGTGTCCGGTGAGGACCTGCGTCAGGCGGTAGGTGAGGACGCCATGACGCCTCTCCAGCCACTCCTCAAAGAGGGGACTTACCGCCACTATTGTGGCGTGCCCTACATTTTTTAGGCCGTACCTTGCGTTTTTTAGAGGACGCAATTTTATTTTTTTGATGTGTAGGAGGGGTCAGTATAAAGCTAAAAACAAGTTTGTGGGGTCGCAACCCTTGTCCCACGGCCGCCATCTTGAAAATAGAGGTTGAAATGGTTTTTACGATATATCTCTTAAACTATTTATTTGATAAAAAAAATTGTTAACATTTTTTGTTGCAAATTAAATTCTCTACAACTTTGGTCCTGTAACTTTTTGTCGTAGAACTATAAATAAAAAAGTTATAAGCGAAAATCTTCAGAAATTCCAGAAAAAAAAAATATATTTAGATGTAATTTTTTTTATCATTTTACGATAAAATTATATCTGACCATTTATGTAGATCGTTTTTTGAGGAACAACTTTTAGTCGCAACATTTTTATATATTCCTTCTGTCGAGGATCCCATAACTCTTTAAAAGATCCATACATTTCAATTTAACGAATCGATGTTTCGTTGTCCATGTTTGTGCGCAGAAATACGTCCAAACACAATTACTGCCGAATGTTTACTAAGAATGTTCGCGCGCGGCAGGTAGCCAGAAGCGTTCGCGCGCGGCAGTCGTCTAATCACAGCGCGGCGGGCCGCGCGCGGCAGCCGCGCTCGATTGCCGCTCGATATTTGGACACACCTTTAGAATCGTTATATCTCAAAAACGGTGGCTCGTAGGAAAAAAGTATTTATTAATTTTTTGTAGATAATTTTATGATCTACAGTTTTTGTCTGAGGTATTTTTATGATAAAACTTACTGTTTTGCTGAAAATCGCGAAAGACCTATTTTTTTTACCTTTGAACTTGAACATTTTTTTTTCCTTACAGGGGAAAGATGGGGAACTTTCAAATTTTGTTTTTAATGATATTTTAAACAATCTTACCGATTTGCAGCTAGGTGGGAATTTAGGTAACTTCGAATGTCTAAATTGACCGGACTATCAAGTGCAGAATGTAGAAATCATTTTAATATTTTTTTGGGTTTCTTAACCAAAGGGTGAAACAGGACCCTTTTACTAAGACTCCGTCGTCTGTCCGTATGTGCGTATGTCCATCTGTCCGTTTGCCACCAGGCTCTATCTCATAAACCGTGATAGTTAGACAGATAAAATTTTCACGGATGATGTTTTCTGTTGCCGCTATAACAACAAATACTAAAAACATTATAAAATAAATTCTGGGTGCTCCCATACAACAATTAGGTATTATTTTTGCCGTTCTTACGGAACCCTTAGTGAGCGAGTCCGTCTCGCACTTAGCCTGTTAAAACTGGCGAAATAAGGGTATTTCTACTATTGGGTATACCTAATGTTGTTTAAGCCCCATGTTATAGGATGCTAGCCTAATTGCCAACAACTTGTCACAAATCCAGACTCCGTGAGTGCTACTGAGGCCATTACTGATGGAAAAGAGCGTTGACAAATAATTAATGACTACCCAGGGCGAAAAAAACTAACTCCACAACAATTTTATTTTTAAATCTTACTGATACTCTCGTTTTATTTGAAACGTTTCTTTCCGTACTAACAAATTAGTACGGAAAGAAACGTTATATTTATATTTGCCAATTTGTACTAATACCTGCAAATATACCTAGTTGCGTGTGAAATAAAAAAGTATTTTAAAAAAGAGACTTTTATTGTTCCCTAGGTGGTCACAAATTTGTTCACGCCCTGGTGCCCGCATAACATTGAATTTTGAGACATGTTGTATATTTAGCGATATAGTGTGACAGAATACCCGCAATACTTTAAATGGTGATTCAGACCAACAAATTGGCCGAAGATCCCTACGGCACACGAGCCGTAAAAAAAGAAATTGGACCTTTAATACTAATTGCTTCGTAATGCCTTGATGACACGTACTGAATAAACGGGTGAGACTACGGCAAGAGGCGGTTGGCCCCCTCAGATTGGGCAAGAGCCGCCTGAAAGCAGCCCCGGCCTTTGACATACAGTCTTGAGTACATTAGAGGAAGTTTGAAAGTTGAGTCTGTTACAGAAAAATTGACAGGGAGTCGTTTGTCTTGGTATGGACAAGAACATTTATTGAGAATGTGACTAAAAGAGTGATAGATATGAAAGTTTATAAAAAGAGATAGCGAAAGAAACGATGGATGGATTGTGTAAGGAATGATGTAAAAGAGCAAGGAGTAAATGATGCCGTGACGTCTGACGTGGGAGAATGGAAGAAGAAAACGTGTTGCGCCGACCCCAAATAGAATGGAGCAATGGCAGGAAAATTATGATAGTTGAATTTCATACTACGAACGACACGGTTGGCGCAGTGGCTGAGCTATTGACTGCTGCGCTGCGTGTTGCGGGTTCGATCCCCGCACGGAACAAATATTAGTATGGCCTACAGATAATTGTTCCGGGTCTGGCTGTTAGTGTATGTGAGTTTAAATGTTTGTAAACGCACCCACGATACAGGAGAAATTCCTAGTGTGGGGCATCGTTTTTTAAAAAAAAAAAAAAACATTCATCCTTCTATCGGTTCAAATAGAGGGGTAAGTTTTTGTATAGAAATTTATATTTATGAGAGATCCCTTTCAAAAATACGAAATGTCCCCAACAAATAGGTACACAAAGAAACTATAAATAGTCACAATAGCTATCCGATAAAACAATTGACTTACATTAACGAAACAAAAGGGTTGGCCAGCGAAGCGCTCATTATCGGCTAATATTGCGTAATAGGCACTATTGGGCGTCGGGTGTTGAACCGCATTTTGGGATCTTTTAAGGGCAAATTGTTTAATTAAGGTAGGATTTTTGTTGTAATCTACATATAAAGTAATGAAGTATTTGGGTTATGGTACCTATCAAGATGCAGAAGTATCATCACTACATACATACATAGTATAAAACAAAGTCGCTTCCCGCTATCTGTCTATATTATGTATGCTTAGATGTTGAAAACTACGCAAAGGATTTTCATGCAGTTTTATATAGATAGAGTGATTCAAGAGGAAGGTTTAGATGTATAATATTAGTATACTAGCATTTTCCCGCGGCTTCGCTCGAGTTAAATTCGGGGTAACACAGTTCCCCTTTCCTGATTTGCTAACTCACTTTCGCTTTTATAATATTAGTAAGGATTACATTATAAATTATGTAATATTATGTCATCCTCGTATTTCCTCATCGTATCATGTTATCAATGTCTTGTTACTGACTTTCTAAAGGACAATGTCCAAAATGGCCCTGTGCAATAAAGAGTATCGGAATACACGATAATTCATTGTATTTTTAATCATTAGTTTTTGTAAGTCTATTGTAAGTATAATTTGCAGCTCTTATTATGAAAATTTTCCCGAAATAAATGAATCAATAATAATATCCCTTTTACAAACCAGTGAAATAGCAATTCCCAGCAATTTTTGCTCCTCATAAAACATATCTGAACACCGACAAGAAATACATTTTCATCCTCCTTTAGGGGATGAATGGGGATGAAGAATAATGACAACCGTACATTGTTAGCATCTTATTGTACTGTTCTTGACTCCCCGGGGAAATCTTTAATAATTTTAAAGTATCGAACAGAAGTCGGAAGACGCGATGAAATAAGGTTATGTATGGGGTGAAGTTAGGATTCGGTTTTCTGTGCATTTCAGGTAAAATCATGTCAAACAGTCAGACGTTTTTTTTTTTTTTAAGAAACTTTGTCCCTCCCTAGGAATTTCTCCTGTGTCGTGTCGTGGGTGCGTTTACAAACATACAACAATAACCAAACCATTCTTAATTATAATAAGCCAAATTATAACATTATTTATATTGAAATGTCACAACAAAATTATTAAATTATAATTATTCTAATAAAATATTAATAAACTATATTAGAACAAGGAAAAAACAATATTGAGATCAGCACCACAATAAAAAATATATATTATAACTAGCTTTTGCCCGCGGCTTCGATCGCGTTTAATTCAGGGTAACACAGTTCCTCTTTCCTCATTTACAGGTACCTTCTACCTGTAGTTTTTGCCCTTGCGTCTAACTTATTGTAATAGCAATGCTAAGTTTTTTTACATAGCCTATGTCTGTCTCTAGGGTCCCAACTATCTCTGTACCAAAATTCATCAAAATCGGTTCAGCCATTTAGGCGTGAAGACGTAACAAACAAACTCACTTTCGCTTTTATAATATTAGTAAGTATATTTATATATATAGATATTAAGTAAGAATTTCCTTCAGTCTACAGCTGTCCTGCACGTCAGTCTGTTATGAGTTCCTAATGGCCGCACGATAGCACCCCCTCCCTTCATCCCTGTACACCCCCCTCCCTCATTTAGGAGATAATGGCGAAGAAATTGTTTCCGTAAGATGTAGTCAGATATTATGGTAATGTGGTGCGGATTACATTTAGATTAGGATGTAATTATTATGGTTTAGTCATGAATTGTTATCGTTTCAAGTGATGATACGCTGAAATGAGCCGCAGAGTTTTTATTTAAATAGCGACCCACCCCAGCTTTGCATTTTATTCCACGAATGATCTAATTTTCAATCTGAAACCAATCAAAATTTAATTGAAATCGGCTGGAAGGGCTCTTAAGTTAGCGTATACGCCTATGTGAACTAGAATAACTAGGTTGTAGCGCTAAGTTAAGTATTAGAAAAAGAGCAGTTGGGAAAAGGCTAGGCAGGTAAACGGTTACTAACTTTACGATTTTTCTGTACCTACTACTAAGCATAAGATTTTTATCTTTTGTCTTTCAAAAAACGTTGCCCCACACTAGGACTTTCTCCTGTATCGTGGGTGCGTTTACAAACATAAACTCACATACACAAATAGCCAGACCCGGAACAACTATCTGTAGGCCATACAATTTTTTTTTCCGGGCGAGGATTGAACCCACCACACACAGTAGTCAACCGCTCAGCCACCGCGCCAACCGTGCCGTCCGTTAAGATTTAGTTTGGATCGGGCCAAATTGATGACAATAGGCTTGCTACCTATGCCATGGGACATACATAACCAGCATTTGGGTGTCTTTAACATACTCCTCTGCATATTTTGATGATTTTATATTTTTTACAACGAAAAGCTTTTACAAATTCAAAAAGATTACGAACTAGAATCATTACCTACTAAACTTGCTCAAGTCAGTTTTGTGGTTTCCTACCATTTCCTTTATCCGAGTTTTCTTACCGTGTTTTCCTTTATCGCAAATCGTTAGCGAGCTACGTCGCGGCGGTACGAAAAGTGAGAAAGTCATATAAGCATTTGATGTTGTACCTATGTTGTATTTTTCAGATCGAAAATCATCATGTGTCTTACTTTTGCTGACTAAAACCGCGGCCCCGGAACATAGCAAAAGAAGGAAAATGTATGGGACATTTTCCTTCTTTTGCTATGTTCCGGGGCCGCGGTATCTCTTTCGAAGAACCCGCAACCCCGGCAGGCGGTGGCCCTGGCAAGCTCCTCTGCTTTGCCGACATCTCTTTGAGTTAACACGGCCTTTCGTCAGTAGACGGACGAACGGTGAGATACTCATTGCTCTACCCATTACCTGTCCACAGAAGATTTTGTACCCTCTTGTTTATCAAGCCTGGTTATATAAACTTCGTGCCTCGGAAAGCACGTTGAGCCGCTGGTCCTGCGCCTGATCTCAGTCTGGTCGTGTCGGATTGCCGTTCCATCGACCACCGACCATGAAAGTCAGGGAACAAACAGTGCATCTGTGCCTGCGCACACACTTGTGCATTTTAATATCTCGCGCACAGATGGCCGCCGAGTTTCACCGCTGTGGCCGAAAGCAATCAGGAGCACTATAATGTATATTACATCAATTTCTGGTGTTTTTAAACAGTCTTGTTTTACGACTATTTGTTTCTACGTATCGTTCGCAGTGTCAATAAATTCGATAAATAAAACACTCAACGATAGAATCTCACCTTCATTTTCTTTAACATCTTTTTCACAAAACACGTTTCGAAAATGACTCCGAAATAACTAAATGTAAGGCCCTACCTTTCAAATTGAAACGGCTCGGAGCTAAAAAGCCGGCCTTTCAAAAAGGTGATTGTACAGAATACGGGTAATAGGCAACCCCTTTGTGCAGTAACGAAGTTTATTTTGTGTTGAATAGCTTTTGATCGTTGATCTGAACGAGCACATGGAGCCGGGAGAAGTTATTGTGAATTGTGAAGATAGGATGGCTTTGTCAGACATTGTGATTGTCGAAAGCTAATTTGGGGAAGGTTATGTTTTTAATATTGTTAGATAGGTTCTCTTTGGTAGTTTTCATTAAATCCTTGCTTAAGTGTCAGAAATGACGTCATCAGTATACATTTTAGATCAACCTCGTCTGCACGGAATATCGGCTCAAATTCAGACGTATTTAAAAAGTCGTTTAGTTCGAAATATTTCCTTAGTTGTAAGTTTATATCCTACTAATTCCTACTATAATATTATAAATGCAAAAGTTTGTGAGTCCATACTCATCTCATCATGTATGTTTGATCCTCTTTCGCGAAAAAACTACTGATCGGATCTTGATGCAATTTGGCACAGACGTAGATTATAGTCTGGAATAACACATAGAGTACTTTTTAATCATCACGCGGGCGAAGCCTTGGGGCGCAGCTAGTTTATACATAACTAGCTTTTGCCCGCGGCTTCGCTCGCGTTAAATTCGGTAGCGCCTTATTGATTTGTAATAGCAACGCTAAGTTTTCCCGTTTCCTCCCTCTTTCTCCCTCATATCCCACTCTTTTTAAAAAAAATAAAAGCCTATGTCCGTCTCCTGGTTCCCAACTATCTCTGTACCAAAATTCATCAAAATCGGTTTAGCCATTAAAGCGTGAAGAGGTAACAAACAAACAAACAAACTCACTTTCGCTTTTATAATATTAGTAAGGAAGTAAGGATTGGTGGTTTAATCATGCACGTTAAGCTTTAGGTCACGGCGATTAATGGTAGATCTTTAGCAGTCGTTACTGATAGTCAGTGTCCCGAAAATCTGACAACTAGTCTTACCAAGGGGTATTGTATCACTAAATACTAAATGGGCTGTGGAGGTCAGATAGGCAGTCGCTCCATGTAAAATGCTGGTGTTCCGTTTCATCCGATTAGACTGGAAGCCGACCCCAACTTAGTTGGGAAAAGGCTAGGTAGATGATGATCATAGTGGTTTAATCGAGTTATGCCCGCACTTCTAAACATTAACTGTTCATACTTGTCATTGAAAAATGAAAGAAAACGATTTACCTACAACTGTTTCGAATAATTTTGTTTTCACAGTTACAATTTGTTATTTATTTATTAGGTATCGTCACATAGTCGCTAGGGGCTCCTCAGTAGCAATTCTGCAAGATCTTTTTTGTAAGATAAATCATTGACATAATCAGGGAAACATCGGCCATTATTAACACAAAAAGTAACAATTACTTTTGCCCAATACAGTAGGACTCACAACAGCCGACAAACTTTGAAAACATGCAAATAACGTGATACAAAGCAATATTCACTTAACGCTTAGTTTAAGTGCGTAACTACATTATTTTAACGAAAATAACCGAGAATACAATCAACAGTATTAAGTTTAGAAGGACAACTGCTTACAACATTTACATTATAATGGTGTAGTGATTCCATGGTGAGATGTGATCAAGAGAGCTAACCTGTACCAAGTGGTTTATACTACAGAAAAACGAATGGTTCGAGATGTATGTATGTGAAAACGTGGCATAAAAAAAAACATTTATTTTCAGGCATCTTAGGCCCATAGATAAATACTTTACAGACAATCATAGATATCGCTAATACAATTCGTGTTAGTAAATAAATCCTTAACAACTATGTTAGTAGCCACTGCACTATGTCACTGTGCACACCACTCTCTGCGGCCCAAAAGTCCTCTTCCAAGACGAGGTGCGTAAGTGACACTGATGGCACTGTCTGTAACATCACACCTATAATCCGCAAAGAGAGAGAGAGAGGAGTACCTAATAGTATAGTACACCCAAATTTCCCTGTCTCGTGGATGCGTTTACACACATTTAAACTCACATACACAAACAGCCAGACCCGACACAACTATCTACAGGTCATACAAATATTTGTTCCGTGCGGGAATCAAACCCGCGACATGCAGCGCAGTAGTCAATCGCTCAGCCACTGCGTCAACCGAGCCGTCAAATGGTTGGCCGTTTAATTCATGGATTTTCGGTTTTTTTTTACGTTGTATACGACATGCCTTAAGCTCCCCCGATGAAAATCAAGACATTCGAGGGAACTACAATAGGGGATCTACTATAGTGGACGACAAGCTTATTGCATTCAACCGGACTCAAAATTAGAACCCGTGTCTGTTCAAGAAATTCCTGATGGAAAACCGGGAATCGAACCTAGGGCCTCTTGATCAGTAGTCGAGCTTGCGATCACTCGACCAACTAGGCACACATCCATGTTCCTTATTTTGCCCGTTGTGTACGATCACTCGAACACAAACAGTACCAGGTGTACCTACTGCAAATTATTTTGTGGTCCTTCTGTCAATTTTACAGCCACTACTAAAGCACTCCCTTAATGTATTTAAATCTAACCTTTAGAATTCAAACGGGGTTTTTAAGAGCTGTCAATATATTTTGCTGGAAGTCTAGACTGGGAGGCAGCTACGATTCCAATTGAATAATGTGACATGAAAAGCGTTATTTTTAAACTAAGCAATCTTTTTATAGATAATTTTTATCATTTTTACAAATTGAAATCGTTTCCAGAAGCAATTTTTGGTAGAATATAATATAAGTGGAAACTGTTATTACGTTTTTATTCTTCAGTGCTATATTTTTTTTTTATATTGAACTAGCTTTTGCCCGCGGCTTCGCCCACGTTAAATTTGGGGTAACACAGTTCCCTTTTCCTTATTTACAGGTACCTGCTACCTGTAGCTTTTGCCCTTGCGCCTAATTTATTGTAATAGCAATGCTAAGTTTTCCCTTTTCTTCCCTCTTTCTCCTCATTTCTCATTAAAAAATAGGCTATGTCCGTCTCCAGGGTCCCAACTATCTCTGTACCAAAATTCATCAAAATGGGTTTAACCAGTTAGGCGTGAAGACGTAATAAACAAACAAACTCACTTTCGCTTTTATAATATTAATGGATAACATCACGGTAAGGTTGAGCTACACCCACATTCCATATAGGTATATTTAAGTCACATAAAATATAAGTGAACCTATTGCTTACTGGGCACAAATCCAGATTCTGGACTGTGAACAAATAATTCTTGGTGGATAACCCGAGAGTCAAACCCAGGACGTCATGTGCAACGATAATGCCTGTGACATTTTTTTCTTTTTATTTAAAAACGTTGCCCCACACTAGGAATTTCTCCTGTATCGTGGGTGCGTTCACAAACATATAAACTCACATACACAAACAGCTAGACCCAAAACAACTACCTTTAGGTCATACAAATAAATGTTCCGTGCGGGGATCGAACCCGCGACACACAGCGCAGCAGTCGATCGCTCAACCACTGCGCCAACCGTGTCGTTCAACTATTAGACCAACCTGTTTCTGGCCATTTAATTCTGGAAATAACTTATCCCTGTAAATCAAGCTTTGAATAGAAAATATACCTTAAAACAACTTAAACGATACCTTCCAATTATTATCAGACTATTCGTAATATTTTAGAACTTCCACAAATAACTTTCTAGAAATAAACTCAAGACATCTTGTTCTTATCAACATCACTATCTCCTTGTTTATGAAAACCGCAGGTTGCTGGGAATTTTGGGGAATTTACATTTGTAAGCTGCTAAGTCATCTAAGTGTGCTCTTTTGTATCGTAACCCGTCTGTCTGGTTATGCCAGTTCATCTAGAAAATCAGTCGGCGGCTTTACAAGGTTATTATTTAAAAGGCTTTCAGGTAGCTTCGGATTAAAGAAAAATATTTTAACATTTTTTAGAAGCTTGGAAAATTTTCCCCGAGGTTGTTTGGTGTTCATGAAAATTTAACCTACAATTTTGGATATTTTCGTTGAAGTATCCGAATGTTGGTTTTCTTTTAACTATTTTAATTTATTATGAAAATAAAGAAGAATCCAGGCTCTCGGTTCGCCCCGGTTTGCGGGTTTTTCGAAACAGATACTGCCGCCCCGGAACAGAACGGGTAAAATAAAGAACATGGTGGACACCCCCCCCCCCTCCCTCACCGCTCCGCCTATAGCAGGGGAAGTTATTTGACGAAATCCCATCCGAAAAAAAGTGCAGCTATTTCCTAACGTTCCTCCAACAATCTGCTGTATCACATCATCAACATTGATAACTTGGAAAAAAAACTCAAAGCGTAAAACGATGATTAATTTCTTACTTATTAATAAAGTTTGAGCTTCTCCCCGCTTCGAAACAAATAAATTGGACTATTTTGAATATTCATTTAGTTACCAAAAGCTATTTAAAGACGAAGGAAACAATGTTACCAAGTTTTGTTTATTTGCAAAGTTGCCACCAGCAAAATAAGAGAAAATACCGTTTTGAATATGCTGATTTGCTGTGTTGCTATTGCGAAAATATAGACCACATAAGTTCGTTTATGTTTGTATTAAAACTTTTATATCACATTTTTTTTTACCGACATTTTTGGTTTTTGCTTTTATTTATAAAACTAGCTTTTGCCCACGGCTTTGCTCGCGTTAAATTCGGGGTAAGACAGTTGCCCTTTCCTGATTTGAATTTCCTGATTTGCAGGTACTGCTACCTATAGTTTTTGCCCTTACGCCTTATTTATTGTAATGGCAAGGCTAAGATTTCTCTTTTCTTCCCTCTTTCTCCCTCATTTCTCACTTTTTGTAGAACGAAGTTGCCTATATCCGTCTCCAGGGTCCCAACTAACTCTGTACCAAAATCAGTTTAGCCATTAAGACGTGAAGACGTAACAAACAAAAAACTCACTTTCGCTTTTATAATATTAGTAAGAATTGTGACAATGGCTGATAATACAAAAGAGGTTGTACGGGTATACATTCTCTTTAGAAGTATCTACGTTCACGGTTGTATTAAACTTAATACTATTAAGCCCTGTATCTGCGCAACACTAATATAATTACTCGACTAATTTGAGTCCCACCCGTTTGACGACACGCTGTAATCGCGCGACGCACTGCATGCGGTTCCAGTCAACTATTTTTATTTATTAAAACTTTATGCACATGTGTAAAAAAATACAGTCTGCAAAGGTGGAGTTAATGCCTTGGGCATTTTTTACCAGTCTACCTTAGCCCTTTCAGACCGAGTGTGCATATTTGAGGACATAAAGTTTTTTGCCTACAAAATTACTAAAATAACTTTTTATGTAGCAAAAGACGGTTGTCATCGATTGAGCACATTATTCTTAAATAATAACGTTACTAGTAGTGACATCTATTATCACCTATGAGGTTTAATTCGCCGAGTTTGACCAGTGGTCGGTGAACTTTTGAAGTGAGGAGGTAAGTGATTTATTTTATTTCAAAATCTCATGTTTTTGGTGTAAATACTGATAGCAAAAAATGTTTTTGAGTTATTAAATGGTATATACATGAATGATAATGTGTTTTTTATACAAATATCAAATGTTTTATACAATAAATCTCGTTAATTCGTTATGTCTACAAATATGGACATGCGGTTTTAACTATAACTTTTTACGAATTATTCATTAGGGTGCAGTAGTTGAATAAAATGCATTTTTTTATACCTACATATTGTTTTACGATCATTTATGTTACAAAATATTCTCAGAAGTGTATTTTATGTTTTCAGGTAATTCTATTTCTAAAAATGTTCGATCCAGACGCTTTGGATATACTACGTAATGGAAATCTGTCGGACTTGGACTTATCTTCGGATGATGAGGATACGACTGCTTATAATTATGCCCAAAATACAAGACCTGTTCGATTAGGTGCCGATGTAGTGAACCAAAACCAAAGAGAGTACCACCCACCAGACTCTGAAGATGAGGAAACTCCTGTCGATGACGACGAAGCAGAGCCAGACGTTGAGACAACACAGCCTTCGATTAGTGGAGAGGTTTTTGACTATCTGACACCTAAACAGAACATAAAATGGAGACACAGACCGCTAGAAAATACAATACTCATAGATTGGTTTCCACCAATAGCTGTTGATCCCGTTGTGCAAGCTCCAATTGATTACTACACCAAATATGTTCCAGAAGAATTATTTCGGTTGATGGCTGATATGACAAACCTATATGCAGTACAGTCAGGAAAACCCAGGTTTCGACCTACGACTGCTAATGAGTTAGAAATATTGTTTGGACTGCACATGGCCACAGGAGTATTCAACTATCCCGCTATAAAAATGTATTGGGAAACCAACTACGGAATTCGCCTTTTTACAGAAAACATGCCAAGAGACAGATTTTTTGAACTTCGGAGCAATTTACATCTTGCAGATAACACTCAAATGCCTCAAAATTGCAATGATGTGTTTTACAAAGTGCGACCAATCTATGATGCTATCAGGAGCCGCTGCCTGGAACTGCCTTTAGAAAGAGAATTATGCGTCGATGAACAAATAATTCCTTTTACAGGAAAGCATGCTGCCAAACAATATGTAAAGGGTAAACCTTGTCCATGGGGTATCAAACTTTTCTTTTTGTGTGGCAAAAATGGTCGCGCGTTTGATTTTATAATTTATCAAAGTTCAACTCCAGAATTAGATCCAAATTTGACAAAGAAAGTCGGTTTCGGCGCATCTGTTGTATTACATCTAACCAAAAGAATTGGAGAGAACAGTGGCCATGAACTATACTGCGATAATTACTTTTCATCCTACCACATGCTGCAAATTCTCAAACACAAAGGGATAATGGCCACTTGTACAGCTCGTGTGAATAGATTCGCGAAGCCTCCGTTGCTGAGTGATGCACAAATCAACAAAAAACCAAGGGGTTTTTCTGAAGAAATTTGTAGTACTGATGGTGATGTTACTATGGTCAAATGGTTAGATAACAAGGCAGCTCATTCAGCATCAAACTTTATTGGCATAGGAGAAAAGGATGTGGTAAAGAGATGGTCTAAAAAAGATAAAAAGTTTGTTGATATTGAGAGGCCTGAAATTGTGAAGAAGTATAACCATGCAATGGGAGGGGTGGATTTGCTTGATCAACTTATGAGCTATTATAGAACCTTTATAAAATCGAAGAAGTGGACGTTGCGAATGATCTTTCACGCTTCGGATTTGGCGGTTGTTCAAGCATTCCGAGAATACGACATCGACAATGATTTGCTCGCAATCCCCAAGAATAAACGGCTGACTCTTCTTCAGTTTCGTCGACGGTTGTCTGAAAGTCTGGTTTTGCGCAAGAAGATGACGATTGCAAAAAGAGGTCGTCCAAGCAGCAACAGCCCTTTTCCAGAGATAATTCCGAGAAAACCAGGAGAAGTGCGTCCAGCTGCTGAAATAGCTCGCGATGGTGTGGGTCATTTCCCTGCCCATGAGGGGGCTGGAACGCGATGTAAGCTGCCGGGATGCACGGGAAAGTCACGCATAATGTGCATAAAATGTAAAGTGCATCTATGCCTAACCAAAGATAAAAATTGTTTTCTCTCTTTTCATACATAAATGTTCCTAATAAGTACTAGTGTAAGATTTCATATTTCGTTGAATTGGAAACATAGTTTCATTTGTTATTAGTGCGTACTTATACAGAAACTATAATAATTTTTATTTCTTAAAGTTAATCTATGGTTTTTGTTCTAATTTCATACTTTTTTTAAATAAATGTTTCACTTTACATACTGCTTTTTATTGATTCGATCAATACCCCATATATTGCTATTTACAATCATATAAGCCGGATGTCCATATTTGCGCACATAAAGAAAAACTCGATTTTCGCGAAAAGTTTTTCACTAAATACCATTTTTTCAGATTTTTTGTATTATCTTAAACTCAAATAAACTATAAAAAAATCATCAATTACAAATGACCAAAAAATAAAAATCAGGTCTGAAAGGGTTAGGGTGATGCTGGGAGAAAACATAATATTCAAGACAACATTTACAAATAAAATATAACGATAAATACTTATTTAAATACATACATTTTTGTTCTTAAACTCCAGCCAGACGCACCCCTTATTTTATTTATTTTATTTTATTATGTTTGGGAAACTTGCAGCTATTATTATTGAATAATTAATTACAGTTTTATGTAGCTGAAGGCCAATTACAAATTTCCACTTATAGTTAATATATATATAACGATGGTTTAAACAATAGTAGGGTCACAATTGCACTTCCAAAACAGGCAATACTTTACTTCTTCATTTTCCTTATAAATATAGGTAGTCACAAATAAACTTATTCAAAAAAGATTTTTACAAAATAAAAATATGTACTTATGTTAGGAAAAAAAGTGGTTGCACAAAGATTTTTTCAGTTTACGGATGCTGCAAATGAAGGGGTCAATGTCGACTTCCTGGCAGGTTTCGTTACAAACTCGACAGGCTCTTAAAAGAAATGAGTTCCCTCTATACGAGGTTCTTGCCGCTGGTGTATGAAGTAGATGAAATCGGCGCAGAAATGTGCACGGTACGCGTAGTCCTATTTTGCTTAACAGCTCAGGAATGTCGACCGATCAGTTCATGATTTTGAATAAGAATGCCAAATCTGCAATTCTCCTTCGTTCGTAAAGAGGAAGCATATGAAATTTTTTACAGCGTGTGAGATAATTTGGCAGATATGTACTTGAGCGGAATTGAATGTACCTTAAAAACTTCCTTTGAATGCTCTCCAAACGATCAACATATATATTATAGTTCGGGTTCCAGACTTGCGATCCATACTCTAGGTGACTACGAACAAAAGAACAATATAGTATCTTAAGGCGCCACCCCGACCAAAACGCCGCGCAAGCCGTTTTTGTACAGTTTTCTAGAGCTATCTACTTGTTATTTAAAACGAACTAAGTAACAAAAAAAATATTATTTCTTTATAATCTTGATTCCATTATTGTAGATTTAGTTTTTATTTTTATTGAGTCATTATTTAGTAAATCTCCTTACAACAAAGCCCCCGAAATGAGAAAAAATATCAATAAAATGCATCTCCTCGTAAAGTAAACATTGTTTAATTTTGCTACTGACACTAATGGATACACAATTCTATAATGAACATTTTGGTAGAAATATTTTTTCCAAAAACCCAATACTTAATTTGAAATAGATTTTATTCCAAAAAATAGGCATTATTCACTACTGCTCTCACTCACTCACTCCTGGCTGCGCGGCAAAGAGGGAAGCGAATACTCAAGGTTATTTGCGTAGGGTACGGCCTTAACAGTCTTGATGCTTCTGAACTCTGATGAGGTCCTGATAACAAAACCAAGCGCTCTAGAAGCCTTGTTGACTATGTTATCTATGTGCTTGTCAAAGATAAGCTTTGAGTCAAAAATTATCCCTAGGTCCCTAATGAAACTCACTCTAGCTAGTGGGGAATCTAATAGTTTGTAAGTAAAGTTGATTGGGTTTGGTTTTCGTTATTTGTTGAAACTATCAGTCAGATGACTATTCTGTTACAATTGTATTATAAAGTTGATAGGTATAGAAACTCATTAAAGAATTACCAAATAGAGTCATTAAAATACAACTCAAAAAATTCATTTTAACCAAATGTTACTACAGCCCATCAGAATTTTTAAATTGAAAACAAATGCAATTACTACATTTCTTGTAAATTTAAGCTACATTTTATATTTTTGTTTATTTTTATAAATTTTATGTCTAATTTTAACTTCAACGCATGGCTTGGGTTATTCACCAACTGGACACAAGAGACCGGACACACGTGTGTCCAGTTGGTGAAACTCAAAGTTAGTATCACTTATTATTTCGTCATCTGGACACGCCAAGATTTTCATTCGTGTCCACTTAGTGAAACTTAAATTATATCACTTTTATGTTTTCGCCAACTGGACACAAGTTCGCATTTTACCCGAATTCAAGATAAAGTACAGTCAAGCACATTAATGTTTTGTGTCAAACATCATCGGCCACTGAACGTCCCACTACTGAGAATGGGTAATTAAGTATGTTATTTTAAAATTATTCACAATTTGTGAATTTATAAAGAATGTATTTTTAACACTGACAGTCACTATCTCTATCCTTGTTTTATAATCTTCAACATGTAACCAGTTTTATTACACTTTCTGTATTCCCGGCGGCCGGCGACTAAGAATGACGTAGTTTGCTCTGATTGGTTGGAGCAGGTAAAAAATCCCAACCCGGTAACCCTTTCGTCATAATTCGTTATCAGTTTACTTCGTTTCGCGTGTGCATTAAGTGCAGTATTTGTGCCATTTAAAAGTGACGTGGATTTTAATATAGGTAAGTACCTACTCAGTTTTAGATTAAATATTGTATTTATTAAGTTAATTTAGTTTAGCAATCCCGCTATATTTTATTTTTTCTTAAAAAAATCTTGTTTATTGTTTCATGTAAAGACAAATAATTATGTCTATTGAAGAAGTCGCAGGCCCATCATTGGCTAACAGAAATACATTTTCATTCATCAATTCCCAAAGAAATCGTCCAATTTTATTAAAAGATGGATAGGTATAAATATGTACACCTAAGGAAAAATAATGATGGATCTTCAATGTGGCGTTGCTCCGTACTCGTACAAATTTGACTGTAACTACATTTAATAAGAAAGCAAGCTTTGCAAGTTTGTCTATGAGTGGACACTCCACTCTTCTAAAAAATCTTTAAAGGTTAAAAACGTCATTGCAAACGCAATGACGTTTTTAACCTTGAATAATATAAAAATAAATTTTGCTGTGTTTATGTATGACCTTACATGATTTTTCTGTGATACTCGAAGATTATATTGAATATTGTCACGCTGATATTATAAAAGCTACAGGTAATCAAAAAATAACATTAGTTAAGTATAGTATTTTTCACATTAATAAATCGTCATGATATTACTTAAATTTGTTTTATTTCAAAAATTGTCTTAAATACTCGTAGAAGCTAATAAGGTTTTTCAAGTAAAAAAGTATGGCAGCTTTTTCATGAAATTGAGGCGATTATGTACCTAACTGTACCCTTTTTTGCAAAAAAAAATAGTTGTGTCCAGTTGGCGAAAACATAAAAGTGATATAATTTAAGTTTCACTAAGTGGACACGAATGAAAATCTTGGCGTGTCCAGATGACGAAATAATAAGTGATACTAACTTTGAGTTTCACCAACTGGACACACGTGTGTCCGGTCTCTTGTGTCTAGTTGGTGAATAACCCCATGGCTTAAGGCCGTACCCTACGCAAATAACCTTGAGTATTCGCTTCCCTCTTTGCCGCGCAGGAGTGAGTGAGTGAGAGCAGTAGTGAATAATGCCTATTTTTTGGAATAAAATCTATATAAAATGAAGTATTGGGTTTTTGGAAAAAATATTTCTACCAAAATGTTCATTATAGAATTGTGTATCCATTAGTGTCAGTAGCAAAATTAAACAATGTTTACTTTACGAGGAGATGCATTTTATTGATACTTTTTCTCATTTCGGGGGCTTTGTTGTAAGGAGATTTACTAAATAATGACTCAATAAAAATAAAAACTAAATCTACAATAATGGAATCAAGATTATAAAGAAATTTAATGTATTTTTTTTGTTACTTAGTTCGTTTTAAATAACAAGTAGATAGCTGCCGTTTTGGTCGGGGTGGCGCCTTAAACCAAAAACATTTTGTACGCCTTTCCTGGATGGCGACTTTGCAAATTTAATTTAATAAAATTAAAATTAAATTTAATTTTGCTGTAGAAACAACAAATCTCTAAGTCTATGCAGTCAAAAAATATGGACGTTTACGTCGCAAGTTTGTACGGAACCCACGGTTCGCGAGTCCGACTGGCATTGGGTTAGTTTTTTTTATCTCTTGAGGTCATCATCTGCCTAGCCTTTTCCCAAGTATGTTGGGGTCGGCTTCCAGTCTAACCGGATGCAGCTGAATATCAGTATTTTATATGGAGCGACTGCCTATCTAACCTCCACAACCCAGTTAGTACTGGGTAATACGTTACCCCTTGGTAAGACTGGTTGTCAGACTTTCGGGACACTGACTACCTGTAACGACTGTCAAAGATCTACAAATGACAGCTGGGACCAACGACTTAACGTGCTTTCCGAGGCACGGAGGAAACTCGGTATGTAACGGGTGGTCACCCATCCACAGACCAACCTAGGCAAGCGCGGCTTAACCTAAAGATCGACCCGAGCGGCTGCTATTATTTAGCCACGAGCTCCTCTCTTGAGGTGTGGAACTCTAAACAAAAGTGAAGATCTCTTCGATCGGATGTTCTCCCTTCAATAACGTCACATCATTGACAAGCGGAGATAAGTGTAGGATTCGATTCAATTTAACGCGACTATCTTATCAGATAATGATAATGTTTTACTCCGCCAAAGTATTATATATGAACATAAAATGTGTTCAGGAATGTGCGAACAAAAGTACCATAATAAAGACCATAGTATAAAGAGGGGAAGTACGATAACTTCATACAAACGCGTAGCGCGCGGCTTGTATGTGTGCGCCGTAGTATCTATGCGTCGCCGCACGCAAACTAAACAAAATCTCGGCTCCTTTCGCGCTGCGCCAGTCGGGGCTAACACTGCACGAGGTTCGCGCGTCACGGCTTTTCGGCACCGCTAAACGAATAAAAAATGTCTGATAACCGCGGGAGAAAGTATTGCTGTGTGTTTGGGTGTCTTAATAATTCATCAATTCCAGAATTGTCTCAGTTCAAATTACCTATTGAACAGGAAAGGTAAGCTACTCACTTATTCTAGCATAATTCAATTTTTTACTTCATAATGAGATACCTACCTACCTACTGACTTCTTTTTGTTGTATTAGCATATTAGTTTTCTATCACACAGAGGAAGTAGAATAGAATAGAATATACTTTATTGCACACCAAAATCTACGAAACAAAACTGTTTTACAAAAAGATGTTAAATCTATGGTTACAATGGCGGTCTTATCGCTAAGAAGTACCGCGAGTTATCGCGAAGTAGGTAGGTAGGTAGGTCTACTCTCCCACTAGAATGTTTGTACTTTTGATCTGTCAACTGATTTACCGCTATTGCTTTGTTTACGTTTAGTTGTGCCGATTTCTCAGTATTGTAGGTATATTAACTAAGTACCTATGTACGAGCTACGCTGTACATTCAACTAACTTGTCCTACTTACAGTGAAACGTTGCAGTTTATTTAATCCAACAATAATCGTACATTATTACTTTTGTAACATGTTATTTTTAGTAGCAATAAAACCTTTATACCAATCGGTTGTTTACTCATTCAAACATAACATAACAGGTTTAATAAACCAGCATAACATTTTTACTGTTGGGAGTTACGCCCCAACATATGGTCCTTCGAGCAATTTTGTGTTGTGCGAGTGATACCTTTTACGGTCGCGAATCGGTTGGACTGGTCTCTCAGAAGTGAGTCGAGTCAGTAACCAATTGAGAAGGCGCATATCGTACAGGGGAGAGGTTGCACAACACGAAGAACCAGGAGTGTGGAGAAACAGTCAACACTCGGAACAGAGGAGTTTATCTTGAAGTCAACAATACAACATTAACAACATGTCGTCAGCTGATTTATACCAGAATCAGAACGAGCTCTACGACAGCATAAAGAAGATCGGAATAAATATTAAGAAAGATGGTTGGGACAGAAAAAACCCCGACTATTTCAAACGCCGTATGGCAATGTTGGAAAACTTGTGGTCAAATTACCAATTCAATCATGACCGTCTGTCTTCAGAACAAAGTGTAAGTGATCCCTACTTTACGAATGACTGCTATAAACTAACGCTGCAGTGCTACAAGGAGGTAAAGGAGCTTATTCTTCAACAACACCAACAACTTACGACACTCGCTCGTTCTCCGAGGGAGCAGTCGGTACAAACAAACCCATTGGGAGGTGCCAACCAACAAACAGGGGAAGGTACCTCAGATCAGACAAAACAGGAACAAGAAGCCTTGAAGAGTGAGGTGGCAGAACAAGCTAGGGATGCCAATCAAGATAATCAAAACAGAGAACCATCACCTACTCGGCGAGAACAACAAAACATTGCGAAAAAAGACACGGGATCCAATAGCAAGCTGGACGACATGATGCGGAAACAGACGGCAAACTTCAAAGCCTTCATGCGAGCAGTGGCAAACATAAACGTGGAATTTCTTTCTGAAAGATGGGAATTTCAAGACGCGCTGCAAACACTACAAACGCGCTGGTCAGCAATTGACAACCTTCACTGGGAGATAGAGTGTGAAACTAACGGAGAGAAGATAACAGTGTACGAGGACCGCTACACCAGGTATGAAAACCAGTTCCATGAACTTAAAAAGGCTTTGAATACTAAAATGTGGTCCGGCGCGCATCGTGAGAAAACAACACCGAAATTAGAGATACCAGTCTTCCACGGTAACTACAACCAGTGGATCCCATTTAAAGACCTTTTCACGGAAGCAATACACAACAACAATTCCCTTTCATCTGCTCAGAAGATGCAGTTTCTGAAGAGTAAGGTGCATGGAGAAGCGGAACGCTTGATTCAACACCTACAGATAAGTTCGGATAACTACCTCGTGTGTTGGGATATCCTCAATCACCGATATAATAATGAAAAACTTATCTTCACATCGCATATCAACATGATTTTCAATCTGCCAAACATGCAACAACAGTCAGAGGCCCAAGTAAAGAAAATCCATGACGTCAGCATAGAATGCTTACATGCGATAAAGAATTTAGGAGTGGATGTCGACACTTGGGATCCTATTCTTGTACATATATTATCGCAGAAATTAGACGCAGACACACATTCAGAGTACAATGACTCGCTGAAGAGTTGCCGAAAGCTGCCAATACTGAAAGATCTGTTAGATTTCCTAGAAGCGAAATTTACATCGTTGGAAGCATCGCGCCGCAAACAAGAAAACAACAAAAAACCAAATACGTCATCAAGTCAACATCAAAATTCTTTGTACTCTAAAAAACAATACAGCAGTAATCAGGCAACTAGCAACAAGAAAATTACGAAATCATTCCATGCGTCAACATTTAGATGCCCTCTTTGCGATGACGAACATGGCATGTACAATTGTGCAAAGTTTTTAGAAATGCCGAATCACTTAAAACTTAGCACAGTAAATAAAATGAACATTTGTGTAAATTGCCTGTTCAGCCATAACGGAAAATCATGTACGTCAACTCACCGATGTCGCAAGTGCGCGGGTCAACATAACACATTAATACACGATGCATGTATTAAGAACAAAACAGAAAAACAAACAAATTCTTCCCATGTATCAAAGGATGATGATACTTCGGAAATACTACTAGCAACCGCTGTAGTAAACATAGAAACAGCTGATGGGACCCAAATCAAGTTGCGAGCCCTCATCGATCAAGGGTCTCAAATATCTTTGATCACGGAACATGCCGCTCAACTTCTCGGTGTCAAGCGCAACAGATGTAAAGGAGTCATCTTTGGAGTTGGACAGAAGGAAAACCACTGCAAAGGAATGACTACAATAACTTGCAGTTCGGTCTACAACGACTTCAAGTTCCAAACGTCTGTCTTCATTATGAACAACTTGATTAAAAACCTGCCAAATAAGACCTTTGCAAAACCATCTTGGTCCCACATACAGAACATCCATCTAGCAGATCCAGACTTCCATAACAGCCGTCAGGTGGATTTACTATTTGGAGCAGACATTTATTCGCAAATTATGCTAGGAGGAATGATAAAAGGCGATGACGTCACTCAACCTATGGCACAACAAACCTACCTAGGTTGGCTTTTATGCGGCAATGTCAAAACTTTTCACTGCAATGTGGTCATAAACAATTTGGAAGACATCAAACAATTCTGGGAAACCGAAGACATCACGGATCAATCCAACCTATCAGTGGAAAATGAAACATGTATTCAATACTACTCCAACACTACGCAACGCTTGGAGAGTGGGAAATATGAAGTCAGACTACCAATGAAGAATGAACTTGAGAGTAGACTGGGGTCATCCAAGCCAATGGCTATCGCCCAATTCAAAACTTTAGAAAGAAAGTTGGAAAAACAAACACACTTGGCAAAAGCCTATAAAGACTTCATGGCTGAATATATTGATCTAGGTCATATGAAGCAATCAACAGTCGGTAACAAAACACTCGAGTGTTACTTACCTCACCACGGCGTGCAACGCGCTGAATCAACAACAACAAAGTACAGAGTGGTGTTCAACGCATCAGCAAAAACTTCTACAGGATGCAGTTTGAACGACCTCATGTACAAAGGTCCCAATCTTCAACAAGACCTACAAACATTATTGATGAAATGGAGGCAATACAAATATGCGTTTACAGCGGACATAGAGAAGATGTTTCGTGCTATTTGGGTGGCTCCTGCAGACCAACAACTACAACAAATTGTATGGCGGGAATCGGTGGAACAACCTATCCGCTCATATCAACTAACAACCGTAACATATGGTACCAAGGCAGCGCCGTTCCTAGCCATGATGACACTCAGGAGACTGGCGACAGATGAACGAGAACAGTTTCCGGAGGCTTCAAACGTGTTGGAAGAATCATTCTACATGGATGACCTCGTTCATGGGACACATACAATGAAAAAAGGAAAGAAATTGATCGCTGACCTGATACAATTATTAAAAAATGGAGGGTTTAACCTTCGAAAATGGTCTGCAAACAGTCAAGAACTTTTAGAAGACATCTCCGAACAACATAACAACGATAAGATTGTCTTCAACTTCAGAACAGAAAATACACTAAAAACGTTGGGCTTGTGCTGGAACTCAAGAGAGGATAAATTCACCTTTCAATGCACAATTTCGGACGTGAACAAGAAACAAACAAAACGCAGCCTACTAGCCGAAATATCTAAACTATTTGACCCACTCGGCTGGCTGGCTCCTGTATCAACAAAATTGAAATTATTATTTCAAAAACTGTGGGATGGAAACTTACAATGGGACGACGAAGTATCCGACAACATACATGCGGAGTGGTGCAAGATACAAGCGGACGTAAGGGCGATAAACTCTTGCGAAATACCTAGATGGCTTAAGTGTGGCGAAAAGCAGACAATGGAGCTACATGGGTTCAGTGACGCCTCTCTGGATGCTTATGCCTGTGTCATCTACGCACGGGTCCACTCATCAACAATTCTAGTAGCCGCAAAGTCAAAGATTGTACCACACCGAAAAACAACAACACTGCCTAGACTGGAATTGAATGGAGCGCACCTTCTATCACAACTAATGCGCAAAGTCAAACAGTCACTGAATCAACATGAAGTACACGTCTACGGCTGGACCGATTCCATGGTGGTTCTGGGTTGGTTACAAGGAGACCCGTCCCGCTGGAAAGCATACGTGGAAAACAGAGTACGAAGTATTACTGACGTCATACCACGATCGGCATGGAACTACGTCAATACAAAAGAAAATCCCGCTGACGCCGCAAGCAGAGGTCAATACGCTAGTCAGCTGAAAGAAAATCAACTGTGGTGGCAAGGGCCTACATGGCTACCATCGCTTCAAACAAAGAACATAGAACAACATAATTATAGTACAGACAAAGAAGAAAAAACAGTCCGAAAACAAGTTAATGTATCCCAACACAACAAAGAAAATCCGAGCATTGTGGAAAAACTATTGCAAAATCACAGCTCTATCGAACATATTATTCGCATTGTCGCATGGATACTCAGACCATTGAACCCGAAACGGCGACAACAACCAAAATATCTGACGTTGCACGAATTGGATAACGCAACGAAAGTGCTCGTAAAACAAACTCAACAACAATTATTTGACACAGATATTTGTTATTTACGAAAACATAACATGGTGCAATCTAACAGTAAAATTAAAGCGCTCACTCCGTTCATTGACCATCAAGACATCCTACGAGTAGGAGGAAGATTAAAAAACGCCTTACTAACCGAAAACATGAAACACCCGATGATCATTCCACACGACAGTCGATTAACACATCTTCTCATCGACCAAGCTCATCGAATGACGTTTCACGGCGGCCCGAGACTTACCCTATCACACTTACGTGAGAAATATTGGATCGTCGGCGGAAACCGAACCACGAAGATGCAAATCAGAAAATGTGTGACGTGCCGCAAAAACAACCCAACAAAAGAACACCAACTGATGGGTAACCTACCGAGCGCAAGAGCAAATCAAGCGCCACCCTTTCACCATACAGGGGTAGATTACACTGGATTTGTGGACGTCAAAATGAACAAAGGCAGAGGAGCAAAAACAACGAAGGGTTACATAGCAGTCTTCATATGCATGGTGACCAAAGCTGTACATATTGAACTGGTATCAGATCTCACCAGTTCAGCATTCTTGGCAGCCTTAAACAGGATGGCAGCAAGAAGAGGAGCCCCTCGTCACTTATACAGTGACAACGGAACAAACTTTGTCGGCGCAAACCGCCAACTTGTGGAACAATACGAAGAAATTGAACATACATACAAAAGCGATCAACTACAAAGGGAAATCGCAGAGATGAAGATTGAGTGGCATTTTAATGCCCCCGCTTGGCCATCAGCGGGAGGGTTGTGGGAGCGAGCAGTCCGAAGCCTGAAACACCACTTAAAACGAGTAGTAGGAGAACAAAAATTAACATTTGAGGAGTTTACAACAATCCTAACAAGACTGGAGGCCTGTTTGAATTCCAGACCTTTGTGTCCACTGAGTGAAAACACAGACGATCTAGACTGTCTGACGCCGGCACATTTCTTATCGGGTAGACCGGGGCTGACAGTCATCGAAACAAGGGAGGATGCAAGAACAAGATGGGAACTAACAAGAAAGATCTTCGTAGAAATCTGGAAGAGATGGAGGAACGAATACCTGTGCCAACTATTAACTAGATCAAAGTGGCAGGAACCACAGAAAAATCTGAAGATAGGCGATCTGGTGATTATTCATGATGATCATATACCAGCCGGTAAATGGCTCATGGGAAGAATAACAGAGCTTCACCCTGGGAACGATGGATATGTTCGGGTCGTTAGCCTAAAAACAAAAAATGGACACATGAAAAGACCTGTTACAAAACTATCCGTCTTACCTATCAACGGTGACGAAACTACCAAACAGCAAAACACCTCAAAAACAAACGAAAATGAGTCATACCTACAAACAAACAGCGAGTCGCCAAATTCACGACGATGCAAAACAACAAACAGAAAAATAAACTTTATTGGACTGGTCATGGCAATGCTGTATTTGCTAAACCCTGTCGCGGCCGCTAACACAACAAACATTGTCGAGCTTCAACAAGGTCTATACTTTGATAAAGTGACCAATATGCAACTAATACGCGGCGAGTGGAAGATTATCGTATACTATGACGTCAAGCCTTACTGGCACGGTATAGAAGTATCCAGTAAATTCACCAATCATCTAGAAAACATCTGCGAGAAAATAAAACAGAAAACACAATGTAACGTAATTTTAACACAACTACAACACTCGACCGACGAAATCGGACACTACAACCATATGTTGCTGAATCCGCAAGGCCGAGCGAATACGAGAAGCAAACGTGGGCTTATCAACGGTGTTGGTTCCATCGCGCGCTCCCTGTTCGGAGTATTAGATGACGAATTCGCAAAACAATATCAAGAAGACATTGACCTGGTCAAGGCTAACGAGAAACACCTGGCACTGTTGATAAGAAATCAAACATCCGTGATCGAAGCAGAATACAATCTACTAAAAAGGTCGGAAGATGCAGTTGAAAAACAGTACAAACAGTTTAACCAACATCTGCTAAACTTTGAGAAGTTTACGAACAATCTCAAAAAGGAACTGGACTCTCAAGAACTGTCCATCGAATTTGTGATGTCCGCTATTACGGCAAATAGCCTGATAGAGCATCTAAGAAACGTCCAGGAGACCCTTATAGAGACTGTAACAAACATATATAACGGCAAGATGAACCTACACCTCATCGCACCGGAACAGCTTCGGGATGAATTGAATATAATCTCGGGTCAACTGTCCAAGGATTTAGTCCTACCCATCACCAACATTCAAACAGAGTTGTTTCGCCTATATCATCTTTTACAAGTAAAGGCAAAAATGACTGAACGATACCTAATAATCGAGGTAAAAGTACCCTTGATCAGCAGAGACAACTTCGAGATCTACAGAACAATACCTATACCGAAAAACAATGTCGTAGATATGGTCACCCTAATACCTATTGCTGAAATATTAGCAATAAACATACAAAAAGATTCGTACATTCCAATGACGGAATCCGAAATACATCAATGCGTGCAGAATGACGCGACCACTCGATTGTGTCCACTACAGAAACCCGTATACCGCATGAAGTCGGACGAGAGCCTCTGCATGAAAAACAAGGAATCTCCTCACTGCGAAACCAAACATGAAACCTGCCGAGACAAGTGGATGGAATTGAACAATGTAAATCAATACCTATATTTTTGCTGTCAACAATGCAAAATACGTATTATTTGTGGACATCAAGTTTCAACGCAGCTACTACACAAGGCCGGTGTCATAACCCTAAATGCCGATTGCATAATTAGTAGTGAAACATTTACTGTTTATCCTCAAAGGCAACAAATAACCAAACTTCAAGCCCAGATCGACGCAGGTCCGGCAGAAATTCCTTCAATCAACAATATCATCAACCTACCTGTACAGGTTCCAAAACTTGTTGACGAGAATGAGACAGTAACAGACCAGAGAGCATTACTGCAAGAGCTTGGCAAACAAGTAGAGCAAATGAAAGTCGCAACATCAAAAGACATCCTGTCAGATCATGCAACATACCACGATGTCCACCAATACGTCGTCATCTACATATTAGCTGCTGCAGCAGCGTTCGCGGGCGCGATCTACGCATACAACCGCCTACGCAAGCATTGGGCAAGTCGACGGATACCAGAAGCTCCATCTGTTCCCAACCCGATGCCCCGAAGAAGGTCGACAGCGAGCATAGTGGACAACGCTGCACTTGACGTCACAGACGACAGTAGCGCAGAGCACTTATCGAGTGCACGCACACTTAATAAAGCAACGTCGCCTATTGCGCGTTGTGAATTTCCTTAATAACTTATGACATTGTTTGTATTTACTTTTTTACATTTTTACATTTTAACTTGATTTTGTTACAATTTCCGTATGTACATTTAAGTTAGCTTTGTGAGTGGGCAATATGTACGAGCTACGCTGTACATTCAACTAACTTGTCCTACTTACAGTGAAACGTTGCAGTTTATTTAATCCAACAATAATCGTACATTATTACTTTTGTAACATGTTATTTTTAGTAGCAATAAAACCTTTATACCAATCGGTTGTTTACTCATTCAAACATAACATAACAGGTTTAATAAACCAGCATAACATTTTTACTGTTGGGAGTTACGCCCCAACAACCTAACTACCCACAGTTATGAAATCGTAATTAAAAATAAGTTATTGACTAATTTTAAATTATATATATACATATAAAGCGAAGTTCGAATCATAACAACAGATTTGATTATAGTCTAAGAGACAGGCAGAGAGTAGACAGACAGTTTTGAATGTTGTTTTACGGTGTTTTTTGTTTAATTATAATATTTTAGCCACTTTAAAATAAAAGTAAAAAATACAACTTCTCGACCCTTGCCAATTTATAGGTACTGAATTAAAATTTTGCTAAAAGTGACAACCCTATGACAGTAGGCAATTATATCGCGAATTGGGCCGGAGATAACCTACTTCCCCTCTATTTACTTTGGCATGACTGATTTATGGAATTTTATGTGTGTACTAGCATTTGCCCGCGGCTTCGCTCGCGTTAAATTCGGGGTGACACAGTTCCCCTTTCCTGATTTTCAAGTACCTTCTACCTGTAGTTTTTGCCCTTGCGCCTTATTTATTGTAATAACAATACTAAGTTTTCCCTTTTCTTCCCTCTTTCTCCCTCACTTCTTTTTTTTTAAAGAATAGTAACCTATGTCCGTCTCCAGGGTCTCAACTATTTCTGTGCCGAAATTCATCAAAATCGGTTTAGCCATTTAAGTGTGAAGACGTAACAAACAAACAAACTCACTTTCACTTTTATAATATTAGTAAGGAAGTAAGGCTTTGGTAGGTCTGAGAATTGGTCGTAATCTATTTTTCATACCCCTTTATTAAAAGGGAACCGTTGGGCACAAACGGTTGGGTATTTATTTATTATCGTGACACGCTTTTATTAGTTTTTTTTTTTATAAAAACTGGCCAGTTACCCAATTTTCCAATTGTGCTGAAATATTGCTTCCACATTTAGTTTGGATGACATTTTGTGTCGATTCTGTTGTCACGAACTAAACTAAAACTACTCTAAAATCACTAAAATTAAGTTTATTCCTCAAGTCAAACGACGTTTTATCTTCTGAAATTGATTGAAGTGACACAACTTAAGCATATTATAGTTTGACAGCATTCATGATAGTTTAGTTACTCAATTTAGAGAAAATGGAATGTCGCTATTCTAAAATGGACGTTTTGACACCAAAATTAGTGTTTGTGGCTTGTGGAATAAAATGAGATATGATTAGGTATATCATTTTAATATTAGTCTAGTTTAATCCGGTGTTTCATTTGAATCCGCATCAAAGCATGATGAGACCGATAACGTTACACTAAACTTCAAATTAAAAGAAAAACTAGTCATAAAACATAGAAGTGACTGATTTCTGGTTAAAACTTGGCATATTAGACTGCATATACAGGAAAAGGCTAGGCAGATGATGATATAACTGAACGGCCGTTAGGTTGGTTCGAAGGTTCGAAAGCAATGACATTTTCATGTATTGCCGCTCCGTTTCACACAAACGCGCTCCATCTATCTACGTTACGGTCAGTTGAATCAAGGTTACCAACAGAAAAGGTTTGTTCAGAACGCAGCAGAAATATATTTCCCATTCAGGAACAAAGCCTTTGTTTGTGGGAAATCTGATGAATCCAGCTTTTTTTTTCGGATAGGAAATCAATGAACTAACCAACACTAACACCGGCCATGTTCCTTCTTTTGCCCGTTGTGTTCCGAGGCCGTGGTATTTCATCCAAACAACCTCGGCAGGCGACGAATCTAGTTTGCACTTAAAATTCAGATACTTTCAGAACTTACCATACTTTTGCAGGAATTAAACACGAAAATGATAGATTCCATAGTCTGTTTAAAAACAGAAAGCCACCACGACGACATCTGGTCCGTTTGTAACAAACTGCCCATCATCCATTACTGTGTAATGGATAGACAACTACTGAGGTACAAATACACCCTCCTGATTGGCTAACTGCGGTTCTATCAAATTGACAGTGGTTTGCTAACAGGTCCGTATATCAATCACTTACAAATCCCATGTTTACATTGAATGGCATTTGTTAGTCCTGATTGAAAGTAGGGTCTGAAGTTAATACCATGATTAGATCTTAGACTAGGTATGTAATTAATTGAAAAGTCAGTAAGGTGCTGCTAATGTCTATTTGGGAGCATGATTTGTATTTTGCCACGAGGCATTCGCTTGTAATAACAGCCCCTCAAGTCGATATTTACCAGGTTGGTCCAAGGGTCGGTGACCATCCATAACATACCAAGTCAAGTCATGGAAAGCACGTTAAGCTGTTGATCCCGACTGTCATTAGTAGATCTGACGGATCGGACGGCCCTGTTGGTCTAGTGGTTAGTGGCCCTGACTGCTGAGCCGGAGGTCGTGGGTTCGATTCCCACCCAGGACAAACTTTGTGTGATGAGCATGATTGTTTGTTCTGTGTCTGGGTGTGATTTATCTATAATATGTATGTATTTATAAATTATATAAGTATGTATATCAGTTGTCTGGTTACCATAACACAAGCTCTGCTTAGCTTGGGATCAGATAGCCGTGTGTGAGTTGTCCCAAGATTTTTTTTTTTTTTTTTTTATCTTTGAAGTCAGAATCTAGAAGTCTCGCGAGAGTCATCTCGGCCGGTAGTCATACCGGCTACCCATTGCGTACTGGGAACCGATCCCTCACAGGAACTTCAGCTACCACTAAAGTACATAATAAACTAAAACTGGAAAACTCTAACTATAGTTGCTTCTATAAAGCTATATTCGATCCCCAAAAAACTGCCATATCAACGCCAACCCACCTCGGCGCGACATGACAGGCGCTACGAAGTGGACACAACACTTGAAATGCTTTTACCATATTATCTTTATCGAGTGGCGAGCTCCACGACGCGATTGATATTGATGCCCACAGCTACCTAACTCTATACCAACATTGTATTAAGATCTATTGGAAAATATTACTTAAGACAGCCAACTCCCAGAGGAAGATGCGAAAATTATTTTTAAAACCGACAATATTGTTTTGTAATTGTTTTCTTGAAAACTTTTTGTTTTGCACCCTACACCTACTATGCCCCCTAAGGTAGACTGGTAGAAAATGCCCAAGGCATTAAGTCCGCCTTTGTTTGTATAAATAAATATATAAGTTTTAATAAATAAATATTAAAATGTATCTCAATGTTAAATAACCTAACAACCTCATTGCTTTAAATAAAATAATACATTAAACATTAATGTAATATACTAATATTTCAGCTTCATAATAATATTGTAGTGTGACAGAAGTATGCAATTCGTACTTGACTTGATACCACCAAGTTACAAAGTTGCATCGATAAAGAAAAAACAAACCAAGCATTGAAAGTGTTTTCAAATCAAAATTGAACACTTTTAATTCATATTAATATTTAGTAATCTCCAGAGACCTTCAACCGGTTTTTTTTTAATAGATGGATAACACAACTAAACTATCCCAGAGTGTCATATGTTTTATTAAAAGCGGACTCCCGTGGGATAATTTACGAGCAGAATGCAACAAAGATGCGGGTACTTTGGCATAGAGATAGATTATAGTCAAGAATAGTACATAATGCTACATAGTAGTAGCTACAAAAATTTCACACACTAAGCTATAATTTGAGATAGATTCCAATTCTGTTTGACTTACACCCATTTTAATCATTACACTTTGACGTTTCGTCTTTAAGAGCACGCCGCCATCTTGGATCAAGATAAACTGGCTCTTGTTTATGCTAATGGGGGGATGAAAGAGTGACGTCGATGAAATAAATTTAAATATCGGTACGCATGAGTGGAGGAGCAGGTATTTACGTACATACTGTGTCTGATTTTCGATTGGGATATGAATTAATTTTATTTGGCTCTACAACAATGAGTACACTATTAAAACATTTCAATCTTAGTGCCTTAACACTTTTAGAAGTCTAAGTGCCTCATCACGGCTTAACAGCTAAGTACTTAGTTAAACAACAGAGAACTGAATGAAAACAATAGAGTTTTTAAAAACTTAGGACAAACGGAATTAAACATATTGATTGTTGAAATATTTAGGTTAATTATTATGCGAATCCTGGCTCTTGATTCTCTTCACAGTAGGCATAGATGTATGAGATTAAGAATAGTCCTGTACTTAACCCGGCCGTGGATATACCGCATAGGTATAGTAAAACTCTCCAGACACTGGATTCTTATGAGTCTTTGTACAAAAGAATGATCAAACACTCTATGACCAGAGCATCAAATATTAGATTAACTTACCTGTCGAAGGAAAATTGCGGTATTGTTGTCACATCGCCATTCTAACACAAACGCTAAGGCACTCTTTTGTAGTCTGTGAATTAAGTTTAGAGGCATTGTAAGTATAGGATTCTACTTTTAATAAGAATTAAATTTTACAATAAAAATGTTATTTCTTTTCTTCCATCTCCCAGCTTGGTAGCCAGCATTCTAGTCTTTGCTTTTCATTCCTCCATCACCTTTCACTTAAACGCTCCACTATATTATATTTTTGTATTCACTTAGTTTCCTAACACTTCTTCACTTGCAACACAATATTTTGTATTGACAGTTTTAATTTTGGCCACTCAATAAATTTTAAACTCAAACAGAACACCTCTCACGACAAAGTCACAATTTAAACTGACATAATTAAAATATGCAAATGCATTTTATTGGTAGCATTTTCCGCAAAGAAGTACTTACTTACCAAAATGTTGTTCATCTAACTGTGTACATACAAATGTCCGAGGTATGACCGCATGGTGTAGTATATTAGTGTTACATCATTTTATTGTAGTCGTCCAGTATGGTTGGCATTGCCATTGTTTTTCCCAATTACTCTTTGTTCTGTAACTAACAGTCTAATGCGCGGAACTTCCAACAATGGTTTGGTGGGGATTTTGATGAATTACTTCTACATTATCACTAGCTGTGCCCAGCTGTTTCACCCATTGCTCAGCTCCTTTTCTAGAGAATGGTATGAAAAATAGATGTTGGCCGATTCTCAGACCTATCCGATATGCACACAAAATTTCGTTCAAATCCGTCCAGCTGTTTCGGAGGGGTTTGGTAACTAACACTGTGACACGAGAATTTTATAAATTAGATACGGTATTTCCTGTACAAATATACTCTCTGGTTCTCTAGAATATTATTATGCTTTCTCTGAATAAGGAGGTCCACACACACAACATGTTTTCCAGTCCGGACAAATTAGGACCAGGAAATTTAATACTTAATATCTTTTTTGCTTTACCATAATGTGTATTTAGGTGGTAGTTTATATTATTGAGATCATTACGGAGCCTGTTACAGGGTGCCCTACAGAAGGGCGCAGCAAAAGGGTAGAAGAGAGGAAGCTCTGTTTTAGAAGATCTTTAAGTTTGCTTTCCCATGTAAAAGTTTTTATCATATAACTAGCTGACTTGCGCGGTTTCACCCGCGTCTGCCCTGCTCCCGTGGGTAGTTGCGTGATGTTGTTTAGTCTATGTTACTTTCTGATAATGTAACTTCCTATTAGTAAAAAAAAATGTTAAAATTGGTCCAGTAGTTTTGGAGACTATTCGATACAAACAAGCAAACAAATCTTTCCTCTTTATTATATTAGGAATAATTTAGGTGTTTTTATCTTTCTGGCGCTCGCGGCTTTGCCTGCGTGATATCGAAAAAAGTATCCTATGTGTTATTCCAAACTATAATTTACCTCAGTGCCAAATTTCATCAAGATCCGTTCAGTCCATTCTTACAAACATGCGCATTTGTAATATTAGTGAGATAATTATGCTTATCCGTATATATAGGACTTTTAAATATTTTTATTAGAATATTGACTAGTTATAGTAACTTTATTTTTTTAATTTACGTTCCAACTTGTCTGTACTGAGATCCTATAACTCTAGGTAAACATCCATAGGTATTAAAGTTGTACAACTGTTCAAAATGTATAAAAGTATGAAATGATTTCTATACATAAAATAATAATTCTAAAATAAACTTAGAAACCGATTGAAAAAAGAAACGAAATGGTAAAAATGATAGAATAATTTGATTCTTTGAACAATTTCAGAATAATAAGTCCTTTATAAAGATAATAAGAATACTTAATGTAGCAAAGTAATCAAATGGAATATTAATAAAACAGTAAATGTCAAAGAAGCTCGAAGGAAAATATGAAAATAAAGTTATTTCAATCTCATTCTAGGAATGTTAAATGCTTGTGAAAACAGCTCGAAACTCCACAATAGAGAGAAATGGAAGAAACACATTTAATGTACGTAATTACTTATCAAAGCAAAAGAGAATAGCAAGAGGAAGAAAATAGGTTGAATTTGAATTGCATTTTCGTGTTTAATATATTGGACGATGCAATAGCTAGGATTGTAAAATAAAATGCATGTTTTATAACCGACTTGAAAAAAGGAGGATGTTCTATGTTTAGTATATTTATAAGTAATACATATATAAGTATGTTTTTATGTATGTTCACCGGTTACTTCTTTTTTGTGTTCGAAATGGTATATTATTAGTAGGTACTTCTTCCGAGGTGGTCCCATATTAATTTTATTTATATTGCTCAGGTAGTTTATGAGTTATATAATACATATTTTTCTTCTATGTCTGTATGGATGATCTGTTAATCTTTACTCGATAACGAGTAAGTATTCATTTTTCATAGCTATACCAAATATCACACTAAATACCACACCATTTTTATAAATGGTGTGGTATATCATCATGCCAGAACTAAAAATGATAATTTAAATAAATGTTAAGAATCACCAAATATGAAACCCAATAATTAAAAGTCGAAACAAAATCGAACTGAAATAAAATATTTTTCCAATATTAAACGTTTTTTTCTGTTAAAGAATTACAAAAAAAAACCCTAACGCCTTAACCTTATAAATACTTCCGTCTACCCAAAACCGATCCGCTAAACACCGATATTAAAGACACATTAATTACATATTCAATCATGACGAACATTAGCACATCATATACGTCAGAAAACATTAAAAATTATCACTAACCTTAACTGGAGACGATGATAACCATAGCTGGAAGAGATCTGATGTCACCGATGTACTTCTCGCCTCGTGGTGTGGCCTTGGAGACAGAGGACCAGACGATGTTAAACTGTGAAGCCTCGTCACTTCATCCGTCGTCGCACACTCCCTTATATACCTATCCAAAACCCTTGGCTTCCCTTCCAAAAGCTTTTTCAACTCTATCAAGTCCTCGTCAGTACAATCATCAGGTGACGATCTGTCTATGACCTCTTTGAATTCTTCTGCACAGTGCATTATTAGTTCATTAGTAGCTAGCACGTCGTATACCACCTTATTGCCTAAGTCCTTGGGACTGCCGTCTACGTTAAAATAATCGTTATCACATTGAGTAGCATTCAACTCGGCACAACCATTCTGTTCTGTGATCTCCACGATGGTGATCGGTGGGTTCTCTTTCAACATATTGTTATTTTCTATTATTTCAGGGTTTTTAATTTCGTCTGGTAACTCATATACTAGTCTCATTAGTTCGTGGGAACGTTTTTGTTTTTGATCGACGATACTTTTATCCTTGTTCGTTTCGGGTATCGCGAAGTTGGCGCAGTCATCTGTCTTTTTGGCGTCTTTTTTGGCGACGACATCGATAGGTTCCTCGGATGTCATGGCAAATTAATGTTGGGACACTTTCGTTTCGTTTCTCACTTCGGGCATGTCCGTCATCTCTCGGCTGTGTTCGATTACCTGAAACAAATAGCACAAATGAGGGTCAAATCCAACTAGACTAGACAAATAGTCGGTATTGTTTCAAGTTGTTTGTGGATACGAAGTTCTGTTAGCTATTCTATACGCTTGGATTGTTAACAAAATACAGAGAATAATTTATAACCCATATGTGGTCTTTAGTTAGTTATGTAAATTTAAAACAATATTATTTTGTTGAAAGTTTTTATTTAATGAAAATTTGGTTTAAAATCCATTGAATTTATCTTTCATATATAATGCTCTAAACTGACATGGTCACTAACATTATTATTAACTCTTAAAATGGGATATTTACCATGTTTGTTATTTATTCTGAGTTCCCGATATTTCGGCGATGTTGAACTGAAGTTATTCCGGGTGGGTGTTTATGAGCAGAAAAAATTATCTACCCTCTTTCTTATTCGTTTTTTGCTTTCGGTATCACTAACACCGCCACTCATAACTCAACTAAATAAATAACAAACATGGTAAATATCTTGTTTTAAGTGTTAATAATAATTATCTTTCATAATTCACATCGAAAACGTAATAAATTATGAGCTGGATTCCACAGATCATTTAAATATAAACTAAAACATACAGTCTGACATCCTGCCTCCATAAATACATTCATTGCCAAAGAAAACATGCGTGTATGACGTAAATAGTAAAGACTATTATCCTATAAAACAACAAACACATAAATTGAACAGCACATACACACGCTAGCACGGACTGCATCAGACAAAAGTGCTCAATTACACCGATATGTGGTCTATTAGTATAAATTTCCTTACATTTGCTAGACTATAAATTGTAGCGCGTTTATGGCCGCCATTTACACTAACAATTGTTTGAATAATATCAGAAGCCATTGCTGGCAAAATGCAATAAGGTTTCAGAAGGTAAAAACGTTAGAGCTAAGATCTTTGTGCATTATTTAGTCAAACAAGTAGTACATTGGGACGGGAAGCCAAACCTTGTGACAAGTAACATTTATAGAGCTCTGGGCGGAGCGGGGGTGAATGTTAGACTTTTACCGACTAAAATCTACTCATGTTTCTTCTTTTGTGTTTTATGTTCCGCGGCCGCGGTATCTCTTTTGAACAACCCGCAACCCCGGCAGGTGGTGGGCCTGGCAGGCCACCTGACATCTCTTTGAGGTGCGCGTGCAACACAAACGCGCCGTCGATACGGCATAGATCTTGCCCTTACTCTGTAGTTCTGGTAAAATGTTAAGACAGATCGTAATGGAGTAAACAAACGAAAACTGTTGAAGTGGTAAGTTCGAAACCCAGGTCAGCAGAATATTATTGAGTTTTTCCGTCAGTAATCTATTGATGATTTGTTATCTTCGAATGTCATCTCACTATTACTAGGATTTTTTTTTACACATAAAATGGTATCACGATTTTAACTCCAAAGGGAGAGGCTGAAGTATACCTAATATTTCACCAATAATTCGCCAGATGTTTGAGTTCCATGTTATAGCGGACGAGGTTATTGCTAGGTATCAACCGGGCACAAATGACGACACGGTTGGCCCAGTGGCTGAGCTATCGACTGCTGCGCTGCATGTTGCGGGTTCGATCTAGTTCGATCCCCCAATATTTGTATGGCCTACAGATAGATGTTACGGGTCTGGCTGTTTGTGTATGTGCGTTTAAATGTTTGTAAAAACACCCACGATACAGAAGATATTGTGTGGGGCAAAGTTTAATAAATAAAAAAAAACAGACCCACCCCGGGGCTGCTACATCAACATTACTACAATAACCTCATGCTTAGAAGTATCTCCAAACCATCCTTTATAGAACACTAGCTTTTGCCCGCGGCTTCGCTCGCGTTAAATTCGGGGTAACACAGTTCCTCTTGCGCCTTATTGATTTGTAATAGCAACGCTAAGTTTCCCTTTTCTTCCCTCTTTCTCCCTCACATCCCACTTTTTTTTAAAAAAGTTAGCCTTTGTCCGTCTCCTGGTTCCCATCTATCTCTGTACCAAAATTCATCAAAATCGGTTTAGCCATTAAAGCGTGAAGAGGTAACAAACAAACAAACTCACTTTCGCTTTTATAATATTAGTAAGGATAAGAATAGGTGTTCGCCACATAAAACTAAAAGCAATTTATCGGGTCTTCTACCCACCCCTTATTTAATTTTTCCCGTGAGTAAGGGACATTATTCTACGCACCCCATTTGGGTTGGGCGTGCAGTTGCCATAATATGGGAAGACGATGGACAGTCTCGTTATGAGGTAACTATGGGAGTTTTATTCAAATTCTAAAGGGTTTTAGTGAGGATAATGTTTTGGAGTGCATTAGTGGGATTTTATATTGGGTAGAAGGTGATAATGGAGAGGAAAATACGCCATGGCCAGTTCTACTACTAGTGGGCTGCAGCTGAAAATCAGCGTCAGGTGGCGGCCTTGTGTTGCCATCTGGCATTATGCTGAGCTGAGACCCTGTTGACATTTTTTTTTATTTAGTTGAATGTTAAGGTGTTCCTGTTTTTTTTTGTTTTTAATAATGCTGAATAAACGCAATTTTCTTTCTTACTAATTGGGAAGTGAAAGTCAAAAAGGCAGAGCATGGCAAAAGTATGGAGTGACCATATTTATTATAGGTGTTGACCCATTTAGAGGCAGTTTGAAACCACACTTCGTTCAATGAATGGGATCAAATAGGTAATCACTCCACAGAAAAACAAATCATCATCATTTTTATTTGGAGTGAGTACCTATTTGATCTATTTCATACATATTTCGGTACATTCAAAACAAAAACCTGAGAACGGTAGGTACGCAAATGTATTTAGGTCGTTCTACTAGTATACCGGATCTATGTACTAAAAGGCTTGTTGTAATACAATACCCCGTCCGGCGTGCCCATCAGTTCACTGACACTTCAGACACTCCTAGAGCGGGAGTACATTAGTGTCTTCTATTGTGTTAGTGTCCCCGTTGTTATATGTTTAGGTTTAAGGATTGTGTCTACTACATCGTACCGTATCATACCATGACCTTGCTATAAACGGATCATCGCCTATCTAGCCTTCTCCTTACTATATTGAGTTGGGTTTTCAGTCTAACTAGAGGCAGCAGTATTTTACATGGAGCGACTACCTATCTGACGAAGGTGGAGTAGCTCGTGGCTAAATAATAGCAACCGCTCGGGTCAAGCTTTAGGTGAAGCCGCGCTTGCCTTGGTTGGTCTGTAGATGGGTACCCACCCTTTATATACCGAGTTTGCTGTATGCTGTTGGTCCTGTGCCAGATCTCTCTTCGGCCTTGTCAGATTGCCGTCCCATTGGATCCAAGAACAGGCAGTGCACCTGCGCCTGCGCACACACTCTTATCTCCCGCGCCGATGCCTAATCTCCACTGACATTGGCAGAAAAGACGGCCTGGAGGAGAAACTCTGAGAAAAATGGCTGAAACAAACTTAAAGGTCTGTTCGAAAGAGATACCACGGCCCCGGAACGTAAAGGGCAATAGAAGGAACATGAGTGGGTTTTAGTCAGTACAAGTCTGACACTCCCCCCCGCTCCGCCCAGAGCGGGGGAAGTTATTTGATGACTTCCCATCCGCAAAAAAAGGGCCCAGACAAAAGACTTGGTCAACCAATATGAGAATTATACAGATTAAAGTCTGAGATTGTCTTAAAAAGAGCCACAAAAATTTGAGTAGACCTGTCCAGTCCGTGCAATGATTTTTCGAGGAGCTCAACGACATGATGTTATTATGTCACGACAAATAACAATCCATCTCCTAAACACCATACACCTCAAATTGAATGGTGTTAGTAATAATTTGTCAATTAGATTAATGGTGTAATCATAATTGACAATTAATCTTAGTAAGATCCCTTAGGTGCGTGCGTCGTGAGCGAATGACAGGCTGACAAAATGTATTGCCTAATATAATTGATTTATTAAGTACAGGTTTACATAATGACAGTCAACGATGTGGAGATCATTTTTGCTACGATATAATATCATCATCATGCCTCGTAATCGCTGAAGGGTTAATCAGATGGCCTGTGGACGGTGAGCAATGGGTAGCTCACCGTCCGTCCGCCTATTGACGACAGGCCGTGTCGACGGCGCGTTTGTGTTTCACGCGCGCCTCAAAGAGATGTCATCAAAGCAGAAAGGCTTGCCAGAACCTCCGCCTGCCGGGGTTGCGGGTTGTTCGAAAGAGATACCGCGGCCCCGGAACGTAAAAGGCAAGAGAAGGAACATGGGTGGGTTTTAGTCAGTAAAAGTCTGACACTCCCCCCCGCTCTGCCCAGAGCGGAAGTTATTTGAAGATTTCCCATCCCAAAAAAAAGGGTTAAGCAGATTTGTACCTAATAGAACACACACATTTCACTAGTTAATAGGTTTTTAAGTAATAGAGAGAGCCTATGTCCTTCAATAGGTAAAAAAAAATGTGGTAGTTTTTTCGCACCAAGTGACGTCACACGTAACTTTATTGGGTTATGTCTTTGTCTTTTTTGGTCTAATTGACAAATAAAAAAAATTACGTGTCTCTTATTTTTTAATAATCTAAAAGAAGGACTAAATAGAATTTAATTACTTTGACGCTAGAAACTACCCTATTGGGCACTATCCAGACTTTGTGGCTAAGAAATTACTAATTGCAAAAACCCGACACGGGAATTGATTCCAGGACTTCATGTTCAGCAGTCGCGCTTGACACCAACGAGACAATATTCTGGGACAAGTACAGCATAAACAGCATTATTACATTTCCACTACTGGAACTTAGATCCCCCCCCCCTGTTTGTTAGGGGGTGTGGGCCATCCGTAACTGGACTCAGTGCTGGAAGGTGGAAGTTGTATTCCTTTGAATGTATGGATGTAGAGCCTGCCGGTTTAGAGTGACGACGTTCTCCATCACCTTTTTGAGATCAGTGGTAATAAAACCCACACTAATATTTCTCCTGTTTCGTGGGTGCGTTTACAAACATTTAAACTCACATACACAAACAGCCAGACACGAAACAACTACCTGTAGGTCATACAAATATTTGTTCCGTGCAGGGATCGAACCCGCGACACGCAACGCAACAGTCGATCTTTCAGCCACTGCGCCAACCGTGTCGTCAAGTTTCCATGGAATTTAGCGAAAGGCAATTTCTTAAAGCGTCGGCGCAGCATGTGTTCTTTTTCAATATTATTCTACTAGCTTTTGCCCGCGGCTTACACTCGCGTTAAATTCGGGGTACAATACCCCTTTCCTGATTTACAGGTACCTGCTACCTGTAGTTTTTGCCCTTGCGCCTTATTTATTGTAATAGCAATGCTAAGTTTTCCCTTTTCTTCCCTCTGTCTCCCTCATGTCTCAATCTTTTTTTTAAAAAATAGCCTTTGTCCGTCTCCAGGGTCCCAATTATCTATGAACCAAAATTCATCAAAATCGGTTTAGCCATTTAGGCGTGAAGACGTAACAAACAAACTCACTTTCATCTCACAGACACCTTCTTTCTTGCCATATACTCCACACAGTCCATCTTTTTGGTGTTCATCTACTCTTATACCCATTTTCCTTAGTCGTTGTTACCCTAATCAGATATCAGTATTATTTATTCGCTTAGTTTTACAACCACTAATTAAATAAACCTTAACATTACCACAATATTTACAAGCTGCGTGTTACGTAACAAAATAATTAATACCCACCACACATTTAATTATAATTGGAAACAGAACCTCAATATCGATGAGATCATTTAATGAAGCATTTAACAAAACGCATTATGTCTTAATTTATTATCATCAAACAGCTTCGGTCATTACAACGTCATCGGCCAACAAGACTGGTTGGTTATACTTGCTGGGAATATTAAGTGTCCTCTTAGTATTAAGTAGTCGATTAATAAATTACTTCTACAATGATATGCTAGCCTGGTACCTTGTTCAAAGTTATGAGGGTGTTAAGTTGTTCCTAATGAAGCGATACCTAGTTTGTTCATCCGGTACATTTTGGGCTATCAGACCTCCTACTTAGCTTGCTTCCACCTTCTATGAGCGTTAGATATCCAGCGTTTCATCATTTAATCACCGCTAAAGACAATGAAAATAAAATAACTAGTCCCCTTTTTTTTGGGGTGGGAAATCATCAAATAATTTCAGGGGAGAATTTCGGGGGGAAGTGTCAGACTTTTACTGACTTAAACCCACCCATGTTCCTTCTATTGCCCTTTACGTTCCGGGGCCGCGGTATCTCTTTCGAACAACCCGCAACCCTGATAACGGGTGCCCTGAGGTAGTGGATGGAGACGGCAAGATGAAATTGATAAGTTACGTTAGAACTGCATGTCTGAGATTTTAGCAAATGTTTCTTTTTCATCTTATTCTTGAGCCTAAGTGGAACAAGGCAACAAGACCATACCACAGTCCCTTTTTTTGCGGATCAAATAACTTCCCCCGCTCTGGACGGTGGGAAGTGTCAGACTTTTACTGACTAAAACCCACGCACTTTCTTTCTTTCGTCCTTTATGTTCAGGGGCCGCGAAACGTAAAGGACAAAAGAAGAAATACATGGGTGGGTTGACCTCATCATCATCTTCTACCATGTTTTTTAGGGTCAACGCAACACATTTTCGTTCTTCTATTCTCCCCGGTCCACCGTCACTCTAATGTGGTAAATATAAATCTAACTAGCTTTTGCCCGCGGCTTCACTCGCGTTAAATTCGGGGTAACACAGTTCCTCTTTCCTGATATACAGGTACCTGCTACCTGTAGTTTTTGCCCTAGCGCCTTATTTATTGTAATAGCAATGCTAAGTTTTCCCTCTTCTTCCGTCTTTCTCCCTCATATCTCAATCTTTTTTTTAAATAGCCTATGTCCGTCTCCAGGGTCCCAACTATCTCTGTACCAAAATTCATCAAAATTGGTTTAGCCATTTAGGCGTGAAGACGTAACAAACAAACAAACTCACTTTTGCTTTTATAATATTAGTAAGGTTTTTTTATTGTTCCTCACACACTATTTCCAGAGTTTCTGTTTGATGAAGACAGTAATTATTACCAATGCAAATAGAGTACAACAAGCAACTTAATTATTTATTCAACTCCAGTACATCGTTTAAGTGTGGCGCCGATTATGACATTTTTTCCTTCAATTATGCAAAACGTTTCTAGTACCATGGCTTTTTTATGATCTAATCATAGTGCAATCATAAAATCATACATAATTTAGCTATTATGACCAGAGTTTCACACGTTCCAGCTGCTAGTTTTCTTAGAAGACGCTTCACAAAGCCAAGTCTTTTTTTCTTCTCATCATTGTGCCGCTGATTCGCTTTTGGCCACCGAAGTTGCCGTTATTTTGTTGTTTTTTTAAGCCTAGCAATCTACAATGTTGTGGCAACTTCGATTGCCAAAAGCACGTGTGTGGTGAAGAGAGAGAAAGTTGCATGGATCCTTAAGCGCAACGTTTTATATCTAATACATTACACTAACGGCTGCGCGACAAACACGCGGGGGGCAGAGCCCACGCTTGCAGAAGCGTAGAGTATGTGAAAGACCCTGTCACAGGTACCTAAAGAGTTCATTCGCTTGGCCTCATATGACAGAGCGACACTGTTTCACAATTACTCTTTTTCTGTCCAAAGACATTTTCACAAGCTTTACATCAAGCGTTGTTGACTGAACAAGCCCACGCGTGTTACCGCTGGCGGGCCCCGCGCGTGTCCCCGCGTCTGTTCACTTTTGTATGAAATCGCGCGGGAGTCCGTTTAACGCAGTTTCAGCCCTAACAAGCGTATTACACAAAAGTGTAAACAGATTATTTGATACTAAAAAAAAAATATGTGTGGCACTCGGGGACTGCCGCGGTAAAGCTATTGCATAGCATTTTTATCAACATACGCAATAAATAAAAACAATCTAAATAAATTATTTATGAAGTACTTCCAATGAAAAGAAGTCGCAAAAAGAAACATTTTTTTTATCAACAATAATAAAAAACTAAATATAATATTTAAAAAGTACTTCCAATGAAAAGAAGTCGCAAAAAGAAAAACAAGACCTTGGGTTTGATCCAGCGTAATGTCGATTGACTATACGAATCTCTACCAAACACGCTATTAGAACATTAGAATCGGGATTGAAATAACTGACCGTATTGTGTAAACGACGCTAGACAATGTACGGCCTTCAAGCCACACCTCCGTGCCCGTCGGAGTGGGGAGCGTCAGGTTTTTTTTCGTTACGGAATTTCTGGATTCGGTCCCCGCGCTCAAGGCCCGCGATAGAAGCTATGCAAAAGCTTAATAAATGTCGTTTTTTGGATGACGAACAATTAATAATTCATGTTTTATTCCACGTAATGCTGTGTGTAAACGATTCACTTCCAGTGAAACATTCCAAAGAAAGATGACTGATTTCGGCTTTATTTTCACTTAGTATAGAATGACAGCTATATGATGGATCTTTTAACACCCTATATTTTACCATGTTTTCATCCCTCGCCCTACATTTCACGTTGTTTGTTTCCCACAATGTATAGTAACCGCCTCTTCAACCAAAAGATCACTAATGCCTGTTATTTCGACTAAAGCGTCATTTGATGTCGCGAGGCGTCATTTGTCATCACAATTGTAGGTCGTTGCGCAAATCGGGTAGTTTTAAATGAAGACGCGTTGTTAATTTGAGGGTAGTGTGAAATGAGATTATAATGGGCGGGGTTTTTGTGGGTGTGGGATTAATTGAAATCACCATCTGCCTAGCCTTTTCACAACTATGTTGAGGTCAACAACTAGTCTAACCGGATTTAGCTGAATAACAGTATTATACATGGAGAAACTGCCTCTATGTACTCCACAAAAAAGTTAATACTGGGTAATACGATACCCTTTGGTAAGACTGGTTGTCAGTCTTTCGGGTCACTGACTATCTGTAACAACGGCTTGGAGAAACTGGGTACCTATATAACGGGTGGTCACCCATCCACCGGCCAACCTAGGTAAGCGTGGCTTAACTTTCGACCCGAGCAGCTACTATTATTTAGCCACGAGCTCCTAGAAGTGTGTTAATATAATAAAACATCTCGCTTGTTATGTTTAAAAGGTCAGACAGCGGTGGAGCTTAAATACCTATATTTCAAATTGGTAGTAGGTATGTTTCAAACGTGAACCTTTTAATTTGATTAAAATTTCGCCCCGTGAGACTGTCACTAATTTAAATACGTTTTGTTGGAGTCGTGGGAGTAGGTAAAGACTGATTAAAAACTTTTTTTAGTTTACCTATTTAATGCCAGTATTAAATTAACCTTGTTTGTAGGAACCAAGTGTTAGCTTACTTAAAATTCATGTTCGAATTTCTATTAAATTCTGTGCATTTTTAAAATACTTTTGCCAAATTTATTAAAAATAAGTAGTGAATTGTTTCTAAACCTGTTGAATTACGGAAGTTTGTATTTAACTATAACATTAATTACTGTTCAGTGTTCTATAAGTTATGTTGATTTTTACTTGTATTTTTAAGAACTATCTTATATTTCATTTAATATTATTGTTAATGTTACTTAAATTCGTGGCTCAATTTTGAGTTCCGGTACGGTAATGGCGGTAAAATGACGTTGGTTATGAGATGAGTGGGTACTTCCAATAACTTGCTGATGCCTATAAATAAGCCCCACAAGTTATTCGAGGGAGTCATCTCTGAGCTACGAAGTGAGCTAGTTATTATTGTTGTGTATAACTGTGTATTGTTAATAAAATTATGTTGAAGTGAAACAGTATTTCAATTAGTTATGAACAATTCTTATAAATCAGAAGTGGGATTACACCAAGGATTCAGGTGCGCATACTGCTACCACCCTGGTGTGAGCATACGCCTACAATAAGGTTATTGGACATTGTACTGATCCAAGAAGAGACACAAGTCCAGTAGAAGTCATCACAGCGTCATGCTGGGAGGTTCTTCAAGGCGCAGTCGATCCCCGACACGTGCCAGAGCCCCAAGACCGACTTGTCGCCCATCAGCAGCACCCCGCAGGGATAATCGTTGCTCCGAGCAGCGTAGATCCAGAAGGTCACCTCTGCTTGTGGAGTTACAGGCAAGAAATCAAAAACAGTGGGTAAGACTAAAATTTAATTAATGATTGACAGTGCTAAAATTTCTGTTGATGCAATCGTAATACCTGAAAATTATTTAAATCAAAATCAAATCAAACCAAAATCATTTATTTGCGTAAATAAGGTAACGAAGGTTGAAAAGTAGATCAAATTGATCTCTTATTCTGCCTTTATTTCGGCGTGCAAATTAACAACAGGATATGTTGCCTTAAATGAACCAATTATAATCATGCTGCCATCATACAGTCAATCCCATTAAAAATTAACATTGTACCTATTATTGACTTGAATGTCAATACAATAATAATGAAATAAAATAGTAATCATAGATGCCAATATAACAATGAAAAATTAATAATAATAGATAATCACAAATGCCAATATAACAAACAACAAAATGACTGAGCAGTGCTATGAATTGCTTATTGGTCAAACGGCTACGGAACGACCCCAAATAGGGGTATTTAAATCTGATATAAATTTGGTGATTAAGTCGCCTACCCGACCATAACGCCGCACAAGCCGTTTTTGTGCAGTTTTCTGGAGCTATCTACTTGTTTTTTAAAACTAAAAAAAAAAAATTCTTTAAAATCTTGATTCCATTATTGTAGATTTGTTTTTGTTGAGTTATTATTTAGTAAATCTCCTTATAACAAAACACCAGAAATGAGAAATAATGATCATTAACAGGCATCTCCTCGTAAAATAAACATTGTTTAATTTTGCTCTTGACACTAATGGATACACAATTTTATAATGAACATTTTGGTACAATTTTTTTTTCCAAAACTTTATTGTATATAGATTTTATAAAAAAAAATAGATATTATTCACTACTGTTACTCCGGCGCGCCAAAGAGGGAACGAATGCTCAAGGTTATATTGGTTAGGGTACGGCCTTAATGATAAACGGGAACAAAATGACGAGCGACTAGTTTTAAAAATCTTACGAATCTGTCAAGGCTTAATTAAGGTTGTATTTCTGTTGTCAGTAAAAGTATTTACTGATTTCAAAGGAGATTGAGCAATTTTGTATGGAGCTTGGGGACAAGCTTAAGATTGTTGTACATCAACCAAATGTAGGCTAGGATGTTGCTTACTTCAAGTAGTTTCTAGGATATATACTTTTTTTAATTTCTGTACTGTCTGAGCAAAGTAGATCAGGATAAGTAACCTAACCTAAGAGGTTAACCTCTCGTTATGATCCTTGTTATTATTTATCTATTTTAGTTTTATATCAATGCAACTACATTGAATTCACTGCACCTGAGAATTAAGTACATCCAATATGCACTGAATTCTAGGGAAATAGCATTCTAATCATAGAAAGTGAGGTAGGTATAGTAAACTGACATGAACGCAGGGGTAAGATTAACCGAACACGGATATTTCGGGAGGTTCCTGTGTGTGATTGGGAAGGTAGAAACGCCTGGGTGTCACCACTGTAACGATCGCCTTTTTTTTTTTTTGTTGTGGGAAATCATCAAATGACCCCCCCCCCCCGCCCTGGGCGGGACCAGTGAACAGTTTATGCAACGACTTTGTGGAGCCATGATTGGCTTTGCTCTAAGCCACAACACAGTACAGATAGATAATTGTCTATAAACACAAAAAATACAGAATAAGTTTTTAATTCGACGAAAAGACGATGACTGGACGACAACGCGGAGGAATAAGGACTCAACTCGACGCGATACCGACGGAAATATTCGTAGAAGTAAAATAACGAGGAACCGATAGCTCTACTCGGTACAATACAACTCGAAAATGCAAAGCAATATTGTCAAAAGTAGAGCGGGAACTACTGACAATGACAATTTGACTTAATTTTTGACATTTGCATGTTTATGACAAATAAATCATTAAAAAAAAAGCAAACATACAACATTTTAATAAAAAATGCATAGCTTTTTTATTAAAATAAGTTCGTATAAGTAAAGAGAGGGTAAGGTTAATAAAATAACTTCTAAACCCTAATTACTTACGTTAATGTTTTTTTTTAATTTACCAAAATCTGTAATTGGCCAAAAGACTGGTGTCTATTTTGGTCAATTCCGGGCCAGAATGGGAAAGAGAGAGAGGAGAGAGAGAGATAAAAATAAAATAATAGAGCATAACCCTAAAACTACTAAAAGTAAAATAATTGATTTGATTTATCAAATCAATTATTTTACTTTTAATAAATTGTACATTTTACAGACAGTACCAATATTGCTAAAACTTTCCATTCGATCATCTTTATTTAGTTAAAGATTTTCGGTAGTATTTTCGTTACTGTACAATTAACATATAAAAAGCCCTGATTTGCCCAATCTCCTTTAGTGGAATTATTTTCGTTGAAAATAGTCATCGCTTATACTATAGTGTAGAAATCGGTTTATATAGTATTCAAAACGGTGGTGGCTAATTAACTATCCTAAACTAAAAAAAAAAAACATCAGAAAGAACAATGGCCAAATTTCTATAGGAGCTGGACTTGACTTTTTATAATTACCTCATCAATACTTTGAGGTTAGAATCAAATGAAAAGCACAATCATTACAAGTGGTAGTTATCAGTCCGTAAGACAATGCCAAGGTCAAATAAACAGAAGGAAATCCAAAATAGCACAGTATGTATCATAACAATTCACAAGTGGAATGATCCCCGGGTGTCAATCAATGGTGCGGGTCGATGTCCACAGATTAAGTAACCTGTCGATGACAAATGACGTTCTGTTTTACGTAATTGAACAAAACGCTTATATGTATTACCATGAAGTTACATAATTATTTTTTTATGACAAGAATCCGTAATAATAATCGGTATATTAGTTGATTTAATGCCTGTACACTAATTGTATTCAATTGCAGTCAACAACTATTCAAAAAACGTGAATAATTATAGTCTTTTATTAAAAAGCCATTTTAACATTTTTACGAAACTATTATTCTAAATAATTTCGAAAATGTTGTTAAAACTAAAGTATAGATAAGTTTTTTTTTGTGGCTACTTAAAAAGATAATTCTTGTGGAAGACCTTAAAAAGAAAATAACGGTATTTTTCATACATATGGCGTATTGGGACGCCACCGTTTCATAGTCTGGTACGAAATGACCATACTTCTTTAAATTATTCAATAATTTGAACCAGTATCGAGATTGAAGAAAAAAAAAAACACTGATTTCTAGGCTCGTACTGGCAATTTAAAATCCTAACCTTGAAACACAAATACACAGATGCTAGCAAACATGCTTTAGGTAGTGTTTTACTACAAACACAAGTCGATGGAGTTTTCAAACCGGTAGCTTACAGACTTCGTCTGAAGAGTCCCATTTTTCGTCGTATGAGTTAGAGACACTGGTCGTTATTGCTGCTCTAGTAAAATTCAGATCATATATACTTGACGACACAGTTGGCGCAGTGGCTGAGCAAACTGCAAATGATACCCTGAGTTGCGCGAGTGTGGAGTTTGATTCGGGAATATGACTGTAACGTCGTATATAAATCCGGCAGAGGCATGATTCACGTTGATGCATTGAGTAAATGTTAAATGATGTTTATTTAGCAAATAGGTTTTTACAAACACTTACACACGTATAGTTTAAAAAAAAAAAAAAAAAAACTAGGTGAAGAAACAGCCGAAACATACTGAGAGATCATAGTCGCATAAGGTCCGAACAAAAAAAAAATCTTGGTCAGTTTACATGGGGACTGTGCAGATCTAGTGTCTGATATAGTCTTTTTAAGAAAGCACCACACAAATTGAGTGGACCTGGCTAATCAGTGCCAGGATTTGTCAGTTATTGTATAGCTCAACTCATAACTCAAGGAGCTCAACGCCTCGACGAACAATTCCAAAAAAAAAGGACATTGTGTAGGTCTCAAACTGCCCGATAATCGTCAAAAACAAACAAATTAAATAACAATAATGATCCACATGGTCTTCACATTCACAATACACAAATAAAGCAAATAAAATATTTACGAAATTAAATTAATGAGATCATAATGAAATTATAATGTGACAAATCAAAATAATAATAAATAAAAAACAAAGTGAATATTAATGTCACATCATTAAATGTTTAAATGTTCAATGTTAAAAGTAGGAATCCAACTATGGAAAATTCAGGTATAATTCAAGTTATTGTTATTTTCGACATCATGAAGATAACTGATCATTGGCTAACGACCGTACAGCTAGCGGACTCTGTAAAGCAACGCAAAAGAATTTTGTCCTAAATCGTAATAAGGTTTATCGTGAATAACTGAAGATGGATTAAGGTGGGTGGTTCCAAAGGGTTGTAGGTGGAAAAAAAAAAACAGGGTTTCTTGCACCCTAAAATAAATACACCCTTTTACACCATTCATGTTGGTCATCTTGGTCAATTTGTGAAAATTTGGGTGATTGTAGAATCATTTACTAAATCTATGTCGCCACTTTTTAAGTGCAATGTGCACACAACTATAAAGGCCGCTATGAGCGAAAGGCCACTTTTTAAGTGCAAGGTGCACACAACTATAAAGGCCGCTATGAGCGAAAGGCCACTTTTCAAGTGCAAGGTGCACACAACTATAAAGGCCGCTATGAGCGAAAGGCCACTTTTCAAGTGCAAGGTGCACACAACTATAAAGGCCGCTATGAGCGAAAGGCCACTTTTCAAGTGCAATGTGCACACAACTATAAAGGCCGCTATGAGCGAAAGGCCACTTTTCAAGTGCAATGTGCACACAACTATAAAGGCCGCTATGAGCGAAAGGCCACTTTTCATGTGCAATGTGCACGCAACTATAAAGGCCGCTATGAGCGAAAGGCCACTTTTCAAGTGCAATGTGCATACAACTATAAAGGCCGCTATGAGCGAAAGGCCACTTTTCAAGTGCAATGTGCACACAACTATAAAGGCCGCTATGAGCGAAAGGCCACTTTTCAAGTGCAATGTGCACACAACTATAAAGGCCGCTATGAGCGAAAGGCCACTTTTCAAGTGCAATGTGCACACAACTATAAAGGCCGCTATGAGCGAAAGGCCACTTTTCAAGTGCAATGTGCACACAACTATAAAGGCCGCTATGAGCGAAAGGCCACTTTTCAAGTGCAGTGTGTAAACAACTATGGCAGTGCAATGTGTAAACAAATATAGAGGCCGCTATGAGCGAAAGGCCACTTTTCAAGTGCAACGTGTAAACAAATATAGAGGCCGCTATGAGCGAAAGGCCACTTTTCAAGTGCAGTGTGTAAACAACTATAGAAGTGCAATGTGTAAACAACTATAGAAGTGCAATGTGTAAACAAATATAGAGGCCGCTATGAGTGAAAGGCCACTTTTCAAGTGCAATGTGTAAACAAATATAGAGGCCGCTATGAGTGAAAGGCCACTTTTCAAGTGCAATGTGTAAACAAATATAGAGGCCGCTATGAGTGAAAGGCCACTTTTCAAGTGCAATGTGTAAACAAATATAGAGGCCGCTATGAGCGAAAGGCCACTTTTCAAGTGCAATGTGTAAACAAATATAGAGGCCGCTATGAGCGAAAGACCACTTTTCAAGTGCATTGTGCAGTAGCCGAAATAACATGGTCATTCTGTAATAATAAGCATGTACTATAAAATACAATGTAATGTGTATGGTATTTTTATTGTTATGTAATGAAAATTGTTCAAGCATGAACAAAAATAGTCATAGTCAAAGGCAAATATTTATTTGCAGATAAATATGGTTACAAAAGTCGTATAATAGTGGCTGAACATAATTAATCGTAACATAATGACATGCAAAATTAAGATATGTTTTTAATTGTTACAATTTGTATTGAAGGAATTTTTGCAAATTTAAGATATGTTTTTAACTGTTATAATTTGTATTGAAGGAATTCTTGCAAATTTAAGATATGTTTTTAATTGTTATAATTTGTATTGAAGGAATTCTTGCAAATTTAAGATGTTATTTTAATTGTTATTGAAGGAATTCTTGCAAATTTAAGATATGTTTTTAATTGTTATAATTTGTATTAAAGGAATTCTTGCAAATTTAAGATATGTTTTTAATTGTTATAAATTGTATTGAAGGAATTTTTGCAAATTTAAGATATGTTTTTAATTGTTATAATTTGTATTGAAGGATATTTTGCAAATTTAAGATATGTCTGTAATTGTTGTAATTTGTATTGAAGGATTTTTTGCAAATTTAAGATGTTATTTTAATTGTTATAATTTGTATTGAATGATATTTTGCAAATTTAAGATATGTTTGTAATTGTTTTAATTTGTATTGAAGGTTTATTTGCAAATTTAAGATGCTATTTTAATTGTTATAATTTGTATAGAAGGAATTCTCAATTAACCACCAACGTAAAACCGTTCTGAAGCGTTTTATTTTTGTGAGTATTCACCATAACCCGTTAAGTTTGCATTTCTGAGTGAATTTATAACTTTTTGTAATTCGCTTTTGTCAGAGGGCATTAAAAAAATACTAGAATTAATAGAATCAATATCATAATTACTGTGTTAATGTCAACATTATTGTTGGTCAAATTGATACAATAGTCATTTGCATAATTGACAATGACCGTGGGGTTGATAATAGACCGGTTTAAGTTTCTATCTTCTTAATATTTGACTCCTGAATTTGAACATTATCTGTGTTTAAAATGTTTTTGCGCTTTTTGCATACACTTGCTAAGCGATTTATTATATTTTTAAGTATTTCTGTTTACTGTCTTTGTCAGATGAAAGGTTTTAAACTGTAAGTTTCTTTTGAATTAGTTGATATTTTAATACCTTTGGAAATCCATTTCGTATATTTTTTTCCTGGGTTTATTTTGTTCTTCATTTTATATAATCATAGATACAAATATTTTGTAATTATTGTTTTAAAATAGTTGCTTTTATTTAATGCAGTCATTCGCGAGGACGCGAAATTTATCAGGATGGACGAATTGTTAGCTTACTTAAAATTCATGTTCGAATTTCTATTAAATTCTGTGCATTTTTAAAATACTTTTGCCAAATTTATTAAAAATAAGTAGTGAATTGTTTCTAAACCTGTTGAATTACGGAAGTTTGTATTTAACTATAACATTAATTACTGTTCAGTGTTCTATAAGTTATGTTGATTTTTACTTGTATTTTTAAGAACTATCTTATATTTCATTTAATATTATTGTTAATGTTACTTAAATTCGTGGCTCAATTTTGAGTTCCGGTACGGTAATGGCGGTAAAATGACGTTGGTTATGAGATGAGTGGGTACTTCCAATAACTTGCTGATGCCTATAAATAAGCCCCACAAGTTATTCGAGGGAGTCATCTCTGAGCTACGAAGTGAGCTAGTTATTATTGTTGTGTATAACTGTGTATTGTTAATAAAATTATGTTGAAGTGAAACAGTATTTCAATTAGTTATGAACAATTCTTATACAAGCTTACGAGAAACTGCAGGCCAAACAAATATTTGTTCCGTGTGGGGATCGAACCCGCAACACGTAGCACAATAGTCAATCGCTCAACCACTGCGCTAACCGTGTCGTCAAATAATATATAAACACACAATTTCAAAATTTATCGCTATCCTACAACCCACACGTTTGTTTAAACAAATTAAACTACAAAATTGCCTCTAATTTCCATTTCCATTGGGAAATATAATGAACAAATATCTACTTAGCTGTGTAAACTATGTCCTAATTTCAGGAAAAACGTTCCATATTTTGTACTGTTTGTATTTCAGTAACTCACTAGTTTTGCCTGATTATAACCATATCAGGATTTGAATACACGGATTATTAAGCTATTTATTCAACGTAATTATTATGCATACTCGTAATAAATCCCAACAAACAACAAAAAGTATCACAAATACACCAACTAACACTAAACTAACTGGCTTTTGCTAGCGGCTTCGCCCGCGTTAAGTTCAGGAATCGCCCACGGGATCTTACTGCCGAGATAAAAAGCCTTTGAGCCATTCTAGACTGTAATCTATCTCTGTTCTAAATTTTATCCAGAGCCGTTTAGCGGTTCTGGCGTAACAAACATCTATAATACTTTCGGTATAAAGGATGATTTTTTTGTAGTATTATTGGATTACTCCGCCAATGGGGACCGATTTTCTTAATTCCTTTTTTATTCCGACAAATAAAAAACTTTTCTTCCGGAATTTCTTTTTTCTGTTTCAATCAATTTTAGCGTTTTTTGGTTATGTTTGTATGTACATATATGTATACATATGTATGCTATAATCTTATTCCAGAGTGTAAAGACAAGGGGCTAATTATTCGGGTTTGCGGGTTGTCCCGGGGTTGCGGGTTGTTCAAAAGAGATACCGCGGCCCTGGAACATAAAGGGCAATAAAGGAACATGGGTGGGTTTTAGTCAGTAAAAGTCTGACACTTCCTTCCGCTACGCCCAGAGCAATTTGATGATGAGTAATTTGATGATATCCCACACCAAAAAAAAACGGGCTACTTATCTCCTGGCTCTCAGGAGCTGCATGTCTTTTATCGAATCCTTTTTACCGAGAGAGTTTCACAGAAACGTTGGCCGCTTCATTGCTCATATGGTATGCGTGAACCACACAAGTCAATGAAGCAATTGTGTGGTTATTACGCAATCCCAGCACAACAGCTAATAGGGAAAGTGAGACGGATACCGTCGACCGTCCTACAATGACCATAGTTTGTTATGTTCAATGGCGTCTTCTAGATGTACAAGTATGGACCTTTATCTTTGTTTTAGGTCTTAGGACTTTAAATCAAGTTCCTAAATAAGTCTTTGGATAAACGCGTTTTATACGGAACTAACAGAACGATTCATTTGCAAAAAAAATCTTGGTGATGAGGAGGGCCGAAACGTACTACTCTGTCAAGAAAGTACCGGGAAAAGATCTATATATGATATTACTAAAACCAGCACTGTATTTAATATAAATAACAGATGCCACTCAAACTCCGCGCCAAAATGGAAAACAGTTGTGCCAATCTAACAACTACAAAAAAAACAAAAATTTTAATTTGGAACCATAAACAAATCATCCATTCCCGATTCTTTTTTGACTGAATGTATATGACTAAAAGAGTGATGAATGTAAATGTTGACAGATGGAGAGGGAGAGAAAGCTAGTAAAATGATACAGTGAAAAAAAACTATCTGCAAGCACTGTCACATTTACAATAATAGTGAGAAGTAAGTTATTAGAGAAAAGACAGGAAAAAACCGGGCAAGTGCGACTTAGACTCGATCACTGCGGGTTCTGTACAAACTTGCGACATAAACGGCCATATCTTTTGACTTGGTAAAGTTAGAGATATGATTTTCCCACGATTCCAAATGACTACCAACATGAGTTTATGGTTTAAACTAGCTTTTGCCCGCGGCTTCGCTCGCGTTAAATTCGGGGTAACACAGTTGCCCTTGCGCCTTATTGATTTGTAATAGCAACGCTAACTTTTCCCTTTTCTTCCCTCTTTCTCCCTCACATCCCACTTTTTTAAATAAAAAAATAGCCTATGTCCGTCTCCTGGTTCGCAACTGTCTCTGTACAAAAATTCATCAAAATCGGTTTAGCCATTAAAGCGTGAAGAGGTAACAAACAAACAAACAAACTCACTTTCGCTTTTATAATATTAGTAAGGATTTCAACTCGATACCTTCACGCGTTCCCAAGATAAAGGGTCTTGAAAGACAGACTGACAGGATAACAAAATGATCCAATAAGGGTCCCGATTTTTTCTTTGAAGGTACGAAACTCAAACATACAAAATTTATATTTTTATTAAGAACCTATGAACTACAACACTGACTTCAAAACTAATCAGCACATATAAAATAGGTTAGGAGAACCTGTCAGGTTGCTAACCTATCACAGCCTTACACAACAGTATCATATTCCCCACACGATGCTCGCACGTGTAGCTCAAGTGTTAAATAATACTGACTTCGAATACTAACGAGCACTTCCGAATTCTGCGCGCCTGGTAGCTCGTGTGATGTAATGTAAGGTGCTGTGAGTTTAACCTCTGCACGTGAACTGTAGCTAATATCTTCATCTGCCTAGCCTTTTCCCCAACTATGTGGGGTTGGCTTCCAGTCTTACCGGATCTGAATACCAGTATTTTACAAGGAGCATTGGTATTCAGCTGCATCTGGTATTAATCGTTGAAGAGTTTTCCTGTTAGGAGACGATCCTGGCTGAAGGATTAGGTCAAACCTGTCCTTAAAATGTATTGTCTCTAAACCAAAGTTTGGTGAAAAAATTCAGCAGCATGAAATTCAGATGCAAGACTGGACCAAAACATACATGCTAGCTCAACATTGCAAGTCAAATAAACGCATAAAAATATCAATATTCCATTTCAAACATTAATCATGAAATATTTATGGTAGACTCTTGACATAATATTGTGTTACCTGACCACAAGAAGACTGAGGTCGTACATGCGCATACTTTACAGATTCTTGGCTTACTCAATAAGTCAATCCTTACTAATATTATAAAAGCAAAAGTGAGTATGTTTGTTTGTTATCACTTCACGCCTAAATGGCTAAACCGATTTTGATGAATTTTGGTACAGAGATAGTTGGGACCCTGGAAACGGACATAGGCATTTTTTTGAGAAGAGAAGATTGAGATATGGGAGAGAAAGAGGAAAGAAAAGGGAAAACTTAGCATTGCTATTGCAATAAATAAGGCGCTAGGGTAAAAATTACAAGTAGCCGGTACCTGTAAATCAGGAAAGGGGAACTGTGTTACCCCGAATTTAACGCGAGCAAAGCCGCGGGCAAAAGCTAGTATCTTAATAACTTTGAAACAGTATTGTAACTAGTTTACTAAGCTAGTCATCAGCTTAACCTTTGCCCAAATTTGACGGGGTCGGCTTCCAGTCTAACCAAATGCAGCTGGGAATTCAAACTCAAAGCATTTATTTCAATTAGACCATTACAGGCACTTTTGAATGTCATAAAAACAAGAACAAAAAAATGATGCTGCTACAGTCCCAGTCACAAGACATAATAACTTATGAAAGTACTGTAGTTGCCCATTCCAAAACGTCGATCTCTATGGAGAAGAATGGGCAAGAAACTCCATGGACACTCTTTTAAATCATAATATTTTATAAAATCATGGATACATCATTCATGTTGAGATTATACATAATGTGAGAACGATGTAGAAAAACGAGCACATTTAGAGCGTCCAGAGTAAAAGCAATAATTAGCGATAACCTTTGCCCGGCCAGGTAATCGAGCCAAGGACGTCATGCTCTGCAGTCGCGCTTGTCATGACGACACATATATGTGTGTTACCTTATTTCCAATTCCCAATAACAAATCTTAAAAATTCATAATAATCATTGGAACTGGAAATACGGAGATTTGGGCCAAATCGGCCATTAAAATACAACGAGGTATCTTCACTAAATCTGAAGAAACTAATGAATAGAATAACTGACAGACGTGAAGTATTATCAGAAGTATTTGACATCGACCTGGCATTTTCCTTCTATTCACAACAATGACTTTGGGGATGCCGGATTAATATTGTGTCGTTTTTGGGGTTGCGTATCTCAAACGGAAAAACGGAAACGTTATTGGATCACTTTGTTGTCCGTCGATCTATAAGACCCTTTATCTCGAGAACGCGTGGAGGTATCAAGTTGAAATTAAAGCCATATACTCAACTCTGTAGTGCCTTTGTGCTTTGAAAAAATCAACTCAATAAGTCTACGCAGTCAAAAGATATGGCTGTTTATGTCGCGAGTTTGTACGGAACCATCGGTGCGCGTGTCTGACTCGCGCTTGGCCGGTTTTTGTCTTTATTCTGATATTTAAATTGATTGTCAGTAGATCCTACTCATACATTCAAAAGCTTGGGCTGATTTATAGGTTAAGCCGCCCTTGCCAGGTTTTTTTTCCGTGGATTGCTGACCGCCTATTGCGTACCGAGTTTCCTGCGTGTCTCGGAAAGTACGTCAACTTAAGAAGGATTATAAAAGCATGTTTAGAAAAAGACTATAAACTGGGTCAACAAAAGACCGGTCAAGAGTGAGTCAGACTCGCGCACCGAGGGTTCCGTACAAACTTGCAACATAAATGGCCATATCTGACTGTGTAGACTTAGAGGGTTGATTTTTTCACAGCACAAAAGTACTACAGAGTTGAGTTCTAATTTCAACTCGATACCTCCACGCGTTCCCGAAATAAAGACCACAGGGTTGGCGCAGTGGCTGACCGATCGACTGCTGCGTTGCGTGTCGCGGGTCCGATTCCCGCACGGAACAAATATTTGTATGACCTACAGATAGTTGTCCCGGATCTGGCTGTTTGTGTATGTGAGTTTAAGTCTTTGTAAATGCACCCACGATACAGGAGGAATTCCTAGTGTGGAGCAAAATTTTTTTTTTTTAAATAAGGGTCTTGACTGACAGACAGACGGACAACAAAGTGATTATATAAGGCAGGGGTGGCCAATGGCCAACTTGAATAGACCCAAGATCTACTTTTAACGTACGAAATCTTGCGTTATCTACCAATGATATACTTCTTGCAATTTTAAATGAAACAGTAATAGTTCAGTATCTATCATAAAATATAGTATTTTTAAAACTGTTAGACGTATTTACTTGGTTTGCTTTGCTACGATCGACTGGACTATAAGCTGCAATCGACCGGTCGATCGCAATCAACCGGTTGGCCATCCCTACTATAAGCTGCAATCGACCGGTCGATCGCAATCAACCGGTTGGCCATCCCTGCTATAAGGGTTCCGTTTTTAGTTTTGAGGTTCAGAACCCTAATAACATCCCAACTACAATTTACCCCGAGTCATATCAAAAGAAAATCAACTAAGAAGTCAAGTAGCATGAAATGGGTGAATTTTTTGCATCAAAGGATAACTATCCGACCTTTTCCCAACATCTTTCCTGATAAGCACCCTATGTCTATTGTTACCGAACAGATAAGCCGCACCAGACCCAAACTAACGACACGTCAATTAGAACCCGTCTTAGAGATCCCCAACAGGATACAAAAACCCTTTGAAAACAGATTTACAAGCTAAACCAATTTTGTTACCTACGATAAGCAATTTACTGAAGAAAGGTAATTCCTTTTTTCTCGTTTTGACGTTAATATTTTATGTAATGGGAAAATGTTGAACTTCCCTGGATTTAAGTACTGCTTTATGTTTCATATTTTTCATGATAAAAGCTATTACTAAAGTTGATGAGTATACGATCGTGGAACGAAAGATGCTCTCTAGAACTTCCATTTTGCTATTTAAAAATAGCTTTATGCGGTATATTTAGTGACAAATGTTTATTAAAAAATATACAATATGTCCGGTCAAGGACTAGCGATATTCTAGATACTTTTGTAACGAGTGTTTCAATATACTATTACGCTACACACTTGAGTCTAATTCACTGCCCCACTTTTTAGCAGCCATTTTGAGATATTCTCTATGCGTGTACAAAATATAATCATATCTTTCAAAGTGTTGGTCTTAAATAGGTTTATTCAGAGGGCAACAATATTGTCTATCGTTTAAATTAAATTCATCATTCAATTAAAGTCCAAAAAAATATGCAAATCAATTAAACTTTTTTGTGAAAAAAATGGTAGTTTGTTTTTTTAAATCAATAAATTTGAGTACTGGTATGTTTGTTATATAAGTACATAGAATATCGCTAGTCCGTGTCCGGACACATTGTATACTGCTTTATTGTTTAAGAGTGCATTATATAAGCTGAAATATCACTAGCCTGAAGAGGCTAAGAAACGACTGACGACGAGCTGACGAAGAAAAATAGTCTCCACAAGTTCTAGTGAAGACTAGGACTTGTGGAGACTATTTTTCTTCGTCGTAAGCCCTACTTTCATCTTTCTTCTTTTTCGTGTAAATAGTGCCTAACCTGTTTTCGCACATTTTTTATAGGAAAACATCAAGTAAATTCCCCCGCTCTGGGAGCTCCACGTGGGACGTTGGGGGAGTTTTATATAATGTTTAACTACGAAGACACGATATCTTTTTTGTAGATATTTAGATATGAATTGATATAAGATCCAGCTACCACAACCACCTAGTCGGGTATCTACCCGAAGCAGCTACACGAATAAGTGTTAATACGGTCTACAGTCAGTGAATCCACTATACTGACCCAAACTAGTTTTTTTTTGGATGAAAAATCGTTAAATAACTTCCCCCGTTCTTAGCGAAGCGGCCGGGAGTGGCGGGCTTTTACTGACTAAAACCCATCAATGTACTTTCTTTTTGCCTTTGTGTTCCGAGGACGCGGTATCTCTTTCGAACATCCCTGGATTATGTCACCCATGGGCCTCTGACCTGGTTTTATGTGCCATCTAGAAATTTTAGGGGCATGCTGGTTTGGTTACACTACGGTGTTTCCCTTTCCTGGCGCACCTACAATTCGCGTTGGATCCGAAAACTCTGAGATTTGGGTTCAAACCCAAGACTTGGAAGTCCACCACACCACTAGGCTATTGCTGCCATTGCAGGCACTTTTAAATGTCAAGAAACAAAATGTTGAAGCTACAGTCCAGGTCACAAGACATAATAACTTGTGAAAGTACTGTAGTTGTCCATTCCAAAGCGTCGATCTCTATGGAGAAGAATGGGCAAGAAACTCCATGGATGGCTTTCTAATTATAGTGATGTTATTATGCCAAGATGGTAATGTTAATGAATTTCAATTGCAGAATAGATTGCCCTTAAACATGCTAAAACATAAGTTTTTAAGCACAATATAAATTCTAAGATATAAATCCTTTCTCAGACAAAGATAACAAAAACAGGATGAAGGTAGACAGAGGAGAGGGGGGGGCAAAGGAAACAAATTTCACTTAAATCAGGTGAAAAACACATTAAAGACGGGATAATGTGACAGCTGCTTTGTGAGTAGTCGCCATTTTTCTGTGAGGAATTGGTCAGGTCGATTCTCTTTTGTTTATTTTAGAAAGGAGAACGGAAAAAGAAAATGTGTTACGCCGACCCCACTTTTGTTTTTCTTGAAGTTTCATTTATCACAATATACATAAATGATTCATCGCTGAAATTTTATAATCAGCTTTCCCCGCTGATAGGGAAGAACAAAGTCTTAACTCTTTCTTAATTAAAATTTTAGCAAGAAACTCTATGATTACTCTAGTAGAATTTTTGAGTATGACTGGCTTGTTCTCTCGCCGTTTTTATACGATGAATACAAAACAAACAAAATTAAATGTGTTTATAGAATTTATAAGCTATCTATTAGCATAATTTGAATCCGTTGAATAGTTTTTGCCTGAAAGAGTTACAAACATCCGCGCTTTCGTTGGCGCAGTAACTGAGCGCTCGACTGCTGCGCTGCGTGTCACGGGTTCGAGCCCCGCACGGAACAAATATATGTGTGTGACCTACAGGTAGTTGTTTCGAGTCTGGCTGTTTGTGGATGTGAGTTTGAATGGTTGTAAACTCACCAACCATACAGGAAAAACATCTTTGTGGGGCAACGTTCTTAAAAAAGGTGTTTTTCTTTTAATATTTACGTCAAAGAAATATAAATATCTCCTATTATAAAGGAAATAATAACAGAAAGGCCTATTAATAATCATTGTGTGGGGTGAGGTACAACTTGATATCGTTAGTTCAGGTAATGTAATTATGGACTGAACTGAGTTTCATAGTAGGGGTGGAGCAAATAGGTAATTATAGATGTTTATAGTTGTTTGTGGAGTTTCTCTTCGAGACTTACAATTCTCGCAAAGGACCATGGGCATTTTTAGGGTTCCGTGCCTCAAAAGGAATAAAACGAAACCCTTAGTAGATCACTTTGTTGTCTGTCTGTTTGTCTATAAAGACCCTTTATCTCGGTAACGCGTAAAGGGATCGATTTCAAATCAAACCATATACTCAAAGTGTGTGACCTCTTGATGCTGTGAAAAAGAACATCTCTCTAAGTCTACGCAGTCAAAAGATATGGCTGTTTATGTCGTGAGTTTGTACGGAACACTCGATGTGCGAGTCTGACTCGCTCTTGTTTTATATGCTCTGGACACAAGTACAAAAATTTATCAGTTACTAGCTTTTGCGCGCGGCTTCACTCGCGTTAAATTCGGGGTAACACAGTCCCCCTTTCCTGATTTGCAGGTACCTGCTACTTGTAGGTTTTGCCCTTGCGCCTTAATTATTCTAATAGCAAAGCTAAGTGTTCCCTTTCTTCCCTCTTTCTCCCTCATTTCTCACTTTAAAAATAATAGCCTATGTCCGTCTCCAGGGTCCCGACTATGTCTGTACCAAAATTTACAAACAAACAAACTCACTAAATATTAATAAGGATGGTAAAATTGTGGAGTATGAGGTTTTTAGTTCAATCCCCTGGTATGTCATAGTTTTATTATGTACCTAGTTTTTTACCATTAGAATTATTTCAGTATCATCCATAGAGTTTAGCTTTGTGCCGGTTTATAGCAATAGACACGCTCCCTATTACTTAAACAAACTTTTTTTTTATAGAACCTTGCCCCATACAGGATAGGAGAATTCCTAGGAATTCTCCTGTATCGTGGGTGCGTTAACAAACATTTAAACTCACGTACACAAACAGCCAGACCCAGAACGACTATTTGTAGGCCATACAAATGTTTTTTCCGTGCGGAATCGAACCTACAACACGCAGCTGACCAGCTGATAGCTCAGTCACTGCGCCAACCCTGCCGTCCCAGCTGGCAAAATGTAGGTGTACTATTAGATACACCCCCGCTTAACCCTTTAGGAATTAAAGACGTGATATTATATGTTATAAGTGTTTCGTCGTGTTTCCGCATGTCTCCTCTCTACTTCGCTCGACTATGCCTGGCGGAATCCAGGGACAATATTATACTGACTGGATTAAATTGTAACCAGGGCAAACCCCGTGTTCCACGTGCGCCTCAAAGTGATGTCAGCAAAGCAGATGGGCCTGCCAGGTTGCGGGTTGTTCGATGCCGTGGCCCCAGAATATAAAGGGCAAAAGAATTAACACGGGTGGGTTTCAGTCAACACAAGTCTTACACTACACCCCGCTCCGCACAGAGGGGAAGTTATTTAATGATTTTCCATCCGCAAAAAAGGCAAACGACAGAAGAATGAAACGACGGCGTTCATCTATGTATTAATGGCAATAAACAACACTGATTACCCATCACGGAAACCCTACAAGGAAACGTGCCTCATTAACACCAGATCGCGTGCTTCACACAGACTTGAGTGTCTCTTGATTGCCTCATTGCCTCTTTAGATAACAATAGTGAAGTACTATCGCGGTCTTGTTTGGTCTTGTTCATATTGCTCACTAGGGATGCACGATACTTGCATTTCAATCGATAATGTAATCGATAAAATACGGAAAGATTCCAGGATCGTATCGAATGGCTACAAACCACACTTTTTTCAAATATTGGAGAGTAAATGAAAGCGAGGCCGTTGACAGGGGAGAATGTGAGAAATAAACGTTGCGGCTAATTAAAGTACTTAATATGGGACATAGACAAGAATATGGTGATGATTTTATCGTCCTCCCACAATGTCTTACATTGATTTTGGTACTTGTAAGTATATACATAACTTACTTATTAATTTCTCGAAGGGAAACATTCAGGAAAAAAAACGACTTTTTCCTGATGTATTCTTTAAAATTGTCTGATCATAAAATTTACATATATTTAGTTGGCATGGCTACTCGTTTCTATACCGATACTTTTATTTAAATCAAAGTATTGTATCATATTCGTCTGTGTCGATTGAAAATATCGAAGTATCGCATCATGTTGTACCGATTACTCTTAAGTATCGGTTTGTGCATCACTACTATTGAGATAATGAGTGATAAATGAGTAGTTTACGTAACTGTCAATTGTTTTGTTGTGTAATATTGTTTTGTTGTAGTTGACAAATTAAGGTTTCACGGGCGGGAAGATGTCGGTCTTTTCTTCAACATTATTCAGAAGGTATAAATGAGACAAATAATGAAAAAGAAACAAATTCCGACTGCCTGAAAACTGAAAGAAAAAAAAAACAAATCCAGAACTCTAGAAATATGCCTAACAATATCGGATAACTTCGCCATTGAAATATTTTCAGGATTCATACACACATAAAATAAAAAAAAGACATTCAAATGCGGAACACAGCGACTTCAGTCGGAACCCATTCAAAAACTAGACCTACTCAATTGCAAAAACAATATGTTTCTTTTGAGATTGCTTATTAATAGTTGGAGAAACTTGTGGCTAGTTAATAATAGCTGCTTGGGTCGATATTAAGGTTGAGTCGTGCTTAGATTCGACCGTAGATGGGTGACCATCCATTACGTGTCCAGTTTCCTTTGGCCGTCAATTCTTTTTTTTGGGGCGGGATATCATCAAATAACTTCCGCCGCTCTAGGCGGAGCGGGGGAAGTGTCAGACTTGTACTGACTAAAATCCACCCATATTCCTTCTATTGCCCTTTACGTTCCGAGGCCGCGGTATCTCTTTCGAACAACCCGCAACCCCGGCAGGCGGTGGCCCTGGCAGGCACCTCTGCTTTGCTGACATCTGTTTGGGGCGCGCGTGGAACACTAACGTGCCGTCGACACGGCCTGTCGTCAATAGACGGACGGACGGTGAGCTACCCATTGCTCACCTTCCACAGGCCCGCATCTCCGGTGGCCAATCCGGTGAGGCTTGTATCTCAACCCCCAGTTAGGAAAAGGCTAAGGTAGGTGAAATATCTAACCAGCTTCATATTTATATGCGATCTAACTCCCACTAAGCTAGGTAAACATAAAATCTAGGAATAGTTACGTCAATACTCATGCTACCGAGATACGTTCACATGAAAGCATTGCTTTCATAGAAATGTAGGCGCCATTTCCATTTCAATGAAGAGGTAATCTATATCCAGGGAACTTGGCCGTAAATATGTAACAGCGAGTTTTAGAAAAAGTTCGGCTATGTAGAGCGTTGTCTCTTTTACTCATACCTGTTTGTCTCTTTCTCTCTCTAGTGTTTGATTTGTGGAGTAGTCACATTTTGTCACAATATAGGCACTCCTAAGTGCAGGATGCGTCGTGCGTCGCAAGCGGCAATGCGATGTCATCTTCTGGCTCCGCGGCAAAAAACGCTGCATTTCGGGCAAATGCTAGCAAAATCGCTTCACCGTAAGCGCTCTCATATATTGCCTTATGTTTAAATTTCGCGAAACTGCTGCACAACACGCCGTCAGCCCTAAGGGTTTCGCATTAATTTGCATTCACGGATCAGCGTTTCCGAGTATCTCATTCTGTCACGTAAGGGCGTCATTTCCTGCCCGGGTTGCGGTTTGTTCAAAAGAGATACCGCGGCCCCGGAATATAAAGGGTAAAAGAAGGAACATGGGTGGGTTTTAGTCAGTGCAAGTCTGACACTTCATCCCGCTTCACCTAGAGCGGGGGGTATTATTTGATGATTTCCCACCAGCAAAAAGGGCGTTATTTGGTAAAGTAAGACCTCCGGTCACACCGAATAAAACTGTTGGATGTTTTTGAAACGAATGCTCGTTGTTCCGAAATAATTCCAAAAAGCCATATTACCAATAATTAAAAAAGTTACAGTTCGAAATTCGAACGCCAGTCCTGGTCGCATCAGCGTTTGAAATTGGAAGCTGTAACCTGAATTAAATAGCTCTGGTTTACAAGGACGCCACAACATTACCTATAAGTTGATTGGTTATGTCAGTCATTGTTTGTGTTTCGAATGGACTAGATTGGCTTGCAGTCTAACTAATGTAATGTAGCTATATATGAAAGGTGTTTTATTTAAAATGGGTTTAGGTATTTCAAAGGGCTAATTTTGCAAATATTTTGTATTATTATAATGTCATTAAGATTAATCAAATAAAATACGATTGGTTAATTAAAAAGTCAACGTAGTTTGTGTGTTTCACCACAAAATTTTCAACGTCAGATATCTTTAATCCTCTGGTATGTTTGCGGAGGTCAGGATAGGTGCCTTCTATGCCACAGTCCGCAAACGGCTTACATCGTTGTTAGGCAGAGTCCGGGGTAGCACTAACAGAATCTCCCAGGTAATTTCAGACTAGCAGGGATCCAATATTATAAGAAATGTTATTCTTGCTCATGTTAGATACATTTTAGAAAAATAATTATGGACACATGGTCTGAAATTAAGATTTATTTATTTTAATGATGATCTTTCTAATTTCTGAAATTTTCCGAAAAACTATGGCGTCTAATCATTTATTTTATTTCATAGAAAAAAGACTTCTGCCGTTAAACGTTGCCTCTATTGACTATTATTATTATGATCTCTTATTATCTCTTATTATGCTCTATTGATTATTATAAATACATAAGTAAACATAACATAATATCATGTAAACATGAACGTGTCAACACCTACTTAAAAAATGTATATTCCCAACAAGCTAGGTCCTCTTATAAAATTAATGCGTTTTTAAGTACCTACGGCTCCTCTAGAATTTCATATCATGAAAGCTCTATTTTAATCATACAGACTTTCATAAAACGCTGTACTCACTTTCTTATTTACTACGTGCAAAGAATATGAAAATATTCAACGAATAAGGTTGTTTGAAAAGTTGAAATATACAGCAGTATCTAGCATACTATGACCGCTTTAGGTTCATAGTTCGAGGTCACACTGCTTGGAAAGAAAATGCTTGTCGGGAGGCGCGAGATGACTCCCGGCCACCGTAGGCGCGGGTTTGTGAACGATGAGCAATGGGTAGCTCACCGTCCGTCTGTCTATTGTTTGACAAGCCTTGTCGACGACGCTTTCGCGCGTTCGTATTTCACGCACGCTTTAAAGAGATGTCAGCAAAGCAGAACCGCCTGCTAGGGTTACCGACTGCCACTGCTTCGGATTGTTCGAAAGATATACCGCGGGGTAGGGTACCGACACTCTTCCATTCCGCCCAAAGCGAGGGAAGTCATTTGATGATATGCTATCTTAAAAAAATCTCTATCGATTGCGGAACAACGAATGACAAGAGCGTGACACGAGTCACCAGGTCCTCTAGCCAAACAGCAGTCGGCAGCAGACTACAATCATTATCGCTCAGCAGTCACTAATACATTTTCAACTTTATACCCTAAAGCATAAAGTTGAAAATCTATTGACGGTTACATATCGTTTTCGTTTGTTTCGTTCGTTATCGCTCAGCAGTCTTAAATAGATTTTCAACTTTATGCGCTAGGGTATAAAGTTGAAAATGTATTAGTGACTGCTGAGCGATAACGATTGTCGTCTGCTGTCGTCTGCTGTTTGGCTATAGGGCCAGGAGTATTCTTATTACTTATGCGAAAAAATAAAGGACGCGCGCGCTAGTCACGTAACTAGAGCCGCCAGGCCACCAGGTCGTAACCAAGGCGTAAAGCAGTATACAATGTGTCCGGTCACTACCGATACCGGACTAGCGATATTTTATGTACTTATACTTATAACAAACATTCTAGTATTCAAATTTATTGATTTTCAAAAAAAAAACTACTAAAAATATCGCTTCTATCCATTTTGTCATCACTGACGAGAGGGAAAGCAGAGAGGATACGTTACGTTCGTAATTTACGTAATAAGAATATTAAATTAAGTGACTGATAATTTATTGATTTTCAAAAAAAAAAAAAACTACCATTATTTTTTTGGACTTTAATTTTGTTTTCTAAAGTTACGAAAATGTAAGCTAATCATTTCTTAATTTAAACGATAGACAATATTGTTGCCCTCGAATTAACCTGTTTTCGTCTCAGTAAGACCAACACTTAGAGAGTTATGATAATTTTTTATAGCATATAGGATAATTATTTCTGGTATCGTATTACCCAGTACTAACTGGGTTGTGGAGGTCAGATAGGCAGTCGCTCCATGTAAAATACTGATATTCAGCTGCATCCGGTTAGACTGGAAGCCGACCCCAACATAGTTGGGAAAAAAGGCTAGGCAGATGAGATAGGATAGTTATTTCTACCAATGGCTTAATTGCGAAGACTCTCGACCAATAGCTAAGGAAGCTCTGGAAGTTCAGGAAGTTAGGCAGCTGGATCAAAGGCTTGATACAGAAAGCGGTATTCCAGGACACGGCTCGTATTATTAGAAGGTTGCTTTCTCTGGAGCCCTGAACGCCGGTAGTTTGGACCCTGTTCCCGATACCTGTGGGTATTTTTAACCGACTTCCCAAAAAGGAGGAGGTTGTATGTATTAAAATGAATAAACAAAACAAAATATAAGTGCTAACAGCGGTATTAATTTTCACGGCCTTGTGATGTCCCAGTAAAATGTCCTTTTTTTTGGTGTGGGAAATCATCAAATAACTTTCCCCGCTCTGGGCGGGGCAGGGGGGAGTGTCAGACTTGTACTGACTCAAACCCACCCATGTTCCTTCTATTGCCCTTTACGTTCCGGGGCCGCGGTATCTCTTTCGAACAACCAACAACCACGGGAGTAAAAGTACCCTTAGTTACTTGTTCCGCACCTAACAAATCTAAACAACTCTAATTCTGAAATTCAAACATTTCGGTACCTCATAAGGAAATGTTCGCACGAGTAACTTTGAGAACGAAGTACTTTACATGACATGGGAAGGCTTGAGCGATGTTTTTGAAGTTACCGAGAAATTGCCATGTTCGAGAACTCGACAAAATCATTAATTATGGTAATTTGACTTGCCTTTGAATGCTTCAGGAATTCGTGGCTAATTAGCTGTTGAATCAATGATTTTGGGACGAAAAGCTGAGTTCTGTCTTTAGGTGGTTGGTTATACATATATATGTGGAAACATGATGTGCTTTGAAGAAGATTTTAATTTGCTAACGTATCAACGTAAATAAATACGTTGATTTTAATGTTCAAAATACTCGTTCAACTTTTTAATATGTGTCTTGTAATGTTATATAGTAGACAAATAAGATAGGTGTTAAACATTGATAATCTTATACTTATCTAGTCCTCTTACAACTTATCGAAGGTTGATATGAAAACCAAGTACAATTGTTACCATTAACACCTGACTTGCCTTTTCTATGCAGACCTACCAAATCTGACCTCCATAACACGGTACTGGGTAATACAATACCCCTTGGTAAGATTGGTAAGACTGGTTGTCAGATATTACGGCCGTTGAGTACCTGTAACGACTCTTGAAACGAACTCCTCGTGGTCATTAGTGAAACAAATCATTTATGAAAAAATATACCAGAGTAAAAATGGCCATTTCAGTGAAAATGTAATTGAATTTTAAGATGATTTGCAAAGTAATTTAGCAAGGTAATGTAGGGAAATAATTTTGTTTCAGAGCTTTATGAGTTGGTACTATTTATTTTCTTGTGTTTTATGCTGTAGTTTTAAAGGCAAAAAGGAAAAATTGTGCCGAAAAAATAGGCCATATTAACAATTTCATCTTTCTTTGGTTCTGCATACAGTAACAGTTTATACATGAGAAATCTCGCACACGAAAAAAATATCAGTCCCATACAAATTTCAATCCCTACTCGAACGAAATGTATGGGACAGTTGATGTCGACACACACGATTACGCTAAGTTCGAGAAAGTGGGTCAATTTGATGATCCGATTCTCAAATAACTACAACTTTCTCATCACACTATAATGTAGAAAGAAGCAATTGGGAAGCCAAGCTAGTATTTCCACCGGGGTTGCGGGTTGTTCGAAAGAGATACCGCGGCCCCAGAACATAAAGGGCAAAAAAAAGGAACATGGGTGGGTTTTAGTCAGTAAGTCTGAAACTACCCTTCGCCCAGAGCAGGCGAAGTTATTTGATGATTTCCCACCCGCAAAAACAAAGGTAGTATTTCCCAGGATAAGCCAATAAATAAATAAATAAATAAATATCTTGGGACAACTCACACACGGCTATCTGATCCCAAGCTAAGCAGAGCTTGTGTTATGGTAACCAGACAACTGATATACATACTTATATAATTTATAAATACATACATATCCTTACTATCCTTACTAATATTATAAAAGCGAAAGTGAGTTTGTTTGTTTGTTTGTTACCTCTTCACGCTTTAATGGCTAAACCGATTTTGATGAATTTTGGTACAGAGATAGTTGGGAACCAGGAGACGGACATAGGCTAACTTTTATTAAAAAAAAAGTGGGATATGAGGGAGAACGAGGGAAGAAAAGAGAAAACTTAGCGTTGCTATTACAAATCCATCAGGCGCAAGAGCAAAAACTGCAGGTCTGTTTGGTGTGTTATACCGAATTTAACGCGAGCGAAGCCGCGGGCGAAAGCTAGTTATAGATAAATCACACCCAGACACAGAACAAACAATCATGCTCATCACACAAAGTTTGTCCTGGGTGGGAATCGAACCCACGACCTCCGGCTCAGCAGTCAGGGCCACTAACCACTAGACCAACAGGCCCGTCAGCCAATGTATGAAGAACTTTACTAACACAGCCGTTGGTACTTTTACGATGTATATTGTCACCTGCCCAATCTTCGTCCCTGTGTCCCGGGCAACCATTATCCCTACAACATCAACGTAACTCGACGCCAGAAATGACTATCACGAAACGTGGTTTTAACTATATTCCCTCAAACAAAATCTAAAACGTGTTTCTTCATAAACACAAGGTACATGACCTTTTGTCTTGCTAATTGGGCACCTTAAATAGCAGACATTTTGCAAGTTACACAGACTATGTGACCACGGTTTTCCTCAAACGCGTGTGGTCAGTGCGTCACACGGGGCCAAAGTTACGGGAACTACGGTACTGTTAGTCATTGCATACCTCTTGAAGTTTATGTTCGCCTAGTAACTCTGTAACTGTAGGTGTTTCCTGGGTAAACAAGGACAAAGGATTTGTTAATGGGTGATATACATATATTAGGTACCATGACTACAGCTTTAGGTGTAATGTTATTTTATCAAGACTTGTACCGTGGTCCATGAACATGGCCGCGTGCTTTTCCTCCATTATACACTGTAAAGTAACGGAAATTCATAAACCAGATGTCTGTTTCGTTTCAAAATTGACGGCACGGTTGGCGCAGTGGCTGAGCGATTGTTGCGCTGTGTGTCGCGGGTTCGATTCCCGCACGGAACAAATATTTGTATGACCTGCAGATAGTTGTTTCGGGTCTGGCTGTTTGTGAATGTGAGTTTAAATGTTTGTAAACGCACCCACAATACAGGAGAGATTCCTAGTGCGGGGCAACGTTTTAAAAAAGAAAAAAAAAATATATATATAACAGCATGTTCTAATTTTAGACCAAAATCTATATAAAACTCAAAATATAATATAATAATATAATATTTCAATTAGACCATTACAGGCACTTTTGAATGTCAATAAATAAAAGTATGAAGCTATAGTCCTAGACACAATGCATATAATGCAGACTTGTAAAAGGCCGTAGTTACCCAATCCACAGCTCAATGCTGTGGATTGGGTAACTACGGCCTTTTACAGCAGCCTTTTTCTCTATGGAGAAGAAACTCTTAAACGTGCATATTAAGAACGGCCAGATTAAAAACAAATATTTAGTTATCCAATCTCTGGCTGTGGAAGTTTGTTACAACTTACATAAATTTTCAAAGCATAATACCTACCGAATATCAGCGAATACAACAGGTCAAAATGGAAAAATAACTATCTCAATTACGATACTAATAAAATTGATGGACATACCCCCGAATACTGAAACGTCACTTAAAATTTGAGGGCTGCTTAACATTTGAGCAGCTCTTAAACTTTAGATTTTGTATTGTCAAACGTCACTTTTGAGTATCTGTTATATTTAAGTGGTACTTAAATTTTGAGTGACGTTTCAGTATTCGGGGGTTAGACGCACTAGTGTGTAAAGATATAAGCAGACAGCAGGGTGCTTTTCTGTTGAGTATATACCTCAATTATTATCAATGCAACGCATTGCAGTGACGTCAGGAGGTACCTACCTATGAGGAAGAAGTGCGGATAATAATGCAATAATTATTTGAATATAACAAAGAACCAGCTGTTTAGGATGAACAATCGAGTCATGTGTCGCTTTGTTTGGTAATGTAGGGAACTATGCGGCTGACGCTTACTCATTGAATATTGCTCCTGTTTTATGAATGCCTAGTACTTCATTTTCCGGGTAAAGAAATGTATTAGTTAGTTGAATAAACCTTATTTGTCATACATTGTTCTTGTTGAATGTTAAAATGGAGTTTACTTATGTGAAAATGAACGGGAACAATATTAATTAATACGGGTTAGGAACAGATGTTGTTATTATTAATGAACGCTATGTCTAGTCGTGATCAGCGTAAAAATATTTTGGTACAAACATGATCATTATAACAAACTAGCTTTTGCCCGCAAAAAAAATAATTAAATTCAGGGTAACACAGTTCCCCTTTCCTGATTTGTAGGTACCTGCTTCTTGTAATTTTTGCATTAGCGCCTCATTAATTGTAAGAGCAACGCTAAGTTTACCCTTTTTCCCTCTTTCTCCCTCATTTCTCACTTTAAAAAAAATAGCCGTCTCCAGGGTCTCAACTATCTCTGTACCAAAATTCATCGAAATCGGTTAAGCCATTTAGGCGTGAAGACGTAACAAACAAACAAATAAACTCACTTTCGCTTTTATATTACATATAAGTAAGGATAATCAAATAGTATAAAGATAAGAAATAATAATAAACAAGAAAAAAAATGACATGGACGTGGTTCAAATAAGTATATGCTCTAGTGTTTATTTCTCTCTTATGGTCTGGTGGAACAGTAATCCGACGTAACTGTACCTAGATATCAGGTGCAAGACCAACAGCTAATGTGCTTTCCTTAGCATAGGGACACCAAAATTCCCCAAACTGCTTGTAACGAAAACATTGTGTCTATATAATATCACAAGTAAATCAAAAAATAAAAGTGAGTCAACAAACTGTCACCATCAATCAATCGACAACTATCGCTTTCAATTTGTAAGCTTAGCTTCCAAATTCTCAATTCATAACTCAATATTCATGAAAACAAAGATAGTTTTCTTTTATGTTCTTTGCTGGCAGATTTTTGTCAAGTGACGACGTAATGTCCATCACCATCATCTCAAAAAATCAACGTACAGACGCCTGCACATCAAGCTACTACTGTCAGATTTCTTTGATAGATTTTCGACTTTATTTCTAAAGTATAAGGTTCAAGGTTCATTGGGAAAAATTGACAGTTTCGGGTAGCTTGACCTGCAGGCGTCTGTACAAATTAGGTTATTAAATGTTTATTTGTCTTTTTAAGGTTTCGTACCTCGAGAGGAAATAAAACGGAACTCTTATTAAATCACCTTGTTGTCCGTCTGTCTGTCTGTCAAGACCATTTATCTAGGGAACGCGTAGATATCGAGTTATACTCAAATCTTTGGTCTCTTTGTGCTGTGAAAAATCAACCCACTAATGCCCGGTTCCTATAATATAGTTCCTTAGTAAACAAAAGATACCATTCGTTTTAGAGTTATGAATAACGGACGGTTAAATGCGTTCCTATAAACTTTTGCTACGAGCTACGAACAGTTGTCGGTTACATATTTACCGAAGACACATTGCTAACGGCTCTTTACTGTGACCGCACGATGACATTTTTTTTTTTTTTGTAGGAACATCATCGCCGCAGATCTGCATACTTACTATCCGTTATTCGTAACCCTCTCATGCGTAGGTAATTATCTATCGGTAACTTTACTTACAAGGCGTTTTATAGGAACGGTTTTGACATACGTCTCGTAGAAAATACTACTATCCGTTAGCAAAACGAATCGTCTTTTATTTATTGGAACCGGCGTAAATCAGTCAAAAGATATGGCTGTTTATGTCGCAAATTTGTACGGAACCCTCGGTGTTGAAGATGTCTGACTGGGATTTGGCAGGTTTCTTTTTCTCATACTGCGTTTGTGTATATCCTCCCCAGCACGTAGAATACATGCTATACAAGTAACGTGTCAATTAATAAAATTATTATTTATCTCATTATGTTATCGACCATCAAAATATATCTAATTCTATTCCATAGTTCCACAAAATGAGTTAACATCTTTATCTTTGTTTAAGTCAAGATTTTATCCAATTATCTAGCGAACTGACCTCCTGAGATATACGAGTACTAGGGTAACATAGCGGTGCAGCATCTGTGGGCTATCGATTCAAATATCGCGCTGTCTGCATAATCAATAGTATTGGTTGCACGCGACTAGTGCTATAGTGCTCTAATGGGTTTTTTGATTAAGTTATTTCGCTGGTTTATGCTTGCCTGGTACCTTTTAGGTCTTGTATTGAAAAAAAATGCTGTTTATATTTTGGTTCTGTTTTTCCCCAACTTACTATTATATTATACGTAAACTATGTATGTAAATCAAACGCCTTTTTATATGAATAACGAATTTCATGAAAGTTATTAATATTTCGCACACAATCGCACCCCCTCTATATCTATACCCCGGAATTCGTATATCGTTGGAAAATGAGCTTTAATCTGTTCAAAATATTACACTTATCAGATACATCAAGTAAAGTGATGACGTAATATCTTGTCGGAGATGCAGGAAATTAAAATGTAATATCGCTTCTATCCATTTTATCATCATTGACGAGAGGGAAAGTAGAGAGGATACGTTAATGTCCGTATTAGAATATTAAATTCAGTGTCAGTAACGCACACTGAACCAAAAAACATGACTAAAAGAAGTCAGTGTCTTGTTGGTCCTAAAAAAGGTATTTATTTATTTAATTTTATTTATGTACACACAGTAGTAGACCAGACAAGAAAAAAACATATAAAATTTGAGTACAAAGGTACTGCTTATTTCTTAAGAAATTTCTGCCAGCAGACCTGCGAAAGGAGATATATGAGAACGAAATGTACACGATAGTGTGTGAGAGAATATGAGAAAAATATATGTGTGTGTGCCTTAACCTATTAGAACTTACATCGGGTTTCGTATGACCTAATACAGAAGTCAGATAGGCAGTCACTTCACATAAAATACTTGTGTTCAGTCCGGTTAGACTGGAAGCCGACAACAACATAATTGTAGTTGGGAAAAGGCGAGGCATCATCATGATCATCATCAGGCTATATTAGTCCACTGCTGGACATAGCCCTCCCCTAATGAGCGCCATAGCGCCCTGTCTTCAGCTTGCCGCATCCAGCATCTGCCTGCAGTCTTTCTTAGATCGTCATCCCACCTGGTCGGAGGGCGTCCTACACTACGCTTGCCGAGGCAGATGATGATAAATTGATGAGTTCGTATACGGAAGTTAATTATTTTTGCTAATAACTATCAGATAATGATTTATCTTATCAGATAATCATTTACAAAAACGTGTACATTCAACGCCTAAAAAAAATACCGGCCAAGAGAGAGTCAGACTCTCGCACCGAAGGTTCCGTACAAACTTGTGAAATAAACGGACGCATCTTTTGACTACGTAGTTATAGGTTGATATGAGGTTTTAATTTCAACTCGATACCTCTCGAGAGACAGGGTCTGACAGACAGATAACTAAGGTTGACTGGTAGAAAATGCCTATGGCATTAAGTCCGCCTCTGTACTTTGTGCTTGAAGTGTTAAATCCTTAATCCTTACTAATATTATAAAAGCGAAAGTGAGTTTGTTTGTTTGTTTATTTGTTTGTTTGTTTGTTACCTCTTCACGCTTTAATGGCTAAACCGATTTTGATGAATTTTGGTACAGAGATAGTTGGGAACCAGGAGACGGACATAGGCTATATAGATTTTTTTTAAAGTGGGATGTGAGAGAGAAAGAGGTAAGAAAAGGGAAAACTTAGCGTTGCTATTACAAATCAATAAGGCGCAAGGGGAACTGTGTTACCACGAATTTAACGCGAGCGAAGCCGCGGGCAAAAGCTAGTAATATTATAAAAGCGAAAGTGAGTTTGTTTGTTACCTCTTCACGCTTTAATGGCTAAACCGATTTTGATGAATTTTGGTACAGAGATAGTTGGGAACCAGGAGACGGACATAGGCAATTTTTTTTAAAGTTGGTTGTGAGGGAGAAAGAGGGAAGAAAAGGGAAAACTTAACATTGCTATTACAAATCAATAAGGCGCAAGGGGAACTGTGTTACCCCGAATTTAACGCGAGCGAAGCCGCGGGCAAAAGCTAGTAAATAAATAAAAGTGACCCAATAAGATTTCCGTTTTATCCTTTTGAGATACGGAACCCTAAAAATCGTTTAACCATTTTATATCGCAACAATGAATGTCAAATTTCACATCCGTTGAACACCACATATCACGGTACAACCTCACCCGGATTTTAATTAAGTCCGTGTGAGGTAATTTAAAACTTAAATGACGTTATTCGCCTCCAAATTAACTGGGTTTCCAAACCTTTGCGTGTGTTTTAGTGAAATTTTCATAAGAGGATTACGCGGGATGCGGTTAGATGGGCTCGGGATTAGCAGCTTATTTCTGTGTACTTGTTGGTTTTTGTTACGTTTTCAGAAAGTGTCAATACAGGTAAGAAACAAGTATGAATTCTCTATCGTTTGTTTGACGAACGTTTTTGATTCGAAATAGTGCGATCTAGACTTACTAGTTGTCGATCATAGATACGTATCCAGAGAGGCTCTTACTTTTATGATGTGATTATCAATCAGCCTATGTATGTATGTTTTTTTTAAAGTTCTTTCCTATATCGTGGGTGCGTTTACAAACATTTAAATTCATATGCAGAAACAGACAGACCCGAAACAACTAGGCCATACAGATATTTGTTCCGCGCGGGAATCAAACGCGCGACACCCAACGCAGCAGTCAATCGCTCAGCCACTGCGCCAACCCTGCCGTGTTTGATTATTTGTGGCGCTATAAACGAGTGGACTGTTTCTGATGATTCTTACGTTAATCGATTTTGCTCCTATCCTATCCTACAAATAAAGAAAGAGAGAAAGAAAGTCTGTTTATTGGACTCACACAGGACAAGACAATACAACAAAATTAATTAAAAAAAGAACAACCAAAAATATTTTTTTTTTTTAAGTCAATTAATTTAATTAGCAGGACGAATACGAGGATAAAAGGTATCTCAGCTTGGTGCTACAAAATGGCAGCTATGTTACAGTGCTGAAATTCTCATAGAGACAATGACATTGACACAACTATATGGTTCTGTATAAAAAACCCATTGGTTTAAAAGCTCCGTTACAGATAAGGAGAGATTTTAATCAGGTACTTTCGTTACAAAAGAAACTATTTTTCAAAACAGCAATGTTACATTTTATCAAATAGCACCTTAAATGCTCTTATCGTTTATTTCCAGAGTTATAAATCGTAGCAGTTACCTACACTGCGATACTTTCAGCGGTTTTCGTTAAAATTTTGGGAAATCTGCCAAGATTGCCTAGATGAGAGAAAAGCCGGAAGCCAAGTAAAGTACAGCTACTTTTTAAAGGTAAGGAAGTTGGAGAATTAATAATAAAGTCGCTACAAGTACAAACAATATCTAGATTTATCTTTTGACGTATTTTCTTTGAAGCAAAAGAAACTCTATAAGCTTGTTACCGGGAACTGGGGATTAATCCAGACTGAGTATTTTCTTTTTTTATCTAACTTGCTATGCTAGTATTATTCCGTTTATTAATTTTCACGCATATCCTTACTAATATTATAAAAGCGAAAGTGAGTTTGTATGTTTGTTACGTCTTCTCACCTTAATGGCTAAACCAATTTTGATGAATTTTAGTACAGAGATAGACCGGGACCCTAGAGACGGACAAAGTTTATTTAAAAAAAGTGAGAAAAAAATGTTTTTATTCGATCATCACGCGGGTTAAAGTTAGCGTTAGCCCAAAATAACTATGCCACGCGGACGAAGTCGCGGGCGGAAGCTAGTTTTGTATAAAACGATGTACGACGACGTTCCGGAGGTGACTGGGGTAGATCTGAGAGCGGCGGTGGGCAGGCTGAAAGCCAAAAACACCGCCCCGGGACCCGATGGCTTGCATGGCAAAGCCTGGGTCCTGGCCCTGGAGGCTCTCGGGCCCCGACTACTAGGGCTCCTAAGCGCGTGTTTGGAGAGGGGCCAGTTCCCACTTCGTTGGAAGACGGGGAAACTGGTCCTGATACAGAAGCCGGGGCGCCCTGCGGACTCTCCGTCCGCATTCCGGCCCATTGTGCTGCTCGACGAGGTGGGCAAGCTCTTTGAAAGAGTAATTGCAAACCGCCTCGTCGGGCACCTTGTGGGGACGGGGCCGGATCTTGCGGATCACCAGTATGGTTTCCGCAAGGGGCGCTCGACGGTGGACGCCATCATGCGCGTGAGAGCCCTCACGACGGGGGCTGCAGTGTCCAGGGGTGGGGTGGTCGTGGCGGTGTCTCTCGACATCGCCAACGCGTTCAACTCCATGCCTTGGAGCTGCATCAGGGAGGCACTCCAATACCACCGGATGCCGACCTATCTTCGTCGTGTGGTCGGGGCATATCTGACGGACAGGGCCGTCATATACCCCGGTCGCTCTGGAGAGTGGAACCGGCGAGAGATGTCGTGCGGTGTCCCACAGGGATCGGTCTTGGGGCCGCTCCTGTGGGACATCGGTTACGACTGGGTGCTGCGCGCCGACCTCCCCAGCGGCGTCAGTGTAGTTTGTTACGCTGACGACACGCTCGTTCTGGCTCAGGGGGGGTCGCACCAGGCGGCGGCCGACAATATGACACGCGGGGTTGCGATAGTCGCGGAGAGGATCCGGCTACTGGGTCTCGAGGTGGCCTTGCACAAATCCGAGGCCATGGTTTTTCATGGCCGCGGAAACACGCCACCGTCGGGATCCCAGTTGACGGTAGGAGGGGTTCGCATCGGCGTCGGGTCGACGATGAAGTACCTGGGAATCGTCCTCGACAGCCGGTGGAACTTCGTCGAACACTTCCGACGTTTGGCTCCCAAGCTCGAGCGGACGGGGGCTGCTTTCAAGCGGCTCCTGCCCAATCTGAAAGGGCCAAACGCCTCCTGCCGTAGGCTCTATGCCGGAGTCGTGCGGTCCATGGCCCTTTACGGGGCCCCGGTATGGGCGCGTTCTTTAGGGCGGCGCGCCGCCCACTACCTGAACGCGCCCCAAAAGGTGGTGGCCATACGGCTTGTCCGGGGCTACCGCACGATCTCCGGCGAGGCAGCGAGCCTCCTTGCCGGACTGCCACCGTGGGATCTGGAGGCGATAGTCCTCGCGCGCCTGTTTGAGTGGCGCGCGGAGGCACTACACCGGGGGGAAAACCCGCTGCCACGGCAAGTTGCCGCTCGGCGGGCAGACCTCCGGTGCGATCTCATGGTGGCATGGAGAGAGCGACTGTCGCAACCCCGTGCAGGGCACGCCACAATAGCGGCGGTAAGTCCCCTCTTTGAGGAGTGGCTGGAGAGGCGTCATGGCGTCCTCACCTACCGCCTGACGCAGGTCCTCACCGGACACGGAAGTTTCGGGAGGTTCCTGCACATCATCGGGCGGGAGGAAGCGCCTGGGTGTCACCATTGTGACGATCGCCCGGAGGACACGGTGGAGCACACAGTGGCGGTCTGCCCAGCTTGGGCGGAGCACCGCCGTGCCCTCGTGGAGGCGATCGGCGGCGGAGATCTCTCGCGTCCGGCCCTGGTTCAGGCCATGGTCCGGAGCGAGAGGGAATGGGAAGCGGTCACCACCTTCTGCGAAGCAGTAATGCTAGCGAAGGAGGTGGCCGGGCGATTGAGGGAGAGAACATCTGCCCAACCCAGCCGCCGCGGGAGACGCCCATGGCGCCGGGCGCCGCGAGACGACTTCCGGCCACCGTAGATGCGGGCCTGTGGGCGGTGAGCAATGGGTAGTTCACCGTCCGTCCGTCGATTGACGACAGGCCGTGTCGACGGCGCGTTCGTGTTTCACGCGCGCCTCAAAGAGAGTCAGCAAAGCAGAGGGGCTTGCCAGAGCCTCCGCCTGCCGGGGTTGCGGGTTGTTCGAAAGAGATACCGCGGCCCCGGAACGTAAAGGGCAATAGAAGGAACATGGGTGGGTTTTAGTCAGTACAAGTCTGACATGCCCCCCCGCTCCGCCCAGAGCGGGGGAAGTCATTGGATGATTTCCCACCCCAAAAAAAAAAAAAAAAAAAAAAAACGCGGACGAAGTCGCGGGCGGAAGCTAGTTTTGTATAAAATAAGAAGACCTTAAAATACAAAAATACCCCGCCGGTATCGGGAACAGGATCTAATATACCGGCGGTCAGGGCTCCAGATAAAGGAACTTCTTAACGATACGAGCCGTGTTCAGGAGTACCACTTTCTGAATCAAACCCTTGATCCAGCTGATAAACGAGAGCCTCCTCAGGTATTGGTCGAGGCTGTTGGCAATTAAGCCATTGGCTGTAACGACTATCGGCACAATGATCGCTGAGTCCACATCCCACATGTCGACAACCTCGCGAGCCAAGTCAATATACTTGATTAAGTTATAAAGAATCGTTTCCCCACTCTAGGGATTTCTCCTGTTCCGTGGGTGCGTTTTACAGACATTTAAACTCATATACACAAACAGCCAGACACGGAACTAATATACAACGGGTTTTTACTCACTCATTATAAATCCCAGTCCCATTCTATTTGGGGTCGACGCAACACGTTTTCTTCTTCCATTCTTCCCTGTCAGACGTCACGGTTGCATTTACTTATTCCTTTCTCGTACATATCATTTCTTACACAAAATACATCTATATTTTCTTTGACCCACCTATTTGGAAATATGATCATACTCGTGCTCACAATAATCTTAATGATTGTGGACTAGCACATTATGCTCCAAAATAATGAAGTCTTTTACATTCTTCGTGCCTGGTTGATGGCATTAGGCTCACCCATAACATGCGTCATGTTCGTGAACAGGCGCTATCAGTCGTGACTGATCATCTCTTAGCTGCCAAAGTTTGTTTTAATTCATCTATTAAACTTTATAACTCGGATGCTCTTTATGTGTTCGTTTTTCTACATCGTTCTCACATATATGTTTAATCTTAACACAAATGATGTACCTATCCATGATTTTGTAAAAATATTTTGATTTTAAAGAATGAATTTCCATGGATTTACTTGTCCATTCTTCTCTATAGAGATCACCGCTTTGGAATGGGCAACTACAGTACGTTCACAAGTTATTATGCCTTGTGACCGGGACACTCACACACCCCACGAGAATCATGTTGTGTAATGTGTTATGTTATGTTCCATGATTTCACACAGCAGCCATTTCATGTCGGGGTCAACTACCAGTCAACTTGAAAGCAGCTCAATACCAGGATTTTACTAACAACTGCGTATCTAAAATTAGCAACTTAAAATTTTCACACAAACTTAATCAATGGAACTACCTATTTCCAGTCTTCCCATTTATTTTTGTAGGTCCGTTCACAAATATTTCGCGTCCACTCAATCTCTCATTAATACGTTGAATCCACAAACATTAATGTCATTTTATTGTAAATATTGTTTCAATGTGGAATATGGAATTGCATTAAAATCATTGGATGTGCAATAAAACGGACATCAAAGGGAATATATACGTCAGCGAAGAGTTTTGTGTTTTGTTTTTGGGTCAAGACTGTGAGCGTAGGGCTGCTACGAACGTGTTTGTGGTTTTGTTTTTTTTATTTATGATAAATGATAAATGATAAATGATGTTTATTTTGCAAGTAGGTTTTCACAAACACTTTTACACGTCATTTTTTTTAAGACTAGATGAGGCCGGTGTTTCGTACCCGACTACTCTGAGAAGAAACAGCCGAAACAAACTCAGAGGTCATAGTCTCTTTTAAGGTCCAGACAAAATAATCTTGGTCAACTTACATGAAGACTATGCAGATAGTGTCTGAAATGGTCTTTTTAAGAAAGCACCACACAGATTGAGTGGACCTGTCCAGTCAGTGCAAGCATTTGTCAGTTATCGTGTAGCTCAACTCATAACCCAAGGAGCTCAACGACACGACGAACAATACCAAAAAAAAGGACATTTGTGTAGGTCGCTTATAGTACTCAAACTGCCAGACTATCGTCAAAAAACAAAGTAAATAAAAGAAATGATCCACATGGTCTTCACATTCACAATAAACAAATAAAAATAAAAAAATACAAAATTAAATTAATGAGATCATAATGAAATCATAAAATGTCATGAATTAAAATAATAAGGAAAATAAAATGTCACAAATAATAAATAATAAAAAGAAATGTAAAAATAAAAATAAACAAAGTAATGTCAAATTGTATAAAATAAAGGAATAAACAATAAATAAGTGAAACAAAGGAAAATTTTGACACTCACAGAGTAAATTAAATTGGAGCAGCTTAATCCCAAGCCTTTTTATCTTCAAGGTAATGATTCATATTATAGTAAGCTTTCAAACATAGCTTACGTTTTATAAAAGATTTAAATTTATTGAGGCTTAGTGTTTGAATATCGCTTGGTAGTTTATTATAATAACGTATACATTGGCATGTGAACGTACCCCCTATTTTTTTGAGCCTCGTTGCAGGAACAACAAATTTGTGTTTGTTCCTTGTATTTATGTCGTGGATATCACTGTATTTTTTAAACAATTTTATATTTTTATGCGCGTACAAAAGGTTTTCGTAAATAAACTGAGAGGGCACAGTTAGTATGTTAATCTCTTTAAATTTTTCTCTGAGGGAGTGTCTAGGACTTAATTTATACATTGAACGAATTGCCCTCTTTTGCAAAATAAAAATTGTCTGAATATCGGCGGCATGGCCCCACAAGAGAATACCATACGACATCACACTGTGGAAGTAACTAAAATAAACTAAACGGGCTGTCTCTAAATCAGTCAAATCACGAATTTTTTTAACGGCGTATGCTGCAGAGCTAAGCTTTTTTGACAACTTATCTATGGGTACACCTCATTGGTTAGGTATATGAAAATTAACATATTATCAAAATGTAATCCCCAAAGAGTTATCTAGAGGTGTACAGTTAAAAGCAATAACATATTATTATAATCGTACTTAATAATATTATAAAAACGAATGTTTGTGAGGATAGATGGACGTATGGATGTTTGTTACTCTTTTACGTTAAAACGGCTGAACGGATCTTAATGAAATTTGGCACAGAGGTAGATTATAGTCTGGAATAACACATAATACTCTTTTTTTATATCACTCGGGCGAAGACGCGGGCGCCTAGTATGTATATAAATTGTAATTTTTTCTAAAATATCTAAACTTCTGCGATTCAGTAAATATGTAAAACTGTGTCAAAACTACGCATACATTGCTTTCACATTAAATATTAGTAAAAACCCTCCAATTAGTCTAATAACGATTCAAATGAATAGGGCCAGATTCAGAAGGCAGAACTCCTGGATACAGTCCGCACTGTGAAGAGGTTCCTGGCTGTGGAGCCCTAACCACCAGTAGCTTAGACACCGGCGGACTACTATTTTAAATATTTTTTACTATTTTTAGATATATTTAAAAATGTAAACAATAAGTGTTAAAATAATTCCTGTAAAAATATCGTACCTAAATAGTACACCCAAATTACGACAGTTATGTTAAATCCCATGCAATAGCCCACATAAATAATTAACCTTTTCCCCCCATCGCCAAGGAGCTAAACCCAAACTCCAGTACCCGAACCGTTTATTACATTAACATAGTATTTTTGTTTCTTTTACATTTATTCAGAGGGCTGGTCCGTTTTTTAGCCAAAGAAATACCATTGCCATCTAACGTAGCAATGCTGCCAACGTTCTGGGTACTTTTGACAGCGATGTCAATGTTTTTGGACATCCTGTGGTTGGTTTCCCTTTTTGGAACAGAATGGCCAGAGATTGTAAAAGTTAGAGGTTTGGAAGGAGAAAGGTCTTTGACCAGCAGTGAGAAACTTGACAGGATATTAAAATATAAACAGTTAAAATTTTAATTGATTGAATTGATCGATAAATAAACATTTTATACACGTTATTCAATGTGAAGAAATGGTTGTTTCCTTAAACTCAGCTAGTTATACATATCCTGTACATTCTTTATTATTCGTGCCCGGTTGATGGCATTAGGCTCACCCATAACATGCGTCATGTTCGTGAACAGGCGCTATCAGTCGTGACTGATCATCTCTTAGCTGCCAAAGTTTGTTTTAATTCAACTATTAAACTCTATAACTCGGATGCTCTTTATGTGTTCGTTTTTCTACATCGTTTTTACATATATGTTTAATCTTAACACAAATGATGTATCCATGATTTACAGCTTACGAATTTGTGATCAAAGGAAACTTATAGATTAGAAGAGGACATATTCAATAAAGATGTCCATCCAAAGAGTGCCTTGAAAAGATCTCTTTTAACGATAAGACCGCCCATTATGTCACCCTATTTATAAGTATATACTATATATACTACTGTAAGTCTTGTATTTTGTATGGGGTATACTTTTAACAAAGAATATTCCATCTATTAGTATCTATGTCTAATTGAAAGAGCTTAAATCTGAAAAGATGATACAAATTGTCTTTACTCTTCAGAAAAATTTTCTGCCACTTATTTCTTTGAATAGAAAGATGTTTCCAAATGTTTACTCAACTTAATGGGATGCGAATATTTTCGTTTGATATTTATCTTTTACTTAAAAAGTAACGAACAATTTATACAATATCATATAACCGTCGTATTCTATGTAAAAAAATTATTGTATGTAAAATGTCTATATTTTCTTTGATCCAAAGTCGTCTAGACAAGTCCAATGAAGAGTTATTTAATTTATTTTATAATACTTAATTGTTTTTGTCGTTTTTTAAATTGGTTGTATTAAAATTATCTAATACTAGCTGTCCTGAGCGGTTTCACACTCTTCTTTGGTTGCTGCCCCGCTTCCGTAAGTAGTAGCGTGATAGCAAATCGGTCCAGTAATTTAGGAGCTTATTCAATACAAACAAACAATCAAATTTTTCCTCTTTATAATTTTACTAGCTTTTGTCCGCGGCTTCGCTCGCGTTAAATTCGGGGTAACACAATTCCCCTTACCTGATTTGCAGGTTCCTGCTACCTGTAGTTTTTGCCTTTGCGCCTTATTGATTGTAATAGCAAAGCTAAGTTTTCCCTTTTCTTCCCTCTTTCTCGTATTATAGCCTATGTCCGTCTCCAGGGTCCCAACTAACTCTGTACCAAAATTCATCTAAATCGGTTCAGCCATTAAGGCGTGAAGGCGTAACAAACAAACAAACTCACTTTCGCTTTTATAATATTAGTAAGAATTAGTGTAGATGAGTTGCCAAGCAATTTATCGTTGGGTCTGGCGTTTTAGTAAATAATTAAATTAAATTTAAACATAGGGTAATGTTTGTAGCAGATCTGATTAATATCTAGGGATATGTTAAACCTTTTTGCCTACAAATACTGATTTAAATAAAATTATTTAACTTGCACTAATAGAAACACATGGAGTTGTCACATAACATAACGCCTCAAATCCCCAAAGGGTTAAGCAGAATAAAAAAATAAAAATAATAAAAAGTTATAAAAAGGGGTAAAAGTTCACTTCGCTAGTAATGTTTAAGTGCCATGTAAAAGGGGGTGAACCTATTGCCATCAATCGAGCACGAATCTAAATTTCGTAGCTAGTACTGTGAAATTCCTGACAGAAAAAAACAATAAATACTTCCCGAGCCGGGAAACGAACCTAGAAGACTTCATGCTGTGGTATATGTCGCGGTGGTGACCATTTATAGCCCAACGTGGCAGTCTACCAACTGAATTAATGTGTAATGTGGTTTTAAATTTACATAGTCTGTATAAACCCATTTTTAAAATAATCACTTTACTTCAAAAATATTATTAACTAGCTTTTGCCTGCGGCTTCGCTCGTTAATTTCGGGGTAACAGTTCCATTTTCCTGATTGCAGGTACCTGCAACCTGGAGTTTTTGCCCTTGCGCCTTATTTTTTGTAATAGCAAAGCTAAGTTTTTTCTTTTCTTCCTTTCTCCCGCATTTCTCACTTTTTTTAAAAAGGTTAACATATGTCCGTTTCCAGGGTCCCAACTATCTCTGTACCAGAATTCATCAAAATCGGTTTAGCCATTTAGGCGTGAAGACGTAACAAACAAACTCACTTTCGCTTTTAAAATGACTAAGGATATTAAAGAAATTTCCTTGTTTACTTAAAATCCAACACAAAAAAATCACCAAGTAAAAAAATATAAAAGTAAATGAAACTTTTTCAAGACATGCAGCACAACCCTAGCCGAGATGCAAGCGGACGCAGATTGTCAACAAGAATAATGTGTCAGTTAATGTAGGTCCGAGTTACGCACACAACCACAATAATACTACACATACATACAAATATAACTGTGGGAAAGTTATGTTTGTGTGTGTAAACATACATGGATATTGTGTATAGGAGATATGGGTGGGTTGTGTGCGTTGAGATTATTATTATGCGGTTGGATTAAGCAGTTTTGCGTCTTAACATTTCTGAAAGAGCTCGTGGCCAAATAATATCCAGCCGCTCGGGTTGAACGAGTTTCAAAGCATGTTTAGCTGTTGGTCTCGGCTGTCAGTTTACCTTTCTTTTGCGAATGGGAAATCATCAAATAACTTCCCTCGCTCTGGGCGGAGCGGCGTGTCAAACTTGTACTGACTAAAACCCACCCATGTTCCTTCTATTGCCCTTTATGTTCCGGGGCCGCGGTATCTCTTTCGAACAACCGGCAAACTTGTATTCACTGAAATTATCCTTATCCTTACTAATATCATAAAAGCGAAAGTGAGTTTATTTGTTTGTTTGTTACGTCTTCACGCCTACATGGCTGAACCGATTTTGATAAATTTTGATACAGAGATAGTTGGGATTTGTGAAAAGTGAGGGAGAAGGAGGGAAGAAAAGGGAAAACTTAGCATTGCTATTACAATAAATAAGGCACTAGGGCAAAAACTACAGGTAGCTGGTACCTGCAAATCAGAAAAGGGGAACTGTGTTACCCCAAATTTAACGCGGGCGAAGCCGCGGGCAAAATACTATAAAGGAAAATTTTGTATATAAGTTTGTATGTAGCGAGCACTTCGGAACTACTAATCCGATTCCGAAAATTATTTCATCAAAGGGAAGCTTCATTATCTCTAAATGTGAAAGACTAAATATAAATCGTTCCCGTGAATTAATTGACGTACCTATAACGGGAGTTAAGCCACAAACAAAACCTAGTCAGTAAATTAGGTGTATAGGGTAAAAAAAGGGTATACAAGTCATGTTCGTAAATTATTATTGAAACTTGTGTATTACTTTAGAATACGACTTCATTACTGAACACAGAGCAATAACCTAAGTAGAAAGTTCCGAGTTCTTTCAACTTTTAATAACAGAGTATCAAATATTCCGAGTTGGTCTTACGAGTTGCCTCATTGTGGCGCGATGGCGGGATCAATACCTACTTATTAGGTACCATAAGGTAGAAATGTACAGAAGTCCTAAGGTAATACTCGTATATGTAATATGTATACCTATTTTTTTTTTTTAATAAGGTGAGGTCTTAGGAGAGATGAGAGAGGGAGAACCTCAAGTAACTACAACGTTTCGTGTTGACGGCACGGTTGGCGCAGTGGCTGAGTGATTGACTGCTGCGCTGCGTGTCGCGGGTTCGATTCCCGCACGGAACAAATATTTGTATGGCCTACAGGTAGTTGTTTCGGGTCTGGCTGTTTGTGTATGTGAGTTTAAATGTTTGTAAACGCACCCACGATACAGGAGAAATTCCTAGGGAGGGGCAAAGTTTTAAAAAAAAAACAATAATCTGCCTAGCTTTTTAACCGACTACAAAAAAGGAATAGTTTCTAAATTCGACTGTATTTTTGTCATTATTACAATTATCTATACTAATATTATAAAGAGGAAAGATTTGTTTGTTTGTTTGTAATGAATAGGCTCCGAAACTACTGGACCGATTTCAAAAATTCTTTCACCTTTGGAAAGCTACATTATCCCCGAGTAACATAGGCTATATTATATTTTTAAAAAAATTAGGGATCCTTACTAAAACTCCAATAATGTAACACAAGGTGTAAAAAAATGACCTGAAAAATTCCTTACGTCGCGTGCGCTGCGAAAACTATTGATGATAGAACAAAATCATTTACTACGACTTTGCAGAACTCATCATTATCTACAAAAAGTGTCGCGACAGCATATGTCTAAATATTATAGTTATGTCACAGTAAGCGGTTTTTTGTTCTAAAAATTTAATTTATATGCCGCCGCTTGAAAAGGCTCTTTATTTGTACCTTGGTATTAATCCTTATCAAAATAAATTACTTTATATTCAGGACGGCTTCAATACCTTTTTATAACTTTTTGAATTATTCAATTCGGACATTTCATTCGGAAGATATCACGAGTTTTAAAATGCAAGTATTAGAAAAAAGTCGCGTGGTTGCCGCTCACCGCGTTCAGCTAGCCAGCATGCGATGTAGGCTCCATGTAAGCGTCACTGGGGTACGGGGGAATTGCCGCAACTCTCTTAAAGGATGGAAAAACGGCTCATTCTACTTTTAAACTTCCACTATGCGTAAATCTTGAGCAACAATCGTTATGTTCAATCCGTAAAAAGGGCCCTCTTGGTAAATTATTACAAGACGCTTCATTGATTATGTGGGATGAATGCACTATGAGTCACAGAGCGCATATAGAGGCTGTGGACAGAACATTAAAAGATCTTAGAAACTCCTCTGCCCTCATGGGCGGGATTACTTTTGTATTTGCTGGAGATTTCCGACAGACTCTTCCTGTCATTAACAGAGGTACGCGAGCAGATATCATCAAATCATGCTTGATATCGTCTCCCTTATGGACTTCGATAGAAAATTTAAAATTACGGACGAATATGAGAGCTCATCAGTCTTCATGGAATCACAGATAGTAATTTCCCACAACAACTGCTAAAACTTGGAGAAGGAATTTTTCCCACTCCAAATTTAAGCAGTTGTGACATCCTGCTGGATGAGTCTGTAGGCCAAATAGTCCATAATTTAGAAAATTTAATAGATGCTGTATACCCTGACATCGAGAATTTGCACTAAAAGGACTTTCATTAGTTGTATTCAAGGGCAATAGTGTCACCCAGGAATGATAATGTCAACGAAATAAACAATCTCATTATTCAAAAAGTCTCCGGCCTAATAAAAAATTACAAATCGATCGATACCGTGACAAATATCGAAGACGCAGTCCATTATCCACAGGAATTTTTAAATTCACTAAACCCTTCTGGACTGCCACCACATGAATTGACGTTAAAAATTGGAATCCCAATAATGCTTTTAAGAAATTTAAGCCCTCCGAGCATGTGCAATGGGACGAGACTGCTTATTAAGGAATTGAAGGACAATTTAATTGTAGCGACCATTATCACTGGCCCAGCAGCTGGTCAACTAGCTCATATACCGAGGATACCGATGATCCCAAATGATCTGCCAATCCCTTTTATACGACTTCAGTTTCCGGTCAAATCATCTTTCGCGTTAACTATTTACAAGTCCCAAGGCCAAACCTTCGAATTATTAGGGATCGACCTACGAAAAGAATGTTTCACTCATGGGCAACTGTATGTTGGCCTATCACGAGTCGGAGCTCCTGAAAATCAATTTATTTTGCTGGCACAAAATAAAACTACTTCAAATATCGTTTACAGGGAAGCTCTGACTCACTAAAACTAATGGCTTTTGTTTTGTAGATAATATCATATTTGTATAAAATTTAAAAATAAAAATATACAAAAAAAAAAAAAACAAAATTCCTTTATAATTTTACTTTTTTTTTGAAACCCGACGCAAAAAAGAAGGGTGTATGTGTGTGTGTATATGTACCCGTGCGAAGCCGGGGCGGGCCGCTAGTTTAAAATAAATTAAATCTTTGAAAATAATCATTTCCATGAGTCCCTTCACAACTGAACTGAAAAAACTAAAAACAGTATTCATCTAATATATAAAATTTCCGTGTCACAATGTTAGTTACCGTACTCCTCCGAAACGGCTCGACCGATTCTTATGAAATTTTGGGTACATATTGGGTAGGTCTGAGAATCGGCTAACATCTATTTTTCATACCCCTAAACCTCAGCGGGTGAAACCGCTGGGCACAGCTAGTAAATATATATCAATACTCAATACTCAATACTCAATACTCAATACTTTATTGCATCCCATAATGTATACAAGGCTGGTAGGTAAATTAAGGAGAAACAATTATGGACCCTGTCGGGCACAGCAAGTTAGTTTTTAGAGGAGAGGATGAAGCGCTTTTTGTTCTAAAACATAATAATATTGAAATTAAGTAAGAAAATCTAATATTTATATATTTAAGTAATTTTATTTATGTGTAGATTTATATTAATTTTATATATTATTAATATTTATACATTTATTTATATATTTATTTATTAATAATATTCTAGATTATATATTAGGTAATTATTTTATATATATATTTATATATAGTTGTAATTTTTCATTAACTAATTAGTAAGTAATTAAAGATATTGCACGGTAGATAAGGTAAATAGATGTATTAGGTAGGTACTACTTGGTTATTCCAATTATCTTCGTTTCTATAAGTGGAATTTATCTTTGAAGTATTCGTCAAATTGTGTAGTAGCTTTTGTCTAAGAGAAATAGTTTTAGTTTATTTATAAATATATTGTTTGTTTCTGTGTTTTTTATGTATTCAGGTAATTTATTGTAGATTTTTATTGACGTAACAAACGCACTAGAGGAGTACATTTTTAATCGTGAAGTTGGCAGGTTGAGTCTATTTCCATGTCTAAGTTTAATTTTTGTTTGTATGTCTTCTCTTTTGCTGTAGAATTCTGGATACTTCCTTACAAATTTGCAAATTTCAAATATATAGAGACAGGGTAGTGTTAGGATGTTTAGTTCTTTGAAGTGTGGTTTACATGAGTCGGTGTTTTCTATGTTAACCAATGTTCTTATAAGTTTCTTCTGTATTGTAAATAGCGAAGGTGCGTCTGTACTGTTACCCCATAATATTATTCCGTATTTAAGCCAAGCGAACGCGTACGCATAGTATGTTACTATTGCTGTTTTGAGATCTGTAGTTTTCTTTATTTCTCTGAGGGCATAAGCAAATTTAGATAACTTTGTTTTTAATTTCTGTATGTGTGGTTTCCAGTCTATGTGTGTATCTATGTCTAGGCCTAAAAGGGTGAATTTATTAACTACTTCTAACTTGGATCCTTTGTATTCAAAATTAATATTTATTGGGGTTTTTTGTCGCGGGTGGAAAGTGACTATTTTTGTCTTACTAAAATTAATTTCAAGGTTATGTTCGTTCATCCAGTATGTTGTGGTGTCAAGTATAGATGTTAGTGTTTGGTTTAGGTTTTGGTTTAGGGTTTGGTTTAGGAACACGTTAAGCCTTGTGTGTTTATAATACCACTGGTTAATAATACCAACATTGTTAAGAAAAGACTAGTCTTATGATGTTGGTACAATGGTGAGGTTGAGTAAACCTTTTGCTCTTTATTATTATGGCAACATTGAGCGTTGCCAATAAAGACGGAATGCTACCTTTGATATTACAAAAAAAAACGACGAAATGAAAAACTTTGCATTTTATTCACGTAATAGAGAAAATGAGAAGAAATCTCTAGACAGTTACGAGTTAAAGTCGGTTAAACCAGTGTGCTATAGAATGATCCTTTTAAATGTGTTAACGTATTTATATTCAAAAAGTATTGCTAATTTTGACGGGCCTGTTGGTCTAGTGGTTAGTGGCCTTGACTGCTGAGCCGGAGGTCGTGGGTTCGATTCCCACCCAGGACAAACTTTGTGTGATGAGCATGATTGTTTGTTCTGTGTCTGGGTGTGATTTATCTATAATATATATGTATTTATAAATTACTAGCGGCCCGCCCCGGCTTCGCACGGGTACATATACACACACACATACACCCTTCTTTTTTGCGTCGGGTTTCAAAAAAAAAGTAAAATTATAAAGGAATTTTGTTTTTTTTTTTTTGTATATTTTTATTTTTAAATTTTATACAAATATGATATTATCTACAAAACAAAAGCCATTAGTTTTAGTGAGTCAGAGCTTCCCTGTAAACGATATTTGAAGTAGTTTTATTTTGTGCCAGCAAAATAAATTGATTTTCAGGAGCTCCGACTCGTGATAGGCCAACATACAGTTGCCCATGAGTGAAACATTCTTTTCGTAGGTCGATCCCTAATAATTCGAAGGTTTGGCCTTGGGACTTGTAAATAGTTAACGCGAAAGATGATTTGACCGGAAACTGAAGTCGTATAAAAGGGATTGGCAGATCATTTGGGATCATCGGTATCCTCGGTATATGAGCTAGTTGACCAGCTGCTGGGCCAGTGATAATGGTCGCTACAATTAAATTGTCCTTCAATTCCTTAATAAGCAGTCTCGTCCCATTGCACATGCTCGGAGGGCTTAAATTTCTTAAAAGCATTATTGGGATTCCAATTTTTAACGTCAATTCATGTGGTGGCAGTCCAGAAGGGTTTAGTGAATTTAAAAATTCCTGTGGATAATGGACTGCGTCTTCGATATTTGTCACGGTATCGATCGATTTGTAATTTTTTATTAGGCCGGAGACTTTTTGAATAATGAGATTGTTTATTTCGTTGACATTATCATTCCTGGGTGACACTATTGCCCTTGAATACAACTAATGAAAGTCCTTTTAGTGCAAATTCTCGATGTCAGGGTATACAGCATCTATTAAATTTTCTAAATTATGGACTATTTGGCCTACAGACTCATCCAGCAGGATGTCACAACTGCTTAAATTTGGAGTGGGAAAAATTCCTTCTCCAAGTTTTAGCAGTTGTTGTGGGAAATTACTATCTGTGATTCCATGAAGACTGATGAGCTCTCATATTCGTCCGTAATTTTAAATTTTCTATCGAAGTCCATAAGGGAGACGATATCAAGCATGATTTGATGATATCTGCTCGCGTACCTCTGTTAATGACAGGAAGAGTCTGTCGGAAATCTCCAGCAAATACAAAAGTAATCCCGCCCATGAGGGCAGAGGAGTTTCTAAGATCTTTTAATGTTCTGTCCACAGCCTCTATATGCGCTCTGTGACTCATAGTGCATTCATCCCACATAATCAATGAAGCGTCTTGTAATAATTTACCAAGAGGGCCCTTTTTACGGATTGAACATAACGATTGTTGCTCAAGATTTACGCATAGTGGAAGTTTAAAAGTAGAATGAGCCGTTTTTCCATCCTTTAAGAGAGTTGCGGCAATTCCCCCGTACCCCAGTGACGCTTACATGGAGCCTACATCGCATGCTGGCTAGCTGAACGCGGTGAGCGGCAACCACGCGACTTTTTTCTAATACTTGCATTTTAAAACTCGTGATATCTTCCGAATGAAATGTCCGAATTGAATAATTCAAAAAGTTATAAAAAGGTATTGAAGCCGTCCTGAATATAAAGTAATTTATTTTGATAAGGATTAATACCAAGGTACAAATAAAGAGCCTTTTCAAGCGGCGGCATATAAATTAAATTTTTAGAACAAAAAACCGCTTACTGTGACATAACTATAATATTTAGACATATGCTGTCGCGACACTTTTTGTAGATAATGATGAGTTCTGCAAAGTCGTAGTAAATGATTTTGTTCTATCATCAATAGTTTTCGCAGCGCACGCGACGTAAGGAATTTTTCAGGTCATTTTTTTACACCTTGTGTTACATTATTGGAGTTTTAGTAAGGATCCCTAATTTTTTTAAAAATATAATATAGCCTATGTTACTCGGGGATAATGTAGCTTTCCAAAGGTGAAAGAATTTTTGAAATCGGTCCAGTAGTTTCGGAGCCTATTCATTACAAACAAACAAACAAATCTTTCCTCTTTATAATATTAGTATAGATATAAATATGTATATCAGTTGTCTGGTTACCATAACACAAGCTCTGCTTAGCTTGGGATCAGATAGCCGTGTGTGAGTTGTCCCAAGATATTTATTTAATTTGTTTCAGGATTCTGTATCTACCTGAAAAGGAAAAACGGTCCCTTTTTGGATCCCTTTGTTATCTGTTTGTCTGTCAAGACCCTTTATCTCGGGAACGCGTAAAGGTCTCGACTTGAAAGAAGTACAATATTTTGAAGAGATTTATTCGACACTTTTTCAACATCCAACACGAACATTCTTAGGATTCCTCATAGTAAAGCCCCATAGATTTGGCAGCTTAACGTTCTTTGTGTAGTTCTGTAAAGGAAGTCTTGATGCTGGGGACTGTCTTTTTTAAATATAGTCCTCCTGACCGTTTTCGGTAACGACGGCCAATATTAGCGGAAATTAGCCATCTGCTCGGGAGATATTAAAGTGCAGGCGTGTGTGCGCAGGCACAGGTGAACTCCCTGTTCCCTCACTCTCATAGTCCGATGGGACGGCAATCCGACATGCCCGGAGGGAGATCAGACGCAGGACCGACGGCTTAACGTGCTTTCCAAGGCACGGGGGTATCTTACCACCAACTTCCAAACTCTGAACTGCTACTGTGAAATTCTTACTGGAAAAACCAAATTTCACTTTTTGGAATCAAACCAACGGAGCAGTAAAAAGTTGCCAGACAGAAACATGTTTGAAAAGTTGGACGTATAGGTACATCAGACTACACTAAGGCCAAAAAAGTAAAGAAGAGTTTTCAATAAAAACATTTTTCTGCGCTTCACTGATACGTTTTTGTCATATTTTCACTTTATAATACCACAAGAGCTTCAAAATTATCGGGTATTTCCCGATAGGTTCGTTGCAAACAAATGAAGGAGTCAAGTTTTTCAGGAAAAATCACTCGCGCTTCGCGCTCGTGATTTTTCCTGAAAAACTTGACGATTTATAGATAGACGGGAAATACCCGATAATTTTGAAGCTCTTGTGGTATTCGGGGGATTATTTTTCCGTCCCAAATGTCGGCCAATAGAATTGCACCATGTTTTGTTTTTTATATATAGCAACGACCAGAGAAAATTTTCAAAAAATTATCAGTATAATACCATGTAGGTTGTACCACGTGACGTCGAATGGTGCAATTCTATTGGTAAGTTCTATGAGACTTATGTCAAAATACAACTATCCGTAAGCAAAACGAGTCGATTTTTGATTTTTGATTTGTCGAGAGTTGATTTTCACTGCTCCAAGGGGCCACAGACTTGAGTATATGGTATTAATTTCAACACGATACCTTCACGTGTTCCCGAGATAAAGCCTCTTGATAGACAGACGGACAATAAAGTGATCCTGTATAAGGGTTCCATTTTTTCCTTTTGAAAAAACTAAAGCTCTTAATTTAATAGTGATTTCAGTAAATCCCTGAAAGATTTAGCAGGCAGTGCTGCAGGCCCAACAGGTGGGCCCTTAACTTGGCCCTTTGTTTCAACGTGTTATGACTCGGCTTACGGTTGCTCTCATATTCACTTCACTTAGCGAGGTTTGTTTTAAAAAGTCACTGTGCCTTTTTCTGTTGGTTTATGACAAGAAAAAATACCTGAGTACTGTGAAGGTTTTAAGCGAACCTTAAAAAATGCAGGCTGGTTTTGCGTTTCGAATACTTTTAATATGTTCTAAATCAAATACCTTTTTAAAAGGAGAATTTTAAAAATAGAATAGCATAGTTTTGAAATATGAAGTGTGTGTGACATGTATTGCTGAAATAATAAAAGTAAAATATGGTTTTAAAGTGTTTTATGCTTCTTTTAATTACGTATTTCAACCAGCTTCTTACAGTACCTTTATAATATATTTTTTGTTAATGTTTTAAGCACCTTTGACCTAACTAAAAGGACATTGAACTTAGATTGACCTTATTGTTAATGTCCTCCAAGAAGGTCAGAGGGCCTGAACAATTGTTATATCCACATTTAACCTATATTTAAGTTTAAATACTATCATAGAAAGTTAGATCTTTGTGGTAACCAACATTTTTACATTCTTTTGTTGCTTTGAATTTTCTTCACTTCACTTTTACAGCTAATGATACGTTTTTTTTCGTAGAAAACATTAAATTCACGTTTAAAAATACGTTTCCGCCGGTATTGAAAAAAAATAAAAATGTGAATTATTATTATAAGAAATTGTAGTATGTGTACTTAATTGTTTCTTCGGTATCTGAATATTTTTTTTTTCATCTACTTTGAATTTTAATATACCTATTTGTATTTAAATAAAACACTAGAAATGTCTCTTGTACTGTGGGTGCATTTACAAACATTTAAACTCACATACACAAACAGCCAGACCCGAAACAACTACCAGTCGGTCACACAAATATTAGTTCCGTACGGGGATCGAACCCACGACACGCGGCGTAGCAATCAATCGCTTAACCACTGCGCCAATCGAGCTGTCAACATTCATTTAAGCTTATACATATCAATTCATCGTTATCATCATAAATATTCAAAGAAAAAACAAAAGCTGTTTACGCTGACAATTTAAAGGTATTTTAAGTCACGAAGCAAAAAAAAATGTCTCAAAAACGTTCGCAGCACTGTAAACGTAATTGACAGTCATTCAAACTGAAAGCTGTCATCTGAACAAACTAACGAACAGACTCGTTTGTATGTTAATTGGACATCTGCTTGTTACCGGCTCACTAATCAGGCCTTCATTACTACCTACGGATTTACGGATCGGGTGAGATTACGGAAAACGGATCTGTGGATCCGGTTTCGGACCCGATTTAAAGGTAATCACGTGTACGGTCTTTTTCAGTACTTATACAAATACCTCTAAACAAAAATGGTTATTTTTGTAACTTATACAAGCCTATATAACTGTCCCACAGCTGGGCCTTTACTAATACAGAGAAGCCACGAGCAAGACATTAATTTATATAAAAAACTAGCTTTTGCCCGCGGCTTCGCTCGCGTTAAATTTGGGGTAACACAGTTCCCTTTTCCTGATTTACAGGTACCGGCTACCTGTAGTTTTTGCCCTAGCGCCTTATTTTTTGTAATAGCAAAGCTAAGTTTTGCCTTTTCTTCCCTCTTTCTCCCTGATATTTCAATATTAGCCTAAAAATTTGCCTATGTCCGTCTCCAGGGTCCCAACTATCTCTGTACCAAAATTCATCAAAATCGGTTTAGGCATTTAGGCGTAAAGACGTAACAAACAAACAAACTCACTTTCGCTTTTATAATAATATAGTAAGGACATAACAAATCTTTTATTAACTGAGGCCTTAATAAGAAATGAACGTGGAACGTATTATTTTTGAACGATTTCAGTGTCGCTAACACAATTTATTTTCGCCTCTTTTTTATAAGTACTATAACCTACTTGTAAAATACATATCATTTATCGAATGATAATTGATATGTATTTTGCAAGTAGGTTTAAACACTTTTACACGTCGTTTTTTTAACTAAATGGAACAGTGTTTCGTAACCGACTACTCTGAAAAGAAACAGCTGAAACAAACTCAGAGGTCATAGTCTCTTTTAAGGTCCAGACAAAAATCTTGGTCAACTTATGGTTAAGGTAAGGTTGTACACCATTAACCAAACCCAGATTGCAGGCTGTATGCTGGTGTTTTATGCTTTTTAAAATTTTGAATTATCAACAAGCTACCACATAGTGTAACACACATAGTTACATACCGAGTTTCCTCCGTGCCTCGGAAAGCACGTTGAGCTGTTGGTCCCGGCTGTCATTTGTAGATCTTTGACAGTCGTTACAGGTAGTCAGTGTTCCGAAAGTCTGACAACCAGTCTTACCAAGGGGTATCGTATTACCCAGTATTAAATGGGTTGTGGATACATAAAACAATATAAAAAATTAAAAAAAAATTCACAAAAGATTCTGTAGATGTTAAAACAGTCATAAAATTGTACATATAACAAATTGCTATAAATAAATAAAGTGGTATTTACATATTACGAACATAAACTTGAGCTTTACTTTTTAGCAAAAATAAAAATGTAAAAGAAAACGCAATAAATGTGGTTCTCCGGCCACCAATGCACATAATCAAGCCAAAAACCAGTTATAAAGGTCTCTGATTATGTTAGAGGGACACTTGGAAAGGCAGGAGTAGGTTTTAGTCGGTTCGAGTCCGACACTACCTCGACTGTCTCACAATCTGTGAGGCAGTCGAGGTGTCCGCGGGGATTCCCCACACCTGCCACAAAAAAAAATAGGTTGTGGAGGTCAGATAGACAGTCGCTCCATGTAAAATACTGATATTCAGCTGCATCCGGTAAGACTGGAAGCCGACCCCAACATAGTTGGGAAAAGGCTAGGCAGATGATGAAGTAACACACATAATTATGACCCCATAATAAATATTATGTTTTTAACGAATATTCCAATTTATGTAACGATAACTGTGCGCATTCGTGACTGGCGTACTGAAATACCAATCTCATTACGTTTTCTTTTGTCCGAAAATGTTTAAATGTTTTTTTTACTCTCTTCTGCTGATTCTACCCGTTTATATAAATGAAATGAGAAAGAATAACAGCTAAACCATTTTGTAGAATCAAATTATATATACTTGTACGAAATAAATAATAGTTCATTTTTCATTTATATATTCAATACCTCATTTCACAAATCAGTTTGGCATACATCTTAAATGTTCTTATTTTACTTGTCTTAATTTTTTTTAAGCACACATATTTTTTCAATCTAAGGTTGAACCGTCGTAATAATGCAATCTACATGAAACTCCCAATCACACAAACTCACAAATTGATGTAAGTTTGTTCGTTAATTAGAGGAAGCTCGTTAGTAAGCTACTAATCAGGCTCCCACCATACAGCCGGATTAATGATGTTATCTATAACAAGCAGGGTATATGGAACACCGGTCTATGGGTAATCAGATGTGTTTCCGATTACAGTAACGCTTTTTAAAAGGTATTTAGACATCGATATTTGAGATTGATTGTAGGCTACTTAGTACACAAGACAAGATACATCACCCTATACAAAGACGAGGGAGAGGATCCGCGCGTCGGGCGCCGCGAGACGACTCCCGGCCAATGTAGATGCAGGCCTATGGACGATGAGCAATGTGTAGCTCACCGTCCGTCCATCTACATCTATTGGAGACAGGCCGCGTACCCAGACCGGTATGCAGGGTGGCAGTAATGGACTACCTTAGGCTGATAACGATGATACAAAAAATATGCTTCTAAAACATTCAAGAAACAAAAACTACGCAATCGTAGCGCGGCTACGGCGTAGCATGATAACATGGATATTTTTTACAAACAAAAAACAAATAAGGTTTTGCACAACCCATATAAATAAAAGTTAATGAAGGGCGAAAATAAAACCTACTGTTATGGAACTTGTGCTAACGCTGAATCAGTGCCTAAAGCAATAATATTTTCAGATTATAATATTATTTTTCTTTTGGAAACTAAAAATGGAACTAAAGATTAAAAAACGTCAATAATTGGAATTATTGACGTTTTTTAATCTACATGGAACTGTTAATGGTACTAAATAAATAAACATTAGTTCCATTATTTTCAGATTCTTATAAAATGGAACTAGTTATTTAAAAAAAAACACCAATAGATCCATCATGAAACTGTTAATAGTACTCGTGGCAACGAACCATCATTTCTAATTAGTTACCAGTCCTTTTCTCACAGTTTCAAAACAGGCGTCACCATTTTCCTGCCCTTGTCCCATTCTATTTGGGTTCGGCGCAACACGTTTTCTTCTTCCATTCTCCCCTATCAGACGTCACGGCATCATTTACTCCTTTCTCCATCATATCATTCCTAACACAATCCATCCATCTTTTCTTTGGCATTCCTCTCGCTCTCCGTCCATCAACATTCAGATCCATCACTCTTTTAGTCACATGTGCTTCATCCCTCCTCATTACGTGTCCATACCAAGACAAACGACTCCCTTTAAATTTTTCTGTAACAGGCGCAACTTTCAAATTTCCCCTAATATACTCATTCCTTACTTTATCCATTCTTGTCACTCCAAACATCCATCTCAACATTCTCATCTCCGCTACATGCAATCGTTTTTCATCCACCTTTTTACAGCCCAGCTTTCTAACCCACACAGTACTCTATGGTACAGGTCTAATCACGGACTTGTATATTTTCCCCTTTAACTTGAGGGGCATCCGTGGGTCACAAGTTGTTCCAGTGAAAACAGGCAAGATTCAAAAATAAAATTGTAAAGATCGCTGCCATACAAAAATCCAAACTTGATACAATGGTCACAAACTTTTTCTTTTTAAAACAAAACCAAATATTTTTCGTCCAATTTTCCTTACGTTTTAAAACTAACCGGGTTTTTGAAATAACAACAGTATTTCTTATCTTATGACATCACCAAAGCAAGCTATTCCTTACACTGTAACCTATTCTATTTATTCGTGGACTTCTAAACCCTATTTATTAGATCAGATCTATTCTCGAAGCGACGGTACAGTCAAGCGCAAAAAAGAATAATTATTGTCGTAAGTTCCCGGTGAGATAATTTTTACCAAATTTGTCGTATATTTTTATCATCACGTCTCTCAAAACGGTAATGGAGCTTCGTCAGGAAGCTGAAATGTGCTTGAACCCACACAGTTTATTGATATCCAACAACCCAACCGGGGCTCACGTAGTGGATTATGGTACACCTCTCAGAGTAAAGGGAAGGGTGGGAGGTCAATCTTCCATCACGCTGTGACAAAACGGGTTGTTGGATGTTGATTCTCAGTAGGTATTGACAAGACATATAGACATATGTGCCACACATTTTTATGCTTACGCTGTGACCTATTTTAAGCCCACTTCGCGCTACTAAATTAATATCCTTTCTACTATATAATTATATTATAAATGCAAATGTTTGTGAGGATGGATGTATGGATGTCTGTTACTCTTTCAGGTCAAAACGGCTGAACTGATCTAGATGAAATTTGGCACAAAGGTAGATTATAGATTATAGTCTGGAATAACACATGGGATACTTTTTTTCGACGATCACGCGGGCGAAGCTGCGGGCACGAGCTAGTTATAAATATAGCTAACGAAAATTTAATGTATTGAACTTATAACTGTGTATTTACCTAATTGGTAATTGTTGCTACTCATACTATTTGGAATTAACTACTATAACCCGAATAAATATATTATGTGAAGACGCAATGAGCGTAAAACCTTAAAACCAATGGAAACAAATGGGGTGCATTTTCATTGAGTGTGTACATATTTCTGCCTTCGACTGTACATTGTCGGGAATAGTTTAAAGTCTGGGGTTATCTCAATGTTGTGTAATACGGTATTAGTCGCGGTTCAACGACGGGGTCGCTGTACAGATGAACTTAGCTTAGCTTTCCATGTATCTATTCTTTATAGAGAGGTCATCTGGAAGAGTAGAGCAGCAGTTTTTTGTTTTAAGTAGTTTCGTTAATATAGTAGCTTCTATGGTGTCATTATATGATATGACCTCAGTCTGTGTAATTTTGTTTTCATCAAACTAAATTTTTATGAGTTTTTTTATAGTAAACTAGCCTTTGCCCCGGCCTCTGCGTTAAATTCGGGGTAACACAGCTCCCCTTTCCTGATTTGCAAGTACCTGCTAAGTTAAGTTATCCCTTTTCTTCCCTCTTTCTCCCTCATATCTTAATCTTTTTTTAAAAAATAGCCCATCTCCAAGGTCCCAACTATCTCTGTACCAAAATTCATTAAAATTGGTTTAGCCATTTAGGCGTGAAGACGTAACAAACTAACAAGTAAGGATGTTGTGAAACTGTAATTATTTTTCCACTTACAACTTGAACTTTTCAGTTATTCTTGATCTATTAATCGTGTGTTACTGTAGTCTCTTACCCTGTGAACAAAGAAAAATGTTTCATTAGCAACATGATATTTATTTCAATTTTACATAAATAACATCACGCTTGTAACTGAGGTCTGTCACTTTGTATTCAGAGGTGAACTAATAGTGCACCCACATTTTGCCAGTTCTGTTTAAATTGCATGTAGTAGGGAGCGAGCTTATAATTATCATCAACACATATCTAGACACCGGGGCTACTCCTCAGAAAAAACTTAGTCCGAGTCAGTAACCAAACCCTAAGAACTCACGCTTCCTGCCGGGGTTGCGGGTTGGTCGAAAGAGTTACCGATACACAATGCGCTAGAACACAAAGGGCGAAATAAGGAACATGGGAGGGTTTTAGTTAGTACTATTCTGACACGCGGTGTGTCCCTGCTCCCCCCAGAGCAGGTTATTTGACGTTAACAAGTGCAAAAAAAGGACCTGACGCTCACTATATTAAAAGCAGTATTGAAATTACACATAACATTTCAATGCCGATTGACACACTAAGTACTACAGCGAATATGTTTCAATACTGCTAATAATACCAGCACAATCATCAAAATGGTTCCGAAACCTAAAATCATAACCTCCAAATTAACATTTCAATGAATGTAAACCCTTTGAGATCTTGTCGCATATTCTACAATAATGTGCTTATACGACCCCTTTTCAAATTTACTCTAAGCACCTACCACCTGCCGGGACACAGGGATACAATAGCTGGATTGCTTGGTACTGGGACGGAATTATATTAAGCGTCACAACAGAAAATAGATGTTATTTTATTAATTAAATAGATCTTTTTTTTTGGGGTGGGATATCATCAAATAACTTACCCCGCCCTGGGCGGGGCGGGGGGGGCGTGTCAGACTTTTACTGACCCACCCATGTTCCTTCTATTGCCCTTTACATTCCGGGGCCGCGGTATCTCTTTCGAACAACCCGCAACCCCGGCAGGCGGAGGCCCTGGCAAGCCTCTCTGCTTTGCCGATATCTCTTTGAGGCGCGCGTGAAACACGAACGCGCCGTCGACAGGGCCTGTCGTCAATAGACGGACGGACGGTGAGCTACCCATTGCTCACCGTCCACAGGCCCGCATCTACGGTGGCCGGGAGTTGTCTCGCGGCGCCCGGCGCCCGGGGCGTCTCCCGCGGCGGCTGGGTTGGTTTGAGATTCTCTCCCTCAAACGCCCGGCCTCCTCCTTCACTAGCATGACTGCTTCGCAGAAGGAGCTTCCCATTCCCTCTCGCTCCGGACCATGGACTGAACCAGGGCCGGACGCGAGAGATCGCCGCCGCCGATCGCTTCTACGAGGGCACGGCGGTGCTCCGCCCAAGCTGGGCAGACCGCCACTGTGTGCTTTACCGTGTCCTCCGGGCGATCGTCACAATGGTGACACCCGGGCGTTTCCTCCCGCCCGATTATGTGCAGGAACCTCCCGAAACTTCCGTGTCCGGTGAGGACCTGCGTCAGGCGGTAGGTGAGGACGCCGATGATATTTCATCAACTGGACAGTAATCCAGACTCCGTGCGAATTCCTCAAGGAAATACATGTATAGACTTTGCTCGACACAGGCAGTGTGCAAAAAAAATCATGAAAAGATTTTCCGCCAACATACCAATAGATCCTAAAACCAAAATATTTTTATTTCATATAGCTTACATGGCCACTTATAAAACGTCGTTTTCTATGGGGAAGAACTGAAAAAAAAAACTCTATGGTTACCCTTTTAAAATCATTTGGTTTTACAATGTTGTCCTTACAGCGTTAGTACTTAAGTATGAGAGGACCGCCAGCGTAGGCCTGACGATAAGTCGTTGTATACTTTACAAAACATTTGCATTCACACCAGCAATTTTTAACAGTATACCAGTAATCTGACCACCTCATCAATTAACATCCGTACCATCCCTCCCAACCCGGGCCAGCTACCCTATTTCCTCTCCCACAAGCTTATCTCAGTCCACTGTTGGGCAATTTCCCCACACATTAATACAGAAACCGTAATGATTATGCTAAGCCACATTCGTGTACAATGGCGGAATTGTACGGCTCCAGAATTATATTAACCTTTAAGGTAACAAGAAAGTCGTTGAATAGATAAGTTCAGAAGGTACATTCTGCTTTGCGATAAAATATATGCACTTAGAAGGCATGCTTCAGGGGCGCTAAAGGTGTCTTCGGATCGGTACGATACTGGACAGCCGGGCGGAACAATCGAATGTTTAGAAAAAAACTTCAGGAGAACTGCTAGAATCGGCCATTTTTATAGACGGCCGTCTGGCAAGGGTTCATGAACGGCTCAGATCTCAAGTCTTACACAATGGATCATGTTTAATCTTTTTTTCTGGCATTTTTTTGAAATAGTTTTCATTTTCTATTTGTACGAGCGCCTGTTTTCAGTTGTTGCGTGTAGTTAACCTTCTGGATATACCTCTTTTTGTGCAAGAGTGGACTTGCCAGAGTGGCCGCCATTTTGTTTAAAATGGTGAGCAGTCATAAGTGGGATTATAATTAAGTCTCAGGGATTTAACGCGGGTTCTGGGATTAAATATGATAACTGTGGAAATATGAACTGCGCAAAAGAGTACAGCGTTGTTACGTGAAGTATTTTTCTTCCTACCTGCGATTTTGCCAAAAAATGCCCACGTTGAACTGTTTTAAACAATATTCTACGGGAGAGTTAACTTTCAGGAAATACGTTGGACAATAATAAAATTTAAGTCTTTTAAAAATAGATATTTTTATACTTTATTTTTTCCTTTTGTTTTTAGAGTAAATCTTCAATAAAGTTTGTCTATTTCCGTGATATTCATAACTATTTCTGACAACCAAGATAATTATATTAATTTTACAAGTTCACACGATCGTTCGGTACGTGACCGAACGTGATTTAATAATAAATGAACCTGTGCTCTTTGTAAGCTTCGGACATTGTTTTTTAGATTGCTGAAACCGAATATAGGAAAATAGTTAACTTAATAGGAATTATATACTTGAGTGTTTAGGTACTTTCTATAATATCTGCTAGAATTGGTAGAGTCAGAATTATGACAAAAACGTAATAGCATAGCTAAGTTTTCCCTTTTCTTCCCTAAGCCTCTCCCTTCCTTCTCCCTTCCCTCTTCCTGCTCCCTAAGCCTTTCCTCCCTAAGCCTATGTCCGTTTCCAGGGTCCTAACTATTTTTGTACCAAAATTCATCAAAATCGGTTTAGCCATTTAGGCGTGAAGACGAAAACAAAACAAATAAACTCACTTTCGCTTTTATAATATTAGTAAGGATTTAAAAACCCGAGCAGAACCCCCAACCTGAACTCTTGAAGGTTTTGATTAATGTAATTAAACCTTCACAGTACCATCCACTACCATCACCAGTCCCGGCCAAGACCTGCAAACGAGTACCAATTAGCGAGAATTTAGTTCCTCGTTCATTACGCTTTTTACAAGTCTGGAGTTTATTTAAGTGCCTGCCATTTGAACGTAAGTAATCGAGTTATTTGAGCGAGCGGGAATCGAATTATAGCGTGTTTTTAGAGGGCTGAGTAGAAAATTAGGGCTCTGGTAATTAGCGCACGGCTGGCATTTGAGAGCTTGATACTATAATGTGAAAGGAAATGGGGAAAGCTATTTTAAAAGATTTGATGAAAGAGTAATCAAAGCTAACTAGGTTGTTGCGGGTTGTTCGAAAGAGATACAGCGGCCTCGGGACGTCAAGGGCAATAGAAGGAATATGGGTGGGTTCTAGTCAGTACAAGTCACTGACACTCCCCCCCTTCCTCCCTGAGCGGGGGAAGTTATTTGATGATTTCCCACCCCCCAAAACAAAAAACCTAACTAGGTTGCCGTGTCGACGGCCTTGGCCTTGTAGATTCTTAGACGCTTGTTAACTTTTGTTAACGTATTATTTTATTTTACTTTTTGTAAAGTAAGCAATGACTTATTGTCGGGCCTACGCTGTCTTCTCATACTTAAGTGCTAACGCTGTAACAACAACAACATTGTAAAACTAAATGATTTTAAAAGAGTAACCATGGAGTTTCTTGCCGGTTCTTCTCCATAGGAAACGACCAACCCGAACCGTGCATCTTTTCTCGACGTTTTATAAGTGCCCATGTAGGCCTATGTAAAATAAAAATATTTTGATTTTGACTCACATCTACCTTCCAAATACCTTTTGCTAGTCGTCTTTCACTCATCCTCTCCATATGACCATTGCTTCTACTATAATAATAGGAAGCAAAAACAATTTGACGGTAACGCGAAAACATATCTTCCAAAAGCTGTATTTTCAATCTCCCAACTGTCTTAGTACATTTCACAAGCCAGCGAAAACACGACATTTTGGCGCCATTATCAAAGAATAAGATTTACAACGACGCGAAACAAAAGTGGAAAAGCCACGATAACAAATTAAACTTCAAAAAAGACTTCTATAAAACAAGCCGTATTTCAGACTTACACAAACAACCTCTTTGATACAATGCGGACTTGGGTTTATTTTGTGATAAATGTCTAAATGTGAATGAGTGCAGGAATTGCTTTATCTTTTACTGAATCTGATTCTGCAAAGCATATGTAACAGATGAGGAGAGTATTTTAGCTATAAATTAACCACTATTTTGGTTCGACTCCCAATTACTGTTAAGTTTCTCGTTTCTTTTTTTAAATGTATCTGTTACTTTATTTCTTTTGCATTTGTATACATATATATGAGTTTTCCAAAACAAATAGTTATATTTTTTTGTACCCTATCACAATGTTGTCGTATTTAACCCAAAGGTGGACTGGTAGTTTAAATATAATAAATAAATAAATAAGTAAACGATGTTATCACAACACATATCATAATGCCTGTAATCGTCGAAGTGTTAACTAAGTATTAACTTTATGAATACACTAGCTATGCCTCACGGTTTCACCCGCTGTTCAGACCACTCGTATCAGTTAGGGGTGTGAAAAATACACACAAAATTTCAACCGTTTCAGAGGGCAAATATACTAAATATATTATATAAATAATTAATTTCCTCATCAATAAATTGAAATGTAAAGGAATAATCATACTACGTTTGGTAACAAAAACCGCGACACGATAATTTCATATATTACACGATAATTTTATATATTTGACGAGAATTTTATTTATTAGACGAAAAAATTAAATACTAGATATTATTCCAGGCAACAACAGCCTAAATATTTGCATAAAAGAATCATATTACTAAACCAAGCTACCAGGAGAGCACAACACCAATAGAGTAACAGTGTACTACCAAGAATCACCTACATATAAATACGGTCGCCCGTATCGAGGTCGCAAGTTCGCAACAAATAATTTCCGATGGTGAATTTATGAACGTTTCGTACGTGCCATCCTCTGGGGTTGTTCGATGATATATTATGTATGTAGGTAAGTATGTATTAAGGCTTCATAGTTAGCTACGTCAGCACGGAAAAGATGGATAGTTTTGGGAATATCGGATTAGAAGGATATAGGTCTAGAGAAGTCAAGTTAAAGGGGGAAATATTTTACGTGATTAGACCTTTTTTTTGCGGATGAAAACATTAAATAACTTCCCTGGCCCTGGGCTGAGCAGACGAAGTGTCAGACTTGTATTGACTAAAACCCACCCATGTTCCTTCTATTGCCCTTTCTGTTCCGAGGCCGCGGTATCTCTTTCGAACAACCCGCAACCCCGGCAGGCGGAGGCTCTGGCAAGCCCCTCTGCTTTGCTGATATCTCTTTGAGGCGCGCGTGGAACACTAACGCGCTGTCGACACGGCCTGTCGTCAATGGACGGACGGACGGTAAGCTACCCATTGCTAACCGTCCACAGGCCCGCATCTACGGTGGCCGGGAGTCGTCTCGCGGCGCCCGGCGCCCGGGGCGTTTCCCGCGGCGGCTGGGTTGGTTTGAGGTTTCTTTCCCTCAAACGCCCGGCCACCTCCTTTGCTAGCATTACTGCTTCGCAGAAGGAGGTGACGGCTTCCCATTCCCTCTCGCTCCGGACCATGGACTGAAACGTAAGTGAGGTAAGTCACGTTTTAACGATGATAGAATAGTCAAAACAAAAGATGTATAGAATTGACCTATGGTATCGAAAACTCTCTTATGATAAACCAGTTGAAAGTGTAGTGTAACTGTAGAAATAAGAAATGATTGTCACATTAGAAATGAAATTACTACGCGTCGCTACGGCGGATTTAATTTGAATAGATCCTTTTTGAAGAAGTCTGAAAACGGCACCACAGAGTAACTGAGTAATTTCTTTTTTCGTCGAGAAGACAAAACTTTTTTATATAAACCAATCAAATAAAAAAAATCTCGGTAAAACTTTAAACTTAATTACATAAGTATTCCGTCTGACACTCAATTATTTTGACTCAATATACTGAGCTTCCCTTTGAACCCAAAGCGCTGATATAATTAACAACCTTAATTTATCTAGCTTTAATTAAATTTACGATGATAAAGAAAAATCACTTTTGGGGTCACGTGACTTGACAAGCGAGTAGCGGAGAGGAATCACGTTGCTAATCTTATTCTTTATTGACAATTGCAAATAATAAAGTATGTACAACGGCGAACTAGTCGCCGTGCCTGTGTCGTGATGGCCCGGAGGTTAAGCGCCTCGCTTCTCATGCATGAGGCTATACGTTCAAACCCGGGCAAATACTAATGTGACTTTTTAAATACATATGTACCTTCTAAATCTAAGACGTCACAGGCAACGGTAAAGGGATATCGTGAGGCAACCTGGACTTATAATTAATATGTATAAGTCTGAAATCACCAACCCGTTTTAAGCAAGCGTGGTGATTAATGTTCTTGCCTTCTCTGTAGGAGACGAGGCCTTTGCCCAGGAGTAAGACAGGTATAGGCTGGTATTATTATTATAACGGTGAACTTAACCCAGAACTGGTAAAACTTCGTATTTGCTTGATCAAAGAGGGAACGGTGCATGCGGTGCAGGCCAACGCGAACGGTAATAGAGATTAATGTTCTGCCAACCCCGAATCAAGAGGTTAACGGCATAAAAAGCATTACTGACTTGTGATTGTAGAGGACAGATGGACATTGATGAACTTTGTTAACACTCACGTGTATAGTTTTGGTCGAACTTGTACGGAGAAAGTGCGGACAGGGCTGCGGACAATGGACTCATCCATCTCATTTTGTGAGTAGGTGAACGTCCTGTTGTCATACACATAAATATTTTTATTTCTCATAGGATTACATAAGCACTTATAAAACGGCGAGAAAAGGTTCGGGTCGGTCGTTTCCTATGGAGAAAAACTGGCATGAAACTTTACTACTACGGTTACTCTTTAAAATCATTTGGTTTTACAATGTTGTTGTTACAGTACTTAAGTATGAGAGGACAGCGTAGGCCCGACAATAAGTCATTGCTGACTTTACAAGACGTAAAATATGATAAGAAATTAACCAGCATCTAGGAATCTATAAAGAATAAAACGGGTAAACGGGTTAAAAAATTATCTGTACTTTTTTTAAAAAATAAAAACCCAGCAAGACGCCTCAACACCCACAATGTCGACTCATTCACTAATAATTGATAAAAAAAAAAAACTATACAAGTAATAGGAAAAATATTACAAAAAAAATGACTATATGAAACAAGATATACAGACGTTGCCATCAGTACTGTAACTATTCAGAACAAAGGTTGTATAAATATGCTAAAGCAAGGATCTTGCTAGCTCCGCGATCAAGTCCCCCGCTCCCGCTTCCGCTACGCTTTCGACATAGCATCGGTTCACCCGCTTGTTATCAATTCGCTTTTCAATTCAACATTGAAAAGAGGCGATAATTAATTATCAGTATCTGAAGACGGTTATTGCTTTTCGTAATAAAATTTATTAAGACGTAAAAGTGATGAATAGACTATTAGGCGCCGATTTTTGGGGAAGGAAAATTATGGTTTCGTATATAGAATTTGATTTTAAATCTTTGTAAATATTGTAAGGATCGTTGGTCACGATGTTACTCAAAAGGAACGTGTTACAAACTTATCATAATCTGTCTAGCCTTTTCCCAACTATGTTGGGGTCGGCTTCCAGTCTTCCCAATTCAGCTATTCAGTTATTTTACATAGAGCGACTGCCTATCTAACCTCTACAACCCAGTTAGTACTTGGTACTAAGATACCCCTCTTTTTTTTTTCGGGTGGGAAATTATCAAATAACTTCCTCCGCTCTGGGCGGAGCGGGGGGGCGTGTCAGATTTTTACTGACTAAAACCCACCCATGTTCCTTCTATAGCCCTTTACGTTCCGGGGCCGCGGTATCTCTTTCGAACAACCCGCAGCCCCGGCAGGTGGAGGCCCTGGCAAGCCCCTCTGCTTTGCGGACTCTCTTTGAGGCGCGCGTGAAACACGAACGCGCCGTCGACACGGCCTATCATCAATGGACGGACGGACGGTGAGCTACCCATTGCTCACCGTCCACAGGCCCGCATCTACGGTGGCCGGGAGTCGTCTCGCGGCACCCAGCGCCCACTAAGATACCCCTTGGCTTACCAAGAATGTTTGTCAGACTTAAGGGACACTGACTACCTCTAATCACTGACAAAAATCTACAAATGACAGTCCGGACCAACAACTTTACGTGCTTTCCGAGTTACGGGGGAAACTCGGTTTGTAACGGGTGGCCACCCATCACAGACCACCCTAGGCCAGCGCGGTTTAACATAACACGATACTCCTTGGTAAGACTGGTTGGCAAACTTTCGAGTCACTGACAACATGTAACAACTTTTAAATATCTAGAAATGACAGCCAGGATCTACTTCCTCACGTGCTTTCTGAGGCACGGAGGAAATCCGGTATGTGGCTGGTGGTTACCCATGCACGGGCCGACCTAAGCTAGAGTGGCTTAGCCTCAAGATCAACCTGAGTGGCACTTCCACGGCGAGTGGAAGAAGTTATTTGATGATTTCACATCCAAAAAATAAAGCTATAAACCTGGAGGGCTACCCAAAAATACACACATATTTTACCTGTTTTGATAAAAACTCACGTAGTAGACTGCTAGCCATAGATTTTTAGGGTCAAAAAGAAAAAAAAAACTGAACTTTTATGGGATAACTTATCCTGCCTAGCCTAGCCTGTATGTCTGTCTGAAATTAAAACCATACGATAAAGTCTGTAGTCCATTGGAGCTGTGAAAAAATTGATCCTCCAAGTCTACGCAGTCAAAAGATTTGGCCGTTTATATCATAAGTTTGAGCGGTTTTTTAATAGTCTAAAGTAAGTAACCATCATTCGTTTTCTGAAAATATACGGAACGAAATAAGCACAGCTTATTCTACAAAGACTAGTGTATAACACTAATGCATTTCCAACGACGTTGGCTGTCAGTCGATAGCCTCGCTGTGGGTGGGTGCACCACACTCGTAATGTACCAATTTGTTGGAACTACGCTACATGGGTTTAATTTAATTGTTGTTTGTATCTTCAGTTAGTTATGTTTAGAAAAGAGTAGAGGAAGGTAATAACCGGAGCAATGCCGTTCTTCATGTTTATTAAAGTGAAACATTTATTACATCGTTTTAATTTTTTTCGTCTTTGTGTTGCATGTCGCGTGACGGTCGGCCGCGGACTAGAGACGTCTAAATGTCTATAATGTGTGAAAGTTCTAAGGCTGGAGATGCCGGTGCATTCTACTAGCTTTTACGATAAATCCTTTACAGTTCAAGCTGTACGGCTATGGAATGCCCTGCCCGTGTCTGTAAGGAGCGCTCAAACTCTGTCCACTTTTAAAACTCTGGTCAAAAGGCACTACTTCTCTCCTTAAACAAAATATTAAATACTTCTTTGCTCTTAATGATTATTATTTTAAATGTATATTATATGTATTTATATTTAAGTATTTGTTTTTTTTAAATGTAGCTATTAATTTTGAAAATGTTACACCACAGACTACCTACAGTACTGTTTCTCCTCCTTTAAATCCATCCAAAGGTTGTCTTGAAAAGATCGCTTTTAGCGATAAGACCGCCCATTGTGTCACCCTATTTATAAGTTGTTTAATGTTATTCTTTTTATTTGTATGGTGTACATAATAAAGAATATTCTATCTATCTATCTATCTAAACGTTTTCTCTTTTACCGTGGTTTCATAAAACCACACAATAATTTTTTTTATATTGAAAAATAAAAAATGAGTCTTCAAAAATTTAAATCTAATATATAAAATTTCCGTGTCACAATGTTAGTTACCGTACTCCTCCGAAACGGCTCGACCGATTGTTATGAAATTTTGGGTACATATTGGGTAGGTCTGAGAATCGGCCAACATCTATTTTTCATACATTCCCTAAGTGAGCAGCGGGTGAAACCGCTGGGCACAGCTAGTAATATGTATACTTAGTAGTAGTTATATAAAAAGTAGAAGTAAGTTTTTTTTGTTTTATTTTTTATATAAGTTATTTTCCACTTTTCAATGTTTTTTTCGAAGTTGTGAGCAAATATAAACCAAGACGGGCCAATCGTGAATTGTAGTTGTCATGAATTTAGTTATTCTTTAGTTGGGACATAAATAACATAAAATGCATGAATAAGTTACCTCTGATATTGATACATTTTCGCTAAATGCTTAAGAATTATTATTACAACAAACCGTAATCGAAAAAGCACATATTTTCTGCAATTTCCTAGACGCTTGTTAAATTTTTGACTCATTTTACATTTTGTTAAGTAAACAATGACTTATTGTCGGGCCTACGCTGTCCTCTCACACCTAAGTACTAACGCTGTATCAACAACATTGTAAAACCAAATGATTTTAAAAGTGTAACCATGGAGTTTCTTGCCGGTTCTTCTCCATAAGAAACGACCAACCCGAACCGTACACCTTTTCTCGACGTTTTACATAAGTGATTTATTAATCAACAGCGGATTACGACGAAAAAAGCTATATAATATTCATATAGGTACTTATTTATGTCGCTACTTCGTCGTGTCTACCCCGGAACGTACAGACGCCAGCAGGTCAAGCTACCCGAAACTGTCAATTTTTCCCAATGAACCTTGAACCTAAAACTTTAGAAATAAAGTCGGAAATCTATCAAAGAAATCTAACAGATTGTAGTAGCTTGATGTGCAGGCGTCTGTACAAGTCGATCCACCTACTTTATTATAATACTGGCTTCCGCCCGCGATTTCGTCCGCGTGGCATAGTTACTTTGGGCTAACGCTAACTTTAACCCACGTGAAAAATAAAAACTTTCTCTCCCCTTTTCTTCCCTCTTTCTCCCTCTTTTCTGACTTTCTTAGCCTATGTCGGACATTTACTAACTAAAACCCACCTATGTTCCTTCTATTGCCCTTTACGTTCCGGGGTCCGCGGTATCTCTTTCGAACAACCCGTCTAAGGTATTATCTAATATATAAAATTTCCGTGTCACAATGTTAGTTACCGTACTCCTCCGAAACGGTTCGACCGATTCTTATGAAATTTTGGGTACATATTGGGTAGGTCTGAGAATCGGCTAACATCTATTTTTCATACCCCTAAACCTCAGCGGGTGAAACCGCTGGGCACAGCTAGTTACTAATAAAACAAAATGTCCTGGACTTTTTGAAAACTCGATTGTTTTTTTATGTCAAAATAGTAAACACAAATAACGTTGCATTTTACGATCCTCAAGATCGTATTGGAAATATTACAATTCCTGTTTTATTAAGGAAAACTGTCTCCATCGGATGCAAGATTGAGGGTCGCGCGGATTACGTTTGTTTTTTCCTTGATTGCAAGTGTAATGCATTATTAATGAGTTTATCGGCAGGTTCTTGTATTGTTAAATCCTTACTATATAATATTACTAGTTTTACCCGCGACTTCGCTCGCGTTAATTTCGGGGTAACACATTTCCTTCTTTACTGATTAGCAGGTACCTGATACCTGTAGTGTTTGCCATTGCGCCTTATTTATTGTAATAGCAAAGCTAAAGCTCCCTTTTCTTCCCCCTTTCACGCTCATTTCTCACTTTTAAAAAAATGCACTTTTCAAACAAACAAACTCACTTTCGCTTTTATAATATTAGTAAGGCTAAAAGCGAAAGTGAGTTTGTTTGTTAAGTCTTCACGCCTAAATGGTTAAACCGTTTTTGCTGAAGGGGGAGAAAAAGGGAAAAAAAAGGGGGACAGAAAGTTTTTTTTTTAGATTATCACGCGGGTTGAAGTTAGCGTTAGCCCAAAGTAACTATGCCACGTGGACGAAGTCGCGGGCAGAAGCTAGTTATTGTATAAACATATTATATGTAGATTATCCAATTGGTTTTAAAGTTTCTTTTCTTCAGGGATTGAAATGGGTGGTCACATAGTCACGGACCTATGAAACCGCGGCCTAATAATAATGCTCTTCGAGTTCAATACAACGATGCATTCAGGATGCTGCTGGGGCTGCCACGCTTCTGCAGTGCGTCGGGAATGTTTGCTGATGCTCACACTGATGGTTTTGCAGCGATCAGACGTAAGCGTGCCGCGTCGCTGCTGCAGAGGGTCCGGGGCAGCTCGAACAGTCTCCTGAATGTCATTGCGGGGAAATTTGATTGCCCATGTTTTGTCCAATCTACATGTTTTGCTAACATAGTTTTCTAAGTTACTGTGTACCTACTAATAAAATATGAATAAGTACATAATTTCCGAACTATCGAACTAACATTGAAATTGTTTTTTCCCCGCGCTTTGTCTTCTCAGACTGAAAGAGAAATACTGCTAAACAGCCTAATAGGTATTGAAAATAATAAATTCAATTTTTTTTTAAATTAGAACTCAAAAAAATGTTAGTTTGTTTTAATAAGGAAATCCTACTAATATTATTAATTCTACTACATCCTTACTACCCTTACTAATATTATAAAAGCGAAAGTGAGTTTGCTTGTTTGTTACCTCTTCACGCTTTAATGGCTAAACCGATTTTGATGAATTTTGGTACACAGATAGTTGGGAACCAGGAGACGGGCATAGGCTATTTAAAAAAAAAGAGTGGGATATGAGGGAGAAAGAGGGAAGAAACGGGAAAACTTAGCGTTGCTATTACAAATCAATAAGGCGTTACCGAATTTAACGCAGGCGAAGCCGCAGGCAAAAGATAGTAATATTATAAATGCGAATGTTTGTGAGGATGGATGTATGGATATATGGATGTTTGTTACTCTTTAACGTCAAAACGGCTGAACGGATCTTGATGAAATTTGGCACAGAGGTAGATTATAGTCTGGAATAACACACAAAATACTTCTTTTTCGATATTATGCGGGCGAAACCGCGGGCGCCAGCTAGTTAGGATATAAGAATAAATTATCGTATTGACGTGAAATTCTGATAAATGCGAATTCTTCGTCAGCACGCACAATAAACTCAGTATATAATTGGATTCATTAAGCTCCATATTAAGTTTTCACTCCTGTAATAACGTCATGTAATAATTACAGATTCCTCTCTATGTTTCACTTAATTGCGAACAAAATTGTTCTAATTGTGCCGTGTTAACTTACTTGGAGGGTGGGTTAAGTGGGGTGCAAAGTCAGAAAACCTCCACGTGTGCCTAGTGGCTGCTGCTCTCCTCGATCCGTTGAGTGGGAGCAGCAGTTGCTGGGCCGGTGCACCCTGGGCGCGGACAGTGGCATTCCCCGAGTAATGGGAAGAAATTCCTATCCCTTGGGGAAGATCACTGTCCGTGGCGAATATTCTGACGTGGGAGGGGTCCAACCCGGACCACCGGTGCGTTGTTCCGCGTGACCCTCTGATAAGCAGAGGGCACAGCGGAGGAGCAAGGGCGGGCTCGATGTGCACTCACCCTGCCTCGAGCAGACAGAGGAGGCACCCCTTCTCTGTCCCCGTCGATCTCGTAACCCCAAACCGGAGTGTCGTGGATCACGTCTCGCGGCTTCGATTGGGACCGAGGGTCTTGGCTTAATCGCCCGGACCGCGAGGTAGAAAACCTCTATAAAAAGTCACCCCGAATCTCAAGCGGCGGCGCACCGCGAGGAGATGAATGGCTGACGGGTGTTCCTTTGGAACCTTCAGTCGTTAGTGCGTCCCCCGCCAGAGTACCAGCCGACCCTCTGGCGGGTTATAACTTCAGGCTTGTCTGGGGACAGGGGGTACCCTCAGAAAGGACATTTTACATCCCCCATACTCGTGGGAACAATTATGGATATAAATATAAACCAAAAAACCACCGATGCAGATAGGGAGAGAGACGAGGATAGGGAGAAAGAGGATGCGGGGTGCGAGTCCGACACCGCATCGAGTGTGGAGAGCGCGGGAAGCTCAGGGAGCTCCCGCCGCGAGAGGGCTGGGGCTGCTAGGAGGGGGAACGGAAAGTTCTTCCTCAAGCGGCCCAGGCAGGTAGTCGACCAGGGGTCCACTACAGAAGGGGAGCTTGCTTCGGCTAGGAAGATCCCCACCAGCAAGCGCGGTGGAGTGCGTGAGCGCGGTGGAGTGCGTGGCCGTGGCCGAGGCAAGGGCGAGGACCCTCTGACCCAGAAGGCTGGTGAGGATGGGGGGCCCCCGGTCGATACCGACCCTGAGGAGGTCTCCCCGAGCGTGGAGGCAAGTGCAGATGGCGGCTCCAACCAGGAGCGTAAGGCCAGATTTGCAGAGGCAGTGGAGGCCGCGGTAAAGGACGTGGCTTATAAAATAAAGAAGGCCTCCAAATTTAAGGCCGTGGGTACGGCCGCGGCCACCATTATTGCGGCAGCAGAGGCCAGTTTTGCGTCCCCTCCTGCGTCAGACGAGGTGGCCCAACTGCGGGCGGAGGTGACCCGCCTGACAGCCGCCACGGAGCTCCTCTTAGAGGAGAACCGGAAGCTCCAGGCGGATCTGGCTGGTCTACGGGGAAGGAAGTCCCCCGAAACACCCGAGGGTGGGCAGCAGACGGCAAGCCATGCCGCACCGGTTGAGGATCGGGTACTAAACCTGGTCCGGCAAGAGATGGCTGCCTTCCAGGCGCGGTTTTCCGTCCTGGAGGGCATCGTTCTGCGCCCGCCCTTGGCGGCAAGCAAGAGTCCGATCACGGCAGGCGGGGCCACGGGGACGGCAAAAGGGGGCCCGGGGATGGCAAGAAGGGGTCCGGGGTCGGCTTCGTACTCGGCCGTTGCGGCTGGGCCGAGGCCATCCGGCCAGGCCACCAGCGGCACAAAACCAGCAACCCCTGCAGGCCCGGCCCCAGTAAAACCCGCGTCGGCCCCAGTAAAACCCGCGTCGGCCCCGGCAAAACCCGCGTCGGTCACTGCGACGACGCCAGCCCCTGCAATACCGGCGCCCACCTCGGCAAATCCGACTTTGTCGCAACCGGCGCCGGCTAAAAAGAAAAGAGGGGCACGGAAGGGCAAGGCGAAGGCACCAGCGCCTGCCACCATCGCCCCACCACCTGAACCCCAGACGGCCGAAGCCGGATGGGAAGTGGTCGGGCAGAAAAAGAGGAGGCGCAAGGCGGCCAAGGCTGCCCACAAGAAGGCGCAGAAGCAGCGGCGAAACGTCGCGGCTAGGCTTCGCGCCCCAAAGACCGCGGCTGTGGTGGTCACACTACAGCCGGACGCGGAAAAAAGGGGCGTTACCTACCGCGACGTACTCGCTAAAGCGAAGGCGGCGGTGAATTTGGAGGAGTTAGGGATCACCGGGGGGCTCCGGCTACGTGTCACCGCAACGGGGGCCCGAATGCTGGAGATCCCCGGTGCCGCCAGTGGCCCGTCCGCAGACGCTTTGGCTGAAAAGCTCAGGGCGTCCCTTGATGCGGACGAGGCCCGAGTGTCCAGGCCTGTCACGTGCGCAAGCCTGCGCATTTCAGGCCTGGACGACTCTGTGGTGGAAGAAGAGGTGGTGGCTGCCGTCGTCAGGACTGGTGGGTGCCCTGCCGACCAGGTGAAGGCAGTGGGCTCCGTACGTCCTGACTACGAGGGCATGCGAACCGTGACGGTTAGCTGCCCCGTGACGGCGGCCAAAAAGATTGTGGAGGGCCGAAGGCTCCTGGTGGGCTGGGTCTCCGCGCAGGTCAAACTGCTGGAGCCCAGACCTCTGAGGTGCTTCCGCTGTCACGTGGGTCACCACGTGGCAGTCAAGTGCTCGGAGGTGGACCGCAGCCGACTGTGCTTCCGCTGCGGTCAGCCCGGTCACAAGGCCGCGACTTGCGACGCCGCGCCGCACTGCGACGCATGTGCGACGGCGGCCAAGCCGGCCGATCACCGGGCGGGTGGCAAAGCCTGCGCTCCACCCGCCAAAACCAGGGGCAGGGGTAGGTCTTCCGCAACGACCACCACCACCAACGCCGCCGCCACAGCCGTCGCCGCTGGCGCCGCTGCTGCCGCCGCTATCACTGCCGCCGCTGACGCCACAGCGGCGGCAGCCGGGCCATCAGAGGGGGCCCAGGAGGGGGCTGTAATGGAGTGCCAATAACGGCCCCATTACGCCTCCTCCAGGCGAATATCAACCACTGCGCCTGCGCTCAGGATCTCTTGCTCCAGAGCATGGCGCAGTGGTCGATTCATATCGCCGTGGTCGCTGAGCCGTACTTTGTCCTCCCCAGGGACGACTGGGTTGAGGACCTGAGCGGCTCAGTGACCATAATTTCGTCGGCCGCCGCCGGTACCCCGTCCTTCGAGGGTGTCAGGAAGGGTCAGGGGTGCGTCGCAGCACGGTTCGGGGATATAGTCGTAGCGGGTGTCTACTTCTCCCCGAGCCGAACTCTCGCCGAGTTCCACAACTCTCTGAGGGAGTTGACCGTCGTCGTCGGTAACTGCTCCCTCCCCGTGCTAGTGCTCGGGGACTTCAACGCCAAAAACTTGGCTTGGGGTTCTCGCTGCACGGATGTGCGGGGAAGGATGGTGGAGGACTGGGCACTGGAGACAGGCCTGGTCGTCCTAAATCGGGGTTCTGTTCCCACGTGCGTGCGGATGCGGGGCGAGTCGGTGGTGGACATCTCGTTCGCCAGCCCCGCTCTGTCGCCGCGTGTCGTCGACTGGCGCGTCATGGAGGAGGTGGAGACCTACTCCGATCACCGGTACATCCGGCTCGACGTCTCCACCCAGACCTCCAGCGCGCCGATCCTACAGGCCCCGAGTGGTCCGCGGTGGGCGCTCAAACAGCTGGACCGGGAGCTCCTCCTGGAAGCCTCGATCGTGCAGGCCTGGGTGTCATCACCGGACAGGCCTGCCGACACCAACCACGAGGCAGACTGGTTCCAGGAGGCCATGTCTGAGATCTGTGACGTGGCAATGCCCCGAGTCCGGTCTGGAAGCGCCCGGCGTCAGGTGTACTGGTGGTCGCGCGAGCTGACGGCACTGCGAGAGGCATGCGTCGCTGCGCGACACCTGTACGCCAGGCACCGCAGGCTCCGCATTCGAGCACCGGATGCGGCAGCCATCGAGGCGGAGCTGTATGAGGGGTACAGAGCGGCGAAGACCGCCCTCCTAGAAGGTGTCTTGCGGGCCAAGGATCTGGCCCGCGAGGAGATGCTGGAGTCTCTGGACGGGGATCCGTGGGGGCGCCCATACAAGATGGTGCGGGATAAACTCCGCACCAGGGCCCCCCCGCTGACGCAGAGTCTCCGGCCCCAACTAGTTGAGGATGTGGTGAGCGCTCTGTTCCCTTCGCGAGGGGAGCATGCTCCTCCGCCCATGGCTCCGCCGCTTGCGGTGCCACAAGCGGACCACGAGGACAACGACGACGACGACGTTCCGGAGGTGACTGGGGTAGATCTGAGAGCGGCGGTGGGCAGGCTGAAAGCCAAAAACACCGCCCCGGGACCCGATGGCTTGCATGGCAAAGCCTGGGTCCTGGCCCTGGAGGCTCTCGGGCCCCGACTACTAGGGCTCCTAAGCGCGTGCTTGGAGAGAGGCCAGTTCCCACTTCGGTGGAAGACGGGGAAACTGGTCCTCATACAGAAGCCGGGGCGCCCTGCGGACTCTCCGTCCGCATTCCGGCCCATTGTGCTGCTCGACGAGGTGGGCAAGCTCTTTGAAAGAGTAATTGCAAACCGCCTCGTCGGGCACCTTGTGGGGACGGGGCCGGATCTTGCGGAACACCAGTATGGTTTCCGCAAGGGGCGCTCTACGGTGGATGCCATCATGCGCGTGAGAGCCCTCACGACGGGGGCTGCAGTGTCCAGGGGTGGGGTTGTCGTGGCGGTGTCTCTCGACATCGCCAACGCGTTTAACACCATGCCTTGGGGCTGCATCAGGGAGGCACTCCAATACCACCGGATGCCGACCTATCTTCGTCGTGTGGTCGGGGCATATCTGACGGACAGGGCCGTCATATACCCCGGTCGCTCTGGAGAGTGGAACCGGCGAGAGATGTCGTGCGGTGTCCCACAGGGATCGGTCTTGGGGCCGCTCCTGTGGGACATCGGTTACGACTGGGTGCTGCGCGCCGACCTCCCCAGCGGCGTCAGTGTAGTTTGCTACGCTGACGACACGCTCGTCCTGGCTCAGGGGGGGTCGCACCAGGCGGCGGCCGACAATATGACACGCGGGGTTGCGATAGTCGCGGAGAGGATCCGGCTACTGGGTCTCGAGGTGGCCTTGCACAAATCCGAGGCCATGGTTTTTCATGGCCGCGGAAACACGCCACCGTCGGGATCCCAGTTGACGGTAGGAGGGGTTCGCATCGGCGTCGGGTCGACGATGAAGTACCTGGGAATCGTCCTCGACAGCCGGTGGAACTTCGTCGAACACTTTCGACGTTTGGCTCCCAAACTCGAGCGGACGGGGGCTGCTTTCAAGCGGCTCCTGCCCAATCTGAGGGGGCCAAACGCCTCCTGCCGTAGGCTCTATGCCGGAGTCGTGCGGTCCATGGCCCTTTACGGGGCCCCGGTATGGGCGCGTTCTTTAGGGCGGCGCGCCGCCCACTACCTGAACGCGCCCCAAAAGGTGGTGGCCATACGGCTTGTCCGGGGCTACCGCACGATCTCCGGCGAGGCAGCGAGCCTCCTTGCCGGACTGCCACCGTGGGATCTGGAGGCGATAGTCCTCGCGCGCCTGTTTGAGTGGCGCGCGGAGGCACTACACCGGGGGGAAAACCCGCTGCCACGGCAAGTTGCCGCTCGGCGGGCAGACCTCCGGTGCGATCTCATGGTGGCATGGAGAGAGCGACTGTCGCAACCCCGTGCAGGGCACGCCACAATAGCGGCGGTAAGTCCCCTCTTTGAGGAGTGGCTGGAGAGGCGTCATGGCGTCCTCACCTACCGCCTGACGCAGGTCCTCACCGGACACGGAAGTTTCGGGAGGTTCCTGCACATCATCGGGCGGGAGGAAGCGCCCGGGTGTCACCATTGTGACGATCGCCCGGAGGACACGGTGGAGCACACAGTGGCGGTCTGCCCAGCTTGGGCGGAGCACCGCCGTGCCCTCGTGGAGGCGATCGGCGGCGGCGATCTCTCGCGTCCGGCCCTGGTTCAGGCCATGGTCCGGAGCGAGAGGGAATGGGAAGCGGTCACCACCTTCTGCGAAGCAGTAATGCTAGCAAAGGAGGTGGCCGGGCGTTTGAGGGAGAGAACATCTGCCCAACCCAGCCGCCGCGGGAGACGCCCATGGCGCCGGGCGCCGCGAGACGACTTCCGGCCACCGTAGATGCGGGCCTGTGGGCGGTGAGCAATGGGTAGTTCACCGTCCGTCCGTCGATTGACGACAGGCCGTGTCGACGGCGCGTTCGTGTTTCACGCGCGCCTCAAAGAGAGTCAGCAAAGCAGAGGGGCTTGCCAGAGCCTCCGCCTGCCGGGGTTGCGGGTTGTTCGAAAGAGATACCGCGGCCCCGGAACGTAAAGGGCAATAGAAGGAACATGGGTGGGTTTTAGTCAGTACAAGTCTGACATGCCCCCCCGCTCCACCCAGAGCGGGGGAAGTCATTGGATGATTTCCCACCCGAAAAAAAAAAAAAAAAAAAAAAAAGGGTGGGTTAAGTTGTAATATTTAACCGGCTGAAACGGTAGAGGTTGTGTGTTTGACGGCGTGTGATGCAGAGGAATGAGGAAACTGTCGTGAGGAAAGTATTAAGCATGAATGTGAAAAAGAGTAGAGGAAGAAATAAAACAATGGATGTTCTGTGTGAGGATAATAATTATGGTGAGTAAGAAGGTGTTTGATAAGATGCCAGATAGAGCTTAAAATAAATAATATTGGATAAGGGTAAGAGTGTGATGATGTTGTGTGTTTAATGTGTATGTATGTACGATTGTTATTTTCTCATAAATAAACCAATATTCGTAAGTGCTCGTGGCCAAACAATAGCAGCCGCTCGAGTCGCTTGCCTACGTTGGTCTGTGGATGGGTGCAGGCCACCCATAACATACCGAGTTTCCTCTGTGCCTCGGAAAGCACGTTAAGCTGTTGGTCCCGGCTGTCATTTGTAGATCTTTGACAGTCGTTACCTACAGATAGTCAGTGTCCCCAAATTCTGATAACCAGTCCATCAAAGGGATATCGTATTATCCAGTACTAACTTGTGGGTGGGTTGTGGAGGTCAGATAGGCAGTCGCTCCATGTAAAATACTGGTATTTAGCTGAATCCGGTGACACTGGAAGCCGACCCCAACATAGTTGGCAAAAGGCTAGGCAAATAATGGTAGGTACACTAACTTGCTAAAATATAAATTAGTTTGTACACAGTTTAAAGAAAAAAAAAAAACAGATACTGCACCCATAATAACAATTATAAATTACAAAATATTTAAAAAAATTATTTGTTATAAAAATATTATTATTATTTTCTTAAAGGTGCTCCCTTACCGGGAACATTCGCGTGTAATGAAACGTTACAGATTTGAGTATTACTTCAGTGAAGGAGAAGAACCGAGCATTACAATGCGCACCTTGTAATGATACAATGTGTAATATCTTGATGGAATCAACTAAAAGCTTATGCTCATAGTGGAATCTATAATGTTATATTACACGCGAATGCTCGTCAGTCAGGGAGGTAGTATTGTAATGTAATGCTCGAAGTCGAATCTATAATGTTACAGTACACATAAAAGCTCCCGGTGAGGGAGCACCTTAATGTTTAAAATATAAAGCGATATATTATACTTTTTTTTGGGGTGGGATATCATCAAATAACTTCCCCCGCTCTGGGCGGAGCGGGGGGGAGTGTCAGACTTGTACTGACTAAAACCCACCCATGTTCCCTCTATTGCCCTTTACGTTCCGGGGCCACGGAATCTCTTTCGAACAACCCGCAACCCATAGATTACACATTACACAATATTTAGTAGTCTTCTAGAACCATTGTTCTAATTTGCTCACGATTCACTCAACATTTATCATATTGTAAGCGTGTTTTTAGTTAACAACTGTGTGTGAAGTCAAAACTGGAAATATTATCACTCAACTGCTAAATGCATTGAGGTTTTCTACTCTAAATATCGTGACGATCATTTTGAGGTACTGCAGGGTAGCAACTAGCTTCACAGCACGAAGACGGCACGGTTGGCGCAGTGGCTGAACGATTGACTGCTGCGCTGCGTATCGCGGGTTCGATTCCCGCACGGAACAAATATTTATATGGCCTACAGGTAGTTTTTTCGGGTCTGGCTGTTTGTATATGTGAGTTTAAATGTTTGTAAACGTGCCCACGATACAGGAGAAATTCCTAGTGTGGGGGCAACGTTTTTTTTCAAAGTAAAGTATGGACAACATTCAATTTTTCTTCGTTTTATATCAGCATCGCAAAAGGTATTCAAACGACTCTTAAAAGGGGAGCTCTCAAACTGGAGTGATTTATTAATTCGTACTTTACGTAAGTCCCAAGCAGATAACGTCAGCGGCAGAGAATGTTTTTTTTTATTAAAAACTAGCTTTTGTTCGCGGCTTCGCTCGCGTTAAATTCCAGGTATCTGTTACCTGTAGTTTTTGCCCTTGCGCCTTATTTATTGTAATAGCAATGCTAAGTTTTTCCTTTTCCTTCTTTAAAAAAAAAACATTGAAAGTAACCACTCTTATAATAATAGCCGTGGTAATAAGGGCCAACCTGTTAAGTGTGGTAACTAAAAAATCAGTCGCCGCAACCAGCCATGTGCGAGTCGGACTCACGCACCGAGGGTTCCGTATAAACTTGCGAGATCAACGGTCTTATATAAACTGAGAGGGTTGATTTTTGCACAGTTCTTAGGGACCACAAACTTGAGTGTATGGTTTTAATTTTAACTCGATTCTTTTACGCGTTCCTGAGATAAAGGGTCTTGACTGACAGACAGACGGACATTGTTGTATGAGAGTCACCTTTAATTTTTTTTCTGCTTTTTAGTATTTCTTGCTATAACAACAAATACACCATTTGTGAAAATTCCAAGTGTCTAACATCACGAGTGACAGACGGACACACGGATGGACGACGTACATTCCCGTTTTACCCTTGGGGTACAGAACCCTAATAATTACTATAAAATTATTTTACGTGTGAAAATGAAAGGCTATCGTTTCCCACAAAAGATCAATATTAATTTATCAGAAGTATTCACTAATGAATAAACAGAAAGCTACAGGTTTGACCTTTACCCATAGTTGTGCTAATTGTTCTGTTACACAACATGTTCAGATGTCCGCATGTCAACGTGTTGTCAACATGTCTGTGAGGCTATTAGTAAGCTTGTTTTCTTTAGTAAAAATCATAGCTGTTGGCAACGAGTGGGAAGTGGCTTTTGTTACATGGTGATTTTGATTCGACATTTGAGGGTTATGTGTCAGAGGTCAAAATCCATTAGGGTTGGGAACCTAGATATAATCAGAGGAAACGCTCGGGTGTCACTACTGTGACGATCTCCGGGAGGACACGGTGAAGCACACTGTGGCGGTCTACCCAGCTTGGGCGGAGCTCCGCCGTGCCCTCGTAGGGGCGATCTCCCGCGTCCGGCCCTGGTTCAGTCCATGTTCCAGAGCTAGACGGAATGGGAAGCAGCTACTTCCTTTTTAGCAGTTATACTAGCAAAGGAGGTGGCCGAGCGTTTGAGAAAGAGAACCTCAAACCAGCCGCCAGCGGGAGACGCTCCGGGCGTCGGGCGCCGTAAGACGACTCCCGGTCACCGTAAGGCTGGTCTGTGGACGATGAGCATTGGGTAGCTGACCGGTTGCCGTTTAGTGACGACAGCCCGTGTCAACTTCGCGTTCGTGTTCCACGCGCGCCTCAAAGAGATGTCAGCAAAGCAGAGGGGCTTGCTAAGGCCACCGCCTGCCGGGGCTGTGGGTCGTTCGAAGGAGATACCCGGCACCGGAACAGAAAAAGCCCAAGAATGAACATGGATGGGTTTTAGTCAGTAAAAGTCTGATGCTCCTTCTCTTCCAAGTTATTTGATAATTTTTCAAATAAAATATAAAGAATAGTTGGGAAAAAAAACAGACAGATGATGATGACTTTTGAACTAGATGACTGTATGAAGCCAGTGCCAAACATGTCTGTCAGGGTCGTAGAAGATGGCATACAGTAGCTTCTATCATGAAAAAGCAACTACTAAAACCTCAATTTTACCACATTTCTGGTAACAAATAAAAAAGAACCTCACCATAATCTAAAAGCTTTTCTAGTCACCGTGAAAGGTGAGTGACAGATTGCCGCTATGCCGACGCCATATTGTCTTTTGTCAAAGCTTCCGTTTCCGGCTTCTTACAAAGGTGACGGCAATGACATCGCTGTGGGAAGTCTTCACGCCCGATCTATTTTTGCTTTATTTTTTTACTTTTATTAGGAAAAGGTGGGGCAGATATTTTGACAGGTTTTTCCTTTATTTGTCGGCTACTAGGGATAAATGCGGAGAAAATATGAAATATATTTTTTGTATTGTATCTTGTCCTACTGGTAAAAGGCGATAAAAGGATTATAGCAAATAAGCCCGGGGCTTCGCCTATTCATAGATCGGAATTATCCTACGAACGCACCACATGGTCTACCTGTTTATCAAACATCGAAATCCGTTTAAGAATTGAGGCGTGAAAGCAACTCTATCCGTCTTTAACCTTAAAAGACAGAGAATTTGTTCTTTTTTAGGGTTCCGTAGTCAACTAGGAACCCTTATAGTTTCGCCATGTCTGTCTGTCCGTCCGTCCGTCCGTCCGTCCTCGCTTAATCTCTGTGACCGTTAGCACTAGAAAGCTGAAATTTGGTACCAATATGTATATCAATCACGCCGACAAAATAAAAATTGGAAAAAAATGTTTTATTAGGGTAGCCACCCTATATGTAAAGTGGGAAGTGTTTTTTTTTAATTTCAACCCTAACGTGTGATATATTGTTGGAAAGGTATTTAAAAATGAATAGGGGTTTACTACAATCATTTTTTGATAATGTCAATAATTTCGGAAATAATCGCTCCAAAAGTAAAAAACAATGTGTCCCCCCCTCTAACTTTTGAACCATAAGTTTAGAAAATATGAAAAAAATCTGAAAAGTAGAACTTTATAAGGACTTTCTAGGAAAATTATTTTGAACTTGATCGACACCACAGTTTTTGTACAAAAAAGACAAAAAGTTGTATTTTGTACAAGTTTTTGTCTTTTTTGTACAAAAACTGTTGGAGCGCCTACCGCGGAACGTGCAACATTGCACGCTCCTTATATTATTACCTTTAAACTCATAAGTGGGAACACTTATTGTGACGGACGGGAAACTACGGAACCCTACACTGAGCGTGGCCCGACACGCTCTTGGCCGCTTTTTTAGGGTAAGGAAAAAACGGATCCCTTATTGGATCACTGTTGTCCATCTGTCTGTCTGTCAAAAAACTTTTCCTCAGGAACGCGTAAAGGTATCAAGTTGAAAATAAAACCATATACTCAAATATGTGGTCCCTTAGAGCAGTCAAAAAACAAAACCTCTAAATTTACTCAGTCAAAAGATATGACCGTTTATGTCACAAGTTAATACGGAACCGTCGTGGTCGGTGCACGAGTCAACTTCACTTATACTTGATAGGGGACTGCGGTAAGAATTTAAATACCCATTTCAAAAGATTGGTGCATAATGTTTGTAAAACCTGTACACCAAAATGATCAACCCTACTCTGTAAACAAAACGGAAGGCGCGAAGCCGCAGCGCGAAGCCAATCAAATGCCAAATCAATAATTATAACGTCTATATAATGAGATTGTATGTCATTAAACATGTCAACGACGATAATGTACGACAGGCCGCACTTCGCGATAATTTTTTTTTTTAGTATAGACGGGACGATGGGTTTTAAATCTAACCTCTCTATAGTTTTAGCTTAAATATCTATAATATATTAAGAAAAGGGATCAGCTAGGTTTTCCACGGAACAAATTTTTGATGTAAGAAAGCTGAATGATAGGCTTTGTAAACTTTTACACTAGTCTAGGTCATTGAGTGTTCAATTAGTTCATTTATCTTAACTGTAATAAGCATACTATAGAATTAATAAAATGAAAATAGCTAACCGAAGAACGAAAATAAATCGGTGTCCGTAAAAGCATCCACCAGAAAAAAAAATATAAATAGTGAAAATATTCTAACGTCGTCAAAATTTACCTTTTTCAGATTTTAAATCAGCTTCTCCCACTCTGGGCGGAGCTGAAGGGAGTGGTAGACTTGTACTGACTAAAACTCAAAAAACGAAATATTTTTATTTCAATTAGGCCTACATGGACACTTATAAAACGTCGTGAAAAGGTGCACGGTTCGGGTTGGTCGTTTCCTATGGAGAAGAACCGGCTAGAAACTCCACTCGTCCATGAAGGAACATGGTTGAGTGGAGTTTCTAGCCTTTTGCCACTTCTGTTCTGAGGCCACGGTATTTCTTTCAAACCAACCCGCGGGTCAAAATATACCTTTAACTTGATTTTATATACATGCTCTTCAAGTTTAATATCCCAACTCCAACAATGTTATCGTTCACAAGTATAATTATCTACTTGTTCAACAAGATTCTGCAAGATATATTCGGCCAGGAAATCGACCAGTCAATAACAGAACCAAAATACGTGTGCGGCTGGTGTGTGGTTATAGTGGGAGGCAGATTGGGAACCGCAGTTTAAAAGGAATATATTAGGAAATATTTTGTTTGTTAAGACTTGGGATCTGAATGTTGATGGATGGAGAGGGAGAGCAAGGCCAAAGAAAAGATGGATGGATTGTGTAAGGAATGATATGAAAGAGGAAAGAGTAAATGATGCTGTGACGTCTGAAAGGGGAGAATGGAAGAAGAAAACGTGGTGCGCCGACCCCAAATATAATGGGACAAGGGCAGGGAAATGATGATGATAAAGGCGCGGGCTAAGAGATCCGTTGGGGTTAGAATAGGCTACAGAAGAAAACAATAGAAATGTTATCCTTACTATCCTTACTTAATATTATAAAAGTGAAAGTGAATTTGTTTGTTTGTTACGTCTTCACGCCTAAATGGCTAAGCAGATTTTGACGAATTTTGGTATAGAGATAGTTGGGACCCTGGAGACGGACATAGGCTATTTTTTTTTAGAATAAGATTGAGAAGTGTGCATTGCTATTACAATAAATAAGGCGCTAGGGCAAAAACTACAGGCAGCAGGTCCCCTGAATTTAACGCGAGCGAAGCCGCGGGCAAAAGCTAGTGTTTTAATAAATTTTAGTTGTAAAATGTCAGTACAGTAGGTATGGCGCTGCCTAGCCAGGGATTACGTTGTGTCGCTAATCAGACCTTTTCAAACAACACCCGACTAATCGGAGGATACACTCTTTTATATTTTAAGTTTCGAGTGTTTTATGTTTGTTACACCCAGTTCCTCATACTGACATACATTTTACTGGCAAAATCTTGAAGAAGGATAAGGCTTTTAAACAACACGACCATCAGGAGACGAGCAAAAACAAAAAACGACGAGTGCAGCCGCAGATCACTGCTAGCAACACCTATAAGAAAATGCATATACATGTAAAGAATCAATAGCCACCGCAGCCAGTCACGGCCTCGTCCAAATGCGTTGCTCGCGGCTGCATGCAAATCTGTTCCTTTGCCTATTCGGTCATCACACGGACTGTTTTGCATACAGACGATCATTGTCTTTACTGCTGCACTTACATAGGTCTGGAGGCTTAGATCGTCGGTCAGTTGTGTGGTCCGATTATTACGAGTAGTTGGAACGAAAGGTGAGCTAGGACTTTTGGTGTATCTGTTATATTTTTTTGTCCTTGTTTGTGGTTTTCTAACTGATTTATATGTGTGATCTTGCTCGCGACTTCACGCGTTGAATATTATGTATCCGATAGTACTGGATGTTAGTGCAGCTTTGTATCACCGTTTTTTTATGGTTTTGTATATCACAAGGACAAAACATAACCCTTATAGGATCGATCGAGAAAGCGTGGAAGTATCTAGTTGTAATTAAAACCATATATTGAAATCTTAAGTCACTTGGAGCTGTGAACAAAATCAACCCTTTGAATCTACGCAGTAAAAAGATATGGCCATTTATATCGCAAGTTTGTACAAAATCCTCGAAAGCACTTGGCCGGTTTTATCATATTTATTATCTATTTTATATTCCACCCTTTTTTTTTTTTTTTCGTGTGGGAAATCATCCAATGACTTCCCCCGCTGTGGGCGGAGCGGGGGGGCATGTCAGACTTGTACTGACTAAAACCCACCCATGTTCCTTCTATTGCCCTTTACGTTCCGAGGCCGCGGTATCTCTTTCGAACAACCCGCAATTATAAAATATTCCACCCGTAAGCTGTTTTCCATTATTTTTGCAACACCCTTAATATTTCCATAATTAATTTTCACCCATTCATCGTTCTAAAGTCTTCCCTTACATAAAGCTGTCCTAACTTACATGAGTGTCATACGTTTTGAAACATCGCTTTGCATACTAAAATTCCACCTACATAGTGAGCCAACCCCAAATAGTTTAGAGACAACAATATGATAAATAGAGAGATAGTAGCTACCCCGGCAAGGGTTCCACGATCCGAACATTTTAGACCTCCGTTGTGGTCACACTGTTAATATTTCAGTTATTATTAACCACTTAGCACTCTCCTGTACTAATTGAAAATACATTTTAACGCACACGGTTGGAAAGCTTTCAATTATTATGCCAGCCGAACTTTGTTATTTGAATGCAGCATAATTAGGTGAGTGTTATTTTAAGTTATTTGTACCTACTTGCTGCCATCGTCCGTGTGTCACTGCGGGTGCCAACTGAAAACCAGCGTTGGGTGTCTGACGCCTAGCATATGCTGAGTTGGTAACCCTTTCGTTATGGGCACGCTCAGCGCAACCTTGTCCATGTTTTTCCGTTCTGTGTACCTTTTTTTTTTTTTTGCTTTTGCTGTTGTGTTGTGTCTGTTTCGAATAAATATTTTTCTATTCTATTCTATAAGTTTGTAAGGTAATTAAATTGTGGGGTATCTATGTTAAATGGCAATTGGTTTTGCTGCTGTTTGTTGAGCAAATTTACGGAGGGTGGAGTGGTTTACGGTGGAGGGTCTCCACTATTTTTTTTATAAGTCTGAATCATGTTTGTGTAGCGATAAGGCATCTACTCTCCAAATTTTAACAATATAGTGCTAATAGTCTCGAAGTAAAACGGCTGTGACATATGGACAGACAAGGGTCAGGGCGAATCAATAAGGGTTCCATTTTAGCTAATTGGCTACGAAACCCTAAAAAGATGTATTTATTTTTACTACAGTAGTGATTGAAGTTTTTTTGTTAACCACTCTACATTGACTTATGATAACATGGAAATGCGATACTTTAATAAAATCATAGTATATAAATATATAAAAGTTAATAGTCTACACAATTACTGTGAAGAGTCGTCTATCTTCTATCTAATCTCTAATTGCAACTATTGATTGCAAACGATTCGCGCCGTGATACGGTCGAAGTTATATTGTTTAGTGACCACTGACACCTGGACCAACAACTTAACTTAATGTGTTTTCCGAAACACGGTTTTTAAGGGTGGTAATGGGTTACCACCCGCGGACCTACCCAGGCGCATAGCTTAACTAAAAGATCGAGAATATTATTTAGCGATGAGCTTCTCCAACTTCAGCCCATCTAGGACCACCAGCTCTAGAAGCCCACATCGAGGTAATGTGACTTCTCCCATTACCATATCAAATAAAAACAAACGGTCACACATTACAGTATTGCACAAAATTACAGCTATAAGATGAGTAGATGTAACCAACGACATTTTCCACATTTTATAAAAACAAAGTTTGACGACACGGTTGGCGCAATGGTTGAGCGATCGACTGCTGCGCTGCGTGTTGCGGGTTCGATCCCCGCACGGAACAAATATTTGTATGACCTACAGGTAGTTGTTTCGGGTCTGGCTGTTTGTGTATGTGAGTTTAAATGTTTGTAAACGCACCCACGATACAGGAGAAATCCTAGTGTGGGGCAACGTTTTTTAAAAGAAAAAAAAATAAAATGTCAGCACTGGGAACGTTAGAGATTATAAGTAATGGAAGAGTGATTTTCACATAACAAAGTTCACTATGACATGGCGATGATTGTACCTCATATGTTAACGGAGTTATATAATATGATAATAAGTAAACTGATTTTAAGGGTGAACGAGTTTTTCCAAATTCTGAAACCTAGCAGGTATCATACTTTTTTTATATTTCAGAGACAGCGTTGTGGGTTGTTGGAAAGAACCTCCAGAACATAAAGGGTAAAAAATAAACTTGACTAGGTTTTAATCAGTAAAAGTCTGACACTCCCCCCCGCTCCTCCCTGAGCGGAAAAAGTTATATGATGATTGTTAAAAGAAAAAAAAATAAGTTAGTCAATCCAGTAACTAAGATTTGATGATGTCAAATCAGGGGTGACCATGACGTTTACAGCGGTGTTATTTTAATGTTATTCCAGTGTGGAAAAGAGACGGAGCTATAGAGGAGAGGTAAGCGTCATCTCTTTCGCAGACTGGAATAAGATTCATACATTTTGTTTTATGAATGCTAAATTATCAACTAACTTCCCCTGCTCCGAGCGCGCGTGGAACTCGAAAGCGCCGTCGACACGGCCTATCGTCACTAAACGTACGGACGGTGGGCCCGTGTCTACGGTGGCCTTAAAAATACAAATACTGGTTTAAAACATCATCATGGTCCGTAGGCCACTAGTACCAAGTAAAAGTAATAAACATCAACAAAAAAATAAAACAGCCTTAAGACTTAAACCAAAAGGACCCCAAGCAAAGGTGAACAGGCTTTAAGTTGTTATTGCATCACAATTTATATATAAACTAGCTCATACCCGCGACGTTTCTCGCGTGAAATTCGGTAATTCTCCCACGAGATCGTTTTCCTGGGACTAAATGTATATGATGTGTAAATCCAGATTCCATATTTCCTCTAAATAGATTCAGTACTTTTTGCGTGAGCGTAACATCCATCCATCCTGACAAACTTACACATTTATAATATTAGTTGGACTAGCAACCTGATCCTGCATCGCTCATTTTTCACGACAAAACAAAAGATGGAGATTTCATTATGTGTAAGTTTAATATTAGTTTATTTATTTAGCCCGTATTTATTTAAGGCAAGATTTATCAGTCTTTTTTTGGGGGCTTTTAAGGGCAAAAGAAGGAACATGGGTAAGTTTTAGTTAGTTTACACTTTTGTGACACTGAAGTTATTTAATAATTTCACATCCCAAAAAAAAGGCAAACAGACTAACATAAAAAGAGCCTTTATTCCATGGTCCCCATGTGTAGACATTGCACTTGGCACTGATATGCTTGCAATGCGAGATTCTCACCGGATTTGTTGATTGAAGTGTGTCATTATCATTTACCTACATGTTTTATACCTTTCTGTACTTATACGGAGAAGCTTGTCGTTATTTTTTTTGAGATAATCATTTATGAGTTTAATGTTACTGCAAAAAATATTTAATAAAAGTTGTTTACAAACTGCTTAAAAATTTGCATTTATATCATGTTTCTGTATGTGAGTTTAAATGTTTGTAAACGCACCCACAATACCGGAGAAAATCTAGTACGACACTAGGATTTCTCCTACACACTAGGCCTACAGATGTTCAAGGTCTGGCTGTTTGTGCAAAAGTTTAAATGTTTGTAAACGCACCCACGATGCAGGAGAAATTCCCAGTATGGGGCAACATTAAGAAAAAAAAACGTCCTTTTCAGGGTTCTGTTCTTTAGAAGGAAAATACGGAAGCCATATGGCATCACTTTGTGCCTCTGTCTGTTTGTCAAGATTCGTTATCTCATGTACGCGTATTAAAATCATATACTTAAATCTGTAGTCCCTTGGAGCTGTGAAAATCAACTACCTTATTCTACACAGTCAAAAGATATAACCATTTATGTCGCAAGTTTGTAGGTACCCTCTTGCACTTGGCCTGTTTTTTCATTCAAAGATTGAATGAAACCAGAATTAAAGAAATTACAGTTGTAAAGAATCGATCACAATATACGGTATTAGGGACATTGATACCCACACTGTTGAACCTACGACGATATTGAGGCGGAATCAAAGCTTCCATAATCTGTTTAGTCACTAATTGAACCGCGGTATTGAAATCGTTTTCTGCGATTGTGACGATATCGTCAACCTAACCTTGTCCACCGTCCGGTCCAAACCTTACGCCATAGGCCATCTCTGTGGATAGCTAGATGTTTCGCTATTTCGCTAACTCCACCTTTGGTGTATGTCTGTGTGATAAACAGTTTAAATTCATTTTTACAATAACATAGCGGGTTGAGGGGCTCATGGTGAATGAGTGAAGGAACTGTTGTCAAAAATCTTTAGTAAAATGTTATTTTGTCTCTTTCTGTGTTTCTAAATTAGGTTTTGTTGCGGATCCCTTTTTTAATTTGGTCCCATCCTACTTGGTCAACTTATTAATCGCCCCAAGCTTTTCAATATACTACGAATACCTCTAGGATCCATTCATTCCGATTTATTTGAATATCTATCTTAACTCCAATGAATAAAGTTCCATTTATTTAAGCGTCTAGACGTTTGACTATCTCCCTTTACATAGTTGAAAAAAACTTCCCCAAAGTCTGTATGCAAATTGTATAAATGTGTATTAGCTAGATTAATTCCAGTTCAAACTTTTGTCTCTTTCCTCTTATCTATCTTGCCATCTATTAATATAGATGATATTAATAGATGGCAAGATAGATAATAATACAATAATTTGTTACTAGCTTTTGCCCGCAGCTTCGCTCGCGTTAAAATCGAGGTAACACAGTTCTCCTTTCCTGATTTGTAGGTACCTGCTAACTGTAGTTTTTGGCCTTGCGCCTTATTTATAGTACTTCTCCCTCATTTCTCACGTTTAAAAAATAGCCTATGTCTGTCTCCAAGATCCCAACTATCTCTGTACCAAAATTCATCAAAATCGGTTTTGCCATTTAGGCGTGAAGACGTAACAAATAAACAAACAAACTCACTTTCGCTTTTATAATATTAGTAAGGATTTATTTTTCGGCCCATATTGCATTCCAGTTACTTTCGAATCCATTATTAACTTTAGCTAAAAAGAGAAGTGACATGAAAGAAGGTGTCTGATGAGATTACTATTAATAGAGAAGTAGGATAGAAGACATGCTGCGCCAACCTCGAAAAAATTGGAAAGAACCCTAGTAGAAGAATGATGAATACTGTTTAGTTCAGTTGTGGTTGGTTTTTTTCTGTAATTTACTTAAATATTTTTTTTAAAACACCATTTATTCAACAACGAAAAATTCACCTCTTGATTTTCATGTTAAATTCAAGTAATTTAGTACAACAATCTATAATAGTACCAATTTAACTGTGCAGTTCATGGTGGCTTTGCTTGTCAAGAAAATTTGTATCGATATGTCAAACTGGGTACCTAGGTACCTACATTTATTTTAGTTCCGTGTTTTCCCACTTACACACATACATGTTGAAATGACATCGTTACCCATCTGACATTGTCAGGCACAGGGCACACATCAGAGTATGTCACAGCGCGTCGCAACTTAAAAATTACAAACACACGTTTCCAGTGACGTTTGTGTGGTTCTGTCACTTCGCTTTGGATTTTGATTCGTTCCAATCATGTAGGTATGGTTGACAACTATGTTTTAACGGTTTATCTAGGAAGACTAGGTACACAATAATGGTCTAGTTAGTCGTTCCGTCTTTTTTTTGGATGGGTAATTATCAAATAACTTCTCTCGCTTTGGGTAAAACCCGCAAACCCGGCAGGCGGTGGCCCTGGCAGGCCTCTCTGCTTTGCTGACATCTCTTTGAGGCGCGAATGGAACACGAACGCGCAGTCGATACGGCACACTGTCGCCACTTAACAGACCCACACCCGCGTCTACGATGGCCGGCGCCCGGAGCGTCTCCCGCGGCGACTGGGTTGGTTTGAAGTTCTAGTCGTCCCGTTTTAAACTATTTCTTTAATATATGATGATATTCTTGCGTGTTATGTTATTTCAGGTATAATTTTGTAGTAGTACCAAGTAGAAGAGCGATTTTTCAATAAATACTTTCATACTGTAGAGGTGTCTAATTATAGTAACTACTACGGACAAATAACATTAATAAAGTCAGTCAGTACCAGCGTCAGTTTTGGCGAACCATAACTTCATCAGGCAACTAACACAATAAAAAAACTACATCAAGTTAATTCGCGCTAATCTTTGCAGTTGATAAATAAAAATAATACTTATTTGACGTAAAAAGGTAATTCATTTGAAATCCGAGCTAGACAGACCTGTGTTCACAGGAGTCAATGCCAAAGACCAAACTATAAACACACCAGCTGTGTCGAGCGGTTTAACTCTCTGCTCAGCCACCAAATGTCATAGCGTGATGTTATTTACTCAGTAATGATGTAACATTCTATTGATGAAAGATACTTTAAAACAGTCCAGTAGTTTTGAGTTTATTCGTTACAAATACTGTTACTCTTCATAATTTTAGTGTACAAGTATAGATCACAGAAATGGCCCCTATTTCACATCGCAAAGCGTTGATTGCCACAGCGATGGGCCTTACAACTTTATCGCATTCATCTGACAACACATATCCATTTAAAACTTGAAACTTTGGCGAACGATATTCATGAACCTTTCTATTTAATCTATGAATTTGTGCTGCTGCCCAAGGGATTTCGTATTGGGAAGGGAAGGTTGTGAGTAAATTTTTGTCGTTAAAATAGTTAGGGGTTAATAAAAAATTGCGGTAGAAAATACGATGATTTTTAAACAAAAACTTCTCCCGTGTTATTGTAGACAAGGAGAGTACACAAAGTGACTTTATGTCAGAGTGTGATGGTGGAAAATTCAATTTGAAAAACACAATACGTCATTACGAATTCACTCTAAATTCTAAGTAAGATTGTTACTTCTAAAAATGTATTATTGAATTAGTCGTTGGAGTGCCATAATTAAATAAATAAATCCTTACTAATATTATAAAAGCGAAAGTGAGTTTGTTTGTTTGTTACGTCTTCACGCCTAAATGGCTAAACCGATTTTGAGACCCTAGAGACGGACCAAGGCTATATTTTTTAAGTCAGAAATGAGGGAGAAAGAGGGAAGAAAACGGAAAACTTAGCTTTGCTATTACAATCAATAAGGCGCAAGGGCAAAAACTACAGGTAGCAGGTACCTGCAATCAGGAAAGGGGAACTGTGTTTTGGCTAATTTAACGCGAGCGAAGTCGCGGGCAACAGCAAGTAATATGATAAACTTCTTGAAGATCGTTATTGAAATGAGAAACTATTCTAATCGCTGATAGCAGATTTGGCGGGCTGTTTTGAAAGAGATACTGCTGCCACGGAACACACAGGGCAAAAAAATACGGATGGCGTTTAGTCAGTCTAAGTTTAACATTAAAAAAAACCTAAAGCGTAGTGGCACTATCTAGATCAACTGGTCATGGATGGCTGCACACGTGATTGAAATTCCACGGTGACCTGAATTCAACAGCGGGTCTTTGTGATCAAGGCTGAACGCTATATTAAACAGGATTGGGACAATATTACATCTGGTGGGGTTCTCTATCTACGTGGACCTAAAAGTAGGGAAAATATTCCTTAATAAGTAAATATTGCTTATACTAAACGTCCAAATAGCAAAATTAGTTGGATTAGAAACAGATAAGAGGTATAAAATGTCCTTGCACAAGACATGGAATACCTAAGCCAAGTGCCAAAGATCCCGTTGCATCCTTAAACATGAAATAGTAACTGTGCCTCTAACTGTACTACCTACCGAAATAATATCTTATCATGTACTAAATAATTATAAGATACTAGCTTTCGCCCGCGGCTTTGCTCGCGTTAAATTCGGTATAACACACCAAGCAGACCTGCAGTTTTTTCTCTTGCGCCTGACTGATTTGTAATAGCAACGCTAAGTTTTCCCTTTTCTTCCCTCGTTCTCCCTCATATCCCACTTTTTTTTAATAAAAATTAGCCTATGTCCGTCTCCTGGTTCCCAACTATCTCTGTACCAAAATTCATCAAAATCGGTTTAGCCATTAAAGCGTGAAGAGGTAACAAACAAACAAACAAACTCACTTTCGCTTTTATAATATTATAGTAAGGATTTGATTCTAGTCGAAAAAATATTCGACATTTCCCTAGTGATACATTCCATTTCCATTGTCATAACTTGGAGGATCTCACGAACTTCTGGAATGTGGTCACGTCCGATATCGTATACCAGTGTCGTCCGTGCATGACTATAAGTTGACGTTGGCGACGTGACGTTCAGGAAAACTTTCGGTTGTCCTTCGTGGTATCCTTTTTATTGGTTTCTGATATTTGCTATCGTTTCGTATCTAAAAGTTTTTGAGTAGTTATGTAACTCTTCTAAGATAACATTTTACACAAATTATGTTCTAACTAGCTTTTTCCTGGGCTTCGCTCCTGTGGAGGTCGGAAATTCGGGATAAAAAGCATGTAATAACTCACGTCATGAACCGCTAAAGCATGAGACAAAAAGAAATTTTTAAATTAATAAGGTTTATATTGATATTATTAAAAATGGATACCATTTAAAGACATTACTTACTTAGTTTATTGCAAGAGTCACCTTTGTTTCGTCATTTCCAAATTCATTATCATGTTTTTAAAAGGATGAAATTGTGAAATGTGACCAACAAACCATTTTAACGTTTTTTTGTTCATAACAATACGCTAAGAAGATTTTATAATATTATCACTTTCCTAAACACACAAGAATTGAAAACATGAACGTCTCATAGAAACAGTTTGTCTTCGAGTTCTTCAAGTGTTTACGTTGTTTTTGAACGAAACACTTGAGATTAGATAAAGGTTTCATTATACTATTGTTTGATTGACATGCTTGTTGTACTTGACAGATCGGTTTCCGTGTTCTGTGTCACGCAATGTTTGAGGTTCTGAAACTTTAAAATATTCCATTAAAAGTTTCAAGAAATATTTTAGATGAAGTAAAATAAATATGTTAGCAAGTGGCTAAAAAATTCTGTATTTAAAAATAATTCTATATAAAAAAAAATTAAATACTTCACCAATCCTTAATGAGAAGGCAGTAATAAGAGGCCTTTGATTATGTCGTCTAGTAAAACAACTGTTTATTTCAAGTGAGTACTGCATTTAACATTATATTCTGACTTGTAATAGTATATTCGACCTCATCTCATTTCTTTCGAAATACAAGAGATAATAAAAATAACTTTACTTTTGGCCAGATGTTTCTAGTTAACGTGTTTACAACAGGTGTTCCACAAGGGACCATTCTAGGACTACTTTTGTTTCTCATCAAAACAAATTACTAACACTATCTCTTACAGATGATCACGTAGTATTGTTATGTGCACGCGATACGTCACTCTATTTGAAGTTAGACGACTACAAACTATGTCTGTTGACGTTTGTGTTTAAATTGTGACGACATAAATAAATATTATTCTTCCCGAGTAGAGCATCTGTTTTAGAAAAACAACAACGGCAGGATTAGATTAAATTCACACCTACATAGAATTTACTATTTATCATTTGTGTTATAGAATCTCAATCTCATCATCATCTGCCTAGCCTTTTCCCAACTATGTTGGGGTCGGCTTCCAGTCTAACCGGATGCAGCTGAATAGCAGTATTTTACATGGAGAGACTGCCTATCTGACCTCCACAACCCAGTTAGTACTGGGTAATGCGAAACCCCTTGGTAAGACTGGTTGTCAGACTTTCGGAACACTGACTACTTGTAACGACTGTCAAAGAACTACTAATGACAGCCGGGACCACCGGCTTAACGTGCTTTCCGAGGCACGGAGGAAACTCGGTATGTAACGGGTGGTCACCCATCCACAGACCAACCTAGACAAGCGCGGCTTAACCTAAAGATCGACCCGAGCGGCTGCTATTATTTAGCCACGAATCTCAATCTATCATATAAAATATCAAGGAATTCACATGCTTGCCAATTAGTAACACAGTATTGTGCAAATAGCTCGAGCTGAAATAATGACACTGGGTACCCACCCACAGTGTCAGATAACATTACATACCGAGTTTTCTCCGTGCCTCGGAAAACATGTTAAACCGTTGATCCCGATTATCATTTGTAGATCTATGACAGTCTTTATAGGTAGTCAGTGAACCGAAAATCAGACCACCAGCCTTACCAAGAGATACCAATCGTATCACCCAATACTAATTGTCAGATAGTCAGTCAGATAGTCAGTCGTTTCATTAAAATACTGATATTTCAACTGATGACATGCAACTTGCATGTCATTACTGTAATCAGTAATCAGTATTTTTCGCACAGTGGCAAATTACTGACGTAATATTCTGATACAGATAACCACTAACATCTGTATTCCTGGCGAGAGTTTTCTTTTAACGAAGATACGCCCTGAATATCAGACCTTGCACGTGTCTTCAAACTTAAGATAAGCAGGGCTGGTGCGAAGTTTTATTCTATACATTCTCGCCTCACTTTGTAGGTTAAATTTTACCTATGAGTAACTAAGAAGCATATGTCATAAAACAGATAAAAGAAGCACAACAATAACTGGTGGATGATCTACTAGGAGACAATTATTAATAATATCAATTATTTCTTGAGAATGGCTAATAATTTAGTAGTCCTCCATTTCCCTATTAAAAAACAGAGTAAAAGAGCATTACCTGTCCTTTCAATCGTAATTTATGTATTTATTTATGGATATATATTTAAGCATTATGTATTTATACATATATTAATTATTATTTACTTATATATGTAAATTATAATAGGTTAAAGCACACACACACATATTTTTCTCGTGCTTTCTCACACACTATCGTCTAAATTTCGTTCTGATATCTCCTTTCGTAGGTCTGCTGGCAGAAATTTCTTAAGATTTTTTTTTCCTGTCTTGTCTACTGTGTGTACATAAATAGTTAAATAAATAAATAAGGCTAAGGCTAATTCACGCCTAATCATCGTGTTGTGTATTCGGTAAGTTAATATTTATTTTGTAAGATAAACTCTCAATTTCCCTTTTTTTCATGTCCTATGTAAAACTCTTGCCTTGACTACCTCATTGATTGAGTGATCGCAAGCTTGACTGCTGAGTATAAAGAGGACCTCATAAAGGGACGGAAAAAGTGCTATTGAGAACATTTCAGTTGCAGCCACGTAGTCTGGATTCGGCATGGGCTTTTTTTTGGTGTGGGAGTTCATCAAATAACTTCCCACACTCTGGGCGGAGCGGTGCGGAGAGTCAGACTTGAACTGACTAAAACCCACCCATGTTCCTTCTATTGCCCCTTACGTTCCGGGGCCGCGGTATCTCTTTCGAAAAACCCGCAACCCCGGCAGGCGGAAGCATGGGCTCATCCCCTATTTCATGCGACCTAAAGGTGATTGGACAAAAGTGGTATTATAAATAATAATTATTATTTATTGCCCAAAGATAAGATTTTTTTTAAAAAAGAATTTTTAAAAAGCAAGTCAAAGAGCATTACCTGTCCTCTTTACTGTAATACTCTGCATAATTATACATTTTAGGTATATATTACTATCTCAGTATTTATTTTTATATGTGTATTATTTGTATGTAAGTTTATTATATGATTGATAATTTAAAACTTTCTGTTTTATCTTTTCCACACACTGTGTCTACATATCTTATCCAACTTTCCTCTCGCAGGTCTGCTGGAAGAAATTTCTTATGAAATAAGCTGTACCTTTGTGCTCTTCTGTCTTAATGTAATTTCCTGTCATGTATTTTGTGTGTGCATAAATAAATAAATAAAAATACATGACATGTTACATACGGTCAAATTTATTTATTTTTGAAAAAATAGAGTATCATTTTTAATAGTAATTAGGTACATTCTCTACGGAGATAATATTCGTGATGTCATATATGTTACTATGTAAAAACTACACAGTATAACTTTCCCCGAAGCTGACTTGTAGCTTTTGTTTTGTCTGAGTGTATTTACTCAATTCGTTTATCAAACAATCAATTTGTTAAGCGATCCTAACAAGATAGCCTTTATTTCAGTTTTTTTAGTCCAACTCATTTATCTTTGTCACAGTCTAAGCAATTACTTCACTAAGTTAATTCTTGTCTTTCAAAGAATCCTTTAGTAACACAATCTTCTTTTATGAAACAGAAGTAAGTACAGTTTCATTGTAACTAGTTTTTTACTCTTCATTAACGCAAAGTATTCTTTGTAGTCATTTCCTGGAGTACTGAGATGGATTTAAATTGAAATATGGCTTACTACCCAACTAGTCGGCTAAACCGGTTATTGCTTTTGAGAATTTAGAGGGTATTCGTTATACCCATAGCGTTTCATGCACAGCTGAGTCATTCGAATCGATCAAAATTCTGAATGTATTTATGTACATTCATTTTTTTTTAATTCTCATTCAATAATTGACTACTAAAGAAAGAGTTTTGATTCCTAGTTTATAAAACAAACGAAGAGACTGCTAATAAAATAAAATTATAACAATGAAGGTTATATAGGTAACTAGCTTTTGTCCGCGGCTTCGCTCGCGTTAAATTTGGGTTAACCCAGTTCCCCTTTCCTGATTACCAGGTACCTGCTACCTTTAGTTTTTGCCCTTGCGCCTTATTTATTTTAATAGCAATGCTAAGTTTTCCCTAAAAAATAGCCTATATCCGTCTCCAAGGTCTCAACTATCTCTATACCAAAATTCATCATAATCGGTTCAAATTCATTTAATTGTCTGAATATGGTACATTTTATGGTCTTTAGGCGGTTTAGCCATTTAGGCGGGAAGACGTAACAAACAAAAAAAACTCACTTTTGCATTTATAATATTAGTAAGGATTTGCATTTCAGTCGATTCAGACGATTAACGCTTTAAGCTCCCCGCAATAGTCGGCCACCAGTGGACACATCCCTAACTTAATGCCATCTGGCGGAAGAAATTAGTTTTCTCATTAAGAACAGTACCCTCCACTGTCTTTATAGTACCATCTGTACTTGACGTTATATTGTTGGAAAATATTTAGTACGGGAGTTATAATCGTTGCCAAATAAATGATTTATGATGTTCTACTTAAACTTGCTCGTTGTTTTTGAAGCTATATTTTCTGTTACGTAAACTGTCACTTGTAGAATTGGATGTATTGCAGTTAAACTTACGCCATTGTTTTTACTGAAATGGTACATCAGGATAATGAAGAGACAAATATAGTGTTTTTTATTTGTAACTGCTTCGTTAGTCTAGTAGCTGCGACTGCGTTTGTTGAATATACTTTCTTGGGTTCAATTTGTCGGTCTGCGTTATTGGGTTCAATCATTAGGAATGTTTCACTGCTGTTTAAAAAGTGGGACTTAATGTACTACAAGCGCGTCATTGCTTACCTATAGGTTACCGCAATAGTTAACCTTTCTTGTTTTTGACCTCCTCCATTTTTATCATTCAGATTACCAGAACTAAACCTAAAACATTCCTGTTAAATAAATGTTCTCTGTCAGAATTGGAAGATAAATAATGGTAAATATTTTTTCTATTAAGTCATTTATTCACCTTTTTGTACATAACATTTAGTTATGACATTTATACGAATATATCCAATACATACGTTATTAGACTTTTGCACTTTATTGATTTATAATCATTTGACATCTATTTATAATAATAATTAATACAATGACTATTTACAATCTATTGACATCATATTTATAATATTTTCTAGTCAAATCAAATCAAATCATTTATTTCAATTAGACCATTACAGGCACTTTTGAATGTGAAGAAACAAAATGAATCTACAGTCCCGGTCACAAGGCATAATAACTTGTAATAGTACTGTAGTTGCCCATTCCAAAGCGTTGATATCTATGGAGAAGAATGGGCAAGAAAATCCATGGACACTCTTTTCAATTATAATATTATTACAAAATCGTATTTATATATCGTATAGTGAAATTTGTATTGATTATTATTTATTGTTTTTATATTTTTCAATTCACAATTTATTGTTTTTCAAGGTTTGGGTTTTTCAAATTAATGAATGTAGGACTCATTCAAACACAATGCAAATTGTTAAATGAAAGAATAAAACAACTATCCCAAAAGTCGAAAAAATCCGACACAAAACCGAAGCTTATAAAATGTGCTAACAACAAATTCCTATAAGCAAATTACATAAAGCTACAAAGACGTAAGGATTAGACTTTCACGTTCTTCACATCAAATTATGCAAGTCTTAGCGGGTTAATCTCTAACAATAACCTACTTACTGAGTTAGGATAGACGCATATCTAACGGGAACTGCGTTGAGCCAAAACAGGCAGGAAATAAGGCATTCAATCTCGTGCAAGCATTCAATTGTGGCATCACTTGGTCCTTATAAGAATACCAATACTGTGACATTTTTAGGATTCCGTACCTCAGTAGGTAATAATGGAACCCTTATAGGATCACTTTGCTGTCTGTCTGTCTGTCAAGACCCTTTATCTCGGAAATGTATCTTGGTATCGAGTTAAAATTAAAACCATATACTCAAATCTGTGGTTCCTTTGAGCTATGAAAAAATCTTCCACCATAATAGCTCCAAAATCTGAGCAAATAAATATATCTTATCTTATTTTATCCAGACGTTCCCGATATAAAGAGTATTGACAGACAGACACACGGACAACAAAGTGATCCTATAAGGGTTCTGTTTATTCTTTTTGAGGTATGGAAAACTAAAAAATCGAAACGATGCGTTCGTATATCTAGCATACTAACACATGTAACGGAGTCAAGTTCGATCGAATAGACGTAATCGGTGATACGCATGACGTATGTTCCGTAAGTTGCCGATGTGTACTACCCTTAGTAAAGTGTGTCATTGTGCTCGTCGTTTCAGTTCAAAAGCTAGCGGAATGTGACCCACTTGTGTGACATCCTTACTCTTTCAGTAATACATTGTTTTATGCGATGTCTAATCTTTCATTATCTTCTTTAATATGGGGTGGTTTTGTTGTTGTGTATTAAGGGTCAATTTTTTATGATTACCTACGTTATTTGTTTTGTAGGATTATATAATTTTGTTCTTCTTAAAGACCATGTCCAGTAATTGTTTTTTTTTTTAAAACGTTGCCCCATACTAGGAATTTCTCCTGTATCGTGGGTGCGTTTACAAACATTTAAAATCACATACACAAACAGCCAGACCCGAAACAACTACCTGTAGGTCATACAAATAGTTGTTCCGTGCGGGGATCGAGCCCGGGACACGCAGCGCAGCAGTCAATCGCTCAACCACTGCGCCAACTGTGTCGTCGGCATCATTTCGTCATCATTTTGAAACTATGATTGCCTACAAGTTTTTCCCGCATAGAGGTCATACATAATCCCATAGGAACTTACTAACTAAGATAACTGTATGATATAGGTTCCAGATATAATAGTTTCAGAAAAAACCTTAACCGACTTCAAAAAGGGAGGAGGTTCTCAATTCAACTGTATTTTTTTAAATAAGGCGCAAGGGCAAAAACTACAGATAGCAGGTACCTGCAAATCAGGAAAGAGGAACTGTGTTACCCCGAATTTGACGCGAGTGAAGCCGCGGGCAAAAGCTAGTTATTTTATACTACAACTTCATTATCCTTTTCTACATTCTTACCCTACTACAGTCTAATTTTCTTGCCTTTTTTTGCGGATAATATTATATTATTCGGTGTAGACCCGCTGGTCTGCTGAGCTTGTGATCCTAGGGTTCGATTTTCAGGGCAGCCACAGTGTTATTGGATTTTTCTGTGAGCCCCGGAGTTTAGAAGTTCTTAAATAAATAAAATTCTTAATTGTCGCAAGGTTATACAGTTCACAGGGTTTTTTTTGTGGATGGGAAGTTATCAAATAACTTCCTCCGCTCTGGGCGGAGCGGGAGGGAGTGTCAGACTTGTACCTAGATACTGACTAAATTCCACCCATGTTCCTTATATTGCCCCTTATGTTCCGGGGCCGCGGTATATCTCTTTTGAACAACCCGCAACCCCGGCAGGTTCTTTTCTTCGTTTACGTTTCCGAGTTTTTATACTCTCCATCTACTTAAGTCGTGAGTTAATAGGCTTCTTTTGGCTAAGCTCATCGTTGGCTTCGGACAAGTTTGTGGTCTTTAGTAGGCCCATTTTATGTAGTTCAGGTTAAAAGGAACAGTCACAATCCTACGATTGTGACTGTTCCTTTTAAGCGGAAAACCGACAATTGTTTAGTATACTTTACTACTAAAGTACTAAACAATTGTCGGTTTCCCGCTTATCTTCAATAAATACACCATACTTGTGTTTATATTTGTCCACATATGCTCCATTTGCATTACCGTTTATATGCACAATCATCTTCATTCATATTTGTTCATAAAACTGCTGCATCATTGGTTACCTTCCCAACGTATCTGTGATCTTTATCTCGATAAGATTCCAAGTTTTATGCAACTGTCGAGTTTTCTTGACTTTTGCTTTCATCGTTACAGACATCATTAAATACGATATCACGTGACTCTTGCATGGCTGTAGCAAGTTTTGTCAAATATAAATATTTTTGGTACAAGCATGCTGATTTTAACAAATTATTAAATTGTATAAAATTGGGAAATAATTATAATCAAGAAAAACAAAAAACTAATATTATATTCACATTTTAATAGTTCTAATTCAAAATGTCAACACAAAAAAAATATATAGTATAATAAATAACAAATTCTAATGTCAATTTAAAAAAAGAAGTAGTCAAACTTTGTCAGTTAGGTATTCGTTCACCGTATGATAGGTATGCTTTTTCATATAGTATTTTCAGGAAGGCCTTTTTAAAATCTTAAATGTTTTTAATTTCTGTCTTCTTTTTAGTTGCTGTCGTTGATCTTACATGTCTGTCATCATTCTATCGTTCTTATTCTTTTGAGTTCGTTTCTTACTTCAAAGTGTGTCCTTCTGTATACATATAATATGGAAAAAAACTATGAATAAAGTATTCTCCTTAAGCGGTTGGATCAAGGGCTTGATTCAGAAGGAAGTACACCTCGATACGGTCAGTATTGTGAGGAAGTTCCTGTATCCAGAAATCGAGCTCCAGAGCCCTTACCACCGGTAGCTTGGACCCTGCTCTCGATACCGGCGGACTACTATATTTTTAACTGTTTTTTTTGAAATGCCCATTCTTCTCCATAGAGATCTACGCTTTGGAATGGGCAGCTGCAGCATTTTCACAAATTATTATGTCTTGTGACTGGGACTATAGCAGCATATTTTTTTTGTTTTCATGACATTCAAAAGTGCCTGTAATGGTCTAATTGAAATAAATGATTTGATTTGAAATATTTAAAAATGTAAAAATGTGTATGTATATAAATAAATATACGGTAAGTTATGATATGGTAATAAAATATAGTCTTGGATCCATCTAATAGATTCAACTGGCGAGTTACAGTACACACTCTCTTTACTCTGGACGGTCTTACTGTGCACGTCTTTCTACATCGTTCTCACATATTTGTATAATCTCAACACGAATGATGTAAATACGATTTTGTAAAAAAAATATAATTTAAAAGAGTGTCCATGGAGTTTCTTGCCCATTCTTCTCCATAGAGATCAACGCTTTGGAATTGGCAACTACAGTACTTTCACAAGTTATTATGCCTTGTGACCGGGACTGTAGATTCATGTAATGGTCTAATTGAAATAAATGATTTGATTTGATTTGATTTGTCACTGTTACTGTACAGTGGGCTGCGTCAATCGGGTAGGTACTCCAGTTGCATTAAAAATATCTTTCAAGGATAGGATACCTACATTATGACGCTGACTACACATAATTAGATGATAATAATTTCATAATTTAATTAAAAAAAAATATGACGACATGGTGCAGTGGCTGAGCGATCGACTGCTGCGCTGCGTGTCGCAGGTTCGATTCCCGCACGGAACAAATATTTGTATGACCTACAGATAGTTGTTCCGGGTCTGGGTGTTTGGGTATGTGAGTTTAAATGTTTGTAAACGCACACACGATACAGGAGAAAATCCTAGTGTGGGGCAACTTAAAAAAAAAACGATGTTATTGTTAGTAGAACTTAGGATTCTTCAATTTTAAAGTTTTGAAATTGGTTTTAAAGCTGTCAAAACAAATATCTTCAAATTGGAAGTTCTTAAGTCTTTGGGAATTTCACCACTGAGATATCCAAGTGATTTGAAGAGAAACTTGTTCTATGGTAATATTTTAATGAAATGAAAATAATAGATGGGTTTTTCGCATTAAATATAAAGTTTGCGATTTTTATATTAGTACAAAGTTAAAACAAAAATGGCGGAGTCAAAAAAAACTCATGAACGAAAAACTTTTCCGTTCGGTCGCGTCGAATGCGTAAACTTTTAATTATCTGAGTTGGGCTAAATATCACATACTGGTAAAAAGTAACTTCTCTAATAAAAACATCAGTATTTTGTTTTTATTTGTGACTAGCTTTTGCCCGCGGCTTCGTTCGCGTTAAATTCGGGGTAACACAGTTCCCCTTGCGCCTTATTGATTTGTAATAGCAACGCTAAGTTTTCCCTTTTCTTCCCTCTTTCTCCCTCACATCCCACTATTTTATAAAAAAAAATTTGCCTATGTCCGTCTCCTGGTTCCCAACTATCTCTGTACCAAAACTCATCAAAATCGGTGTAGCCATTAAAGCGTGAAGAGGTAACAAACAAACAAACAAACAAACAAACTCACTTTCGCTTTTATAATATTAGTAAGGATTAAAGGCCGAATTGCCATCAGCTATACAAAATAACCACCACTCCCTACTTTCTTATTCTCCAACTACTTAAAACAAAGGAGACAACAAAACTTCAGATGCTTTTACAAATAAATCTGATATCATACTCAGTCCTACAGCTGTCAGTTCGTCCGCTGAAAGTTAGACAGGTCATGAACGTTCGCGCGTCCGACTGTCAACGCGACTGACCGACCTGCAACTAGGTGACTGAACTTGCTGGCAGCCCTGTAAGTCTTTATTGTTGGTAAAGTTCGATTTAAGACGACACGGTTGGCGCAGTGGCTGAGCGATCGACTGCTGAGCTGCGTGTCGCGGGTTCGATTCCCGCACGGAACAAATATTTGTATGACCTACAGATAGTTGTTCCGGGTCTGGCTGTTTGTGTATGTGAGTTTAAATGTTTGTAAACGCACCCACGATACAGGAGAAATTCCTAGAGTGGGGCAACGTTTTTTAAAATTTACACCAGTCTTGTGTGTCAGTTTTGACTGAGGCTAAGATAATTGCTCGCTGTTATACTTTTACTGATTACAACTTTACCTCCATGTTGCGTTGGAAATTGAGATAGTAAAGGAAAGCTTTGTCCTTAAAGTGATATCCTAGAACACACATACTATAACATCACGCCAGCAGAGTAGGGTTAAGCAGAAATGTACCTAGGCTTCTACACACACGCGCGGCGCGGCAAGCGGCGACAAAATCAACGTAGAGTACACCTACCATTTGGCAGTTAATCTAGTTTATTGCCACCAACTGGGTACAAAACCAGGCTCCGTGATTACGGAGCCTGGTTTTGTACCCAGTAACATTTGAAATTTTTAACTAACAATCGTTAGTTAAAAATTTCAAATGTTTAAAATGCTCAACCTGGGAGTCAAACCGAGGAGCTGATTCTCAGCAGTCACACTTGTAACCACAAGACCATCGAGGCAGTCCTAGAACCAAAGATTGGTCAATTTGTGAAATCCACCAAGCGGTACTGGGTTCGCGTGGTGGCTGATGAACATCCTCTCACAAAGAGAATCCTTTTGCTCTTACTGTGGGATCTTCAAAGGCTGATTACTTAGAGATTAGATAGCGTTAAGGGCTGGCTTTTACTTTGGCCAGAGGCTAAGCATTGCCATACAACGTGGCAACGCGGTCTGTCTCTTGGGGAGATTATTAACTGACAGCGCCAAAGACGAATTATTATATTTGATTTATTTGTACTTTAATTATTAATAACCAAAATTTGTTAATATTTTTGAAAATAATGGCTTTCTGCATCAATAGTTAAGGCTGATGATATCTTTATCAGGCTTATCATCACATTCCTCAATTACAGTTTAGATTTGGAATAATGACCGATAAGTAATAATCAGGACTAATCATTCCTACCGAACTGTCTGTCGACCAATGTCGATTGTTTTTGCCTGTCAATAAACTTTGTATCATCTTTCCGTTTTCAGATAATCCCATCAAAATCAAATCAAATCAAATCAAAAAGTTTATTTGTAAGAATATGGTACAATAGACATCTTCTTCTTCTTCTTTATCGTGTGGTTACTAACCACTAACCTGGTTTCAGAGTTTCTACGCCGACCATGGGCCTCTGAATTTGCTAACAGTAGGGTTACCATGACATCTTATAGCAGTTCTTATTCCTGTGTGAGAAAGAGATGGTGCTAGACATCCTGTATAGCTCTGTCTCTTTCCCTCACTGGAATAAGTTCTGTTTTAAGACGTCATGGTTGGGTAGCAGGTCGTCGAGAAATATCTGTCAGCCGCGCTGGTTTTATTGGAGTAATCGGTGAACATACATCAGAAAAATATGGTCAAACATAAAATCTCCACCTTTTTTGAAGACGATTCAAAAAGAAACATTCTATCAGTTATAGCGAATATAAAAAGTAAAAAAAATGCAACTTCAACTCTTTTATAACTAGCTGCGCCCTGCGGCTTCACTCGCGTGGTGATAGAATATACAATTATCTTAATGAAGCCTATGTTTTATTTCTATGTATAAGCTACATTATTGTAAAGTTTCATTAAAACCCATTCAGTAGTTTTTGCGTGAAAGATTAACAACAATTCATACATCAATCCATCCATACAAACTTTCGCGTTTATAATATTACTAGCTGGCGCCCGCGATTTCACCCGCGTGATGATAAAAAAGTATCTTATATATTACTAGCTTTCGCCCGCGGCTTCGCTCGCGTTAAAATCGGTATAACACACCAAACAGACCTGCAGTTTTTGCTCTTGCGCCTGATGGATTTGTAATAGCAACGCTAAGTTTTCTCTTTTCTTCCCTCGTTCTCCCTCATATCCCACTTTTTTTAATAAAAGTTAGCCTATGTCCGTCTCCTGGTTCCCAACTATCTCTGTACCAAAATTCATCAAAATCGGTTTAGCCATTAAAGCGTGAAGAGGTAACAAACAAACAAACAAACAAACAAACTCACTTTCGCTTTTATAATATTAGTAAGGATTCCAGACTATAATCTACCTCTGTGCTAAATTTCATCAAGATCCGTTCAATAGTTTTTTCTTGAAAGAGGATCAAACATACATCCATATTCACAAACTTTCGCAATATTTGTTTAGTAGGATAGGATAGGATAGGATAGGATAGGATAGTAGGAAGTAGGATGACTGAACTGCCAATAATATAGCATACGTTCAGATTTGCCGATCAAGATCGCTGCTTCCTTACTCCACATTTCCTCACACAGACCAACAACGTGAGTGTTTTCCTTTACTAATCCGGTAAGAATTGTATAAGGCTACACGCGGCTATATCGGGCGCTTATCTCCCGGGCCGTTGCTAAGAGTCAATGGGCGGGAATAAATTATTAGGTTGTTCAGAGAGTTATGCTGATACAGGGGACTAGCCGCGGCTTTGCCCTTATTAAAGTGATTACTTTGATGTACTGCGATGTGAAGTATATAAGTTATAACAATAATAAAGTCAAGACTTTTGTGGTTTTTCGGACCTTGAAACCAAACAACTGTTGTTAGGACTTCATTTTCTTGCCCATTCTATTTGGGGTCGGCGCAATACGTTTTCTTCTTCCATTCTCCCCTATCAGTCGTCACGGCATCATTTACTCCTTTCTCCTTCATATCATTCCTTACACAATCCATCCATCTTTTCTTTGGCCTTCCTCTTGCTCTCCGTCCATCAACATTCGGATCCATCACTCTTTGAGTCACATGTGCTTCATCCCTCCTCGTTACATGCTCATACCAAGACAAGCGACTCCCATTCAATTTTCCTGTAACAGGCGCAAGTTTCAAACTTCCTCTAATATACTCATTCCTTACTTTATCCATTCTTGTCACTCCACACATCCATCTCAACATTCTCATCTCCGCTACATGCAATCGTTTTTCATCCACCTTTTTTACAGCCCAGCATTCTGACCCACACAGTACAACAAGTCTAATTAAGGACTTGTATATCTCTTTAACTTGAAGGGCATCCGTGGGTCACAAGTTGTTCCAGTAACCTGTCGCCATTTCATCCATCCTGCGTTGATCCGGTGCGTTACGTCCCGGTCTACTTCGCCATCCCCTTGGACAAGCGACCCGAGGTACCGGGTAGATCGGTATAGGCGTTCCGGCAAGAGATGTTACGACAGAAATTTTTGTTCCTGCAGGTACAACATTATCTACTCCTACAATTACAGTGTTATTTTTACAGGCTTTGCTTTTACCGATGTCTTAAAGAAAGCAACAATACGTCACACTAGGTACAAGACACAGTACGTAGAAACCAATACTACAAAATAATCCTGTCAGCTCTGATTGGATCTGCATAAATCTGAACGTACCGTACAATCGGATTACATGCAGACTTGCTAGTCCTGCAAGCGGCCATGCGAACTAGACTTTACAGTAGATAGACTTGGTGGTGCCAAGATAAAAACATCTTTGCTATCTGCAGCACAAAGTCTAATTCTTAAGGATTGGAATGAAGAATTGGGTCTCACTAATGGTGAAGGAAACAATTTTCTAAATTAGAGAGGGCTTTATTCAATGCTGTATTTTTTTTAAACTTTGCCCCACACTAGTAATTTCTCCTGTTTCGAGGGTGCGTTTACAAACATTTAAACTCACATACACAAACAGCAGAACTGGAACAACTACCTGTAGGTTATACAAATATTTGTTCCGTGCGGGGATCGAACCCGCGACACGCAGCGCAGCAGTCGATCGCTCAACCACTGCGCCAACCGTGTCGTCAAAACGTTCAGCATTGCCTTTCAAAACAATATTCAGGGCATCATAATATTTAAACTTAAAATATTCCAACTACAAATCCGGTAATATTCTTGCTTTAGAAGGTCACAATATCTCAAACTTATCAGCTACCGCTTTATCATTACGAGAAGATGAGATATATCTTCTGATTCTCGAAGATCGCAGTAAAGCGATAACATTGAAAACGCGGCACTTTATTGACAAATATCCACGTCTCAAGGATTTAGCGGTAAATGCTATTTTGAGACGTAATCATGGAGATATTCGGCTGGTAAATTCGATATTTTTACTGGATACACATGACATCAGCTTCTGGCGGACCACTACGATTTCGGGACAGTCAAGAAAATAGCCCTAAATATTCATAAAAGGTCAGCAATACAACCGCGGCTTCCATGGTGTTTGTGGGCGGTGTTATTCACTTCGGTGACCCGCTTGCTCGGTTGCCCTCTCTCATATAAAAAACCGTATAAGCTTGCGACATAAACAACCATATCTTTTGACTGCGCAGACTTAGAGTATCAACCCTCTAAGTTTACGCAGTCAAAAGATATGGCTGTTAAAAATATATGTAAATATATGTTTAAAATATGACTTTGAAATTTTGAATATTATTATTTTCGCGTTGAATCGTGATCCTGCTACGCGTGGTAAGTTGATATAAACTGCTCCTTTTTAAAATACACAGCGAAGGACTATCTGTTTATTAATTGATAATACTTAATAATGTTCCAATAATAAAGTTGTTGTGAAGTGCATTTTTTTTAAATGAAGCTATCCTTACCAATATTATAAAAGCGAAAATGAGTTAGTTTGTTTGTTTGTTACCTCTTCACGCTTTAATGGCTAAACCGATTTTGATGAATTTTGGTACAGAGATAGTAGGGAACCAGGAGACGGACATAGGCTATATATATAGTTATTTTTTTAAAAGTAGGATGTTAGGAAGAAATAGGTAAGACAAGGGAAAACTTAGCGTTGCTATTACAAATCAATAAGGCGCAAGGGGAACTGTGTTACCCCGAATTCAACGCGAGCGAAGCCGCGGGCAAAAGCTAGTAAATAATAATTTAGTGTAACTAACTAACTAAATTATGAGTCCCAAAAAGAGAAAACAATTACAGGGCGTCAAAAATTAATCCACTTCGCTGTCAATAGGAAAAGTGCCCAGAAGGCTGTCCCGTTGTAGGGTTTTGTACCTCAGAGGAAAAAACGGAACCCTTAATGGATCCCTTGGTTGACCGTTTGTCTGTCTATCTGTCTGTCTGTCAAGACCAAACCATTTATCACGGGAACGCGTGAAGGTATCGATTTGAATTTAAAACCATTTATAGGTACTGAAATCTGTAATCCCTTGGAGTTGTGGAAGAATCATATCTCTAAATCTACGCAGTCAAAAGATATGGCCATTTACGTCGCAAGTTTGTATGGAACCCTCGATGCGCGAGTCAGACTCGCTCTTGACCGTTTTGTTCAATATTTAACTTATTTCGAATTTAAAACCTGCAACAGCTTTCAAAAAAAATATTCCACGCAACATTCCTTGAAAATGCAAATCTATTCAGATTCAACTACCCTAAGTTCTCCATTTTCACTTCATGCAAAGGTGAAAGGTGGTTTGTTCTGAATAACCTCAAAACCCGTAGATAAGCAACACTATTCACTTCCACAATAATAAAACTTCCATCTCTAAAAGATTCCTTTACCGACACATGATTTATGCTGTGAGGAAAAACTCTAAAGTTACTAAATATTACGTTATCTTTTCCTCAAACCTCGGATGGCGGAGCAATTGTTTTTATTCTTTTGGCTCGTGGACCTATTACGTGTTTTAGTATACTACTGGAATCGTAGGACGAACCTAAGTCACCAAAAAGGTCAATTCAATTCAATTCAATTCAATTTTTTATCTAATGGCGTTTGTGGAAGGAGACACCACAATTTTGCCAATATCACGTAGGTACTATGGTAGACAATCAAACGCTGAAGATTTTATCAGTAATTATTATTGTTGAATAGAACACAGCAAAGAGATTAAATGATTTAAAATATTTTAACAAACAAATAATGAACCATTTTCTGCACAGACATTTCAGACATTTTGTTCTAAGAGAGAGAAAAAAAAACCAAAAAGGTCTTTTGGTAGTTTTAGGTCCTAATGCCAAAGCACGAGTTGACGGTGTAAATGTGACATTAATACGTCATATTTGGGTTCCGTACCTCAAAAGATAAAAGCGGATCACTTATCGGACCACTATGTTCGATCGTAAGGGAGAGGGGTGCCCACCTCCCTTAATAATGACTTGTTAAGTATAATTTTGATCAATATGCTTTGTGAAGGTGTTTGCAGAAAGGATGGAAGGGCCTACAATGGATAGATTTATCAAGCTGCATGTCAGACATGGGACTTAATAAATCTTCCTCTAACCTTGGCTGTATTTTTAATGTGTATTTGTGTTTTAGTTTTTTATTGTTGTACTTTTTATGTGTGTCTAAGTGTTACATACTAACATAGTTTTTAAGTTTGTACTCATTACTAACAAGCTATAGGCCGTTGACGCCTGAAAATAAACGATTTTAATTTTTTTATTTATTTTGTCACGTCTAATTAAGATAAGTTTTAATTAATTTTTAATTTAATTAACTTGTTTTTTGGTATGTTGTATTATTGGGTGACTTATAGCATCGTATTGGATATGTCTAAGGTGCTATAAATTAGAGGTAAATAAATAAATGTTGTCCGCCTGTCTGTTCGTATGTCTGTCAAGAGCCTTAATCAAGCCGGCAATCCGACAATCTGACGGATAAGAGATTCAAACGAGCGCGCGGTGCAAACGTAAAAATAAACATAAATGTCGATTTTAAAATTGAAAATGCACGTAAAAATATTTTCTAAACGTTTCGAATTTATTCATATCTATGGATGATGCGATTGTGCTTGCTGCAAATATTATTTAACTAAAATGTTACAGGATAATTGTATTATCGATGTACAAAAATAAACGTTTAAATTTACACTGCGAATTCGTGCTAAGGTCTTTGGTGTCAGCAGAGTTTAGCCATCAACGCACGTAATATTAAACTGATTAAGTGCTTGCGAAAACACAAGTGCATTCTCTCTTACCGTTATTTTTCAAGGTTGGGAAATCATCAAATAAAAAAAAGAAATATCCCGCTTTGGAGGGAACGGAAAAGGAGACCAAAAAATCAAAATCATTTATTTCAAGTAGGCCAGTTACACGCACTTTTGAACTGTTAAAACATTGACAACAATAAAATGAAGCTACAGTCCCAGTCACAAGGCATAATAACTGTGAAAGTACTGTAGTTGCCCATTCCAAAGCGTAAATCTCTATGGAGAAGAATGGGCAATAAACTCCATAGAAGAATGGGCAAGAAACTCCTTCCATGTTCGGCCGCGGTATCTTTTTCGAACAACCCGCAACTTCTGCAGGCAGTGTCCCCGGCGACACCTGCTTTGCTGACATCTCTTTAAGATGCGGGTGGAAAACGAACGCCCCGTTGAAACGGTACTCTCTTTCCTTGACCTACCCTTAATTTAGTAGTTCAATGGGACGGTAAACCGACACTAACACTAAAAGGACAGATAAGAGGCCCAAACATTAGCTCGCGGAGTAAACGTTAAATAAATACCTATCTCGATTTTAAAATTAAAAATACACGTTTAAAATTATATTTTAATAATTTCATTATTCACAAATATAGATGACTACCATTTGCCCGCGGCTTCGCTCGCGTTAAATTCGGGGTAACACAGTTCCCCTTTCCTGATTTGCAGGTACCTGATACCTGTAGTTTTTGCCCATGAGCCTTATTTATTGTAAGAGCAAAGCTAAGTTTTACCTTTTCTTCCCTCTTTCTCTTTCATCTTTGTACCAAAATTCATCAAAATCGGTTTAGCGGTAGCCATTTAGGCGTGAGGAGGTAAGAAACAAACTCACTTTCGCTTTTATAATATTAATAAGGATGCTAATTTTCCTTGTTGCAAACATTATAATTTTAAATTAAATGCAAAATGATAATTGATTCAAAAATCGGTGTGTTTATGTTATAACGTTTTGATCGTGAACTTGTGCTAGGACTTCAGGATCTACGACTTAACGTGATAGCACGGGAGCATCATACTGACAACTTACAAACAGAAGAACGCACACTTTGGTCGACCTCGATTTTACAGTTACAAATTTTATCTGAAACGGCGAACAGCTAGTCAATAACACTATGACGGCACGGTTGGCACAGTGGCTGAGTGATCGACTGCTGCGCTGCGTGTCGCGGGTTTGATTCCCGCACGGAACAAATATAGATAGAATATTCTTTATTATGTACACCATACAAATAACAAGAATAACATTAAACAACTTATAAATAGGGTGACACATTGGGCGGTCTTATCGCTAAAAGCGATCTTTTCAAGACAATCTTTGGATGGATTTAAAGGAGAAACAGTACTGTAGGTAATATTTTAAAATATTTGTATGACCTGCAGATAGTTGTTTCGGGTCTGGCTGTTTATGTATGTGAGTTTAAATGTTTGTAAACGCACCCACGATACAGGTGAAATTCCTAGTGTGCCGCAACGTGTTTTTAAAAAAAAAACATTTGAATCGTTAGTTAAAACGAGTAACAATCGATCATTATTTCATTAATAACGTCATTGGTAGTGACGAACATAATCTAATAGGTATTTCATCAAACATTTTTCCTTGAACATATACAAAAGTTACTGCGTAAACTCAATAACATTTACAATATTATTATTTTTTTATATATAATTCTTGTTCGGTGTATGTAGAGTTAATGTAATTAAGCGAATGGTTGATTATGGCCTAAACTTAATCATTATGCTATTCATATTTAATTATGTTAATTACCGTAAACGTTCAAGAAGCTCGTGACTAAATAATAGCAGCCGCTCTGGTCGACCTTTAGGTTAAGCCGTGCTTACCTAGGTTGGTCTGTGGATGGGTGACCACCCTTACCGTTACACACCGAGTTTCCTCTGTGCCTCGGAAAGCAAGCTGTTGGTCCCGGCTGTCATTTAAAGTCATCTTTGAGAGCCGTTACAGGTAGCCAGTGTCCCGAAAGTTTGGCAACCAGTCTTACCAAGAGGTATCGTATTACTCATGTGGGGGTCGCATCGCGGTTAGACTGGAAGCCGACCCCAACATATTTGGTTAAGGCTACAGATGTTGATTTTCGTAAACGTTCCTTCACAATTATATGGTCAAGTAAATTTATTACTGAATCCCCATTTTTGTTTCTTGTGAAAAATAAATCAGCGGTACTCACGTACTTTTGTAGAGCGTCAGTATTTTCGTTTTCAAAGTAATTTGATTATGAGGAGACTCAATGGGCTTCAGCTTAAATGTTTTCCTGTTACTGTAGGGTTTATCAACTTAGTTTACTCCAAATCCTTACTAATTACTAATATTATAAAAGCGAAAGTGAGTTTGTTTGTTTATTATGTCTTCACGCCTAAATGGCAACACTGATTTTGATGAATTTTGGTACAGAGATAGTTGGGACCCTGGAGACGGACATAGGCTAACTTTTTTTTGAAAAAAGTGAGAAATGAGGGAGAAAGAGGGAAGAAAAGGAAAAACTTAGCTTGCTATTACAATAAATAAGGCGCTAGGGGAAAAACTACAAGTAGCAGGTACCTGCAAATCAGGAAAGGGGAACTGTGTTACCCCAAATTAAACGCGAGCGTAGCCGCGGGCAAAAGTTACTTTATCATAGTTTCCTTATTCTATTCTTTTTTTCTTTGAAAAAGAAACGTTCCCCACACTAGGAATTTCTCCTGTATCGTGGGTGCGTTTACAAACATTTAAACTCGCACACACAAACAGCCAGACCCGGAACAACTATCTGGAGGCCATACAAATATTTGTTCCGTGCAAGGTTCGAACCTGGGAGACGCAGCATTCTTACGTTTTAGCTACTGAACGCCACGTCTCATACCGTAATAATAACATATAAGCAGTTATATTCACATATAATTACCATGTATTATGAAAGTCAATTAAAGCGTTCCATCCTAATCAATTAAATTCGTTGTTGATAGCAGGCACATCATGTTGCGGTTTTCCCATGCCATTGTCTGTAGTACACTCAGATCTGACACAAGACCTATGTATATAGGTACATTGAGTTCTAGTGAATTGAAACAAGATTTATTGGAACTGTTCCCTGTAACGACTAATAAGTTTGGCGTTCCGTACAGGATAAAGTTGATTTTTAAATCGGCTATGTAAAAAAATTTTAGAAGTTAAATTTCAATTTTAATTTGACGTCACGGTTGGCGCAGTGGCTGAGCGATCCCCGCACGGAACAAATATTTGTATGGCCTCCAGATAGTTGTTCCGGGTCTGGCTGTTTGTGTATGTGAGTTTAAATGTTTGTAAACGCACCCACGATACAGGAGAAAATTCTTAGTGTGGGGCAACATTTTTTCAAAAGTAATAAAAAACGATTTACAGATTCAGCTGCAAAGTTACGTAGAAGTTTAATTTGAATGACATCGTCTGAATTGATCACGAACCTATCGGATTTGTAATTTAAATAAATAAATTCCTAATAAAAATACCCAACACATGTTTCTGGTTTTCACATCAGGACAAACATCGGTATGGTTAGCTGATATTTGTTCTGTTGGCGTACGTGACAATAGAACTGTAATAGCAGACTTTCAACGACATAGGGAATCCCATGGATAGATAATATGCGTGAAGCAGTTTATTTGTTTACTCGTCTAGTGCGTTCAGACGAAACCATTATGGTGTCTGACAAATATGTAAGATAAACGGAAGTCTTAAATTATATGACAACAGTAACATATAGTTTAGTTGACAAAGAGGAATGCCCATTCGAGGCCCACAGTGGACAACAGACTAGAGAAAAAATAATTTATGCATAAATTTTAGCATATTAAAATATGTTTTTACTTTCTTCCATTTATGCGCCACTACTATCCACAATAATTCTTTTAAAAAAGTAAGTTTACTGATAAAATAAACTCTATTTTCCTATTTAACGCTAGCAAATATTGCCAGCAGCAAAAAATATTTTGAGTATTACGACTAATGAATCGATTCGAATTGATTTATGAAAAAATACTATAACCCCAATATCATACCCACGAGACTTTACAAGTATTGTAATTACTTGCTTTAATAAAACTAACTTAAGGAAATATAAAAAACCAGTTTGTACCCTCAAAAAAAGAGAATGAGGATAATAAATCAATAATCGGTTTAGAAAAAAATAATCGATTTAATGTTTTTTTTCGTGGTAGTGACAACACTGAACTGAATTTGATTCTGACACTGACAGTTTGCTTGTTGCTTCTGCCAAATGTGGATGTTTTGATTTGTGAACAAAATAGCAACCTACCAAGTGAATTACTTAATGCGAACTGCTATCTTTTCTCTTAACTATAATTTGATGAAAATATATTAGGATCATCCCTCCTATTATAATTTAATTACCAAGTATTGACAAAGAGAAGTTTTCTTATTATCTCACACTCAAAGACATTATTATATGGAAATAAACCCCAAAATGTTATTTGTTTTTAATATTTCTAAAATAGTGGCGTCAATTTGAATATATTTTTTAGATATCTAATACAGTTAACACGTTAAGTGCGAAGCGAGGCCTAAATCACCCCTGATGCAACTTCCCTGTGGTGCGGCAAGCAAAAAAGTGAATTTCTCTGTCGTGCGAATGGCATAGCTTTGGTTTGGTCCAGTGTAGGAAAGAGATAAATATATATTTGAGATCACTAATGGTTCCGGACTCGGTGGTGTACCTACCTTGGTACCGGATGTCTTAGGCCTCGTGCCGCACTGAATTAATATAATTTTAATGCAGTGCGGAACGAGGCTAAAACGTCCCATATCCCCCCTGACCTCGTACCGCACTCAACGCGAGCTTCCCGCGACCAGTGTTGTGCATCACGTCGATTGGAGAGCACGTCCTTTTACAGCGCCGAACATGTCTAAACGATGTCGGAAGAAGTTAATTTTAAAAAACCCAGAAACAGAGCCAAAACAGGTAAGTTTTTAATGAAAAAATCTTCAGTAAGTACCTAGTTTTTTCTTATCTTGGTAGCTATAAAGGAAATTGATGAGTCCCCAGGTAATGTAATGCTTAGATATATTTCTTGACAGTCAACGTGTTGAAGCTTTCATAAACTAAGCTTGACAGTTGGTCATTATTAAATTATTTATTATTGTTTCCTTTTAATTATTCTGAATTTAAGCTACCTTACCTACCTACTCTTTCAACATTTTAAGTATAAAACAAACACATTCATTTGATGCAGTTATACCTACATTATCATTGTTATTCTCATCTACGATCTAACCTAAGTAACAATGTCAGTTTTATTACGTTATCTTTACATTTTTGTTATTTTTCAGCACCTGAAAGCGCACGCCATTGCCTCGAAAAGGGTGAAAAAAGGAGAAGATGTGTTGGTTGTTACCAAAAACTACGCACATTTTTACCATCTCGTGAAGCTGATAAAAAATCCAAAAAGATTTTGACTCAGTGCACTCAGTGCAAAAAATCTTATTGTCTACCCTGTTTCAATGAAAAACACTCATAAATAAGTACAACATATATATTGAGATTTTTATAAAAAAAGTATATTGATACTGATTTTTTAATGTTAATTCAAGTTCTAATAATTGTATTTTTAAAGCCCGAGGCAGAATAAACAGGACAGTTTCTTTTCTACTTCTGGTTGCCTTTTTTTTCTATTCTGTGAACCGCATTAAGATTTTCATATACAAATAGAAAGATAAACCTTATGCATAAACCGTAATCCATTATTTTCCAATAATAAGTCTGTAATAGGTGCCTCTTAATGGTATAGAATGGAACGCTTCGTGCGCGAGTCCGACTCGCACTTGGCCGGTTTTTTTTTCTTTATGGCGCCTTCAAGCACAATTTAGATTATTTAAAAAAAAATGTATCCTTTGATAGCTTTGTGTTGTTTTGCCAGGTTTTGCCCTTAAAACGATCTAATGAGATATAATTGATCAAAATCGGTCAAGTCGTTGCGTAGTTAAGACAGTTTAAAAACGTCGATATTATTTTTCCCATCACTAATCGCAGCGAAAATTTGCCCTATTTCAGTGCGTTACGAGGTGTATAAGATCCCATATTTTGTTTTGCTAATAATTCCTAAACTAGCCATCAGATCCCGGGGCGACGGTGGATTAGGGTTCATCAATTCACTGTCTATTTCAATAAGGACCAAAATTCTCATTTATCTTTGATTTCGCGCCAGAAAATGGATTTTAGTCTGTAAAAGGAGGTGGGGTCTAATAGACCGCGTGTCGCCCTAACGTCTGGTCACGGTACGGGCCGATTATACCTCGTGCCGCAGGAACGGAAAGTATGCAAAAATTGGTGCCGCAGCTAACGTGTTAAGATTTTAAAACAATCAACTTTTATTGTAATATTTGATGTCCACCTTGGGCCTAGGACACCATGGAGCGTGGGCATTCCCCTTTAAAAGTCTGGATGATTTCGTTATAAATGCTGATGTGTAAGCTGAAACAGATACTCTAAAATTCATAAAAATAAGTTTAGGTGACGATGATTTATACACAAATAATAAAAAAGAACCAGGTCAAACACAACAAAAGGTTACTTGTATAAATTGTAAAGAAAAACATAACGTCTGTCGCTAGTGATACCGCAAGTAGTATGAGTCAACTAAAGGAAATTGGTCATTGTGGTCACTACGTATTTACGCTCAGCGATCTAGCCAACACGTTAACTTGCCTTTGAGCCACTTACATATTGTACACACATGTGATGAAAATATGGTCACATGTCCCGATATCACAAATGTACTGGTCGAAGTTTTCAAAGATAAAAAATTTAAGGCTATAGCCAATAACAGCATAACGAATTTTCTAAGTAAAAATTTCTCCGAATACACGTTTGATAAAGACGATTTTCTGCCTCCCTATAGAATTGATGAAACCATTGAATCGAATAAGATAAGACATGAAAGAAAATACAGAAAAAAATGTCCTTTAAAATATGAATGAAGAAAGAAAAATAAAAGCAGACTTCTTCAGGCTGCCGTCACACACTGTGACAAGGGTCAAACAGAGAAGTTGGTTATTGTGATCCTTGGTAACCGCTGGGCTAACAATTTGTCATAATTCATTCAAGTGGTTGTGGACTTTAACCCTAGTTATATAAGATTTAAATCTTGATAGAAATAAATCTGACAGTTGGTATAATGAGCATCATAACTTTGAATGTAGTATCCTTATCAAAATGTAAATAGTCACAGATAATAATTACAATAATCTTGAACTCAAGCGAATAAATCAATTTTTGATGGACATTTGAAAATAGAACATCATGTAGATTTATCAAAAGACAAAAACTGGGAACAGATATTTGATAAAACCCAAGTTATGGACCCACATTTTGATAATATTAGAATTTGTTATGTTCACGCAAATTGTACCTATAGCCTTTTGTAGCCGAATTTCTCAAATAATTTAGGATCGTTTGACACTTTCAGCTGACTAGAAATAATAAATGATGTTACATTGTATGACCGGCATTGACAAGGCTGAAAACAGGGTCTTTCTGGTGCGTAACAAAGAAAATTTTAGGAGAATCACTGACCTTCAATAATTTGACAGAAAACGAAGATTACTGACAATACAGCCTATACAAATATAACTCCACTGGGTTTTTATTTAGCGTCAAATAATTTAAAATGTTTCCTTTGTCTTTATAATCGCAAAACACGGGATTAAGGGCTCAAAATAAACGACACTCTTCCATATTTGTCAAAGCGATTTGCTGCGGCCTTAGTCTTTACTTAGGCCGCTCTTTGTGTAATTAAATCCGAATCTACTGTAAAATCACTTCGGCCTTTTAGATTAACGATTGAACTACAGAGTCAAGCCTTAATAAGTATTGCGAATCATCCAATTTCGGAGGTGCAAGTAAATAAACAACAAATCAATATTTCTGTAGACGGTTCAATATTCTTCACATAAAAGTTAATGTCTTGAGTGCCACTCATCCTGATGAGATACAATATAAGCCCCCACTGATCCAAGGAACCAAATACCTAAAAGCAACAGTCAATAAGCACTACCAATCATATAATAACATCTACGATCCGTCTACTTACTTCCACTGAAAAACTGTTTAGCCCTCGAACATTTAGATACGATCGGCTCCGAACTTAAGCCCTCGCTTATGACGTCACTGAGCAGGGAACAAAACACTACCTACAAAATAGGTTTACACTAGCAATTTAATTTAGCAATCTTTATTTTCAACACGCGGTTTGGACGTGAGAGATTTATGGACGGGCGACGTGCGTTCGATGTCGCGTCCCGCGCCAGACTGAAGGCTCCGAGGTGAGCTGGGCCAATAGAGCCCGGCGGCCCCGCACTCCGCGTCCCCCGCCCGCCCAGGCACACGCGCTGCTCTACGACCGCGCATAGACTAGATAATGCAGATGAGATAAGTGCTGAAAGACCTTGGTGGTCAGAACTGATACCGTATTGATGTTCGATTGTTTTCTTGGAATTTAGATGACAGATCGTGTCAGCTCATTTACCTTTAAATCCGGGCGTGTCCTTTCTAGACAAGTTGAACCAGCATTCTGATGGAGGTAGTAAGAATTCGCAAGATGCGGGAGGCACAGCATGACAAAACCGGTTGTTGAGAGGATGTTCTATGTTCATTTGGATATGCTCTCGAACCAGAACAACAAACATTTCCCAGCTTGAACGAAGACATGGGACATCTAGCAACCTGCAATAGACGGGCGTGGTAGCCTATTCCCTGTCATAAAGACAAGGCTCATGGTCCAACACTGGGTGCAGCAAAGAGGGTGTAACATGGTAAAAAGCAAAACCTTTCGTGTGGTGTCTCAGACCGAGAAACTGGACATTTTAATCTAGGACTTTTGAAAATTCATAACTTTTAATATTATTTTACCAATCATTTTGATTTTGATCAGCTGATAGGTAAGAATTGATAAAGTAAGAAATGAGTATATTAGAGGAAGTTTGAAAGATGCGCCTGTTACAGAAAAATTGAGAGGCAGTCGTTTGTCTTGGTATGGACATGTAGAGAGGAGAGACGAAGCGCAGTTGACTAAAAGAGTGATAGATCTGAATGTTGATGAATGGAGAGGGAGAGGAAGGCCAAAAAAAATATGGTTGTATTGTGTAAGGAATGATATGAGGGAGAATGGAGTAAAAGATGCCGTGACGTCTGACAGGGGGAATGATGAAGAAGAAAACGTGTTGCGCCGACTCCAAATAGAATGGAACAATGACAGGAAAATTAAAATGATTGCGTTGATTGGTTAGAACTTTAAGAACACGTAGAACAATAGATTCATGATGCGAGGGACCAAACGGGAGAACTAGCAATTTTTATGTTACACATTCTATAAAAACATATCAAGCTTTTCTTTTTCTGAGGATGGAAAACATCAAATAACTTCCCCCACGATGGGGGGGGGGGAGTGTCAGACTTTTACTAAGCCCAGCTATGTTCCTTCTTTTGCCCTTTATGTTCCGAAGTCGCGGTGTCTCTTTCTAACAACCCGCAACAGCAGATCAAATTTATGCTATGTTCAGTAGCCAGTGATCATTGTCTGTCGGAATGACTGTAGTGATAAGCTAGCAAGGCCATAAGAAAAGTTGAGTAGTTAAATGATTAAAGTACCAAAATCCATGGAATGTTCTTACAGGATATTCCATGATTGTATGATTGATGATCTCAAAGTAAGCCTCTAATCTTAGGATTAAAGATATGATGGTTTGTTCGCAGATACGCACAATAATGCGTAGTAGTGTGTAGATCTAATAAAATGTTATGTTTATTTGTCTTCAAGAAACGCGATGGTAGTTTAATTGGTTAATTAAGATTTTATGTCATTTTAATGGGTGGATTGAATGTTAACATAACTTGTCTTCGTTTCCGGACTCCTAAGCGCAATATTTTCTATTGAAATCTGTTTTATTTCTACATGGTACGTATTTGATAGATAGATAAAACATTATCATTTTTCCTTTTTGTTTTTTTTTATTCGTTTTAGGGTTACGTATCTCAAAAGTAAAAAAGCGGAACCCTTATTGGATCACTTTTTCATCCGTCTTTCTGTCTGTCTGTATGTCTGTCTGTCAAGGCCTTTCATGTCGGCCACACGTGGAGGTATCGATTTGAAACTAAAACCATATACTCAAGTCTGTGTAACTCTAGAGCTGTGAACAAATCAACCCTCTAAGTCTACGTAGTCAAAAGATATAGCCGTTTATATCGCAAGTTTGTACGGAACCTGCGGTAGTCTAAATTGACACAGTTCTAAGGGACCATAGATTTGAGAGTATGGTTTTGATTTCAACTTGAAACCTCTACGCGTTCCCGAGATAAAGGGTCTTGACAGACAGACAGATGGACAACAGAGTGATCCTTTAAGGGTTCCGCTTTTACCTTTTGAGGTGCGAAACCCTAAAAATAAGACCAACAAGTTCTTTGGAGCTCATGGCTAAATAATAGCAGCCGCTCAGGTCGATCTTAAGGTTAAGCCGCGCTTGCCTAGGTTGGTCTGTGGATGGGTGATCACCCGTTACATACCGAGTTTCCTCTGTGCCTCGGAAAGCAATGTTAAGCTGTTGGTTCCGGCTGTTATTTGTAGATCTTTGACAGTCGTTACAGCTAGTCAGTGTCCTGAAAGTCTGACAACCAGTCTTACCAAGGGGTATCGTATTACCCAGTACTAACTGGGTTATGGAGGTCAGACAGGCAGTCGCTCCATGTAAAATACTGGTATTCAGCTGCATCCGGTAAGACTGGAAGCCGACCCCAACATAGTTGGGAAAAGGCTAGACAGATGATGAAGTTCTTTGGTATTGCATAATAAAATTCTTTACCCTTACTATAATAGTACCCACGCGTTCCCCCTCTGCGCTCCCCTAATCTTTGACGTCTTTCAACTCCCACTGTTCTTGATCAGACTCAAAAGAATGTTACATTCATAAAACAATTAGCTTTATGTGATAATTTTCAAGAAAACTCTCCCATAATACATTTCAAGACATCGTTGAACTATCATTCAGTATGCAGATACACGATATAAAACTAGCTCGTTGGATCGTTGGTGTACGTTGGTAGCTGTTTCACGTATGTGTTGACTCTAAAATATGTATCAACGTGTTATTTGTCCCTTTAAATGGCAAAGATAGATAACAGAAAGTCACGCCTGTATAATACTCGAAAGGTTAGATAGAGTTGTACCTAATAGTACACACATTTCGCCAGTTATGATAAAGGCGCCTGTAGAAAGCGTAGGGGACCACCGCCAGCCGGGGTTGCGGCCGTTGCGGGCTATTCGAAAGAGATACCGCGGCCCTGGAACATAAAGGGTAAAAGAGATACCGCGGCCCTGGAACATAAAGGGTAAAAGAGATACCGCGGCCCTGGAACATAAAGGGTAAAAGAGATACCGCGGCCCTGGAACATAAAGGGTAAAAGAGATACCGCGGCCCTGGAACATAAAGGGTAAAAGAGATACCGCGGCCCTGGAACATAAAGGGTAAAAGAGATACCGCGGCCCTGGAACATAAAGGGTAAAAGAGATACCGCGGCCCTGGAACATAAAGGGTAAAGGAGATACCGCGGCCCTGGAACATAAAGGGTAAAAGAGATACCGCGGCCCTGGGACATAAAGGGTAAAAGAGATACCGCGGCCCTGGAACATAAAGGGTAAAGGAGATACCGCGGCCCTGGGACATAAAGGGTAAAAGAGATACCGCGGCCCTGGAACATAAAGGGTAAAGGAGATACCGCGGCCCTGGAACATAAAGGGTAAAAGAAGGAACTTAGATGGGTTTTAATCAGTAAAAGTTCAAAATTCCCCCTGCTCCTCCCAAAGCGGTGGAAGTTATTTGATGATTTCCCATCCACAAGATAGATATACGATTGCCCAATATTACAGGGACCTTCCCTGTAATATTGGGCAATCGTATTGCCACCAATTTCAAAAAACACTTTGCCCTACCCAGGATTCGATCCCAAAACCTGCGACCAACGTGGCAGGGCGTAGATAACATACATAACAATACGACTGTAAGGCTTAGCAGAGGTGTAAATACATAGTATACATACATTTCGTCAGGGCTTATATAAAGAGGACAAATTAGTATTAGGTAATGATCACGAATGATAATATAATAATTGGTAGTCATCAAGGACTAGTAGACGTAAGCGCTATTTCTACTCCGGGGTTGCGGGTTGTTCGAATACAGCGGCAAATCAAATCAAAATATTTTAATTTCACATAGGCCTACATGGGCACTTATAAAACTTCGAGAAAAGATGCACGGTTCGGGTTGGTCGTTTCCTATGGAGAAGAACCGGCAAGAAACTCCATGGTTACTCTTGGCCGTGGAACACAAAGACCAAAGAAGGAACATGGATGTATTGGTTTTAGTTAGTAAAAGTCTGAACGTGAGAAGTTATTTCATATTTTCCCGTCCCTACATAAAAGACAAATTGTTAACCCAAATAAAATGGGACAAGGGCAGGGCAATGATAATGATGTATTTGTCTTTAGAATCTTACATATCAGACATTCCTGAACAGAGATATAAATCCGATTAGTTCACGACAAGAAAATAAATTATCAGATTGGTACAGTTGCCAAGAAGTGTCGGGATTACTGTGCTAAGTTCACTGGATTTGATTTAGTAAGCCTGAGAAACTGGCCACTAAAATTATCGCTCCAATGTAACATAACATAAAGGCGACTAAAAAGAGATACTATTGTGTGTCTCACTGTACCTTTGGCGCAAGCGAGAGACACACAATAGTTACCTACTATTGAATAGTATCTCTTTTTAACCGACTTCAAAAGAGAGGAGAGGTTCTCAATTTTTTCAGTCGATCGTAGCCGATTTTCAAAATTCTTTTTATAATCGTAAGGGGTCACATTTGAATTTTACCTACATTGCTTTGTAATTAAGGAGTTATTTTGTACTAGCTTTTGCTCGCGGTTTCGCTCGCGTTAAATTCGGGGTAACACAGTTATTTGACGGCACGGTTGTCGCAGTGGCTGAGCGATTGACTGCGGCGCTGCGTGTCGCGGGTTCGATTCCCGCACGGAACAAATATTTGTATAGCCTACAGATAGTAACTTGTTCCGGGTCAGTCTGTTTGTGTATGTGAGTTTAACGTAGTAGTTTTAAAAGAATCCCTTTTTGCCAAAAAAAACCGACTTCCAAAAAAACACCAACTTGACTGTAAATAAATTTACTTCCGGAATTCAGTAGCAAAAAAATGTATTAGTCAATTCTTTTTATGTTGTATGCACTTGTACCAAATACATCGTCTTTCATTCTTTATTCATTTTAGCTCATCGATGACAATTTAAATTGATTCAGCCGTTTTGGCGACGTGTTTTAATTATCTAATAATTACAATAGCTTCCATCAGCTCCAGTAATGGACTCGTTATCAAACCCGATCGTTTGTATTACAACACCACCTTTACTTTGCAGGGTAGTCATTAATTTATAACTCCCCACTTGATTAGGTTTTCGTTGCTTCAGCCAACATGTGTCCGAAACCTCCTTATTTACAGTCATTAGCATTTAAAAATACATAGTCTCAGCACTCTAAAAATTCAAAAAAGTTCCCGAACTTTCTCTAATAGCGTCTTTAAACACAATCTTCCAACACGTAGATCTCAATGCGTAGGTTGAGTGACGAAATAATTTTCCCCCAGAATATCAGTTGCCCTTTTTAGCGGATGGTTCTTCATCAAGTAACTTCCCCCGCTCTGGGTGTCAGACTTTTACGGACTAAAACCCACCCATGAACCTTCTATCTATTGCCTTTATGTTCCGGGGCTGCGGTATCTCTTTCGAATAACCCACGACTCAAGCAGGCAGTGGTCCTGGCGCGCCTCTCTGCTCTGCTGACATCTCTTTGAGGCGCGCGTGGAACACTAACGCGCCGTTGACACGGAATTTTAGTTGTCCTTAGGGGAACAAGAGATACATCGTTTATGTAGAGGAAAGTTTTTCAAAGTTATTACAATCTGCGTGCCTTTGGGAGGAAACGAGTTAACACTTCTATTGGGTTAATAAGTTTTTAATTAGTTTAAATTAACTGCCCAAATGTGGGTGCACAACTATGAACAACATTGAAAGTTGAAACATAACCTTATGTTATAACTTTCAAAGTTACTGATGACGCTGATGTTATATTACAATAAAAATATACTTAAACAATAAAAGATTTTCTACAACAAACAACCAGTCCTGCAAAACTACCACAAACATGGAAAACAAGAACAAAATGCTCTGGTCATGAGGTCACAGTGCGCGGTTTCTTTTTAAGAAAATCTCTCGCATGACCAGAGGGTCTGTCTATAGACAAAGAATAAACATTGTCATTCAACCAAATGATTATAAAAGAGTAACCATCGAATTTCTTGCCGGTTCTTCTCCATAGGAAACGACCAACCCGATCCGTGCACCTGTTCTCGACGTTTTATAAGTGTCCATGAAAACCTATGTGAAATAAAAATATTTTGATTTGATTGAATTTGGTAATGCTGCCTGTCTTCTGGACATTCTGGATGACAGCGACACAACGGATTACTTCGACGCTTTAAAAGTGTCCTATTGTCTCGTTATTATAATGTAGTTACGTAATTTTTTGTTTTAATTTAGTAACTTTTTTGTAGTTTGTAAATATATAGTTTAACTTGTATTTTGACAGTAAAGAGAGAGTAATTCTACAGAACAAAACTGCCCGGTCTAATGTTTATTCTGTGGTTATCGAACCCTCCGTCACAAACAAAAGGCGGCCACTTCACCGCAACTCTTTGACCGCTGGTATGTTTAGTTTCTGAACGAAAGGAAATTGAAATGTCAATCTATGTTTAGGAAATACATGCGGAAAATCTTGCGTTGCCAGATTACCTTTGTTTATATATTTATAAAGCTAAAGCTAAACTTAGTTTACTTGACCAATTTTTTTAACTAACTTGAGATCTTTAAAATTTGGTGTGTCCCGTCGTCGATCGTCGCACTTTTTTACTACTCATATTTAAGATTTATATTACGATTAAACAAATTCATAAATGATTTGATTTGATTCGATCTCATCTTTGTACTCAGCACAAGATTGAGTTCGCAACCGTCACTCGCAACTAACTTCCGTGCCGACATAAAGATTCAATACCAACGTCGCAGCGTTTTAAAAAACAATACTGCACCTTGTGAGATATTAAAATGCACAAATGTGTGTGCAGGTTTTATCTAGTTAGAGTGGAAGCCGACCCCTACATGGTTAGGAAAAGGCTAGGGATGATGAAATGTATGTACAGACAAAAGTGAACACTCTTTTTCTCACTCTCATACTCTCATACTCCGATAGATTCGGTAACCGATAAGACCGGTAAGAGACTACGATTATTACAATCGTTAGTTGTTAGTTAGTACAATAGTTAGCCATTACAAGCCGGTGGCGGCTCATAATGGCTTTTACAGCATATTATTCCACCAACTAACGACGATAAGCGACTACGTTCCCAAGCATGCAGATACATTGTAAATAGTTATCATAAAGCTACATGAAACGGCTGAACATTGCCACCCAAAATATAAGTTATCACTTAGTTTATGAGACAGCATCAGTTCCTAAAACACATAACGTATACCTGTTTCGAGACATAAGTCACCCTGTGAACTTTACTGTATAACCTTACGACGATAAAGGGACCACAGTCTAGTGACGACACACGATGGCGCGTTCGTGTTCCACGCGCGCCTCAAAGAGATGTCAGCAAAGCAGAGTGGCCTGCCAGGGCCTCCGCCTGCCGGGGTTGCGGGATGTTCGAAAGAGATACCGCGGCCCCAGAACATAAAGAGCAATAGAAGGAACATGGATGGGTTTTAGTCAGTAGGTATAAGTCTGACAATCCCTCCCGCTCCGCCCAGAGCGGAGGAAGTTATTTGATGAAAAGTAACCCTGTGAACTGTATAACCTTGCGAAAATTAAGAATTTTATTTATTTATTAACTTCCAAACTCCGGGGCTTACAAAAAAACCCAATAACATCCTCGCTGCCCTGAAAATCGAACCCTAGAATCACACGCTCAGCAGACCAGCGGGTCTATACTGAATAACCAATACCGACAATTGACCGTCCCTCGTAAAGCGCTTGATACAATCCAAAGCCTTTCTTTAAACATTATCCCCCATCTACTGCAGCGCTTTATGTCTAAAACCGAGAGAATATATTGGTGCAGGATCAGGGCACAATGGTTTACGACTGTGTTTTACTTAGCTTGTGAGATTGATCTAGGTTTTCTATAGTAATACTTTTCAACCTACAGCTAGGCTGTTAAGAGCCTTTTTTACGGATGAGTGGGTCTGAGTCAGTAGTAGTTTTGACGGGCCTGTTGGTCTAGTGGTTAGTGGCCCTGACTGCTGAGCCGGAGGTCGTGGGTTCGATTCCCACCCAGGACAAACTTTGTGTGATGAGCATGATTGTTTGTTCTGTGTCTGGGTGTGATTTATCTATAATATGTATGTATTTATAAATTACATAAGTATGTATATCAGTTGTCTGGTTACCATAACACAAGCTCTGCTTAGCTTGGGATCAGATAGCCGTGTGTGAGTTGTCCCAAGATATTTTTATTTATTTAAAAGTGATTTCGCAATCACTTTTACTGACTCAGACCCACTCATGTTAATTCTTTTGCCCTTTATGTTCCGGAGCCGCGGTGTCTCTTTCAAACAACCCGCAACCCTAGCAGGCGGTAGCTCTGGCAGGCATCTCTGATTTGCTGACTTCTGATCTTTTTGAAGCAAGACCCTCCACTTATCACTAAATTGAATCATTCGCTATTTACCTCCCAAATTATTCTTCTAGCAATAAAGCAATAGTGCATTTTTTTTTTTTATATAAAACTTGTCTGGAGAGTCGCCAACTTTAGATTTGCATGATCTTGGAGCAGTGACTCTCCCATAGTTCAGGATGTTGAATAATCTAAATAAGATAAGAATGTATTTGAACTTTAAAACCGCACCGAGTGTTCCGTAAACGATTGGTTTTAAATTTTTAACAAGTCTCAATGTTCTAAACGATTAGTTTTTAATTTTTAACCAGTCTCAATGTTCTAAACGATTAGTTTTTAATTTTTAACCAGTCTCAATGTTCTAAACGATTAGTTTTTAATTTTTAACAAGTCTTAATGTTCTAAAGTTTAGAACATCACTAATCGTCTAGATTCTAAACGATTAGTTTTTTATTTTTAACAAGTCCTGTGAAAGGATATAAAACACAAATTTTATTATTCTGCCTTTTTGGTCTCGTAGCCACAAACGGTTTTGCTGATCATGATCTGATCTGGGTTCAATTCCCCGGCCGGGCAAAGTGTTTTTGGGTTATTCCACTGAGGCTTCTTCACAGTTTCGAGAGTAGTGGTCAGCTTCACTTGCTTGCTCTGCTTCCAGTCTAACCGGATGCAGCTGAGTATCGTGAAAACTGTCAAACATCTACAAATGACAACAAGGTGAGAGATAGCGATAATGAAATAGATTACACATACAAACGCTCGCACAATTATATCTGGGTACGATGTCAAGAATTGTTCATTTCTAATATAATATCATGCTTGTTTCACCAAGGGGCGAAAAACGGGCTATTATAAACATAATAATGATGATGATGATGATTATCTTTCTCAGCTTTCACGAGGTTGTCGACATGTGGGATGTTGATTCAGCGATCATTGTGCCGATAGTCATATCTGCCAATGGCTTAATTGCCAAGAGCCTCGACCAATACCTGAGGAGGCTCTCGTTAGGCAGCTGGATCAAGGGCTTGATACAGGCTCGTATCGTTAGGAGGTTCCTCTCTCTGGAGCCCTGACTGCCGGTAGCTTGGACCCTGTTTCCGATACTGGTGGGCTACTATTTTTTGTATTTTTAAATGTGTTTTGTTTGTTTTTTAAAAGAAATATGTAAGAAAATTAATAAACGAAATAATAATGATGATGAAATAACCTTTTAACTTTGCTTAGTATATGTATGTATAATAATGCTAACAATTTTTAGAAGTGCGTAACAAAAAAACATGTTTGTCGGGTGTTCGTAGAATCGTAGCACCTAGTAGCACCTAGAATAATAACGCACCTACGCAAAATATAAACGTCGTACAAAGGGGAAAGGGAGATTGTTTTCATCGTCTTTGAAAAGTAATCCTTCTACGCACCGTTAAGGTGAAAGCGCCAGGTAGGTACTTAGGTACCTACCTGGCGCTTTCACCTTAAGCGCGGAAATATTAAGTAGGCTTTTTCATGAAATAGTCGGAACTATTTCATGAAAAAGCCTACTTAATATATCCTACTATAATATTATAAATGCGAAAGTTTGTGAGGATGGATGGATGTTTGTTACTCTTTCACGTCAAAACGGCTGAACGGATCTTGATGAAATTTGGCACAGAGGTAGTTTATAGTCTGGAATAACAAATTGGACCATTTTCTTTTCGATATCACGCGGGTGAAGTCACGATACATTCATCCTCATAAATATTCACATTTATAATATTATCATAATAATATAATATCTATTTTAAAAAATGAAGTTAAAGGGGATATCCATACAAAAAACGTGTATTTATCGGCTAGGCAAGTTGTAAAACAGAAACTTCGTTTGTAGGTCCAAATCGCACCTGGATTTGTATCTCGCAACATAATCTACTATAGAAAGTCGGCCCCTAAATACAGACATCAGAATCCACATCTAATAATATGTTTTTTACCCCGAACAATTCGCATTCAAACCTCCGCTTCACATTGTAAAGTTTAACCCTAAACTTTTGACCCATCGATGAGTGGCGTCACGTGCTAACGACTCGTTAACTTTTGCTCTGTAAACTTTGTAGCGCGGCCGATTATCGCCTGTCATTACGGGCCATCCGTGCAAGTTGTTTGACGTATGTTTGCGCAGGTCTTACATTTACTTCAACTTAACCTTTTCTGCGCAGAAAACACAGAACTTAAATAATTTTGTTGACAGTTTGACATTTCGATGCAAATTTTCTTGACTACCAGCGCCACCTTGAACTGCATCATTTACGGGTTCGACTTAGCTTTGTTGAAGGAAAACATTTTGAGGAAACGGCATGACCAACAGAGATTTTAGTAAGGATTTTAGGAATGTCTGTCTATGATAGCTGATTGTACTTGTTGCAAATGCTTTATGTTTTAGGATAATTGTGTTTTTGAATTTGTGATTCGTTAACACCGCGCGTAGTCGCAAATTAGCGGCTATTCCTAGCAGGTTAGGTATTGGATTTGTTCTCGGTTGGTGCCAATTATTGGACTTTTATAACTGGCGAAATGTGGGTTACGAGTGTCTCAAAGAACAGCTGATCAAGGCCACAAATTCCAATCATCTTCAGCCCCATCAGGCCACGTATCCATTGACGTGAGATCCGTGAAATCTGACGTAAGCGCCACGCCCTCCATAACAGGGTGTTTGTAGCAAAAACTCTATATTTAGAACACAAACAATGGCTACGCGGAAACTGACCTTGGGGACTGAGCGAAATTGAACGACCTAATTTGACAGGTTTAGTCTTTTATTTATCATTGGGATTAAAGGGGCTGCCATCCATTCGTTCGATTCCCAGATCTGACATAGTGTTATTGGGTTTTTTCACGGAGTCTGAATTTGTGCCTGCATTTGTGTGATTGAAATAACCTCCGCAAATATAACACGGAGCCCGCACGACGCATTGCAAGAACTTGCTAATTGATTCGCATATTCGTTCCTGTATCATAGCAAAAATACAAGTGCGCATTTCCTTGTACGATCCATGTCACGACCTAGTTTTACAACATACGTTCAGTAGGTGCTCTTAACGGTAGTCGAAGAAATAGTCACCCGAATCATGGAATGAAGACTCCTTGCCGCACGAAATCGTACCGCAGCTATTTGGTGTTACGTTTTTCTGCGTAGCGAATTCCCGATTTACAGTTATGTGTACAAGTCATATGGTGGTGGTCTTGGCAGGCCCTTCTGCTTTTCTGCGTGTCGAACACGACCGCGTTTTCGATACGGCCTGTCGTTAATAGACGGACGGACGGGAAGGAAGCTACCCATTGCTCACCGTCCACAAGCCCGCCTCTACGGTGGCCGGGAGTCGTCTCGCGGCGCCCGACGCCCGGGGCGTCTCCCGCGGCGGCTGGGTTGGTTTGACGTTCTCTCCTTCAAACGCCCGGCCACCTCCTTCGCAAGAATGACTGCTTCGCAAAAGGAGGTGACCGCTTCCCATTCCCTCTCTCTCCGGACCATGGACTGAACCAGGGCTGGACGCGAAAGATCGCCGCCGCCGAATGCCTCTACGAGGGCACGGCGGTGCTCCGCCCAAGCTAGGCAGACCGCCACTGTGTGCTCCACCATGTCCTCCAGGCAATCGTCACAATGGTGACACCCGGGCGTTTCCTCCCGCCCGATTATGTGCAGGAACCTCTTGTAACTTCCGTGTCCGGTGAGGACCTGCGTCAGGTGAGGACGCCATGGCGCCTCTCCAGCCACTCTTCAAAGAGGGAACTCACCGCCACTATTGTGGCGTGCCCTTAGTGTATGGGATTCGAGGTGTTTGAATCGCTTTTGGCTAGTCTTTATCTACCAGCTTTGTTTTCATTAAAAGCTACGCTTAATACTATCACAAATGGAAACACTTTAACCTACAAACTTCCACAAATCATTACGAATCATTAATATAATTAATTGCTCCAACGCCCGCACAAAGAAAGGACGTCATTTAAGCTCCCCAAACATTGTCCAACGATCAAAATTAAACTCGGAAAAGCGGGAAAACACATAGCTTGTCTGCCTGCCTTTAAGGTTGACAATAGCTTGGCTTTTGTAAGGCCGCATCAAAGGCCAGGCCATGAATCATCGCACTGGACGTCTATTGATAGTGACAGCCGATATCATCCGTCCTTTGTGCGAATTTAAATTCATAAAACAGGGAATTTGGTCGAATGTTAAAATTGAATTTAGGGATGCACGGTACCATGTTTGTTTGTTGTTGTTAATCCTGGCTGTTTTTAACCATTTTCACACACAAATTTATTTCAAGATTTTTGTCTTTTTATGAGAAAAATACCTTGCACCTTACCTTCTTCATTTCTCTTGTGTAGCCAGACCTGCAACAACTATGTGTAGACCATACAAATATTTTTTCCGTGCGGGGATCAAACCCACACGCAGCGCAACAGTCGATCGCTCATCCACTGCGCCAACCGTGTCGCCAAACGGTGACCCTGGAACATAAAGGGCGAAAGAAGGAACATGGGTACCCACCCAAGTTTTTTCTTTCGCCCTTTAATACCCATTTGTCAGTAAAAGTGCGACACGAATGATGCTTTTCCATCCAAAAACAAAAAAGCCTTTTTTTTGGGAAGGGAAATCATCAAATGTTTGTAAACGCACCTATTATACAGGAGAAATTCCTAGTGTGGGAAAACTTTAAAAAAAAATCGCTCGCTCTGGGCGGAGAGAGGGGGAGTTTCAGTACTTGTACTGACTAAAACCCACCCATGTTCCTTCCATTTCCTTTTATGTTCTGGGGCCATGGTATCTCTCTCAGGCAACAAAAAAGTCTTAGTTGTTTGGACCAGTAGAAGTTAAGTTTGAAAAGATATGAGAACTTACCACAGGAAACTCTAATAATGCTTGTGAACACTTGTTACAGCTTCCTTTCAATAATAAGAATCGTTAATTAACCTTTTATTAAACGTTATATCTAAAAACACGCTGTGAACGAATTGCTTGTACACACGACGACACATCAACCTATACAAAACCAGTTTATGCGGATCTCTCATTGTACTTGAAATCTATGGTGTACGATCCGTTGTTGAGAGAGCAGCATAAACTGGTTTTGTATAGGTTGATGTGTCGTCGTGTGTACGTTGCTGGCAGGCGTCGTTGCATCGTTACATAGACATACAGACTTTTCAGGTTATGATCGTAAAGTAAGCAAGGACTTATTGTCGGGCCTACGCTGTCCTCATATACTTAAGTACTAACGCTGTAATAACAACTTTGTATAACCAAATGATTTTAAAAGAGTAACCATGGAGTTTCATGCCGGTTCTTCTCCATAGGAAACGACCAACCCGAACCGTGCATCTTTTCTCGACGTTTAATAAGTACCCCTGTAGACCTTTTGTGAAATAAAAATAATTTGATTTGATCAGTGTGACTAGAAAGTCAGTGGAATAAAGTATTTAGTTGAATTTAAAAGTGAGTATTACTGTACGAGTCCAACAGTAGGGTAACAATCGGTACTTATTGACGTTACACACAAGAACCCATATTGAACAACAATGTTTAATTATCTTAGGTTTTTCCATTCGTTTTTTTTATTCAGGCACTGGATTTGCGCATTTTGTGGCCAGTTGTTGGCAATAGGCTCGTTCCATTATAAAAGAAACATAACTCGCCAAATATCTAGCACGGCCACACGGTTTAAAAGTAAAGTAAATTGTAGTAATTATCGCACCTATCAATCTTTAATCTTAAATACACCAAAATTATCTTTAAAACGGTCTAACATTATCTAAAATCTAGCTTTTGCCCACGGCTTCGCTCGCGTTAAATTCGGGGTAACTCAGTTCCCCTTTCCTGATTTGCAGGTACCTGCCACCTGTAGTTTTTGCCCTTGCGCCTTATTTATTGTAATAGCAAAGCTAAGTTTCCCCTTTTCTTCCCTCTTTCTCCCTCATTTCTCACATTAAAAAATAGACTATGTCTATCTCCAGGGTCCTAACTATATCTGTACTAAAATTCATCAAAATCGGTTTAGCCATTTGGGCGTGAAGACGTAACAAACAAACAAACTCTCTTTCGCTTTTATAATATTAAGTTAGGATACAACACAGCCATTTAATTCTCTCACAGACAAACTGTTGGGCTTTAATCTTCTCTGTCCGCGTATTGTTAGGAACTAGGCTAAACTAAAATGGACCCCACTTTGGAATACACAAGTTGTTTATATCGTTAGGAGTTTGCAAGTGAGTTTATGATGAGGAGATATTGATTGGATGCTTTTTGAGCTGTAGGTAACGTTGTTATGTGGTTTGTGTTTATGTGTAGGACAGTTTAATTGTTATGATTGTACAGTAGGCTGTATCATTTGGTTACCCCCTTTTTTCAGATGAGAAATTGTCAAATGTCCGTTTTTGGTATTGTTCGTCGTGTCGTTGACCTCCTTGAGTTATGAGTCGAGCTACACGATAACTGACAAATGCTTGCACTGACTGGACAGGTCCACTCAAATCTGTATGGTGCGTTCTTAAAGACCATTTCAGACGCTAATCTGCATAGTTCTCATGTAAGTTGACCAAGGTTTTTCTGGACCTTAAAAGAGACCACTGTGTTAGTTTCGGCTGTTTCTTCTCAGACTAGTAAGGCACGAAACACAGGCCTCATCAAATTTTATTTTTTAAATAAGACGTGAGCAAGTGTTTGAAATCCTAATTTCAAAAATCGTCGTTGATCACTAAAATAACTTCTCCCGCTATGATAAATGATAAATGATGTTTATTTTGCAAGTAGGTTTTCACAAACACTTTTACACGTCTTTTTTTAAAAACTAGATGAGGCCGGTGTTTCGTACCCGACTACTCTGAGAAGAAACAGCCGAAACAAACTCAGAGGTCATAGTCTCTTTTAAAGTCCAGACAAAAAATCTTGGTCAACTTACATGAGGACTATGCAGATTAGTGTCTGAAGTGGTCTTTTTAAGAAAGCACCACACAGATTGAGTAGACCTGTCCAGTCAGTGCAAGCGTTTGTCAGTTATCGTGTAGCTCGACTCATAACCCAAGGAGCTCGACGAACAATACCAAAAAAAGGACATTGGTGAAGGTCCCCAATAGTACTCAACTGCCAGACAATCGTCAAAAACAAAGTTAATAAAAGTTATGATCCACATGGTCCTCACATTCACAATAAACAACTACAGACTAGAAAATATTTACAAAATAAATTAATGAGATCATAATGATCTCATAAAATGTTATAATAAAAAAAAATGTAAAATTAAATAAAAAAAAAAAATATATAAAACAAAGTAAATATCAATGTCAAATCATTAAATGTCAGTGTATAGAATAAAGGAATAAACAATAAATGAATGAAACAAAGAAAAATTTTGACACTCACTGAGTAAATTAAATTGGAGCAGCTTAATCCCAAGCCTTTTTATCTTCAAGGTAATAATTAATATTATAGTAAGCTATAAGAGCTAACTTACGTTTTACAAAAACTTTAAATTTATTGAGGCTTAGTGTTTGAACGTCGTTTGGGAGTTTGTTATAAAAACGTATACATTGGCATGTGAACGTACCCCCTATTTTTTTGAGCCTCGTTGCCGGGACAACAAATTTGTGTTTGTTCCTCGTATTTATGTTGTGGATATCACTGTATTTTTTAAACAATTTTATATTTTTATGCGCGTACAAAAGATTTTCGTAAATAAACTGAGAGGGCACAGTAAGTATATTAATTTCTTTAAATTTTTCTCTGAGGGAGTGTCTGGGACTTAATTTATAAATTGAACGAATTGCCCTCTTTTGCAAAATAAAAATTGTCTGAATATCGGCGGCATGCCCCACAAGAGAATACCATACGACATCACACTGTGGAAATAACTAAAATAAACTAAACGGGCTGTCTCTAAATCAGTTAAATCACGAATTTTCCTAACGGCGTATGCTGCAGAGCTTAGTTTTTTTGACAACTTATCTATATGAGGGCCCCACTGAAGCTTAGCATCCAAGGTTAAGCCTAAGAACACTGTGTTATCTTCCGGTTTCAACGCTTCATCCTTGATTACTACACTAGTTTCCACTTGTCTAACATGAGGTAACGTAAACTTAATGCATTTGGTCTTTTTCTCATTTAGAAGTAAATTATTAACGTTAAACCAATTAACGACCTTTGCTAGAGCGCCATTAACATCGTCAGTAGCTAGCTGCTGACGTTTTAGTTTAAATAAAAGAGAAGTGTCGTCTGCAAACAACACTACATCATGATTATCCTTTATGAGGTAAGGCAAGTCATTTATATAAATAAGAAACAAAAAAGGGCCAAGAATTGAGCCTTGTGGTACTCCCATTCTTACTACAGACCCGGGAGATCTTTTTCCGTTAACATCAACTCTCTGAATCCTACCACTCAAATATGACGTAAGAAGATTCAGAGAGGCGTTCCGGATTCCGTAGTGGTGTAGTTTCCTGATTAATGTTTTATGGAGAACGCAATCGAAAGCCTTGGATAAATCGCAAAAAATGCCCAAAGCATCGCATTTATCTTCCCAGGCATTATAAATGTGTCCTAAAAGTTCAACACCTGCATCAGTAGTTGAACGACCCTTTGTAAAACCGAACTGTTTATTATGCAATAACTTATGTTTATTGAAAAATCTTTGCATATGTTCTAAAATTATTTTTTCAAAAATTTTACTAAATGTTGGTAGCACTGAAATTGGTCTATAGTTAGTTGGGTCTGATGTACTACCCGATTTAAACAATGGTATTATTTTACTATTTTTCATTAGATCAGGAAACTCACCACGGTCAATACAATCATTAAATATAACAGCTAATGAAGGAGCTACAATGGTTATAATGGACTTAGCAACGTCCACAGAGTGACCCCATAGATCAGCGGTCTTCTTAACATTTAACATATGAAACGTTTTAATTATATCATTACAATTGACATATTGAAAATTAAATTCGGAATCATGGAATGGAACGTTTTCCTTTAGTAAAGCATCTGCAGCAGCAGGTGACGAGTCTAGCGATTTAGTAGTCGAAACAGGAATATCCGCAAAGAATTTTTCAAAGGCTGTAGCAACTTGAATATCTGATTTTATAATATTATCGTCGATAGCAAGGCTGTAGTCACCGTTTCGCTTGCAAAACCTTCCCGTTTCGCTATTAATAATGTTCCAAGTGGTTTTAATTACGTTACTACTATTTTTAATTTTTGAACTCAAATAACGTGACTTAGCTATAGTACAAACTTTTTAAAAACTTCAGAGTAATTCTTAACATACAAATTAAATTCTACAGTATTATTACAAATTCTCTCTTCATACAGCTCATATAGCCGTTTTCTACTTTTATGAATACCAATGGTGGCCCAGTCATTGAAAGAAGCGTTATTATTAACCGAAATAGTCTTAGGAACAAACGTGGTATTAAACTGTGTGCAATACATACTAAAAAAATTGTTATACTGTTGATTGGGGTCATCATTAGTTGACAAAAGTGGTAATTTAGTCGAGAGTTTAATTTTAAAAGTTTCTAGGCGACTTTTAGTTTTTGGGTTAACAATGATATCCTTTTTAGCTACTTTTTTGATAACATTTGGAATTGTGATCAGTTGCCCACAATGATCTGAATCTAATAAGTTAATAATTACTTTGTGGGAGTATGAGCGGAGCGGAAGTGTTAGACTTTTACTGACTAAAACCCATCTGTGTTTCTTGTTTTACCCTTAATGTTCCGGGGCCGCGGTATCTCTTTCAAACAACCCGCAATCCCGGCAGGACAACCCGCAGCCTCTGCAAGTGGGTAACCCCCATGTAAGTTAATTTTAATACAACTTGAAAAATTTGCTAACACCTTGCTAAGGCCATTAAGTTAAAAACACTGAAATACAGAGCGAGACAGGTCTCACAGAGTTGGTTAAAGCAAGAGTGGAATAGCATGGGCGCTTCATATATGCCGTAGAAGATGTGGCAGGAGAGTGTTGCAGTACAGACCACGGACACGACGGAGAAATGTTGACGGATAGACAACAAAGTGGACATGATATCCTATCAAAGTGGCTGGAAGAATCTGGAACACTATGACACAAAAACTCCAAAAGTTAAGAGATTTCTACACTCGGCTTTATAACCAAAGAAGAAGAAAAAAAATAAAAGAGGAGAAATCATCATTTTCCTGCCCTTGTCTCATTCTATTTGGGGTTGGCGACTCGGCGCAACACGTTTTCTTCCTCCATTCTCCCCTATCAGACGTCACGGCATCATTTACTCCTTTCTCCTTCATATCATTCCTTAAACAATCCATCCATCTTTTCTTTGGCCTTCCTTTCGCTCTCCGTCCTTCAACATTCCGATCCATCACTCTTTTAGTCATATGTGCTTCGAAGAACCCACATTTCTGCACATGAAAGAGGAGAAATAAATACAGAAAAACTTTCCTACCATAATGCGAGCAAATCCGAAGGCAATAACTAGTTCAATTGTATTATTGCTTTGTAGAAACTTGCTTTGCCCAACAGCTTAAAGGTCTACATTAATCGACGCGTGCTAGGCCATGCCTGATGCACATAACGCAGTTAGGAATGAGAGGTTCAAAGGGATCTATAATTAACAACCCTACTATGGGTTCTAATTAACTATTATGAACTTTATTAACTAGCTAGTTCGTAGAGGTTTACACGTGTTCCATTAGAATATAATAGTTTGTAAAAGTTTGTAAAGGTTTCTCAAAACTTTAAGTTGGGTTTGTCTGTAGCTCACCTTACAATCCTTAATAATTCTGTCACAAAACAATTTAAAACTTCTTTAAGATAATGAATATTAATTCATTTAAGAGAGATGGATACTAATAATATATGCAGTGTTTATGAATGAAAAATTACGATTATTATGTTTTAATATTTATTTTGTTGTTTTGTTTATTTTTTTACTATAAATTTATTTTAACTGTTGTTGGACAATTTTTTTCTCTAATTTATAATCTACAATGAATTGTCAACTATTTTGTACGTCGAAAATGCAAACAACAACAAATGCACAACAAGTTGAACCAGCAATATTAAACTCGTTCCATAGGTGCATATCCTATGTATCATATTAGACATGTTTAAACAAATAAATGCATCTTTATCTTAATATGTGACTAACTTGTAAATCCCCGATTGGTTAGGCAGGATTGTATATTTTTTAATATAATATTATAAATGCGAATGTTTGTGAGGATGTATCGATGTTTGTTACTCTTTAACGTCAAAATGGCTGAACGGATCTTGATGAAATTTGGCACAGAAGTAGATTATAGTTTGGAATAACACATAGGATGCCTTTCGATATCCCGCGGGAGAAGCCGCGAGCCCGAGCTAGTAGCTACCTAATAGCATTTTATGTTTAAATCCCATTGATTAGGGGGTTTTCTTACCCTCAGCAGTCGCTGTTTGTTTCAAGTAATGTTAATTAACCCGACCCCCACTGAATGAAATGCGATTTCCTACTACAAACTTCTGCCTTCCCATTCAGCGAAATACAGGCATGATGTCATGTTTATTCGGCAGTTCCAACCCTCTACAAGCGAGGCTGAAATGACTTCCAATAAAAACGCCCACAAATTCAACTAATCCTGTTTTACTAACTCAGTTTACGCATCAAAGCAATCAACTAATGGCCAGAATTATTCAGTCCAGTCCAGTCGTCATTGAAGGACAAAAGACAAGCCTTAATCAAGGACAAAGGACTAAATAAACAATGCTAGACGAATTAATTTTCGCTGGACTCGAACCCACGCACCACGCTTTGCACAGAAAATTATAATCAGCTTTATTGTTCGTCGATTCGGTGTGGGTGGTCCAAAGTGGCGTTTGGAACTAAGAGAGGTTCAATTGACGTCGTTTTTAAACCTACTTTCTTGTTGAGAAAATTTTACTTTTATATTTAGTGTTTCAAGGAATAGGTATTAAAAGGCCAGCCTTCAGGCTGAACGGACGGTGAGCAATGGGTAGCTCACCTTCCGTCCGTCCAGTGACGACAGGCCTTGTCGACGGCGCGTTTGTTTTCCACGAGCGCCAGAAAGAAATGTCGTGCGCCTCAGAGGGGGCCTGCCAGGGCCACCGCCTGCCGGGGTTGCGGTTAGTTCGAAAGAGATACCGCGACCACGGAACATAAAGAGCAATAAAAACTTTTTAACAAAAAATTGAACCGACGAAAAGTGAAAAATAAAAAACCTCTAATCTAGCTAAGCTCCAAAGTTAAAGTATGAGATTAATTTCAAGTCGGCGCCAAACAAACTATTTATTGATTTTCATAACGTAACATGGTAAACGTTGACAACTTGATTGATCGTCGATCATTGTTTGTTGGCGCCGCCTCAAAATTAATCTCATACTTTAACTTTGGAGCTTAGCTAGATTAGAGGTTTTTTATTTTTCACTTTTCGTCGGTTCAATTTTTTGTTAAAAAGTTTTTATTTTACTCTTTTTGGTTTTCTCTTACAACAAATTTATTGTTCCTTTACTTAATCTAATTTGTATAAAACTTTTGACTGTTATTCAAATTCCAAATTTTTCGGCTTTTTAAAACAAAATATTGTTTTTGCTATCTAATTTCCTTTTTCGTCGATTTATATATATATAAATATATTTACTTCGACACTACTAAATATTTGGTAGCTATTATTTTGAACCCAGATTAGATGCTTTTGATATTTAATAAAAATCCTTGATAGGCGAACAGACGTAAGATGAAGGATTCGGGGATGGGAGCTTCGATAAGAGTGTTCCTTACCGTCAAACACGTTGACAAGTACTAAGATGACTACCATGAATTCGAAACACTATCGAGTCTTTGGGAATAGACCTCCAGATATTCTAGTACCTACCAAGAATCTGAAGAATTGTGTTAACAATGAAAGCAAAGGAAATAGAGTGATAGCAATGACTGTGTTGCTAGACCTCGATTGGTTGCAATTTTCAAAAGAACACGTACTAGAAATGTTTTTGAACGCATGATGTTGCCCGTAATTCTAAGCTGGGCCGTCAATTTACAAAAACTTCAAGGGACGACCCTCGATAAAGCAAGAATTGACCTGGGACTACATTTTATTAGCATCATTATCAAATTTTGAACCAAATAAGGTGTTAATCCACATGATGAGCGCGCTGACTGAAATGCAGCTACTGAAACGTTAACCCACTATACACTGCACATATACAGATATTTAATTCTTACAGTAATGGCTAAAACATACTTATTATGTTTTTTTCAAAAAAGAGCATCCGTCCGTCGATGACAAACATAACCCAGTAAGGTCTACAGTTTTTAATAAAGTTCAAGAAATAAGCCCAAGTGACGTTATACTGTAGGGGACCTCTTGTAACTGACTTCCATTTCCACTGCCATAGCTTTGATGACAATCATACTCCAGCAAGGCATCAACAGTTCTCATCGACGTACATGAAATGAGCCTAAACACAACATAGCTGCTGTAAACTATTGAGAATGTCTAGTAAATACTACCCATCTCCATCATCAGACCTTCCATGACCGTAATTCTCCAGCTAGGTCTAAAGATCACGTCAAGGTGCATTAAATGAGCCCAAACACGATATAGCTGGTGTAAACTGTTGAGAACGTCTTGCAAATACCTTCCGTCTCCATCGTCAGATCTTCAGTGACAGTAATTATCCAGATTGGCTCAAAGTCCTCATCAAGGTTAATAAAACGAGCCCAAACACAATATTGCGGCTGTAAATTGATAAGAACCTCTTTCAAAAGCCTTCCGTCTCCATCGTCAGACCTTCAATGACAGCTCTATTCTCCAGCTAGGTCTAAAGTTGTCGTCAACGTGCATGAAATGAGTTGAAACACGATATATCGCTGCTTTAAACTGTTGAGGACCTCTTGCAAAATGCAAGTATTTCCTGTCTCCATCATCCATCATCAGGTCATTTTGACGCCGTATTATCATCAGAACTACATATGTGTTTCAAATTTAAACAAAATCGGTTCACAATTGCAAATTAAGTGTGAAAAAAAATCAATCAACCCCTATTTTTCCACCCTTAGGGGCGGATTTTTTTTTTCAATTTGAAATGGGACCAACTTTGAAATATACTCTCTCCAATGAAAAAAGAATTTTTCAAATCGGACGTCACAGTAAAAAGTTATGCGTGGTCATACATAAAAAAAAAAAAAAAAAAAAAAAAAAACAAATATACATGTCGAATTGAGAACCTCCTTTTTTTCGTCGGTTAAAAAAAGGAACATGGGTGGGTTTTAGTCAGTACAAGTCTGATACTCCCCCCGCTCCGCCCAGTCGCCCGCCGCAAAAACAAAATGCTCATATTGTCTAGGCGTTTGATTTGTATTTCAGTTAACCCATCCTTACTAATATTATAAAAGCGAAAGTGAGTTTGTTTGTTTGTTTGTTACCTCTTCACGCTTTAATGGCTACACCGATTTTGATGAATTTTGGTACAGAGATAGTTGGGACCCTGGAGACGGAAATAGGCTATTTTTTTCAAAAAAATGTGGGTAATGGGGGAGAAAGAGGGAAGAAAAGGGAAAACATAGTATTGCTATAACAATCAATAGGGCGCAAGAGGAACTGTGTTACCCCGAATTTAACGCGAGCGAAGCCGCGGGCAAAAGCTAGTACCTAATATATTTTAACTCAAAATCAACGGATTTATAGTACACTAGCTTTTGCCAGCGGCTTCGCCCGCGTTAAATTCGGGGTAACACATTTCCCCTTTCCTGATTTGCAGGTACCGGCTACCTGTAGTTTTTGCCGTTGCGCCCTATTGATTGTTATAGCAATACTATGTTTTCCCTTTTCTTCCCTCTTTCTCCCCCATTACCCACATTTTTTTGAAAAAAATAGCCTATTTCCTTCTCCAGGGTCCCAACATATATGTAGCAAAATTCATCAAAATCGGTTTAGCCATTAGGGCGTGAAGACGTAAAAACAAACAAACTCGCTTTTATAATATTAGTAAGGTAAAAAGACTGATAAACACATTAGTTTTGAAGACACATTGAGGTTTTAAAGTGACAAAAAAGAGTATGCTTAGGATGGTTTGATCATGTGGAGAGGATGAGTGAAAGGAGACTAACAAAAGGTATATTTACAATTCAGATGTGAGTGGCTACGCCGTCGGCAGGGACGCCCTAAAACAGGCAGGGCTGGATACAAATGGCATGCGTGCCATTAGCGGCACGTGACACAATATTTTGGGCACGCCACCGCTAGCGCTTACGAACCGCAAAGCGCTTTGTAATTTAATTAAAAATAACTAAGTTCACTTCACTAGTTAGTAAATGTACTTTATAACTAGACAAGTAAGCTTATATACTTTTTGGTGGCAAATAATGAGTTTTGTGTGGAAAATATTTAGTTTTGTTATTTTCCCAAGTCAAAATTATTCGATGGCACGTGAATGGCGTCGTTAAACATTTCTGTAGAAAAAATGGCACGCTGATCCAAACAGGTTCGCCACCCCTGCCCTAGAAGCACATACATTATATTTTATATTTTATTATATACCTGACCTTAGTGTTAAAGTTCTTCAGTGAAGTCAGGTGCGTAGTACCCGCAACCGACATGAGTGTTTGACAACATGTACTAATGTTGACGAGGCAAAAGGAGTACCTATATAAGGATAACAGGTGAATCGTGAGCGTTAGTGTTCCACGCGCGTGTCAAAGAGATGTCAGCAAAGCAGAGGGGCCTGCCAGGGCCACCGCCTTGTTCCGGGTTGTTCTAAAGAGATACAGTGGTGCCGGAACATAAAGGCAAAAAAAAGAGCATGGGTGGGTTTTATTCAGTAAAAGTTTGACACTCCCACCCGCTACGCCCAGAGCGGGGGAAGTTTTTTTTTTTTTTTTTTTTAAAAAAAGAACGTTGCCCCGCTCTAGGAATTTCTCCTATATCATGGGTGGGTTTACAAACATTTAAAGTCACATGCACAAACAACCAGACCCGGAACAACTATCTGTAGGCCATACAAATATTTGTTCCGTGCAGGGATCGAACCCGCGACTCGCAGCGCAGCAGTCGATCGCTCAGCCACTGCGCCAACCGTGTCGTCAAATGATGATTTAAAATCCGTAAAAAAAGAGGATAACCGGTTTCAGCCCTTGGTTTCTGCCATCCCCCATGGCAAAAAGGCGTGAGTTTATACATCTAATATATAAAATTCTCGTGTCACAGTTTTCGTTCCCATACTCCTCCGAAACGGCTGGACCGATTTGAACGAAATTTTGTGTACATATCGGGTAGGTCTGAGAATCGGCCAACATCTATTTTTCAGACCCCTAACTGAGCAGCGGGTGAAACCGCTGGGCACAGCTAGTCTAATATATAAAACTCTCGTGTCACAATTTTCGTTCCCATACTCCTCCAAAACGGCTGGACCGATTTGAACGAAATTTTGTGTGCATATCGGGTAGGTCTGAGAATTGGCTAACATCTATTTTTCATGCCCCTAACTGAGCAGCGGGTGAAACCGCTGGGCATAGCTAGTTAAATATATAAAATTAACTGGCCAGAGGCTTAGCGTTGCCATACAACGTGGCAACGCGGCCAGCCTCTTGGGGACATTACCAACTAACAGCGTTGAGGACGAATTTTTTGACGCTATTTTTTTATTTATGTATAAGTTAGGTAGTATGTTTAATAATTTAGTTTATTTATCTGTTATTGTATACATTGAAATATATTCCCCTAAAATAAAATTAACTTCTTCAAACTATTTATAAGTTCCCTCAAGTGTCAAAGCCTAAAACATTTTTCTTGTTCACTTCAGCCATCTATTTTTAGAACAGTTAGCTGAGCCATTTATATTATCAACGGAATTTTGATTTGTAATAATCAAAACGGTTGAAATATGATTTAGTTTGCCCCGTTGGTCTAGAGTTCGGAAGCGTTGGTCTAGACTTGAACCCAGGACATCATGCTCTGCTACCGCAGAGCATGATGTCCTGGGTTCAAGTCTAAGGTCGGACAAAGTGTTTGTGGGTTTTTCCATCATGAATTTCTCAGCATCAGTCACGTTTCCTAGATTTGTTTTACATGGAACTTACGTAAATATAACATTCGGGGATAAGGAATAATATTATTAATTTGATTCTAGATATTAATTTGTTGAAGGCCTCGATATGTCCCGTCATTGTGAGGAGGTTCCTGTCTCTGGAGCCCTAAACATCGGTAGATAGAAAGTAAATTCAGTTTAACATATTAATATCGGAATTGAAAATAAATCATGAGTGTACATTATGTATGTACTTATGCCAAATTATTTTAAATTACGTAATTTGCAATGTAACTCGTTGGTGATCCTATACTATATTAAGAGTATTTCCTGGAGGGGGGGGGACGCGTTTCTGGAAAACACGTATAAATTTTTTTTTTTTTTAATTTAAATGTAGATATTGTTATATTATCTACTACTACGAACTATATTTACGTGTATCTATTATTATCGAAATTAAATTATTACCTTTTTCATGTGACTTGACCAAGACAATGTACCCCCCCCCCCCCCCCCCACGCCCCTCTGGCACCAAACCTGGATCCGTCTTTGGGCGTAATGTTATGTTATGTTGTCACTAATTTAATTGAACAATAAAATTAAACTCAGTAATTTGCCATTCACCGAAAATATTACGGATCTTAAGGAAGTCGCTGTAAAAGAAGGCGATCGTAAACCAATAGACGTTTACTCGTCTTTAGATTTATTTGTCACAAGTAAGTGTAAATAAAGTCGCATACTCAATTGATGTTAAATCACTTTAACGGCCCTCTTCCGTTGTCTGACTTTTACTGTTTATTTGATTTGAATGGGAGCTGTAAAGGTGGGTCAGAAAGGTAAGCAATTCGTCTCTACCTGTATTTACTTATTTTTAACCGATGATTACAAAAAGGAGAAAGTTCTCAGTTCGACATGTATATTCGTATTGTCACGTTTGATTTGAAAAAATAACCGCCTCTATAGGTGGAAAAACCAGGGGTACTCCCCTCGCTCTGACCAGGGGCCTTAGTCTGCTATTACAATGGTGTCAGAATGGTCGATCACTGATCGCATAATGGTTGATTTTGACAAGTTTAGTATGTAGTAGATGTCAAAATCAACCATTATGCGATCAGTGATCGACCATTCTGACACTATTGTAATAGCAGACTAAGGCCCCAGAGCGAAGGAAATTATTCGATGAATTCCCATTTCCCATTCATAAAAAAATGGTGGAAAAACAGTTAATTGATTTTTATTGTCTTTCTCAAGACATTTCATCAGGAATTTTGTATGTACAGTTAGTTTGGATGACAATATAACCAAATCATGTCATTGTAAATCCAATATGGCGGACTAGTTATTTTAATACACCCTTATGATTTTGTTGAGAAGAATACAAAAAAAAAATGAATTTCGTCGCACTAGGTATACCTATTTAAAAGCTTGTTTTTTAAAGGCCTATAATACCCATTTCCTTATAAATAAAACGCCACTTCTCATACTTAAGAACTGCAAGAGTAATTTTGTTTTTTTTTATTCTCCGATGTACACGTAGCTACCTAACTATTAAGTCTAAATCATTGTATATATCTCTGCTCTCACATTATATAAGTGTCCAGGCCTAGGGCCTAAGCCTGTGTGAAATAAAATACTTTGATTGATTTACTTTTTGTATTTTTTTGTTCCGAATGTGAAAATGGGAATCATCAAAAAGCTTCTGTGGCTCTGGGCAGAACGAGGGAGTGTCATAGTTTTACTGACTAAAACCCATCCATATTCTTTTGCCCTTGTGTTCCGGGGCCGTGGTACCACTTTCGAATAACCCGCAACACCGGAATACTACCTAAAGTACGGCCAACGAGAAGCGATACCAAATGTAAACAAAACTCATGCTAAAACCCCATCTAAAATGGCCGCCCGAATGTTGGCGAACCCGTCTTAACGTTGTCATGTTTTTGCCGGGAGAACGAGACATTACGATAAAGGCACAAGATGGAAAGAGATAAATATTAGATTGTCAACGCCACAGTTGTTCTTTAGGTTAATGACCTTTCGTATCGCTTCTCGTTGGCCGTACCATAGGTACTTGGAACTTGACCTAATAATGTTGAAGTACTCTGTCTTATCCTCAGGGCATTACAAGCGCAATGATATGTGTTGGAAAGTTTAATACAAGCCTAAAGATCGTTTTGATACCAATACAGAGGCAGGTATTAAGTAAAATACCTATATTATAAGGTTTCGACCAAAAGTGTCTTCTCAACTCGTGAAAACCTAACCTAGAAGATATTCTATTATCCGTTGATAGTGAGCGTCATATCAATCCTTACTAATATTATTAAAGCGATTGTGAGTTTGTTTGTTACGTCTTCACGCCTAAATGGCTAAACCGAGTTAATTAATTTTGGTACAGAGATAGTTGAGACCCTGGAGACGGACATAGGCAAATTTATTTTTTAAAGTGAGATTTGGGGGAGAAAGAGGGAAGAAAAGGGAAAACTCTGCTTTGCTATTACAATAAATAAGGCGCAAGGGCAAAAACTACAAGTAGCAGGTTCCTGCTGAGCCGGAGGTCGTGGGTTCGATTCCCACCCAGGACAAACTTTGTGTGATGAGCATGATTGTTTGTTCTGTGTCTGGGTGTGATTTATCTATAATATGTATGTATTTATAAATTATATAAGTATGTATATCAGTTGTCTGGTTACCATAACACAAGCTCTGCTTAGCTTGGGATCAGATAGCCGTGTGTGAGTTGTCCCAAGATATTTATATTTATTTATTTACCTGCAAATCAGGAAAGGGGAACTGTGTTACCCCGAATTTACCGCGAGTGAAGCCGCGGGCAAAAGCTAGTAAGCTATAAAAAAAACTATAAGAAACTTCGTCACTTTATTTTTCTTTCCACAAATCCAGTGCATTAATATTTCAGTTGTAAAAACTTTAATGTCAATGTCCCTTGTCTTACGATTCGCGTCTCATAGTCGTGCCAATAAAGGCAATGCTCCATAGGATTCTGCGGCTACACTACGCATAAGTAGTTAGCTTTACTTTGTGTATGGGCAACTACAGTACTTTCTCAAGTTATTCTGTCTTGTGACTGGGACTGTAGCAGGATATTTTTTTGTTTTTATGACATTCAAAAGTGCCTGTAAAGGTCTAATTGTCGCCTGCCGGGGTTGCGGGTTGTTCGAAAGAGATACCGCGGCCCCGGAACGTAAAGGGCAATAGAAGGAACATGGGTGGGTTTTAGTCAGTAAACTGACACAAGAGCGGGGGCAGTTAATTGATGATTTCCCACCCCAAAAAAAATGGTCTAATTGTAATAAATGCTTTGAGCTTAAACGAAAATGCACGGACATGAGTCGATATAAATGCGACCCAAAGCCACGCTACACGTAGAGGTTTTGATTTTTACACTACACACATTGCACAATGGGACCACAGACGTTAGTTCATGGTTTGAATTTCAACTCGATACCTCCATGCGTTCCCGAGATAAATGGTCTTGACAGACAGACAGACGGACCACAAAGTGATCCTATAAGGGCTTCGTTTTCCCAGGCGGCGGCCGACAACATGACACGCGGGGTTGCGATCGCATAGAGGATCCGGCTACTGGGTCTCGAGGTGGCCTTGCACAAATCCGAGGCCATGGTATTTCATGGCCGCGGAAACACGCCACCGTCGGGATCCCAGTTGACGGTAGGAGGGGTTCGCATCGGCGTCGGGTCGACGATGAAGTACCTGGGAATCGTCCTCGACAGCCGGTGGAACTTCGTCGAACACTTCCGACGTTTGGCTCCCAAACTCGAGCGGACGGGGGCTGCTTTCAAGCGGCTCCTGCCCAATCTGAGGGGGCAAAACGCCTCCTGCCGTAGGCTCTATGCCGGAGTCGTGCGGTCCATGGCCCTTTACGGGGCCCCGGTATGGGCGCGTTCTTTAGGGCGGCGCGCCGCCCACTACTTGAACGCGCTCCAAAAGGTGGTGGCCATACGGCTTATCCGGGGCTACCGCACGATCTCCGGCGAGGCAGCAAGCCTCCTTGCCGGACTGCCACCGTGGGATCTGGAGGCGATAGTCCTCACGCGCCTGTTTAAGTGGCGCGCGGAGGCACTACACCGGGGGCAAAACCCGCTGCCGTGGCAAGTTGCCACTCGGCGGGCAGACCTCCGGTGCGATCTCATGGTGGCATGGAGAGAGCGACTGTCGCAACCCCGTGCAGGGCACGCCACAATAGTGGCGGTAAGTCCCCTCTTTGAGGAGTGGCTGGAAAGGCGTCATGGCGTCCTCACCTACCGCCTGACGCAGGTCCTCACCGGACACGGAAGTTTCGGGAGGTTCCTGCACATCATCGGGCGGGAGGAAGCGCCCGGGTGTCACCATTGTGACGATCGCCCGGAGGACACGGTGGAGCATACAGTGGCGATCTGCCCAGCGTGGGCGGAGCACCGCCGTGCCCTCGTAGAGGCGATCGGCGGCGGCGATCTCTCGCATCCGGCCCTGTTTCAGGCCATGGTCCGGAGCGAGAGGGAATTGGAAGCGGTCACCACCTTCTGCGAAGCAGTAATGCTAGCAAAGGAGGTGGCCGGGCGTTTGAGGGAGAGAAGCGGCGCCGGGCGCCGCGAGACGACTCCCGGCCACCGTAGATGCGGGCCTGTGGACGGTGAGCAATGAGTAGTTCACCGTCCGTCCGTCGATTGACGACAGGCCGTGTCGACGGCGCGTTCGTGTTTCACGCGCGCCTCAAAGAGAGTCAGCAAAGCAGAGGGGCTTGCCAGCAGAGCCTCCGCCTGCCGGGGTTGCGGGTTGTTCGAAAGAGATACCGCGGCCCCGGAACGTAAAGGGCAATAGAAGGAACCCACCCATGTTCCTTCGTGTTTTAGTCAGTACAAGTCTGACATGCCCCCCCGCTTCGCCCAGAGCGGGGGAAGTCATTGGATGATTTCCCACCCAAAAAAAAAGGGCTTCGTTTTTTCCTTTTGAGGTACGTACCCTAAAAAAACATTTTAATATTTTTCATTCGTTATGAATTTGGTCTAAAATAGTGGTTACAGCGAACCTCTCTGTGGATATTCTACATCGCAGTGTTTGTTCGACTTAAAACTGTCTGCGTTAGCGTGGCAATGTAAATAGTTCAGTGCCATTTTATGTTTCCACGCCAGTTGATATTGGGTAGTGGTTTTATTGCTTTCGGATGTAGTGGATAGGTTTCACTGATGCATAATGGATTCTTCTAGGCACTGAAGGTTGTGAAATAAAGATTCACAACAACGGGGAGAAAATACTCGTAGTATAGCAATATAGGTACCTGCTCTCCCGAAGGGTTTGGCAATGGTTGTACTTGTACTTATAACATAACTAGCTTTTGCCCGCGGCTTCACTCGCGTTAAATTCGGGGTAACACAGTTCCCCTTTCCTGATTTGCAGGTAACTGCTACCCGTAGTTTTTGCCCTTGCGCCTTATTTATTGTAATAGCAAAGCTAAGTTTTCCCTTTTCTTCCCTCTTTCTCCCTCATATCACACATTAAAAATGAAAAAAATAAAAAATGTCCGTCTCCAGGGTTTCAACTATCTCTGTGCATGAAGACGTTACAAACAAACAAACTCACTTTCACTTTTATTGTATTAGTAAGGATAGCAGTTATACAAATCCCATGTATAGGGGCGACCCTATTACCATCAACCGGGTACAATACCACGGACCTGATAATCGAAGTTACATTTCGTGTAGCACTGCAAGTACTTGCAACCACTAGATCACTAGATTGACATTGATTGGACCTGAAAGAAACATTAACTTAGGTCATGCAATTACGACACTGCTGTTACTAAAAAGGCCCTAATGAGAAGTCCTAGAGAACCCAATAAGCCTGCAACGAAAATAGAATCCAAGATCACACATACAATAATCGCTTGAGCTGTTCCTTGCCTAAGTATTAGTCAAAAAAGTTATTCATTTAAATAAGGCTGGTCAGCACTTTTTGAACGTCAACATTACAGGAGACTGTCCCCCAAAACGTCCACCCTTCGCCACTTCCTAGTGTTTTAGCTAGGAAGAAGTGGCGGAACGAAGTCCCCAGTAACCACAGTAATCTGTCTGTTAGGTTGGAAAAAACCAGCATACTTTTTTTCTTTTGTATGGCCATAGTTAGATATACGTTATGGCGGTCAGGGTCGCATGAAGGGGCGCAGATACCTACAAGTTCACTCTCTCTTCCCTCATACACATCATTCGTTAACATGGCAATCCAACGATCACACCATCGGAAAGAAGTCAATCGCGAGTATTGTAACCACGAGGTTAACGAGTCAAGGCGGCGTTTTATTTTATTCTATTTAATAAACTATAAAAAACAAACTGAAAAGAACATTAAAGTAAGAAAAGCTTCCCTCCCCCCTTCATTGCGCATTGTCTCAAAGAATTATAAAGAAAACAGTACCCAGCGAGAGAATGGCCGCAACTTATTAATATTAATATCTGGAGTTTGAGAAACCATCTCTTTTGTGAAGGGACTTGAAGTATGAATAAGCTGTAGAGTGCGTTACTGCGTGTTTTGGGATAATCGTGTGACAAGCAAGCTGCATGTCATCCAGCAGTACCTAATATGTAACAGACCGCATAATTTTTTTTTGTAATCTGGTATGGCATCCTGGCAATCCTGTGGAGGGGGCCTGAAAGGCCTCCAGCCAGGGCACCCCCTGTGAGGTACGAGCCTTGGCTAAGGGCGTCGCTAGAGGACGACAGCAAAGGGACAAGCTGGATCTACAAGGACCGGGACACTGCTACGGGCTTCGTTGGCGAGGATTGAATGTGTTTCCCTAGGTGCTAGTTTGCTCTCCTGGAGGAGGGTTAAAGCGTCATCGGAATACGAGAGTATGCCTAGCCTAGGATGGTGATTCTTGCTAATTCCCTAGGAATCGTATCGGGCGGCCGATGTAGTTACCCTAACTATTATTAGGTTGTGATGTTTTGCACGCAGAGTTAAAGAAAGGCTCAGAAAGGCGTTTCATGAATCGCAGACCACATTCAATATAAGATATCGCTTAAATAGTTATTAGGCAGTTGAAAGCGTCTGTTTATTCATTTGACAATGGCTGCTCGAACGGTCTGTATTGATGATTAAGCTGTCACTGTATGGTCACTCGTACACAAACAAGTGTAGCTGTTAATATCAAAGTCTCTGAAACGCATGCAGAGAGTAAAACTGAAAGTCTGTAAAAAATATAAACATATCGGTAGAGGGTTATCAGGCTTATTTAATTTATACTCAAATGCTTTTCATTTTCTTTGACGTAATAACTTTCTTTTTATAATCATACCTTTCGCCCACTTGCCGCTTAAATATTAAAAGTTGGAGACGCAAGAACGGCGGTTATTGTTACTTTTTTGTATTTGAGTACCTAAGAAGGTAAAGTACCTAAGTTATTAATATTACAGACTAACGATTACTTTATGCGCAAGATTCAATTTCAGAATAGTTGCATTTAAAGTCTAGTGGGTAGTTCAAAACTGCTAAACGTCCTCGTAGTTTCGAACCGGTCCCAGGACCTGCTCCGGCAAAGATATAGAGTTCAACACTAAACAAATAAAAAAAAAATTTGACTTTGACTTAAACCTATTAGAAATTTTACAGTACTAAGAAAAGATGGATGGATTGTGTTGTGTGGAGTAAATGATGCCGTGACGTGAGCCTGATTGAGAGTGGAAGAAGAAAACGTGTTGCGCCGACCCCAAATAGAATGGAATGGAGCAGGAAAATAATGAAGAAGAAGCTTGTAGCTAAATACGACAGCTCCATAAGTCAATCTTGAAAGTTAAGCTTTACTAGCTAAGGTCGGTCCGTCGATGTTGTCCATCCTTTATCTACTTAACGAGTTTTCTTATGCAAAACATTTTTAGCCGATAAGAACTGAAGGAAGAAACGCGTGTTTGCGGAAAATAGAAAGAGTGAAGGGAGACTTTTGCCCAGGATTGGGACAGAGCAGGCTGGGAAAAAATTACACTTTATTTAGGGATGTCATGAATAATTTCTCTGGGCGGAGCGGGGGGAGTGTCAGACTTATACTGACTAAACCCCATCATGTTCCTTCTTTTGCCCTTTGTGTTCCAAGACTGCGGTATATCTTTCCAACAACCCGCAACCCCAGTAGTTAGAGGCCCCGGCAGGCCCCACTGCTTAAATAACCACTATGCATGGTAGAATATGGATTTCAGCTATCGGTCACTTTTAGCCCGAACATAGCCACGATACACCGGTTTTTCCTTATCTTTTGTAAGCTATCTAAATTTGTGAAGCGACACATAGAACTTATTTACGTTAATTATTCAACTTGTCTAACTGTCACTTGTCTTACTGTCAATTTTGGGCCACCGAAATACAGGCTGTGCCTAGACTGCGGCCCACGGTTATTTCTACTTTTGTATTTTTTTAACTTTGCTCGTTGTAATTCTATGTATAAAACTTTTTTGTGTGTGTCTATAAAAATATAAAATTACTTTTAATTGCACTATGTGTATAGCTCGAAGGAGGACGAAAAGATTCCGGATTTTCTATTTCATGTCAATACTTGTGGAAGTTTATTTTAATAGGCGTGACGAAAGATTTTAAAATCCTCCTCCATAATGTGGGTACACTTTTACTATTTACAAAAAAGCCTTTATTTCGGTAATAAACTTAAGTTTAACAAAGTTTGAAGCCATTTTTCTCATAATTTTTCAATATTGCCCGAAAACAGCTCGCATGTGTCATGGCGTCGGCATGACGTCACAGTTATATAAAAATTACATTGTTTCTATAACAACGTCCCATAAATCACATAACCGTGACGTCATACGCTGTGATCGGTGTTTCAGTCAAAATGGCCGATTGCAGTATTTTAATGTTTTATTTTATTGAAAATCTTAATAATCTGTTATTTTTAAATAAAACTAAACCTGTGTTTACTTTTTTTTTAATATGACTTCTCCTCTGTCATCACTGAATCAGCGATTTTTTATACTGTTGTCATGCCTATTAAAGTTACAATTTCATCAATTATATTGAAAGCATTCACTAACTTGTAAATATATTAAAAAATAGCATTAAAAAATTCATCCTCAACGCTGTTAGTTGGTAATGTCCCCAAGAGACTGGCCGCGATGCCACGTTGTATGGCAACGCTAAGCCTGTGGCCAAAGTAAAAGCCAGTCCTTATGTCACGGGAAGTGTCAACAAAACGTTTTAAAAAGGCTGTGAGCACACGGACCCCACGATTCCAAAGTTTCAACCCCAAACGGTTCGAAAATATAGTTACGAATAAGGTTACTATATTTACGCCGCTTGAGGTACCTTATTCTTGTGGATAGGTAAACAGAAAAATCAAATAAATGTCGTCGTTTTATTGTAAGTATCATCTGCTTGTTGAATGCTGCACATAAAAGTTTACTAGCTCTCCGCCTACGACGGGGACTTGTGGATTAAGTATTGCATGCATGAGGAAGGACATTAAAGTTGATGTGAGGTTTCGTGCCTGTAGAAAAGGCAACCATATAAATGTACCTACTAGGTTTACCTTACCTTGCACCAATAAGAGGAGGTATATTCTTACTAATATTATAAAAGCGAAATAGAAAAAAAGACGTAACAAACAAATAAAAGTTTGTTTGTTTGTTACGTCTTCACGCCTAAATGGCCAAACCGATTTTGATGAATTTTGGTACAGAGATAGTTGGGACCCTGGAGACGGACATATTTAAAAAAAAGGGGATAAGGGGAAGAAAGAGGGAAGAAAAGGGGAGAGAAAGATTTGGGTCGCTAGCGTACTATAAATACCTCTACTCATCTCTGGCGTTACCGCCGTCCTCGCCGACGAAGCCCGTCGCGACGTCCCGGTAACTGCCCCACCCGTCCCTTGCTAGAGCAAACCCGCGCTGCTGAGCCAGTAAGTTCAAATCAGTTCCTCAAAGTTCTGTCTAAAGGGACAGGCTGGATCTGAGTGATATTAATTAGGGACAGCAAAGGCTGTCCTGCCTCAGCGACGCCCTAAGCCGAGGCTCGTACCCCACAGGGGGTGCCCTTAGCGTGTAGTCGCTTAGTTTTAAGTATTTTCCCCCTTCCCCTCGGACCTCTGTACAGTACAGACGTGTTTCAAGTTGAATTCTCGCTCATTTACAATTTAATTTTTTACAAATAATTAAAAAATAATTGTAAAATAGTAAAACAAATTCGGTGCGGTTATACCAGGAGCGCATAGTCGCAGCGGAGCTACGAGTACCTGTGTGAAAGAGAGCATTCCGCCGACAACACTTACTATAGTACGGGCTGCCTACAACCTGCGCCTGCGACACACACAACAGTGTCCTACTACATGTATGGAGGGGTCAAGCTAAGCTGGCGGACACAAAGATTGTACTAGAGCCTCGATCGTCGACCAGAACAGTGACCCCTACGCTCCTCGAGCCGTCGAAATCTCTTCATAATCTCTGGACGCCTGGTACTTCTATACTGAGTGAACCATCCAACATGTCTCTTCAGCGCTCCCCCCCGCCTACCTCACCCGCCCCCGCGCCTGTGCTCGACCCAGCATCCTCTGAGGTATGCGTACCTGAGATATGTGAATCGGATACTGCATCTGAGAGAAGCGGTAGCAGAAACGTCAGTGTTAGAAAACGCAGGCATGGCGATGATGACATCAGGGAACTCAAAACTTTGATTTCGTCCTTATCATCTAAAGTTGACCAAAGGTTCCTTGAACTCAAGCAGGCGAATGAAGAGCTTAAGGAAAGTTTACAATTTATGTCTGATAAATATGACTCAGTCTTTAAAACGCTTCAAAATATGCAAGAAGATAGAGCAGAAGATAAGAAGACTATTCAGAAATTGGAAGAAAAGATTGAGGTTCTTGAGCGTAAAAGTAGGTCGGCTAGCTTAGAGATACGAAATGTACCGATCTGCTTGCGAGATGACAGGAAATTTGAGTCGAAGGAAGATGCCAGTCTGATAGTGAAAACCTTGTCGAAAGCTGTTGAAGTGGATATTCAGGACTGTGACATAAAAGACATATACAGAATTCAAACCCACAAAGAAGGCTGTAAACCCATCATAGTCGAGTTAAACAGTGTACTAAAAAAGGACAAAATAATTCAGGGTGTCAAGAATTACAACAAGAAGAAACCTAATGAAGGTAAATTAAATACAGAACACCTCAGTATACCCGGACCTGCCAAACGTGTGTTCATATCAGAAGCCTTAACACCTACCACGCAGAAGCTATTACCATACCAATTCGATAATGACAATTTAAACAAATTTATTGATTCTGTTGAATCATTTAATATCTCACGCTCGTATGTGAGTTCGCCGCATCAATGTCTGCGACATATAGACACTACCCAACCAACTTTTAACATACTGCATGTTAACATTCGAAGCCTAAACCGCAATTTTGATGGCCTAAATGTCTTAATACATTCTATGGACGTCAAGTGTGATATAGTTATTCTCTCCGAGTGCTGGTTGAGTAAAGTGACAGATATTCCTGTATTAACTGGATTTACCTCAGCTAGATCCTCATTTAACAATCAAAATGATGGGGTGGTAGTATATGTGGGTTCTGATGTGGCCCATAAATTGGTTGAACCGGTTTTCCAGGACGCTAACAGTCTTATCTTGAGGCTAGGGCTAGATACAACCATTGTTGCAATATACCGTTCGCCCTCAATCAGAAATATAGACAATTTTCTTAACTCTTTAAACAATACCTTAGAATCCCTGGCATCATGTACAACTATAGTAGTGATTGGAGATTTAAATATAAATATTACACCAGACAATAATGACTCAAACTCAGAAGAATATTTAAATACAATGGCTTTTCATGGGCTTCTACCTGCCCACGTTTTCCCTACTCGCATCGAAAATTGCCTGGATCATGTATTTTTAAAAACAGACAGACCCTCTACTACACTGGTTCTGGACTCATATATTACTGATCATGCACCCGTCTTGTTTAGTACTGAACGAAACCCTCTAAATGTGACAAAACCAAAAAGGATGATACGGCATCTAAATTTTCAAGGTATTACCAACTGCTTAGAAAACACCGATTTCTCAAGTGTTTTAAATAGCACAGATCCCAATCAAAGTGCTGAACATCTCATTTCTATTATATCGGATGCAATTAATCAACACAGTACGCTAAAAAAAGTTCCCAATAGGAAGCAGATTACTAAACCGTGGATGACCTGTGGCCTTCTAAGGTGCGTAAGAAATCGAGACCAACTCCACAAAAAAGCAATCGAAAATACTGAAGATACCACTGCTAATCTAATATATTCTAGATACCGTAACTACTGCAACAATTTATTAAAGACTATCAAAGGTAATTTTGACCAAAAAGAACTCCAGAAAGCAAATGGTAACCCAAAAGCAACCTGGGACATCATTAAAACTATTAGCTACAAGAACACTTCACCCATAAGTAAGTCAGGAGAACTCCTTAATATGTGCAGCGATCCAAACTCCTCTGTTAATGCTATAAATAGGTATTTTGCAAACGTTGGAGCAGAGCTTGCTAAACGGATAGCGCAAGATCGACGAGAAATTCACACAAACTTTCAATATGATAGCGTATTGAATCCTCAAGGAAACTCATTCGTATTACTTGAAACGAGTCCCTCAGAAATAGAAAGCATAATTATAGATCTAAAACATAATTGTGCAGTAGGTCACGATGGAATACCAGCCTCAGTTATTAAGTGTTCGAAACATGTACTTGTTCCAGCAATAACGCATGTCTGTAACTTATGTATCTCGAAAGGTATTTTCCCTGACACTTTTAAGAAAGCATTAGTCACACCAGTATTTAAGGGTGGGGATGGAGACCGTCTCGAGAACTATAGGCCCATATCAGTGCTCACAACTCTGTCCAAAATTATGGAGAAGGTTCTGAACAAAAGATTGCTTAGCTATCTTGAAAGCAACAACATAATTGCGCCAAACCAATACGGATTTAGGCGAGGCGTATCAACGGAAGACGCTGTTCTTGAACTTACTAACCAAATTGTTACGAACCTTGATTCTAGAACTAAAACTATAGGTATATTTCTTGACTTAGCCAAAGCTTTCGACACGGTTTCTACTCCCATCCTCCTACGTGGTCTAGAAAGCTTAGGAATAAGAGACATCACTCTGAACCTCTTCCGTGACTATCTCACAGGCCGTAACCAACGAGTTAAGGTAGACAGTTACATCAGTGAGGATGTGAACCTAACCTTTGGCGTACCACAGGGCAGTGTGCTCGGACCCACCCTTTTTCTTCTATTTGTAAATAGATTGTGTCAGCTGTCAATCCCAAACTGCAATATATTCGTATATGCAGACGACACTGCGCTTGTCATAAGTGGAAAAACATGGGAATCTGCTCACGGTGCAGCTGAAAATGCTCTGAGCATTGTGATGGACTGGCTCTCGTTGAATTTACTGACGCTGAATGTCTCTAAAACCCATTATATCCCTTTCTCTGCGAACACTGCTACACAACCCAATATTCCAGACATCAAAGCCCATAGTTGTCACCCCACCCTGACCCCATGCAACTGCCCTGCTATAAATAGAAACACTTGTGTTAAATACTTGGGAGTGCACATAGATAACATTTTGAGTTGGCAAAAGCATATCAGTGAGACAGCTATGCGGGTTCGTAAGCTAATGTTTCCACTGAAAAAGCTGAGAAGAGTAGCTGACGAACGACTACTAAAAACTATTTATTTTGCCTTAGCTCAGTCACTGCTTACGTATTGCATACCTGTCTGGGGTGGTACGCATAAAACGTACCTACTTCGCCTTGAGAGGGCACAAAGAGCTGTCTTGAAAGTAATGCTTCACAGGCCCTATCGGTACCCAACTACCCAACTCTATAATGACATATCTGTACTCACTGTTCGACAGCTTTGTGTACGTAATACTACTTTACGTGTTCACTCATCATTAACCTATGACCCACGGTTACTGGTGCAAAAGAAACGACGTAAAGCTCCTATATGCCCACCTGTCATCACCAATACCGCTCTGGCGAGGCGAAGCTATCCGTATATTAGCAGCCACTTATATAACACTATAAATGAAACCTGCACCATATATTCATTACCTAGATTTAAATGTAAGACTGTGGTTAGTGACTTTCTTCAAAAGTTATCGTATAATGAGACTGAACAACTTTTTACAAAAAAATCATACTAACGTAATTATCTCAGATCGTCATACTGTAACATACTCGAAACACACCCTCACACACACCCACACCACACACACCACACTCACTACTCACCACACACACCACACACACTGTTTCCTTAGTACATAAGTACTATTATGTGTTAACAATGAATTAAGATTTATTTTTACCAAGGTACAGCAAGTTGTCAATAAACTGTAAGAGGAAGGCGCCTGTGTCTGTAACACAGTTTATACTAGCACGGACACAGACGTTCACTCTGTCTCAAATAATAATATGTATAGTGTTGTACGTCATAAACGTTTACTATGTTTAATTGAGATGGAAAAGTAAATTGTATTTGGCTTTTTGATCATAATAAATTTTATTATTATTATTCTCTTTATTCATTAATTATACTTACAAATACATTTTTAAATATTTCTTTAAAAAAATAATAGAAAAACATTTAAAAATATAAAAATAGGCTTCCGCCTGTAACGGGAGCAGGGTCCAAGCTACCGGTGGTTAGGGCTCCAGAGACAGGAACCTCCTCACAATGCGGGCCGTATCGAGGAGTACTGCCTTCTGAATCAGGCCCTTGATCCAACCACCTAAGGAGAGCTTCGACAGATGTTCGTCGAGGCTCTTGGCAATTAAGCCATTGGCCGTTACGACAATCGGCACAATGATAGCCGAGTTCACATTCCACATGTCAACAACCTCGTGTGCCAAGTCAAGATATTTTAGTTGTTTTTCTTTCTCAGCTTTCACGAGGTTCTCGTCATGTGGGATGGTAACATCGATTATCATTACGCGACGCGCTGATCGGTCTATCACCACTATATCAGGTTTATTGGCGACAATAGTCCTGTCAGTAATGATAGACCGATCCCAGTACAGCGTAACATGGTCTTTCTCGAGAACTGGGTCGGGCACATACTTGTAGTACGGTACCTCAGATTCCACAAGATTATATTTTAAGGCAAGTTGCTGATGAATAACCCTGGCTACTTGGTTGTGCCTATGCAAGTACTCGCTGTTAGCTAGACGAGAACAACCAGAAATAATATGTCTGATGGACTCACCAGGACGGTGGCATGCCCGACACACGTCAACCGTCCCATCCTTCATTATATATTTCCGGTAGTTGTTCGTCAACATAACTTCGTCCATAATCGCACAGACAAAACCTTCAGTTTCCCCAAATAGGTCACCGAATCGTAGCCAGGACACGGACGCCAGAAAATCTACATCGGGCCCATGAAGAGCCTTGTAGAAGCGCCCGTGAAGCTCCTTACCTTGCCATACTACCTTGCGGTCATCGGTAGTAAGTACTACAGGTTTGCGCCAATTCTCTTTAGCCATGGACAGCGGGGCGAGTCCCTTGTCCACTGCGACTACATCTCGGTGCATACCCACGTCGGTTTTTAAAAAATATTCCCTGAGACTGCATACCTCTCGGTTATGGAGGGTCTTCGCGTTTAAAAAGCCTCGACCCCCACACTTCCGTGGGATGTACAGTCTCATCACTGATGATCGTGGGTGATGCATCCGATTTCCAGTCAGCAGTGTACGGACTCTCCTATCCAGGGCATCGAGTTCAGTCTGAGTCCATTTGAGTTGTGGCCCAACTGTCAAATTGACGTGACGTTTTTCATCTTTAAATATTTTTCTATTTCATTTAATATTAATAATTTTACCCCAAAACGAACACAATTCAATCAAAATAAACATTAAATAGCAATAGAATAAAAAAACATACAAATGAAACCAAGAAAAGTGAAATATAAAACTGCTTTTATGTCAACCGCCAAATGCTGACAAGACGCCGGGCCCAGGAACAACAGACACTCCCACCATCTCCGGGCTCGTCACTCAGCTCCGCCTCGCAGCCGCCGGGACGCGCTACACGCGTGAGCGCCGTGTCGCCGGTCGCTGCAGTTGCGTCGAGCTCGAGCGACGAGTTTTTCTCCCCGCCGTCGTCACCACCACCACCAACACGACAACGACGAGGAAGAGGACGGCCACCAGCGGGCTTGGGATCTAGGGGCCAACAGGTCCCTATCAGGGTCCCCGCTGCCGGTGGAAATGTGTCGCGCATGCGATGGACTTCGTTTATCAACGAGAATGTCATGCGCGCATATTATGGGTCTACAGAGGGGGGAACTAACCTCACTGCGTACCGTGTTAGGATGCTGTCTCTGTTCCAGGACCTAGAACCAACCATCAACGTTTCGGCCCAACGACTGTCGGATCAGGTGCGGGTCATCCAACGCAATCACTTGTTGGACGATGCTGCACTTGATAGGCTGCGCTCAGAAGTACTGGGCAACCGTGCCATCTTGACTACGCCACAAACCGCGGTGCAAGCGTCTGCAATTGATGTGACACAACCGCGGTCCAACCCTGCTGTCGTAGAGGAGGATGATAGGGTTGCTACGGTAAGTAGCCAGTGCAACGAACGATTGAGGAGCGCACTGGAGGATGCGCTTCGCGACTATCGATCCACCCCAACCGAACTTAGGCCCCGATTACCACGGTTACCCATGCATAAGAAAAATAGGGCACTGGTGTGTGCCCTGGACTCGCAGCTCAAGAATTTATTCGAGAGTAGCGAGAATCTCGTTGATACGCACTCGATCCTGTATTGTGGGGCTGTTGCGGTATGTCGTGTAGCTAACGTCAAATTTCAAAACAGTGACGTAGCTACTCGACCAAAACCATCCGTACCAGTCTGGCAGTGCAGGATCGAGCGGCGTATCGACGAGGCCAGGGTACTCATCGGTAAACTATACTGCTTCAGGGAGGGCAATACAAGACCACGTGTGATGCGTTTTGTGAGACGGGCATTCTCGGGGACTGGAATCAGTCCTCAAGAATATTTGTCTTGTACCACAGAGCGCATCGACTTCCTGAAGCAGAAAGTTTATGCATGGACAAACCGTATTCGGCGGTATAAGCGGCGGGTTGATCGGTATTCGCAGAATCGCATGTTCCGGAGCGATGAGAGGTGGGTATACAGAGCTTGGGAGCGACCCGAACAAAGTGTGACTGACGTGTGCCGCCCGGATGATGTAGCCACGAGTTCTTTCTGGCACAGCATCTGGTCGGTGCCTGTCTGTCATACTGAGGCTGACTGGATGCGTGATGTTGAGCGTGTGTGCGAAACTATTCCAGAAATGGAACCTATTTTAATAACATCTATAGACATAGCCAGTGCAGTTCGTCCGTTACCGAACTGGAAGTCTCCAGGACCGGATGGACTGCACAACTTTTGGCTCAAGTGGCTCAGTAGTTCACACACTCACCTGGCATCTCAATTTCAGTCTTGCCTTGAGTCCGGGTCTCTGCCACAGTTTTTAACAACAGGCATTACCCACCTGCTCTATAAGTCAGGTAGTCCCGCGGAACCCAAGAATTATAGGCCGATCACGTGTTTGTCGACGGTCTATAAACTTCTTACGTCCATTTTGAGAGCGAAAATTAATTCACACATAGACAAAAATTCAATTATGTCTGCCTCTCAGAATGGATGTAGGAACGGGTCTCGCGGTACTAAGGAGCTACTCCTCATCGACATGGCCATTAGCCAACAGGTTCGTCGATCCCGCAAGGATTTGTCAACATGTTGGATAGATTATAAGAAGGCCTACGACTCAGTGCCACATACATGGCTCAAGAGGGTGCTGGAGTTGTACAAGATAGATGCAACCCTACGCGCCTTTCTTGAGTCGTGTATGGGGCAATGGAGGACGGTTCTTCGATATCCAGGATGTCGACAAATCCAGGGAAACGATGAGCCTGTGTGGATTAAACGGGGAATATTTTTAAGGCATCCACAGGAATCGCTCGGTTATGCAGACGACAACCTCCTAGGTTAAACTGCGAGATGCCAAACTGGTGTTGCAACAACATCCGCGTTTTAACTAGGATAGGCATTGCAATTACGCAGCGTTGATGCTGTGGTCGGTTTTGCACCTTTTACGTGCAATTGCAGACCAGAAACAAATCCACCAAGTATTAGGTACCCTCTAACCGACCAACTTCACACAACTCTGCTTGACCCTACGACAGTAAGTCCGCCTCTGTACTCTGACTGAAATAAATAAATAGGTAAACAAAAACTTTCAGTAAAATATTCCTTATTTAAATGAGATACGAAGTTAGTTACAGGCGCCGCATCCAAACTCCGCTGTCCTATTATTTCTTCTTTATCTCTATGCGTTATAGCAAATCGATGTCAATAGAATATTTGTTTGCGATCTTTTGTTGCTTTGATCAGAAACGGAATTCGTTGAAACAAGCGTTGCGTTGGCTTGAAGAGTGGTTTTTATAAGTTAGATAAAGGGGACACTCAAGTCCTTAATTTTAAGGCTTCCGTACCTCAAAACGAAAACAATAAACCCTTAAAAGATAATAATACCCTTTGTCTCGGCAACGCGTGGAGGTATCGAGTTGAAATTAAAACCAAATACTGAGCTCTGTGGTCTTTTGGAGCTGTAAAAAAACAACCCTCTGAATCTACGCAGTCATAACAAGATATGGCCGTTTATGTTGTTAGTTTGTACGGAACCCTCGGTGCGCGAGTGTGACTCGCACTTGGCCGGTTTTTTGACATTGTAAAGGATCCCTTTTAACATTGTAAAGGCGTGTCGGCTAGTCTGAAAAATCCTGAAACTAAGTACCTACCAATAGTTAGTCAAGGGAGAATATAAGCACTATAGTCTCCCTAGAATTGAATAGAATTTTGGGCCATCTATTCATGATTTAATTTTACAAGCTCAAGAAGACCTAAACATCCTTTCTTCATGGTTTCAATATAATTTATTAACAATTAATGTCTCCAAAACATGCTATATACTATTTAAAGCTAAAAATAAAACGATCCCTCCACACGTACCATTAAATATTAATAATGTTCCTTTACAACAAAAAACCTGCGAAAAATATCTTGGCCTAAGATTGGATAGTTCTTTGTCATGGAATGCTCACTTACGGCCGTTCCCAATAACCTATCTATCACCAGTTTTCACCTACTAACGATAGAAAATTCTATCTATCATCGGTTTTGATGTCCCAATATAATACTGATGGTTATGACAACTAACTGCCATACGCTATCTATCGATGGGTGGGGCTATCTCATAGTGCAGATAGATATTTCTATGAAATTGCAACATTATGCGTCCCAATAATCTTTTCACAGCTATCTGTCAGTGATGTCAATACTAAAGATAACCAAATTTGTCAATCCGTCGAATTGCAGGGATATGCGTTGTTTATTGTTCAAATAAATTTGTAGAAGTGCAGTGTTTTCATCATTCTTAATAATGTCTGAGTCTAGTGAAAGTGATTTATCAATGTTAATGGAATTATCTGATTGGGACAGTGATTTTGAAGATGAATCCCATAAAAACTACAAGACCCGCGTAAACCATATGAACAAACTAAATGGTAACGAATTCACGTATAGATTTCGCTTAAACAAAACTGCTGTTGGTAATTTATTAACAGAAATATATCCTTTGTTAAAAGTAACTTCAGAAAGGTAATTACTAACCAACTTGAATGAGAAATATACATTCATTTAAATGTTAATTACTCATTGTAATGTACCTATAACATTTTTTAAAGCATTTTTTTAAATTTTCAGAAATCATGGGATATCTCCTTTGTATCAGCTACTTTTAACCCTAAGATTTTATGCATTAGGCACAATGTCTGTTGCAGACTTTGTAGGATATCTGATCTGCAATAGCAAGGTTATATAGAAATTATATACTTGAATAGGAACGTATATAATAATGTCTGGTAATATTTACAGTGCTCATTATATGTAAAAAAATAAGCAGAATTCACTAAACAAACTTGATAACACAACAATAATAGCGGTAGTGTCTCTACGAGTTGAAACTTGAATTGACACTTGACTACGTTTCGTTCTTCCTTTTTCTTGACAATGAAACAGATCACTATGATTACCAATCTTATTTTAGCATAAAAATATCACCAATGCTTTAATTTGATCAATTTGTATTGTTTTACGAAAAAGTTATATGAAATAATATTTGTTTAAACGTTGTTATTTTTTTGTAGCTTTTGTAGTAAAAAAACGTATGGGAGGGCTGGATAGCTGAGCTTATCTACCGATGTCGATGCCTCGATAGACGTTATCGTCAATTGTGGGACGTAAAATAAGGATAGATAGAAGTCTACTATTTATCGTTCATAACAAGATATCGCTTACTGAGGATAGGATATTGGGAACGGCCGTTAGACTACATAAAAACGAAGCTCTCATCACTACTTGGGTCCCTGCGAAATATAGTTCGATGTATTCCTCGAAGATTACGTCATACTATCTACAATGCGTTAGTAAAACCCCACTTATTGTATCTGATAGAAGTCTGGGGCAGTGCAGCCAAGACAAAGTTAGCCAACCTACAAGTGACACAGAACAAATTAATAAAAATGATTTTCAACTACCCATATTTAACACCAACAAGCACAGTTTACGAACAAACAAAAATAATGAATATTAGACAGTTATATATTTATCACACATGTATTTTTATCCGTAAAGCTCTCAACAATAAAATACAGACTAACTTGACGTTTACCAAAATAAGGCAAATTACACAACGTAGCACTCGTCGAGCTAGTTTTCTAGTCTTGCCGAAGATGAGAACTAAGTTCGGCAGAAAAATGTTAACATTTGAAGGAGCACAGTTGTATAACAAAATACCCTCACATATAAAGAATGTACTTTCATTCAATGCATTCAAGAATCAATTAGCCCAATTTATACAAAATAATTATATGTAAGTTATTACCTAATAAAAACTAAATGCATTGAATGGGTGAACATCACGCAGTGACGAACTTAATCTTAAGCTTATTAGTATAAGGTAAATATTGTTTCTCAAGTGAGTGACTTTGTGTCTTTTTTTGAGAAATAAATGTCTTTAAACCTAGAATACTTGTACCTATTTAAAAAAAAGACGTTGCCCCACACTAGGAACCCCCACCTGTATCGTGGGTGCATTTCACCCACACATACCCAAACAGCCAGAACTGGAACAACTATCTGAAGGCCATACAAATATTTATTCCGTGCGGGGATCGAAACCTCGACACGCAGCGCATGCAGTCGATCGCCCAGCCACTTCGCCAATTGTGTTGTAAAATTTAAATGCGAACCAATCATTAATTCTTCTGTTTATTAATCAAAACTGAGCTGTTCCATACAAAAGTACAATACAAATAAATGATTTCTATTTCAAATACCTTCACGATCAAAACGTTTGGAATAGTATTTTTTTTTTCAGTTGTTTCGATAAAATTTCGATACATTTGGTGCTACCTTGTCGAATGTAAGTGTCCTAAATTTATTAAAAGTTGATAGCCGATGTCCCTAATACAAAGTATTACTTCACCGAAAGATTTTTTTAAGAGCCTATACCAAAATTCCCATTCTTTACCCCAAAACCGTCCACGACCCCGCCAGCCTACCAAGTAATAACCCATGTAATTAGGTACCTACATAAACCAAATGTTTACGGCTCCTCCAAGAATAACGCGTCAGATCGCATTCCCGAATGTCGTAAAGACTCAATTGTTTTAGTTTACGACCCCTGTAATTACTTTAGCTTTCCCGTTGTTGGAGATGTTTCCGTTTAAGGGTTCAGAGATACTTATTCGTGTTGGAATCGAGTACACTGAGGTTTGGAAAACAAGGTTTTTGGGTCGCGAGGCTTTACAGTACCTAAGGGTGGGGGCGTTAGTCCGCATTTTCTTTTTAAAACTTTGCCCCACACTAGGATTTTCCCCTGTACCAGCCAGACACGAAACAGAGCTCGTGGCTAAATAATAGCAGCCGCTCGGATCGATCTTTAGGTTAAGCCGCGCTTGCCTAGGTTGGTCTGTGGATGGGTGACCTCCCGATACATACCGAGTTTCCTCCGTGCCTCGGAAAGCACGTTAAGCCGTTGGTCCCGGCTGACATTTGTAGATCTTTGGCAGTCGTTACAGGTAGTCAGTGTTCCGAAAATCTGACAACCAGTCTTACCAAGGGGTATCGCATTACCCAGTACTAACTGGGTTGTGGAGGTCAGATAGGCAGTCGCTCCATGTAAAATACTGATATTCAGCTGCATCCGGTTAGACTGGAAGCCGACCCCAACATAGTTGGGAAAAGGCTAGGTAGATGATGACCAGCCAGACACGAAACAACTTCCTGTAGGTCATACAAAGTTTATTTCCGTGCGGGGATCGAACCCGCGATACGCATCACAGCAGTCGATCGCTCAGTCACTGCGCCAATAGTGCCGTTAATGAAATTTATGTCATGGTAACCTAACACATAATAGGAACAGAACATTCCCCTGTCGGCACGCTTTCAATATGTCTAAGGGCTAATTTTTTAATAGTCAGATAAATTTTATCTGAGGAATAAAAATAGCGGTTTGACATATTTTGTATAGATAAGCTGTCAAACCACCATTTTTATTGCTCAGATAATAGTTATCTGACTATTGAAAAAATAGCCCTAAGGGTAGTTATTTCAATCGCCAGTTAACTTTTATCCAACAAATAAGTTTCTTATGTTGTAAGGTTTTATATGGACTCTGTCAAAACGTCACACTCTTCAGGTAAACAAAGGAATGATTGAAAAATCGGCCATGATGTAAAAACCGGCCAAGCGCGAGCCGGATCGTGCACCGGGGGTTCCATACAAACTTGCGACATTAACGGCCATATTTTTTAACTGCGTAGACTTAAAAGGTTGATTTTTTCAAAGGTCTTAAAAGGAAAAGTCTTTTGGAACCACAGACTTTTTTCTTTTTTAATTCGATACTTCCACGTGTTTCCGAGATAGAGGGTCTTGACAGACAGACAGACGGACAACAAAGTGATCCTATAAGGGTTCCGCTTTTTTCCTTTTGAGGCACGAAACCCTAAAATATACTTATAAAAAAAGTAATTTCATAACGCACCGCAACCCAAAGTATGCAAAGAGAGTCACATAAATGAATTTTAAGTTTTGCGTTGTTTTTTTGTCATAAGGGCCAGAAACTATTGGTCAAAGTGGGCAAAGAATTAGAAATCATGATCTTGTTGTTATAACCATAAATATGTTTTAATAGTTGCCTAGTTATTACGTTTCAGTTTTAAACGGATAGTGTCCACGTTTAATTTTAGGACTAAAACGTTTTGCCCAATAGTTATTCTAGATATCTAACGCAACTATCTTTCGGCAAAATGAACTGCCTAAAAAGATAGAATTTACCACACAGTACTATACAGGACTTCAACATTATTAACACAGTTTATTTTACAATAGTTTTATTATCAAAAAGAAATATTCACATACATAATTCCAATTATTTAATAATAGTCATAGTAAATTTTACAATATAATCTATTAACTTAAATCTAACACATAACTTTGTAAGATTTCCAATTTAGTTTTTTTTTGTTTGCAACATTATTAATCTAATATCATTTTTTATCTGTGCATTTTATACATAAACCTAGTTACATGCAAAATTATGTGATAACATTTTGATATTATATACTATAGGTACTAATATAAATTCTTTTGCTTAGTATATTTAATACATCTACAGGACTTTTTCGAAGACAATATTGCGGAAGATGGAATTTAAAAATAACAGTTAGAATTACGATTACAACAAATCAGCTTAGGGTAGTGGAAACTACCTATTTTAATAAATGGGCAATAGTAATTAATTACATTAAACAATTAGACACAAACATCGACCTTATGTTACTATAATATAGAGCTAAAAGTCCTGTAGATGCATTACACACTAACAAATCATTTTTTCGTATAAAAATGACAAAATGCTTCCATTTAACACTAAACTAATGGTGAAAATGGAGGCGAAATTACGTACTCTATTTTATTATAGATTTATTTTATTCACGTCTAAATGAAAAAGACAGTGTATCCATTATAAATTAAACTGATGACAGAAGTCGGAAATTTTTAAATAATGTAATATTCGGGGCCACCTATATTATATTTGACAAAAACGATGTTCAATTTCAATTGGAAACCTGAGAAGACAAATTGTCAGTCAACAGTTTGAAGTATTTTAAACCAAATTAAAATGTACATTTACCAGCTTTTCCGGGCTCAAATCCGACTACTACCTACTCAGCGTATTCCTAGACTAGTCATTATGTTTACAATTATATTTTTTGGAGATCAGTAAATATTTTACAGAAACTCAAAAATTTGAACACACTACGTTTTTTTCTATTATCAAATACAACACAAATCTCGCAAGCCTGGTTAAAAGTAAAGAAGAATACAAAATGTTTTTAATGTGTATTATAATTATAAATAATTGTGAATCTTATAAAAGTATGCAAATAATGTAATAAATGCTAATCATTAATTTCATCAATGAAAACGATGATCGTTTTTGCTGGATTTTTATGTTTAGTTTCGTTAGTTAAAAGCCAAGGTAAAAGTGATCCCATCATAAGTGACCTAAAAGATAATGAATTATATGTAAGACCACAACTTAACAACTATTTTTTTAATCACTAAAAGTATTTAAAAATCATTCTGTCGTTGTCATATCCAAACGGTTGACAAGAAAATGAACGTGAAATACTTCACTTCACTTATTTATTTAATGGCGTTTGTGGAAGGAGACACCACAATTTTGCCAATATCACGTAAGTACTATGGTAGACAATCAAACGCTGGAGACTATATCAGTATTTATTATTGTTGAATAGAACACAACAAAGAGTTTAAATGATTTAAAATATTTTAACAAACAAAAAATGAACCATTTTCTGCACAGACATTTCAGAAACAGAGTTCTAAGAGAGAGAAAAAAAATTAGTAGTTGTTATAAAATTAAAACTTTATTTTATTAACTTCAACAAACTTACACAGGAACGTGAAATACGTTTAGTTATTACAATTTGACATGATTCAATTATAGCTGTCAGCGTGTACTCAATTTAGCCGATATTTTTTATCAGGACATTGGTTTTCTTTATGGTTTAATTCAATTGGCCCTAATACAAAGCGTGAAATATGAATTTGTAATTATTTCGATAAGACCAACGCTACTAATTTCTTTAGTTTAGCAGCTGTCATCTTAATGATATTAGTTTGTATGTACTACAGGTATAAGCATGCTGATTTGTGATGTTTTTTTTTATCTTTTTGGAAATTTTAGAAGTAAAATGTTGACTTAACTTGTTATTTACGTTTTATCTAATGGAAATATAAAAATCTAATAATCATAATAATCTAAGTTTCAATCTTGCTGCTTTTTTAATTAACATGCGATATTGCCACAATACAAATATATTGTTTTGCTCTGGTTTCATTTTAATCTACATTTTCTTAGTCGGTACATTAATTCAAAAGTCATGTTTCAAATCATTCATATCAAGTTATGCGAACACCAAGTATTTGAGATCAAGACTGGGCTATTTTTTTGCAATTTAAGTAAAGTTATTATTTAAATATGTCGGATTATAATTAACATTTTTTATGTCTACCTAAGTCATATTCAATTCACCGAGAAGTTATTCGACCACAAAGTATCTGAGAACACCCAGATTTGGCCATTTTTTTTGATTGCGTAATATTATAAAAAATATGGAAGGCGGGTGATCTCTTTTTGAATTTGGATCAGTGGCCTGTTGATGGCAGTTAACTCGGCCTCCAATACATGAGACTTAAACATACTTGAAAAAAAAAACACCCACAATTGCAAATCATGCTTTACCCTATCCAAAACTACAGGCCCGTCATTGATATATAAAAACTTCTACATGAAAATGCAGCTTAGTGTCAAACCAGTAACTACTCATTTGTGCCATACATTTTGTTCGGTATACAGTGTCTTCAATTCGGCTAAACAGTCTTACTAGTCTAGATTTAACCACACGTTGCTGAAGTTGAATATACAGATGTAATCACAACGACGACGCACAAACGATTATCATGTTTTCAGTACAATATAACGACCCACACACATATATTTTTCATAAGTCATTTAAAAAAACTGTTTTATTCATTTTAACCGTTTTGTAGGAAACAACAGATTTTTGTTGTTGAAGAAGAACGCCAAAACGTGAAGTTTTAGTGCAGCAAAAAGTGGATTGACACACTGCACACTGTCATTGCTTATACTAAAACCAATTTAGAAGTTAAGGCGGACAATCAGCATTTTGTATAACCTATTACCTAATATAGGTACTTCATTACAGAACAATATAGACCACCATTTTCATGTCACAATAACTCTGCATTCCACAAAACTGTCGTAACCCAGAGAAAGCAGTTTCATCATCATCTGCCTAGCCTTTTCCGAACTATCTTGTCGTGACGACGACTGTTCATGTTCTAGAATAGACAGCAGGAAGGACAGCCTAACATACTTTCCAATGCACTAAGGGAAACTCGGTATGTCATAGGTAATCCAAGAACCAACCCAGAACTTTTAAACTGAAGATCGTCCCGAACGGCAGTTAGTAAATACCAGTTTTGAGATATGATAATTTTAAAGATTTTTGTGTGCTTACCGATGCTCTTCGTTAAATCTGTCGCATGTGCCATCCAGTGGCTTATTTTCGTAGTTCATTTTCGTAGTACAATATTATAGCGCATTTTTTTGTTATTTATTTATAGAGCAAAGATTATTGAAGTGGGATATTATTTAAGAACCTAGTATTTTTATGTTATAGAGTCTATAACAGGTCTTATTATTATAATATAGACAGTTTTATGAGGTCATGCGGTATGTAGTATTGCTTTGGGTTGATTTTGTTGTTCAAAAAATCTTGACGAATCAAATGTGTCCGATACATCAATGAAATAACTACAATAATGATGTCATTCAGATTGTTCTAGATTTATAGTTCTTTTTGTTTGTTTGCGTAGATATTAATACAAAAATGTTCACTGAAAAACAACATAATATTGTACCGCACTTTGTGGTTTCCTACAATCTGTTAAAACACCCTTTAGAGCATACAATTTATATTATGTACAACATTGATATATAATTACACGCATAGTATCCGTTTTCACCGATACTAAGATCAAACACTTACATGAATGCCGAAATGTTGGAAATAAAACTCTCAGTTAAGCATCCTGAAGCTAAAAATCCAATAGCAAGTTTATATTTAAGCTTCAACTAGCTTAAGTGACGCTTGGTGAAACTGAAAACGGCCATAAGTCCGATTTTCACTTTACACATACCTTTAGCCAATTATAAATAGTTTTAAAATTCAATTTACAATTATTAAATTAGTGAAAATTATATATAATTAGTACTATAAAAATTAAGATATAAATTATAATAGGTTTCCATTGCAGGTCGTTTCTATACAATGATAATTTAATATTAATGATAATAAAATAATTTGTGTTTCAGTTATTCACAGTTTCTTCAGCTAATTATGTTACTTACAACTGAATCACAATTTTGAGTCTTAGTCCATGTGGTTTAAAGAGCAAATTAAGTTGTTCATTCAGATTATTTTAAAATACTTCGTTTTCTTATTAGTCAAACAGTAATTTGAATAATTTTATTAAATAATTTTACAAACAAAGTATAATGTTAGAACAACATACTATAGAAAACACTCTGTCATAATTATAATTAAATCGTTCACATTAGTTACTGCATATAACTTGGAATGGCGATTGATTACAGTACGAACAAGTATTTACACAGAATATAATAAAGAAAAAACATAGGGTGTAAAAGTACCTTAACGAAGTCGCAAAGCACGTGCTCTCACCGTTATTGCGAGTTTCTTGTTCAAGACCATACATGGGAACGTTAGAACGTTGATGGTGGCGTGTGTCGGGTCATTAGTTCCCTTCAAAATGGTTGAGCTGAATGGGGCTGATTGATATATGCGTCATGTTCGTGAACGGGCGCTGTCAGTTGTGACTGGTCATCTATTAGCCGCCACGGTTTGTTTTAATTAATTAATTTATCTATTAAACTCTTGTTTTTGCTTTCACTCTGGACGCTCTTAATGTGCTCGTTTTTCTACATCGTTCTCACATGTATTTATAATCACAACATGAATGTGTTTTAAAAATATTATTATTTAAAAAGAGTGTCCATGGAGTTTCTTGCCCATTCTTCTCCATAGAGATCTACGCTTTGGAATGGGCAACTACAGTACTTTCACAAGTTATTGTGTCTTGTAACTGGGACTGTAGCAGCATCATTTTTTAAATAATTTGATTTGATTTGTTGCCAGGTTGCAGTTACAGAGATATTGGCGGTCAAAGTTACAACTTTTCATAAATTTATTTTTTGAAATCCAAGTTTAACAACCCCCGTTCTACTCAAAGCATCTATCAGCACAACTTCTTGAGTACTTTTGTGTCCAAGCGTAAAACCTAATACTTAAATGACCCTCAAAAAAAAATCCAGAAAAAAAAATCGTAGTTACTTGATTGTACAGAATGCTTCGTGAACGGTTCGTTTACACCCTGTATATGCAATACAAAGCTTCCACATGAACTAAGACTAAATGTACTAGTAATGACAAACCATAGACTAAGTGAAAAGGCGATATTTTAGTTTCTAATCTCTATGTTACAGTTTTGCTACATCGCCTATCTATTCACCTAGTTTTGTTATCGATTCGAGTTATCTTGCTGTGTAGCGTATACAAGTTGTTGCTTAAGTGTGTGTTTTTTTTTATTCTATTCTTGGGACCCAGTTTGTGGTTGAGTTGTCATATAAAACCTTAGAAAAAAAATAAGGCGCTACAGTAGCCAGCGAAATTCAAAGACTTTTTCATGAATTACTCATTCAATGGGATTAAATGAAAGAAGAATTTTTTACTGATGGGAAATCATCAAATAACTTCCCCCGCTCTGGGCGGCACGGGGGGGAGTACTTGTGCTGACTAAAGCCCACCTATGTTCCTTATTTTGCTCTTTATGCTTCGAGGCCACGGTATCTCTTTCGAACTACCCGCAACCCCGGCGGCATTGCTTTGATAACAACTCTTTGCGGTGCGCGTGGAACACGAACGCGCCGTCGGTACGGCCTGACGTCCCTAGACGGACGCCGTTCACAGACCCGCATCTACGGCGGCCGGGAGTCAGAAGGTTAAACTAAAATGAACTTAATAAGTATAACTCGATAGTCATATTTTGTTCAACATACAGCGCACGAATTGCAAAAAAACGAAAATTAATTTCGCCGGCGTTTCCCTTTAAAAACTATAAAATACCTAACTTTTGTACTCATATTTTTTTAAAGATATTTTCCTGACCTCTAAACTGTGTGTATATAAATTCTGAGATAAAAAAAAATGCATGTTTAACAGATAGTAACACTGTTAAATTCAACAAATAGCTTTTACAAAGGGTTAATTTTTATATTGTTTAACCAAGTTACACAGCAAGAAACTAAAATCACACAAATACTAGTACATTTCACTAACCTAGACTAATAAGCCACCGATTCTTACATACATCCATATATTAATAAAACAATGTACAACACCATTCTTCATTTACAACGGAAGAACAATTTGGCAAAAGGAGTTCTGTCATCCTAAAGAAAATTAAATTACAAATCAGTCATTAGATCAAAAAATTTAGTCACTTTAGTCTTGATGTACTTAATTTATTCGGAGTGATCTACTGATGCAAAAGGATATTAAAAAATAATGGCCACCTTATACATTATTATCATTTGTTTACCCAACTATTGGAGTTGGCGTCCACTTTTACCGAACGCAGCTGGATACCCAGTATTTTACATGAAACAAGAAAATCTGATCTCTACAACCCAGTTAATACTAGAAACTGGGTACTGGGTAATATGAAACCCCTTAGTAAGACTGGTTGTCAGCTTCAGGCCACTGATTACTTGTAACGACTGCCAAAGATCTAGAAATGACCTTGTATTTGCGTCAGTCAACATTTGAATTACAAAAACCGCCCTTATTGCTATAACATCAAAGTGTTGATCGATATCAAATTGTTTCCCTTCACGTTAGGTTGTCGGCACACCAGAGACTGACAATAATCGTCACCTGAATGATACAGGTAATCCGTGTAAGGTAAGCGTTATGTTAGTCATTTAAAAAAAAATACCCAAATAGAGAAATATGGAAGAAAAATACATATTTATAACAACGAATTGTGATAAATGCAGGAGAATTAAGATGATGATTTAAAACTCACCCTGTATAAAATGTCTAATCCAATTATACATCAATCAACGTCAAACTTTATGGAAAATTCTATAATCATTTTAAAATAAAAGTGGTGGCCATTACTTTATAAGTCCCCCGCAAAGCGACCATGGAAGTTCTAAAACAATTCAGCTAGGTACAAAAGTTACGTTCATTTATATAGAAAACCACACGGTGGTCCTATCTACACATTTACACAATAAACTATGACTCGAAGAAAACGTTTTTATTGGAAAGAGACAGTTTATTTATATAAACTTTTGTAAAAAATCCGAATCTCGATGACATACGAATTTAGCTCCCATTTTTTTTCTTTACACACACCCAAATAAAAATATAAAAAGTCATCCACAGTAATTTCTCATCTCTCTTTGGGTCAACATAAATTAATATTTATTTTCCTAACAATAAGATTCTTATTTGCTTACTGACACGTATTTTAATATCATAGTGACCCTTATTCTCATCACAATAAGGTTGCGGTAAATTGCTGTCACTGACAAGTCATACACGTCATTATATCTAGGTTTTTATTTTGACTACATTAAGTTCGCTTTTGAGTTGATGAAAAATAACTGTGGAAGTATAATTCTAGTTTCAATAATTTGTCTGATAACTTATCATGCTGATTTGAAAAATGTGTTTGAAAATTTCAAAAGAGTGCGTCACTGACGAAGTGATATTATTATCAGATATTTTATTCTTCATCTGATAACTGTTCTTCATGTAATTTCATGTTATCACTTATCGTGTGTTTTATAATTAGAAGGTTAAATAGTAACAAATTTTAAACGGAGCCAGTTAATGACCAACACTACTGGACTATTCGCTGTATGCACGGACATGAATATCACTATAATCGGTTCAAGCCGATTCTGCATTAAGAAGTGAGGAACACTGTACCTTGGCAAAATTAACAAAACCGATAGTTCTGCTGATACATCGTCCAATGTTTTTTTTTTCTTTTTTGTACTTGGGCGTTTATTTATTGTAATCGGAGGCAATCATGAAAATTACTTTTTATTTTATAAGGAGCCTGCCAAGCAGATATAAGCAGGTAGGCCAGGTGCTCGCAGTGCAGTAACACCGCTTCGCTTGCCGCACTCCCTCATACCCATGCCACCTACGTAGAGACCCGTCAGACGCTTTCCAAAGTTTCTCTAAAACACGGTGTGCATTACTCAGTCAGGTCAGTTTAACAAATCATTTCAATTCTTTAGTTGTCTGCTTATATAGCAATTTACATGCTTTTCGAAGTCCAGAATCAGTCAAATATTTTTGTTCTTCGAAAGGCCTAGTTTACCGTAAGAACGCTACCTCAAAAGGTCAAAAAAGTCAAATTCAGTGAAAGTATGTGCATACAGTAAATAGTATATTACTACTCGCTTGCCCGAATTAAACAGAAACCAGCTGATAAATCAAAAACTTAGCAGCTTGTCAAAAACCTTGCTCAATCTTTTCCTAAAAACAAATGATTGCACAAAAATTTCGACAGCACTCCAAAAAATAACACAGAAAAACCAACCATACCCCATCACAATAAGAGCCAAATCCTTACATCAAGAAGAGTCTTGTTGGTTACATGAAGAACTCCCTATTCTCCTGTGGTGGTCATGTATGCCTCATCTGGTTGTTAGTGTTCCCAGTCGGACTCTGGCAGTTGGGGACATCGATGACTGTGACCTCTATGACGCGTAGACCCCGTAGGATGGGGTCTGTGATGTGAATCCCGCGGGGGTTGTAAACTCTTTCGTTTTGAGTCGCTATGAATTTTGATACTTTTCTTAAGTGCTGTGGAGAAGAAAAAGTTGGGTTTAAAAATAGTATAATAAGGATCTTACAAAGAGTGAAAAATATATCACAATTTTATACCGATTTTTTTTTATTATCCTGATCTATCCCACAGCTGGTCACAGACCTCCACGTGGCCTACCAAATTGTTTACCACTAGCCTTCTAGTACCAAAAACAAAGAAATAAATAATTTCATTTGCAAAACTATCTTATATTACGAATGTAACTAAAACATCCACAAAAATATCAATTTGCATTTGTGCAAAATTTGAGTTCATTCAACTCAACCTGAAATTGGTTAAATTTCTTTTTTTTTTAGTAGTTAGTAAAGCTTATAAGAGTGAGTCAAAAACACATGAAACTTATAAATTTCAGATACAAATATATAGAACAAAATGTTTGTATGACTATGGTAACTTCACTATAGAATACAAACAATCTTGGCACATTGTGTGCACTACGAGTAATGACTTGTTTTTGTACCCGTAATTACCCAGCAATGCCGTGTTCTAGCTCAATTACCAACGGAAACTATGACGAACATACTATACTCATATTGACATAAACCAACATTGAGGTTCCACATTCAAATTTATTTATTTACTAGCTTTTGCCAGCGGCTTCGCTCGTGTTAAATTCGTGGTAACACAGTTCCCCTTTCCTGATTTGCAGGTACCTGCTACCTGTAGTTTTTGCTCTTGCGCCTTATTTATTGTAATAGCAAAGCTAAGTTTTCCCTTCTCTCCCCTCTTTCTCCCTCATATCTCACTACAGCCTATGTCCGTTTCCAGGGTCCCAACTATCTCTGTACCAAAATTCATCAAAATCGGTTTAGCCATTTAGGCGTGAAGACGTTACAAACAAACAAACTCACTTTCGCTTTTATAATATTAGTAAGGATGGACACCAAAAAAAACAGTCCACCAGTACACGAAAAACTTAAAAACTAATGTTAGTACATACATTAACTTACAAAGGACAACTCTCATAAGCCTATCTAAGTGACAAGCGTTATTTTACGTTGGGTGTAGATAATTATCTTTTATTTCTTCTTCATAATCTCATGCATGGTCTGTTGCAGACCACTGGTCTACCCCAAGCATAACATACTCTCTTCAGTAATTTTCAACTTTATTTATCTTTTCAACTCTAATCATCATCTTTTCCCAACTATATTGGGGTCGGCTTCCAGTCTTACCGGATTCAGCTCAATACCAGTATTTTACATGGAGCAACTGCCTATCTGACCTCCACAAACCAGTTAATAACAGGGTAACACGATACTTCTTGTTAAGACTGGTTGTCTGAATTTCGAGCCACTGGCTACCTGTAAAGACTGTCAAAGATCTACAAATGACAGCCAGGACCAATGGCTTAACGTGCTTTCTGAGGCACGGAGGAAACTCGACCCGAGCGGCAGCTATTATTAAGCTAAGAGCTCCTACTTTTTACGTTTGTTTTTTATCCGTTCAGGAGCTAAGATGCTACAGATAGACACACAGATACACACTTTAAACTTATAACTCCCCGTTTTTCGTCGGGAGTTAGTCTCAATGTGTAATTCACACCATAATCCAAATGTTCAAAACCGAAAGTTTACCGGGAGTTACCCACGCTACCACGTACCTTTTCGTAATGCGTCTCCGTGCAGATATAAATGAAGTAGGCAGTAAGGCAGGCTAGGCAGCCCTCGCAGTATGTGCTGCAATCCGCCGTCTCCGCCATTTCGAAGTGCTCGTTCAACCGTTCCATCGTGTACTCGAAGGTTTGTCGATCTATCTGGAAATTTTAAATAATTACTAAGTTATTAGGGTATCTGGATATGCCCACAATGCAAACCAAGCAAGATGTACCGACCATCTGTCTAATCCAGCCTTGAGGTGAGCTTAGAATTGCAGGTTGTTCGAAAGAGATACCGCGGCCCCGAAACGTAAAGAGCAATAGAAGGCACATGGATGGGTTTTAGTCAGTACAAGTCTGACACTGCCCCCCACTCCGCTTAGTTATTTGATGATTTCCCATCCGAAAAAAATGAATTAAAAAATGTAAGCTCTGCAATATTATATGCTAATTTGAATTACCAAGTTATTGGTGAGTCTAGGATAGATTTGCAGTGCAGACAAGACAGAGTTTAGCAAAAGATAACATTTAAATAGGTGATTAGTCTCATGTGGACGAGTACAGTAGGGGAAAGAAAGAAGCAATGAATTGACTGTGTGAAGCATGATATAAGAAGAAAGATGGGTCCGATGAGATGACGAGTAGATAGAATAGAACAGTTAAGAAGAATGCAGTGCCTACCCCAAATAAATTAGGCTAAGGAGAATAATGAGTCTAACCGTGAAAGTGTTAACACTGAGAAGAGATCTTACTTCTCGCGTGGAACAACAGATAATGTGTTTGTCAAGGAAAACGATTTTGGGGAAATAACAGGTTTTGGGCGCGGTTGACGGACCTGTTGGTCTAGTGGTTAGTGGCCCTGACTGCTGAGCCGGAGGTCGTGGATTCGATTCCCACCCAGGACAAACTTTGTGTGATGAGCATGATTGTTTGTTCTGTGTCTGGGTGTGATTTATCTATAATATGTATTTCTAAATTATATAAGTATGTACATATCAGTTGTCTGGTTACCATAACACAAGCTCTGCTTAGCTTGGGATCAGATAGCCGTGTGTGAGTTGTCCCAAGATATTTATTTATTTATTATATTTATTTGGGGACCTACATCTTGCATTGTATTTTTGCAAAAAAAAAGGAACTTTTTTACTAAAGTCAAAGATTTATTAGCAAATAAAATATGGTACCAATATCATAATACATTTTATCCCTGAACTATATTTCCTTGGGATAATTAACGACATAAACGAGCGGGAAACCACGCAAATGCTATCCCAGAATAAAGTAAGTTATCCAACAGCGAAAAAAGCAAATTACACTTCCATAGTGTACTTACACTGTTTATTTCTAAACAATAAATTCTTTGATTGATGGCCATCATTCACAGTTCCACTAACGAACAAACAATGAATGGAACGGCCGTAATTAATAAATTGTTAAGTCCACTATGAATCAGAATGGCTACCTTTTATTATACAGTAGTTTAATTGGCATATTAAGTATTGCATGACTCATAAATTGCAACTAATATGAATCATTTGTCATATTATGTGGTTGTTTCACTTTTTACCAATGAAGGGGACAAATTGCAGTATTAATTAGTTGTTCTTCTTAAAACATAACATAGCTCTTGCTGTCCCTGAAGAGAGACAGTCTCTTTTATAGTTCACTCACATATTTCCATTTGTGTTAAAGTCCCATAATAAGCGCAGATCTTTACAGCATAAACATGGCACATATCCTGACTCCGGTTGGCATTTTTTTTTATAAGAATACCAATCATTTAAGCATTAATTTTGATTGACCTAGACATTGAAACCCAGAACTAATCCAAGAACTATAAGCTTATCCAAAGGAAACCAGTAATATGTAAAAAAAAATATAAGGAAGTTTACACTTTTAGTGTTAAGTCTTAAGTTATCAATTTCCATGTGCGGCATATTAACTTGTGTGGTTGACAATATTTTTAGTTACCGGCAGTAAGTAACATAAAACTAACTATGTCTACTGAAGCCATGCATAATAGGATGTGAGTAATTACTTGATAACAGTGTTATTATTCAATTACTGTTATTGTTTTCATACCAACATTGTTCAACACGTTAAGTTAAAAAATAATTTATGTGAAGGTCTTTAGTTGCAAATAAAGAATCAACAGTATTTAAGAAGTTTCAGCCATTGTTTTTCTGTGTTTTAGTCTGCTATCAGTTACACCATTTTTATTAAGGGTTAGATAATCACCAAACAACTTCCCCTGCTCTGGGCAGCGGAGGGATTGTTACTTTTACTGACTAAAAACCCATCCATGTTCATTCTAGGGTAAACAAAGGGTAATGTTTTATGGAGGTGCGGTATCCAAAAGAAAGGGAGTCTGAGCGTCAGACTTTCAAAGGGATACCCAATACTAACTGGGTTGTAGAGTTCAGATAGGCAATAGCTCCATGCACAACACTAGTACTGGAACTGGTGAGACTAGAAGCCAACCAAAACATAGTTGGGAAAAGACTGTATCTGCCTAATGATAATAATATTATTATAAAATAAAATAAATAAAAAGCCTTTTATTTCCAGTACTTAAAGTTTACATTTCTTATAATCTATTTAAGTGTTAGTTCATGTAATTTAATTGCTATGTTAGTATAATTTCTCTTTCTTTACTTAATTCTATGTATATCCTACCTAATAATATTATTACCATGTATTAAACTTAGTATTACTTCACTAAAAGTAATTATAAAACATTAGTTACAGAGTCTGTCACCTGCAGACAACTTCATTTCACCATTGATTAAATATAGGTAATTATAATAAGTTCTAGTAGTTCTTGCGGAGTTCATGTCTTATTATTAATGAGGTCAGTGATTTATATTGGGTTTAGGTAAAAGGTTTAAGAAGTTGGTGTTTTTGTATTACTATTGTGTAAACTGAATACGAAAATGTATAATTAGGTATGATATTAGGTACCATCCAAAAACAGAGTGATTTTTTATCTCGAGGTAATAGGATTTCGCAAATTTTCTATTGATTTGACTATAACTCAAACTTGTCTAACTACTAAGAACAGAAAACAGAAAAAGGCACTCGATACGTTAAAACTTGAGACAGAACAAGGCTGAATACAAGTTGACATCATTTCATAGGCGTCACAGTCTCGGAAAGTCGACGATCGCGCCCATGACCCAAGGTTCAGAAACATCGTGTAAACAATCAACTTTCACTTACTCGATCTTCTAGTTCTGGCGGGAAACGAGTCTGGAACTTCACGGCAGTCCCTTCAGAATAGTCCCTCTGTATAAATATCTTTATTCCTTGCTGTGTAGGAGCCTGTTGACTCCCAGGCGTATTCGGCCCCGAAGGTATACGATTATTTGCCATCATCAAGAAGTCACAAACTAAAGTCCATCAACACAGAAATAAGTCTAAAGGAATGCTTTGTGTTATGAATGTATCATAGTTTCAGCATGATTGTTTAGCAGATAGAAATACAAGGAAAATCTGTTTTACAGCGATATTTCGATTAAGTGCTATGACGTGCGTCAGAGACTGACATTAACTGTCAGTCAGACATGTTTTCGCCATAGACTAAATAGAAAGTATTTCGTTCAGAAATGTAAAAGTTAGTGAATTCTAATTAACAACGAAAGGTTGATAACATTCTATCTTAACAATAATAAAAATAAGTAAAGCTCGGCCAAAATAACGTACATACATGTGACAAATGTGAAATGAGAACACATTCTTTTTCCAATTGAATTACTTTAGTTTATTCTAACCTCAACAGATGGCGCCGACACTTTTTTGTGAATGGCCTCTCGCAGTTCAACCTATGAGGTTATAGTCTACATAACCGGGCAATTCCTGTGGATGCCTTAAGATTAAAGCCTCCAGCCAGGGCAAAAAACTTACAAACTAAGCGAATGGAGCTGACACTTTTTACGATTTCAACGAAGAATGACTGGGCACTGGGCAGGCGCTTACGACGACTATCATTGGTTGATTCACAATCCACTACCAGTTGGTATTAAAAAATGATGGAAAGAAAAGATAAATATCGGAAACTTAAACCAAATAACGATGGCATTTGCTACGCACTAACATGATATTTATGAGAGCTTAATAAGTCGATTTTAAGGTTAAGGTGCGCTTGCCTAGGTTGGTCTGTGGATGAGTGACCACCAGTTACATGCGAGTTTCCTGTCTGCCTCGGAAAGCACATTAAGCTGTTAGTCCCTTCTACCATTCGTAGATCCTTGACAGTCGTTACAAATAGTCAGTGTCCCTAAAGTCTGACTATCATCCTACCAAGACGTATCGTATTGCCCAGTACTAACTGGGTTGTGGTGGTCAGATAGGCAATCACTCGATATTTATTACTGGTATTCAGCTGCATCCGGTAAGATTGGAAGCCGACTCTAACATAGTTGTGAAAAGCTAGGCAGATGATGAGGTCTACAAGCAGTGAGTGAAGAAGACTGTATTGATGATCACGATGATGTGCAAACAACTGACATGTGCTTCGAGTTTTATATCTATCGACCGGAGGTACCTACCTACTTGAAACGTTTCTGGAGGTCCAAGTTCCAATTTTACACATATTAAAAAAAAGAAAACTTTCATTTAAAACACCCCCATGGCCTCTGTACTGTTCTGAGTGCGTTACATTAAGTTGTAACATAAAACGAGATTTTTCAACTTAGGGTGTAAAATCGTGTTTTACGTTAAAAGAAAGTCGTTTCTCAGCAATATTTTTTCTTATAGTTACTTAATTTGTAGATACAGATAGATTTTTTTGCGGATGGGAAATCATCAAATAACTTCAGGGGAGTGTCAGACTTGTACTGACTAAAATCCACCCATGTTCCTTGTACTGCCCTGCCATGTTCCGGGGCCGCGGTATCTCTTTCGAACAACCCGCAACCCCGGCAGGTGGTGGCTCTGGCAGGCCTGCTTTGCTGACATCTCTTTGAGGCGCGCGTGGAACGTGCTGTCGACACGGCCTTTCATCAACTGACGGACGGACAGTGAGCAATGGGTAGCTCATAGGCCCGCATCTACGGTGGCCAGGAGTCGTCTCGCGGCGCCCGACGTATCTGCAAAGATCGTCACTCTATCTGTCAAGGGCTTAGTGTCTTGTATAACGTTGCCATAAAAACAAATCTTATAATCCACTGCAGATTCCAGAGAGTCCTTTTTTTAGGAATTTCCCCTGCTTCGTGGATGCATTTACAACCATTTAAACTCACATACAAACAGCCAGACTCGGAGCAACTATCTGTAGGCCATAATATTTGTTTCGTACTGGGATCGAACTCGCGACACGCAGTGCAGCAGTCGATCGCTCAGCCACTGCAAAAATCGTGTTTTATCTGAATCAGGACTTGAAAAAAAGGAAAGTCAACTACAAAGACGTCACAAACATTCCGACACCATAATCAAGTCTAATAAAAGATTATTTAATTAATTCGACTCAACAAATAAGTCGCGACCGCGAAACTGAGTTACCTAGTTCCGAAAGAAGGTTCACACTTTCATTGACAGTGACTGTACACGTACGAACAGTGTCTGCATTTAAATGGATCATTATCTGGATGTGTAGAGTCGAATGGATAGTCATGTGAAATATTTTTTATTTAACTAATTAGTTTGTAACTGACCTTGAATTTTGCTGAAATGAGAGACGATTTAAAACAATTTTCAAATGACACGCAAGTTTAATTTGGCGGCAAATAAGTTGTTTAGAAAAGTATATATATGCTAAATGGGTAAAACCACGTAAAAAACGTTGTTTTTTGTTTTACCCATTTATTCTGGGTGATTTACTACAATTTTGTAACTTTAATATTCTATCAGAGCCAAGTCCAGATACCAGACACTTTATAACTGCTAATTTCGGTTCTGTATAATGACTACATGTCTTCAATTCAACAACCAAAAGAATGTATTTTCTTTTGACATATGTCCGTAAAGTTCTATTTTGCATGGATGCTTTGAGTTACAGTTTCCTGTTCTTAACCCAATTTGTTTAAGCAGCATGGCTTCTACTCCTCTATTTGCTATGATAATAATATTCACCCTCTTTCTCCGCAGAAACAATTCATATTTTCTATCGTCCAATAAAAAAAACCTCTAAAGTGCGATACTGAAATTGCTATAAAAACCATCACTAATACATTTAGTAATGACCGCCGTATTTTTTCCACCAAAAGCTTTTTTGCAACAACACAATAATATACTCTTTTCATCCATATTATAATATTATAAATGGGAAAGTGTATGTGTGTGTCTGTTTGTTTGTCCGTCTTTCACGGCAAAACGGAACCATGAAAAGGCGTGGTATTTTAAGTGGAGATAGTTGAAGGCATGGAGAGTGACATAGGCTACTTTTTGTCTCTTTCTAATCCCCCACTTCCCTAAAATAGAGGGTGGAAGTTTGTGTGGAGCATTCCACAATTTTAGAGGTAGAAAGCTAAAAATGGTATGCCTACTATGTACGTACTTGTCACTAATAAAAAATACTGCATAATTTTTTTCGGAAATCTTCCAACCCCTTGAAAGGTTTTCTTTTATTTAGGTTAAACATTTATTCTACGGATCGAACGAGCGCAGAAAGCTGTCTTGAAGGTGCTGACAAGGAAACTTATCCGATATTCAACATCCTCTCTCTATACTCTCTGCCAAGTTCTCACCGTCAGACAGCTATGTATCCTTCAAAGTATTCTTCGCAAACACAGCCAGCTTACCTTTGACCCTGATTGCAGCTGTGCACGCCGCTCAAATAAGGTCTGTACCACTGAGTCTCGTTGAACTGTTGCTGGAAGTCCTCATTACGAACACTTAAACTCAAATATTTATAACAAATTAAATAAAAGCTTGGATATTTACCCATTAAACAAGAGTAAATGCAAAATGGAGCTTGACTCCTGGTTAAAATCACTCAATTATGTCGAAACAGAGAAACTTGTGGAAGTGTAATAAAGTCATCACCCCCTCACACACCCACCCAATAACACAAGTCATAGACACCCCTCGCACTTTTCATTAACACTCAACTATACACCCTACACACACACATCCCAAATCATTATGTCATGTACTGTTTATTATTTTTTAATCTTATGTTATTTTTATTATTTTTTCTTTTGTATTACCTTATTTTTTGTTTTTAAATACGGAACATCAATCCATTTTGTGCCTGGAGAGGGGCGTTGTTAGCTGCACTACAGTTTATACCTATGCGGCTAACATCGTGTTACTTGTACTGCACTCTTATGTTATTGTTCCGAAATAAACTAAATTATTTATTTATTTACATGGGAATTTTCGCAGTTTTCAAGACAGTAAGCTAAAAATAGGTACCAAACTCTTTGTTACCAACGAAAAAATACCTTCAAATCGGGAAAGGGTGTTACCCCGAATTTAACGAAGCCGCGGGGAAAAGCTAGTAAGTTCATAAATCACAAGACATGGCAACTAGCTCACTTATTCAAAACGCGAAAACTGACTCACGTTACATCACGTTTTTTAAATTAAGGCTTCTTTTTTTAGAGGTGGGATAAAGTTCAACGCACACACACTTAACTAACAAATAGATCATTGGCATCATCCAGACGTTCAGCCAACGTTAGCACGTAGCCGTATCGGCACGACGTCGACACTATAAATAAAAAACAAAAGAAAGAAACTATCCCGTTTTGGGAAATCATCAAAAAACTTCCCCCGCTCTGGGTGGAGCGACTAAATCCCACCCATGTTCCGCTAGCCATTTACTTTAGGTCCTGGGGTCGAGGTATGTCTTTCTAACAAACCGCAACCCCGGTAGGTGGTGGCCCTGGCAGGCCCGTCTGATTTGCTGACATCTCTTTGAAGCGCGCGTGGAACATTAACGCGCTGTCGACACGGCACCTATATAGTCTACGTTTATTTTGTCCATTATTCCTTTCGCAAGCTTCCTGGTAGATATTTTTCAAATATCGCTGTGCCTTTGTACACTACAACTACTACTAGTACTTTGTACTTTTTAAAGCGTGAAGAGGTAACAAACAAGCAAACTCACTTTCGCTTTTATAATATTAGTAAGGATAATTCCTTGTTTTGAGAGAAAAAAAAGGAAGAAAAGAAAATGACAGCACAGTTGGCGCAGTGGCTGAGCGATTAACTGCTGCGCTGCATGTCGCGGGTTCAATTCCAAAACTAAACAAAACGTTGTATGGCCTACAGATAGTTGTTCCGGGTCTGACTGTGTGTCTATATGAGTTTAAATGCTTGTAAGCGCAACCACGGTACAGGAGACACTGTTAGTGAGGGAAACATTAAAAAAGTAGAAAACGCCCCACCGTAAACTCGGTGATTGCTGCTTACCAGCTGATTAAGCACCAAAGCGATGCCTTTAGCTTATACATACTCAAATCAAATCATTTATTTCAATTAGACTATTACAGGCACTTTTGAATGTCAAAAAAAAACAAAATGCTAAGCTACAGTCCCGGTCACAAGACTTAATAACTTGTGAAAGTACTGTAGTTGCCCATACCAAAGCGTTGATCTCTATGGAGAAAAGTGGGCAAGAAACCCCATGGACACTCTTTTAAATTAGAATATTATTACAAAATCGTATATTTACATCTTTTGTGTTGAGATTATACAAATATGTGAGAACGACGTAGAAAGACGTGCACAGTAAGAGCGTCCAGAGTAAAAACAAAATTCAATATAAAAATCTAAATAAATTAAAAATTACCGTGGTAGCTAAAAAATGACCAGTCCCAACTGACAGCGCACGTTCACGAACATGACGTATGGATCAGCCCCATTCAACTCGACCATTTTGAAGACTCGACTACTTGTGTTATAAGAAAGAATGCCGAACGACCCGGGCAGCTATGCGTCGAGCTTAAACTGCGCGACAGAACAAAGTAACTATGTAAATTGTAGAAATTAATGATGAACGCCGATGCAACTATGTATAAATGACTGTCAGCATCTAGGCGTCGGTTAGGCTCAATACTGCTGTCATACAATGTTGAGCTTAGTGTTGCTAGTATGTGTGCTGTGTGCTGTGTGTCTGTGGTTGAAGTATGCTCGTCTGCAGTCCAGTTCGCATGCATTACCACCGGCTCTGCCAGGAAAGCTGCCGCTCATTGGACACTCACTCTTGCTGTTTAAGTACTTAACAAGTATGTATAATTCTGTTGTTTTAAGTTTTCACGGTTTATAATGTCACTAACGGGATATTTAACAATGAAGATATTTCCTGTTGTTGTTGGAAAATTAGCCGAAGAAAACTGATGTGACAGTGTTCCGATCATTATGCTTCAGAAACTATAGCCGAGAGAAGAACCAATCCCCTGGAGTAGAGACGACTTCAAGCTAGGTGGTAAATGGACCAACGATTGACGTCTGTGTTAATCTGGAAGCGAAAAGTTGCAGATTATTCGAAAGAGATACCACTGCCCCGAACCACAAGGCAAGTCAGTACAAGTCTGACATTCTATTGCCCTCCGCCTAGGGTGGGGGAAGTTATTGGATGGTTTCCCATCCGAATAACCGGGATAAGTGTTAATTTCCCATTCCTTCGTTTGCCCTTTAAGTTCTGGGGCCGCGGTATGTCTTTCGAACAACCCGCAACCCCGCAGCCGGTGGCCCTGGCAGGTCCCATGCTTTGCTGACATCTCTTAGAGGCGCGCGTGGCTCATCGTTCTACACGTCACATATCTTTGATAATTCACTTTTTACTTCGTCATCTTTACTCTATAGCATTAGCTCGAATAAACCCAAGGGTCACAGCTAGTTCAGACCCGCCAAGATCAAAAAAATTGTACAAAAGGAAGGAGGCTCCTTACTGCAGCAGGGGGTGGAACAATGATGCTGTCGATGAAGATAATTTCTTCGGACGAGCTACTTTACTAAGAGCACTAGTTATGTCAGTCGACGAGCTGAGATAAGTATACCTCACACAGTAAACTGCTAGGTAAGGTGGATACTTATTTCTGGTTCACAATCATACAAGTTGTAAGATGTACTATAGCTACATGGTATTTAAATTATGTGCAATCTCTATAATTATATTTTCAGCAAACATTAGCGCAAAATGACAACAAGGTATATTTTTTTTCCATTTATTAACAAAACAACAACCACTGAAACCATTACAAATCCTAATGAGATCAAAACACACGTAATTAGGTACTTAGCGAAATAACGAAAAAGGACACAAACTAAGAAATTAAAAATTTTACGACCCCTTTTATTTTTGCGGATGGGAAATCATCAAATTACTTGCAGGGGCAGTTTCAGACCTTTACTGAGTGAAACCCACCCATGTTCCTTCTTTTGCCCTCTATGTTCCGGGGCCGCGGTATCTCTTTCGAATTACCCGCAACCCCGCGACTTCGTCCGCGTGGGATAGTTAATTTGGGCTAACGCTAACTTTGACCCGCGTGATGATCGAAAAAAAAATATCTTACTCTCCCCTTTTCTTCCCTTTCCGCCCCTAAAAGGGCGAGAAAGATCTCGCCCTTTTCTCACTTTTTTTATCCTATGTCCGTCTCCAGGGTCCCAACTATCTCTGTACCAAAACTCATCAAAATCGGTTTAGCCATTTAGGCGTGAAGATGTAACAAACAAACTCACTTTCGCTTTTATAATATTACTAGCTTTTGCCCGCGGCTTCGCTCGCGTTAAGTTCGGTAGCGCCTTATTGATTTGTGATAGCAACGCTAAGTTTTCCCGTTTCTTCCCTCTTTCTCCCTCATACACCACTCTTTTATTAAAAAAAAATAGCCATGTCCGTGCAAAAGACAGAAAAAATGGGAGGAAGGAAGGGAGGCCTTTGCCCTGCAGTGGGACACAACTGGCTCATAAGGAATAAATAAATAAAATAAATATGTCCGTCTCCTGGTTCCAACAAACTCACTTTAGCTTTTATAATATTAGTAAGGATAATAAGGATAACGTTTTTTCTAATCAGATCTTCAGGGGTTGCTGACTTTCGCAGCGGATCACTGTGCAAAACAGGGAGGAATGACTCATTTTAATTTTGGGAATGAGCTTTATTATTGTAAGTCAAGTCATGTCATTTTAAGTTTATCTAATACTAGCTGTGCCCGCAATGCGTTGCAATGCAATTTTTTACCTACCCTACCTACCCTACCTACCCTACCTACCCTACCTACCCTACCTACCCTACCTACCCTACCTACCCTACCTACCCTACCTACCCTACCTACCCTACCTACCCTACCTACCCTACCTACCCTACCTACCCTACCTACCCTACCTACCCTACCTACCCTACCTACCCTACCTACCCTACCTACCCTACCTACCCTACCTACCCTACCTACCCTACCTACCCTACCTACCCTACCTACCCTACCTACCCTACCTACCCTACCTACCCTACCTACCCTACCTACCCTACCTACCCTACCTACCCTACCTACCCTACCTACCCTACCTACCCTACCTACCCTACCTACCCTACCTACCCTACCTACCCTACCTACCCTACCTACCCTACCTACCCTACCTACCCTACCTACCCTACCTACCCTACCTACCCTACCTACCCTACCTACCCTACCTACCCTACCTACCCTACCTACCCTACCTACCCTACCTACCCTACCTACCCTACCTACCCTACCTACCCTACCTACCCTACCTACCCTACCTACCCTACCTACCCTACCTACCCTACCTACCCTACCTACCCTACCTACCCTACCTACCCTACCTACCCTACCTACCCTACCTACCCTACCTACCCTACCTACCCTACCTACCCTACCTACCCTACCTACCCTACCTACCCTACCTACCCTACCTACCCTACCTACCCTACCTACCCTACCTACCCTACCTACCCTACCTACCCTACCTACCCTACCTACCCTACCTACCCTACCTACCCTACCTACCCTACCTACCCTACCTACCCTACCTACCCTACCTACCCTACCTACCCTACCTACCCTACCTACCCTACCTACCCTACCTACCCTACCTACCCTATATCCGTCTCCTGGCTCTAAGCTACCTCCTCACCAATTTTCAGCTAAATCGGTTCAGCCGTTCTTGAGTTATAAGTGGAGTAACTAACACGACTTTCTTTTATATATATAGATTTATAAACCTCATGTCACAGTGTTTGTAATCAAACCTCTCCGAAACGACTTGACCGTTTTTTTGTATATATTTTACTGTAAAAGCTCGAACTACGGTAAATCTTGAGATATTCCAGTAAAACCTAAGAAGTGGTTGTTTAAAACTCCGATTTTACAATGGCATACTTTTAAGATGGCAGAATGAAATTAAGTATAATTACGTTTGGCAGAGTTCAAATTTAGCATTATATCGTTTAGCATAATGTTCATTTAGAGCGATGATTATTTGGTATAATTTCACTTTTCATATTATACAGATGGCAGAATTATTTGGTAGATCTGAGAATAGGTTGTAGGCAATTTTTATACCCCTAAGTGATAACGGCCACCCTTATAACCTAGAGGTATAAAATTGCATTCTCAAGGAAAGGAGCTGAGCAGAGGGTGGGCAGAGCTAGTTATGTATTAAATACTTTAAATACGTAAATCAGTAATACCAGCAGATTCATTGTTTAGTGCAAAATAAATAAAATGTATTGTTAAGACTAATATAAATAACTTAATAGTTATTATATTGTCAAGCGCAAATAAGTCTGGTATTAATATTCGCTTATTTATTTCGTGTAGTTTAACATTTTCCGTTCTTTTTTGGCAAAAGACAAACTTTTTTTTTTCAAACGGTCGTATCTTTATTTTCAGTGATACTCGATCCTCAAGATGCATTCACAGCAGCAAATGTTTGCTTAAAAAAACATTATGGTTTTGACCTTGGTAAAAATTGGATGGGAGATGGACTACTTATATCTTCAGGTTAGTAATGACAGTATAAATTGATAGATTAACACTAATCCTTGAAGTTTGATGTTCCCTCTAAACTCTCGCCTCCTAAATATAATTTGACGACACGGTTGGCGCAGTGACTGAACGATCGCCTGCTGCCGTGTGTGTGGCAACCCGCCACACACATTGGATACCTACATTATGACGCTGACTACACATAATTTCATAAAATAATAATTTAATAAAAAAAAAAACGACATGGTGCAGTGGCTAAGCGATCGACTGCTGCACTGCGTGTCGCAGGTTCGATTCCCGCACAGAACAAATATTTGTTTGGCCTACAGATAATTGTTCCGGGTCTGGCTGTTTGTATATGTGAATTTAAATGTTTGTAAACGCACCCACGATACAGGAGAAATTCATAGTGCAACGTTTAAAATATATACATATATATCTTGGTTGCATTTTAAGTACTATACTTTATTCTCAGTCTGTATTGTTAGCTCAAAGCTGGGATCTAGGTCTCCTCTCCAAGAGAGGGATGTATGTGCATGGTGGGAACCACGTAGACCACGTGGTGGATCAGGTTTTAATTTTTAAGGTCGCGTTACTTCAAAAAAAATGCGAAATCTTTTTTTTGCGGATGTGAAATCATCAAATAACTTGAGGGGACTGTCAGACTTGTTCTGACTAAAACCCACCCATGTTCCTTCTATTGCCTTTTATGTTTCGAGGCCGCGGTATCTCTTTCGAATAACCCGCAACCCCGGCAGGGAAACGAAACCTTTAGATTACTTTTTGGCCGTCTGTATTGAGTTGAAATTACCATAATAATATACTGAACTCTGTGGTCTTTTTATGCTGTGACACATACAAAAATCAACCCTCGAAGTCTACGCAGTCAAAAGATATCGCTGTTTATCTCGCATGTTTGTACGGAACCCTTGGTGTGCTAGTCTGACTCGCTCTTTGCTGTTTTTTAGAACAGTCGCGATGACAATATTAATGATCTGATGACTATAACCTGATGTTGCAATAAGGAACCATGACCCCCTGAGAGCCCCCACGCTACGCCACTGGTTCACAGACACTTACATAATCCAGGATCTGTTATCTAATCTACAAAGCAACATGTCTCAAATTAAATCATTATTTCATTTGTTTCACATAGGTAATCGTAATATAGATCTTTAATGTGGTTGGTAAAAAAGTGCGCTTTGTTATGCCCGAGAGCGTACACATATATGACGTGTTAATTATTAATTATAAGAACAGTCAATCATGATTAAAAATAATATAATAAATGAAAACTTACATCGTCAATTCATCTCTGCAATCTGGTGTGTTTCCTGCGATTTGGCGTAAGGCTTACATTATCCCTCTTCCTAAAATTTCTAATCCTAGTTTAGCTAATCACTTTAGACCCATCTCCATTCTCCCTTTCCTGTCTAAGATCCTTGAAGCAGTTGCTCTTAAACAATTGTCCTCTTTCGTTTTTAAGAATAATCTTTTGTCCAGTTCCCAATCCGGTTTTCGGCCTGGCCACAGCACAGCCACAGCTTTGCTTAAAGTTACAGAAGATATTCGAGATGGCTTGGAGAAAAAGTTAACGGTGTTAATTTTAATAGATTTTTCCAATGCTTTTAATACCGTTAATCACGACATTCTCCTGGCCATACTGTCTCAACTTGGGGTGTCTTCTTTGTCACGTAATTGGTTGTCTTCTTATCTTCGTGGTCGCCAGCAGGCGGTGCATGTTGATCAGGATTACTCTGACTGGTGCGACCTGATGGCTAGTGTTCTACAAGGCGGTATACTCTCTCCTCTCTTTTTTTCTTTATTTATTAACTCCATTACTGCTATCCTCAAATGTTCTTACCATCTGTACGCTGATGACTTGCAACTTTACGCTCAATCAGATATTGCGAACCTTGATGAATGCATTTCATCCCTTAATGCTGATCTCCGAACTATTGAGGAATAGTCTGGCAAATTTGGTGTTTCTGTTAACGTTGGGAAATGTCAGGCCATCCTCATTGGTAGCTTGCACTATTTGAGAAATGTGAACATATGTCAACTTGCACCACTGATGTATCAGAATTTAATTATTTCTTTCTCACCTCACGTTAAAGACTTAGGTTTGTACATTGACGACTGTTTCAGCTGGAATAAGCACGTGGCTCAAGTGAGCCAGAAAGTCACTCTCTCGCTGCGGTCTCTCTATAGATTTAAGCACTTTCTCCCATCTAGCACTAAACTCATTTTGGTACAGTCTCTTGTACTTCCCATTATCGACTATGGTGATGTTTGTTATTCCTGATCTATCCCAGGAACTTCTCAACAAATTGGATCGTCTTCTTAACAACTGCATTCGCTTTGTGTTTGGGCTTCGTAAATATGATCACATCTCTTACTTCCGTACTCAGCTTAAATGGCTGCCTATAGGTACGACTCAGGAGGTCCCTCAGATCTCTCTGTATGCTGTACTCTATCTTGAATGATCCGTATTGATTGTTTATAAATTATATATTCGCTCCTGATTATTTAAAAAGTTATTTTAAAGTGTTGGGCAGTTCTCACAGCCGTAACCTTCGCGCTTCCGAAAATCTACTCCTCCAAGTTCCATTACACCGCACCAGTTTTATGTCCAAATCATACGCAATTTCAACAATAAAGCTCTGGAACGCGCTACCCTTTGGCATTAAAAAAGCTGAAAGTAAACTTACCTTTAAAAGAAAAGTTCGTAACCACTATTTAGGTCCGTCTACCAATTTATTAAAAGTCATAGTAATTACTATTAAAGTTCTCGTTTTTATTTATTTTTTAATTGTATTTATTAGTTTATTTGATATGTATATGTGTATTAGTATCTGTATAAATATATATGTTTTCATAAACAAATCGTTTTAGATATATATATTTTTGTACCCTATCACAATGTTGTCGTATTTTACCCAAAGGTTGACTGGTAGAGAATGCCTTATGGCATTAAGTCCGCCTATGTACCACTATTGTAAATGAAGTTTAAATAAATAAACAAAACTGAAAAAAATTGTAAAAGTCAATAATAAAAATAAACACAAAATAAAAAAATGTATATACAAACACAAAGACTCAAAAGAACAACTAAGAAATACATAATTATAATGTAAATAAATACAGTTTTATAAATTTTTTAGTTCAAGTTAACGATAACGCGTTATTTATTTCGCAGGAGACATTTGGAAGCGTCACCGCAAGTTGTTGACTCCTGCATTTACTCTGCCAGTGATTCACGGGTTCCTCGATGTGTTTAACAGCATGTCCAGGAAGCTGGCTAGTTCACTGGAATGTCATGTTGGAAAAGGAAACTTCGATCATTTACCGTATCTGAAAAAGAATGCATTGGAAACGCTTTGCAGTAAGGGTTATTTTATTCAGTTTTTAATAGACTTCAAAAACGGAAGAGATCCTATGTTCGACGGTATTTTTATATTTTTTATTTATGTAATAGGTTAGTTTTTATGTAAAGAAATTAATTATTGTTTTTAAACGAAAATAAGTATGTGTTGCAGCAGATATTATTGACATTTAACCTAAGAACATTTAAAAATAAAACGGCTGCAGTTTTAGTAAGCGCTTATAAACTTTATATCAATTCAATCGATTGCTGTCAATTCCTGTTCATTATTTCATGCTAGTAAGTCGCTAACCACTCGTAAAAGAAAGAATATAGATTAAAACTTTTGGTTAAAAATAACATAATACGGTATTTATGACCCTATCCCCGGAATACTGAAACGTCACTCAAAATTTAAGTACCACTTAAATTTAACAGATACTCAAAAGTGACGTTTGACAATTTAAAATCTAAAGTTTAAGAGCTGCTCAAATGTTAAGCAGCCCTCAAATTTTGAGTGACGTTTCAATATTCGGGGGTATGTGTTGTAGAACGTGAAAATACACTATGTTGTGTGATGAGTTAAGAATGATATTCTTGCTGTTGAAGTGAATAATAATCTGAAAGAAGACTTTTATAGTTATTTGTGCAACAAGACAGCAAAATTATTTGCATCTCGTGTCTTTGTATCCCTCGCCACACTCAGGATTCTATTATAGAATCCCTCGCTACGCTAGTGACCATAGATTCCTTCGCTTAGTCGGGACTCAAAATCAGCACTCGTAATAAAAAATAACTTTGCTCTCTTGTTGCACAAATATCTATAAAAGTCTTTTCGAGTCTTACCTCTGTAGGTGGACATGGAAAATCAACGTAAAAGGCGAAAATAAGTCAAAAATCATAAGAAAGATTAAAACTAGTGTGACAAGATTCCAACAAAGTCCTTTATTTCAGTGTTTTTTTTCTATGCTGCCTTATCTACGTTTAAGCATGGCGTTTTAAAATATGTTTATAAATCAAGAAACTTAGGTTATTAGCCTATCATTTCCAAATGACAGTAATCATTCATTTTCCGCATTTAGTTGGGACGTTTGGAATAGACCCTATTAAAGACGCGGAGTTTACGCAGGAATACATGGAATCAGTAGAAGAAATGATAAAACTTGGAATCACAAGAGCTATAAAGTTTTGGCTGCAGAATGATTTCATATACAAGCTGGTTGGACTGAAGAAAAAGGAAGAAGAAATAGTGGGAACTTTACATGCAATGGCCTACAAAGTAAGTGAGATGAAGAAGACATGCAATCAGCGAATTGCTGACTGAAACTAAATTATGTGGTTTAAAATTGAAAGGAACGATTTTACAGGTTCTACAAGAGAAAAAAGCTGCCATTAAAAACGAAGCTGTGAACTATTTTACTGAGTCTCATAATACAGGTATTTCATTGTTTACTTTACACAGCCTGTCCTAGAAAAGTGTGGTCACATTTCAGGATGTGATTCAGAATAACAAACTTTTTCCAAGGGACTAACGGAAATAAAACAATAATTTACACTCCAACTGTGGTGGTTATTGTGTGTGGTGATAATTCAAATTCTCCTTGAATTTATCATCTGTTTGTTTTTATTTTACAGGGACCAAATACAAACCTTTTCTAGATCTACTACTAGATCTTTCAAAAAATGGTGCCCTGACGGATACGGAAATCAGAGAAGAAATGGACACAATTATAGTAGCTGGATTTGAAACAACATCTACCCAGCTGACATATACTTTGCTACAGCTTGGAGCACATCCTGACGTTCAAGAGAAATTATATACTGAGTAAGCACGAATTAGTCGTACGAGTATGTCTCACTTTTTGCCAAATTGAAGAAAAGATGAGGCGTTATAGTTCACGCTTTGAAAGAGATTGTGACTTATATAGGACTTCAGGATGAATGGGATTTTAGGGATTATACAACACGTGTGAGTGTCCACGGTAATCCCTGTTTGAGCACTGCTCCTTCTGGATCGGTGTTCAGGGGTCAATGAAAATCGGGTTGTGTTGACCGAATATATTTCGCGTGATCCCTGAGAGAGAGGACCGTTCGCCCGGACCAGTGCGCAGTAACTGGTCGTTCCAATTCATACATCACGCGCGCATACAATTTGCTAACCTTGCACTCTGCTTTACATACATACATGTGTCCCTACACTACTTCCCCACAAAATTTTACAAAAAATTTCTTACATCTGCTACACTTATCATAACATTACCCCTAATCTAGTCGCATAAAGAAAAGACAGCCACACTCAACAATGTTTGATTATTCTCTCAAAGTAATGGTATATCTGTTTGCTATTTGCAGATTACTAGAAGTACTGGGACCAGACGGAGACGTTACAAAGGATGATATCAACAAGTTAGTTTATACAAACGCTGTTATAATGGAGTCGCTTCGATTACTGCCTTCAGTTCCTGCTATGTTTAGAAATGTGGAAAACGATCTTAGGCTAAGTAAGTTTTATAACTACTTTTTTTTTTTTTAAAGACGTTGCCCCACACTAGGAATTTCTCCAGTATCGTGGGTGCGTTTACCAACATTTAAACTCACATACACAAACACCCAGACCTGAAACAACTATCTGCAGGTCATACAAATATTTGTTCCGTGCGGGAATCGAACCCGCGACACGCAGCGCAGCAGTCGATCGCTCAGCCACTACGCCAACCGTGCCGTCATATCACTTTATCTCATAGACATTAAGGTCTCGCAGTGGATACCTGAGAATGAACAGCGCAGCCAAGCCCGGTCCTGGAGGAGGTGCTCAGACGACCTAGACGCGTAGCTGAAGGCTTCGCAACGGGAACCTTGAGGGAATTTGTTGTTCTGAGATTGGAAGACTATCCGCTCGTGATACAGTTGTATACTAATATGATCGGATACGGCGAATCAGTCCAAAGACAATCAAACCATTAATTATAATCTACTTTTATTTTTGACACTAAAATAGGCAGCTTGTAGAATGTGAAATAGTTTTTTATATTTATTGTTTATATTTTTTTAAACATGCATATGTCGACAACCTCGTGTGCCGAGTTGAGATATTTTAGTTTGTCTAGTTAAAATAAAAGTAAAAAATAAAGATTTATATTATTATGATAACATAATAGCCGATAGTTGTAAGAGGTGTCAAGGTAGTTGTGATGTTGTTTGGGAGCGTGACTAAAAATACTTAATAGTTTTTCTATAGTTTCATTTTTAGTAGTAAATAATATATAATATAGTAGAACAGGATACAGGTTTGTTAATTATAATGTTTTTATTTATTTCAGAAAACTACACGATGCGAGCTGGCAGTTATTGTGTAATTTTTCCACTAGCGACTCATCTCGATCCATCTTGGGGAGCTGACAGTGATCAGTTTAGACCAGAGAGATGGCTGGATGGAGAATTAACAAACAACAAAGAATTTGCAGCGTTTGGATTGGGGAAGCGAGCTTGTATAGGTAATAACATAAAAATAACATTTATTGATTTCATAACGATGGATAGTTGAAAACGCCATAAAATGCCGTTTCTCTTACAGGTAGAACATACGCTATGACGTCAATGAAGGTGACTCTAGCGCACTTCATACGACAGTACCGAGTGACAGCTGACGTGAACAAGCTGAAGGTGAAATATGAGTTCGTAACGCGACCGGAATCGGGACACGAGATTAGTATAGCACAAAGAAAGTAATATCTTCTACATCATGGGCTAACCCCGCACATAGATTTAGGTTCAGATACGGGATGCAGCCCTACCTGCAAAAATATGAATTCAACACAAATACACTGTATACGATGAATAGACATATACAATGCAATACTAGATAACTATTGGACGTGGTCGTGAGTCAACCTCTTTAGTGCATCAACAGATGTCAACTCAACATGCAGAGAAATGCGCTAATATAGAGAATAGCGTAGCATTTATCTGACAACTATAATAATATTGGCAGCTAGTTAAATGGACAATTTGGTGTCTTGTGACCATCATCGCTGTCGTCAAAATATGCAGCTATCCCATGCAGAATGCGCAGCATTGGGTCGGCCATATAAGCCTGTTTTACGAATGGGAAGTCATGAAATAACTTCCACTTCTCTGGGGGGAGCGGGAGGGACTGTCAGACGGTTATAATCCGCAAACCCGGCAGACGGTGGTGGGACAGCCTCAGGATTGGGAGAGCGATGATTTTTGCAGGGCGTCTGGTAGCAAATAGATAAGACTTTCCGTGAATCGAGCTAAGTGGCGATCGAAGAGGCAAATACAGCTTCCAGCAATACGTATGGAACGGGACAGCTTATTATATTTTGGGATTACAATTTTTTCTGTTGTTCATTTTGACGGTCTGGACCACAGTACTAAATTAAACCACGTCTGATACACACACAGAATTACGATTTTCGATCTATAAATGTTTTTTTTTGTTACGCAAATTAGAGCTAAAACCGGTTGTAATAAGACTGTCATTAGTTTGACTACGTCATGAAAATCGTCTTGTCTTCAATTCTTTAAAATAAAATAATCTTATTCTGTAAAACGTGATGTTTTTTTTTTCATTTTATATTTGACCTGCGGAGGAAACTCGACCCGCGCGACAGCTATTTTAGCCACGAGTTCCTCATAAATTTTAACACGCAAATCTGCTTGATCCAAGCGCATACGATAATCTCACGGACTGACCGCAAGTCACTCCGTCATTTTCCATAACTATATAATATTAGTTTGACATCTTTTCCTTAAACATGCATAATCCTGAAAAGAAAAAATACATAATTACGAAGATTACTTATTATATGATACTTTTTTATGACCGTTTATGACATATTTATAGAAGATTAAATTACAAAGAAGAAAAAAAACAGTCGCAACTTGACTGTTTTTCTGTAGGTATGTTTGTTACGCGATTCAAAACCTTTTTTTTGAAAGGAGCATTGTAAAGGAAAAAGCACACTTCACAGGTCGCACAGCTGCTGAGCTGAGGTCCAAGGTTCAATTCCCATGTTGGATAAACTGCTTTCAAACTGGATTTTCCTTCAGGAATTTCATCGTAGCAGCCCAGAGTCTGAATCTGTACCCAGCCCGGTTTTGCACGGCTTTAGGCTCGCACCCATTACAAGGAGCTGGCAAAATATTGCCGGGCCTGTTGGTCTCGTGGTTAGTGGCCCTGACTGCTGAGCCGGAGGTCGTGGGTTCGATTCCCACCCAGGACAAACTTTGTGTGATGAGCACGATTGTTTGTTCTGTGTCTGGGTGTGATTTATCTATAATATGTATGTATTTATAAATTATATAAGTATGTATATCAGTTGTCTGGTTACCATAACACAAGCTCTGCTTAGCTTGGGATCAGATAGCCGTGTGTGAGTTGTCCCAAGATATTTATTTATTTATTATTTATTTATATGTGTGGGCATGTACATGTCCATCAAGGCCTGATGTTCCTGCCTGGGTTTTGGGTTGTTCGAAAAATATACCGCGGCCTCGGAACATAAACTCAGAGACTGAAAAAAAACATAGGAAAAGAGGCATTCAGAACTTTGCAGTAGGCTAATCCCAGGCTGATTATGATTATAATTACACGTGTCACAAAATGAAATTAGAAATTAAACTCAGTTGGCGTGCGCATGAGTCTAATTGATATAAGTTGGAGGCGTCAAACTATCGCCACCTTAGTATGCAGCGAGCGAGCCGAGCGAAATCGTCCTGAATAGCTACGGAGCGTCGGGCCGCTAATCAATGGAGGATTTTAATATGATTACTTAGTGTTACGACGTGTCGGAAGGACGACGTGAGGTTACAACTAAAGTTACTGTAGTCGTGTAAAGATATAAGAAGTACCAGAGACACGCAAAGCATCGAGAGAGGCATGGCATTCGAATGCACACTTGGTGCAGTGGCTGCTGCGCTGCAAGTCGCGGGTACGATCCCCGCATGAAATAATCATTTGTATAGCCACACCACAGGTTCTTTTTCCGAATATAACTGTTTACGTGAGTTTAAATGATTATTAACGCTCGATACAGAAAAAATCCTTGGTCAACATTAAAAAGGTCCTAAAGGGAGTAGGTGGATTGTAATCAGCAGTGAGTGGATTAATGGTGTCAATGACGACGACGACGAAAAAGGTACCTAGGCAGATAGGAGAGACGATACGGTTGGCGCAGTGGCTGAGCGAGCGATTGGTGCGCCACCCGATGACCCGTGTCGCGGGTTCGATCCCCGCACGGAACAAGTATTTGTATGACCTACAACATATAATTATATTTGTTTCGGGTCTAGCTGTATGTGTATTTGAGTTTACATGTTTGTAAACGCCCACGATACCGGTAAAATTCCTAGTAGTTGAGTCCATCGTTCCCAAAAAACCGACCTACCATAAAATAACCGGTGTTCCATTTTAAACTGTATATTAAAATGAATATAAGACTAATTTATAATTTAAATTTCTAATAATGTCTATATTTACACTTAATTAACATTCATCAGATATTTCTTTATTTTATTTATTAAACTTTATGCACAAATATAAAAACATTGTACAAAGGCGGATTTAATGCCTTGGGCATTTTCTACCAGTCTACCTTAGGGTGATGCAGAGAGAAAACATAGTAGGTGCAGGGTGCAGAAAGATTCAAACCGAAAATATATAATGATAAATACTTATATACATACATACAAAAACAATTATAAAAAGAGAGTTAAAAATACAAAGAAACATGAAGAAAAAACTACAACCATTTAATTAGGAGACGAATCTCCCAGCTTCTTAAGCAAATGTTCCCGAGCTTTCACTTTGAAAGTGAACCGATTGGTGGCCATCCTGGTATTCAGAGGGAGTGCATTCCACAGGAAGACCGCTTGGACAGGGAATAAAGCTTTGAGAAAACCAGAGTGGTGAGAAGGACATCGCAGAAGGCGGTTATGGGAAGAACGAAAATTCTTACTGTGCGCAGAGCATAAAAATAGAAAATGCGAAGTTAGATAAGAAGGGGAAGTGGGTTTATTGAGAAGAGAAAAGAGTGTAGTCAAGGCCCTTAACTGTCTGCGCTGTCGGATGGGCAACCATTTTAAAAGTGACCGATATGCGGACACATGGTCATACTTACGAAGATTAAATACGAATCGAATGCAGTTATTCAGAAGTCGGTCAAGTTTGTTGAGTAGATCTGCATTCAGGTCATTATAACGACGGGCCTGTTGGTCTAGTGGTTAGTGGCCCTGACTGCTAAGCCGGAGGTCGTGGGTTCGATTCCCACCCAGGACAAACTTTGTGTGATGAGCATGATTGTTTGTTCTGTGTCTGGGTGTGATTTATCTATAATATGTATGTATTTATAAATTATATTAAGTATGTTTATCAGTTGTCTGGTTACCATAACACAAGCTCTGCTTAGCTTGGGATCAGATAGCCGTGTGTGAGTTGTCCCAAGATATTTATTTATTTATAACAAATATCACCGTAGCCAATTAAAGGGAAAATAAGGGACTGAACAAGCGTTGTCTTTATGTGTGATGGGAGAATATTCTTCAATCGGTAAAGCGCACGCAACGTTCCGGTGACTCTCTTGCTCACAGTAGCAACCTGCTTACGCCAGTCAAGACAAGTGTCCACATACAATCCCAGATCCTTAACGTTGGAGCTAAGCGGAATGACTGTGCCGTCAAAGACAATCGGTGGCACTGACGAACTATTCAGCCTTCTTACGCTATGGGGGTTACCAACAATAACAGCCTGACATTTGGTTGGGTTTACCGCCACACCGAAACGATCAAACCAGTTTTTAACAACTGCTAAATCCCGGTTTAACTCAACAATCGCATCCGATACGTTGTCAACACTTGCCTGACAGTAAAGCTGTAAGTCGTCAGCGTAAAGATGATACGAACACTGAAGCTGGGTGGTAATGAGGTCTATAAAAATAGAGAACAAAAGTGGAGATAAAATGCCGCCTTGAGGGACGCCAGTTACAAGATTACACCAGCTGGAAGAAGATTCTCCAGCGAGAACTGACTGCTGACGTCCCTGAAGATAGGATGAAAACCATTTCAAAACCTCGTGAGAGACCATGAGATAGGAGAGGATTGATAAAAGGACTTCGTGACTAACGGTATTGAAAGCATTGGAAAAGTCGATCAACACTACGACGGAGACTTTAGTGTCTTCCATTCCCCGCCTAATATCGTCAGTCACTTTAAGGAGAGCAGTAACGGTGCTGTGCCCAGGCCTAAACCCGGATTGCAACGGACTGATAAGGGAGTTAAGGTGAATGAAGTAGGAAAATGGCTTGTGTTCACAGGCCTCAGGTACTTTAGATAAGAAAGGAAGAATGGAAATTGGACGAAAATGACTAGGAAGAGTGTGGGGTTAGGAATTTTAGGTAAAGGTCGCACATGGGCTTTCCGCTATAGAGAAGGAAAATCACCGGATTAAAGAGAGAAGTTAACGATATGGGAGATGCAGGAAGGAGCTGGTCAAGAGCCGTCACAATCATGTGACGACTTATGTTATCACAGCCCACGGTTTTGGATTTAATGGACAGAATAATCTTTTTGATATCTCTCGGGTCGACTGGAGTGAAAACAAAGGGATTAATATTGGGTCGCGTCAAACCAGCAAGGAAGTCAATGGTTTGACATTTGGTTAGACTATCCAAATTAGGCACAACAGAAAAATGTCGATTGAGATCGTCCAAACCAAATGTCTTAGTAAGGTCTGAATGCCGCGATCTGCCGATACCTAGAGTTCCAAGGAATTTCCAGATTTCAGCAGGAGAAGCAGAAGTGATATTTATCAAGAATGTGGCGGCGTTTAGCGTTGCGTATCATCTGATTACACCGATTGCGAGCAGTTTTGAAGAGAGTCCAGTTGTCCTCAGACCGATCCTTTTTATACTTCCGGAACGCACGATCCCTTCGACGCATAGCCATCTTAACTCCCTTATTCATCCACGGTGCAGGTGTCCACTTTAGCTTGACTTTTCTAATAGGAGCGTGAGTGTCATACAACTTAAGTACAGCCCAATTAAAACACATCACTTTATCATCAACTGAAGTGGCCTCCTCCAGTGGTCAATATTGGATGCATCTTGGATCAGTTTTTCTATATTCATTCGCCCAAAAGCACGCCTGTTCTGGAACATAGGTTTGGATTTCGGAGGTATAAGGACATACGACAGGAAAATAAGGTCGTGATGGGAAAAGCCAGGAGTGACAAGTTGACCATGTGAGGAGACTAAGGAAGGATTAGAAGTCAAGTATCATCACCAACAGTATTATGATGTCAACACATCATAAAACTGTTGGTGAGGCAACACATGCAGACTAGCTGACTCAACCAGACGTAGGAGTTTATGGGATCAAGGGGAGGTGTGGGCAAGGAGATTGGTGTTGAAATCCCCCATGACGATCTGATGTGTATACTCTGAACCCAAAGATTCTAAGACCAATTCGAATTCGGTGAAGTAATCAATGGAAGGCGCATAAGCTCTTCAATATAATGTCATAACTACTGAACCTTTAATTAAAATTGCACTGTTCCCTAAGTTGGACTGTACTTAGGGCCTCGTTCTGCTAAGGCCTAAGAACTTAGTGTACGAAGTAAAGATAAATCTAAGGTCGATTTTTCGCCAAGTAGTACAATATACGTCATATACGTCAATGTCGTATTTACGATTTCATAATATTTTACTAGGTAAGTTAACGAGACCAACGTTTGCGTCAGTCAGCAAAATTAAATTATCATGACTGTTTACTAGTTTTTAAACTTATTTGTATTATTTTTTTGCATATCTCTTATTAAAATATACGTAAAACAAAAAAGTAGCCCCCCGGTTTTGGGAACACGGTGCAAGCTACCGGCGGCGGTCAGGGCTCCAGAGAAAGGAACCTCCTAACTAACAATACGAGCCGTGTCCAGGAGTACCGCTTTCTGTATCAAGGCCTTGATCTAGCTGCCTAACGAGAGCCTCTTTAGGTATCGGGGCTCTTGGCAGTTAAGCCATTGGTAGATACAAATTATTCTTATTATTTAGTTTATATCAGATAATATAATCAATCCATAACATCATCATCATCATCTGCCGAGCCTTTTCCCAACTATGTTGGGGTCGGCTTCCAGTCTAATTGGATGCAGCTGAATATCAGTATTTTACATGGAGCAACTGCCTATCTGACTGCCTATCTGCATATCAACTAGGTTGTGGAAACCTAGTTGATACCCCTTGGTAAGACTGGTTGTCAGATTTTCGGAACACTGACTACCTGTAACGACTGTTAAAGATCTACAAATGACAGCCGGGACCAACGGCTTAACGTGCTTTCCGAGGCACGGAGGAAACTCGGTATGTAACGGGTGGTCACCCATCCACAGACCAACCTAGGCAAGCACGACTTAACCTAAAGATCGACCCGAGCGGCTGCTATTATTTAGCCACGAGCTCCACCAATCAATCCATAACATTATACATTAAAATAAATTTACAGAAAAATTCATAAGTATTAGTAAAATCTCATAAACTATTTTAGTCAACACTCAAATGAAAAGAAAATCTTAAATGAAAAAGGCGATTAAGTTACGCCTCCATAAAGCAACAGTCCTTGCTTTAAGAATAAGAATAATTTATTTGCCAGAATGTAGGTGTACAAGTAGTATGTATGATCTTAACATTAATGTGGCCCATTTACATTCTACCATTAAATGTGGTGTGCAAATATTTAATTTAAGAATGGATTAAATTATTAAAAGTGTCACAATATTACATAATTTGTAATCCATATGATTGTTTTATATGTCTGAATTGATATAAGTGCAACGATTTTATAATGTCAAAGTAAGATCAATAGCAAACAACTTACTTGAACTTTATTGACAAACACCTACAAACACAGAGACCTACTAACGTCCCTACTTAAACCGCGATTTATTTATAGCTAAGAGTAAAAGGCCTCTGAACGTCTATGAACTCCTAGTACTTACTCCTTGTCTCTACAAGGAGTAACTTACCTTACTTTAACTTACGTTAGAAACTATACGCTTCTAAGACATTTGTTAGAGTAATACCCATACCGCGGCCCCGGAACATAAAAGGCAAACAGTCGGGTAAAGAAGGAACACGGGTGGGTTAATTTCCCATTCGCAAAAAATAGGAAGACGGAACGTATCAAAAGAATATACTCTCAAAATATTTCAAAGCCTTCTCGTTCTTTTAAATATTAATCTAACAAAATCTTAATTATGTATTGTATTATGATTTAATTTTGACATTGTTTTGTTATCTTTATCTCTATTAATAACCTTTTGTTGCAATTATTTCATTATTTAAGTTGATTACTCTTTTTATAATAATTTAACAATAATATTATGAGAACGAGTGTACACCTTTGACGTAGATTTTCAAGGAGCTAATTATTTCTTATTAAGATTTCATATAAAATATTCTTTAAGTCATAATATTTTCACATACATCTTTCATGTTGAGATTAAACATTAATGTGAGAACGATAAAGAAAAACGAATACATTAAGAGCGTCCAGAGTAAAAACAAAAACAAGAGTTTAATAGATGAATTAAAACAAACCCGTTCACGAATGACGCATGTATCAGTCCCATTCAACTCAACTATGTATTTTGAAGGGAACTAAATTCATAATTAGAGCAGTTTGGATTCGTAGAACTTCATTCATCGTTACGACGGCGACGCAGAGTCACAGTGAAGCGTCGCGACGCTTCACTGTGACTCTGGTCTTCTGATGAAAATATGGTGATGGGGGGATCGGATTGTGGAGTTCTTAAGCACACTGTCTAAAATGTTGCCGAGAGGCAAGTAGTTTTGCGGTGATGTTCAAGGCTATGGAGATTTGACAAGGAAGTCGTTGTTATTGAGTCTCTGGGCACATCGATAGCTTGCAACTTGAACTTAGCTAATCTATCCATCAGAAATAATGATTGAAAAACCCTTTTTTTTTGCGGATAGGCAATCATCAAATAACTTTCCCCGTTTTGGGTGGCTCGAGGCGAGCTTCCTTGGGCCACCCCTCTTCTTGATCTATATAAATGATCTGCCAAAGGTAACTCAACATTAAATGGTGATGTTTGCTGATGATAGTACTGCAATAGTCAAATGTATTGATCGCAATTTTTATCAAGATGACATAAATAATACATTATTGGACATAATTACTTGGCTGGATGATAACAATTTAGTCACAAACTTAAAGAAAACCAAAATAATGCACTTTCACTAAAGAACTGCAGTACCAAAGTAAGTAGGTATTAGACATGGTAACTGTGACATTGAAGAAGTTAAAGTAGCAAAATTCTTAAGTTTATCTCTTGATAATCAACTAAACTGGAAGGCCCACATAGATGAACTAAGTAAAAAAATAAATAAATCAGCATACGCACTTTTCCAAATTGATAGAAAAATAAATATGGAAGCGCTATTGGTTGCATATCATGGCTTAGTAGTCTCAATTTTGCGATATGGCATTATTTTTTGGGGCAATAGGGAATATGCATGATTTTTTTTTATGTCTTAAATTAAACATATACATCTTTATAACATAGAAAAAAATATAAATAGACTTGAAAATAGTCAAGTTACTTTTCAAAGTGAAATTTAAAACATTGAATAAATTTGAGCTGTCAAAACGCCACCATTTTGCGCGCGTTTATGATGACGTCATTTGTGATGTCCTGTTTGTTCACTATAGTAGCGTTTCAGTTACTTAATACTTATTTTCAGTTTTAATTGCTAAACAAACCATGGAAAAAGTTAAAAAACCTTGTTACAAGTATTGTATGGTACCGAAATGTAGAAACACTACCTTTAGTACACCAGAAAAAGTGTTTTTTCGTATTCCACACGATGCAAAATTACGAAAACAATGGTGTAATAATATGAAAAGGGATAATATATCTCTATTATCGGTTGGATTTTGTTGTGAAGATCATTATAACGTACGTTTTCTATATTTATGTACACCTTGTGTGAATTAGCTATTAAGCAGTCAAAGATTCGGTCTATAACTAACCTAGTTCACAAGTTTACAAAAGTCCATTAAAATTTTCTCTAAAGCTTCCTTAGTCCTATTGCGGTTATACGATTTTTTTATGATTGATTTCAGGTTAAGGAAGATACAGTTAATTTTATTGAATACTAGCTTACGCCCTCGGCTTCGCCCGCGTTAAATTTGGGGTAACACAGTGCCTCTTGCGCCTTATTGATTTGTAATAGCAACGCTAAGTTTTCCCTTTTCTTTAATCTTTCTCCCTCACATCCCACTTTTTTAAATAAAAATTAGCCTATGTCCGTCTCCTGGTTTGTGATGACACCGATTGTGATGAATTTTCGTACAGAGATAGGTTCCCACCTATCTCTGTAATCGGTTGAGCCATTAAAGCGTGAAGAGGTAACAAACAAACAAACTCACTTTCGCTTTTATAATATTAGTAAGGATAACATAATGAAACAGAATGGAGAAAAACGTAATCTACGGTTAAAGAAAGGAGTTGTTCCCCATATGTTTGTATGTCAAAAACCGAATTGGCATATTTCACCATGTGAGAGAATGGCCGTAGTTAAAAGGTAAAGAATAGCACTGGTAAATGAAGCTCTATCAGAGTATGCTATCAAAAGTAGTAATATTTTAGAAATTGGTGAACTTCCACAAACAAATGATCATGAAGCAAGTCCTAGTATCTTCCATTCAAATGTATTATGATAATAATCAAGTAGAACCCAGTACTTCTCATAAAAAAATATGTGATATTTATCCAGCAGGACCCAGTACTTCCCGTATTGAAGTATGTTGTAATGATCATCAAACAGAGCCCTGCACTTCTTATATTGAAGATATATTACAGAGTGACAAAGCTGTGCAAGTCAATACTAAACCACAGTACGGAAGTAAAAGTATCAATGTAAATATACCTACTGAAAAGAAAAATGTAGGGCTATCACCATTACTTCTTTCATCACACAATATTGTGGAACGTCACCGATAAAAAAACTATCTGTAAAAAGAAAATTGATCACTGATAACTCGGTTGATAGCACTGCTATATCATCTCGTTCCTTTGTTAAATCTGCTGATTATGAACCAAGTTGTTCTTCTGAGTTAAGTTCAGTGCAAGATGATTCAGAAGAAGAGAAACATTTTAAAAACTTAACGTGTAGTAGCATCCTAACTGTTATTGAAAAAGAGCCAAAAATGTTGCTAGGATTACCTAAACAAAAATCTATGTTATTTATTAAAATATGTATACCATGTGACATAATAATTACCTTGCAGCTTTAACTCCTTTGATCTCTGCACTCGTAAAATTGAGATTTGATGCAAAATATGCAGACATCATAAATACATCTATTCTCGGTAGATTATCTGATTATGCTTTGACTAAACCAGTTTCTGTCATCGTCTTAAATTTACTACAAATATATTTCACGAAGTAACCACACAGAAATACAGTTTTAGATATTTTTTCTCACAAAAACTATACTAATACAGTGTGAATATCGACGCCGATAAATCAACGATAAATGCAAAAGGTAACTTGTGACGTCACATTTTGTTTCGAACAATAGTGACGCGTTTTGACAGTTTGAATTTCCCTCCGTTATTTACCACTTTTTAAATAATATTTTCTGGGTTTAAATGATAACTAAATAAAAAAATACCTTTTAAGTATAATGTAAAGACTATAAAGAATCTAGAAAAAAATATTTGAGACAAATTTAAATATTATGCATATTCCCTATTGCACTGATAAAGATATTGTAATGTGTGGTCTAAGAATTGATGATAGCTGTGTACCTTTTTTTTAAATCGCTGAAAATACTTACCCTACCTTCATTATATATTTTTATAATTAGTGTTTTCGTCAAAACAAACATGAGGTTATTTGAAACAGTGTCGACGTTCCGAGATGTTCCGATTCGTAGCCACTACGCAAACTCTTTAACCCTCGGTATGCCTGGTGGCGAGAACTGACGCGGTATGCCTGGTGGGTCTGTCAGACCCAGTTTTGGATCACTATTTCATATACATATTGAAGTAAATAAATAAAAATATTTGTTTTATAATGAAATTACATACTAATATTATGATTTGACATAAAAATCGTTTTACAAATCAACGATCTTTATTTTTTAAATTTTAAATGAAAATTTGTTCGTTTTGAACATAAAATTAAGCTTTGAGCTTTTTGTTAACAATTATTATGAATTACAAGTAGAGAGAGCACTTTAAACAAGTCTTTTCGTTGTGGGAACGCGTCCCGGACTGAGGTAGCGGGCGGAAAGCATTGAGTAGTTCGTAACGGCCAGCTGCAGCTTGCGGGTGTGCTCAGAATTCAAATTTGAATAAAATACAACGGTTTTTCTGCCGTGGTGGGTCTGACAGACCCTACCAGGCATGCCGAGGGTTAAGAAATCAGCGTTGTAAGACTGCGTTAGTGCGAAATAGCGTTCTGGGTATGGCTCCACGCATCTACAATAAACTACCAGAGGTCAAAAAAAAAAACAAATATTACGCAATTCAAAAATAAATTAAAACAACGGGCCTGTTGGTGTAGTGGCCCTGACTGCTAAGCCGGAGGTCGTGGGTTCGATTCCCACCCAGGACAAACTTTGTGTGATGAGCATGATTGTTTGTTCTGTGTCTGGGTGTGATTTATCTATAATATGTATGTATTTATAAATTATATAAGTATGTATATCAGTTGTCTGGTTACCATAACACAAGCTCTGCTTAGCTTGGGATTAGATAGCCGTGTGTGAGTTGTCTCAAGATATTTATTTATTATTTAACTATTAATCGAAAAATGTTATTATACGACTGATGAATTTCTGAATGATAAATAAATGTAGGTTTATTATTTTTTTTTTTTTTTATTTGTCTGTAGCAACTTTTTAATCATGAATTGACATTGTAGAAATGATACCATATTGTGACATTTGTAATTTATTTATTATTTATTTATGACAATTATATTAATGTTGACATACCTATCCAATAATTTGTACTTCCCTCTCGCATGACTAATATTATATTCGCATGCAACCATATTTGTACGCCTCTGGCATGACATAGCGACCTAATAAACATTATTTTAAGAACTGTATTCACTACCTATGTTACACAAATAAAATGATTTTGATTTTGATTTTGACGGGAGGGGTTGTATCAGACTTTTACTGACCAAAACTCACCCATGTTTCTTCTTTTGCCCTTTATATTCCGGGGCTGCGGTATCTCTTTCGAACCATATCTGTATGTAACAATAGCTTACGATAAATCCATTCAAGCAATCAATTAAACGAAAATTCTGATATCCCAATACATTATAAATAACAGGACCTCAACAAATGAAACTCAATGATGTCTCAACCCAAATTTTATTGACGTAACAGTTCCAACCATCAGCTGTCCATAGCATCATGTCCCCTACACCGGATAGCAACGCGTGTCCGTCAAATTAACGGTCTTCTCACGTCGCCACGCATCCGTTTTGCAGCAACATCTTTCACTTGGCCTTACGACCAGAATGAAGAACATTTGAAACTGTTGCCTGTTATGTAAGTGATGGTATCAGATCATCTGTTGCTTCACTTTCTTTTATTGCCTTTGGTGGTTTGAGCTTTTTGCTTTGTTGCTGTAGTATAATAATATTATACACTAGCTTTTGCCCGCGGCTTCGCTCGCGTTAAATACGGGGTAACACAGTGTCCCTTTCCTGATTTTCAGGTACCTGCTACCTTTAGTTTTTGCCCTTGCGCCTTATTTACTGTAATAGCAAAGCTAAGTTTTCCCTTTTTTCCCTCTTTCTCCCGCATTTCTCACTTTTTTTTAATAAAGTAGCCTATGTCCGTCTCCAGGGTACCAACTATCGCTGTACCAAATTCATCAAAATCGGTTTAGCCATGTAAGCGTGAAGACGTAACAAATAAACAAACAAACAAACTCACTTTCGCTTTTATTATATTATTAAGGATTTTTTTGGGGTTGGAAATCATCAAATAACTTCCCCCGCTCTGCCCAGAGTGGGGGAAGTTATTGGAGTGTCAGACTTGTACTGTCTAAAACCAATGTTCCTTTCATTGCCCTTTACGTTGCGGGGCCGCGGTATCTCTTTCGAACAACCTGCAACCCCGGCAGGATATTAGTAAGGATTACATTTTATATTATAGTATAAAATTATATGTGACCTTGTTTTTCTTACTTAAAATGCTATGTTTAAGTTTTGCTCGTTGTTATTACGGCTTTGGGTTAAGTTGTTATAAACTGGAGCGTCCTTCCGCTAGGTCGGATGATTCTTTATCCACATCTTCTGGTTCTATTATTTTGACAGTAGTTTTAAACCAGAACGAATAATTTTGTGAAGTACAAGTACGTGCATTTTTCGCTTTGGTTTTTTTTCAATGGATTTCGATAGTTCTCAAATTCGTATTTGTTTTCTTTGTTTTTTTTAGCCTCGTTAGATTGTTTATGGCCAATGAAAAAAGAATCACAACGCGCTGTGGTCCTGCCTGACTGCCTCCTTGGTATAATGCTGGCGGGCGTCACCAATGTGCACGAGGTCAGGGTTTGGTTCTCCGGTTGTTCAAAATGTTATTGTGTTTTCCCAACAGGAATTTCTCAGCCGCAGCCGGGGAGTTTGAAGAGGAGAATGAGACTTGCGAAATGTGGGTGTACTTTGGAAGTTAAGAAATACGCATATTTGAAGAATAAAAAATACTTTTAGTTCATAGTTTCAGCATTACATGTCACACTATGAAAAACAAGGCCAAGCCCTTCTATTCTTTATTTAAAAACTTGAGTATTCGATATTCGAATGTCTGAGCAAACCAGCCTGTACTGTCACAGGTTTGATTAATGTTATCAGACCTCTACAGTACTATAAGGTAAATAGATATTAGATAAATATAGTACTCTGTAAATAGTAAGCAGGCAGCTGAAGGTCAAGTTAGACCCATCTATTACTAGTTACGCGCGCTGAATCGTTGTAGAAACATTATCAAAAGATTTACTTTCATTCTAGCTAAGACATTACACTTGAAATAACATAAAACCATTATAGACAAAGTGCAGTTAAGCTATAGGAGAGAACCGAGCATGACTTCATGGTTTTTTAGGTTATGTTTTCCCGCGGTCGATCTTTTCTCTGTCCTTATGACTAATTTGAAGTCAAGAGTAGGCCCTTTTAATATCATTATATACATTAATTGTATAAATAAAAACAAAATTCAAAAATACATTGGAAAATTTTTGTACTTGTTATAGGTACTCTAGCTTTTGCCTGCGGCTTCGCTCGCGTTAAATTCGGGGTAACACAGTTCCCCTTGCGCCTTATTGATTTGTAATAGCAACGCTAATTTTTCCCTTTTCTTCCCTCTTTCTCCCACACATCCCACTTTTTATTTTGTAAAAATAGCCATATCTCTGTACCAAAATTCATCAAAATCGGTTTAGCCATTAAAGCGTGAAGAGGTAACAAACAAACAAACTCACTTTCGCTTTTATAATATTAGTAAGGATTCAATACATTTGAGAAAGAACACATGCCACAAAGTGCATACAACATACAAACAAAGAAAAAAAAACGAACAAGAGCGAGTCAGACTCGAAGGCCGAGGGTTCCGTACAAACTTGCGACATAAACGGACATATCTTTTGAATGCGGTGGGTTGATTTTTTCACAACATAAAGGGACCAAAGAATTCATTATATAGTTTTAAATTCAATACGAAACCTCCACACGTTCTCGAGATAAAGGATATTGACAGACAGATAGACAAACGGACAACATAGTGATCCTATAAGGGGTTCGTTTTTTTCCTTTTGAGGTACGAACCCCTAAAAATATTAAATTTAAATCATCATCATCTGCCTAGCCTTTTCCCAACTATGTTGGGGTCGGCTTCCAGTCTAACCGGATGCAGCTGAATATCAGTATTTTACATGGAGCGACTGCCTATCTGACCTCCACAACCCAGTTAATACTGGGTAATACGATACCCCTTGGTAAGACTGGTTGTCAGACTTTCGGAACACTGACTACGTGTAACGACTGTCAAAGATCTACAAATGACAGCCGGGACCAACGGCTTAACGTGCTTTCCGAGGCACGGAGGAAACTCGTTATGTAACGGGTGGTCACCCATCCACAGACCAACCTAGGCAAGCGCGGCTTATCCTAAAGATCGACCCGAGCGGCTACTATTTATTTAGCCACGAGCTAAAAAATATTAAATTTAAATCAAAACACAAAAAAGTGATAACTTTTATAATATGAATCATGGCTTAGTTAAATAGTTGGCCTAGTTCATTACTGATACTGGTTTTCAACTAGACCTGTACATGCCCTCGATATCGATAGACCCTTTCTGATCTTGTTTGAAGGCGTTATAGATAAGCACTTTAATGTTTAGCACTATTTAGTTGAAAATATTATGTTTTAAATAAGCCTGTTTTTGGCTGCCTCGGTCTGGGAGACGCAAACGCTACTGCTAAGGTAGATGCCCGGGGAAGGAAAAGGAATGTTCTGGATAGTTTGATGACGAATAAACATGATTAAGGAAATCTAGGTCTAGGTTCCGGTTATATTGGGAATTAAATTGTGTTTAAGATGCGTCTTCATTTGAATCTTATGAAAAACAGGTTTAAAATAGTATGGCTGGGTTTGTAACAGCGTTCTCATGTCTCGTAGTATCAATATTAAGCATCTATTTGAAGACCAAGGTCTGTGTACCTATAAAAAGCCTTTATGTGGTGGTGGGGTATACCATCAAAATCCTTACTAATATTATAAAAGGGAAAGTTAGTTTGTTTGTTACCTCTTCACGCTTTAATGGCTAAACCATTTTGATGAATTTTGGTACAGAGATGGTTGGGAACCAGGAGACGGACATAGGCTACACTTTTTTTTTTAAAGTGGGATGTGAGGGAGAAAGAGGGAAGGAAAGGGAAAACTTGGTGTTGCTATTACAAATCAATAAGGCGCAAGGGGAACTGTGTTACCCCGAATTTAACGCAAGCGAAGCCGCGGGCAAAAGCTAGTCACATATAAAATATTGTTATCAGGACCATCTTATCGTCCACCGTATTCTGAGCAGCTTTCAGTGGCTTTCATGAAAATATGTTCCTTTATAAGTTATTTATTTAATGTAAGGAAATGTTAACTTACGATCAAGGGAGTTGCCTCTCTCTATCTTTGATAAAAACATGCAAAAACACAAAATGTAAAGAGTATTTTTATATTCCTCATAAATTTAAATTTGTAATTATTTTGTTGCCAAACCCTTACGGCATAAGCATTTATTTTCTTTCGATTTCCCTTGGCAAATTTCAACTCTACAGGACCATCGTTGAGGCAACAAAGTGATAGTTTTCCAATACATTGTATCCTTACACACACACATGCAAGCAAAGTGTACCACAAGCTTACGTCCGCAAGTATCGCCGAAGATAGTACCATTGCACATTCTGATAACACGTCACGTATTAATGCTCGTATATAAACCAAGCCCAGGAGTACCCTGGCATACATTGTGATCGTTCATCGGATGGCAGTAAGTCGTCTGCCATCAAATAATTAAAAATATAAAAGTAACAGTGAAAAGTGCAACATGGCTAAACTATTAGTGCTCCTTACTCTCGCGGCAGTAGCCAGTGCAAACTCATATACCGCCTCCAAATTGCTAAAGAACATTTATAACGAATGTTTGAGCCAATATTCGGTGGAATGTGTGAAACCGAGGACCCTGCAGTGGATTTCGAAAGTGTCCAACGATGACGAGATCAAGATCACGGATGACCTCTCCATTGTCAAGACTGGAACCTTGGAGGATGATATGGGAGTGGACCCTAGAATGGCATCGGATCCTGCTTACCAAATTGTGGATAGAGTAGACCGGTTCCTTCAGACACATACGCTCAGAGTGAAAGTTCCTGAGGAAATCTCGAACAGTGCTGCGTCTGAGTATGTGCCAAGGTCACTACTCACCGACCTTCCTTCCGAATTGGATATGCCTTTGGATGGCGAAGAAGACGGCCAAGTTTTTGAAGGCAGGAAGAAGAAGATCAAGCTCCCCAAGCCTTTGAGGATCAAGAGCAGTTAGTAGACTAACAACTTTTGCTACTAACATTTAATGATCAAGATTTTAATGAAGTGTTTATTTTTCAGAGCACGGTTTCATAAAGAAGGTGCTGCTGCCCTTCCTCCTTGGTTTGAAGTTCAAGGCATCAGTGCTGGTCCCGTTGGCTCTTGCTCTCATCGCTCTCAAGACCTGGAAGGCTCTGACCCTAGGACTCATCTCCCTTGTTCTATCTGGTACGACCATTTATTCAAAAATCTTACCCCAACTTTACATACAACTTTTCTTTTTTGTACTTCATGAGGCTACATTGCTACAAGACTTATCATTTAATTAAGAGTGAAGATAGTAGTTTCAATTTAACAACAATTGCAAGGTAGCCAAGGTTAAGTCTAAATAAATAGTAGCAGCTTGAATATTACGCATAATTGGATATTTCTTGCTAAATTTATGATAAGTTACAAATAGGAATAAAAAACTAATTGAATATTTTCCCTGTCTACAGGTGCCATGGTAATCTTCAAATTCACGAAGCCCAAGGTCGTGAACTATGAAGTCATCCACTACCCGCAGCACCACGTTGAGCACCATGTAGACCATCACGCACCAGCCTGGGATGGACATGGCCCATACCAAGCCAGGACCTACGAAGACGCCCAAGAAATGGCTTACTCCGCACAAATATAAACAAAATGAAACAAATAGCTTTAAAACTACGGACCTCTGACTAAATTATTTAATTTATTATTTATTTATTAATTTAATGTAAATAAAATTCTGTATAAAGTAAGTTTCACATTCGATCGAGAGTTGTTTATTTCTCCCAAAGTGTTTTATAACACAATCACGTCCCTCGTGTCTTCTACTAAGTTATCCATTGAAACCTTCTTTAAATTTATGTCATGGAATTCGCCTTGCGTGCCGATGTGATTGACAGATCTACTTTTACTGTTCGTTAATTCACTAAACACTGCCTCATTCTGGTTTGACAACTGTGAATACCGAACAATGGTATCGTTGACAGGTAGTAATTTTGTTACAGGCATATCATTATCAATTTCATTACTTCCAATATGTTCGAATAATGCGGTGAATTCGTCCTTAGTATTATGATTATCAAATAAAGCTTCCTGAAATGTTTCCTTTGATAACACTTTATCGTCAACAACGAGCTCTGCTTTAAAATTTTCAGTACTCACGCCATCTAGATCATATGCAGGTTTTTCGAGACGCTTGGCTGGTTTCTTATTCTTTGTGTGTATCGTATGTTCTATTTCATTCAGATTCATTTTCACTTGTTCATTTGTTTTTACACTTTCACCTGATCCAAAATTCAAGACGGGTTTGTCTTTAGTGCTGCGGCCCATACCCATGAGCAAATGGTCGGAAAATGATTGGAACACCGGAGAGCCTTTCAAAGGATTTATTTTGTATAAACCTAGTAGGAGTTTGAACACATTTGCATTAGCGTCGTTTTTTCGGCTTAAGGACGCTGATTGACTGAGACTGAAGTTTAATACCTAAAAATAAAATAAAAATACTTTTGTTAACAACGTTTTCTGTGATCAGTATCAGGCTGTTTTCCGAAATACAAATTGCATTATGCAAAATGTTGTGTCAAATAATTACTGGATTCAACAACACTGATTTTGCATCTCTAAATAATCAATAAAAAACTTTAATCCAATAATGCTACGTAACAATTCAGCTTGGAATGAAGCAGGAAGTAAAAAAGAGATCATGATACCTTAAAAATGAAATTCGTACGCCTACAATACATTTATAATAATGCATGATAGTATGACTGCGGAATAAATAATGAGAGAAAAACAGAATCCGATAGCTACTTGGTATGCAGTGGATGGTACTGATATTCAAAGAGGGAAAAGTGTCACTGAATGCCAACTATTGGGACAATGACTGACACCTGCTGCGAAAGGACATGTGCGTGTAGAAATAAATTATTTAAGGCTTATGAAAGCTAGGAATAGTTTAGGCATTTTTACAAATTCGATTTGTTCTGTAGTAAAGTTTGCTTTAGGAAACTTCCTACACAGTTACTTATATAGTTGATGACCACGGGTGTTTTAAAGTTATGAATTGCCTTTAAACGACAAACGAGTAATAAGTTTAGAGAATTAAGTTAGAAGATTGACGAAGAATCAATTACTGTTGTAGTCTAGTTAACAAGATAAGATGCATTAACCCTCTAGACCCGGAAGATGCAGGATTGCTTGTTATGTTCATGCGCGTGAGACCTATCTCCTCAGATAATGATGACAACGTGATAGATTACCAAACAGGATCAAGATACTTACGAGATAAGCATTGTATTATTATCATCTACCAAGACATTTTCCACGATGATGGGGACGGTTTTTAGTCTAACCGGATGCAGCTGAATACCAGTATTTTACATGATGCAACTACCTATCTGACTTACACAACTAAGTAATTTTGAAAAGCTAATAGAGAAGTATAAGATGAAGACATGTTGCACCGACCCAAAATAAATTAGGATGAAGGCAGGGAAATGTTGATGATGAATAAATTAATTAATAAGAATACTCACCAAGCTAACAGTAAGGAACACCGCAGAAGCAGAATGGTAATGCATTATCAGCAATTAGTTAAGAGCAGGTAAACTGTTGACGTTAAAACGTATAACAAGAACCGTAATCAAATGTTTGTTTACTAAATACTCATAAACTGAACTCCTTGGCTTTGAACTAACTGAAGTTTGCACAGGAAAATGTTAACTATCATGAAATCATTAACTATTGTACGCACGACAACCATCAAGCTAAATAAAAACCAGTTTATGAAAAATATATTGATTTCGATTTGATTTTCCAAGGTCTTTATTCATAAGTAGATACAAACTGTTTATAAATGATCTTATTCTATTTGTAAACAAAGCAGGATTAATTTTGTTAACTGTGCGTAAACGTTCCCGCAGAATCTTCAAGTAATTTTCTCGTTCTTTACACAGTTGGAAGTTTGCAGGGTGGTTACCACCACAGTTGCAGCATTTGGCTGGTTCTTCTCTTGTCTTTTTTGGGCATTTTTGGGTCTGGTGTGCACCTGTACATTTTACACAGCGTGGTGGTAAGTTGCAGTTTGTAGACGAATGGCCGAATCCTTGGCATCTGCAGCACTGCGTTCCATAACGATTGTTGCTTCTTTACTTTCGGATCTGTACGACGCTGTTACATAGGAGCCTGATCGGTGGATATTTGACAAAATCAGCACCAGATGGCAACAGGACTAGAAATGGAGGACAATAGGGAGCTGTTTATTGCTTGTTTTGCGAATAAAAACGTTCTTGAAGCCTATTGAGGCATCCGGCCCTGGTCCAGGCATGGTCCGGAGCGAGAGGGAATGGGAAGCGGTCACCTCCTTCTGCGAAGCAGTAATGCCAGCAAAGGAGGTGGCCGGGCGTTTGAGGGAGAGATCATCTATCCAACCCAGCCGCCGCGGGAGACGCCCCGGGCGCCGGGCGCCGCGAGACGACTCCCGGCCACCGTAGATGCGGGCCTGTGGACGGTGAGCAATGGGTAGCTCGCCGTCCGTCCGTCGATTGACGACAGGCCGTGTCGACGGCGCGTTCGTGTTTCACGCGCGCCTCAAAGAGATGTCAGCAAAGCAGAGGGGCTTGCCAGAGCCTCCGCCTGCCGGCGTTGCGGGTTGTTCGAAAGACATACCGCGGCCCAGGAACGTAAAGGGCAACAGAAGGAACATGGGTGGGTTTTAGTCAGTACAAGTCTGACATGCCCCCCCGCTCCGCTCAGAGCGGGGGAAGTCATTGGATGATTTCCCACCCGAAAAAAAAAAAAAAAGCCTGTTGAGGCAATCAATGCTGTCTTATACTGGAGTCAGTAGCAGATGGTTGGTTGCCTAGAAGAGGGTCGAAACTTTTCTTTGTCTTGATAGGCACTGGCGGTTGTGAATGTTGTTCAGCTAGACGCGCAGCTCTTTTTAGAATCTTCCATTCATTGGGATTAATGGGGCCTTCGAGAGGGCGTTTGCCAACAGAATTGGAGCGCGTCAGAAAACGATCCATATCGACACTTTTTTCTTTGTTCCCATCACTAGTGGTGATGCGAAGTAACTGGGAGGGGGCTATAGATAATTACATACCAATATAATTAATTTTAAGTGAAATTAGCAAAAGATAAGAAATGTTAAATTTATACATGGCAACAGTAAAAATGTCAGTTAGTTTAGAAAATAATAATGTCAAAATTATAAATGGTAAAGTACACCATAATATGTCAATTATCTATGTCACAGTAAACGGTTCTGTCAGAAATTCATTAATATTATCAACATCAAATTCCTACCTATTTTTTATAGAGTACTAGTGACCCGCCCAGCGGTTTCACCCGCTGCTCACCTCCTAAGAGTCACAGCGTAAAGCATCATACATATAAACCTTCCTCTTGAATCACTCTATCTATTAAAAAAAACCGCATAAAAATCCGTTGCGTAGTTTCAAAGATTTAAGCATACAAAGGGACATAGGGACAGAGAAAGCGACTTTGTTTTATACTATGTAGTGATTTTGATGATTGTGTTTTTTGCAGAAATACTTTTTTAGAATTTTTTAATATAATTGCATATTTCTAAGTTTTAGAATAACCCCAAATTGTAAAACTGGAATGGCTCTCGTTTTAATAATATTACTGCAGCATTCCCGCTGTGATGTTAATATATAATATAGAAAAGTTGAAGATAACTTCAAAGAACTATACAATTCGAAAACACGAATCAAAATCAAATCATCTCTCGATAGAAAAATACCTCAAAGCTACCTCTTAAAAGAATTTTAAATACACACATCAACAAAGTCTAAGCAACACACACTATTTCAAATTATTATTCAATTATTATATGATTTCTTACCAAATAGGTTATACCTATGTAAACTTTTTTGATCTAGAGGATATACTGGCTGGTTGTAAATAAAAATCGAGTATCATTTGTTTTTTTTTCCACAAATTCAAAAGCGAATGCATTTGTTCGAATTTTATAGCGTTTTCTTTGCTTATTAAAATTTAGTATTCTGTATCAATTTAATGACTTAAACAAAGTTTTGAACAAATTTGGATTTCGAGACATTTTTTACGTCATGGCGCGACGTCATTTGAGTGCAGATGAAATGCAAAGAGCTGTAGGGATGTTGCAAGCAAGATGAAGTCAATCTCGGGTATCTCGGTATTCTGGTGTCATCAGAATCGTTATTTGCCATCTTCAGCGTTACACTAACATGGGAGATCCTGCTGAGCAGCACCCACGTCGAGGAAGGTGTACAACCGCACAGCAAGATCGATACATAGGTACAACTGACTGCAAGACTCCAGCCAATGTTAACCGCCCAAGAGATAGATTTAAGGCTACAAAATTCAAGTGGTGTTGTCGTTAGCTGCCAAACTGTGAAATCGACTGCATGAGTATGGTAGTACGTGATTGGCCGTCGTGATCAATTAGGTGCCCACCGATACGTCACGGGAATCGCGCTCATCGAAATGAATGGCGTAGGGAACACATTACATGGACCCGGGAACAATGGGATAAAATTTCATTTTGCGATGAGTCTCGATTTGGGTTCAAGCCTGATACTAGAATGGTAAGAGTGTACCGTCGTCCTGGAATACTGAAAGACTGAGATGCGTTTAAGAAGTGCATCCATATAACGGCTCAACAGTTATGGTATGGGCGGGTATTATGAAGAACAGACGAACTGAGCTCGTTTTTGTAAATGGTAACATGAACGCTGTAAATTACGTTGAGGACGTTCTAAGGCCTTATGTCCGTTCATTCGCACAAACGCTTGGCTTCGATTTCACGTTGATGCATGACAATGCGCGTTCGCATACAACTTTGTATACTCGGTAGTACATGGCAAGGGAAAACATCCTGGTATTGCCTTGGCCTGCACACTCGCCAGACCTCAACCCCATCGAACATGTATGGGACATGCTCCAGAGACGTGTTTTAAAGGACTTGGGTGGAGTGACAACCGATGGACTTGCTAAAATTTCATTGGAAGCAAGTTCTCAATAATAGAGTAGGCCACACTTTGTATTAAGTTATGCATTTTTTGAACAACCATTTAATTTTAGTTTAAGTTTAGTTGATTAGGCACCTTACTTTGTACTACGTACTTACAATACTTACTCGTAATAATTGTAAACTAAGATTATTTTAAAAAAAGTTGTTTTATTTAAAAAAAAAACATTAAAAGTTAATATAAATAAGAAATATTAAGGATTTAATACGAAAACACAATGTAAAATTGAAATTTGTATGTGGTACTTAGACTTTTAACCAGAAGTAGGAAGTTAAGGAGCTTGTGTTTCAAACTGTTTTTTTTCGGATGGGAAATCATCAAGTCAATAATAATCATCAGTCCCGAAACACTACCTGTGTTTGTAACGGTATCTCTTTCTAACAACCCACAGCTTCAACAGGCAGTGGCCCTGGCGGACCCCTCTGCTTTTCGACATCTGTTTGAAGCGCGTTGAACACGAACGCGCTGTCGATACGGCTTGTCATCACTAGACGGACGGTGAGCTAACCATTGCTCAGCGTCCACAGACCCGCGTCTATGATTGTTTGAGTGTCAAGCTCCAGTTGTGATGGGGTGCTGATAGACCAGGGCCGATAATTTTTTAAACCAAAAGAAATTGTAGTAGGATGAAACCCATTAGAAAAGGAGGGAAATATGATAAAACTGAAAGGAAAAATAAATTACTGTCGATCCGAGTTCGGGAAGTGGGGGGGGGGGGGAGTTTTTAAGGGTAAAAAATGGTTTATCTTGATTTCCGGTAAAACTAGAAGTCCTATGGAAAAAAGTTAAATAGCGAAGTTGTAGGTAATAAAAAGATATACAACTTTTGTATTTTCAATTTTTTCACATAACCTCAAAATTTGGGTGAAAAATTGAAATAACCAAGTTTTTGGTTTTTTATTTTTTTCAAAAATTCTTTTTTTTCTACGAAATTAAGTGAAAACTTACCTTATTATGTCCCAAATACACTGCAATTTATTTGATTTAAAATATTAAGTTTTCGCCTTATTTTAACTTAATATCTAAAAGCACCCTAATTTTCGATCAAAAATTTTCACGTCAAAATATCAGCTTATTTCAAAAAATCTGGAGGCTTTTTGGTTGTTGAAATCTCTACTTTCTGATGGTGTATACATTACCATACTAAATGTTCTCAGAAAATGCAAAAAAATGAAAAAAACTCTCCCCCCCCCACTTCCCGAACTCGGATCGACCGTAATTTATTTTTCCTTTCAGTTTTATCACATTCCTCTCCTTTTCTAATGGGTTTCATCCTACTACAATTTCTTTTCATTTTTTACTATTTTTGAAGGCTTCGGCCCTAGTCTATGAGTCAGAAAACCTCCACGTGTGCCTAGCGGCTGCCGGTCTCCTCGATCCGTCGAGTGGGAACAGCAGTTGCGGGGCCGGTGCACCCAGGGCGCGGACAGTGGCATTCTTCGAGGAATGGGAAGAAACTCCTAACCCTTAGGGAAGATCACTGTCCGTGGCAAATATTCTGACATGGGAGGGGTCCAACCCGGACCACCGGTGCATTGTTCCGCGTGACCCTCTGAAATGCAGAGGGCACAGCGAAGGAGCAAGGGTGGGCTCGGTGTGCACTAACACTGCCTCGAGCAGACAGAGGAGGCACTCCTTCTCTGTCCCCGTCAATCTCGTAACCCCAAACCGGAGGCGCGGCTTTGATTGGGACCGAGGGTCTTGGCTTAACCGTTCGGACCGCGATGTAAAAACCTCTATAAAAAGTCACCCCGAACCAAGCGGCGGCGCACTGCGAGGAGATGTATGGCTGATGGGTGTTCTTATGGAACCATCAGTTGTTAGTGCGTCCCCCGCCAGGGTACCAGCCGACCCTCTGGCGGGTTATTTTAGGCTTATCTGGGAACATGGGGGCACTCCAGACGGACCGAATACTTCCCCCACTTCTCGTGGGAACAAATATGGAAAATATTAGGAGGAGGAGGGTAACTCATAAGTTTCCCAAACAATGTATATAACATTCATATGGGCCCTCTTCAGAAGTATACCCTTTCGATAAAAAATAAAATCGGCCCACAATCGCATTGTTATGCGATTGTGGGCCGATTTTATTCATAACATACAAAAAAAGTCGAATTGCGAAAAAAAAAGCTAAGCAGATGATGACAACGAAAACACACTGGGTGCGATTTAACATACAAATTACTTGAATTTCACACAATAACACCGGGCACAATGTTATTGTGCTAAATAACACTTGTACGGTTCCTGCTGTATAACAATTAAACATGAGAATATTATCGAGAAAATTTTATGACATAATTTTACCATGCAGGCATATTATGTCTTAAAACTTTTTGGTTCTACAACTTTCTAGTTTCCTCATATGATTTGTAGTGTGTGCTATGGTGATGGAATTAATTACACCAAGTGACAGCTGTAACATGATCAAGGCATTGCATAGCCCAAGCTGGGTACGCGCCGCGTCGTCGCCCCCGTGTCGTTAGGCCAGCCACCGCAATGGTGAGAACCAGCCGTCTCGGTTCCCGTTATATACGGCACAGGTACTTTCCGAAGCACCTATGATCGGAGACTACCTGTGTCAGTCGGAAAGTGAGGGTCCCATGCCATCCATCGTCTCCTTCATTAGGGGGGCTACTGCGATAAATATTTGATTTAAAAGAGTGTCCATACGCACATACGCTTTGTAACTTGAATACAGCACTTTCACAAGTCTTTATCAAGTACTTTTATCCCTTTTGTTTTTGTTATGTAAAAGTGTCCGTAATGGTCTGATCGCCGGGGGTTGCGGGAAAAATTTTTCGAAATGATTCTTTAAACTTTTTAGAGCAGAGGTCTCTGCCAGGGCCACCGCCTGCCGAGGTTGCGGGTTGTTCGAAAGAGATACGCGGCAACGGAACACATAAGCCAAAAGAAGGAACATGGATAGGGTTTTAGTGAGAACAAGTCTGACATTCCCTCCAGCTCCACCCAGACGAGAAAACACCGAGAAGTTAATTGGTCCGAAAAAAAATGGTCTGATTAAATTGTCAAAACATCTTTTACTCTAAATTACGAAAACGAAATTGCTATAAAAAAAAATCATTATGTTATTAATGATATGAAACGGTCGTATTATTTAAACCAACTAAAAGATTTTTACAACGTCACATTTATGTATTATCTTAAATAAAAAATATCAAGGTTATATATTTTTAGTTAACTTGCGTACCTAAATAACGATGAAATAACGAACAACGCACACAATGCTAATACTGAATTGGATTATCATCACCTCAGATGTTACTTCGGCTTGTTGTCAACCAGGCGTTCAAACAACGCAAGCATGTGGCGATACCAGCTCAGCATTGACATTACATTCTAAGGAAGAAAGAAAGGAAATAAAAAACATCCTGACGGCACGGTTGGCGCGATGGCTAATCGACTGCTGCGCTGCGTGTCAAATATTTGTATGACCTGCAGATGGGTAGTTCTTCGACGTCCCTTAAAATGCGGTCACACGGTTTTAATTCCTTACTAATATAACATTCCGTAATGTATATAATTTCAACATAAAACATGTAAAATTATTTATAGCTTTTGCCCGCGGCTTTGCTCGCGTTAAATTCGGGGTAACACAGTTCCCTCTCCTGATTTGCAGGTACCTGTTACCTTTAGTTTTTGCCCTTGCGCCTTATTTATTGTAATAACAAAGCTAAGTTTTCCCTTTTTTCCCTCTTTCTCTCTCATTTCACACTTTTTTTAAAAAACATCAAAATGGGCTGCTTTGCCTGTAGCTTCAAGACTCCTAACGCTATTCGTCATACTTTCTGATAGCTTCGTACCTTCTTGAATGAAGAATGTTGCTACACAAAAAAAAAACTATAAATGTGAATTTATTTTCAGATTACGTTTAAACTGACAATATGCCACCGTAGACTGCAGACGAGCGACAGGCGGAAAAACGTCAACTGAGATCCAAAGAAAAGCTGAATGATGACGATGATGAAAAACAGAAGGGAAAATCATACCAGTTCGTGAAATGAGTTGCAGATGGACAAGGGCCGTCAAAGAAGTTCAGTGGTAATTCATTAATCAGCAATAACTGTGATAACCATGGCTATGCTTTTTTTATTAATTTTGAATGATACTAGTACATAAAAAACAATGTGTAATCTACTGATTAACTACTAAAGCAGCGAGCAGAATATGGTATTGATTAAGCTCTCGCCCTCGAATCTGTATTAATTATATTTTTGTTGCAAATGTTAAAGTATAACTAATTACTGGGTCACAAGCAATAATAAATTGTTTTAAGCTTTCACGGTTTTGAACTAAAATAACACTGTCACTTAGCATCATCCCGCCATCCTACGATCATGATGCTTACAACGGCGTCGAAATATTGGGAGCTCACAATTATTGAAAATCACGGAACATATCCCGTAAGTGACAGTGTTATCTTAATAATAGTAATTTTAAGCTGATTTCATTTACTTTAATTGTAGATCTCAAATACAAGTTGATTCACAAATAATGTCTTTAATTTCCTAAAGTTGAAACCACAGAAAATTTGTAAAAAATTGGCAATAAAACCATATTTTGTTTGTAAAAAATAAAATAGAATTTTTTTTTTCGTAATTTTCGTGGGCACTGAAATTTCAAAATTACATTATCTGCATTGTTTATGCACCGATTTACATGTAACAAAAATGTTACGTATTGCCTTTACACCGACTTCTATGTGTGTACATGAAAATAAAAATTAACGGAGAATACGTTTTAAAGAATTACCTATATATAGTTGTGTCAAGTCTGGCTATTTGTGTATGTGAGTTTAAATGTTTGTTAACGCACCCACGATACAGGAAAATATCCTAGTGCAGGGCAACGATTTTTAAAGTTTTTCTGTTCAACAAATTACTGTCTAGTCTCCATGAACGACCCTACATTTCCCTTCCGGGAACTTGCTGATTCCTGTATCTCTAAGCTATGCCAATAGCACGTGTTTCTAAGAAAAAATGCCAAACAACTCAGGCAGCTGTGCGTCGAGCTTAAACAACTAATAATGATGTCAATGCCGACAAAACTATGTATAAATGACTGGCAGCACCTAGGCGTCGGTTAGGCTCACTACTGCTGTCATACAATGTTGAGCTTAGTGTTGCTAGTATGTGTGCTGTGTGCTGTGTGTCTATTGTTGAAGTATGCTCGTGTGCAGTCCAGTTCGCATGCATTACCACCGGCTCTGCCAGGAAAGCTGCCGCTCATTGGACACGCACTCTTGCTGTTTAAGTACTCAACAAGTAAGTATTTATCTGTTGTTATTGGAAAATAAGCCGAAGCAAGGAAGATGGAACTATGGCTGAAGGACCAACCGAGTCCTTTTGTTTTTGCGGATGGGAAATCATTAAATAACTTCCCCCGCTCTGGGTGGAGCGGGTTCCCCCACCTATGTTCCTTCTTTTGCCTTTTTTCGAACAACCCGCAACCCCGGCAGGCGGTGTCCCTGGCAGGCCCCTCTACTTTGCTTACATCTCTTTGAGGCGCACGTGGAACACTAACGCGCCGTCGACACTGCCTATCTTCACTGGTCGGACGGAAGGTGAGCTATCCATTGCTTACCGTCCACAGACCCGCATCTACGGTGACCGGGAGTCGGCTCGCGGCGCCCGACGCCCGAAGCGAAAACTAGAAATATTGGGGGTTTTTCTTTAATCAAAGTTTTTAATAAATTTTAAGTCGGCGCTAACAAATTAAACAAAAACATTAATATTATTAAACCGTGAAATGTTGCAAGCTTGTTTGTATTAACTTTGGAGCTTAGCTAGACCTAATGGTTTTCTATTTTTCGCTTTTAGTCAGTTCAATTTTTTGTTAAAAAGATTGATATACAAAGTTAAGATAATACGACAATAAATTAAACTACGCATACCTCAACGTTCTCAGTCTACCTATAAAAATCATTTGAATACCTATATCCAGCAGTTTAGTCACAGGAAATTATTTTATATTTTTAAAATTTGATACACGATGTATCTAATAATAGGGAATTACTGACAGGTTAACAACCGGCGCACGATTCTTGAGCGCTGACCTTTACCTGCGCAAAAGTGAGTTATTGGATCCCTTTGGTGGTATGAAGTGACGCGCGGGCGGGGAAATGCAGTAATTGTCCCGTAGCACATCGCGCCATATAGACGTCACTCAGGATTTTTTCTTTACTCCTGCTACACGAACTTCTTCTTCTATTTTGCTTTCACTTAGTTTGATCGAATTTTTAATTTTTGAATATTTAATGTTAGGGTTTTTTTGATAGTTTAGAATTATTCTTATGAACTAGTATTGTCAATGTTTTCATTTGTTGTCGTATTGTCATAACCGCTTGGTAAATATTTATGAAATGCATTAAAAAAAATTTAGATGTTTAACGTTGTTAGAGTAATCTGTATTTGTTCCTAAGACTGAATGTTAAATAATTTAGGTATTAAAAACGTGTGACCGCGTTTTGAAGGAACTCGAAGAACCACCCTCTTACACTAACCATCACAACAACCATATTAATTGCAATAACCACACACAGTGTCAAGTTGTTCGAATTCATAAAAGATTTATTAAGCTAGCCAAAAAAGCAAGCTATTTCAAAATATAGTCTTGTGGTATGGGCCTATTTGGTCGTACCGGAGTGCCTCTCTTATACACACCTGGACAGAATGTTCAAGGCGACTCCATCTCGGGATACTGCATTTGATATGCACTTGTCACTTCCCATGTATCTACCTACCTGGACTCAACACAATGTAAATTGTTTAAGAATTTGACGGCTAAGTCCTATTGTCATAGTTGTATATAATTATAATATAATATGTGTCCTAATTTCGTTTTTTTTATATTTTGTAAATCTATATATATCTAGATGTGAATTGTACAGTATACTTTTTACTTCAACACCTTGTCTTCATCTTAGTAACGTGAATAGGGTTAAAGTAATTTACCTACCAGAGTCAGACCTAGTTGAGACTTGATGGGATTGGGCGAAAATAAGAGTGGATTAAATAGATAAACTGAGATTTATTTATAATGTGGTTACACAGTAGATACAACAGTTTACACAAGAGAAAGGAAATCATAAACAACCGAACAGTATGACAGAACGTTTCATAGACAATTTACATTGTATGGGAAGGTTGCGTGTTCAAATCACGTCGGGGTCACCAATGTAGAGGTATTTAGCAGAGAGATGAGGCAGACTCCAGATCAGTAGGTTGAATGAATTTATTTAAAAAAGCTTAACTATATAACTTAGGATAAAACAGAATCTTATTGGCTACAACTAACTAACAAATCAAAAACTTTAACCAATGAGAACACAGAGATAAGAATCCAAAACTAAAACTAACGGTTCCTATTGGGTATAATTATTTTAACTTATTATCTACCAATTACAAGTGTTGCATTTTGTCCAATGAACTACGCGCTGTAACTTAGTTTGGTCCCAATATCGCTAATGGGTACACTTGACATTCTTGAGATTACTTGAAATTAGAACTTGGAAATCTCTTTTATCACTCACTTGACATTCTTGAGATTAGTTACGATTTGTATTTGGAATTCTCTCAAATCACTCACTTGACATTCTTGAGATTAGTTATGATTTGTATTTGGAATTCTCTCAAATCACTCACTTGACATTCTTAAGATTAGTTATGATTTGTATTTGGAATTCTCCTCAAATCATTCACTTGACATTCTTAAGATTAGTTATGATTTGTATTTGGAATTCTCTCAAATCACTCACTTGACATTCTTAAGATTAGTTATGATTTGTATTTGGAATTCTCTCAAATCGCTTCATCGCTTTACGAGACGCGAGACTAAGCGGACGTGTGTTCTGTATTTGATTATAATGAAATAAACAATTACAAAAAATAAATGTAAATAGTGCTCCGTCAGTATAAAATTAAAGTGTGTCGCGTGTGTCTTGTAGGTTTTTACCGATTTTTCATAAGCAAGATGAACTAAATACGTTTTTATAAACAATAAATATTGTGTTTCGGGTAGAATGTCCAACCTAGGATCGAGCCCCTTTGGTCGTAGCCAACTACTACGGCGAAGTCCTCCCCCGACGCCCACCGAACCATTAACCCCGAGCGACCCAAACCCACCAGCACCTGCGGAGAATGAATTGCCGATGGAAGTCATCAGTACGCCGGAGATCCAAAAGTGGATAGGATCTATAGATGCCATACTGAACGAAGTTTGCACTATTGTAGGTGATGGGAAAATGAACTCGGACCAAAAGCTTCGTGTCTCTACTCTTTGCCGGAAGGTCTCAAGTGGGACTGCTCAGATGGCGGTTTTATACCAATCATTGAAGGCAAAAACGATCCAGGCCCATACCACAATCCAGCACCTTCAGGTTCACCAGAACGTTGTGCACTCCCTCCAGCAGTTCAGAGAGGTCGTAGAGACGAAGTTAAATCCATCGGAAAATACTTCTTATGCTAGCATGGTGAAGAAAGGTACCGACAACTTCGTCCGTCCTGCAAACTTGAGATCAGTTGCCATCTATCCTAGCGATAAGACCCAAACAAGTGACGATACCAAGACACTTGTCCAAAAGATCATCTCCCCGGAACAACTTAAACTTCATGTTCGTGGACTGAAAAAAGTGAAAAATGGTGGCGTTCTGATAAGCACAGAAAATAAAGGCGATATTGATAAACTCAAGAATTCGGAAAAACTGGTATCATCGGGCCTTACAATAGAAGAAACTTCTAAGCGCCGCCCTAGGGTCGCTGTCATTGGTGTGCCAGTAGCCCTTACTGAAAAGGAGGTATTTGACTGTATTTACGAGCAGAACCTATCAGACAAATTGCCGAATATGAATCGTGAGTCCTTCCTTGAGTGCATCAAATTAAGCCATAAATCGGGTAAGAAAGACCTAACTACTTGTAACTACATCTTAGAACTACCCGCTAGCATAAGAAAAATTATAATTAACCAAAGCCGAATTTTCATAAATTGGACATCATGCCCTGTGAGAGATTTCACGATAGTCACCAGGTGCTTCAATTGCCAGCAGTTCGGACACGCTGCCAAGTTTTGCCGGGAAACCACTCCTACTTGCAACCACTGTGGAGAGAGTGGACACTCCTTCAAGGAATGCAGCAGCAAATCTTCTCCCTCTCAATGCGCAACGTGTAAGCGCTTCAAGAGGAAATGTGACCATCCAACTGGTGATGTAGGTTGCCCGGCCCGCAAACATGCAGAATTGAACTACATCAACTCAATTGACTATGAAGGCGCCTAAGAGCGCCACGTAACACTTTATTTAGTTAGCAGATAAACAGGTAGCTTGTATTTTTTTCTTCTTTTGTAACTGTCATCATGACAAATCAGCTAATTTGCGATCTAGATAGTTTTTCTGTGTCTGAGTCTAAAGTATGTAATGTTGAGGATTGTAAATACCTTCTTCCTTCTGGTGACAAAACGTTAACCCTGCTTACACAGAATATTCGCAGCATAAATCGAAACATGAACGGTTTTGAAGTGTTATTACAGGATCTTGACATAAGCTGTGATATTATTGTTTTAACAGAATGTTGGTTATCAAAACAGACAGTCAACTTACCATCTGTTGACGGTTACTATTCTTACAGAACTGAAAGAAACATAAACCAGAACGATGGATTAGTAGTTTATATCAAAAATAACTTAAGAACTGTAAAAGAAGAACCTGTATCCCTGGATAGTAATTGTTTAATAATTAAAATTATTCCAGACACGGTAGTCGTGGCTATTTATAGGCCTCCATCTCAAAATATAGACAGATTTTTAGACTCACTCGACACAAACTTAAAAAACATAAAATCATTTAAAAACATAATACTTTTGGGCGATATTAACATTAACATTGCTTCCGGGAAAACAGATACCCATGTACATAATTATCTGAATATTTGTTCATTTCATGGACTTCTTCCAGCTCACTATCACCCTACGCATCAGAGCGGCTCATGCTTGGATCATATCATTCTAAAATCAAAATACTCATCCAAAACATTGGTTACTAATTCTACAATTACCGATCATCAAGCTGTTCTACTAACATTACAAATAAGTTCACCTAGAAAAAACTGCATGCGTAGCTACACTAAAGTCAATATGACAAACCTTGAAAATGACATACGCGGTATTAATTTTGACCCTGTTTATAATTCAGACGATGCAAATAGTTCTTTAAAGTATTTTATAAATTCGCTACAATCTGCAATTAGGAAAAACACGTTTACTAAGACAATGCCGAGAAAGTATAGTTGTATTAAACCCTGGATCACACCCGGTCTCGTTCGATGTATACGGCATAGAGACAAACTTCACCTAAAATTGAAACTCGCTCCTGATAACGAAATACTTTCTGTAACTTATAAAAGGTATCGGAACTTCTGTAATAATCTTTTGAAAAAACTAAAAAACCAGTATGATAAAAATGAATTACAGAAGGCGGGGACAAATAGTAAGCTTGTGTGGAAATTTATAAAAACACATACATTTAGATCAAAAAACCCCGAACCTCCGCTTGATATACTATCTACAGAAATAAACCCATCCGAAGCAATCAATAAAGCAAACAACTTCTTTGTTAACGTTGGTAAAAACCTGGCTGAAAAATCGTTAAACTCAAGTATTATTTCCCAACAAATCCCGACCAGGACATCCTCCACACTAAATTCTTTTGTTTTATTAGATACCGACGTTAACGAAATAGTCAGAATAATAAACGGGTTAAAGGATGTTTGTGCCACTGGGTGGGATGATATACCTAATAATATACTTAAAAGATTTAAATACCAGCTTGCCCCTCCTCTAACCCACATTTTCCAACTATGCTTATCTAAAGGAATATTCCCTAAATTGCTTAAAAAGGCTGTGGTCACACCTGTATTCAAATCTGGAGACAAGAACTGTGTAAATAATTACAGACCCATTTCAGTGTTAACAGGCCTCTCAAAAATTTTAGAAAAAATCATTAACAGTAGATTAATAAAATATCTAGAAGATAACCGACTACTATCAGATAGTCAGTTTGGTTTTAGGGCCAAAAAATCAACTAATCAAGCAGTCCACGAATTGACTAATTATGTTACCACCAACCTAGATAATGGTATGCACACAATTGGGATCTTTCTAGACCTTGCCAAGGCCTTCGACACTATTTCTTGTTCTTTGCTTTTGCACAAGCTTGAAACACTTGGAATAAGAGGAAAATAACTTCTTCTATTTTCTGACTATCTCAACGATCGTCATCAATGTCTAAAAATGGGTCAGTTTACAAGCTCTGAACTTAAAAATAGTTGTTTTGGTATTCCACAAGGTAGCATTTTGGGCCCTACCTTATTTTTAATCTATATAAATGGACTATGCAGCCTGTCACTCCAAAATGGTGTTATAATGTCTTATGCGGATGACACCGCCCTATTGTTTTCAGCTAAAACAAGAGTTGAGGTCTATAAAAATGCTCAAAATGGTTTTAACATTGTGTCTAATTGGCTCCGTAATAATCTCCTAACATTAAATGCAGATAAAACAAAATACATTTTATTTACAATGAGAAATATTAAGATACCGCTTACTAACCTAAACATTCACGCACATAATTATTGCACGTACGCTGACACTGCATGTTCTTGCCCCACTTTAGCTAAAGCTGACCATTTAAAATATCTAGGTGTCACCATTGACTCAAATCTAAATTTCCGTAAACATATCGAAGTACTCTGTACAAGAGTGCGCAAATTAATATATGTTTTTAAGAATTTACGGAACATAGCCGACTATAAACTAATTAAACAGGTCTATTTGGCTTTGTGTCAATCCATTCTTACATATTGCATAACTTCTTGGGGTGGTGCGGCAAAAACTATTTTACTCCCCTTAGAGCGTGCTCAAAGAGCTATTCTAAAGGTTGCTACCTTTCGCCCTTTTAGATTTCCTACGCAACAACTCTACATAGCATGTAGTGTGCTTACTGTGCGGCAATTATTTATTTTAAGCACAGTACTACACCAGCACACTGCACTTCCTTTTGACCCTGTACCTTTTGACAGGAGAAGAAAGGACTTGGTTTGCATAAAGCCCCAAACTAAACATGTGTTTGCCAGTCGTTTTTATGTATTCTTAGGACCTTTTCTATATAATAGGCTTAACAAGGAGCTAAGCTTCTATAGTGTAAGGTATAAGAAATGTAGCAAAATGTTGTCAGAATATTTAGCAACACTCAATTACGCAGACACGGAAAAACTTCTAGAAATTTTGGCATGAAGATATTTGATCCCCTCGTGTTTACTTTAGTATTATTACATAGGCTTAGATTTAGGTATTAATGTACTATTAAGCTTTTTCTCGTAGTTGTTTAAAATAGATAATTTTATTGTTTTATATAAAGTTATAGTTTATCTTTTGTCCCTTGTTTATTGGTTTGTAAAGTGATGGCCCGAAACACAGGTTTTTATTAACCTAGATCGGGCGGGTCGCTACCTAACATTGCAATTCCGAACCACCATTACTTGCACCTATACTATTAATATTTTTAGTTTATTTTTAGGCACTATAATTGTATGGAAAATATTATTACTGTTGACTTAATATTTTTTGTGAACGTTTATATTTGAATAAATTATTATTATTATTATTAAACATTGTATGCAATTTAGAATAAAAAAGAAGAATAAATAAAAAAGGTAAAAAGTAAAAATACAAAAGAAGCGCACTTGTGTGAATTTTGATAGATAGATAAATCATTTATTTGATGCAACAAAAGATAAATCATTTATTTTGCGCGTAAGTTATTGCAATTATTAATGACATTATTTTTACATTTTCAATGCATTCATCAGTACAATATTTTGAGTGCGTTACAATGAATTTTTTACCGTTAAAATGGTAATGTCCTAGTATTTTTTTTTGCGTAAAATTAGCTTTGCCTGACGTTTATAATGTTTGGTTGACGGGAACTCTGTTTACATCGTGTGTACTGTACATGTACAACCATCAGTTTTGGTAATTTTCTGATCGTATCGACGCGTCGAATCGGAAGTAGTAAAGACTCCCTTTACGCAGTGGTCTATCTTTCTTTTCGATCAAACGCAAGAAATGTCGTTAGCTAATGAGCCAATGGTACTTATATTATTTACACTGAGCTGCCTGCATTTACAACCTTGTGTTAAGGATATACTGTTCAATTTAGGTTGTGTTTGAAAATAAAATTGGGCATGTGGAATATATTGCTTTATAAACAAAAAAAATTGCTTTATAAACAAAATCACTCACTTGACATTCTTGAGATTAGTTAAGATTTGTACTTGGAAATCTCCCATAAGTTCTAACAAGACTCACTCAGAAAAAAGTGATATACAGAAGGGAAGAGGCCTACAACTCAGCAGGAGGTGGAATATTGATGATTATTTCACTAAGAGCACTAGTTATGTCAGTCGACGAGCTGAGATAAGTATACCTCACACAGTAAACTGCTAGGTAAGGTGGATACTTATTTCTGGTTAACAATCATATGAATTGTTTAGAGGATGCACTATAGATACGTGACATTTAAGTCATGTGTGGTATCTATAATTATTGCCCATGGTCTGTTCAGTGGTGAGCTGTGCGGTGATTATAGTCAGCCAGGACAAATTAGATTGAGAAGCAGTTTACGCACGGGAAAAAAAATTGTAAAAGAGTACTCCACCGCGACCGCTTGCAGAGTTCCCCGCGCATCCTTACTAATTTTATAAAAGCAAAAGTGAGTTTGTTTGTTTGTTACCTCTTCACGCCTTAATGGCTAAACCGATTTTGATGAATTTTGGTACAGAGATAGTTGGGACCCAGGAGACGGACATAGTCAAAAAAATGAGAAAAAGGGGAGAAAGAGGGAAGAAACGGGGAGAGAAAGATTTTTTTTTTCGATCATAGCGCGGGTTAAAGTCAGCGTTAGCCCAAAGTAACTATGCCACGCGGACGAAGTCGCGGGCTGTAATTTTCTTTTTAAAAAGTGGGATATGAGGGAGAAAGAGGGAAGAAAAGGGAAAACTAAGCTTTCCCCCGTTACCCCGAATTTACCACGAGTGAAGCCGCGGGCAAAAGCTAGTATACAATAAAATTCACGCTAAGTCACCTTGATACGCAGTCATTTGTTATTTTTTGGCTTTGTTGGTCCTTCTCAGTCTGCCTTTTTTACACATTCCTCCTATGAAGAAATGTGATGTTTTATGCACAATTTGCGGTACGAACATGTTTTTGTGATCAACACTTGCCTAGTCTTTTCCTAACTATGTGGGATCGACTTCCAATTAACCCGATGCTATCAATTGTTTATTTTTATTGATCGACTTTTCCCCAACTTGAACGTGTGTGGGTGTCATTTTTGTAATACTAGCTTTTGCCCGCGGCTTCGCTCGCGTTAAATTCGCGGTAACACAGTTTCCCTTTCCTGATTTGCAGGTACCTTCCACCTGTAGTTTTTGCCCTTGCGCCTTATTTATTGTAATAGCAATGCTAAATTTTCCCTTTTTTCCCTCTTTCTCCCTCATTTCTCACTTTAAAAAAAAGTTAGCCATGCCCGTCTCCAGAGTCCCAACTATCTTTGTACCAAAATTCATCAAAATCGGTTTAGACATTAAGGCGTGAAGACGTAACAAACAAACAAAAACACTTTCGCTTTTATAATATTAGTAAGGATTTTCTCATTTGAAAACGAAATATTTGAATAATTTATTCAATCAAATAAATAAAACTAGTTTATATAATACTAGCTGTGCCTTGCATTGCAATTTACCACTTAGTCCTACCTACCTTACCTACGTCGCGCGTCGTCAAAAGTTGTTTCAAACTCACCAATTTTTTGCTTTTGTTATTCTGCTATTAGGCACGAAGATAAGTATAACAAATTTCATACCATGAAAATCCGTCCAACCGTTCTCGAGTTACGACTACGACCAATACGGACCGACTTCTTTTCATATATTAAAATAAACGAATTAACTAAACATAAACTTAAGGCGTCGTAAGGGAGAGAACCTCGAGAGGGAAAGAACCTCAAACCAACCCACCCGCTGCGGGAGACGCCCCGGGCACCGCAGATGCGGGCCTGTGGACGGTGAGCAATGGTTAGCTCACCGTCCATCCGTCTACTGACGACAGGCCGTGTCGAAGGCGCGTTAGTGTTCCATGGGCGCCTCAAAGAGATGTCAGCAAAGCAGAGGGGCCTGCCAGGGCCACTGCCTGCCGGGGTTGCGGGCTGTTCGAAAGAGATACCATATTTCCCATTTCCAAAAAAAAAAAGGATCGAAGTACACCGGTGTCATTCGGAAACCTGCCCTATTTATTTAAACGTTTTATCAGATAAATGAATATGAAGTTCTGTGTTATTCGTTCCATAAAACTTTAATACACATTGCTGAGAGTGCTGTGTGCTAAGAATGTGTAACATTTAACTTTGTTGTTATAATCAGATCTTGAAGAGTTGATGACATTCGCAGCTGAAGACTGTGCAAAGCAAGGAGGAGTGACTAGTTTTTATTTTGGAAGTGAACTTTATTACTGTAAGTAATATTTAATACCTAGTTATAAAAAAAAAAAAAAATATCTTGGGACAACTCACACACGGCTATCTGATCCCAAGCTAAGCAGAGCTTGTGTTATGGTAACCAGACAACTGATATACATACATATATAATTTATAAATACATACATATTATAGATAAATCACACCCAGACACAGAACAAACAATCATGCTCATCACACAAAGTTTGTCCTGGGTGGGAATCGAACCCACGGCCTCCGGCTCAGCAGTCAGGGCCACTAACCACTAGACCAGCAGGCCCGTTTCAACCATCATCATCTTCCTGCTTTTATCGCATGTTGTTTGGGGTCGGCGCAACACACTTTTTTTTCCATTCTCCTCTGTCAGTTGTCACTCTATAAAAAGTAAATTATAAAGACTGAAGGCCTCCTGATGAGACACCTGTGCGCATCGACGAATTCACAATTATTCTAGGAAAAACGTTTTGTCGATACAGTGAATGATTTGATTATTTCCAAGTTATCACATATTTGTAATATTTTGATGCATGCAAGTTGAAGGTGAAGATATCAATTCCGTGATTAGACATGTCGGGTAGGTATGTCCTGTATGGGTCAGAGTTCTGAGCTATAAAAATGATGGATGAAAAACGATTGATGTAGCGGAGATAAGAATGTTGAGATAGATGTCTGGGGTGACAAGAATGGATAAAGTAAGGAATGAGTACATTAGATGAAGTTTGAAAGCGCGCTCGTTACAGAAAATTTTAAAGGTAGACGTTTCACATGATGAGCAGGGATAAAACGCATGTGACAAAAATAATGTTAGGTATGAATGTTGATGTATGGAGAGGGAGAGGAAGGCCAAAGAAAAGAAAGAATAATATAAAGGAGCACCTCCATAACCTAGTTTGTACTGGGTAATACGATACCCCTTAGTAAGACTGGTTGTCAGACTTTCGGGACACTGACTACCCGTAACGCCTGCAAAGATCTACAAAAGACAGCCAGGACGAAGCTTAACGTGCTTTCCGAGGCACGGAGGAAACTCGGTATGTAACGGGTGGTCACCCATCCATAGACAAACCTAGGCAAGCGCGGCTTAATCTAACGATTGACCTGAGCGGCTGCTATTATTTAGGCATGAGCTCCTCGCAGAAATGAAACAAAATAAAATAAAATAGTGTGTTCTGTCCAGCCTACCGTATCCATTACATTGGTGGTATCCGTGCGAAGCCGTGTTGCTCGTTTACTCTAATACCATATTTCATATTAAAAGAGTTTTTTTTTGCTTCTCGCGCGTTGCGAAATGGGGCTAGACGAAAAAAATTAAGACCAAAAGTTAGAACGACACTTTTTGCTATAGTTGTAAGCCGTGCGGCGTGCGCGTGTTTCTCTGTCTGTCTCTTTCTTTCTCTCATAGAAAGCAAGCCAGTTATTTTCGTTTCGTCTTTCCATTTCGCATTGAACAGTGTGGTGTCGCGACGATTATTTTTGTTGAGTGTATACAGGTTTTTTGTACAAAATTGTTTTGTTTTTTTTCTTTTATGTCGTGTCGTTGATCTCCTTGAGTTATGAGTTACACGATAACTGACAAACGCTTGCACTGACTGGTCAGGTCCACTCTAATCTGTGGGGTGCTTTCTTAAAAGATGGTCTTTTTAAGATACTAATCTGCATAGTCCATATAAGTTGACCAACATTTTTGTGACCTCTGAGTTTGTTACAGCTGTTTCTTCTCAGAGGAGCCGGTAAGACACACCGGCTTCATCTAGTTTAAAAAAAACGACGTGTAAAAGTTTTTGTAGAGAACCTACTTGCAGAATAAACACCATTTAACAATGAATAACTAAACTTTTTTCTATTCGCATAATATACATTTAATTACAAATTAACATTTTTTTTTAATTTCCTTTCAGTGATACTCGACCCTCAAGATGCATTCACAGCAGCAAATGTTTGCTTAAAAAGACATTATGGTTTTGACCTTACTAAAAATTGGATGGGAGATGGACTACTTATATCATCAGGTTAGAGAATTAAGTTTTTTTTTATTATTTAATCAAACTATTATTACATTAAACCAACTACTATTATTTACAAACTACAACTAGACATAAACACGTCAAAGATCTACCCAACTTCTATGGCATTATGGTCATATCATCTGGTCTCTAAGACAGTGGGTTCTAAGACAGCTGGCACCCCGGCGGTGGCAAGAGCACGACGGATGAGATCATTAATGCAAGCGTTCCGCGCAATACGACCTGCACTCTTACTGCAGGAAAGGCCATGGTGTCCGAAGCAGTCGACTGCTTCACCACATTGACAGCAATGCGGAGCCCCACAGGGAGCACCCAATCGCAAACACGTAGCGAGCCAGCGAAGGTTGTGTCACCTAACAAAGTACCTATGTTAGGTGACGGTAGCGCCTGTAGCCAGAGGCCCGACTCCCACTCACCCACAGCCAGCAAGCGGGCACGCTCATCAGTGGTGGACATATTAATAAGATTGTTCCGTATCAACCTGCAGAATTTTGAAATATTGTCCAAAAGTTGTAGTTGCTTACAAAGTGGCGAACAACGGAGTAAAATATAATATTAATTTGTGAGAGTCTGTCCGAAATATCATTAAAATGATTTATTTTGTCTTCGATGAAAGATGAAAAAAAAATCTTTCAAAATAGGAGAACCTAGGAGGGGAAGGGAACATTTTTTCTAAAAATTTTGATATGTGGGGCTATTACATTATTAAATTTATCTATAGTCAATTGTCTGTCGGTAATGTCAGAAAGGATAATTTCGCACTTTGAAGGGTTAAGGTCAAGACCAATAGATTTAAATTGTAGTTTTAGGAGTGTCAGATGTTGTCATACATTCATTCATTCAAAACGGTGTCAACATCACCTCCTAAAGTTCCATCGTCTAAGTACCAAATGCTAAATTATGATTATGGAGTGAATAGCTAAACTGAAAATGACAGGGCCGAGAGATTCACCCTGTTGGCAACCAACTGCAGATTCCAAAACATCCTCTTTGAAAAACAATTTTAATGGATGTATAAAGCATTTCCATATAAAGCCATTTAGGGAAGTTCTTTCTTTTCATGTGACAGGTTGACTGGCACTAATTATTCCGGCGTCGGCGTCGCTACAGTCGGCGCTCAACATAAAATAAAAATGAGTTTGATTTCTTAAACTTATCAACTATAAAAATACACAAAAAAAGTTGAGAGGTGTCAAGGGACACCCGGATGGAACGAAGTTCCCTAACACTGTCAGGATTCATTATTATTATTATTTTTTTATTTATTATGTTCAAAAAACCTGTATACACTCAACAAAAATAAATTCAATGCGAAATAGAAATGAAAATATCTGGCTTGCTTTCTATAAGAGAGAGAGACAGACAGAGAAACATGCGCACGCCGCACAGCTTACAATAGCTTACTATAGCAAAAAGTGTCGTTACAACTTTTCGTGAGAATTTTTTTCCGTTTGGCCCCTTTCACAACGCACGATATGGAACTTCGTTCCAAAAAAACACGTACCTATTTACAAATCAATAAAAAACAGAAAACTTCAACGACAACGGTTGTTATGGAGAGAGCGCAGTCGCGCTGGCGGTCTGGGACACCGCGCTGACCACGCGGACAGCCCTAGCAACCGTTGTCGTTGAAGTTTTCTGTCCACAAAGCAACACTTCTTAAGATAACGATAACCCATTATTTATTTTGCAGGAGACATTTGGAAGCGTCACCGCAAGTTGTTGACTCCTGCATTTACTCTGCCAGTGATTTACGGGTTCCTCGATGTGTTTAACAGCATGTCCAGGAAGCTGGCTAGTTCACTGGAATGTCATGTTGGAAAAGGAAACTTCGATCATTTACCGTATCTGAAAAATAATGCATTGGAAACGCTTTGCAGTAAGGGTTATTTTATTCAGTTTTTAATAGACTTCAAAAAAGGAAGGGATTCTATGTTCGACGGTATTAAATATACATTTTATTTACGTAGTAGGTTAGTTTTTATGTAAATTTGAAATTAATTATTGTTTTTAAACGAAAATAAGTATGTGTTGCAGAAGATATTATTGACATTTAACCTAAGAACATTTAAAAATAAAACGGCTGCAGTTTTAGTAAGCGCTTATAAACTTTATATCAATTCAATCGATTCCTGTCAATTCCTGTTCATTATTTCATGCTGGTAAGTCGCTAACCACTCGTAAAAGAAAGACTATAGATTGTATACTTATATATATTATTTACTTTTGGTTAGGAATAACATAATATGGTATATGGCCCAATGTGTTGTAAAACGTGAAAATACAGTATGTTGCGTGATGAGATAAAAATTATATGATTTCTTGCTGTTGAAGTGAATAGTAATGTAAAAGACGACTTTTAAAGTTATTTGTGCAACAAGACAGCAGAATCACTTGCATCTCGTGTCTTTGTATCCCTCGCAACACTCAGGATTATATCAGATACGGTATCTGAAAAATAATGCACTGGAAACGCTTTGTAGTAACGGTTATTTTGTTCAGCTTTTGTTTTCTTTTGTTCGTTTTTTTCACTAGAAGCACGTCCTGTATAACTAACTATGCGCCTTAGACGTGGAATTGCGGACCCCAGAATATTACAGAGGGCAATTAAATAGGTTTATGTCCTAATGTTGATTGTTAACCATTGTATCACTTACTTTTTCCATACTTATATTAATCTTAGCTCTTATAAAACCAGAATTTTACTGCTTAGATGTATAATTTTAGCGACCAACCTAACGCATTACCTAAAACGGTAAGAAATAAATAAGTTGTACCATAGTAATAGTATATTGTTAAATTGAGAAAATTACAAAAAAGAAACGTTTCAGTTGGTACTTTTGGAATAGACCCTATTAACGACGCGGAGTTTACGCAAGAATACATGGAATCAGCAGAGGAAATGATAAAGCTTATAATCACAAGGGTTATAAAGTTTTGGCTGCAGAATGATTTCATATACAAGCTGGTTGGACTGAAGAAAAAGGAAGAAGAAATAGTGGGAACTTTACATGCAATGGCCTACAAAGTAAGTGAGATGAAGAACACATTTAGTAGTCAGCCGATTACGGACTGAAACGTTAATTGTGTCAAATTGAAATATTTATGATTTTACAGGTTCTACAAGAAAAAAAAGCTGCCATTGAAAACGAAACTGTGATCAATAATCCTGAGTCTGATGAAAGAGGTATGTAATCTATTAATTAAGTCGGTGCCAACCAAACAAACAAGAAAATTAATAACGTAAAGCGTAAAATATTAACAGCTGCATTGATCGTCGGTCATTGTTTATTGGCGCCGCCACAAAATTAATGACTTACTTTCTCTCTAGAGCTACCTAGACTAAAAAGTTTTTTATTTTCATTTTTCAGTTCGTATTTTCGCCGGTTTAGTTAATTGTTATTTTTTTTACAATGTATTTGTTGTTGCTAACCTTAATCTAATTTGTACTTAATATTTGGGTGTTATTGAAATTCCAAATATCACCGTTTTATCAAGAAAATATTATTTTTTGCTTTCTAATTTCGTCTTTTACCGATTTTTGCTGAAATCTACTTCGTGCCCAATTTTTGGTTGCTAATGATATTTAAAAACCCTTGATAGGCGAAGGCAGGCGTAAGATGATGAATTCAAGGATGGTGTTCTTAAAAGAATGTTTCTTTCTGTCAAACAGTATTGTACTTGTCAACTTCTTACTAATACTTTTACTGACTAAAACTCATCCATGTTTCTTCTTTTGCCCTTTGTGTTCCGGGGCCACGATATCTCTTTCGAACAACCCGCAACATGCTTTGCTGACATCTCTTTGAGGCGCGTGTGGAAAGAACACGGCGTCAATATGGCCTGCCGTCACTAGAGGGATAGGTGGTGACGCGGTGCTCACCGTCCACAGACCCGCGTCTACGGTGGAGTCGATTTTTAAAACGAGCATCGCCTGCTGTATCTGGGTTGGTTTGAGGTTTGAAAATCAAATCAGAAGGAATTTCAATGACACTTGATATATTTGTAAACCATACAAAGTCTTAGAGAGGAGTGATTATATTTCAGGGTTAGATTCAGACCATCAAACTGAACAACTGTCTCCATGGGCCACCACCGAATTCGAGAAAAAAGAAAAAAATATTCCCGAGCGAGAGTTATTCAAACTAGTTTGTTTTACTTTACAGGGATCAAATACAAACCTTTTCTAGATCTACTACTAGATCTTTCAAAAAACGGTGCCTTGACGAATACGGAAATCAGAGAAGAAATGGACACAATTATAGTAGCTGGATTTGAAACGACATCTACCCAGCTGACATATACTTTGCTACAGCTTGGAGCACATCCTGACGTTCAAAAGAAATTATATACAGAGTAAGTAGGAATTAGTAGTACGAGTATGTTTGGTATTTACTAGCGGTAACCATAAAGGGGAAAACCCATTGATATTCGTGATTCGAACTCAGAAAAGCGCGCAGTGGTCGCGCTTGCGATCTACATTTCGTTATAATCATGGAATCTCCTCTCTAAACACTTTTTATATTAGGTATGTGGTATTTTCCACCCTTCAAATTGCGCTGGGTATATTCTCCATTCATAAATATTATAAAATTTGTTGGTAATGTGTTATTGGTGTATCTATACTAATCATATAGCATATCAAGTATTGCTTCTTAACAACACATTTGGCATTTGAAATACTGGGCCAGACGCTCAGTTTTATGACGACAAGCATTAAACCAATCCAAGTATTTCTTGTGACTATGAGACGTCTACACGTCACAAATCAAAATCAAGGTAAACATCGATTATGAAATATTCTGCATATGGAATTGACACGAGCTATCAAAAATCTGAGGAAGAAGAAAATTATGAATAAAACGAAACGCATTGAAAGCGATTTGTGACTTGTATAGAGCTTGAAGACGAAGGTACCCAATCTAGTCGCAAAAAGGAGAGTAGTCCTATTTACTCTCAGCAATGTTTGATCATAGTTTCAAAATAAACTTCTTAACGTATCGATGGAAAAATAATCCTTACTAATATTATAAAAGCGAAAGTGAGTTTGTTTGTTTGTTACGTCTTCACGCCTACATGGCTAAACCGATTTTGATGAATTTTGGTACAGAAATAGTTGGAACCCTGGAGACGGACATAGGCTAACTTTAAAATAAAAATGTTATAAATGAGGGAGAAAGAGAAAAGAAAAGGGTAAACTTAGCTTTGCTATTACAATAATAGGGTAAAAACTACAAATAGCAGGTACCTGCAAATCAGGAAAGAGGAACTGTGTTACCCCGAATTAAACGTGATCGAAGTCGCGGGCAAAAGCTAGTAAATAATAAGTCACACTGACTCCACTGGCTGGTGTAGGAAATAGATCATCAAGTGAGCAGATGAGATGCGGTGCAAGGTGGGAGCTGGGCCAGTGTCCAGGGGTGGGGTGGTCGTGGCGGTGTCTCTCGACATCGCCAACGCGTTCAACTCCATGCCTTGGAGCTGCATCAGGGAGGCACTCCTATACCACCGGATGGCCGACCTACCTTCGTCGTGTGGTCGAGGCATATCTGACGGACAAGGCCGTCATCTACCCCGGTCGCTCTGGAGAGTGGAACCGGTGAGAGATGTCGTGCGGTGTCCCACAGGGATCGGTCTTGGGGCCGCTCCTGTGGGACATCGGTTACGACTGGGTGCTGCGCGCCGACCTCCCCAGCGGCGTCAGCGTGGTTTGCTACGCTGACGATACGCTCGTTCTTGCTCAGGGGAGGTCGCACCAGGCGGCGGCCGACATCATGACACGCGGGGTCGCGATAGTCGCAGAGAAGATCCGGCTGCTTATAATTAATTAAATTATACCACAAATAAATAAAGCAACTACAAATAATCAATAGACAAATATTTTAATAAATATTGTCTAACTTATTATAATACGATAAAAAAAAAAAAAAAAAATTTAAAGTACACACCGCCACAGTAACACCTACATCTACACATACAAATCAGCAGAATAATAATTATAATAAAAACAAAGATAATTAATAGTAAAATAACACCTGAATTGTCTAGTGATAAATCTTCTTCACAAAATAGCAACTATATAATAAAACAGAGCTTCCTCTCCTCTACCCTTTTGCTGTGCCCTACAGGGTCCATAATGTTCTAATTATTATAAAAACTACCACCTAAATACACATTATGGTAAAGCAATAAAGATATTGAGTATTGCTGGGTGTCGAGGTGGCCTTGCACAAATCCGAGGCCATGGTCTTTCATGGCCGCGGAAACACGCCACCGTCGGGATCCCAGCTGACGGTAGGAGGGGTTCGCATCAGCGTCGGGTCGACGATGAAGTACTTGCGAATCGTCCTCGACAGCCGGTGGAATTTCGTGGAGCACTTCCGACGTTTGGCTCCCAAACTCGAGCGGACGGGGGCTGCTTTCAAGCGGCTCCTGCCCAATCTGAGGGGGCCAAACGCCTCCTGCCGTAGGCTCTATGCCGGAGTCGTGCGGTCCATGGCCCTTTACGGCGCCCCGGTATGGGCGCGTTCTTTAGGGCGGCGCGCCGCCCACTACCTGAACGCGCCCCCAAAGGTGGTAGCCATTAGGCTGATCCGGGGCTACCGCACGATCTCCGGCGAGGCAGTGAGCCTCCTTGCCGGATTGCCACCGTGGGATCTGGAGGCGATAGTGCTCGCGCGCCTGTTTGAGTGGCGCGCGGAGGCACTACACCGGGGGGAAACTCCACTGCCGCGGCAAATTGCTGCTCAGCGGACAGACCTCCGGGGCGATCTCATGGTGGCATGGAGAGAGCGACTGTCGCAACCCCGTGCAGGGCACGCCACAATAGTGGCGGTAAGTCCCCTCTTTGAGGAGTGGCTGGAGAGGCGTCACGGCGTCCTCACCTACCGCCTGACGCAGGTCCTCACCGGACACGGAAGTTTCGGGAGGTTCCTGCACATAATCGGGCGGGAGGAAACGCCCGGGTGTCACCATTGTGACGATCGCCCGGAGGACACGGTGGAGCACTCAGTGGCGGTCTGCCCAGCTTGGGCGGAGCACCGCCGTGCCCTCGTGGAGGCGATCGGCGGCGGTGATCTCTCGCATCCGGCCCTGGTTCAGGCCATGGTCCGGAGCGAGAGGGAATGGGAAGCGGTCACCTCCTTCTGCGAAGCAGTAATGCTAGCAAAGGAGGTGGCCGGGCGTTTGAGGGAGAGAACATCTACCCAACCCAGCCGCCGCGGGAGACGCCCCGGGCGCCGGGCGCCGCGAGACGACTCCCGGCCACCGTAGATGCGGGCCTGTGGACGGTGAGCAATGGGTAGCTTACCGTCCGTCCGTCGATTGACGACAGGCCGTGTCGACGGCGCGTTCGTGTTTCACGCGCGCCTCAAAGAGATGTCAGCAAAGCAGAGGGGCTTGCCAGAGCCTCCGCCTGCCGGGGTTGCGGGTTGTTCGAAAGAGTTACCACGGCTCCGGAACGTAAAGGGCAATAGAAGGAACATGGGTGGGTTTTAGTCAGTACAAGTCTGACATGCCCCCCCGCTCCGCCCAGAGCGGGGGAAGTCATTAGATGATTTCCCATCCGAAACAAAACAAAAAAAGGTGGGAGCTGGGCTATTGTCTGTAAGGAGCCGCCAAACACGCACTATAGATCTGCGCCGTCAATGAAACCCGATGTAGACAATGATAAATCTGTTTGCTATTTGCAGATTACTAGAAGTACTGGGACCAGACAGAGACGTTACAAAGGATGATATCAACAAGTTAGTTTATACAAACGCTGTTATAATGGAGTCGCTTCGAGTACTTCCTTCAACTCCTGTTATATTAAGAGAGGTAGAAAACGATGTTAGGCTAAGTAAGTTTTAAACTCAATTTCATTAAGTTCTCGCTGTTCTCCTGTGAATGGACAGCGAACCCAAGGTGGTTCAGCTAGTAGATACTAGCTAATAATTTGGGACGACCTTGCGCGTAGGTTAATAAAAACAAATGTATTTTTTTGGATGGTATTTAAAAGTACTTCAATTTATTCCCATTTCATTTACCTAATTTTGCCTGTGTTCCACCAAATTGAATGTGCACCAAAATATGTTTATTAAAATATGTCATAACGAGCATCTATTTAACAACTGTTGCAAATTTGTAAAAATAGTAATACACCTAATTTTAAAAACAAGCATTTATTTTTTTAGTTTTACTTCAGTGTTATATCTTGGTGTTAATTTGGAATTTCATCCATTTTCTATTAATGCAAGTCGTTACTGGGGTCGTAGGGGGTCACAGTTTTAACCTAACCTAACCTACGCATTTTTTTTAACATTCAAGAATATTTGGTGCACGATCAGTATTTTTCGGGGAAGAATAAATAAATAAAAAATAAATAAATATCTTGGGACAACTCACGACACGGTCATCTGATCCCAAGCTAAGCAGAGCTTGTGTTATGGTAACCAGACAACTGATATACATTCTTATATAATTTATAAATACATACATATTATAGATAAATCACACCCAGACACAGAACGAACAATCATGCTCATCACACAAAGTTTGTCCTGGGTGGGAATCGAACCCACGACCTCCGGCTCAGCAGTCAGGGCCACTAACCACTAGACCAACAGGCCCGTCAAGAATAAAATAGTTATTGTTATAATATAATATTTGCAGCGCACTACAATAAAAAAGTGTTAGATCTTGGTGTTAATTTGGAATTTGTTTGATGTAACATATTTTGTTGGCCGAGTAGTTTAATTATAGTAAAACAATTAAACGGGTTTAAGATCAATATTTTAGAAATGCATACATAGATGTACTTTAAGATTTTTGGTGAACACAAAAATATTATCCTTTTTTGACGTGATAACGTCTTTAAAATCGTTTTAGTCGGGTGACATGTTCAGAAACTTGTAAACCTCACGAGCGACATTTCATAAAGATGGTAGCGCCATCTGTTACTTGGCTCGAAAAAAAAACTTTGAATTAGTACTTAATTTCATTTTAGATGTCACTACTGGTGATAACTTATATCACCAATAAGACGTTATCACGTAAACATCTCGATCGTAAACCTACTTTACAAACAACCAATTTTTTTTTTAAAGACGTTGCCCCACACTAGGAATTTCTCCTGTATCGTGGGTGCGGTAATAAACATTAAAACTCACATACACAAACAGCCAGACCCGAAACAACTATCTGCAGGTCATAAAAATATTTGTTCCGTGCGGGTATCGAACCCGCGACACGCGGCGCAGCAGTCGGTCGCTCAACCACTGCGCCAACCGTGCCGTCAAATGTAATAATTCAGCTGCATCCGATTAGTCTGAAATCCGATGGTTGCAAATAGGCCACCAGGTAATTATTAGTTAATTGTTCGAAGCGTAGGCAGGGTGCGGATGAACCCCAAGCAGGGCAACTAACTGTTTAATTTTGCCATGGTATCATTTTCAGTTGTATAGTAGGGCAAGAGGTACGAGAGACGTTCGTAAAATGATGTAATTAAAATCTTTTTAATTTATTCCAGAAAACTACACGATGCGAGCTGGTAGTTATTGCGTAATTTTTCCACTAGCGACTCATCTCGATCCAACTTGGGGAGCTGACAGTGATCAGTTTAGACCAGAGAGATGGCTGGATGGAGAATTAACAAACAACAAAGAATTTGCAGCATTTGGATTGGGGAAGCGAGCTTGTATAGGTAATAACATAAAAATAACATTTATTGGTTTCACAACGATGGATAGTTGAAAACGCCATAAAATGCGGTTTCTCTTACAGGTAGAACATACGCTATGACGTCAATGAAGGTGATTCTAGCGCACTTCATACGACAGTACCGAGTGACAGCTGACATGAACAAGCTGAAGGTGAAATATGAGATCATAATGCGACCGGAATCAGGACACGAGATTAGTATAGCACAACGAAAGTAATATGTTCTACATTGGCTAACCCCGCACATTGATAACCTTCAAATGCGGGATGCAAGTACACCTGCGAAAATACGCATATGCAGAAAGGGCTCAGCTTAACATGCACCCATATCTATAGGTACTGGTCATCGTCGTGTTTCAACCTCCAATTCCCGTATTGTTGCATCAAACTGAACAATTCTTGGAAAATATTAAGCTTTCCAATACAAAACTCGTAGCAGTGAATGAGAGCCGCCGAGGATCGAGATAAGTGGCGATTGAAGAGGCATGTGTGCAGGACCCAGCAGAAGACTTCTGTAGGCTGAAGATGATACAAAACTTCACCTACTTCAACCTACTCGGTCCAAATATATAGGACAGCTGATTTAGGTACTTCAATTTTGGAACCATGAAGAGTGTCAGTCTATGTGTGACCACACCTTTATGATATGTTTTTCTTTATTTCCTGATACACACAGTCATCAGTATTTCAATGCGCAAGAAACACCACTGCACATTTTTCAAAGTGTTGACTTTTTCTTGAATAATAAATGTTTTTATTTGTTTAAATTAATATGGCTGTAATATAACTATCACCAGTGTGTCTACGATATGATAATAAATGTTGAATGATGACGATGTGGTGCTGGCTGAATAGTGGTGGGTGTGTGGTGGTGAGTGTGTGGTGGTGAGTGCGCGGTGGTGAGTGTGTGGTGGTGAGTGTGTGGTAGTGGGTGCGCGGTGGTGTGTGTGTGGTGGTGAGTGTGTGGTAGTGGGTGCGCGGTGGTGTGTGTGTGGTGTGGTGTGTGGTAGTGGGTGCGCGGTGGTGGGTGTGTGGTAGTGGGTGCGCGGTGGTGGGTGTGTGGTGGTTAGTGTGTGGTGACTTTGTTACTTTTAAATAAAATATAATATTATTTTTTAAACATTTTTTTTATTTCACCGTTTATAAGTCAACAAAAAAATGTCGAGGTTACAGATATTTTTATGGTCAGAGCGGTTACCTCATCATCTACTATCTATGTTTTCTGGTTTTCCCAACCATGATGGGGTGGGCTTTCAATCTAACCAGATGCAGCTGAACCTGTTTTTACATGGAGCAATTATCCTTACTTAATATTATAAAAGCGAAAGTGAGTTTGTTTGTTACCTCTTCACGCTTTAATGGCTTAACCGCTTTTGATGAATTTTGGTACAGAGATAGTAGGGAACCAGGAGACGGACATAGGCTAATTTTTATTTTAAAAAAAGTGGGATATGAGGGAGAACGAGGGAAGAAAAGGGAAAACTTAGCGTTGCTGTTACAAATCAATAAGGCGCAAGAGCAAAAACTGCAGGTAGCAGGTACTGTGTTATACCGAATTTAACGCGGGCGAAGTCGCGGGCAAAAGCTAGTAAGTTATAAGACTATTTTTATGGTTTTATACCTCAAAAGGAAAAAACTGAACCCTTACACTTTGTTGTCCGTCTGCCTGTCTGTCAAGACCCTTTATCTCGGAAACACGTGAAGATATCGAGTTAAAATTCAAACCATAATATGCTTAACTCAAGTATGTGGTCTCATGACGCTGTAAAAAAATCAACCCTCTAAGTTTACACAGTAAATAAATAAATAAAATAAATAAATATCTTGGGACAACTCACACACGGCTATCTGATCCCAAGCTAAGCAGAGCTTGTGTTATGGTAACCAGACAACTGATACACATACTTATATATTTTATAAATACATACATATTATAGATAAATCACACCCAGACACAGAACAAACAATCATGCTCATCACACAAAGTTTGTCCTGGGTGGGAATCGAACCCACGACCTCCGGCTCAGCAGTCAGGGCCACTAACCACTAGACCAACAGGCCCGTCAAAAGATGTAGCCGATTATATCGCAAATTCTAATAACGACACGGTTGGCGCAGTGGCCGAGCGATCGGCTGCCGCGCTGCGTGTCGCGGGTTCGATCCCCGCAATGAACAAATATTTGTATGGCCTACAGATAGTTGTTGCGGGTCTGGCTGTTTGTGTATGTGAGTTTAAATGTTTGTAAACGCACCCACGATACAGGAGAGATCCTAGTGTGGGGCAAAGTTTATGTACGGAAACCTCGGTGCGTGAAATCGATCCGCACTTGGCCGATTTATTCATTTAAGATGGTGGTCAAGAGGAATGATATGATGTGATCGATAATAGGACGAGTTAACCCAAAAGAAGCTAATTAACTCGTGACACAATTGTTCCGGGTTGTCAGACTAGCGGGCTACTGACTAACAGCTAACTACTGTCGTGGCCACTTACAGTTCGGAGGATAACGTCGGTGATGAGCTGCATCTTTGTGTGGTCTGCTGTCCTCATTGATGTCTTCGCGTAGGCTTCTCTATATACCATGCTTTTTAAAATTTTCGTATCCTTTTTAATATTATAAAAGCGAAAGTGAGTTTGTTTGTTTGTTTGTTACCTCTTCACGCTTTAATGGCTAAACCGATTTTGATGAATTTTGGTACAGAGATAGTTGGGAACCAGGAGACGGACATAGGCTATTTTTTTTTAAAGAGTGGGATATGCCGGAGAAAGAGGGAAGAAACGGGAAAACTTAGCGTTGCTATTACAAATCAATAAGGCGCTACCGAATTTAACGCGAGTGAAGCCGCGGGCAAAAGCTAGTTTAGTCATATTTGTAAGTGTTTCGGAACTAGATTTAAAAGCGAATAGGAAAAGTTTTGAATCGTAATTATGTTTAGTCTTAACTTTATACATAACAAGATTTTGCCCGCGGCTTTGTTCGCTTTAAATTCGGGTTAACACAGTTCCGTTTTCCTGATTTACAGGTACCTGCTACCTGTAGTTTTTGCCCTTGTGCCTTATTTATTGTAATAGCAAAGCTAAGTTTTCCCTTTTCTTCCCTCTTTCTCCCTCATTTCAAACTTAAAAAAAATTGCTTATGTCCGTCTCCAGGGCCCCAACTATCTCTGTACCAATTCATGAAATTCGGTTTAGCCATTTAGGCTTGAAGACGTAACAAACAAACAAACTCACTTTCGCTTTTATAATATTAGTAGGGATAGCAGTGCCCAGCGGTTTCACACACTACTCAGCTCTTTAGTGTCATCGCTTGATGTTATACATATAGTCTACAAGTTTCGTGACAGAATGATTTTCCAAAATTCAACATTTCGGCCAAGACATTGTGTTCTCTTAGACATTATTTTCTTCACATTCTTTTCTTTGGATAGAACATCCACTAAAGGGTTTGCATTTCACAAAATCCCGTCTAAGTGAACACTTACGTCCTAAAAGGAGCCCCATGCAAAAAAAGACTCCTAACACTTTTAGTTTTTGAAATTTCATGATGAATAAGTCAGTGATTTTCTCTAATATTTATACCAACATAAAGATTATAGCAATGTTTGACTCTGGGATAGTTATGTTGCCAAAAGAATTATTAAAGGAGAAATTCGCACAAAAATCTGTTGAAAATATTTATTAAACTCCATTATTTTATTTTTCTCGAAAGTCACCACTTTGCAACCCCGGCAGACAGGTGGACTTCGCAGCCCCCCTCTGCTTTACTGACATCTCATTGAGGCGCACGTGGAACACGAACGGGCCACAACTTCCTACTGCATGCGTCACGTGGAACACGAACGGGCCACAACTTCCTACTACATGCGTCACGTGGAACACGAACGCGTCGTCGACACGGCCTGTCGTCACTAGACGGACGAATGGTGAGCTACCCATTTCTCCACAGCGACCGACTGCGACGGCCGGAGTAGTAAAAAGTACTTTTTGCTCAGTTTATTCTAATTTCTCCGTAATGGTATTGAAAAACGTCGTTTGATTCACGTGAGAATTTTTCACTGCTGTTCTCGGCTGTTATTATTACCTATAACCGCTAGGCGAGGCTCTAGCTTCGCAACAACAGCAGAAATTCGCCTCTTCCGCAATGACAAAGCTTCCTCATTTGAATTAAACCGTACTATTTACATATAAAAATTGTTCATAACTAATTCAAATACTGTTTCACTTCAACATAATTTTATTAACAATACACACACAGTGACTTATACACAACAATAATAACTAGCTCACTTCGTAGCTCAGAGATGACTCCCCTTGAATAACTTGTGGGGCTTATTTATAGGCATAAGCAAGTTATTGGAAGTACCCACTCATCTGATAACCAACGTCATTTTACCGCCATTACCTTACCGGAACTCAAAATTGAGCCACGAATTTAAGTAACATTAACAATAATATTAAAATGAAATATAAGATAGTTTTTAAAAATACAAGTAAAAATCAACATAACTTATAGAACACTGAACAATAATGAATGTTATAGTTAAATACAAACTTCCGTAATTCAACAGGTTTAGAAACAATTCACTACTTATTTATAATGAATTTGGCAAAAGTATTTTAAAAATGCACAGAATTTAATAGAAACTCGAACATGAATTTTAAGTAAGCTAACAATTCGTCCATCCTGATAAATTTCGCGTCCTCGCGAATGACTGCATTAAGCAAAAAGCAACTATTTTAAAACAATAATTGCAAAATATTTATTATTGTATCTATGATGATATGAAGAACAAAATAAACCCAGGAAAAAAATATACGTAATGGATTTCCAAAGGTATTAAAATATCAACTAATTCAAAAGAAACTTACAGTTTAAATATTACTTTTCATCTGACAAAGACAGTAAACAGAAATACTTAAAATATAATAAATGGCTTAGAAGGTATGCAAAAAGCGCAAAAACATTTTAAAGACAAATAATGTTTAAATTCAGGAGTCAAATATTAAGAAGATAAAAAGTTAAACCGCACTATTATCAAACCCCACGGACATTGTCAATTATGCAAATGACTATTGTATAAATTTGACCAACAAAAATTTTGACATTAACACAGTAATTATGATATTGATTCTATTAATTCTAGTATTTTTTTTTTAAATTCTCTCTGACAAAAGCGAATTACAAAAAGTTATAAATTCACTCAGGAATGCAAACTTAACGGGTTATGGTGAATACTCACAAAAATAAAAAAATAATAGGCCCTATTATTATTCCAGTACCAACGCATCTAACAAACCTATCATTATAGATGGGAGTGTTTCCCGAAAAATTGAAAATAACAATATAAAGAACGATAATAAAGTTTTCTTTTGACAATTATATACCGATAGTTTTATTGTCTTTTTTAGTGAAATTAATACTAGATACAGTAACACTTATTTTTTTCTAATATAAAAACGCTGTTATACAGGCGAAGCTGCGATCCTATATAAGATACCAATAAGATTCATAAACAAATTAGCTTTATCTATTTAGCTTCCAATAGTTCGCTTCAGAACGGCTTTACGTTGGTGGTCAATTGAGAATTCCTTCTATACAAATTATAACAATTAAAATAACATCTTAAATTTGCAAAAAAATCCTTCAATACAAATTACAACAATTACAAACATATCTTAAATTTGCAAAATATCCTTCAATACAAATTATAACAATTAAAACATATCTTAAATTTGCAAAAATTCCTTCAGTACAAATTATAACAATTAATAACATATCTTAAATTTGCAAGAAATCCTTCAATACAAATTATAACAATTAAAAACATATCTTAAATTTGCACGAATTCCTTCAATACAAATTATAACAATTAAAATAACATCATAAATTTGCAAAAAATCCTTCAATACAAATTACAACAATTACAAACATATCTTAAATTTGCAAAATATCCTTCAATACAAATTATAACAATTAAAACATATCTTAAATTTGCAAAAATTCCTTCAGTACAAATTTTAACAATTAATAACATATCTTAAATTTGCAAGAAATCCTTCAATACAAATTATAACAATTAAAAACATATCTTAAATTTGCACGAATTCCTTCAATACAAATTATAACAATTAAAATAACATCATAAATTTGCAAAAAATCCTTCAATACAGATTACAACAATTACAAACATATCTTAAATTTGCAAAATATCCTTCAATACAAGTTACAACAATATCTTAAATTTGCAAAATATCCTTCAATACAAATTATAACAATTAAAAACATATCTTAAATTTGCAAAAAATCCTTTAATACAAATTATAACAATTAAAACATATCTTAAATTTGCAAGAAAATTCCTTTAATACAAATTATAACAATTAAAACATATCTTAAATTTGCATGTCATTATGTTACCATTAATTATGTTCAGCCACTATTATACGACTTTTGTAACCATATTTACCTGCAAATAAATATTTGCCTTTGACTATGCCTATTTTTGTTTATACTTGAACAATTTTCATTACATAACAATAAAAATACCATACACATTACATTGTATTTTATAGTACATGCTTATTATTACAGAATGACCATGTTGTTTACACACTGCACTTGAAAAGTGGCCTTTCGCTCATTGCGGCCTCTATCGTTGTTTACACATTGCACTTTCATAGCTGTTGTTTACACATTGCACTTCAAAGTGGCCTTTCGCTCATAGCGGCCTCTATGGTTGTGTGCACATTACACTTAAAAAGTGGCCTTTCGCTCATAGCGGCCTTTATAGTTGTGTGCACATTGCACTTAAAAAGTGGCCTTTCGCTCATAGCGGCCTCTATGGTTGTGTGCACATTGCACTTAAAAAATGGCGGCATAGATTTAGTGAGTGATTCTACAATCACCCAAATTTTCACAAATTGACCAAGATGACCAACATGAATGGTGTAAAAGGGTGTGTTTATTTTAGGGTGCAAGAAACCCTGTTTTTTTTTTTAACCCTTTGGAACCACCCATCCACCTTAATCCATCTTCAGTTATTCACGATAAAACCCTATTACGATTTAGCACAAAATTCTTTTGCGTTGCTCTACAGAGTTCGCTAGGTGTACGGTCGAGCGGTCGTTAGCCAATGATCAGTTATCTTCATGATGTCGAAAATAACAATAACTTGAATTATATCTGAATTTTCCATAGTTGGATTTCTACTTTTAACATTGAACATTTATTTACATACATATCTAATAATATAAAATTCTCGTGTCACAGTTTTCGTTCCCATACTCCTCCGAAACGGCTGGACCGATTTAAACGAAATTTTGTGTATTTCGGGTAGGTCTGAGAATCGACCAACATCTATTTTTCATACCCCTAAACCTCAGCGGGTGAAACCGCTGGGCACAGCTAGTTTTTTTTTATATTTATTTAATATCACATTATGATTTCATTATGATCCCATTAATTGAATTTCGTGAATATTTTATTTGCTTTAGTTGTGTATTGTGAATGTGAAGACCATGTCGATTATTATTGTTATTTAATCTGTTTGTTTTTGACGATTATCTGGCAGTTTGAGACTTACACAATGTCCTTTTTTTGGAATTGTTCGTCGAGGCGTTGAGCTCCTTGAGTTATGAGTCGAGCTATACGATAACTGACAAATCCTGGCACTGATTAGACAGGTCCACTCAATTTGTGTGGTGCTTTCTTAAAATGACTATTTCAGACACTAGATCTGCACAGTCCCCATGTAAACTGACCAAGATTTTTTTTGTTCGGACCTTATAAGCGACTATGATCTCTCAGTGTTTCGGCTGTTTCTCCACCTAGTTTTTTTTTTAAACTAGACGTGTGTAAGTGTTTGTAAAAACCTATTTGCAAAATAAACATCATTTAACATTTACTCAATACATCAACGTGAATCATGCCTCTGCCGAATTTATATACGACGTTACAGTCATATTCCTGAATCAAACTCTACACTCGTGCAACTCAGGGCATCTGTGTGTTTTTGAGTTTCAAGGTTAGAATTATATATTGCCAGTACCTACGCCCCTAGAAATCAGTGGTTATTTTTCTTCTTCAATCTCAATACCGGTTCAAATTATTGAATAATTTAAAGAAGGATGGTCATTTCGTACCAGACTATGAAACGGTGGCGTCCGAATACGCCATATATATGAAAAATACCGTTATTTTTTTTTAAGGTCTTATACAAGAATTATCTTTTTAAGTAGCCACAAAAAAGTTATCTTTATTTTAGTTTTCACAACATTTTCGAATTTATAAGGAATAATAGTTTCGGATAAACGTTAAAATGGCTTTTTAATAAAAGACTAATTATTCATGATTTTTTTAATAGTTGACTGCAATTGAATACAATATTAATATTACGAATTCTTGTCATAAAAAATAATTACCTATGTAACTTCATGGTAATATAAGCGTTTTGTTCAACTACGTATAACAGAACATCATTTGTCATCGACAGGTTACTTAATCTGTGGACATCGACCCGTACCATTGATTGACACCCGGGGATCATTCCACTTGTGAATTGTTATATATATATATACATACTGTGCTATTTTGGATTTCCTTCTGTCTATTTGACCTTGGCATTGTCTTACGGACTGATAACTACCACTTGTAACGATTATTCTGTGCTTTTAATTTGATTCTAACCTCAAAGTATTGACGAGGTAATTATAAAAAAAAATGTGGCTATTTAGATATGATTTACTAACTGGATGGTGTATAACATAAAAACAAACCAAACTTACTATAGTTTATTTTGGGACATGAAAAACAAAAGTCAAGTCCAGCTCCTATAGTTTGGCCATTGTTATTTCAGATGTTTTATTTTTAGTTTAGGATAGTTAATTAGCCACCACCGTTTTGAATACTATAACAACCGATTGCTACACTATAGTTTAAGCGATGACTATTTTCAACGAAAATAATTCCACTAAATTTGAAATCAGTAAATACTTTTACTGACAACAGAAATACAACCTTAAGCCTTGACAGATTCGTAAGATTTTTAAAACTAGTCGCTCGTCATTTTGTTCCCGTTTATCATTAAGGCCGTACCCTAACCAAATAACCTTGAGCATTCGTTTCCTCTTTGGCGCGCCGGAGTAAAATAGTAGTGAATTATGTTTTTTTTTTTTGGAATAAAATCTATATAAAATAACGTTTTGGAAAAAATATTTGTACCAAAATGTTCATTATAAAATTGTGTATCCATTAGTGTCAGTAGCAAAATTAAACAATGTTTATTTTACGAGGAGATGCCTGTAATTCATCATTATTTCTCATTTCTGGTCAATTTAATGTATTTTTTAGTTTTAAATAACAAGTAGATAGCTCCAGAAAACTGCACAAAAACGGCTTGCGCGGCGTTATGGTCGGGATGGCGCATTAATCACCAAATTTATATCAGATTTAAATACCCACATTTGGGGTCGTTCCGTAACAGTTTGACCACTATGCATATTCATAGTACTGCTCATTCATTTTTTTTTCATTGTTATATTGGCATTTGTGATTATCTATTATTATTAATTTTTCATTGTTACATTGGCATTTATGATTATTATTTTATTTCATTATTAACGTATTGACATTCAAGTCAATAATAGGTACAATGTTAAATTTTAATGGGATTGACTGTTTGATGACAGCATGATTATAATTGGTTCATTTAAGGCAACATAATCCTGTTGTTAATTTGCACGCCGAAATTAAAGGCAGAATAAGAGATCAATTTGGTCTACTTTTCAACCTTCGGTACCTTATTTACGCAGATAAATGATTTTGGTTTGATTTGATTTTGATTTAAATAAGTTTCAGGTATTACGATTGCATCAACAGAAATTTTAGCATTGTCAATCATTAATTAAATTTTAGTCTTACCCACTGTTTTTGTTTTCTTGCCTGCAACTCCACAAGCAGAGGGAGCAATGCTTATCCCTGCGGGGTGCTGCTGACGGGCGACAAGTCGGTCTTGGGGCTCTGGCACGTGTCGAAGAAAGCGCCTTGAAGAACCTCCCAGCATGACGCTGTGATGACTTCTACTGGACTTGTGTCTCTTCTTGGATCAGTACAATGTCCAATAACCTGAAATTTATTTTAAAACAACGAGTATCTATTTCGTATAAATAGTATCCTATGGACCAAACACGTTATTCAAATGTTAACCAAATAATTGGATAAATGAGGTTGTGTGTACAAAAAACAAAAATCCCAACGACATACAGGAATAAACCCCGGTTAATTGGTCGTTTCAGCCTATTTAAGCAATAACTTAGGTAACTACCACTTGGCGTTTTACACGATCACACGAGTAGCCAAGCTATAGGATATTTTAAGGAGAAATACAAAATACAATTTTTAATAATGAAATAAAACTGGAACTTTGACATTCACTCACCAGAATGTTCCCAAGTTCAGTCCAATACATATAATAAATAGTATTTTCTGGGAAGGCAAGAAAGAGACTTGGTCTTTTTAACACCCGACGCAAAAAGAGGTGTTAAACACCAGTTATATGCACAATTCCAATTAATAATTAATCTACCCGCAGTATTACGGATATTTTTTTCCGTTATGGCTTCAGCGAAAAATATTTTACACATCATTTTATTCAATAATTAAAAAATATCTTAATAACATACCTTATTGTAGGCGTATGCTGACACCAGGGTGGTAGCAGTATGCTCACCTGAATCCTTGGTGTAATCCCACTTCTGATTTATAAAAATTGTTCATAACTAATTCAAATACTGTTTCACTTCAACATAATTTTATTAACAATACACACACAGTGACTTATACACAACAATAATAACTAGCTCACTTCGTAGCTCAGAGATGACTCCCCTTGAATAACTTGTGGGGCTTATTTATAGGCATAAGCAAGTTATTGGAAGTACCCACTCATCTGATAACCAACGTCATTTTACCGCCATTACCTTACCGGAACTCAAAATTGAGCCACGAATTTAAGTAACATTAACAATAATATTAAAATGAAATATAAGATAGTTTTTAAAAATACAAGTAAAAATCAACATAACTTATAGAACACTGAACAATAATGAATGTTATAGTTAAATACAAACTTCCGTAATTCAACAGGTTTAGAAACAATTCACTACTTATTTATAATGAATTTGGCAAAAGTATTTTAAAAATGCACAGAATTTAATAGAAACTCGAACATGAATTTTAAGTAAGCTAACATACATAATTTCTAAAATAGCCAATAACTTGAAAGTGACACTTACTGAACTGACCCTCCTGTTGTTAAAATATTTCCACTAATTACGCCACACCCTGTATTATAAACTAGTTTTTGCCCGCGGCTTCGCTCACGTTAAATTCGGGGTAACACAGTTCCCCTTTTCTGATGAAACCAAAGGTGGCAGGTACCTGCACCTGCTACCTTTAGTTTTTGAACTTGCGCCTTATATATTGTAATAGCAAAGCTAAGTTTTCCCTTTTCTTCCCTCTTTCTCCCTCCATTCTGTCTTTTTTTAAAATTAGCCTATGTCCGTTTCCAGGGTCCCAACTATCTCTGTACAAAAATTCATCAAAACCGGTTTAGCCGTTTAGGCGTGAAAACGTAACAAACAAACAAACTCACTTTCGCTTTTATAATATTAGTAAGGATTACATTTATGTAATCGTCTCCTGGGTCTCAACTATCTCTGTACCAAAATTCATCAACATCGGATAAGCCATTAAGGCGTGAAGAGGTAACAAACAAATAAACAAACTCACTTTCGCTTTTATAATATTAGTAAGGATTGACCTTTAATATGACTCTTTTTTCGAGCACAATGCATAGAACCTCCCCTCTCCCCCGCACATTATCCTTACTAGGTACTTCCCGATGACGCCGTACGGGCCGTACTTGCAGTACCTACATCGCAGACATGCAAACATGTGTCATTTCATATTCAATGTCATTATAATTAGAATATAACTGAATACTATGTAATTAGGTTACATTGTAATCAAATTATTTTGTAATAAATTACATATATGGTTATTAATTTCATAGCACATTCAAAGTAATCTAATTACAATGTAATTGAATATTTTGTAATTAGAGTACATTTTAATCAAGTTATTATGTTATTTATTTATATAATAAACTTTATGCACATGTAAAAAAACACTGTACAAAGGCGGACTTAATGGCTTAGGCATTTTCTACCAGTTTCATTTATTTTTCATTTATTTCCATTCATAAACAATTTACATTGTGTTGAATATACATGCAATTTAAGTACGAGACAAGACAACCATGAATTATTATGTCAGCAGTTTACCTTAGGGTGATGAAGAGAGAAAACATAGTAGGTGCAGGGTGCAAAACAGAGAGGATTCGAAAAATAATAATATTTACAGTTAAAATATAATGATAAATACTTATATACATACATACAAAAAAAACAATGAAATCAGAGTTAAAAATACAAAGATACATGAAGAAAAACTACAACCATTTAATTAGGAGACGAATCTGCCAGCTTCTTAAGCAAATGTTCCCGAGCTTTAACTTTAAAAGGGAACCGATTGGTGGCATTCCAAAGGAAGACCGCCTGGACAGGGAAAGAATCTTTAAGAAAACCAGAGCGGTGAGAAGGACATCGCAGAAGGCGGTTATGGGAGGAACGAAGATTCTTATTGTGCGCAGAGCATAAATATTGAAAATGTGAAGATAGATATGAAGGGGAAGTGGGTTTATTGAGTAGAGAAAAGAGTGTAGTCAAGGCCCTTAACTGTCTGCGCTGTCGGATAGGCAACCATTTTAAAAGTGACCGATATGCGGACACATGGTCATACTTATAAAATCATCATCATCTGCCTAGCCTTTTCCCAACTATGTTGGGGTCGGCTTCCAGTCTAACCGGATGCAGCTGAATATCAGTATTTTACATGGAGCGACTGCCTATCTGACCTCCACAACCAGTTAATACTGGGTAATACGATACCCCTTGGTAAGACTGGTTGTCAGACTTTTGGAACACTGACTACCTGTAACATACTTATAAAATAATAAAAATAAAAAAGCCTTTATTTGACCACACTTACAAAAAAGTTTTTTTCTTAGATTACTGTGTTACCTATTATTACTTATATTTACATAATAAATGTTTATACTTATAGCTACTATTATTTAACTTTTCTTAGATTCTTTCTTTTAACTAACTAAATAATAAAATATTTATATTCATATTTTGGTCATACTTACGAAGGTTAAAATTAAATACGAATCGAATGCAGTTATTATTAATTATATTACATTAATAACTAGTTACGCCATCACTGTTGTAAAGTAATTTATCGAATTTCTCAAATCTGAAATTAAATGGACTTGTGAAGTTTCCATATATTATTATGTAACTTGGTAGATAGGTAATTATGTCAGTGTGCTGAATCTCCATTAAAACATCTTCGAAAATGTAAAAAAAATGTAGGGTCATTTTGTGTTGAATTGAAATTTTCTTTCCCGAGTGAAATAATTCAGAAGTCACTCATCATAAAGTGGCTAAGCTTTGTTTTTATGCCATTCAAAAGATGTTCTTTCACTTTTTTTACACTTTGTAGTCTGTAAAGCAAGTTTCATTTCACATCAAACATTCAAGGCCACATTCAAATAGTGAAAGAAATATAAAGGTTACGTTATGAGTTTCAGCCAGTTGATAACAATGCTCAGTGTGATATTGTTGTGTGCGGCCTGGTGCGCATGCGCAGTGCTTGCGTGGCGGGCCTATGGGAGGAGGCCAGTGCATCCTCTCCCGCCGCCTATGGCCGGTGGGCTCCCGATTATTGGGCACACGCATCTGATCAAAGGAGATACGGCGAGTATGTCGATCAGGTTGATTGGTTAAACAACGTCGGCAATGCTTTAAGAGAGTAAACTCATTAAAATGGGCAATTTTTACTGTTTTTTGAAGAAAGAAAAAAACATACTATAGGACTCACTTTACTATCTGAAACCAAAACAACTGTTTTCCTCCATTTCTTTTCAGTTTCGCAAATGGCCATTATTTTTGCGATTTTATTCCCATCATTTGTTCGTTCGTTTTCGTGTAGTTAGTGACTATCCTTTTTTGTGGTAGGGGAATCATCAAATAACTTGCCCTTGGGGAAGTGTCAGACTTGTACTGACTAAAACCCACCCATGTTCTTTCTATTGCTCTTTATGTTCCGAGGCCGGGGTATCTATTTCGAACAACCCGCAACCCCGGCAGGCGTTGACCCTGACAGGCCCCTCTGGTTTTATGACATCTCTTTGAGGCGCGAGATTTTCTTTGCCGCCCATGGTCCTCTGATTTGGCTAACACGCCGTCATCAAATATCTCTCAGGTATGATGGTTTCTTCACGATGTTTCCCTCACTAAAGCAAGTAATAATTTATACAATACGGACATGAATCCCAAAAATCAGAGGGGCGTGCCTTTTTTTTTGGGTTGGGAAATCATCAAATAACTTCCCCCGCTCTGGGCGGAGCGCGGGGGAGTGTCAGACTTTTACTGACTAAAACCCACCCATGTTGTCTATTGCCCTTTACGTTCCGGGGCCGCGGTATCTCTTTCGAACAACCCGCAAGAAGGGCGTGCCTTGGGACGGGGACTTGGAACTGGGGACCTACGAGATTTATTCCCATAGTTTAATTTTGAATAATTCTACGTGCCCCTAAAGTATTACGGTCTACGTTTAACCACTATTATAAACCTTTCATTTCTATTGGCTGTTTTACACAACTTCTACGTTTCAGCGAATAATGCTAATATAGAACTCGTGTGAAAAGTTTACAACTATTTCGTGTTTGGACCCACAGGGTACGCAAGCATGTTGTTAAACGTATTTTGATCTTAGTTATTCACGCTCATCAGTTGATTTCGTCAGTCTAATAAGATTTTCCGCTAATCCTTACTTCCTTACTATAATATTATAAAAGCGAAAGTGAGTTTGTTACCTCTTCACGCTTTAATGGCTAAACCGATTTTGATGAATTTTGGTACAGATATAGTTGGGAACCAGGAGACGGACATTTTTTTTTTAAAAGTGGGATGTGAGTGCGGAAGAGGGAAGTATAGGGAAAACTTAGCGTTGCTATTATAAATCTGTAAGGCGCAAGAGGAACTGTGTTACCCCGAATTTAACGCGGGCGAAGCCGCGGGCAAAAGCTAGTTATTTAGTAAAAATATATTTCTAGAACTATGGGACATCCTGAATCTGATGACTAAAGAATGCATGGAAAATGGAGGCGTTCTGCATGCTAAAATCGGAACAGATATATATTACTGTAAGTAGCACTTTTCTCTTACTTATCTGGAAAAAAGATTTTCAAAGATTTCCGTAGCAGTCTTGTAGAGGCTTTAAAGAGGCGTAAGTCATTTATGTGGGTGGTTAGCTCACCATCTGTCCGTCTATTGACGACAGGCCGTGTCGACGGCGCGTTAGTGTTCCACGCGCGCCCCAAACAGATGTCAGCAAAGCAGAGGGGCCTGCCAGGGCCTCCGCCTGCCGGGGTTGCGGGTTGTTCGAAAGAGACACCGCGGCCCCGGAACTGAAAGGGCAATAGAAGGAACGTGGGTGGGTTTTAGACAGTAAAAGTCTGACGCTCTATCCCGCTCCGCCCAGAGCGGGGGCAGTTATTTGATGATTATTTTCCACCAAAAAAAAGTCATTTATGTGTTTATTGTTTTCTATTTGTGTTTGTTGTTTTTAATGGGTTAATTCATACTTTTATTTAGTGGTCAAGTTTTCTGAGGCACTCGCTTTCAAAGTGTTTATTACTGCAGGATTGGTACACGGTCTTCAGTGCTGTGTATTTTTGAATGTTCCGTTGTTGTTCCATTCAATTGGAAGCAGATCCCAACATAATTTCGACGACACGGTTAGCGCAGTGGCTGAGCGATCGACTGCTGCGCTGCGTGTCGCGGGTTCGGTCCCCGCACGGAACAAATATTTGTAGGAATCTCAGATCGTTGCTCCGGGTCTGGCCGTTTGTGTATGTGATTGTAAATGTTTGTTTATGCACCTACGGTACAGGAGAAATTCCTAGAGTGGGGCAATGTATAAAAAAAATGAGAAATGCTGGACTTTCGGGACTTGTACCCATTCGTTTTAAACTAAGCCGTTAACGTTCTGGCTGATAAAAATCCACAGCAAATTCCTGTTAACAGGATGATATCATTAAAGCATTGAATGTTGCAGTGATAACGGACCCTGATGACGCTCTGACAGTCGCCAATACATGCTTGCATAAACATTTTATTTATGACTTCGTGAGAAATTGGCTGGGGAATGGACTTCTTACATCTTCAGGTAAGTTCATAGATACCACGCAATTGGCACTGCCACTGGTCAAACTGCAGCGACAGTAGGGGCATATTGTTCCCAAAGGGACGGCCAATGGCTTGAATATTAAAAACTAGCTGGCGCCCGCGGCTTCGTCCGCATGATGATAAAAAAATCCTATGTGTTATTCCAGACTATAATCTACCTCTGTGCTAAATTTCATCAAGATCCGTGCAGTAGTTTTTTCGTGAAAGAGGATCAAACATTCCATAACACAAACTTTCGCATTTATAATTGGACGTAGTTACACGATAAGGATCCAATCCACATTAAGCTAGTTTTGAGATATTGAATTTTAAAGTTTGCATCGGAATTCTTCTATGATGCAGTGCTGTAAATTTGTTGGTTTTATTGAAATTTTAAGGAAAACTATTTATATTTTAACTTTAAATCAAATTTACTAAGTTTAATTTGATATTTCAAATATTATTCAAGAAAATATGGGTTTGGATCCTTTTTGATAAATTGTATTCTCAATAAAACCAGCATAAAATGATGTTTCGCAATAAGGAACCACGTCATGAACTGTTAACTAAATCTTGAAAAATAAATAAAACTACTAATAATTCACTAAAAAAGTTTTATTTATAAAACCGCACACATCTTTTCTTATCAATATAAAAAAAGATAAAAAATGAGATTCATTGCATCATTATTCTAATATGCTTATTCTTCCTGACTTTCATATTCAATATGAAAATCAGGCTGACCACTAAATCCTTCGAGGTCATCCTCTATATTTTCATCCCCCTGTAGAGACTTGTAAAAGTCTAAACAATCTTTTGGAATTAAATGGAACATTGACCTCTGATCGTCTAGTTTAGGTTGAGCAATTTTTTTGCCTATAGGCTACAAAATGCTAAAGTCCCTTTCAGAAAAATCACAAGATTTTCCTTTCATTTTTTTTTTATATTAAGTTCACAATACTGGTCTTCATTTATTTCACTTTTCATGAAAATAATATATTTCTCCTCTTTTTTTAATGAAATTACTTTTGTTTTTAACCAATTAGTTTTCTGCTTGTTTGTAAAAGTTTTTCTGTTGACTATATTTTTTTCAATATTTTGTGAGCTCAGGAAGTCCTCTTTTACCATTTTTTTTAACTTCGAGCGGGTTCTTTCTTTTGCAACTCCTAATAACCTGCATATATTCGTCGGCAGTGTAAATACGTTGATGAAATTTTAATTGGCTCTCAATTTTTGAGAAATCAGTAGCATTGGGCAGGAAAGTATGACCTTTTTTTTTTTTTTTTCGGGTGGGAAATCATCCAATGACTTCCCCCGCTCTGGGCGGAGCGGGGGGGCATGTCAGACTTGTACTGACTAAACCCCACCCATGTTCCTTCTATTGCCCTTTACGTTCCGAGGCCGCGGTATCTCTTTCGAACAACCCGCAACCCCGGCAGGGGGAAAGTATGACCTGACTCGAGGTATTTGAAAGTTATTGACCTCAGAGTATGGTGAAAATTTAACACATTTTTTTTTTTTTTTTTTTAGGTTTTAAATACTGTTTAATAAGTAATTAACAATATTCAACAGTAAGGCTTCAAGTGTTTTGGATCGTTTACGTGATTTACTATGTATCGGTTTTTGAAGTAACAATAATTATCAGAAAGGATCCAAGTGAATTGGATCTCTTTTAAGATTACTTATTTTATACTATTACCAATAAATATTGTTTCTCACTAATGATCCATGAGGATTGGATTTTTTCAGTAGATTCATAATAAACGCCCGCCATACATGTGGACTGGTACCTCGTGTTTATGACAATGTCATGTGTTCGTATTTCACTGGGATCTTTTTGCTGACCGAAAATATCGACCTTTACGGTCTCTTTGGTATAGTTAACTCAATTTTGGTAGTTTTGTGGATTGGATCCTTATCGTGTAAATACGTCCAATTTTGTTAGGATTCTGAACTTGTAGGTACCAGAGAGCGAAACTGGGAAGGACTTCAAGGTTCCTCTTAAACATAACAAGGATGCAAGGAACACTAGACTACTGTACTCAAGAAGACTACTCAATTGTCACACTGTTTTGAGATATATGATCTTCACAATAGTTTACCTCGTCATCCATTTCCTTCTCAGCCGTTCGCGATACTCTTTGCTCACCTCTCCGGATGTTATCTTATGTTTTTTTTTTTAAATAACAGGAGCATCATGGCAACGTCACCGCAAGCTGCTTAACCCAGCGTTCACCGTACCAGTGATACACAAATTCCTCGGGATCTTCAACCACATGGCCAAGGAATTTATACGTGATGTGGAACCCCAGGTTGGGAAGGGTCTCTTCGAGATCCCCTCCTACTTGCGGGTCATCGCTTTTCAGACTTTTAGTAGTGAGTATTTCACTTGCTTTCGGTGAAGGAGACATTGTGTGAAACCAACAAACCTGATAGATATTTCTTTCTGACATGTTAAGGCACGTCAGAGACCCATGGGTTGCATTTAAGTTCTGACACCAGATTAGGCACTAACTACACGTGAAATAATAAGTAGGTAGCGAGAAAAAATCATTTTTCAAGAAACCGTTTTTAGCCCTTTTTTTTGATTGGGCCACTTGCAGTTCAACTCTCTTGAGTTATTATCTGCTCAACCGGACTATCCTGTGGTGACCTTAGTGAATTTAAGGCCCCCGGCCAGGGCTAAAAGCTACTATGATGCGTTTTTAGCCTAGACAAAGTGCTATTTTTATACATATGTGACTAGCTGTGCCCAGCGGTTTCACCCGCTATGAGCTGCTATGGGGTATGAAAAATTTATGTTGGCCGATTCTCAGACATACCCGATATGCACACAAAATTGCATACAAATCGGTCCAGACGTTTCGGAGAGGTATGGTAACAAACACTGTGACACGAGAATTTAATATATTAGAAGATGATTGAGTCAATACGTGTTGAGTAAAACATTTTTTCAACCGTTTTGTGCCTCATAGTTTAAATACCCAAATAGATCATAAATGTTTCTAGGTTGATTCGTTGTTATTAACCGAATTATAAATAAAAAAGGAAGAGGAGATCAATTCGACTTTATTATGTTTGTTACTTCCTAACTTTCGACTGGCTGAAACGATTTTTTTTTCTGGGTCTCCCGTTTCCCATTTCAATGTGATCCATTTCTCCCAAAGAAATCCATGAGAAAACCAAATAAGCCTTAGGTACTATTTTCTTCTAATGTAGGTATATGGACGCTCTATTAAATATCTATTATAGTGTTGTACGCTGTGGCATCGTGCGGGTGACGTTAGACAAAACATTTTTAGTGATGTATTGACAAGATGGATAGTGGATGACCCTCGACACCTCTCAAGTTTTTCTATTTTTATAGGAAAACTTGAGAGGTGTCATGGGACACCCGGATGGAACGTAGTTATTATTTACTAGCTTTTGCCCGCGGCTTCGCTCGCGTTAAATTCGGGGTAACACAGTTCCCCTTTCGTTATTTGCAAGTACCTGCTACCTGTAGTTTTTGCCTTTGCGCCTTATTTATTGTAATAGCAAGTTTTCCCTTTTCTTCTCTTTCTCCCTCATTTTTCACTCTTTAGAAAAAAATATCCTCCAGTTCATCTCCAGGGTCCCAGCTAATTCTGTACCAAAATTCATCAAAATCGGTTAAGCCATTTGAGCGTGAAGACGTAACAAACAAACAAACTAACTCACTTTCGCTTTTATAATATTAGTAAGGATGTACAAAAAACCTGTATACACTCAACAAAAATAATCGTCGCGACACCACACTGTTCATTCAATGCGAAATAGAAAGACGAAACGAAAATAACTAGTTTGCTTTTTATGAAAGAGAGAGAGAGAGAAAGAGACAGACAGAAAAACACGCGCACGCAAAAAGCAACGCGCGATAAAGAACTTCGTTCCAAAAAGAAAACATTATGCAATTAAATATATCCTTAACGATTCTGACGGCAAAAATCTCGTTCTCTTTATTCATTATAATTTTAAAATATGTAGGTAACTTATATAACAAAGGCGAATGGCAGGGTTGTATGGGAGTTTAGTACCCCTAATAAAATATCGTGTTTTGGATATATTTTTGTTTCAATTGGTAGTCAATACGATAGGCAAGCCCTTTTGAAATTCTTAGATTTTTAGGAATTGGGACCTAAAAGTTATAACCAGTATAACGCGGGGAATAATATTAAGTAGGCTGTGGTTTGTAAGCTGCTGTTGTTACGCTGTGCCATGCCACGTGACACACCCCTCCTCCGCCGCACGCGGGCTGCAAAGCGCCCGCGCCGGCCGCGGACGCAGAGAGAGAACTCAGAGAACCCCCCAAAGACTACTATAGTATATGGAACCCCCGATCGCCAACGAGGTCAGACGGAAGAAGTGTCTCCGCGACTCTCGGGTGTGCGCGAAAGCCCTATATTGTTAATCTCGTCTCAGTATGTTGTGCTGATAGACTGTACTATTGTATTTGATGAGTGCTTCTATGAATAAATGATTTTAAAGGTATAAACGCCTTTTAAACCAGTTTTATTTTTGAGGTTATGTCCTAAAAAATATTATTATGTGTAAGCACATAAACATTGTTTTGGTGAAAAACGATGTTCTAGATAGCTGGTGCTATCTTTGTAATGTTTTACTTATCATTAAGTTAGCAAATTGACATGAGAATTGTACCTATTCAGTAGAGTGCTTTAGGAGACCTACGTCCACCAGTGGTCTGCAATAGATTGATGATGATGAATGATGAAGTGCTGATGCAGTTTTGAGTGTGGGTAAATAAAACAACTTTGTTTTTGCAGGAACTTACATTAATTTTATTGTTGTTATAATTACCTAATTGATTCTTAATATTATTTTATCTAAGAAAGGGGCAGGTCGGGTCATACCTTCATGGCAAGCGTTACTAAGGTACCAAATAATGCTCATAACATGTGAGCAGCATCCCATCCAGTTACAAAAATCATTAAATTCAGTTGCGTTTAATAAATCACTCATTATGGTGGCATTATTTGTAGTGGCACTATATGGTCCGCGTACATCTATAATATATCCATCAGAGGCATAGAGGACAAATGACTTTAATAAATTCCTATATTTATGAAGGGAATATGTATCCTTTTGGAATAAGTAATTACTACTTTTTTGTATGTATATTTATATTGCATCAGCTATTGTGATTGCAGGTTTTTGATCAGCTGGTGCATTAGGCTCACAAAAATGTGATCGGCAATGTATGAATTTTTTGCTGCCACTTGCTCCCTTCTTAAATGAGAAAAACCAAGAAATCCTGGAACATAATCAGTTAGCAAAATATTTATTGCTACAGACATTAATGTCTCTAGGGTCCTTATCGGAACTTGAAATAGATATGACAATCTGTCCTCTGAATCCCCAGTCCTTAATTTACACAATAAGGCTGTTAATGCAAAACTATCCCGATGCATATTCCTAAGCCTCGGTGTAACATCCAATATTTGTTGATGTTGTTTATTTATGCCTATAAAGTACTGTACTTGGTTATCGGGGTAGTTTTGAATATTCTCATAAGAGATGTTACTTAACCCTTCCATTAAAATAAAAATGATCTCCTCTGTGTGTGGAAGTAAAGCTATTAAGGCTATACTCAGCAGTATACAGGTTTTCATAATTAGCGTCCTGTCTATGTAAGGAGCAAATACGAGCTCCTCTTGGTACAAAATATTGATACTTAACCAATACAGCTTGCCTGGTTTCTTTAGGCACAATATTTGGCTCTGGTTCCAAGCACTCTTTGGAAAATGCAGTGTCTTGGTGTTTCAGCTGCTCTTCTTATATTGGGCAATACAATATGTTGGGGTCTTTCTTCTGGTTCATATATCTGGAACATAGAAGCTCAAATCTCAAGCTTGGCCCCAGCAAACTCCACAAACTTCATTCATGGATGACATCTGTAAATAAATAACATTGATGAAATACAAATTAAACACTAAGTTTGATAAGATATAAATTGCGCCCATCATGACCAAGCTACAGAATAGTTTATAACATCCAATGATTGGTTTTCACCTTACAGAAAACCTTTACCAAAAATATGTATGTTGTGTTAATATGAGAAAAAGGGCTATGTGACAATGGAAAAACCAGTATCCTTTTGTTGATAGTAGAGCCAACATCATGACTGTCCCAGATTTAACAACATAAAATAGTAATTGCCATTTGCATGACACATTTTTATAAGCTAATTACTATAAATATAATTATGTGTTGTTGCGATTCCACTCTTGATCTGATTTTGGGGTGGATAGACTGACCACATACAGCACACATCAAATCATAATGATCACCCTCCAGATGATCAGGCACAATGGGTTGAATATTTTTATTTGGTGAAACAACTCTAGTTCTTCTAGCTCTTGGACAACACGGTACACAAGCTTCATCTTCAGAATGAAGCTAAAATAAAAAATATTAATAAAGAATAGCTTGCATTTAAAAATGCATGGTATTAGTGGAAAATAATTTACATTGTTTTAACACATACATACATCAAATCAAGATATATGTGTAAATGATATATACCTCTCGTGGTTGGATCCATGTAGCAACTGTGTTAGCCATTATTTGTTCTTTTCATTTGCATCTTTAATCAAAATCCTGCGTCAACTGATTCATAGTATGGATTGTCCGCATACAACACAAACACTTAGATGGCATATTATGCTTCTCCTCGGCATATTATCAGAAGAATGTGAATGAGTAAGTCAGCAGGTGTTATCTGAAAATAATTAAGTGATTTTGAGTGAACAACATTGCTTTATATGACACTACAACATTGCTTTATATGACTATGACACTATGACAGTCATACTAACAGAGTAATAACTATTATAACAGGCAAGTAAACAATACATGTAAACGATCACTCAAGTGTTTATACAGGATATAGGACACATTATATAGGACAAAATGTAAATATTTATACAACCACAAGTGTTTATTTTTTCAAATAATGTTTAGATTTGTTTTAGTATACACATTTTATTTTAAACGGTTTTATTTAGTATCATATCGCGTAGATTAAATGGTAAGGACTACTTTTTAACACGTAAAAGTTATCACTTAACGTAACTGACACACGCGTACGCAAAATGTTATTTGGAAACTACTTACATCTCTAGGATATACCCACAGCCGATTAGTATTGACGATATCTTCACTCTCATCGGATACAGCGTCCTTTCGCGAAAGTACTATCAACAGATAGAGTACGGAGCACCAGTAGCTCAACTCAACGTAAAAATGGCCAGATAATTTGCTATATCTCTCGTTTGTAGTTTGTAGCTCAGATACAGTTACAAACTACAAACATGACAGCATTGACAGCACAAGAAAAGATTTTCGGGATTTTTCTATCCTGTCAAAAAAATTGCCAATACAAAAAAACTTTGATGGCGAAAATAATTCCTATAGTTAAATAGTTAATAATTAAGATTGTATGCAATAATTATTCATTGTTGGGTATAATGTGTAATAGGTTAATTTTATTTACGCTTATTTCAATTTTTAAATAATCATTTATCATTTTAAACCTCGTGATATTTTACAAATGGCAACTTCTAAAAACATAACCACATTTAGTTGCGTTCAGTTTAAGATTATATTACAATTAATTAATTAAATCTTTTAATTGATATAATTCATTAATGCAGTGTGCTAAAAATACTAACGTTACATGAAAATGAATGGTTTAGTTGCCTTAATAAGTGGTACAAATTGTATCACAAAACAACAAAAAAAAGTATGCGGTACGAATCCTGCCGTTCGCCTTTGAACCGAAGTTTAGAAAAAAGTAATTGTTTGTTGATGGTCCACCATTTTCTTGTTCACCGTTTTCTTTTGTATTATTTGTTCAGTCTGTATTGTTTTACTTTTTTATTTATTTATTCATTAATTAATGCACAATGTACAAAACTTTGTACTTAGCTGTGGTTATACTATATTTTACATTCAATTAAAATGTCCAAGTGCATAGTCCAGTTTTGAACACATAGCGAAAGGAGTCATTTGATGATTTCCCATTTGAAAAAAGAAGTGCTCCCTTCTGTCTAAAACTTAAATAATTTACTTATTACTGTGATTATTTTTCCGACCCAAATATCGACCAATAGAATTGCACCATTCGACGTCACGTGGTACAACCTACATGGTATTATACTGAAATTTTTTTGAAAATTTTCTCTGGTCGTTGTTATGTATAAAAAACAAAACATCAATGCAATCAATGCAATTCTATTGGCCGACATTTGGGACGGAAAAATAATCCCCCGAATACCACACGAGCTTCAAAATTATCTGGCATTTCCCGATAGGTTCCCTGCAAACAAATAAAATCGTCAAGTTTTTCAGGAAAAATCACTCGCGCTTCGCGCTCGTGATTTTTTAACCTGAAAAGAAAAACTTGACTCCTTCATTTGTTTGCAACGAACCTATCGGAAAATACCCGATAATTTTGAAGCTCTTGTGGTATTATATGTGATAATTCAGTTTGTATTTTCTTCCAGGGACCGCTTTCGGCATAGCCGACGACGGAGTCAAAGAGTTCGCACGAAAATATATGGAGTCTTCAGACCAATTGATGAACATGATGATCTATAGGTTCCAGAACGTCTGGCTCCAAAGTGACTTTATCTTCAAACTAACTGGTTTGAAGAGTAAGGAGGAACGTCTGATCAAAAACTTGTCGGATATGGCTAATCAGGTGAGTTTGTATTGGTTGTGTCCTCCTTTCTGGCAAGTCAATTATCACTGGTGTTTATTATGCTACATGGCCTAGATTTTACTAAAGTGGATTCAAGCTGAGCAGACAGGAAACATTTGAGAATTTAGCAATCACAAAGGCTAATAATCTAAAATCCACGTTGTAACTTTCGTTTCTCCTCTTCTTCTCTGCAGCGCTCTGAATCAAGCTAACGTGCTAGATTAAGCTAAGGTGCCCCACCTTAGCTTAATTTAGCCGTAGCAAATTTTATCGAAGGGACCTTGGTCTACCGGAGAGGGACTTCCATCCCAAATAATATTTTGCGTTTTGCTAACCTTTTTTTTTCATTAAAAAAAAAAACGTTTCCCTACTCTAGGCATTTAATTTATTTATTTAATGTGCGTCTCCAGGGTCCCAACTATCTCTGTACCAAAATCAATCAAAATCGGTTTGGCCATTTAGGTGTGAAGACGTAACAAACAAACATACAAACTAACTCACTTTCGCTTTTATAATATTAGTAAGGATTTATTACAATAAAATGCATTTGTGTCAGTGTTGTGACTGCAACTTTGTTTCGGACCATTTAGGGTGGTTCCTAAGTTAAATAGTGTTATTAAAGCAGTTGATCCTACAGAAAGAGACCCGAGAATTCGTCTAAACTAAACATAAGAATATGAGAAAATGTTTCTTTTTATAAAATTTCTAAAAATGTTAGGTATTTTGTTTTCCTACTTACCGGGTTTTGAACCTTCAACGAAGGTCGATAGAGTCTTAAATAAAATATAAATGACAATAAATTGTAAATCTCTATACTGAGTTACGCAGTACGTTATGTTTTGCAACTAGGTACTTAATTTTAAAAACATTCATAGTGATTAACGTACATAAGTATAAAGATAAAATATTGCTGTTTCGATGTCATTGCTCATTACTATGAATATTTTGGACTTTAATAATTTGTAATTTTTAAATATTTTCAAGGTGATAGAGAGAAAGAAGGAAGATTTAAAAAAATCTAATGACACAAAGTCTTATGAATGGACTACAACAGGTAAGACTTATTTGAATTGTTTTTTTTTTAAATATGTGTAATATGTGGTTTATTGAAACAAAAACTAAGGTTGTTGCTCTGTAAAGAGAAATTTATTTTTTAGGAACATCACAAATCATATTTGAAAATACAACTTATTTAAACACTTCGGTACAAATATTACTAACCTGTAAAGAGAAACAACATTAAAAGCTATTGCTTCAAATATTAGTCTTTTACAATCGTAACTTAAATTATTTCTGATAATCAGAGTCGCTAGCGTTTCAATTGTTCAAAACCAGAGAGAATCTTTTCATAGATGATTTCCATAATAACATAGAGGAAAAAGTGCTGCCACCACAGATAGTACTTTGACGTATGTTTTATAAATAATGAGCGCGTGATTCAAATTAAATGGAGTGTAAAAGAGCTTCATTTACATCTCCCTCCCCCAGATATACAAAACTGCTCCGGTACTGGTATCAGTTTTGTAATGTGAAACAAGTTTGATTCTAACTTTTTGTATCCCGTATCAATTTTATAAATTGAGTTTGATAATTTTTCTAATATTTTATAAGGTCCAATTTTTAATTCATCTAGTTTTTTCCTATTTAATCGGTTACCATTTTCCACATAAACAAGGTCCCCTACATTAAATTGGTGATTTATTCTGGATTTATCAAAGTGTTGTTTATTATAATTGTGAGAATTTATAGTTCTTTTCAAAGCTATTTTCCTATCTCTCAATAATTCATGTTGTGTTTTATGTTTTTTTAACTCATCTGGTAAGATATCTATAACTTTTCCTTCCATTAAATAAGTTGGGGAAAATCCTGTTACTGAGTGTTCGGTTTCATTATATCTCTGGGTGCATTTATGAGCTATAGTCGTCCAAGCTATTTTATCATTTTTTTCATTAATTGTGCATCTTATTTTGTTTACTAACGTTTGATTTAACCGTTCATTTAATCCATTTGAGAAAGGTGCATTCACTGCAGTGAAGATAATAGGTATGTTCTCTTTCCTTAAAAAACTTTTAAATTCTTTAGAATTTATGCCCGGGTATTGATCTGATAGAACCATTCCAATTTTATTTTCAGGAATAACTTTTTTAACGAGTTTTATAAAATCATCTGCGTTTTGGGTTTTTGATGTCTGTATATAGGCATATCTGGTGAAATGGTCAACCAGAAGATGTAGATATGTTTTAGTAGAGCGGGAGCCACCAAACCCACCAATGGTATCTATAGAGACAATTTCAAACGGGTAAGTAGCGGGACCCAGATGAGACATCAAGCCATATTTAAGTTTAGTTCTAGATTTATTTTTTATGCATATTTGACAATTATCACATATTTTTTTTATATTAATTGTTAAATCCTTTGCTACAAAGAATGGTCTTATTTTATTTTCTGTTTGTTTCAATCCTATATGGCAGTAAGTTTCATGTACATTTTTTATTATTTTTTTACTAAATTCTTCAGTAAGTATAATTTTGTTTTTCTTTCCTATCTTTTTAAAGTATATTTTATTTTTTAATATAAGTTTATTTTTGTACTGTTTTATTTCTTCATTTTTCTGTTGATCGTTTTGAATGTCTTCTAGTTTAATAAAATTCACTACTTTTAAAATTTCTTCCTGATTTACATGTGATTCTAATACTGGATTTCTACTTAGACTGTCTGCTTCTAAATTGTCTTTTCCAGGTGAATATATCACCTCAAAATTAAATTGTGATAAATAGTATGTGAGGTCTCCTAGTTCCTCATCTGTTCTAGCCTTAATATTCAGTTTTTCTAGGGGTTTATGGTCTGAAAATACTTTAAATTTTTTTCCTATGAGCCAATGTTGCCAGTATTTTACCGCTTCTTTTATTGCTAAACATTCTAGATAAATAGCTTTTTTCCTTTTCTGACTGTCATTTAATTTCCTCGAAAAATATGCACATGGCTTTTCTTCTCCGTCTTCTTGTGGTTGTTTCAAAATAGCCCCTAATCCCTGAATACTAGCATCTGTATAAATATGTATAGGAAGATTCGGGTCAAATATTTCTAAAATAGGTTTTAAACAAAGTAGTTTTTTTACTGTATCAAAAGATTTTTGACATTCTTCTGTCCATATAAATTTTTGGTCTTTTCTTAACAAATTGTGTAGAGGATCTAATATGATTGATATGTTTTGTATATATTTTCCATAGAAGTTTATTTTCCCTAAAAACTGTCTAACATTTTTCTTTGTTTTTGGAACAGGGAATTCTTTTATGGCTATTAAATTATCCTTTAATGGAGTAACGGTATTATTTTTTATTATGTGGCCCAAGTATTTTACCGAGTCCTGTGCAAACTTACATTTAGAAAACTTCAATCTAAAACTTTCTTTTGAAATAGCTTCCAATAGCAAAGATAAATGTTGAATGTGCTCTGTGAATGTCTGGGAAAAAACTAAAATGTCATCGATGAAATTAACTGTAAAATTGGATAATTTGTGTTTTCTAATAATGCTACTTAGTATTCTTTGAAATATTGCAGGTGAAGTTTTTAAACCAAATGGTAGACAAGTCCACTGAAAATGATTTTCTTGAGTAACAAAAGCTGTTTTCTTTCTATCTTCGACTTTTAAAGGTATGGACCAGAAAGCGGAATTTATGTCTAAGGTTGAAAAAAATTTACAATTTCTCGTTTTTATCATTAAATCCTCTATAAGTGGAAATGGTTGCGACTGAGGAACTACTATTTTATTCAAATCGCGAAAGTCTATGCATAGTCTACATTTTCTTCCTTCCTCTTTTTTATAGGCTAAAGTTACTGGAGCTGCAAAAGGACTATAAGATTCTTCAATTAATTTATTTTGTAATAATTTTAAAACTTGCTCTTCTATTTCTTTTTTGTCTTCAAAGTTGCATCTATAGGGTCTTTTGCTACAATAGGTATCCACTAATAAATCAATATGTGCCTCATAGCCTTTCACTGAGCCTACATCATACTTATCTTTTGCAAATAGTGAGTTATATTTGCTTATTAATTCATCAATTTTTTGTTGTTGCTGACTGTCTAAATGATTTACTGTAATGTTGAAGTTTGTAACATCTATGTGTTCATTAAAGTTAACTTGACACTTATCGCTAACATAGGAATTATCTTTCATTGTTAATTCTTTAACATTATTTTCATCAACAAAACAGTTTTTGTTTTCGATTTTGTCACCTGTAAAGCCAGGAATGTTATCATTTTTTTGTTTTATTTTTTGTGTGATCTCTAAGTTTTCATTTTGAATCAGTTGAAAAGATGTTATGCAATCCAATCCGATTAAAAAATTATAATCAAAATTTTGTTCGTCTATGACAAAAACATTCATTTCTTTTTCTATTTCAAAAATCTTTATTTTTAATGTTACTATTCCCATAGACTTTTTTACACCATTAATCGTTTTTAAATTTGCTTGATTACTGTTACTGTTGTTTGGGTTGTTTTTTAAAGATAATAATTTTGAATTAATTATGCTTACATTTGATCCTGAATCATAAACCCCAAATGTTTCTATGGAATCATTTATTATTAATTTAGTTTTGATTAATGGTGGAATAATTAGTTTTTTGGATCTATTTCATTTAAACTCATTTCTAATTCAGAATTATTAACACTTCTAATTAATTCTTTTTTTGAGCGATTATCATTTTTATTTTTAAACCAACATAAAGATTCCGGATGATACCGAGCCCCTTTTTTTTCTTTCTCACAGATTCTGCATGGTTGACCTTTTAAATTTTTTTCTTTTGTCTTACTTTCCCAATCTATTATTTTTTTCCCCGTCATCTTTTTATCTATTAAATGTTCTAGGCCCCGGATACTACTAAATAGATCCTCAGTATTTTTCAATGTATCCCTGTCAATTTCATCTGCTATGTAATTTGGTAACCCAATTGCAATCAAATCTATTAAAGTATGTTTATCAAGCAATTTATTTACCTCTAACAGAAGCCTTTCTTTCTTTAATGCATATTCCAGTAATGTACCCTGCCTGTATTTAAATAAAAAAGCATACCTTATTGGTGACCAGCTTTTGTCCACATATGTTTCACAAAATTTTTCCTTCCAATTACACCATTCTGAATTTATTGTGTATTTAATAAGCATGGAATTATACCAATCTTGACAAGAATCCTCTAAAAATAACCGAAAAACTTGTATCTTTTCAATATCATCATTTATACCTATACGATTACATTCAGCTTCAAAGATATCCATCCACTGTGTTACACTTGATGTTTTTTTTGTGAATTTTTCAATTACTAATTTTTCAGATAACTTCTTTAAATTAGACTGCTTTGATTCTTTCTTCGATTCAGCTAAACTTTCCAGGATTTTTGAAAGAGTTTCTGTTGATACTTCATTCGTTAAAACCTGTTGAGTTTTAGTAGTACTCTCCTCCAGCAGATATCCCATGAACTGCATATTTCCATCTTCATCCGCATATGTTTCACGTAATTCTGGTGTTAATGATATCCATACTCGTCTTTCTTCGTGTCTTCTTTGCAATGTAGCCCTTACTTTTTGAAAGGTTTGAGTTTTCATCAACTCTGTATGCTGTCTCATTGGTTGGAATTGTTCCGGAATTAAAAACTTGTTGTTACCGGCGTTCATAATTGAGGTTAAGCAGATCACATTTGTCTTCGGATCTTCAGCCGGTTTCACAACGAATTCAAATTTAAGCTTTTCCATCATTTACAACAGCTATAATTAATGTTGTTTTGTAATATGTGGTTTATTGAAACAAAAACTAAGGTTGTTGCTCTGTAAAGAGAAATTTATTTTTTAGGAACATCACAAATCATATTTGAAAATACAACTTATTTAAACACTTCGGTACAAATATTACTAACCTGTAAAGAGAAACAACATTAAAAGCTATTGCTTCAAATATTAGTCTTTTACAATCGTAACTTAAATTATTTCTGATAATCAGAGTCGCTAGCGTTTCAATTGTTCAAAACCAGAGAGAATCTTTTCATAGATGATTTCCATAATAACATAGAGGAAAAAGTGCTGCCACCACAGATAGTACTTTGACGTATGTTTTATAAATAATGAGCGCGTGATTCAAATTAAATGGAGTGTAAAAGAGCTTCATTTACATATGTATGCATTAACAATAGTGCCGATTCTGATAAACCACTGAATTAAATAAAACTAAGATTATAATGACATACCTAATCACCAGTAATCACATCTCTAATTTTATTCCACACACCATTTTAGTCACGATGTAAGATAGTCCTTTTTTTAATAAACGTTGCCCCACACTAGGATCTCTCCTGTATCGTGGGTGCGTTTACAAACATTTAAACTCACATACACAAACAGCCAAACCCGGAACAACTATCTGTAGGTCATACAAATATTTGTTCCGTGCGGGGATCGAACCCACGACACGCAGCCCGGCAGCCGATCGCTCAGCCACTCCGCCAACCGCGCCGTCAGCTTAGCAAGTATTGCTAAATTTAGCTTGACAACCACTATTTTTGGTGAAAAACGTTACTTTCAGAATAGTGAGATTGCGATTTTATTTGTCTAACTAAAATAAGTAGAGTTAAGTTATGTCACTTATCAATTATATCAGTTCAATCACTAATCAATTTCTGAATAGGATACTATTTTGACCGGAATAAACTAAATTTTAGTGATTTTTAAAGTAGTTAAGTAGTTTTAATTTAGTATGTTACAACACAATCGACCTGGACAGGCAAAAGGGGAGTGGGAGAAGACAAGATGTTTCACTGTAGTGGGACGCAGATGGCTTTAAGAAAGAAAGAAAACAGGTTTGTTTAGCATTTGCCACAAGTACACACAACATTAAAAAATAAAGAAAGATAATAGCAAAGCTTATATTGTGTGTCTCACGGCTGCGCCAGACAGGCCCCAGTTCAGCAAACAGCTGAGCAAAGTCACACTCATGGATAAAAACAGTAGCAGTATCCCGGAGTATCAGACACGGTAACGGCAAACGGCACACGGCGTCAGCAAGCAAAGTTTAAAAGCAACTTTGCTAAAAGCATTTTTAAATGCAAATCATAGTTGCGTCCTAGGAAAATGTTAGTAGCAAACTCTTATATCTACTAAAGAGTGTTTTCGGGGATAAATTAATATTTCATTTTTGTAGTAAATAAACAAAAGAACAAAATAAATTCAGATAAAAAACCTTTAGTCTCAAAAGTTTGATTTCCAAGACAGGCCATATTTATGTGGACTTAGCCCCGTTCCAATAAACAAAAACGACTCGTTTTGCTAACGGATGGTAGTATTTTGACATAAGTTCTATGAGACTTATGTCAAAATACTACCATCCGTTAGCAAAGCGAGTCGTTTTTGTTTATTGGAACGGGGCTTAAGTCGATCTTGTTCTTTGGCGTGAGAACTACTGGAGGTTTGCAGTCGATGCAAAGTAATTGTTATTCAACTTAGAACGTAAGGAGCAACAAAAAAAGAAACACTAAAAGACGTGAAGAAGAAGGTGACTTTTGTTGATTTATAGATTTTTTTGCCACCAACTCCCGGAACTAAATTTATTTTCCGTTTATTCAGTGTCTTTTATTTTAGCCTTATTAGTTGTTGTATGATGGTATCACACATATTCCTACCGAGTATTTCTTTTCATTGCAACTAAGAGATATAAGCATATTGTGCATATACCTACATGACAAGAAAAATATGTTTCATATAAGATGACAAAATAATTACCCAAGGAATATATCCTTACTAATATTATAAAAGCGAAAGTGAGTTTGTTTGTTTGTTACTTCTTCACGCTTTAATGGCTTCACCGATTTTGATGAATTTTGGTACAGAGATAGTTGGGAACCAGGAGACGGACATAGGCATTTTTTTTTAAAAACGTGGGTTGTGAGGGAGAAAGAGGGAAGAAAAGTCAAAACTTAGCGTTGCTATTACAAATCAATAAGGCGCAAGGGGAACTGTGTTACCCCGAATTTAACGCGAGCGAAGCCGCGGGCAAAAGCTAGTTTGTAAATAAAATTCATATGTAGAAAGAACCTTCTCCTTTTTGGAAATCGGTTAATAATTATAACGTTTTCAGGTACACGATGCAAGCCACTCATGAGTCTTCTACTAGAACTGAAGAATGATGACACCCTTACTGACCAAGAGATTAAAGAAGAAGTAGATACTGCTATAGTGGCTGGATTTGACACAACATCCAACACTCTCACTTGTATCCTCGTACTACTGGGGACTTACCCTGAAGTCCAGCAGAAGATGTATGAAGAGTAAGTGACCTATGCTAGGTACGGCTTAAGATGACATTACATAACTTTTTTTTTTTTAAGAAAACTTTGCCCCACACTAAGAATTTCTCTTGTGTCGTGGGTGCGTTTACAAACATTTAAACTCACATACACAAACAGCCAGACCCGAAACAACTATCTTTAGGTCATACTTATTTGACATTTGTTACAAATGTCGTCAAAAATCAAAAGGAAAAGCAACCATATTACGTTGTAACAAAGTTGTGTCAAATTGGGTTTATTAAATCTCACGGACTAGACACTTAAACTGAATTTTCTGGGTTCCCGAGATTTTTTTGATAAAAAAGTGCTTTCCTTAATAGCCAATTTCTCAACTTTAGGTAAATATGCGGATGTAAATCATAATATGACAGATATTATCTGTACTTACTGATAAGTGATTATAGTTAACTAGCTCTTGCCCACGGCTTCGCTCGCGTTAAATTCGGGATAACACAGTTCCCCTTTCCTGATTTGCAGGTCCCTGCTACCTGTAGTTTTTGCCCTTGCACCTTATTTATTGTAATAGCAAAGCTAAGTTTTCCCTTTTCTTCCGTCTTTCTCCATCATTTCTCACTTTAAAAAAAATTGCCTATATTCGTCCATCTAGGCCTGAAGACGTAATAAACAAACAAACAAACTCACTTTTGCTTTTTTTTTTTAAAAAAAAAACGTTGCCCCACACTAAGAATTTCTCATGTAAGGGAGACCGTCAGATGGCGCTGACACGTAAACATTACTTTCAATTGTGCTCCTGCTAAATTAAAGTTTAAAAGTAATTAAACTCAACGGTGAACTGTGATTTATCCAACAAAGTGAAACAGAACACATATTCTATCTGTGCAAGTGTTATCCACGATTGTTATGCATCTAAAACCATATTAACAGTGATTTTAAACATCCCGGACAGTGACTTGCAGAGTGGGAATCAAGACGTTGTAAGTGGTTAGTGAACTTAATGACGACATTCTGACTCAACGTTACAAATATCATCTGCAACGATTATCGAAAAAACATATTGGCACAGTTAGTTCTAAAATTTGTTCCAAAAGTTTCGTTTTTTATTTGAAACTGCTAGACTACAACGCCACCTATCGGCAAACCGACAATATCAGCATCGATTATTACCACCCTTCAAACAGTGTTGTCAGATCAGATAACATATTGTTATTATAACATTTGGGTTACCAGTGACATCTAGTGAGCGTTCAATAAATCATAATACGTCACACAGTCGCATTGCAGACGAAAATTTGAATACATACTCACAAGAGTGTCTGGCCGAGTGGCGAGGCGCCTAGATCGACGATCACAGGACTCAAGTTCAAACCTCACCGGGCGCGATAGTTTTTGTTACTTTCTCAATATGAATTTCCTGGACAATATCACGTTCCGGCGCACTCGTACACGTTCAGAACAACAGGACGAGGATAGCAACGTTACCAGTATTTCACAAACATTAAATTCCACAAAAAGCAGTATGCCTGAGATATCAGAAGACGAAGACACCGCTCAAATACAAAAACTTAAAGATGAGATTGCCAGTCTTAAATCTCAATTAAAAAGTTCACAAGAGGAAATAAAACTACTAAAAATTGAGAATAGTAATTTAAAAAAAAGTGATGAAGTACAAAAACTTACACAGAAAACTGAGACCAAAAAGTCAGGCAAAACAACGATAAATAACGATGTAACGAAGTCACAGACAAAATGTAATAGCAAGTCAAAACTTACTGGGACAGTAAGTGACGCAACAAAAAAAGATCACAGAACCTCTAAAACAGAACCGAACAGCCACACGGGTCAGACCAAGCCGAAAATATGCATAATAAGTAGTAATAATAAACACAATGTATGGTTAACTGCTGAGAATACATTCCCTGACAACTGTAATATATTTCATTATTTAAAATCAAATACAAATACAAACCAGCTCCTAGAGGGACTGGGTACCGCATTAAATAAATATACTATGGAAGATTGCTGCATCATACTACTTGGGCATGAAGACTTCAAAAAAACTAATGATTATTACGATATTATCTTTCATTTAAGAAGCATAATTCAAGAGATAAGAAATACCAACATAATTATTTGCTTGCCTACATATAAGTATCCCTTTGACGCTACTTTATTCAACTGTCGTGTAGAAACTTTCAATAATCTGTTATACTTGGACATAATGACGCATGGACATGCATACCTTATAGACAGCAACCTCAATCTGAAATATGACCACAGCATGTTTAATATATACTCAGGGACTATCAATAATCTTGGACTACGTACGATATTTAACGATGTATGGGAATTATTTGCTGAAATTACTCGTAATTACGCTGACGTACAACATAATGGTATCAGCAAAAACGAAGAAACTTCGACCAGCGACCAGCTTTTTCTTGACTAAACATATGCAAATCTTGCACCAAAATATTGCAGGCCTGCTGGCGAAATGTGACATCCTTGCAGTCAGCTTGAATGAATTGTTAGATAAAAACATAAACGTGGATGTCCTATGCATTACGGAACATTTCATGATGGAAGGCTATGACAAACACCTTTATTTAAAGAATTACTGCCTGGCCGCTTCTTTCAGTAGAAAAGAAAGCAAGAGAGGTGGTGCATGCATACTGGTGAAGCTAGGCCACCAATGGAGAGAATTACCAAAAATAGCAAAAATTTCATCAACAGGTATCTTTGAGTGCTGTGCCATTGAACTTGTTAATCATAGGATTGTTTGTGTTTGTATTTATAGAGTACCTAATTCTAAAAACTTTAACGAATGTATAAATAAATTAGAAATAATCTTAGAGACTTTAGCAAAAAATAATTATAAAAATATTGTTATAGTAGGAGATTTCAATATAGATGTTCTTAAGAGAAACAGACAATCAATAGAATTTGAAAATTTGTTATTAAGCTTCAATTTAAAACTAGCTCTTCATCAACCGACGCGTCTTAAGAGTCAAACATGCATAGACAATTTTGCGCATAATTTTAAAAAGTCCTGTAAAGCCACAGTATTGGAGTTAGCGTTGTCTGACCATACTGCTCAGTTATTGAAATGTCCAATTAGTAACGTATGTACTTTTAATCGGTGGACTAAGAAAAGACGTGACTACAATCAGGACAACATCAAAAAGTTCAAAGGCTATCTACAAAATCTAACTTTTTCAGACGTCTATGCAGCCACGGACCCAAATGTAGCATATAAGGAGTTTGTGGATATTTTCATTTTGTTATACGATCAATGTTTCCCCGAAAATATTATTTCAGTTAACGTCCACAATAAACAAAAATGGGTATCGCGTGGTATTAAAAAATGCAGTGAGAAGAAACGCCAATTATTGTGGCAGTATCGAATAAAACCTACTCATCAGAATAAAACGCAATTTAGGAATTATACAAAACTATTTAAAAGAATTATTAGTTTAACCCAGAAAGCACAAAATAATCACAAAATAAATACATCAGTAAATAAATCCAAAACTACCTGGCAAATTATAAATGAATCAAAATTAAATATACCGAAGAATAATATCCCCAAAATTAGAATTAATAATGAAATTATCTCGGATCCAAACCATATTGCAAATTCATTTAACAATTATTTTATTGACAAAATTAAACCTTCGATCAATTCAGGGCATAGAGTAACAAAATGTATTTTGAACAGAAAGGATTCCATGTTCATCGCTCCAAGTTTGCCTAGTGACGTATTGAAAATCATTCTGGCGTTAAACAATACAAATAGTGTAGGTTATGACGGCATCAGTACAAACATACTAAAAACAGTAGCGGATGAAATAAGTCATCCTCTCAGTCATATTATAAATTTGTGTATAAGTGAAGGTATTTTTCCCGAACTATTAAAAAAGTCGGTAATAAAACCATTGTTTAAAAAACAAGACAGGGAACTAATGGAATGCTACAGGCCGATCGCATTAGTACCGATATTCTCAAAAGTAATTGAATACTATATTTATAATCAACTAAGTTTTTATTTAGAAGTGAACAATATCCTCTGTAATGAACAAAAAGGATTTAGAAAAAATAAAACAATAAATATGGCAGTTTATGACTTTTTGCACTCGATTATGACGAATGTGGATAAAAATACTCCAGTCTGTGCTATATTCTGTGACATGACTCAGGCGTTTGATTATGTCCAACATGATATTTTACTAAAAAAACTGGATGCGTACGGTGTTAGAGGGAATGTACTTGAACTTATAAAATCATATTTGAACGAAAGAAAACAGATAACCGAAGTAAGTAGACTAGACACTAAAACCAAACATGAAGGCAACTTTCTATCGGAAGAACGAACCGTTACCTACGGAGTTCCGCAAGGAAGTATTTTAGGACCACCACTTTTTACTATTTACATAAATGACTTTCCAAAGTCAATTGACCATCCTATAACCCTTTTTGCTGACGACAGTACAATAACTATACCCTGTAATAATAAAGACCTTTATAAACATGACATTAATAATACATTGATCAATACTATAAAATGGCTAGACAACAATAATTTAAAAATTAATTTAAGTAAGACAGTAATTATGCATTTTAGCCAGCGTATATTGCCATTTCCCAATCTTGACATAACATTCAATAATATCACAATTGACACGGTTAAAACAACCAAGTTTCTGGGACTAATTATTGACCGACATTTAAATTGGAAGGATCATATTGATTCTTTGACTAAAACAATTAGTAGTGGTTCCTATGCATTGTACTTGCTATCACGTAAAGTCAATAGAAAAGCGTTATTAACAGCTTACTACGGTCTGGCTGAATCTGTTCTCAGATATGGTGTTATTTTTTGGGGTAACTCGACGAATAAAGAGATAGCATTTAAGGCACAAAAGAGATGCCTTAGAGCAATGTTTCATTTGAAAACCACGGATAGCTGCAAACCCTTTTTTATATCGCATAGAATTTTAACATTGCCATCCTTATACATTTTAGAAACCGTAATGTTTGTCAGGAACAATCCTAATTTATTTACACGCATAGCAGATCAATTTCCCAGGAACAGGCGTGATCAAACTCAATTATGTGGACTTCCCTGTAGGACTGCACTTATGCGCAAAAGTGTTTTTCGCATGGCTCCAATTGTTTACAATAAGTTGCCTAAAAGTTGGAAGGAGCTTAATAATAAAGGCTTGAAAAGAAAACTTAGGACATATTTAGTAAATAAAGCATTCTATAATATTAACGAGTTCCTAGAGGAAAGATTTGAAATTTAGTTTAGTCTTAATTATTATTATTGTTATTTTATGTTATTCTGGTTGACTTTTGTTATTTTAAATTAAATATAATATTACTATTATGACTAAAATAGAGATTTTAAAAGAATGATATAATAAAAAATATTTTTTGACTTTTGCACGTCACATCAGGTGGCAAACATGTCTGTACCTATAATGTTGTTACCATCTTGCATGCATGTCTTTAATTGTATGTATGACACATGTTTACGCAAAATAAATATTATCTTATCTTATCTTATCTTATCTTATGTATCGTGGGTGCGTTTACAAACATTTAAACTCACATACACAAACAGCCAGACCCGAAACAACTATCTGCAGGTCATATTATATTTGTTCCATGCGGGAATCGAACCCGCGACACGCAGCGCAGCAGTCGATCCCTCAGCCACTGTGCCAACCGTGCCGTCAATTCGCTTTTATAATATTAGTAAGGATAACATTATATCAATTTTCAGGATACTTGAAGTGCTAGGTCCAGATAGAGATGTAGAGAAGGATGACATCAGGAAGCTAGTCTACACGGAGGCTGTTATTAAAGAAGCTCTTCGTGTCTTACCCATTGGACCTGCCTTACTTCGATACGTAGAACATGATACTAAGCTCAGTAAGTTCATATTCATATCTTTATTGCATTCCATAATGTGTGAAGATCTTAAAATAGGCTTAAAGCTAAGGTACAATTACGGACCCTGTAGGGCACAGCAAACAAGTTAAACAAATTCTTAATATTAATTACCAAATTATAAATAAATTATTCATATTGAAGTCAACAAAATTATTAAATTATACTTATTCTAATAAAATATTCATGTTGGTTTATGCTTTCAATAGTTCCGTTTGTCTCTGATAAAATTGCTTGTCGTAAGTATATTATACAATGTGTCCGGTCATGGTTTAGCGATATTCTAGATACTTATGTAACGAGTGCTTTCATATACTATTACCGCTACACACTTGGGTCTAATTCACTTCCCCGTTTTTTGGCAGCCATTTTGAGATATTCTCAATGCGTGTACAAAAATAATCATTACTCCCAAAGTTTTAGTCTTACCGAGTCAAAAATAGGATTATTCGGAGGGCAGAAATATTGTCTATAGTTTAAATGAAGAAATAATGAGCTTACATTTTCGTAACTTTAGAAAACAAAAAATTATTTAAAAAATATGCAAATCAACGAAAGTTTCGTAGCGTTTTTGTGAAAAAAAATGATAGTTTTTTTAATCAATATATTTGAGTAAGTACCTATTAGAATGTTTGTTATATAAGTACATAGAATAGCGCTTGTCCGTGGCCCGGACACATTGTATAAATCGAATTTAAATCATGTTGTTATTATTCGGGTCGTGATGGAACAGAGGTTAAAGACCTAGCCTCTCATCATGTATGAGGTTGTGGGCTCAAATTCAGGTAAGTACTAATGTGACTTTTTAAAATCGTAATACGTACTCTTTAAGTTTAACTTGGACATCACATTCATCGGTGATGGAAAACATTGCATCGTGAGGAAACCTGGACTTATTATTAACGTAAGTCTTAAATCGTCAATATCCCACAGCAGGGCAAAGGCCTACCGTAGATACGGGCCTGTGGACGGTGAGCAATGGGTAGCTCACCGTCCGTCCGTCGATTGACGACAGGCCGTGTCGACGGCGCGTTCGTGTTTCACGCGCGCCTCAAAGAGATGTTAGCAAAGCAGAGGGGCTTGCCAGAGCCTCCGCCTGCCGGGGTTGCGGGTTGTTCGAAAGAGATTCCGCGGCTCCGGAACGTAAAGGGCAATAGAAGGAACATGGGTGGGTTTTAGTCAGTACAAGTCTGACATGCCCCCCCGTTCCGCCCAGAGCGGGGGAAGTCATTTGATGATTTCCCAACCGAAAAAAAAAGGGCAACGGGCTCTTCTCATACAGAAAAGGCACGAACATTAAATACCACGCTTGCTCAAGACGGGTTGATGATTTCAAACTTATTTATCCTACTAATATCATAAATGCGACTGTTTATGAGGATGGATCGATGTATGGATGTTTGTTACTCTTTCACGTCAAAACGGCTGTACGGATCTTGATGAAATTTCGCACAAAGGTAGATTATAGTCTGGAATAACACATAGGATATTTATTTCGATATCACGCGGGCGAAGCCGCGGGCGTCAGCTAGTAAATTATAAGTCCAGTTTTCCTCACTTCCTTCACCGATCTTCTCCTTCACCGATGTCTTCAATGATCATGATAAACTTAGAAAAATAAATACGAATTGAAAAAGTCAAATTGGTACCTACATGCCCGGAATTGAACCCAAGGCCCCGAGGCCTTCACCACTGGGCCATCACGCCTTTTAGGCAAACAAGACTAAGAAAAAAGAAATGCAAACGACCGCAGAACACGGGCCCTGAAATGAAATCTCAGAGTTGACAAATTATGATATTATTTAATTTCTCCGCTTCGTTCCTTATCAAATACGCATGGCATATTTAACCGTTTTTCTATAAACTCTGCTTTTCAGAAAACTACACAATACGAGCAGGCTCCCAGTGCGTGATCCTGCCACTGGGGACCCATCGCAACGCGCTGTGGGGAGATGAAGTCAACGTGTTTAAACCTGAACGATGGTTCGATCCTGCTGTGACATTACTAGGAAATAATGCTTTCCACGGATTCAGTATTGGGAAAAGATCTTGTATAGGTATGAAATAAGTAACTAATAATACTGAAACACGAGGTGGTGGTTATTTGGAATTCTTGTTCTACTAGACAGTATAATCTAGGCGTTGAGTCCGCAAGTCAGTATTTTGGCCAGCATAATTTTGGATTGACCGACGACCTTGAACAAGGTTGTCTGCAAACTTGTACCTCTACCTCTGGGTAGATTAACTGTGAAAAACCTAGGAAGAGAAGTTCGGGTATTATGGCGTAGCTTCAGGCATTTGTCTGACCAGCGTTCACAACCACTCGATTGCTATCGTACCGTGAGACTCGATCCGTAATAGGCTAATTTTGACATGTCTGCACAACCATGCCGACAAAAAACAAATACCTGGTAAAAATAATATCATTTATCACGTTAAATTTCTACCACAAATTTCTATTTACTACCATTATGTATCGTGCGTAGTTAAATATACCCTGCAATTAAAACAAAAGACTCCACACGGATCTTTGAATAGCGTTTAGCGTTTGACGATTGGATTACGAGAACATAGATTAGTGTTGATTGTCGATTATGGTTACGATTGGATTGTTTGTGAATAGCTATGCAACGGGTGTGTAATGTTTGGCATAATAACAAATGCTCTAATTTCACTTGAACTAACGTTCATATGACATAATTTTCATATGACATAATATCAAATGACATAAATTCATATGACCTAATGTTTCATATCATATAATATTCATTTAACATAATACCATTTAGTATAACGTTCATTTTATATAATTTTCAATACGTATAATATTCTTTTAATATAACGTTCATTTGGCACAGTTCTAGCCTAACCCAAATGGCACTTAACCAAACCTTAAAATATTCTATGCATGGCCGAGGGTAGGCTTGGTCGACGGAGCCCCGCTTAGCGGGGCTCCTACTTCTGGGTGGTTTATAAAAAAATAACCACTTCTAACCTAACCTATCCGAGTCGGGGTGCCCTAAAGTCCAGATTGCTGTGTATAGGGTATAAAGTGAAGAAAAAAAAAACTTAATACAATATTTATTTAATCATAACTTATATATTACATCTTATTTTAGTTTTAAATTAGAGGCCAAAGCCCGAAGGAATTCAATTTCAGTGTATTCCTTTTTTTTAAGTAAGGTGGCAGGCGTTTAAAATCGTATCAGATTTTCTAAATTATATTAAAAGTTACTTGGAGATTATGAATATTATAGTAAATGAATAATATGCTAAATGAATATTATGTGAAATGTGCATTATAGGAAATATTCATTATGTCATATGAAATTAGGTAAAATGAAATTATTTCAACAATTCATTATGTCAACTGATCGTTATGTTAAACAAAATTATGTTCACTAAAATTATGTCAAGTGAACGTTAGATATTTTGTTATTATGTCAATCGTTACACACCCCTATGCAACAGTGGACGATAAGTTGATTGAGGACTATAAAGTTAAAGTGAGTAATGGCAGCATACACGCCTAATTACGCCATCACATGGCAGTTGTAACATAGCTGACGTACTTAAATGTAGGTTTTTGGTAACTCTCTTGATGCACCAATTAAATAAATACCAGCCAAGTGTTGCCACATAAAAAGCCATAGCTATTACTGCGTAGCCTAAAAGGGTTGATTTTTCAACAGCTCCTACCACAGACGGATGGATAGAGATGGTTCTAATTTCAACTCGATTCATCCACTTGTTCCCGAGATAAAGAGTCTTAACAAGCAGACAGACAGACAAACGGACAAACAACAAAGTGATCCTAAAAGGGTTCCGCCTGCCGGGGTTGCGGGTTGTTCGAAAGAGATACCGCGGCGCCGGAACGTAAAGGGCAATAGAAGGAACATGGGTGGGTTTTAGTCAGTACAAATCTGACTCTCCCCTCCGCTCCGCCCAGAGTGGGGGAAGTTATTTGATGATTTCTCATCCGCAAAAAAAGGGTTCCTTTTTTTCCTTTTGAGGTATAGAACCCTAAAAACAAAAAAAAGAGTATCCTATCATAACTATTTTAATCTTCATACTTTGAGTCCTGCTTCGTCAGCCGTAGATTTCAGTTTTTTGTATATTGCAGTCAGTTCCCAAAGTAAGAAGGAAACTTTTTATTGATGTTTATTATGATTTATATATGAGCAAGTGAACTGCAAATGTGATGATTAGCATAATATAAAATTATAAATACAGGGGAAACTACCAAGCTTCACGAGTTAATGACAAATACAATTATATTTCTTGACTCCACAGGTAAAACTTACGCAATGGTTTCGATGAAAACGACCCTCTCGCACTTTATACGCCGGTTCCAAATAAGGGCGAACGTGAACGACATGAAGTTCAAAGTGGACATGGTGCTGAAGCCAACGACTGCTAGAATCAGTATAGAGAACCGGAACTGATGACTGGTGGTATACAAGGCTCGGCAGGTGTGATAAGGATATCTAAACACGACAAAACAAAAGCTTGTATATTTTTCTTGAGGTCAACGACCACCTGTAGCATTTTTATTTAAAGTATAAGAAATATCGAGCGTAAGCGCAGAGCGTTGGCTGTCCGCTGCAACATGTTGGCTCGCAGATTTGCGAAATGATCGACTGAAGTGAAGGCTATCTACGCTGTGCACAGCGTACTGTCAGTCGTTTTATAAATGCAGTCTGTGGGTCAACTACACGCAGAGGTATTGCACAGGGTGTTGATGGGGTTGCCGCAGTACTGCAGTGCTTCCAGCATGTTTGCAGAAACGGGCATAGATGGCTTTAACATCATCATGCGCAAGCGGTGCGCCTCCATCATGCGCAGGGTACGCGTTAGCCCCAACAGTATCCTACATAACAGCTCCACACCGGGGCTTTGGATACGCCTATCAATTTATTTTACTTTGGTTTTTTCTTGTATGTAAATATAAGTAAGTACTAACATTAGTTTCTAAGTTGTGTAATGTACGAACCAAATGGACTAATAGTATTGTTTTTTATGATTTCCTTCCTTTCCCCCTTTCTCCTCTTTTTGCGTTACTGTGTTAGTGATCGCAAGCGCGACTGCTGAGTAGTGTGTTCCTGGGTCGATTTCCAAGTCCGGCAAAGTTTTATTGCGTAATTAAATCTGGAATTCCTCAGTAGCAGCTCTACGGAGTCTATAATTATTTTCACTCGGTTGAAGGCAATAAGCTCAGGGGACGAGCTTTGGGAATAACAAGCGCGATACATTATAAAAAGTTTTTTTAGCTCTATCACCCCTGCCGAATGTTTATAAAATAGATAATAAAAAAAGGAGTTTGTTATTGTTAAGAATTTGAAAATAAAATTAAAAAAAAAAACTCTTTTTTGTAATATTTACTTTTTTGGACTCCACACCACACCCCAACTTGTTGTGAACAATACAGAAAATTAATATACTTACATATTTATAAATAAAATAAAATAAAATAGTTTTTATTGTGTCTCAAAATTGTTACAATACATGTGAAATGAAACATCCCCATTAAGTTATCGAAGATACTTGTGTTGGGGCGGCTTCGCTCATTCCCTTAATTATATCTATATTGAGACAAGTACTCATGCTAATAAACAAACATTCAAGATAAGATAAAACTGAAACAAAATGAAAAGCAAACATAAAGAAACCAATAAATCAAAATATTCTAAGCAGAAAAAATGAAGTATGCGAGTGTGTGTGTGTTTTGTGAAATGGTGGAGTTGTGTGTGTGGAGTGTGAGTATGTGTGTGAGTGTGAAAGTATGTTTTTGTATGTGTGGTGCCTTAATGACTTAATGACGTAAGTATTATTTTTAGATTCAAAATTTATGTACAATACTTGAGATCATGAATGATCTCTCTCTCACACACACACACACTCCACAAACATACTAACACTCAAACTAACAACAGGCTACTTTTAACCGCCTTTAATAATTTATCTTTTATTTTATTTGTCTTTTACTTTAATTTTGAATATTATTGTTTTGTTAATCTTGTTGCACAAAACATTGTAAAATCGAGAATCAATTTGGGAGAGGGCACTGGTCCCTGTACAACACAGGTCTTTCACTTATAACAGGGGTCAGGGACTTTACAAAAAAAATTATAAAGATTATACTTACTCACTATACTATCAGTTTTAAGACCAATAAAAAAACAATCTTTTGTCATCATTTATTTGACCGCCTCTCCTCAATTCTTACTAAATGACCAGATACAGGTTTCATCAATGTATTGCAAATTTGTATTATCTTCGTATGGTCGGCTGCAAGTTTGAACCTGCGTAGCACCGGTGCAATGGTTGCCTTTAAATACATCACTGCATACGTTTTACCTGAAAAAATAAATAAACATCTGAATACAATTTTTTATCCGAACAAACGGTATGAGCCATCATGTAGGTACTACACGGAGAGACGCCATATTTTATGCTGTACAAATAAAGATGTCATTCGTTTACAGCTATACACTGCGCTCAAGACCTGATCCTGTGGCTACAGTCCATCATGCGCGACCCATCGTATACAAGCCGTAGGTTTATAGTGACTGCCTAGTCTTTAAAAATTGGATAAGCAGCAAAAATCCTGGAATAAGCAAGGAAATTAGAAATCAAATACTTTACCTGAATCTATTTACACAAATACTTCTTCCAAATATAGGTTTCTAACGTAGATAGCTAGCCGACTGATGTCGCGATGAATAGCTATAGAAAACTTACCAATACATCCTCTCAGTCCCGGTGAAAAGGTTGCAAAAGCGGCTTTATGACTCGGTACTGTATCAGAACTGAGCCATCGTTCTGGTTTAAATTTATCGGCATCGGCTCCCCAATATTCAGTGTTTCTGTTTACACTCCATATACTGACTACTACGCTGCTGCCGGCGGGAATCGTCATGTTGCCTTAAGAAATTAAAAGCAGTGTTTAATATTATTTCATATACAATATACAAGTATTACTTAAGGCGGCCAGTTTAGATTAGTTATTACTTACGTAACTCTGTATCCACTGAAGCTTCGCGAGCCACAAGCGCTCCACTTGGGTATAATCTTAGTGATTCCTTGATCGCTGCTTCTAAATATACCAGTTTAGATATATTCTGTTTTGATACACATCCGTTTTCACCCAAAACTTCAGTTATTCTAGAAATTTGAAAAGTAATTAATTTCTTTGTCTATGTGTTTTATTTGGAATAATATTTTAACTAAACTCAAGTTTGGTTAAAATATTATTCCAAATACTAACAAGTCTCTTAGAGTTGTGTGCAGACAAAGCAAGCAAAAACGTCCCACTGTTGGGCAAGGCTTTTTCCATATCTTTCCAGGTACTTTTTGCATGCTCAAATGAGCTGACAAGAACTAAATCAAGCCAACAGAGTTATTTTATCTAAAACGTTTTTGAGAGTTTTCTTAATATTAAACGTTGTTTTATCTTTTCTTTGGTTTTCTCAAATGTTAATAAAGACTTGTGTGTAACTAGACTTTTAATTGCGCAAAGAATAAAACTTTTTTTAAATAAGTCGATACAATATGAGACTCTCTAGGTGTGAAGTTTAATAAAAGTCAGCTATATGTGTTAGCTATCGATCTAGTAATTGAATCACAATTTTTGAAAAGTATTATCCGTAATGTCATCATCATCTGCCTAGCCTTTTCCCAACTATGTTGGGGTCGGCTTCCAGTCTAACCGGATGCAGCTGAATATCAGTATTTTATATAGAGCGACTGCCTATCTGACCTCCACAACCCAGTTAGTACTGGGTAATACGATACCCCTTGGTAAGACTGGTTGTCAGACTTTCGGGACACTGACTACCTGTAACGACTGTCAAAGATCTACAAATGACAGCCGGGACCAACGGCTTAACGTGCTTTCCGAGGCACGGAGGAAACTCGGTATGTAACGGGTGGTCACCCATCCACAGACCAACCTAGGCAAGCGCGGCTTAACCTAAAGATCGACCCGAGCGGCTGCTATTATTTAGCCACGAGCTCCTCTCCGTTTCTCATTATCCGTAATGTCACATGTCGAAATAAATACCCAAATGTAAGTAGCATATTTTGCCAAACAAGACGCAATTACTCGAGTTCTAGACCACTTTATTCTCATCTCGAATATAGTCAAATTTCTTGTGAATCTCGATTCAGTAAATCTCGATGAGAAACCCTTAATAATCCATACGTTTTCTGTATTCTTTAGCCCCAATTTTGAGTTGGCGGGTAATCAGTTTATTTCTATTTCTAGGTGTGCTTTTATTTTTGCAAAACCATGTTTATTTTGACTATTATATATTGCCCTTTTGCGAACGGAAAATCAACTTTCATATTCTCAAAATAATTATGTACTTACTCCTGATAAACCTTCTCCTGTACTTCAGGGTAGCTGCCGATGCAAGCAAATGTGAATAGCATCTCACCGATAGTGGTGTCAAAGCCAGCTACCAAAACGTTGTCTATAATATTCCTCATTTCAAGATCAGAGAAGATGCTGCTGGTCTCAGTCACAGTGTTCGCAATGAGAACTTCTAAGATGCTTTGGTATTTACCATCTGTGGCGACAAAATGTATTTTTTTATGAACATAGAATTGATTGTAAAGAGATAATAAGATCTTTCCTAACTTAACACTTTACTTGTCGTACAATTATAATGCTGTTATCAGCAACAAGAACCGTAGGAAAAGCGATGTATTTTGAAAAAACATTTATGTAAATTAAAAACAACAGTGGGCCAAACACGCTGCCCTATGTACGCCAAAAGTTATTTAACGTTTTTCTGAATTTTATAGTTCTTTCACAATCTTTTAGAATTCGTCTAATTTTTGTATACTACTTTCTATTGTCTAAATAAGATAGTATAAGAGAATGTGCATTGCTTCTTATGCATACCATACACATTCAGTTTCTGTCGTAAAATATTATGATCAACTAGATCAAAATAATAATAATAAATAAATAACTTTATTTCAGGTAAAAGCTTTTATTATTTCAATAAATATAGTGCTGATGGGAAAGCATTCATTGAAATTTGTCTTGGATTTGTTTTTTTCTGAAACTCTAAAGTTCCTTTACTTAGAGGTTGTTTTTCGTGAACAGCAACCCATATGAGGATAATAAGCCTTTTGAAATATTATATATTCTTTATATATAAATTCTTCAATACTAAGATTATGAAGCAATCAAATATTAAAATACTTGTCATTGGCCATAACCATAACTCTCATGATGCAATAGATCCTGATTTTTGGTATACAATCTGGATTAAAATGTTTATAAAGTCTCGTAGATAGCGTAATTTGTAGGGTGTGGTGTACTTTAAGAAATAATAAGAATTAGTAATATTATTTTTTATACGCTCATGGTACTCCCCACCGGGGCTCACAAGCAAAATGACGATATTCTTGGCCAAAACGGAAAATAATTAAAAAATCATTAATATAAAAAGCAGTACCTGATATATAAAGATATTAAGTTGATCTACTAAAAGCAATGGAACATATCTAAAACAGACACGAGATTAAAATGTGAACAAAGTCACCAAGTTTTAATATTGGCCAGGATTTTACATTATCTCGCTTCAGTCATTTGATGATTTCCCATCCAACAAAAAGGCTGGTACTTCCAACGTATTTATAATTATTAAATCTAGAGTAGATGCTAGCATCTGAAAGTGATCGTATTCCTTAATTCTCACCTTCATGGTCAATGCTTTCTTTGTTTTTCAACCGTTGTAAATGTTCTGATTTTCGTAGTTCCACCATCTACAAAACGGTGTAATTTGAATGTTAAGGTGTCGTTTCTTAAAAATTAGTTTACACGAAGCATTGCAGTCACAGTTTTTTAGATCATAATTTAACCAACTAAAGCATTTTAAACTAGCGACCCGTCCCGAAAAAATCCCTTCCTCTTAAATCACTTGCTGCTTTCATATTGCTAAAAACAGCATTGAAAACTATCGAGTTTAAAAGATCTAAGCCAACAGACAGCGGAAGCGACTTCATTTTTTGCAATGTAAAGATTTAATAATTGAGAAGACATGAACTTATAAAATATCAGACAAATCCAAGCTAGAGCGGAGTATCAAAACTGGCCAAGTGCGAGTCGGACGCATCGAGAGTTCCGTATGAGCTTGGGACATAAACGGCCATATCTTTTAACTGCGTAGATTTGGAGGGTTGGCTTTTTCACAGCTCCAAGGGACCACAGACTTGAATACATGGTTTTAACAACTCGATACCTCCACGCGTTCCCGAGATACAGGGTCTTGGCAGACGGTCTGCCAACAAAGTTCGACGGCACGGTTGGCTAGTGGCTGAGCTATCGACTGCTGCGCTGTGTGTTGCAGATTCGATCCCCGCACGGATCAAATATTTGTATGACCTATAGGTAGTTGTTTCGGGTCTGGCCGTTTGTGTATGTGAGTTTGAATGTTTGTAAACGTACCCACGACACAGGAGAAATTCCTAGTGTGGGGCAAAGTTTTTTTTTTAAGTATTCCTATAAGGGCTCCAATTTTTGTTTTTGACGTACGCAACCCTAAAAGTATATGTATATTAATTGTTTTTAACAATATTGAATTAATAATACTCACATGCTGCGTAAGTTTAGAAGCGGTTGCAAGTGCTTTGGACAGTTTCATTTTGTAACTAGACAAGTTGAAGATAAAATCAAACATAAGCCATGGCTTATTAACCCTGATTACAAGAATCCCAAGTAATTCTTTACAAGCCGCCAAGAAGTTGTTGTCTACAAGGTCCTTGCCGTCGATTCTGAGTCCAAGAGTAGTCCCTGAAATAATAAGTATCATACATTTTACTGAAAAAACATTGATATCTTTCACTGCTATCCCAAAGAGGTGCTGAACGTTTTTTGGTACGATAACCAATCAAATTTTGTAAGAAGAGGAAATGAGTTTTCGGTAACATACAGGTTGGAATATTGCATGCCGCAGGAGGGCTGATTTTTATCTAATCATTTTAACTTGTACCTTAATATATTGATTGAGGAACTCATCAATGCACATATGTGTGTTTCACCAACATCAGCTACGCCTATGATTTGATGTAGCTGACTTCCTCGGTCAGTATATTCAGAGAATTGGTTTACATGTGTGTGATATAATATGAAAAAGTCATAGTCTTTAAAGCTGTGAGCGAGAACTGTCCAGAAAACATCCCATATATTTAAATTAACAACATCCCTATTCGTCGGGTACACCAATTCAAATACTTGAGATATTCTGTTGCTGACTACCTATCCTAAATATGATGACGCAGTGCATTAGCGATGCGGTCGAAAATGCGGTCCCGTAGGTTCGCTCAATGGCAGAAAATGTAGTCCAAATTACGCTTTGAAAGCTTGGTTGTGCCTGTGCCATTACTCGCCGTTACCCTCACAATGATAAACAGTAGCATACAGATTGGCCACTTTCGCTTACTAACTTTGATAGCTATGTTGTTGTCCGTCGCCTTGTTCAAAAACAAACTTGATATAATTAAAAGCATTGCATGTGTTGTTTTGTGCGTTACACAAAACTGATGTATTAAAAACTCACGAGAAATATTTATTCTGCTGAGTTGTTGCACCACGCAAAGGAAAAGGAATAATATACAGTTGTTAGAGAGGCATCAAATGACGAAGAAATACTCACGGCAATCGGTTTCCACAACAGTCTTTGTGATCTTCTCAGTGAGGTCCACTTCACCTTTGCCGACATCCTCGGCGAGCAACTCGACAAATAGTCCAGCTCGTTCATTGAACAGCTGAAGAAATTCGTCCAAGATGTGCTGCTTGAAGCACGGTTCCAGTATCCGACGGTGTCGCTTCCATATTGGTACTGAAACAATTTATTATTTGAATACCGTGGAACCACTTTAGGGGCGATGTACCAATGAATTGTATCGTTGGATATAATGGATGAGTCAACATATCCTAAGAATGTCCCGCGGAGTGATGAGTGGGATGAATAGGTGTCTATCAATAAGTCTTAAAAAAATATACCGATAAAAGAAACCTCTTTGATACTTTAGTTAATGTGTTATATAGTTCAACTATGGCTTTGGATAGAGAGCTCTGGAAGACGCTGGAGGAGGCCTTTACCCGTGAAGGGGTTCCGATCAATGGTTCTGAAGAAAGTAACGATAGCGAGTAGAAGAAAAAGAAATTTATGTATAGATACTTAAACTTATATTCAAAAGTAATCATTGCACAACGTTATATTTGTAATATATATTAAAAAAAAACATATAAATAACAATTGTAGATTGGAAATAAACGGGCTTTATTATTATTATTTTCGTTCATTTATTTCTTTCTCCACATATCATTAAATTTTTAAATATTTCTTAAAAACATAAAAAAAAAACATTTAAAAATATAAAAATAGTAGCCCACCGGTATCGGGAACAAGGTCCAAGCTACCGGCGGTCAGGGCTCCAGAGAAAGGAACCTCCTAACAATACGAGCCGTGGCCAGGAGTACCGCTTTCTGTATCAAGCCCTTGATCCAGCTGCCTAACGAGAGCCTCCTCAGGTATTGGTCGAGGCTCTTGGCAATTAAGCCATTGGCAGATACGACTATCGGCACAATGATCGCTGAGTCCACATCCCACATGTCGACAACCTCGCGAGCCAAGTCAATATACTTGATTTGTTTATCTTTCTCGGCTTTCACGGGGTTCTCATCATGCGGGACTGTTATGTCAATAATCATTGCGCGCCGCTCTGATCGATCCACCACCACTATATCAGGCTTGTTGGCAACAACAGTCCTGTCAGTGATGATGGAGCGATCCCAGTACAATGTGATATTGCCATTTTCAAGAACTGGGTCGGGCTCATACCTGTAGTACGGCACTTCCGATTCCACAAGGCTGTATTTTAGAGCAAGTTGCTGATGGATAATCCTGGCTACAAGGTTGTGTCTATGCAAGTACTCTCCGTTAGCTAGACGAGAACAACCGGAGATAATGTGTCGAATTGATTCACCCGGACGGTGACATGCCCGACATTATGTCAACCGTGCCATCCTTCACAATAAATCTCCGGTAGTTATTCGTCATCATAACTTCATCCAAAATTGCACAGACAAAACCTTCGGTTTCTCCAAAGAGGTCGCCGAAACGTAGCCAGGCTACGGACGCTGATTGATCTACATCGGGTCCATGTAGGGCCCGGAAAAAGCGTCCGTGAAGCTCCTTACTCTGCCATACCTCCTTGCGGTCGTTAGTGTCAAGTACTACAGGTTTGTGCCAGTTCTCTTTAGCCAAGGAGAGCGGGGTAAATCCCTTGTCCACCGTAACCAAATCTCGATGCATCCCCACGTCGGCTTCCAAGAAATACTCCCTGAGACTGCATATCTCACGATTGTGGAGAGACTTGGCGTTTAAAAAGCCTCGACCACCACAACTCCGTGGGATTTATAGGCGAACCTCAAATCCAGGTTTTCTCTTCGAGCTTCCAGGGAACGCATTTTGTAGCAGCCTAATTTATCAAGATAAGAGAGATATTTAAATTGCCTTCTCTTTGAATACCCTAGGTATCGGATAAACCTTTTTTGGACTCGTTCTATCCGCAATGAGTGGGTTGCGTAGTGAGGCCTCCATATTATACTGCAGTATTCCAGTATGCTTCTTATAAGACTATTGTACAGAATTATTTTAGTACGTGGGCGTTGAAATAACTTTCCATTACGAATGACAAATCCAAGCATACGTTGAGATCGACCGATTATGTGCTCAATATGTGGTACAAATGTGAGTCACTCCGTTTATTTCAATTCAATTCAAATTATTTATTTCAGATAAATTACAAGCTTATATAACTTATCCATATTGGGTTTGGTAATTCAATAATAAATAAATAACATTTATAATAAAATCAATAATAATAATACACACACACAAATTATATCGACACACAAAATCAGGAACGCCTGACATGTTGTTCTGTCCAGTACTCCATGAGTGAACTGTCAGCGTCCATTCTATCCGCAATGAGTTGCAAGAAGCTGTTGGGGCTGCCCCGCAAGCGGCGCATCAGGGACGCTATTCGTTTGCGATGTATTGCTGTAAAGCTATCCACTCGTGCGTCAGCAAACATACCTGATGCGCTACAGAAGCGAGGCAGCCCCACCAAAATCCTGAATGCGTTATTGTACTGGACCCGCAGGGCATTATAAGTCTTCCGCGTATGCTTCACCCATAGGCTGCACGTATAAAAAGACTGACAGTATGCCTTAAATAAGGTTATTTTCACCTGTGCAGTGCAACGTGCAAACCTACGGGCTAGCATATTAGCTCTGACTGACAATGCCCTGCGTTCCCTCTCTACATCAACGTCATCAGTGAGGGTCTCGGTGACCCAGTGACCCAGGTATTTGAACTGCAATACTCTCTTGAGAGCACTGCCGTTCAATGTGATTTGCGGTACGGTGTCGTAGCTCTTCGTACCGGACTTGAAAAGCATCATTTCACTCTTGCTCGTATTATACCTGAGCCCATGGGCCTCCGCATAACACTCACACACTTTTATTAGGCGCCTGAGGGCACTGATCGATGGGCTCAGCAGTACCATATCGTCGGCATAGCTTATATTGTTAACAAAAACTCCATCAATTGAACAGCCTATCTGTGTACTGCTGAGCTCACGGACCAGCCGATCCACATACAGGTTAAAGAGCTTAGGAGAAGTCAGGCCACCCTGTCTCACTCCACACTGCAACCTATAAGTGTCCGATAGTGACCCCGCCCACCTGACATTGTTACACTGATTGCCATACCAATATCTAAGAAGCGAAGTGAGTTCATCAGGAAGTTCAGTCTCACTTTCTAACTTCTTCCACAGCTTGTCGTACACAACCAGGTCGAACGCCTTCGATAAGTCTAAAAAGCACGCATAAACCGGTGTGTTCCTGCTGGTGTAATACTGGATAGTGTGTTTAAGACTCAATATTGCTGTTTCAGTAGACAGCCCAGATTGAAAACCAAACTGCGCGTCATGTAGTCTTAGATGCTTATCTAAATGTTTATCAATCACACTATCCAATATCTTAGCTAACACAGTTGCGAGAGATATAGGCCTGTAGTTGCTTAAACTGGACGCGTCCCCTGTCTTGTTCTTTATAATAGGGACAACTACAGTCCTCATCAACGCCTCAGGCAGATATGAGTGCCCTACACAGAAGGTGAAAAGCATGGCGAGCACCCTTGGCAAGTGATTTCCTGCATATTGCAAGTGTTCAATACTCAGTGAGTCATGGCCAGGGGATTTTCCTCTTTTCATGCTCTTTTCTCTTTTCATTTGGTACGCCGAATTCACTGTGTTTACTTTCCTGGTGAATTTTATGTGGCTACATTTCGAGCTGTTCAACGAGATTTTATTATAATGATAATCGGTCGATATCTTCTTGCATTAGGTTAACGTCCTGTTGAGACCTAATGGGTCTTGAGATTTTTAGGTCGTCTGCAAAAAGGAATATGCTAGTATTGTGAAAACACGATGATACATCATTTACATATATAATGTATAATACTGGGCCCAGATGAGAACCTTGGGGGACACCCGAGGCAATTGCATACCTGCCGAACCGAAACCCATTGACAACCTTATAAAACTCCCGACCAGCCAGAAAAGAACCAAACCACTCCAGAAGGCTACCGGTGACGCCGTACGTAGCTAGTTTTTTTAACAAGTAGTTCATGCGAAACCTTGTCAAACGCCTTGCTAAAATCCGTATAAACAGCGTCAAACTGTATACCTTTATCCATGGTTTCGCTCAAGGCTTCAACAAAGGACACCAGATTTGTTGTTGTGGATCTGTTCTTTACAAAACCATGCTGATGGTCGCTTAAAAACTTGGAAAAGTATCGTTGAATATGTGGACAAATCAACGACTCCAATATTTTACCGAAAATCGAAAGGATGGATATTGGTCTATAGTTCTTTACGTCACAAGAGTCTCCACTCTTATAGACCGGTACCACTTTCGCCTGTTTCCATTCTTTAGGGAATTGACCGGATCGGATTGAGGCCTTATATATCTTCGCCAAGGGAACAGCCAGACTTGGTGCACATCTGGCAATAAACAGTGGCGGTATATCACCTGGGCCAGCCCCCTTGTTAATGTCAAGGTTTTTTAGTTTCTTCTCAACATTTTCGCATTTGATGTCCACGGAAGCTATACAGTCTGACTGTGTGGCTATTTCTTGCAGGTATTCGGAGAGTACATAGTTTTGACCCGAAGGCGATATTGTTTCTTCTTTATAAATGCTACTATAATTCGAAGCAAATTGTTCACATATTCCTTCTCCATTTGAAGATGTTATTGGACCATTAGTCATTGATGCGGGTTTGAACTTTCACCACCAAGTTTATTCTTTACATATGACCAAAAAATCTTAGGACATCTGGCAATAAAATCTTTTGTACTCTCAATGTAACTATTGTAATACTTTTTAGCGTAATTATCACACCGTTTAGAGATCAATCCGAGTGATAGTTTGTCAAGGAGATTCTTGTACTTTTCGAAAATTACACGAAGCTTGTTTTTCTCTTTTAATAAATTAAGAAGTGTCTTATTAAACCATACTGGAACACCAGTACTTTGCTTTCGGATGATAGGTACAAAAGTATTGATAGCTGACCCGATAACGCTGTAGAAAACTTTCACCATTTCGTCAACATTGTTGCAAAAGACACTCTTCCCAGTCCCTATCCTTCAAATGCTTGTTAATGGCTTCAAAGTCGGCCTTATAAAAGTTCCTTTTTGCAATGTTATGAGATTTTAGTTTTAGCGACTCCGTCACTGTTATTTGTATATGTAATGGAGGATGGTGAGGGTCTACAACACTTAAGGGATCTGCTTCACTAACGCAACAACCTGGAACGTCCACCAACACAACATCCAGTACTCTACTGTTTTTGTTGGTAACATTATTGCATTGTTGGAGATTATTAACTGATGTAAAATCTATAAAAAGTTGATCGAGACTACTAAAGTGCTGATTTTTGAGAGGATTGTTCAGGTCATTCCAATTTATAGTTTTCAAGTTAAAATCTCCAATGATGCATGTGTACACATTATGGTTATCCTGATAAGAATTACACTTAGTAATAAAGTGTTCTAACATTGATTTAGAGACCGGTGGTGGCAGGTAGGCCGCACAAAAGTCAATACGGCGGGGCTGTCTGTATTATGTAAATAGCTTTCCAATAAACGCTTCATGAATGCCAATTTTTAATAGTAGTAAAATGGATATAGCATGTTATCCTTAAGAGATAGACATATGTCACCGCTGACTTTTCTGTAGATCTATATAAGATATACAATTCTACCATACATTATTTTGTTATATCTAAAAGGGTTTAGGCAGCGTTTTCGTTGAAAGCGCCAGACAGCATATTTTTTGCCGACATCTTCAACAAATACCGTTAATGTACACAGAAATAAATACAAAAACTTAACAAATTATATACTAAACCCTTCCTCAAGAATCACGCTATCGAGTGGAGATAATCGGTGCAGTAGTATTTGAGTTTATCGCGAACATCCAAACAGACAGACAGACAGACGGGGCGGGGGACTTTGTTTTATAATATGTTTATATAGATATTTGCTTCTAAAATGTAATAGTTGTAGTGCTTTTCCCTACCCCCTCAAGTTTTTTTTTTCTAACTTTGCTGCACACTAGGGATTTCTCCTGTATCGTGAGTACCTTTACAAACATTTAAATTCACTTACAAAAATAGCCAGACCTGGAACAATTGTTAATATGCCTTACAAATATTTGTGCCGTACGGGAATCGAACCCGTGATACGCAGCGCAGAAATCGATCGGTCATGTACTCATAAAGACTTTTAACTAAAACTGTTTTGAACCAGATTTGATATTTAGTTTTTAAGATTTTAGGATTTTTCATCAAATTGCAGCTGTAACTTTTCCTTTTCATTGAGACCCTGTAAATAACAAATTTAGTTTTGTGCGGTTGTGTGTAAATTTGAATGAGTGTTTAAAAATATTTTTATTATCTTGTTTGGTGCACTTGGCCGATTTTTATAAGACTTATGAAGTAATGATAAACTATTTATTTATTTAAACTTCATGTACAATAGTAGTACATAGGCGGACTTAATGCCATAAGGCATTCTCTACCAGTCAACCTTTGGGTAAAATACGACAACATTGTGATGGGTACAAAAATTATATTTATAAAGATATATATTTATATAAAAGTATGTTTTCAAAAATATACTATATTTATATTATATTATAAATAATATATATTATACATAATTATACTTACTATGTTATACTTACTGATACTAATACACATATACATATGAAATTAACTAATAAATACATTTTAAAAATAAATATAAACGAGAAATTTAACAGTTACAATTCTCTAACAAAAATAAATAACTTTTATGATTTGAAAGACATAATACAGGTCCAATCACGTAAAATGGCCGCTGAGCGGCAGTGGCGGGCAACTTAGGCAGCGGCCCGTTTACATGGCGGGACCTATACTGAACAAAACTACATTATAAACAAGAAATATTTCCTTTTTTATTTTTTTTATTTATCCTCCTTACAACTATCCTTACAGGCCTTAACCTAATGCGACAGTGAAGCTATCAATATGAATTACAACTTACCATCAGCAGCGATCAACGTGTTGCCCACCATTGGTCGGATGAATCTATACACAAACATTTTCTTCAGGCATTTGTTTAGCACCGTGGCTGCGTCTACAGGATCTGCCACAACTGTAAAATACCATAAATCATATAATTCCCGCGGCTGGGACTCGTGGATCCCACGGGTCTCAAAATTATCGACGTCAAAATGTATGTTTAATGTCATTTGCGCATCAATACGGCAGGTGATGTCACATTATAAATAATAATGAATATTATTTGATACAGGTAAGTTACACCCATTTCATCTCATTTACAATAATATTATTTTACATTAAAACATCTACATTAAAATAATTTCATAAATTAGATAAAATAAATTAGACAAAACGAAAATTCTCAAATTCTACACAAACATTAAAATAACCACACCTACGTGTATTTCAAACAAACCCGGAACAACTGTTCATACAAATATTTCTTCCGTGCGGGGATCGAACCCGTGACACGCAGCGCAGCAGTCAATCGCTCAGCCACTGCGCCAACCATGCCGTCAATATGTGTCAAACTTATACAAATAAAATGTTGAATATGTGGAATCGAGTTGAGATTATTTGTGTGTAATTGCTTCACGAAAAAATATAATTAAGCAGTTTTAACTGACCATAAACAGGCAGCGGTCCCAAAAAGACCTTGGCCACACCTCCAACTTTTAAAGCATATTCTCCAAATCCAAAAATCACATTTTGAACCAATGCTGAAACAAGTTATAATTTATTCAGTGTTAAGTATACAGTCAGTCCATCTTTATTGTAGAATACTGGTATTTAGATGCATCTAGTTAGACTAGATACATTGTGCGGTAATTTTCAACGATTTTCCTTGTAGCAAGGAGGATAAGGAAAATCGTTGAAAATTACCGCTTATGTTCTTTGGATTTTAATCATTTTTCATTGCGTGCAATACATCATTACAGATTAAATTATGCGACAAAATTTTGGTAAAGTTTCATTGTATATTACTGTTAAATCTTTCAGGAAAATATCTGGTTAATTATCAGGTTCAATTTCATGACTTTTCAGGTGGACAGAACTCCTGGACAGAACACCAATGGATGAAACAGAGAATATCAAACGAATGACTCAAGAACGGCAAAATAATCATACACAGACGCTTTGTTTTTCTCTAAATAATCTAGAGGTTCTTGTTTTTTAGACGTTTTTCCAATTTAACTCTTTGAAAATTAATAAGCAAACTAAATACCAAGGTATTACAGACTTAATAGGTAAGAAGTAGCACAACAATAGTCCTCGAATAATGAGTTCTAGCACGAAGTTGAGTATTGAGTACAATCCTTACTTAATATTATAAAAGCGAAAGTGAGTTTGTTTGTTACCTCTTCACGCTTTAATGGCTAAACCGATTTTGATGAATTTTGGTACAGAGATAGTTGGGACCCTGGAGACGGACATAGGTGATTTTTTTAAAAAAAAGAGTGAAAAATGAGTGAGAAAGAGGGAAGAAAAGTGAAAACTTAGCATTGCTATTACAATAAGTAAGGCGCTAGGTCAAAACTACAGGTGGCAGGTACCTGCAAATCAGGACAGGGGAACTGTCTTATCCCGAATTTAACGCAGGCGAAGCCGCGGGCGAAAGCTAGTAAGTATAATAAATGCGAATGTTTGTGAGGATGGATGGATGTTTGTTACTCTTTCACGTCAAAACGGCTGAACGGATCTTGATGAAATTTGGCACAGAGGTAGATTATAGTCTGGAATAACACATAGGAATTTTCGATATCACGCGGGCGAAGCCGCGGGCGCCAGCTAGTGATACAATAAAATTGAAAATTGTTATACCCAAGCTTAGAATGTCTAACGTTAAAATCACGACTGACAACATATCTAAGTTCAAAATGTCAACATTTAATACACCCAAGTTCATTGTATTTACAAGAAATATATTTTTTTAATGCATTCTGTCGTAACACGTTATTTTTCACCCCAAAAAAAAAAGTCTCATTCGTCGGGTTGGTAGAGCTTTTCACATTTTTAAGAGAAAACTGGATTATATTATTGTGGAATAGGGTATACCCTACTTAACCATAAATAATGATATATGTATAAGTCTTATGAATTTAGCAAAAAATACCTTAATTCCCCCATAATTGTATAATTCAGTTTTGTTTTGTCTGATCGGAAATTATCAAACGGCTCCTTTGAACTGATTTTTATAAATGAGGTGCTTGACATTCAGAAACTTACTTTCATTATTGAGCCACATATGAGAGTGTCCAATGATGGGCAACTTCCCTGGACATGTGGGCACCAGCTCGTTCACGCGAGGCAAGAAGTGACGACACGCTATCACATATCCTAAATACACGCAAACTAACAATATTATTATTGTTAAGAACATTTTAAAATCAAACACCAGATGTAATTAATATATTTTTTTAAACAAGTAACGACACGTGTTGACACAAGAGCACTACTCAATTTATAAAACGACACAGATACGTGTCCTATGTATTTGAAGCACTTTACCATCAAAACAAGTTCCTCAAAAATTTGCATAATTGGGATTCAAACGAAGGAGTTTACCTTTCTTGATTTTGTTAGCAAAATGTTGATCTGACACAATTTAGAATGTCATGGTCACGCTGTGAATATCCTAATACTTGCATTCATTGTCCTAAACGGTTGACAATCAAATTAATTTGGTGAGATAGTCATTCCAGGATTAGGGCTGTTTGCCAGTGACGGGTGGTATTTACCATTTACTAGATTTGCACTTATAAAATTAGAAATAAATCTTCGTTTATAGTGCAATGGATGTGGACTTCGAGCTGGAATTAAAAGAGATCAAAAGTCCTAGTGATATTTAAATCCTTACTATGTATTATAAAAGCGTCTTTACGCTTTTTTTTTTTTTTTTTTTTTTCGGGTGGGAAATCATCCAATGACTTCCCCCGCTCTGGGTGGAGCGGGGGGGCATGTCAGACTTGTACTGACTAAAACCCACCCATGTTCCTTCTATTGCCCTTTACGTTCCGGGGCCGCGGTATCTCTTTCGAACAACCCGCAACCCCGGCAGGCGGAGGCTCTGGCAAGCCCCTCTGCTTTGCTGACTCTCTTTGAGGCGCGCGTGAAACACGAACGCGCCGTCGACACGGCCTGTCGTCAATAGACGGACGGACGGTGAGCTACCCATTGCTCACCGTCCACAGGCCCGCATCTACGGTGGCCGGAAGTCGTCTCGCGGCGCCCGGCGCCCTGGGCGTCTCCCGCGGCGGCTGGGTTGGGCAGGTGTTCTCTCCCTCAAACGCCCGGCCACCTCCTTTGCTAGCATTACTGCTTCGCAGAAGGTGGTGACCGCTTCCCATTCCCTCTCGCTCCGGACCATGGCCTGAACCAGGGCCGGACGCGAGAGATCGCCGCCGCCGATCGCCTCCACGAGGGCACGGCGGTGCTCCGCCCAAGCTGGGCAGACCGCCACTGTGTGCTCCACCGTGTCCTCCGGGCGATCGTCACAATGGTGACACCCGGGCGTTTCCTCCCGCCCGATTATGTGCAGGAACCTCCCGAAACTTCCGTGTCCGGTGAGGACCTGCGTCAGGCGGTAGGTGAGGACGCCATGACGCCTCTCCAGCCACTCCTCAAAGAGGGGACTTACCGCCACTATTGTGGCGTGCCCTGCACGGGGTTGCGACAGTCGCTCTCTCCATGCCACCATGAGATCGCACCGGAGGTCTGTCCGCTGAGCGGCAATTTGCCGCGGCAGCGGGTTTTCCCCCCGGTGTAGTGCCTCCGCGCGCCACTCAAACAGGCGCGCGAGGACTATCGCCTCCAGATCCCACGGTGGCAGTCCGGCAAGGAGGCTCGCTGCCTCGCCGGAGATCGTGCGGTAGCCCCGGACAAGCCGTATGGCCACCACCTTTTGGGGCGCGTTCAGGTAGTGGGCGGCGCGCCGCCCTAAGGAACGCGCCCATACCGGGGCCCCGTAAAGGGCCATGGACCGCACGACTCCGGCATAGAGCCTACGGCAGGAGGCGTTTGGCCCCCTCAGATTGGGCAGTCAGTCAGTGGGCGTCTTTACGCTTAAATGGCAAAACAGTTTTTGATGAATTTTGGTACAGACATAGTTGGGACCCTGGAGATGGACATAGGCTACTTTTGTCTCTTTCTAATCCCCCACTTCCCTAAAATGGGGGGTTGAAGTTTGTATGGAGCATTTCGCAATTTTCAGAAAAAAAATTGTAGAAAACAAAACAATAGTATGCGGACTATTTGTCACTATCAATAATACGACACAAAGTATTTTTTTATATACATAAACTCTCCCTAAAGCAACAACCAACAAGATGATTCTTTTTGCAGAGGACAGTACAGCTATAATAAAAAGTGGTAATTTAAATAATTACAAGAATGACATGAATACTTGCTTAAGTGGTTGAATAATAATAATTTGGTTATAAACTGAAACAAAACAAAATTCGTGCATTTTTATCAACGACGTGAAAACCCAACCATTGGCATTTCACACAAGGGCTGTGATATCGACTCTTCAATATCCCAGCCCTTGAAACATAATTATACCTTATTTAGCCTTATTAGCAGAGAATGAACAATTGATAGCCAATAAGCCAACTAATATGGAAGCCACGTTGAAGAATACTAAGTTACTGCCCCTTTTTTCAAATTTAGAATTGTAAACCTTAGCATGCTCATTCGACGGTAAAATATGGAGAACATTATTACAAAAAAACACCTATGTACACTTCTGGACACATCTATTGGCCCACCTTAGAGTTTAGGTTTCGATGGCCCCTACCGAAATATGATTGCTAGATTGAACAAAAACTGTTGATGCAGTTTTAAACCTGATACATTTTACCATCTTTTTCGATCGTATTGTTTTAAATTTGAATTCAGAATACCATACGACATGGAGCTACGCCTAACAAGTCGGATATGCGCCTTGTTAAAGGCAATTGATTTTTGAATAAAAAACATGTTTTATCAAATAAAGGTTTAATTTAATAACGCGTGTTGCCTCCATGGGCATCTACCACAGCTCTCATACGATTAGGCATAGAGTTTATCAACCGCTCTATGAAATTTTGAGGGATCATCTCCCATTCCTCTTCTATGGCAGTTTTCAACTCCTGCATCGTCTGGGCAACTGGCTGACGAGCCCTAACACGTCTTTTTAGCTCGTCCCACATGTGCTCAATAGGGTTCATGTCTGGGCTTCTGGCTGGCCAGTCCATAACTGTGATGTTCACATCCCGAAGATATTCCCTGACGATGCCGGCCGCATGGGCTCTTGCATTATCATGCATAAAAAGGAAATTTGGGCCCACATAGTCCGCGTATGGCATCACGTGAGGTTCTAAGCACTTACGAATGTACCTTTCAGCATTTAATGTTGGCAGCCGTGGTCCTGTAACAACCTCAAGTTGAGTTTTGCCGCTCGCGGATATACCGCCCCAGACAGTCCATGAGCCACCGCCATAAGCAACCCTCTCTTCAAAGCAGCATTGTGCGAAACGCTCTCCCTTACGTCGGTAGACCTTCTTCCTTCCATCATTGCCATGTAACACAATTTTAGACTCATCAGAAAAGAGTACACGGCTCCAATCTTGCTGTGTCCAATTTAAATGACTGCGTGCGAAATGAAGGCGCGCTGTTCGGTGGGCTCGCGTTAGTTTGGGCCCATTAGCTGGCTTGTGTGGTACCATATCGCGTTCTTTTAACCTTCTCCGAACAGTTCGAGCGCTTACAGATACTCCGTGGAAGTCGCGAAGTTGGTTTTGTATCTCAATGGAGGTAAGGTGACGATTTCTCAAGCTGGTCGTCACGATGAATCGATCCTGCCTTTCAGTTGTGACCCGAGATCGTGGCCTTCCTTGGCGACGAACAAAGCCGCCAGTCTCTAGGTACCTCCGATAAACATTTCGGACCGCAGATCGACTTAAATTAAGTTGAGCACTCACGTTTCTTTGGCTGTGTCCGGCCTGAATAAGTGCCACAGCTTGGGCGGCAATTTCAGGTGAAGTATCCATAGATTATTGATAGAACCTCACCTTAATGTTAAGAATAAGTAATGTTTGTTGCAAAACCAAAGATATCAATCACTTTTTCAAGAATTAAATCCAAGTAAACCAATAAAACCTGATTTTCTTAGTATTCGATTGTTTGATATCAACAAACAGGCTCCAAATTGTCTTTTGTTTCTTTAAATTCTGTGTTCGAAATTCAAAAAAAGACTATTGAATGAAATTGTGAATGTGCCAGGTTAAAAACTGCATAAAAACTTTTTGCTCGACCTAATATAAAATTTTAGCTAGGACCAAACGAAACTGAAAATACAAGGTGGGCCAATAGATGAGTCCAGAAGTGTATTATACCCCTGTTCGCAAAGAAATAAATGGTTTTATTTGACAAGAAAGATTTTATTTCAGCATTTTTAGTTATGGTATTCTGATATATATTTAAAATCAATCATATTAATAAAATTGGGATTGGGATTTGGGATTAAAAGGGACCACGTGGGAGGCAACAGCTTTCTAATAAAAAAAGAATCAACAAAATCAGTTCACCCAGTCAAAACATGAAAAAAACATACAGTCGAATTGATAACTTCCTCCTTTTTTGAAGTCGGTTAAAAAACATGAATCAGTTACGTAGATAGACAGCAGCAGAAACCAGCAGTTGGAAGACCTGCTCGTCCTCGTTGACGTCACCAGAGGTCATAAGCACGAGCCCACGATGTAAACGTGACGTCGAATAGCAAACCCGGAATATTTTTAGATTTGCCCTGTCTGTCTGTCAGTTGAAATTTAGAGAGCAGATCCATTCTTTGGACTCCTACAAATATTATTAAAAATAAATAAATATGGGTGGTCCTCCAACCCATACATGTAACTGGGGATTGTTAAAATAAAAATAGCAAAGGTATCGGTAGAAGGAGCATGGTTGTGTTTTAGTCAGTACAATTCTGACACACCCCCCCCCCCTCCACGAAGAGTGGGGGAAGTTATTTAAAGATTTCCCACCCCACACACAAAAAAAAGGCACATGACATCGCTTACCAGCCTAATATTAATATATTTTATTTTATATTTTTGAATTTAGAACTCAATCTTGAATCATGTTTATTTGTGATATTCTGTTGATAAACATAATTATTTAAATTTTTTAATAAACATAAAGGCTTTAAAAACAAATGCTTCTTTTCTCTAAAAAATTACTGCCGGCTATAGGGATTTGAACAGTTATTTATTGTTTTCCGTGATGTAACAGAAAAAATGAGTGCCCTTGTTACAGTAAATGAGAAAAAAGCACGCGTGTGAAACCATGTTGAACCTAATCACAGTTTCGATGTGTGTATTGAAAAATATATTTACGGATATATTTGTGTGGGGTGTCTATCGATCGATTTCTTTTTTTTCTCAAGTAAATTGTTGTCGGATAGTAGCTTCCAATGTCGTAAAAATATGATTCGTCTTTCTAAAGTTAGAGGAGAAAAATTCTGGCTAATATTACAAAACTGATAAATTAAAAAAAAAACAACAACCTCGTTTTTATCTACAATCTTTAATTTTGTAAAACTACGAGAATAGCTTAATCGCGTCGTCGCGATTAAAGCAAAAAAAAAAACAAAAAAAAACGTCGTTGTTGTTTACCTACCTCTATTTGCCAAGTGCAAGGCCACAGCGTCAATTAAAATCCTTACTAATATTATAAAAGCGAAAGTGAGTTTGTTTGTTACGTCTTCACGCCTAAATGGCTAAACCGATTTTTGATGAATTTTGGTACTGAGATGGTTGGGACCCTGGAGACGGACATAGGCTATTTTTTAACAAAAAAGTGAAAAATGAGGGAGAAAGAGGGAAGAAAAGGGAAAACTTAGCTTTGCCATTACAATAAATAAGGCGCAAGGACAAAAACTACAGGTAGCAGCTACCTGCAAATCAGGAAAAGGGAACTGTGTTACCCCGAATTTAACGCGAGCGAAGCCGCGGGCAAAAGCTAGTAAAATAATAAATGCCAATCAAATATCAAGTGGTCGGAGTAGAAACATTAACGGAAACCTGATCCGCTCTCGATCGTCTCCCAGAAATTTGTTAAAAAGTTACATTGTAACTAATACTACATAAACATAATCGGCCACAAATACAGACTCCTTGGCTACTATTGAGAAATTCCCGATGGAAAAACCCAATGATAAGTAGATGAGGAAGAAACCAGATGAGGCCGGTGTTTCGTACCCGACTACTCTGAGAAGAAAGAGCCGAAACAAATTCAGACGTCATTTTCTTTTATAAAGTCCAGACAAAAATCTTGTTCAACTTACATGAGGACTATGCAGATTAGTGTCTTAAAAGGTCTTTTTAAGAAAGCACCACACAGATTGAGTGGACCTGTCCAGTCAGTGCAAACATTTGTCAGTTATCGTGTAGCTCGACTCAAAACTCAAGGAGCTCAACGAAATGACGAACAATACCAAAAAAAGGACATTTGTGCAGGTCGCTTATAGTACTCAAACTGCCAGACAATCGTCAAAAACAAATAAAGTAAATAAAAGTTCAAAAGATCAAAGAAAATAATAAAGTATTAAACAAAGTAAATATTAATTTATATTGTTAATTTAATAATACTATGGCCGTCTTGGGAATTGAACCTAGTTGCATTACCATTACTATCCAAACAGACACTTTATAGCTTTGGGAGCTACTCCAATGCACTTCATTCAACAGAACTTTGTGAAAGTGTATGACAAATATGTAAATCAAACTAAATAATACTGCTCTAAGTTCTTGCTAGGAAACGATCGTGGAGTTCGGAAGTGAAGCAGCGAGGAAGCATGCCATGTCGACGGCGCGATCGTATTCCACGCGCGCCAGCAGAGGGGCCTGCCAGGGCAACTGCCAGTCGGGGTTGGCGGGTTGTTCGAAAAAGGTTTTAGACCGTAAAAATCTGACACTGCCCCCCGCTCCACCCAGAACGGGTAAAGTTGTTTGATGATTTTTTTTTCTACATAAACAAAAAAGCGGAGGGAGGAAGAGAACATAAAGGTTACGCCTTTAGTTTATTAAGTTAGTTTATGTTTAGTTAATTAGTTTATTTTATAAAGAACATCTTTAATTATTGGCAAACAAGAAAAATTGACAACTTTGACCTTCAGTATCTCTGTCGTCGTCTGGCCTCGGGGTCTTTTTGGCCCATCATTACCGAGTACATATTACAACATCAGTTGAAGAATACTAAAACGAATCTTCAGCGCAGGCAGCTAATAATGCAGTCACCAGGATACACGTAACTGCAGAACAAGTATATAGTCACACATACATATGTCGTAATATATTATATAACCGTTTCGGGATCCCCATATTTACCTTAGTGTTGCGTTTTGCAGTATTATTATACCTGCCTTCATTTTTTTTTGTAATAGTTCTCCTTTTTTCAAAACATATTCAACCCGTTTAAAGACGTTGCTCGTCATAATTTTTAGGGTTCCTTACCTCAATAGAAAAAAACGTAACCCTCATTGGATCACTTTGTTGCATATATGTCTGTCAATACCCTTTATTTTGGGAACGCGTGGTCCCTTTGCGCTCAACTCAACGCAGTCAAAAAATATGGCTGTTTAATGTTTATGTCGCAAGATTGTACATACGGAATCCTTTATTTTTTTTCGGGTGGGAAATCATCAAATGACTTCATGTCAGACTTGTCAACTTGTCATGGCATGTCAGACTTTTACTGACTAAAACCCACCCATGTTCCTTCTGTTGCCCTTTACGTTCCGGGGCCGCGGTATCTCTTTCGAACAACCCGCAACCGCGGCAGTTGTACGGAACCCTCGGTGCGTGAGTCTGACTCGCTCTTGACCGGTTTTTTTCTCGACTTTCCTTAAATGTTGAACTTGAATATAATAATTTAAACAAAACCGGTATATAATCCGGTTGATACATTTTCCTCATCTGCTTTGTTAATATCTAGGTTTTTTTTTTGTTTTACCTTGTTTGTCATAACAAATTATTTGTCGTAGATAACTTATTAAAAATGAAAGGCGTAATCCGGCTTGTTATAACCCCTTTCCTTATGGAGCCTACTAATTTGACTTCACGTCCTACAAGATTGCAGATGGCGGTGGACGAGTAATCTAGTCTCCGCAGCACTGAACGAACACTGGATTCTAAAGATATTTATATTTTTACACTAAAACTTATGAATTTCATTAAGCGTTAATAAAAGCATCCATAGCGAAGCAAAGGGATTGAAACAGCGGGTTCATAGAACGCGATCGTTATCATGCTAACTTTAATTAAATAAATAAATATCTAAATAAATATCTTGGGACAACTCACACACGGCTATCTGATCCCAAGCTAAGCAGAGCTTGTGTTATGGTAACCAGACAACTGATATACATACTTATATAATTTTTAAATACATACATATTATAGATAAATCACACCCAGACACAGAACAAACAATCATGCTCATCACACAAAGTTTGTCCTGGGTGGGAATCGAACCCACGACCTCCGGCTCAGCAGTCAGGGCCACTAACCACTAGACCAACAGGCCCGTCAATTGAATGATAAAGTTAGTACTAAAAGACCCGCCCACTGTCGCTCAAAGAGAAGTAGTTCCAGAAGAAGGAATAGTTGCTTGTCTCTATATCTGTACTTATATCTAAATCTATATATGTATACATAGCGTGTATCGCTTGTATCCTTACTAATATTATAAAAGCGATAGTGAGTTTGTTTGTTTGTTACCTCTTCACGCTTTAATGGCTACACCGATTTAGATGAATTTTGGTATAGATAGTTGGGAACCAAGAGACGGACATAGGCTATTTTTTTTTTCAAAAAAGTGGGATGTGATGGAGAAAGAGGGAAGAAAAGGGAAAACTTAGCGTTGCTATTACAAATCAATAAGGCGCAAGGGAAATTGTGTTATCCCGAATTTAACGCGAGCGAAGCCGCGGGCAAAAGCTAGTTAATAATAATTATGAGGCTCAGAAGAAATAAAATGCAATATCATCAGTTCTCTAAAACTTTCATTGTTTATGTATTTTATTTACAATTTGCAGACCGTTATTCGTATTATATTTGAAATGTAGTATCGCCAGATTATTTTTTTTAAGTTTTTTTTTTTTTATTACATATTTCCCAGTACCATGCTCCATTATGTCCTATTCTCAACGCTTATGTAATATCCGGAGTATGGCACCAGCATGGTATCCCACTTCAGCCGCAGCTTGGTGTGGTCGGCCGTGATCCTGTAGCGTCGCATCACGTGGACCAGGGTTGTCTTCATCGACATCATGGCGTAGACTTTACCTGAAAAAAAAACAGTAATGATTAAATTATTTTTCGTTTTCCTGTTCTCTTTTTTCTAGTTCCTTACTCTCCTCCATTGCCACTTTACTCTTAACTCAGGCTTGACTCCCCCATTTTTGGCCAAACAACGCCATTGCCATCCAACGTGGTAATGCTGCTTTCAGCATTCCATTACCTTCTGGTCACTTTTCCTATTCACAGTGATGTGGACGATTTTTTTGCCTTTTGTGTTTTTCTCTCATTTTGATACTTGTACATATTTTTATTGTTATTCAAACTCAAAGCATTTGATTCAATTAGACCATTACAGGCACTTTTGAATGTATATGTTACGGGCAGTTTGATAAGTCCGGGCACTATTAATAATGGCCGGTCTGTATTCATAATGCCCGACTCAATTGTGCAATGTCATTAAAACAGCATTGTAGTGTTTTTGTTTATTAAATGAAATTAAACTTACAATATTTTCATGAAAAGTTAACAAAAAGTAAACTATTGAACATAGTAGTTAAAAAATAAACAGTTAAAAATATTTATAAAGGTAATACGTCGCTTCGTGCGCGCGCGGTCCTCCCACAGCATGTACGCGCCCTTCACATGTTGCAGGGCACAGGCGCCGTGCAATTTATCACATTGCCCGGTCCAAGTGATAAATTCAAGCTATCTTAAACACTGGTTTATTACATGGACCACGGGCTTTCGGGCATTATTAATAATGGCCGGTCAAAGTGATGAATTAGTCACTTTGCCTATCGCTCTTGGGCATTATTAATAATGGCCGGTCCTTATTAATAATGCCCAGTTAATCACGTTGCCCGTAACATATAAAAAAAATAATATGCTGCTACAGTCCCAGTCACAAGACAATAAGTAGCGCGAAATGAATGTGACGATGCTTCATTTAAGAGTGCTTGTTGCTTACCAATACAATTGCGCTTTCCCAGACTGAAGCCAACAAACGCGTTGGGATTATCAGGCAACCGGCCAGGTTCTAGCCAACGTTCTGGATGAAACTCATCCGCGTCTGGACCCCAGATTGGATGCTTATGAACAGCGAATGCCAATAAAACGCAGCTCCGACCGGCGGGTATAGTGTAGTTTTCTAAAACATACTCATAGATGAAGTAATCAAAGAAAATAAGAAAGAAAATCTAAAAGAAATAATACAATCAGCTGATATTGTCTTATGACCTTATTTTAATCCTACGAATATATCCTGTTGAATTTGTGCCAGTGCTAACTGTACCTATTAAAAATGAACTTACTTAGTTTAACATCTTTATCAGTGTGCCTGCCCAGGATTGGCCCGACTGGGTACAACCTCATGGTCTCCTTCAGAACAGCCTCCAAGTACACCAGCTTCGACAAATCCGCTTTCTCGACATCTCTGTCGCCTCCCAGGACTTCTTGCATTCTGAAATCATTGTGTTAATAAACAAACATCAGTAATACCAAATCTGCTTTACCAATAAGTGAAGTCCTTCATCCTGTTTTTTAGGGTTCCGTAGTCAACTAGGAACCCTTATAGTTTCGCCATGTCTGTCTGTCTGTCCGTCCGTCCGTCCTCGCTTAATCTCTGTGACCGTTAGCACTAGAAAGCTGAAATTTGGTACCAATATGTATATCAATCACGCCGACAAAGTGGTAAAATAAAAATTGGAAAAAAATGTTTTATTAGGGTAGCCACCCTATATGTAAAGTGGGAAGTGATTTTTTTTTAATTTCAACCCTAACGTGTGATATATTGTTGGAAAGGTATTTAAAAATGAATAGGGGTTTACTAAAATCATTTTTTGATAATGTCAACAATTTCGGAAATAATCGCTCCAAAAGTAAAAAACAATGTGTCCCCTCCCCTCTAACTTTTGAACCATAAGTTTAGAAAATATGAAAAAAATCTGAAAAGTAGAACTTTATAAGGACTTTCTAGGAAAATTATTTTGAACTTGATTGACACAACAGTTTTTGTACAAAAAAGACAAAAAGTTGTACAAAACAATTTCTGGACTAAGTTTGTAGTATAATCGTATATGCAAGCATTTTTTTAACTTTTTAAAATCCTGAACGTATTTTTTTCAAACAAAAAAAGAATTATTGAAATCGGTTCTCGCAATCCAAAATTACCTCCTTGCACGTCTTTGTAACCCAATTCCCCGAGAGATGGTGCTGTAGGTACTTATTACATTGGATCGGGTATTACCGAATTGTTCGGTTGGTCTCTCCTTGGCATTGGCGGTATCTTATAACTACATAAAACTGCTATCAAGAACATGCTAAGGCAATTTAGAACAAAACTAAAATTCATTTTTTTAACACCATCAAAATGTTAAGGTAAAAACCAGTTCATAAATGGTTCGATAGATGGCGTTGCGTAATGACGTCATTTTTTAAAAAGTCGATGTTAAGATTTTCCGTGCTTTCATGACCTACCGTGGTAAAGAACACTTATTGTGACGGACGGGAAACTACGGAACCCTACACTGAGCGTGGCCCGTCACGCTCTTGGCCGGTTTTTATTTTATTTGAATGTGGTCTTTGCCCAGTTGTAGGATCTGCCCACTCCTGCGACGGCTAGAAAAATAATTTCGACACAAGACGTTTCGTCTAACAGCAAGATAAGATTACAAAACCCATCTAGAGGGACTTATTTAGCTTAGCTATCGAGCTAGGGACTCCCACCTAGGAACCGTCATATCAACGATTCAAAACGCCCAAACAAAATCGAATATTATGGCATCTTTTGTGTGGTACATGATAACACCAAACGTAGTTGTGGAGAAACGTTGTTACTATCGACAGGCTACTCCAAAGGTTTTCCAATAAATCATTTCTCAAATTAATGGTATTCAGGTATTTTCACTGACTGGACAGATCCACTCAATCTGTGTGGTGCTTTTTCGGACACTAATCTGCATAGTCCTCATGTAAGTTGACCAAGATTTTTGTCTGGATCTTAAAAGAGATTATGACCTCTGAGTTTGTTTCGGCTGTTTCTTCTCAGAGTAGTCGGGTACGAAACACCGGCCTCATCTAGTTTTAAAAAAAGACGTGTAAAAGTGTTTCTGAAAACCTACTAACAAAATAAACATAATTTGTCACTTATCTCAAAGACAAATGATTCCTTGGAAAAAAAAACTATTCTAGTAGGTACTTACTCAGCAAATACTTTTTGTTGAACTTCAGGGTATGAGCCCAACAACACCATGGTATACATAAGTACAGTAGCCGAAGTATCGGAGCCGGCCATGAGCAAGGTGTCCACGTGCTCCCTGATCTGTTTGTCAGTAAAAGCCCCCTGCTTATGTGACAGCTCCAGGAGCAGGTCTATGAAGGGCTTGAATTTGGTTTCTATAAAGTAAAGCAAAATATATGAACAGATTGTAGGTACCTACATAAAATAAGGTTGTACAATCTACCTTTTATTTTTCAAGCAAGCAGTAATGCAATTGTTAACTAAATTTAACAACATCCCATTAATATTATAAATACAAATGTTTGTGAGGATGTATGGATGGATGTATATTTCTTACTCTTTCACGTCAAAACGGCTGAACGGATCTTGATGAAATTTAGCACAGAGATAGATTATGGTCTGGAATAACACATGGATACTTTTTTTTCGATATGCGATATGCAGCGAAGCCGCGGTGCCAGATAGTTAAATAATGGTTTTTAGTTAAAATCAATTATGATAAATCTATTCCAAAAATAACTAAAAATAACTCCAAGTATTTTTTTCAATTAGACCTACAGGCAGTTTAATATAAGCGAGTAGAATGAGTTAGTTCCTATAGATAGTTCTCGTTAACACTATATTTGAGGAAGAACTGTAAATCGTTTTTACCTGGTATATTCCTTGCGGTGGATGTTTTATCATAAAATATGGCTTTTCTGTTTTGTAGGACCTGCAATCAACACGTTTGATATTTGTAACCAAGTTGGCAACAATGGTAAGAGAAATTCTTCTAGCGTGCGAACTGAAACTAAAATATTTTCGTATTGGCGAAAGAACGAAAAGTATTTTTAATCTATGGAAACAGAAGGAGGTTCTCAATACGAATAACTTTTACAGAGACGTCGACGACGAGATACTTTTTTATTGGATATATCTCAATGATGGTCACATTTGAAATTGAAAAAGACATCAACCTCTAAGGTTAGAAAAAAAGGGTTACTGAATTTTCAATTGTAAACCGATTCACTTCCAATTTGGGACATATATGTAGTTCTGATCACAATAACACATACTAGAGGTCAGAATTTTATCTAACGACTGAGACGGAAAGCAGTTGCAAGAGGTCCTCAACATTTTACGATTCGTGCGATTGTTTTATAATTAAAAATAACACAGTTAAAGGGAACGATATATTAGGTATAGTAAGTTTTAATATACATTACTTAAACTTAAAATTGTAACCAGCAACTAAAATCTCCTCTTAACAAAAAAAAAATAAAAACATACAGTGATTCTGTTAAAAATATGCAAAATCTGTTTACCCAGGGGTAGACAGATTTTGCGTTTGTTGACAAGTTATGATGTTCTTATACCATAGCACTAACATTAAACCATAATGCGCGCATATTGAAAACAGCGCCATCTGTGGACGCAGAGTAGGACCACGGAGGATTTAGATCGAAAACTCAAGTAGTGATTAACAGTTTAAACTTAAACTTGCATGTATGTAGTAAGTGTGGTGGTTGCGCAAAAGTTCTGAGAGCGGTAGATGCCGCTAAATGTTATAAAACCGATGCCAGAATGCATCAAACAGATGCGAGATGTGGCAGAATCTGTTCAGGCGAATGAGAACAGCTCGGAGGATCTTAGAGAGCTTGTTTGGTTGGCGCCGATTTTTTAACTTTGGAGATTAGCTAGAGTAAAAGCTTTTTTAATTTTCACTTATGCCCGATTATTTAACTGTTTTCCCTCGCTTATTTTACGAATCTCGTAGTTGTGTTAATTGGAGTAGCAGATGAGGTGACGGGAAATAAAGATTTATAAAAGGGAAATTGTAATATATAAAAGACTAGCTTTTGCCCGCGGCTTCGCTCGCGTTAAATTCGGTAGCGCCTTATTGATTTGTAATAGCAACGCTAAGTTTTCCCATTCCTTCCCTCTTTCTCCCTCATATAAGCATAGTAAGGATGGTCTACCAAAGATATTACTACAATTTGTATATTATCCTTACTATTCCTTTCTTTCCTTACTAATATTATAAAAGCGAAAGTGAGTTTGTTTGTTTGTTTGTTACCTCTTCACGCTTTAATGGCTAAACCGATTTTGATGAATTTTGATACAGAGATAGTTGGGAACCAGGAGACGGACATAGGCTATTTTATTTTATAAAAGAGTGGGATATGAGGGAGAGAGAGGGAAGACACGGGAAAACTTAGCGTTGCTATTATAAATCAATAAAGCGCTGCCGAATTTAACGCGAGCGAAGCCGCGGGCAAAAGCTAGTTATCAATAAAACAGAAGAAGGGCGTGACTAGTGACTGGCTTACAAATCTTTTTGTTTTTTTTTTAATATAAATTTTAAATAGGATTGGCGTAAGCTTTTTGGTAATTTATAACAATCCAACACATATTCTAGTTTCCCATCATCGCTATCGCTTTTAGAATGCCACTTCGTCTAGAACCCTCGCGATTAAAAAGCGCTGTCTGCTTACCGTGTTCGACATATTGTGCAGTATCTTCAGACAAGCATCCTCCTGCTTCTTAAGATTGCTCCATGCGTATGTGTATTCGCTGTGCCACCAGAACTTTATGAATCGTTCAAGTTGCGTGGCAAAGATCAGTTCGAGTGCGTGGACGTAGTCGCTGTTAAGGTTTGAATCTGTAAAGTCCACTCCTAGCGCCGTCACTGAAAATAATGAAAACTTTTCAATCATCATTTCACTTGGTGAAGTGGATGAAGAAGTTACTTGTATTTTTTTGTAAAACTTACTGCAAACAGTCTCTAGAGAGTTGGGTTTTGTATATATCCAGTGGTCAAAAGGGCCTTTCCCAACCTGCTCCCCAAAGTCTTTCACCAGCTTCTTGGACTGATTGTTGAAGACGCCAATGAACGTGTCCAGGACTGCCTGATTGAACGCTGGGTTCAGGAGCTTCCGGTGAACCTTCCATGTCGGATCTGGAGAATTTCACATTATCTGACACTTTTTTTTTAATATTGGGACTAGTGAATTGGCAGATAGGTATAGTCATTGGACGTGTACCTAATGATATACTTAGTATTGATCATTAAATATACCTTTACACCTTACAGTGATACGGTACGCTTTTCCGTTATAGATTTTAGCTATTTGATCACATTGAACATTTGACTATTACTCTAGCTTGCCTAACTGTTAATATTTGGCCACCGAGATACAGGCTGTGCCTAGTTTGGGGCTCAAGGCTACTTCTACTTTGTTTTCGTTTAACTTCGCTTGTTGTAACCTAATTTGTGTGTATCAATAAACTTAATTTATTTATTAACTAGCTTCCGCCCGCGACTTCGTCCACGTGGGGCATAGTTACTTTGAGCTAACGATAACTTTAACCAGCGTGATGATCGAAAAAAAAAATATCTTTCCCTTCCGTTTCCTTGCCTTTTTCTCCCCTTTTTCTCACTTTTTTTAACCTATGTCCGTCTCCAGAGTCCCAACTATCTCTGTACTAAAATTCATCAAAATCAGTTCGGCCATTTAGGCGTGAAGATGTAACAAACAAACAAACTCACTTTCGCTTTTATAATATTAGTAAGGATTAGAACTACGAATGTTATAAGCATCCAGTAAATAAATCCAACTTACATTTAGCCGTGGCTAAACCATCTCCTACCCAAGCCAGGCTGAAGTCGTAAAGAGGGCCTTTGTCCAAGCACATGCTTGCTACCGTGTAACAGTCCTCCGGATCGCTTATAGCTGGCAGAACATTATATTATAATTAGTATAAAATTTCTGTGTATTAAAAAAAATTGTACATTTTGCTTCAAGTGAGGAAACTTTGTTATTGCCCCCACGCCACGGCGGAATTCACACCCGAGCCGTAGGTGACAGTATTATGGAGCCGACAACTGCAGAGCCAAATACCCAGGCGAATCATACGATTTCTTTCAATACACTTACGAAGAAATACAATTATCGATCGAAAAGTATTTTTGACATAAATCACTTTGAAACTATGATTTAATTTGCTTTTTCTCCATAGATTAAAGGAAAGGGAAAGGTATTAATCTGCAAAAAAGATTTTTGCGGTTTAATGCCTGTTTAGCCTGATTTCCAGCTTCGCGATGGTTTTCGTCTGAAGAATACCATTGCCGGGGTTTCGGGTTGTTCGAAAGAGATACCACGGCTCCGGAGTATAAAGAGCAATAGAAGGAATAGATTGGTTTTACTCAGTAAAAAGACTGATTTCCCATCCGAGAAAAACAAAGCACTTAAAAGATTGATTTTAGTCAGTACAAGTCTGACACTGCGCCCCGCTCCGCCCAGAGCGTGGGAAGTTATTTGATGATTACACATTTGAAAAAAAAGTATAATCACCATAAATGCTTTTTGGTCCGATCTTAACTACTGCGACTCCTCCCACATCGAAGCTTTGTTTTGCGAAGTCGTTGAGTATGTCCCATAGCTCTAGGAACAGAAATTAAGTACATTATTACCCTTTTCAGTATTTATTTGAATACTTCTGATTCTGGACTTTTTGGCAACTATTCAAGGCCACGTAAGCCCTGACGATCCATCTGATCTGATGAATACTTTTAGCTGGTGCATGCTGCATTTAGAAGTAAATCGTTGCATCCACTCAATCCGATCGTCCGACACAACCACTCCTTAAATAGCTTTTAAAATATTTCTAATTATAACAAATAAATACTAGGTATAGGTACTAGGTACATACTGGAAGGTCCTTTACGGAACATCAGCAAGTGCCCCAGGATAGGCCACGCCCCCGGGTAGCATGGCGGCTCCGTGGTGCTTGCGCTATTCCGGCGCCACAACCACCAGACAGCACACACGATGCAGAATAACGCCGCAGCCAACATTGTGGATCTAGCAACTAAATGGGTGAGATAAAAGTTTTTTTGCGTGATTCAAAGGGCGAATGACGGGCGTTGATGTAAAGAGAATGTGTAAGTTTGTAGCGGCAGTACACTTTTTCAGAAACTCAGTTTTAGCCTATTGTTAATTGATTTCAACCGTCTATTTCCTATCTACTAACTAATCAGACTCACTCCTCGAAGCCTTGTCTCTAAAACTAGTGCCTTCTTCTTTAGCAAAAAATACGTTTGCTACTTGTAGATCAAAGAAAAGTCTCATCGTCATCATTTTCCTGCCCTTGTCCCATTCTATTTGGGGTAGGCGCAACACGTTTATTTTTCCATTCTCCCCTGTAAAACGTCACGACATCATTCACATCTTTTTCATTCAAATTAAATATACAAATGTGTTGAGGAGATAAGGTTTACTTTAGACTGCAGGGAGTTATAATGAAAGATACGTGGTGATGCGACTAAGGATTTATTGGTACTAACTTGAACAAACAGTTTTTACCTATTAATATTAAGTTAACACACACATGCAAAATCGTCTCACATTTGAAGCTATACATATACACAACATCCCGCCCACCAAAAGGCTATACAGGCCTTTTGATAAGCAAAGTCATATCTGTATACAATCTATCTATATCTATACAAACCAGTTTCAATGATGCTAATTCTAAGCTAAATAAATAGAAATTCATCCTAAACTAAATTATTATCTATATGTAAATTAGATTAATCGGCATTGTCTATGGGTAACGGGCATAGTTTAGTTATAGCTCGCTGAACTACGTTAGGACCACTTTTAACGCTGTAAACCCTAGTTACTCCGTCTGCGCCTGGATGTTTATCCACAATTCGACCCAACATCCATTTGCCCGGAGGCAAATTGTCATATTTAATCAGAACAATGTTTCCAATGTCTAGGTCAGGGATCTGTTTAAGCCACTTCGGTCTCTGCTGCAAACGAGATAAATGTTCACTTTGCCATCTTCGCCAAAAGTGAGACAGTAGTTGTTGTAGATGTTGCCAACGAGATAACCGGTGCATAGGTATTTCGGCTAAGTAAGGATTTGGAACCGTTATGGGTGCTTCGCCAATCAAAAAGTGTCCTGGCGTTAGTGGTGTAATTTGATCCGTTTCAGTTTCATCAATAGGACTTAATGGCCGCGAATTAAGGCAGGCTTCTATTTGGCATAGAAGGGTAGACATCTCTTCGTAGGTTAAATGGGAGGTCATGACTCTTTTCAGGTGGTATTTTAAGGATTTAACACCTGCCTCCCATAAACCTCCCATATGAGGGCTATAGGCAGGGATAAAATGCCACTGTGTGCCTTCCAGTGCAAGTTGTTCAGCTATTGGTCCGTCAAATTGTAATTGGGCTTCCCTCCAGGCAATAGTAAGTTCTTTATTAGCGCCAACAAAATTGCGACCCTGATCACTCCATAGATGTGTACATTTCCCACGTCTGGCAACAAATCTCCGAAAAGCCCCAATGAAGGACTCAGAGGTAAGGTCGCCTGCTAGTTCTAAATGCATAGCCTTTGTAGACATACATATTAATATGGATACATATGCCTTCGAGGTCTTTACACCTCTGCCCTTGGACATCAAAACCTGGAAGGGTCCGGCAAAATCCACGCCACTATGCAAAAAGGGTCGAGAAGGTGTCACTCGAACTTTAGGTAGATCACCCATCAGTTGGGACTTACTTGCGGCGCATTGTTTTGCACAAATTAAGCATTTATGTAACTTAGCCTTTACCAACTTCTTGGCTCTCAGTATCCAAAATTTGGAACGTATATAGCCCAACATTAATTGTATTCCCCCATGTAATGTTTTTAAATGAGCATCGTCTACAATGAGAGCTGCGAGGGCATTGTTGCTATCCAATATCATTGGGTGTTTGCCATCTTCCTCTAAGTCAGCATGTCTCAATCTTCCGCCCACTCTCAGTATATGTTCGTTGTCTAAAAAAGGGTGTAAAGTCTTCAATCTGCTTTCTCTTTTTACCGATTTATGTTTAATCAAACTCTCAATCTCGGTTTCAAAACTGTTTCTCTGAATTATCTTCACGCAGGTTTTCAATGAGTCATGCAACTCACTTGTGGTCATTCTAATATCTTTATCCTCTATTCTCCGGCCTTTCAAGGATCTCTTGCAGTAAGTGACTGCCTTTAATAGCTCAGTTAGGGTTCCGAATTCAGAAAATTTGGTAATAAGGTTGTTCGAGCTGCCGGTCTCTATTTTCACATTAATTTGAACGCTTTGTATCCTTTCTAAATTACTAAACAGGTTACTAGGTCTAGTGTAAGGTATTTCATCTCTTTTTAACCACTCAGGTCCTTCCCACCACATAGTATTTTCTTTCAGGTTTATCAACGATGTTCCTCTAGAAGCTGGATCTGCAGGGTTTTCTTGTGTGGCGACATGGTACCAGTTATTTCCGACGTTATCTAGGATTTCTACGACCCGGTTTCTTACAAAGGTGTGCCACCTCATGGGGTCTCCAAACAGCCAGGACAATACAATTGTGGAGTCTGTCCAAGCAAAAATATTTTTACCGGGTATTCTAGTGGCTTCCTTAACTTGCTTCAAAAGTCTTGACAACAATACTGCCCCACACAACTCGAGGCGCGGCAAGGTCACAGGTTTAATTGGGGCAACACGAGTCCTGGCTGCTATAATATTGGTATTAATTTCACCATTGGCTTGACGTACACGGATATAGGCTACCGCTGCATAGGCTTTATTTGAGGCATCGCAGAAACCATGGACCGTAACGTTAGGCATTAGATTTGACTAAGTATGAAGCCATCGTTTTACTTCCAAGCTGTTTATATTATGCAAGCTACTTCTTAAGGTAAGCCACTCTTCCGCTATTGCTCGGTCAACCTCCTCATCCCAGGTAAGGGCTTGTAGCCACAGCCTTTGAATCAACAGCTTTGCAGGTAATATAGCAGGTGCCAACCAGCCTAGCGGATCAAATAGTCTTTGAATATCTCCTAAAATTATTCTTTTCGTGACCTTCTCAGCTGGACGAGGTAAGTTTAATTTATATTGAAAAACATCTTTTCCCATATCCCAGCTTAAGCCAAGGGCTCGGATAGTGCCATCAATAGTAATATCTACATTCGCATGACAACTTCTTAAAGAAGGTTTAAATTGTTTTAGGAATTCTGCGCTATTTGAACACCATTTTTGAAGCACAAAGCCCCCCTTTCTTAAAATAGTGTCTATTTCTTTGGCTAATTGAATAGCTTCTGGTATCGAATCCCTCCCCGACATCAAGTCATCCATATAAAAGTCCTCTTTTATCACCTGGGTCGCGTCAGGGTAGTTTTCACCTTCATCATCAGCTACTTGCTGCAAAGTTTTAACAGCTAAATAAGGAGCTGACGCGGTGCCAAATGTAACTCTCGTCATTCTGTAATCTTTAACAGGATCTTGGGCGTGACTACGCCAGAGGATTCTTTGAAGATCTCTGTCTTCCTTGCTGACGTTGGAGGTACATTTTTTGAATGTCCGAGACAAAACACACTTTCCTCATTCTCCACCTTATTATTAAATTTCTCATATTCTCTTGTAATTGGGGGCCGACTAATAGTTCTTCGTTTAAAGATATATGGTTTCTTCCCTTTTGTGATGCATTAAATACTGTTCTTACTTTTGTTGTTTCCTTTTCCTGTTTTATTATTGCATGATGTGGCAAATATACTGATGGGTTTTCTATTTCACTTGCAGGCACTTCTTCCATGTATACCATCTGTTTATATTCCTCCATTACTTTGACATACTCTAATTTTAACTGGTTATTCTTTTCGAAACGTCTTTCTAGTTGGTTCAGTCTCGTTATGGCTATATCTCTGGTTTGTCCTTTAGTTGCTAATATTTCATTTTGTCTTTTAGGTAATGTTACTATATATCTTCCATCATTTGCTCTGTAATGGGTAGCTTTGTATATTTCTTCACATTTTCTTTCTTCTAAGGTAAGTACACTTTTGTCTTCACTTTCTAGTTCCCACATTGTTTTTAACATAGAATTCAGGTCTAAGTTAAGATGCATGATAGTTAAGTCATGGTCATTCTTGTGGCTTTGGATTTTCCCGAAGAGGATCCAACCCAGGCAGGTATTTTGTGCACATGGTGTGCCTGGTGGGCCCTTGATTACTTCACTCTTTAATATCTGGGCACAGATTTCAACACCTAGCAATATATCTATGCGTCCTGGCTTATTGAATCCAGGATCTGCCAGGCCTAGTCCCTTTAAGTGTGCCCAGTTGCTGGTACATAATCTCTGCGAGGGTAGTTGCGCCGTGAGTCGCGTTGGCATTATGTAAGCCTTTGTTTTAATCTTGAAACTGTCGTCGTGTTTGGATAAAATCTCAATGTCTGTTGCATGTTTCACTGCAGTCTGGGTTGAGCCAATTCCCGTAATTTTACCATGAACAAGGGTCCTTTTGAGGTGAAGTGTTTGGGCAGCTCGTTCACTGATGAAGGTGGCCTGTTAACCCTGATCAACCAGAGCTCTTAACACGGTGGTGCAGCCGGTTTCATCTCGCACTTGTACAAGAGCAGTAGCCAATAGAGCTGTGGCTGTGTGTGTTGTTAAAAAGGACGATAGCTCAACTTTTGGCTCTTCAGGTATGGCATCATTTGATATTTTTTCCTCTTGAACTTCACCATGATTTGCTTGAATCGGATCTGATTTGTCAGGGGAGGACCCCGGTGAGCTTGAATGTACTAAAGTGTGGTGCCGTTTATTACACTTCCGACAGTTCATATTCAGTCGACAACGTATCGCGTGGTGTCCGGCGGCAAGGCAATTAAAACAAAGATTATGTTTTTTCACAACCTCACATCTTTCATTTGGTTCTAGTCTCGTAAATTCCCTGCAGTGGCATAAGGTATGATTTTCTTCGCATAGTATGCAATCTCGTACTGGTGTTTCGGACGCTGCCATGTGAACAGCAGCGGTACCTTTATACATAGGTTTCTCCTTTGAAAGAGGGCCAACGAGTTCGAGAGTCCGAAACTTTGTTTGCAAAAACTTGACTAAGTCTTCCCATTTCGGCAGCTCATCCATGTCTTCCCGGTATGCAAACTCTTCCCAATCTCGATGTGACTCTGAGTCCAATTTCTGAACGGTCAGAAATATAATTATTGGATCCCAAGAGTCCGTTGAAACCTTAAGATTCTTTAGGCTATTGATACATTCATTTGTAACATCTAATAAAGATTTGATGTGGTTAGCCGTTTGACTGGGTATCTTCCGTTGGTAAAATAGTTTTTTCAAAAGAGAATTCACTATAATTTTTTTATTTCCATATCGTGCGCTCAATGTGTTCCAGGCTTGCTCATAATTTGTTTCCGTGATTTGAATGTGTTTGAGGAGCACCTGGGCATCGCCAGTCATACTACTTTTTAAATAATGTAGTCTCTGTACATTGCTCAGTGACGTATTCTTGTGCACTAATGAGATAAACAAATCTCTGAACGCAGGCCATTCATCGTACACTCCGGAGAAGCTGGGAAGCTGAATTCTTGGTAACTTAACCTGTCCTTCTATAGATGAGCTTGCTTCCGTAGGTTTTAGATGAGAAAACGTGGATAATAAATCTCGCAAATCGGCCAGTAAACATGAATATAAATCTTCGTAAATAAAATAATCTTCATTAGTAAAATACGATAAGTCAGATTTTTTTTCCTTCGGTACACATTTGACGAGTTCTTGATGAGCGTTTCGGAATGTATTCCAGTATTCATTAATTGATTGTATACGTGTTTCAATATAACCTTTGGTAAGTCGTTGTTTAGGACATTTCTTTAGATTCGTTTGCGCCTTTTGCAGCAACATTGCCGTATCTTCGAGTATCAATAAACACTGCTCTGGTGTAGACATATTTGTAGCATCCAACAGTTAGAATTTAAAACCGTAATTTCTTCTAAAGCACTCACGATGACGGTATGAACAAAGTAAATAGAGGCAAACAGTTTTTACCTATTAATATTAAGTTAACACACACATGCAAAATCGTCTCACATTTGAAGCTATACATATACACAACAAAATGATAGAGATTTAAATTCATATTAATTTTTAACATTCATGCGCATAAACTATTTTCGATTAAAATTTAGTTTTCTTTCATCTGTATGCATTTTTCTTTATGTTATGTATATTATTTATTTCTAGTTCTTCTTCCGTCTAATTTTTAAATATTGACGAATTTATACACATAACAATGTTATTACCATCATTTTCAATTGGGACAAAAATACAATCAACGGTAAAAATAAAAAGACCGCTTTTAATTGTCAATGTATAAGCTCGTCGTGTGTCTCTGTGGCTTCAGGCAGCGTATTGTGGTAAAGAAACAAATGTGTGCGTTAGAAATTAGGGAAAGTGTGAAACAGGTTACTAGTGCTGCCTGTCTCATGTTATATCTGTAGTTATGCGCCTTACCCATTTTTTTACTTTTTACATATTTCGGTATTATTATTAGGTAGGTAGTGACTATTCGTACGGGTACTGGACGAATAAATTATATTTATTTGTACGGGTACTAGACGAATCCTTACTAATATTATAAAAGCGAAAGTGAGTTTGTTTGTTTGTTTGTTACCTCTTCACGCTTTAATGGCTAAACCGATTTGGATGAATTTTGGTACAGAGATAGTTGGGAACCAGGAGACGGACATAGGCTAATTTTTATTTTAAAAAAGTGGGATATGAGGGAGAACGAGGGAAGAAAAGGGAAAACTTAGCGTTGCTATTACAAATCAATCAGGCGCAAGAGCAAAAACTGCAGGTCTGCTTGGTGTGTTATACCGAATTTAACGCGAGCGAAGCCGCGGGCGAAAGCTAGTAAATTATATTTATTCGTACATACATTCATTTTGTTTTAAATTAAGAATTAATGGATGATTAGCTTGTTCTGTTATTTGATAAAATTATCGTTTGGCATAATGTTTAAAACTTCGAATTTACAATGGCATACTTTTAAGATAGCAGAATATCATTTAGTATAATTACGATTGGTAGAGTTCAAATTTCGCATAACATCGTTTAGCATAATGTTTATTTAGAGCGATGATTATTTGGTATAATTTCACTTGGCATACTATGCAGATAGTATGCCAAGTGAAGAAATGGCTAGGTTAGGTTAGGTTAAAACTGCGACCTCCTACGCACGAGCCGAGCGAGCGTAGCGAGCGGTGCCGCGGCAGCGGCCGGCGAGGGCCAGAAACGACTTACATTATTAGAAAGAGAGCTTGTTTTTAGTAGGTTACCCGGAACTGAACTATTTAGATTAGGATAATTACTTATTGATTAAAACATAAAAAAATACAAATATAATATTGGTTTTAATTAAAAACAAATAGAAACGCATTTTTTTATTTTAATTTGCACTCTCGTTGATGAATTAAAATTATTCGTCCGATTAATACCCGTACCCGTATTAATAGGCTCAGCCTTATTATTATATATCGTTTATTTGTTATTATCATCACTGTATACAATCTCATTCAACTCAACTCAAGTATAAGACTGTTTTACGTCCGTCACATCACACCATATCAGGTCCAGTTGAAAACCAGAGTCGGACATTAGCTACCTGGCAGTTTCCTGAACTGGACTTATATAACCGTGAGACACACTATAATAATCTTGTTTTTGTGTTTAAATTTAAGTTCCTTTTTTGATTATTTTTAAGCTATTGCATAGCTTCTATCGCGGGCCTTGAGCGTGGAGACCGAATCTAGATTTTCGTAACGAAAAAACCTAACACTTTCATTACGAATACGGTTAGTTATTTCAATCACGATTCCAATATTCTATTAGAGTGTTTGGTTGAGAATCGGATAGTCAATCTTCATTACGCTGGATCAAACCCAAGGTCTTGTTTTTCTTTTTGCGACTTCTTTTCATTGAAAGTACTTTTTAAATATTATATTTAGATTTTTTTTTATTTTCTGCATAAGTTTTTTTTATTTATTGCATAAGTTGATAAAAAATGCTATGCAATAGCTTTACCGCGGCAGTCCCCGAGTGCCACACGTATTTTTTTTTTGTTTTCTTTCATTTGTAATGTTGTGTGCACTAGTGCCAAATAAACATATTTTCTATCTACCCATCTTTTCTTAAAATTAGGAATATCGTAAATCCCGTTATTGTGCATATTATTATCACGTTGCCCCACACTAGGAACTTCTCCTGTATCGTTGGTACGTTTACAAACATTTAAACTCACATACACAAACAGTCAGATCCGGAACAACTATCATATCATACAAATATTTGTTCCGAGCGGGGATCGAACCCGCGATACGCAGTGCTGTCATATTCGGGATAAACCCACCTACGGAACCTTTCACTGAGTTGTTGTGAACAAGTTTCAACTCACATTGCAGCCAAGAGTTCACTGAAGATAATCCTTGAGCTTCAGCACTATTTCTGACCTACACTTTTTTTTTTATTTACGCTCCGGCACAAAATCTAATCAGACTCATTTTGAAGACCAACCTTTGTCAATTATGTTAGAAAAAGCCACGCAAATCTGCGTCAACAAAACTTTATACTAAAACGGGTGAGACAAGTTCAACTTGAGCTCGTACACGGCGGGTTCGTAACGTTATATTTTTAAAATATTTAATTTTTTATATGTATGATGGCAAGAAAGAAGGTGTCGGGTGAGATGATGAGAGAAGTATGGAAGAAGAGAACGTGCTGCACCGACATCAAATAATTTAGGTTAAGGGTAGGAGAATCTTCATGGATATTAGATTGTTTTGCGACTTATTTTTACTGTAACTTCAACCTGCGAAGGTAAAGCACGACTATTCTGGTAGATATGCATACGTTTATAGTACAGTCAATAAACTTAATAAGTACACAGGTTCAAAATAAATAGTTAAAGTTTTCTAAGAAACTGAAGGATGTTTTCAAGTGAAATTAAATAAAGGTAATAAATACATAGCTGTTATTATTATTTTTTTATCAGTTATTTTTCTTTTTTTTTTTTCAAAAACTTGTTTTGGTACAACATTAGTAAGTATCAATGTAAATAAAATGATCTTGCTATATATTACTGTAACTTTAAGAGTATCGTTTTATTGTCTACACTACGGTACCCCAAATAATAAAAAATAATAATCTTCATTACAATCATTTTAACATAATGATGTTAATGTTACTTGTTTTTAAAAGTAACAAAAAAAAATGACTGCTTCGTTGGTGTGGAGGTCACGACGGCTAAACATGAGGTCTTTTTTTTAGGGTGGCATATCATCAAATAACTTCCCCCGCTCTGGGCGGAGCGGGGGGGAGTGTCAGACTTCTACTGACTAAAACCACCTATGTTCCTTCTTTTTCTCTTTGCGTTCCGGGGCCGCGGTATCTCTTTCGAACAACCCGCAACCCCGGCAGGCGGAGGCCCTGGCAGGCCCCTCTGCTTTGCTGACATCTCTTTGAGGTGCGCGTGAAACACTAACGCGCCGTCGACACGGCCTGTCGACAATAGACGGACGGACGGTGAGCTACCCATTGCTCACCGTCCACAGGCTCGCCACCGTCCACAGGCCCGCAAACGTCTTGGGTTCGATTCCCAGGTCTGAAAAAGTGTTATTGGCTTTTTCCATCAGTAATTTCTCAGAAGCAGCTACGGTGCCTGGGTTTGTTACCGGTTGATGGCAATAGGCTGCCCCCTATTACATGGAACTTAAAAACGTAACTGGTCAAATGTGGCTGGATTAAGTAGACCTCTACCGAACCCTTCAAGAATTACAGTCATCATGTAGACGGCACGGTTGGCGCAGTGGCTGAGCGATTGACTGCTGCGCTGCGTGTCGCGGGTTCGATTCTCGCACGGAACAAATATTTGTATGGCCTACAAATAGTTGTTTCGGCTCTGGCTGTTTGTGTATGTGAGTTTAAATGTTTGTAAACGCACCCACGATACAGGAGAAATTCCTAGTGTGAGGCAAGGTGCTTTAAAAAAATGTGTAGAGATTGTTCAATGACAGTTAGTCGAAATCCTAGAAAGCTGGTAGCATTAAGATGTCAATGCTGATTCGTTGACCAAAAAAAGCTGGCCTTCTAGTAATCTGAACAGTCCACCAACCGCTTGACGATGTCTCGAAATACTTACTGGGTGGGCAGTCGGACCCCATAGCCCTAGTGTTTTAACCCCAAATGGCTCAAACACATAACCAACAATTAAATTATAGTACAGGCATTAACAGAAGAACATCGCATTAATGTTCTATTATATTCTCAGATTACGTTAAGGTTAATGAGTTTGATAGAGAGCTGCCCAAAAAAACAAACAAGTCAAATGACAAAAATATGTTAAACTGATATGACATGGTAACTAACATTATAATTAACACATGAAACAGTAAATTAACCATGTTTGTTATTTGTTTCGAGTTTCCGATATTTCGGCGATGCATGTAGCAAACGCCATGATCACATCACGGATGAACTGAAGTTATTGCGGGTGGGTGTTTATGAGCAGACAAAACGGTTGGACGGCCATATATAGGGCTTGGGGCAGGTAAAATTATATTTTTATAGATCTAAATTTAACTACTCAGTATTTTTATTCCAAGAAATTTAATTTAATTTATTGAATGTTATTGAATCTGTTTTATTGATAGATATCGAATCTATTTTAATGATATTTGAATCTGTTTTATTGATATTTAATCTGTTCTAATGTATGTCTAACAATATTATATTAGTTTTCTATGGGCCTATGCCACCCGAAAAAAAAATATTATCTACCTTCTTTTTTTATTCTTTTTTGCGTTCGGTACCACTAACACCGTCACTCACAACACGATTTTGGTCTCGACACTTAACCGGATTTTGCTCTCGGCACACAAAACTCAAGTCACACATCAAGTCGCGATCATTTTTCACTCCTTTTTGGGTTTTTACACAATTGAACCACTGGATTTCAGCCTCTTGATAGTTGAAACCAAATAACAAACATGGTAAATATCCCGTTTCAAGTGTTCATTTTAGTTTTTTTAAAAACGAAATTGATAAAAACTAATTAATGAATTTCGACATTACAATACAGCTCGATAGACGGTAGAATTTCTTGGAGCATTTGCGACGCTTGAATCCCAAACTCGAGTGGGCCGGCTCCTGACCAAACGCCTCCTGCCGTAGGCCCTACGCCAGAGTCAACTCCAGCATATAGCCTCATCATCTATCGGAAAGGGACATCCCTTTACGGGGCCCGTGTGTGTCACGTCCTCGCGCGCCTAGTCCGGCCCTAATTCAGTCATGGTCCGGGGCGAGAGAAAGTGGGAAGAAGTCACTTCCTTCTGCGAAGCAGTCTTACTAGCGAAGTAGGTGGCCGGACGTTTGAGGGCCTGACATCTTGCTGCTTTTTACGCAAGTGATTTACTAAATTGGCGGATTTTGATGTTTTTATTACAAGTACATTTCTTTTTGGGGTTCTAAAAGTATAATAAATAAAACGATATTTTCAAAACCTATTATCTATAATAAAAAATAAATAATAGTTATGTTGCTATGAAAATACAAAGTAAAATAAAAGTTATCCCAAATGTATCTAAGTAACTCTTTCGCACCAACCCGCAGCCCTGGCAGTAATATGCCTGCGAGCTGAACTCTGACAAGTCTTGAGCATACCGACCTTTTTTCCTACAAAGTATTACAACGCATTCGATCCTTTAAATACTTAAAGTAATTCTAAACTTTAAGTATTTAAAGGATCGAATGCGTTTTTATTATAACCTGATCTCTCTACTACGGATCGCACACCGTAGTAGAGAGATCAGGTTAAAATGGTTTTTATAGGTTGATGTGCCGTCGTGTGTACCTAAACATCTTAAAAAAATAGAATAGCGAAGATAAGTCGTAAAATATTTCATAATTTTTTTCAATATTTCCGTATAACATTCAAACCTAAAATTAAATCAACTTACTTTACGACTGTTACACATTTCTCTAGTTTGCTGTAAAATCCGAAAAAAATAAAAATATGTATATTATTTTACACCGGTCTTCTTACCGGTTTAAAACAACTGCAGTTTACAAGAATAAACTACATATAATAGAAAATCTCCAATCAAAATTGCTGTCGATAACCGACGTTTGTAGATCACAAGCACATCACTATCAATTCAATCATAAATTCAAGGTAACGGTCGAAAGCACGCTACGTCGCGCGGTCTGTCGTAAGCGTACGTAAAGGTGCGTACGGAAAACCTCAAACCAAACCAGCCGCCGCGGGAGACTCCCCGGGCGCCGGGCGCCGTGAGACGACTCCCGGCCACCGTAGATGTCAACCTGTGGACGGTGAGCAATAGGTAGCTCACCGTCCGTCCGTCTATTGACGACAGGCCGTTTGTTTCACGCGCGCCTCAAAGAGATATCAGCAAAACAGAGGGGCTTGCCAGAGCCACCGCCTGCCGGGGTTGCGGGTTGTCCGAAAGAGATACCGCGGCTCCGGAACGTAAAGGGCAATAGAAGGAACATGGGTGGGTTTTAGTCAGTACAAGTCTGACATGCCCCCCCGCTCCGCCCAGAGCGGGGGAAGTTATTTGATGATTGCCTACCCCAAAAAAAAAGTGCTTACGCAAAGCGCGTACACTGGTCCGCATAGTCAGTTTACGCGTGCCCAGAACAAACGCCATGTCCATACTTGCAGCTTCGTACACTCTTGGGGGTCGAGTTCCGCGCGAGCTAGCCCACACGCGAGCCGCCGTCAGTCGGTTTTCGGTCGCGCGTCAAAGAGCATGAGCATGCGGTATAGCAACACACACACTAACTTATTATAGAAATAACGATTTACTTGGCTTCCATACATCTTGGACTGAACTGAAAATTACAATAGGTGAATTAAAAAAAAAGACTTATAGAATGATTGGGGCTCGCGTAGCGCTCTGGATTGATTGACCTCGCGTACAGGTTCGCGGTGGTCCATACAGGAGCTGTGCTTGTGTCCAATGTACGCGTGGACAGTGGTTCCCAACTACGCTTAAAGGCGCGGGCCCACCGCGGCGCATGCTGAGCACGGGCACGCGGCACATTTTAGCTGCGTGTATAAATTTGTTTGACAACGTGGGTCTACGTTTCCACTGGAGTACCTACACGAAAACCCACGACTATGTATAACGTGGCACGGCACACGGAGAGGCTACACACGTGCCACTGCAATCCACGGAGGAAAACCGCTCTGCGATAAGCGAACTGTACATAGTCATGGGTCATATTCGTGTACTCCAGTGGAAACGTAAACCCACGTTGACAGCGTTGAGCTATGTAACCGCCTATTCGAGCAAGCCACGCATGTTTTAATGACGTCAATTCATGCGTAGCCTCTCCGTAGGTTGCAGTGGACACAACCACATACATTTTCTTACAAAGCGAAGCTTAATACACGTGCGTAGCCTCTCCGTGCACCGCGGTGGGCCCGCGCCTTCATGATCGCAACGCTCATGAAGCGAGTATGGCGGACACACCCCATTGTTGTCATTTCTCCTGTTTTTAATATTTCTGTGGTTGTAGCCGGATTTAAACCAGTTTCAGTCTTAGCCAACAAAGCAGACTCTAAAATGTGCGTAAATAATACTTAATGTACAAAGTGGTTACTATCCAAATTAATATTAAAGTATGCGTACCTAAAATGTGCCCAAAAATAATCACAGCAAATTTGAATGGTATTTGAATAGGTGATAAAATCGCTTCCTTCGGTTGTCGAAGGTTAACCACGTGCTGGGTACCAACCACCAACACGTGATGGAAATTAATGAAATAATTATTATAACTACATCATTTATCATAAGAAATTTTGCTGCTCCAATTTAAGTTACACAATGAGTGAAAGAACTTTTCTTGTGTTTATTATTTACTAGCTTCCACCCGCTTCGTCCGCGTGGCATAGTTACTTTGGGCTAACGCTAACTTTAACCCGCGTGATGATCGAAAAAAAAAAAATTTCTCTTCCCTTTTCTTCCCTCTTTCTCCCCCTTTACTCACTTTTTTTTTAATTTAGCCTATGTCCGTTTCCAAGGTCCCAACTATCTCTGTACCAAAATCATCAAAATCGGTTGGGCCACATAAGCGTGAAGATGTAACAAACAAACAAACATCCTAAAAAAACTCACTTTCGCTTTTATAATATTAGTAAGGATTGCTTTATTTTATACACTTTCACATTTAGTGATTTGACATTAATATTTACTTTGTCAAAAAAATATCATTTTTATTTTCGTTTTTTTTTTTTATTTTGATGTGTGACATTGTATGATTACATTATGTTCTCATTAATTTAATGTTGTAAGTAGTAGTGTTATTTTATTTATTTATTGTGAATGTGAGGGCCATGTTGGCCATTACTTTTTTTGTCTTGTTAGTTTTATTTTGTTTTATTTTATTTATTTGGTTTACCAACAATTGAATACACAGTACAAGATCAAAAAATACATCGAACAAAACTTATAGGTTAGTGCACCAATCTCTTACAGGTAAACACAGCATGCATTATGTTAGTGTTCATTGAAGATGAGTAGCTTTACTAACCTAAAACTATACTGGTTAAAATTTAAATTAAATAATTATGCAAGCCTTAACACTAAAATCATTTTACAAGTTTTTATAAATAATGCTTCTAAACATACTAAATGAGTCAGAGTGAATATCGACCAGATCGCTGCAGCTGTTCAATAACTTACATAGGCGGGGGATAGGGGAATTAGCACCAAGGACAGTTCTGCGAAGTGGGGGGCGCAAAGGTGTTATAGGAGCTCTTGGACTTTTGGTGGGTACACGAAGGTTGATCCTGCTCAATAATTGTGGACAATCAATTTTATTTCTGACAATTTTAAATAAAAACAAAGCATCCAATAAATCTCTCCTCTTTTGTAGGGAGATCATTTTAAAATGCAGGAGCCTCTCTTTATACGACCGTTCCTTTTTAGCTACCCCGGAAGAGTATGCTAAACGCCACAGAAATCGTTTTTGTACCCTTTCCAATCTTAGTGCGTGGGTGGCATAGTGAGGTCTCCAGACCAAGTAAGACCAATAAGTTGACCAAGATGTTGTCTGGACCTTAAAAGAGACTATGACCTCTGAGTTAGTTTCGGCTGTTTCTTCTCAGAGTAGGCGGGTACGAAAAACTGGCGTATTTTTTTTAATCTTGCAAAATAAACATCATTTATCTATCCTGTTCTCATTACGTTGGTGTCAGCTTCCAGTCTAACTGGAAGCAGCTGAATACCAGTATTTTACACTCAGCGACTCCTATCTAACTAGAAACACCCTTTGGTAAGACCTGTTGTCAGACTTTCAGGTTGTCTCCATGGATAAAAATAACTCGGTCTATCCGTTTGTCAATCAATCCTAATCCTTTCTAACAGACGGACAGATAGAATCGTTTAAGGACTTATAATATTAGTAAGGAATAAGGGTAAACCATTTTCCTGCCGGAGTTGCAAGTTGTTCAAAAGAGATACCGCGGCCCCGAAACAAAAAGAAGAAAAGAAGGAACATGTATGGGTTTTTGTCAGTAAAAGTCTGACACTCCACCCCCACACGCGGAGTGTGTGTGTAGTGTCGAAAATTATTTGATGATTAACCACCAGAAAAAAAGTATAAACCATTTTGTATTCTTCTCATCAGACATAATCTCTCAACAGCATTCAACGTCTTTGCTACTCTACGTCCTCCTCTCAATGCTGACGTAATGTCCAGAGTCTGGCTTCAGCATGACATCAATCTTTAGCCGAACCTTCGTGTGGTCAGCCTGGATCCTATAACTTCGCAACACATAGGCCAAGGTCGTCTTCATCGACATCAGGGCATAGGCTTTACCTGGAAGGGTAACGTAGAAAATTATGTGAAATATTTTGATCAGAGCTAGCAATATTTCAGGCTTAGCTGGTTGCGGTTTGATGGTGAGGTCACAAAAGCCCTAACACACCGCACAGTCACCTAAAGTACTATCTCAGTGAAGCAGACTGTCAATATTTTCTACTTCATCTTCTTATGGCTTTAGTACATTTTCGTTACCCGTTTATCACGGTGATGAGCTTAAGCAATGCGACATGTCCATCGTATAGGAACCGACGCATCGTAACGACTCTAGGCATGGTCTCAGCACGCTTTTCAATTAATATTTCCAGCGTCATTGTCGCAACAAGGGACCCGTGTTCTCGGTTCTGGACGGGTAGGTACTAATCACCAATTCTTACCAATACACTGCCTTCTGCCCACACTGAATGCAGCAAACGCGTTAGGGTTGTCAGGCAGTCTGCCAGGCTCCAGCCAGCGTTCAGGCTTGAACTCGTGCACGTCTGAACCCCAGATCGGGTGTTTGTGAAGCCCGAACACGAACAGGAAGCAGGTCCGACCCGCAGAGAGGGTGTAGTTCTCTGAAACATGGATAGTATTTAAGATCGGGACCGTAGGTACGATGAGGGTGGATATGCTGCAGAAAATAATTGCGTTATTGACGAAATTAAATAACAAGCTCAACTGCAACTCATCAAGTGAAAATAGGCAGGAACCCAAACATTCGCCTTAATTAAGAGAAATATTCGATCCTTTATGGGTTGCTTGAAAGCGGTGGCTAGACCTAGAATAACTAGTAATAGAAGACCTAGTATCTAGATCCCACAGCATAATTTTTTTTTAGTGAGATTATGGAAAAACAAAACCGCGTGTTCTCACTCTCTTAAAGAAGAGAAACTCTTAAAAAAAATTATCAGATTTCTTCTGCCGTGAATGAACTCACTTAGTTTAACATCTCTATCGAGTTTTCTGGCCAGCACAGGCACGATCGTGAACATCCTCATGCTCTCCTTCAGAACAGCCTCCAAATACACCATCTTCGATAAATCCGTCTTTTCCACGTCTCGATCTCCACCCAGGACCTCTTGTACCCTGAATTAAAAAAAAACTGTAAATAACAGCTTGAAGGAAAAATACTTCAATCATAATATCATTTTTTTTAATACATGAAACAAAGGGAATCAATTCTGGAAACTGATCAAGTGCAACTTTTCTTAGACTCAAATTGAGCAGTAGTCATAAGACGTAATAGTGATAATAAAGTCATCGCTATCTCATCTCTTGAGGTTATTTCCAGAACAGTTGGAAAAAAAACTTACTCAGCAAAGGCCTTCTCTTGAGCCTCAGGATGTGAACCCAACAATATCATGGTAAACATAAGTACATTCGCGGAGGTGTCATGGCCGCCAACGATCATAGTGTCCACATGCTCTCTGATCTCCCTGTCGTTGAGAACTCCCTTTTCAACCGATAATTCTAGCAGAAGGTCCATGAAAGCTTTGAATTTGCTTCCTAGAAATTATTTAAGGCGGTTTAATCAGCTGAACCCCGTGGCTAGATGGATTTGTCATAAAACAAAATAATAAAGCACGGACAAAACTAACCTGGTATTATACTCCTCTCTGCGCAGACATTTCCAATGAACTCAGATTTTCTTTTTTGTAACACCTGCAACGTATTTATAACCTCTGTAGTACACAGAAGATACGAATATAATAAAATGAGACAAAAAATAATACAATGAGACCAAAATATGAAAACTTATTGCACATAAGACAGCACTTTACTAAGGAAAAATATTATGTCAATGGGAGCTATCATAATTATATAATAAAATTCCACACAGTTTTAAGCGCTGGCCACAACGCCAGCTAGCGGGCGGGCGGGCTCGGCGGGTGGGCGAAGCGAACGAAGGAAACTATACAAACTACTGAATGAATTATTGGCGAGCTAAACTATGGGGTTCACACCGAAAACTACGGATAGACGAGCGACGGGCGGAGCGGGCTAAGCGGGCGAAGCACGGGGCGCGGATGGGAGAGCGAGAGGTTAGCGTTGTATCTGTCCATTGTCATTTGCAATTTCACAAACGTAAACACTACACTGCTATTCGAAAGACGAGCGTCGACTAGTCTACTCGAAACGGGGAGGACGGGCGAACGAACCGGGCAAGCGGGCTGGCGGGTGAGCTAAGCTAGCGAAGCGCGGGCGCGCCAACAAGGTGAACGAGTAGCTTCGCTGGAATCGTCGGATATTTCGTTAGCTTAGCTCGTTAGGTTAGTCGGTAGCTCGCGGTGTGAACCGAAGTATGTAAAGAGGTGAAACGATGTTCGCCCGCCTAGCCTAGCCACCCCGCCCGCTAGCTGGCGGTGTGGCCTGCGCTTTAAAGAACACCCTAACTAAACAATGCAATTTATTTCAATGACTATTTCTACTGTATTTATATAATTATGTTAATTAGAATGCCATAGTATTTGTAATTGATGATAAAGTATTGATTGATGTATTCGCTTTTGAATAGCATGTAGCGGAAACCTTCAACCAAGTGTCATCTAATACCTGTACCTACATTGTTGGAAATAAATAAATATAAATCTGACATATATACATAAGAGAACAGAATCATGCCGAAGAGATTTACGTTCCTTTAATTTAAAGTAGCAAAAATATTTCCTTACCGTGTACGACATATTGTGCAGGATCTTCAAACAAGCATCCTGCTTCTGCTTTAACTTGCTCCAAGCGAAAGTGAAGGGGCTGTGCCACCAGAATTTCATGAACCGTTCCACCATCGTGTTGAGTATCAGTTCTGTCGCCTCCACGTACTTGCTGTTGAGGTTCGAGTCAGTGAAGTCTACTCCTAGCGCTGTCACTGTCAATGAAAAATTTTAATTGTGGAGGTTTATGAGGCATTACAGTTAAGTCACAAGCCAAGTGTACTGTTATCTTTCTAAGTAATCTTTTTTATTTTCGATGTGGAAGTCCTAATGGATGTCCCCCGTCCTCTCCCCCCTCTACTGTCTAAAACCACACCGGTGTTCTTTCTCACACTTGCCCCGGGGGTCAGCGGGAACAAGTGCGACTTCCGCTTTCCTCCTTGCCCGCTTGACCTGTGCTGACCTCGTGCCGAGGGGGGAGGGACGGAGTGAGGTGTCGGAGTCTCCCCGAATCCGCCGAATTCCTAAGTAACCTAACCTAACAGCTTGCTACCAAGAGCTCCAGCTCCTAACAGGTAGCAACTTGTTATTGTGTAGTTGTCATGGGTAGACAATGACCATTTTCTACCCATAACAACAACACAGAATAACAGATATAAGACTTGGGAAGTTTTGGAAGGCGAGCGTTTTGGAGGAATTTGTTATGTTGATTTTCTTAAAGTACTGAATCTCAGCCCATTCTGAATAAGGTAGAACCAGACTAGTTTTTGAAGCCATTTTTATTGCAATTGTCAACGTTGAAAAATAACTTCTAAATTTACCTCGTCGAGTTTAGTAGGGATTAATAAATTATTTTTAGGCTTCCAACATTTGCTAGACTTACAGCAAATAGTCTCCAAAGCATTGTGTCGCGTGTATGTCCAATGGTCAAACTCTCCTTTTCCAGCCTCTTTCTCTAGGTCTCTCACCAGCTTCCTGGACTGGCTGTTGAAGACGCCCATGAACGTGTCCAGGAGTGTCTGACTGAACGCTGGGTTCAGGAGCTTGCGATGATTCTTCCATATTGAATCTACGGGATTTTACATTAGTTAGAGATGTGTGCCACGCTATGTCATTTCTACCTTCTTAGATTGTGAAACAATCGACTTTTTTGAAACTTGTTTTTAGTAATAATTTTGTTTCCTTCTTTTCAAAAAAGTCAATAGTTTACTTTAAACTTTTTAGTAATATAATAAAACGCCTGACGTTGTAGCGTGCGCCCAGCGACACTTCTTTACATACTAGACACATTGTTGACTGCGCGTGACAGTCGCGTAGCCAGTCGTGCCGCAAATCGTGTCGCGGTATCTCGTAGCGTGGCACATGGTGGCACCACCAAGATATTTTTTTTCAAGTGACTTCTCCTCAGTCGGTATCTCATTTGATGACGTAGCTCGTAGCAGTCAAAAGTAGCATAGAATCACCTTGATGTTTTCTAAAGATGTACTTTTTTAAGTTTAGCCATAATAAATCGATAACCTTGACATATACATATATGATTTTGACGACACGGTTGGCGCAGTGGTTGAGCGATCGACTGCTGCGCTGTGTGTCGTGGGTTGGAACCCCGCACGGAACAAATATTTGCATGACCTGCAGATAGTTGTTTCGGGTCTGGGTGTTTGTTTACGTGTGTATAAATGTTTGTAAACGCACCCAAGATACAGGAGTAATTCCTAGTATTGGGCAAAGTTTAAAAAAAAAATTGAGTGAGTTTGGTAAAGAATGTTCAACTCACATTTGCCAGTGACTAAGCCTTCCCCTAGCCATGGTTTAGCGAATTCGTAGAACCCATCCTTCTCGAGACATGTGTTAGCCACTGTGAAGCTGTCGTCCGGGTCGGTTACAACTGGAAAATAGACTTTATTATAACAAATTAAGGTCAGATGTTTGAATGATGCTGAATATGGTGAGGAGATTATTAATCATGTTTATTTAGGGTTCCGTACTTCAAAAGGAAAAAACAGAACCCTTTTTGGATCATTTTATTGTCCGTCTATCTGTCTGTCTATCAAGACCCTTTATCTCAGAAACGCGTGGAGATATCGAGTTAAAATTAAAACCATATACTTAACCCTTTTTTGCGGATGGGAAACCATCAAATAACTTCCCCGCTTTGGGCGGAACGGGGCCGAGTGTCAAACTTGTACTGACTAAAACACACCCATGTTCCCTCTATTGCCCTTTACGTTCCGGGGCCGCGGTATCTCTTTCGAACAACCCGTAACCCCGGATATACTAAGCCCTGTGTTCCCTTTGTGCTGACAAATCAACCCTATAAGTCTACGCAGTCAAAAGATATAGAATAGAATAGAAAAATATTTATTCGAAACACACACAACACAACAGCAAAAGAAAAAAAAAAAAAGGTACACAGAACGGAAAAACATGGACAAGGTTGCGCTGAGCGTGCCCATAACGAAAGGGTTACCAACTCAGCATTGCTAGGCGTCAGACACCCAACGCTGGTTTTCAGTTGGCACCCGCAGTGACACACGGACGATGGCAACAAGTACAAATAAATAAGTAGGTACTTAGTGATAAAATAATAATAATATAAATGTGAAATAACGATATAATTATGATGTAAATAAGTAATAATAATAAAAGATAAATAGAATAGTGTGGATCTGAAAACATAACCGCTAACTTCATTCTTTATTTAATGAAAGCAACGCTCCGACGCGGACGTGGCGCATCAGTCATATAGATATGGCTGTTTATGTTGCTAGTTTGTACGGAATCCTCGGTACGCGAGACTGACTCACTTTTGTTTTTAATTTTGTTACCCTTAGCCACGTGTTGGGTTTAGCTTTCATAATGAGTCTACTTACTGTACACGGTCCGTGGCCCGATGCCGGCTGACACCACTCCTCCAATGTCATAGCTCTCTTTGGCCAGGTCCACGATGCCATCCCATAGTTCTACAAATAAGAATGAGGTTCTCTATAAATTTATGTTTGTTTATTAAAACTCTTGTTCGCTAAAAATCAGAGCATGCAGTGTCAATTATTACGAAACTCTTTCTACAAAAAACCGAACGGCACGGTTGACGCAGTGGCTGAGTGATCGGCTGCTACGCCATTGTTTCGCTAGTTCAATCCCAGCGTTATGTTTCTGACGTTTCTGAAGAACTTCACCAATAAACATTACGGAAATATGTCTTTCTAAGGTGTTTTTGATAGTCCTTATTTACATTGGTAACAGCTTGAAAAAAAATATACTAACTGCAGCTATCCCCAATAAGGTTGGGCGCATGTCCCACGATGGGCCAGCCTCCCGGGAAGAATGGCGGCTCGGTCGTCTTCGTATTTTTCCGGCGCCACGCCCAGTACGCTGCGCACGCGATGCAAAATAGCGCTACAGCGAACATCGTTGCTTTCTTGTTATGTTACTGAAAATAAGTTTAAGAAAGCAAAAGGTTAAAACATTTAATAACCCGGTACTATTTTGCATTGAAATGACCAACCGATAGAAAGTCTGCAGTCCGGGGACTCTAAGGATGATGGCTACCCTTTACCCGTTCTGGGAATCGAACTATGTACCTACTAGCGTTGAAGTAAACGCTTAACAGTCTCACTAGCAAACACCAGGCCAATGTTATAATCAACTAACTTTTGCCCGCGGCTTAGCTCGCGTTAAATTCGGGGTAACACAGTTCCCCTTTCCTGATTTGCAGGTACCTGTTACCTGTAGTTTTGCCCTTGCGCCTTATTTATTGTAATACCAAAGCTAAGTTTTCTCTTTTCTCCCCTCTTTCTCCCTCATTTCTCACTTTAAAAAAAATAGCCTATGTCCGTCTCCAGGGACCCAACTATCTCTGTACCAAAATTCATCAAAATCGGTTTAGCCATTTAGGCGTGAAGACGTAACAAACAAACTCACTTTCGCTTTTATAATAAATTAGTAAGGATAGTCCTACTTGCTACAAACAAAATAAAGATAGCCATAACATAATCGTAATATTAAATGATTTAAATTGGAGATAATTAGACTAGTACTTATCGAAATATCAAGTGCCTACAGCCGAACGTGTGTACCTACTTGTATACATCGTTATACTCTAATACACAATAAATTTGGTTAGCCTTGGTCCAATGTTCACGCATTGAAATGCCTGTGCTGTGTCCACGAGTTGTTAAACGACCAGTGTGATACTTTGCTCCGATAAACTGCCGGTAGTTATAATAGTTATTGCAAATATCTCTAATTAAATTTTAAAAAAGATGAGTTAGGCAGAGATGTACCTAACTACATCTACATTTCGCTAGTTATTTTTAAGTCCTCCGTGGAACCGTGGAAACCACGAAGTCTGGATTGTTTGACGTGCACTGTGTTTAAGGGCACGGTTGGCGCAGTGGCTGAGCGATCGACTGCTGCGCTGCGTGTCGCGGGTTCGATTCCCGCACGGAACAAATATCTGTATAACCTGCAGAAACTTGTTTCAGGTCTGGCTGTTTGTGTATATGAGTTTAAATGTTTGTAAACGCACCCACGATACTGGAGAAAATCCTAGAGTAGGGCAACATTTTTTTTTAAACCAATTGCACTTTTATCGAACCATATTTATCGAACTCAGAGCCGCATGCTCAGTAGTCGCGCTTGCGATCCCTAGTCCAACGACGCAGTTAAAATCTCAGATTCACGAATATAGGTACTTCACACTTTTGTCCGTTTGTGTATTTTTTTACAGGTAACATATTGGTACAATATACAGCTGCACATGGTTAGTGAAGAAAGGAACGCCAAGATAGTTTGTTAAAATACATGCCGTAATTATAATGACTTCTGTTAGATATAAGAACTTAAAATATGGGGACGAAATTATCTCAATAAATTCAGTACCTACCACTAATGTTAATACTAGAAGTGGAACATATACCTACTAGATACTGAATCTGATTTAAGTCTTTTTTTTTTCAAATAAATGTCAATGTCAAATATATTCTCCCGCTCTGGGCGGAGCGGGGCGTAGGGAGTGTCACACTTTTATTGACTAAAATCCATCCATGTTCTTTCAATCGCTCCTTGTGCTCCGGGGCCGCAGTATCTCTTTTGAAAAAACCCGCGAACCCAGGCAGGCAGTGGTTCTTTGTTGACATATCTTTGAGGCGCGCCGCCGTCACGGCCTGTCACTAGTCACTAGACCCACATCTACGGTGGCCGAGAGTCATCTCGCGGCACCCGACGCCCGGAGCGTCTCCTGCGGCTGCTGGGTTGGTTTGAGGTTCAAGATTTCTAATCTTTAAACATGTGTCGTAACTGTAGACTGAAATTGTAAATTTTGAATGTAAATTTTGCCTGTTTTATTTTACACTTACGTATAATTTGTAACGTTTTGGCGCCCAGTGTAGTATTTCCAACACGCTCTAATAAAGTAAATACACTAACACTGAACACGAACTAAAAAAACTCACGCCTTTTTCGCACGGGGGTAGGTCACTTGCTGCGATCCTTATACACCAACGAACATCCCCTAAGCAATCACAAATTCACGTTTTGACGCTATTTTTTAATTTATTTATAAGTTAGGTAGTATGTTTAATAATTTTAGTTTAATTTAGTTTATTTATCTTTTCTTAGACAGTCCAATAGAATTGCTAATATCTAACCTCACAATATAAACGTGCAGCTTCTCAATGTACTACCAGTAAGCTTAACAAAAAAAAAACAACTGAAAACTCTAGAACTGATTGCCAATTGTTTACAACCACCTCCCTAGCAAATTCTTGCATCAATGACTTCGAAAACTCGCTTACCTCGTTATCCTGTATTTCTTAACTTTCCCAATTAGTTTTCGACGAAATTTTCCCTAATTCACTGACAAGAACTATACGAATGCCCAGACATTGCCTAAGTCCTGCTATATATCCGAAGGGCAACGAATACTGCAGGGATGTCGAAAGTGGATAAACCAATAATATTTATAACACGTGGTTTGAACTACGTGTTTTCATGCAAGTGTGAAATGCCAGAGTTTTCCAGATGTCCTAACAAAGAGTGCATAAAGAAATAGAGCCTGTGACTCTATCTCTACGAAAAATTGCTCATGTCTTTTCTTATGAGCCTCCTGGGCATTTCTCACAAAATGTACTAACATGTATCGAATTGAACCTGTATACATAATTTCAAAAAGGCTCTTCTTAATGTATTAGTCGTAAAAACCTACTACAAAGTCTACTCATTGACTGAGTAGTAGGTTTTTACGACTAATAAATTAAGAAGATATTTTTTAATTCATTGACATTTTGTATTTAATAATATTTTGTTTTTTTTTTTTAATTAAATAAATCAAAAAATGTTTTTAATTATAATTTAATGTATTATATTTGTTGCCTTTAAGAGTTATTTTTTATTATCATTACTACTTTATGCAAATTGTAATTAAAATATTTGTAGGTACGCTGCGGACGGCAAGACATGGCGTTCACTTTTATTAATATTGTCATGATCCTGTACCTGTGTTTGGTTTTTACCTATGTTCTACAAATAATATTATTTGAAATTTGAATTCACTCAAAATTTAAAGTATATTAAATCATCAGTTTTGAAATGGATATTTGGCACGTTTTTCCTGGATAGAAATGTAACCCATTTGAAACACTAGGGTCATGGGGTCCGAGTGTCCACGTAGTATTTCGAGATTTCGCCAAACAGTTGGTTGACTCCTCTCGTGACCAGAGGGCTGACTTTTTCTCCATTTATAAGAACACTAGAATGCTAATTTACTTACTATGTAAATTAGACTACTAAAAACGAGACATTAATACAAGCATGACCTAAGATTTTTAACGAAAAACTACTTAAAATCATCCTTTTTGTAAAATGTCCCACGCCTCGTTTCTCAAGATGTATTGTCTTCATTCAAGGCCTTTTCCAAGGTTATAAGTTCTTGATAAAAACGCTAAAACAAGAATTTGATATATTGTTTGTGTTACGTTTTGTAAAGTAAGCAATGACTTATTGTAGGGACCACGCTATTTTCTTATACTTAAGTACTAACGCTGTAACAACAACAATATGATAACAAAAGAGTAACCATGAAGTTTCTTGCCGGTTCTTCTCCATAGGAAACCACTAACCCGAACCGTGCACCTTTTCACGACGTTTTATAAGTGTCCATGTTGGCCTATGTGAAATAAAATATTTTGATTTGATTTAAATGGGTAAGTATTTATTTTACGGATTTTCATACCCAAAACCATAGATCTATAATCAGAATGCTTTATTTGTAAGCATAGGTCAAGTTACATCGTGTGAGATGTTACAGATAGGTAGGTAGATCCTCTATGTTTTGCCCAGAGGCGTAGAAATAGATTTAACTAACATGACATTTTTTTCTTCTTACATTTGTTTTTTTAAATATCATAAATTGGTAGAATCAACTGTTCACAATAGCAATAAAAATAACTTAAGTGCAATTAAATAAAATTTTAAAATACAATCAATTTCAATAAATGTCAAAAGGATTAGGTTACACTGTTTTTTCTGTTCCGTGAGGTTACATGTCATGTCAATGCTAATGTCAAACAAAATGCAAGATATATCTTATTAATTACTGCCTCAGAATTATAGAATTGTCGTCTAAATAGTCTATTAGTGACTAGTAACTTAACTTTATTATACCTCACGGAAATCGAGCTACCAGTCACTACAATGTACGACGTAAATACATTGTATTGACACTCCAGTAGAAAAACCACACACACAATTAAAACCGTTGTTTTAGTTATAAAGCCTATGCTTATATTTTAATAACACCAAAAGTGACATCACGACTGTTATACCGAAGCAGAGGTGTGCCTAATAGTGGGTACACCCACATTTTACCAGTTATGTTTAAGTTCCATTGGATAGGGGCGAGCCTATTGCCATCAATGAAGCACGAATCTAGACTCCGTGGCTGCTACAGACAAATTCCTGCTGGAAAAAACCCCATAATGCTTTTTCCACCCGGGAATCGAACCCAGGATGTCAACCGCGCTTGTGATCACTCGACCAACGTGGCAGTCAGGTAGTACTATTTTTGTATTAGATAGATAGAATATTCTTTATTATGTACACCATACAAATAACAAGAATAACATTAAACAACTTATAAATAGGGTGACACAATGGGCGGTCTTATCGCTGAAAGCGATCTTTTCAAGACAACCTATTATATTACTAGCTGCGGCCCGCGGTTTCACTCGCGTGGTGATAGAATAATAATATACAATATATCTTTGTGAATTGTAGCCTACGTGTTAATCTGATGTTTAAGCTATATTATTGTAATGTTTAATTAAAATCCATTCAGTACCTAGTGTTTTCGTGAAAGTGTAACAAACATACATCCATCCATCCATCCTCACAAACATTCGTATTTATCCTTATTATAAAAGCGAAAGTGAGTTTGTTTGTTACGTCTTCACGCCTAAATGGCTAAACCAATTTTGATGGATTTTGGTACAGATTGTACAAATGTACAGTTGAGACCCTGGAGAAGGACATAGGCTATTTTTTTAATAAAAATATTGAGATATGAGGGAGAAAGAGGGAGAAAGAGGGAAGAAAAGCCAGACATTAAAAGAGGCTACGACCTCTGTGTTTGTATCGGCAGTTTTGTCACACAGTAGTCAGGAATGTATAGGTATGTGTACTTTTGTTGGTTTCGTTGACTTTTGTGCTACCGACTTTCGTAAGTAATTTTCCACTTTTTTACATTTTTTATTTGATTTCTTGTATATTTTACAAAAAAAGTTTACTATTTCAGATTATTTAGTTATGGTATATTTATATATTACATATTTTTTATCGAGTGTTCATTTTCCATTGTTACTAAAAAAATGTAGTTCATCCATAGAGACATAGAGAAAAATATATGTATTATAGAGGAAAACTCATAGCAGCATAAACCTGAGAAGTATACCCTGTCAAACAAATAAATAATTTAGCAAATCGGTCAAAGCGTCTTTGAGTAATCGGTGAACAAACATAAAAAAAAAGATTCTGACGAATTGAGAACCTCCTCCTTTTTATGAAGTCGGTTAAAAACCTATATGGAAAATAAATACCATTCATCATTAACCGTTGCACATAGGTATCTGGAATCCACTAGAACCATCTATCTATCTGCCTTCCATTCTAACCAGTTTCGCCAACCCTACTGGCCCGAGGTACTGCACTTGCGCCACATATACTAACCCCAATACTTTTTTCAGTTTCCTAAAGTTAATTATAATAATGTTCACATTTCCGTTTGTAACACAGTCGGTAGTACTGACATGTAAACAGTTAGCACGTTATTACTGCTGCTATTTTGATTGTAATCATACAGGGTGTCCAGTAAATTGTAGGACATAGTGCAGAGCTGATATTTTTTTTGTATTTGATTTATATACAGGGTTTTATCTATAGAGAATATGTCACCCCGATGATTGTATACAAATTATTTTTGTCTAAACATTAATATACCCGCAACCTTATACCCATTACCCATAATCCTTACTTTATATTATAAAAGCGAAAGTGAGTTCTTTTTTGTTTGTTACGTCCTCACGCCTAAATGGCCAAACCAATTTTGATGAATTTTGGTACAAAGATAGTTGGACCCTGGAGACGGAGATAATGTTTATTAAAAAAAAGTGAGAAATGAGGGAGAAAGATGGAAAAAAGAGAAAATTTAGCTTTGCTATTACAATAAATAAGGCGCAAGAGCAAAAACTACAGGTAGCAGGTACCTGCAAATCAGGAAAGACGAACTGTGTTACCCCGAATTTAACGCGAGCGAAGCCGCGGGCAAAAGCTAGTAATAATATAAAAAAGTGTTCTTGCCTCACCTGATAATGGTGACGCTAGAACGCTATTATAGAAATTATTGTCAAAAGCTTGAATCGTCTTTGGATTCCAACCCGAACACACTCTGACAGGACATGATGCACGTCTTCTATTACTCCACAGGCAAGGCAATTGAGAAAATCAACTTTGCGCATCATGAATCCGAAACTATTGAGTGGTATGTGGCCAGATCAGAGCCTCAAAACCGTCACCATCTCCTGTCTACCCTGTCTCGCTGAACCAAAGAGTCTGTGGAATAGATGGTTGAATATTCCTGTACCAAATACCTTTCGTTAGCGATAGGGTGATAGTTGAGGTCGATACCTACCAAAACAATACAATATATATTCCGTAAAATGTTACAGATTTACAGTTATATAAAACTAGCTTCCGCCCGCGACTTCGTCCGCGTGGCATGGTTACTTTGGGCTAACGCTAACTTTAACCCGCGTAAAGATAAAAAAAAGTCTTTCTCTCCTCTCCTTCTCCCCCTTTTCTAACTTTTTTTAGCCTATGTCCGTCTCCCAAACTATCTCTGTACCAAAATTCATCAAAATCGGTTTGGCCATTTAGGCGTGAAGACGTAACAAACAAACAAACTCACTTTCGCTTTTATAATATTAGTAAGGATTTTTCGACCTTAAAACCGATTTGTAAGCGTCTCTTAATAAAAAATAGCACTTCTAGTGTTTTTAGGGATCCGTACTTCAAAAAAAACGGAATACTTATCGGATCACTTTGTTGTCCGTCTGTCTGTCTGTCTGTCTGTCTGTCTGTCTGTCTGTCAAGACCCTTTATCTCGGGAACGCGTGGAGGTATCAGGTTTGTGATTGTGATATAAATGTAATTTTTTTTTTTATAAAAGTTAATTTCTCTTTTTTCACTATCAACTTATCCTTCGAAATATCATTTACAGAGCTGTACCTATGTCTAAAATTAGGATTTTGAACCGTTTGCTACTATGAACAAAGTTAAATGTCAAAGTTGTAATTGCTTTTTTGATAAGTGAATCGATGCTGAATTTAGTTAAGTGTGGATATTCGAGCGCGTGTGTGTTTGTTACTGTTGTGTTTCAGAGCATGTCAAGTGGCGTGTATGATAATGTGCTACGTCGTACGTTTATTGGGTATCCGATGAAGTTTTAAATTAATGCCTTTTATTTATAAATACCAACAGTTATAACGGATGGTTAAGAATTTTATGAGTAACACAAAGCCAATTACAGGCTCGCACAAGTAAAAAACCGGCCAAGAGCGAATCAGACTGGCGCACCGAGGGTTCCGTGCGGATTTGCGATATAAAAAACCCTATCTTTTGACTAAGAGAGTTTTATTTAAAAAAGAAAAGCCGTTGCCCCATAATAGGATCTTCTCTTGTATCGTAGGTGCGTTTAAACACATTTAAACTCACATACACAAACAGCCAGACCCGGAACAACTATCTGGAGGCCATACAAATATTTGTTCCGTGCGGGGATCGAACTCGCGACACGTAGTGTAGCAGTCGATCGTTTGGCCACTGCGCCGACCGTGTCGTCAAACCGTGTCTGTTGATTTTTCACAGCAGAAAAGTGACTACAGAGTTGAGTATATGGTTTTAATTTCGCATTCCCGATATATATATTTTTTTCTTAAGTTAATAAATCTCAAGCTTTGTTTGGGAAATAACGATTGTATATTGTTCCAGTTTAGACGAAAGAGACTGAACCCCACGACACAGGGTATCCTAGTGTGGGGTTCAGTGTCATTTAAATTATGTACCTATGTACTTTTTTGTAGAACAATCCTTACTAATATTATAAAAGCGAAAGTGAGTTTGTTTGTTACGTCTTCACGCCTACATGGCTAAACCGATTTTGATGAATTTTGGTATAGAGATAGTTGGGACCCTGGAGACGGACATAGGCTAACTTTTGTTTATAAGTGAGAAATGAGGGAGAAAGAGGGAAGGAAAGAGAAAAATTAGCTTTGCTATTACAATAATTAAGGCGCTAGGGCAAAAACTACAGGTAGCAGGTACCTGCAAATCAGGAAAGGGGAACTGTGTTACCCCGAATTAAACGCGAGCGAAGCCGCGGGCAAAAGCTAGTAAATAAATAAAAATAAAAAAGAGTCATGGATCAGATAACGAAGTGATCCCATAAGGGTTCCATTTTTTCCTTTTGAGGAACTAAACGCTAAAACACAATGAAAGTAGTATTATTCTTTGAAACACTAACAAGCGCGATAAAATATAATAAAAATACTGGTTTCATTATAGTTAATTAGGTTGCGGAGGTCACACATATAAAATACTGGTATTTAGCTGTAGCCGGTTAGACTGGAAGCCGACCCCCACATAGGGAACAGGTACCTACGTAGACGATGATGGCAGTATGGTAATGTGGAGCAGCATGTCTGTCTCTTAAAAAACCCTATTTAGAACTCCACTATTTGTCCACACTGGTTACTGGTACTTTAACCCACTGCTGGGCAAAAGGTCTGGGGAGAGGTCCCCATGACTTCCAGTTCTATCAGTCCAAAGCTCTCTGAAGACACTGGTCGTTGGTTCTATCCAGCTCGTACCGCCATGTTCGACGAGGTTCTGCGCGTCGCCTTCTGGCTGTGTCAAGACCACTCGTAATGGTTATTTAGGCTGACAGCTTATTGGGCATACGACAGACGTGACCAGTCCGGTCCCACTTCGACGTTTAACTTTATAGAGCAACCTCTGTGAGCTGAGGAACGCAGTGCAGTGTTGCGTACGTGGTCAGTCATAATGACTATAATATCCTTACTAATATTATAAAAGCGAAAGTGAGTTTGTTTGTTTCTTTGTTACCTCTTCACGCCTAAATGGCTAAACCGATTTTGATGAATTTTGGTACAGAGATAGGTGGGACCCTGAAGACGAACATATTTTTTTTTTAAAAGAGTTAAAAATGAGGAAGAAAGAGGGAAAAAAAGGGAAAACTTAGCATGGCTATTACAATAAATAAGGCGCTAGGGCAAAATCAGGAAAGGGGAACTGTCTTATCCCGAATTTAATGCGGGCTAAGCCGCGGGCGAAAGCTAGTATAGGTATAATATTTTTATTTTATTCAAAGATCGCAGTTTTGGGGTTAGTCTAGTATAGAAATTAGATAATAATGAACACAATAGGTAGATAAGTGTGCAAACAACAGTGAAAACTGTAAACATTGATGAGACCTGCCTCTTAAACTAGGATCACCTGTATGGGGCAATAAATATCTTAATTATTGTTCTTACATAATAGGGCCTGCCTCTGATAGTATCAACATTGAGAAATTAACTCTGAATGGAAATCTAATAAATCCTTACTAATATTATAAAAGCGAAAGTAAGTTTGTTTGTTATGTCTTCACGCCTAAATGGCTAAACCGATTTTGATGAATTTTGGTACAGAGATAGTTTAGACTCTGGAGACGGACATAGGCTTTAATTTTTTTTTGAAGTGAGAAATGAGGGACAAAAAGGGAAACTTAGCTTTGTTATTACAATAAATAAGGCGCAAGGACAAAAACTACAAGTAGCATGTACTTGCAAATCAGGAAAGGGGAACTGTGTTACCCCGAATTTAACGCGAGCGAAGCCGCTGCCAAAAGCTAGTCATTAAATAAATTGAATTTTAGTTGGGTCTCTAAGAATAAATCAACTGTATCTGACGAGTCTGGTTGCTTATCTCTGTTGCTGACTGTATATTTCCAAACAATGTTTTCGTATTTAATAAACGTAATGAACTAAAGTTCATATTTTTAGGCAAACAATGAAACATTTTAATGGTGGGAAATTTGTATTTTTAAAACATTTGTTCTTGTAGATAGTCCTATTTTAAATACCATGGTTGAGGAAGTAGATCGCAGTCAAATGGTAAAAGATTACATTATATAGTAGGTACTAGAATATTATTACGGCGTTTAAGTTAGAAACCAATCATGAAATCAAAAAATACATACATCCACCATGATCTGTCTTAGTCTAATTTTTACTTTAAATAACAATTGACTCATAACATAATTTGATCAAAAATGTTTTTTTTTATTTCAATTTCGGTTACAATCTAACTACAAAACTTAAATCAAATAAATAATAAAAACTTAGAAATTTTCAGAACAGTGCAAATTAAAATTCTCAGTTTCAATTATTAAATGCTTAGGTATATTACTTGCTAAATATTCTTTGGCATAATACGGTTCGAGTATTCTTCTTAAGTTACATTTAAATGCTGCGTAGACGTAAGTCTTTTTTGCGGATGAGAAATTGACAAATAACTTGGGTGTCAGACTTGTACTGACTCACCCATGTTCCTTCCATGACCTTTTGAATCCTCTTATCCTAGCAGGTGCAGCGGCGACCTCTCGCGTCCAATCCTGGTTCGGTCACCTCCTTCCTCCTTAAGCGAAACTGTCTTGCTAGCAAAAGAGGTGGCCAGCCGTTTGAGGGAGAGATCCTCAAACCATCCCAGCTCCGGTGGGAGACGCTCCGGGCGTCGGACGCCGCGACACGACTCTCGGCCACCGTAGACGCGGGTCTGTGGACGGTGAGCAATGGGTAGCTCACCGTCCGTTCGTCTAGTGACGACAGACCGTGTCGACGACGCGTTCGTGTTCCACGCGCGCCTCAACGAGAATATGTCAGCAAAGCAAAGGGGCCACTACCTGCTGGAGTTGCAGGTTCTTGGGAAGAGATAACGCGGCCCCGAAACATAAGGGCAACAGAAGGAACATGGATAATAAGACGGTAAAAATCTTAAAGTTATTTGGTGATTACCCATCCGAAAAAAAGCACTAATAAGATTGAAAGATTGTTGGATAAAAGCTATTGCTATACGGCCGCATTCTATATTCGATCGTGAGTTTGAGATTTCTTTTGATCCAGATTTTATCTGATCCCTCGATTGATGTTGAATCTGTATTTCAATAAGCCGATCTCGTCTCCAAATCCATTGAAAAAAAGAGATTGGTCATATATTTCCGCCCTCTTTAACGTTTTGTTCTACGCATTTGCAGTAACAGTGCATCAGCAATTATCAATAAGCAAAATGGTGTTTATTTTTCTTAAGCTAATGTATTTTATGTATAAACACAAGATATTGCATAAACAGTAACAATAACTAATCATTTATTGCGAAGTCGCAGCGGTAAAGTACTAAAACTATACGTCGAGATTATAAAACTTCTTATTTCATTCAAAACAGATTCAACTGAAGATTTGTTCATTCTGAATCTGAATGTGAACTCTGCGTCGGTTAAACTTGCCATGAAGTTAATTCGTTGAAATGTTTTTGAGGACACGGCACTCTCTTGTTCGCTGTCGCTACTATCCCAATCCGATAGCTGAGCCAATACTTCAAGATCACTATCACTATCACTTGAAAATAATTCCATTTTCACGTCCTATAACAAGTTTACGCCTGCAATCGGTCAAAATTTGAGGATCGCAAATAAAGATCAATAACGTTCAAAAATCGATTTGTCAAAATTAGAGTTCGGTTATAGAAAACGCATAACTGTCACTTTCATACAAATACTAATCTAAAAATGCAATCCGCCCTCCCATAGATGGATTGAAAAAAAAGATCAGGATTGCGATTCATGGATCGGTTATTGAAATACTAAAAGTAGGAAATGGATTCAAATATCAATCTCGATCCGCAAATTAGGGATTGGGATTGAATATAGAAAGCGGCCGATAGCCGGCCCCATACTTATCTCCGTAACGAGTTTTTTTTTTCAGAAAAATATTCCATCACCATCGTCCTAACTACGGAACCAGCCTTATCAGAGATAATCGTGCTGCAAAGTAAATGGGTTGTTAAGGTATTATAGACAGTCGCTCCATGTCAAATATGAAGACCAAACCCGAAGGCAAACAGGTGATGCTAATTATCACCATAAAGTAAATTAATGAGAAATGATGTGTAAAGTTCCTCGAGAGAGGAGCTCGTGGCTAAATAATAGCAGCCGCTCGGGTCGATCTTTAGGTTAAGCCGCGCTTGCCTAAATTGGTCTGTGGATGAGTGACCGCCCGTTACGTCGGAAAGCACGTTAAGCTGTTGGTCCCGGCTGTCAATGGTAGATCTTTGACAGTCGTTACAGGTAGTCAGTGTCTAAAGTCCGACAACCAGTCTTATCAAGGGACATCGTATAACCCAGTAGTACTAACTGGCTTGTGGAGGTCAGACTGGTAGTCGCTCCATGTAAAACACTGATATTCAGCTGCATCCGGTAAGACAGGAAGCCGACCCCAACATAGTTGGGAAAAGGCTAGGCAGATGATGCTGTGTAAAGTTCCTCATCTTCCGACCAGAGGAGTATTGGGTCTGATTGGCTACTGCCCGATGGTTGATGGTCGCACTTACAAATATTATGTCTGACTTAAAACCCTATGTCCCCTAGATAAGGCGGACGGCGTCCACATTAGTCCTCATTAGTTTCGTTCTGTCCGTCCACTAGTACTCTGATGGTAATAGGAGTCTCATCAACCGGCAGTAACCAGCAGCACGCTTGCGATCATGACATAGCAGTGACGTGCACGCATCGTCGAAAAACCCGACTAGTCGCGCTAAAGGACATCGTGTTGTTTTGAAGGACATTGATAACAAGATAATACTTGGGATCAAGTTAGACAGTTGATGATGATCGTCTTAACTAAATAGCAACTGGCACAGGAATACTACTAGGACTCTGATAGTAATGAGGAGTCTCGTTCAACGTCGTGGCGCCGATGACGTCACCGGCGGCGACGAGCAGCAGTCTGCGCTTGCGGTGGTGACGCAGCAGTGACGTGACGCTCGCGAAGCTCTGCTCGCCGCGCCGAGGGAAGCCGAGCGCGAGCCGACCGTCCGGCCGCCGACGCACGCCCACGTTGTGCACTGCGTTGGCGCAGGACACGCTGAGGGTGTAAGCGTGATCGGGCTGAAATGTGGAAAAATATCAGGATCAGTGGAATTGCTGTAGAGTTTTGAAAAGTAATATTTTTATTTAGCATACAAGTTGGAAACAGGCAGGACCTATTTCACATTCTTAATTTTTTTTTCTTGGGCATTAAAATGTCTGTTTTGGTAAAATTTTATGTGTTTTCCTTTATGCCAGCACTTTATGTGTAAGAAAACAAATTTCATTCTTGTTTTTTTCGATGAGATTACCTAGCTAACCATGTAGTGTTTTCCAAACTAAACATATTGTACCTACTTATGCAAAATTTTAGCTGAATCAGACACCGGTAAGAGGATGGGTCAAATTTAACTTTTCCTGCATAGTTAATAACAGTCAAAGAGCTAAAAATACTGCAAAGACATTGCAAATATTTTAATATAATATAGAACGGACATTGCAAATATTTTCATACGAAAATTTTGATCCCGCGCATTATCGATTTTGTCCCATGAATGCTCGACAAGAATGAACAGAACGATTAGTTACCAAGAAAGAATAAGTACGTTGTAATAAGTATTGGAATACGATTTTCTTCACCTTATCCCTTAAATATTTGAATATCTTTGGTTACATGAAGCTCATAGAAGGTTGTTTAAATTTCAGCACGGTAGGCGCAGTGGCTGAGCGATCGACTGCTGCGCTGCGTGTCGCGGGTTCGATCCCCGCACGGAGCAAATATTTGCATGGCCTACAGATAAATGTTCCGGGTCTGGATGTTTGTGTATGTGAATTTAAATGTTTGTAAACGCACCCACGATACAGGAGAAATTCCTAGTGTGGGGCAAAGTTTTTTTTTTATAATATGCGGCGCTCACCTGACTGGACGGCCTCAATATGAACGTGCCGCTCGGCTGCCCCCGCAGCAGGTTGTGTGCCTCGGCTCTGTCCACGTCCATGTAGTAGGGCTCGTTCTCCACCGGCACCGGCAGCGGCCGGTCGGCCATGCTGGTGCCTGACTTGCGGCCCTCCGGCCACTTGCGGCCAGCCTCGTCGCCCGGTGTGCTGGCCTTGTGGGACTCAGCTTCTGAGTCTTCAGATGGCTCATCGTTTGTTTCTGGAATATGATGAAAAGGTCTGTTAGAAAATAAAACGTTTTTCCACACTGTGAGTTTGTTCTATATGGTGGGTGCGTTTACAAACATTTAAACTCACATACACAATCAGCCGGAGCCGAAATAACTATCTGAACCCTTTTCTTTTAGGGATGGGAAATAGTCAAATATCGTCTGAGTGTCAGACTTTTATTGACAAAAATCCATGCATGTTCCACCTTTTGCCTTTTTGTTACGGGTCCGCGGTATGTCTTTAGAACACCGGAAATCCGCAACGCCGGATCTGTAGGCCTTACAAATATTTGCTGCAGTCAACCGCTCAGCCACGCTAACCGTACTGACAATTGTAAGTTCAACGTACGGAACCTTCACTGCGCGAGTCCGATTCGCACTTGACCGGTTTTTAACAGAGAGTGAGCACATTGCCGCATAGTTCATTTATCGTTTAGCCTTAGTCGAAGCTAGTGCCAGCAACTTCATTTTTTAACAAACATCTTGCTTGTTGATGGAGATGGTTACCATAATAATTAGCTACTAAAGAGCTTTAACAATATACACATGGGAACACAGATAAGCGTGTAGGATCTTTAAGCCGACCACAAGGTAAATGATAAAATTGATCACGCAGTTTGTGTGTTTAGTGTAGATCACCAATTAAGGTAAAAACTAAACAAAGTGCACCTTAACATGTTACAACTAGCCACCTGCCCCTGCTTCACACGAGCGCGAGCAATTTCTGTGCTTTATCTTACCTAACCTCCCAGAAAGTTCTGAATGACAGCACAAACCAAATCAAAATCAATAGATTTTGATGACTCGGCGTAATAACGCAGAGTCGAAAATATAAGTGGTCACACAGACTGACACGAAAAGCTACAAATTTATAGATATCGATGTTGTACTGTACCTGCAACTACATCAGTGAAACAGTGCACTATGTCGTAGAACATGTCCACGACGCTGGTCCCGATCCTGGCTCCCAGATTGTACATCAGAGGCACGCTCACTTTCATCCACCAGCACATTTTAACAACTCCAGCACTTTTATTTTATGAGGCTTTCACCTCCAATAAATTCACGGTATCATTGTTATCAACTAACAAGGTTTTCGTATAAATTATAGTTAGATAGAGTATACTTTATTGTATACAGCTCTTTGACAATGCTGTTAAGTCGATGGTTACAATGGCGATGTTATCTCTTTGATTATTGCCTTTTAATGGGTCAATAGTTCGGGTAATAGATGATTCTGATGTGTTAACATGTAACATCATAATCGGCCATCACACTAATATTATAAGGGCAAAAGTATGTGTGTGGTAATCCTTTACGATCAAACGGTTTAACTGATTTGGATGAAGTTTGCTATGTAGGTAGCTTCTACCCTGGATTAACACATAGACTTTGTTTATATCCCGGTCAACGCAGGTGATACCGCGGCTCGCAGCTAGTGTGTTTATTATTATTATGATATCCTTTCATATTTCAATTTGTCTCGTAAGAAAAAAGAAAAGTCTTGAAAAATTTACTAGAAAAATTACGAAATACACACACATACGTTATACGCCAGTCATGTTATATTAAGGAACATGACCCTGCTACGGGGTGATATAGCCAACCACGTTTAAATCCTGACTTCCAGACAACCCAATATTGCTTAACGCAACTCGAACTAAGAAAATCATCATCAAAGTAGTAGTCATGATTACGTGAAAGACGATAAGTATGTAAGTAAGAACGATAAGTATTTTTAAAAGCAAAAAAAAACTTTTTTCAAAAAGTTTATGTATAAACGCTCTAAAAAGAAGAAAATATTTTTTTCCTTAAAACTTTTAGCTAGCAACTTATAACCTCATTATATACAACTAGCTTTTGCCCGCGGCTTCGCTTGCGTTAAATTTGGGGTAACACAGTTCCCCTTTCCTGATTTGCTAACTGTAGTTTTTGCCCTTGCGCCTTATTTATTGTTATAGCAATGCTAAGATTTCCCTTTTCTTCCCTCTTTCTCCCTCATTTCTCACTTTTTTTTTAAAAAAAGTTAGCCTATGCCCGTCTCCAGGGTCCCAACTATCTCTGTACCAAAATTGATCAAAATCGGTTTATCTATTAGGGCGCGAAGAAGTAACAAACAAAAAAGTATTAGTAAGGAAGTAAGGATTTATATTATGAAATTGTTGGATAATACGATACCCTTTGATAAGATTAGTTGTCAAACATTTGGGCCACTGACTACCTGTAACGAGTGTCAAAGATGTACAAATGACAGCGGGGACCAATGGCTTTAAGAAATCAGTATTTAATTATGGCCACCCATCCACAGACCAACCTTGGCAAGACCCGAGCGACTGTTAATTCAAATCCACATAGATATAGTTTCTAAAAGGGTGTATGAGCTAACGGGTCACAATTAGAAACAATTGCAATGATACGGTCGTGAATGAGATGTGACTCATTGTCTCAGACTCTTAGAGCCACTTGTCGCTATTTAATTAGAAGTATCAAGTTATCTGAATGCTCAAATCTATGAGATTCGTATAGTCATGAGCAATATTGTGATTTTTAGGGTTGCTTACCTCAAAAGGTTCACTTTATTGTCTGTCTGTCTGTCAAGGCCCTTTATCTCGAGAACGCGTGGAGATATCGAGTTGAAGTTAAAACCATATACTTAAATTTATGGTCTCTTGGAGCTGTGAAAAAATCGACCTAATATTAATGATTTAATGATTTGACATTGATATTTACTTTGTTTTATATTTTATTATTTTTTTTATTTAATTTTCCATTTTTTTTATTATGACATTTTATGAGATCATTATGATCTCATTAATTTATTTTGTAAATATTTTCTAGTCTGTAGTTGTTTATTGTGAATGTGAGGACCATGTGGATCATAACTTTTATTTACTTTGTTTTTGACGATTGTCTGGCATTGAGTACTATTAGGGACCTTCACCAATGTCCTTTTTTTGGTATTGTTCGTCGTTTCGTTGAGCTCCTTGGGTTATGAGTCGAGCTACACGATAACTGACAAATGCTTGCACTGACTGGACAGGTCCACTCAATCTGTGTGGTGCTTTCTTAAAAAGACCACTTCAGACACTAATCTGCATAGTCCTCATGTAAGTTGACCAAGATTTTTTGTCTGGACTTTAAAAGAAACTATGACCTCTGAGTTTGTTTCGGCTGTTTCTTCTCAGAGTAGTCGGGTACGAAACACCGGCCTCATCTAGTTTTTTAAAAAAAGACGTGTAAAAGTGTTTGTGAAAACCTACTTGCAAAATAAACATCATTTATCATTTATCATGACCCGGTAAGTCTACGCTATCAAAATATATGACACTAACTTTTGCCCGCGGCTTCGCTCGCGTTAAATTCGGGGTGATACAGGTCCCCTTTCCTGGTTTGCAGGTACCTGCTACCAGTAGTTTTTGCCCTTGCGCCTTATTTCTTCCCTCTTTCTCCCTCAGTTCTCATTTTTTTTTAAAGTTAAAAGCCTTGTCCGTCTCCAGGGTCTTCGAAAAAAAAAATCTTTTTCTCCCCTTTTCTTCCCTATTTCTCCCTTTTTACTCACTTTTTTTAGCCAATGTCCGCCTCTAGGGTCCCAACTATCTCTGTACCAAAACTTCACTTTCGCTTTTATAATATTAGTAAGGATATCGCAAGTACGGAACCCGCGGAAATTTGGCCGGTTTTTTTACCGTAAATTGTTAATCAATACAACAAGAGGAAATCGCTTTTAAATGTTGATAAAACCATAGGATACAAAGTAAGAAAATCTGTCATAGCTCTGATCATAAGAAGATTGATGGCTGTATCTCTAAGTATCCAGCCTCCTTTGTGTTGTAGTCGCAAGTGAGACTGCTGAGCACGAGGTTCGATTCCTAGCTTGGGGAAAGTGCTACTGGGTTTCCCCATCAAGAATTTCTCGATAGCAGCCGCGGAGTCTGATTTTGTGCCCGGTTGATGGCAATAGGCTCGCCCCTATTACAAAGGACTTAAACATAACAGGCAAAATGTGGGTGTACTATTAAGGACACCTCTGCTTAACCCGTCGGGTATAACAACGTGATGCTAGGCATGTGATGTGACTATCCTTACTAATATTATAAAAGCGAAAGTGAGTTTGTTTGTTACGTCTTATAATATATTTTTTTCGATTATCACGCGGGTTAAAGTTAGTGTTAGCCCAAAGTAACTATGCCACGGGGACGAAGTGGCAGGCGAAAGCTAGTAAAAAAATAACGGAAATTGAAATCTTAAAACCTTTTTAAAGTAAAGTGTTCTAACAAACCTATTGATTGTACATTTTGAATTTTGTATCAGTTCTGGCTACGGAGTCAATACGGTTACGGTCGCTTACACATCTGTTCCCCCTTTTTTTTTCAGTTGGGAAATCAGCCAATGACTTCCCCCGCTCTGGGCGGAGCGGGGGGGCATGACAGACTTGTACTGACTAAAACCCACCTATGTTCCTTCTATTGCCCTTTACGTTCCGGGGCCGCGGTATCTCTTTCGAACAACCCGCAACCCCGGCAGGCGGGGGCCCTGGCAAGCCCCTCTGCTTTGCAGACTCTCTTTGAGGCGCGCGTGAAACACGAACGCGCCGTCGACACGGCCTGTCGTCATTAGACGGACAGACGGTGAGCTACCCATTGCTCACGGTCCACAGGCCCGCATCTACGGTGGCCGAAAGTCGTCTCGCGGCGCCCGGCGCCCTGGGCGTCTCCCGCGGCGGCTGGGTTGGCCTGATGTTCTCTCCCTCAAACGCCCGGCCACCTCCTTTGCTAGCATTACTGCTTCGCAGAAGGAGGTGACCGCTTCCCATTCCCTCTCGCTCCGGACCATGGCCTGAACCAGGGCCGGACGCGAGAGATCGCCGCCGCCGAAACATCTGTTCCCCTTAGGTTTTATCTTGTGTTAGTGAAAATGTACGACGATAGACGTTAATTTTGTAATGTGTGACATTACACACCTACACTTGGATACAACCACAGTTCACACATATTCCACCTTTACAACCACTATTATTATTATTATTAACTTGCACTTTAATTGATTAACTTAATACCGAAACCAACAGAAAGTAAAGTAGCCCAACCCAACGCGAGTGAGGGTCGCGGCTCGGGTGTCACTCCCGCCGCACTAATAAGAAGTAAACAAATAATTGTTCCACGCCACCATCGCTTTTTTATTGTTTTTTTGTCAAGACTATCTTGCAGCCGCGGTGGCGCTTGTGTGGGGAACATCTGTGTATAAATTATGGTGTTGTGGTTCCTGGTTTCTTCTGTCAGCCTGGTATTTCAGTGAAATATTTCAGCGGCTGACATTTCTCGTTAAACTCACCAAACGGCGCCTACATTCAGTATCGTTCTATCCGTGAATGATTGGGTATGGGTTTAAGATTTACGTCACTTTTGTAAGTAGCAAAGCATTGACATCCAATCTAAAGATGTGTGCAGAATTTTAGCTTAATAGGAAACCAAAAATTGGTTATTGCTACGATTTTTTTCATATTTAGTTAGTTACAGGTAAAACTAATAAAAGCATGTAAAAAAATTCTTAGGTTGACATGAATTCTTGAAAAATTATGAATTACTAGCTTTCGCCCGCGGCTTCGCTCGCGTTAAATTCGTTAGCGCCTTATTGATTTGTAATAGCAACGCTAAGTTTTCCCGTTTCGTCCCTCTTTCTCCCTCATATCCCTCTCTTTTTAAAAAAAATAGCCTATGTCCGTCTCCTGGTTCCCAACTATCTCTGTACCAAAATTCATCAAAATCGGTTTAGCCATTAAAGCGTGAAGAGGTAACAAACAAACATACTTTCGCTTTTATAATATTAGTAAGGATTTTGAAAGCATTTCTTACCTTATACATAGATACAATATATTAAGATACTTGTAGTGACTTTTACCTGCTACTCGTATTTATTCTTCGTCTTTATTTTGCTATCGAATTAATTGAAAATAATGTTTTTCAACAAACAGACATTTCAATTAAATATTGTATTGTTCGTACACTATGCAAGTGGCACTATGTGTACAATACATGAACGTGGATGTTATGGGTCCACATCATTCATATCGATACTATTCGATACATTATTTATTACTTTAATAAAATCTTTTTAAATATGTAGGAAATTAGAATCGAGAACTACTTATTTTTTTTAAACTTAGAGTAGTATCCCATTCTTAGTCTTTTTAGCCGACTTCAAAAAATGAAGTTGTCGACCCGTATTTATTTTATACTAGCTTCCACCCGCGATTTCGTCCGCGTGGCATAGTTACTTTGGGCTAACGCTAACGTTAACCCGCTTGATTATCGAAAAACACAATATCTTTCTTTCCCCTTTTCTTCCCACTTTCTCCCCCTTTTTGTTTTTTTTTTAATTAGCATATGTCCGTCTCCAGGGTCCTAACTATCTCTGTACCAAAATTCATCAAAATCGGTTTGGCCATTTAGGCGTGAAGACGTAATAAACAAACTAACAAACTCACTTTCGCTTTTATAATATTAGTAAGGTTGGACAGATTTGCACACCATGCTTGTTCACCCACGTAGACTGGGATATTATACATATACAATACACCTTCCGTTTGAATCACTCTATTTAAAGCTGAAAACTACATTAAAATACAATGAGTGGTTTAAAAAAAATAAGAGAACAAATAACCGAAGCGATTTCATTTTATACTACGACGTACTTGAAGCATCAACTACTTATATCGCCCGACGAAATATATTACAGTCTTTTCTACATATCTGTGCAAATACTTAACACTTTGTCGTTAACGTATTGGATTCTTGATTATCGATATGTCGCCACCGTGTCCCATCCTTACACACATGTCACCCACACGACACATGTTGTTCAGGAAATAAAAGAACAAAAAAGTGATGAGAAAGTACAAGCGAACAGTATTGTCATTAATGTTAATCGTCTACCTACTGTCGAAGATACTGTTACATTTACAGTGAATTCTGTTCACGTTGGTGATGAGATAGATTTTAGTGTAGAGGAAACAACGACACTTAGTCACATTGGTTCAATGGTTGGAAGGACGCGTGCAGAGCGTTAGGACTTGACTATAAGGTCGCGCAAAGTAATCTTTTTTAGGGTTCTGTACCTCAAAAGGAAAAAACGGAACCCTTATTGGGTGATTTTTTTGTCTGTCTGTCTGTCTGTCAAGACCTTTTATCTCGGGAATGCGAAATTATCAATCTAAACCATATCAATCAATCAATGAAATCATTTATTTCAATTGGGCCATTACAGGCACTTTTGAATGTCATGAAAACAAAAAAAGATGCTGCCACACCGGTCATAAGACATAATAACTTGTGAAAGTACTGTAGTTGCCCATATACTCAACTCTGTGGTCCCTTATGTTGTGAAAATTAACCCTCTGAGTCTAAGCAGTACGGAACACTTGGTGCGCGATTTTTTTGGCCCGATTTTTTTTGACTTAATAGCAGCTAGCTAGATTTGTGTAAACTGATTAATAGCAAAAGGGCAGTCCAATATTGCTTAAAAAAACTGGCGAAAAATAGATATGCTATAGATACCTCTAATTCCTGAAGTATCTGCCGAATACTTCAGGAATCAGAGGCTCGATGTTGTGTAGTACTGTGTACATCATCAATGAGACAGCCAAACGTCACCCACACAAGGTGCAAGGCGCTTTCGCAATTACATTTTAAATTAGGTCCCTGAATGTCCTAATTTTAGCAGCGCATAATATGACAAAGAAGCAGCTGCATCGCTACACAAGGTCAATTGATGAAATGGCTGGATGAAATTATATTATTGTTGTTTGCTACAGTCTGGACTGTCAGTCAGTGTTATGTGGAGGATTTCGTTACATGTTTGTTTGTAAGCAATCCGACGAATTTAATGTTTGCAAAATATTTAAGAGGGAAATCACATTAACGTGCGATTAGACTTCTGCCTTTAATTAATTGCACGTTTATAAAGGACGAAGAGGCTAGAACTGCTGATATATACGTGTAAATGATGAGCGTGGAAATGATTTTACCTTAATCTGACACACGCTGATGTCCAGTGGTGGTGCAGTAGTAACGGCCACCTTGGAAGAAGTTAGCATGTTCTATCCAAAGACATGTAATATCGGAGATTGCGCTAGGAGTCATGTTCAAACTTCTACATAGCGTTTGATTGCCACGGATATGTTAAATAAATCCTTTCATGTATCATAGATCACATGGAACCATCGGTTCACGGAACAACTCGTTCCAAATCAGGTCATTATAAGGGATCTTGTAGCCTGAAGGTCTAGATATTCATATTTTGAATGATTCATACATCGCTATCGCTATAAGATCAGTACGTGTGCTATAATATGAGTTATTTTTAAGCTAACAATCCTGCTTACTTAGACAAACGGCGCGGCGATTGGAAAACAACAATAATAGATACTTATTAGTGGACTGCTTTTTATTGCGGATGGGAAATCATCAAATAACTTTGGGGAAGATTTTTGATGATTTTTCTCGCGACATCTCTTTCGAACAACCCGCAACCCGTAAAGTACCTAGTGTATTGCTTACCTGGTAGTTTGAAACTTGTTCGTGAAATAATAATTTAAGAACCACGATTGACGTAATACATATAAGGCAGAGGAGAGGAGCTCGTGGCTAAATAATAGCAGCCGCTCGGGTCGATCTTTAGGTTAAGCCGCGCTTGCCTAGGTTGGTCTGTGGATGGGTGACCACCCGTTACATACCGAGTTTCCTCCGTGCCTCGGAAAGCACGTTAAGCCGTTGGTCCCGGCTGTCATTTGTAGATCTTTGACAGTCGTTACAGGTAGTCAGTGTTCCAAAAGTCTGACAACCAGTCTTACCAAGGGGTATCGTATTACCCAGTATTAACTGGTTGTGGAGGTCAGATAGGCAGTCGCTCGATGTAAAATACTGATATTCAGCTGCATCCGGTTAGACTGGAAGCTTACCCCAACATAGTTGGGAAAAGGCTAGGCAGATGATGATGATTGACGTAATACATATAAGGCAATTCAAATAATTATATTTTATAGGGGAAATATTACCCGTTACGAGATATATTCACGTACAACACACGGCCGTGGCCACGACACAGCCATCACATTACTTTAAATCCTAACAAGTACTGCAAAATAAAAGAAATCGAAGAATACTTTAAATGAATAGCTTACCTCTTCGAATTCCGAATCTGTTTTCGAAGATGCTGAGAATGTATCCTAGAAGTGACTCCTCCTTCTCCCGCCTGTAGTTGACATCGCAATAGTCTTTATTCAACTGAACTGGCTCTAGGTACTCCTCCACTGGTATCGTGGTTTGCTGTGGAGAAAGGTTGATAAGACTTAAGACTATCCCAACGGGAATTTCTCCATACCATTCCGAAGGTTTGACTTGCTAATGGCAATAAGCTAGCTCCCTATAACATGGTGGAAAATGCTGGGTAGATACTGCTAGCAGGGTAAGGAACACCGACGTACAACGCTCATGGTATTTTTTTTTATCAGGTTTTATGCATAGATTTCATTTACATTACCGATGAAATATAAGATAATGCATTGGATACGTGGTAAGCGTTTATAGAAATTTATGTGTCTGTAACTTTTCGGGGATTAAACAAAAGTGTAGTAATATACTGTACAAGCATGATGGAACTATATTATTTATTCTTCATTTATGGAAAAGCTTCAGGTGCGTTTTTCTTGCTTGCTAATTTAATATCTTGCTAATTACATTTACTCGGAGACGTAATTAATATTAACACCATACACAGGCTAGCATACATGATTAGTTTGAACTTACTTGATCTTGAACTTCGCTGCCATCGACAGATTGTCTGTTAACATTTACTGAGTCATACATATTAACAATACAGTCACTATTCTCATATATATTTGATGATTTCTCACTCTCCACAGTTTCAATCTTCCTTTCTTCTATCATATCATGTTTTCTGAAGAATGGCACTTTAAAGGATTGAAACAGTTCTTGTATCTTCACTATACAAGGTTTAACACTAGGTACTCTTGATTCTACGGGTTTTTCTACTTCTTTTTCCACCTCATTGTAACACAAGTCTTCGTAAAAATGGTCTTCTGAATATTTCTCACTTAACTCTTCAGGAGTTGAAAGTGATTTATATTTGTGTTTAGATTCGGGTTTCTTGTAAGTCCTAGCTATGTAGTATCTACTGTTTCTCTTCATAGCGTAGTATCCTCTGTCGTTTGAACTTTCTTGTCGCGAGAATTTCGCTCGTAAGTCGAAGAATGGGTATTCGTATGAGCTTAGTCGGAATAGTTTCTTCTTCTTAGAAGCTCCCCCATCCATAGGCAGGTATGATGGTGTTCTCTCAGCTTTTTGTTGGTTTCTGTATAAAAAACTCTTTGCAGGTACTATCCTTCTGATTAATTCTTCTACTGTGCTCATCGAGTGTGTAGTTGTATGTACATTTTCTTCCTTTCTTCTATGAGTTACAGTTTGATACTGGCATTCAATATCATTTTGATCTGTAATCGTACTTTCTGTTTGAATGTTGACTGTTGTTGTTTTTTCATTCGAGTCATGTGTTTCCATTGTTGCGTTATTGTGTTTGTTTTCTAAATATTTGTTGGGATTCAATTTCATATCTTCGATGAATGTCATAAATTTTTTAGCGTTGACTTTCGGTCGCCATAACTTAACAATTCCTTCGGTAACGTCCTGAAAATAGTTACTTAGATCATTTCTATTCGAAAAACAAGGCCTCAGATGGTCCAGGTTTTATAAATAATTTAGGAGTCAAGCATAGTAAGGGTACCTAACGTACATCTGTGAAGCTAATGCCAATGAAATCTTGTCATTTAGTCTAGGCTTAATTAATTAAATCAGCCTACACTTAAGCTATAAGGCTAATTACTGTCAATTCCATATTGTATTACATGTGTCATAGCTAGTCAGCGCACACATTTACCTTCGTATTAATATCGTCATTTTACTTATCAAGGTATTATCTTTAACGACATATCCTATTAGTATTTATTATTTAAATGGAATAAGACCTATTACAATTTATAAGCGTAAATATTTCAATAGCCAATTTGTACATGCCGTCCACTATTATTGGACGATTTGTTTAAAACAAATTTGTACTTTTATTATTGTCGTTTCAACTCGGAATCACCCACTGCTGCTGGGTATAGAAGAGAAAAAGAAGAAGAAGAAAAGTCAGAAAAAAAGGGAGGATTTATTCTGACACCTATCGCGAACATCAAAAACATTACCATAGTAGAAAAGAATCTCTCTAAATCTTCTAGAATCAATCTACAGCCTAGCAAAAGTAGGCAATTCAGTGGACAAGTTTTCATCTAAAACGGATAATTAATTCGATGTAGTATTCGGTAGGATGATCAAGAAAATCATTAGTCTTCTTTCCTTTGTCATTCCATGTCTCAAAGCCATGCGATCATCTACATTGGCACAGGCTGCCTTGAACAGTTTTCTTTTTCACGTCTCATCATCTCGCACCTCACCTGTTTACCTACATACCTAGTGTCCAAGTAGATTAATAGGTAGTCTTAGGTACTCACAAATAACTTCCTCCCATCCACCTGCCTCTCCCTGGCGAACTCCACAAACTCGTCTAGGTCCCATCGTTCTAAAAGAGTCACCACTCCTTCTTCATCCAACTCTTCTAGTTTCTTGTACTTCTTCTCATGTTTGTCCATTATCTACAAACCAGAAACGTCATCATAAAATCTTTAGTTTGTGTTATGAATGTCTGTGGTTTCTCTTCAGGGTTTCATTCCAAATGCCAAAAGTGGACCCTTGAAGACTGGTCCTGTACGTCCGTTTTCGTATTTCTTTACTGGCCAAAGTAAAAGCCAGCTCTTGGGTCACGGAAAGTGTCAACTATAGTGTGATGAACTGATGACGTTTATAGATTAGATTTTAATTAACAGATAAATAAAAACTTCATACTCACAAAGAAAAACAAAACAATGTTTTCTAATCACAACATAACAAACAAAAATACCACTATTGCCTTCTCACTCACACTAACAGTAACATTAATACATTTATTTGGCAATTAAACTGGACGCAACCGACCTCTCTGTTGAGTCTCGTGCGACAGAGTCGTGAGTGACACAATAGATTGCTCACAATTAGCTTGATTGGCCATCAGCCATGGTCGAGGTGTGATGTGTCGCGGGATGTTGCAGTTCGATTCTGGTTAGGTCATTTGAGTTACGTTACCATAACTTGTAATCTCCAGAGGGTTAGGAAGTGGTGTGAATATTTTGATAGTTCTGCTTATGTCTAGTGTAATGGGGGGAACCATCAACCGGGCCCTTATCTTGATTGCGGTTGTTACTGGGAGATTCCTCTTGAAAAACAGAATCGTAGTTCGACCGAGCAGTAGTACTTAGTTCCCAGTAGTACTTGCGACAAAACCAACGTTATCCATCTAAGCGCTGAATAGTCCTGTACTCAATGTACAGATTGGCTGTTTTTTTTTTATAAAATGGCTTTAAATTTAATCTTTTGCTTCGTTTCTATCTTGTTTCTAAACTTCATCGGTTTTAGACGATATTATAAAATTTTGATATAAATAAATAAATAAATATCTTGGGACAACTCACACACGGCTATCTGATCCCAAGCTAAGCAGAGCTTGTGTTATGGTAACCAGACAACTGATATACATACTTATATAATTTATAAATACATACATATTATAGATAAATCACACCCAGACACAGAACAAACAATCATGCTCATCACACAAAGTTTGTCCTGTGTGGGAATCGAACCCACGACCTCCGGCTCAGCAGTCAGGGCCACTGACTACTAGACCAACAGGCCCGTTATATTATTATTCATTCATTTCATCGACTGTATCTTTTTAGTACCTAGTAAAGTGTTCTAATTTATCAATATATAAATATAATATGTGGGCTATTAATCTCTGGTGAGTAATGGACAGATAAGGATAGATTAGATATCGTAGTACTGCGTGATGCGAATGAATCAGGACATTCCTGGGGATAGATAATATAATAAATAAAATACAAAAAGCTTTATTAATTTCTTGCCAAACTCAAATCAAATCAAAAATCATTCAAACTAGACTGATGATCACCACTTTTTGAACGTCAATTATTTTTTATTAGACAGTCTCATTGGAGACTGTCTTGTGTGATTGGGTATTGACCCAATCCAATAATCCACCCTTTGCAATTTTAAGTATAGTAATACATTTCTTTCTTTATCCTATGGTTAGTGCCTAACCTGGCGAACCTAACGAAGCGCATGTGTCTAAAAGAGAGATAGATATGAATATTGATGGATGGAGAGGGAGAAGAACGCCAAAGAAAAGATAGGATTGTGTAAGGAATGATATTAAGGAGAAAGGAGTAAATTATGACGTGACGTCTGAAAGGGGAGAATGGAATAAGAAAATGTGTTACGCCGATCCCAAATAGAATGGAACACGGGTAGGAAAATTATCAGTAGTTATTGTGCCAGCCGTGAGCGTTTTTGTACTAAAATACCTGTTTAAGTTTATTTAGTTTAGAAAAAAAGAATCCCTCTCGGGTCAGTTGCCTCCCGCTCCATCGGTATCATCTTGACGTTGATCTTACTGTACTTACTCTGTTCTGTCTGTTTTACACAAGGTACTCTTCGTGGGCCCATTTTGTAGCTTTTATAGTTCACCTTTCCCCATTTAATCTTGCAATGTTTGCTTTTGCTTTTTTAGGTTACACTCAGGCTTCTTTTTAACACTCGTTGTCATTTTGTCTGTAAATGTTATATGTGACTGTGCGCTATAATTGAGGTAAGGTAGGATTCCGTGTATATTTTTGTACACGTTTGGTAGTTGACTTTCAAAAAAATTGCAAAGATATGTCTTTAAACTGACATTGTCACTAACTGTATTATAAAAACTTAAAACGGGATATTTAACATGGCGTTTGACACATCGCCGAAATATCGGAAACTCGGAATAAATAACAAACATAGTAAATATCCCGTTTAAGTTGTTAATTGAATTGGAAATTTTCAAAGTATACAGTCTATTTAATTAAGAGTGGATAAAAGTCCTCAACACAGATCATATTACAAGCAGAATTGTACGTAGCTAGGACAATATGAGAAAGTCATGTTTCTTTGTAATGAGAAAAACAGCACTCTACTATTATTAAAGAGTTATTTAATTATATGGACTTTTTAACATCGTCAGGTCCTCCTAGTGAGTCTCCAGCTCACAATGGCACCTCACACAAACTCTCACACACATACTTGACGAGGTTAATAGAGTCATGAGACACTACATATATACCTGCTCGTAAACCATCGCTCTTTCACCTTTTTCGCATCCTAATCCAATGGATTAAAGTCCACAATGCCCTATCTTAAGTGTTTCATTAACTATGTGTATCTCTTGATGATATATCATCTCTTCTGCAGTTACAGTAGCTCTTAATACGCAGTAGTAAAGCTGGTAATTGTGTGTGGCAATCGTATTAGCAATGTTGTGGTGAAGAATGAGAGTCAATTGACAAGGTGATGTCATTATGTTTGATTGTTTCAGACTGCAGCGGTTTTATTTTAGTAGGTTCATTATCATTCCATATCTTTGTAAATAAATAATTTCATCATCAAACATCAGAATGCTCGCAATCAATAGTTATTTAAGCGGGTACATCCGGCGCAACCTAGATTATATATATTATCACGCTATCGCCGATATTTTTATCTGATCATTGTGTATGTACGGTGTATGTACCTGCAAAATTGAGAATTTTGCCTTTTCTCTGTTGCTTATTTTTCTTCTCTCTAGTGTCCTAAAACTGGATACTGTTCACATTTGTGGTAAATTCTCCACACAAATAAAAGATCAGCTGTTTATTATCAGTTAATTGGTTTATTTTATATAAATTAGTTATAATTACGACGAATTAATAAAAGATCATTTCTAAATCTGCCCGTAAATAAATAAAACGCGAAATTTTCCTGTGAATTTGCTCGCTTTTTATCATTGTTACTTTTGTCATAAGCACGTAATCTTTTAATGCCAACTGATTAGATATCGACCAACAATTTCAGCGATAGAATACAAAGAAAACAACAATATGGTATGAACGATATAGCATTTATTTTTATACATATTTTAAGCATATTTTCCTCTAACATACAATCAGTCTTCGACATCTACGAATTGAGTTTGAAAGGGTGATGACGTTTATCAATAATGGACTTGAAAACACATACATGCAATCAATGAAATATTTGATGAGAGCTGAATTTGCTTTAGAATATGACAAATTTTAATGAGATTTTAAATGTTAAAACAATTTTACATAATTCACCCTACGTTGATAATGTGGACATGGAGCTCAATATTTCTATAACTAACGAACGTACTATAATATATGTCGACGTTATATTTCGACTTATCAACATCGCCTGATTTGCTATCATGACACAGCGCTTCGATAACAAATAAACCCCTGATAGAGACAAGTACAAGTTCTCTTCACTTAAGTCTAAAATCACAATTTCACACTTTTCAAAACGACTACAGCTAACACAATCAGCTGATCCTACACAGCACATCGTACATCTTATGAGCCACTTCCTGTCCAGCAAACGCGATGTAGCAGGAGTTGTGACTAGGATGAATCTTCCCAGGGGTCACTGACAGCTGGTACCTTGCTCTACCAACATATAAAGTCTCTCCAGATGCCGTTCTGCCTCCAGGAATAGCTCCAGGTGGAACATTGCCGTTTGAAGCAGGAACCCAACGGAGATCATCAGGCTTAGCACACAAAACTTCAATGTTCTGCACTGAAATCTCCTTCCCTTCATATACGATTGACGCGGAGTTGTGTCTCACAGACAGCTTGCCCGGTATCAGGTCTCCGTTATGCCACGAACGGATCACCCAGAGAGGACTGCCATCCCAGCCTTCATGACCTCCTACAACTGCCCTTCCAGTCAAAGAGTTGGCCATCATAGCGGTCGTTGGCACCCAATCGTACTCTCCAGAAGATTCCACTACTTGCACTTGATTACCAGGATCGGTGACTGTAGTCTCCCCATGGTAGATGTAGTTGGTGATGTACGTTGAGTTGGGTCCAGTTTCTGGTGGTGGTGGGGGCTGCGCGGGTGGGACCGCCACTGGGACCATGATCGTACCAGGGACGTAGTACGGTTGCGGGTACTGCGATGGAGGGTACCCAAAGTCTGGTGGTGGCGGGTGCGGTTGGTACGGGGGAGGCCAACCGCCGGGTGGTGGGGGTGGCCCGTAGTATCCGTAAGGATTATTATTTCCAGAATAACTCATGTTTGCACTGAATTTCACACAATACTGAAGTGTTCGATGTAATGATCGGTTTATATCAGATACTTGTGTGTCTCGTATCTTATCGTACTGATACCGCGATGACTCATGTGTTAGCGTTAGTCACAAGAAAACAAAATAGCTTTTGCTTAAATTATAATTTATTATCCAGTGTTAATGTTACATAATAATAATTTATTAAATCTAGTTTTATTACCACAATAATTATACCTTAAGAAAATAGAAGACATTTTGTACAAGAGGAAATTTCAGTAATAAATATACCTATGACGAATAAGATTTACATAGATAAGTAATCGTCTTGCACCGTTATTGATAACAAACAAAGAATCTGTTCGTAATTTTTTAATGAATTTCATACTAAATAGCATGACGTGTGCTTCAACGTGTTATTTCTTCACGTATGCGTCACTAACAAATATACTAATTGTTATGTCCGCTACATAGTGCCCAATAACAATCAACACGGACGCAAGAATAACGTCATGACATTTTATATTATGTGTAGTGAATGGTGAATCATCAATAGTTTTTCCTGCTTCCTTACTTACAGGCACAGCTTTAATTAAATAATTAATAACCCCCTGCTAGACACTTTCATGTTATATGTATACAATAGTTTACTTGAATAAATATAAAAGTCTAATATCTGTAGATGACTCCTAAATGCTTCGTATGCCTCATGTAGAATACATCGTTAAAGGCATCAATAGATTTGAATTAACTTTCTACGTGTGATTCCGGCCTGCCTAGACTATTACAATTTAGGCTGATACAATAGAAGACACGGTCCCTCCCAGCAAAATACAGGTGCATCGGGTTAGACCGTCTGCTGACCCCAACAGAGATGAGAAAAGGCAGATAGTAGACAAGAGAAGACAATGAATCAAAGAGATAGCAGTTCAGTTATAGATGCTCTTTGAATTTTCAGGTGAGCACCGTAGTCCAGCTATCGATGGGCGCAATCCATCAGGTAAGAACAACTGCCCGGAAGACGCAGCGGTTGCCGTCCATGAGCGCGGGCCACACGAACGACTTGATGAGGTCGGAGCGCCGGTCGCGTCCGTCGCGACTCTCCGTTGAGAAGCGCACATGCTTCTCGGGGTTCATAACCACTGGAAAGAAAAGAAATTGTTTAAGTTTTCCTTGCATGTTCTTATTTTCTTTGCAAGCAGAGATGCAGCTTAATAAAAAGTAGGGAGACTGGAAATTCTTGTGGCCAGTAATTTAACTTTGGGCACTAGTGTCTCTAAGATCGAACAAATCCCTAATATAAGCAAAAGGAAACAAATGAACTATTGGGTGGCTGCCACATGTACGCTAATATTAAAATAAATAATTAAAAAACACGACTGCCATGTCAAAAAAATGAACTAAAAAGAAAAAACACAAGTTGTTAGTTTCAACAAAAAATTTCATCGCAGTCGGGGGACTTTTTATGCAAGAAAGTATTCTACAGATTGGCCCCCCCCCCCCCCCCATTGAAAAGGCTCCAAAACTATTTGACCGATCTATACAATAAAGTATTTAATTTTTATTTAATATCATTTTATTTCTCTTTTTGAGAAGAAATCTACAAGTTTTCACTTGGGCTCACACACGTCAACTAAATATATAAAATTAGATACGGATTTGATTAATACAAGTATTTCACATGGAGCTACTACCACTTGATACAAGGCACAATATTAATCCTCTGTGTGTGAGCGCAAGCCAATGGTCCGGGTAGGAGACATGCACTACGGATGATGATCTCACCTGGAGTGAAGTCGGTATCGATCCTGAGCGGCGGCGAGTGCAGGCTGATGCTCCAGGCGGCGCGGCAGGCGGCCGCCACCAGCGCGTGCAGCGCCGCGCACGACGACAGGCACGGGTACTCGCGGAGGGTACTCACCACCTGGGACATAGAGACAACCGGATCAGAGATAACATTCAAGGTGCTGCAATAAATTACAATCAGGGAACAGTAAGTTCGATATCTACAAAAACATATTTCACCAGGAATCAGCTCACATGACCTTCATAGCTTACTTATATCTGGATGACAACTTGTCCTTCTCAAGTTTTATTTGGTTTCGATTCATTATCACAAGCATGCTTCCCCTCAAGAATGAAGGAAACGCGATAAACACTTGTGCGACAAAGCTGTACCTACTGTACCTCACCATAAGAGTGCCACCAGGCCGCGCTGGAACGACTACTGTCATTATGTCATATTTTAAAATGTAGGTTTAATGTGAGCCGGTATTTTTAGAAGCAACTTTCGACCTAGATCAACTATGATTTATTTGTTTGCACCCACTGTCCTTTTTTTGGGGTGGGAAATCATCAAATAACTTCCCCTACGTAGTGTCAGACTTGTACTGACTAAAACCCACCCATGTTCCTTCTATTGCCTTTTACGTTCCGGGGCCGCGGTATCTCACCCACTGTCTTACCTGGTTAATAACAGTCCTCTCAGCTTCCCCCAGCGGGAAGCTGTGCGCCGTGGTGTGCAGCACGCGGGTGGCGGCCGCGAGGAGGCGCGTGACGCTGGGCTCGCTCGCGCCGCTGTCCGTGTCCGCCACTCCCAGCAGCGCCTTCATCTCGTTCAGGCGGCGGTCGCGGAGGCTGATGACTGCGCGGAACGAGAGCTGAGAGAGGACGGCAGAGATATAGACACGAGAGTTGGCACTATGGAGCGATGTGATGGTTGGCGCAGTGGCTGAGCGATCGACTGCTGCGCTGCGTATCGTGGGTTAGATCCCCGTACGGAACAAATATTTGGAACGGTATAAAGGTTCCGTTTTTTCCTTGTGAGGTACAGAACCCTTAAAACTACGTCCTCAGTTATGTACGATTTAATAGGTTTCATGAATAACCAGTGGCTCATATGGACACGTTCTCAAGATCCGGCGTTCAACCAAGATAAACTGATATGAGTTGCCAAATTATATGAATCATGCACTTGACTTTATTACCCCTCCGTTTTAATGAGTATTTGCTATCAGTTCATCTATTCACCAGCTTTTGCCGATGACTTTTGTCTGCTTGAAATTATAATAAAATATGTCGGCGCTGAGAAGACAAACACAGCTGCAACGGCGCACGTGCGTCGTGCACGTGCGCAATGTGACATCATCGTACCACTCCATGAGTCAGGCGAGGTGGGGGACGAGTAATATAAGGCGGCGCGCTAGCGGGCACAAGTCAGTTTTACCGAAGCAGTCGCAGTGTCAACACCTCGGAATTGTGATGCGGATCACACCTGAGTCATAAATACAATTTATTGTGAAAGTTTATTAGTGAAACGATTAGTTGATTGTAATTTTGTATTAATAAATCAGTTATCAACAATATACTGAGGTTTTTGATACAACATGTCCGAGAATCGGTCAAGGTCCTGCCCGGATGACCTCATGAGGCCACTTGCCTTCACCAAGTCCTGGCTCCAGCCGAAATCAGAAGCGGGATGGACCTCGGAGCTTCCTCGGCTCCGAGTGCTCACATGGAGGAGGGTACCGGTGCCTTTGGCGACAACCGGGCCCCTGTCTGGAGACGGGTCATTGATGGTGACAAGGACGGGGATGCTGTGGGGGCCATGATTGGCTGCGTCAACGACGAGTTCCTTAGATTGCGTTTGTTGTCTGGTTAATGTTCCTCAGTTCCCGAATTGGTTTCGGTGGCGGCTGCAGTCGAACAACGAGAGCTTCGACGGGATGAAACACCTGCAAAGCGACCGGGATTGAGAAGCATTGGAGACGGTCATATGCTTTGTTTTGGGTGTAGGAAGCAGGACATCTTCTTTTTCTTCATGTGGACTCCGCTTCTTGGAGGGGGGTCCGGTTTCCACACCTAGTCCTTGCAATGGACCATTGTGCGTATGCCATGCACCTGATGGCCGCTACTCTACGCATACTCTAGCCAGCCCACCTCCTTCCAGAAGCAGATGGGTTCTTGAGGGCGTCCGCAAGTGACCCTAGTATATCCAGTGTCACTTTCCGGATTTCAGTGATTCCTGTACATTCGAAAAGGTGTGTTCCTTCAGCCAGCTGCGTATCTGGCTGAAAGGGATGGGTTCAATTGGTTCGGTCCTAGTGCTGGAGAGATGGACGCCCGTCTGACGAGTTCATTCGCTGCGTCGTTGCCTAGGGAGCCACTGTGTCCTTTGATCCATTGTAAGGTTAATGTATTGCGGTTGTGTGCGGTCATTCGTTCTAGTAGGTTGTGGCATTCGTATATTAGAGCTGTGTTGAAGCAGCTATTGTTTAGGGACTGAAGAACAGAGGCACTGTCGGAGAGTATTCGGTTGTTGGTGTCCGCGACTCCTCTGGCCTCGATGGCTACGACGGCCTGAATAATGCCCATACATTCAGCCTGGTAGACTGTGTTGAGCGTTCCGAGTGGTTTAGAAATTTTAATGTTTAGGTCGTAGGAGAAGACCCCAGCCCTTGTTCCCGTTCTGGTTTTCGAGCCATCTGTATTATATTCTCAGTTTGTTTGATCCCGTGTATTCTCATGGTTCCTCCGTGAGCTGTATGTCGTAATGTTTTTGGAGGCAATGTATCTTGGTGATCTTATCGGTCGGTGCTGCTTACAGAGGTTGCCTTTAGACGGCTCCTGCTTTGATTTTGGTGTGCTTTATCCTGGAGTCATTACTCAGTGTGCCAGAGACTTCTAGTCTGAAGCCGCAAGAGCCGCTTCCTCCTGTACCGTGAGATGTAGGGGCGAGAGCCCTAGCATTGTTTGTAGGGCTGCTGTTGGTGCGGTTTCCCATGCTACTGGTGATCGCTACACGGGCAAGGCGTTGCAGTTTTTCTAGGTCTTTTTGGGTCGTGCTCAGTTCTGTTCTGGGCCATCATCATCAGCCGTATGTTATTATGGGTCTGATGACTGTGGGGTACAGCCTGTGCATAATTTTGGGGCTTATACCCCAATTCCTGCCGAGTAGTCTTTTGTACTGCTATAGGGATATGCTAGCTTTGGTGGTGATATAGTCCGTGTGTTGCCCAATTTAGTTGTTTGTCCAGATAAACGACCAGGTACTTGGTTTCAGTTGCTAGGCTTAGCGTGGTGCCGAAGAAAATCGGCAGCTGTAGTGTTGTCAGTTTCCTCTTCTAGTAAAAAGGACTACTTCGGTTTTGGAGGGGTTTACGGTTAGCTCGTATTCTTCGTACCATTTTTCCATTATTCTTAGGGCTTGGCGCATCAGGTAGCGATGTCGTCGGCGTAGCCTATGGTGTAAAAGCCTTCGGCGTTTAGACATCGGATTAGGCTATCCGCTATTAGGTTCCATAGTAGGGGCGAGAGGACGCCCCCTAGAGGGCAGCCCTTCGCTACAATGGCTCTTGTGGTCTCATTTATTGTGACTAAGCCAGGACATGTACGGGCACATTGTGGCAGGGGCGGTGGGAGGACGCGGTCGGGCGGTCTTGGGCCGTTGGTTCCAGCGAGTCCTTGAGCCGCGCAGAGCGTCCGGAGCCCGGGGGTAATTGCTGTGGCGGGACTGGACATGTTGAGTCGTCCTGCTTCGGGAGGATGGCAGATGAGGCTGAGAGGGTTAATTTGGCCGAGGAGCGGGAGGAGGTATTAACGCCAGTAGCTTTGCAGCATTCTGTGATGGTGGTACAGCAAGTCGGTAATGCCAGCGGTACGCTGATGAATTCTGGTGAGTCGTATCCATTTTTATTACGATTCTGGTGCCGAATGCTCTCTCATCAAAGATTATGTTAAAATTATGTTGACAGCTGTAAAGACTAGTCGTGACGGCTCTTGGCAGGAACCATTGGGAGAGGTTCAGTTGGCCATTTACTCCACTATTAATAGGGTGACTGAATCTGGCCCTTTTGAGTTAATGATCGTAGGGGTAGCACGTCCTCTTGGCGTAGTGACCGTTGATAATGACGTGACTGACGTTAATTTAGATGAGATGAGAGGGCATGCGACACAGAATTTTACAAAAAAAAAAAAAAAAAAATGCTAATTACGATAAAAACGATTTCATAAAAATAAGGTTCACGTTTCTAAATTAGTTGTTAATGATTATTTTAATTAAATTGAGGGAAAAGACTCCAACAAAATTAGTTCCTAAATTCAAAGGCCCATTCGAGATCATTGAAGTGTTAGACGGGGATAGATACCGACTAAAGGCGCTTGACTCTAAGCAAATATACAAATACCTTCATGATCGTGTGAGGGAGATCCCCGATCACAAAGTTTCTCGAGAATTAGATTTGAGTATGCGTTGCTTATGAACTATGATAATAAGTAATAAAATTGTTAGATACTTTGTTTTGTAACTTGTTGATCGGATTTCTTTTCAATGAATTATGTGGAGCAGGGAGTACTGTGACAGGGCATAGTAAAACCATTAAAGTTGATAACTATACCCAGATACCTTTTGTTTTTATTGGCAGGAAAGCCGAGCTAGATTACTCTTTGAGCATATTTTGTCCACAGGAACTACGTCCGAGGACGGGTGCTAGTCAGGGATGGCCGTGTCGTGGATTGATGGCACAATGCAAACAGCGCCATCTAAGAATTCGTCTTCGCGCGCGCGCTTGGACACGCTCGTAGAAGGGGTGCAGCTAACTAGTAACTAGCGGAACAACCGAGTGTAGACATACTACACCGTCCAACTCTGTCAGTCTTGGCAGTCTTATTGCTAACTTCGACTCAACTTCTGGAGGAAAGTCTACAGTAGTAAAGGTAAAAAACTTCATTACTCCATAACTGTTCTAAAAGTATTGCATAACTTGTTCATAATATAACTTAAGGACAGTTGCCTCCTTATTTTTGCAATATATATTGGACGTAAGTTGAGGACAGGGGCCTCCTTACTTTGCGATATGTATTAAACGTAAGTTGAGGACAGGGGCCTCCTTACTTTGTGATATATACTGGACGTAAGTTGAGGACAGGGGCCTCCTTATGGTTGCAGTATGTGTGTTGAGCGTAAGTTGAGGACAGGGGCCTCCTTACTTTGTGGTATATACTGGACGTAAGTTGAGGACAGGGGCCTCCTTATGGTTGCAGTATGTGTGTTGAGTGTAAGTTGAGGACAGGGGCCTCCTTACTTTGTGGTGTATACTGGACGTAAGTTGAGGACAGGGGCCTCCTTATGTTTGCAAGTATGTGTGTTGAGTGTAAGTTGAGGACAGGGGCCTCCTTACTTTGTGGTATGTACTGGACGTAAGTTGAGGACAGGGGCCTCCTTATGTTTGCAAGTATGCTTTATCCGTAAGTTGAGGACAGGGGCCTCCTTACTTCCCAATGTGTATCGTATGTGAGATGAGGACGGGAGCCTCCTTACGTTTGTAATGTGTGACATAGTTGAACCTTGATATTCTGCGCAGTTTTTCTTTGTTTAAGGTCGAGGGCGACCTTTGTGCAGAATGGCCGTGTCGGCGCTGAGAAGACAAACACAGCTGCAACGGCGCACGTGCGTCGTGCACGTGCGCAATGTGACATCATCGTACCACTCCATGAGTCAGGCGAGGTGGGGGACGAGTAATATAAGGCGGCGCGCTAGCGGGCACAAGTCAGTTTTACCGAAGCAGTCGCAGTGTCAACACCTCGGAATTGTGATGCGGATCACACCTGAGTCATAAATACAATTTATTGTGAAAGTTTATTAGTGAAACGATTAGTTGATTGTAATTTTGTATTAATAAATCAGTTATCAACAATATACTGAGGTTTTTGATACAACATGTCCGAGAATCGGTCAAGGTCCTGCCCGGATGACCTCATGAGGCCACTTGCCTTCACCAAGTCCTGGCTCCAGCCGAAAAATATGACATCCCTATTTGAAACGGATTTCTTTAACATTTTCATGGGATTTATTGTTTTTGCAAGGAACCCTAATCCTGGTGCCTGGTGCCTAAATAAAATCACGGAACCCTTAAATAATCACTTTGTTTTACGTCTAATCATATTTATGTAGTTGGCTCACTTCTGACCACGGATAAGATGAGTAATTGTCGTGAAATGATTTTTTAAAACACAAAATTGGTATTACAATGTTTGGATGCTTAATTTCATCATTTATTAAGGGATGATGGTACACTTAAGGCCGATTGTGCTTTGCTATCTGATTTAGCTCTCGAGTGGCAATAAGACGTTACATTTATTATATGTACTTACATTATTAAAAACTACAAAAATAACTTAAAGAAACTAACGTTAAAACAAATTAAAAATTCCCACTCAACACTGTCAACTGGTAATGTACCCAAGAGACTGGCTGCGTTGCCAAGTTGTATGGCAACGCTTAGCCACTGGCCATGGTAAAAAGCCAGCCGTTTTCACGGGAAGCATCAAATAAACGTTTTGCAATATCCTTAAAAAGGCTGTTAGCCGACGGACCCGTACGCAAAATACGCGCCGTGCCGCAGACGTGGAGTTGCGGGCATCAGCCCGTTATACAATACAATAGCCCACGGACCCCACGGTCCCAGAGTTTCAACCCCAAACAGCTCAAAAATATAGTTACCAATAAGGTTACTATATTTATGCCGCTCGAGGTTCTCTGCAGCCGCAGCAGCAGCGCCAGTGTAGCTAGAAGAGCTAGGAAGATGGGATGGCGCAAGAGTATCAACACATATTGCTTCCCACACTACAAGCCACCTTCCACCGTCCGGTCTTTAACCATCATCGTGTGCGTAAAGTTATTCGAAATTATTCAAATAAACTGGTGTGCTCTTCAGCATACTTACAACGACGACAGAGAAGACGATCTTATACTTCAAGTGTGGCGTATGTCTCAGCTGCTCGAGCGCAGCTAGTGCTGGTATCGCCTCGTCTGCGGCGCGTGACCACACCGCCGCGTACTGGGAGACCAGCTTACTTCTGGAAATGTTTGAAAGAAGAGTTAATATCACAGTTCTGACACACTATACAGGTCATCATACGTATTTTTGAGACTGGTTTGAAGATGTTTATGTGATTTGTAGTTTAGTCAGTCAAATCACAGTCATCTTTAAGCAGCAGTCATTTTAGAACTAGTTTTAAGTATCACTTTCATTGGTCCTAACTTGTCATAGAAATCAGCGAGTCGAACATTGAATGTAGCCACATCTATAACTCCACCAGCCAATTCAGTTGTGACCAAGTATGCAAAATCGATTAAAGTCGGTCTGGCCAGTCATATACACACGGAAGGAAGTTTCTTCAAAGGATCGCCGTTACCGAAATCGGTGAGAAGAAAAATAGTTTATCATAGAACTCTACGGAAGAATGATATCTAATGCTGCCGGCATAGTAATAGTCTTCTGACGCTGATGGAAAATACATCAATGTAAAGTGTTGGAATCACAAAAGCTACTAAAAATCTTCAAGCTTACTCACAGTCGTAGTAACACCAAACGACTTGAAAACTATTATGTCACTTGACTAGGCCTTCAGGTTCTCAATGATCAACAACATCTAACTACTCCAATCTCTCGACAAGTGATTGTTTGTCTTCTCGTTTCAGAAAACGAACGTTAATAGATAAAGCGTAAAGATATACCTGTCAGGATGCTGCTGCGAGTCATCGCTGTCTGAATGGTAGCCGTCGCTGGCGGAGTCCGTGGACCTTGGGGTGGCTGCGTCGCCGTTACCGCTGCGTTCCTCCTCTGACATCTGGCCGAGTACTGCAGCGCATCCGCGAGAGTATGTCATCAGGACCCCGGCTACGGGCCTGTAAAGATGGAAAAATGGTTTGTATGAGCTTTGTTCAATTGTTATTGTCACAATGGTGATTGTAACTGGTGTTAATGGCACACAATAGAAGAGAAAGAACGTCTGAGGTAAGCCGATATTTTTTTCTCAAAATCTTTTTTTTTCAATTAGAGCATTACACGCACTTTTGAATATGAAGAAACAAATTGATGCTGCTGAAAACTTGTGACACTATAATGTAGTTGCCCATTCCAAAGCGTTGATCTCTATGGAGAAGAATGGGCATTATCATGGTTACATCATTCATGTTGAGATTATACAAATATGTGACAACGATGTAGAAAAATCATTGTCGGCAACCACTGGTCCACAGATAAACAAACGTGGGCTTCTCTAATTAACTACGGTAGGAATCTCCTTGCATTCATTTCTGATGACGTTACTTTCTAAGATTTAATATTGAGGATAACAATAATTCTATATTTTGCTTTAATACATTATCCTACGTCATCATCTGCCTAGCCTTTTCCCAACTATGTTGGGGTCGGCTTCCAGTCTAACCGGATGCAGCTGAATACCAGTATTTTACATGGAGCAACTGCCTATCTGATACTCTTGGTAAGATTAGTTGAGGAGCTCGTGGCTAAATAATAGCAGCCGCTCGGGTCAATCTTTAGGTTAAGCCGCGCTTGCCTAGGTTGCTCTGTAGATAGGTGACCACCCGCCACATCTACCGAGTTTCTTCCCTGTTGGCCCCGACCGTTATTAGCAGACCAAGAGTATCAGATAGGCAGTTGCTCCATGTAAAATACTGGTATTCAGCTGCGTCCAACCCCAACAAAATTGGGAAAAGGCTAGGCAGATGATGATGGTCCCGTTTTTGTATTAGCGCCAGTTTCACATAAAAAAAACTAGACCTCTATTAGGCACATGGGACTTGAACATAACTATTGAAATGTGGGTGTACTATGAGCTCACCTGAGCCTCAACCATAGGGGATCACAGACCAGGCTGCAACACATCTTTCCCATTACATCCCAACCTACCAACCTCTTTATCATCTCCCATAATCTCATTGTATTCAGCTATAACCATAACTTACTGTTATGACATACTCAAACATTTCACAAGCCTTTTCTCCGAAACTCACATAACCCCAGTTAAACTGGGTTTAGCCCTAACATTAACCACGGGTATATAACTGCGATTCCCACGACTTCTGATCATAAACTGGATTTGAACAATGGTTAGTTCTAAGCAGAGTAAAAACTTACACAACGGAGAAATGTATGGGAAACTATTGTTGAAGAGCTAGTTTCATAAGAGGTGAGGAATCTTAATTTGATTTTGTGGTTCTGTTGGTGGTAACGGGGTTCTATTATTTAGTTTACTTGAACTGATTTACTTAATCCAACATAGCTGTCAACTCGTCTGACGGTTGGTACCAAGTAAATGTTGGTGAATTGACTTAGACTAACAGATCGTTACTTCGACGTGTCGTACATACACTACGGGGAGAGCTACTGACAAATTCATCATTGGAAAGGTTACTGGCCTCTGCCTTTAAGTTTTAATTGTAAGAAATGCACTGCAAATTCATTAAAGCTTTTTTTTACTAATGGCACGTTTAATGACACTGTACTCAAGGACTAAAATCTGTTGGAACACATCTACATTATCATACACTATAGCCTGTGCTATGTTTTAAGTAACCAACGTCCGAGCCGAATATTGTAGAAAACTATTTTAATGCTATAAGACTACTTAAACATAATAATGTTGAATGTGATTGTACTATAATTGGAGACACCTCTGCCAATCTAAAACCCGTGAGCAATAAATTGTTTGTAGTGGTTTTAGCTATGTGATAATGCGTAGGGTACAATTACCGAATAATACCTAGGTACTGTAGAAGCTTTAATGCCATTAGCCAAACCCGAGTGCAGACTGGTTTGAGACCGGCGTAGGAAGTGTGTGACATGTATCCTTACCGTTTGTTTGTATGTTTGTTTGTTACGTCTTCACGTCAAAATAGCCCAACCGATTTTGATAAATTTTGGTACCGAGATAGTTGGGACCCTTGAGACGGACATAAGCTAAATTAAAAAAAAAAAGCGAGATAAGGTGGATAAAGAGGGAAGAAAAGGGAAGAGAAAGTTTTTTTTTTCGATCATCACGCGGGTTAAAGTTAGCGTTAGCCCAAAGTAACTATGCCACGCGGACGAAGTCGCGGGCGGAAGCTAGTCAAAATATAATATTGAAAGTATTTTAAGCGCTTTCAATTACGTATAGTTGTAGACCCCTGTTGACAGAAAACCGTTGCTTTTTTTAATTCATACCTGTCTAACAAGTTAGTGAGGATGTCGCCTGTGTTCATCAAGACTATGAGGCGATATCGCCACTAAGCTGATTACCAGTAATCAGCTCAAGCTCAAGAACGCTAAATAATAATATGCACTTTGTTGGACTGATCCACCCGCGGGTTACCGCTTTATTTTCAACTAATTGACAGTTCTCTCGATCGTTAAAAACGCCACGAACTCCATCTTTACGATCGACCTGACTCCGTTAGCTGTCATTACAGAAACACAAGACAGTTACTCCATGATGGAGTAACTGTCTTGTGTTTCTATTCTCCATCAACAACAGTTTTCTCTATGGTCTCACAGACCCTTAAGTTACGACATTCCCAAGTAAACCAACGATTGACTTAAACAAAAGGTTTTAAAGTAAATTGACGTTTGTGTGAGCTTATCTAACTTCACGAATGGTTATATATGATTTCCTAACCAGTTTGGAAAGTGGAAACTGACTTTCCATGTTTCTGTTCGAACAATACCACGAATGGCACTATAAATTCATCTTATACTTTTCTTTACATGCATGTTTTTATTGAGAATTCGACTCAATCATGTGGAAAGTAAGGTTTGGTTTCAAATGGGATGGTTTTCCGATAGTTCATTGGTTTTTATAGTGGAAAGTTTTCGAGGCAATTGACAATACATTTAGTTAGATTTATTGCCATTGCATTTGTAAGTGATTCTTGTGTCTATGTGTATCATGGTTGTGGCACAATGACACTGACACTTGTGTGGAAAATACGAGACAGTTTCTGTTCAATCTAATATATAAAATTCTCGTGTCACAGTTTTCGTTCCCATACTCCTCCGAAACGGCTCGACCGATTCTTATGAAATTTTATGTGCATATTCAGTAGGTCTGAGAATCGGCCAACATCTATTTTTCATACCCCTAAGTAAGCAGCGGGTGAAACCGCTGGGCACAGCTAGTTTCTCATAAATTTTAATTTTAGATAAGTACCGGCTTGTATCTAATATAATCTGTTGAATGTAAATTTGACACTCGTCATGGTTATCTATAACTGAATTGAACAAAAACTTGATTCGTTTCCAAAGTAACTTTAATTGTTTATTACAGGTAATTTAAGACAATGGATTGGTCAAAAAGCACTACCTCTCTCCTTAAACAACAATATTAAATTGTTCTTTGCTCTTGATTATTATTATTTTAAATGTATTTATAAGTATTTGTTTTTTTTAATGTAGCTATTAATTTTGAAAAATGTTACACCACAGACTTCTCCTCCTTTAAATCCATCCAAAGGTTGTCTTGAAAAGATTGCTTTTAGCGATAAGACCGCCCATTATATCACCTTATTTATAAGTTTTTTTTAATGTTATTCTTGTTATTTGTATGGTGTGCATTATAAAGAATATTCTATCTTCTATCTATTGGTAATTAATTGAACAAAAACCTAGAAGAACCGAAAATAGATGTATCGATGATCTTTTTATGCATAACGTGTATTTATCGTGAGGCATATAATAATTTGTAAGAGAAAGTTTAATACCAGAACCTACTTGCCTACAATACATTTATATTTATAGTAAATAATATATTGCAGGAAAAACTCTCACTTAGGAGAAAAGCTAAGAGCATTAGCCGTATTCTCATGTTTTATTTAAACTAGCATAGCTTAAGCATTCACTAGTATATATATAGGATAGCAACATCTGTGTGACTCGTCTCTTAGTTATTATTTTGTTTTTGCAATATTTTTTTTATTTATTTTTTTTACTCTTGTATAGATTCTTTTCTACCAATTCGTTGTGAATGAGTGGACATGGTTGGCCTTGTAGATTCTTAGACGCTTGTTAACTTTTGTTAACGTATTATTTTATTTTACATTTTGTAAAGTAAGCAATGACTTATTGTCGGGCCTACGCTGTCCTCTCATACTTAAGTACTAACGCTGTAACAACAACAACATTGTAAAACCAAATGATTTTAAAAGAGTAACCATGGAGTTTCTTGCCGGTTCTTCTCCATAGGAAACGACCAACCCGAAACGTGTATCTTTTCTCGACGTTTTATAAGTGCCCATGTAGGCCAATGTAAAATAAAAATATTTTGATTGATTTTTGATTTATACTTAAGTGAGAAAAGACTGAGTGCATCTATGTCTGCGCACAAGTGTACTAATATGGTTCCCGCGACGATGGCTGGGATTCTTAAAATGTTCACAGACGCAGTTAATATTATCAAATTGTCATTTAGTATCTATTTTACGAATAGTAACGTCATTCATTTTCTTATGTTATTATGATTTTGCCAGAGAGCCCATTTTAGGATCCCAAACCTCCGCTGAGGTTGGCCGCCGTGACCAAAGTGCAGCCAGTAGGAGTTCTCGTTCATTTATTGATTTCTTCACATATAGTTTACATTTTGAAATATTTTTTTCATAAAAACATTTGAAAATATAAAAATAGTAGCCCACCGGTATCGGGAACAGGGTCCAAGCTACCGGCGGTCAGGGCTCCAGAGAAAGGAACATCCTAACAATACAAACCGTGTCCAGGAGTACCGCTTTCTGTATCAAGCCCTTGATCCAGCTGCCTAACGAGAGCCTTCTCAGGTATTGGTCGAGGCTCTTGGCAATTAAGCCATTGGTAGATACCAGTAGGATTATTATCAGTGCAGTGGTAGCTCATTCTGTGGTTGCGGGGTGTTCGAAAGAGATACCACAGCCCCGTATCAAAAAGGGGAAAGGAAGGAACATAGATGGGTCTTAGTCATTACAAATCAGCGTTAAATTCGGGGTAACGCAGTTCCCCTTTCCTGATTTGCAGGTATCTGCTACCTGTAGTTTTTGCCCTTGCGCCTTATTGATTGTAATAGCAAAGCTACGTTTACCCTTTTCTTCCCTCTTTCTCCCTCATTTCTCACTTTTATTTAGTATATGTCCGTCTCCAGGGTCCCAACTATCTCTGTACCAAAATTCATCAAAATCGGTTTAGCCATTAAAGCGTGAAGACGTAACAAACAAACAAACTCACTTTCGCTTTTATAATATTAGTAAGGATGATGAGGTATTGCCTGTAGCACATCCAACACCCCCTATATTTAAGGCGGGTCCACGTCGCTGACAACTAGCGCTGTCTCGCATAGCTTCGCGGTATTAGGGAAGAAGCACCAGGGTAGCCGTAACAAATATGGCTTTACCGAGCTATAACCATCAATCCAACCCGTAAGATCAAATAAGTAAAAGAAATTGAATCCCATAGAATGACTATTTCAAGAAAATGGATGGGATTAGATCAACTGAGATATATACAACTGTATGGATGCTTTTAATTACTATGACTCAGTTATCAAATTGTTGCAAATCATATTTTAATCAATATACAATCTGTAAAATGCAAATACGCCGGGAATATTAATTTACGGGCTACCCTTGTTTTAGGAATGGGAAATCATCAAATAACTTCCCCTGCACTGGGTGGAGCGGAATGCAGAGCCAGACTTGTACTGACTGAAACTTATCCATGTTCCTTGTTTTGCCCTTTATGTTCCGGGGCCGCAGAATCTCTTTCAAACAACCCGCAACCTCGCGGGCTCCCCTGACACCGTGACCTTAAGCTGAGCGATGGCCGTTTTGTAAGGATGAAACGTTTTTTCCTTAATACTTATGGTTTTGAAGTAATGCGTCATAATAACGGATTTTTAAAACGAAGTTCCTTATTGCGCGTTGCGAAAGGGAGCTGGACGGAAAAAACGACCAAAAGTTGTAACGACACTTTTTACTTAAGGCCTAAAGTTGTAACGACACTTTTTGCTTAAGGCCTAAAGTTGTAACGACACTTTTTGCTATAGTTGTAAGCCGTGCGGCATGCGCGTGTTTCTCTGTCTGCCTCTCTCTCTCATAGAAAGCAAGCCAGTTATTTTCGTTTTGTCTTTCTATATCGCATTGAACAGTGTGGTGTCGCGACGATTATTTTTGTTGAGTGTATACAGGTTTTTTGTACATAATAAAAAAAAACTTTGTGCCTTCCGGGTGTCCAGAGGACACCACTCAAGAATTTTTTTCTTCCTTTCTACAACTTGCCCAACAGTGGGATAAACTCACCCCTCATCATAGTCACAGTGCACTACGGGCAACTTCCGTCTCCTCCTCAGTGTGGTGCCGCCCTTCGTGCCAGAGTCCGCCGAGCTGGGGCAAATAACTTCACATGTTAGTATTGAACAGGACTGTCTGCTGCCATGGTTGAGGAGGACACAAGCAGATACAAATAAAGAAGACTATGAGTTAAAACAATGATAACACCGAAATCAAATCATTTATTTCAATTAGACCATCACAGGCACTTTTGAATGTCATGAAAACAAAAAAAGATGCTGCTACAGTCCCAGTCACAAGACATAATAACTTGTGAAAGTACTGTAGTTGCCCATTCTAAAGTGTAGATCTCTATAGAGAAGAATGGGCAAGAAACTCCATGGACACTCTTTTCAATCATATTATTTTTAGAAAACCATGGATACATCATTCATGTTGAGATTATACATACATATGTGTAAGTGATAAATTAATTATGGTAACATCGTAATATGATACGTATATTTAGGTTTTGAATTACGAATGAGGATTTACAATACATGAAACATGCAGCAGAATGATCAAACTGGGATTTGAACCCAGAAAGTCACACTCGGCAGCCACGCTTGCAAAACATGGATGAAATTTGTTATGTTAACATTTTTTTTTCCTGAAGATAAGATCTATCACATGCATATTATAAACAATACATTCTCCAACAACAAAAATACTCATCTGAGAATTGAACCGGTGACACTTAAAACCTGAGTCCCCAAGCAAGACATGCTACCACCGCACCCATGAACCCTGGTTCATCTTCATAACGTAAACATGCATACATTATTCAAAACAACCAGTTACAAGCATAACTTTAACTAAATGCATCAATGATTTGCGTTTTTGAGAAAGATTTCACTAAACGCACAAAATACTTCAAATAAATAAAGTGACGTAATGTGTCACACGGTTCGCGAAAGTGAGCTTTCTCTCTTATGTCACTGTTAAATAATATAATTAGGGTTCAGTTGTTTAATGACGAACTGCTGCTAATTAGTCAGTCGTTTTGCCAACGATATTGGTATTATTTTTTCAATAAACAATCTATCAATAATAATACCAGCCTATAACTGTCCCACTGCTGGGACCTCTTCTCATACAGAGGAGGCATGACCATTCTCAAGACGGGTTGGTGATTTCAGACTTATCCTTACTATATAATATTATAAAAGCAAAAGTGAGTTAGTTTGTTTGTTACGTCTTCACGCCTAAATGGCTAAACCGATTTTGATGAATTTTAGTACAGAGATAGTTGGGACCCTGGAGACGGATATAAGCTATTATATTCCGCTTTTTTGTATAAAAAAAAAGAGTTAGAAATGAGGGAGAAAGAGCGAATAAAAGGGAAAACTTAGCTTTGCTATTACAATAAATAAGGCGCAAGGACAAAAACTACAGGTAGCAGGTACCTGTACTCAGGAAAGGAGAACTGTGTTACCCCGAATTTAACGCGAGCGAAGCCGCGGGCAAAAGCTAGTCAATTATAAGTTCAGGTTTCCTCACGATGTTTACTTCACCAATGTCTGTGTTGTCTTAGATAAACTTTTAGAAAGTACATATAAATTGAAAAAGTCACATTGGTACTTGCTGGGTTTTGAACGTATAACCTCATGCTTAAGAGGCGAGGCGCTGAACCTCTGGACCATCACGATATTTTAAATATTGTCATAAAAAAATAGCGTTGTTTGTACAATGAACGACGTAAGTGATAAATGCTGCTTTTAAAGTAATATGATACGTTTATGTAGCTTTTATTATAATGTATGCGAGCGGTTGTAATGAAGAACTATCGCTGATTCACTCTGTATGGGAAGCACTTTGTATGGGAGACAATGATTGTCATACAATTTGCACCTGTCTTAGTAGATGATAGGTAGGCAAATAAACCTTCCTTAATGTGTATAAGTATCTTGTTTTATTATTTTGATGTACAGTCAGCAAAGGAAAAAAGTAACCAGGCTCAGATAACGAATAAAGTTAAAAAGTAAAATAAACTTATAGACAAGATACATTTTTATTAAATAAGTGCGCAGAAATGTAATTGTATATTATGCCGGACTAAATAAACATTTCGAGTACCTAAATAACCAAGTACCTGATAATCTTTTAACTATCAAATAACTGAAAAACTAAAATAACCACTTCAGTTAAAGGAACTAAAAATTAAACTTTCAATACAACAACAACTTTAAAGACGAAAACAATAACAAAGATTACATAAAAAATCACCATTCAATGCGAACATTACTCACATAAATCACAGAGTACTTTATAAATAACAGATATAATACTCCAAAATTAACAGGTATTACTTTTCACGGTTGTTACGTTATTGTTTCCCATTCGGTGTTCTCACGGACAGCTGATTGCGAGTCGAATAGTTCTCGTAAATCTGCATAACCCATCGTAATTAGAGGTTGATCATAAAAGAGAAACTTATCGAACGAAAACGAATGTTACAAGTAAAACGGTCAGTTAGATATTACCAGCCATGGATTTTTTTCAAGATGTCAGTTTACCAGTACCTATATAAATTATTTTTGGTCCTTCGAGCCGAGTGATCAAAATCAAAAGTCATTTATTCAAATTAGGCTGATAATCAGCATTTAATGAACGTCACATTACAAGAGACAATTCCACAAAAACACCCTGCCCTTCGCCACTTCCTAGTGTTTTAGCTGGGAAGAAGAAGTGGCGGAACAAACTCCCCAGCAACACATCTGTCTGTCAGGTTAGAAGAAACAGGTTTTATAGTTACAATTCATCAGATCAGAAGTAACAAGTATTATCGATATTGATGTGATAACCCTGCAGCCTATCTTATGTCATCATCTGCTTAGTTAGATGCAGTGACTGCCTATCTGCCATTCAAAGCCCAGTTACTAGTTAAAATGATGCTCCAGATATGCTGTCAGCATAACTTGTTCAATAAAAAAAAATATCATGATTGTTTCCCATCAGGAACTTATCAGTAGCCTACAGCCACGGTCTCTGAACTTATCTCACATGTGACTTCAACTTATCTAGCGAAATATGAGTGTAACAATAAGTTTTTTTTTTTTGTAAAACGTTTCCCCACACTATTAATTTCTCCTGTATCGTGGGTGCGTTTACAAACATTTAAACTTAGATGCACAAACAGCCAGACCCGCGCGAGCCTCGAACCCGCGACAAGCAGCGCAGCAATCAATCGCTCAGCCACTGCGACAATTGACTTGACAACACGGTTGGCGCAGTGGCTGAGCGATCGGCTGCTGCGCTGCGTGTCCCGGGTTCGATACCCGCACGGAACAAACATATGTATGGCCTACAAATTATTGTTTCGGGTCTGGCTGTTTGTGTATGTGAGTTAAAATGTTTGTAAACGCACCCACGACACAGGACAAATTCCTAGTGTGGGGCAACGTTTTGTAAACAAAAAAACAAATGCCTACACGTGTGATGTTTTGTTACTTATATCATGTTAATAATATTCACAATAAAGTAATTATGTGAAGGTTCTAGAAAACTATTATTGAGACTCTGTTATAAGAATGTATGCTACTCTTCTCTCTATGATGATTATAACAGTAGCTCCAGCTATTCAACGAATATTTATCTGATTACGTAACCAAGAACAAACAAGAGCAAGCAATTTAAAGACACATCGTACATTTCTCTCTTAGAAATTAATGCGAAATTGTTTATTACAAACACGTAATTATTATGTATGTGCAATTGTTTGTGCACACACAGTTTCTAGATCACACGTACACACACACACACACAAGATAATAAATTTATTAAGTGTGAAGTAACGCCTTCCTTTTCCTTGATGGTATCGCCTTCTTAATGAGGTCTCTACTCGCTGATAATGTAGAAATGTATGACAGTCGTTGGTACTGCAGTTTTTTTTTTTATGTGAATGCTTTTTTTTATACGGCCACTTGTAGTTAAAACTTTTAAAGTTTTCTCTACTTAACCGAACTATCCTGTGGTTACCCAACTTAATTTAGAATTTTGATGACTTAATGGCCCCCGGCCAGGGCTAAAAACTACTTCTTAAAAACGATCACCGCACGCTAAAGGCACTCCCTGCGATGTACGGGCCTCTTTTTTTTTTTTTTTGCGGATTGTATTCATCAAATAACTTCCCCCGCTTTGGGCGGAGCGGGGGGGAGTGTCAGACTTGTACTGACCAAAACCCACCCATGTTCCTTCTATTGCCCTTTACGTTCCGGGGCCGCGGTATCTCTTTCAAACAACCCGCAACCCCGGCAGGCGGTGGCCCTGGCAGGCCCCTCTGCTCGGGCTTCGACTTAGGGCGTCATTGAGAGAAAACGGCTAGAAAAGGGCCGGGTCGGGTTATTGTTAAGTCAATACTAATTTACATCGTTATAGGTCAAATACGTAGGACCACACTAAGGATATTCTGGATAACAATGTTAATTATAACCATATATATAATCTAATATAGTTATAATCTTGCTATCCAGAATATCCTTAGTGTGGTCCTACGAACCGAAGTACCGTTAAAACCTGACTTTTATTTCACCAATGAAGGAATCAACACAGGTCTAAACTTCGTTCAAGAACTGTCAATTTCATAATATTGCCATAGAATATTGTCCCGTTAAACTCTATTTAGTTAGTCGTTTGTATCCAAGAACGAACTTCCAAATTGATATTCAATGTAAAAACAAATAAGTCACAGGACATCGTGATAAATAAACAGAGCATCATCACAATAACCTCAGTTAATAAAATACTTTTAACTCGGGTAATTAAATATTCCGTAACCAGCCGAGCATTACCATTAATGCTAATTGTTATAGGAACCCAAACAGCCATTCATGTTGTTTTAATAAATTTAATAAAAAAGCACTTCGCTCTGGTTATCTTTATTGCCATCTCAAGGACGTGATCATTATTATGGTTGTAACATAACACACGTTGAAAAGAATTATTGAACAATAAAACGTTGATCTCGGTTTTTTTGGTTTTCTTTTTAAACGTCTATATTGTTGACATCCCATGAAGGAGTAAGTAGTTTAAATAGACTGTCTTTAACATTTTGTTTCATTTGATGTGATTTCATACTCAATAATAATGATGGCTAAGCCGACTTGTCACAAATGTGGTAAAAAAAAAACGAAAGCAATGAAGTCAAAGAAACAAACAGGAGTTACCGAGTTTAAATTAACGATTTTAGTGTTGGAGCTATCTCTTTATGAGGAAGCCTGTAAGCTATAAAACATCACGCTGCGACCCCAATGGCTGAAACTGCGTTAAACGGGCACCCGCGGCAGACTCCCGCCGCAGACTCCCGCCGCGTCTGCAAGCGTGGGCTCTGTAGGTATGTGAAGGACCCTGTCACAGGTACCTAAAGGGTTCATTCGATTGGCATCATATGACAGAGCGACACTGCAGTTTCGCAATTACTCTTTCTCTGTCGAAAGACTTTTTAACAAGCGTTATTAACTGAACAAGCCCGCGCGTGTTACCGCTGGCGGGCCCCGCGCGTTACCGCTGGCGGGCCCCGCGCGTGTTACCGCTGGCGGGCCCCGCGCGTGCTACCGCTGGCGGGCCCCGCGCGTGTCCCCGCGTCTGTTCACTTTTGTATGAAACCGCGCGGGGGTCCTTTTAACGCAGTTCTATATGATACAGACCATTTTTTTGCGGTTTGTGAACGAATTTTTTGGTGATATTCTCAGGCTGTCTAATCAGTAAATAAAAACAATCTAAAATCATAAGGAAAACCAGTTAGTAATCAATCTGATTCTGTCTCCCAGTGTGATGTAACGTCATTAACGGATGACACAACGGCAAATGAAGAAAGTAATCTAACGAACGAATGAACGATAAATCAATGGAATCTTAATCAAAAGTTAACAGAATTTAATTTATGACTTAAATGATATACTGGAAGGAAAGTCGAGCGACCACTTTCTAAAATAATTACGATATAAGTTTTAAATTAACTTTTGAGACAGATTTTGGGAATGTTTGATTTGGCTGTAATGGCAACACCCTGTCACTGTGTCGTGAGTAATGGCTACCTCATTCCTATTGGCTCTGGATCTATTGTAAGTACCAATAATTTGTTAAGACTTTATTGTTTTTAAATCCGTTTGAAACCACTGCATTATACAAATATAAAGCCAACCCCGATTATTATTAAATCCATTTTCGCATAAACATGGATGATTTGCATGCTTCTCCTAGGAAAATGTTGTTCCACCACACATGCTCCAAAAATGATGAATACAGGATCATATTAAATTAGCTAGCGGCACTCTATAAACGAGGACACTATGCCTACAAACAAAAAAACAGAGAAAAGTTCTCTTCTTTCTTTTATTTTGTCGTGTTTGCATGCCAATGTGACGGTAGAATAAGGAGGCCTATAACTATATAAGAAAATAGCTATGTACCAATTACCCAAGTTTGCAAAGAAATATTTATTTCTTTGTATTTGATGATACGATGCCTACCGCTTGTGTGGAGTTCCGCTAGGTAATTAAATTTGATCTCCCATATGAAGGACACCCACAATGAGCGATGAATTTCAAGACATCTTACCTCGTATCCGTCAAATCCAGACTGGGATCACTTCTCTTGATCTGCCCGATGCAAGCCAGCACCGCCTTGTCGCTCTCGACCCTGGCCGCCAGTGCATCCACCAGGGTCGGCAGCTGCCTCAAGGCGGGCTTGTCTACGATGGTGAGGAGGGACTTGTTGTCTATGAGGCGCCTCTCCACATCTGCGTGGGAGAGCGCCAGGAGACGCTGGTGGGATGACGCGGCTGGGTCTTGGGTTATGGTGACTGGTGACTGCGGGAGAGACACGGGAATGAATGAAGTAAAATGTTGAGGTACAAAATGACTCTTAATGATTTTTTTGTCAACTGAGCATATTATAGAGTACTGGAGTTGTTTCATTTAATGTACAGAGTGTTACGATTACGCACTGTTTGGCTTTTATGATAATTTAACCTAAATTCAGACTCCAGATACTACTGAAAAATTATGACTGAAACACTAAATAACAAACCCATTTGTGATGCTTAGCAGTTGTGCTTGCGATCGAGACTCCCGCAAAAGACTGAATATTTAAAGAATTGATGAATGAACGAAAAATACAATCTTCGTAAACAACATAGAAAAAAGGTCCTTACCAGCTCTTCCAACTTATGCAGCGCCTGCTTGTAGACGTCAACGTGTCTCTGCAGCTCGTTCTTCATGGCCACGTGCAGCGAGATCAGCGAGCCTGTCGCGTCGGCCGTCAGACCGTGTGTGCCCAGACCTGCAGGGACAGGGAGGTTTACTTGCTGTGCTGTCGTTTGCGTGTCAGCTATTTACCGAACCTGTTTCATAAATAGCTGACCAGCTATGGACATCGGACGCTGACATAGACTTGGACGAGGTAGTTATTATGATTTTTGAATAATCAAAATATTCATAATTACTACCTCGTCCAAATTTGACTTATATATTGAAGTCTATGTTAGTGTCCGATGTCATCATTAAAGATAGTCATGTCTAACTGTGTGTTTGCACAGGGGAAACATTCACATGAATCGAAAAACTTGTCGTCTGATGAATTAAAACATTGCAAGCAGGAGAAGATATTACATATTTGAGTGCATTTCATGAACACAGTTATCGACGCTCAATAAAGCAAGTATGGAGGCACTTTGGATATGCACACGTTAAGATATTAAAGAAACGCAAGCATGGTTACATGCAACTTACTAGTTATGTTTAAGACAAATTAAGCGTTAGATATCTCTTTTTAAAATGTGTTGCTAACTTACAACAAAATTCTAGAAATCAAATAGCCCTAAATTACTAATAGTTAACCTAGAACTTCACTCAACACTTACAAAGTCAATAGATAAAATACTCTATTACAATATCAAAACAACAGTGCATTCACAGTTCCGCACCAAAACTCACACACGATAAGAAATCAACCACTTGAGGTAAAGGAAACACAAAGTAATTAGTGAATATTTCCTCGTTCGGCTAAATTACGGCATCCGCTGTAGGATGCCAGCTATCCGGACATCTTGCTATGCCTCTGATTCATCATTAATCTGTTTCAGATCGACCTTGTGGCATCCCTTAGCGTTAACACTTGCGATTAGTAAATATTATGATGGATATCCATCACGGTTTGTTGATTTGTTTAGATAATTATGCAAGCCTGCTTGTGGTTTTTATTTGGGTAATTTGAGGATGCTTTGATGAGATTTAATTACAGGTAGGCAATTGTTTACGGTATTTTTTAGCTTTGTGTTTATCCGTATAGTTCGGTACGGACCCCTTCGGGGGCTCGACATTCAAACCTCCGCTGGCTCGGTACTGGCCCCGAAAGGGGTCGAACATTTAAGTCATACGACCTCCTCATTATTTTTGTAAATATTTAATTTTCTCGTTAAAGAAAGAAAGAAAGAAAGAAAGAAAGAAAAATTTTTATTTGCGACTCGCACAAAACAAGTAAAACAGTAACAAAATAAAATAGTACAGACGAGGTTATTGTCTGTGCGAGGCCAAAAAGGTCCCTGTCTCAGCATAAGCTGCGATATTTTAAGATTAAAATAACACAGCGCTGGTATTCTGACAGGGCCAGTTAGTGGTATCACGGACACAGAACGGAGCACATACATAAATACATATTCTAATTACAGATACAAAGATTACAAAATAATAAATAAATACAGATGGAAAAAAGTATAATTATGATATTCTTCATGCAAGTTCTTATATAATTTATTAAACACACTACCAAATTGGCCAGTACCCAATAGCCCAGCGCTCCAAATATCTTTTATCGACGAGACAAAACGATGGAACGCGTGGGAGTCTATGGCACGCTCCGGTCGGCTGTCAAATTTTCAAACCAAACAAAACAAATTACATATTATGTACTTAATTGGTAATGGTAGTACAATACAATGTTTGTACCTATGTTATAGTTAAGTTGACTTTCGCAGTTCTAAGACGCATTATATTGTTGATCCAAATAATTACGGACAGTGTGAGTGTAGTGCAGTGTATTATCACCAATAAAATTTCTAATTACGTGCAAAACTCTGGAATGTTTATGGAGTCTGCTGTTGAATGTTTAAAAGGTGTCGTTTGAAATTCGAACTAAAAGTACCGACTGTTCCTATAGCACGGAACGGAGGCGGCAAGTCATTCCAGATGCGTGAAGCTGCGAATTTAAAACTCCCACGGAATGCAGCAGTTTTATGACGCAAAGTCAACAAAAGGTAAGCAGATGCTCTTGTTTTTATTTTGTTTACATCTCGTGACCATGTTAGTTTGTTATAGAGATAGTCTGGTTTTTTTGTGAGAATTGTGCCAAATAACAGGGTAGCCAGATGAAGCTTTCTCCGGTCTGACATTCTCATCAGATTACCATTAAAAAATAATATGGGTGTGCATTCATTAAGATAGTAGAATAAAAATCTCATATGTAAACGTCGTTAGAAGTTCTTTAATTATTGAGCAAGTTTCTTAATTAACCTTTATAAAATCCATGTGCGTAAATTACGATCATAGCCATTTTGATGGCAGTGTAGGTCGACGCTAAAAATCATAAAAAAATGGTTTTCGGACATATAAGCTCCACATTGTTGGGCCTGATTAACGTGTCCTTTTATTACGTGCAGAAATCATTCGTAATTGAACTTAAATTAGCAGTGGTAATGATACATTTTGAAATCTAAAGTCGAAGTTTCGCGCCAATCGTGCTTGTTTACATTTTTCATTCCACATTATATCACACGGACGCGAATAGATTCTATAACAAATGAGCCAAATATCATTGCAAATATTATAAATAACATGAACATGCCCAGATCTTATCGTAATTTGCAATAATAGGACCATTAACACGTAATATTCATAACCACTACTAAATTCACTTTAGAAAATGACGTCCATTTCTTTTTTTTTTATTTTGTGATGTGTCAATGCGATTATTTCAATCGATTATTTTCTTGTAAATCAATCAACTCGAATAATTAAATTAAGGAATATCAGAAATTGATAGATGAAAATAAGAATAATATTGAAATATGTGTAAAATACTATAAATATTGATAATAATATTTTTACGCCACTAAAACCGACTCAACAACAAACAGTAGAATCTGATCTATGGCTAAATTCGCGCCAATTTTATTTTCAGATAAAAATTCAAATATGGAATGCGCTCGCTGTTCGAATTTATATTAAAATGTTTATTGGCTATTTTATTAATAATTTGGTTTTGTACCTACTATTTGAATGTGAATTGCAAATAGAAATAATAAGGTTGAATATAGAACGCCCTTATTTATCCTACGCCCTTATCTTGGTAGGCACAGTAAAAAAAAACAGCCAAGATAAATTATATTTGTTCGACAAAATTGTTTGTAGTATGGTTGGATTAGTTATTTGGAAAGCGTTTTCATTCTTTCCTAAAATATGGCTCATATGCCAGTGTTCTTGGAGTGGAAGCCTTGGGGTAAAAATGGCCTAGAGGGAGACCACAATTGAGATGGAAAAAAAACCCCGGTACACGACATCAAGAAAACTCCAGGTTCAAAATGGGTCCATTTTGTACACGACATCAAGAAAACTCCAGGTTCAAAATGGGTCCATTTTGTACCTGGAGTATTCTCCCCCATTTTGAACCTGAAAAAAAAAACCCCGGTACACGACAGGTTTTTTTTTTCAGGTTCAAAATGGGTTCATTTTGTACCTGGAGTTTTCTTAATGTCGTGTACCGGGGTTTTTTTTGGGGTGTAATCATCAAATAACTTCCCCCGCTCCGCCCAGAGCGGGGGAAGTGAGGCGCCACGGCATCCTCACCTACCACCTGACGCAGATCCTCACCGGGCACGAAAGTTTCGGGACGTTCCTGCACATCATCGGGCGGGAGGAAACACCCAGGTGTCACCAATGTGACTATCGCCCGGAGGACACGTTGGAGCACACAGGCAGTCTGCTCTTTTGAGCGGAGCACCGCTCTGTCCCGGAGGAGATGGTTGATGTTTGAAGGAGAGAACCTCAAACCAAGCCAGCCACCGCGGGAGACGCTACAGGGGTTGGGCGCCGCGAGACGACAACGACTTTTTGTTAAAAGTTTAACAGAAGCGGATATTTGATGATTTCCCATCCAAGTGGCGCAAGACCAATATAAATGGCGGAATTTAAGGAGGCCTCCTTTAAATTCCTAAAGAAGTCCTTAAATTCCAAAAAAGAGAGATACACTATTTAAAATTACTTTTTAGGGTTCCGTACCTCATAATAAATAACAGAACCCAAATATCAAATCTGTGGTCCCTTGAAGCTGTGAAAAAAACAACCCTCCAAGTCTACGTAGAGAAAAGATATGACCGTTTATGTCGTCAGTTTGTACGGAACCCTTGGTGCGTGAGTCCGACTCGCATTTGGCCGGTCTATTTTAATAGGCTGAACCGCTTACTGCTACGCAAAGGTCTCCTTATACCTTTCTAATTTTTTTATCCAACCAATACTTTTAAGTGTCAATATTTTAGAGCCCCGATGACTGTGTACTTGTGTACGGAGTCCCTGTATGTCTAAAACAAGGCTCTACTGCGGAGGCATGGCTTTCTAGGTGCGGTACGGTATGGTTGTGCCGGCTGGGCTGCCTGACTAGCTACCTACAGAATTAGCATGACCTACAAAATTGGCCGCCATTTTCATTTATCGTCATTCAAGAAAACAGCCAAAATCTTTTACCGCGATACCGTTTGACAGCAAATGTACCTTAAATCTTGGCGCATAACAAAATTATTATAGCATAACAAAAAAGCACGTGACAAAATGTTGTTGTCTTTCTTATCGATATCATAGATATTTGTACAACTATAATATCTATAGTAGAATACTATGCCATCTCCAGAGGTAAATTGCTCAATGGTCCCAAAACTTTTTTTAAAGTTTACTCTATTACGATTATCGATTAGGTTGAATGCAACTTTTTAATCGTAATGATGAAACTTAGTTTTACGGTCAGCACTAAGAAATGTCATATTGCAACACATTTTGTAGTATTTTTTGTCGAGATTTGTATCGTGTTTTTTTTATTAATTTATATGTAAAATGGCAAAAATAAGAATGCAGATGGAATGTCACTGTTTTTATTTTAGATTTCCGATTTTATTATCAAATGGTTATCTTGTGTATGTACATTATTTCCAGCGTTTTTAAAGTACCTAATTTTTGGATGGGTGTAGTAATATGTATTTTACACACATTTTGCAATAGATTGACGCCGTTTTATCGACCTTATGAGGTTTTTGGAAATATAAACCTCAAACTTATCGTATCAAACTGCCGCTGTGATTTATTTTTAATAACAAAATTGAATGCTGTAAATTGATGAAAAATCTTGAATTTCATGACAATTCGCGTCACCCCACCGATTCAGCTGATGTGTCATGTGTCAAAATCCTGTCGTGCAGAGTGGTTATAATAGACTAACTGCTAGAATAACTATCACATTTCTTTTCTGTAGTCTGTGTCTGTGTTCTGTTTAGTTTCTAACCTCTTTGGTGTCTGACCTTCTTAGTCACGGCTTGTTCTCAGTTTGATTAATGATTTAAAACCTTTTATGCTCAATTGAAATACAGTATATCTAAAAATGTAAATAAAAGTCTGATTATCTTACCCTGTACAGCAGCATCCAACTGCCTCCTCCTCGCATCTATGGCATCTCTGGTGTCCGGCGTGTAGTGCACCAGCGAGGATGCCAGCCGCGTGGTCCTGGCCCTCAGGCCCGAGCCCTGGTCTACGCCCAGCAGGCCTACCAGGCGCCATGCTATCGCCTCGCACTGCACGTCCGGCCGCGGAGTCACTTCAAGGGAGATTAGTCTGTGGATGAAAGTTATAAGTTAGAATAAACGTAACACACTGTAATAAACTATATATATCTCATGTTAGGTTTGTGTCTAATATAATAAAGGGCGAGCCTATTATCATCAACCGCGAACAAATCCAGAGCCCTGCCCTATACTCAAACATTTTTTATCAACACTAAAAACCCAATAGCGCTTTGCCCATGACCTCATGCATGCTCGGCAGAACCACTATCGACCTATTGAGGTTTTGGTTAGATTAGGTTATGATAAGGGATGGTAGAAAAATTTGTTTACGGAGTACATTATAAGTTGTTTTATTAAATTGGCTGGGAGATAACATTATTCCAAGTGATCTAGGTTTCACCTAACTGACAAACATTTATAAGTGTGTGTTGAAAATTGCCAGAAATAAGTCATACTATCATCTTTCAAGGAAAGTATTATCAATACTGTATGGCAATTCAATACGCATAATTAAATGTCAAACCTAGGAACTCTCCGTGAACGCCTTGGCTAGAAATCAATACTCCACAGCTTTATTTTCACACGTGAATCGATAAACGCATTCACTATTTATGGCAGAGGCGCTAAGCGATGCGATTGATATAGCTCATATTAAAACGATACGGTACTAAGTTTTCACAAGAAATAATGTATTTGTAGGCATATAATAAAGCAAGCATTGCGAAAGTGATTACAAATAACTCTGTATTAAGGGCATCCTTTAATTAAAAGATGGCGGATCGATACGAAGGCAACCATTGCGTCTGCTTCATTAACATTCTTCGTAATATCATTATAATAATTGCTCCCATTCCTGGCATCTTAATTACTACATATTTAATCATAAAAATACTTTAATGTTGCATATTCAGTATTGTTGCAAGGACGACCGAATCACTGACTTTAATGGCCTCCAGTATCGTTTTATATGCTTTAGTAAAGTTTTAATAGTCATTGTACTAGAAAATTAGATATTCTAACCTCTGAACACTATTTCTCTTTTTCATATATTTAAAAACACACATTAAACATCGTTTCGTTTAATTATTTAAATTTCTGCGCCCTTGCAGGGTTTACGTATGAAACCACCTTATAGATTATGTAACAACTTGATTACTTGGTTGGTTGATAAAGTTTGTTAATAAACTACACGATTGCAAAAAATCTATCGAATTCGATTGGCTTATTGCAAACGTAAGTCTCTCTTAGAAATATTCAAAAGCCATCAGATGATCTAAAACTGTTGACACTAAACAAAAACAAGCATGTTTACGACTCCAATTCATGTTTCATAGCTCCATTATCATCCATAGCCAATGTTACCATGGGCCAACCTACACACTACACATCCTATGCCACTCTCATCCAAACTATATCTCTAATGTCAACAATTTCGTCTGCCCATCTCACCGCCAGACGCTTGCTTAGTGATTCTGCATCATTAGTAATCTACTCTATACGATCAAGATAATTATTTATGTAGTATCCTTTTCTTGTGAAGTCTTAATTATATCTGTATGTCTTCAAAACTTTATAAATCTTCATTCTATCATTGTAACTATTCATCCCTTTATTAATTATTATTATGGTAACACACTTCACTACCAATATTTTAACGGTATTTATAAACACCCATGTCCAGTAACCGTTCATAATAACCATGGTTGCTCTATCAATTCTATTATAAACCATGACACCTATTGACCATATACCATCAAATGTGGCACCAGTAACTGCGCGGGAACATAACGGTTCGCGAACCACATGCACATCATTATGGTCGCTCCTATTCTCACATCATATTTTCCATGAATTAACAATGAGAGTATACTGTGAGTCTTAAGCATTTGTTACACAGTCAGCGATTAGCGAGAAGCGAGTAGCGCTATTAACTAAAATCAATTATTTTTCTGAGTTCTCATCAGGTATATGTAGTCTCCCGCTGTCTAAAGAATTAAAGTTCGGAAGCTTGCCTCTTTGAGTATTGTGATAATATGAGTTACCATTCGTAAAATAGGAAATAAAACGTAATTCTTATTCTATATCCTATATATACATATATTATGATTCCCCTAAAGCGGTCATTTCAGAACACCTGATCTGATTCCAAAAATAATTCACCACAGGAAGCTACATTATCCCCAATTGCCATTGGCTATATTAACAATGTTCCCTTGGGATTATTTCCGAAAATAATGCGAGTGAAGGCACTGGCAAAACCTAGTCCTGTATAGTTTCCTGAGCGAGAAATACATAGTCACTAGTTATTCTTTTCATCATCGACGCTGACGGTGGGACCACTGCCTTACAATGATGGCGACGAGTCTTCGAGATAACCAACGTTTAGAGTGAATAAAATGGTTTTTATTTGCTTTTCTGATAATTGTTTGATTTACTTCGATTTGATTCTATTGTTCGTTTCTCGTTCATGCGGGTTCTTTTGTGGAAATTGTTTCTAAGATTGTGATGTGATACTGATGTGTACTGTTTAAACCTGTGGCTTTTATGGGAATGGGAAAGCAAATGTGGCTGAGCTATGATTTTTTGAAACCATTGTAGTCATTTTTATTCTCTCTATATTTATTTTAAGCTTTTACTATTTTTAAATATATTTGACCTGCCACTTAAAGGATATCTTGCGAAGATAAGGGCAGGGCGTTTTTGTGGAACTGTCTCTTGTAATGTGACGTTCAAAAAGTGCTGATTATCAGCCTAATTTGAATAAATGACTTTTGATTTTGATTTTGATATCTCCTAGGTGACCTTCGATCAAAATTGATCGAAGTAGGTGACAGTTAAAATATTACTCTATATTTTTTATTTAGTTGCTTAGAGATTTATATTTTGGAACCCGACGGGCACTTGGACTCCTTGACAATTCAATATGGCGGAAAATTCTGGTGGTAATGTAATTTTATACTTCAAACTAGACTTCATTGGTCAGTTCGGAACCTAGCTATGGTTGCGCAAGCTACAGTAAACTTTTAAATGCTTGATTGACGACTTCGTGTGGGTTCTGTTTACACTATGTTATTCTTACATTTACTGTAGAATTCAGTTTTCTCGTTAATTGAAACAGTGTCTAATTATCTTTTACATTTTACGCGCATACATTCGTGAATACCTTTCAGTTTTCAACAATAATAAGTGAAATTGTTGAAAGTCAACGGCACACGTACATGCTTCACGCCATTGACAATAATGCATATTTTTATTCCAACAACTAATATTATATTTGTCTGTACTTTTACAGTTTTAAGTTCACTTTGCAAATGGTATTACATCTTCAGATTTTAAATGTCGTAAGTGTATCTAAACTTGTATAAACAAATGTTTACATAAAATGTTACGTGTTTAATTTGCATAATCATGTTCATTCATCAAGATTAAGAATGTCCAAATGTTACCCATATATTATTTTTCTTCTAACATCAGCGTCACATTGACCATCGATCAAAAATATTTAATACCGTCTTTTCGACGATGACGATGCTCAAAAAGCTCGTTATTATCACATTACTTATTGGTGTCGGTTTTCTTACAAGACTCAGAAAAACATTAAAATGTTCGCCAAAAGCGAAATAAGTATCATAAGTTTTATAATACAATTACAGGTAAGTGGTAATATCTTTACGCTTCAGATAACATTAAATTCACGTCGGACATTGTTGCGTGTTTGCTTGTAATATAACGTGGAGTGGAGTAAGACGTTACAATGAAATATGAAAGTCATAAAAAATATACGACATTACGATGAAGATTTTGGGTTTTTGTATCAATATTGTAAGCTTCTAAGGTCATTGGTTTTCTTGTCTTTCTTTCCTCTCGTAAAGAGATCAAAAGGACTTCTCAAAAGTAGTCATTATTTTTCCTTTGACAGGTTTCGAGTCTCGCCAGATCTTAATTTTACACAACACTTCTTTAAAAAATGTGCACAAAATGAAGTACACAAAAACAAATTCTTATTCATGGCTCAGAAAGCCGATTTAGCATTATCTCTCGATTTCTAGTGTTACTCAAATAGAAGATGTAAATACTCTATTTTCATGTTAATATTATTACCTCCTCTTCCCCCCGGACCTCTGAGGAGATCAGACGCTTACGAAGTAGACTTATTATCAATTTTTAAATTAAATATTAACAAAATTAATACAATTTAATCAAGTTAAAAAAATAGGAGTGCATAAATTTTGAGGAGCTTCTTGTGTTACGAGCAAACATCACACTGATACAAGTAAGAGGCAGTGAGTCACCGCATCATCACCATCACCACCGCCCCAAACCACCGCCAGCAAAGCAACGCCCACTGCTGCTTCGAGACCAGCCCACAGGGGAGGCACGCGTCCTGCCCAATTAGCTGCGCGTGAGCATCGTCGCCGCACCTAGCCTGACCAGCAGAGGGAGGTACGTGATCTGTCGTACTCTTTGCCTATAGTACTCCACTCTTCACACTTGAACTACCGCCACTCGTTGCTGCAGTCCTGGTACATCTTACTCGCCGTTCTTGCTTAAAATGTCGTTTCATCGTACTCCCCCGAAACAACCAACTGTGTCAGTGACTGACACGGAGAGTGTGGATGGATGCGTATCAGACAACTTAAACGTTGTCGCCCAATCCAACAAAAATACGAGTCGCTTGAAAAGAAAACGCGAAAACGAAATGTCACAATTTATGAATGATGTACAGGAAATGTTCGAAAACTTTGTTACACAGCAAAATAATAAACTACAAGACTTGGAGTCTTCGTTATCCGAAATAAAAAAACAAAATGATACTATCAATACGTCTTTAGCTGCATTGTCGGATAAATATGATGATATTCAAAAAGAATTAGAAAGTTTGAAGCTTGAACGCAAAGAACAATGCGTTTATATTAAGAGTCTTGAGAATAAAATAGAGAACTTTGAAAAACAGTCTTGCACAACAAAGTTAGAGATAAGGAATGTCCCTAAACTACAAAATGAGACAAAAGAAAAGCTTTGTAACACAGTCGTCAAAATCGGTGAAATATTGAACATTCCTTTGCAGACCTCCAATATAAGAGACATCTATCGGCCCTTCGTGAAAGCAGATGTTGTTAAACCAATTGTAGTGGAATTTACCTCAGTTTTAACAAAGGAAACTGTGATGAATAACCTTAAAAAGCTGACACTGCAAGAAAAAAAAGACAAATTGAATACCTCTATTTTAAATCTTGAAGGACCTCAGAAATCAATATTTGTTTCGGATTATCTTACTCCCAAAGGTAGACGACTTTTCTTCTTGGCGCGCGACTTCGCAAGTATCCACAATTACGCATTTTGCTGGACATCTCATGGTAAAATTTACCTAAGGAAGAAAGAGGGGATGCAGCATATTCGCATCGAAGAGGAGGCCGAGCTTATTAAACTAAAGAAAAAAACAACCGAATGACTATCCTTCCTCAACGTGAACTTTCGCTATACTATCGTAATTATTCAGAAATTGCATGTTAATTGTCTAATAGTTTTAAGTTTTTACTATAAAAATGTCTTTTCCCCTTTTTATATACACTCCACACAAACACAAAACCATATGTTTATCTTAGTTATTGACAATTTGCAAAGTTTTATCTATAAATACATATTTTTATCAAATAACAATGAAAGTAAAAGTTTAGAATGTCTTTATCTATTCATGAATAACTGCAGTGACATGTTGCATTTACTTCAAGATAATTGCCTAACCTACATTGTTCTATTGTCGAAAAGTAGCTTTTCTAGTCCACTCCTACCAGGTACTTCGTTATTTTTTGACTTTAAAAATGGTTGATTTCGTCTCCGAAATTGACGGCATATCTGTATCCGAGTCCCGGTACTGCGATGTCGAGGATTGTAGAAGTTTGGTAACAAGTTCTGCTAGTTGCTTGACAGTACTAACTCAAAATATTCGTAGTCTATCACGAAATTTTGATGATTTTGTTATAATGTTGAATAGATTACAGATTAATTGCGATATTATTATCTTGACTGAATGTTGGCTGTCATGCAACCCCGTGGTGCCGAGATTGGATGGTTATAGTCATCACATTACTAGATCCTGCTTCAACCAAAATGACGGAGTTACTGTGTTTTGTAAATCCAATCTTGGAATTACCTGTGAAGAGGCTACCTGTGAGGAACATAATTGTCTGATTGTGAAGATTGGTACTGAAAGTGTTATTTTAGCCATTTACCGATCGCCTTCTAATAGAAGCATTGACAGCTTCCTCCAATCCTTAAATGTCATTTTGGATAAGTTAGGCAGTTTCAAAAACATCTCCATTATTGGAGACATTAATATTAATATATGCCCTGAATCCCATGAGTCAAGGTCGTCGGACTATCTGAATTTGTGTTCATTTCATGGGCTCTTGCCAGCGCATTCTCTCCCGACTAGACAAAATAAAACTTGCCTTGATCATGTCATGCTAAAAACTCAAAATTCAGCTCTCACATTGGTGTTAAACTCTACAATCACGGATCACCAAGCAGTTCTACTCTGCCTGCAACTTAAACAAAAGAGAACTTTCGCTTACGTTTCCATGAACCGAATGGAAAATCAAGGTATAATTTCAGAATTAACAAAAACCGATTTTGCACCTATCTATACGGCAACGGACGCAAATTTTGCTATGGAATACTTCTCCAAGTCAATTCAAAGGGTTATATTACAAAACACAACTGTGATGGTTTACCCAAGACGTTATAAAATTATAAAGCCATGGATTACACCTGGGCTATTAAGGTGTATTCGACATAGGGACCAGCTACATAAAAAAGTGCGACTGTCACCTAATAATGAGACCACTAAAATTATTTATTCCAGGTACAGAAACCATTGCAATAATTTATTGAAAAAGGTCAAACGCATTTATGAAAAAGACTTATTGACGAAAGCTGGAAGTAATAATAAAAAAATATGGCAAGCGATAAAAACTATAACAAATACTACTAAATTGAAACATAGCGCTACGGAATTACTAAATCCATCAAACATAAAAGAGTCTGTAGAGAAGGTAAACGACTTTTTTGCATCAATCGGCAAAAAGCTGGCTGATAACACTAGTTCGTGTTCAAACCCTTCCCATACTAATTTGAAGAAAGCACCCTCACAAATGTTTTCCAAATCATTTGTTTTGATGGAAACCGATGAATCGGAAGTGGAACGTTTAATATTGAACCTGAAAGATGCGTGTTCCGTGGGCTGGGATTCGATACCAAATAATTTCCTCAAAAATTACAAGCACATTTTAGTCCGACCATTGACTTATATTTTTAACCTCTGCTTAAATAAAGGTCAGTTTCCTACGATATTAAAGAAATCAGTAGTACACCCAATTTACAAGTCAGGCGATAGAGACCGTGTCACTAATTATAGACCTATCTCCATATTGCCTTCGATCTCCAAGCTTCTAGAACGGATAATAAATAGTAGACTGATTGATTTCCTGGAATCTAATTGTCTTTTATCCAACAACCAGTTTGGTTTTAGAGCAGGCAAGTCTACTAGCGATGCAGTACATGAGCTCCAAGATTATGTTGTACAAAATATCGATTCAGGCAAAAAAACAATAGGTATTTTTCTGGATCTAGCTAAGGCATTTGATACGGTCTCTACGCCTTTGCTGATTCAAAAATTAGAACGCCTCGGAATTAGAGGAATTCAACTACAACTTTTAAGGGACTATCTCTCTAATCGTTTTCAGTGCGTAAAGATTAATGACTTTATCAGCAGCGACTTACCAATATCTTACGGTGTTCCCCAGGGGAGCATTTTGGGACCGCCGCTCTTTCTTGTATACTTGAATGACCTCTGTAAACTAGACCTTTCAGGAGGTAAAATTATATCGTATGCAGACGATACAGTTCTTTTGTTCTCAGCGGATACCTGGGAGAAAGTATATAGGGATGCGCAAGACGGACTCAATGTTGTGACCCACTGGCTGCAGGATAACTCCCTGACCCTTAACCCGGATAAAACCCAGTATATGGTATTCTCGATGCGCACTCACATTAATCCGTCTCCTTATACCTCTTCGATTACAGCACATAGTTGTTGTAATAGTTTAGTTTGCACTTGTCCAACACTAATAAAGACAACGTCAGTTAAATATCTTGGAATTATTTTGGACTGTAATCTCTCCTTCAGAGACCATATTCACCTACTTACATCTAGGACAAGAAAACTGATATATGTGTTCAAGAATCTTAGACATGTTGCGCCCCCTAAATTAGTTAAACAAGTCTACTTAGCCCTCGTACAGTCAATTCTTCAATACTGTATCACTGTTTGGGGAGGTGCACATAAAACTATTTTAAAACCCTTAGAAATAGCTCAGAGGGCTGTTCTAAAAGTAAGTACATTTCGCCCGTACCTGTACCCAACCCATCTGGTTTATAAGTCGTGTGAGGTCCTGACAATCCGACAGCTGTTTATAGTTCTTGTGGTTCTGAAGCAACATTCTTTACTACAATTCTCAAAAGGAAATCCAGCTAGAAGACGAAATGTTATTAGTAAAATTGATCGACTTTCTTTCAGACATGCTTACGTCAACAAATACTTTTGCTTTTTAGGCCCATACTTATATAATAAAATTAATAACGAAATTGAAATATATCCGCTAAATAAAAATGCATTGAAAACTAAAATTGTTAACTATTTAAGTAAAAAATCATATGAAGAAACAGAAAACTTATTACATATATTGAAATAATAAACTCCTATACTCACCCTCTCACACTCTTTCACACACTTTCACACTCTACTCACAGAGAGATTAACACTCCACACACTCTTTTATTTTATTTTAAGTTTACTATTGTGTTAAGATATACTTCCTAATGTCCAATGAATTATTAATGTAATGTAATGTAATGGTCACCCTAAGGAAGAGCGCTGATGTCTGAGATACAGATATTTTTATCTAGTTCAGACACAGATGCCTTCAATATAATATTAAGAAAATTATAAAATGTCCTGTTGTATCTGTTTAAATGTAACCAATGTTTGTGTCAAATAAATTAATTATTATTAATTAATTAATTATTATTATAATTATTATTATAAGTAGCATACAATAAAAAAAAATTGAATCCCACCATAGGTATCCTTTCAGTTTTCCTACCTACAATATAACACTCCCACACTCTTAACACGAAATAAAACACAAGCACTAATCGATACAGGTTCATAAATGTTGTATGGGCTAATAGCCTTGGTGTCAAATCCATAAAAATGTAAATTAGTTAGTTTTGACAGCCCGCCTTCTAGGCGTCAGGTTATGTGAAAAATGTGATGAGCTATGTTGATTTGACTGTAAAACATTTATAAAATATACTGAGAAGTACAGAACCATTGAGACTTTCATTAATAAAACATGGTGGCAGCGCAAAAATGGAAGAAACTTCAATAATGAATGTAATTCAGCAACAAACCATGCTCCTGAAGACTATGCAGGAGGAGATCGCAAGACTATCTCAGAAGTCACCCCCTCAAAACATAAATGTGCCCTGGCCAGCGCCTATCAACACAGATGCGGACCCGCAAGACGCATTTAAATCGTTCTTATCTGCATGGAACAATTATTGTTCCGCAACCCAAATGAATGAGTGGTCTGCGGAACAGGAACCGAGAAAGGTGAGCGTCTTGTTCAGCGCCATAGGCGTCGAAGCACTAAAAAAATATGGGAACTTCGGTCTTACGGACACAGAAAAAGTTCACAAAACATGCATCGAGGTATTACAGATTATATCTACCAAAATGCTCCCTAAGAAAAACATCATCTACAATAGATACATCTTTTTAAGCAGAATGCAGCAAAAATACGAAATGTTTGATGTTTTCTATGCAGACCTAACTAGGCTGATTGAAGACTGTGAATATGCAACATTCAAAGATGAAATGTTACGAGACAAAATTGTCTTAGGCATAACAGATATGAAAACAAAGAAAGAGTTATTGAAAAAAGATAACCTGACTCTATCAGATGCAGTGAATTTATGCCGTGCCGCAGAGGCTACTGAAAAACACATGAAAGATCTATCAGGATCAACAATAACCAATGAAATAAAGAAAATAGAAGACAAAGATACCAATAAAAAAAGAAAGTGCAGGTATTGTTCGAATTATCATGTTTTCAAAAAAGAACTATGTCCAGCTTGGGGTAAGGAATGTGAAAACTGCAAGGGCAAAAACCATCTACAGAATGTTTGTAAAAAGAAGAGACAACAAGTGAAGGTGGTAAAAGAAGAGCAAAATAACAGCCTTGCCTCAGACTCGGACGAATATGTTATCAATAAAATTATAAATGACAAAAATAAAAATCTAGCGGAATGCACACTAGAATACTTTGATAACAAGAAATGGAAAACCACAAAATGTCTACTGGACACAGCAGCTGATGAGTGCCTTATTGGTTTACAAAATGTCAAGGAGATGTTGGGTGAAGGTTACATACTTGAAAAAATGCGCCCTTCAAAGAAAAATCTGTATGGTTTTGGAGGAAATCATATTACAGTACATGGGGAAATAGAGTTAACTTTGAGAACCAACATTTCAGGTCATAAAAACAATCACACTGTAATATTTCAAATAGTAAACAACAAACACATTCCACTCCTATCATGTCAAGCTTGTACAAATATGGGTCTTGTGAAATTCTGCAAGGAAGTGCGATGCAATTATTCACAGGATACACAAAAAATTGTCAATAAGTATAGTTCAGTTTTTGAAGGCAGAGGAAGTTTTTCAGGTGAAGTTGATCTTGAAATTGATGAGGCGGTTTCACCAGTCATCCAAAAAGCTCGTCGTGTCCCAGTAGCTCTACGACCAATGTTAAAAGAAGAGTTAAAGAGACTGGAAGAAGAAGGGATAATTACAAAAGAAGATAATCACACAGATTGGGTAAGCAATATACTAATTATAAAAAAGAAAGAAAACTTCAGAATATGTCTAGATCCAATTCCATTAAACAAAGCCATTAAAAGACCTAATTATCAATTTACCACAGTCGAAGAAATACTACCAGAGCTAGGTAAAGCTAAAGTATTCTCTACATTTGATGTCAAAAAAGGATTTTGGCATTTGAAACTATCTGAAAAAAGCAGTAAATTAACAACATTTTGGACACCATTTGGTAAATACCGATGGAAGGTCCTCCCCTTTGGTATCTCTTCAGCACCAGATCATTTCCAAATAAAAATGAGTGAAATGATTCAAGGGTTAAATGGTATAGAGGCATTAGTAGACGATCTGCTTGTATATGGAGTTGGAGATACAATGACGGAAGCTGTTATAGATCATAACAAAAATCTCGAGAATTTACTAAACATACTACAAAAATACAATTGTAAATTAAACAAAGACAAAACTAGACTACTACAAACTTCAGTAAAATATTATGGACATGTGTTTTCCAATAAAGGCCTCCAACCAGATCCATCAAAAATAGAGTCTATTTCAAATATTCCAATCCCAAGAAATAAAAAAGAAGTTCAAAGATTTCTGGGTGTTGTGACATATCTCAGTAGGTTTATTCCTAACTTGAGTGCCAACTCAGTATATCTAAGATACCTTACACATGATAAAACAGAATGGTTGTGGGATAAAAAGGCTCAAAAGGAGTTTGATTTGTTAAAATCTATGATCTGTGACACAAAAACATTGAAATATTATGATAAAAATGAACCACTAATTGTAGAATGCGATTCCAGCGAAGGAGCCCTGGGTGTAGCACTGTTTCAACAGAACCAGCCAGTCGCATATGCATCACGATGCCTCACTCCGGCTGAAAAGAAATATGCCCAAATAGAAAAGGAACTTCTGGCCGTTCTGTTTGCCTGCAAAAGATTTGATCAGCTCATTATTGGTAACAAGAAAACAATCATCAAAACAGATCACAAACCATTATTGAATATATTTAAAAAACCTCTTCTTCAAGCTCCGAAAAGGCTTCAATCCATGCTTCTGATGCTACAAAGATACAGTCTTGAGTTACAATTTATATCTGGAAAAGAAAACATAATGGCAGATGCATTATCTCGATTTTATTTGGAATGTAAAGACATTGATAGATCAAAAGACATGAAAATATTCAAAATTATCGAAAAAATTAACCCTTTGCTAAACTTACCTATATCGGATAACTGCATTCAGGAAATAGAGGATGCCACATCAAGCGATCACAATCTTCTGGCCTTAAAAAGCTTTATTCTTCATGGATGGCCAAGATATATGAGAGATATACCAGATGCCATTAAACAATATCATAACTTTAAAAGTGAATTAACAACATACAATGGTCTTGTACTTAAGAATCAAGCTATACTTATACCAGAAAATTTAAGAAAAGAAATGTTGAGTAAGTTACATAAAGCACATTCAGGAATTGAAAATACATTAAAACTAGCTAGAGATGCTATATTCTGGCCATCAATGTCTAATGACATAAGGGAAATGATAAAAAATTGTAACACCTGTAGTAAATACCAACCAAGTCAGCAAAGATTTACCATGCAAAGTCACAAAATACCTGAATATCCATTCCAAATAATATCTATGGATGTTTTCTTTTTTAACCAGAATGGTAAACAAATTAAATATTTAATAACCGTGGACCACTACTCAGATTTCTTTGAGATTGATGTACTAAAAGACTTATCTTCCAAGCAAGTAATAGAAATCTGCAAGAAAAACTTTTCACGACATGGAATTCCAGAAATTGTTGTCACAGACGGTGGCACAAACTTTGTCAGTGAAGAATTTTCAAACTTTGCTTGTAAATGGAATTTTACACAAGTGACATCATCTCCACATCATCCTCAAGGCAATGGCAAGGCTGAAGCTACAGTGAAGATAGCAAAAAAATTATTAGTAAAAGCTATTGAAGATAGAGAAGATATCTGGTTGAGTCTGTTATGTTTGAGAAATACCCCTAACAAATTGGATTCAAGTCCTGTGCAAAGGTTATTTTCACGAAGAACAAGAGGATTCCTACCAACTATCACAACTTTACTGAAACCAAACGTGGTTGAAAATGTCTCTGAAAACATCAAGAACAACAAAGAGAGGGTGAAATACTCCCATGACAAAAGGGCAAAAAAAGCAATCACATTAGAAATAGGACAGCCCGTATCAGTTCAGGTTCACCCAGCATCTAACAAAACTTGGACTCCTGGAGTAATCACAGACATTCTTTCAGATCGTTCCTACTTAGTTGATGTGAATGATTCAATATATAGAAGAGACCTTGTACACATTCGTCCACTTTCACCACAGTCAACAGAAGTATCTGAAACCACAAATATCAGTCCACAACTCCCAGTTGCTGAACAAGAACAAGAAAATATGGCTTCATTGGTGCAACAGGATAGTGATAAAGCTGTCTCACTTCCTTATGCTACTGCAACGAGTTTAGATGTTGATCTCTTAGGTGATCCTGAAACCCATAACTGTTCAGTAGCTACCAATCCATTTACTCAATCTACTTCTAAGGCTCCATTAGTTTGTAATTCCCCTAGTCCATTATTAACTAGACCTAGAAGAGAAAAGAAAGGTCCAGCTTTTCTGAAAGACTATGTATTAGATTAAATTGATTCCATTTATGTATCTTTTTGTGGAAAGACAGCGTGTTGTATGGGCTAATAGCCTTGGTGTCAAATCCATAAAAATGTAAATTAGTTAGTTTTGACAGCCCGCCTTCTAGGCGTCAGGTTATGTGAAAAATGTGATGAGCTATGTTGATTTGACTGTAAAACATTTATAAAATATACTGAGAAGTACAGAACCATTGAGACTTTCATTAATAAAACAATAAATTTCACCGTCCGGCGTCCCCCCAAATCCGAGGGTCTTGGCAACAGGTCTGACCGGTGCACTTTCACCCGGAGACCAGCGTGCACCGCCGGTGTATCATTACTCGATTATGGTCGTAAAGACCATTCACGTATGTTTCGGTAGACTCAAAGGCGGCGTGTCTTGATACGTTTTGTTTTTAATGATTGGTATTTGCGGATGTTAGGTGTAATGTGGCCGTTTATTGGGTATTAGTTGATTGTAAGGTATTATAATGTTGGCTTTGATTAGCAGGTTGGGTATAATGGCTTCGTCAGAATGTTAAACTCAATGTTTTGGGTCTTTAGATGGTCAAAATGTAAGATTATCATTTAGCACTTCAAGATTAATTGGCACAAGGATTTTTTATACTAACAAAGAAGATTTTATAAAGTTACGTAAGAAATAATCAAAACAGACGATAAAAACATTCGATAGCGAAATTCAAACTTTGATAAACCAATCAAATATTACATATTCATAAAACAAGTCATGCAGAACTGACGCATGCAATCAAGCGTAACTGACAATAAACGTATCATCTGCATTAGGGACCTTTCACGAAAGTGAAACTACATGAACTGTCAAAAATCTAGGCAGTAAAAGTGAATGCCTTGGTCAGTACAGACAGGTACAGACCAAGATGGCGGGTTCGGCGGGAGAAGTAATAAATTGTTATTGGTAATCCGACATCATCGTTCAGCGTAGCCATGTAATTAATCGTTGTCGCGAATATATTTGAGCTTTCCAATCCCATGTGTAATCAATGTGGGTTATATTTTATAGTCTGTTATTAAATTAAATTATCCTTTCTATTTAGTGGTTTGGCAGAAGATACTTTGAATAATGAACCTTTCATAAATACTATACACACAAATGCAATAGGAATTATAAGTATAAAAATGAATGCAGATATTAATCCTACTCCTACTAATATTAGATATTAATACCAATGTTTGTGAGGATGGATGTATGGATAATTGTAACTCTTTCCCGTCAAAACGGCAGAACGGATCTTGATAAAATTTGGCACAGAGGTAGATTATAGTCTGGAATAACACATGGGACTTTTTTTTCGATATCAAGCGGGCGAAACCGCGGGCGCACTTTAGGAAAGTGTAGTTTTCCGTCCCGGAATCTGGATTTGAGCCCTGATAATTGCAATTTAATCTCAACTTTTCTCATATTTAAACAAAAGGATTTTATACAATACTGGTAAAATGTTGATGAACTGCAGGTACACCTCTGTCTCTCTCGATTGAAGACTCATTCGCAAGAATTACGGGTTAATGCACCACTTAACAGCATACAGATACAAAAGCCTCTAAAACATCATCGTACCTTTGTATGTAAGTCATGTGCCTCTAACCTATGAACTCGCTGAATCATTTCGCGTAACTAATGTTATTCAATACAGGTACCAATCTGCTAGAGTAACGGAAGATGTTATGCTGTAATATTAACTTATAGCGTGTAGCAAGTGTGATTACTGATTACTTAATAATGCTCTGTGTATATGTAATGTGTTATGTCTTATTTAAGTAGTCTCATAGAATGTAGCGTGTTCATCGTCAGATGTACTTCTCATGTTTTAAAGCTGTAACGAATCCTAATGATCATGGCAAGATACATTATTTATAATATTTTACTTCCTTTGATTACGTGTACCTACTTATTGTTATTGTTTATTAGTTATTTTTTATCATTCTAACATTGTGTTCTCTTTTGTCATTTCTAATGAGGGCTATCGTATTTGAGCTTACCAGATGGCGCCACTAGAGATTAAGATCTTGTCGTTAATTCTATTTAGTACCAAAAACCTTATAAAAACTTTATTTTATTACGTAGTACAACATAGTGTACACTACAGATACGTATTTACAATAGTGTCCCTACAATTAGCCAAAACGAAACGTTTAAAAAACATTATTTCTCGAAGTAGGTAAGTACTAACAATTTGGCCCTTAAACTTGTTATTTAAAATTTTAAAGTCATCATTAATTAAAAATGGCTCATAGTCATAGTATGGTTATGGTCACAGTACATTCAAATCAGTTTGGCCACCTATTACTTTCTATTCCATTGCGGTTCATGTGAGCAGTTTTACCAACTTCGATCACCAGTTTCCTAGTTTCTGTTTAATGGACTCCAAACCTGGTATAGACTGCCTCAGCTTCAGGTGTCCTCAAGACTCCATTTTGAAGGTCATTATCGTTATAAATCATGTGAAAGTAGTCTGAACACTAAATACCAAGGAAACCGGTCGCCTGGCACTTTCGTTGAGAATCCCGTAAATTAACTTGAATGACATCCTTGGCTCTTAAAACAAGGAAGTAAGAACTATTTTCGAACGGTACGGTATGGACTTAATAATAATGTTATGAACACGTTAAATGGAAGAGATTATTTATTATAGACTTTATTGTATAGTTTTAAGAGTTGCTTATTGTTTGTTTTGTAGCATGCCTGTAATCTTAGATCGAAGACGGTTAGCTGTATTGGCGACTTGGTGTATAATCTTACTGACATGAGGAATTTAGAAATTGTAGCATTTTAGTTCATCGTGCAGAATTTGTGGTAATCCAAGAATGTGACAGATTCAATTACACTTATAAATATTTATTAGGAGATTAATGAAGCCACTAAAAGATATTAATTGGACAAATTAAGAGATTGATATTGTCTCCTAATTTATCTTTTTAGCAATCTAATTGGATATGAGTACCTACTTAAGTAATTCTTAAAAATAGGTACCTATCTATGAATTGAATATATTGTTGTGCATTTACAATCAATTCTACTATAAACTACCGCGAAGTATTTATAAATTGAAACCATACAGAATTGAGATACCAAAAACAATTATTTGATTTCAATATTCTTAAATTTGATTGGATTGTGCAATCACAATACAACATGGGTTTCAGGGTCAAATTTCGTTTTACCCGACTACAACAAAGTCAGAAGAAGGTGTTAACATTTTAGCTAGCTATCTACTTATGATTATGACATGTTTATGTTTCATTGTAAGCGCCTAAACTACTGAGCTGATTTTTAAAAAACCGGCCAACACGCGACCGAGGTTTCCGTACAAGCTTACGACATAAACAGCCATATATTTTGACTGCGTAGACTTAGAGGGTTGATTTCACAGCAAAAAGGTACAGACGCCTGCAGGGGCCTAAGTCTGCTATTACAATAGTGGTTAATTTTGACAAGTTTAGTAATCTACTACGTACTAAACTTGTCAAAATCAACCATTGTGCGATCAGTGATCGACCATTCTGACACTATTGTAATAGCAGACTTAGGCCCCTGGTCAAGCTACCCGAAACTGTAAATTTTTCCCAATGAACCTTGAACCTAATACTTTCTGATGGTGGCATGGAGAAAGCGACTGTCGCAACCCCGTGCAGGGCACGCCACAATAGTGGCGGTAAGTCCCCTCTTTGAGGAGTGGCTGGAGAGGCGTCATGGCGTCCTCACCTACCGCCTGACGCAGGTCCTCACCGGACACGGATGTTTCGGGAGGTTCCTGCACATCATCAGGCGGGAGGAAACGCCCGGGTGTCACCATTGTGACGATCGCCCGGAGGACACGGTGGAGCACACAGTGGCGATCTGCCCAGCGTGGGCGGAGCACCGCCGATCCCTCGTGGAGGCGATCGGCGGCGGCGATCTCTCGCGTCCGGCCTTGGTCCAGGCCATGGTCCGGAGCGAGAGGGAATGGGAAGCGGTCACCTCCTTCTGCGAAGCAGTAATGCTAGCAAAGGAGGTGGCCGGGCGTTTGAGGGAGAGAACATCTGCCCAACCCAGCCGCCGCGGGAGACGCCCCGGGCGCCGGGCGCCGCGAGACGACTTCCGGCCACCGTAGATGCGGGCCTGTGGACGGTGAGCAATGGGTAGCTCACCGTCCGTCCGTCGATTGACGACAGGCCGTGTCGACGGCGCGTTCGTGTTTCACGCGCGCCTCAAAGAGAGTCAGCAAAGCAGAGGGGCTTGCCAGAGCCTCCGCCTGCCGGGGTTGCGGGTTGTTCGAAAGAGATACCGCGGCCCCGGAACGTAAAGGGCAATAGAAGGAACATAGGTGGGTTTTAGTCAGTACAAGTCTGACATGCCCCCCCGCTCCGCCCAGAGCGGGGGAAGTCATTGGATGATTTCCGACCCGAAAAAAAAAAAAAAAAAAAAAAACCTAATACTTTAGAAATAAAGTCGAAAATCTATCAAAGAAATCTGACAGATTGTAGTAGCTTGATGTGCAGGCGTCTGTACTACAGAGATGAGTATATGGTTATATTTCAACTTTTCATACCTCCACGCGTTAGTCTTGACAAACAGACAGACAACAAAGTGATCCAATAAGGGTTACATTTTCTTCCTTTTGAAGTAAGGAACCCTAATTAAATAAACCGATTTATCGATAAAGCCGAATAAAATGCACGCAATTCATAAGTACCGTAGTACTTTATTACAAAAATAAAGTATATTTTCAGTAAATAAGCACTCGGTATAAGCCGCGCAGATAGAGAATAGATCTGAAAATGGCGGCGGGTACGCATGGTACGGTTGGTAAAACAAGTTCTCAAACATCGATTTTTATTGACTTTTTTTTGTTATATATTATTTTTTTTTAATATTATTAATTAATAAGAGAAGAAATAATGACAAAAATATTAATTAAATAAATAAGGAGCAAGGGTACATTAATATCACTGGATTTTAAAATTTGTCTTTATTAATTGTGACATATCAGAATCATATTACAAAAATACCACCTCACATACATACATAAAGTTACGTTCTTATCCCTTAGGCCAGTAAAGTAAAGGCGGAACGATATTAGACCGACGCACACGTCTGAGACGTCGCCGACGTGTGTGATAGGTATGCACACTAGACCAACGCCGCCGACGCGTACGCATGTTTTGCGCGATCATTTCACGCTGGTTTTTGAACAAGACAGGCGGTACCTGCCTAGCTAAATGATTATTAGTTCTCTACAAGACACAAGAAAAGGATTTAGCTTAAAAATGTACGAATCAGACAGAGAATTTGAAGTAAATTTCATTTATTTTTATGGCTTTGAAACGACCAACAGGGGAGAAAAGGTTTTATAAACCGCTTGGTCCAGCAGTATCCTGGTCATCTGAACCCATAATTGGTTCAATTCCCTCCATCAATTCATTATAATCCTCCATGGACTGGCCACTTTCACAGTCCTGGTCTTCATAGTCGTCACTTTCATCTTCGCTGTCACTGTTCATACCGACACTGATAATGAAGTCCTCTATTTCACTCTCCCTACCTACATCGCGATTCCAGTATTCTTCTTCGACTCTTTTGATGTGGTTTACTTGTTTCTTCCAGTCGTCTCGCGTAATTGAAGCTATGGCCTCTTTTGTGAACTCCTCAATTTTGTTTTCGTGTTGCTCCACATTTTTATCTGCGACCCGTTGTTTTATTAAATTCCAAACGTGTTCTATCGGGTTCAGGTCGCAGTTGTAAGGAGGGAGTCTGAGGACTTCATGGCCATGTTCACGCAGAAGTTCGTCCACCAAATACTTTTTATCTGGGCGATGCTTTTTTAGCTGCATGAGCAGCTCTGCTTTAGTCCAGTCTTCTTCAAATGAGACACCGTGCTCCTGCATCCATATCTTTATGTCCGCTTTGCGGGTTGCAGTTGTTGGCGCTTTATCCAACTGCATACTGTGGTAGGATGCATTATCCATGACGAGAATGGAGTTTTCAGGCAGATTTGGTATTAGTTTTTCTTTTAAATATTTCGTAAAATTATTACCATCCATCTCGTCATGGTAGTCACCTTTTTTTGATTTAGCTTTAAATAATAATCCTGCACCCTCCACAAACCCATCCTCTGAGCCGGCATGAACCATCACCCACCTTTGTCCGGGACTATCATTTTTGCGAACGCCTTTATCGGTGGATGACTGCCAGCACTTGCTGACAGTATAATGGGCATGGATCCACGACTCATCCATATATACAACTTTCTTTTTTTCCGCACCCATGGCATCATTTTGTCGGAGGCGCCGTAAATATTTAACTCGCCACGCTTTTATGTTATCGCGTTCTATGAGCACCATTCGGTTCTGGCGGCATTTTTTAAATTTAAATCCGAGCTTTTCTTTTAAAATCTTTCTTAATGTCGTTTTGGAGCCTTTATAGTTTAAATCAGCTCTTGCTGACGCCAGAATCTTGTTCAGCGTAGGTACCTCCTTTCGAACGTCGTATATTGAGGCAACAATATTTCTAATGGCACAAATATCGAAGCTGTCCATGGGGACACGCGTATTATTTTTGCCTTTTCTGCCCTTACTCGGCGTACGGATCTTGGTGTTGGTTTGTTCTGCAAGTTTACCTGAAATAAGAGTAAAATATTACTATTACTGTCAGTTATCGTTATAGAGCGACGTTGTTCGCAGTTTCGCACACGCCGCGCCGGTGAGTACGATCAACACCATGAATGACTTCATCGATACGGGGCGTCTGTGGAAGTGTGGACCCGTATTTTCAGATGCTTCAAGTTTTGAAGATGATACTATCTACACTATCTACAGCTATGATGTTGGATGAGGATTGATGATCGTGATGGATGATGTTTAATGATAATGATGGATGATGATGATGGTGGTGGGTGATGATGTCGATGATAATGTATGATGGATGATGATGGTGGTGGATGATGAGGGTGGTGGGTGATGCTGATGATTGTATGATGATGGCGATATTGGCGATGGATGATGATGATGATAATGGTGGGCGATGATTATGGTGTTTGATGATGATGAATGTTAATGGTGATGGATGATGACGATGGCTGATGGTCAGCAACACTGAACTTAGTCACACTCGCTGCCAAAAGGACTCGTTTCCAGGCCAGAAAATCTATAAAAAAAATCATACTCGATTGAGGTAAGGCTAATCATCTTCAAATAAATTGATTTGTCTATCTATCTTGATCACGCCCATAAAGCAACCGCGTAAAATAATGTGTAGGTACCATGTAATTACCTTCTTTCTTTATTCTCGATATAGTAGCCATCGATAAATTAGTCGCCATCGCTGCGCGTGCGGCGCTATACTTTAACGGATGATAACGCTCCAAGTTCTTCTCTTCGTCAAAGTATTTCATAACGTTGTAAACAATCTCACGTGCATCACTGTGAAGAATCTTTCCACGTTTTCGTGAAGCCATTGCCAATCAATCACAAAATGTCAACGTTCGTAACAAAAACTTAACGAAAATAAATAACAATCAAACGTAACGCAAACAAGTAACAATCAAAGTCAACAAAAACAACAATGAATATCAACGAAAACAACTAAATAACGGAACGAATTCAACGATAACTCGGAGTGCGTCAAGTAACGTGGAAAGCGAATCCTGACTGACTATTTTTTTGTAGCGCGTACTTCACTGTGTGAGTATAGACAGCGATAGAGAGTGAGCGAGAACGCATGCGAGCGGACGCCATTTACAGATCTATTCTCTATCTGCGCGGCTTATAATGATCGATACAGTGATGATACATTGCTATTACTACCAATAATTGTTTGACGATGGGTAATTTACTATAATATAGGTATAAAAGAGAAAATCACTGACTCAGTCATTAAGAAATCCAATGAACTAGTGTATGTGTTACTGTAAAAGCCCGAACTACGGTAAATCTTAAGATTTTCCAGTAAAACCTAAGATTTACCGATTATGATTGGTAAATGTCCATATAAGTTTGGGATTCGAACTTTTACCATCATTGACTTGGTAAATCTTAGGATTTACATTAAAGGAACGGTAAATATCGAATAAAATCGGGTCCACCCTTTATAGCAGAACTTTTTATGTCATAATTTTATTTTGCATAACAACGGATAGCATAAACTTCATTTCGCAGAAAATTGTTTGGCAGACACTCATTTAACATACATTCAAAACTCATAATTTTGTAAGTCAGAATTATCTCTAGACATATCCATAATATTTAAAAGTAAAAACATCATAGCGCAGAAAGTTCACAGTCAGAATCGTCTTTTGGCATATATTTCATACCAATAATCATTAAACGGCAGAATTGTCATATCGCAGAAAGTTTATAGTTAAAATCATCTTTGTCATTATTTGTTGTCATTTATTTTAATTATTTATTTCTTAGAAAGAATGTCATTTAATTCAATAAGTTATTATCCTAATCTAAATAGTTTAGTTCTGAGTAACCTACTATTAACAATCTCTTTTTTCTATTAATGCAAGTCGTTTTTGCCACTCGCCGGGCGCTGCCGCGGCACAGCTCGCTACGCTCGCTCGGCTCGTGCGTAGGGGGACACAGTTTTAACCTAACCTACCCATTTCTTTTTTTTAAAGGAATTAACCTAATCTAAATAGTTGAGTTCCGGGTAACCTACTAAAAACAATATCTGGTTTTCTATATTATTCCCAAAAAATCTTATTTTTGCCTTAATATTTTTTGTATAATTATAACTCACTGTATCTAAATCATATATCATATCATAATCTTTATCTGTGTAAATATTGGAAACTCAATATAAATAACAAACATGGTAAATACCCCGTTTTAACCGTTAATAATAATGTTAGTGACCATGTCAGTTTAAAGACTTATATGCCTTTTAAAATTATTTTTCTTCTGCCATCTGTATAATATGAAAAGTGAAATTATACCAAATAATCATCGCTCTAAATGAACATTATGCTAAACGATATATTGCTTAATTTGAACTCTGCCAATCGTAATTATACTAAATTTCATTCTGCCATCTTAAAAGTATGCCATTGTAAATTCGGAGTTCTAAACAACCAAACGATAATTATATCAAATAACTTTACGCCTTATTATTCCTAAAACCAACATTTACCAGCCCACATTGGTAAAACCTAGCATGTACTGAATTGGAATGGCAAAAGTCCGAAAAAGTCGTCCCTTTATAATAAATACTTACATTTACCAACTCATGTCGGTATGAAATATATGCCAAAAGACGATTCTGACTGTGAACTTTCTGCGCTATGATGTTTTTACTTTTAAATATTATGGATATGTCTAGAGATAATTCTGACTTACAAAATTATGAGTTTTGAATGTATGTTAAATGAGTGTCTGCCAAACAATTTTCTGCGAAATGAAGTTTATGCTATCCGTTGTTATGCAAAATAAAATTATGACATAAAAAGTTCTGCTATAAAGGGTGGACCCGATTTTATTCGATATTTACCGTTCCTTTAATGTAAATCCTAAGATTTACCAAGTCAATGATGGTAAAAGTTCGAATCCCAAACTTATATGGACATTTACCAATCATAATCGGTAAATCTTAGGTTTTACTGGAAAATCTTAAGATTTACCGTAGTTCGGGGTTTTACAGTAACATATGCACTTCTGACGGAAAAATCTTGGCTTATCAGGTTGAACCGATAAAATGCCATACAAATATTTGTATGACCTGCAGATAGTTGTTTCGGGTCTGGCTGTTTGTGTATGTGAGTTTAAATGTTGGTAACCCACGATACAGGAGAAATTCTTAGTGTGGGGCAACGTTTTATAAAAAAGAAAAAAAGTGAGCTCACCTCTTTTGGCTCTTTATTAGTTCGTAATTTCTGTCAAAATCGCCGTACATGTTATCTTCGTGACCAGAGGTTTAAATGTGACCGAAGCAAATAGAGTATGTAAGAATTGCAGCAAGTGGCCTTTTTGTAGTCTCTGCCTATCCCCATGGGAGCAAGGCTTGAGTTTAGGAGGGTGTGAACCTACACATGTATGCTATTAGTCTTTAATACATAAATTTGGTTGCTACAACAACCCCATACATGAATGGAACACTAACCGTAATCTCTCCGCAGTTGACCGCCGCCGGCCGTCAACCGAGACCTCAGATCAAAGATAACGGACATCGGAAACGAAACGTCACGGCAACCACTCCAATGAATCACTGCGAGGAGGATCACAATGACTTTGTCACTGAGAAGATAGATACAGAAGGTCAAATGCTTTGAGGGTGCCTAATGCAGACGTTTTTTTTCATTTGAGACTGGTAAAACCCAAGATGACGATGATTGATGATGGTGGATAGGCTGAGACGCTTTCCACAAGGTGGTGTTGTGACCGGTGAACAGAATTGGAATTAGATGATATCCCATCCGAAAAACCTCGTTCGATGTCCCGCGTCGGACAAAGTGTTATCGGGGTTCAGTCTACAATTTCTTAGTAGCAGCCTCGGAATCTAAATTTGTGCTCGATTGATTGCAATAGGCTCCCTATTATAGTCCTTATAGCATTACTGGCGAAATTTGGCTGTAATATTAGGTATACCCATAGTAATATTAGAAACATTATGATCTTTTTTACTGCGCGGGTGATTGTGTCCCCGCACCCCAGTCAGAAGTGACGAGAACGAACACCGTGTGGTTTTAGATCCAGAATTTTCTGTAAGAACACGTACGTGCGGTTGTTTTCACTTGTAGTAGAACTTTTGGTTTGTAGTTCTTCTTCTATCTGCTTTGCGACTCTTCACTACACAATATTGTATATATTATCACATCCACAGATATGACAGATATCTGTCATATCTGTGGATGTAAACGATACTTTCTAGTTGTAAAAGAATGGGAAGAAATGCCTTCGCTAATCGAAGAATGAGCAGTTAATTCACATAATGTGCTGTTATGAAGATTAGCTATTAGTTATTTGATTGTGTAATTGTAGAGGTATGTAAGAAAGTGTTAAGAGAAAATTATTAAAACTTTCTTACGAATTACAGAAAAGATGTTGATGGTGTTCATTGTTTGAATCAATTTAGTTGAGATTGAAAGCTAAATTTGTTGTTTTTGTGACACTAAGTTTTATTCGATGCAGTTGGCCTAAATAAGTAGTACCGTCAATGTGATTCTCTATGTCAAGAAACGGTGGCGGTGACCTTTACTTTAAAGTAATCATCTTGGACACGGCTCGTATTGTTAGGAGGTTCCTTTCTCTGGAGCTTAACCGCCGCCGGTAGCTTGCACCCTGTTCCCGATACCGGGCTACTATTTTTTTTTGTATTTTTAAATGTTTCTTTTTGTTTTCTTTTTTTATTAAGAAATATTTAAAAATGTTATTTATTTGTATTTAAATGAATAAACAGTATTATAATTAATCAGACGAGTTATTTGAAAACATTAACAAAGTATTTGTGAATGATTTCAAGGTGCCTTAAACTCATCATCTGCCTAGACTTTTAAAGTGCCTACTAAGTTGAGGTCGGCTTTCAGTCTAACCAGAACTGAACACCAGTATTTTACATGGCACAACTACCTATCTAACCTAGACAGCCCAGTTAGTACTGGGTAACGCGAAACCGATAAAGTAAGGCTAAAGGCCCGAAGGATGTGAGTCCGTATGCGATTGAAGACGTCGATCGCAGTCCACTGGAGTTGTGCTTAGGTGACCACGCCGGGCCTGACTTAATGCGACAAATGTAACGTGATCGGCTTAAGCCAATTGCTCATATACACGTGTGGTCACTTCCTGCAGGCTATCAGTGAAAACAGCATTACTCACCTGTTTAAAAGAGTTTCGATAAGATGCGCCGAGTGAGGCAGCGCCTCCACCAGCAGGTCTATGGGCAGTTCCGACGCTACGCTTTGCAGAACTCCAGGCCCCAGCCTAGACAAGATGGCGGCCGCCTCGCGGAACTGGCGCCCCTCAGCCAATAGCAGCACGCGGCGCAGCGCGAGTCGAGGAGAGGTGTATGTGTTCTTCTCCCTCTCTCGCTCGCGACGGATCCGCTCTCGACTTTCGTTCATGATTGCTTCGAGTTCCAGTGGTAGGGCGTCGTGCCCATTGTCTTTTTGTTTCAATTTATTGAAGTTACGTCTCGATCTGCGGAAGAAATTTTGCTTTGAGTACAATGTGTGGTTATATCATTAGATGAAAGTTGATAAGAGATTTGGATGGCAGATAAGGATATCATATAACTGATATGTGTCAAGAATTCCTTTCGAATTTTAGTATAGTGATGCATGGCCTCAGTTAGAACTCACGCCGCCATTTTTGATTTTCAATACAATTGCATACATATTTATCAGCAGCTCTCTTCTGTCATCTTTATATCATTGAAGTGTCAGAAGAGCTAAGAGCTCGTCGGCAACTCGGCACATGACTTTAACAGATACAACACCAATTCTGTTACAATGCTTCATAATTGGGAAGCAGGTGCTTGCGTAGGTTTTTTGTTCACCATTCTGATTTCTTAAATAATTAAATTAGAATTTCACTACTTAAATTACTAGAATCATTGTGAAACGACCTTCAATTCAATTCAATTTATACCGACCTTCAGACCCATCTAATAGAATTAACGTTATTTCTTCGAGTGTTTCTCACAACTTGTAGGTACCTACATTTTCAGGAGGTGACAAAATCCATTGCGCCTAAATATTTTTTCTTACTCCTACGCTTCAATTATGAACATACAGGCACGTTACAACACGTCGCAACATCAACAATTAAAGAAGGATTTGTCAATGCGTGGGTGAGTGTGAACAAGCTCTTACCAAAGACAATAAACGGCCTAGAGGTACCGAATTAGCGTATTTTCCATTCTTGTACCCATTTCCAAACTGTCTATTCAGCCGGGACACAGGCATTCTCTATGAGATGAAGCAGGCTGATCCACTAGTTGTCTGTCACATATAAGGCTGATATTTACCAATTGTCTTTTAATTTTTAACCGACTTTAAAAAAGGAGGAGGTTCTATGTTCGATCGTATGTTTTTAAACTTATACTCAAAATTAATTTCAATTAGACCGTTAAAGGCACATTTAAACATCAAAAACAAAAGAATAAAATAACAGTTTAGTTCTATCACTTGTCGGTTTCCACACGATGTTTTCCATCACCGTATTTCGAGAGCAATGATCATCATCATTTTCCTGCTCTTGTCCCATTCTATTTGTGGTCGGCGCAACACGTTTTCTTTCTTATTCCATTCTCCCCTATCAACCATCACGCCATCATTAACTCCTTTCTCCTTCATATCATTCCTTACACAATCCATCCATCTTTTCTTGGGCCTTCCTCTCGCTCTCCGTCCATCAACATTAAGATCCATCACTCTTTCAGTCACATGTGCTTCATCCCTCCTCATTACATGTCCATGCCAAAACAAACGACTGCAATGATGATGAAATAAATGACATATAGTAATGCGGCTGCCTGAGTTTAGATCCACGATCTACAACTTGGACCTAAGTCAAGTTCACAAATACTAAGCAACACTTTAACACTAATGTTACAACTATGTGATGGTAAATGATGGACGTTGACTTCGGATTATACACTTCTGGACTCATCTATTGGCCCACCTTGTATTTTCAGTTTCGTTTGGTCCTAGCTAAAATTTTATATTAGGTCGAGCAAAAAGTTTTTATGCAGTTTTTAACCTGGCACATTCACAATTTCATTCAATAGTCTTTTTTTGAATTTCGAACACAGAATTTAAAGAAACAAAAGACAATTTGGAGCCTGTTTGTTGATATCAAACAATCGAATACTAAGAAAATCAGGTTTTATTGGTTTACTTGGATTTAATTCTTGAAAAAGTGATTGATATCTTTGGTTTTGCAACAAACATTACTTATTCTTAACATTAAGGTGAGGTTCTATCAATAATCTATGGATACTTCACCTGAAATTGCCGCCCAAGCTGTGGCACTTATTCAGGCCGGACACAGCCAAAGAAACGTGAGTGCTCAACTTAATTTAAGTCGATCTGCGGTCCGAAATGTTTATCGGAGGTACCTAGAGACTGGCGGCTTTGTTCGTCGCCAAGGAAGGCCACGATCTCGGGTCACAACTGAAAGGCAGGATCGATTCATCGTGACGACCAGCTTGAGAAATCGTCACCTTACCTCCATTGAGATACAAAACCAACTTCGCGACTTCCACGGAGTATCTGTAAGCGCTCGAACTGTTCGGAGAAGGTTAAAAGAACGCGATATGGTACCACACAAGCCAGCTAATGGGCCCAAACTAACGCGAGCCCACCGAACAGCGCGCCTTCATTTCGCACGCAGTCATTTAAATTGGACACAGCAAGATTGGAGCCGTGTACTCTTTTCTGATGAGTCTAAAATTGTGTTACATGGCAATGATGGAAGGATGAAGGTCTACCGACGTAAGGGAGAGCGTTTCGCACAATGCTGCTTTGAAGAGAGGGTTGCTTATGGCGGTGGCTCATGGACTGTCTGGGGCGGTATATCCGCGAGCGGCAAAACTCAACTTGAGGTTGTTACAGGACCACGGCTGCCAACATTAAATGCTGAAAGGTACATTCGTAAGTGCTTAGAACCTCACGTGATGCCATACGCGGACTATGTGGGCCCAAATTTCCTTTTTATGCATGATAATGCAAGAGCCCATGCGGCCGGCATCGTCAGGGAATATCTTCGGGATGTGAACATCACAGTTATGGACTGGCCAGCCAGAAGCCCAGACATGAACCCTATTGAGCACATGTGGGACGAGCTAAAAAGACGTGTTAGGGCTCGTCAGCCAGTTGCCCAGACGATGCAGGAGTTGAAAACTGCCATAGAAGAGGAATGGGAGATGATCCCTCAAAATTTCATAGAGCGGTTGATAAACTCTATGCCTAATCGTATGAGAGCTGTGGTAGATGCCCATGGAGGCAACACGCGTTATTAAATTAAACCTTTATTTGATAAAACATGTTTTTTATTCAAAAATCAATTGCCTTTACCGACATATCCGACTTGTTAGGCGTAGCTCCATGTCGTATGGTATTCTGAATTCAAATTTAAAACAATACGATCGAAAAAGATGGTAAAATGTATCAGGTTTAAAACTGCATCAACAGTTTTTGTTCAATCTAGCAATCATATTTCGGTAGGGGCCATCGAAACCTAAACTCTAAGGTGGGTCAATAGATGTGTCCAGAAGTGTATATGACTAGCTTTTGCCCGCGGCTTCGCTCGCGTTAAATTTGGGGTAACACAGTTCCCCTTTCCTGATTTGCAGTTACCTGCTACTTGTAGTTTTTGCTCTAGCGCCTTATTTATTGTAATAGCAATGCTAAGTTTTCCCTTTTCTTCCCTCTTTTTCCCTCATATCTCTATCTTTTTAAAAAAAATAGCTTATGTCCGTTTCCAGGGTCCCAACTATCTCTGTACCAAAATTCATCAAAATCGGTTCAGCCATTGAGGCGTGAAGACGTAACAAACAAACAAACAAACTCACTTTCGCTTTTATAATATTAGTAAGGATTTTAATGTTAAAAAAATATTGAAAGACTCATTTAATATTGTACACACGACGACAGATCAACCTATACAAAACCAGTTTATGCGGATCTCTCATTGTAGGTACTTGAAATCTATGGTGTACGATCCGTTGTTGAGAGAGCAGCATAAACTGGTTTTGTGTCGGTTGATGTGTCGTCGTGTGTACACCTTAAAGTTATGTTACAGCGAGCTAATTTGTAATAATAATAAGAACTAATATTTCACCTGTGATAAACAATAAATGGATTTGAATTTGTAGTTCTAGCTAATATTCAATATATCTCAACTCTAAGTCAAAGCTTAAAAACATTTAAAAATCAAAATATAGGTGTCGCATAGTTCTACAGAAAATGGATATTAAAAAGAGTCAATACGTGCAAACAACTCAATCTGTAGCTTTTTACACAACCCTTTTACAAATTAACGTTTTTTTTTTCTGATAAATCAGACAGTTCCCCCAAAAATAGAAAAAATAAACACGCCTAGTGTCGCGATGACCTACAGAACAAGATACCAGTTCTTACCAACCGTTGACAGAAAAACGTCGTAAACCCGTAATGATACCGTTGACCAGATTAAACTGAGCTGCACAAAAAGTTTGTTCGATTTGTGAGAAATTACAGAAATGTAGTGTTGAGGTGACTAAACGTAATCTATGATAACTGGAATAGAGGGTGCACAGTACAGGCGGTAGCGGCGGCGGCGGCGCGGCGGCAGTGGAGCGGGTACATGTTTAGAGGATGGATACTTACACAATAGAGATTTAGTTTTGAACAATATCCTAGAAATCTATTAAAGTTGACAACAACAAGGCAAAAATGTCACTGTTTTACATTATTTACTTAATTTATTGTTATAATATTTACTAAAGTATGCCAAAAAACAAAAAAGATTTTTTTTTTACTGTCTAAATATCACGGTTCATGAGATACAGCTTGGTAACAGACAGACGGACAGCGAAGTCTTAGTAATACCCCTTTAGGTACGCAACCCTAAAAAAAACATACAATAATAAGGTTTTAAATGCAAGTGAAACCACAGCTCAGTCAAATCAATCAGGCAATTACTAGTGCAACGTGTTGGTAATTATTCGACCGGTGATTTGAATAAATTACTTTAATCCTTTCTGCATTACCTATGCTCACAGTTCAATGCACTCTGTCGGAAATGAAAGTATTACGTAATCATTCATCTATTTTCGGTTTCATTACAATGACACAACAGAACTAAATGTAAAAGTAATTCATAATTAAATAGTTTAATTAAATATATTTGTTTATTAAGAACATTTGAAATGGGATATTTATCGTTTTTGTTATGTATTTAAAGTTTCGAAATATCGAGTACGGTTTTAAACCCGTAGCCGTTTCAAATGTAATTAATAATTTTAGAGACCATGTCAGGAGGCCTAAAATGGCCGTTTAAACAGAATCAGAATAGGTATCTAAATAGTATGATTATTTTGCGTTTGGGAATGTATAATATAAGTACTTGTCCTAGCTGCATTGTGTGTGTTATTTAAGCTTTATGATATGGATAGAGGTGGACCTCTACCCTTTTCTAATCTATTTATAATTTCTTCTCTACACACTTCTGTTATTTTTTGTCATTTGATAACGTTTTCAATTATAATTTTGATTGTCATTAAATCTCCTCTTTCTACAACTTGCGCCACCCAACAATGCCATAACTGTACCTCGGCGGGCCCCAACGACAGTCGACAATCAGGCATCACGTCGGCACCTCACTATTCTACCACTTGTCTTCTATTTCTATTGCCATTTCGATAATTTTTAGGTCATCGTCTGTAATTAACTTCCATGCGATTCAATTTTCTAGGTTTTAGATGCAATGATCGTAATTTAATTATGTGTTTGAAATTGCATTACTTTTTATTTATTTGTTTATATTTCATTCAATTTGTAACAAGAGACTTATCTAAGTTACAAATGAATTCCTATAAAGATGTTACTAATATGTCACGACAAGATTGTAGTCCGGTTAAGCGGTATAATATTATTTTAATAAAATCGAACTGCGAGTGGACCACCTAAAAAAAGTTACTTACTTATATGTAAGTACAAATTGATTTGGGTTTTTATAGGATTGTCTACAGAAGTAGTGTGTTTGTTGTCAATTACGTTAATTATGCATAACAAGAAAAAAAAACAAATATAATTTACAAACTAGGCCGAAGATCAGCACGTTTTAAACGTCATTACACAAGACAGTCCCCCAAAACGCCCACCATTCGACCACCCTTAACTGATAATAATAACTGTTGTGGTACGTCAAATAGTCACATAAACGTTGTTAACCTCACCAATTTATCCGCAATAATTGACCTGATCGAATCATCCTACAGACACAGCAACAACAACCTGCTTCTTCATAAAAATAATAATCAACTAAATATAAAACAAATGACATAAGCTGACTCGCGAAAGTGATTCTATCGAGGTAAAGAGGTTACTATGCCCATAGATTATAGACTAACATCTAGTTTGTGGTCGAGCAGTATCTATGGGCTTGGCAAATTGATACTGTACAACGCCTCGAAGCAATATGAAAGTATAAGAAAAACGCAATGGGCTCTCTTAATAAAGGACTAGTTGTGAGAATGGTTTTTATTATGGAAATTGTTGATTTTCTGGTTTTCTCGCAGTCGTTAACATGCAACAAGTCTTTTTGACCGTGTTGTTACAATGTTTGGATTCAGTTTATTTCTGTGATTAGGAAAGCTATAGACTATGCTGCTTAGAACGAATCACAAGAGTTGTGTTTGTTATGATGAAAATTATTGCCGCACAGGATTAATATACTTTGGCGCCATTGTGTCTGACTTTTACTGACTCAAACCCACACATGTTCCTTCCTTCCTTTGCCCTTTATGTTCCGGGGCCGCGGTATCTCTTTCGAACAACCCGCAACCCCGGATACTCTGGCGACTTATGACTAGCATTTCAACACAATAGGCACTACATATCATCAAAGTTTCAAAATTATTATCCACTCGCGGACTAGACTGTCTATGCACCGTACTTGCTTGAAGGTAAGTTTCCATGGGATATAGAATCTACTATTTTCTCCAGAATACCGCAAGCCAAACGCACATACCAAACTGGCCATAATCATAACCGCATGCACAGTCTCATTGTTTGCTGGACGTTACGGGCGCGACATTTGGCGACATAGCGACAAAACTAAGATGTGCCGTTAGTTGCTATGCTAACGGAATGATCTGACGAACCGCGGTGCTAAGAGTTAAGGTGTGATTTCATTAGACGTTTAGGGTCAGGTGCCAAGGAGGTAAGAATTTTTGTGGAGTGCGTTATACGCACACCTACCTATTTTAATATATTTTTTGTAATTTAATTCTAAAATTTTTGAGTGCTCGTCAACCTAATGGTCGCAAACACTACGGCTGAACATGACATCTAGGGTTTGATTGGTCAGACAGTGTTATTAGGTTTTTCCATTATGAATATCTCAGTAGCAGCCATGGAGTTAGGCTTGGAATAGGCTCGACCTCTATTACATGGGATTTAAATAAAACTAGCGAAATGTGGGTGTACCATCTCTCCCTAACCCTTCAGTTATTACAAGCGAGATGTAATATTATGTTATTATGTAATTATTTATAAATTATTCTAGTACTGGTATTTAAAATCTCCAGTTCTTATGTATGTACCTAGTCGTATGTCTGATGGCAAATCTCTTATGTAGTTCTTATACGTATTAATACCTAGTCCTGGTGGTAAATAAACCGGTAAATATGAGGAACTTCCATCCCCTATTAAATCCTTTAGTGGTATGATATTGAAAAAATCGTTCCTTCCTCTTCCTGCATCCTTCGATTATAGAAACTCTGACGTTGTAGCTGTGCGTTGCATGTCATTGAAGAAACATTTTTATTAAGTACGTTGACTTTGTGTTGATAGATAATCTAGAAAGAGCAAATAGTGTGTCAATATTGTATTTAGTTTATTTACGTTTCCGTTTTGTAAGGAAAAATGAACGTGAAAGTATTTGTGACGGATTTCCGTAATCGCGAGTCCTAATTATTGCTAACTAATTTGTATGTACAAAAACAACAACATCTACCTATTAAATTATTATTAAAAGATGATAATTAAAACTGATTCCGGATTCTAATTAAAATCTTGCTAATTTGGGTTGTGTAATAGAAATGAGAATTCTTAAAATGCACCTATTTACCCACATACATATCATCCTTATTTTCAATCAAATATTACAAACGCGAAAGTATGTTTGTTTAGTTATAGTACTCTAGTAACGATTGAAAGATTTCGATGCTCGAAACATAGATCTATCCTGGCTAGGGGACCTAAAATGGCGAATTTAGCTGAATCACGGATAATGATGGTAATCATGTTAAAACTCTTTAAATGGTCATAGACGTGACGACAATTGTCATTTTACTATTTGTTACATATACACAATATGATTCTGTCAAAGTGGCCATTTAAGGCCGCCTGAGTTGGGTTAGAAATTATTCCGTTATTACGTCTTTGTGGAAAAATGCACTCTAAGTATAAGCAAAGCACTGCAAAAGCTAACACCAAATAATGTATGAACTTTATCACAATTAATTTTAATTTAAACAGAATCCTGAAATATTACTTTTCCCACCTGTGCACATACCTACTGTTATCTATATTATTTATAAAACTAGGTGTCTGTCTTAATCACGACTCGAACCCACGACGTGCTCGGTAACACGCAACAACTTCAACCTACACTATAATCTTGTTTCCGCTACTTAAAATAATTATAAATTTGATATGAATATTCGGATACGGATATTTTACAATTTCTAGTTCCATTTTCAAATTCAAAATATGGTTTCGGTTTTATAAAGACGTAAGTACAAACGCCTGCACATCAAGCTACTACAATCTGTCAGATTTCTTTAATAGATTTTCGACTTTATTTCTAAAGTATTAGGTTCAAGGTTCATTGGGAAAAATTTACAGTTTCGGGTAGCTTGACCTGCTGGCGTCTGTACATAGTCATATGAAATGTCAATTAAACTTGACATAATATGGAGAACAACGACAAGAAGGCATCCCCTGACAATAATGAATTGATTACTCTGAAGATTCAAATTATTTCCTTTCGCATAACAATGTTTACAGACAACCCACCATAATAATTAACTTCCAAGAACTCAACTATTGCCACAGTTCATTTTCAACAGAAACGCAATTACAGTTTTTTTACGAAATCACAGCGAAAAATACTAAAACACGTTTTGTATTTTTAATTTTATAATAACTCACTATACATTGTTAATTGAAATGATTGTATAAAAATAAGAAAAACTCACAATTTTTCACGTGAATTTGTTCTCATGTTTGTTTTATAATTACGTAACTGTAGTTTTAATTGTCTTACATTTTTGGTTGTGTTACAATTCTGTGAAAAGTCATAAGTAGGTATTAAATTAATGTGCTAATTAATTTAAACGTGACTTTTTTTGTTCTGTTGGTATGTTGACTCTAATCTAACTGACAAAATGAAGGGAATGAGTAAATACATCTATCTAACTCATCCAAGATTATAGGTTTATGTCATGTTTCTCTTTCAATATAACTATAACATATCCAGTGTTAATCATTCATCCTAGTTAATTGCATCTTGCCTCGTTATGCTTCCATCGATTACACAATCACTCCCATTATAATCTAGAACTTCCTTTTCCGGAATTTCTTTTTAACGGAACCATAAGTAATCGATACAAAATAAATTCGATCACTTGTTTATAGATATTTCACTGACTGCAAGTCGGCACTTAACACCGACAAATACCATTGTGTTTATCTTGACATAGAAACTAAATACATTTCGACCTACACTCATTATAATTCCTCGCACTACCTGAACTATACGAATTACCATAATTCGCAAAATTCTCGCGACGGTGAACGGCACGTGTAACAATTTCCAATGTTTGCGCGGATTTGATTCACTACTCTCATTTCACATTGACGCAATGAGAACAGATTATTTAAATTGAGAAACGTAAGTCGCTTAAGTATGCAAGTGGTACAGACAGATGGTTTTCTATTCCTTTATATGAACTAGGGTTTACTTGGGTTTTAAAGCGTGGTGTTAAGTATGGGCTAAAGACAGCTGTCCTGATTACATCTAACCAAAGACATTCAAATATTTACGAGTGATAGACGGGACAAGACGAATAAAAAAATCGTAGTCCAATACTTGTTACTACTTGGTAATAAATTGTTCTGTCCGGTGTCACACGCCCGCTTGTCACTTGTTTTAGCATTCGTGTGTCAAAATTGAAAATCGACGACACGGTTGGCGCAGTGGCTGAGCGATCGACTGCTGCGCTGCGTGTCGCGGGTTCGATCCCCGCATGGAACAAATATTTGTTTGGCCTACAGATAGTTGGTCCGGGTCTGGCTGTTTGTGTATGTGAGTTTAAATGTTTGTAAACGCACCCACGATATAGGAGAAATCCTAGTGTGGTGCAACGTTTTAAAAAAAATAAAGTACGAGACCAAATTTTTTGTATAAAATATAAATGCAAACTACTGGCTTTTGGCATTTTGCATAAATTTTTTTTCATTCGGTCACTGACCAGTTGTTGTAATAAGCGGTAACGTGTGATATTCCGAAGTAGGTGACAACGTGAATCAGTTACCGATATGTAGTGGTATTTAGGCGACTGATCTAGGTGTCGCCATAGATGCGCTAGTGAGACGTAGAGCTGACGGCCATGCATAATGTATGTGAGGCTTAGCATAATCTGTACTGTAAGCGTCAAGAAGAAAGAGAAATGGACGGAACAAGTGTGAGGTAGGGTCAAGATTAAACAAAAGACGACATAAACAATAAAGATTGGAAAGTGACTTATTAACACTTGTTTTCAACAAAGCACCATCCCAATGAACTTTTCACTTTTGTGATCATAAGTTACAACTTTGTTCTTTGCTTTATAATCACCAATCAAAAGGTAAATAGCTAAATTCTCATGTCTCGGTGTTTGTAAATTACCAAACTCTTCCGAAACAGCTGGATCGATTTGTATGAAATTTTGTGTGCATATGATTAGGTCTGAAAATTGGCCAACATCTATTTTTCATACCCCTAAGTGAGAAGGGGACCTGCGGGTGAAACCGCTGGGCACAGCTAGTATATTATAACATTTTCGGCTCATCTTGAACAGCTTGTAGCTTAAGATATGCCAAAAACATCCTAAAACACAGCCCTTTCTTTAAATTAATCCCAGAAAAATCGACACTACAAAATTTGTACACTATAAAAAATAAGAGAGAATATAACATGTAGATCACCCACTTTCTGTCCCGTAATTAATTGGGGCTTTAGAGAAATACGAGGGAAATACCATAGAGATCATAGAGTGGGATGTATTAGATTATGATCGGAATATAATTATTCACAATGATGAGAGATGAAAATTGTTAATAATGCATACGATTATGGAGCAGGTTATAAACTTAGCATCTTCTTAGCCTGACAAATTATAATGCCTTGTGACTGTAGCTTAATTTTTTTTGTTTTTGACATTCAGAAGTGCCTGTAACGATCTAATTGAAATAAATGAGTTGAGTTTGAGTTTGTCGATGGCAAAATTTGCCACGAATTTAGCAATGGCTTCAATTTTCCGTCCAACTTATGTGTTGTGTAAACAGCAGGGCAAGCAGGACACTATATCAAGTGTATCATCGTTTGTGAGGCGACACCACATTCACACTGCACGGCGGAGTCATCTATAAATCCCCGCCTGGACAGGTCTTAATTGCTTCTGCCAACCTGTAGATGTAGCTATTTTGTTTTGTAAAACGAAACAAAAACAGACTACCTACAAATTACTCTCCTCCTTTAAATCCATCCAAAGGTTGTCCTTAAAAGGTTGTCCTTATAAATACGGTGACACAATGGGCGGTCTTATCGCTAAAAGCGATCTTTTCAAGACAACCTTTGGATGGATTTAAAGGAGGAGAGACAGTACTGTAGGTAGTCTGTGGTATTTCATTTTACAAAACGAATAGCTACATGTACATGTTGATTTGTAAGGTGTAGATAATGAAGAATATTCTATCTATCGATCTACCTGTCCGAAGTCTATTCAAAGACTTCCAGGCAGCTTGAGTACAGGTGGAAGGATTTCAGCAAGTGGCACAACTGCGTCGGGTAAGGAAACACTTTCTGGCCACAAGTTGTCTTTCCTTGGAGCGTTCACTAGTAAGTGGAGGACACTGACTGTTACTGCCAGACTTTGCCACACGAAGATGTTTAATTGTATAGAGGGTGTCTTGTCGCGGATACCATTCTGACATATTCGCGTTATAATGTTTCCAATGCTAGGACAGAAGGCTCTTCTCTGTGTGAAGGAGGTTGTAAATAATCAGAATGATGTCCTTATATAAATAGTCTGTTATTAAATCGAGATTAATGAACGATGTTCAACAAATACATAAGGTACGGCAGCTCAGTTAAATATTTAATATAATAATATGTGCTTAGTACGGTTTATAAAGTTTGTAAATCTTCGAGTAAATATCGTCTGGCCTTAGTGGGTGATAACAGTTCTTCGTAATTGGTACTACGGATAAAGATTACTGGAATATTTCATGAAGTTGTATTTTCTTAAAATTCCTTCTCAAACTAGCGACATCGACTGTCTCGCCTACCTCGCTGGTTTAATGGTAGCTGAGCATGAGGTCTTGGGTTCGAATCCCAGGTCAGGCAAACCGTTATTAAAAGTCTGGATTTGTGTCCTATTAATGGAAATAGGCTCGCCCCCATTTACATGAGACTTAAACATACTGGTTGCAAATTGCTTTTTAATGCCTGCAGTCAGATTATATAATATCTTTGCTTCATCATATTTAATTACAAGTTTAACTTCAAACATACTTTCAAATTTGAAGTGTTCGTTTACTCCTACGACATTTTACAAACATTTAAGTCATAAATCATCTGATAATAATCACCCTATCAATCAACCGAACAACCACGGAAAGCATTTCGTCTGAAATGAGCAATCAAATGCGAAAACACCAAAAGGTTTATAAAAATATGTACAAATATTAATCTACATAATGTTGCTATTAATTAATATTCTTTAGGAACATATTGCAAACATTACAATTTCAGAGTAAATTCTTAGCACGTATTGCTGCTCTAGCAACCACAGCGGTAGATGCGCAATTTAAATGAAAACCGTACAATGGCGCGATGCGTCTTACACGTACATTTTAACCCTTTAAAAATCATTTATACTATAACTAGCTTTTTCCCGCGGCTTCGCTCGCGTTAAATTCGGGGTAACACAGTTCTCCTTTCCTGATTTACTGGTACCGGTACCGGCTACCTCTAGTTTTTGCCCTTGCGCCATATTTATTGTAGTAGGAAATGCTAAGTTTTCCCTTTTCTTCCCTCTTTCTCCCTCAAACCTAAATATTAAAAAAATACCCTAAGTCCGTCTCCAGGGTCCTAACTATCTCTGTACAAATTCATCAAAATCGGTTTAGCCATTTAGGCGTGAAGACGTAACAAACAAACAAACTCACTTTCGCTTTTATAATACATATTAGTAAGGATATACTTTTGTACAGGGAATTTATTTTGATTGAATTAGGACAAAGCTTTTTTTTTTTTTTCGGGTGGGAAATCATCCAATGACTTCCCCCGCTCTAGGCGGAGCGGGGGGGCATGTCAGACTTGTACTGACTAAAACCCACCCATGTTCCTTCTATTGCCCTTTACGTTCCGGGGCCGCGGTATCTCTTTCGAACAACCCGCAACCCCGGCAGGTGGAGGCTCTGGCAGGCCCCTCTGCTTTGCTGACATCTCTTTGAGGCGCGCGTGAAACACTAAGGCGCCGTCGACACGGCCTGTCGTCAATCGACGGACGGACGGTGAGCTACCCATTGCTCACCGTCCACAGGCCCGCATCTACGGTGGCCGGGAGTCGTCTCGCGGCGCCCGGCGCCCGGGGCGTCTTTAATTGTTAATCTAAGTAAACGAAATACTTCGTAGGATTGTGGTTTCAGTGACTAAGAACATAATGATGTCGTAAGTAGTATAATATAAGGACCTATTTCTTGATGTCCTATTGCCCCATAACCCACAGCATCAGGCAACTTTCTCGAAGCTACGATCCCTCGTCAACTCGTATAAATATAGCGGTGAAATGCTGTAACCTGCCGGACGGGACGGCCTTTCGTTTCGAGCCTCGAGTGTGGGACATTAATCGTTTCTAGTTAACACATGGAAATCTAGACATGTTGGGACGCGCTTTGACACGCGTGTATGTGCCATTGTGAAATCTGAAGAAGTACTGAACTGGTTGGTCTTGTTCTTCTTCGTGTCGCTGGTACAGCTATTTTATTATTATATTAATAGCTGTGCCGAGCGGTTTCACCCGCTGCTTAACTCCTTTTCTAGAGAAGGGTATGAAAAATAGATGTTGGCCAATTCTCAGACCTACCCGATAAGCACACAAAATTTCGATGAAATCGGTCCAGCCGTTTCGGAGGAGTATGGTAACTAACACTGTGACACGAGAATTTTATATATTAGACTAGATTGTACCCCAGAGGTTCCTTCGACAGTATGTTTTTAGGCTAAGAGGGCAGGAATCGAGGTTGAGCATAGTTTGTGACACAACTCCGCAACCAAACACCTCTTTTTGGCGATGGGAAATCATCAAATAACTTCCCCTGCTCTAGGCGAAGCGAAGGGGAGTGTCAGACTTGAACTGACTAAAACCCACCCACGCGAACGCCTAGATACTTACGGCGTCAGTCTAAACATCGATCAGTGCGAGTTTGACAAGAAAACTATCGAATTCCTCGGATACGAAGTCTCGGCAGAAGGAATCAACCCCACGCAAGAAAGAATACAAGCAATAGTTAACTATCCGAAACCACAAACAGTACAAGAACTAAGAAGATTTTTAGGAATGATCACCTTTTACCGCAGTTGTTTATCACATCAAGCCGAATATCAACAGCTTTTGCCATTTATGTTCTAGGGCTGCAGTACCTCTTTCGAACAACTCGCAACACATCTCCCATCTCAGTATTCATTTCATATTTCATGTGCTTACTTGTTTGATCTTTTCTAATTACTTTACAATAAATGACGATACAAAAAACCAGTTTGGAGAAAATCAACGCTCTATTTGTAACAAAGCTAGTAATTAAGTTTCATATCGATGCGACGTGAGATGCGGACGATGCGGCACCGCTGCACCGCCGGGGAATCGAACCCGCGGCCTTGATCTCTAGTCAGGCGAAACTACTCGATGGAGCGGCAATTGTTCTTATAACTAGGAACGATTAATTATCTTGTAAAGTGTTAATTCATTGCCTACTTAAGAATAAGAAGAAAGTATTTTTATGACTGATTGGAGAATAGGTTCGAAAATCTATGTTGATATTAGAATAATGCTCCTTGAAGGTCAGTGCTAGTACAACCCAGATGGGTACTTGCTCTTATAGATAGAGTAGTAGGCTTGATGTCCCCATTATACTACAGCGTGTATTATTAACCGACTTCACAAAAAGGAGGAGGTTCTCAATTCGACCCTATGTTTTTTTTATGTTGTCTGGGTGAACCGATTTTGATGATTCTTTTTTTATTCGAAAGCTGATGGTTGTCGTTTAGCACCGACTCCAAAAAATTAATTAATTTCTAGAGATTTAAGGTAGGTTAGGTTATATAAATTAATTAAGTATTCCAGATTTCATTTATTAGTTTTAGTATTATTTTTTACTACCTATTTAGTGCGTTTTTTTTTGTTAAAAGTTTTGTTTATTTTTAAAATCGAAAGGCCGTAACATATTCATGATTTTTTTAATACCTTATTTTTTATGGTTATACGTCTTCTAAATATGAGTATTTTCAAATGATAAACAAAAGTTAAACTTACATCAAGTAAACGAGACAAATCCAACAGAAAAATATTAAAGAATCCAATCACAAATACACTCTAGTCCAGTCCACAGTGCACAATCAACAAAATAATTAAAATAGTTACAATTAATTGATTTCAAATATCGAACAATCGAACGCCGTCAATACGCGGAACACAGATGCGCGTGCGGCGTGCGCGGGAGTTGATTCACGAGTAACGACGAAGCTCACCACGCACCCAGACGCGTCGCGAGAAAGCTTTTGGACCGCATTATGTGAAACTAAACAATTCATTGTATTGTTGAGTGATTATAATGAAATAAAGACACCGGTCATCACAATAACACGGATGTTATTGATAAGACAGATAGAATGCACAAACAATAAACTATCCTTATTATTAAAGCTAATATTATGATTTGGTTAAGAATGTAAGTAAATGTGCACACAAAAAAACTGACTTATTTGATTTGAAATGCAGTATATCACTAAGACCCGTGGTGGAACGACATCACGTATTCAAATTATTAGAAATTACTGAATTTACTTATGGCCGTACTAGCTCCTACCCGCGACTTCGTCCGCGTGGCATGGTTACTTTGGACTAACGCTAACTTTAACCCGCGTGATGATCGAAAATAATTTTTTTTTCTGTCCCCTTTTCTTTCCTCTTTCTCCCCCTTTTCTCACTTTTCTTTAGTCTATGTCCGTTTCCAGGATCCCAACTATCTCTGTACCAAAATTCATTAAAATCGGTTTCGCCATTTAGGCGTAAAGACGTAAAAAAAAAACAAATTCACTTTCGCTTTTATAAATTAGTAAGGATTTTCCACTATAGTGATGTGATGTGGTAATAAGTAACACGATTTTTTAATGTAACAGAAAAGTAAAACATCCGAATATGTTTATATTGTGATGGTCAAATAGTATCCAACATTTTAAATGAAAAATAAAAACATGTCCCATAACGACACGGTTGGTGCAGTGGCTGAGCGATCAACTGCTGCGCTGAGTATCACGGGATCGATAAAAATATTATAATTTAAAAGAGTGTCCATGAAGTTTCTTGCCTATTCTTCTCCATAGAGATCATCGCTTTGGAATAGGCAACTACAGTACTTTCACAAGTTATTACCTATGCCTTGTGACCGGGACTGTAGATTCATTTTGTTTCTTGACATTCAACAGTGTCTAATTGAGATAAATGATTTGATTTCATCCCCGCACGGAACAAATATTTGTATGACCTACAGGTAGTTGTTCCGGGTCTGGCTGATGTATGTGAGTTTAAATGATATCTAGTTAACGCACCCATGACACAGGAGAAATACCTAGTGTGGGGCAATTTAAAAATAAAGAAAAAAGAGTAATCCTATAAACGCAAAACAACGTCTACGTGTTAAAAGTTAAAGTAATACTTTAGATTAAGATGGACACTATACTCGTGAATTGATTGACTCGATACGCTGAGAAGACGAATACAAAACAATAGCATCATTCAAGTAATGAATGTGGCCGTAGCGCATAACAGACATTCTTTCTCAATAGAAGACAGATATTTACTAAACACAACGACTATAATATAAATAAATGTTCTATCAATGATAACATTTCTAAGAAGAAATAGAATGCAAACAATAATATTATATCAGTTAAAATCAAAACATTAATGACAAAATCGTACCAGTCTGTTTATCATCAAAAGAAACACAATCACTGAACTTCTATTATTCCTTCCGATACTGGCTACATATAACATAACACCATGCGAAGCGACAGGTGGTCTCGGCTTCCGCCGCAGTTTCCCATGCGCAAGCGCAGGCGGCTACAGACGCTACAGCACAGACATGATTTATGAGCCGAGTGATCCGCCGCAGCGATCATGGTGCCGCTTGATTACCGAGCCGGATCGCGCGTCAACTGTTTGTACTGTAATGGAACTCATTTGTCTATCAACTAGAGAACTTTGATTTTGTTGTAAACTAGCTTTTGTCCGTGACTGCGCTCAAATTGTGTTTGGAAATGATCTCAAGGGAACGTCGTAGCCGGGGTTGTGGGTTGAGCTGCGTTTACGCCTTTTTCAAAATAGAAACCGCGGCCCCGGAATATATAGGGCAAAAGAAGGAACATGGGTGGGCTTTAGTCAGTAAAAGTCTGATACTCCCCCAGAGCGGGGGAAGTTATTTGATAAAAATAAATAGGGAACGTCGTAATAATTTTCGGATCAGCAATTTTGAAGATTACCCCTACATCCAAACATACAAACCTCGTTGTATTAATTGTAAATATGAACTAGCGATCCGCTACTACTTCGCCCGGCACCTGTCAGGAACAAAACTATTCTCTTTGAAGCTGGAACCAACCATACATTCACACAATGTCATTGAAATCGATTGGTTTCTGAGATTAGCGCGTACGAACATACAAGATTAGCGCTTACACCTTACTTGAACATAATAGCAACATAAGTATTGGAACGTAGAGTTTGGAACTTGCCCGAAGATTCGGCATAGGTGTTATACCCATTTACACCAGTTCCAGTTCCAGTTCCTACCTCAATCTCCTTTCTTTATTCTCATCGTGTGTGATACAACTCAGTATATGCGGCAGCCCTCTACTCCTTCAACATGTCACCAAAGGAGCGTCACCGCTCCGGAACGTTAAATTTATAGAAATAATAACATTTTATAAGGCGACAGAGTCCCGGAGGACACGGTGGAGCACACAGTGGCGGTCTGCCCAGCTTGGGCGGAGCACCGCCGTGCCCTCGTAGAGGCAATCGGCGGCGGCGATCTCTCGCGTCCGGCCCTAGTCTAGTCCATGGTCCGGAGCGAGAGGGAATGGGAAGCGGTCACCTCCTTAAGCAGTCATTCTAGCGAAGGAGGTGGTAGAGGGGCCTGCCAGGGCCTCCGCCTGCCGGGGTTGCGGGTTGTTCGAAAGAGATACCGCGGCCCCGGAACGTAAAGGGTAATAGAAGGACCATGGGTGGGTTTTAGTCAGTACAAGTCTGTCACTCCCCTCCGCTCCGCCCAGAGCGGGGGAAGTTATTTGATGATTTCCCACCCCAAAAAAAAGGCGACAGAGTCAGTTCATGAACGTTTATTGACACTGGAGGCATTGGCACTTTAGGATAGTCAGTTCCTCGATTATTTTAATCTGGATATCTTCAAAATTCAAGTGAATCGGTTTCTTCTTTGTTGCCTAAAAGTAGGCTCCAAACACGTAACCATGTAATGACATATTTATGGAAACAATAAACTAATTTGTATTTGTATTCTTCTAGACGTGCGTGCTCCACCCTAGGCTACATGATTGCTTCACATCGTGCGAGTTACGGCCAAACTAAAACCTATTCGAAAACGCAACAGTGACTGCTATAAAAACTACAGCAAGCTTTCCTTCTGTTGATATAGCCCTTGACTTCCAAGACGCTGAACATGCGTAATTTTAATGCCAAATTTGTATTAATAAGTTACAACAACAAAAAATAACCTCAATATCTCACGTTAAACGAGGCATGAAATATGAACGTTATATAATAATAATTTGAACCAACCTTAGCACAAGGTCAATCACTACTAAGGAGAAACATTGAAATTAATTACTATTAGTAATTACTACGTGTAAAGTGCTCGTATATTCATCAAGAAGCTTCCTTAATCCGGTGTTAAAAAATAAATAAATAAACTGTTTAGATAACACGTTGGATTGACGTTTTCCCTTCGGTTGTAAGCACGCGTGTGTCCGAAAAAAAACTAAAATCTTTCCTCAAAATCCCATGAAGAAAAATGATCAGTAATTTTTCATCCCTTATAAGTGGCCAGTAGCTACCCTCGATTGACACAAAATTTCTTCGTTAGCACCAAGTAGAAGCTCTTAGCAGAAACGAATTATTGATCGAAAGTGATGGATTGCACCACGTGGAAATCGAAATCAAGAACTTGATAAGTCAACCTCGAATGACCTCACGAGTCACAGCATCCAGCTAGCTAGGACCACAGCCAACTAAACGCGCGTCTAATGTGAATATAAACGGCGTATTAAACCGAGATTACATGCGGTGCGATAACGTTGCGTGTCGCACATTACTGCTCTGTGGGAATCGTTTGCGTATCTTCACGCTGCTAAACTTCTGGGTAGAGCAGTAAGAAAACAATTAGGAAAGAAACGGGGCGTGTGCTTCTTGAGTGTTAATTATATGGCGTTTAATGAGGATACTAGAAATAGAAAAGCTCTTATCTGAAAGAAAGTGGCATTTTACCGCCCACTAACGATAACATTTATGGAAGAGGCAAACATGTATGGGATTGGAATTTGATTGATTGAAGCTACCGAAAAGCCTCACTTGCGTTGAGGATCTTTGTACACTGCCGGGGTTGCGGGTTGTTCGAAAGAGATACCGCGACCCCGGAACGTAAAGGGCAACAGAAGAAACATGGGTAGGTTTTAGTCAGTAAAAGTCTGACACTCCCCCCCCCGCTCCGCCCAGAGCGGGGGAAGTTATTTGATGACACCCCACCACAAAAAAAAGGATCTTTGTACGCTATTCCCACTTTGTCTTAGACACGGTCGGATAAAGATTAAGGTTGGGATTTCTCTTGAATTGATAGTTATCAAGCTTTTCTTCTAAACTCCATCATGTAAATCTAAAACTACCGGTGTTGAAGTCGGAACTGCCATATTAAGATCCGATGAATTAATTTCAGGAATGTTCTTAATTCGTACCTTCCATTATTTTATCATTTTAATCGGGACCACAGAATCGGGTCCGTAATAAATCTTTTACATTTTTACCTACAACTTAGCTTTTAAAGCACTAAAATGCATCAACCATTTCATTTTATTTTACGAAAACTTAAGTTATTTTTAAAGTATGTCAGCATACCTAACGGTGATTCACAGTGTTATATCTTTAACAAAAATAATGCGTTTTAAATTTCGACCAAAATATAAAAGTATATCCTAGCGCAGTGGGTCACTAACTAAATGTCAAATTATATCACACCTCATGTGCAAAGCATATTCTCCTCTATGCTGGATAATAATAAGTTGGATAATAGGTTGAGTATTGAATTGTTGGGTGTGTTTGACATTGTGTAACTTTAGGAAGTGTGGATGCTAATAACTAAACGAGACACACTTGACCGTCGTCGTTGTCACATTTTCTGTTCACTTAGCGAGAGACATCCGTTTTCCTCTCATATTGATTATGTAATATTGACGTTCGGTGTTGAGGTTTGAACGTGTTTGATAAATATTGGGGATAGGAAACAGGTTCACTTTCTATTACCGCTAGGGCATACAGGAAAGCATGGCCGAAGACAGCGCGTTCGTGTTCCACGTGCGCCTCAAAGATATGCCAACAACGCAGAGGGGCCCGCTAGGCCCTAGCGGCTAGGCCCTAGCGGCTAGGCCCTAGCGGCTAGGGGCTTTGCCGCGGCCTCGGAACACAAAGAAAGGAACATGGATGCGTTTTAGTCAGTATAAGTCCGACACTCCCTTCCGCTCCACATTGACGGGCCTGTTGGTCAAGTGGTTAGTGGCCCTGACTGCTGAGCCGGAGGTCGTGGGTTCGATTCCCACCCAGGACAAACTTGTGTGATGAGCATGATTGTTTGTTCTGTGTCTGGGTGTGATTTATCTATAATATGTATGTATTTATAAATTATATAAGTATGTAGGTATATCAGTTGTCTGGTTACCATAACACAAGCTCTGCGTAGCTTGGGATCAGATAGCCGTGTGTGAGTTGTCCCAAGATATTTATTATTTATTTATTTATTGAGCTAGAGAAGTCATTTAATGTATTCCCCTTTGGAAAAAAAAAACAATAACTCAACGGCAACTCTACAGGAAGCTCCTCCAACCGAAACCTCACGACAGAAAAACAAAATCGAATCGACTCTATTCAAGTATCCAATCAAGCGATACGTCAAATATTATCCTAAAAAACTTGTCCAGGAAACGTGTCCACCCTTCCTGTGCCGTGTGCACGGTGCGGCGGCGGCGGCGGCGGCGGCCGGTACATCGAACGAATTGATTTAGCTCGAAAAAGTGAAACATTAGACACGCGACATTTACTTTTACCTACGTTTTGACGTGACTGCAGTGACTGACAGGCTCAACTCCACGGGAAGTGCGTTGATCTGCTTGTGTTGTTGAGAAAGTGAATATTAATCTCTGGCTGGAAGTATTAAGGAGTCTTGAACAAATTGACTTCTGAACGCCGCACGGGGATCAAAAACATGTTTTATGATAACCATTATTATCCATGTTTTTTAATATGTACCAAATCGATAGTCACAGCCATTCTCCAACGTATCCAATATACAACATTAGTTTTACTTTATGCGAAACCCGAAACACGTGTCTAGTATTTTTATCTGAAGAATCTATTTACAACATTTCAGAACTTTATCATGAAAAATCAGAAAGTTATAAGCTTGTTATTTTAGCTGGATGTCCGTACAAAACCACGGTCACCGCGCGGCACAAATGGCACCGCATGTGTGTACTGTCGCTTTGACCTGCCGTTACCTTGTTGCGTGCCGTATGATTTCGTATACCTACTAAGTGTCCAACTCGTAACCTATTATTAATTCGTTTTGTAGTGAATACGCTGATATCGCATACAAAACGTTGTGCTGATGGATCCATTGACCAGTACGGAAGTTGGTGAGGTTGACCTGAAGTTGAAACATTGAAAACTTGTGTTAAAAAAAAACTGTTTCTATGTTCTCCTGTTTGCCTTTCGGCAGCCGCTCGAGTCAATCTTTAGGTTAAGCCGCGCTTGCCACCCATTACATACCGAGTTTCCTCCGTGCTTCGTAAAGCACGAAAAGCTGTTGGTCCCGGCTGTCATTTGTAGATCTTTGTGCAGTCGTAACAGATTAGTCAGTACCTATTCCGAAAGAGGTCGAATAGACCGTCCATAAAATACTGGTATTCAGCTGGTAAGACTTGAAGCCGACCCCAACATAGTTGAGGGAAGTCTAGACAGATGATAATGTGTTCCCAGATTATCATGGCCAACAACAAATTATAGAACTTATCTTAAGTTTATGGAAATAAAGATCTTTTTGACATGCAGTCTACCCATAAAGTGATAGTAACCACAGCGGCCGGATGTTCATCGACACTACTCTATCGTTCGACATCTGTTCCCGCGGCGCCTGCGCATTCTCTTTCAACATGCTACTTGTCAATGTTATCTCTTAACATGGAAATTAGCATTGTTTTAGTGCTTACGTTTAAACTTTCATTACAAAAGACGATATAGATGGAATGATTTGCCACGATGAACATAAACATGTTCGCCGTGGTGAAAATCAAAACATGACAAATGTGTTACCTTGATAAAAAAAATACCAATGTGACTTAAATTACGATTTCAATCGTGTCTTTCTATGAAGTTGTGTCCCGAAAAAAGTATTTGGAAATTACTTAAAATAATAAAACTTGTTTTTAAAAGGTCTTGGTGAACAAATAACCTTGTATTTAATAACTGCACTAACTTTTTTTTAAAACAAAGCTAGCAGCTTTGTTTTCGGGTCTACCCCCGACAGATCAACCAATGAGCACTAAAAAAAAAGCATTTAACATTCAAAAAAAAAAGGGCAGACTTGATGCCATAGTCATTTTCTACCAGTCAACCTTTGGGTGATGCAGAGACGAACAGTCAGTGTCAGTTCTCAAGGCCAACAAGTACATAATGAGAAAGAAGGACAGAAATACATTTTTTTCCGTCTTTCAGCCTTTGGATAAGGCTTCTGAAGAAAATTTTGTGAACTCTGTTTTCGACCATCTTAATATACCACCTTCAAAAAAAAATTCAATGCACCTTGTAAAAAAACCACAAATAATCATTTAACAAAATCGATTGCATAAATCCACCACATAATTTTATTTTAAATCGGCATTATGCTGTAAATAGCCCCAAAACATTAGATAACGAGTAATTGACACTGTCCCATCACCAGGATAGCATACGTACACGTGTGTTAGTGTTAGTGGATCATTACCTAACCGACAACTTTCGTTCGACAAAAACTTGAGTCGGGTTACTGCGCGTTACGTCAGACAAGCACGGGTTAACTAAATAAATTCGGTGGCTTTTAGAAGATTCCGTATGTTTATAATAGTTGTATGACCTTTTTTAAGGTATGGGAAATCATCACTTCCACCGCTCTGCAGACAGACTTTTATCGACTATAACCCATCCATGTTCCTTATTTTCCCTTTTATGTTTCGGTGCCGCGGTATCTCTTTCTAACAACCTGCAACCCCGGCAGGAGTTGTATGAAGTGAGTTGTGCTTTTCGTAGAATTTCCTTTATCCTAGGTAAATAAACCTATTCCGAAGCTTTCTGGAAAATTACCCTCATCACCACCTGCCTAGCCTGTCGCCAACTATGTTGGAATCAGTTTTTGTCAAACAGTTGCACCTGTTTAATACCAGTATTTCACACGGAATGACTGTCTGTATTGCTTCCACAAAACGATAGCTAGTAGTAACACATAAATTGCTGCCTATGATAAGTTCTTAAAAACTATGCAGTACTTATACGGAATAAATCTAAAATACCTGCACCTTTAACTTTGGAAACAATCTGTTGTGATATTTAAGGTTCACATAAATTCTAAAAGTAGCCACAACTTCTATTTGAAAGACTTAGAAACACGTCTTCGCCATAAGACGCCGTGCTCACTGAACCCTATTCTCAGCGAACTCCTCGGTCACGCACGCGCGTCGCGCCCAACGATGCGCGAGCGGCGGCTCTCAAGATGAGCACTATTACGGCACCATCGCGCCTCAAACAATACTAATGCTTTATTTACACCCTTACTATAGACAAGGATGGAACACAGATTTACGTGGCCGTAAGAAGTAATAAATGTGGTAAAGGCTCAAAAAACGATAATTTAAAGTTTAATGTTATTAGGCTTGCCAGTCTAATAACATTAAACTTTGCTGAAGACTTGCTGAGTATGATACATTCAAGACTAATCTTAAGATAAAACCTCTTATATTTATTTAAACGTTATGCACAAAAGCACACATAGCAGACTTAATGTCATAAGGCATTCTCTACCATTCTCTAGTCAACGTTTGGGTTAAATACGACAACATTTTGATGGGGTACAAAAATTATATCTTAAGAAAAAGTAATTTCATTTTCGAAAACATGAAACTGATAAAGATATTAATACGCAATCGTATAAAAATAAAACAAATTGTATATTAATTACTATGACTAGATTCGTCGTTGGGAGCTCACCTAGTCTATCTCAAAAAAAACGGTTGCAGACGTTTGTTTTTTTTTCTTGTCATTTGATAACTGTTCCACCATTTGAATTCAAATTCAAATTCAAAACCATTTATTTCAATTAGACCATTACAGGCACTTTTGAATGTCAAGAAACAAAACTAATCTACAGTCCCGGTCACAAGGCATAATAACTTGTGAAAGTACTGTAGTTGCCCATTCCAAAGCGTTGATCTCTATGGAGAAGAATGGGCAAGAAACTCCATGGACACTCTTTTAAATTATAATATTTTTACAAAATTGTATTTACATCATTCATGTTGAAATTATACAAATATGTGAGAACGATGTAGAAAGACGTGCACAGTAAGTAGGTCGTTCTTTGATGATGTCCCATCCACAAAAAAGAATGTCGTTCTTTATCAACGTTTTTTGAGGGAAACAGGACACAACAGCATTCAAAGAACCTTATCCTGACGCTTCAAGATTAATCGCTGCACTGAGACTATTTTAGTCTCGAAGATGTCTCAGTTTTCCACATTTCAAAGTCAAAGTCAAAGTCAAAAGTCATTTATTCAAATTAGGCTGATAATCAGCACTTTTTGAACGTCACATTACAAGAGACAGTCCCACAAAAACGCCCTGCCCTTCGCCACTTCCTAGTGTTTTAGCTGGGAAGAAGAAGTGGCGGAACAAACTCCCCAGCAACACATCTGTCTGTCAGGTTAGAAGAACCAGATTTTATACAATTTATATTATGACAAAAAATTATAAAAAAATAAGAAATTATTCATTCATTGTCACTTGTCAGCTAGCAAACACCAATTATATGTAAAAACAAAAAAATACCCAAGTCTAAATAATAAATTCACCAGTCTAAAGGGTGTGCCCGCTTACACGTGCAGTGAAGAAGTCACAGGTGATAAACTAGGACCATAGTGCAAAAGAAATAAGCTAAGCATAAAAAGATAAATATAAATAATTATATTCAGTCAATGCTCGAGGTCACTAGTTAACCACATGCCAATAAGTAAAAACACACAAAATGAAACAAGTATATAAACAAAAAAAAGTAAAATATAAAATTACATGACGAAGACATGTAACGTATCAATAAGCTAATTTGGCGAAAAAACATGAAGGAGAAAAAAAAATAAAAATAATCGTCTTGAGTTCAACACAGTGACCAACTATGCTTATCATCTAAATAGTCGTTAATGGAATAGTAAGCTTTTAAACAAAGGTTAGATTTTACTTTAGCTTTAAATGCATTAAATGGCAAATCTAGAAAAGAAGCAGGTAGCTTGTTATAAAAAGTTATACCAAGCCCTACAAATGAATTATGAACCTTATGAAGCCGGTGGAAGGGAGCACGTAGTTTATGCTTATTTCTAGTGTTAATGTTGTGAATATCACTGTTTTTACTATATAGATGGATATTTTGCCTAATATATAAAATGTTGGCCAAGATGAATTGAGAAGCCACAGTGAGAATACCAATCTCTTTAAAAAAATCTCTCAGAGAAACCCGGGCACCTAGCTGGTAAATTGCACGAACCGCTCGCTTCTGCAGAACAAATACATTCTGGATATCAGCGGCTTTGCCCCACAGCAGAATACCATAGGACATGACGCTATGGAAATAACTAAAATAGACCAATCGTGCCGTGTCAACGTCAGTGTATTGTCTAACTTATCTGACGGCGTATGCGGCCGAACTTAGCCTTCCCGCTAGGCTTGATATGTGTGGACCCCATTGTAATTTTGAATCTACTGTTATACCCAGGAACACTGCTGAGTCTACAGTTTTAAGCTTCTCATTGCCAAGGACAATGTTGGGACCAAGATTTCTAACATTGGGTAGAGCGAATTTAATACATTTAGTTTTATTGGCATTAAGAACAAGGTTATTTGACGTGAACCAATCCGTGACCATTGATAGCGCGCTGTTTACATTGTTAAAATCTTGTCTATTTCTATCTACTTTAAAAACAAGAGACGTATCATCAGCAAACAGTACAACGTCACAAATACCCTTTAAATGATATGGTAGGTCGTTAATATAAACCAAGAATAAAAATGGACCCAGTATCGAGCCTTGAGGTACTCCTAGCTGAACAGGTAGCCCAGAAGATTTCGCGCCATTAACATCTACACATTGGAATCTGTTTTGTAAGTATGAGCCTATTAAATTTAAGGCTTCATTTTGAACACCGTAATGACGTAGTTTCCGTAAAAGCGTGTCATGGTGAACGCAATCAAAAGCTTTAGAGAGATCGCAGAAAATACCGATTGCATTTTGAGCGTTCTCCCACGCATTAAATGGGTGAATATCAACAAGTCCATATTTTTGTCAATTTTGGTGGCAATTTTTTTTCTTAACTTTTCGTGAAACTATTGACCTAGGACAAAAATAGAAGGTTCAAGCTTTAGGAATCTTCATGAGGTCCGAAAATATCTTGGTAACTTTTTGAGATATTTGAGTTCAAAGATTAGTGGAGCCACCAAAATTGAAAATTGTCCACCAAAATTGAAAGTTGACCACCAAAATTGATATTGGTCCACCAAAATTGAAAGTGCTTAAAACAATACATTAATTAAAAATCAGTTTTTGTCACAAACTTAAATCTCACTAATAAAGCTCAATGACCAAAAAACTCCATCAGTTATAAAACTCAGTCTTGTTATAATAATATTTCGTTTATTCAGTTAAATACATTTTAATATTTTTTTTAAATATTTCTAAATAAAAACAGAAAATAAAAAAGAAACATTTAAAAATACAAAAAATAGTAGCCGACCGGTATCGGGAACAGGGTCGAAGCTACCGGTGGTTAGAGTTCCAGAGACAGGAACCTCCTCACAATACAAGCCGTATCGAGGTGAACTGCCTTCAGAATCAGGCCCTTGATCCAACCGCCTAAGGAGAGCTTCGACAGATGTTCGTCGAGGCTCTTGGCAATCAAGCCATTGGCCGTTACGACAATCGGCACAATGATAGCCGAGTTCACATTCCACATGTCAACAACCTCGTGTGCCAAGTCGAGATATTTTAGTTGTTTTTCTTTCTCAGCTTTCACGAGGTTCTCGTCATGCGGGGTGATTACATCTTATCACCACTATGTCAGGCTTATTGGCGACAATAGTCCTGTCAGTAATGATAGACCGATCCCAGTACAGCGTGACATGGTCTTTCTCGAGAACTGGGTCGGGCACATACTTGTAGTACGGTACCTCAGATTCCACAAGATTATATTTCAAGGCAAGTTGCTGATGAATAATCCTAGCTACTTGGTTGTGCCTATGCAAGTACTCGCCGTTAGCTAGACGAGAACAACCAGAAATAATATGTCCGATGGACTCACCCGGATGGGTGACATGGTGGCATGCCCGACACACGTCAACCGTCCCATCCTTCATAATATATTTCCGGTAGTTGTTCGTCAACATAACTTCGTCCATAATCGCACACAAAATCTACAGTTTCCCCAAAAAGGTCGCTGAATCGTAGCCAGGATACGGATGCTAGAAAATTTACATCGGGCCCATGAAGAGCCCGGTAAAAGCGCCCGTGAAGCTCCTTGCCATGCCATACTTTCTTGCGGTCATCGGTAGTAAGTACCACAATATTTATTATTTATCTGATGAACTCGTAATGAGAACTATGAGGGTAGACTTAAAAAAAAACTTTTTATTTTGAACAAAATTACCTGCCATACTACAAAATTTTTCTCAGCAAAACTAAGAAACTAAAACATAATAAACTCTAAAATAAAACATGATTAAATAACAATATTAAACCGTAAAATATATAAAGAAAAGATATTATAGTTTTTAAACATGAACCTTGTCTCGTCTTTATTACAAAAAAACATGTAATATTAAAATAATTAATACTTAAATAAGTATTTATAATTGTACACGTAATTGTATAGGGATCGATCCATCATCACTGACAGGACTATTGTAGCAAATAAACCTGATGTGGTGGTGGATCGATCAGAGCGGCGCGCAATGATTGTTGACATAACGGTCCCACATGACGAGAACCTTGTGGAAGCCGAAAAAGATAAACAAATCAAGTATATTGACTTGGCTCGCGAGGTTGTCGACATGTGGGACGTGGACTCAGCGATCATTGTGCCGATAGTCGTTACAGCCAATGGCTTAATTGCCAAGAGCCTCGACCAACACCTGAGAAGGCTCTCGTTAGGCAGCTGGATCAAGGGCTTGATACAGAAAGCGGTACTCCTGGACAGGGCTCGTATTGGTAGGAGGTTCCTTTCTCTGGAGCCTTGACTGCCGGTAGCTTGGACACTGTTCCCGATACCGGTGGGCTACTATTTTTATATGTTTTTGATAAGAAATATGTAAAAATATAAAAAAATATGTATACAAATAAATAAACGATAATAATACTAATTATAATACGGTTTTAATGTACCTACTCATTCGGCATACTTAAATGGACTCAGACTGAACTTGATGCCCTGGATAGGAGAGTCTATACACTGCTAAACGCAAACCGGATGCATCACCCAAGATCATCGGTAATCAGACTGTACATCCCTCGGAAGTGCGGGGGTCGAGGCCTATTTAACGCGAAGACCTTCCATAACCGAGAGGTGTGCAGTCTCAGTAGCCATTGCCAGTCGACCTTAGAGTAGTGCAGAAAAATAGCATGGCATGTGCACTTTAATAAATAGAACAAACAGAACAGAAACAAATAGAATAGTAAGGTATACCTATAAATGAACAATGTGTAGTGAAAAACTGTCTTTATATGTACAAATAATATATAAACAGTACATACTTAAATTTTGGTGGCTTATTTTCAATTTTGGTGGTGAAAATCGCCACCAAAGCCACCAAAATTGAACCACCAAAATTGAAACCAGGCATAAAAAAAATCTTAAAAAATACAGTTAATAAGATACAAAAGAATAAAAATCACTGATAAATAAGTTACCCAAATCACTACCTACAATACGTAGCTTACTATTAAAACACTAAAAAATCACCAGCAAATCGATCCACCAAAATTGACAAATTCTTGTCCCCTGTTCGACCCAAGATGAATACTTCGTTTTTGGCGAGCAATAACAGCACTAAGCACAGACCTGTTACGCGCCACTTCCCGCGCACGACTGAGAAATACAGAACATAAAAAGCGATTGATCGCACACGCACGAATCTTCATGATAATGTAAATTGAAAAAGTGCTACCAAATTTATGATTTTTGCTAGGACAAACTTGGATCGAGTATCCTGTGCTTTTAACATCAATTTTATAATATGATTTAGATGTTTTTAGATAGTGTGTCATATGCATTTACCAATGAAATAATTTGTTTTTTACTTCACTTTAAATTGTTCCTTTGGTAAATACATTTATATCAAAAAATGGAGCTAGGACAAGCCACCAAACTTGAATTTTAAAGTTATTTATTTTTCCTAGCCTCCATAGGTAAGCCTATTTAAAAAAAAATTGTGGCCCTAAGTGGAATAAGTTAAGTAGTTCATTAGAAAAAAAAATAAGAAACATCCCATCATTTTACACCATGATTCTCAACGTGGACATGTAAAATTAGCGCCTGGGATATTCACCCAAATATGTGCTTTAACAAAGCAACACCCGCATCTGTTGTCGAACGACCTTTTGTAAAGCCATATTGATCATTGTGAAGAAGGTTGTTTAAATTAAAATGTCTCAACAACTGCTTGAGTATTAACTTTTCAAAAATCTTACTAAAGGCAGGTAAAATAGAAATTGGCCTGAAGTTACCCATATCATTTTTATTGCCAGATTTTAAAAGAGGGATCACTTTACTGCTCTTCATAAGGTCAGGGAAAGTACCTAAATCAACGCATTTATTAAAAGTAATAGCTAGATGAGGGGCGACAATGTCGATAATATTACTCAAAAGTTTAATCGAAATGCCCCAATAATCACCTGTGTTTTTCGACTTAAGAGAATTAAAAACATTAACTACATCACGAGGTGTTACATGATCAAAACTAAATACGTGATCGCATTTAGGCACGCTAGTTTGCAAAAGATTTTGAGCTTTAGACGGGGATGAATTTAAGGAGCGAGTCGTAGTTATTGGTATACTTGCAAAAAAATTATTAAATGCCTCTGCTATCTCCGCTGCTTTGTTAACTAATTTGTTATCAACCATTATTTCAACTTGATGTTCTCGCTGATTTATTATTTTAATATAGCAGAAATGTAGGTACCTAATAGTACTCCTACATTTCGCCGGTTATGATTAAGACCCATGTAATAGGAGCGATCGGCTGCTACTGAGAAATTCTTGATGGAATCCCGATCCGGGAATTTTAACCAGGACCTCATGGTCAATCACGCTTGCGACCACTCAACTGACGAGGCAGACAGTCGAGGGTCAAAGTATTCGGTCACTTTTTTTATCTGTCTACAAATTGTGTTGTACCAGCCCTACAACACCCTATCATCGTTCACAGCATGAATGAAGGCACGTCCACGTTACGTAAGGACTCAAGTGAATGTTACCCGGTCGAGTGAATGAACGTGCATGACCAGCAGATCAAGCGTTTTGAGCGCGCTGTGACAAATCAGATCCGATTATGTATCTGTGCTGAACTGCAAACTTGACTATTAACGATCAGGTTATTAGGATATTGTGGTCATTAATTGAATGGTTAAAACGGATGTGAGTGGATGAGTCATCGGAAAATGAATTCGAGTTACAAGATGGAGTTACGAAAAATACCAGAATGCCCTCATGAAAAATGGCTTTTAGTAGAAGTTACAACTATAATCATGATAAACAAAAACAGCAGATGGTAGCTAATCACGTAGATTATGATACATTTACAATGCAAAAACAATCCAGAAGTTATAACAGAAATGCAAATTACGAGAATGCTATCCTCGCAGACTTAAGAAATTTTGGTGGTTTCATTAGGTTCGGTAGCTTCCTTCATGGGTTGAGCTGCTTTTAACCTTTGGCGGGATAATCTTCTACCCGTCGCATATCACAAATCGTGCTGACAAGAGATTGTTAAAGTCAGAGTGCATTTTATTCAGGAGAGTTTCTCCTTTAAGCATCGTAGGCATTCACTTACATAAGGCTGTGAAAACATGAATTCATTATTCTTCTCCAAGATCATTTCAAGATTACGATCCGTTAATCATTCGCCGACAGGCACTGCAGCAGCATTTCTATTCCTTTCCTCAAATTGACAGCTATACTATCTAGTAGATAAGGATCAGTAGTCGTTCGGTTGATGTATATCTGTTACTGTAAAAGCCCGAACTACGGTAAAACTTAAGATTTTCCAGTAAAACCTAAGATTTACCGATTATGAATGGTAAATGTCCATATAAGTTTGGGATTCGAACTTTTACCATCATTTACTTGGTAAATCTTAGGATTTACATTAAAGGAACGGTAAATGTCGAATAAAATCGGGTCCACCCTTTATAGCAGAACTTTTTATGTCATAATTTTATTTTGCATAACAACGGATAGCATAAACTTCATTTCGCAGAAAATTGTTTGGCATACACTCATTATTAACATACACACATCAAAAGTGTCTAGGGATCAAGCATTTTTATGCGGATTTCTTGAGATTGAGATGTGGCTTTGTAATAAATTTATGATTTTTTATAAATTTATATGGATCCTTTTTGGTGCATTTCATAATTTGAATCAGGAACTCTCAATCAAATTCGAGTAAAAGATGAAAATAAGCTGTCAATATTTTCCCTATAAAAACATACAACGCATTGAAGACATTATTAGTGCTACTGTTTCCCTACTACTGATTAAAACCAACGTTATTATGGAGCGGCGACGTCATTTAAGCAGGGAAGAAATGCTCAGAGCCGTGGGAATGATAGAAGCTGGTTCCCGGCAACGTACTGTAGCTTTAGCTCTGAATACAAGTCAGAGTGTTATCAGTCGACTTTGGACACGTTACCGAAGCACTGGTACCGTGGCTGAGCGCCATGGAGGACGGTATCGCTGCACCACACGGAGACAAGACCGATACATTCAAATCTTAACTCGAAGAGCTCCAACAATAACCGCCATGATGTTAGCCGTGAGGCTTCATCACTCTTCAGGGAACTTAATTAGCGACCAAACAATCAGAAACCGCTTGCATGAAGTGAACCTTCATTCCCGAAGACCGCTACGGGTACCACCTATAGCAATGCACAATCGTAGGATTCGATATCAATGGGCTCTTGAACACAGAAATTGGGCAGAAGAACAATGGCGTTTCGTGTGCTTTTCTGATGAGTCTCGTTTTGGTATGAGACCGGATACAAGACGTATACGACACTGGAGAACCCCTGGACGCCAACAGCGATTAAAATCCTGCCAGGAAGTCCATCCTTATAGTGGTGGAAACATCATGGTATGGGCGGGTATTTGGATCGGCGGAAGAACTGAGTTGATTTGGATCAGAGGCAACCTCAACGCTCAAATTTATGCTGAGACGATTGTATCAGACGTCATCGTTCCTCTACAAGTGCAAATCGGTCCCTTATTTCAGTTAATGCATGATAATGCACGACCGCACACCGCAAGAGTTGTAAGACAGACTCTCGCCGCAGCTAACATCAATGTCCTGCCCTGGCCTGCTCAGTCGCCAGACTTGAACCCGATTGAGCATGCATGGGATATGCTACAGAGAAGAGCTCTGCCGAATATGGAGGGTATCCAGTCGCAAGAAGACCTTTTTTTGTTGTTGCAACGAACATGGGCGGCCATTCCACAGCGTGATTTGGATGAACTCATTTTGAGTATGCCAAACCGATGTTCTTGTGTTGTTAGTGTTCGCGGTAGAAACACGGATTATTAATTGTTTAAGTTACCCAATAAAATTTTAAAGAAAACTGTTGTTTCAGTCTTTTTTTCGAACTTTAATGTTAGTGGTTCAAATGTCAAAAATCCCTTTATTAGGAAAATGCCAAATTTCTTTATTAATGCAAAGGTGACTTGGTTTATCGTTACAAACGAAAACACTTTATTTGATGAATCCTTAAAGAAAATTTTAATTAATATCAATCAGGAGAAAAGTTATTGCAAAAATATATGTTGATCCCTAGATACTTTTGATGTGTGTACATTCAAAACTCATAATTTTGTAAGTCAGAATTATCTCTAGACTAGAGGTGGGCGTTGAATCAACAAACTGTTTTTTTTAACGACTTTTCATTCGTCAACGAGTTAACTGTTATTCATCAATGAAATAACAGGTTGAAAATATTAGCTGTTAATTTACGTCAACATGTCTTTACACATTACTTTATTCATTTCCGAAAAAACTGAAACGTCAACACGTCTTTACACATTATTCGTTTCCGAAAAAACTGGTTGAAAATATAAGCTGCGTCAACGGCTCAACGTACTCAAAATTAGTCCTAATATTCTTCAATAAACTGTTTACAACAAAACGTTACGTTAACTCATGGAATGGCATAACATTAATAATATTGATTTAACATTAATAATTTAACAGTTTTTTCAACCTGTTGACCATTGATGATTAACAGTTAAATTACGTTAACCATAAAACCGTCAATGACACACGTCTACTCTAGACATAAATTTCATATCCATAATATTTAAAAGTAGAAACATCATAGCGCAGAAAGTTCACAGTCAGAATCGTCTTTTAGCATATATTTCATACCAATAATCATTAAACGGCAGAATTGTCATATATCGCAGAAAGTTTATAGTTAGAATCATCTTGGTCATTATTTGTTGTCATTTATTTTAATTATTTATTTCTTGGAAATAATGTTATTTAATTCAATAAGTAATTATCCTAATCTAAATAGTTTAGTTCTGAGTAACCTACTATAAACAATCTCTTTTTTCTATTAATGCAAGTCGTTTCTGCCACTCGCCGGTCGCTGCCGCGGCACAGCTCGCTGCGCTCGCTCGGCTCGTGCGTAGGGGGTCACAGTGTTAACCTAACCTAACCTACCCATTTCTTTTTTTTTAAAGTAATTAGGTAACCTAATCTAAACAGTTGAGTTCCGGGTAACCTACTAAAAACAATATCTTTTTTTCTATATTATTCCCAAAAAATCTTATTTTTGCCTTAATATTTTTTGTATAATTGTAACTCACTGTATCACAATCATATATCATATCATAATCTGTATCTGTGTAAATATTGGAAACTCAAAATAAATAACAAACATGGTAAATACCCCGTTTTAACCGTTAATAATAATGTTAGTGACCATGTCAGTTTAAAGACTTATATGCCTTTTAAAATTATTCTTAATGAAATTCTGCCATCTGTATAATATGAAAAGTGAAATTATACCAAATAATCATCGCTCTAAATGAACATTATGCTAAACGATATAATGCTAAATTTGAACTCTGCCAATCGTAATTATACTAAATTTCATTCTGCCATCTTAAAAGTATGCCATTGTAAATTCGGAGTTTTATACAACCAAACGATAATTATATCAAATAATTTTTACGCTTTATTATTCCTAAAACCAACATTTACCAGCCCACATTGGTAAAACCTAGCATGTACTGAATTGGAATGGCAAAAGTCCGAAAAAGTCGTCCCTTTATAATAAATACTTACATTTACCAACCCATGTCGGTAAATCTTAGGTTTTACTGGAAAATCTTAAGATTTACCGTAGTTCGGGCTTTTACAGTAACATATCTATATGTTACGCAACCATCCTAGCTAGTGGGCTAGCACTGGGCACCGGGCGGTTTTACGATCAATATGTTTATTTATGAAGCTTGAGATAAAAAGTTACGTGGATATTATTAACAGTAGGTGATAAAAGTGGCCAAGATAAGGTCTTGAAAGAAGTAGGTAGATACAGATGACGGATCTTTCAATACAACAAATGTAGAAATAAAGCTTCCCGTCTTAAATTCATTACGACCAGAAGATCAGTCTGACAAAATGTAACCGTCGATGCATCTCATTGCTGAAATGAGTTCATACCAAAAGATTTCTTCAGTGTCCTGTTCAAAGCTCACATTTCATCGGACGTGAACGCAGCGCGCTATCGTATGATCCCTGGCAATTAGGACGACTCGTGTATGTGTATGTTTAAATCTTGTTTTTCTCATCGTTCTCTTACCGTAGATTTTTTCCCATCCGGCACCATAAGCTGTCAACAAAAGCGTCACATTCCGTCAGCCGTCACGTCGCGGGCGCCGAGTTTATCGCGAATTAACCACCTTTCACCGGCACCAGCGTTTATTATTATAATTAATTGTCGCCTCTGTGTGTGTGTGTGTGGCAACTTTCACTGCCATACTTGTTTCGTCTTTTGTCTTTGATTGATCTGAACGAGGAAAATTACAAGTTTATGAAGCACTTTTCAGCCCCATAATATTTAGGGACCGTCTGTGCGTAGTAGTATGAGACTCTATACCTTTAAACTAGTGCGATGTGATGTGAAGCCAAGTCAGACCCGGGGTTGCGGGTTGTTCGAAAGAGATACCGCGGCGCCGAAATATAAAGGACAAAACAAGCCACATGGGGTTTAACTAGTACAAGTCTGACACTCTTTCCGCTCCGATTAGACTGGAGGAATTATGAGAACCATCCGAAAAAAAAAGATTAGGTACTAACCCCACGATGAGTTAGAAGGGTCAGAATCCTTCGGAATAGTTTGGCAAAGTTTGAAATGCTAACCAAATGAGTGCTCATGAAACAGCAGCACACCCGGTCCTTAACCCTGGAAATGCAGCTGCTGTGTTCAAAATAGGACATTCGGCATGGAATCATCATCAAAACTTCATAACTAGAGAGACTTGGCGGTTTAGGTCTTCTTAAGGGCACGTGTGGGAACATTTCGAACAGTCCAACAAGTGCGACATCGACTGGGCGGAAGCACTAATCTAGAATGTGTTTGTGAACAAAAATTCCCAAGCAACCGTGTGTAACAAAGAATCTTGTTTTTCGAAATAGTGGTCATTGCAGTTTTTTTTCAAACCATTCCACACACTAGGAGTTTTTCCTGTATCGTGGGTGCGTTTACAAACATTTAAACTCACAAACACAAACAGCCAGACCCGAAACAACTGCCTGTAGGTCATACAAATATTTGTTCCGTGCGGGGACCGAACCCGCGACACGCATCGCAGCAGTCGATCGCTCAACCACTGCGCCAACCGCGTCAAGAGGTGGTTATTTTATTATTGAAAACTATGTAAAATGTATGCAGTGATGAAGTAACGCCAAACTGCATAAGTAATTACAATCAGCGAAGTAATCTCCCATCCGTTACGCATTCGTAGCAGTTATCTATTGGCAAAAAGAAATGTTTAGTCGTTTATCTCTCCATATACCTACAACTATCACTGCTGTTTTAGATATTGCTAAATCAAGTTGTTCTTTATTTTAAAATGGGTTTTATTATTCAAATTCTCTGACACAAGTGGGGTGTTGTCAAAGATGGCTTGGAAAGGCTAGGTGATGCTCGTTGCCAGTGTTGGGGTGATTTATTATTACATTTGTTTGAAAGGGAGAACTTATGAGCTTGTAAATTATCAATCTGTAAATTTTCAAAAAGTATTTGTATCGCGTATTCTTTTAAAAGCATTTCCTTAACTAAATACGGCAAAATATACTTAATGTGATTTTATCACGCCTTGACTCGATAAGCTTTTTCGTCAAATTCTAAACTGCTTTTACTTTAGAAACCTTACTAAGTTACCACTCAACTTTCCCGGTCCTGCTTATAGACATCCTCTTCAAATTTAAATTCATTTATTGGTGTTTTTTGGTACATTTTACATGAGCTCTTAATATTTATTAATGGGATTCTCAAAAATCTACCTCACTCAAAAGTCTTTCACATAATTAGTACTTATTATAAAAAAAAGGATAATCAACATATTAAAATTAATAAAAACAGCAAAACATAATCAATGGAAATAAAGATAATAATACAATACCAAAATTAAATAAATATCAATGTCAAATCCTTACTAATATTATAAAAGCGAAAGTGAGTTTGTTTGTTTGTTTGTTTGTTACCTCTTCACGCTTTAATGGCTGAACCGATTTTGATGAATTTTGGTACAGAGATAGTTGGGAACCAGGAGACGGACATAGGCTAATTTTTATTAAAAAAAAGTGGGATATGAGGGAGAACGAGGGAAGAAAAGGGAAAACTTAGCGTTGCTATTACAAATCAATCAGGCGCAAGAGCAAAAACTGCAGGTCTGCTTGGTGTGTTATACCGAATTTAACGCGAGCGAAGCCGCGGGCGAAAGCTAGTAACTTATAATTCAACATTAAGGAAATCGACAATAGTATAATATTTTTTTTCCAATAATAGGTAGATGTCCTAATTTGTTTTTAAATTAAACAAACCCTCAACAAAGCCCGTTTATAATTCTTCCACATTTCCACATTCTTGCCTGTCAACGTTCTTTTCTTCCTTATTAACAACAAACATGTTCAAATCACCACAGATTACATTACAAATGGCTCAACTTTTTAGTCGCCAGTACTTACTTACCTCCGTGAGACCCATCACAGGCCTTTCACATAGCTGAGTAATTACATAAAAACGTCTGCTATGTACACCTGTCTGTCTTGTCATGCTCATCACATTGTTGTGTTTGATACTGACAGTTATTATAAGCCGTGAAGATGGGTTATTAGTTAGTATAACACGCAAATAAATGTTATGTATATACCTACTGCTTATCACAGTGCACCACCAGTGTTCTTTAGATTAATCAAAGAAAAAAAAACAAAGTAAGTTAACGATTTTGTTTAATTGAAACTATTTACAAAACGGTTTTCTTAACATACGAGAAAAGATGTTCTAAGAACTATACATACACTGTATACTTTGTAAAGTATCTAAATATCTTTAATTCAAGAAAACATATTTGGGTGAATATCCCACGCGCTAATTTTACGTGTCCACGTTGAGAATCATGGTGTAAAATGATGGGATGTTTCTTAAAACTTATGAGTGGCTGTCTCGAGATACATGACAATCAATTCGGTTTCAAATCAGGACTCTCCACTGAGACAGCTATTCTGTGTTTGAAGCAGACTGTCAAGTACTATACTGATCGCAAAACTCCAGTCTATGCTTGCTTCCTCGATCTTTCGAAAGCGTTTGACCTGGTTTCCTATGACATTCTATGGGACAAACTGAGCAACACATCCCTACCAAGTGAATGCATTCGTATTCTGAAGTACTGGTATGGGTACCAGGTCAACGTAGTTCGATGGTCGGGTAGGCTGTCTGAACCATACAGGTTGGAGTGCGGGGTGAGGCAAGGGGGGTTGACCTCGCCAACGCTCTTCAACCTTTATGTAAACGCACTCATCGAGAGGCTTAGCAGCACGCATGTCGGGTGTCATGTTGGTGGAGTTTGTGTAAACAATATTAGCTATGCGGACGACATGGTGCTGCTGAGCGCCTCGGTCTGTGGTCTGTCTAAGCTGCTCGGCATTTGTGAGGATTATGCTCTCAGTCATGGCCTGCTCTATAACACCAGGAAAAGTGAGTGTATGGTTTTTCGAGCGAGGGGTAGGTGTCCAGACAGTATTCCCAACATCAAATTAAATAGTGTACCGCTAAAAAGGGTTGACACTTTCAAATACCTTGGGCACCTGGTGACCTCTGACCTGAAAGACGATATGGACATAGAGCGGGAACGTAGGGCGTTGTCTGTTAGAGCGAACATGATAGCTCGCAGGTTTGCTCGATGCTCGCAGGAGGTCAAAAACACTCTTTTCAGAGCGTATTGCACGTGCTTTTATACGAGCGCCCTGTGGGCTAACTATACTCAAAAACAGTACAGCGCCCTACGAATCCAATACAACAATGCCTACAGGGTGTTGTTGGGGCTGCCTCGGTACTGCAGTGCATCGGGGATGTTCGCCGAGTCACGCATTGACTGCTTCTACGCGACGATGCGGAAACGGTGCACATCTCTGGTACGCAGGGTACGCGCCAGCTCCAACACCATCTTGAGGATGATGGCTGAGAGGTTCGACTGTCACTACATTAACAATTGTTGCATGCTTCATGTAGTGACAAAATACAAAATATAATTTAATGTAATTTATTCTAATTTAATGTAATTTATTTTAATTTTAATGTAATGTATTTTAATTTAATGTAATGTATTCTATTTATGACTCAACCCCAACTTTTTTAAATTTTTATGCAATTTTGAACAGTGAAATGTTATTAATATATTCATAATGTAATAATTTATTCAATGTTTAAGCTTATATCAATGATTTTATTTTATTTAACTTACATTTATACCTATTTTAAAGCAAAATTTAAAAATGACATTTGTGATCTTATGTATGTGTAATATATTGTATAAGTTGTTGCTCTTTGTATGGGAAAATTTCCTGAAATAAATGAAATTATTATTAATTTTTTTTCTAGTGAACTACTTAACTTATTCCACTTAGGGCCACAATTTTTTTTAAATAGGCTTACCTATGGAGGATAGGAAAAATAAATAACTTTAAAATTCAAGTTTGGTGGCTTGTCCTAGCTCCATTTTTTGATATAAATGTATTTACCAAAGTAACAATTAAAAGTAAAGTAAAAAACAAATTATTTCATTGGTAAATGCATATGACACACTATCTAAAAACATCTAAATCATATTATAAAATTTATGTTAAAAGCACAGGATACTCGATTCAAGTTTGTCCTAGCAAAAATCATAATTTTTTTAGCACTTTTTCAATTTACATTATCATGAAGATTCGTGCGTGTGCGATCAATCGCTTATTATGTTCTGTTTTTCTCAGTCGTGTGCGGGAAGTGGTGCGTAACAGGTGTGTGCTTAGTGCTGTAATTGCTCGCCAAAAAAAAAGTATCTTTCTTGGGTCGAACAGGGGACAAGAATATGTCAATTTTGGTGGATCGATTTGCTGGTGATTTTTAAGTGTTTTAATAGTAAGCTACGTATTGTAGGTAGTGATTTGGGTAACTTATTTAACAGTGATATTTATTCTTTTGTATCTTAATAACAGTATTTTTTAAGAATTTTTTTATGCCTGGTTTCAATTTTGGTGGTTCAATTTTGGTGGATTTGGTGGCGATTTTCACCACCAAAATTGAAAATAAGCCACCAAATTTTAAGTATGTACTGTTTATATATTATTTGTACATATAAAGACAGTTTTTCACTGCACATTGTTCATTTATATGTATACGAGGCCTCGACCCCCGCACTTCCAAGGGATATACAGCCTCATTACCGATGATCTTGGGTGATGCATCCGGTTTGCGTTCAGCAGTGTACGAACTCTCCTATCCAGGGCATCAAGTTCAGTCTGAGTCCATTTAAGTATGCCGAAAGAGTCCATTAAAACCGTATTATAATTAGTATTATTATCGTTTATTTATTTGTATACATATTTTTTATATTTTTACATATTTCTTATCAAAAACATATAACAGTGTCCAAGCTACCGGCAGTCAAGTCTCCAGAGAAAGGAACCTCCTAACAATACGTACCCTGTCCAGGAGTACCGCTTTCTGTATCAAGCCCTTGATCCAGCTGCCTAACGAGAGCCTTCTCAGGTGTTGGTCGAGGCCCTTGGCAATTAAGCCATTGGCTGTAACGACTATCGGCATAATGATCGCTGAGTCCACGTCCCACATGTCGACAACCTCGCGAGCCAAGTGAATATACTTGATTTGTTTATCGTTTTCGGCTTCCACAAGGTTCTTGTCATGTGGGACCGTTACGTCAACAATCATTGCGCGCCGCTCTGATCGATCCACAGGTCTATTTTAAGTCTGTTACCAGTCTGTTATACATCAGGTTTATTTGCTACAATAGTCCTGTCAGTGATGATGGATCGATCCGAGTACAATTATGTGTACAATTATAAATACTTATTTAAGTATTAATTATTTTTATATTACATGTTTTTTTTGTAATAAAGACGAGACAAGCTTCATGTTTAAGAACTATAATATTCTTTCTTGGACTGATATCATGCTGTGTGATTTTTGTTGATTGATTATCTTAAGATTCTGCCTTGTGGTTTAATATTGTTATTTAATCATGTTTTATTTTAGAGTTTATTATGTTTTAGTTTCCTAGTTTCGCTGAGAAAATTTTTGTAGTAGGGCAAGTAATTTTGTTCAAAATAAAAAGATGTTTTTTATGTCTACCCTCATAATTCTCATTACGAGTTCATCAGATAAATAATAATAAATATTGTGGTACTTACTACCGATGACCGCAAGAAAGTATAGCAAGGCAAGGAGCTTCACGGGCGCTTTTACAGGGCTCTTCATGGGCCCGATGTAGATTTTCTAGCATCCGTATCCTGGCTACGATTTAGCGAGCTTTTTGGGGAAACTTTAGGTTTTGTCTGTGCGATAATGGACGAAGTTATGTTGACGAACAACTACCGGAAATATATTATGAAGGATGGGACGGTTGATGTGTGTCGGGCATGCCACCGTCCGGGTGAGTCCATCGGACATATTATTTCTGGTTGTTCTCGTCTAGCTAACGGCGAGTACTTGCATAGGCACAACCAAGTAGCCAGGCTTATTCATCAGCAACTTGCCTTGAAATATAATCTTGTGGCATCTGAGGTACCGTACTACAAGTATGTGCCCGACCCAGTTCTCGAGAAAGACCATGTTACGCTGTACTGGGATCGGTCTATCATTACTGACAGGACTATTGTCGCCAATAAGCCTGACATCGTGGTGATAAGATGTAATCATCCCGCATGACGAGAGCCTCGTAAAAGCTGAGAAAGAAAAACAACTAAAATATCTCGACTTGGCACACGAGGCTGTCGACCTGAGAATGTAAACTAGGCTATCATTGTGCCGATTGTCGTAACGGGCAATGGCTTGATTGCCAAGAGCCTCGACGAACATCTAATCTAATCTAATCGAAGCTCTCCTTAGGCGGTTGGATCAAGAGCCTGATTCAGAAGGCAGTTCTCCTCGTTGTACCGTATTGTGAGGAGGTTCCTGTCTCTGGAACTCTAACCACCGGTAGCTTCCGGTGGGGGATGCCGGTGGGGTACCCCACCGGCATCGGGAACAGGGTCGAGTAGTTTTTGTGTTTTTAAATGTTTCTTTTTTATTTTCTATGTTTTTATTAAGAAATATTTAAAAATTTAATTAAAATGTATGTAACTGAATAAACGAAATATTATTATAACAAGACTGAGTTTTATTAACTGTTGGAGTTTTTTGGTCATTGAGCTTTATTAGTGAGATTTAAGTTTGTGACAAAAACTGATTTTTAATGTATTGTTTTAAGCACTTTCAATTTTGGTGGACCAATATCAATTTTGGTGGTCAACTTTTAATTTTGGTGGACAAGTTTCAATTTAGGTGGCTACACTAGTCTTTGAACTCAAATATCTCAAAAAGTTACCAGGATATTTTCTGACCTTATGAAGATTCCTGAAGCTTGAACTTTCTATTTTTGTCCTAGGTCAATAGTTTTCACGAAAAGTAAAGTAAAATTTTGCCACCAAAATTGACAAAAAATATGCACTTGTTGATATTCACCCATTTGAATCAGAAAATGAAGCCAAGTAAAAAGTGCCATCGAAAGTGGTCACCATCATTGTCCTGCCCTAGTTCCATGTTGCTAGCGCAACACGTTTTTTTCTTCAATTCTTCCCGATGTTACATCACACTTTCAAAATTTTTCTTCATCGTGAGGAAACGAAACATCACTGAGAGATATTTTCAGATGGAATATCCTAAAGATACGTCAGAGACCCATGGCTATTAGTAGTATTTATGACGCCAGGTTACATGTAATAAACACGAAAAAGAAAAAGAAGTCTTTGGTCTTTCGTTAGTAAACTGGTAAACAATCAGTCAGAATTGTAATGATTACAGACAAACCATTAATAGCCGATCTGAAGACCCAACATCAACCAAACCTAATTCTTCAGACCCCCAATTTCACGCATCACTTTTCTATTAGTAGACTAAATAAACAATACCACAACAGTCACCACCACCTCTTAGTCCTAAATGTCAAGTTCGACACACAACAGATGCAACATGCCCAATTATAAGCGCCACTTAGTAATTATGTTGTCAAGCACATTCGTCACTGTCGTAATTCGGCTTCTATTGTGTGTCGTGGTTTTTTTATTTAATAGTTGTAATTGGCTGCTGATGATACGTTGTCTGAAAGAGTGTGTGTCATCTTGTCTGAATGATGATAATGACATCATCTTCTGTCCTGTTTCTTTCTTCGACCCTGTTTATTCAGACTCGGTGTTGTACGTCTGTGTTTTCTTCTAAACCTTTTGTTTACTTTTATGCGCTCTCTGTGTAATAGTGATTCTATGAGACACGTTGTGAGAGCCTTTTGTTTCGAATGGGAAATCATCAAACAACTTCGGGGCCGCGGTACCTCTTTCGAACAACCCTCAACCCTGGCAGGCCCCTCTGCTTTGCTGACACCTCACGAACGCGCCGTCGGTGTCGACACGGCCTGTCATCACTGGACGGATGGACGGTAAGTTACCATAACTCACCGTCCACAGAGCCGTGTTTATAGTGGCGGGGAGTTGCTGGATTGAAGCATATGAGTATCTTACATAGTCCTACTCAGTCAGACTATCTAATCTATCGTTTCTGATGTTACCATTATGCACAATACAAAATTTGCTTTCCAAACGACTGACTCAAACTTACTCTCATGACAAAAGTCCTTTTTTTTATTCATGCAGTACTTTCTTTGTACAATGCCTATCTTTCACGTGAATATTATATATATTCTACATTAAATATTAGTCTTAATCATAGACCTACGAGTTTCTGACTCACTATGTCAATGACCTTTCTATCCTAACATAAGCAAAACCAAATTGTAAATCGATACTAAATAAAACATAAGAGCTACACTATCCCGATCGGTAATTGATTAAACTAATCCATTAGAAGGATGACGTCTGTGATATTCGATTTCTTTTCCACAATTTACACGTTAGTTTGATTATTCGCGTGTTTGCAGTTCCACGCACTAGTTGGAGAAAACTTAAACCTAGAAATAGTTACATCTGCTTAATCATTTACATAGCTTTTGACCGCGGGTTATCGTTAGAAATTATGAAATGGAAACGTTTTGATTATAGCCTAACACTAGGTGATAATGTATCTTTCCCTAATTTTCGGAATCGGATTAGTGGTTCCGAAGATTACCCCCACAAACAAAAATACATTTTGTTTTTTAGTTGTTCTCTTGCAATTTACATTTTAAGCCCGCAGCTTAAAATGGCCGGCAAATCGTAAAATGGTCACAAAGTGACAATTCATTATATAAACTAAGTAACTATATATTATTATTCTATTATGATTCTGCCAAACCGTTACACTGCTCCCTGTTCCTTGCGAACATTCATACAAACTTGATGACGTCATAAAACATGAATTTGTTTTACTTCCTAGTTCAGTTCTTCATTATATCTCTCCTCCTACAATAGAAACCACACATTTCGTAAGAGCTCTTCAACACAAGCCACAAATTAATTCTAAAGGACTCTCCACTGCCACTTATAGCTTTTACTTACGAGTACATAAACGGTAACACACGTTATTGCTTAACATTAAAACGGATATAGGAAACAGCAAAACTATTTAAGCTATGGTTTCTTTTCCGTAAGATACTCGTAGAGAATCTTATTTCATCATTTTGTACTAAAACACAAGATGATCGAAATTAAAACAGCGTACTTTATGGATTTAGTTTGTCTAGTAACTCATTAAAACCTACGTCAAGCAGCCACAGCAAGTAGATTTCCAGCTGTTCACACAAGGTGTACCAGCATAAACGCAGACCTCTCTTGTGGTCTCCCGGACTATGAAACTGAACAACTTCTGTACTACAAGTTATAGAAATTCGCAAAAATCTACTTACTATAGGAACTGACGCGAACAGCTGATCAACATGTATGGGAAAACTAAGAAAAAGTTATGAATTTACGAAGGTTGAACAAAAGTGGTTCAGTTTCATGGTCTGAGACACTTCACAAGAGGTTCTGCGTTTACTATATTACGACATGTATATTTTTGGAGGATACATAGAAAAATATTCTGTCTTAGAAATTCAATACCTGTCCACTTTGCCTCTTACTTCATTGGACATAAACGTGGGTACACTAAGATACACCTCTGCTTAGCCCTTTGGGGTAAACAGGCATGCTGTTATATTGAGGTCCAGTTGTCCAGTTAATCCTTCCATCTCAACATCCCTGCCACAACCGACAGCTGCAATCGACCCGCCCAGTGCGTCCACCAACAAATTGTCGTGTACCGCTAGCGTTGCGTGCGCACTGTTGATCGGAATGACGGCCATCTGCATCACGTCGATGAGCAGATAATAGCATGTTGGCCGATGAGTGGTGACACATTACTGGTACACGGAATGTAGCTACTAGCCACCGTGCTTGAAGTCTGGGACACACTGAGTGTAAGCATATCCACTTAATAGTTAAAGCCTACACGCAATGCGCTGACGGTCCTTGTAAGATAAGACTTATTCTTATTTTATACCCTTTGTTTCTTCTCTGTCGTTTCTATAAATTAAATATGGGAGCATATTGAAATTAAATAAGCTTCAAAAGGATTCCTTCGACCTCAACAAAGTTAGAAGTGGCTTCGACAGACCCCTCACGGTGAGCTTGCGCAAGGAACACGACAGTTGGGACATCGTTTGTGCTGAAGCTCGGCAGTATCACTTTATTTCATTAGAATACATGTATTTGGCTAAGCTAAGAGAGTAAGTGCTATAAACAAACAGGCAAGGGCTACGAAATGATTCTTTCTCTGATGGTGTATTGTTTTGTACATCCATGAAATGTCAGCGATCTCAGGTGTTTCCGAAATTTCTACTGAAATTTTTGCAATCCGTCAGACGCAGTTACGACACACATAAAACGTACTTAACGAGTTAGTTTAATGTTTGTTTACAGTGTAATCACGTTATGTTATGGTGACCCGCGGCTTCTAGCCGATGTACGTCAGACCCCAGGGTCCCCGCCCACACTCAAACATTCTTGCCCACTACTGCTTTCCAATCACTGGTATATCTCAGATCTTGACATAAGCGGGTAAAAGTCACGCTTACCTGGTTATTAGATAATGTTCTCTGCTCAATACTTGGCATTTGTTCTCTCGGTTGGATAAATATTGAGAGTGTGCTGTTTGTCTTGCAATTTGTAATACATAGTCTATTTGAGCTCTTACCGAGAGGTCTTCATTTGACCAAGTAAACAGATTTACGTAAGATCGTAGTAGTTTATGGTGGTCCCTCGTAGTTGTGCGTTCAAGAATTGACGCTGAAGCAATATTGACCTATCCTACTTCCTACTATACCTTTAATATTATAAATGCGAATGTTTGTGACGATGGATCGATGTATGGATGTTTGTTAATCTTTCTCGTCAAAACAGCTGAACGGATCTTGATTGGCACAGAGGTAGATTATAGTCTGGAATAACACATAGGATACTTTTTTTCGATACCACGCGGGCGAAGCCGCGGGCGCCAGCTAGTTGACTATAACTTTATCATCTGCCAGCATTTTTCCAACTATGTGAGGGTTGGCTTCGAGTTCAACCGGCTCCATCTGAATACCAGTAATACACATAAATGACTGCCTGTCTGAGTTCCACAGCCCTAGGTAATACGATACTACTTAGTAGAATTGTGTGTCGAACTTCTGTGATTCTGGCTACTCGTAGCGACTGTCAAATATTTACAAATGACGACGAGATCGACAATAATGGTCACTGAGCCGCAGACTGAACAAGACAAGCTGCAACAGCCGGCTGTTATTATTTAGCCATGAGCTCCTCGAACTCTGCTTATTAAAAGAGATGCAACCCATAATGAGGAAACCTAAACTTGGATTGAATGGGCTGTAATCTTCACATGGTTCAGACTGTGTGACCGTCTTATTTCATGTATGCTTCCACAGGCTAGAAGCAATGCTGTTAAACATCAATGTAGAAATAGAAACGATAATTGATATTTGTTGGGGCATTCTGATGAAAAGTAAAGTGCAAAACGAAATTCAAATAGCGTTCAGTACACTTTTTAAATAAAGAACGACTTTTCAAATAAAGGGTTATTCTTGCACCCCACTGTATTCCCACCCTAATATCCATCTGTCCCGCTACTCGCAAGTGATCGTTTAGCGTCGCATGCGCACTTGCGTAATGTCCGCATCATGACAAGATCGGTTATCGATTTATCATAACTAGTGGTCATGGATGGTGGGAGTTGTTGTCACAGTACTCAAATATATTGTCCATCGACAGCAAGAGATAGAGATGTAGAAAGACTTTCTGAAACCTTGCTTGTTTACCAATTATAGTGCTCGCTCGACACATCAGCTGCAGGTCAACGAGAGGATACCCTCTCACCAAGTGATAAAGCAATTTAATGCTTTTAAAACAGACCTGACATTCTGTCTTTAACAGCATCGTTGACACTGACAGGATGTCGCTAGTTGCCCAAGGTGACTAAGATGATGCATATCGTCAGGATGATTATAAGCGACCTTGTCCTGAGTGATGCGCTATCAAACACCAATTACTGAAAGGAATACAGGACAGTCGTTACAAGTAATGTCTTGGAAAGTTGGAAGTAAAAGGAGGAATGATTTATTCAATCGTAAATGTTAACAATCCTTTTTGTTGAAAACCTTTTATTATTTATCAAATATGTTGTTATGTCATACAAAACAGGTTCCTGTGTCTATTGCTATAACTTGTTTAATGTGACAAAATGTTACCACTTTCTAAACACCTGCCTGCTTATCAACAACAACGGTAGTATCTATGTGTTTTAATAAATATATCCGAAACGTAGATACCACTCTGGAGTAAATATTAAACAGTTATCATAGAAAGTGCTATATTAGTTAACAGTAAAATATGATTTTGATCCAACACAGATCTCATTTAATATTTGACCCATTTTTGCAGGTTTGGTTAGTTATTTAATGTCGTTATAGAAACATCTTCGCACCAAAAATACATGTAGGCAATTCAAAAAAATTACAGATTTGTGAGGAAAAGGAATGTTCATGATCCGCAATAGAACCGGGAGGATCCCCGACCAGAGTGCAAGTGTGTGATGTACGTCGTAATCTCACGCAAAACTCTACTTCATCAAGAATGTCTTTGTCGCGTAGTAAATAAATACTACTACACTTTACCTATAACATAACGAGCTTCAGCTACACAATTGTTAGTACAGCTAGAGACTAGACGCACAATTGTAGTAATCTCTTTTCATTTCTCGTGCTCATTTAATGATAAATGATGTTTATTTTGCAAGTAGATTTTCACAAACACTTTTCCACTTCTTTTTTAAAAACTAGATGAGGCCGGTGTTTTGTACCCGACTACTCTGAGAAGAAACAGCCGAAACAAACTCAGAGGTCATAGTCTCTTTTAAGGTCCAGACAAAAAATCTTGGTCAACTTACATGAGGACTATGCAGATTAGTGTCTGAAATTACCTTTTTAAGAAAGCACCACACAGATTGAGTGGACCTGTCCAGTCAGTGCAAGCATTTGTCAGTTATCGTGTAGCTCGACTCATAACCCAAGGAGCTCAACGACACGACGAACAATACCAAAAAAAACAGGACATTTGTGTAGGTCCCTATAGTACCCAAACTGCCAGACAATCGTCAAAAACAAACAAAGTAAATAAAAGTTATGATCCACATGGTCCTCTCATTAGGATGTCATGCACGCGCTTGCACTTGTTATCAGATGTCATCCCACGACTTCACCACGGGCCCGCGAAAGTGGATACGATAAGATGCGCTCGCTAGATTACCTATGCAGATCTCTCTTAAGTTCTATACTACGATGCTAAAAATATGTCAGTCTCGCCTTTAGATTGCTCTTGTAGCATGATTCGTTCTGATTGATTTTAGAAGGTTACGTTAATTATTTTCAGAATTGGAACCTTCTTGGTTTCTGTATCCGCATCGAGGAAACCAGATCCTCCTACCTCAGAGATGTTGGCGTGTATACCAAAGTATATGTGACCCTAAGATACTTACACAACTTGCTCATATACTCAGTCGGCGATGCGAATGCAACAAACAAAGAAAACAAAAGTAGAGTATTGATCGATTGGAACAGACTCGTAACATCGATTATCTGAACTAGTACATAACATAGCGGCAGTAGGTCGCCGTACATAAGTGTGCCGTCGCCATTTAAATAAAATTTCAATAATGGTAGATATTCCGTCCTCTCCCCCCCCCCCCCCCCTCAGGCCACCGGTCTATGAGTGCCTCACCCCCGTGCTCGCCCGCACGCTAATAAGTGAAAGTTTATCACTGTGATGGAAATATTAGTTTTGGTTGTGGTACAAGTTTCAGGGAGAAGCGAGCGCTTTTATTTAAATTTTTACAACACTTATGAATCGGGTTTTATCCTTCATAAACTGACAAAGAACGGACCTCAGTACATTAATTAAATTATTGTTGTAACAATAATTTATTGTTGTAACAATAATTTATTGTTGTAACAATAATTTATTGTTGTAACAATAATTATTTGTTGTAACAATAATTTATTGTTGTAACAATAATTATTTGTTGTAACAATAATTTAATTAATGTCACAACGCAGCATTCTTATTGACTACTTACCTATTTGATCATCTGCCTCGCCTTCCCCATCTATGTTGTGGTCGGTCCTGTCTAACTGCCTCTCTGGTTTCCCTAACTCAGTTAGTACTGGGTAATACGATACCCCTTAGTAAGACTGGTTGTCAGACTTTCGGGACACTGACTATCTGTAACGACTGCAAAGATCTACAAATGATGGCCGGGACCAACAACTTAGCTTCCTTTCCGACGCACGAAGCGAACTCGGTATGTAACAATTTACCCATCCACAAACCAACCTAGGCAAGTGCAGCTTAACCTTAAGATCGACCCAAGCAGCTACTATTTAGCCACGAGATTCTACTTACCGATTTAGTTTAAACTTAAACATTGTTTTAACTTTCACACTAAACGACGATCGGTTTTTTTCTCGTTCAGATTAATCTTAATTTATATTGCTATAACTTGATAAAGTTCATTGAACGATTGATAAGAATAAGAAACTATTTCCTCACTCGCTGCAGCTTACAACTTAGTCGATCCAATCAAATACATTAACCCATTATAAGCAATATACCTACCTAGCAACTACCTAGCTATGTCCATAAGACAAACGACCGCAGAACATATTATTACTATCAGAATTACAGACATTAATGCAAACAACATAATTACTAGCAAGGATTGTCCTATTCCAAACTAATAGAGAGATATGTGGAACAAGTATCTTTCTACAACAAACTTTAAAATATCTTATACAAAATAGCAGAATAAAAGTGTACCTACCGCGGATAGAAAACATCAGAATTTTCTTGAAATATTATTCGGAAATCTTATTAATAGATTAATAGACTCTTAGATCATATTATAGATTGAGTAGATATAATTGACATAATTGACAATAACGAGGAACAAGCAGACGCTAAACGTTAATCCTAAACAGAGTCTAAACCCTACTGGCGTTCATGATGTTCATAGATTTGGTGCATTCAAAAATAAAGCACGTAAATCGTGATAATATGTTATCGCAGGTCAACCTATGAGGTTGTTAGCTGATCAACCGGACTATCCTGTTTATGCCTTTAATTTAAGACCTCCAGCCAGGGGAAAAAATATATAAACTAAGCGCATGCACGCTAAGGGGTACGAAGTTCGGCGTAGGTAGATTAGTTAGATCCCATCGACAGCGATGGGACAGGCTGGATCTTAGTTTCCAAAATGTTGCGTTATAAGACATGTTAAACTACCAGCTGCACCTGTGATGCTACGAACCCACATTAAGGTGGCTACACACTGACAACCCCACCATCTCCGAAGAAGAACTAAACAAATATTTTACATCCATCAACAGTTAATGCTTTTTCCAATAAATTTTAACATTTGCCCCTATTGCGAGGGAAAGCATGGCATCCATACGATGGCGCAGCATGGTTCGTGGTTCACCATCGTCGGCCATACATCAAACATTGGAATAACTTTCGCTTTTGTCTCGCATAGTCTTTGGGTTTTTATTGCCGCGGAGATTTTCTTTTATTGGGTGTTCTTGTTCAATTTACAGGTGTGGTGTAAATGATTACAGATTGTTTAACTATAAAATGATAACTAGAATTTTTATCATTTTTAAAGAAATGTGCTATTTAAAGATGCATTTATGTTAGTGGGTTTGCACGAATCGTTAAAAATGTCACTTGTCTTTCTATAAAAGAAATGGCTAAGTGCGAGTCGGACTCTTGCACCTCCACCAGAGTCCTGTACAAACTTGCGACATATTTTTTGACTGCTTAGACTTAAAAGGTTGATTTTCTTTCACATATGTATATTTGTTTTTACAGCTCCAAACAAAATACAGATTTGAGTGCATGGTTCTAATTTCAAATCGAAACCTCCACGTGTTTTTAAGATAAAGAGTCTTGACAGTCAGACAGACGAACGGACAGCAAAGGTGTCCTATATAGGTTCTGCTTTTTCCTTCTGAAAAAGCTCTATGCATGTTTTGGTTTCATGGAGGGCCCCGGGTTTTGTAATTTTCTATCAAGTTAAAGTCTCCTACAGTGATTCTTCCGCCACGTATACACCGGGATACCTCGGCTCAGTTCTTTTTCCAGCCATCCTTGGACACGCGCGCCTCAAAGAGATGTCAGCAAAGCAGAGGGGCTTGCCAGGGCCTCCGCCTGCCGGGGTTGCGGGTTGTTCGAAAGAGATACCGCGGCCCCGGAACGTAAAGGGCAATAGAAGGAACATGGGTGGGTTTTAGTCAGTAAAAGTCTGACACGCCCCCCCGCTCCGCCCAGAGCGGGGGAAGTTATTTGATGCTTTCCCACGCCAAAAAAAAAGCCATCCTTGGAGCGACAGTTGTTTGTCTACAATGCGCCCGTACAGCCGAGGGGGCTGTAGGTTCGTACAAATTGAGATTGCATGGATAGAAGTTATAGTTTATCAAACGTTATATAATCTTAAGTGGCCTTAATTTTCGTTTGTCATGTAAAAGCCTTCTATCTTTACTGAAAACTAAACACGACTTCACGTTTCCACGTTGTGATAGCCCACAGGCTAAGCGCCTCGCCTCTCATGCATGACGTTGTGGGTTCAAATCCTGCAGTACTAATGTGACTTTTTTAATTCATATGTACTTTCTAAAGTTGACCTAAGTTATCACAGACATCGGTGAAGGAAAACATCGTTAGTAAATCTGGACTTACTTCATCATCATCATCTGCCTAGCCTTTTCCCAACTATGTTGGGGTCGGCTTCCAGTCTAACCGGATGCAGCTGAATATCAGTATTTTACATGGAGCGACTGCCTATCTGACCTCCACAACCCAGTTAATACTGGGTAATACGATACCCCTTGGTAAGACTGGTTGTCAGACTTTCGGAACACTGACTACCTGTAACGACTGTCAAAATCTGGACTTACCTAAACATTTATATAAGTCTGAAATCGTCAACCAGTCTTAAGCAAGCTTAGTGAGCAATGCTTGTGCCTTCTCTGTAAGAGAAGAGGCATTTGTCCAGCGGGACAGTCATTGGCTGGTATTTAATACGTCTTCACAATAAACATAATCTCTCTCCACTCTATACGACGACACATGTAACATTGTCCCGGTTCTAGGAATATGCACAATAAAAGCGATGCTGATTTTTATTGGCAGCACACTTAGGACCTGTCGGCCAGGATTATTGAGCTCGCACTAGAAAGCGGCTCACTTCTGCAGCGACAACTTGATGAGACAACTTAATGACACATGATTTAGGAAACGGTGTGAAGTTGATAATGAACACAAATGCATTATATTGTGGAGTGCCATCTTTTAAAATTAAGTACATACGATTAGTAATACGAACAAAAATAAGTAAAATATTAACGTATAAGTCTAGTGGACTGCGATGATTATGATTAAAAGGTTCTAGTGCAAAAATCATAAAATACACATTATAGTTTTAGCGCAAACGGAAATTCACGTGCGAGTATTAAAAAATAGTTTTCCAAAATTTATATTACGTTTCTCTGTTTAGGAACTTAATTAAGATGATGTGGACTGCCCTATAATGTATTTTTGTTTATTTATACATGAGCGGGGTCGTGAACCTTATAGTAAATCAATTTCTCATCTTAATGCTATTTTTATTAGATTTAATAGTTTAGAGTCAAACTTATTAAATACTAGCTTCCGCCCGCGACTTCGTCCGCGTGGCATAGTTACTTTGGGCTAACGCTAACTTTAACCCGCGTGATGACCCGAAAAAAATGTATCTTTCTCTCCCCTTTTCTTCCCTCATTCTCCCCCTTTCCTCACTTTAAAAAAAATTGCCTATTTCCGTCACCAGGGCCCCAACTATATCTGTACCAAAATGCATCAAAATCGGTTCGGTCATTTAGGCGTGAAGCCGTAACAAACACGACACGGTTGGCGCAGTGGCTGAGCGATCGACTGCTGCGCTGTGTGTCGCGGGTTCGATTCCCGCACGGAACAAATATTTGTATGACCTACAAATAGTTGTTCCGGGTCTGGCTGTTTGTGTATGTGAGATTGAATGTTTGTAAACGCACCCACGATACAGGAGAAATTTCTAGTGTGAGGCAAGGTTTTAAAAAAAAAGAAAGAAAGAACAAACAAACAAATTCACTGTCGCTTTTATAATATTAGCAAGGATTTATGAAAATAACCGATGCTAATTGAATGCCTATTCAGTTACCTAACGAAATAAGCTACGTTAGAGGTCCTAACTGTAGCTACCTTACACTTAAAAAATCCAAGTGCCTACTTAAATAATAAAACTGATCCTAAATACACTACAGCTACAACTAAATAAAACTACAGCTAAATAAATTAAAAAATAGTAATTTGAATTTATATTTAACCTGAAAATAATTTAACTACTAAATTTTATATGTATATATATATTTTGTTTTTTTTTTAATATATCTAATTATGCCTATTATCTATAAGAACCTATTAATTATCAAATAAAGTAGGTACTAAAACTAAATAATTCTAATAGAATTATACCCAGAAATATGTAGGTAAGTACAACTTGTAACAAAAAAAGAAATTAAAATAAAGCTAAAACGCCTGTCCAATACTGGGTCCACCCTTTATAGCAGAACTTTTTATGTCATAATTTTATTTTGCATAACAACGGATAGCATAAACTTCATTTCGCAGAAAATTGTTTGGCAGACACTCATTTATCATACATTCAAAACTCATAATTTTGTAAGTCAGAATCATCTCTAGACATAAATTTCATATCCATAATATTCAAAAGCAGAAACATCATTTCGTTTTCGTTCACAGTCAGAATCGTCTTTTGACATATATTTCATATCGATATCATTAAACGGCAGAATTGTCATATCGCAGAAAGTTTATAGTTAGAATCATCTTTATTATTATTTGTTGTCATTTATTTTAATTATTTATTTCTTTAAAAAAATATCATTTATTTTAACTATTATTTAATTGAATTTGTAATAATGTCATTTAATTCCATAAGTAATAATAATCCTAATGTAAATAGTTCTGTTCCGGGTAAACTACCAAAAACAATCTCATTTTCTATTAATGCAAGTCGTTACTGGGGTCACAGTTTTAACTGTGACCGTAGGGGGTCACAGTTTTAACCTAACCTAACCTACGCATTTTTTTTGAACAAATTATACTAATCTTAATAGATGAGTTCCGGGTAACCTACTAAATACAACGTCTTTTTTTTCTATATAATTCCAAAAATATCTTATTTTTGCCTTAATATGTTGTTGTATACAATACAATTGTATACAAAAACACTACAACTCACTGTAATTGGAAACTCAAAATAAATACCAAACATGGTAAATATCACGTTTTAACCGTTAATAATAATGTTAGTGGCCATGTCAGTTTAAAGACTTATTAGGCATATAAGTATTTAAACTATAGTATGAAAAGTGAAATTATACCAAATACTCGTCGCTCTAAATGAACATTATGCTAAACGATATTATGCGAAATTTGAACTCTGCCAATCGTAATTATACTAAATGTAATTCTGCCATCTTAATACTATGCAATTGTAAATACGGAGTTTTAAACATTATGCCAAACGATAATTATATGAAATAATTTTTATGCCTTTAAAATGTTCGTTTAAAGAAAAATATGCTAAGTGTGTTATGCCAAATAAATTTCGGAGCATCAAGATTCTGCCAGATAGAGGGAACCCGTCCAATACTATCTACCTATGTATACCTACTTCACTTAAAAATAAAAACCTATAAATTCTTTAATTAATAATACATATAACTATAATTAGTATAATTAACTACGCTTTTACCAACATAGTATAAAAAAAAAACTGAACATAAATTAGCCGAAACTCGGTTTCTAAAAATCTATGCGTACCTACTACTACTTCACCTGAAAAGAAATAAAATGTAAACTATGAATAATTTGTAATTTGAACGAATATTTAAACACTACCAAAATAACTAATACCTATTTTATAAAATAACAATAAAAGAAATCTAAAAAGAAATTATTTAAAGACTAAAAGTCGGGCTGAAAGCATTGTCTGTCAATAAGGTCGAACACTCTGAACGTCTATTCGCATCAACAGCCAAATATTACACAAAAATAATCCTTATAGCATGATTCAGTATTCACGCGCGATGGCTTATTAGCGTATTTCATGCATAACTTTGGTGTTTGTATACCGATTTATATGATTCTTTTTTTATTGAATACGTAATAATGTTAACTGTTTTTAATTAGAGATTAGTGGGAGTGTTATAAACGTAAGAGTAGACAAATATAATCAGAAAGCTCCGAACTGCTAAGTTATCGGGAGTTACACGTGTTATTGTGAGTCAACCATAAAAGATAGACCTATGCTGTCGTAGGATATTTTTTTATATAATTTTAAGGAGAATATTTCCGTCATACATGATTTCTGTGTAGCTTTAACCAACTCTCCCGATTACCCAACATTTTCCTTCACTGCTCTGCTCCTATTGATCGTAGCGTGATGAAAAGTATACTATAACCTGCCCAGGAGTATGAAGAATAATTGTACCAAGTTTCGTTAAAATCCGTCGAGTAGTTTTTGTTTCTATAACGAACATACAGACATCCAGACAGACAGACAGACAGACAGACAAAAATTTTACTGATTGCATTTTTGGCATCAGTATCGATCACTAATCACCCCCTGATAGTTATTTTGGAAATATATTTCATGTACAGAATTGACCTCTCTACAGATTTATTATAAGTATAGATATAGATATAATATATTTTTGGCAATATCACTACCACAGCATTATAATCTACCAGTGTCTACGTACTCCTAAAAGGAAAGAACGTAAATGCTTCACGTTAAGTGGCCAACCAACGTTTGGAGAAATACGTTTATAACGTTTTACATGTTGCGGTGAGGCGGTGCCAAAATATGCGAGAACGGATTAATGATCCAACGACTTATTAGGCTAATTCATGATTATCGCTAATTATGTTAATTTCGTAAATTAGTAATCTAATAATGATATATTTGTTGAAATAACGGTGATTAACGAGCTTGGGGTGATCGTGGTGAATATGGAAAACATAGTGGACTTGTTCTGTAGGAAATAACACGGAAACATCTTTTGCGTTCGGGAGCATTGCTTCGCTCAGGATTGGGTAGTTGTGCAATTCAAATAGCGTTCTTTACTCTACACAGCTTAAACCCGGTACAGGAAATATTAAGTGGGTCCAGAGTAACTGCCTATTATTCCTTAATACTTTAAATCGCTAGCCAGATCTGAACGGTCAGTCTCCCAGATGAAGATCATGTCACCGCTCATCTCAGATGTGCAGCTGTTCCAACAAGTATGAATATTATCAGCGCCTTACATCACGCGCAGTGGGTCACCACAGCCGGAGGTCACTTGTCAGACACGCGTGCATGCATGCAGTACGCCACCGCGAGGTGAATTAATACTGATTGTCACCGTTGATAGTATGAAGATAGATATAGAGAAAAGAGCTGATGAAATACTTATAATGTGGGCAACTAGTATCAATTCTATTTCTTTGATTTAACATCCTCAACAGCCAGTTCATAATCTAACTGAAATAAATGGTAAAACTTTGTCCAGGCATTTTGGTAAATATACTTACATAGTAAATCAAAGGACTACCTTTGACATACTATGTATGTTTACCAATTAATAAAAATAATTTTATTTGAGTTAAAGCTTTGTAAATTTAAGTGTGATAAATACGATTATGTTCTTACATGTTTCTCCATTGACTGGCATATGAACAAAAAAAACAAGCATTTTAGTAGGGGATTAGGCTGAAGAGTGGATAAAATGTATTTTTATACATATAAATCCCAGTTACGCTGCTAGAGCATTGGGACAACGGCAAGAATGATTATTATGATGTTATACTTTTTCACAGAAGTTAAAGAAACGAATTCTGTCCATCTAATACGAGTTGCCCCACAAGGGAAATGGAGCAAGTTATGCTCATCATAACTAATGGCGTAATACTGTCGTCGGACGAAAGTCTACGGCGTCGGGGATAAGGTGATACGCCTGAAGTGGAGTTGGCAGGACATCTAGCTGGTTGCGGAGATGGCTGGTTACGTTAGGTTCTGACCGAATGGTGACCAAGGTTGCGCCTACGAAGCCGTCTAAAAGCCCATTGAGTAGATAATATCGTCAAAATCGCGAAGAAACAGGTGGATGAGAGACTCACAGAACAGAGAAGGTTAGCAGAAGAAAGAAAACGCCCGATTGTAACATTGATATGATTTAATTATATTACACTTTACAATCGTTTGTATCGTTGGCATTAACCTAAACAAACAACGTCACTTATACACAGGGTACGAGACATTGTCTACTATATTTACAACTTATAGCTAACTTACACTTAACCTAAGGAAAGACAAGAGGACAGGAACAGAGACAGATTATTATGCTACCTTATAACTTATCTTTTGCTAAGCGTTTTCCCGGCTTAAAACTGCGATTAAAATGTTAGTACAAAAATAATCTATGAACAACGCTTCAGGAAAGAATGTTCTCCTCAAGCGTTGCTAGCTCGAGGGTTGGGATGGAGGCGGCGCGCTGAGGGGCGCCGGCTTGCTAGGCCGCCGCCGCGCGCCCCGGAACCCTGCTCCCTCAGTCGCCTCTTACGACTTGCGCGGGATGATTAGCAGCTGGCCCTTCTATGTTTTTCTTTCTCTCCCAGACCAGCATGGAAAGACATAGTTATCACGTTCAGTAAGATCCACACACAAAGCAATATACACAAATGATAACGTGTGTTATCTCACTGCACGTGACCAGATTGTTTGGGGTGACATTCGTGATGGACGATGTCGCCCCTAAAAGGAAGCCTCCAAAGAGTGATTATGTTGTATTTTATAATAAGGGAAGACTTTATCATACCCATCATACGATAAAGGCTTTATAACGCGATAACATTTATTTACGGATTACCCTACGAGCCTATTCTGGAAACTTCTAACTGGAAAAACATCTTGTGCGTGCACATAATCATGTAACTAGAGAACAATAATGTAGGCTTAGATATTATACAAGGGTCATTCGATAAATACAAATTATTCGCTGACAGTGATGGTCAGTTGCTTGCTCCTGTTGTTCTCGAAGCGATCCATCGTCTTGATGTCCAAGATCATCGTTATAGAGATGCCTAGACCAATCAGCATGATGAACGAAACCATCAAGCCTGACCTGTGGACAACACCAATAGTCATGAAATTCTTTAACCAAATGTGTTGATTCTGATGTTTGAAGGTTGTGAATGAACAACACTTACCAGATTGGTACAGTTGTGAAGCCGATGCAATCGAAAGCATCAGCGAACTTCTCCGTGTTGTCCATGAAAATCTGCATCTGTTATTAACACAAAACAAAACATGTGTTATATTCAATTCGCTAATTGACAGCCAATTAGTCAAAAAAATGCGTTATGTTTTTTTCTAAAACTTCGCCGTTTTGTCACCGACCTGTATATCTGGCAACGTCAGCGTAGCGTCTTCTGATGAGTAGACCAGAGGCAGGGAACAATGATACGACCTGCCGAGTACAGCGGATGGTGCGTCAGGCGGGGCGGGCGCCTTCAGGCTTATGCCCGTGATCTCGAGCCCGAACTTCACCTCCACCCCCACTGCTGTCCACCAGCCCGCTGACTGCTTGAAGCTGAACTCCAGAGTTATCTGAAACAGAGAAATAGGAGATAGAGAAAGCGGTAGAAGTTCTAATTCAACTTTATTTTGCAACCATCATACGTGTAACTAAAGCTTGGAAACGAGCTTGTGCACGCAGCACAGCACCAACTCGTTTCCAAGCTGTAGTGCGCCTGCAGAAAAACACACTGCAATCATTCACACAGGCGCGAGTAACTATACTCGCGCCTCACGGCATGCCGGAAAGCGGCGCCCTAACCGCACTGGCTCCGTTTTGACGGGCCAAGAAGTGCCACCGTGGCAAGAGGGTGAAGCCCCGGAACCGCCTGCCGCGCCCCCTAGCGGGGACGTTGCGAAATCCAGCGACGAATGTGCTTGTGCTGAAACTCGCGTAAACATGGCAACACATCAACCTATACATTTCCAATATAACATAGCCTCGATTTGTATAGATTTGATTTTCGAACAATGAGAGATCCGCATGATCTGGAATGTATAGCTTGATTGGTTGCTGCGTAAACCCACACAGTGGACAAGCGTGGTGGATTATAGTCCGTTCCCTCTGATAGCGAGGAGGCCTATCTCCCAGCTGTGGGAACATTCCATGCTATACTGCTACCCCACCTTATCTCTGCTGTCCCCGTCCACGAAGCGGACCACCATTATGGTGTAAAGTCTGGTGGGTTTGATGGTAGGTTCTCCAACCGGAGTGCTGAGCCTGATGGTTGTGCCGTTGTTGCGTCGGAGCTCTGGCCAGCCGGACGAGAACAGCAGGGCGCCTTTGCCTGGTAGACCTACGACAAATGGTTTAGGATCAGAAGAGCTGAAGAGAGAAGCGAGGAAAGGATACATGAGTTGTACACAAACTTGGACACAAAGCCGTTTCTCGAAGAAGTTCATATCAGGTTTATTTTTTTAATTTTTGTTAATTGATTCCCAACTTATGAATAAGCTAATTTTCCTTATTATACTGATAATGCTGACAGTTTAATTCAATCCTTACCTGTGGCATTATAAAGTGCAAACTTCTGTATGACTTTCGAAGGCCTGTCCTCCTCGGGCGAGCTGGTGGAAGAGGTCTCATTCAGCACTTGTCGACGGACTCGGGACCAAGGCTCGCCATCGATGTAATCGGCGGATGGGCTCTGGGACACTGAGTTACCTAAACGTATACATTTTTTACTATGTTATGTTGCCCTGTTATTTAATAAATATTTTAAGCGTAATGCATTGTCATGTATTTTCTTTGAAAATGTTTAAATGTAGCATACTTAAACGCATGCGTGTATGCAACGAGTTTGTTTTGTGCACGCAGTCATATCATATTATATCATATTGACACATTCAATGCATGTGACACACAAATATGTAATTAATTAACTGAGATCGGACAAACAGAATTTAAAGAATCCTGTTTCCCAAATCGAAGGCTTGAATTATTTATAAAAAGTACCTAAGATGCCCAACACCCTGCCTGTCCCGTAGATGTCCTGCAGGCGCGCGAAGGTCTCCGTCATCTGCGCGTCCCGCTCCGACCAAGGTCCCTGGAGAGTCAGCACCTGTGGGGTGATAGTGGGGTGTCCAGTAAACCAACAAAAACCTTGCCATTGCTGAACGACAACCATTAATGGAACAAAATTACTCAAAGTGACCCTGAACAGCAACATAGTAATCGAAATATTTTTCAATACAAACAAAGTTTTTGTTTTTTTATTCTTCATTACACGTAGTTTGAGGCTCACGGTAGTATCCAAATGTAATAGTGAAATCACGCGCAATATTTCGAACACTACACAACTCCACAAAGGTTACACTTCGCCATTTTGTTCCTCTACAAGTCCGCTTTTCAGCAATCGACAAGGTCATCATTAGTTTACTGAACACCCCAAAATAATATTTTTTGTCATCATATTGGAATCCCTACCCTACCTTATCCCTCAAAACAATATCTTAGTTGCTAAATTTAAAACTAAATGGACTTAATTCACGTTATAACAAGAGATATGCTATATTATAAATATGTGCATTTTATATAAAATTAGATCCATGTTAGACTGTGAAAGTCTAGTTGACACCGAAGTAAACATTAATCAGTCCATAGAGAGCATACACACTCGCTTGTAAACGGATGGTTCAGAAGCGAGTAACCATTATAATTAGTATCCACAGAATCCAACATTTTGAAAATCTTCTCATTACAGCCTTGTAAATGTATCTCACGTACTAACTCCAAGCCGTTGTAGAGCAACTTCAGTACCATTTCACACTCTACTAGTAAACACCTCAGTCAACATTAAGGAATCAATAAAATTGAACGTTAAGTACAACGGTCACTAGCCCACCTGCGTCTCGTTGCTAATGTAGTCCGGGTGCACGTCGAGGAAGTCCTGCGGCAGCACCAGGGTGCTCTGCCCCTCCAGCATCTTCCTCAGCCGTGGGAAGTAGCCGCTGGAAAGCGGCACAGAGTCCTGATTGTTGAACACGACGATCGCCGCCTGCTCTCCATATATCCGCATGAGTTCATCTTGATCGAGATACTTTAACGCAGGCCTTTTGTATTTTTCTAAAGATTTCGGTCCAAAGAAGAGGAAGGGGCCTTCTAAGTTGGCCTGAACTGAATATAAGAAGAGCAGGAGGAGGGCAGTGGCTCGCATGGTGCTCGGGCTAGACGCGGGCCATGTCTGCGCCGGGCGCGGCCAGGGCCCGGCTCGGGTCGCTATCGACCGCGCCGCCGCGCATGCGCCCTTGTCTCACTACACAGCGCTTATGTAACCGCCCCCTCGTACCTAAGGGTTCCTGTAGGCGTCTAGACCAACTATATACTAATTATTTTGTAAATCGAAGCTTCGCGAGAGCGAGAGTCTCGACGAGAGATTGAATTATTACGATTTCCGTCTGTGTTGCAGACAGGTCCGACTTTATTTTGTTTGGCATTCAAACGACTTGTAATTATCATTAATGCTCTATAATTACATACGTTTTCACTAACACTAGGCAGTGTCTAAATGAATGCCCAACTAAAAACGAGCTGTTGGATTTTCAACCCTCGGTTCAGTGGCGACGAATGAAATTCAAACACGGCTTAACATTACGCGTGTTATCCTTGAAGGGTGAGCCAACCAGATCAACGCGGCAGGCCAAGTGACACCATGTTCAAGTGTTTTTAAGAATTTCTGCCAGACCGTATTCAACACGACTTCGACGAAAGGACGTCTGCAGAAAGAGGATGTTTAACTTGCAGCTGTACAATATTATAGGGTGGGATATAAAGTATCGAGGCCACAAATCGGGCCACGTAAGAATAATGAATACTTTATATGATGCACGTGGTATTCGCGTGCCGGTAAACGGTACGAAACTGTTTCAACTGACGTCTACGTAATGGACGCCGGCGCCGCATCGTCCAAAGGGGACTGAATTATTTACGAGCAAGACTTTAGTTTCCCATACTACAAGGACTTAACCCATAGGTGTGTAAAACTTAATGATTGTGTATTCGAATGATTTTCAAATGGTAAATTACAACCAGCATATTAAAGTAGCTATATTATAATGTACTCATTCTCTTCTAATATATAAAATTCTCGTGTCACAATGTTCGTTTACTCAAAAATGCATGTAATGTTGTAATTATTTTGAAAACCTTGTTTGAGCAAAGTCGACCTTGCCGTTCTGTTTCAAGGAGCGGCCGGCAAAGTTTTGCTGGCCGCTCTAACAGGCCGGCAATGTTTTGCCGACCGCTATTTTGACGTTTCAACGTTTTAAAAAATCAATTCCAAAAAGATTTTATTTAAAACACAGCTGTTTGTACGTCTAAAGGTAAAAAAAAAAGATTTAAATATATTTTTTATTTAAATTACTTGCTGGTTTTATTTAGATTAGGTACTTGCATTTTTGAGTAAAGCACTATACAAACCTTGGCCCACAATGACTGCTTCGCTGGTCACGCTATGATTGCCTCGAGCTAGCCTAGCTACGCTCTAGGCCTTTCAGCTTGGCCATCATTGCAGCCCTTGCTGTCCTCGCTGTAAAGGCCTCGACCTACGGTCTCGGCCTTTATCTCAGCTCGTCCATCAAGTGCTGCACGCTGACCGCGCTGTGTCGGCCTGGAGCTGCGCTACGCTGCGCTGTCGGCCATCATCAGCGCGACCAGCAAAGTAGTCATTATAGACCGCGGCAGTAATGTACTATTCCATACTCCTCCGAAACGGCTTGACCGATTCTTATAATTTTTTTACCCATAATTAGTAGGTCTGAGAATCGGCTACTATCTATTTAGATACATACCCCTAAGTGATAAGGGGGACCTGAGCAGCGGGTGAAACCACTGGGCACAGATAGTATTTATGTAAATATGATGCATTGTAGTCTTACTTTGACCCCACAACACAACAACAGGGTATCCTAGTTTAGACCCCAGGTAATACGCAATAATCTAGCGGTTAAGGCCCATTTGTATTTTGTTGCAAACTTTTATAAATTGTTCATGTTCTTTGATTATTTGTTGTTGTTTATCCAAATTGTTTTTTTTTTGTAAAATAGCTTTACAAAAATCGTCTCCGTTCCATTCCGCAGCAATATAATTTGATCTTTATGACCCGCTGCTAAAGACCGGGTTATCAAGTACACAATACAGCTGATGGAGAAGAAAAGGCTTATCCGTTTCCATTGTGGGATTATATGTCACTTGATGTTGGTAAAACCAGAAATTAATAACTTATTTGTATCGGTAGGTCACGAAGATCAAGATAAATATTGCACGAATCAAGATGAACATTGAATGCAGTCTACGTGGCATTTGCGTGTCGGGAAATAGTTCAATTTGAACATAATGATGTCCGCCTTTTCCATTCGATACTGAATTAATAATGAAGAAGCGCCTTCATGGAATTTCCTGTAGGTGCATTTTTAATGCAAGAACTCGATCGATTGGAAGAACTGTTATTTTGTAAAATGGATTAAAATGTCCCCCACTGGTATTTTTATACATAATACAATAATAAATAATAGCCATGTAATATTCAGAAAATCTGAACAATCGTCATCGTCGAAAAAACGTGTTATTAGGTACCGTAAAGTGAGGCTTTTTGAGAGTTTTGGCCTATTTGAAACTTTTGAAATAAAAGATTTGATGGAATATTTTTTTTTTTAATTGTGATTCATATAAAGATAGAAGAAGGCCTAGAAGTAATTGTACAAGAAATCTTTATTCTCTATATATCATGCGCGTGCACTGTGTGATGTGGAGTGCGCTCTAAAGGGAGTCTTACAGGATTGATGTTTCGGAACCAAAGAAATAAAACTCTAGCATAATTATGTAACAAGCAATGTATTAAATATACTTATGTACAGTTTGGTATGAAAACCTAGTAACTAATAGCTAGACTAGCCTACAGTCGCAGCAACCTTGTGGCGGCGCACAGCAGCAGGAGCAGCGCCAGCGTCGCCGCCGACGTGCGCGTCGCCGCCGACGGGCTCGACGAGAAGAAGTACGAGTTCTCTGGAAAAGAAACCATATTGGTCAAAATCATTTGTTTTCAATTAGACCATTACAGGCACTTTTGAATGTCAAAAAAAACAATGTTAAAGCTACAGTCCCGGTCACAAGACATAATAACTTGTGAAAGTAGTGTAGTTGCCCATTCTAAAGCGTTGATCTCTATGAAGAAGAATGGGCAAGAAACTCCACGGACACTCTTTTAAATTAGAACAACTGGTCAACTTGATGTTCTTGTTTGTTGTTATTATAGAATTATACTAAAACTAGCTTTTGCCCGCGGCTTCGGTCGCGTTAAATTCGGTGTAACACGGTTACCCTTTCCTGATTAGATGAGGTACCTGCTACCAGTAGTTTTTACCCTTGCGCCTGATTTATTGTAATAGCAAAGCCAAGCTAAGCTTTCCCTTTTCTTCCCTCTTTCTCCCTCATTTCTCACTTTTATCTAAAACAAAATAGCCTATGTCCGTCTCCAGGGTTCCAATTATCTCTGTACCAAAATTCATTAAAATCGGTTTAGCCATTTAGGCGTGAAGACATTGCAAACAAACAAACTCATTTTCGCTTTTATAATATTAGTAAGGATAAGGAATTAACAAGTTTTCTATGCATCTTATAAAACTGAACATAAACAACAGAATGTCATCTGGATACTCTTTCCTTTATAATTTAGGCTAAAATCTATCGCCACAACATTTTTCAAAAACAAACAGCCTTTGAGCATACTGATGTCCTAAACTTAGGCCAAAACTCGCGACTCGCTACAAGGAGCTGCCTAAAAACCTGTTGAACCAAGAACCGTTACTTATTGTGGTAGGTAAGGAACAGTCTATGGGGTTATATTACGGAGACGGAGACGGAGGGTAACGATAAGTCTACAAATAGTGGCAAGATGCCAGCATGTTGACTATGACAAGTTTTGTTTTTGTTTTGAATTGTCTGGTTATTGTTTTGATGACGGCTATGTTTGTTGACAAGTGACGGCTGCGTGTAGAACACACAACATGGACGAAGTCATGATATCGATATCACTTAAATGCGGAAAAGCGTTAGTTTATTTGTGTCAATGTCTATTTTTAGGGTTCCGTACATCAAAAAAACATAAACGGAACCCTACTGGATCACTTTGTCGTCCGTCTGTCTGTCTGTCTGTACATCAGTCAGTCAAGACCCTGTATCTCGAAAACGCGTGAAGGTATCGAGTTAAATTTGATTTGGTAACAGCCATTTATTGGGTATTTTTTTTCTAAATAGCTTTGCGTTTGGTCGCACCTCGCCAAAAAGTAATAAGGCCTATTTAATTAGACATTCTAAAACGTTGATTTAGGAGACTATTTAAACCAAGATCGCACCACTTCCAACTGTCAATACTACGTACGACATTTAAATAGAAAATAGACGCAAATCGAACCATTTCAATAATTCAGCTTCAAACACATCCTGAATATTCCACTGAATCCCCCCCCTCCCCACCTTCCTCCTCATTCCCCTGACTGGTCCGTTTATAACCGGCCAGACCGTGGTTATGTACTAGGCGCCCAGAAGACCTAAGGTATTGATCGTAGAGGCCGGCGCGCATGCGCCCCGCGCCCTGTGAGTTTGCACCCAACACAAAGAGATAGATGCACACGAGTGCAAGCCGACGTAGTGACTTATAATGTTGCAGGATAACTGGGAGGGCAAATTAGTGATTTCCTGGCGGGTATAAACCACAGTGACAGTATTCTTTACCTAACCTGAGTTCCTGACCTTACACAATCTACGAGAAACATTTTTTTTTTGAGCAGGGCCAAGGTCGCGGGCTTTATATCGAATGCGTTCTTCATAACAAGAAGGTCGAACACAAGTTTCCTGAAGTCTAATGAGACCTGTACAGTCATCACAAAGACATCCCCAATTTGTGTTTGTTCGATTCACTTCCCGTTCTTGTTTTGCTGCTGTTTTGGCAATAGTTTTACTTCAAAAAACAACATATTGAACTTGTAATCAACCCACATTATTTGATTACAACGAAATGTTCCAGAAGCAGTTTGAAGCTAACCACAGCATCGCCGCAAAATGAGGCTCATAAATCTCAACATTATTATAATTACGAACTTATAATAAGTTCACCTCATCAAAAGATTCTCATTATCAGCGACCCCCTAAACCATGACATTAAAAGGGATAAGTATTGTATCTCGAAGGAGCGCTCATGTGTGTCCTTCAGTTGTGCGACGTTTAAACGTGTGACCTATCGCATGACCTATATTTCCATTCATAACAAGTCGGCCTTCATCGAAAACATATTTGAACATGAAACAAGTTGTCGTGAAAGCTGTAAAAGAAACACTTCTATCCTGTTTGAAAGAATTTCGATATTGTAAGTAAACATTCTGAATATGACCATGTTTCACATATTCTTGCATTGAAGTCACTTATGTCTACCCCAATAGGTAGACTGGAAAGGATTGTTCAATTAACAATCTTTCGTTTAAATCGCTATGGATATTACCTGTTATTTATTAATATCGGTGGCGAAATCAGAAAAAAATGAATGAATGAATGTAGAAGTGGTCTGATTAGTGTCCACAGTTTATTATTAAAGTTAAGATTAAGGTGATATTATAGGATAATAATTTAAACTAAATATTCAATGAGCACTTACTTTTCTTTTCATTGGGGTCAGTGGTGCCGCACGGTCGGTACGACGTGGTCCTTTTCCGTTTAGTGCTTATGTAACCTGGGATGAAGATACTGGGAGAGTCCAGGCGACCTGACGCCAACAATCTGGAACACAATGGAAATATCATGGCTATCCATTTAGTTTCTTGGGTTTTAGCCGCTTGAAATAATATAGAACACTTTGCCGTCTTCTATAACTTGCATTGCAAATCGTAACATGCTATAACATGTCTATACTTTCGGTAACACTTGTTACCGAACGAATAGACCATAGCCTAAAAATTTGACTGCAATAGGTGATTCGAAAAAACAAAATCTTCTTGAATATTAAACCCTGAGCCACAAAAGGTTTACCCGATCGCAAAATAAGAGCATATGTTTTACGAGCCGCTATGTTGATTAGATATCTTACTTGGTAAAGTCGAGCTCCAGTCGGTTGGCTTGCGGGCCGGTGAAGTGCAGCAGCAGCTGCACGCACGTGCCGCCGTGCAGCGCGCGCGTGCGCCGCGCGTCCACCGACATCATCCACTCCGGCGCGCCCAGCACGGAGCGCATGTCCGCCAGGAACATGCCGCTGGACAGAACAAGAACATCATACATCTCAATCGTCCACCGACATCATCCACTCCGGCGCGCCCAGCACGGAGCGCATGTCCGCCAGGAACATGCCGCTGGACAGAACAAGAACATCATACATCTCAATCGTCCACCGACATCATCCACTCCGGCGCGCCCAGCACGGAGCGCATGTCCGCCAGGAACATGCCGCTGGACAGAACAAGAACATCATACATCTCAATCGTCCACCGACATCATCCACTCCGGCGCGCCCAGCACGGAGCGCATGTCCGCCAGGAACATGCCGCTGGACAGAACAAGAACATCATACATCTCAATCGTCCACCGACATCATCCACTCCGGCGCGCCCAGCACGGAGCGCATGTCCGCCAGGAACATGCCGCTGGACAGAACAAGAACATCATACATCTCAATCGTCCACCGACATCATCCACTCCGGCGCGCCCAGCACGGAGCGCATGTCCGCCAGGAACATGCCGCTGGACAGAACAAGAACATCATACATCTCAATCGTCCACCGACATCATCCACTCCGGCGCGCCCAGCACGGAGCGCATGTCCGCCAGGAACATGCCGCTGGACAGAACAAGAACATCATACATCTCAATCGTCCACCGACATCATCCACTCCGGCGCGCCCAGCACGGAGCGCATGTCCGCCAGGAACATGCCGCTGGACAGAACAAGAACATCATACATCTCAATCGTCCACCGACATCATCCACTCCGGCGCGCCCAGCACGGAGCGCATGTCCGCCAGGAACATGCCGCTGGACAGAACAAGAACATCATACATCTCAATCGTCCACCGACATCATCCACTCCGGCGCGCCCAGCACGGAGCGCATGTCCGCCAGGAACATGCCGCTGGACAGAACAAGAACATCATACATCTCAATCGTCCACCGACATCATCCACTCACATACATCCACAGAACATACATCCGAATCATCATCGCTGCGCAAAGTTGCAAATTCTGGGTCAATTTCATTTAAATTAATTGCTCAACAGGATGCATATTGCTGCAGAATGTTTGCAGAATGTTTATTCATTTAATTTATTTATTTCATTTAAAATGCTATCGCCACGCTATGAAGAAGAAGATCATCTGCCCAGCCTTTCTCAACGTCCCCGTTTTCAGTGTCCCCGAATATAGCTGAATATCAATATTTTACCTGGAGTGGAATCAATTTTTTAAATCAAGTGGAATTAATTTACATGTGTGTCAGTAAATATAATATACTGTTCACTCGTACAGTGATCGAAATATAGAAGTTAGTTTTTCAAAACATTTTCAGTTATGGTATGATGATATATCACACATTTTTTGTCGAGTATTCTTTTTCTTGTGTTTCTAAAAAGATATTAGCTAATCATACATAAGTATATACATTGCATAGAAGAAAAAATATGTATTATACATACTCATAAACTACCTAAGCAATATAAATTAAATTGTTATGGGAGCACTTCGAAAGCCTTTCGAACAAAAAAAGAATTTTGGTAATCAAGCCACAGTTGGTGGAGTAATCGGTGAAACAACATAAAAAATTACGGTCGATCATAGAACCTCTAAAACCTCCTTCTTTTTTGAAGCCGGTTAAAAATGTCACGTAACGAGGACCAAGAGACATAACTGTCGATCTTCTTGCCTAGCCCTAATTATGTTATATATAATAAAACATCACGACTGTAATCCCCGAATGGTTCGGCAGAGTTATACCTAACAGTACACCCACACTTCTCTAGTTATGTTTATATAATAAGGAAAGAACGTAGGAGGGGGGGGGGGTGTTTCATATGGTATTAAAAAGATAGTCGTTGAATACTCACAGCACAAACCTCGGCGGCTTCATGATATTGACGTACTTTATGATGTCCTTGTCGGGCTCGATGTTGGCGCAGGCGAAGCGCTCGGAGCTCCTCTCGGGCCCGAAGATCACGATGCTGCGACCGAGCGCGCTCACCGTGCCCTCCAGCGGGAAGTTGCTGTCCATGAACACCTGGCGGCCGCTGCCTATGTCTGCGGGTGAAGAGTTGCTGGTGGTAAGGTTCTGGACCAGTTTGGATATTAAGCTGAATTTTTAAAAGGTCCTTGGTTTCTGAATTTATTAACAAGCGTGACCTCATCACAATGAACACTAGTGCGTCCTCGCCACAAATTAAATTAGCTGAACTTAATGTGTTGCTTCGAATAACTAATGGCTTGCAAACTTCGTTAAGTAGTTTTAAGGTAGGGTCTGGATCCTGCACCTAATTGGGCAGGAGACACTGAAACTCCCCCCCGGCTCCGACTCCGCCCAGAGCGGGGGAAGTTATTTGATGATTACTCAACGGCAAAAAGAAAACAGAACAAGGATTTACTACACTTCCACAAAATTCATCTTAACTCGATAATAATAATTATAGTGATTGATGAAAAATGATACTAACTTATTGTGCCCAGTCTCGCAGTAAGATCGCCGACGTCACATCGAAGTGGATTGTCGGGTCCACATTCTTGGCTGTACAGGTCGTGCTGTGAACAGAAATCAAATCACACCATTATAAAAGTTTCAACAGTACTCGTATTAGTGATTGGTTAGGGCGAAGACATCTGAGCTAATTAGAGAAAATACAGTATAAATGTAGTGAACAATTAGACACAGTGTATAGTCCTCCTGACAGATTTCGACCACAGCGGCCAATCTTAGCAAAGATTAGCGTTGCGGCGTCCTCACTCTCATAGTCCGATGGGATGGCAATCCGTCACGACCGCAGAGAGACCAGGCGCTAGACCAACACCTTAACGTACTTGCCGAGGCACGGGGTTATCTTACCGCCAACTTACAAACTCCGGGCTGTTACTGAGAAATTCCTAATGGAAAGACCTAATATCAATTTTGTCCAGAACGGGAATCGAACCTAGGTCTCCGTGCTTAGCAGTCTCGCTTGCGACCGCGAGACCAACGGAGCAGTAATTGTTTTAAGTTGCTCTGAAGATAATCTGCACAACACACACACACACATCCTATGGTGATATAACTTTGAAAGCAGACTCACGTTGAGCGGATCAGCGAGCTGCGTGAAGTAAGGGTTCCACCTGTACCCGCCCGCCACACAGCGCGTGTTGGTGACCTTCACGGCGGCGTCCACTCCCACGGGGTTCACGAAGATCGACCAGTTGTGGTTCATGGTCTGTAATCAAGCATTACTTATAATCACTCTTTCTTGGTAAAGATTTCTTTACTTAGAGTATTTAATCTTTAGTTGGTCTGAACGAGCAAAGGCGACACTATCGAATGATAAATGAATTGGTGATGACACGTACCTTGTTGGTATCCCTGACTCCCGGGTGCCGTAGCTTGACCTCGATGACGGTGTCGCTGGCGCTAGCGTCGTTGTGTATGAGCTGCGTGAAGCGCACGTAGCCGGCCGCGAACCCGCCCGGGTGGTGGAACCGAATTGGTGATGACACGTACCTTGTTGGTATCCCTGACTCCCGGGTGCCGTAGCTTGACCTCGATGACGGTGTCGCTGGCGCTAGCGTCGTTGTGTATGAGCTGCGTGAAGCGCACGTAGCCGGCCGCGAACCCGCCCGGGTGGTGGAACCGAATTGGTGATGACACGTACCTTGTTGGTATCCCTGACTCCCGGGTGCCGTAGCTTGACCTCGATGACGGTGTCGCTGGCGCTAGCGTCGTTGTGCACGAGCTGCGTGAAGCGCACGTAGCCGGCCGCGAACCCGCCCGGGTGGTGGAACCGAATTGGTGATGACACGTACCTTGTTGGTATCCCTGACTCCCGGGTGCCGTAGCTTGACCTCGATGACGGTGTCGCTGGCGCTAGCGTCGTTGTGCACGAGCTGCGTGAAGCGCACGTAGCCGGCCGCGAACCCGCCCGGGTGGTGGAACCGAATTGGTGATGACACGTACCTTGTTGGTATCCCTGAGTCCCGGGTGCCGTAGCTTGACCTCGATGACGGTGTCGCTGGCGCTGCCGTCGTTGTGTATGAGCTGCGTGAAGCGCACGTAGCCGGCCGCGAACCCGCCCGGGTGGTGGAACCGAATTGGTGATGACACGTACCTTGTTGGTATCCCTGACTCCCGGGTGCCGTAGCTTGACCTCGATGACGGTGTCGCTGGCGCTAGCGTCGTTGTGCAGGAGCTGCGTGAAGCGCACGTAGCCGGCCGCGAACCCGCCCGGGTGGTGGAACCGAATTGGTGATGACACGTACCTTGTTGGTATCCCTGAGTCCCGGGTGCCGTAGCTTGACCTCGATGACGGTGTCGCTGGCGCTAGCGTCGTTGTGCACGAGCTGCGTGAAGCGCACGTAGCCGGCCGCGAACCCGCCCGGGTGGTGGAACCGAATTGGTGATGACACGTACCTTGTTGGTATCCCTGACTCCCGGGTGCCGTAGCTTGACCTCGATGACGGTGTCGCTGGCGCTAGCGTCGTTGTGCACGAGCTGCGTGAAGCGCACGTAGCCGGCCGCGAACCCGCCCGGGTGGTGGAACCGAATTGGTGATGACACGTACCTTGTTGGTATCCCTGACTCCCGGGTGCCGTAGCTTGACCTCGATGACGGTGTCGCTGGCGCTGCCGTCGTTGTGTATGAGCTGCGTGAAGCGCACGTAGCCGGCCGCGAACCCGCCCGGGTGGTGGAACCGAATTGGTGATGACACGTACCTTGTTGGTATCCCTGACTCCCGGGTGCCGTAGCTTGACCTCGATGACGGTGTCGCTGGCGCTGCCGTCGTTGTGTATGAGCTGCGTGAAGCGCACGTAGCCGGCCGCGAACCCGCCCGGGTGGTGGAACCGAATTGGTGATGACATGTACCTTGTTGGTATCCCTGACTCCCGGGTGCCGTAGCTTGACCTCGATGACGGTGTCGCTGGCGCTGCCGTCGTTGTGTATGAGCTGCGTGAAGCGCACGTAGCCGGCCGCGAACCCGCCCGGGTGGTGGAACCGAATTGGTGATGACACGTACCTTGTTGGTATCCCTGACTCCCGGGTGCCGTAGCTTGACCTCGATGACGGTGTCGCTGGCGCTAGCGTCGTTGTGCACGAGCTGCGTGAAGCGCACGTAGCCGGCCGCGAACCCGCCCGGGTGGTGGAACCGAATTGGTGATGACACGTACCTTGTTGGTATCCCTGACTCCCGGGTGCCGTAGCTTGACCTCGATGACGGTGTCGCTGGCGCTGCCGTCGTTGTGCACGAGCTGCGTGAAGCGCACGTAGCCGGCCGCGAACCCGCCCGGGTGGTGGAACCGAATTGGTGATGACACGTACCTTGTTGGTATCCCTGACTCCCGGGTGCCGTAGCTTGACCTCGATGACGGTGTCGCTGGCGCTAGCGTCGTTGTGCACGAGCTGCGTGAAGCGCACGTAGCCGGCCGCGAACCCGCCCGGGTGGTGGAACCGAATTGGTGATGACACGTACCTTGTTGGTATCCCTGACTCCCGGGTGCCGTAGCTTGACCTCGATGACGGTGTCGCTGGCGCTAGCGTCGTTGTGCACGAGCTGCGTGAAGCGCACGTAGCCGGCCGCGAACCCGCCCGGGTGGTGGAACCGAATTGGTGATGACACGTACCTTGTTGGTATCCCTGACTCCCGGGTGCCGTAGCTTGACCTCGATGACGGTGTCGCTGGCGCTGCCGTCGTTGTGTATGAGCTGCGTGAAGCGCACGTAGCCGGCCGCGAACCCGCCCGGGTGGTGGAACCGAATTGGTGATGACACGTACCTTGTTGGTATCCCTGACTCCCGGGTGCCGTAGCTTGACCTCGATGACGGTGTCGCTGGCGCTGCCGTCGTTGTGTATGAGCTGCGTGAAGCGCACGTAGCCGGCCGCGAACCCGCCCGGGTGGTGGAACCGAATTGGTGATGACATGTACCTTGTTGGTATCCCTGACTCCCGGGTGCCGTAGCTTGACCTCGATGACGGTGTCGCTGGCGCTGCCGTCGTTGTGTATGAGCTGCGTGAAGCGCACGTAGCCGGCCGCGAACCCGCCCGGGTGGTGGAACCGAATTGGTGATGACACGTACCTTGTTGGTATCCCTGACTCCCGGGTGCCGTAGCTTGACCTCGATGACGGTGTCGCTGGCGCTAGCGTCGTTGTGCACGAGCTGCGTGAAGCGCACGTAGCCGGCCGCGAACCCGCCCGGGTGGTGGAACCGAATTGGTGATGACACGTACCTTGTTGGTATCCCTGACTCCCGGGTGCCGTAGCTTGACCTCGATGACGGTGTCGCTGGCGCTGCCGTCGTTGTGTATGAGCTGCGTGAAGCGCACGTAGCCGGCCGCGAACCCGCCCGGGTGGTGGAACGACGCGATGGCGCGCCGCTCGCGCGCCTCCGACGGGCTGTAGCCGCGCTCCACGGACGAACACGCCCAGCGACGGTTCTTCTGCAAGTTCATTCATCAACTTCTAAATCACGTAGGGTTCAATTATTTACAGTTAAAACGTTTTGTGTAACTTTTGTTTGTTCAATCATCGCATAACGCTAAAATACTATCAAATAGGGAACAGTCCTGACTGGTTGATTAGTTTCCAAGGCATTGGTTGTTTATTCTGAACACTACTATGATGTTGTTTAGGTTTAAACTTAAAAAATATATATTTTCTGTAATATTTTGTTTTGCCCTAGCATTCCATGCTAGGAAAAAGAAAACAGGAGTTCAACAAAAGAACAGGTACCTATTTAAATAGAATATTGACGTGTGAGCTCAACTTCTACTACCGTGTAATGACACGTTCGCGCTAAACTAACTAAATTCTTCAATCATTTACGGATTTCATATTTACTTTGAGTTCTATTTCTACTATTTAAAGCCTCTCTTCAGTTAGGTATTCAATGTTGTTGCCGTCGAGTTCATTACATTGTAGCATTGTATGTTCCATTTTTAACATTTCATGATTAAATTCTTGCTACCTTGCGGTAGAGTACGATGGACCTCCCCAGGATACTGTGTGGTCCGAACAGCGACAGCTGCGTGTCGTTGTAGTGCGTGGTCAGCGAGCGCGACTCCACCAGCCCGTACTTGGCGCCCAGGTCGCCCAGCTCGTACTGGTCCGCTGTACCTGAAGTGGACATATTCTACGTTAAAGTCAAATATACTACTAATAACCTTACATGGAGCAACTGCCTATCTGACCTCCACAACCTAGTTATTACTAGGTAATACGATACCCCCTTTTTTGGGGTGGGTAATCATCAAATAACTTCCCTCGGTCTGGGCGGAGCGGGGGGGAGTGTCAGACTTGTACAGACTAAAACACACCCATGTTCCTTCTATTGCCCTTTACGTTCCGGGGCCGCGGTATCTCTTTCGAACAACCCGCAACCCCGGCAGGCGGAGGCTCTGGCAAGCCCCTCTGCTTTGCTGACATCTCTTTGAGGCGCGCGTGAAACACGAACGCGCCGTCGACACGGCCTGTCGTCAATAGACGGAGGGACGGTGAGTTACCCATTGCTCACCGTCCACAGGCCCGCATCTACGGTGGCCGGGAGTCGTATCGCGGCATACGATACCCCTTGGTTAGACTGGTGACTTTCTGGGTACTTACTGACTACATGTAATACCTGCTTGGCTTGGCCATGGACTGTATTAAATTATATATGTAATACAAGGAGCGAGCGCGCATCCAACAGCAGCGCGCGCGTTTGTAACAAGTTTGACTTTATCTTTGTCACAGTGTACCTTTAGTGGGAGGTGGACTTAAACTCTTGTTCACATGAAACGGGTTGAAGGTGTCGTACAGCGTGGTCTTCTCGCACGGGAACTCCAGGTCCTTCTCTACTGGCACCTGCAATGCGAAAATAAATTAACAAAAGAAAAGCTGGCTTACACTCTCAGATTCCTTTGTAAATTTCAATAAGTAATAATCTTAAAACATTAACAATACGTCTTATCTAGTTACTATGTATGAAAACAGTCATTGATGCTTGCAAGTTTGTTTTAACTTTTAATATTTTGTCGTGATGGCCCAGAGGTTAAGCGCTTTGCTTCGCTCTCTTCCGTTGAGAGTCCAATCCGGTTCAGTACCAATGTGAGATTTTCAATTCACATGTTCTTTCCAAAACATCACAGTCATCGGTGAAAGAAAACCATTGTGAGGAAATCTAGACTTATAATTAACTAGCTTTTGCCCGCGGCTTCGCTCGCGTTAAATCCGGGGTATCACAGTTCCCCTTTCCTGACTTGTAGGTACCTGCTTCCTATAGTTTTTGCCCTTGCGCCTTATTTATTGTAATAGCAATGCTAAGTTTTCCCTTTTCTTACCTCTTTCTCCCTTATTTCTCACTTAAAAAAAAAGTTAGCCTATGTCCGTCTCCTGGGTCCCAACTATCTCTGTACCAAAAATCATCAAAATCAGTTTAGCCATTGAGGCGTGAAGACGTAACAAACAAACAAACTCACTTTCACTTTTATAATATTAGTAAGGATTTAAGTCTGAAATCGCCAACGTGTCTTGAGCAAGCGTGGAGATTAATGCTCGTGACTTTTTTGTATGAGAAGAGGCTCGTGTCCAGCAGTGGGACAGTTAGAGGCGTTTTATTATATTCTTATTATATTATATACTTGGTTATAAGCCTAGCGTGTAACCATTTGTATAGACGCCAGCAGGTCAAGTTACCCGAAACTGTCAATTTTTCCCAATGAACCTTGAACCTAATTAGAAATAAAGTCGAAAATCTATCAAAGAAATCTAACAGATCGTAGTAGCTTGATGTGCAGGCGTCTGTACATTGTGTAATTCCGTCATGCAGCTCACCGGGTGTATCTTGTAGTTGTTGACGTCGTCGAGTCCGTCGAGCGTGACCACGACATTGGTGACGTCGTACTGCGACTGCTGCGTGAGCTCGGCGCGGCCCTGCAGCGCGCCCGCCCCCTCCCCGAACCACGCGCGCGCCACCGCCTTGCGCCGCGCCAGCCCGCCCACGCTGCACAACATCTCACATTACCTACACTGGACCAACTACAACGATCCAAGCACACACGCGCGCGCCACCGCCTTGCGCCGCGCCAGCCCGCCCACGCTGCACAACATCTCACATTACCTACACTGGACCAACTACAACGATCCAAGCACACACGCGCGCGCCACCGCCTTGCGCCGCGCCAGCCCGCCCACGCTGCACAACATCTCACATTACCTACACTGGACCAACTACAACGATCCAAGCACACACGCGCGCGCCACCGCCTTGCGCCGCGCCAGCCCGCCCACGCTGCACAACATCTCACATTACCTACACTGGACCAACTACAACGATCCAAGCACACACGCGCCGCACAATCAGCCAGTTAAGCCCACGGCAAACTCGTACAGCGATTTAAAAGCGCATCGACAAAGCCCAGTTCCGTCGCTGGCTTATGGAATTCGGTTTTACCTTTTATTGTGAAATGAAATTTGCCAGAATATAGGTACATAATAACATGGTCAAATAATTGTAAACTACTGAAAGAAGTTGAATACTTTTGATAAAAGATAAGCCGGTTGTTCGAACGAACGAAACAAACACTTATTTTTAGATGTCTCAAAATATTATGAAGCAGAAGAACACAGTTTTGTATTCTAAACACCTATCGTTTTAAAAGCATTTCATTGGACACATAAATATGGAATAACAGATTTATTAGTGTGATTTTCTTCTACCGTTGCCAGCGCCTGATTATAACAAGACTTAGCGAAGTGTCATGGAGTTTGCTTAATTTGAATAAGTAACTTTGACTTGTCAGTAAACTTAGTAACTCACATAGAACACGCCATCCTCTCCCCGCGCGCCACGGGCCCGTGGTCGTCGTAAATGACGAGAGCCTTCCTCATGATGGAGTGCTTCCCGGCGAGACCCACCACGGTGTCCGTGAACAGGCGCCGCGTCAGACGCGCCGAGTCCACCTTCTTGCCGGCTACCTGCAGTGTGCCATGTCTGGACACAAGTGGGAAAATTTGGTAATTACTGATTGGCTAATGAGTGATGCATAATCAGCGTATAATGTTGTATCTAACGCATGCGCTATGCGTTACAGGCATCCTCTGTGTGAAAGTCAGTGTGCGACAATCCAGCATGCGGGCCAGTGCGGGCTAGTGCGGGCCAGTGCGGGCCAGTGTGGGCCCCGAACATATAATATAACATAACCTCTGTAATTCTTGAAGGGTTGGGCAGCCCTGTACTTAACAATACAACTAATAGTGTGCCTCTGTTGACAGCACGTTTTGAAGCGGGAATCATGTTCGTTAACACTGAACCACCACTGATTGCTTTGTCCAGGCTTCAGGAGCAACGTCAGTATGTTACTGAAATTAATTTTGTATTGAAATAATTTATGTGTATACACCAAAAGCAAAAGTATATCTCTGAGATTCGTCGACTGAACCAGTGAGTGATCAGTAGCTTTCAGAATTTAGGTCTCCTGGCCTATTACATGTCCTCAGTGAAGTGAGTAAAAAGATGATCACCTTGTGGTGAAGTCTCCCAGCCTGCACAGCCCTTCGAGCCCAGGGCGGCAGTAGGACTCCGGATGTCGTGTGTCGATGTCTAGCGCGTGCGGCGAGAACACCTTCCCAGCGCTGAGACAGCGCGCGGTCCAGTTGTAGTAGTCGGCGCCCGGCGCGTGCTCGTGGATGGCCCAGCGGTGCTCACGGGAGTTGTTCACGTTGGCGCCGTCGGCGTGGACCTACAGTACGACACATATATTTGAAGAAAAGATAACCAACCATAGCAGTGATACATGAGAACATTATTAACGCCACATTTAGATCTCATCCTACCTATGCGACTATCGTCATACGCCACGTTTGTTCATCCTTAGCGTGAAGACCATGCTCTAAGCAATTTCTTTTATTTGTATCTTCCGTAGTCGTCACCTAACGCGCTTTACTTGAGTAGGCGTGTACCTTTATACATATATTATAACAACAAACCAACGTGTCTATTCATTTCGTATACCTTAACCGGGTACAAATAAGTATTATTTTAGCGGTTCAAGCTTCAACTGCTAACTAACCAGGCTCTCTATAATGATGGTGGTGTCCTCCCAGGGTTTGTCTTGCGGCTGCCGGAACATGACGGTGCCCACGAGCGGGTACCGGAACACGACCTGTGCGGAGGACATCGGCGTCTGGTACTCCGTGTCCACCTCGTACTGCAGGATCGTGCCGCAGATGTCGCGCTTCGGGGCCCGTCTGCAAACGTGTTTAAAATTTGTTTAATATACAGAAGCAGCCATCGAAAATAATAACTGATTTTAGAAGCGAGTAAGAAATCAGTAATTGTGTAATTTGAGAACTTATATGAGCATAGATGTGCTGTTAAAGAAGAGAGTAGAAGTAACTCTTAAGACGAACGAATTAACAACAGGAATGTTATAATATTTGTGTGTTATGATTATGACGTAAGATGCGCTTAAACAATATGAAGACCAAGAATATACTCAAAACGGTGAATTTATTAGTTACTTTGCCCGCGGCTTCGCTCGCGTTAAATTCGGGGTTACACAGTTCCCCTTTCCTGATTTGCAGGTGCCTGCTACTTGTAGTGTTTGCCCTTGCACCTTATTTATTGTAATAGCAATGCTAAGTTTTCCCTTTTCTTCACTCTTTCTCCCGCATATCTCAATGATTTAAAAAAAATATATAGCCTATGTCCGTCTCCAGGGTCCCAAATATCTCTGTACCAAAATTTATCAGAATCGGTTTAGCCATTTAGGCGTGAAGACGTAACAAACAAACTAACTCACTTTCGCTTTTATAATATTAGTAAGGATGTTTTCAGAACTTACATAGGTATATTGTAAAAACCGCTAAGGATTTGAGAGATTTACACGATTTTTGTCGTTTATGTTCAAAATTGAGCTGTACAATGCCGCAAATCCTTGTGGGATCCCTTAGGATCACATAAGCTAATTATGTGTTACAGATGCCAGCATATCTACCTCTCCAGCACCAGCGCGCGATGCACGACGCTGTTGACGCCCTGCAGGGGTAGGTACACATCCCAGTAGGCGCCGCTCAGCTCGTTGGCCAGGCCAGGCAGTAGGTACTTGTGGTTCAGGTACTCCGTGCGGTCCTTGTGCTTGCCGAGCAGGTCTCCTACGGGGTACTGGTCCTGGGTGCCCATGCCTGGAAGTACATATGGGTGAGGAAGCAATATATAGAAGGGACTGCTGCTTAAGCAGAGGCCGCAGAGGTTTACCTAATAGTACACCCACTTTTTGTTTTAGCGCCAGATATGTGTTAAGTCCGCAAGCATCTCCAAATCCATAATAATAAAACTGACAACTGCCATCACATACAACAGAACGGCTAATCGCGAACCTGACGCATACGATCGAGGTCGCGGTTAACAGCTAATTTTGTACAAAAATCCGATATTATATGGGTGAGCCTATTGCCATCAATCCGTTGGCTGGCTGCAACTGACAAATCCCTAATGAATATCACTTTGCACGACCCGGGAATCGAACCCAGGACTTGTTGCTCAGCAGTGGCTCTAGCGACCACTACACCAACAAAGCAGTCGCTCTAGCGACCACTACACCAACAAAGCAGTCGCTCTAGCGACCACTACACCAACAAAGCAGTCGCTCTAGCGACCACTACACCAACAAAGCAGTCTGTGATTTATATTTTTAAACCATTCAACTATGATCCATAACATGTCCTTACGCAATAAGACGTAGTGGGAATCTAATATTGTTTTATATATTTCTTCCTGTCTTTTGTCCCCCCCCCAGTAATAAGTATAAGCACATTCTCGCTAGTACCAATATGTTTAAGAAGAGAGTATTAGTCTTAGCTTTCTTTCTCCTATTATCTTTGCAGAGCCCGACCGACAGCGTCCATTTCATTATATTTAAAGTTACCACCTAAGTTCACATTTTGAAATGCAATAAAGAATAAACAAATGTACAAAAACATTCTCGTATATCAATTATTGTCATGTTGAGCGTTATTTTGGAAGCACGTCGACCGCGACGATGCCGACAGCGCGACACGTCATCCTAGTGGACACGTACACATCTGTATAGGCTGGCCCACTTGTTGACTGTTGGCTCAACCCCAAGCAACGCGCGACTCTTCGACGCCATCTACCAGATTATGCCGAAAATCTTCCGACCATCCATCATCGTTTGTCTGCTTTGGCATGGTTGTGAAAAGCGGGGTTGTAAATGTTCAGGTCATCCATTTAACCCATTTGTTTTGCGTGTATAATATCAAATAACTTCTTACGCTCTGGGTGGGTGGGGGGGGGGGGGAGCGGAGGTGTCATACTTGTACTGACTAAACACACCATGTGTCTTTCTTTTTCCCTTTGTATGTCTTTCGAACCTGTAACCGGCGACTCCATTTAACCCCTTTTTTTTTTCGGGTGGGAAATCATCCAATGACTTCCCCCGCTCTGGGCGGAGCGGGGGGGCATGTCAGACATGTACTGACTAAAACCCACCCATGTTCCTTCTATTGCCCTTTACGTTCCGGGGCCGCGGTATCTCTTTCGAACAACCCGCAACTCCGGCAGGCGGAGGCTCTGGCAAGCCCCTCTGCTTTGCTGACATCTCTTTGAGGCGCGCGTGAAACACGAACGCGCCGTCGACACGGCCTGTCGTCAATCGACGGACGGACGGTGAGCTACCCATTGCCCACCGTCCACAGGCCCGCATCTACGGTGGCCGGGAGTCGTCTCGCGGCGCCCGGCGCCCGGGGCGTCTCCCGCGGTGGCTGGGTTGGGCAGATGTTCTCTCCCTCAAACGCCCGGCCACCTCCTTTGCTAGCATTACTGCTTCGCAGAAGGAGGTGACCGCTACCCATTCCCTCTCGCTCCGGACTATGGCCTGGACCAGGGCCGGACGCGAGAGATCGCCGCCGCCGATCGCCTCCACGAGGGCACGGCGGTGCTCCGCCCAAGCTGGGCAGACCGCCACTGTGTGCTCCACCGTGTCCATTTAACCCCTTAGATAATAATTGTGCATATTTTAATAGTAAAATAAAACATGGTAAACCATAATGGATGCCAAATCGAAGCATTCGATAACAATTTAAAATACATTTCTGCAGGAATTAAGAATTTGATTTTGGGTTAGCTCGTTTGGCTTTTCTCGTAATTACTATTTTTAAATCTGGGGCACTATTCTAAAAATTATTCCTGTAATAGTCTAGTCAACAAGTGCTTTTTTAGTCAAAACTTTTTAAAAGGCTCGGAAAAATATGGTTGAGGGCTCATTCGATTCGGGATCGAATCCAGAACGTTTTTGAAAAAATTCAAGACCCGCTCGAAAAAATTGCAAAAGTTATTAACAAATTAGTAAACAAAAAAAAAGGGGTTTAGTTTTTTTGGTATATCTCAAAAACTATTTGATATATTTTGATTTTGAAAAAAGATTCAAAAAGAGGAGAAAATTTTCTAAAAAAAACTTCTAACTTGCGACATTGTAGGACCAATATTAAAAAAATTACAGGGAGCTGAAAATACGCCTGAAAACGGGTACTCGTGTTTCCGCAAGCCACGCCCCCTTCGAGCGCTTTAATGAAAAATATTATTTAAACATATTAAATGTTGATATTAAAATTTGAAAAAATTCAGACATGTACAGGACAAATTAAGGAATGAAATGCCGTAGAAAAAATATTTTTATCGCGATTTTATAAAATGTTATCCATAAATTAATTAACAATTTCTTCCGACTGGGCTATAAACATTGCAAGTTGCATAATTGTTAAACCAGAAATCTCAATTTTTTTTCCTCTCGTGGAGCTATTCTTCAAATATTAAAGAAAGGATTTCCGTTGAGTAAATTAAAAAAATTGTTAATTTTCGATTTGTTATTAACAAATTACCTAGGCGGCAAATTAAATATTTAAATAAATGTTACAAGAATTATTTTTTTTCCAATGTCGATGATCATTCGTTTTTCTATCAATAAAAGCTACCTAAAAATATTTTTTTATAAATTTTAATTCTTTTTGTTTATAAAATTGTTATAAACAAATAGATTATTTATAAGATAATTGAAATTTTTTTTTTGGAAATAGATTCCTCGTAAAAAATTATGAACTTTAAGATAAAAAACGATGCTTAAAAAAAAAATTTTTATTGCTAAAAAACCGTTTTGTTAATTAACAATTTTTTTTACCACTGGTTAATAATATTAAGGTACGCTTTTTTTTAAAATATCATTATTTATTATCCTCCTTAATAATCAAAAAAAAAAATCGTTTTTTTATAAATTTTCATTGTTTATTAAATAAACAATTTGTTATAAACAATTAATTTTTCTTTGTATAATTTTTTTAAAACTCTTTACACTAAAATAAAACCGACCAATTACCTTTTTGCGGAAAAAAAAAATTAATTCGAAAATAAATATAAATATTTTTTTTTTTTTTTGCAAAAAGGTAATTAGTCAGTTTTATTTTAGTGTAAAGAATTCTACAAAAATTATACAAAAAAAAAATTATTGTTTATAACAAATTGTTTATTTAATAAACAATGAAAATTTAATAAAAAAACGAATTTTTTTTTTTGATTTTTAAGGAGGATAATAAATAATGATATTTTAAAAAAAAGCGTACCTTAATATTATTAACAAGTGGTAAAAAAAAAATGTTAATTAACAAAACGGTTTTTTAGCAATAAAAAATTTTTTTTAAGCATCGTTTTTTATCTTAAAATTTATATTTTTTTACGAGGAATCTATTTCCAAAAAAAAATTTTAATTATCTTATAAATAATCTATTTGTTTATAACAATTTTGTAAACAAAAAGAATTAAAATTTATAAAAAAATGTTTTTAGGTAGCTTTTATTGATAGAAAAACGAATGATCATCGACATTGGAAAAAAAATAATTCTTGTAACATTTATTTAAATATTTAATTTGCCGCCTAGGTAATTTGTTAATAACAAATCGAAAATTAACAATTTTTTAATTTACTCAACGGAAATCCTTTCTTTAATCTTTGAAGAATAGCTCCACGAGAGGAAAAAAAATTGAGATTTCTGGTTTAACAATTATGCAACTTGCAATGTTTATAGCCCAGTCGGAATAAATTGTTAATTAATTTATGGATAACATTTTATAAAATCGCGATAAAAATATTTTTTCTACGGCATTTCATTCCTTAATTTGTCCTGTACATGTCTGAATTTTTTCAAATTTTAATATCAACATTTAATATGTTTAAATAATATTTTTCATTAAAGCGCTCGAAGGGGGCGTGGCTTGCGGAAACACGAGTACCCGTTTTCAGGCGTATTTTCAGCTCCCTGTAATTTTTTTAATATTGGTCCTACAATGTCGCAAGTTAGAAGTTTTTTTTAGAAAATTTTCTCCTCTTTTTGAATCTTTTTTCAAAATCAAAATATATCAAATAGTTTTTGAGATATACCAAAAAAACTAAACCCCTTTTTTTTTGTTTACTAATTTGTTAATAACTTTTGCAATTTTTTCGAGCGGGTCTTGAATTTTTTCAAAAACGTTCTGGATTCGATCCCGAATCGAATGAGCCCTCAACCATATTTTTCCGAGCCTTTTAAAAAGCATTGACTAAAAAAGCACTTGTTGACTAGACTATAATCACCTTTTTGGTTATGATACATATCGAACACATACGAAACGACCTGGTTACCGTATCTCTTGATATCTAGATTAAATACCCTTCAGATCTACTATACGCTGATGATAATTTCCAAAAAAATACTATGAAAAGATAAGAAAGAACTCGATAATGTTCGATAATGCTAAGAGCTTTCCACACTAGAGCATCCAACACAAACATCGGTGTAAACTCACCTCTGAATAGACTCAGTCGAGAGATGAATTGTTTTATGAAATCCGCATCTCACGTTGATATACACCTCGATTCATTAAATTCCTTTAAGACCCAAATACTAAAGTCTCAAAATAAATCTCCTAAGGACTTGCAGTTTTAGTAATAAGCCACCTACATCTGGCAACTTGCCTACCCAAATTGCATTTTATTGTTTTTAATTTAATTTTGATCTCATTTGTTTTTCCTTTTGTAACAAGTCTCGTTCTTTTTTTTGTCTTCTGTTATACCCTAAAGAAATTGTATTTTTTGTAGTAGTTTTTTTATATTTTAAATACATAAATATTATTGTTATTACTCATTGTGTAAAAATGTTGGTTAACCTGTAATTTTTTTTTATTTATAAAACGTTGCCCCACACTAGGAATTTCTCCTGTATCGTGGGTGCGTTTACAAACATTTAAACTCACATACACAAACAGCCAGACCCGAAACAACTATCTGCAGGTCATACAAATATTTGTTCCGTGCGGGAATCGGCCACTGCGCCAACCGTGCCGTCAACTGTATAAGTCCAATACTGTGCAATTTTATTTTTTTAAGATATTTATACAGAAGCTGTTGGTGACCTTTTTAATAAATAAATAAATAGATAATAGGAAAACTATCTCACCTGGCGGAGGCAACTTGTTCAGATCAAGACCTAAAGGATTATAGATCCCTCCGGTGGTATTACAGAAGTTATTGACATCGTCCCCGACGATCCGGGGAGGCAGCTCCTGCACGTTGTAGTGCAGCACGGAGCTCACGAAGCGCAGGTTGGACTCGTAGTCCTCGTCGGACGCGCCCAGCTGGAAGTTAGTCCACGTTGGGTCGAAGGGGGAGCGCTGTGTGAAGTCGATGGTACCGCGGACTCCGTCCATGTTTATTAGAACTCTGAAATCAGAAAATGTGCATGTTGTCATGATGTTCGGGGCCTTCGGGGAAAACGTGGTTTTACAGTGTTATTTTAATAGAGATGCAAAAATCGGATGCATGTTAACCTAAAGATTTATTTGGCTAACAAAGTATGGAAGAGGCTTGTGAGGATATTTTTTATTAAAAATAAAATCCTGGGATTGCAGAATTGCATAACTAATCGAATGGAAGATGACAATTAAAGTAGAAAAAAAAACTTTTATTTACAGACTACATTGGCCCATATTGTGAAAAGCAATTATAATTACGTTGAAACAGGGCAATAGTCATTTGTGTCAAACTGGGTTTAATATCTCACGGAGTTAACACTTATATGTATTAAATTTCTCAGGATCGCGAGATTTTTTGGATAAAATTGTTTTCCATAATAGCCTACTTCTCAAATGTAGGTAAAAATGTATGCGAATATCCCATTTCTAATTATTAAACAGCAACTGCTGTTTTTGTCTCTAAATATTTTCATTTCTCTTTTATCAAATCTTTCTTACAATAGTTTTCAAATCACATATTAAACACGCTTTGTTTTTTTTTTTTAAAACCCCTATTCCTCGCTCGACTATTACTAGATTCTTTTACCGATTGTTGAGAATAACTCGACATTGTTGGCGCCTTGTAGATTCCTAGATGCTTCTAAACTTTTTATCTTATTTTACGTTTTGTAAAGGAAGCAATGACTTATAGTCAGGCTTACGCTGTCTTCTCATACTTAAGTACTAACGCTCTAACAACAACCATGGAGTTTCTTGCTGGTTCTTCTCCATAGGAAACAAACAAACCGAAGCGTAAACATTCTAAAGCTAGTTTCAACAAACAAATAAAAACTAAATTGTGGGTCTGAAAGGTTAAACGATAGCGATATACGATGTTAATATGTTAGTAATTTGTTTGAAATACCTTTACGTTGAATTGCTTTTGATCTGGCTTAATAATGTTGTATTTGAAGGCATCCTACAGTTTTCAAAACAATTACTTACACAGATTTACACGAACGCAGTCTTATGGGCGTACAAGTACCCCTAACGAAGCCGACAGGCACTCGTTCTTGCCGTCATTGCGACACCCACATTACATTTTTTTTTACAAGTAATCAACTTATAATCCATGTTTTCAAGTATTATAACTTTGCCTTAGATACCTCTCTGATCTCCGTACTATCCACTGCACCCATCATCACAATGATGACAACCACTGATGTGCGTGCGTAATATTGAGTTCAACCTTAAAACGATTGTGTTCTTTGAATTTTCATCCCAAAAATAAAAGTCGTTTCCACGCAATAATTTTAGCCTGGAGTTACTTATTTTGATGTACGGAATGCATGGTTGACGGCTTCGAATGAACATTCTTTTGGAGGAATTCAATAATATCCTTTATTTTCTACAAAACTACTGTTGATGTTGTTTATTGAGAAAGAAGCGGCAATCTTACTGATGCATACTATCAACTTACTTAACTGGCAAATAAATATTTGAACATTTAAATAGGTCACAAGTCCAAGTTTGAACAATTGTTTCGCAGAAAGACAGAAAGCGCATACTGAGCAATTAATTTAATTGAGTCAAGTAGATAATTATTTACTTAGCAATAAGGTACTACTCAAACATAGTCCTAGAAGTAAACACAGCAATCGAGCCTAGTATTTTTTTATCTTTTAGAATATTTTAAACAAGAACACGTTATTTATTCATTGTTTTGTGTGTGGCCAGAAATGGGTCCACCCTTTATAGCAGAACTTTTTATGTCATAATTTTATTTTGCATAACAACGGATAGCATAAACTTCATTTCGCAGAAAATTGTTTGGCAGACACTCATTTATCATACATTCAAAACTCATAATTTTGTAAGTCAGAATCATCTCTAGACATAAATTTCATATCCATAATATTTAAAAAGCAGAAACATCATTTCGCAGAAAGTTCACAGTCAGAATCGTCTTTTGGCATATATTTCATATCGATATCATTAAACTGCAGAATTGTCATATCGCAGAAAGTTTATAGTTAGAATCAACTTTATCATTATTTGTTGTCATTTATTTTAATTATTCATTTCTTTAAAATAATATCATTTATTTTAACTATTATTTAATTGAATTTGAAATAATGTCATTTAATTTCATAAGTAATTATTATCCTAATGTAAATAGTTCAGTTCCGGGTAAACTACTAAAAACAATCTCATTTTCTATTAATGCAAGTCGTTACTGGCACTCGCCGGCCGCTGCCGCGGCACCGCTCGCTCCGCTCGCTCGGCTCGTGCGTAGGGGGTCGCAGTTGTAACCTAACCGAACCTACGCATTTATTTTTGAACAAATTAACCTAATCTTAATAGTTGAGTCCCGGGTAACCTACTAAAAACAATGTCTTTTTTTCTATACCTACTTATAATTCCAAAAATATCTTATTTTTGCCTTAATATGTTTTTGTATAGAATTGTAACTCACTGTATCGGTTCACGCCAAAATATTGGAAACTCAAAATAAATAACAAACATGGTAAATATCCCGTTTTAACCGTTAATAATAATGTTAGTGACTTATATGCCTAATAAGTCTTTAAACTGACATGAGTTTAAAGACTTATTAGGCATATAAGTCTTTAAACTTAAAGTTATTCTTAATTAAATTCTGCCATCTGCATAGTATGAAAAGTGAAATTATACCAAATACTCGTCGCTCTAAATGAACATTATGCTAAACGATATTATGCGAAATTTGAACTCTGACAATCGTAATTATACTAAATGTCATTCTGCCATCTTAAAACTATGCAATTGTAAATTCGGAGTTTTAAACATTATGCCAAACGATAATTATATCAAATAATTTTTATGCATTTAAAATGTTCGTTTAAAGAAAAATATGCTAAGTGTGTTATGCCAAATAAATTTCGGAGCATCAAGATTCTGCCAGATAGAGGGAACCCGCCAGAAATAGCTCATAAAATTATAATATAACTCGCTAGCCAACGAGTTCGTGCGCCCACGCTCGCACGCTTCTAACCATCGTCGCTTGAACAGAAATGAAGAACATGGTGTAAAGTTCTTCACCCGCCTGTGCCCCTGGGGAAACGGAGGAGCGCCTGACAAAATGCGTTCTATGTCTGGTGGACTATTTTTTGTTAGTTGATGATTAGAAAACTTTCAGAAAACCCATTCCACGATAATTATTATGCCAGATCAGTTCGTAGCGGCAGCGGCATCATTAACTTAATTTAATTGACAAGAGTGACCTAAGTGACATTTTTAAAGACATGTAACATTTACGTAACAAAAGATCTTAACTAAATGTAAAGATTAGAAAAAACTCACTTCGTGCTCTTCGGCGCCACCGGCCTCAACTTAGCGCACGCTAGGAAGCTATCGGAGTGTCTGTTGTCGTAAATGACGACGTACAGGCTCCGACGAGTCACCTCCATGTCACTGCGCAGGACGTTGATGACGTCATCCTTGAACAGCGTCCTCGTCTTCATCACGTTTGCGTCCGTCGCCACCTTGACCAGTCCCAGCCGGCTGTCCAGATCCCCCACACTCATCCCATCCCCACTGTTTTCGGGATCAAACACTAGCTGAAGAACATTACAATTGTCCTCGTAATTCCCCTTGTCTGCATCAAAAATGTCTGTCACAAATAACTTCCACTTATGTTCTGTAAATGGTACTTTTTCTGTCACACCTTTGGTATGATATAAGTCTGCTTGGATGTAAGAGTCCACCTCGTCTGATTCCCTGGCCGCAAGCCATCGGAAATGCAGCGTCCCAGCCACCGGGGATGTGAACCTTGCTATCGCATTCTTCTCATAGGTCTTGTCTGTTGATAGTATAGACGCGCAAATTACCCTGTCTCGTTCAGCAGTTTCAAAGACTATGCTCTTGCCCCAGAGCCCGTTTGGGCCTGTGAGAGTATTTTTGCTTTCGAATTCGGCGTGGTCCTTTCCTGGTATAATGAGGTAACCTAGTTCCTCAGTGAGATCGATGAGTTCTTTGCCAAGGTTGGCATCGGAGCAGCGGCCCTCGGAGAGGTCGCGGTAGTCGACGGGGAACTCGTGGATGGTCCAGCGCCACACGCCGTCAGGGTACTGCAGCGTCGGCTTGAGGTTGGTGCGGATGCTGATGAGCGTGTCGTTCTTGTGCGAGAACTCCACCTCGCCGTGCAGCCCATGCTGCGATAGATACGCTCGCAGAACCAGGCATTTTGATACTTCTGGAACAGGAAATAGACGTTTATATACTGCAACTACTGTTTTCGTTTCGATAAACATTTATGCAGCGACACTAAAATACTCTCATGTTTCACAAGAGTATACAGATCAATGCATCTACAGTTCTCTCAACTGAATTATTTGTAAACAACATGCCTGCGACTTAAAGACACTGCTGTACCACGAATATGCGTTACTAAACTACATTCCAAGTTTGGGTATTTCAAACATATTTCAAGCTACAATAGCCCAAATGTAATTAACTTTTTAATAGGGCTTTATCGTGATTTCGTCTTCGATAATTACACTATCGGCTCATGAATGACCAGCGACTCTAGTCGCTGCTCTAGCAAGCACCTGAATATAAACGTAAACATTCGTATGTGATAGTATCCTAGTTTTTTTCCCACTAGGACCCGCTCCTCCCACCAATGTCCAGTTATGCGACTGTCTTCGAAACGTGATTGCAATGGTAACTAGTTCGACGCCCGTCGTTGTCTGTGTGCCCTTGAGTCATTTCATGTTTTTGTTGTGATTTAACACCAACAAAGAAATATCTTATGCACTTTAGAAAGTTGGTTTCATAATCATTTTGTTGCAAATTATTTGAGATTTTCGTTAATGATTTTAAGTTATCTAAATGTGTTTGTCAAAAGTTTTAATTCTTAATAATCATTTTCAATTCAATTCAATTCCCCACCATTGTTAGTTTTAGTTAAAACAACGTTTTTTTTGCTTTTAACCTGATTATTTCTTGAACATATTGCAGAATATTGATTGAATTGGAAAGTGTTTATTTACAGTAACAGATTATAAAACAGTAACTTAGCTAGCATGTGGTATCCACACGTCGGTAAAACAACACATCGTTTCCATAAATATATCCCAAACTAAATCATGACTAATAATACAGAAATCAACTTAAAACTAGCCAAACAGGATTTAAAAATTATACCACAAACTTTGGATCAACTATTTTGTCTAACTTACCAACACTTGTCAACACAATATACACTAAACACAAGAACTTTGGCCTCACATGACTAAACCCGTAAATCATTTTCACTAAACTATAGTTAAAGTTAACCAAACTTCGTATCTACACGCATGATGCCACTGGTTTCTCTCGCGGAGTGAAAGGCACTGACTTGACGCTCAAGTACAACTTAGAGAACAGGACAGATAGACAATTCGAGCAGGATGCAAAATGTTGAGGTCGTATGGAAGGAAATCATCAGACGTCATTCGTTGATTTTCGCGGTAAACCGGAGAAAATTATTGAATTCAACGAAACGAGGAAGCTGTTGGGAGCAACTTGATCAACACGAGAGATTTCAAAGGTTTAAACAATTGCAGTTTGTGGTAGCTCTGGTAACTGTTGGACTTTAGGTAGACGAAAAGACATCATAATGTTCTCAGTACGAGTTACAATTTTTTAATATAAAATGAAATCAAATAACAAATTGTTACAAATATATTGTATACAAATAAACATGTTGAAGTGCATGTGATCGATATTTGTGTGTTACTCCACATGCCGCATGGCCGTGAGGTCAGTCATGAGCATTCCCTTGCTTGACCCTCTAGCCGCACTAGCACCGACAATATTACGTATGTACTTTATTTTGATGTTTGTGGACTCACGTAATGAGTATCATAACCATAACTGCACTATTACTATCCCGTTGGTCTGTTGGCATCGAATACGGTTGGACAGCTGCACAGAGTTATTGAGTTTTTCAGTAGCTGGAGTTTCCAAATTAATGGTATGACAGCCTCGTGCCTCTAAAAGCTAAGCCGTTGGTACTGTGACGCGACCCGCTCGATCCACCGGCCTAATTTCCCAAAACAAGTACCTGAGCATTCAGAGACGACTCACAATCAAATATGACGCTTGACAAAGTAATTATTGGTCGCAGTACCTTGTGATTGATTTCATATTATATGCTCTTTTCCCCATGTTTTTTTTCAGAGGTGACCCCATTCCTAAACAAATTAGCTGTCATATTCAAATCAATCCTGCGTGTCTTTCGTTTCGCTACCACCTGAGAGTAATGATAAAGCTATCCTAGAATGTATTTAATGCGTAGATATCAGAAAGGTGTCAAGAAATAACAATTTTTTTATAAATATTTCTGTGATTTAATGACACTGAAATTCTTACACAAGTCTTCACATTCACGTCCAAAACTGCGTGCGTATCTAAACATACATACTAATATTAATAAAGCGAAAGTGAGTTTGTTTGTTTGTTTGTTACGTCTTCACGCCTAAATGGCCAAACCGATTTTGATGAATTTTGGTACAGAGATAGTTGGGACCCTGGAGACGGCCATAGGCTAATTTAAAAAAAAATTAAAAGGGGGAGAAAGAGGGAAGAAAATGGGAGAGTAAATAAAAATCGATCATCACGCGAGTTAAAATTAGCGTTAGCCCAAAGTCACCATAATGCCACGCATACGAAGTCGCGGGCGGAAGTTAGTACTTAATAATTACGCAGGTAATTAGAGTCGTAATTTTTACCTCAATTCTTTCCTTTTCCTTTCCACTGGTAGATTCCATCAAGCCATGACCAAACTAAAATAGCCCTTAACGACGAACGTACTTTACATACTTGCTGCTTAGCTTTCGGACTACTTATCATTAGAATAATGAGCGTGCTTAAATAACATATTACGATATTATTACCGATTATATTATTACCGATGGCTCACTACTCACTATAAGTATCGTTTGGAAGCCAAGAATTGTAGAATAGTTCGGTAAACGGCGATCGTAAATATTAAACAAGCTCAATGTCAAAGTTAATTTAGTTCTGCGTCTGTCACATCTAGGTAGATATGTGTTTCAGAAGACAGCTTCTGAAACACATAACGCTTTGAATTATTTTATCATTCATGTAACAATGCGCAGAGTTTGAGACCAAGACTTCACGAGCTTGTAATTGGCGAAATTGCCTTTGTCAACGCTCAGTTACCTTAAAGGAGACTTAATCCTTACTAATTAATATTATAAAAGCGAAAGTGAGGTTGTTTGTTACGTCTTCACGCTAAATGGCTAAAACGATTTTGATGAATTTTGGTACAGATATAGTTGGGACCCTGGAGATGGACAAAGGCTATGTTTTTTTTTTAATTTAAGTGATGAGGGAAAAAGAGGGAAGTAAAGGGAAAACTTAGCATTGCTATTACAATATATAAGGCGCAAGGGCAAAAACTACAGGTAGCAGGTGCCTGTAAATCAGAAAGGGGAACTTGTTACCCCAAATTTAACTCGAGCAAAGCCGCGGGCAAGAGCTAGTTTACAATAAACATATTGAAACACGTCAAACCACTCAGTATGGACCATCCCATTTTACCATTTTGACGATTGCTCGGAGGACACGGTGGAGCACACGGACTGCCCAGCTTGGGCGGAGCACCGCCGTGCCCTCGTCGAGGTGATCGGCGGCGGCGATCTCTCGCGTCCGGCCCTGGTTCAGTCCATGGTCCGGAGCGAGAGGGAATGGGAACCGGACACCTCCTTCAGCGAAGCAGTCATGCTAGCGAAGGAGGTGGCCGGGCGTTTGAGGGAGAGAACCTCAAACCAACCCAGCCGCCGCCGCGGGAGACGCCACGGGCGTCGGGCGCCGCGAAACGACTCCTGGCCACCGTAGATGCGGGCCTGTGGACGGTGAGCAATGGGTAGCTCATCGTCCATCCGTCTATTGACGACAGGCCGTGTCAAAATTAAATTAAATCATAGTTTCATATTGATTTTGACTTCATTTGACAAAAGTACTTTTTGTTCTGTTACTTAATTTGTCACTTAATTTGTCTGAAGTGTATTGAAAAACGTCGTTTAATTCACGTGAGAATTTGTGACTAATCTAATCCGCCTCGGTTGCAATGACAAAGTTTCCTCAGTTGAATTAAAATGTACTTTTTTTCACATTTCTCATCAAGTTCTTTTATATCGTATTTGGACTTCATCGATCTAGATTCATACGTCCATTACTCTCTTTAGTCACCCTATTCATCTTATTGCATTTCAATCTTCCTTTAATATACGATGATCCTTACTTTAGTCACTCCACACATCCAACTCAACATTCTCATCTACGCTACATACCAATAATCTTTTTCAGTCATCTTCTTCACAGCTTTGTGATCCACACATTACTTACGACCACAATCTTATCATCAATGTGTACGACGACGCGACGGGTTTGATTACGGACTTGTATATTTTCCCCTATAACTTGAGAGGCAAACGTGGGTTTCCAGAGAAACAAAACAAATTAAATTATAATTCGACGACACTGTTGGCGCAGTGGCTGAGCGATCGACTGCCACCCTGCGTGTCGCGGGTTCGATCCCCGCATGGAACAAATATTTGTATGGCCTGCAGATAGTTGTTCCGGTTCTGGCTGTTTGTGTGTGTGAGTTTATATGTTTGTAAACGCACCCACGACGAAGGAGAAATTCCTAGTGGGGCAACGTTATTAATAATAAAAAAACAGACATATATCTGTGTGTTTACTATTAGGTACACCTCTGCCTAAACCTTAGGGATTACAGGGGTGATGTTTTGTTATTAAATAAAAGGTTCAGATACTTATGGACAACATTCTATTCCATTTTATCTCCGAGGACATGACAAACATATTAAATTAGGAAATCACTGGACGAAGTTGAGAAAACCATCACACACACACTCCCACTGCTTGCCAAACCGGATAATTATAATAAATATTTTTATGTATTTCTGATCGCCAATAAATCTTGGAAGTGACTATTAAGTCATAACGTGAATTACTCGCCGAATGGTTACTGTCTTTATAACATGAATGATCAAATCCGCCTTCCTCAAGGATAATTTGTAGATTTTTTTTTTTAAAAAAAAACGTCGCCCCTCACTAGGAATTTCTCCTGTATCGTGGGTGCGATTAGTGACAATTAGTTTCAAATATTCCACTGTTGGGCAAAGGCCACAAAAAAGCCTGGAACGGTTTTTTTACGGTTATTGTCATTTGCCCGGTGCTGCTGGTTGCTCTGGTGGTGTGGAAGTAAAGTAAATTAAAATTAAAACCGTCCGGTCACAATTTTAATTTACTTTACTTCTAGTCACAATTTCCACAAGAGGCCTGATAGCCGAGAGACTGACGACCCGTGTATCGTGTTACGCAGCAACTTGGATTCCCTATTTTTCATTCTCCCTCTACTTTTCGATACAATCCCTATACAATCTCTTTACAATCCCTATATAATATGATGTTTAAAATTAAATTCTACTAATGCAAATAATATCTAAGGTCTAAGGTCTCTATCAGCCGCCACTTGAGGGTAACTTCCATTTGAGGGAGTTTCAGACTTGTACTGTACTGACTAAAACCCACCCATGTTCCTTCTATTGCTCTTTACGTTCCGGGGCCGCGGTATCTCTTTCTAACAACCCGCAATCCCGGCAGACGGAGACCCTGGCAGGCCCCTCTGCTTTGCTGACACCTCTTTGAGGTGCGTGTGAAACACTAACGCGCCGTCGACACGGCCTGTCGTCAATAGACGGACTGACGGTGAGCTACCCATTGCTTACCGTCCACAGGCCCGCATCTACGGTGGCCGGGACACGTCTCGCGGGGCCCGACGTCCGGGGCGTCTCCCGCGGCAGCTGGTTTGGTTTGAGGTTCTCTCCCTCAAACGCCCGGCCACCTCCTTTGCTAGCATGAAAGACCATGTCCTCGGATTTGTGCAATGCCACCTCGAGACCCAGTAACCGGATCCTCTCCGCGACTATCGCAACCCCGCGTGTCATTATGTCGGCCGCCGCCTGGAAACTTCCATGCTTGACTTATCTTTTAAGTTACCAAACAGTAACCTCGGTCTGAACACTTTTCCATAAGGTCTTGTATAAACCAGCAATTGGGACCCTATAAACAACTACATATACTACACATTACTGCAACACGTCCTAGCTAACTATCTTTTGCGTTGTTTTTAACATGAGTTATATTATGTTCCTTTTCAATTAAAAATGACCTACGCATCGTATTGTCAAGAAGCACGCACGTGGTTTCATTCGTTACGTGGCTAGCGAAAGTTGCCATGTAACAGGAAGTTATTGCATTGAGTGTTAAAATCGCATGTGTAATGTATCTTACTTGTAGGTAAATGATCGATATTTCCTGGACACCAGTAGATATTCTTATAACAGATTTTGGGCAAAATTTAACGAGCACATAGCTACGCAAATATGTCTTTCATATGATTCTAAACACATCAAAGACGCTACTTAGACTTATAACTTGTGTATTATTAGACATTTATGCCAGTTCTCACTAACACTTAGCTACACCTAAATGAATGCCTAAATGCTGTAATTCCAAGTTTCGACTGTGACTCTATTGCTTTGGACTTATGATAACGGACATTGAGTTTACTTGATCAGATCGTTAATTGATTGAATCTCTGCGATAAATAAATGCGAGAGATAAAGATATACATATGTACATATACACAACCTAACTAAGGTTTTCCAGTCATTGTTGGAAACGCGGGTGACTAAAAGAGTGATAGATATGAATGTTGATGGTGATGATGGTGGAAGGTCAAAAAAGGTGCATGGATTTTGTAAGCAATGACATGAAGGAGACAGGAATAAATTTGCCGTGATGACAGGAGAGAAAACGTGTAGGGCAGGATGATGATCATGCTGAAAATCGATAGAGAGATAAAAATGTATAGGATGGCAACAAATCGGGGAGTATGCGACCTTCGCATCGCGCGCCTATCGGAAAAACACCAACGTAGCAATCCTGAGCACCGAACAACAATTCACGGGTGACACAGACAAGGAAACGACAGAAGATTCTGTAAATAATTCAAGAAATCTATTCAAGTCGCGAGTTAATGGTTCCTTTTGGGATAGTTCTTTTCCTCGTCGAATTGATATATGTCCTCAGGACAAGATTTAGGTCAAGGGTAGGCTCATTTTGTTATGATTTTTACAAAGAACAGACTCATACTACTATTATTTATTCTGTGGTGTTTATAAGTAGGTACGGACGATTTCGATCCACCTCCACCCACCCATTTGGTACATAACTGTAGGCTGGAAGCAAGTGTTTGTACACAAAAGTGATGTGAACTTAAAAAAAACATGGAAATTTAAAATACTAATAATTTAAAACTATACCGAGTCGACGAAGCTTGATATGATATTTACTTACTTCTAAAGCCGTTAAAAAGGAGCACGTTTTTTATTAGATTTGTAGAACTTTGGTTCGTTCGAATAAGATTTGATATTTTATACTCTTTTCGTTGTAGGTACGGGTGACATTAGTTAGGGGAACCGTTTCTCTACCACCTGGAACGTTACCGAGATTTACGACCGTGACAAAATATAGGCTATGCCCTGAATATCATAGTCGTAAAGGACTACCTACCCATTTTAGCAGAACATCCCATCACTATACATGTCTTAACATCTATTGTCACCCGCACCATGCCACAGCGAAAATAGCACAGTTTTTAACAAGTCTCATATTATCTCGTGGGATTTTCCATTTAATGAAACAACAGCAGTTATTTTGTCATCATCATTAACAGACAAAAATTTAGTTGCTGTTATAAATGATCCTATGAATGAGCGTGTTCGATGGGTTCCGTGTCTCAAAAGGAAAAACGGAACCCTTGTTGTATATACTTTGTTGTTTCGGGAGCGCGTTGAGGTGTCAAGTTGAAATTAAAACCATAAATTCAACTCTGTGGTCCCTTTGTGTTGTGAAAAAATTACCCTCCAAGTCTACACAGTCAAAAGCTATAGCCGTTTATGTCGCAGTTTTGTACGGAACCCTTGGTGCGCGAGTCCTCGTTCTTGGCCGGTTTTTCTCTGCTCCTATTTAAAACATCTTAAGTCTGACTTGTAAGTTGTAACACGTGTGACTCCCTCCTTATCTTACGTAATGTATGATGAAGCACCTCATTACTTTTAACTTTTTTTTTCCTAAAATATTTTAGAAAAAAAGAGTAACGTATACGTCAAGGGGATTGGCATTGTTATCGGAACTAATAGATTGTTGAAAACACTCAAAGAGAATTATTACATATCCGTTGCGGACTTCACGTACCTACCTACGTATATATTAAATTCAAATTCATTGAATTCAAGTTCAGGCCCACTTTACAAAACAAAGATTTGACATAGACATTCAAAAAGAAATAAATATTTAAAAAAAAAACTAATAAATACAATGTCACACAAAATAATTCCTTAAGTCATATTAAATTCATTACAGCAGTCTCTTACGTGCGACACTATTGATGGCATGTCTGACACAGTAGTGTCGGAGTAACGTCCAACATGAACCTACTCGCTATCATTCTCAGAGCGGTATTAGAGCTGTCCCGCACTCTACTAACGTTTAAAAAGGGCCAATCAACCTAATTTGAATAAATGAGTCACAATGAGTGACTGATGAATGAAACTTGGGACTTAGATAACTTGCACGATCATCAAGCTTCCATGTAATCATGATACTTCTCGAGGATACCCTGAACTGGAGCTTCTGTACCCATTTATTTATTCGTTCAGTTAAAATAAACGCCAGTGACGTCGGTGCGCCCGCACAGCGCTCCGGCCGGCTATTCTTGGTTCAGACTGAGTCACGCGCTGAAATAAGGTCATTGTAATCCACACCGATGGTATCGCGGTTCGACTCCCGACTCGTGACGTGTACCTGCACTCGACCATGTACGAGAATGGTCCACAGCTTGGGTGACGCATACGGCCGTCTATATGTATTAGTTAAGCAACATGATGTTCAATAACTGCAATGCTGTTCCCGCGCCCTGCGCCCATGTACTGCAGTAAGGTGCACTTCCTCACACGAAGAGGGGGCTGGTATGCCAGCTGTGGGAATACTATCGCCTGATCATGCTATAGGTACACTTGTTCAGTTAGATAGGTACGTTTTATCTGATACACGACGCACATAACATAACGTTCATATAACATCTTAATTATAATATTATCTACATTACTACCAACATCAATTAATGACGACGAAGAATTTTACACACATCTTACAATTCGCCACAGCATATTCAATGACCGACAACTATGTAAAACATGAAGTTCATTAAAGATAATATTTAATGAACATCTGTCACACAATCTAAAGATGTCACCTACACACGAATTACGAGTTTTATCACATAACTGCTCGTTACGTAAAAATATGGGACATATTGCTCATCTGTGCAATTTTAAGAGGAAATGTCTTTACTAGAGATTCCATAAATTGTTGCTAATATCACGAGCATAGATGAACAGTACACTTCAATGTTTTGTAAACAAGCTAAGCATTAAAGAAAAGTCGACGCACGATTTAGTCATTGTAGGCCGATGGACAATTGATTAACTTCACCATCAGCCTTTTCCCAAATATTTTGTGTTCAAACCGAACACAAAATAAGTCCAAGCAGATGCAGCCAACTATCAGTTTCTCACATAGGCGCGGAGCGACTACTATTTGTTCGAGCCGCCTGAAGCCAGCTCGTTCCAGCAATAAGGACTTAATGTAATCCTAAATAACCAATAATTCGATTATTTTCAATACCTATACTAAATAAAATAATAGAACAAAAACTAGAAACTGTGATTTATTTTGCTTTTTCTCCGCGTTTTGTCTTTGCAGGCTGAAGAAAAAAGGGAGGTTTAGGCGCTTAAGAGCCTAATAAAAATAACTATACTTACCTTTTACTTTTAATATTTTTTTCTTAATATATCTTTTAGTTTTTTAAAGAATTTTATTTTATAAATAATAATTTTAATTTATGAATATTCTGTTCATGAAAACAATTTGAGCAAAGCGCGGAAAAAAGCAAAATTATTAACTCTTTTCGATCTCTAATTTGATGTTCTCAAAACTACATAAAAAATATAAAAATTGTAGTCTACCAGTATCGGGAGCAGGGTTCAAGCTACCGGTGGTTTCGGGAGCAGATGCAGACACAGGAACCTCCTCACAATACGTACCGTATCGAGGAGAACTGCCTTCTGAATCAAGCCGTTGAGCCCTTGTTTCTCTTTCTCAGCTTTCACGAAGTTCTCGTCATGTACTTGGAGTACGGTAATCCTTGTGAGATCGACGAACCTGCTGGCCAATGGCCATGTCGATGAGGAGTAGCTCCTTAGTACCGCGAGACCCGTTCCTACATCCATTTTGAAAAACCGACATAATAGAATTACTGTCATTATGTTTGGTAATTTTCGCTCTCAAAATGAATGTAAGATGTTTAGTAGGTCTACGACTCTTGGCTTCCACGGGACTACCTGACTTATGGAGCAGATGGGTTATACCAGTTGTCAGAAATTGTGGTAACGACCCATACTCTAGCCAGGACTGGCATTGGGATGCCACGCGAGTGTGTGAACTTCTGAGCCATTTTCGCCAAAAATTGTGCAGTCCATCCGGTCCTAGAGACTTCCAATTCGGTAACGGACGGACTGCTCTGACTAGGTATAATGGTGTTTTTAAAATTGGCTCCATTTCCGGAATAGTTACACACACACCCTCGACATTTCGGATCAGTCAGGCAGTCTCAGTATGGCAGACGAGCACCGATCAGATGCTGTGCTAGAAAGAACTCTTGGCAGTTTTACCTGGGCAGCACACGTCCGTCATATTTTGGTTGAGTCGATACCAAGCTCTGTATATCAACCTCTCATTGCTCCGGAACATGCGATTCTACGAGTACCGATCAACACGCCGCTTTTACCGCTAAATACGATTCGCCTATGAATATTTATTTGATAGTGATTGATGAGAGATTGATTCACGTGGACAGTTGTCACTGAAGTTCTGGGGTCCATAAAACCAATTATGGGTAAATTCCGCGTTGACTACAATCGAAAAGTTTCCCCTATTGTATCCCAGCATGGTATCAACATGTACTAATAATCCTTACTAATATTATAAAAGCGTAAGTGAGTTTGTTTGTTATCTCTTCACGCCTTAATGGCTAAACCGATTTTGATGAATTTTGGTACAGAGATAGTTGGGACCAGCTTTTATTTTTTAGTGGATTATGAGGGAGAAAGAAGGAAGAAATGGGAAACTTAGCATTGCTATTACAAATCAATAAGGCGCACGGGCAAAAACTACAGGTAGCAGGTACCTGTAAATCAGGAAAAGGGAACTGTGTTACCCCGAATTTAACGCGAGCGAGGCCGCGGACAAAAGCTAGTAATTTAAAAACGATCTGCGATGAACTACGTACCTGTAATAAGTTGGCAGGTATGATAAAATGTGTTTTGCTGCATTTCTTCGACCTTGCTGTTCAACGATATTAAATAGTTGGCAATGTACCTCATCATATATTATTTAATCGATTAATTTCCCACTAGCTGTTACCCGCATCTTCTTAGGCGTTAGGTTCGCGATTTACTTAAATATCCATTTTTTGTTTGCATTCATTACCTGACGCCTCCAATATTATACTCTGTGATCTACCATTCGTCTCCAGTGTTATTAATCTATCAACTACCTCTCATTAGACAGTACCTACATCTCTCATTATATTGTCATGATAGTTGTTAAACAGTTGAGAAATATGGACTTATTGCAATAGAATGCGATACCGCTCACTCCTCTAAGTTATTCATTTGCGTCATAATATATAGCTTATATCCGTTTCCAAGTTCAAATCTATCTCCTTGGCATATTTCATTACGATTCAATCAGCGGTTTAGTCGTGAAAAGGTATTATGTATATACAACCAACAGAGTTACTTTTATAATATTACTAGCTTCTACCGGCGGCTTCGCCCGCGTTTATTAATATACTAACTGGCGCCCGCGGCTTCGCCCACGTAATATCGAAAAAAAATATCATATGTGTTATTCCAGACTATAATCTACCTCTGTGCCAAATTTCATCAAGATCCGTTCAGTAGTTTTTTCGTGAAAGAGGATCAAACATACATCCATACTCACAAACTTTCGCATTTATAATATTAGTAGGAGTAGGATGGTAAACCTACGTTAGTGCCAAATGGTATCGAAATTCGAAAGGTATTCACATCACACAAACAGAGAAAGAGTTAAGTACTTTCGCATTTGTATTAGTCGGGATGGACTTCACCATGCCATACATTGTGAGTCAGCTACCACTCTGCCACCCTGGCTCGCCTGGCACGCCACACCACTGCCAAGTGGCACTGTCCCGAACTGGTGTACGATGGACGTGGCGCAACGTGCCAACTGCCAATACTTTCTTAACCGATACAATTGTGAAATATATCAATGCCTTATGTTCGTATTGCATTCTGCGCCGTTTCCTAATGGATGCCTTACATGCAATGGTGTAGATACGTGAGCATTGTTTGATTGTGCTCGTCTTCCTTATATCCTTCGATAATGATAGGTTTGTATTGAGACGAAGGCAGTGGAACCGTTATTGAGTTCTAAAGAGTCTAGAGCCACATTCACGGCAATACGGTATTTTTAGTACAAAATAAATATTGGTGTGCTCTATATACGCATTCGGCAGAGTTATGTAGACTTTTAATACAATAAATCAATATACAAACACCGAACAGGTTCCACGGTCACGTGCCCATGATTTGTGTTGCAAGGAAATCGAAACTTCCCAAAGTTAGTTATGCAGCAGAATCATGAAACTAGACCATAATACTCCCAAATGCATTAGCTCATAAAATCTATATGTAAAGTTTGTAATTGATGTAAATTGGACTTGGCTAGCATTGGAGATGCAATGCATGCTGTATAATCGTGGAGGTCGCAGTAATCCGTCAGCTGTGAAAGCCCTGGCCTCAATACTGACCAAGTGCGTCAGTACAGATGCTACACATGCGTACATTTACGTGAAACATGACTATAACCACCTACATGAACACTTACTAGCAGCTAGGGAGTAATAACGCGGCGCAGAAACATTGTAAAGAAGCTCGAGGAGGAGCTCGTGGCTAAGTAATAGCAGCCGCTCAGGTCGATCTTTAGGTTAAGCCGCGCTTGCCTAGGTTGGTCTGTGGATGGGTGACCACCCGTTACATACCGAGTTTCCTCCGTGCCTCGGAAAGCACGTTAAGCTGTTGGTCCCGGCTGCCATTTGTAGATCTTTAACAGTCGTTACAGATAGTCAGTGTCCCGAAAGTCTGACAACCAGTCTTACCAAGAGGTATCGTATTACCCAGTACTAACTGGGTTATGGAGGTCAGATAGGCAGTCGCTCCATGTAAAATACTGGTATTCAGCTGCATCCGGTAAGACTGGAAGCCGACCTCAACAAAGTTGGGAAAAGGCTAGGCAGATGATGAGAAACATTGTAAAGAAGACTAGGAAATATGTCTTTGGAAAAATCGAAGAATGTTTTTTCCTGGAACCACTAACAAGGTCTCCCCTACAGTGTAAAGCATCAGCGAGTTCAAGTTTTCCCCTACAGTGTACAGCATCTGTTCTGGCCTGGTGGGCTACCATGACGCCTTAAAGAAAAAATATTTACAGTCGTTCCACTGTGGGCAAAAGACAGTGCTGTACTTGAGATGTCTCGCGCAATCTCTTTCTCGAGGCTTTAAATGTTTTTCATGTCAACAACAGAACTCTCTAGGTATCTGCTTTTTCGCCTCTGATTCGCTTGTGTGGACGTAAATTATCCTGAGGGAACGTAAATGGGAAAAAAATCCCAAAACCTAACGCAGTCTACTTGTTCCTTTCGATATCCGATTAGCTGTTTGTAATAAGCATTAGTGAGGATCTTGTCCATCAAAGGTTGAAGGTTGTCTGGCTGAGTCACTCAATCATGGTTGTAAGAAGTTGTTTGTAGTCAATGCACAGGATCATTAATTAACTATCCCACGCATTCAGTATCCATTTCCATTCTATTCCTAAGAGCAGGTATTGTCCGTGCAAACCCGTAAAGCGGTCTACTTGAGTGCCGGCAGCTGGCAGGCCGACAAGAATGCTCCATGTCCACGAGTTCAATACGAACCGATATAGAATATAGGTCTGCGTCTGTTTCCAAACCGCGCCGACAACGAGACGATAAAAATACATTTATTGGCAAAGACTTAAATGGTTTCGATGAGCTTGGAATCCAGGATTCAATTCCCAATTAGCACAAAGTGTTATTGAGATTTTCTAATTAGGAAGGGGTCAATAACAGCCTGGAGTCGGGGGTTGTTGTTGTTTCTCGGTCAATAGCAAAACAGGGCGTTAAGGTGTGTGTGCGTGTGTGTAAATTATGATGTTCTGGATTATGTCAAACTTCCACTTTCTGTGACCCCTATGTTCCAGCAGTAAATACATTCTAGGCAAAATAAGTATGGGGCCCATGTCTAGGGGACGATTTTCAGCTGAAAAACGAATATGGCAAAAGTCGGTGAATCAAAACAAGTCAAAAGTCATTTTAGTGTTTTTTGGAAGTCGGTTTTTTTACAGCCTTTTTAGTTTTGGTGATGATGATGGTATTCCACACTAATTCTGGTAAAGTATTAGTAGAAGCAAAAATATGTATTTTAGAAGATAACTTATTAACTACCGAAGCAAAATAGGAAATATTGATATGGGACTCCTTCGAGAGTATAGTATATATTCCCTTTCGATTATAAAAAGATTTATGAAAATCGGGCTATTGATTTAGAAATCGCGTTACAAACATCCAAAAAATGTAATACCTGTGTGGCTGTAATTATTTTATTATATGTTTGTACCGCCATTGAGAACCTTCTCCTTTTTTTGTAGTCGGCTAAATACGTGAGCTCAAAAGTGTGTCGATGCAACTCTACTACACGTCTAGAGGAAATTGGCGTCTTATGATCATATAATGAGGTAAATTAATTAAAGTACCCACACTGTTTCTGGCTGAAAATTAGGCCATCAGCTTTCCTTTCACCATTCATTGGAGTTGTAATAAGAGGGTGATTAGCGGGGCGGTTATTACGTGCATCGTGTGCGGTCCACTAGCCAACTGTCACCTTGCCCTGCCTATAACTAGTTTACTCCTATAAAGCGACAACAACGCGCCACCACGATCAATTTGATCGAATGAGTCTATATGGTAGGTAATAGATTGTCTAATTTGACGAGACGGTTGGCGAAGTGGCTGCTACGCTACATGTACTGAGTTCGATACCCGCACGGAACAAATATTTGCATGGCCTATATGTAAATGTTACACACATTTACATATAGGCCTTGCAAATATTTGCACCCACGCTCTATGAAACAATCCGAGTGTTTCAAAGCAGAGACTTACTTGCCATATAGAACACCTACATTTCGCTAGTTATGTTTTAGTTGTATATTATTTATTTATCGATGACCATCATTATCTTCCTGCTCTTGTTCCATTTTGAGAGCAACACGTTTTCTTTTTTACACATCATTCACCTTTATTTCTGTTCTCACGAAGTGCATCCATCTTATAATGCGCACATACCCATAACAAGCCACAATATTTCAACTTATCTATTTCCATCAACCGCACATATCCAGAGACTCGAAGTTTCCCAATGGAAGAACCTAATAATATAAACTTTACCCGACCTTGAATCGATCCTAGGACATTTTGCTCTGCAGTACCCAGCCCGCGTGATTACCAATCCAACGAAGCAGTATTACCTACTTACATTGATATCTTTAAAAACGACACACTCTACAAATTCTTAAGTTATTGATGGTCCGGTTTTACCGTATTCCTACCATAACATAACATCAACACGCTATATTTTGAACTAGAAGCCACTAATATAAACGTAACATACGCTCCAACAAAAACAATCCGCGTTTCCCAAGATGTGATCCCGGATGCTGCTGATATCGTGCCCACTGCTTGCACACAGGCTGTACTCAGAGACTCGACATTATTCACCACGCCAGCACGGAATCTCTGATGCTTATCAACAGTCAGGGGACTTCTGAAGAAAACGTAATAAACTATTGCAATCCACTACAACGAAAACCACAACCTCTATCTATTAAGTAAGTATCTGAATGTATTAACCCGAGTTGTACACGAATCAGAAGATGTAAACTAAATGACGGGACGTGGTAAAGTATCAGGCGATCCTCAACCGGCCGTCGTAAAGGACAAAGTATTGCGAGTGGCAGGAGATACGATCGCGGAAACTTCCGTTAAAAAAAGTTATATTTGTAGATAATTGAGCCGTTCGTTGTACCCAGGAAACAGTGACAGGTGAGCTGATTATTTTTAAATCCAAACAAAAGCGTTGCCACGGCTGAGCCAGCGAGCCGCACAAACCGTTCTGATGCTGATTTGAAGACTATCGTATTTGTCGAACTAAAAAAGGAATGGCGAGCGCAGCGGCCGCTGGGAGGAGGGACAGGTGGAGGGGGGATTCTCCTGGATCTCCGAGAGGGAACGAAAACTCGGAGTCAGGGTGGGACTGCCGAGCGGAACAGTCTCTCCTTCGTCGATCGTCCAACACACAACACAATGGTAAGTGTAAGACACAGTGACACCAGTGAATACACAAGTGATAGTACAGTGAATTGTGATGAAGTGGTGAACATTTGCAAGAAACTCGCGCTGCAAATACCAATGAAAACGTCGCCGGTTTAACAAATTACAAAGCAAAAAATACGAAACAACCCTGCGTTAACCACAGTAGTGAACTAAAATATAGTGGTGGTGATAACTTAACATTATATTGCAATAATGCAGATGCAGTAAATGTTAACTAGGATAGATAAACATAACTTAAACAAACAATTCATAAACAAGTGCATTAAAACCATTAGACAGACGTAAAATAATCGCTCGTTTACATTTTTGTAAGTAAAATCAAATTCGGAATAAAAACTTAGATAAAAACTCCAACTCTAGGCAATCTAAATAAACTAATTGCAAGTCTGGACATGCACCGACTAAACCTAAAGACTAAGGAAATCCAGCTGAGATCCATCCAGGAGTAATGATCTGAACCCAACAATACCTTAATTATCAAACAAAATGTATTAATAGGTAATAAAATTAGTAACAAAGTTAAACATTCAAACCTGAAGCTGAAGAAATGGGAGCACGCGCTCTTCTATAAATAACATGATGTAACTGAGTAGTAGAGATGAGGCGGGCGGCAGCACAGGCCGAGCGGGCTAAATATAGAGGCGCCACCAACCACGCCTAATCGGGACTCGGCCGGTGAAAACACGCGGCAATTATCATGCAATCGATAATCGAAAAGAAAATTAAATCAATAAAGCGAGAAATCGCGAAGAATCAAAACGAATAGATTTAAATCATGCCAACGAACTAGGAAATTTTAATACGAGAATAAATGCTACTGATGGCGAAAAGAAAAGTAGTTTCTGAGCCAACTATGACGAATATAGGAACAGTTTAAATAATCAATTAGTCTACTGACGTTGCAATGAGGTGAATGAGGCATTCGCAGCGCAATATCTTAGAATCGACGGCCTACAATCACACGTGGTAATAAAATAGAGCCGCGCAATCTAAACGAAGAAACACAAGTGGAACACACACATATTGATTTTTGAAGGCGTTTGACTAGTACTATTAATGAATGTTATTGTTTACAGGCGGATAAAGATAAGAAAGTAAAGAAGAAGAAGGCAAAGGAAGATGCACCAGCAGAAGAGGCGCCAGCAGCAGCTGCGCCCGCCGCCACTGGAGGCAGTGACAGGCAGTCGTCCCGTGGAAGCCGCAAGGCCAAGCGTACCGGCTCCAATGTCTTCTCCATGTTCTCACAGAAGCAGGTTGCTGAGTTCAAGGAGGTAAGCATCGTCATCATAAAATTTCATCTCCTAGAGCTTTTTGTTTGTTGGTTTAGCTCGAATAGTGCAGCACTATACACTGTATTGTGTAGTATTTTACAAGTATTTATAAATGAGGGGATCAAAAATATAGTTAAAATGATCAAAAATTAACAGCCGTACTTTGTCAGAAAACTTTTTTAAAGATACTTCAAATAAGAGTGGCAATTTAATCAAATTGGAACTGTTATCTGCGTCAATTACCGAGAACTGTACGAATTGTGTCACAATCGTGTTTAGCTCGTGTTAGACCGCCTGTTTAGTAAACATGGCGATGATATCTCTTGTTATCATTGTCTTTCATAATGCACACATTTTCAAAATTGTACGCGAGTGACTTCATCAGTTCACAACTTAGCACAGCTTACTACGACACTAAGGATGTTTATGATTACATTGAGTAAGGACTTCCCAATACATAATATTTGCAGGGGTCTCAGCACTTTCTAGAAACTTATTATATTCTACAAGTTCTGACGATACATGTCTCTTCTACAGGCCTTCCAGCTAATGGACCACGACAAGGACGGCATCATCGGCAAGAACGATCTGCGCGCCACCTTCGACTCGCTCGGCAGGCTAGCGTCGGAGAAGGAGCTCGACGAGATGGTTAATGAGGCATCCGGCCCCATCAACTTCACCCAGCTCCTCACCCTCTTCGCGAACCGCATGTCCGGCGGCTCCGACGAGGACGACGTTGTCATCAACGCCTTTAAGACCTTCGACGATGAGGGCAGGATCGACTCCGAGAGGCTGAGGCACGCGCTCATGACCTGGGGCGACAAGTTCTCCGCCGACGAGGTCGACGAGGCTTACGACCAGATGGAAATCGACGACAAGGGTTTCATCGACACCACGAAGCTGATTTCCATGCTCACCGCCAGCGCTGAGGAGGAGGAGGGCGGCGAAGCCGCGTAAATATTCCATCATTGTAATCATCGAAACAAGAGGTGTTGAGACGTGCACGCAGAACACCGCCCGGCCGCCGCGGTTCAAACTCATCGGATTAAAGACCACGATGTGAACCGACAACATTTTTTATTTAATTTCTTTATGTAATTAATTTATTGTTTCCATTTTTTTAATTTATATATAATGAAAATATAGTTCTACTATTACCAAAGTATTGTGTAGTACTGTCCCCGTACTATGTTTGACCATCTGCAGAAGAGATATTTATAAGGAATACTATGTATTCATATTGTTTCAAATAAAGAATCTATAAAGTCTGAACTAAATGACATGTGTCCTAATGGTCACACTTTTACAGAAACATGAATCTTATCATTACACCACATGATGCACCTGCAAAGTCAGACAAAACCCTTAGAGTAATACATTATTGGGTAGAATAATATTCGACAACGGTACTCAGAAGATTAGGAAACACTTCCCTTACAGTGATCAGTGTTTTATTATAGAGAAGCAATTATTAAGAACATAAAAACACTTGACACATTCTAGGTATTTTTCAGAGTTCTCTCAGGAAATTAGGCCGATTGATTAGAACTCCTGCGTAAATACACAGGTGGGGCCTGACTGAAACAGACAGGCGTCATACTGTATGGGTATACCCATACGAGCTGGTGTTACTACAGTTCGTCTCTGTACCCACAACTCGTGAAACCCCACAACTCGTGAAACCCCACACTCTAATCTAACAACATGTTGCTCACACATTTTCATCATCATTATCCTGCCCTCATCCTAAGTTATTTGGGCTTGGCGCAGCATGTCTTCTTCATCCATAGCTACTCCTTTATTACTCGTCAATTCATCAGACCCCCGTTTCTTGCCATATTATGATTCACATTGTCCATCCATCGTTTCTTTGGCCTTCCTCTACTCCTGTACCCATCCACATTCATACTCCAAACTTTCCTCATGACATTTTCCTCATTCCTTCGCATCACATGCCCATACCAAACCAGCCAGCCAGCTTTCAAACGTCCTCTTACGTACTCGTTTCTTACTTTATCCATTCGCGTAACACCACACGTCCCCCTTAGCTTTCCTCATTTCAGCCACGTGCAAATGCCTTTCATTCGTCCCTTTTGTGACCCAACATTCTGGAATCTGGATACCTACAAGACAGCAGGTCTAACCATCTATATCTATACATATTATAAAACAAAGTCCCCCGCCGCGTCTGTCTGTCTGTCTGTCTGGATATTCGCGATAAACTCAAATACTACTACTGCACCAATTTTCAAGCGATTTTCTCCGCTCGATAGCGTGATTCTTGAGAAAGGTTTTAGTATATAATTTGTTAGGTAAAACTTAGCATTGCTATAACAATAAATAAGGCGCAAGGGCAACATCTATAGGTAGCAAGGTACATGAAGGGAACTGTGTTACCCCGAATTTAACGCGAGCGTAACCGCGGGCAAGAGCTAGAGTTGTTTCATAAATCTTCCCCTTTAAAACTAAGGGCAATTTCATCCATCGAGTGTCAATTCTGTGCTTTTTTTTTGGATGGTATATCATCAAACAGCTTCCTTCGCTTTGAGCGGAGTGGGAGGTTGTCAGACTTTTACTGACTAAAATCCATTCATGTTCCTTCTTTTGCCCTTTGTGTTCCAGGGCCGAGGTATCTCTTTCGAACAACGCACAACCCCGGCAGGCAGGGGCCCTGGCTGGTCCCTCTCTTTTGCTGACATTTCTATGTGGCGCACGTGGAACACTAACGCGCCATCGAAAGGGCCTGTCATTAAAAAACTGACCGACGGTGAGCTACCCATAGCTCACCGCCCACAAACATGAGTCTACGGAGTCGTTTGGCGGGGCCCGAAGCCCGGAGCATTTCCCGCGGCGGCCAAGTCATAGCGCTATGACTTTAGGACTGGAGGTAGGGCCGAAATAGTACCTACTGCTAATTTTCAAGCCAAAATTCTCCAGCTTCTGCTGCCATTTGTCTAATCTGCTCTGGATCTCTGGTCCATCTTCACAGACAAGGACAATTTCGCTTGCAAACGGCATGTACCAGGGTGCCTCTTCCTGTATTTCCGACGGACATAAGACGTAGGTAAGGACTTAACGCCGAACCGATGCCTTAACACCGACGTTGCTTACGCTTACTTTTGATGTGTAAAAATTTTCTCCAAACTCTTCCTGCCATTATATTCACGACATAATAATAATATAATTATATTTAATATCATTTGAAGGCTCTGGGTTCGAATCCTAAGGCGTCAAGCAAAGCCAACATGCTGAACCATACCGAACCTACCCACAACTATTTGAGAAAAACAACTATTTGGCTACAAGGGCAAATTTGGACATCAACAGGAAGTTAATTGTCTGATAGTTTTCCTTAACATGTGATAGCGTAAATGGCAGTAGTCTAAGTTATTGAATGATGTCTACGATGACGCAGAATATGGTTACATGGATAGAAATAACTTTAGGTGGTACACCCGTATTTTTGTGATCTAATCTTATCATAAATATAACGCTTTTACATCTTAAGGGATGATGAGTCAGGTCAGAACAATAGCATCTTCTACCACTAGACCAACGACGCTTCCTAATATTAATATGGGTATGGGACAATAGAAAGCTTGCATTTTCTACAATTGGATTACAAACGATCAGTCGAAAGTTAGTACGGACCCAACCCCCAAGCAACCTTTTCCATTGAGGAGCAGATCTGCTATTTCAGAACGAAACATTATCTATCACTGTCAGAAAGACGTCACAATGACATTGCCAGTAGATCCAATCGAGTCAATTCGAGTCTGACGTGATTCGTACAAGTCACAGAGTACATGTACAAGTCGACTTGTGATTGTTGTGAAGAGACGAAGACAAAAAATGGCTACAGAAATTAGCCAGAACATAACGAAGACATTCAAGTATACATTCCCGACATGCACCAACGAGGAGTTACTGTTCAAGCTGGAGGTGCCGGTGGACATTCCTCACGCCGGCTCCACCAGAGAACTCGTGCAGAGGGTCATCAACATGTTCCATATTCCTGTGTATTTAGAGGAAGGTACATAATAGTTTAAGCTATGATAAATCTAGAATTATGTTATGATTTTGGCTCGAAGCGGTGGCGAAATTAAACAGTGTTTGAAGTTGTTATCTTCCAGAGTTGTTTGAAAGAGATACTGCGGCCCCGGAACATAAAGGGCAAAAGAAGGAACAGGGGTGGCTTTTAGTCAGTAAAAGTCTGACACGCAGGGGGCGTGTCCTCTCCGCCTATAGTGGGGGAAGTTATTCAATGATTTCACATCCACAAAAAAAGTTGCTATCTAAGTTTACCCTCCCACTTTCTATTATCCAGAGTTTACATTATTATTGTAATTTTGTTACCTAAACTAAGACTGCTAGTAAACTCCTTTGTTGCACTTTTGGTTGCAGTTTTGCAATCTACTACTTATTATAACAGGTTAACTTTCTATTTACAAAATCCATAAATAAGATCTTACCTTTTTATTTCTATGGTTAGTGCCTGACCTGGCATTGAGAGTTTTTATGCCACTCATGGGCCTCTGACTTGGCTTCACATGAACTTTAGAAATAAATCTCTGACATGCTGGTTTGGTTCCTTACAATGTTTTCTTTGACCAAAACAAATGATAATTATTCAATACGGATAGGAACCTGGAAAATCAGAGATGTGTACATATAAAATCTTATTTAAAATTTCAGAACTAAATGAGAAACTAGGACAATTTGTAGCAGAAGAAACTAAGAACTTCCACAATGAGAGAGACATGAAGATTCTGAACCAACTAAAGAACAGTGAGATCAATGTGGAAGGCATTGTGAAGGGCTGGGAGAAACTTTTTAAAGACAATGTCATGGAGTTTGCAGAGCAGAAGGGCACATCAGACGAGGAGGTGTTTGCAGCTGCGTACCACAAGCTTGTGCACTCACCTGCACTTGAGACTATTCTACAAGTTGAGAACTCTTATGCTAAGACTGTCATGAACACACTCAAGAACAGAGATGAAGATATCAAGAAACTAACCCAAAAGTGAGCATTTTCTGGAGTACCCATTAAAACAATATGTAATGTATTTTAATTAATATGAATTAGGTAATTTTCTAACTTGGGTTGTCATCTGTATCTACGCTGCAGTATTTTTTTTTCCTCATGTAAGTGGCTTATTGCTGGGAAGTCACTGCTTAATGCCTTGATGTTAGTATTCTGGTTAAATCTCCCCTAACACACATAACTCTGAGAATCATCATGACAAAGAATATCAAATCAAAAATTCCTAACAAAATTTATTGGTTTCTACAGTAACTCTTGATCTTATTCAGACAAACTGAAGAAATGGAAGAGAAAGTCCGCCTTCTAAATACAACCACAACAGAAGAAGAAATTAATGAGTTAGCAACACAGCAGTTTGAGCAGCAGGCATTGGTGCAGGGGCGCTGGGGCTCGCAACTGGATGCGCTGCGACAGACGCAACGCGCACAACATCGCACCTGGCTCATGAACACCCTTGAAGAGTATCAGAGCACCTCGGCTCTTAATACACCCAGGTAACTGAGTAGCAAATGCTGTGCCACAGCTTCTGCTAGACATTTTCGTGGTAGGTAATTAGGTAATGACGTGTTTATAGAAATTTTATGTGGGACTTAAACAAATCATGTGAAATGTAGGTTTGACTACTGAGAAACACCCTTCTGTTACCGCCTTAGAAATAACAGACGTGATGTTCTTTGTATGTTTGCAGCAATTCGCCCCTGGCCACATTCTCTCCTGAGGCAGTGTCGGTCCCGTCGCCGGCCGCTACTTCTGGCGAGCGCCTGGAGGAGAGCTTTACCATACACCTGGGCAGCCAACTCAAGCAGACGCACAACATCCGCATCGTCGCGTGCGACCTGCTCGATCTCTGCGCCGTCGAACAAGTTGACAAGTCAGTATGTGTTCAGTAGTCTGCTGGAACGGGTTTGCAGTCTCACTGTGTCTTTACTCTCAAGACCAGCCCGAATTACCTCTCCTGTTACATGTGTAGCAGTAGGTAACGTTAGCCCTGCACTGTGCACTGCGCAGCCCCAGCGACGGCTCGCGGCGCCTGCAGACGTCGCTGTCGCTGTACTCGGCGGAGCTGTCGGGCGTGGTGCTGCTGAGCGACAGTCCTCCCCGACGGCCGGCGCCGCCCACGACGCAGCTGGTGGACGCGGCCGCGCGCAGCACTGAGCATCACTTCGCCGACGTGGAGCATCAGCTTCGGTATATTAGTGAGAAGGTTGAAGAACCAGTGAGTCAATAATTAAATCTATTTTTACGTTTTTATTGTCATAAAATCACATCTGTCGAGTCTTGCCAACTAATGTAATTCGGTCCTAGACAGTTATAGTAAGATGCTGCACCGCCCTGTTGCATTTTTCTTATCAATTTAGAACCAGATGACAGCGGTGTGCAAAAGTACTTCTAAACATCCTGTTGTTTTTTTAATGTTAGTTTATATTTATTATTATACATTTTGAGTTCGATTCCTGTGTCGAGTGTCTGATGGCGCATTTACATTAGTCGGTTGGACCGTATTCGGCTGCAGGCCGTATTCGGTCACCGACTAATATAAACAGGTATTCGTTTGGCCGTATTCGCTTTGGCCGTACAACTCAATTAAGGTAAGCGTTTCAGTTAAATCGAATGCGGTGCGGAATTCGGTGACCGACCTAATGTAAATGCGCCATGAAAGCCCGGAATCTAGATATTTCTGTCCGAATCGGCAAAATGCTGGCTCCTTAATTTCAAGTGATTTAAACATAACTGTGTGTGAAATGTGAGTCTAGTATAGTTACACCGCTGCCCGAGGAAACAGCTGTGACGTTATTTGATGTGCCAGGTGGAACGTCGCAACAAGCAGCGCGTGAAGGAGCAAGCAGAAAGCGTAGCCAACGGCTCCAACTCGTCCAACAACAACGGCTCGCGGTTCCGTACAAAGCGCAACCTGCAGACCGGTGACATCTTCATCACGAAGCACAGCAACCTGGCTGAAGTGCACGTCGTGTTCCACCTCATCGTCGATGACTCCTCCCTGCGCTCCGGTGAGTGCTTTATACAATATGATAAGCACAGCATAATCAGCATGTCAAATTCACACACCTAGCCACAAGGCCAACATGTCTCTGTAAGAGACAGAATGGGCTGAAATCCACCATGAGAACCCAGTGCGGGTTGTTAGATATCTTCGAATATTTGGTTGTTGGACGGACCAGTTTGTTCACAATGTTTACTTTCATCATTTTGGGAGCATAGGTGCTTTATACAATAACAATAGTAGCACTAGTAAAACGTGCTTCAGTTCTCTTATGCAGAATTGAAAAAGTAGAAAATAAAACAAAATTGAAAAACCTCACAAAGTCATAACGCTAAAACCTCTAAAAATAGATAAATGTTTTTTTCTTTGTCCGAGCGTCGCGCGTCGTAGCGTCCGGGGTATAATATGTACATGCAGATGAGATACGCACGGAAAGTGATAAACAAAGCGGTTCACCAACGCCTTTTTACTGAAATTGACGTCATTTAACTATTAAGAAAATCATTTCCAACATGTTGATTGAACTAATTTCATTAATTTATCTATGTTAATTAAATATTATTCAAGTACCTACACAATTAGAGACTGGTAAACGTGTACTGCAACACTGCTGTTGTTGCAGTACACGTGTGTACCAGCTTTTAAAGTTCACAGCAGATTGTTGGCAACATCTAATGGCGGGAATATTAATTTAAACTCTTTTGCTGCTCGGAATAAAAACTTAAGGTCCTAATATCAAAATATGTTGCATATTGCTCTTGTTGCATTTGCAGGCGACATCACATCGCGTCACCCGGCGATACTGGGTCTGCGGAACATCCTGAAGGCGGCGTGTAGCAACGACATCACCAGCATTTCGATACCGCTGCTGCTACGGCATGAGATGTCCGAGGTATGACTTGCCATCATAATAATCATAAACCTAAATACCTCGTTTCGATTCGTAGCGGATTCGTTTTCTTGATAACTTTATTCATTTTCGTACACAGCTTGACTAGGTAACTATTTAGTTTGATGGGCATTCACTATCTCGTTTATTTTGTAGAATGCAGAATAAAGTGTATTGTACGGTCCGACGGAGTTATAGTATCTTCTTTTACAGCAAATATGTCTCTGACATCACATGGCTATTAAAATCGCAGTGATATTTGTTTCCTTTGCCTATTGTTGGTGTTGTTTGATTTGCTGCTACTCTCAAATCTGTCAAGGTCAACTGTGATTTTGAAAGATCACAAACAAGTTGTCGTCGATCGGGTGCTGCTATCAGAGGTAAAATGAGCGCACATGCGACAATGGAGCCGAAGTGCGACGTGATGACGTTTGTCCCGCAGGAGATGACGGCGGCGTGGTGCGTGCGGCGCGCGGAGCTGGTGCTGAAGTGCGTGAAGGGCTTCATGCTGGAGGCGGCGGGCTGGGGCGGCGCCGAGCTGCGCACGCTGCACTTCGCGCTGCCGCCGCCCGCCGCGCCCGAGCTGTTCGCGCAGCTCGCGGGGCTGCTGCCCAACATCTTCCGCATCTCCAACCCCGTCAAGTTCAAGGCGCCCGTCTAGCGCCGCTGCCGCCGCCCGCCGCGCCCGAGCTGTTCGCGCAGCTCGCGGGGCTGCTGCCCAACATCTTCCGCATCTCCAACCCCGTCAAGTTCAAGGCGCCCGTCTAGCGCCGCTGCCGCCGCCCGCCGCGCCCGAGCTGTTCGCGCAGCTCGCGGGGCTGCTGCCCAACATCTTCCGCATCTCCAACCCCGTCAAGTTCAAGGCGCCCGTCTAGCGCCGCTGCCGCCGCCCGCCGCGCCCGAGCTGTTCGCGCAGCTCGCGGGGCTGCTGCCCAACATCTTCCGCATCTCCAACCCCGTCAAGTTCAAGGCGCCCGTCTAGCGCCGCTGCCGCCGCCCGCCGCGCCCGAGCTGTTCGCGCAGCTCGCGGGGCTGCTGCCCAACATCTTCCGCATCTCCAACCCCGTCAAGTTCAAGGCGCCCGTCTAGCGCCGCTGCCGCCGCCCGCCGCGCCCGAGCTGTTCGCGCAGCTCGCGGGGCTGCTGCCCAACATCTTCCGCATCTCCAACCCCGTCAAGTTCAAGGCGCCCGTCTAGCGCCGCTGCCGCCGCCCGCCGCGCCCGAGCTGTTCGCGCAGCTCGCGGGGCTGCTGCCCAACATCTTCCGCATCTCCAACCCCGTCAAGTTCAAGGCGCCCGTCTAGCGCCGCTGCCGCCGCCCGCCGCGCCCGAGCTGTTCGCGCAGCTCGCGGGGCTGCTGCCCAACATCTTCCGCATCTCCAACCCCGTCAAGTTCAAGGCGCCCGTCTAGCGCCGCTGCCGCCGCCCGCCGCGCCCGAGCTGTTCGCGCAGCTCGCGGGGCTGCTGCCCAACATCTTCCGCATCTCCAACCCCGTCAAGTTCAAGGCGCCCGTCTAGCGCCGCTGCCGCCGCCCGCCGCGCCCGAGCTGTTCGCGCAGCTCGCGGGGCTGCTGCCCAACATCTTCCGCATCTCCAACCCCGTCAAGTTCAAGGCGCCCGTCTAGCGCCGCTGCCGCCGCCCGCCGCGCCCGAGCTGTTCGCGCAGCTCGCGGGGCTGCTGCCCAACATCTTCCGCATCTCCAACCCCGTCAAGTTCAAGGCGCCCGTCTAGCGCCGCTGCCGCCGCCCGCCGCGCCCGAGCTGTTCGCGCAGCTCGCGGGGCTGCTGCCCAACATCTTCCGCATCTCCAACCCCGTCAAGTTCAAGGCGCCCGTCTAGCGCCGCTGCCGCCGCCCGCCGCGCCCGAGCTGTTCGCGCAGCTCGCGGGGCTGCTGCCCAACATCTTCCGCATCTCCAACCCCGTCAAGTTCAAGGCGCCCGTCTAGCGCCGCTGCCGCCGCCCGCCGCGCCCGAGCTGTTCGCGCAGCTCGCGGGGCTGCTGCCCAACATCTTCCGCATCTCCAACCCCGTCAAGTACAAGGCGCCCGTCTAGCGCGTTAGCCTGACGACACGGCACCGGAGCGATAGTAGTCTGTATGGCCACAATTTATGACTGAAAAAAGAGTACTTACTAGCTGTACTCGTTTTTCAGGCACACTACTGACTCAAAATTAATGGTTTGTTAAACAGGACTCCCCCAATGCAACGATGCGAACAGTCAGCGATCAACTATTGATATAATAATGTATCTCTGTATCTATCTCAAAGGCTGGATTGAATTAATTTCATCTTACAAGTAATGTCAACTAATAAAACAAATTATTTAGTGAACAGCTTCATACATTTAGAACTTGAAACTACTACTAAATAAGTTACATATTATGTATGTACCTTGTTTTATAAGTTTTCTTGATCCAGCGATAAATTCCACTTGTACAATAGAGTTTGACAATTACAGAAGCAACAATTTGCGTATATCTTTCAAGGTTACTTAACATCTAACAGAGGGTGAGCATTAACAGCAATAAATAAAAGCTATTCCATTATTACTTGTATGTGAACGCGTAACGCGGATAGGGTGAGCACATTTTTTTAAAATGTTAATTTAATTGATCAAATGACTATGTTTGAGTTTGATTAGTTTTTGCCCCGATGGAAACAAAATTAGTCCAAAACTCCACCCTTTGTTTCTATTTTATTTTTCGAATGAAAAATCGTTGAATGGTTTCTTCCGTTCTGGGCTGAGCGGAAGGGAGAGTCAGACTTGTACTGACTAACACATCCTTGTTTCTTCTTTTGCCCATTGTCTTCCGGGGCCGCGGTATTTCTTTCGTACCAACTCGGCACGGTACGGCACGGTTGGCACAATGGATAAGCGATCGACTAGTGCGCTGCGTGTCGCGGGTTCGATCCCCGCACGAAACAAATACTTGTATGACCTACAGATTGTTGTTCCGGGTCTGGCTGTTTGTGTACGTGAATTTAAATGTTTGTAAACACACCCATGATACAGGAGAAATTCCTAGTGTGGGGCAACAAACTTAAAAAAATTAAATAATAATAAGTTGGGAGACTATATTGATGATAAAAATGCTGGACTCAATGCTGGTCCTGCTCCACAACCATAAGGGTAAACTCATTGGTTAGCATCTGAAGTTATTGTGGAAGCTGCAGAAGATTGAAAGATTAACTTTACATTGTATAGAATCAATTTCCTAGTGTGTATTGTATAATTGTAAAGCCCTTATGTGAGGAGTACTATGTACCAGCATTGACTAATGAGAAGTAATGTTATTCTCATTTCGCCATAAATTGTCGTGTCACAGTACGTTTTATTCCGAATGGTCTGGACCAAATACCAAGTATACATTTAAAGGAGAATTCATTCATGAGAAACAAATGGAAAATAAAATAGTTCAATTCTATACATATTGCATGTTTCCAGAATAGTTTAATCTAAGACTTACACGGACAAAGAGACGAAAAAAAGAATAAAACAAAGAAAAGACGAGAATGAAGACACTTAGATACCATGATGAATGTAATCAAGAGACATCGATTGACAACAAATAATTACGCATCATTTCACAATAAATTAAAATCGTGTAACTTATCCACATATTTTTATTTGGTTAAATCATTTTAAATCCTTGCACCTACATATTTACACCTATAAACTCACACCTTTTACCGAACTGTTGTAGTGGAACTCATAGAAATATAAACAACTCCTTTCAGATATATACTTGGCGCAGTGGTTCAAATATCAAGAACTTAGTTTTTAGAAAATTAACTTTATTCCGATAACACGAGAATATATTTTTTATTATCCAAGCTATGCGAGTATTTGCACAATTAAACCAGCATTACGATCCTTTCATAGTTACCAATTTTATGTACATACACATGAATGATGTTTGGTTTATACTACTCTGTATTGTAAGAAGTACAAAATTTAACCGTTTGCATTTAGTATTTACTTGTAAAAATAGGTAGGAACTTTTAAGAATGCAAGTCGTTTTCAATGACTTGCCAATTATTGTCCGGAAAAATTTGTAAGGTAATAAAATCGGGCGGGAGATTCCTTTCTATTTGAAACAAATAGGTACTCTACGAAATTACGAACGTGGTTTGCGGGAAACGGGTAGTGGCACCATTTGCGATTACGTGAATTCAGTATCGCCTTAAAGGTGAGAAACAAAATCAGCGAACCATAATTCACAAATTTATTCATTAAAAGCTTTGCAACAATATTTTTAAAATATCAATTCCACTTCTTATATTAATAATAATTTTGACGCGTGTCAATCTTCTATATCTAAAACTGTCGCTTCTCAATGGATAATGTACTTTGTTCCCGACGTATTGCCGTCTTTGCATTATCATGTTTCAGTAATATAAAATACTCAAATAGTTTTGGTTGCGTCAAATGAGATAAAATTCCAAATAAGAAACTTGGAAAGTAAGAAGATGAATAGAGAGTAGAAAAACTCCTAAAATGATGTGCGTTCATCTAGCAAAGACATGTTTTCAAACCAAAGTAAATTCATTCCTTAGGATTCTTAAACTAAATCCTGTTACAGTAAAATATCACTACAACTCGAGAAGCTACTCTACGATACAGTTGTCACAAACTAAAAATAAAACTAACGATAAAAAAGCTTAAGATCATAATTTAAATAAGTAGCTAACATGATTGATAGTGAGGATTCAAAGTGGAAGCCGTGTGAGCATTGTTACGCTAAGCTACGAACTACGAAGGTAAACAACATTAGATCAGTAGGCCTACCATGACATCTTATAGCAGTACTTATTCCTGTGTAAGAAAGAGATGGTGCTAGACACCCGGTATAGCTATCTCTTTCCCTCAGTGGAATAAGTTCTGCTTTAAGACGTCATGGTAGGGTAGCTGATCTGGCTTGAGGTTGGTCTGCTTGGGACATAGGGTAACTACTGTAGGCCCACGCGAATGCGAGAGAACCGAACTAGAACTATTAGTAATTGTACAACTATATCAAGTATGTTACAAACACAGAAACATTCTCCTACAGTTATTCAAATTAAAATATAAAAAAATTCAATTGTACTAGAATTTTCATGCAGATTGCACATCATCAGTGTCAGATAAACTATTCGATTGGAATATATTCCAAAAAAGATTCGTTGCTAATAGTATGGATAGAAATCACCTGGATATTAACTATTATTTCATACTTAGTACATAATATTCTGCCAAGAACATATGCATCGAACACAAAGTCCCAGAAGAACACTACAACATTAAAAATAGTTTCAATAAAAATTCTTCACAAAATATAAAGTGCGCGTCGTCTGCACGCATCTGAAACAAACAAATAATATGTAAATAATGGAATGCCTGTATGTTAAACTTTATGTCATTGTGATAAGGTCTGTTAACATGTATACATACAGAATTTGTAAGAAAAAAAAATAATATATAATAATAATTGGTTACTTTTTGTTTTTTTTTTTTCAGTATCCCATTTATGTCAGTAACATATTATAAATAGATGCACATAAACAAAAATTACTGCAGTTTCGACTGCAGTAATTTTTGTTTATGTGCATCATCGCGTGCTTCGGCACGCGAAAAAATGGCAGTACTCGTACGAAACAAAAAACATTTTACGTAATAATAATAAAGACGACATCAGAAGTTTTGCACACAAGATAGACGGGATAGCATTTTCTTTATAAAAAAAATAGCTGAGAATTGAGAGCGGTACTGATATGTAACCGCGTCACTGGATGGACTTTATCAAGACGGGCAATTGCTTCGTTTATTCTTTGCCAATATTGATCGCTGGTAACGCATCTAAAGTTTTGAGAATGCTTGTGAGAATTAATAACAAATGATATGGAGTCACCTTATTTAAGTAAACTATATAATTTTGTACTTGTGTTGCTGTTGTACGATGAACGGTCGTTATCTTCGGCGGCTCCGGCCCACTGGGTTGCCTGTTCACGAATAAATAATGGTTAACATTTTACGAAAATAAGTTATTCTGCCATTTTAAAAACAATGTATTCTATTGACTCTAGTTGTAGGAAAAACAAGAATTATAAAACATGGTACAACTTGACTTGCGCAGCCTGACATAGCAAAATGATCTTCGAAAATGTTCTATCCACAACTTTTATCGTGCACACCTACTACACCAAGTGCAAGTGTTTATCGATGAATATAGTAATCATACATACCTGTTGGCTGTGTGTTCCCGCGAGTCGCGCGAGTCTTTCTCTCCTTCACAGGCGATGGTTCGGCTGCAGCTTCTCTTTTACGCTTCCCAGCCACCTTGTTTGCGGTAACATTCTCAATATTGGCCTGCAAACATGAATTACAAGAAAGAAAGACAATAGATTTTTGGTGACAAACAATGCTATTTATACATGTATAGCATGTTTTGTCACCAAAACACAATTTTCTTTGTCGTAGATATTTTGTTAAGTCACACAATCACGAATATGGCTCACCTTTCGACCTCGTGTTTTCTGATCGGATTGCTTCGTCGCTTTCGCCGGTTCCACTTCCACCGCTTTCCTGCCACGAGTGACCTTCACTGGCGCTTCACTCACATTCTCTCCTTTACTCTCTTTCACTGCGGAGTTCTTGCGCGTACTCTTAGTTTGCGTGCTCAATTCAGCCGCACGTCGAGCTCTCTCAGCGACTTCCTTTGATTTCCTCACTTTAGAGGGTATCTCATTGTTTGGCGCTGTGTCTGACTTACGTTTGCGAGTTTTAACCTCAGGTGCAACACTAACAGACTTGGCAATCCGTAGAGATCGCACACTTGGCGCCGACTCCACGCTCTCTTGTGGCTCTTCTTTGCCGCGGGTTTTTACTGGGTTAGCTTCCTCAATAGACTTATCTTGTCTATTATTCCTTGTCTTTTTGGCAGCAGGTTCGTCTTTCTTGCGTGCATTCTTAGCTTTAGCCTTGAGCTTCTCAACTTCCGCATTATCTAGAGTTTCGCTTGCCACTGTCTTTCGTCCTCTAGTTTTGCGTTGTACTTCAGATGCTTTAGATTTGCTTAATGATTTACGTTGTACTTGAGATTCTTTGGGAGATTCTGTTATATCTTTCACAGCTACTATTTTCCTTGTCTTTTTTATAGGTTGTTGTTGAGTCAGTTCGGCTTTTACTCTCGTGGTGGCACGCGGGTTCAACCGCGGCGACGGCTTGCTCACGACTATGGTGGCTTTCAGTACTTTAGTTCTGGTATTCTTTGGTGTCATAAGCTTGTCATCTTTCGCCGACTCGTTCTTGCGGGTCGATCGAGTTTTTTTAGGAGTTACAATAGGCGTTACGGTAGTTTCCGGTTCTTTTCGTTTGCGCGTCGCCCTCGGCTTCGGGCTCATGACTGGAGACTTCTTGGCGACAACTAACGACGCTTCGCGCTTTTTTATGTTTGATTCTAGCGCCGAGATATTGTTTCTGCGAGAACGCGTCGATTTCAGTGGTACAGGGCTGGCTTTTTTAACTGGACTTGTTTTTTTACTCTTACCGGGACTTACTTTTTTAGCCAAAGCGGGACTTACTTTTTTAGCCTTAGCGCGACTTGCCTTTCTAGCTTTCACAGAATTCGCTTTTTTAGCCTTCGTGGGACTTGCTTTTTTTGCCATAACAGAACGTTCTGCTTCAGCCTTTTCAGGACTTGCTTTCCTACCTCTTCTGGCGGCTTTCTCCTTAACAGGGCTAGTTGGTTTTGCTTTAGGACTGGCCACTTTCGCCCTCCCGCGAGTCTTCTTAGGTGATGGCTTCACACCTTCAGGTTCGGTTTCGATGTGTTCCGTGTTGGCCCTCGTTCCTCTTGTGCTCTTTGGTCTCGTTTCAGTCTTGTCTTTTGGTCGAGCAGATCTAGAATTAATTGGAGCATTAATCTATTTCTTTACTGAAAATTTTACAGAAATAATCTGTATTTGCGTAGCGTTTTCTTTTTCTAATCAGTCATTATTTATCTTTTAAAATCTATTTGGGTTTATCAATGGCAAAAATAACCTTTATATCTAAGATGAGATAAGTTTAGATATTTATGACAATAAACAAGGTGGAAGAGACACCGACGCGAAAACTTCGGTTGTCTCGTTTTCAGTACATCGTTCCAGAAATTTACATCGGTAATTAATAGAAAACAACTGTTTCATACATTTTAACCAGCGATAAATCATGCTTATGCGTCAGAGTCCATTCCACCTTTTATAATATAATATTAAAAATATTATGATAATTTCATCGTCGAAACATGAAATAGTTATAAGTTTATTAACCAAAAGAAACAAAACAGAATCAACATTGTCAGTGAGCCACAAACTAAGCAGCGCTTGTATCTTGTGACTCGGGAGTGCGAATATTACAAAATTTCACACTAACAAGTGAGGACTTCCAAATATAACAATTAATAGGATTTGAAATAAAAATAAAAGAGTGAGAGAGATACAAAGTAAAACACCAGTTATTATACTCAGGTTGAGTACGTGGTTTAATCAGGCATTTTCTACAGTTAATGAGTAGTGGAACTGTTACTAGATCTAGCCCATGGTGTGATCTGTTTTTAGGTTGTATATTAAGTTAGAGACTTCTTCTTCGTCTGCCGGGGGCTAGTACGATAGTTCAAGTATAAAGCTCGATGTTAACTGTGAATTTATTAGTGATTGGTGTGTAGTTGGTAGCTTGTCAAGGATCTAGCAGTACAGTAAGTTGTCAAGAGATGTAGTTGGAGATTTATTGAATGCGATTAAATTCATTTAATTATTTTGAGTTCTGCTATTTTAGTCATTAATGTTTATGGTAGGGGAGCCCACGATGCTAAATGGGGATTTACTCGAGCGTCGTAGAGAGCTATTGGGATGCAAAGCTTAGATGATAAGAAGAAAAAAATGTTAAATGATTATACCTTTACATCGGTGGGGGAAGCAGCTATAGATTTTTAAATATGTAAAAAAAACTGTTGCATGGACATCCTCGAGCGCGTCAGATATTGATAGCATTAATGCCCTACGTATTTTTAATAATGTACGTATGTTAATCTGATCGTTTGCATGATGCGGGTGGTTGTATTTAAGGGTTGAAAATGAAAAAAAAAAAAAAATCGAGCGCGTCAGATTTTCTAAGGGAGTGTTAAGTGCACCAAATAAAAGCTCTCATTCACTAATCTGACGATTACGACGGGACGCAAACTCGCGGCCATTTTCATAATGTGCAAAAAAAAAATCGCCATTTTGAAATACTCAAGCGCGTCAGATTAAGATATATATGGTTCATCTTTATGTTCTAAACGTACTGTCTCATAATCTGACGATTATCTAGAGGGATTCGCCTGATCTGACAAAAAAAAAATTGAAAAACGGTTCACCTTAAAGGCCATCCCTGCAACTTCCCGCTAATTCCATTCCTGGGCGCTAAAAATTGTACTTATGACATAATTTAAGTGATATTTTGAGCTCGCTGAGTTCAAAGAAATAATATTTCTATGCATTTGAGCTCTCCCAGCTCGAAAGTCTGATAGAAGTTTCATAGAACACTATTTTTGGAATTTTCAAACCGCAATAACTTTTGAATAGATCAAGCAATTCTCACGCGGTTGGCGGCATTCGACGCAGTTTTATCATCCTCATAAGCAATTTAAATTGATCGAACCACAAATTTCGGAGTAATCCCGAAAAAACACTTTTTCGGGTTTCTTTCGTTCACGATATCATCTCTCGAACGAATCAACCGATTTTGACCAGCTTGGTGGCGATCGACGTGGTTTTTCAAGCTCAAAGGCGCATTATTTTTTAAGTTAATCGATAAAGCCGGTTAAAAGTTATTCCAAAAAAAACACTTTCAAAAAAAAATATTTCTTATTTTTTTTTGAGATATTTCAAAATTTCTCAAAATCTATCAGTCCGAATCGGTTCAAATTCACAGGAAATCTAATTTTGAGGGAAATCTTTAGAACACCGTTTAGTAGATTCCGATCGGTTTAGTCGTTCAAAAGTTATAAGCGAGTCACATACTCACACACACACACACATACATACAGACATAGTGATATCATCACGGGGGTAGTCAGGGAAGCTTCCTATGACCTTAAAACGTCAAGATCTGATGAAAACTCGATTTTCGCAAAACGGGGTAAAACCAATAACTTCCCGAATTGTTTAAAATTTTAAACACGTTGTTAACAGTATGCCACGAACGAGTCTTTGATGGCGTCATGGCAGCAGAAACCAAAGTGGGGACGGAGTGAGAGAGTAATAGATAGAGAAAGAGTGAGAGAGGAATAGAAACGCGGAGAAGGAAATGTAGGCATCACGCAGCTGCACGCACTCAAAGCATTGAAATAAATGCTTTGAGATTTAACTTTATCGACGAATTTTTGTTATTTCGGCTTGCGGAAATCGTCAGATTATATATTTTTCATTATTCTTGAATTATTTCCTTCAAAATAAAAAAAATTAGCTACGCTCGAGAATGTCGAGATGACGTTTTTTTTTTACAACTTTGTTGCCCTCCCCTTTTTTTACGTCACTCTCAAATTGTCAGATTAGTGGAATATACACTTTTTAGGATGTAATTAACTCACCCTACCTTAATCTGACGCGCTCGAGAATTTCTGATGGTCAATTTTTTTTTACTAATCTGATCCTGTATCCTTCACGGGCGGCCTTATATATGGGCCTCATATTTTGTGGAGGTACTTAACCGGGTACAAGGTATCCCCCTGTATATTAATCTGCCGCGCTTTAGTAAATCCCGAAATCCCCGCTTGGGCTCCCCTACTATTAGGTTGATGTAGCAGACTACAATGTTTCTTGTTTTCTCAGTTTAAATGGGAGGAGTCAAAGGAGTTGAGAAAATTCTCTGCTTTTGCTAAAGAAGAGACCTTAAGATGGCTAGGAGAGTAGTCTTTGTTTATTTTTTAATAGCATGCTGTTGGCGTCGGAAAAGTTGTGATCTATGTCAGAAATACAGTAAGAAAATAAATAGAACTCACGCTATAGAGGTATCGTGGTGCGTGCCGTCGTCTGCGCGTATGGGCGACACCGTGGCGTCCAGCGCCCGGGCGCGCGCCTTGAGCGGCGTGGAGTGCAGCGCGGGGCGCGGGGCGGGGGCGGGGGCGGGGCGCGGGGCGGGGGCGGGGGCGCGGGCGGGGTGCGGCGCGGGGGCGGGCTGCGGCGCGGGCTGCAGCGCGAGCGAGCGCTTCTTGATGGGCAGGTGGCGCTCCGACGAGCGCAACGGCGCGCTGCCTTCCACCGTCTCTGTCACTAAGTTCAATAGCTCGCGACTCACGTTTGCTTTCGATATGTTCGCTTTAGATTTATTGACCCTCGAGTTATTGGCTCCGGATTTGTTCACCTTCGTTTCATTATCGTTGGAGTCGCCGATTGATCTCATCGACTCTAGGTATTTATTGATCTGTTGTTCCTTGTTCAGCTCCTGTTGTAGCAATACGTCGACGTCGGTCACCTCGTCTAGAGACGCGTGCAATGATTTCGATTTGTTCGCTTTGGATCTATTGGCTTTGGAAACATTGGTAGATTTCAATGAGTCCAGATAATTTTTGATTTGCAGTCGTTTGTTTAGTTCCTGTTCTAACCAGTTATTGTCAGCGGCGGTTATTTGGTCTAGGGATGCGTGTAGAGACTGTCCTCTGGAGGTTTTGGTCTTCTGATCTGTTTTCGAGGAGAACGTTTTAGAATACACCGCCCTAATCTGTGGCTTGCCCACTAGTTGGTCGAACAAGCTTTCGGCGCGCGTAGACATAGTCGCCGATGAGTAGTTGGACAAATTGAACAGCTCCTCAACTCCACTGACGTCACTGAGGTCGTTCCGTCTCTCTCTCTGAAACATGCGCTTCACTCCGCGCATGTCTCTCAGGTCGTTTCTAGGACTCTGTCGTCGCAACGTTCTCTTAACCCCCGACACATTACGCAGATCGTTAGCTGGACTTTTTGTATTGAACAGTTTCTTCACTCCTCTCACGTCTTCTAATTCATTTCTCGGCGACTTTCTTTTGTTGGTAGTTTGGAACAGAGACTTGACTCCAGTCACGCGCCGCAAGTCGTTTTTAGGCGACGAAACAAAGACTTCCTTAACTCTAACGTCGCTCAACCGGTTCTTAGGACTCCTGCCAAATATTTGCTTGACTCCGGATACGTTAGTTAAGTCATTCTTAATAGATCTCCTCGTGCGCGGCGTACGCATTAGACCTTTCACACCGCGGACGTTTCGTAGATCGTTCTCGGGAGTCGTTTTAGCGAACATAAGTTTAATTCCCTCCAGACTGGGACTGCGCGTGGGAGTGCTGATGGGACTCACGAATATCTCGGGAGTGTACGACTCGGTGTGGTCCAGTAGTGAGTTGTCCGGGGTTCGTCCGGTTATAGCAATGGTGTTCCGCGTATTTCGCTTCTTCTGCACAAAATCGTCGTCATCGAACAGCTGCTTCCGGGAGAACTCTGTCATACTCTGCGACAGTTTCCTTTTTACCGGACTGTTGAATAGTTGCTTCACGATATCAGACTCGTTCAAGTCGTCGATGATGGAACGTTTCGACTGCGGCTTCTTGGCCGTCGAATGTTTGTTCTTAACTACTTCAGGTACCAACTTCACCGCACTCTTAGGCGTTACTATCTCACTGTCATCGGTCTTGTTTAATACTTCCACGGACTCACTGCTCAATCTCAATCTAGTTGTCCTGGCGCTAAAGCTCAAAGATTTGGATTTGGCACCGACTCTAGTTTTAGGTCCCGTGACGCCTCCGATGGTCTTTCTTTTAGTATTGAACGACGGTCTGCTTTTTTTTGTTGGCTTTCGAGAGACAAAAGAACTTTGACTGGATTCTAAAAGACTTTGTATACTAAGCACAGGGGTACTAGCTTCTTCAGGGCTGTGTCTATTTTCTGGGGTGAAAGTGCCGTCGTGTTGTGCAGGACTGTGCGTGGGCGTCATTTCCGTGTCGTCTTCGACTGTCTGAGCACTCGCGCGGCCCGATTTAGACGTGGTACTGAGCCTTTTGGAGGTCCTGGGCGAGTCGTCATCATCGTCCAGCAACAGCAGCTCGCTGTCGTTGAGCCGCGAGCGTCTGCGGGAAGCGCGCGGGAGGCGCGTGCTGTTCACTGAGATGTGCTTTTTGGCGTCCTCCGAGTTTTCCGGCGTCCCCGACGACTTGGAGCGTCCGGCTCGCGAGCGCAACGCGGACGCCTGGCTCGTGGCTCTGACGGCCTTCTCGTACGGCGTGCTCGAGCCGAGCAGCGTCGGGTCGATGGTAGATCTCGTTTTTCGACCGCTACTATTTTGTGGTGTCCCAAAAGCTGAGCTGGCAGGGGAATGCGCCGAGTTATAAACGGACGCAGAGTGAGCGGACTCGTCTGTGTCGATCGAGACTAGGTCTACGATCGAGTAGGACTCGAGATCGTTGCGCGACGCGCGCGGACTCAGCGTACGCGTCCTGAAGTGCGGCGCAACCGTCGTGTTGCGACTGTTATCCGACACGCACTTGGTGGTAGACGTTTCCGTTTCGTCTGTTGCTCCGTGTAGGAGCAGGCTGGAGCTGGCGTCGCGCTTGGGAGTGCGCGGGTGCAGCGCGCGGCGCGGGGAGGGGGAGGGGGAGGCGGAGTAGCGCAGCGTGACGTCACCGCCCGAGCGCGAAGCGTCGCTAGACATTAGCACGTCGGTGTCTTGAGAGTTGTTCTCCAAGTTACTCAGGTCAAATTTAATAGACTCAGTCTTGCGCACCCCTCGCTTCGCTGAAGGGTCCTTGAGGGCGGACTTTCTGGGGCTGGTTGAGCTGAACGACTTCTTGGAACTCTTTTGTCCTGAGCGATGCGATGCGCTTCTGTTTCGCAAAGATGAATTTCGTTCGTCCGAATCCGTTATCTCTAAAATGGTTACCTAAGAAAACAATGAATGTACAGGTACAAGTCAGTAATTTATTAATATTTTGAACCAGGAAACATTGCTTAGTTAAAATAATCACACAATCACATCAACAAAATACAAAACAATGAATAGTAAAATCGATACAGTAATCACAATTAGAGCATCGGTACGGCTGGGATTAGGATATTACAATGGACACGATAATAACACTTGTTCGTCAATAATACGACGAAATGCAGAAACAAAGGACTTTTTCTATAGCAAACTAGAGACAAGTTATGGAAAAATTGCATAAAACAGTAAATATGATTGGAGATCTGAATGCCACAATAGGAAATCGAACAACTAATGAGAGCAAAGCGAAATATTAACGGAGAGAGGCTATTCGATTTTGCACAAGAGCACAATCTTAGTGTTATGGACTGCTATTTTCAACAAAAAGCCTAGTAGGAAATGGACGTGGGTGTGGCCAAATGAATGTGCTAAAAATGAAATAGATTTTATAATTACGAACAAACCCAAATTGTTAATGGATGTCGAAGACATAAAGCAACTAGTTAGTTAATATTTTGTATCCAAAAGATTGGAATAGGTAGAAGAATAAACTGTCGTTTCTCCGTTTTTAGGTGAGATTTTGTTTCAATAGTTTACTAATTAAGATGTTTTAGAGGATAAAAAAAACTAAGAAAATAATTCTTTGTTTTCAGAAGCAACACATTAGTTTATTTCTATCCTCAACAATAAGATATAGTCGTATAAATATACCAGATTTACATTTATTAAATATACCAGATGAATCTAGCAAAAACAAAACTAATGACAAATCGTTCGAAACCACCCATACGGGTGGGCCAACAACGACCTAATCGAGTTTGTAGATAAATATCTATCTCTCGTATATAAATCTCTATCTATCTCCTACAAACGATACATCTAAAGTGGTTCAAAACAGGGTAAATGTAGCATGGAAACGATACTGGTCCCTAAAAGAAATAACAAAAAGTCAATAAAAAGCCAATGACATTAAAAAGCAAATTGTTGAACTCGTGTATACTTCCTCCTACCAAGACTTACGGTTGCCAAACATGGGCTCTAAGCACAACAATAAGAAGTTACAAATATGCCAACACAACATGGAAAGAAATATGCTTATCATATGTTAAGCGAAAGGACAAACTAAGCTTAACACATATTAGAAGTAAAACAAAACTATCATACAAAATAAAAAAGCTGAAATGGCAATGGGCTGGCCACTTCATAAGGAGAAATGGGCTAAACTGGTAGCCGAATGGTACCTAAGAGAAAGGAAAAAGAAGAGAGGACCCCCGATTCGAAGATGGGACGATGGGAAAGGAAAACCCATGACCGCGAAACGTGGAAGATTATGGGGGAGAGACCTAAGCGAAAGTGAAACAATCTTTAGAAACCGATGTCGGATAAGTACTTTTTTCTTTTTAAGTAAATATTTTTTGTGTAACTAGATTGTAAGATAGTTAATAAAAGCTATTACTATTACTACTACTACTATGTTTACACTCTATAAAACAAAAAATGTTGAAACCATTAGATCGTATCAACGGCACTGCTATGTGCATTATTTTATATAGCTATCACTGAACGGAGCGCATTGAAGAGGCGCGTCCATTTCAATTTATGGCTAATAATGGCCCCGCTGTTCTTATATATAACTGTTCAAATGTAATAAATATTTCCGCCATTTTTCTTCATCTGTACTTAGTTCAATAGCAAGAGCAAAGTTTTAGACAGACAACAAACAAGTATGGGTGACGCCTCACGGACACGAAGCTGGCCAAAGCAGATTTTTCTTCTCGTTGTGCCATAGTGACAGGCAACGTCAATACGCGCCCATCACTATCGTGCTAACTCGTATATCTAAAGTGAGCTGTATGTGACGTATAGCTACTGTTACAACTTACAGTGCGGTCGACGCCACTTCTTCTGGAGCTAGTGTTGCCGGGTGTCGTGCGACCGTTGTCGAGGGTTGCGAAACAGCTGCTGGATGTTTCGCGACTGCTGTCGATTGTTACGCGGCTGTTACCGGGCGTGGCGCGACTGTTGCCGGGAGTGGCGCGACTGTTGCGCGAGCGCGGCGTGCGTCGCACCGGGCTGGGCTTCTTCACAACAAACGACGGACTCGACGGCTTGGACTTCGGCGTATGACCGGTCATCAAACGTATAGCCGCCTGCTTCGTGTGATCTGCACGACAATAACATTGTAATCATTACTATATAACTTCACTTGCCTACAATTCTACTAAATTCCATTAATGTCCGTGAGCTCAGTGATCGAGTCACGCCGAGCTAATAGATAACAGGAGAAATGCAGTCGTAGAAGATAATGACGTCAGCGCGCAATACATCACAAGCTGAAATAGAAAAAGTCTTGCAACAAAAAGCGACAGTGGGTCGAGAAAAGCCACAGACCAAATATTTATTTAAATTTAGCGGAGCATTCAGAAATAAAAACTTACTTTTTAATTCGATAGCGTATTAAAGAAAAATTATAAAACAAATCATACGTGTGTCGCTTATGCGCCGGCACTCAATGAGTGTTTGATTACGTAATATTATGTAAATCGGAGTGCGCCGGCGACTCGTGCGCGATCCGCGTCTATATGATAATGAATGTTGACTACTACGGCGCTGCGGTGGGAGTTATCGCTGCGATATATTTACCAACTTCATTTAATTCAAGGTCACTGCACTCACATTATTTAGACACTAACGTATGAAGACGCAGGTCTCGAGGTCGCTAGTGCACTAACGAATGTCCACACGAAACTAATTAAAGAAAACTAGTAAATGAAACTGCAAACTTTATGGGATTCTTACTATAAAATAAGTCCTTAAGTTAGGAAATGAAAAAAGCCTTCTACCAAGGAAGTTTTGTATGAGGCTATTGTTGGCATTTCCACAAAATCTAGTTAACCTACCTACAATAAATCAAATAACTATATGAATAGGACCTGGCGGAATTGAACAAAAATACAAGTCATTGGTAAATGTGGGTAAGACTTACCCATTTAGATGCTGTGTTTCGTCTAGTACAAGCTAGCGGGACAAAATTCATGACGTCATTTCCAGGAATTCGTGATAACAACTTGTTAACAACCCTTCCCAGGTAAGGAATACTAAGAAATCATTTGTTTGTTACTTCAATAAGTAATTTTGTGGAGGGGTTAATGTTAATTATAAAGAAAGCGCAATTTGCATTTTCAAATAAGGACCGCCAGAGGTCGAAGAGGACGGACGTGCCAACCCGTGTGCAGCTGCCGCAGAAGTTCCCTCGGCCTCCGTTGGCGACCAGAAGAGTCGCGGCGCCACCTCCGACCGGACGCGAGGAAGGTCGGGGGGTACCCCCCTCATCGTTAATGATTGGCGCGCGCACCAACGTCACGGCTCCCGTCGGGTGACGCCCCCCACCTGGGGACCGTTACCTTGACGAGAGCCGCTCCGCTCGGACCACCCACCTACTTTTTCCTGTGTTCGTATTGGTGGCTGCCGTTGCCAGTACGAACACAGGGCGAAGCCCTACGCCCGGTGCTCCGTGCACCGAAGCGGTCGCGGGAGACCTCTCCCAACCTGAAGCCCTTTCAAGAAGAGAAGATGAAGCCGAAGCCCAAGCCTGGCGCCCGTGCCTCCCTAGGCCACGGAGGCGCCGGCTCCAACGAGGGAAGCGAGTCCCTGCGAGGTTCGGACCGGGTGATGTCGGAGTCGATGCCTAACATTGGCCCCGGATCGCTCGGCCCGGCCCCCGTCGGTCCCCCTCACCCCCGGGAACCAAGAAGAAGCCATCGCCGCCCAAGAAGGCCGAGAAGAGGCCCGAAAACCCGGCCACGACGAGTGCGGTCGCCTCCGTGCCCGGCCCAGCGACGTCGTCGGCGCCTGCGCGCGTTGCGCCCTCCGCGTCGTCGAGCCGTCTCCGTGCCGCGGACGCGCCGCCTTCGTCGACGCAGGCCTCGGCCGCTACCGCCGCGCCCTCCGGTCGCGCTCCGCACTCCGCTGTGCGTTACGCGGCCCGAACCGCGCGAAACCTGCGCGAAGCCTGCGCCTCCCCGCAGCTTGACTCGCCGGCAGCGTGGTCGGCATGCTCGTCGCTAGCCGGCTCGTGCATGTCGATCGCGTCTGCTGGCTCGGTCACCGCCACGGACAGTGACGACGAGCCGAGTGTGCCTACTCGGGAGAGGCGCCATCCGAAGAAGACCCCGTCACCGCCGCAGCGCGGACTTGCGTCCCACCCGGACCCGAGACCGCAGCGCCGGCGCCGCAGCACCGAGGAGTCCGAGGAGGAGGCGAAGCGGTACTGCCTCGAGCCGCCGCGACCGCAGCGCGAACGCGCTCCACCGCGCGGCCGGGACGCGGACAGGGTGAGTCCCTCAAATTTAACTTCCTTGACCCCATCAGCGGCGGCCCCCAGCGGATTCGCGGCCGGGGCCACCTCTACGCCGAAGCCGAAGCCGCGGCGGAGGTACCCTCCGCTAGTGGTGGAGAAGCTGCCAGCATGGGCCACTCATTTCAGGGCCCTCAGGGACAAGCTGGGTCACCCGCCGAACGCCCGCCCATATCAGGGGGGCGTTCGGTTTACCCCTCAGTCGGATGAGGAGTCAGGGTGGTCCAGCGGTACCTAACGGGCCTGGAGAGAGAGATTAGCTTGAGCTGGTTCGCCTATTCGTCGCCGGCGGAGCGAAGTGTGAACGTAGCCTTGAGATCGAGGAGGAGCTCCGCACGTTGGGGCACCAGCCGGAGTACGTGCGCCACATCAAGGCGCGCGCGGGCAGACCCGGCTGCGTGTTCCACGTGGTCTTGAAGAGGACCCCGGACTTTCGGACGATTTACGACACCTCCGTGTTTTTAAACATGCGGAGTGTCAAGGTTGAGGTATGGCGGAGCAAACGAGGGCCCGCCCAATGCCACCGGTGCCAGAAATTCCGGCACTCGTCGCACCACTGCCACCGGACGCTCGCCTGTGTGCGAGTAACAGCCTGCGCCATCCGTATCGTGATGCGCCTCCTGCAGGCCATCACGGAGGAGCAGGACGTGCAGCCGGTCGCCTGCGAGGGGCTGGCCGACCTCCTCGCCATCTACAGCGACTAGTCCCTGCGAGGGGCTGGCCGACCTCCTCGCCATCTACAGCGACTAGTCCCTGCGAGGGGCTGGCCGACCTCCTCGCCATCTACAGCGACTAGTCCCTGCGAGGGGCTGGCCGACCTCCTCGCCATCTACAGCGACTAGTCCCTGCGAGGGGCTGGCCGACCTCCTCGCCATCTACAGCGACTAGTCCCTGCGAGGGGCTGGCCGACCTCCTCGCCATCTACAGCGACTAGTCCCTGCGAGGGGCTGGCCGACCTCCTCGCCATCTACAGCGACTAGTCCCTGCGAGGGGCTGGCCGACCTCCTCGCCATCTACAGCGACTAGTCCCTGCGAGGGGCTGGCCGACCTCCTCGCCATCTACAGCGACTAGTCCCTGCGAGGGGCTGGCCGACCTCCTCGCCATCTACAGCGACTAGTCCCTGCGAGGGGCTGGCCGACCTCCTCGCCATCTACAGCGACTAGTCCCTGCGAGGGGCTGGCCGACCTCCTCGCCATCTACAGCGACTAGTCCCTGCGAGGGGCTGGCCGACCTCCTCGCCATCTACAGCGACTAGTCCCTGCGAGGGGCTGGCCGACCTCCTCGCCATCTACAGCGACTAGTCCCTGCGAGGGGCTGGCCGACCTCCTCGCCATCTACAGCGACTAGTCCCTGCGAGGGGCTGGCCGACCTCCTCGCCATCTACAGCGACTAGTCCCTGCGAGGGGCTGGCCGACCTCCTCGCCATCTACAGCGACTAGTCCCTGCGAGGGGCTGGCCGACCTCCTCGCCATCTACAGCGACTAGTCCCTGCGAGGGGCTGGCCGACCTCCTCGCCATCTACAGCGACTAGTCCCTGCGAGGGGCTGGCCGACCTCCTCGCCATCTACAGCGACTAGTCCCTGCGAGGGGCTGGCCGACCTCCTCGCCATCTACAGCGACTAGTCCCTGCGAGGGGCTGGCCGACCTCCTCGCCATCTACAGCGACTAGTCCCTGCGAGGGGCTGGCCGACCTCCTCGCCATCTACAGCGACTAGTCCCTGCGAGGGGCTGGCCGACCTCCTCGCCATCTACAGCGACTAGTCCCTCGTCGGCGTCCGCCCAGGTCGCCCACCGCCGCTACCTCCGGGGGAGACTACCGGACTTGACCGCAGGTAAGCTGTTCCCGGTTTACACGCAGCTTGCCTGTACACTGCTACTACACACAACGACATACCTGCTGCGCGGCGTTATCATTTTTTATATATTAAGTGATTTATATATATTAAGATAACAAAGATATATATACATACATAATTACATATAGTATATAAATGTATATATACTAGACATATGTATAGTGCCTTGCATGCATAATAAGTAGGCAGAAGCAGATAATTATCACATTCAAGGATATCAGTAAACAAAAGTAGTAAATTAGGGTGACTACTACCAACTTGCATCCACACCATTGGACTTAGAGAACACAGAACGGTGTACGACACCTTATTTACAAAACAATTAAAATAAGTTAAAAAATAATTTTGTCCCTCTAGCTTGTACTAGACGAAACACTGTGCGTCCGTCCGTCTATTGACGACAGGCCGTGTCGTGTGTTTCACGCGCGCCTCAAAGAGATGTTAGCAAAGCAGAGGCGTGCCAGGGCCTCCGCCTGCCGGGGTTGCGGGTTGCTCGAAAGAGATACCGCGGCCCCAGAACGCAAAGGGCAATGGAAGGAACATGGCTGGGTTTTAGTCAGTACAAGTCTGACACTCCTCCCGCTCCGGCCAGAGTGCCCCCGCTCTTATTAAGTTAAGTAAGTTATTTGATAATAAAAGTCTTACCCATTTTAAGGGGTCCCTCAATCTTAGTGACGGCCAAGTGGTGTGCGCTGTGCGCGCGCCGCAGCACGGCCGCGCGCAGCCCCGCCCCGCGCGCCCCGCCCCCCGCCCCGCCCCCCGCCCCGCTGCGGCGCGCTCTGCTGCTCCTGCGAGGGCTCGTCTTGCGCGACTCGATCCACAGCGTCGCCTTCGTCGTGGTTTGTAAGTTTGACAGAGAACTCTTAGGGTTCACTCGCGCTGTCGACTTGCGCTTAGTCTTCTCTTGTTCTGCTTCGGTGGCAGACGTTTCGATATCGCTTTTGGAAGTTCTGGGCCGTTTGTTAGCTAGCTGCGGTGAGCGCGGCGGGTTCTTATCTACAATAAAGCAATATATTAGCGGCGTTTAGCTCAAAGACGTGAGATGTGTTCGTTGCCAGTCGGTCCTTACCAATTTGATCACTGGTGTCTCGTCTCTGAGGCTGCACGATGGCTACCTGCTTGCCGCCGGCGCTGCCTGTCAATACAGTTCCAGTGTTTAGTATAAGCAACAAAACAGGCTTACATTCACAGATGATAGAAATATTATGATAGGTCTACAGTAGAAAAAGCTAAAGCAAAAGTCGTCTCCTGGTCAGCAGCTGCAGAAAACAACGTAGTCGGGCACACGTACAGCGCTGCGGGACCAAGGTGTAGTTACCGGGCATGGAGGCGCGGTGCGACATCTCGAGCGCCAGCTGCAGCGCCGGGTCGCGCGCGGCGCCCGCCGGCTGCGAGCCGCGCCGCGCCGCGCGCCTCCCGGCTCTCGACACGTACAGCGCTGCGGGACCAAGGTGTAGTTACCGGGCATGGAGGCGCGGTGCGACATCTCGAGCGCCAGCTGCAGCGCCGGGTCGCGCGCGGCGCCCGCCGGCTGCGAGCCGCGCCGCGCCGCGCGCCTCCCGGCTCTCGACACGTACAGCGCTGCGGGACCAAGGTGTAGTTACCGGGCATGGAGGCGCGGTGCGACATCTCGAGCGCCAGCTGCAGCGCCGGGTCGCGCGCGGCGCCCGCCGGCTGCGAGCCGCGCCGCGCCGCGCGCCTCCCGGCTCTCGACACGTACAGCGCTGCGGGACCAAGGTGTAGTTACCGGGCATGGAGGCGCGGTGCGACATCTCGAGCGCCAGCTGCAGCGCCGGGTCGCGCGCGGCGCCCGCCGGCTGCGAGCCGCGCCGCGCCGCGCGCCTCCCGGCTCTCGACACGTACAGCGCTGCGGGACCAAGGTGTAGTTACCGGGCATGGAGGCGCGGTGCGACATCTCGAGCGCCAGCTGCAGCGCCGGGTCGCGCGCGGCGCCCGCCGGCTGCGAGCCGCGCCGCGCCGCGCGCCTCCCGGCTCTCGACACGTACAGCGCTGCGGGACCAAGGTGTAGTTACCGGGCATGGAGGCGCGGTGCGACATCTCGAGCGCCAGCTGCAGCGCCGGGTCGCGCGCGGCGCCCGCCGGCTGCGAGCCGCGCCGCGCCGCGCGCCTCCCGGCTCTCGACACGTACAGCGCTGCGGGACCAAGGTGTAGTTACCGGGCATGGAGGCGCGGTGCGACATCTCGAGCGCCAGCTGCAGCGCCGGGTCGCGCGCGGCGCCCGCCGGCTGCGAGCCGCGCGCCTCCCGGCTCTCGACACGTACAGCGCTGCGGGACCAAGGTGTAGTTACCGGGCATGGAGGCGCGGTGCGACATCTCGAGCGCCAGCTGCAGCGCCGGGTCGCGCGCGGCGCCCGCCGGCTGCGAGCCGCGCGCCTCCCGGCTCTCGACACGTACAGCGCTGCGGGACCAAGGTGTAGTTACCGGGCATGGAGGCGCGGTGCGACATCTCGAGCGCCAGCTGCAGCGCCGGGTCGCGCGCGGCGCCCGCCGGCTGCGAGCCGCGCCGCGCCGCGCGCCTCCCGGCTCTCGACACGTACAGCGCTGCGGGACCAAGGTGTAGTTACCGGGCATGGAGGCGCGGTGCGACATCTCGAGCGCCAGCTGCAGCGCCGGGTCGCGCGCGGCGCCCGCCGGCTGCGAGCCGCGCCGCGCCGCGCGCCTCCCGGCTCTCGACACGTACAGCGCTGCGGGACCAAGGTGTAGTTACCGGGCATGGAGGCGCGGTGCGACATCTCGAGCGCCAGCTGCAGCGCCGGGTCGCGCGCGGCGCCCGCCGGCTGCGAGCCGCGCCGCGCCGCGCGCCTCCCGGCTCTCGACACGTACAGCGCTGCGGGACCAAGGTGTAGTTACCGGGCATGGAGGCGCGGTGCGACATCTCGAGCGCCAGCTGCAGCGCCGGGTCGCGCGCGGCGCCCGCCGGCTGCGAGCCGCGCGCCTCCCGGCTCTCGACACGTACAGCGCTGCGGGACCAAGGTGTAGTTACCGGGCATGGAGGCGCGGTGCGACATCTCGAGCGCCAGCTGCAGCGCCGGGTCGCGCGCGGCGCCCGCCGGCTGCGAGCCGCGCCGCGCCGCGCGCCTCCCGGCTCTCGACACGTACAGCGCTGCGGGACCAAGGTGTAGTTACCGGGCATGGAGGCGCGGTGCGACATCTCGAGCGCCAGCTGCAGCGCCGGGTCGCGCGCGGCGCCCGCCGGCTGCGAGCCGCGCCGCGCCGCGCGCCTCCCGGCTCTCGACACGTACAGCGCTGCGGGACCAAGGTGTAGTTACCGGGCATGGAGGCGCGGTGCGACATCTCGAGCGCCAGCTGCAGCGCCGGGTCGCGCGCGGCGCCCGCCGGCTGCGAGCCGCGCCGCGCCGCGCGCCTCCCGGCTCTCGACACGTACAGCGCTGCGGGACCAAGGTGTAGTTACCGGGCATGGAGGCGCGGTGCGACATCTCGAGCGCCAGCTGCAGCGCCGGGTCGCGCGCGGCGCCCGCCGGCTGCGAGCCGCGCCGCGCCGCGCGCCTCCCGGCTCTCGACACGTACAGCGCTGCGGGACCAAGGTGTAGTTACCGGGCATGGAGGCGCGGTGCGACATCTCGAGCGCCAGCTGCAGCGCCGGGTCGCGCGCGGCGCCCGCCGGCTGCGAGCCGCGCCGCGCCGCGCGCCTCCCGGCTCTCGACACGTACAGCGCTGCGGGACCAAGGTGTAGTTACCGGGCATGGAGGCGCGGTGCGACATCTCGAGCGCCAGCTGCAGCGCCGGGTCGCGCGCGGCGCCCGCCGGCTGCGAGCCGCGCCGCGCCGCGCGCCTCCCGGCTCTCGACACGTACAGCGCTGCGGGACCAAGGTGTAGTTACCGGGCATGGAGGCGCGGTGCGACATCTCGAGCGCCAGCTGCAGCGCCGGGTCGCGCGCGGCGCCCGCCGGCTGCGAGCCGCGCGCCTCCCGGCTCTCGACACGTACAGCGCTGCGGGACCAAGGTGTAGTTACCGGGCATGGAGGCGCGGTGCGACATCTCGAGCGCCAGCTGCAGCGCCGGGTCGCGCGCGGCGCCCGCCGGCTGCGAGCCGCGCGCCTCCCGGCTCTCGACACGTACAGCGCTGCGGGACCAAGGTGTAGTTACCGGGCATGGAGGCGCGGTGCGACATCTCGAGCGCCAGCTGCAGCGCCGGGTCGCGCGCGGCGCCCGCCGGCTGCGAGCCGCGCGCCTCCCGGCTCTCGACACGTACAGCGCTGCGGGACCAAGGTGTAGTTACCGGGCATGGAGGCGCGGTGCGACATCTCGAGCGCCAGCTGCAGCGCCGGGTCGCGCGCGGCGCCCGCCGGCTGCGAGCCGCGCCGCGCCGCGCGCCTCCCGGCTCTCGACACGTACAGCGCTGCGGGACCAAGGTGTAGTTACCGGGCATGGAGGCGCGGTGCGACATCTCGAGCGCCAGCTGCAGCGCCGGGTCGCGCGCGGCGCCCGCCGGCTGCGAGCCGCGCCGCGCCGCGCGCCTCCCGGCTCTCGACACGTACAGCGCTGCGGGACCAAGGTGTAGTTACCGGGCATGGAGGCGCGGTGCGACATCTCGAGCGCCAGCTGCAGCGCCGGGTCGCGCGCGGCGCCCGCCGGCTGCGAGCCGCGCCGCGCCGCGCGCCTCCCGGCTCTCGACACGTACAGCGCTGCGGGACCAAGGTGTAGTTACCGGGCATGGAGGCGCGGTGCGACATCTCGAGCGCCAGCTGCAGCGCCGGGTCGCGCGCGGCGCCCGCCGGCTGCGAGCCGCGCCGCGCCGCGCGCCTCCCGGCTCTCGACACGTACAGCGCTGCGGGACCAAGGTGTAGTTACCGGGCATGGAGGCGCGGTGCGACATCTCGAGCGCCAGCTGCAGCGCCGGGTCGCGCGCGGCGCCCGCCGGCTGCGAGCCGCGCGCCTCCCGGCTCTCGACACGTACAGCGCTGCGGGACCAAGGTGTAGTTACCGGGCATGGAGGCGCGGTGCGACATCTCGAGCGCCAGCTGCAGCGCCGGGTCGCGCGCGGCGCCCGCCGGCTGCGAGCCGCGCCGCGCCGCGCGCCTCCCGGCTCTCGACACGTACAGCGCTGCGGGACCAAGGTGTAGTTACCGGGCATGGAGGCGCGGTGCGACATCTCGAGCGCCAGCTGCAGCGCCGGGTCGCGCGCGGCGCCCGCCGGCTGCGAGCCGCGCGCCTCCCGGCTCTCGACACGTACAGCGCTGCGGGACCAAGGTGTAGTTACCGGGCATGGAGGCGCGGTGCGACATCTCGAGCGCCAGCTGCAGCGCCGGGTCGCGCGCGGCGCCCGCCGGCTGCGAGCCGCGCCGCGCCGCGCGCCTCCCGGCTCTCGACACGTACAGCGCTGCGGGACCAAGGTGTAGTTACCGGGCATGGAGGCGCGGTGCGACATCTCGAGCGCCAGCTGCAGCGCCGGGTCGCGCGCGGCGCCCGCCGGCTGCGAGCCGCGCGCCTCCCGGCTCTCGACACGTACAGCGCTGCGGGACCAAGGTGTAGTTACCGGGCATGGAGGCGCGGTGCGACATCTCGAGCGCCAGCTGCAGCGCCGGGTCGCGCGCGGCGCCCGCCGGCTGCGAGCCGCGCGCCTCCCGGCTCTCGACACGTACAGCGCTGCGGGACCAAGGTGTAGTTACCGGGCATGGAGGCGCGGTGCGACATCTCGAGCGCCAGCTGCAGCGCCGGGTCGCGCGCGGCGCCCGCCGGCTGCGAGCCGCGCCGCGCCGCGCGCCTCCCGGCTCTCGACACGTACAGCGCTGCGGGACCAAGGTGTAGTTACCGGGCATGGAGGCGCGGTGCGACATCTCGAGCGCCAGCTGCAGCGCCGGGTCGCGCGCGGCGCCCGCCGGCTGCGAGCCGCGCCGCGCCGCGCGCCTCCCGGCTCTCGACACGTACAGCGCTGCGGGACCAAGGTGTAGTTACCGGGCATGGAGGCGCGGTGCGACATCTCGAGCGCCAGCTGCAGCGCCGGGTCGCGCGCGGCGCCCGCCGGCTGCGAGCCGCGCCGCGCCGCGCGCCTCCCGGCTCTCGACACGTACAGCGCTGCGGGACCAAGGTGTAGTTACCGGGCATGGAGGCGCGGTGCGACATCTCGAGCGCCAGCTGCAGCGCCGGGTCGCGCGCGGCGCCCGCCGGCTGCGAGCCGCGCGCCTCCCGGCTCTCGACACGTACAGCGCTGCGGGACCAAGGTGTAGTTACCGGGCATGGAGGCGCGGTGCGACATCTCGAGCGCCAGCTGCAGCGCCGGGTCGCGCGCGGCGCCCGCCGGCTGCGAGCCGCGCGCCTCCCGGCTCTCGACACGTACAGCGCTGCGGGACCAAGGTGTAGTTACCGGGCATGGAGGCGCGGTGCGACATCTCGAGCGCCAGCTGCAGCGCCGGGTCGCGCGCGGCGCCCGCCGGCTGCGAGCCGCGCGCCTCCCGGCTCTCGACACGTACAGCGCTGCGGGACCAAGGTGTAGTTACCGGGCATGGAGGCGCGGTGCGACATCTCGAGCGCCAGCTGCAGCGCCGGGTCGCGCGCGGCGCCCGCCGGCTGCGAGCCGCGCCGCGCCGCGCGCCTCCCGGCTCTCGACACGTACAGCGCTGCGGGACCAAGGTGTAGTTACCGGGCATGGAGGCGCGGTGCGACATCTCGAGCGCCAGCTGCAGCGCCGGGTCGCGCGCGGCGCCCGCCGGCTGCGAGCCGCGCCGCGCCGCGCGCCTCCCGGCTCTCGACACGTACAGCGCTGCGGGACCAAGGTGTAGTTACCGGGCATGGAGGCGCGGTGCGACATCTCGAGCGCCAGCTGCAGCGCCGGGTCGCGCGCGGCGCCCGCCGGCTGCGAGCCGCGCCGCGCCGCGCGCCTCCCGGCTCTCGACACGTACAGCGCTGCGGGACCAAGGTGTAGTTACCGGGCATGGAGGCGCGGTGCGACATCTCGAGCGCCAGCTGCAGCGCCGGGTCGCGCGCGGCGCCCGCCGGCTGCGAGCCGCGCGCCTCCCGGCTCTCGACACGTACAGCGCTGCGGGACCAAGGTGTAGTTACCGGGCATGGAGGCGCGGTGCGACATCTCGAGCGCCAGCTGCAGCGCCGGGTCGCGCGCGGCGCCCGCCGGCTGCGAGCCGCGCCGCGCCGCGCGCCTCCCGGCTCTCGACACGTACAGCGCTGCGGGACCAAGGTGTAGTTACCGGGCATGGAGGCGCGGTGCGACATCTCGAGCGCCAGCTGCAGCGCCGGGTCGCGCGCGGCGCCCGCCGGCTGCGAGCCGCGCGCCTCCCGGCTCTCGACACGTACAGCGCTGCGGGACCAAGGTGTAGTTACCGGGCATGGAGGCGCGGTGCGACATCTCGAGCGCCAGCTGCAGCGCCGGGTCGCGCGCGGCGCCCGCCGGCTGCGAGCCGCGCCGCGCCGCGCGCCTCCCGGCTCTCGACACGTACAGCGCTGCGGGACCAAGGTGTAGTTACCGGGCATGGAGGCGCGGTGCGACATCTCGAGCGCCAGCTGCAGCGCCGGGTCGCGCGCGGCGCCCGCCGGCTGCGAGCCGCGCGCCTCCCGGCTCTCGACACGTACAGCGCTGCGGGACCAAGGTGTAGTTACCGGGCATGGAGGCGCGGTGCGACATCTCGAGCGCCAGCTGCAGCGCCGGGTCGCGCGCGGCGCCCGCCGGCTGCGAGCCGCGCCGCGCCGCGCGCCTCCCGGCTCTCGACACGTACAGCGCTGCGGGACCAAGGTGTAGTTACCGGGCATGGAGGCGCGGTGCGACATCTCGAGCGCCAGCTGCAGCGCCGGGTCGCGCGCGGCGCCCGCCGGCTGCGAGCCGCGCCGCGCCGCGCGCCTCCCGGCTCTCGACACGTACAGCGCTGCGGGACCAAGGTGTAGTTACCGGGCATGGAGGCGCGGTGCGACATCTCGAGCGCCAGCTGCAGCGCCGGGTCGCGCGCGGCGCCCGCCGGCTGCGAGCCGCGCCGCGCCGCGCGCCTCCCGGCTCTCGACACGTACAGCGCTGCGGGACCAAGGTGTAGTTACCGGGCATGGAGGCGCGGTGCGACATCTCGAGCGCCAGCTGCAGCGCCGGGTCGCGCGCGGCGCCCGCCGGCTGCGAGCCGCGCGCCTCCCGGCTCTCGACACGTACAGCGCTGCGGGACCAAGGTGTAGTTACCGGGCATGGAGGCGCGGTGCGACATCTCGAGCGCCAGCTGCAGCGCCGGGTCGCGCGCGGCGCCCGCCGGCTGCGAGCCGCGCCGCGCCGCGCGCCTCCCGGCTCTCGACACGTACAGCGCTGCGGGACCAAGGTGTAGTTACCGGGCATGGAGGCGCGGTGCGACATCTCGAGCGCCAGCTGCAGCGCCGGGTCGCGCGCGGCGCCCGCCGGCTGCGAGCCGCGCCGCGCCGCGCGCCTCCCGGCTCTCGACACGTACAGCGCTGCGGGACCAAGGTGTAGTTACCGGGCATGGAGGCGCGGTGCGACATCTCGAGCGCCAGCTGCAGCGCCGGGTCGCGCGCGGCGCCCGCCGGCTGCGAGCCGCGCCGCGCCGCGCGCCTCCCGGCTCTCGACACGTACAGCGCTGCGGGACCAAGGTGTAGTTACCGGGCATGGAGGCGCGGTGCGACATCTCGAGCGCCAGCTGCAGCGCCGGGTCGCGCGCGGCGCCCGCCGGCTGCGAGCCGCGCGCCTCCCGGCTCTCGACACGTACAGCGCTGCGGGACCAAGGTGTAGTTACCGGGCATGGAGGCGCGGTGCGACATCTCGAGCGCCAGCTGCAGCGCCGGGTCGCGCGCGGCGCCCGCCGGCTGCGAGCCGCGCCGCGCCGCGCGCCTCCCGGCTCTCGACACGTACAGCGCTGCGGGACCAAGGTGTAGTTACCGGGCATGGAGGCGCGGTGCGACATCTCGAGCGCCAGCTGCAGCGCCGGGTCGCGCGCGGCGCCCGCCGGCTGCGAGCCGCGCCGCGCCGCGCGCCTCCCGGCTCTCGACACGTACAGCGCTGCGGGACCAAGGTGTAGTTACCGGGCATGGAGGCGCGGTGCGACATCTCGAGCGCCAGCTGCAGCGCCGGGTCGCGCGCGGCGCCCGCCGGCTGCGAGCCGCGCGCCTCCCGGCTCTCGACACGTACAGCGCTGCGGGACCAAGGTGTAGTTACCGGGCATGGAGGCGCGGTGCGACATCTCGAGCGCCAGCTGCAGCGCCGGGTCGCGCGCGGCGCCCGCCGGCTGCGAGCCGCGCGCCTCCCGGCTCTCGACACGTACAGCGCTGCGGGACCAAGGTGTAGTTACCGGGCATGGAGGCGCGGTGCGACATCTCGAGCGCCAGCTGCAGCGCCGGGTCGCGCGCGGCGCCCGCCGGCTGCGAGCCGCGCCGCGCCGCGCGCCTCCCGGCTCTCGACACGTACAGCGCTGCGGGACCAAGGTGTAGTTACCGGGCATGGAGGCGCGGTGCGACATCTCGAGCGCCAGCTGCAGCGCCGGGTCGCGCGCGGCGCCCGCCGGCTGCGAGCCGCGCGCCTCCCGGCTCTCGACACGTACAGCGCTGCGGGACCAAGGTGTAGTTACCGGGCATGGAGGCGCGGTGCGACATCTCGAGCGCCAGCTGCAGCGCCGGGTCGCGCGCGGCGCCCGCCGGCTGCGAGCCGCGCCGCGCCGCGCGCCTCCCGGCTCTCGACACGTACAGCGCTGCGGGACCAAGGTGTAGTTACCGGGCATGGAGGCGCGGTGCGACATCTCGAGCGCCAGCTGCAGCGCCGGGTCGCGCGCGGCGCCCGCCGGCTGCGAGCCGCGCGCCTCCCGGCTCTCGACACGTACAGCGCTGCGGGACCAAGGTGTAGTTACCGGGCATGGAGGCGCGGTGCGACATCTCGAGCGCCAGCTGCAGCGCCGGGTCGCGCGCGGCGCCCGCCGGCTGCGAGCCGCGCCGCGCCGCGCGCCTCCCGGCTCTCGACACGTACAGCGCTGCGGGACCAAGGTGTAGTTACCGGGCATGGAGGCGCGGTGCGACATCTCGAGCGCCAGCTGCAGCGCCGGGTCGCGCGCGGCGCCCGCCGGCTGCGAGCCGCGCGCCTCCCGGCTCTCGACACGTACAGCGCTGCGGGACCAAGGTGTAGTTACCGGGCATGGAGGCGCGGTGCGACATCTCGAGCGCCAGCTGCAGCGCCGGGTCGCGCGCGGCGCCCGCCGGCTGCGAGCCGCGCGCCTCCCGGCTCTCGACACGTACAGCGCTGCGGGACCAAGGTGTAGTTACCGGGCATGGAGGCGCGGTGCGACATCTCGAGCGCCAGCTGCAGCGCCGGGTCGCGCGCGGCGCCCGCCGGCTGCGAGCCGCGCCGCGCCGCGCGCCTCCCGGCTCTCGACACGTACAGCGCTGCGGGACCAAGGTGTAGTTACCGGGCATGGAGGCGCGGTGCGACATCTCGAGCGCCAGCTGCAGCGCCGGGTCGCGCGCGGCGCCCGCCGGCTGCGAGCCGCGCCGCGCCGCGCGCCTCCCGGCTCTCGACACGTACAGCGCTGCGGGACCAAGGTGTAGTTACCGGGCATGGAGGCGCGGTGCGACATCTCGAGCGCCAGCTGCAGCGCCGGGTCGCGCGCGGCGCCCGCCGGCTGCGAGCCGCGCGCCTCCCGGCTCTCGACACGTACAGCGCTGCGGGACCAAGGTGTAGTTACCGGGCATGGAGGCGCGGTGCGACATCTCGAGCGCCAGCTGCAGCGCCGGGTCGCGCGCGGCGCCCGCCGGCTGCGAGCCGCGCGCCTCCCGGCTCTCGACACGTACAGCGCTGCGGGACCAAGGTGTAGTTACCGGGCATGGAGGCGCGGTGCGACATCTCGAGCGCCAGCTGCAGCGCCGGGTCGCGCGCGGCGCCCGCCGGCTGCGAGCCGCGCGCCTCCCGGCTCTCGACACGTACAGCGCTGCGGGACCAAGGTGTAGTTACCGGGCATGGAGGCGCGGTGCGACATCTCGAGCGCCAGCTGCAGCGCCGGGTCGCGCGCGGCGCCCGCCGGCTGCGAGCCGCGCCGCGCCGCGCGCCTCCCGGCTCTCGACACGTACAGCGCTGCGGGACCAAGGTGTAGTTACCGGGCATGGAGGCGCGGTGCGACATCTCGAGCGCCAGCTGCAGCGCCGGGTCGCGCGCGGCGCCCGCCGGCTGCGAGCCGCGCCGCGCCGCGCGCCTCCCGGCTCTCGACACGTACAACGCTGCGGGACCAAGGCTTATGCTGAGTCGAACGTGTAGAGTGACGCAAATGGATATAATAACATTTCTAGTAAACAGTTATCATCATCATTTTCCTGCCCTTGTCCCATTCTATTTGGGGTCGGCGCAACACGTTTTCTTCTTCCATTCTCCCCTATCAGACGTCACGGCATCATTTACTCCTTTCTCCTTCATATCATTCCTTACACAATCCATCCATCTTTTCTTTGGCCTTCCTCTCGCTCTCCGTCCATCAACATTTAGATCCATTACTCTTTTAGTCACATGTCCTTCATCCCTCCTCATTACATGTCCATACCAAGACAAACGACTCCCTTTCAATTTTTCTGTAACAGGCGAAACTTTCAAACTTCCTCGAATATATTCATTCCTTACTTTATCCATTCTTGTCACTCCACACATCCATCTCAACATTCTCATCTCCGCTACATACAATCCTTTTTCATCCACCTTTTTTACAGCCCAGCATTCTGACCCATACAGTACAACAGGTCTAATCACGGACTTATATATTTTCCCCTTTAACTTGAGGGGCATCCGTGGGTCACAAGTTGTTCCAGTGACCTGTCGCCATTTCATCAATCCTGCGTTGATCCGGTGCGTCACGTCCCGGTCTACTTCGCCATCCCCTTGGACAAGTGACCCGAGGCACCGGAAGTTGGATCAGATCGGTATAGGTATTCCGGCAAGGGTTATGGGCACAGGACTGGAGAGACCGCCGAAATCGCAGAACAATAGTATTCTGTTTTGGTTCTACTTAATTTCAGGCCAACGTTCTCCAGTCTTTACCACCACACTTCCAATCTGCTCTGGATCTCTTGGCCGCTCTCGGCAACCAACACAATGTCATCGGCAAACAGCATGCACTAGGGAGCCTCTTCCTGGATTTCCGACGTGAGAGCGTCTGTTATCACCAGGAAGAGGTAAGGGCTAAGAGCCGACCCTTGGTGCAGACCGACAGCCACATTGAAGGTGCCGGTAGTGCCCGCTGTGGACCGGACTTGGGTACTGCATCGACTGTACATCGCACGGATCAACTGCACATACTTCCCAGGCACACCTTTCTCCTTAAGATCCCACCACAAAACCGCACGCGGTACCCGGTCGTATGCCTTTTCGAGGTCGATGAACACCATGTGCCAGTTCTTATGTGCACTTCTGTATTTTTCGCACAACTGACGGATAGCGAAAATGGCATCCGTCGTTCCCCGACCAGGCATAAAACCGAATTGGCTCTGTATAATTTCGCTCTCTTCTCTCAGTCGCCTTTCAATAACTTTCTCCTAAACTTTCATACTGTGTGACATTAGCTTTATTCCTCTATAATTGTTTACCTTTGTTTTTAAAGATGGGCGGCACCAGCGAACTGTTACACCATTCGTCAGATATGGCCTCTTCCAGCAACAGTTTATTGAAGAATAAAGCTAACCACGCCTATCCGTCCATCCGCAATAACTTCCATACTTCAACCGGTATTCCGTCCGGGCCTAAAGCCTTACCATTCTTCATTCCATTCACTGCAACCCTCACTTCATCCATACTAACATTTCTTACTAGTCCCTCATTCACTAGTTTATTTTCAAGCACACTATTCCAGTCATCAGCCTTTCAAAGTAACCTTTCCACCTATCTTTAATTTTCTCATCATCTGATATAACCATTCCAGCTTCGTCTTTTACGCATTTTATCCGACAAACATCCATCGACTTTCTCTCTCTAGCTCTAGCGAGCCGGTAAAGGTGTTTTTGGACTGCTGGACTATCCAGTGTATCATAGAGTTGGTTCTGGGCAGTAAACAGTTGTTATGGTGTTATGAAAATGTTGATTGCTTTGAGAGTAAGAAAAGACCCAAGAATGATAATGTTTTTTGTTTGTCAAACTTACCTATCGAAAATTTTATTAGGTTTGGACCAAGAAGAGGGCAGGATGATGATACATGACGCATCATCATCCTGCCCTCTTTCCAAATGACTAAGAAATGTTTTTTTTTTCATATTTGTGACCTGGTCCTATAGCCAAACAGCAGTCGGCAGCAGACGACGTATGTATTGACGTTTACATATCGTTTTCGTTTGTTTCGTTCGTTATCGCTCAGCAGTCTTTAATAGATTTCAACTATATGCGCTAGGGTATTAAGTTGAAAATGTATTAGTGACTGCTGAGCGATAACGATTGTCGTCTGCTGTTTGGCTATAGGGCCTGGTGACTTTCTACTGGGTGAACAGATTCTTAATTATTTCGAAAGATGGTGCTTCCCGTGTGGTCCCATTTCAATTTGGTCCACTTTTGACAATGGCATCCATGAGAAAACCATATAGGCCTTATTTTTTTCTTTTAATGTGTATGGACAATATGCTAATATCTCTAAGTAGCAATGGAAAATTAATACTCGATAAGAGTTTGTGCGAGATACTATCATACTACAACCAAAAACACTGAATTAAAGAGGTTTTTGCAAAATAAATTTACTCCCGGAAGCCAGTGACTTTGTCTGATTCATCCATTTTTTTACCACTGACTTTTTGGCGTTTTTTTAGTTGTCGGTTTTTAAAAAAATCATTATCCAAACAAATTTTAGAAACCTTTTTTTATACCATAGCAATATTTCATTTTAGTACGCATATTTTTATTAGGTCAAATTTTTACTTGGCAAAATATTATCAAGTATTATGTCATTATGGCATTTGGTCTTTCATTAAATGATTTATTACAACAAACAATCTTCAGACATTAAATGTTTGGTGAAATGGTTTAATTTCTTTTTTATCTTTATAATTTCATTAAAAAAATGGGTAGGTTAGGTTAGCTTAAAACTGTAACCTCTTACGAAACATAGACAACTTGCATTAATAGAGAAATAATTAATTTAAAAAATAAAAACCAGACTGCGTATAAAAAAAAATTAAAAGAGAAAAACAAGTACTGTCATCTAGAACTATGAAGAACAGTCGTACCCATTTTTGGAGTGTGAACCGTTCTAGATTTGAATGGGTCCGGAAAAATATATAGTGGAATAGAATAGAATAATTATTCAAAGATCAAACAATTGGCACTATAAATACAATTTAAATCCTAGAAATAGTTTTGGTATTATATCAAATTTCGATGCCTGTACTAGGTTAAATTAAACCTGTATCACAGGACGTATTTTCTAATATTTAGTGTTAGGACAATAAATTTCTAAATAAATACTTAGATAACATTAGTAAAAAGATTAACTTAGTATGAGTTACATTATGATATATATTCTTAAATGCTATTATAAGATACGAACAAAAAAAATGAACATATACAATATAAGGAAAAACAAGGTAGCACTTCATTGCAATACTAATATGATTGTCAGCCGTATTAGAAATTAAACAAGTAAATAGATATTGCAAAACAAAACGCCGTCAACACATTTTTGTTGTTGCCGGGAATTAGCTTAGACAGCGTAAAAATCAACGGAAGTCTGGCCTAGTTGAGTATGACGCACTAGGTGGGCACCTAGTCATAGTTCACAGAGTTTATGTATCAGTGTTCAGCTATTCTTCTAGCAGGGCAATCTGCGTCTCCCTTTATACTTAATGTGTTGATTTTGATAATTATAACTTATTTACAAAGCATTTACGGGCCGCAAGGAAGACGTCCGCATGCCGACCCCTGGATTAGAATATTGATGGATGGAGAGCCAGCCAAGCTATTCCAATAGCATGTTATAGTGGTTTCTGCTCCACCAAATAAAGCAAGTTAGGTTCCTCACCTGGCTCAGGCGCCTGCGGCCTGCGCCTGGCGGGGTCGGCGTACTCCCAGCGCAGCTGCCGCCCGCCGATGCTGATGACGTCACCGTGCTGTAGCGCCGCCACGCTCACGAGGCGCCCGTTCACCAGCGTCTCGTCCTCGCACACGTTACGCACCACCGTCTGACAAACAGTCGTCTTTATTAATAAACCGCTCCAAACTTACGATTATGACAAAATTTATGCTCGAGTAATTACATAGTCTTTTTTCTCATTGGCGTTCCCAAATACTTCTGACTGACTTATTCCTCATTTCGGATTTGGCCATCCATGCCACTCGGAAAAGTTCCCCCGTATACATTTTAATATGATGTTTCTTCTACTGTCTCAACCCAAAGCAAAGCTAAGACACGTTCGGCGAATATATTTCAAGAGTAATTTGAGTGTTCTATTTAATATATAATAATAGGGGTTATAAAGGAGGTTAATTGACTCGAGAAAACCGCGCAACCGCATTTGCACTACTCGCACGCAGAAAGATATAACAGAAGTTGATAAAACAGAACATTACCTGGTTAGCATGAACCACAACAGTGGCATGGTGCGGGCTAACGGTGGGCAGCATGATGATGATGTCACAGGCCGGGTCACTGCCCAGAGTGGCCAGCCCTTCGGCCAGCGGGAACCGCTTCACATCACGCCCGGCCCGGTCCAGCACCACCAGCCGACCGCCAGACATCACTGGCAAATAAAACAAACCATTAGGGTAGCACCAGACCATCTTGCACCTGGACAATATCCAATCTCAGGTTGCAACATGTCACACAAGGGCCAATGTGGAAATCTCTTAACCAATGGCAAACCCAGGTTAGCTGCTGTAGAAATAAACTGGTCAAATTGAGTATAATTTATTCATGCCAAAGAGTTAGCCAGTGTGATATATAAAAATATTATCATTTATTTTTATTTTATTAATTTTAAGAAAACTAACAGGTAATACAGTTAAATAGTCAGATAGAATATGACGACGAAGGCCAGTTACAAGTTTCCACTTATAAAATACATATATTATGTATAAAATTAACAAAAGGCATAAACAGCGTGATAGTTAAACATCTAAATAATATCTGAACAGAATAAAAAAAAAACAACAAAAACACATTGAAATTTATATATATACTAGCTGTGCCCCACATGCTTTGCAATGCAATTTTCTACCCTACCTACCCTATCTTTCAAGTTGGATCAAACAGCACATGGTGTGCAAATTTAATTTAAAATTGGTTAAGTAGTTTAGGAGTCCATTGAGGACAAACAACGTGACACATGATTTATATATATTAAGAAGAAAGATATACTTTATTGTACACTAAAACTTAAACTTGTTTAACCTGAATATTAATGTGTATATTCTATTTTAAAATATCGCTTATTTTATGGCAATCTCTTCCGGATACCCCTCAGATGGACACTCTCTGTCGCACAGCCAAAGGGCTTTATCCAAAGGGGACCTAGGGTCAATTTCAATTCATCCTTCTATCTTCTCACTTTGCGACCTCGACTCCTGAGCCCATCAACGTCTTTTAATAACATACAGCCATTATGATAAAAAAATATGTGAAAATATAAAATTATGTGTTTTGTATACAAATTTATTATATCATCATATAATTTCTGTCCAGACAGGTCTGCAGAATAGCTGATGCTGCTTTATGGTCAGTTCGAGACACCAACACGGCTGTGTCGTCCGTGAAGGTTCCAATGGTTGTTAAAAGACATGGCCAAATTCTGCCCTGATAATGCACAGTAATGATTGATATATGAAAATTACTTTAAATAAATAAATAATAATCGCATTAATTATAATTCCCTAAAATAGACGAGAGAAAATGCAAAAAATATAGGTGTGTTTATTGTTTGTATGGTTTTATATTCTGACATTGCATTGATTGACATTAATATTGCAGTCTTGGGTTGATTTTATCACATTTTATCGTATCTTGTAACTTGACCACAAATTGTTCACGCTTCTAATATTAACATTTTGGATTTGGATTTTGACGCTCATGACGTTGAGGTGCCAAACAAACAGACAAAAATATGTGGGTATAAAAGAAAACAAAAATACATACATTTAATACACTGTCTCTTACATTTCTACTACTTTAAAAGGCAAAGCTACATCAATAATGTCAATCATTGTAACAGGATCGAAGGATAAATCTGCAAGCATGATCTCATCCCTGTTGAGAAATGTACATAATATGTAAAACCTACCTACTTAATGAGATACTTAAATAAAATTCAAAGCTATTTTACTGGTTTATTGCCATTGTGGTGTTTGACAATTCAATAGTTTGCTGTCAGTTTAATATTATTGGAAGTGAGGGTACCCCACAGTAGTTTTCAAGCAATCCTCAACTACCTCAAAAAGCGAGTATGAAATACCAAGTAAGTACTTAATAGTGGCGACGAGGAATAATTCGGAAAATATAGTGAAAAAACCAGTGAAAACTTCGGAAAAACAGTGTAGATACAATGGCCAATAAAAGTTTTGAGACATTTGATATTAAAAGTGGGGATTGGGAATCATATAAAGAGAGATTTGGTTATTTTATATTAGCACATGGCATAACAGAACCTAGTAAGCAGAAAGCTGTGTTTTTTGCATCTTGTGGTAGTGATCTGTATAACTTAGTTAAATCATTAGTGTTTCCAGATACAGTAAGCCAGATTACATTAGCTGATATAGATACAAAACTTAATAACCACTTTAGTCCGCGACCAAATGAAATTGTAGAATCATTTAAATTCCACTGTAGGAACCAGGGTAAAAAAGAAACCATACAGGAGTACATTGCAACACTTCGAAACATGTGTAGGTTTTGCAACTTCGTAGATTTAGAAAGGACTTTGAGAGATAGGCTAGTGTGTGGGGTTAATAATGCCAAACTACAAGAGAATTTACTGAAGAAGGCTAACCTGACATATGCAACAGCTGTAGAGTTGGCATTGCAAGCTGAAAGATGTGTCGAAGATCTAAAAATTCTCAAAGTGCCTGCTATCGAAGAATCATTAAGTGTATGCCCTGCAAGTACTAGCAGGGACAGCGAGGTCATACCAATGGAGGTAAATGCAGTGGAAGAGAAGAAAAATAAGTTAAAATGCTATAGATGTGGAGGAAGCCATTTGTATCACAAATGTAAGTTTGTTTCTGCAAAATGTAATGTGTGCAGTAAAATAGGCCACATAGCAAAAATGTGCAGAAAAAACAATAATCAAACTGGTGATATTAAAGAGATGGAAGACAAGGAAGAAGAATTTATGAATGGAATATTTTGTGTGGGAGGAACATTCCGTGAACCTGCCATAAATGTAGAACTTCAACTAAATAAAAGATTAGTCAAGTTTGAGGTTGATTCTGGCTGTTCTTATACAATTATGTCACGGGAACAAGCAAGGTTAATCTGGCCCAATGGATTGCAGTTACAGGAATGCAGGCTTAACTTACACACCTGGACTGATGCTAAAGTGGAAGTGCATGGCAGGACCAATGTCTTTATTGAATATAAAAACTTTAAAGGTTACCTGCAAATAATTATTGGACAAGGTCGAGGTAATCTCCTAGGTAGGAATTGGTTTAGGCCTCTAGGTATTTCAGTTGAAGGTATAAGTAACATAAATTCCTTAGAAAGTATAAAGGATGAATCTTTGTCGAAAATACTTAATAAATATGAAGAATTGTTTGATGGACTGGGCGAATACAAAGGACCAGAAATTGTGATCAATTGCAAGAAGGATGTACAACCGAAATTTATGAGGAGCAGGTCAGTACCATTTGCATTAAGAGATAGAGTATCTGAAGAAATAGATAGGTTGGTAAATGTTGGTGTACTGGAACCAATAGCTTATTCAAATTGGGCTACACCAGTGGTTCCAGTACTTAAAAGAGATGGGAGTATTCGACTGTGTGGAGACTACCGACTGACTGTAAATTCGGCAACAGAAACGGACACATACCCTCAACCAACAATCAACGAGTGCCTATCTGAAGTCGCAGGTGGCGAAATTTATACCAAACTTGATTTAAAAGAAGCTTATACACAACTAAAAGTATCAGATGAAACAGGTATGCTTCTGACAATTAACACAATAAAGGGATTATATAAGATGAAGAGATTACCCTATGGTTTGAAGTCGTGTCCTGGCATATTTCAGCGAGTGATGTCAACAACATTGGCCAGTATTAAAGGAGTGACGGTTTTGCTAGATGACATTTTAATAAGTGGAGATAAGATACAACATAACGCAAGACTGGAAAAAGTACTAGCATGTTTAAAGGATGTAGGACTCCGGTTGAACCGAAACAAATGTGAGTTTGCCACAAATAAAGTGGAGTTCTTAGGTTATGTGGTGGATCACGTTGGTATTCATCCAAGTGAGAAAAAGATTAATATGATTATGAATGCTAGGAGCCCAAGAAATGTTAAAGAGCTGCAAGCTTTTTTGGGATTGCTGAACTTTTATGATCGGTTTATAAAAGACAAAGCAACATTATTAGAACCACTGTATAGGTAGGCTTCTAGACAAAGATACTGTATGGAAGTGGGGAAAGCTGGAGAGTGAAACATTGCAGAAGGCCAAAGCTGTACTATCTAGTGAATATACTTTAGTGCACTTTGATAATAACAGGAAGGTAACATTGACATGTGATGCTTCAGAATATGGGGTAGGAGCCGTCTTATCTCATGTTATGGATGATGGATCAGAAAAACCTATAGCCATGGGATCCAGAACTTTATCAAAATCTGAGCGTAACTATGCACAGATTGATAAAGAAGCGGCAGCCATTATATTTGGTTTGGAAAAATTCAATCAGTACGTATATGGAAGACGTGTAGTAATATATACTGATCATAAGCCGTTACTAGGAATTTTTAGCCCTAATAAAGCTATACCTAAAGTTCTATCCCCAAGAATGATGCGATGGGCTTTGAAGCTGAACTCATTCGACTATGAATTACAATATAAACGTGGCACTAGTATAGGCAATGCGGATGCCCTCAGTAGGTGGCCAATGGATAATGAAAATTGTAAGTCTGAAACTGATGAGGTGGAAGATATTCTATTGCTGTCGGAAACTCCAAGCGCAGTTCAGTACTCGCCAAAAGATATTGCAGAACAAACTGGGCGTGACGAAATACTATCGAAAGTGAAGTTTTGGATATTGCACGGATGGCCTGACACCGTGAGCGACAGTAAGATGAAATTATATTGGTTGAAAAGAAAGGAGTTATCGATGTCAAATGACTGCATCATATGGGGCACTCGTGTAGTTATACCGCCACCGATGCGAGAACATATGCTACAGGGTTTACATGAGACTCACGATGGCATAGTGATATCAAAATCGATTGCACGAAGCTATTTTTGGTGGCCAGGGCTGGATCGCGAAATTGAAGCTTTAGTAGCGAACTGTGATAGCTGTCAAGCGAACAGAAATATGCCAGCAAGCACGGGACATTCTTGGATTACCCCCTCAAACCCATGGCAGCGGGTACATATTGACTTTGCTGGGCCAGTTGATAGAAGAATGTATCTGATTGTAGTAGATCTACACTCAAAATGGCCAGAAGTAAAAATAGTTAAAACAACGTCAAGTGAATGTGCAATTAAAGCTTTAAGAGGAATTTTTGCAGAGCAAGGATTGCCACAAGTATTAGTCTCGGATAATGGAACGGCTTTCACATCCGAAGAATTCAAACATTTTATGAAATGCAATGGCATAAAACATATACTAACCCCACCATATACGCCATCATCAAATGGTCAAGCTGAAAGATTTGTGCAAATAGTTAAAAAGAAATTACATAGCTTGGCTGGAAATGACATAGATATTAAATTACCACGCCTTTTGTTTGGTTTGAGAGTAGCGCCAAGCTCTGTTACTGGAAAGTCACCAGCAGAAATGCTGAATAAACGGCGTTTTAGAACACGGTTTGACATCATACACCCTTTCTCTACAAAACCTGTAGCTGAAAGACAAATTGAAAGTAACATAGAAGTACCGGTGAGAGCATTCAGAGTGAAGGACAAGGTATGGCTTCGCAACTATGCTAGAGGGGAGAAGTGGGTAAAAGGAGAGATCTCCAAAATCAGAGGTCCTGTTCGTTTTTTGGTGAAGATGAAGGATGGACCAATCGTAACAAGACACATAAACCAACTGCGACGACGTGATTCAGATGATGCTCCTGGTCCTAGTGAACAGATGCGTGATGTACTAGGTATTCCAGGACATGCAGTAGTAACTTGTGAAGGAGACATGTTACAAAACAATTAAAATAATATAATTAGAGTGACTTAGATATTAGGTTAGAATAGTAATAGGATAGTTTTTATTAGGGTAATTAGTGAGTAAAATAATATACTTGGTAACTGAATTGAAGTTACAAAAGGACTATGAGGGAAGGCATGTGGTGTTTGACAATTCAATAGTTTGCTGTCAGTTTAATATTATTGGAAGTGAGGGTACCCCACAGTAGTTTTCAAGCAATCCTCAACTACCTCAAAAAGCGAGTATGAAATACCAAGTAAGTACTTAATAGCCATCAAATTGTTTATATTTTATTTATGCAAAGTCTTTGCTATCGCTGCCTGCCTATATACGATCGAAAAACTCTTCTTAGCCTTTTTCAACCGCAAAAGTGATCTTTCAGTTTATGCCACTTAACACTATTTTAGGCGACTTCTATTTACTACACTACTCCTGTAGTTAACCTTGAGCGTAGCGACGACTCCAGACAACTATGAAACTTGACGCTGTGGCAGCGCTAAGCTCGACGATGCATTATTCTTATAGAATAGCACGATTGCTGGTAGTACGGTCGTCATACCAACACAACTTTGGCCTTCCATGTGAAATTAGCCGTTTAATAATTGCCTAGCCTATTTACTAACTGCCATCTGAATAGTATTTCTCGTATTATTACGCCTATAGAACTCTGAATGTTTGATCATTGCTATTCAAATTGTTAAGGTGCTTTTTTTGTTTCCTATTTATCGGGTCTCTCACCTATTTTCTGATCATAAAACAAAATCTATTGTAAAGCCCTGCATGTAAGCTTTAAAATCACGTACTTCATATCATTGTACATGAATATTTTTTGTAAGGGTATTGGTCTGTAGCGATTCCGGCCGTGTCATTTGATATTGGAAGATCCGCAGTGTGAATCAAATACAAAATTGGTTCAAGCACACTGCTCCGAAGAACCCCAGCAGCGATAGGGTATAGATTTGATAATGCGGCCACGTCATCACCAGTCACATCACACATGTCGTCTCCACTCTGCACAAAGTAGTTTGACACGCACGGTTGGCACAGTGGCTGAGCGATTAACTGCTGCACTGCGTGTCGCGGGTTCGATACCCACATGAAACAAATATTTGTTTGGCCTACAGGTAGTTGTTTCGGGTGTATGTCAGTTTAAATGTTTGTAAACGCACCCATGATACAGGAGAAATTCCTAGTGTGGGGCAACGTTTTTTAAAAACAAACAAAAAAAGCAAAGAAGTATCTATCTTTCAGGTACAGTCAGCATCAAAAGTTGATGACCACATTTAGATTTTCAAAATCACTGTACACCGTATTACACCTCAATCGATTAACATGACAAGCGCCAGAAATGAATGATTATCATAAAAGGGCATAAGTAGGTGACCATCACTTTTCAAAAGTCACTAAACAAAGTTGTAGTAAAAAAAAGCATAACATTCTTCGTCTTTAAAGTGGCTGAACAAATTTTTGACAAAAATAGCATACCATCGTTTGTCCCTAAGTCCCTGAACAAAATGAAATATTTTTTGCGTTTTATGTGTGTGTATTTCGGTACGTATATGTGTTTGGTATATAAATTAAGTAGACACATGCAAATCTAAATCACCACCCTTTTACTTATTATCAACAAAATTAAATTAAATGGTTCAATAAATCAATACAGTTGATATATTTTTTTAAATTCCAAAAAAAACGATCTCTCCAGCACGTGTGACAGCTATAAATCCTATCAAACTCGACGTAATACCAATATGAATATTAAATGGCATTATAATGTTTATTTTTGTCACTAAAGCGCAATTGAAAACTGACACCATATTCTTCTGCCGTCTTTTGTTTTTAAACCAAAATGAAAAAGAGGCGTTGACAGCTGCCTGACATCCTTTTTTTATGCATTTTCACTCGGTCCAAGTAGGTTGGTAGAAAAGATCTATCCATTTTTAGAGGTATGAAGAACAGGGTGTAAAGTTCTCCATCCTCTATGGAAAAGGGAGGATCCTCCGACCAGACGGGTGTCGTGTCTGGTGGGCCACTGCACGACAGTTACTCGTATATATTATGCTAGATTCGTGCACAACTTTGCTTGCGCGATGTAGGATCTTGCCGTTTCGTTCTTCAGTGGCTGGATAGATGGCGCTGTAGTACTTTTTGCCACGTGCATCTTTGTGTCGCTACACATTTAATTTTTATTACATGATTTACTTTGGATAGGACAAGATTGGTTTTAAAACTCTGAAGATAGTAACGCGCAAATTTTTAGTTTGCAGTTCAGCTACTTTTGATAATATGTATTAGTTAACCGAAACAAAGTAATGTTCAGTAACTTTTGTTCTTTATGATGTTGAGTTATTTTTGGACGTTGCCGTGATTACACTAGAAAACCAAAACAAGTATTTTATATTGTTCAGTGACTTTTGCAAAACTGAATGTTAAGATAATTTCGGATATTATAAAGATCGGCAATTTTTGACAAAATGGTGTTCAGTGACCTTTGACGAGTAGTGTTCAGTTAATTTTGAACTTTAATGATGTTCATTCAATACTGGCGCTCTATCTAGTTGAGCGATTTATGGGTGATATAATGCATAGTGATTTTGAAAATCTGTTTGTGTTCATCGACTTTTGATGCTGACTGTACCACATCAAGATTAGGAGGATAAGATATGCTACAACATTTTAAAAGCAAAGCAATGTGTGACTGAGCTTGCCTTTCTGACACTGGCAATTTGTTGCAGAAGCAGACAGCAGTCAACTGTGAAGAAAAAGGTCTTAAATTTGATAGATGGGACAGGCATCAAAAGTCTCAAATTCTCCAATGACCTCAACTGTCTAGTACCTATGTGTCATGTAGGAACTTAAGACATTCTTTGAGATAAGAGTATGTTGGGCATTAGGTGAATATCATTGGCTTTTATAAGGAACATTCCCATATAATTTCTGGTTTTAAAGAAAAACCGCAAGCAATAAGTAGTCAGATATAAATGTTTTACCTTTTATTTGCACTTTCGCTAGTGTACTGATACTGTGATACAGGTAGGTCTCCAAACAAATGAACCCACAGCATTGATGAGATCATTGAAATAAATAAAACATCATTATCATTTATTTGCAACTTTGGCATATATTGGTCTTAGTAAAGCTACCCAAGATCTGATTTTCTGATGCATAAATGCATTAAGACCTTAAACCACAAATTTTAAAATTAACATGACAAATCGTGTTTTGTATTTGTCTTCAAGGCTACTAAAAACTACTGGAAAAGATTTAAGTTTCGCGGGTCACAGTTCATTCGGAAGTTTCAGTCAATTCCCAGACGAGTACAATAAATAACTAACAATGACAGGACAGCCTCCTAACCGTTTCCCGCCAACGGGACCCAAACCCTAACATGGAATAACACCGCCTTTTATTTAGAATTTTACATATCGAATTACATACAGAATTTTTAAATAGTAAGAAGGCTAAATCGCAGTTAAACCAGTGAACAAATTATAAATAAAACAATGCGCACCGGCTGTCTGCTAACTCACCGTCAGATTCCTCCTAAATATTAATTTAATATTTTACACATAGCACGTAGTAAAATATAAAACGTGTTCAATCAGTATGCATCAAACATAAAGTTAATTACAAAACTGAAAACTCATGTAATCAATATCAAACAAATCAGTTTCACCACAAACAACGACAAACACAAATAATGGCGTCGTCGATCTTCTTTTCGCAGCGCGTGTCAAATGCTCTAGTGAAGCGCCAGCGCGTACGGGTTCTATTTCAAAACAACTAATTGTCTGTGGTTTAAGCCGATCACAAATAGAACCATTTAGGCCACCATAGAGACAACAATAAAGAAAATAAACAATAATCATATCCGCCAATTTAACAAAACAAAACTCTAGAAGAGGTGACATGAGCAAATCGCCTGGGCGGCGGGCGTGGTGAGTACATCGATCACTCTATGGGAATATTAATGTTTTATGAACTAAAAAAAAACAAACGTTATTGTTCATATTTGAATTGCACTTTCACTGGTCATTTACTACATTTTGTATTCATTCATTTGTGACCCTTTTCTCGACGTTTTAGAAGTGCCCATGTAGGCCTATGTGAAATAAAAATATTTTGATTTTGATTGATTTCACATCTTTGAATTGCTCAAGATTGTTAAATATATTTAAAGTTCTGGCAGGATTCAAATGGGGCGTCCACCCGAAACATTTACCGTCGTAAATGTTGGAGAGCCATGTATTTAAGGAGAATAAACCCACGGTATATTCTGTAGTTGTCTGGGTGAATCTACTAGAGACGGTTTTTTTTCTTTCTCCAGTATTGACCATCACACAGGATTGACAATTCGTTTATTATATTTATAGTTTCATTATCTCTTATCGATCTAGATTTGAGCTAGTATTTACCTGCTAAATATCTTCTTCGAATCTGAAGCGGTCGTAACGATTCGCAACTGATGGAACTACTGAAGGTAACTGAAACCTTTAGTAGTGCCATCAGTATGGAATTTGGTGTGGACAAATGTGCGGTCATGCATGTAAAGCGAGGGGAAATTGTGGAATCTGTGGGAACCCAGCTCTCGGATTCCACACACCTTAGATCCCTCTCAGCAAACGAAACCTACAAGTATTTGGGTATGTCGGAAGCGTTGGGTATCAATGTTGCTGACATGAAGCAATCGTTGAAGGAACGCTTCTTTGGCCGCCTGGGAAAAGTATTTAATAGTCTTTTATCAGATGGAAACAAGGTGCGTGCTTTCAACGGTTGGGTCATGCCGGTTTTGATGTACTCTTTCGGCATACTCAAATGGACTCAAACAGAACTAGATGCTCTGGATAGAAAAGTCCGTACATTGTTGACGGCATATCGTATGCATCACCCACGGTCTTCGGTTATGAGACTGTATATCCCACGGAGTTGTGGTGGTCGAGGCTTTTTAAACGCCAAGACTCTCCACAATCGTGAGATATGCAGTCTCAGGGAGTATTTCTTGGAAGCCGACGTGGGGATGCATCGAGATGTGGTTACGGTGGACAAGGGCTTTACCCCGCTCTCCTTGGCTAAAGAGAACTGGCGCAAACCTGTAGTACTTGACACTAACGACCGCAAGGAGGTATGGCAGAGTAAGGAGCTTCACGGACGCTTTTTCCGGGCCCTACATGGACCCAAAGTAGATCAATCAGCGTCCGTAGCCTGGCTACGTTCCGGGGATCTCTTTGGAGAAACCGAAGGTTTTGTCTGTGCAATTATGGATGAAGTTATGATGACGAATAACTACCGGAGATTTATTGTGAAGGATGGCACGGTTGACATATGTCGGGCATGTCACCGTCCGGGTGAATCAATTCGACACATTATCTCCGGTTGTTCTCGTCTAGCTAACGGAGAGTACTTGCATAGACACAACCTTGTAGCCAGGATTATCCATCAGCAACTTGCTCAAAAATTTAAAATACAACCTTGTGGAATCGGAAGTGCCGTACTACAGGTATGAGCCCGACCCAGTTCTTGAACATGGCAATATCACATTGTACTGGGATCGCTCCATCATCACTGACAGGACTGTTGTTGCCAACAAGCCTGATATAGTGGTGGTGGATCGATCAGAGCGGCGCGCAATGATTATTGACATAACAGTCCCGCATGATGAGAACCTCGTGAAAGCCGAGAAAGATAAACAAATCAAGTATATTGACTTGGCTCGCGAGGTTGTCGACATGTGGGATGTGGACTCAGCGATCATTGTGCCGATAGTCGTATCTGCCAATGGCTTAATTGCCAAGAGCCTCGACCAATACCTGAGGAGGCTCTCGTTAGGCAGCTGGATCAAGGGCTTGATACAGAAAGCGGTACTCCTGGACACGGCTCGTATTGTTAGGAGGTTCCTTTCTCTGGAGCCCTGACCGCCGGTAGCTTGGACCCTGTTCCCGATACCGGTGGGCTACTATTTTTATATTTTTAAATGTTTTTTTTTATGTTTTTAAGAAATATTTAAAAATTTAATGATATGTGGAGAAAGAAATAAATGAACGAATAAAAATATAAGTATGGATTTGTTCTACATAAACATCCTTTTAGTAACTGAGCCAGTGTCGACTATTTTTCCGGCGTCACGTTAGATCAGCAGCGAGGCGCAACGCAGAAGAAGCATATTTGTGGTAGATAAATAATGCATACATTAATACTGTTAATAGCTCAAAGGACAAGTCATTTGCAATTTCCATTTCTCAACGACGATTTATTTCAACCTCAAACGTCAAGACGATTACTTGACAAAACATGAATCTGACATTAACGAATTGCCTTTTTCACCACGTTTTGAAATTGCATTACTATGATAATAAACATTTTGGTCGTAATTGCACGAAACTGTTGCTTAAATTATAATAAAATTAAAAGTAAGTATCTAAAACCACTATTTTAGATACGTTTTAACATATTAAATTTTGTTTTTACTGAAACATTTTACCGTTTTTGCAAAAACGGAGGTTTGAAAAATCATATTTAAATATAATCGAGTAGCATAGTCTACTAGCTTTCTAATAAGGTATATCACATTGCTGCTTAAAAACCTTCGGAATAAAGGTAATTTTGACCGTCTCCTTTTGTTCGGCAATTCGCTCAATGCGTTCTCCAGTGTTATTTACTCTATGCGAATAAAACATCGGTTTGATTAGATGATTCGACACTATAAATCGAGTGTTTTTATAGTACATCCCTAACGGGTTATTAGTCTGTGACAATAATTCCGATTTCCGAATTCAATGCTTGTTGTGTTCGAAAGCGCTTTAGGGTACTACTTTTACAGATTGTTTACAGTTTGAAACCAGTTTTTACTGTCTAAGAACGCTATCAATATGGATATGAACAATCCCCACAACCAAAGTTACTGGTTTGTCCTCAGGGAAGATCAAAGCAATGTCATATTCAGTAGCAATAACTTTACCATACAAAATCCACAGAGTAAGTTTTGATAAATTTAAGTGGTTTGAGTACATTTTCCACAAACGCCATTAAATAATTAAGTTTTGTTAGAAATCGTATCCCTTCCAAGTACCTATTGTCGAGGTCGGCTTCGTCTTACCAGATGCGGCTGCATAGGTACCAATATTTGATAATACATACATTATTGAAAATCTTGGTGCTGATAATTAACATTTTACTCGTTCTATTGAAGTAAATTATTAAACCTTACCCACCCTTGTTTTGTATCAGTTACAGGGCAAGAGGCGAGATATAATGTAGATACAGGGGACAACAGACAATATATACAAATTAGCGAGACTCCCATTTCCGTCCAAGAAAATATCTCTGCAAATAGTGAAAAAGAGGTAGTAAAGGCCAAAGATGAGGACAACTTTTGGGATAGGAACAAAATAAAACTGCTTCTTACACTGTGCTTGGATAGCAGATTTAAAAATGTCACAAAAGATAAATCTCTTTGGGATGAAATTGCCATACACTTGGGCACAAGTTCTGATGAATGTAGTAAAAAATATAGAAACCTGAGGAGGACTTACATCAGACTGTTGAAAAAGAAAAGATTGGGCAAAGAGATCAAATGGGTACATTACAACACCTGTGAAGAAGTATTCAAAGAATGCAAATCACTTCCACCATCTGTGTTGGAGCCATGGGAGGACCACAAAGTAAGAAGACTGCTTAGTCTTTACATAGAGAACTTGATTCAGTTCCGAAGTCCTGACTGCCTACAAAAAGATGTTTGGAGGGAGATAGCATCACAGTTAGGGACAACAGAGTACAATTGTTACCATAAGTTCAAGAATTTAAAAAGAGCATACTTCAACTGGAAGGATAAAAGCCGAGAAACAGGAAAACCAATCAAGTGGCAATATCATAGCTATTTTGAGAGAATATTTTACAATTACAATCCTAGTATAGGTCCCTGGGACAAAAATAAAACCAAGTTGCTAATAGAGGAGTACAAACAAATAGCTGATAAATTTAAAAATCCAAGATATCAAAAGAAAGAGTTGTGGAAAGAGATAGCAGCTTCAGTAGGGGAATGCCCCACAGACTGTGACAAAAAGTTCAGGAATTTAAAACAAACTTATATAAGATTAAAAATGAGAGCAGAGACAGGAAGGAGCATAACAAAGTGGCGCTACTTTAAAGATTTTGAAGGGATATACAGTGGACCAAGTAACTATTCAAGCACCACTGATGGACCACCTAAAGTAACATACAAATCACAAGAAGATGATTATGTCAAGCAACTTTTAACATTTTATGTAAACAACAGAGACAGATTTAGAGACCCTCTGGTCAAAAAGAAAAATGCATGGCGGTTATTTGCTCCAAAAATAGGCTTGACTTCAGAAGAATGTGATCGAAAATTCCGTAACTTGAAACAAACTTACATAAGGCTTGCTGAAAAAAAGAAAGAAACTGGAAAAATTAACAACTGGCCATACTATTCATATTTTGAAAAGATATTTGATGAGCCAACGAGTACAGATACATTCAGCCAGAGTGTGAACTTAGATGATATGATGCTAACTGAAATTAAGCGAGTTATGCAAGAAGTACAGGATAGGAAAGATAATGACAAGTTTGAAAGTTTGGTGCGATCTGTGGAAGAGTCAAATGACATACAACGTGAAAGAAATCGAATATTACAGGCATTGCTGGATAAAAAGTGATTCGATACATGTAAAAATTGATCTAAACCCAGGATACCAACCCTTGAGACAGAGCATTGCCTTCAAGCAATTTCAAGAGGTCAGATATTCTAGAGTACAGGGGGCTTCTGTGGAGAGAAATAAAAGATGTGTGAATGTTTAGAAATGCTTTTTATTGTTACCGTTCTTATGCTTTTATAATGTATATGTACAAACAAACTATAATAGATTATCAGTTTTCATTCTGAAATGAGAAATCGTTAGCAAATTCAATTACATGTCGACCGGCTATTACTCCATACAAAATGATCAATGTCTTAAAAGTACACTGATTATGCTTAATTATGTCTTAACTTAAAAATACATCTGTGAATTTAAGACTTACTTTAATATTAAATTTGACATCCATAACACTATACCACAGTAAGGAATGGAAATTTAGTTAAGAAAATATAAAAAAAAAATAAGTGAAGAAATCACACTCGATCATCGGTAACCATGCAGGATCGGATCAATAAGTTTGCAGATACCTCGACCAATAAGTAACTATCACAAACAAATACTCACACTTCCACTCACCCAGGCATGCTCGAGTCGATACAACACTAACCTAGACTGAATTACCACACTATGTCGTACAACTAAGAGATACGCTGGCCGCCGGCCGCGCCCGTCCGCTTGCCGCCGCGCCGCAGTGCCAACTACTGGCCTGTGGTGCTAACGTCAACGAAATATCTCCTATAATTACACTAGGTAAAGTATAGGTACTTAAAGTTTAGTGATCGAGGGTGTTGTCAGTCTTAAATGGAATTGGTCTGTCTGACTCTTGTTTCGGGCGCGCATGCGACGCGTCAGCGAGCGGACGGGCGCGGACCGGCGGTGCTGGCGCGGCAGGCGGTTCACTTCTTGGCGTTCTTCTTGGGCGACGGGGCCTTGCCTTTAGCGTTGTTTGACATTTTCGCCTTTTTACCTTTAGGCTCTCCCTCTTCATCATCTTCATCCTGCAATAAAAATCAATTTATAATCTTGCCTCGTCCAAACTCACATGCCAAAATATTCACCCAATTTATAAATGGATTCATGTAAATTTGCAAAAAAAAATGCCAGCTACAGCACAAGATGCACAGGGTACCTCTCAGTAACATTTTAATTTACTTTCACAATGCAAGGCGTGAACTTTATCAGAAGGTAAAGGTTATTATTTTACTGAATGAGTATACAGAAAACCAACAGCCAATTTTTAATTAAAAATACAATTTAGACACCACACATTGTACAAACCCAGTTTTATGAAAAATTACAGTGAAATATAGTAAATCATCTTTGCATGTATGCCCCAAATATTTAGTTAAATCTTACATGAACTGTCATAGTTTAACAGAACTGGGCCACAGGTCCTTTTCCCTCTGTAGAGCGTATACAGAGCCAGTCACTTTAATAATTTGATATTAGTTGAAGGTTTTCAGTACCTCATTAGTCTTGCGCTTGCCTGCTGATGCTTTCCTTTTACTCTCATCTTCCTGTAATTTCAGCAATCTACTATATCACTGGCATATTTTGAGTCACAAATATTAGTATATAAAAGAAGCCAATTGCTAATTTGTAAAAATATTTGTGTGCAGAGTACATTATGACATACCTTGAATTGAGAATCATCTCCTTCCTCTTCATCTAACATCTCCTCCTCCATTTCCTCCATATCCTCAAACTCCTCCACAAGTGCACCTAGAAGATGCTGACCAATCAAATGCACTGGCCCTGATCCCTGTACAACAGAATGCTATGTTCAAGTGTATGCATCATCATATAAATTACTCTAATTTTGTGTAACTGATAGATCAGACAAATGCCTCAAGCAATCACCAGCAGGCAGTGCAACAATCAAAACGATGTTGCGTGCCCATCAAATTACCAATGGTTAGATTTTATCATCATTTCGGTCTTGTAGAAACTGTAATGCCTAACACTATTTGAAGCATCATTGACATATAATATATGTACTTAGTTGTTATATTTGTTCAGAAATAACATGAGTGTGGTGGTTGAGTAACAGTGGCTAATTTAGTACAGCTTGAATAATCAAATACTTTTCCTTAGAAACACTTTTGTGTCCTATTGTTTATGGCTTTAATAATAACAGCCACTCAGGTTGTTCTTACATTAAGCTACACTTGCCTAGCTTGGTCTGTGGATGAGTGACCACCCATTACAAACAGTTTCATTTCTGCCTTAGAAAAGCATGTTGTTCTGTTGATACCAGCTGTGATTTGTAGATCTCTGACACTCAATACAGATGATCCCAAAAGTCTGTCAACAGATCTTACCAAAGGGGTATTGTATTACCCAGTATTATCTGTGTTTTGGAGGTCAAATAGGCAGTCACTCCATATTAAATACTGATACTCAACTGCATCCGTTTGGATTAAAAACCAACCCCAACATAGTAGGAAGGCTAGGCAGATGACTGTTTTCTAAAAAACGTATTACCTGAATGAGAGTAAATGTGACAGGGGCATCTGGGAATTCAATGTCAAGACGTGCGTGTCTTGTCTCTCCAGTTTTCAATACTGCCACCGGGATCTTGACACTCTCCTGCAGTGACATGGTTTCTACCTGCACAAAGTAACATCAAATACATTAGCTGCATTACGTAGGTGATGGTTATCGTTGATAAGATGATTGATAGTCTATGACTGGCAAGATAACAACTGGTTGAATCGGCTCTTATAGAGAAGATTTCAAATAAATGCATATAGTAAAGTCTTAATTTATCATACCTTACTTTTGAATCCATGTTTTACTAATTTATACTATGGCTTACTGAGACAAGGTAATAAATAATACCTGAACAACATTGAGTTCATCAGACTTTGCATCTGGACCCAACAGTGCTTGACGTATGAGCAGCTTGTTGCTGCGGGGGTACTCCGCCTTCGCCTCTGGGTCCCATGTCTCGGACTGATGTGACGCCGACAGAGTTACAGCTGAAACATTCACCAACCAAATCAACATGATTGATGAGGCTCATGCAATCATCGCGTGCGACATGGCGGCATCGCAGCAGGTGACCGCATCGTGTTAATTTTGTCATCATAACCTCAAAACGCTGACATAGCGGCGACAACCATAAACAACTAGGTTTGGTGCTTGCCGCGAGCTTTATAGGTATCTGCGGAGTGGCATTTTAGCAAATGCTTGGCGGCGTCTCAACAGCATGTAATCGGTCGCCGCTTGGACGCCGCGCATACAAATTGCGCGCCCAACCACTACTGACTTAGCACATTTGAAACGCACCATGCGGAGGCAAAAGTTCAATGTCACTCACAATGTGTGCGATGCAGCGTTCGTCAGAAACGCCATTACGAACTTAACGAAGAAATTAACCAGTAATACATCCTAATCAAAAATGGCGGCAAGTCGGTTTTTAATAGTAAATACGTTAAATTCACAATCACACAGAACGCACACGAATTAAACATAATAAACAACACTACAAATAGCGATTGAAACAGATTCCTACTTAATATTGTGAAATAAAATGGCGAGAGCCGGGTGTCAAAACTGACGCTGTGTTTTATCTTATTTAAGAACAAAGTACAACACAAAACATGCAAATAAAACGAATAAAGTAAGTGCAATAGGATAAAGATTAAGACTTACCATAGAAATATTCGTCCGACATGGTGATTTCACTAATTTATTGAGATTTTTGCGACACGTTCACGTGCGATGCCGGCGCACACAAATCTGGAGATCAATGTTGCCAACAAAACACTCGAGAGTCTCCTTCCAATACTTAATTTTAGACACCACCCCACTTTCAAAATCACCACTGATAATTTGATCAATTAAATATAGAAAATTATTCGTAGATATTTTATTCTTGTAAAATAAAAATAATGATCTTGTTTTTGTTCAATAGAATCACAAAATCTGAATTTAAATGTTTTTATTATCATGTTTAAAATTGACTAAATAAATTCCAAACTTATTTAAAAACATTGTTAAAATGACTTTTTAACTGACTTCTAGGAAGGCGGTTTTCAATTCGATCGGATTTGATTTGTCAAAGTGCACATTTTAAAATAAATGTGATTGAAAACCCACTTTTAGACATTTGTGGCAAATTTCATTAGTGTGTTGGTTATTGGTATGTTTGTCCATGCATATCTCAAATCTATCAGTCGAATTGGAAAAATATTAGGTAGGTGTAGTCAAACTTAAGAAAAAGTGCAAGCTTTATTAATGTACATACATACATTCACGTCAGTTATTTTTGAGTAAGAGAATTAAGTAACTTAACTTATTTAAACTGTGTGTAGTGCCTAGTAACTTGCCTAATTACTTGTCTGAAAACTATTTTCCAAATAAATAACAAACTGCCTTTTTAGTTACTACTATAAAGGGAAAAAAGTTGTTTTTAAGACTGATAATTTGAATGTCTTGAGCACAATCATGTGTATGGGTTAAGCATGCTATGTTTGATGTATAGTTTGAAAATCCATGGAAAATGATCTTTATAAAGCTTAACAAAAGATTATTTAATAACGTTTGTATTTTCAGTGGAAATTTATTATGAGTTCCTGATATATCGGCGCTGTTACAAATGCTATGAAATGTAAATATGTGCAGTATTATTATTAATGTTAGTGACCATGTCAGTTTAAAAAGTTATTATTTACTCCCTCAAAATTGGAAAGTAGACTTTAGTGGGCAACACAATCGCAAAAAACTTTTTCATAGACAATGACTCTTACGTTCAGAAATCGCGATTTTATTACTTTTTATGCCAAATCGTATTTATTTTCCTGCCTTTATTCAATTTTATTTGGCTTTTTGCAGCATATTACTGGTCATCTCATCAGACGCCTCCTTTCTTGATAGATACCACACTGTCGCTTCGTTGGTTTGAAGCTATTTTATACCCATCCACATTCGCAAAATTAACTCACATTTATCTTATTCCTCCTCATCACATACCCATACTAAGTCAACACAATAACCAGCCTTTCATTCACAGGCACCGCTTGCGAGGCAGGTCTAAACACTAAGCTTAAAGTAAATGCGGGAGTCGCAGATTCTTCCCGATCGCCAAGATGTCTTCCCCTTTCAGCTCCAGACCAGCCCATTTAGAGAATTAAAAGGCTCTAGAGTTGGCAAAATCGCCGCCGAGCAAAACTTTCTGCCTATTTCTACGGGAGGCGAGGTAAATACATGGCCGCCAGCCGCCGCAGCTAGAAAATATATGGAAGCGCGCATTATCCTATACTCACATTTGCTTACTCTGCATGAAATATGATATAGAATGTGGAATGCCGCTTCGTGTCATTCATTCTAGATAATATTTTATCGTATTTGATGAAAGAGGCAACGGGATTTAATTTGTAGCTCATTCTGGTACCTACCTATAATTTTGTCGTGACGTTATGATAATTGTATTAGTATCCAATTTTAAGCAATGAAATAAGTACGTGGTGTGACATTGTTTTTACTTAAGTTCTAATAAGATTTGCAAGAACATTACGATGAGTTAATCTTTAAAAGTAGTGCAAGAGAGAATACCTACTAATCAGCCTCAATCATCTTTGCACCGGTTAGTACCTACCTGGTTTTGATGCAATAGTATGTACCTACATAATTATTATAATCCACATTCGATGAAAATATTATTACTATTCATTTCATTTGGCAGACCTATAGCATTGTGTATTATTTCATTGATTTGTTTAAAAAACTATAATGGTTCACAAAACCGTCAACCGTTCTGTACATACATCAAACTAAGTAGGTAACTACCTATATGTAAACATTTTTGCAAGGAAACGACTTCTCTTTTAGGGTAAAAATCACGTTTTGTTGTAGAAATCAATGTTACGCACTCAACATTGTGTTGGTGTATGCTATGGATAGTAGAATAACATAAAATTTGGATTTAAAAAACTTATCAAAAAGTGAACTTTGACCCCCAATATAACTAAATAACAATGATTAGGTTTCGAACAAAAAAAAAATCGCCATGGCGGGGAAAACAACGACGATTACATAAATTAAAATTATTTTATTATTCGATCGTAACACTTTAATCATTATCACACTATTAAACAAAAAACCAACCCTTCATCTTGAAAAAAAAAATTGCCAGATGATTTTATTTTAAAATTACAGAATGTAAGTCTGAAAATCAGTCTTACCAAGGAGTATCGTATTTCCCATTACTAACTGGGTGGTGGAGATCAAATAGGCATAGGCAGTCACCTCATGTAAAATACTTGTACCTACTTAGCTGCATCCGGCTAGACTGAAAACTGAAATCAACTTAACGAAGAAAAGGCAGGCAGATGATTATTGAACCTTTAACCTATGCACCTATTTTACTGTTATAAAGGCAATGATATTAGAATATCATTGTATAAAGGACTAGAAGTTACTATGTATGTAGGTACCTAATTATTTTCAAAACGTGATGTCTAGGAAGCAGTATCGATACTCGTTAAAGTGACTTCTATTTTGGAATAGAGTCGCACAGTTTGACGAAGATAACATTAATTATGCAGGTAATAAAATCGCCCATGCAGACAACTTTTCTGGGTCATGATAAATTGGAAAACTCTTTTTGAAAATCTAAGCTTAGTTATAAATCAGCAGTCAAGACTCCACAATCACGAGATATGGAATCTCAGAAAATATTTCCTAGAAGCCAACTTGGGGATGCAGCGAGTTGTGAATGCAGTGGACACACTAATGACCTCAGGGAGGGGTGGCAGAGTAAGGAACTTCACGGACGCTTTTTCCAGGCTCTACCATGTTAGTACACATTTAATACTTTATTATTGTTACAAAATATCATGATTTTACTGATTTGAAGTGGTATATTGGTTTTTTCCAACTCCTATTATAAACAACGGATGTGCCACTTCAAATTGCACAATTGAACATTTATAGAGAGCACTTATTTGTGAAATTTATTACGATAAATAATAGCGTCTATCGGCGCTAACGGTGAATGTTCTTGTTTATGGGGAATTATAAAACGAACGAATAAAAAAAACTTAGCGACTGATGATGAGATACTGTTTTAATATCTTGAACGGTATGAATTTGAGTAAAGGAAAAATGGCCTAAACTAACCACAAATATTGATTAATAATAAAATCCAGAATGGGTTTACTAACAGTCTGTTTTGATAAATCCATCTCAGATATTAAAATTCTAGCCGTACGACTAAATGACTAAGTGAGTGACTAGAAATACAACTTCAATATTAATATAGAGACGATTTGTCCAATTGAGGTTTTACAAATAATCTTTGGACGATAGGCAGTTTGTCTAAATAGAAACGGTTAGGTCAGTATATAAAATGTACTCTGTGTGTGTGACCCCACTTTTTCGCACAGCAAGCATACATGGTAGATTATGTAGCTTCTTCATTTAAGATAAAATGCCGGTCAGTATTAATAAATATTGAAAAAATGCAGGACGGTCAAACAAATATCGCTCGAATATTATGTAGCTTCTCATTTTGTATTTTAAGTAACTCAAATTTATGTTTGTAAGTTGCTGTTCTGTTGATTTCTCGTCACTCGCAGTCAGTCGCTCACTTAATTAATACTATAACGTACCTATATTAAATATTTTTGTCACTTAAAACTTTAATTTACAGTGACTACCCCTTGTTTTATACAATGTGTCCGGTCACGGACTAGCGATATTCTATGTACATAAATAACAAACATTCTAGTACTCAAATTTATTGATTTAAAAAAAAAACTACCATTTTTTTCACAAAAAAGTTTGCAAAACTCTCGTTGAGATACATATTTTTTTGACTCTAATTTTGTTTACTAAAGTTACGAAAATGTAAGCTCATCGTTTCTAAATTTAAACGATAGACAATATTGTTGCTCTCTGAATAGACTATGTATTTAATTAAATAATATATAAGTAATATGAAATAACTATTTTCGTCTCAGTAAGACCAAAACTATGAAAGATATGATTATTTTTTGTACACGCATAGAGAATGTCTCAAATTGCTGCCAAAAAGCGGGGAAGTGAATTAGACCCAAGTGTGTAGCTGTAATAGTATATTATAACACTCGTTACTTAAATATATAGAATATAATATGGCTAGTCCATGACCGGACACATTGTATAACGTCTATGGTCATGTGGCCATTGTACTTGGCAGAGTGCAGAAATGTCAGCTCTAGAGCAAATTCCTCTATGTATGGCGACCCGGACTATGTTGTAACAATCTCCAACACCTTTTTTAAACTTTTCTTTTTATATACAAGAGGAACTTAGCTACGCATCTGGTGCTATCACTAGCGTCCGTCAATGCCATTTTTAATTTTCTTATAGTTCACTTAAAGTCGATCTCACGATACAAGGATCTGAAACTGATTTACAGATCCTACCTCGAACATGCGGAGAAAATGTTCTATGAATGTACTTGAAACTTTTAACACCTTCGAGCGCCTTATGTAATTTTAACTTTGAATAAGAAGAGTGACGCTTCATTGTCTGTTCTGACTTACTTCCAGACGTTTGTTCATCAAATCGACAATACTCCTCTGTGTACTGTTGTATTACATTATTGGGCGACTCTTGCTGGGATGTAAGGTATATTTTGAGTTGGGTATTTTCGTAATGCAAACTGGCATTGATTTGCAATAGCTTTAAATACTTTTTACTGTCTGGAGATATGGAAGCAGATTTTAATAACTTATCTAGGAGACCATCCAAGGTTTTTCTATTATCTTGCAACAATAAAATGATATTCTCACATGTCTGAAAAAGAAAAACGACTTAAACTTGCGGCCTTGAGACAAGAGCCAGTATAAACGGTTCACGTTAACAAGTTACCGCGTAGAAGTCGGTTTTTAACCGTAACTTGTGCGTTTATATTGGGTGCTGACGCGCTGTGTGGTCGAAGAAGAATGTTCACGTAAACGATATTTTCTGATAATGTAAAAGATTTCAATTAAGAGATAAATATAGATTTTAACAAGTTTTGTGTTGCTTTTCCACTCCTAACAACAACCCTCTGTGACTGAGTGGTTGTGGGCTCAACCGCCACAAAATCCAGCTGGCGATGAGCAGGGGAATCGAGTCACCCCCTCTTTGGTCTGGATTTCAAGTGAAACGGTAGCCCCACCGAAATAGCCAGGGGTGGGGAAATGGCCACTGTGTCCCGTTAGAGGATCACGGCGAGGTGCGTGGGGTCTGTGGAAGTCATCTTCGGAAGGCCGAAGCGGTGGGTTAAGGTCATGCTGACGGGGTAACTGACTAGTGAGGGTTGATCAGTTCAAAGAGGCTCTTAGGCCCTCTTTGCCAACCCGATCAAGCACCCGATGTCGCACTGTAAGCTAGCCCTGCACACCTATAATGTTAGCGTTCGAGTTAGTTAGTAGCGAGACGCTCCCAGGTGCGGGCTCCATGGAGGGTGGGAAGCCAGAGAGATGGATGGGTAATGAAAATACTGACAACAAAAATCGGGGCCTACTGTTCTCCGAAAACCTGACAATACACGCACCACATCATCAGAAGAGGCGATGCGAGTCCTCATTGAAACTCACTTCCCAGGATGCGCATTTACACAGGTGATTGACTGGACAGAGATAACTCAAACGCCATCAGTAAACAACTGGCACTACGCTCACAAGGTGATAACACTGAAAAAATTCAGTGGGCAATCCGATGCTTCCACCCTTTCAAGGCGGCCGGCCCAGACGGCATTTTCCCTGCTTTACTGCAGTGGGGTAGCACATCTGTTGCCGGTAAACTGCTGCCCATAATGAGAGCGTGCCTGGCCTTACGATACATTCCTAAAGGATGCAGGGAAGTGAAAGTAATTTTCATCCCTTAGCCAAGTAAGGGTGACTACACAAACGCCAAAGCCCACTACTTTGTCTTAGGAGTCACAGCCTAGACAGCCCACTGTACCGAGCCTGCATGGAGGTAGACGAGACAGCAGCCCACGTGCTTCGGTACTGCCCAGAGGTTGCCCCATACAAGGCAAAGTACTTCGGTAACTTAGGTACCTACAGACTCTTCACGAGGATTGTTAACACCAAGGCGCTGCTTGCGTTTTTCGTGGAACTGGGGTGGATCGAATAATATTCCCATCCGTACGAAAAACACGCGCCTCAGCAGTGGAGTTGCGGACATCAGCCCGTTATACAATACAATACAATTACAACTTTATCCGCCCGTGGCAGGAAACCGAAAATATTATGAAGAATAATAATGCAGGAGGTACCTTTTTATTTTCAACCAATATCTTTTCGGTTTTTTTTTGGAAAAACGTTTTGCTCGATTTCATTTTTAAATACTTAGTGCCGATATTGTAAATTATTTCATCCTTAGCTTTTAATTCGTCAACAAGTAAGGGGAGATTTACTTGATTTTCTGATATCTGAAAAATAATAGCAAGAATGTTTAGTTGGTTGTTATTAAACAGGGCATGCATTATTAGTTACTTACATCGTTACTTCCTCGAAAGTTTATTTCGTTTTCGTCTTGTTTACGCAATCTCTTAATCTCATTGACGAAAAATTCCTTTTCCTTAGAATGAATGTCCCTAAAATATTTTAATATCTAGTAAAAACATTAAAGTGTAGTATTCTTTAAAATTCTGAAATGACGCGAGGCACATAAATGAATGACGTTACATTTTCTCTGCCTTAGGCGCAGCAAAGCTATCCACTAAAGATTTTGAGTTCACTTTGTGGAGCCAATCATACACCTTCTTCAAAGTAATGATATAGGAATACAGGGCATAAAATTTAGCTACGTCTGTTACAAAGCTCATCAAAGCTGTGCGTTCTCACTACTGAAGAAACCACTTTTTCGTTTTAGTACGACATTTTTACGACGGTGTTGAAGGCAACTAACAGGTAGGTATTTAGTGTTTTTAAAGGGGATATTTTCAGGCATTTCGTTGATTACGTAAGACTGTTTTTGCTAAATTTTGCACCCTATCCCACACGCAACCCAACCCACTCCACCTGCTTCATATTTATTATGTAAGAATTAAAAGGAAAAAACCAGCCAAGTGCGAGTTGGACTCACACACGCACGGTTCCGCGGATACCACACCGTACAATACAACAACAATATTTTTAACGCTCATTCAAATTAAATGGAAATTTAAACTCGCAGACTTTCAACATATTAATGTAGGTAGGAAAATGCTTCAGCCAGTAACACATGGAAAGAATATTTTTGTTTACCTTTCATCAACAAGTTGTTGATGTAAGTTTCTATTTGTTCTTTGTGCACTTTTTAGTTCAACATATATTTTCTCTTTTTCACGAGCTAGAGTACCTATTGCTGCATCTCTACTTTCTACTGAAACTTTTAAAGAGTCGATTGTTTGTTTGAGTAATTCTAATTCACTTTGCAATTTCGCTATTTCTTCCGGCTTCTTCTGACTTTTCCCCGAGGATGACGAGGACTTCAAGGAACTTTTCGACAAAATGCGTCTAAAATTCATTCGAATTTATAAACTGAATTTTAACTTACTACTATTTACATGTTAAAATATTCCAGCTTGGAGTAAAAAAACTATTATTTGAAAATGCGGAAAACAGATATATCAAAAATTTGTTATTAACATGACACCATTCGTCTTTCGTGAATTTTCGTTTATCAGCACAGATTCCGCTGACGTGCTATTTCAACGCGTGTTGTACGTACGTAAAATGGAATGCACAACCACAGACAGAAATCTTTTACTTTTAAGGGTAGCCATTTTGAATAAACCAACATTCTTTAATGTTATTGGTTGATGTTATTTCATAATGAAGATACATGTGTCTCATTGGCAGAAAATGGTATTGAAGATTTTTCTGAAACTTACATCCAATTACAGTTCAGTACTAAGCTATTTTGACAAAAGGTGAGTGAGCCATCTCGTTTTGTTGAATGACACCAAAATTGACACAAAATTTGTCAAAATACCGTATAAACATAATTGCCTCCAACTCCATTGTTTCTTTTATGTTTTCTTCCGTCTCCCCCAGGTTTATTTTATCCATTGTTTTGTAATTTTCACGAACAAAACCGTTCTAAGTTAATCATCACATCGTCAGGTCAGCGTAAGTAAATCGTATCGCTCTACTAGTCTTGACCTTATGCTATCGCACTCTCGATGTTATATGTTGTGTAACGACGCCAAAATTCTAGGAAGAACGATGCCAAATTTCATTTCAACAACCTCGGATCTATATTGAATAAGTTTCGCATTCACATAAATGTTGTGTCGCGATCTGTCATTGATACCAATAAGAAAATTAAGAAATTCTTTAGGTGAAAATAACACTCCCCTTTCTATTTTCTCAGTCTGTGAGTATTTGTTGGTATTTACAATGGTTAGTTCATGACGTTTGTTTGTTTTTAGGTCACAGGAAACTGTCTACAAGCCCACGTAAAGAAATATTCGTCGACAAACAGCACACCTGTGTAAATAGAAGTTTAGCAATACTAAAGAATCTCGTATAATGAGAACCTCATAGTAGTTGATTGTGAAGTGTTGGGCGTGAAGTTTATTCTCAATGTTATAATTGATGGTAAGATGAGTGAGGAGGTGCAGAATGACGGGAGCAGGAACAGCACGTCGCTTGGCGAAACGGGCGTGCCGGGGGCCGAGTGCGCTACAATCGACGCCTCCACCAACGTCACACAGACCACCATCAGCCAGGTAACCCTCTACGTCTCGGCCTTTGCATCACAAACTATGTGGTACATGGGTGGGTTAATAACTCTTCCCACTCACTTGTCTACCGTTTGTTTGTGAACCATAGTTTGAACCATGGGACAATGCTTTATATACTTTTAAACTAGTGCGGTACTTAAGTGACTAAAAACTCTTCAGTAAGTGTTAGGAACTTGGTGCCATATTTGTATCTACCATCAATATAACAAGGAATGTTGAGTGTTTAGTTAGCAAATTGCTTAAAAGATATTCTAAGAATACATACAAATACATTTAAATAATACACATACATTATTTTAGTAGTAAACTTGCTAAATCTGAGTGTATCTATACAATGCCGATTTCTAATATTTTTGCCAGTACCAAATGGCTTGTGATAGCAGCAGGTATACAAAAAATATAATTAAAGTGTATGTGTTTATGCTTTAAAAATAACAGCTTTTTACTGAATGCATATGAAAGAATAAATATGGTACAAATAACTGAAAAACAATGTTATTTCTATCATTCTGTTTGTTCTGGTTAATCTCAATACGTCTGGACCAGTTTTGATATGATGATAATATGTAACTGTATTTAATTAGCTTCAGAAGTCAGTGACTGTGTTTTGTTTGATTTAGATTTTGTGCCATTTATGGTTTAGATTATTGCATAAAGTTTTTAGTTGTCCTCCTCCTGCGTCGTGTTCCTCATCTGACGGTCCCTGATTTAAATCAAACTTCTGCTTAACAATGTGTAGCCACCTGTGCCTGTCCTTGGCATTTTGAATTGTGTCGTGGAGTTTTGAGTTGAGTGAAGAGCAAATTTGGTCCCTCCATCAAAGTGAACTACAACCCCTTGGACACTTGCCTTCGACTACGACCCCTCGGGCACTTGCCGTCGACAATGCGAGTGACCAGCTGTTCTGCGGTTATGGCCATGTTTGCCACATCGCAATGTGCCCGAGAAATTCTAAGAGACTGCAGACATATTGTAGAAAGTCTGGTTTTTATTTTTAGGTCACAGTGGATAGACTCGTTGATGCGAAATGCAGTCCAAGGTATCTAGAGCATTTTCAGCACCACATTTCAAAAGCATTGATGCGATCACTATGAGCTTTCTTCAGAGTCCATGTTTCCGATCAATAGCTGGGTGTGGATAACACTAAAAACTTGACGAGTTTTATTTTAGTTTTCCGAGAGATGTTGTGGTTTTCCATATTTGTTGCTGTTGGACTGGCAAACATTCCATGCTTTTCCATCTCTATACGCCTTCTTACTTCTTTTTTCGCAAGAACTTGTGATGTTAGCTCCAAGGTACACGAAATCTTCGACGGTTGACAGTCGCTTGCAAGTTGAAGTTAGACACCTTCAATTTGGTTTTAATGTGATTGATATTGAGACATAGCTCCATTCTGATCCTTTCCATTCTGTTGAGTAGATGATTCATGTCAGTTTCATTGGCGGCCTGAAACTTTGGGGCCACCTATTGTGACACCGCCCTCCCAGTTATCAAGGGTTCGTCTTATGGTGTACTCCATACGTGTTGAAAAGAATGGTGGTGCGCCAAACGTATGATCTCGGCTGTAAGCTGATCAGGTCCAGAACCTTTTAGCCATAACAGATGTGGTGTGCTTCACATGGCAGAATAGAGGTTTCTAAATTTATCTATTCCTATCGCATTGATTTATAAATGTTTTTATTTCAGTTCCTCGCAATATTTTCGCCATTTCACAACCGTTCAGTTCTAGAAGAGATGTACCTATCCTTGTCTTCAATCATCCAAGTTTTAGGTTTGAACTATTTCGAGAGCAGCTTCACTGTTGTTATTTTTGTCGTGACGGCAGTGAGTTGGATTACCTTGTTCAAATCCGAGTATTTCCTAGTTCTCTCTTTCCACAATATCTAGTTTGTGAGCACAGTAATCCACAGTCTCCGCAGACATTCCAGGTAGCGATCCGGCGGTTTTCACTGATTGAGATTTTGTTTTTTGGTACACCAGTAACAGAACTCTAAGCAGCAGGCTCGGTTGCCTATTTAATACCGTCGGGCCCGGGAACCGAAAGGTGCCGATTGTTAGTCGGATCGTTTTATACATACTTTCCATTCGATGTTTTTTCTTGGGTTTTTATACGTGGTGGCCACCAAGTTCTTTCCACGGCATTTAGAGGTAAAATCGCTCCCAACAGGGTCGCATGGAGGTGTCGGGTTAGTTAATTGCCGCCTGATGCTCGGCGTTGGGAGTGTTTTACAGAGCCGTTGGGTTGCTCATCTCTGAGTGAAACCTCCTTTCTCATCCGGGCTTAGGACCGGCAAAGGCGAAGTTAAGATTGTTAAGATTTCGATAGATATTGTTAACAATACTTGTGAACCCAATAAAATGGAACCTAAATATAACTGGCAAAATGTGGGGCTATTTTACCATACAGTCCTTTTTAGTAAACGGTTTTTTATTTTATTTTGCGCATTGTAAATTATCAAAATGCTTCCACCGCCATGGTGGAACAACATCCGACCCATGTTCCTTCTTTTGCCCTTTATGTTCCAGGATCTCTTTTATCTCTTTCGATTAACCCGCAACCCCGGCAGGCGGTGGCCGTGGCAGGCCCCTCTTTGCTGACATCTCTTTCAGGCGCGCGTGAAACACGAACGCGCCGTCGACACGGCCTGTCGTCAATAGACGAACGGACGGTGAGCTACCCATTGCTCACCGTCCACAAGCCCGCATCTACGGTGGCCGGGAGTCGTCTCGCGGCGCCCGGCGCCCGGGGCGTCTCCCGCGGCGGCTGGGTTAGTTTGGGGTTCTCTACCGCAAACGCCCGGCCACCTTCGCTAGCATGACTGCTTCGCAGAAGTAACTAACCGCTTCCTATTCCCTCTCGCTCCAGACCATGGACTGAACCAAGGCCGGACGCGAGAGGTCGCCGCCGCCGATCGCCTCTACGAGGGCACAGTGGTACTCCGCCCAAGCTGGACAGACCGCCACAGTGTGCTCCACTGTGTTCTCAGGGCGATCGTCACAATGGTGGCACCCGGGCGTTTCCTCCCGACCGATTTTGTGCAGGAACCTCCCGAAACTTACGTGTCCGGTGAGGAACTGCGTCAGAGGCCACCTTTTGGGGCGCGTGAGTGGGCAGCACGCCGTCCCAATGAACGCGACCTCACTGGGGCCCCGTAAAGGGCCATGGACCGCACGACTCCGGCATAGAGCCTACGGCAGGAGGCATTTGCCCCCTCCAGGGCAGGAGCCGCTTGAAAGTAGCCCCGGCCCGCTACCACGAAAGCGGCAAAGGACGAAATAAGAGCCTTGGCAAAGGCATACAAAAAACGTCATCAACACCATTCGAATCCACTAGCAGTGCAGCTTACTATTCCTGACACCCTGAATCGCCTGAAAATACGTAAAATCCTGAACCTGGACTGCCTACAATGAGCTACCAATTACAAAGAGCCAATCCCAATGGGTAACTGACTCTGCATGCCACTCAATCAGTGACAACACCTCTGCTCATAGTCGCAGGATTGATTGCGCGATATAGGTACCTATTAATAAAAAAAAAAACTAGTAATAAGACACCCCAAATTCTCCACATAAAAAACACTTCAAAATTGTAGTTATTATTTCGATTTCTTATATATTTTTTTTATTATGGAGAAAAGTGTCACACGTCATTTGCATGCATGGAATAAATAATATTTTTAAATTTTTCTATTAACCCGTCGTCATGGGGGTGGAAAAGTCTTACAGGGACGTTGGGGTGGGTCTCACCGACCCGTTAATTAATATCAAATTATTCCAGTACTTTATTAATAATAAAGTTAATATTTCTTTGTGTTTAGTTTTCTGAGGTATTGATGTAAATAAATGAAGCATGACAAATGTTAACAAAAAATTTATCTTCTAGTTAAATGTTATTTTAATATTAATTAACAATCATCTTTAATGTTTTAATGGCACTTTTTTGTAGCATACTAAATTAACTTCAGAAAAAACAAATAATTAATTACTTTCAATCATTATCTTTGGTACAGTCAGCACAGAAAGGTACAGAAGCCAGCAGGTTAAGCTACCCGAAACTGTAAATTTTTCCCAATGAACCTTGAACCTAATACTTTAGAAATAAAGTCGAAAATCTATCAAAGAAATCTGACAGATTGTTGTAGCTTGATGTGCAGGCGTCTGTACTATATGTTCTACACATATGTATTTGTTGCAACTCTCGCAGATGTTGTTTGTCTTTCTTGGCTGAACACACTTGGCACCTTTTGCGAACATCAGCCTTTATTGCTGGAGGTTTTTCTGAAGATTCACCAACGAATTTGCCAATTTTCTGTCACAAATTCTTCAATTCTGATACATTTTGGCGAAGCTTTAGGTGTCTCATGACATGACTGAGACCTAGTTGTTTTATATATTGCTTTTTTTGTTTTATTGTTGTTTTGGTTCTGACATTTTGTCGAAAAAGTGTCTGACCAAACTGTACCGTCTTTGCCACGATAAAACTCCGAAGAACACTCGCGGTTTGCTGGACGATTCAGATGTATATTGCTCCGATTTCTATGCAATAGAGTAGACAGTGGAACGTCATCATCATCAGACTTTGAGATATCTTGTTCTGTGTCACTAAGATTACTACGCTCACTCAAGTGGTCTTCTTTGTCACACACATCCTGGTCTGACAACTCAGAATAAGAGTCAGACTCTTGTAAAATTGAAAGAATACGCTGTCGTTTTTTTTTACTAAGTACTTGCAAAAATACAAATAAAATACATTAAACTTTAATATCAGCAACTACAGTTGTAAACAACAGCAAAAAATCAAAAATAAAAGGATAAAAACACAGATAATAATTAAAATAACATCTATAAAAAATGGCGTGAACATGTTACACTGACTGCGGGGATGGGTCTCACATGCCTTATTCAATTGTGTGCACCTGTAACTCCCACTGCGGCTGTGCCACGACCCACGACTTACGTGTTGCTTGCGACGCATAGAACAACTAAACAGCTCCAGCTATTGAAAAGAGCGGCAACGTCGCTCGCATAACCGAACTAGAAGCGAATTAAAATGTGACGGGTCTCACAGACGCCCCCATGACGCCAGATTAAAAAAATGTTTATGCGGTCAAACTATTTATGGTATAATGTATTCGAGACCGTTGTATATCTGTAATTGTATTATAAAACTTGTACGCGCCAAATAAACTATGACCGAACGGCGCGTCGGCAACTTTCTTTTTTTTTTCTTTCAAACGTGTATGCACCTCGAGACGACTCCCGGCCACCGTAGATGCGGGTCTGTGTTGTGACGTCTATCTGACACTTTCTGAACATATGTATGCTAAAATTATAGGTTCAATCCATGTCCTTTCAATTCCTGTCATAAAAGCACCAAAGCAGAATTATCTGTTTATTTATTAATATTTGAAGTATACAATAACAGATAAATAAACTAAATTAAACTAAAATTATTAAACATACTACCTAACTTATAAATAAATTAAAAAATAGCGTCAAAAAATTCGTCCTCAACGCTGTCAGTTGGCAATGTCCCCAAGAGACTGGCCGCGTTGCCACGTTGTATGGCAACGCTAAGCCTCTGGCCAAAGTAAAAGCCAGCCCTTGGGTCACGGGAAGTGTCAACCAAACGTTTTGATATTTCCTTAAAAAGGCTGTGAGCACAAGGCTCCCACGGTCCCAGAGTTTCAACCCCAAACGGCTCAAAAATATAGTTACCAATAAGGTTACTATATTTACGCCGCTTGAGGTTCTCTGCAGCCGCAGCAGCAGCGCCAGCGCAGCACGAAGAGCTAGGAAGATGGGATGGCGCAAGAGTATCGACGCACGATGCGTCCCACACTAAAGGCCTACTCAACTTCCACGGAAACAAAGACATACCGTCCGGTCTTTTGCCATCGTCGCGTGCCAAGCCATTGGGTTCTAAAACAGCTGGAACGCCGACGGTGACAAGAGCTCGACGGATGATGTCGTTAATATTCGCGTGCCGCGCAAAACGGCCCGCACTTCGGCTGCATGATAGGCCGTGGTGTCCAAGGCTGTTGACTACTTCACCACAATGACAGCGATGAGGAGAACAACAAGGAGCACCTAAACGTAAGGTAGCAGCGAGGCGGAAAGTAGTGTCGTCGAACAAAGTGCCTATGCTATGTTTCTGTTTATTAGTAAATCTAAATCATTGCGGTTATAAATGTACAATACATCAATGACATGCTCACTACTATTCCCGTTAACATAAATTAAATGGAAGTAGGAACAGAGCTGTAAGGTCAAGTGCCACATGCTACAAGTGTGGTGCAGCTAGGGCCGCTGGTCACACCTAATACAGTAGTTGTTTTATCATAATGACCTTGCAAACAATTCTAATGGAATTTTCAAGCAATACAGGTTCCATGGTATAAATTATACTGAACTTACATTTAAAGTTAAAACTATTTTACAATTTATTTGTATTACATAATCTAAAATAACTTTAAAAACCGGCCAAGAGCGTGTCGGGCCACGCTCAGTGTAGGGTTCCGTAGTTTCCCGTCCGTCACAATAAGTGTTCCCACTTATGAGTTTGAAGGTGGAGGAGGAAATTATTTTGTACAACTTTTTGTCTTTTTTGTACAAAAACTGTTGTGTCAATCAAGTTCAAAATGATTTTCCTAGAAAGTCCTTATAAAATTCTACTTTTCAGATTTTTTTCATATTTTCTAAACTTATGGTTCAAAAGTTAGAGGGGGGGGGGGGAAACATGGTTTTTTACTTTTGGAGCGATTATTTCCGAAATTATAGACATTATCAAAAAATGATTTTAGTAAACCCCTATTCATTTTTAAATACCTTTCCAACAATATATCACACGTTTGGGTTGAAATTAAAAAAAAAATCACTTCCCACTTTACATATTATAGGGTGGCTACCCTAATAAAACATTTTTTTCCAATTTTTATTTTACCACTTTTTCGGCGTGATTGATATACATATTGGTACCAAATTTCAGCTTTCTAGTGCTAACGGTCACAGAGATTAAGCGAGGACGGACGGACGGACGGACAGACAGACATGGCGAAACTATAAGGGTTCCTAGTTGACTACGGAACCCTAAAAAGATAAAAAGGCTTGCGATTTAACTGTTCCAATATAATTTACCCAACGAGTGTCAGAATTTTTTCATTTCATTTGTTACGTTTAAGAAATACTAAGGAAGGAATGGTCCGGAAAAATCCGGATAGGTAGTTTCGGAGATTATCTCCTGCATCTAAACTTTGAAACTTTATCTCTTAACAATAATATATAATATAAAAATTAAGGCAGTTGGCACACATTGTCTTTGTCACACTGTTGACAATGAAGTACTTATTGCTTTTTTTTTTTTTTTTTTCGGGTGGGAAATCATCCAATGACTTCCCCCGCTCTGGGTGGAGCGGGGGGGCATGTCAGACTTGTACTGACTAAAACCCACCCATGTTCCTTCTATTGCCCTTTACGTTCCGTATCTCTTTCGAACAACCCGCAACCCCGGCAGGCGGAGGCTCTGGCAAGCCCCTCTGCTTTGCTGACTCTCTTTGAGGCGCGCGTGAAACACGAACGCGCCGTCGACACGGCCTGTCGTCAATCGACGGACGGACGGTGAGCTACCCATTGCTCACCGTCCACAGGCCCGCATCTACGGTGGCCGGAAGTCGTCTCGCGGCGCCCGGCTCCCTGGGCGTCTCCCGCGGCGGCTGGGTTGGGCAGATGTTCTCTCCCTCAAACGCCCGGCCACCTCCTTTGCTAGCATTACTGCTTCGCAGAAGGTGGTGACCGCTTCCCATTCCCTCTCGCTCCGGACCATGGCCTGAACCAGGGCCGGACGCGAGAGATCGCCGCCGCCGATCGCCTCTACGAGGGCACGGCGGTGCTCCGCCCACGCTGGGCAGATCGCCACTGTGTGCTCCACCGTGTCCTCAGGGCGATCGTCACAATGGTGACACCCGGGCGCTTCCTCCCGCCCGATGATGTGCAGGAACCTCCCGAAACTTCCGTGTCCGGTGAGGACCTGCGTCAGGCGGTAGGTGAGGACGCCATGACGCCTCTCCAGCCACTCCTCAAAGAGAGGACTTACCGCCACTATTGTGGCGTGCCCTGCACGGGGTTGTGACAGTCGCTCTCTCCATGCCACCATGAGATCGCACCGGAGGTCCGCCCGCCGAGCGGCAACTTTCCGCGGCAGCGGGTTTTCCCCCCGGTGTAGTGCCTCCGCGCGCCACTCAAACAGGCGCGCGAGGACTATCGCCTCCAGATCCCACGGTGGCAGTCCGGCAAGGAGGCTTGCTGCCTCGCCGGAGATCGTGCGGTAGCCCCGGATGAGCCGTATGGCCACCACCTTTTGGGGCGCGTTCAGGTAGTGGGCGGCGCGCCGCCCTTAAGAACGCGCCCATACCGGGGCCCCGTAAAGGGCCATGGACCGCACGACTCCGGCATAGAGCCTACGGCAGGAGGCGTTTGGCCCCTTCAGATTGGGCAGGAGCCGCTTGAAAGCAGCCCCCGTCCGCTCGAGCTTGGGAGCCAAACGTCGGAAGTGTTCGAATGAAGTATTGCTTGCTTTAGTGGAATGGGGTCGGTTGAACAACATAACAACTGCCTCATATCCATTTGTCACTGGTGAGTACAACAACATAATTACAACATTATAATAATTGTCTAAGTACCCAATTCTTGAGGTCGTCAGCTACATTTGGTTTTGAGTACAGGTTTTAGAAGCGATGTATCAGTAGTGGCAATAGTGGCGGCAGACCAGCTGCTCGTGCCCATCGCAGGACGTGCATAGCCCGCCGCTCGCGGTGAGTGTGCGTCTCTCCTCTGACCCCGTGTCTGCCGTAGCCGAAGATTCCCGTCTGCGCCGTAATCGCCAGTGTAATGTTATCAAGTCGATTTTTAATTGTTATACTCCTCTTTGACTTCCACTGATTTGAGTGCAATCTATGTGATCCACCATATGCGTGAAATGTTGATTTTATGGTAAAAATAAAAGTAGTCATATAAATTCGCTGTGCATTTATCCCTTATGGTAAACAGGAGATATTATAAAAAAAACTCAAAGAAGTCCAACCTCATAGGAATTAAAAAATACAATAGAAAAGACACACTAGATTCGCAAAAGATCCAAAATAATTCTGGCCAAATATGTATAAAGTCAAAACGAAGTAGAGCAAGTAGGCAGGAGGAGGAGGCACTGAGGTCGAGTGTGCGAGGCAATTCGCGGAATTTTTCGCGTCTGTGTACAGTAAGCAAGCATCTCTACATGCCGGTGCAGGTCGGTGGGAATAGCGCACGTGTACATATAGGGACTCTAAGCCTTCGAGAACTAAGCGTGGCGCTGTTAAATATCAAGCCGAAACGGTGATCTGGCCCTGACGATCTACCAGCGTTTCAGGTTCAGAGACTGGCCGGGTGCTAGAGAAGTTGAGTTTGGAGGCGACAACGCCCGCAACTGAACGTTCCCGTAGCGAAAACCAATCTCCTGGCGAAATCATTGTGCGTCGTGAACGAACTTCACGAGCTACTGGAGGTTTTGTCGTACTCTTTGAGTGACTTCGCAAGAGTTTTATTAAATAAGTATAGTTAGTAAAATGAGAGAGAGAGATAAATATTATATTGTTATGTTCACACGCGTTTCCGAGATAAAGGGTCTTGACAGACAAACGGATAACAAAGTGATTTTATAAAGTTTCAGTTTTTTTCTTTTGAGGTAGGGAACTCTAAAATGCTATGGCAAACCTCATTTCAGGCCAAACGTCATGTTTCAATGGCATACGTTTGACTTTGAACACGGAGCAGTTTGGTCTTTTATAGTCATAGGAGCAGTTTTCGCAATTCAGCTCTCGATTCTAGGGTTTCGGGGTTTGATTCTGGGAGCGGGCAGTGTTATTGGGGTTTTCCGCTAGGAATTCCTCAATAGTAGCGACGAGCGTGAAATGAAATGGCACAAGGGACTTGAAACTGGTGAACTGGCTGTACCTTTAAGTAAGCCTCTGCCTAACCCTATGGTGTAATGACTTCTGGCCGTATATTTCAAAGCCTGTCTTATGCTGCTTCCAAAAACGCTGAAAAACGTAATGAAAGTCTAACTAAGCCACGTACCTATACGTTGTTTGTTTACGTTATCTCATTTATTTATGTAGTAGCGTAATATTTGGGATTGGGCCTGGTAAATTAACTTTTATATTTGGAAAATGATTGAGGTGTGATATATAATAGAAGTCTGCCACCTTTAGGGCGATACGCGCGTATCGTAAGAAGTACAATCAACAAGTTGTGTGCTCGTGACGTAATCGGCAACATATAATTGCTTCAGATGACAGCAAGCTCTGTGCCGGCGACAGAGGGCGCCAAGTGGTGCTGCGACGTGTGCACCTACGAAAACTTCCCACTATCACGAAAGGTATCCATCTACTCCATTGTAACAATTTTTCAAGTTCACTTCAATTGTTAAACCATCGTAGGATATCGTGTGAAGGCTCGTTCACCTACGTCATCCAGTTAACATCATAAACATACAGAAACTCGACAAGATTGTTGTGCACAATATCATTTAAAAAAAAAATAATAATAATAAAAAAAAAAAATATTTCAGACATTTTTTAGCCCATATTATTGTTAGTAGTATGACTTAAAACACTTTACATTAGATTGTGCTTCAATGTAAACAATATCGCAAACTAACGAGCAAGAGGTTCTTAGGCCTAATCTCTTCACTGCCGTTACTCGTACACGCGTCAACTCGTCAACCCAGCCCAGCCCAGTATACTTACTACAGTCTATGGTATTGTGCTACTCAAATGCTTGTAAACTCAACTACGAAATCGGAAACTTTTTGCCTGTATCAGTGAGACAGAGTCTGTCGCAGAATTAGCTACCGCACATTTCGATTCGCAATGACGAAGATCACATAATTTAGCCGAATAAAATGTGTGGGATCCGCATTGCAAACAGATAAGACGTCGCTCTGATCCATCTCAATCTATGCTTCATCGTCTGCTATGCATACTATTGTTTATTTATGTAACTCGCTAATTAATACCGTGCTATGTAGTCATCAATTTACACGATAATGCACCAAGACTGTTTTTATAACTTTTTGTGCTTAGCTTGCTTTTGTTCTCGTCTATTTTGATTGGATTGTTGTCTAGAATAAATTAGGTTGCACGCTGAGATGACTATCAGAGCAAATTAGGAAACTATGACGATATATAATGTCGATTGAACGTTGTGTCTGCTATATTGTAAAATGAATAAGACACCATTAGTGGTTGCCATTCTCAAGATATCAATTATAGCGTTAACAGCTTTATCTAATTGCTAACAACACTTTCACTTTGAGAGCGGTTCGCGCTGACGCGACGCTCTCCTGTCACAAGATTATACTTCATGCTCACTAGTCGTTACATTTTGGCGACGTAAATCTGCTCAGATCTAAATAAATAATGCTATCTTAATGAATATCAGTTTAAAATAAATGAATGTTTGACATTTTGTGAACGAGCGAAGGTTCTTGTAACTTTAACAGTGGTCTTCTGGGCATTATTGGTATGATTAACTGACATGTTCATATTATGTGTAGCTAGAGTTACATCGTTTGCTCTCGCACTCTCGTCCTAGCACAATCGACAGTGTTCTGGTATGTGAGTAGTTTACCGGCTAACGGCTGCCACAACTGATGAAGCTGAAACACTGCCAGCTTGTTATACAATGTGCTTGCTTTACAGAATTACGTAGTATTAACTTACCGCGGACTTTGTGCACCCAAACTTATAATACAGAATAAATCATGGTCTAGTCGTAGAGGGACGCACGGCGGTAATGGGAGGAGCCCGAGGCGTGGACTCAACAGTGGGTGGCACGAGGCTGTCCATGATGATGCTGAAGTTGTATACACACATGTATTATCACTTAGTGTTTGAAGTTTGTATGAAATAACAAACATCAGCAATTGGTCTATTCTTTTGTCTCTGTTGTGTTTTGTGATGTGAGTAGCGATGATGAAACATTTGGAGTTTGAAATTGTTGCAGTGCACCATGTGCCGCAGCCCGAAGTCTGTGGTCAACGAGGACATCTTCCGGCTGCAAGACGGCGCCAGTGCGCTGCCCTCGCCTGACATCTGCGGTAACTTAGCAAAGTGTAGCAACTTAGTAACCTGATGAGCATCAGTCCCCTCTGCTAACGACGCTTCCTACCTCGCTAATTGTCAAACAAACGAACACTTCCAGCAACGCAACTAGTCCTACGTGGTGGGCTACAGCCAACAGAGGAAGCCTGTGTCCAAGCTATACGAACGTTTAAGCTGATAAGTTTAAAATATCGCCATAAAAGCCGTGTCGTTCAGTGACAGGACTCGTGACGTATGTAAGTTGGTGTCCTGTGTATATGAGCGTTGGTCCCCAGGTGCGGAGGCGGTGGCCGAGCGACTGAAGCCGCTGCGGATATCGTCGCCGCAGGGTGCCAGCGCGTCCTCCGTGGCCAAGTGGCCCTGTCCGGTCAGTGCATGTGAACACCAAACCTCTATCATCATCATTATAACCAACGTGCAGCCAGTCTTTTGTCAATATTTGGTTAAGCAGTTTTTGTCCTGATTTCATTTACACTATTATTTAGTTAATAATATAAATGAGGACGGGACAAAGGGCCCCCTTCTTATTTTGAAACTAGATAGTGTTTTCGCTGTAGCATCGTGCAGGTAAATGATAAATGATGATAATTTATTTATTAAGGCACTTCAACGACTTACTCACATATACACAAAAAATCACAATAAATGAGACTAAAGAATCATACAAATGTAAAGAGAACGCCGAGATTATAATTATAAATTATACACTTTGCATAATGTTGCAAGTGGGTTTTCACAAACACTTTTACACGTCTTTTTTAAAAACTAGATGAGGCCGGTGTTTCCGTTCATTCCCATTACTTCGATTCATTAGTTCGATCGTAGAACTAGTGAGAATTATTTTCCTCATATGTTCGACCGTCGAATTAATTAGATTTAAAAACAGTTCTACTACATTTAAATGTTTTACTAATTTCGTAATAAAATAAAAAACGCTTGGTTCGTCAAAAAATATATATATTTTTGTACTTATATTTGTACATCTATAGCATGTCTTTGATCAAATAAACAGTTGAAAAACTTATACAAAAAATCAAGATCCGGCCAGTAGTTTTTGAGTTATATATATATATAATATTGCGTATTAGATTGACTTCGTCTACGTTGATGATTTAATTTTAGAGGTTGTCGAAGACAAATGAACAAAAAACGCTATGCACTATGATCATCATCGCAGCTTTTTGAGGTGATTGTATTTTAATTTGGTGATAGATCTTCAGTGATATACAACGGAACTCTTCAATAAATGACCGCAAATCTGCCGTGATTGCTGCAATCACATGTATAAGTATGGGTTTCGCCAGGGTAGGCATACGAGTGGGAGCAGGGTGCCCGTACCCCCTCCCCTCCCCTCACCTAGTCATTAAGAAACATAATCATTAGATCAAGTATCAGCTGTATCCCCTAGGCGATGATGCATATGATTTCTGAATTGGTTTTAAACTAAAGCATAATTTAGATAGTATTTAATACTATAGCGTGATGTGGAACTAAGGCACTTGTCTCACCGGCAACGAGTAACGAGTAGAGCTAGAACTAGACACGAGTTAGCGAGACGCGGGGAGCAAGTGCGTAGTTCCGATATTTGTGTAGCTCGGCTATAAGCGAGTGTGCGAGTGAGGCGGGCGATTACTCGCATCACTCGCTCGCGGCAGTCAAGCGTACAGTCAGTCTTGCGGCCTCATACGCGACCAAATGACATGACCACTGGTTGCTCTCTCGGCGTGATTTCTAATCGCTTGGCGAGTATCGCCGAGTGAGTGTTATCTTTCATAGCTCTTGTCGCTCAGCGACAAACTAGTGAAGCGAGTGCTCGCCGGCAGTGTGAACAGTCAGCGATCAACTGTTTGTATATGCATCTCTTTTATTCACACGGAAAGTATATCTATTGTACGTTTCTTAAGCGAGAAAATAGCCGATAGTTAGTCGTTTTCTCGTCGTTCGTTGGTGAGACAACTGCCTAAAGCTTGTATTTAAGACGGGACCTACGCACTAAAAAGCTAAAAATAACCGTGTTTGCGAATTATATCATAATACTATAACTAAAAATGCTTAATTAAAAAACTTTTTTGCAAAAAGTAAAATCGACTTCCAAAAAAAAAAAGTGGAAAATAACTTTATTTCCGGAAGTCGGTGGCAAAAAAGTCAACGAAACCAACAAAAGCCACCGACTCAGCTTTTGATTGATAAATTTATTTGCATAATGTATTATTTTTCAATAAACCACCATTTTATCAATAAATCACTACAAAGGCTTGTCATTTAATGTCACGAAATGTCACCCACACGATGCTACAGCGAAAATAGTATAGATGGTAATAACGTTCGGTGTATTGGTTAAAACGTGAATTCTTCTTTTCTTCGAGTTTCGATAATACCATTTTAATACCTAATTCTGCACCACTTTCACGACAATACATGCTTTTTATATTTTTATAGAGTACATCATTGTTATATCATCATTAATTGCCGTAAAGTATCGGCCCAAATATCTGTCATTCTCACAATTTATCGGCATGCAAGACAGTGACGCGACGCAGCGTGAATACGACGCGGTACTTACAATTAGCGTGATGTTCGCAGACGTGCACATACGACAACTGGCCCAAGTCGTTGAAGTGCGCGATGTGCGGCAGCAGCAACCCCGCGCCGCAGCCCTCCCCGCCGCCCTCCGCCGCAAGGTCCGCGCTCGGTACGATACTTTCTTGTTCGTAACGTATGGATGGTAATCTAAATCGAGTCGGAGCTAAATTTTGCTAACAGCACCACATTTACAGTCCAGGGACTCCACAAAATTCTTTGCAGTAAATTATAGCATGCAGTGGACCGTTGTTGTCATCTATATCTATGCCACGTATTTTTACACGATTGACAAAAAAAAACAACTAGCGTCAAACAACACGCCATTCGCCGTTAGTTTTTTTACTAAATAGATGCATTTTTTTTCCTTTAAATATAAACATGTATTTTGACAAAGTACTGTCATGTTGTTATCCTTATCCTTACTAATATTATAAAAGCGAAAGTGAGTTTGTTTGTTTGTTACCTCTTCACGCTTTAATGGCTAAACCGATTTTGATGAATTTTGGTACAGAGTTAGTTGGGAACCAGGAGACGGACATAGGCTATTATTTTTTTAAAAAGAGTGGGATATGAGGGAGAAAGAGGGAAGAAACGGGAAAACTTAGCGTTGCTATTACAAATCAATAAGGCGCTACCGAATTTAACGCGAGCGACGCCGCGGGCAAAAGCTAGTTATTCATAAACTGTTTCCTTAAATAATCTTGTCTATGTAGATAATATATGGCTCTGATTATATAATATTGACAAGGTACTGTCATGATGTTAATATCCTTAAACTGTTTTCCTAAGGAATCTCGCCTACGTAAATAATATAAGGCTCAGAAGGCTCTTTCCTGCAGAATAAATATAAACTTAATGTCTGCAGCCCGTCCCCATGATAAAATACCGTATGACATTGTACTATAAAAATAACTAAACGGATACCGGCCTATAGTTGTTAGTGTCTCTACCGTCCCCGGATTCAAAAAGTGGCATTACTTTGCTGTATTTCATTAGATCTGGGAAGACCCCTCTGATCCACGCACAGATTAATTATTAAGGCTAAATACGGTGTTATAGTCTCAATAATGGAAGTATGTACAAGCTTTGATAGATATACTCCAAAGATCTGCGGTTAATTTGACCTTGATTGGCTTAAAAGCTTTAATGACTGATAAGGGATTTATATGGTTGAATTCAAATTGAATCGGGCAGGCTGGAACATTCGCCTGAAATAGATCCTTAGACAGCAAGGGTGAGGAATTTAAGGTCTCTGTAGTCTTAAGTGGGATAGTGGTAAAGAAATTCACAAATTCGTGAGCAATTTCATTATTAGTGCCCACGAGGCCACGCGAGGTTTCTTATGTGAAATCATTATTTTGTTTTTTATTTATATCTGTTTCATTGTTTATTATTTTCCAAACCGTTTTTATTTTATCATCGGGTAATAGTCAGCCGCTCAACGCCCTATTGTGTAAACTGCTGGCTGTGTAACCCTTTCAGTTTTTATTGGTGTGAAAAAAAAAAATTATCATTAACTTTTCAAACACCTTGTTGAAACAGGCAATACGTTTACGGGCACTGTATTTACTGGTCCTAGACTCAAACAGTCGTAATTAAACTCCGGACATAGGCTGGCTGAAGCAAGGAAAATCTGTTCAGGTGGAGATTCCTTCCTTCGTGACCTTGGCGTGTAAATGCGGTGTTGCCTCACAAACTATAGGACACTCGATTATCGTGTTCTGCCTATCCTGTTGTTTGCACATCACAGGAGCTAATGGACGCTACTAAAAGCGTTAATCTCATACGCAAAATACGCGCCTCAGACGTGGAGTTGCGGACATCAGCCCGTTATACAACAAAGCGTTAGTCTCGCCAAATTTAGATTAGATTAGATTTAATTTAGATTGTCATTGACACGATAAAAAGAAGATAACCTTATTTTATTGAATTGAGTCTGCGAAGACTCCTGGTACGTATAGGTACGAGAGTTGCCTTTTTAAAATTGTCATATTAAGTGTACTTTAAGTGAAACTGTATTGCTTATTTGTTCGACTTGCAGGCATAAACGACCTGTGTAATAGCCAGAACGCGTCGATCCACGATCTGGAGCCCAACAACAGGCGCTCCAAGCGACGCAACAACAACACTGACTGGATCTGGCTTCAGGCTTGTCTTGGTGAGTGTCTTGTCTGGCGGTGATTTGAAAATACCACAAATGACAGAAATAAAACCCATTGCAATTAATAAAGTATTTTAATCTTAGGTTTGAACTTGAAGTTGAGTAGTTTAATTGGGACTTACTCATAAATGGCAAAAAAATCCCCCATACCCAGCTTTCAGACGTGCATACGTATTATGTACGGTCTATAAACCGGTCGGTGTAATCCTGAACGCGTTTACTATATTCAGGTCGTGTCGAACGTGGTCGTAGCAGCTAAGTGTAACTGCTCTAAGTGTAACCGGTCCGTGTATGTCAGGTGTGGTGGAAGGGGACGCGCGCTGCGTGGAGGCGTATCTAGCGGCGGGCGGCGACCCGGCGCGCGCGCTGTCGGCGCCCGAGGTGGCGCTGCTGAACCGCGCCTCCGCCTTCGACGCCGGCCACACGCTCGTGCACCTCGCCATCAGGTACTGTATATGTGGTGGGGCGGGCGGCGACCCGGCGCGCGCGCTGTCGGCGCCCGAGGTGGCGCTGCTGAACCGCGCCTCCGCCTTCGACGCCGGCCACACGCTCGTGCACCTCGCCATCAGGTACTGTATATGTGGTGGGGCGGGCGGCGACCCGGCGCGCGCGCTGTCGGCGCCCGAGGTGGCGCTGCTGAACCGCGCCTCCGCCTTCGACGCCGGCCACACGCTCGTGCACCTCGCCATCAGGTACTGTATATGTGGTGGGGCGGGCGGCGACCCGGCGCGCGCGCTGTCGGCGCCCGAGGTGGCGCTGCTGAACCGCGCCTCCGCCTTCGACGCCGGCCACACGCTCGTGCACCTCGCCATCAGGTACTGTATATGTGGTGGGGCGGGCGGCGACCCGGCGCGCGCGCTGTCGGCGCCCGAGGTGGCGCTGCTGAACCGCGCCTCCGCCTTCGACGCCGGCCACACGCTCGTGCACCTCGCCATCAGGTACTGTATATGTGGTGGGGCGGGCGGCGACCCGGCGCGCGCGCTGTCGGCGCCCGAGGTGGCGCTGCTGAACCGCGCCTCCGCCTTCGACGCCGGCCACACGCTCGTGCACCTCGCCATCAGGTACTGTATATGTGGTGGGGCGGGCGGCGACCCGGCGCGCGCGCTGTCGGCGCCCGAGGTGGCGCTGCTGAACCGCGCCTCCGCCTTCGACGCCGGCCACACGCTCGTGCACCTCGCCATCAGGTACTGTATATGTGGTGGGGCGGGCGGCGACCCGGCGCGCGCGCTGTCGGCGCCCGAGGTGGCGCTGCTGAACCGCGCCTCCGCCTTCGACGCCGGCCACACGCTCGTGCACCTCGCCATCAGGTACTGTATATGTGGTGGGGCGGGCGGCGACCCGGCGCGCGCGCTGTCGGCGCCCGAGGTGGCGCTGCTGAACCGCGCCTCCGCCTTCGACGCCGGCCACACGCTCGTGCACCTCGCCATCAGGTACTGTATATGTGGTGGGGCGGGCGGCGACCCGGCGCGCGCGCTGTCGGCGCCCGAGGTGGCGCTGCTGAACCGCGCCTCCGCCTTCGACGCCGGCCACACGCTCGTGCACCTCGCCATCAGGTACTGTATATGTGGTGGGGCGGGCGGCGACCCGGCGCGCGCGCTGTCGGCGCCCGAGGTGGCGCTGCTGAACCGCGCCTCCGCCTTCGACGCCGGCCACACGCTCGTGCACCTCGCCATCAGGTACTGTATATGTGGTGGGGCGGGCGGCGACCCGGCGCGCGCGCTGTCGGCGCCCGAGGTGGCGCTGCTGAACCGCGCCTCCGCCTTCGACGCCGGCCACACGCTCGTGCACCTCGCCATCAGGTACTGTATATGTGGTGGGGCGGGCGGCGACCCGGCGCGCGCGCTGTCGGCGCCCGAGGTGGCGCTGCTGAACCGCGCCTCCGCCTTCGACGCCGGCCACACGCTCGTGCACCTCGCCATCAGGTACTGTATATGTGGTGGGGCGGGCGGCGACCCGGCGCGCGCGCTGTCGGCGCCCGAGGTGGCGCTGCTGAACCGCGCCTCCGCCTTCGACGCCGGCCACACGCTCGTGCACCTCGCCATCAGGTACTGTATATGTGGTGGGGCGGGCGGCGACCCGGCGCGCGCGCTGTCGGCGCCCGAGGTGGCGCTGCTGAACCGCGCCTCCGCCTTCGACGCCGGCCACACGCTCGTGCACCTCGCCATCAGGTACTGTATATGTGGTGGGGCGGGCGGCGACCCGGCGCGCGCGCTGTCGGCGCCCGAGGTGGCGCTGCTGAACCGCGCCTCCGCCTTCGACGCCGGCCACACGCTCGTGCACCTCGCCATCAGGTACTGTATATGTGGTGGGGCGGGCGGCGACCCGGCGCGCGCGCTGTCGGCGCCCGAGGTGGCGCTGCTGAACCGCGCCTCCGCCTTCGACGCCGGCCACACGCTCGTGCACCTCGCCATCAGGTACTGTATATGTGGTGGGGCGGGCGGCGACCCGGCGCGCGCGCTGTCGGCGCCCGAGGTGGCGCTGCTGAACCGCGCCTCCGCCTTCGACGCCGGCCACACGCTCGTGCACCTCGCCATCAGGTACTGTATATGTGGTGGGGCGGGCGGCGACCCGGCGCGCGCGCTGTCGGCGCCCGAGGTGGCGCTGCTGAACCGCGCCTCCGCCTTCGACGCCGGCCACACGCTCGTGCACCTCGCCATCAGGTACTGTATATGTGGTGGGGCGGGCGGCGAACCGGCGCGCGCGCTGTCGGCGCCCGAGGTGGCGCTGCTGAACCGCGCCTCCGCCTTCGACGCCGGCCACACGCTCGTGCACCTCGCCATCAGGTACTGTATATGTGGTGGGGCGGGCGGCGACCCGGCGCGCGCGCTGTCGGCGCCCGAGGTGGCGCTGCTGAACCGCGCCTCCGCCTTCGACGCCGGCCACACGCTCGTGCACCTCGCCATCAGGTACTGTATATGTGGTGGGGCGGGCGGCGACCCGGCGCGCGCGCTGTCGGCGCCCGAGGTGGCGCTGCTGAACCGCGCCTCCGCCTTCGACGCCGGCCACACGCTCGTGCACCTCGCCATCAGGTACTGTATATGTGGTGGGGCGGGCGGCGACCCGGCGCGCGCGCTGTCGGCGCCCGAGGTGGCGCTGCTGAACCGCGCCTCCGCCTTCGACGCCGGCCACACGCTCGTGCACCTCGCCATCAGGTACTGTATATGTGGTGGGGCGGGCGGCGACCCGGCGCGCGCGCTGTCGGCGCCCGAGGTGGCGCTGCTGAACCGCGCCTCCGCCTTCGACGCCGGCCACACGCTCGTGCACCTCGCCATCAGGTACTGTATATGTGGTGGGGCGGGCGGCGACCCGGCGCGCGCGCTGTCGGCGCCCGAGGTGGCGCTGCTGAACCGCGCCTCCGCCTTCGACGCCGGCCACACGCTCGTGCACCTCGCCATCAGGTACTGTATATGTGGTGGGGCGGGCGGCGACCCGGCGCGCGCGCTGTCGGCGCCCGAGGTGGCGCTGCTGAACCGCGCCTCCGCCTTCGACGCCGGCCACACGCTCGTGCACCTCGCCATCAGGTACTGTATATGTGGTGGGGCGGGCGGCGACCCGGCGCGCGCGCTGTCGGCGCCCGAGGTGGCGCTGCTGAACCGCGCCTCCGCCTTCGACGCCGGCCACACGCTCGTGCACCTCGCCATCAGGTACTGTATATGTGGTGGGGCGGGCGGCGACCCGGCGCGCGCGCTGTCGGCGCCCGAGGTGGCGCTGCTGAACCGCGCCTCCGCCTTCGACGCCGGCCACACGCTCGTGCACCTCGCCATCAGGTACTGTATATGTGGTGGGGCGGGCGGCGACCCGGCGCGCGCGCTGTCGGCGCCCGAGGTGGCGCTGCTGAACCGCGCCTCCGCCTTCGACGCCGGCCACACGCTCGTGCACCTCGCCATCAGGTACTGTATATGTGGTGGGGCGGGCGGCGACCCGGCGCGCGCGCTGTCGGCGCCCGAGGTGGCGCTGCTGAACCGCGCCTCCGCCTTCGACGCCGGCCACACGCTCGTGCACCTCGCCATCAGGTACTGTATATGTGGTGGGGCGGGCGGCGACCCGGCGCGCGCGCTGTCGGCGCCCGAGGTGGCGCTGCTGAACCGCGCCTCCGCCTTCGACGCCGGCCACACGCTCGTGCACCTCGCCATCAGGTACTGTATATGTGGTGGGGCGGGCGGCGACCCGGCGCGCGCGCTGTCGGCGCCCGAGGTGGCGCTGCTGAACCGCGCCTCCGCCTTCGACGCCGGCCACACGCTCGTGCACCTCGCCATCAGGTACTGTATATGTGGTGGGGCGGGCGGCGACCCGGCGCGCGCGCTGTCGGCGCCCGAGGTGGCGCTGCTGAACCGCGCCTCCGCCTTCGACGCCGGCCACACGCTCGTGCACCTCGCCATCAGGTACTGTATATGTGGTGGGGCGGGCGGCGACCCGGCGCGCGCGCTGTCGGCGCCCGAGGTGGCGCTGCTGAACCGCGCCTCCGCCTTCGACGCCGGCCACACGCTCGTGCACCTCGCCATCAGGTACTGTATATGTGGTGGGGCGGGCGGCGACCCGGCGCGCGCGCTGTCGGCGCCCGAGGTGGCGCTGCTGAACCGCGCCTCCGCCTTCGACGCCGGCCACACGCTCGTGCACCTCGCCATCAGGTACTGTATATGTGGTGGGGCGGGCGGCGACCCGGCGCGCGCGCTGTCGGCGCCCGAGGTGGCGCTGCTGAACCGCGCCTCCGCCTTCGACGCCGGCCACACGCTCGTGCACCTCGCCATCAGGTACTGTATATGTGGTGGGGCGGGCGGCGACCCGGCGCGCGCGCTGTCGGCGCCCGAGGTGGCGCTGCTGAACCGCGCCTCCGCCTTCGACGCCGGCCACACGCTCGTGCACCTCGCCATCAGGTACTGTATATGTGGTGGGGCGGGCGGCGACCCGGCGCGCGCGCTGTCGGCGCCCGAGGTGGCGCTGCTGAACCGCGCCTCCGCCTTCGACGCCGGCCACACGCTCGTGCACCTCGCCATCAGGTACTGTATATGTGGTGGGGCGGGCGGCGACCCGGCGCGCGCGCTGTCGGCGCCCGAGGTGGCGCTGCTGAACCGCGCCTCCGCCTTCGACGCCGGCCACACGCTCGTGCACCTCGCCATCAGGTACTGTATATGTGGTGGGGCGGGCGGCGACCCGGCGCGCGCGCTGTCGGCGCCCGAGGTGGCGCTGCTGAACCGCGCCTCCGCCTTCGACGCCGGCCACACGCTCGTGCACCTCGCCATCAGGTACTGTATATGTGGTGGGGCGGGCGGCGACCCGGCGCGCGCGCTGTCGGCGCCCGAGGTGGCGCTGCTGAACCGCGCCTCCGCCTTCGACGCCGGCCACACGCTCGTGCACCTCGCCATCAGGTACTGTATATGTGGTGGGGCGGGCGGCGACCCGGCGCGCGCGCTGTCGGCGCCCGAGGTGGCGCTGCTGAACCGCGCCTCCGCCTTCGACGCCGGCCACACGCTCGTGCACCTCGCCATCAGGTACTGTATATGTGGTGGGGCGGGCGGCGACCCGGCGCGCGCGCTGTCGGCGCCCGAGGTGGCGCTGCTGAACCGCGCCTCCGCCTTCGACGCCGGCCACACGCTCGTGCACCTCGCCATCAGGTACTGTATATGTGGTGGGGCGGGCGGCGACCCGGCGCGCGCGCTGTCGGCGCCCGAGGTGGCGCTGCTGAACCGCGCCTCCGCCTTCGACGCCGGCCACACGCTCGTGCACCTCGCCATCAGGTACTGTATATGTGGTGGGGCGGGCGGCGACCCGGCGCGCGCGCTGTCGGCGCCCGAGGTGGCGCTGCTGAACCGCGCCTCCGCCTTCGACGCCGGCCACACGCTCGTGCACCTCGCCATCAGGTACTGTATATGTGGTGGGGCGGGCGGCGACCCGGCGCGCGCGCTGTCGGCGCCCGAGGTGGCGCTGCTGAACCGCGCCTCCGCCTTCGACGCCGGCCACACGCTCGTGCACCTCGCCATCAGGTACTGTATATGTGGTGGGGCGGGCGGCGACCCGGCGCGCGCGCTGTCGGCGCCCGAGGTGGCGCTGCTGAACCGCGCCTCCGCCTTCGACGCCGGCCACACGCTCGTGCACCTCGCCATCAGGTACTGTATATGTGGTGGGGCGGGCGGCGACCCGGCGCGCGCGCTGTCGGCGCCCGAGGTGGCGCTGCTGAACCGCGCCTCCGCCTTCGACGCCGGCCACACGCTCGTGCACCTCGCCATCAGGTACTGTATATGTGGTGGGGCGGGCGGCGACCCGGCGCGCGCGCTGTCGGCGCCCGAGGTGGCGCTGCTGAACCGCGCCTCCGCCTTCGACGCCGGCCACACGCTCGTGCACCTCGCCATCAGGTACTGTATATGTGGTGGGGCGGGCGGCGACCCGGCGCGCGCGCTGTCGGCGCCCGAGGTGGCGCTGCTGAACCGCGCCTCCGCCTTCGACGCCGGCCACACGCTCGTGCACCTCGCCATCAGGTACTGTATATGTGGTGGGGCGGGCGGCGACCCGGCGCGCGCGCTGTCGGCGCCCGAGGTGGCGCTGCTGAACCGCGCCTCCGCCTTCGACGCCGGCCACACGCTCGTGCACCTCGCCATCAGGTACTGTATATGTGGTGGGGCGGGCGGCGACCCGGCGCGCGCGCTAAATAACAAAACTGAACTGGCTATGGGCAGGGCACAGACCGAAAACCCGATGGCAAATTGAAAAAAGAGCTTCACGAGTGGCGCCCGCATACCGGGAAACGCAGCGTGAGACGGCTCTCTACCAGTGGATTGATGACGTGGTGAATGTTGCCGGGAATCGTTGGTTACACACTGTGGCGGAACTTAGACGAGGTTTATGTCCAACATGTGGATGTGCATAGGCTAAAATGATGATGATGAGTTTCGTAATGAAAACCAAGTTACGGCTACATTTTGTTAAAAACGTCCCATATTTTAAAATCTAAGTATACAACCAATTTACAGAATTTAAAAAAAAAGTATGTAAGAAACTTCGATGTCAGTTTTCAAGACCCTGTTTAGATGCACACACAGTAATACGGGATGAAATGTCCAAGTCGAAAATTTTTCAAAGGAGTCTGGAGCCCGATTTGATAAAACCTAAAACTCAACATTGGATTTTTAAAAAATGACTATTCCTAGCCAAGAATCAAAAGTTACAGTCCCAGTCACAAGCCGTAGATGAGAAGACTCTTTTCTCCATAGAGATCTACTCTTTTGAATGGGCAACTTTAACAGTTATTATGCCTTGTTACTGGGATTAGCTTCATCTTTTTGATTTTGACATTCAAAAGTGCGTGTAATGTTATTTTTTACTACATTGTGTCCTACTGCTGGGCAAAGGCCTCTCGTTTCTCCTTCCACACCTGCCCAGCCGGCGCGCTCCCCGGCCGCGCAGTCCGCCCGCGGCCGCTGTCCCCGGCCGCGCCCGACTGCGCTGCGGCATCGCCTCCTCAGGCATCCCCTTCCACACCTGCCCAGCCGGCGCGCTCCCCGGCCGCGCAGTCCGCCCGCGGCCGCTGTCCCCGGCCGCGCCCGACTGCGCTGCGGCATCGCCTCCTCAGGCATCCCCTTCCACACCTGCCCAGCCGGCGCGCTCCCCGGCCGCGCAGTCCGCCCGCGGCCGCTGTCCCCGGCCGCGCCCGACTGCGCTGCGGCATCGCCTCCTCAGGCATCCCCTTCCACACCTGCCCAGCCGGCGCGCTCCCCGGCCGCGCAGTCCGCCCGCGGCCGCTGTCCCCGGCCGCGCCCGACTGCGCTGCGGCATCGCCTCCTCAGGCATCCCCTTCCACACCTGCCCAGCCGGCGCGCTCCCCGGCCGCGCAGTCCGCCCGCGGCCGCTGTCCCCGGCCGCGCCCGACTGCGCTGCGGCATCGCCTCCTCAGGCATCCCCTTCCACACCTGCCCAGCCGGCGCGCTCCCCGGCCGCGCAGTCCGCCCGCGGCCGCTGTCCCCGGCCGCGCCCGACTGCGCTGCGGCATCGCCTCCTCAGGCATCCCCTTCCACACCTGCCCAGCCGGCGCGCTCCCCGGCCGCGCAGTCCGCCCGCGGCCGCTGTCCCCGGCCGCGCCCGACTGCGCTGCGGCATCGCCTCCTCAGGCATCCCCTTCCACACCTGCCCAGCCGGCGCGCTCCCCGGCCGCGCAGTCCGCCCGCGGCCGCTGTCCCCGGCCGCGCCCGACTGCGCTGCGGCATCGCCTCCTCAGGCATCCCCTTCCACACCTGCCCAGCCGGCGCGCTCCCCGGCCGCGCAGTCCGCCCGCGGCCGCTGTCCCCGGCCGCGCCCGACTGCGCTGCGGCATCGCCTCCTCAGGCATCCCCTTCCACACCTGCCCAGCCGGCGCGCTCCCCGGCCGCGCAGTCCGCCCGCGGCCGCTGTCCCCGGCCGCGCCCGACTGCGCTGCGGCATCGCCTCCTCAGGCATCCCCTTCCACACCTGCCCAGCCGGCGCGCTCCCCGGCCGCGCAGTCCGCCCGCGGCCGCTGTCCCCGGCCGCGCCCGACTGCGCTGCGGCATCGCCTCCTCAGGCATCCCCTTCCACACCTGCCCAGCCGGCGCGCTCCCCGGCCGCGCAGTCCGCCCGCGGCCGCTGTCCCCGGCCGCGCCCGACTGCGCTGCGGCATCGCCTCCTCAGGCATCCCCTTCCACACCTGCCCAGCCGGCGCGCTCCCCGGCCGCGCAGTCCGCCCGCGGCCGCTGTCCCCGGCCGCGCCCGACTGCGCTGCGGCATCGCCTCCTCAGGCATCCCCTTCCACACCTGCCCAGCCGGCGCGCTCCCCGGCCGCGCAGTCCGCCCGCGGCCGCTGTCCCCGGCCGCGCCCGACTGCGCTGCGGCATCGCCTCCTCAGGCATCCCCTTCCACACCTGCCCAGCCGGCGCGCTCCCCGGCCGCGCAGTCCGCCCGCGGCCGCTGTCCCCGGCCGCGCCCGACTGCGCTGCGGCATCGCCTCCTCAGGCATCCCCTTCCACACCTGCCCAGCCGGCGCGCTCCCCGGCCGCGCAGTCCGCCCGCGGCCGCTGTCCCCGGCCGCGCCCGACTGCGCTGCGGCATCGCCTCCTCAGGCATCCCCTTCCACACCTGCCCAGCCGGCGCGCTCCCCGGCCGCGCAGTCCGCCCGCGGCCGCTGTCCCCGGCCGCGCCCGACTGCGCTGCGGCATCGCCTCCTCAGGCATCCCCTTCCACACCTGCCCAGCCGGCGCGCTCCCCGGCCGCGCAGTCCGCCCGCGGCCGCTGTCCCCGGCCGCGCCCGACTGCGCTGCGGCATCGCCTCCTCAGGCATCCCCTTCCACACCTGCCCAGCCGGCGCGCTCCCCGGCCGCGCAGTCCGCCCGCGGCCGCTGTCCCCGGCCGCGCCCGACTGCGCTGCGGCATCGCCTCCTCAGGCATCCCCTTCCACACCTGCCCAGCCGGCGCGCTCCCCGGCCGCGCAGTCCGCCCGCGGCCGCTGTCCCCGGCCGCGCCCGACTGCGCTGCGGCATCGCCTCCTCAGGCATCCCCTTCCACACCTGCCCAGCCGGCGCGCTCCCCGGCCGCGCAGTCCGCCCGCGGCCGCTGTCCCCGGCCGCGCCCGACTGCGCTGCGGCATCGCCTCCTCAGGCATCCCCTTCCACACCTGCCCAGCCGGCGCGCTCCCCGGCCGCGCAGTCCGCCCGCGGCCGCTGTCCCCGGCCGCGCCCGACTGCGCTGCGGCATCGCCTCCTCAGGCATCCCCTTCCACACCTGCCCAGCCGGCGCGCTCCCCGGCCGCGCAGTCCGCCCGCGGCCGCTGTCCCCGGCCGCGCCCGACTGCGCTGCGGCATCGCCTCCTCAGGCATCCCCTTCCACACCTGCCCAGCCGGCGCGCTCCCCGGCCGCGCAGTCCGCCCGCGGCCGCTGTCCCCGGCCGCGCCCGACTGCGCTGCGGCATCGCCTCCTCAGGCATCCCCTTCCACACCTGCCCAGCCGGCGCGCTCCCCGGCCGCGCAGTCCGCCCGCGGCCGCTGTCCCCGGCCGCGCCCGACTGCGCTGCGGCATCGCCTCCTCAGGCATCCCCTTCCACACCTGCCCAGCCGGCGCGCTCCCCGGCCGCGCAGTCCGCCCGCGGCCGCTGTCCCCGGCCGCGCCCGACTGCGCTGCGGCATCGCCTCCTCAGGCATCCCCTTCCACACCTGCCCAGCCGGCGCGCTCCCCGGCCGCGCAGTCCGCCCGCGGCCGCTGTCCCCGGCCGCGCCCGACTGCGCTGCGGCATCGCCTCCTCAGGCATCCCCTTCCACACCTGCCCAGCCGGCGCGCTCCCCGGCCGCGCAGTCCGCCCGCGGCCGCTGTCCCCGGCCGCGCCCGACTGCGCTGCGGCATCGCCTCCTCAGGCATCCCCTTCCACACCTGCCCAGCCGGCGCGCTCCCCGGCCGCGCAGTCCGCCCGCGGCCGCTGTCCCCGGCCGCGCCCGACTGCGCTGCGGCATCGCCTCCTCAGGCATCCCCTTCCACACCTGCCCAGCCGGCGCGCTCCCCGGCCGCGCAGTCCGCCCGCGGCCGCTGTCCCCGGCCGCGCCCGACTGCGCTGCGGCATCGCCTCCTCAGGCATCCCCTTCCACACCTGCCCAGCCGGCGCGCTCCCCGGCCGCGCAGTCCGCCCGCGGCCGCTGTCCCCGGCCGCGCCCGACTGCGCTGCGGCATCGCCTCCTCAGGCATCCCCTTCCACACCTGCCCAGCCGGCGCGCTCCCCGGCCGCGCAGTCCGCCCGCGGCCGCTGTCCCCGGCCGCGCCCGACTGCGCTGCCCGGCGCATCCCCTCCTCAGGCATCCAGTGTGCCAGCGTGTCCAGTGTATCTCAACCGTCTAATTGGAATAAATGCTTCGAGTTTGAGTTTGCGAGAAAAAGTTAAATAATGTTGTACATTATGTTCCAGGTTTCAGAGACAAGAAATTCTATCGACGCTTCTGTCGCGGATATCGGGCGGCGGGCCCGGTCTCAAGAGATCTCCATCATATATAGGTGAATAATTTCTTAAGCGTTGTTTGTCTCGTTGAGTAATAGGTTCGCTCAAACAGGTTCATTCATCGGATAGATTTTTCTGCGTAAATTCGGCCGGCTGACCTGTAACACGGTTTTTCCAGAGTCACTAGTACTCACAAAGGTGGAATACAACTTGAATAAAGCTTTATGAATAGTGAATAAATATAATATAAGTAATATATGTATGTGTACAGCAGTATATACTGTTCTGTGTGTTGCAGCGCCGGACCTGGCGTCGGCCATCCGGCGGCACATCGCCAGCTGCGTGCGCTACAAGAAGGGAAGCTTCCCGTGTCGCTACATCAACGAGTTCTGCACCTTCTACCTACCCGCCGGTAACGTCTACCTCTCGCTATGTACTCTCCACGTTCGACGTCGGCCATCCGGCGGCACATCGCCAGCTGCGTGCGCTACAAGAAGGGAAGCTTCCCGTGTCGCTACATCAACGAGTTCTGCACCTTCTACCTACCCGCCGGTAACGTCTACCTCTCGCTATGTACTCTCCACGTTCGACGTCGGCCATCCGGCGGCACATCGCCAGCTGCGTGCGCTACAAGAAGGGAAGCTTCCCGTGTCGCTACATCAACGAGTTCTGCACCTTCTACCTACCCGCCGGTAACGTCTACCTCTCGCTATGTACTCTCCACGTTCGACGTCGGCCATCCGGCGGCACATCGCCAGCTGCGTGCGCTACAAGAAGGGAAGCTTCCCGTGTCGCTACATCAACGAGTTCTGCACCTTCTACCTACCCGCCGGTAACGTCTACCTCTCGCTATGTACTCTCCACGTTCGACGTCGGCCATCCGGCGGCACATCGCCAGCTGCGTGCGCTACAAGAAGGGAAGCTTCCCGTGTCGCTACATCAACGAGTTCTGCACCTTCTACCTACCCGCCGGTAACGTCTACCTCTCGCTATGTACTCTCCACGTTCGACGTCGGCCATCCGGCGGCACATCGCCAGCTGCGTGCGCTACAAGAAGGGAAGCTTCCCGTGTCGCTACATCAACGAGTTCTGCACCTTCTACCTACCCGCCGGTAACGTCTACCTCTCGCTATGTACTCTCCACGTTCGACGTCGGCCATCCGGCGGCACATCGCCAGCTGCGTGCGCTACAAGAAGGGAAGCTTCCCGTGTCGCTACATCAACGAGTTCTGCACCTTCTACCTACCCGCCGGTAACGTCTACCTCTCGCTATGTACTCTCCACGTTCGACGTCGGCCATCCGGCGGCACATCGCCAGCTGCGTGCGCTACAAGAAGGGAAGCTTCCCGTGTCGCTACATCAACGAGTTCTGCACCTTCTACCTACCCGCCGGTAACGTCTACCTCTCGCTATGTACTCTCCACGTTCGACGTCGGCCATCCGGCGGCACATCGCCAGCTGCGTGCGCTACAAGAAGGGAAGCTTCCCGTGTCGCTACATCAACGAGTTCTGCACCTTCTACCTACCCGCCGGTAACGTCTACCTCTCGCTATGTACTCTCCACGTTCGACGTCGGCCATCCGGCGGCACATCGCCAGCTGCGTGCGCTACAAGAAGGGAAGCTTCCCGTGTCGCTACATCAACGAGTTCTGCACCTTCTACCTACCCGCCGGTAACGTCTACCTCTCGCTATGTACTCTCCACGTTCGACGTCGGCCATCCGGCGGCACATCGCCAGCTGCGTGCGCTACAAGAAGGGAAGCTTCCCGTGTCGCTACATCAACGAGTTCTGCACCTTCTACCTACCCGCCGGTAACGTCTACCTCTCGCTATGTACTCTCCACGTTCGACGTCGGCCATCCGGCGGCACATCGCCAGCTGCGTGCGCTACAAGAAGGGAAGCTTCCCGTGTCGCTACATCAACGAGTTCTGCACCTTCTACCTACCCGCCGGTAACGTCTACCTCTCGCTATGTACTCTCCACGTTCGACGTCGGCCATCCGGCGGCACATCGCCAGCTGCGTGCGCTACAAGAAGGGAAGCTTCCCGTGTCGCTACATCAACGAGTTCTGCACCTTCTACCTACCCGCCGGTAACGTCTACCTCTCGCTATGTACTCTCCACGTTCGACGTCGGCCATCCGGCGGCACATCGCCAGCTGCGTGCGCTACAAGAAGGGAAGCTTCCCGTGTCGCTACATCAACGAGTTCTGCACCTTCTACCTACCCGCCGGTAACGTCTACCTCTCGCTATGTACTCTCCACGTTCGACGTCGGCCATCCGGCGGCACATCGCCAGCTGCGTGCGCTACAAGAAGGGAAGCTTCCCGTGTCGCTACATCAACGAGTTCTGCACCTTCTACCTACCCGCCGGTAACGTCTACCTCTCGCTATGTACTCTCCACGTTCGACGTCGGCCATCCGGCGGCACATCGCCAGCTGCGTGCGCTACAAGAAGGGAAGCTTCCCGTGTCGCTACATCAACGAGTTCTGCACCTTCTACCTACCCGCCGGTAACGTCTACCTCTCGCTATGTACTCTCCACGTTCGACGTCGGCCATCCGGCGGCACATCGCCAGCTGCGTGCGCTACAAGAAGGGAAGCTTCCCGTGTCGCTACATCAACGAGTTCTGCACCTTCTACCTACCCGCCGGTAACGTCTACCTCTCGCTATGTACTCTCCACGTTCGACGTCGGCCATCCGGCGGCACATCGCCAGCTGCGTGCGCTACAAGAAGGGAAGCTTCCCGTGTCGCTACATCAACGAGTTCTGCACCTTCTACCTACCCGCCGGTAACGTCTACCTCTCGCTATGTACTCTCCACGTTCGACGTCGGCCATCCGGCGGCACATCGCCAGCTGCGTGCGCTACAAGAAGGGAAGCTTCCCGTGTCGCTACATCAACGAGTTCTGCACCTTCTACCTACCCGCCGGTAACGTCTACCTCTCGCTATGTACTCTCCACGTTCGACGTCGGCCATCCGGCGGCACATCGCCAGCTGCGTGCGCTACAAGAAGGGAAGCTTCCCGTGTCGCTACATCAACGAGTTCTGCACCTTCTACCTACCCGCCGGTAACGTCTACCTCTCGCTATGTACTCTCCACGTTCGACGTCGGCCATCCGGCGGCACATCGCCAGCTGCGTGCGCTACAAGAAGGGAAGCTTCCCGTGTCGCTACATCAACGAGTTCTGCACCTTCTACCTACCCGCCGGTAACGTCTACCTCTCGCTATGTACTCTCCACGTTCGACGTCGGCCATCCGGCGGCACATCGCCAGCTGCGTGCGCTACAAGAAGGGAAGCTTCCCGTGTCGCTACATCAACGAGTTCTGCACCTTCTACCTACCCGCCGGTAACGTCTACCTCTCGCTATGTACTCTCCACGTTCGACGTCGGCCATCCGGCGGCACATCGCCAGCTGCGTGCGCTACAAGAAGGGAAGCTTCCCGTGTCGCTACATCAACGAGTTCTGCACCTTCTACCTACCCGCCGGTAACGTCTACCTCTCGCTATGTACTCTCCACGTTCGACGTCGGCCATCCGGCGGCACATCGCCAGCTGCGTGCGCTACAAGAAGGGAAGCTTCCCGTGTCGCTACATCAACGAGTTCTGCACCTTCTACCTACCCGCCGGTAACGTCTACCTCTCGCTATGTACTCTCCACGTTCGACGTCGGCCATCCGGCGGCACATCGCCAGCTGCGTGCGCTACAAGAAGGGAAGCTTCCCGTGTCGCTACATCAACGAGTTCTGCACCTTCTACCTACCCGCCGGTAACGTCTACCTCTCGCTATGTACTCTCCACGTTCGACGTCGGCCATCCGGCGGCACATCGCCAGCTGCGTGCGCTACAAGAAGGGAAGCTTCCCGTGTCGCTACATCAACGAGTTCTGCACCTTCTACCTACCCGCCGGTAACGTCTACCTCTCGCTATGTACTCTCCACGTTCGACGTCGGCCATCCGGCGGCACATCGCCAGCTGCGTGCGCTACAAGAAGGGAAGCTTCCCGTGTCGCTACATCAACGAGTTCTGCACCTTCTACCTACCCGCCGGTAACGTCTACCTCTCGCTATGTACTCTCCACGTTCGACGTCGGCCATCCGGCGGCACATCGCCAGCTGCGTGCGCTACAAGAAGGGAAGCTTCCCGTGTCGCTACATCAACGAGTTCTGCACCTTCTACCTACCCGCCGGTAACGTCTACCTCTCGCTATGTACTCTCCACGTTCGACGTCGGCCATCCGGCGGCACATCGCCAGCTGCGTGCGCTACAAGAAGGGAAGCTTCCCGTGTCGCTACATCAACGAGTTCTGCACCTTCTACCTACCCGCCGGTAACGTCTACCTCTCGCTATGTACTCTCCACGTTCGACGTCGGCCATCCGGCGGCACATCGCCAGCTGCGTGCGCTACAAGAAGGGAAGCTTCCCGTGTCGCTACATCAACGAGTTCTGCACCTTCTACCTACCCGCCGGTAACGTCTACCTCTCGCTATGTACTCTCCACGTTCGACGTCGGCCATCCGGCGGCACATCGCCAGCTGCGTGCGCTACAAGAAGGGAAGCTTCCCGTGTCGCTACATCAACGAGTTCTGCACCTTCTACCTACCCGCCGGGTAACGTCTACCTCTCGCTATGTACTCTCCACGTTCGACGTCGGCCATCCGGCGGCACATCGCCAGCTGCGTGCGCTACAAGAAGGGAAGCTTCCCGTGTCGCTACATCAACGAGTTCTGCACCTTCTACCTACCCGCCGGTAACGTCTACCTCTCGCTATGTACTCTCCACGTTCGACGTCGGCCATCCGGCGGCACATCGCCAGCTGCGTGCGCTACAAGAAGGGAAGCTTCCCGTGTCGCTACATCAACGAGTTCTGCACCTTCTACCTACCCGCCGGTAACGTCTACCTCTCGCTATGTACTCTCCACGTTCGACGTCGGCCATCCGGCGGCACATCGCCAGCTGCGTGCGCTACAAGAAGGGAAGCTTCCCGTGTCGCTACATCAACGAGTTCTGCACCTTCTACCTACCCGCCGGTAACGTCTACCTCTCGCTATGTACTCTCCACGTTCGACGTCGGCCATCCGGCGGCACATCGCCAGCTGCGTGCGCTACAAGAAGGGAAGCTTCCCGTGTCGCTACATCAACGAGTTCTGCACCTTCTACCTACCCGCCGGTAACGTCTACCTCTCGCTATGTACTCTCCACGTTCGACGTCGGCCATCCGGCGGCACATCGCCAGCTGCGTGCGCTACAAGAAGGGAAGCTTCCCGTGTCGCTACATCAACGAGTTCTGCACCTTCTACCTACCCGCCGGTAACGTCTACCTCTCGCTATGTACTCTCCACGTTCGACGTCGGCCATCCGGCGGCACATCGCCAGCTGCGTGCGCTACAAGAAGGGAAGCTTCCCGTGTCGCTACATCAACGAGTTCTGCACCTTCTACCTACCCGCCGGTAACGTCTACCTCTCGCTATGTACTCTCCACGTTCGACGTCGGCCATCCGGCGGCACATCGCCAGCTGCGTGCGCTACAAGAAGGGAAGCTTCCCGTGTCGCTACATCAACGAGTTCTGCACCTTCTACCTACCCGCCGGTAACGTCTACCTCTCGCTATGTACTCTCCACGTTCGACGTCGGCCATCCGGCGGCACATCGCCAGCTGCGTGCGCTACAAGAAGGGAAGCTTCCCGTGTCGCTACATCAACGAGTTCTGCACCTTCTACCTACCCGCCGGTAACGTCTACCTCTCGCTATGTACTCTCCACGTTCGACGTCGGCCATCCGGCGGCACATCGCCAGCTGCGTGCGCTACAAGAAGGGAAGCTTCCCGTGTCGCTACATCAACGAGTTCTGCACCTTCTACCTACCCGCCGGTAACGTCTACCTCTCGCTATGTACTCTCCACGTTCGACGTCGGCCATCCGGCGGCACATCGCCAGCTGCGTGCGCTACAAGAAGGGAAGCTTCCCGTGTCGCTACATCAACGAGTTCTGCACCTTCTACCTACCCGCCGGTAACGTCTACCTCTCGCTATGTACTCTCCACGTTCGACGTCGGCCATCCGGCGGCACATCGCCAGCTGCGTGCGCTACAAGAAGGGAAGCTTCCCGTGTCGCTACATCAACGAGTTCTGCACCTTCTACCTACCCGCCGGTAACGTCTACCTCTCGCTATGTACTCTCCACGTTCGACGTCGGCCATCCGGCGGCACATCGCCAGCTGCGTGCGCTACAAGAAGGGAAGCTTCCCGTGTCGCTACATCAACGAGTTCTGCACCTTCTACCTACCCGCCGGTAACGTCTACCTCTCGCTATGTACTCTCCACGTTCGACGTCGGCCATCCGGCGGCACATCGCCAGCTGCGTGCGCTACAAGAAGGGAAGCTTCCCGTGTCGCTACATCAACGAGTTCTGCACCTTCTACCTACCCGCCGGTAACGTCTACCTCTCGCTATGTACTCTCCACGTTCGACGTCGGCCATCCGGCGGCACATCGCCAGCTGCGTGCGCTACAAGAAGGGAAGCTTCCCGTGTCGCTACATCAACGAGTTCTGCACCTTCTACCTACCCGCCGGTAACGTCTACCTCTCGCTATGTACTCTCCACGTTCGACGTCGGCCATCCGGCGGCACATCGCCAGCTGCGTGCGCTACAAGAAGGGAAGCTTCCCGTGTCGCTACATCAACGAGTTCTGCACCTTCTACCTACCCGCCGGTAACGTCTACCTCTCGCTATGTACTCTCCACGTTCGACGTCGGCCATCCGGCGGCACATCGCCAGCTGCGTGCGCTACAAGAAGGGAAGCTTCCCGTGTCGCTACATCAACGAGTTCTGCACCTTCTACCTACCCGCCGGTAACGTCTACCTCTCGCTATGTACTCTCCACGTTCGACGTCGGCCATCCGGCGGCACATCGCCAGCTGCGTGCGCTACAAGAAGGGAAGCTTCCCGTGTCGCTACATCAACGAGTTCTGCACCTTCTACCTACCCGCCGGTAACGTCTACCTCTCGCTATGTACTCTCCACGTTCGACGTCGGCCATCCGGCGGCACATCGCCAGCTGCGTGCGCTACAAGAAGGGAAGCTTCCCGTGTCGCTACATCAACGAGTTCTGCACCTTCTACCTACCCGCCGGTAACGTCTACCTCTCGCTATGTACTCTCCACGTTCGACGTCGGCCATCCGGCGGCACATCGCCAGCTGCGTGCGCTACAAGAAGGGAAGCTTCCCGTGTCGCTACATCAACGAGTTCTGCACCTTCTACCTACCCGCCGGTAACGTCTACCTCTCGCTATGTACTCTCCACGTTCGACGTCGGCCATCCGGCGGCACATCGCCAGCTGCGTGCGCTACAAGAAGGGAAGCTTCCCGTGTCGCTACATCAACGAGTTCTGCACCTTCTACCTACCCGCCGGTAACGTCTACCTCTCGCTATGTACTCTCCACGTTCGACGTCGGCCATCCGGCGGCACATCGCCAGCTGCGTGCGCTACAAGAAGGGAAGCTTCCCGTGTCGCTACATCAACGAGTTCTGCACCTTCTACCTACCCGCCGGTAACGTCTACCTCTCGCTATGTACTCTCCACGTTCGACGTCGGCCATCCGGCGGCACATCGCCAGCTGCGTGCGCTACAAGAAGGGAAGCTTCCCGTGTCGCTACATCAACGAGTTCTGCACCTTCTACCTACCCGCCGGTAACGTCTACCTCTCGCTATGTACTCTCCACGTTCGACGTCGGCCATCCGGCGGCACATCGCCAGCTGCGTGCGCTACAAGAAGGGAAGCTTCCCGTGTCGCTACATCAACGAGTTCTGCACCTTCTACCTACCCGCCGGTAACGTCTACCTCTCGCTATGTACTCTCCACGTTCGACGTCGGCCATCCGGCGGCACATCGCCAGCTGCGTGCGCTACAAGAAGGGAAGCTTCCCGTGTCGCTACATCAACGAGTTCTGCACCTTCTACCTACCCGCCGGTAACGTCTACCTCTCGCTATGTACTCTCCACGTTCGACGTCGGCCATCCGGCGGCACATCGCCAGCTGCGTGCGCTACAAGAAGGGAAGCTTCCCGTGTCGCTACATCAACGAGTTCTGCACCTTCTACCTACCCGCCGGTAACGTCTACCTCTCGCTATGTACTCTCCACGTTCGACGTCGGCCATCCGGCGGCACATCGCCAGCTGCGTGCGCTACAAGAAGGGAAGCTTCCCGTGTCGCTACATCAACGAGTTCTGCACCTTCTACCTACCCGCCGGTAACGTCTACCTCTCGCTATGTACTCTCCACGTTCGACGTCGGCCATCCGGCGGCACATCGCCAGCTGCGTGCGCTACAAGAAGGGAAGCTTCCCGTGTCGCTACATCAACGAGTTCTGCACCTTCTACCTACCCGCCGGTAACGTCTACCTCTCGCTATGTACTCTCCACGTTCGACGTCGGCCATCCGGCGGCACATCGCCAGCTGCGTGCGCTACAAGAAGGGAAGCTTCCCGTGTCGCTACATCAACGAGTTCTGCACCTTCTACCTACCCGCCGGTAACGTCTACCTCTCGCTATGTACTCTCCACGTTCGACGTCGGCCATCCGGCGGCACATCGCCAGCTGCGTGCGCTACAAGAAGGGAAGCTTCCCGTGTCGCTACATCAACGAGTTCTGCACCTTCTACCTACCCGCCGGTAACGTCTACCTCTCGCTATGTACTCTCCACGTTCGACGTCGGCCATCCGGCGGCACATCGCCAGCTGCGTGCGCTACAAGAAGGGAAGCTTCCCGTGTCGCTACATCAACGAGTTCTGCACCTTCTACCTACCCGCCGGTAACGTCTACCTCTCGCTATGTACTCTCCACGTTCGACGTCGGCCATCCGGCGGCACATCGCCAGCTGCGTGCGCTACAAGAAGGGAAGCTTCCCGTGTCGCTACATCAACGAGTTCTGCACCTTCTACCTACCCGCCGGTAACGTCTACCTCTCGCTATGTACTCTCCACGTTCGACGTCGGCCATCCGGCGGCACATCGCCAGCTGCGTGCGCTACAAGAAGGGAAGCTTCCCGTGTCGCTACATCAACGAGTTCTGCACCTTCTACCTACCCGCCGGTAACGTCTACCTCTCGCTATGTACTCTCCACGTTCGACGTCGGCCATCCGGCGGCACATCGCCAGCTGCGTGCGCTACAAGAAGGGAAGCTTCCCGTGTCGCTACATCAACGAGTTCTGCACCTTCTACCTACCCGCCGGTAACGTCTACCTCTCGCTATGTACTCTCCACGTTCGACGTCGGCCATCCGGCGGCACATCGCCAGCTGCGTGCGCTACAAGAAGGGAAGCTTCCCGTGTCGCTACATCAACGAGTTCTGCACCTTCTACCTACCCGCCGGTAACGTCTACCTCTCGCTATGTACTCTCCACGTTCGACGTCGGCCATCCGGCGGCACATCGCCAGCTGCGTGCGCTACAAGAAGGGAAGCTTCCCGTGTCGCTACATCAACGAGTTCTGCACCTTCTACCTACCCGCCGGTAACGTCTACCTCTCGCTATGTACTCTCCACGTTCGACGTCGGCCATCCGGCGGCACATCGCCAGCTGCGTGCGCTACAAGAAGGGAAGCTTCCCGTGTCGCTACATCAACGAGTTCTGCACCTTCTACCTACCCGCCGGTAACGTCTACCTCTCGCTATGTACTCTCCACGTTCGACGTCGGCCATCCGGCGGCACATCGCCAGCTGCGTGCGCTACAAGAAGGGAAGCTTCCCGTGTCGCTACATCAACGAGTTCTGCACCTTCTACCTACCCGCCGGTAACGTCTACCTCTCGCTATGTACTCTCCACGTTCGACGTCGGCCATCCGGCGGCACATCGCCAGCTGCGTGCGCTACAAGAAGGGAAGCTTCCCGTGTCGCTACATCAACGAGTTCTGCACCTTCTACCTACCCGCCGGTAACGTCTACCTCTCGCTATGTACTCTCCACGTTCGACGTCGGCCATCCGGCGGCACATCGCCAGCTGCGTGCGCTACAAGAAGGGAAGCTTCCCGTGTCGCTACATCAACGAGTTCTGCACCTTCTACCTACCCGCCGGTAACGTCTACCTCTCGCTATGTACTCTCCACGTTCGACGTCGGCCATCCGGCGGCACATCGCCAGCTGCGTGCGCTACAAGAAGGGAAGCTTCCCGTGTCGCTACATCAACGAGTTCTGCACCTTCTACCTACCCGCCGGTAACGTCTACCTCTCGCTATGTACTCTCCACGTTCGACGTCGGCCATCCGGCGGCACATCGCCAGCTGCGTGCGCTACAAGAAGGGAAGCTTCCCGTGTCGCTACATCAACGAGTTCTGCACCTTCTACCTACCCGCCGGTAACGTCTACCTCTCGCTATGTACTCTCCACGTTCGACGTCGGCCATCCGGCGGCACATCGCCAGCTGCGTGCGCTACAAGAAGGGAAGCTTCCCGTGTCGCTACATCAACGAGTTCTGCACCTTCTACCTACCCGCCGGTAACGTCTACCTCTCGCTATGTACTCTCCACGTTCGACGTCGGCCATCCGGCGGCACATCGCCAGCTGCGTGCGCTACAAGAAGGGAAGCTTCCCGTGTCGCTACATCAACGAGTTCTGCACCTTCTACCTACCCGCCGGTAACGTCTACCTCTCGCTATGTACTCTCCACGTTCGACGTCGGCCATCCGGCGGCACATCGCCAGCTGCGTGCGCTACAAGAAGGGAAGCTTCCCGTGTCGCTACATCAACGAGTTCTGCACCTTCTACCTACCCGCCGGTAACGTCTACCTCTCGCTATGTACTCTCCACGTTCGACGTCGGCCATCCGGCGGCACATCGCCAGCTGCGTGCGCTACAAGAAGGGAAGCTTCCCGTGTCGCTACATCAACGAGTTCTGCACCTTCTACCTACCCGCCGGTAACGTCTACCTCTCGCTATGTACTCTCCACGTTCGACGTCGGCCATCCGGCGGCACATCGCCAGCTGCGTGCGCTACAAGAAGGGAAGCTTCCCGTGTCGCTACATCAACGAGTTCTGCACCTTCTACCTACCCGCCGGTAACGTCTACCTCTCGCTATGTACTCTCCACGTTCGACCGATTCGTTCTCCATGTTCGGTCTCCTCGTGCACTCCGATGTCATTAAACAGGCTGGCAACTGTAATATCACTATGTAAATGATTTTGTCAACATTTCTTATTAAAGTGCTGTTTGCATAGACATATGTAAGTTCGCAAAAGCTTCAGTTTGTCCCGAGATCATAGTGCCTGCAACAGTGCCAAAATATCGGGTACATAAAATAAATAGTAAACATGGTAATACCGTTTCCAGTGTTAATAGTGTTAGTGATAATGTCAGTTTAAAAACGTTTATGTAGTTGTTATGTAAATGAGAAGTCGAGTAATTCTCTTGATGGAATTATTGCTACTTAATTATAATTACATGCTAAGTTAGAGAAATGCACACATAATAATATGATGTGCATAAATGAGTATGACGTTCAACTACACAGAGGTCAATGTACAGTGTAGTTCGTACACCAGGTGAATTTATTCAGTAGATATGGGTGGCAAGTCCGAATGTATGAGGAACAACGAAAAATGCTCAAAGTAGGCAAATTAAAACTGGATTATTGGACTTTTGAAACATCAATCAGGTAAAACACACTTTTAATATTGCTATTTTACATTTTTACACAAACAAAACCTTCAGTTTTCCCAAAAAGATCCACGAATCGTAGCCAGAATAGAGATGCTAGAAAATCTATATCCGGCCCATGTAGCCCCTGTAAACGCGCTCATGTAGCTCTTTGCCTTGGCACATTTCGTTGCGGCCAGTGAGTAGCGGGTACTAAGTAGTACAGTTGTGCGCGAGTCCTCTTTAGGCAGGATAGCGGGCTGTGTCCCGCGTCACTGCGACCATAACTCTGTGCATTGGGTTTGCGGATATCGGCTTTTAAAAAAAGATTCCCTGACACTGCACACTTCTCGGTAGAGGAGGGTATTCGTTTAAAAAGCCGAGTTGAATTCTCACTGATTCCATAATGTCCCCTCGCGTAACATACATGACAGCACATTTGTCTACACCAAATTCCATCCTGATGGCGTTACTAAAAGTTTCAAGCCCCATAATACAGGATCCTATTTTTACAGTACCCTACAGTACCCTATTTTTCCCATGCATACCATTCGATAGTGTCGCGAGTCGGGTCAAATTGTGGACAGTAGTGACATACGGCAAACTACAGTGTAGAGCATGTAGAAACAGGCGTAATCATCGAAAATGTACGCAACACTGCACTGCGTTCCAAAACATTCTATTACAGACGTTGCTCAAAAGTTAAACGTTAAAGTGGAACCGGACTTGTTACGTCTGTCGTATACCTAATGAGCTATGTGTCCAAATCCATTACGTAGCGTCTTGACACGGTCAGAACGACGAAGCCGGCTTTGTAGAAAGAGGATGGCGGGACGAGTTGAACAGAACCAACGACCAGTTTCCCTTTTTACTCTGGTTTGAAAGAATTGGAACTTATGGGGAGAGGTATTCGTCGGTTTAACTGTAGCGGTAACGATAGGATTGCTGAAGATTTTGTTTAGCCATTTTTTTTCCCAGTAGAAACATTATGATAAGTTGGGGAAAAACGGGCGTTTTGTTTTTATTACTGATGAGTATGATGTACATATTGCAGAGATCGAGGAGCTTCCGGCGCCCATACAGGAGCAGCTGTTCTCGGAACTTCTGGATCGTGACGCGCAGCAGACGCTGGAGGCCGACCCTCCGCTCATCAACTGGAGCCTCGAGCTCACCGTGCGCCTCGGTAAGTGAGTGAGCGTGCGAGTGTGTGAGCGTGCGAGTGTGTGAGCGTGCGAGTGTGTGAGCGTGCGAGCGTGCGGGCGTGCGAGCGTGCGAGCGTGCGAGCGTGCGGGCGTGCGAGCGTGCGAGCGTGCGGGCGTGCCAGCGTGCTAGTGAGCAGCCTCCCCCCTCCCCCCGCAGGGTCGCGGCTGTACGCGCTGTGGAACCGCTCGGCCGGCGACTGCCTGCCCGACGCGCTGTGCCAGGCGGCCTACGGCGTGTTCGACCGGCACAACACGCTGCGCGGCGCGCTGGGCGACGCGCTGGCGGCGTGCGCGCGCGGCCTGTACGCGCGCTGGGCGGGCTGGGAGCGGGGCCAGGCCGCGCGGCTGCAGTACGCGCCGTCCGAGCCGCAGCTGCGCGCGGAGTGGGCGCGGCTGGTGGGCGCGGCGGCGCGGCCGGGCGCGGCGCTGCACCAGCTGCACGTGTTCGCGCTGGCGCACGTGCTGCGCCGCCCGCTGCTGGTGTACGGCGTGGACGTCGTCAACTCGTTCCGCGGGGAGGCGCTGGGCTACGCGCGCTTCCGCGGCCTGTACCTGCCGCTGCTGTGCGAGCCCGAGGGCTGCTGCAAGTCGCCGCTGGCGCTGGCCTACACGCGCGGCCACTTCTCGGCGCTGGTGCCGCTGCAGTCGCCCGCGTACATCCGCCGCGACGCGCGCGCCGACTGCGCCTTCCTGCCGCTCACGGACCTGGACGGCAAGCTGCTGCCCGTGCACTTCCTCACGCAGGACGAGGTGCGTACCGCGCGCGGGCCCGGCCCTCGCCTCGCGCCCGCAGCCCTCACGCGCCGCTGTTGCAGATGTCGGACGAGGAGGCCGTGGTGCGGCGCTGGGTGTCGGCGTGCGAGACGGGCGGCGGAGTGCTGGCGGCTCGCCAGACGCTGCACGCGCGCCCGCTGCTGCAGGCGCAGATGCTGGAGGAGTGGCTGAACCACTACCGGCGCCTCGCGTACGTACCGCCCCGCCCGCCCGAGCCCGCCCTCCCGCCCGCCCTCGCTCACGCCGCCCTCCTTCCGCAGGCAGCAGACGCGCGGCCCGTTCCCTCCGCGGCTGCAGCCGGGCGCGGAGTTCTCCAGCGACCCGGACACGGACGAGGAGTAGTGCCGCCGGGAGTTGCTGCGGGACGACACTTGCCGGTTTTCTTACAATAATAGTGATGTCACTTTCCTGTAACTTTCGTCAATTTTCGACATTATCGTCATCACCCTTCCTCGCTGGCCGATCGGCTCCGATGCGACCTGCAGTTCGTGAAGCCACTGACTGATGCATAGTTTCGTGTGGGGGAGGCTAAATTAAAGGAGTGTGACGAGTCAATCAGTTCGCACTTTCGCTCGTGACATTATTAGGCGTTCAAATTGGTCAGACCGCGTCGCCAGTCGTAGTTAAATTTACTTACTTTAGTAGCACGTATTGAGTTGCAGTGATATATTTTAGTGTTTCATCATTTCCCTTTATTCCGGCTTAGATCTTATTTTATTTATAAATATACAAAATAATTTTGTTGTGAAGAGTCGCCGAAAACGTTACCTTGTGGTTATGAAATGTTTTTTTCTAAACCAAACCTGGGTGGTTGGAATTATTGAAATCGTTGCAGCTACCAGATGAATATGTAAACAGGCGTAGACTTTATCGTACAATAGTAACGTGTACGGCTGTAACGTGTTGAGCAGCAGAATCGATAAAGGTTGGGTATTGTAATGGTCGTGTACAAGACGTCAGCCCCACTGCAGCGCGCGATGGGACGTTAACAACACTGTGCGCACATTCTCTTCAGGAAGCTTGAATCTATAAACATTTAGTCGTAGGTAGTATTTAGTGTTATTAACCTTCCATCCGATTACTTTCCGCCGGCATCGACACTTGTGTGTATTGCGACTATTATTCAACGCTACGTATTTTATTATTTGACTAATAAATTACAGAATAAGTTCGAAAAGCGCTGTATATTGTATAGACTAAAAGTAAATTATTTCGATTTGATAACTAAGCTTGTGTATATGCATATTATTATGAAATCATTTGCGAGTGAGTGTCGCTCACTCTTACGTTCATAACGTATGATGTAAAAACTCGAAACATGTCAGCACAGACATTAAAAAAATATGCGAATAAAAGAGATAAATGAAGAGTCTATTAAAATTAACGACATTGTACAGAGAGTATAAGGTTCTAATATTTATATTATAATAGTATTTCGGTTGTAAATAAAAAAAATGGTTTAAAAGTAATATTATAATAGATGTATAGTTTATTATTCTGCTTAGTGCATACGAGTTATTCGTTCGCCTTGTCGTTTAGATATGAAAATTGCAGTTTACCGAATATTGTAATAAGAGATAGGGGCACGCCGAGCTCAGCGTGAGCTGCGCGTGAGCTCGGCGTGGGCTCGGCGTGAGCCACGTCTTGTGTCGTGCGGCGCGTGGCGTCGGCAATGAAACAACTGAAAGATGTGGGATGTTAGAAAGCTTGCAACTAATAAGACTATTTGATTGTTTTCGTTAATTTTCGCCCAAAATCTGTACATAAGTTGATAGGTACATGTCACAGACACTATTTGAGCTAATTTTGTTAACAGTCACGTAACGATTTATTCAAATTATGTACCTATACCTACTAATTTTAATCAATAAAGCACTTATTTTATGAAGCTGTTCGATATGTTTTGTTTTATTTTTCGTTTTTATTTACATTTAAGAGGAACACCTGGGATAATGAATACATTAAAAACCTAAGCTGCAGAGAATGAAATTGTATAATAAATCATTTATTTTTAGTTGAAAACGCAAATATTTACAAACTACAAGAAAATGACTACTTATTCTTCTCTTCTTATTTCTCGTCCTACTAATGATAAAAAAGGTTACCTATTACAAATATAGATGTTGATTTAAAAACTGGCCAAGTGCGAGTCGGACTCGCGCATCGAGGTTTCCGTACAAACTAGTTAAAGTACCCAACAATGCTCGAAAACATAAACTGTATTATTGATAACATAACTGTATAGCTTTCCAACAGCCAAGTTAAATTAGTCCATCAGGACTAATTTAACTTGGCTGTTGGAAAACTGACTTGACAAAGGTCGCGGTTAGTTTACCAACTGCAATTAACTTTGTAACCACTTTTTTTTATTCTCTACGACGGTTTTCGGGTTTTCCCCTTTACTAGTGCTCTATAATATTGCTTCTCGCCAAATTTCTAAGTTCTGGGTTAACGGAAAGTACCCTATGAATTCCCTTGAGAGTTTCAAAATAAACATTATTTACGGCTTAAAAGACAACGCTTGCTTGAAGCAGAGCGCTTCAAGCAAGCGTTGTATTTCATTTGAGGTACGGAACTAGAGTTTGGGAAGTCAAGGACACGAAGTCGCGAGAATTTCCGGGACTTTGATTGTAGGCTATCCCATATTTGAATTTGAGACTTAAGAGGGGTAAGCCTTTTGTGAAGAATTTAAATTGAGTTAAAATCTGGTGAAACGTATTAAAATTAAAAATGAGCTAAACATTTTGTTTATACAGAAAATTGAATCTTAATAACTTGGACGTTAATTTCAGTCTTAATTATAGCTTTGGTTTTTTCTTTTAATCACAGAAAGCGGCAGGTACTGCTGGACACGGCTCGTATCGTTAGGAGGTTCCTCTCTCTGTGCCTTGCCCGCCGCCCGCCGGTAGCTTGGACCCTGTTCCCGATACCGGTGGGCTCCTATTTTTGTATTTTTTTTGTGTTGCCCAAAAAAGTGACATTCGCTTTTTATTGAATATTTATACTAAATATATAATTCCAAATGCAAGAGTAGAACACCCAGGTGTCAATTTCCCATAATTTATTTTAAAAAAAATAGTTTTCGTGACCTTCACACTGAAAATACTAAAAATAATTCCTAAAAAAAAATCTATACATATTTTTTTGTTTTTTGTATTTGAGTTTTATAGACAATTATCAAATTAAAGGCACCTTTGCAGTAACGTGGATTTGTTGATCGCTTCACAATGTTTACTACTGAAGAAAACAGTTTACTAGAGAAGACTACTGCACTATAACTAACATCGAAAAGTAAAAAGCAATTCTATCAATGAACACGTTAGTATATTCCCGGGACATTTAAAAATTGCAAACGTCGCGCCAGTTTAAAAAAAAGGGTTCAAAAACGGACCCTAAATATTACAGACAAATTTTAGTTTTAAAATCTTCCAAAGAAAATGAAAAGATATTTTCATCTCTGCTATTGACTCGTCTTCGTTTAAATAAAGCTATACATGATAGACAGTTCGGCTACCTACCAGAAAGGAATTGGATGCCATGATTTATGAACTTTTAGATGATGTGATTAGCAATATCACTACATAGTATAAAACAAAGTCGCTGTCTGTCTGTTGCTATGTTGAATGTATGCTTATATATTTAAAACTACGCAACGGATTTTAATGTGTTTTTTTTTTAATGGTTAGGGTGAATCAAGAGGAAGGTTTATATGTATAATACATGCATGTTATTGTAGAGAAACACTGATAAGCTTAGAATTTTCTAACGTGATGTCGTAAATAATAATTTTTTTGCGCTTACATCGCAAACGCTGGCTAAACACCACAAGATAAATCAAAGTAATGTAAATGGTGTTCACTATAACACTTGTTTGATATTGGTGGTTTATATTAAATGAAACACTATTTGTACAGTAAGCAGCGTGCAACTCGAAGGGACCGTCAAGTCGCCAGGAGGGCTAGTTTAGGACTAATCGGACGTAGCCGTCGAGTTGCTTGCTACGTTTATTTGTATACATCACATTATTACAGTATTGTAAACCTTATAAAGGTCAACAAAAAAGTCAGCGATGGTATGTGTCTATGTCTTAAGGATAACTCATCACTAGAGAGCGAGGCAGCCTCAGCCAACGACGGCACGGTTGGCGCAGTGGCCGAGCGATCGACTGCTGCGCTGCGTGTTGCGGGTTCGATCCCCGCACGGAACAAATATTTGTACGACCTACAGATGGTTGTTCCGGGTCTGGTTGTTTGTGTATGTGAGTTTAAATGTTTGTAAATGTACCTACGATACAGGAGATATCCTAGTGTGGGACAACGTTTTTTTAAAAAAAAAAAAAAAGCTGCGAGAGAAAGAGAATTATCAGTAGAGCGCGAGGCTGCCTCAGCCAACGCCGGGATAGATCTAGAGCTGCGAGAGAAAGAGAATCATCAGTAGAGCGCGAGGCTGCCTCAGCCAACGCCGGGATAGATCTAGAGCTGCGAGAGAAAGAGAATCATCAGTAGAGAGCGAGGCTGCCTCAGCCAACGCCGGGATAGATCTAGAGCTGCGAGAGAAAGAGAATCATCAGTAGAGAGCGAGGCTGCCTCAGCCAACGCCGGGATAGATCTAGAGCTGCGAGAGAAAGAGAATCATCAGTAGAGAGCGAGGCTGCCTCAGCCAACGCCGGGATAGATCTAGAGCTGCGAGAGAAAGAGAATCATCAGTAGATAGCGAGGCTGCCTCAGCCAACGCCGGGATAGATCTAGAGCTGCGAGAGAAAGAGAATCATCAGTAGAGCGCGAGGCTGCCTCAGCCAACGCCGGGATAGATCTAGAGCTGCGAGAGAAAGAGAATCATCAGTAGAGCGCGAGGCTGCCTCAGCCAACGCCGGGATAGATCTAGAGCTGCGAGAGAAAGAGAATCATCAGTAGAGCGCGAGGCTGCCTCAGCCAACGCCGGGATAGATCTAGAGCTGCGAGAGAAAGAGAATCATCAGTAGAGCGCGAGGCTGCCTCAGCCAACGCCGGGATAGATCTAGAGCTGCGAGAGAAAGAGAATCCAAGACAAGACAAGACGTAACAATTTTAACCCTTTGCTTAGATAAGGAATGTTGAGAAACCAATACTTGGTCGATCAATATGCAAAAATTGAATCTGAGAGATTGGCTTACATCCGTAACACTTCATAGAAAAATCTACACTATGGTCGAGAACGAAAAAAAAAATTGAAATGCAAAGACACCTTCTTATTCTTACTTAGAGGTATTATATTATTGACGGTTATAACAGTTTTAGTATTAGTTTTAGGTATTGGTGTTCAGGGTCGGGTGTCACCCCTAACTGGGTGACACCCGGGGCGGGCCGCCCCTGCCGCCCCCCCCTAGCTACGCTGTAGTGGGTAGGTATATTTTGTATTAGTATTGCACCCGTGCGAAGCCGGAGTGGGTCGCTAGTAAATGATAAATTAAAGGTAGCAGGGACTTTTCTAGCTCTACTTATTGCTAAAGTAAGTTATTATGGTGTCAGATATTAGGTATATATTTACATCGTACTTAAAAACTAGGGGCAGTATTAGTTAGTAAACAAATCTCACTCGTGGTCTTGAGAAAAACTCAGTCTTAACGTTAGACCATGATCTTAAGATGTTTCTTAATTAATAAATGCAGTATCAAGATCATCTCAGCTCTATACCCAGTCGCACCACATTTGATACGAATTAATAGACCGTTTTAAATGTGATCTCTATTTAAAAAAAACTATTCCGAAGAAAGTTTCTGTTAAGAAATTCTTCTATTTTAACTTTAATATTTTGTTAATTACTCGCATTCACACGCGTCGCGCCACAAATAACAAGTAGTTTTTTCACGTACCGTACACATACCAACACAAGTCAACCAACTGTTAAACGTGATTTTAACGTCTTGAGACCATCTTACCGATAGATATACATAATCTATAGTGATCTCACTTGAAAATCGAGTCGCAAGACCGGGTTTCAATATTTGTATATTAATTATAACGATATCTGAAATGCAGTCTCACGACCGGGTTTCAGAAGAGAGATTTGTTTCTAAATACTGCCCTAGGAAAATGTGTGTAGAAACCAGCACTATTGAACAGAATGGACAACGAAAAACATACCAATCATGATCATGAATGATTAAAATTACCACTGCGCACCGCAAGGATCCATTTTAGGTCTCATTCTGTGCATTGTTTTCATGTTGTCAATAATTTACAAAATAAAACTATAAACAAAATAGAAATTAATATCTTAGTAGGTAAATACAAATAGATTAATTATAAATATTAAAAAACGAAAATAATATTGTGTTGAATTGATATAGGTAGTATATAGTGAAAGACATTAGATTTCTAGGTAGGTATCCATTTAAATGATCTGCTGAATCGGAAAAAGAACTAGCACATATAGACTCGAGTAAATGATAAGCGTGGTATGTTTTCAGAATATTGAGATACTAAATAAATGCGGAACAGTTAAAATGGTATATTATTATGCATTTGAAAAATCCAGGATTCGATACAGTTAAATATACACACATCAACACGGTCTAGGGATATTTCATACTCAATTAAATAACTCGAAAAGTACTGGCCGCGTTGGAATCTTTCATACACCGATTTGTTTGTAATTTATCTCGGACGAATTCCAAATTCAAATTTTTTAAGCTATTGCATAGCTTCTATCGCGGGCCTTGAGCGCGGGGACCGAATCCAGAAATTCCGTAACGAATAAAAACCTGACGCTCCCCACTCCGACGGGTACGGAGGTGTGGCTTGAAGGCCGTGCATTGTCTAACGGTCGTTTACACAATACGGTTATTTCAATCCCGATTCTAATAGCGTGTTTGGTAGAGAATCGGATAGTCAATCGACATTACGCTGGATCAAACCCAAGGTCTTGTTTTTCTTTTTGCGACTTCTTTTCATTGGAAGTACTTTTTAAATATTATATTTAGTTTTTTATTTATTGTCTAAGTTGATAAAAAAATGTTTCTTTTTGCGACTTCTTTTCATTGGAAGTACTTTTTAAATATTTTATTTAGATTGTTTTTATTTATTGCATAAGTTGATAAAAAAAATGCTATGCAATAGCTTTACCGCGGCAGTCCCCGAGTGCCACACGTATTTTTTTTAAATTCTTTTGTTTCGGTGGCATAAAAATGTCTTGATGTGTAGGAGAGGGAATTTTCATTTGTGCAAAATTTAGAAAACAATACGAATTACGATTAGATACAGTTTTTTGTTTTCATTTTTAAACGAAAGATAAAGTTAAAATTGAGGTATTGTAGCCATGCAACGCCGACATTTGACGAGGGCGGAGATGTTACGAGCTGTGGGAATGCTGGAAGCTGGGTCTGTTCAGCGTAATGTTGCTGAGGCCATAGGGACCCACCAAAATGTAATTTCAAGATTGTGGACACGCTATCGTGCCACAGGTGAATAGCGGAGAGGCACCGGGGGCCAAGTCGCATCACTACCCCCAGACAAGACCGATTTTTGCAAATTACTGCACGACCTCAACCAAATGCAACGGCGCGGGCGACTCAATTGGTCCAAAGGCTGCGAGTGGAACACCAAGTGCTTGTGAGTGACCAAACTGTAAGAAGGCGACTGCATGAAAGCAATCTACGCTCTCGTAGACCACTCCGGGTCCCACCTAATAAGGAGAGGCAATCGTGGACGACGATTAGAATGGGTTCGGAACCACGTGGACTGGGGCCGTGAGCAATGGTCCAATGTGCTGTTCACGGATGAATCCAGGTTCGGCTTCCATCCAGATTCACGAGGGGCGCGTGTTTGGCGAGTTCCTGGACGATGGAGCCCATACTAAGGAGGAACAATTATGGTTTGGGCAGGAATTCGCCTTGGAGGACGGACGGATCTCGTTTGGGTGCGGGGCAATATGACGGCAGAACGATACGTCCAACAGGTGCTTGCCCCACAGAACACAAATGGGGCAAGATTTCCTGCTCATGCACGACAATGCCCGGGCACACACGGCGAGAACGGTAGCAGCTTGGTTACACACACACAATGTTAGGGCCTTAGACTGGCCTGCTCTATCGCCAGATCTAAATCCCATTGAGATGCGTGGGATATGCTGCAAAGAAGAGCTCTGAAGGAAGTTCTTGAAAATCTGGCTACAGAAGATCAACTTTTTGCGCACCTCAGAAGGACATGGGACAATATTCCGCAGCAAAACATTGACAACCTTGTTCTGAGCATGCCGAATCGTTGCCGATGTGTTATAAACATCATGGGTGCTTTCTCAGACTACTAACTTCAAGTTTATAAACACAAATTAAATGGTTTTTCTATGTTTTTCAGTTTTTACTCACTAATTAAAAGTTAATTCATATACGGTTTCCGTCTATGCTTCATTTTTTTCCATAAAATCCTGAAATTTTAATCTAAGTAGGTATGTACCTTAACCATTATTAAAAAATGGTAGAATATTAAATAACGTATCTTTTAAATATAAGTATACATGTCATATAAAAAATTAACACATTGATAGTAATTCGCTTTTTTTAAAATATCCCTAGACCGTGTTGATGTGTGTAGTTCTGAGGGAAGAGCTACGGTTAGTTTAGTTGTTCTCCGCCAAAAACGAGCAATCGTACAATTTTATTGTCAACTACAGTAATTTTACAAGTTAAGCATTATGTCTTGTGACAGGGACTGTAGCAGCATCTTTTTGCATTTTTATGACATTAAAAAGTTCCTGTAATGTTCTAATTTAAATGAATGCTTTGAGTTCGTCAAACTTACTCAAAGAGAAAGGTGTCGATCTCATTTTCAGCGTTTAAATATTCAAACAGTACCCAGCTTAAAAATGATTGTTGTGTAGCGAACTAATTTGTTATATTATCTGGGGTAATACAAACATAATCCATAGTGGCAACACTATGGTTATGTTTGTCTATGCCCGACACACCGCGCACACCGTTCAGACAAGTCGTTACCCGTCGAATTGAATTGCATTGTAAATTAACCCACGACCGTACTTGTATCGTGGACATCATTGTGAATATCATATTGTAATACCGTAACTATAAGATACATTTTGTGTGTCAGTAATAATCAAAAACTTATCTTTGTGGAAACATCATTATACAATCGTTTTATACTGGACCGGTCTTTCATTGGACAAACTAGGCGCTATCCCGCGCCTAAATTGGTGACCCCGACGGCGCCCGACGTACGAAGATCTTAACCATCGGCGTAGCACGTCGGTAACAAGAAGACCTGGGTTCCAGATCCTTGCAGCGCATCGAACTCGCATTCATCGAGGAAGCGATAACTACCTACCAACTCGCCAGCTTTAGCGCGAGTTTGCCGGCTAACTTCATAGTTTCAAAAGTTTAACCAGTGTTATAGTGTATATAAGTGCAAATTGTGTAAAGTTCGTAAATACAAATTTTCAAAAAAAAAAAAAAAAACAAAAACATTCAAAATCAAATTTTCTCCGCGACAACAACGCCACTTTTTCACATGCGGGTTTTCAGAGAAACTGAATGAATGTTGTCAATGTTGGCGCGCGAAGTTTGACATTTGACACTACGTCATCGCTCGCAAACGTCAACCAGCCGCGTTCGAGTGCCTCTAGCACGAACATTTGTAGGTTTCGTATCGTAAACGTTTCGAGTTGTCGAAACGAATACGGAATACAACTAAAGTCGGAAGCACGAAGCTCTTTCGTAATCGTATCGACACCTCGATATGATTACATTAGTGACGTCATACTAATGTAAGTAAGGATGTAACAAATTGAACGAAAGATCTTATAACTGATTGAACGTTTCGTTCAAAAACGATATACTATTTAGTTTTTAGTGATTTCAAGGCCTTTAAAACTTTAAAATTGTTCAAATTATGAAGTGATACGAAAACAAAACAGTAAAAACCAATTTAAGATAAGATAAATGGTATAATTATTTAATTTATTATATAAATGTTGTGTTAAGCGAGACTGTGTTCCTAAACGAACGACGCGTAACACTTGACATTTTTTGACGCGAAGCGCATTCAAGGTCAACTTTGTTTTAAAGTGAACTTAAATACAAGTTTACATCTAAAACTTAACTCTCGCAGCAAAATAACCAATAAAACGTTTCCAAAATGAGAACCAGCCACCGACAATACACCATTATGGTAGAATTTATTCATTTAAAATTTTGATTTCAACATATCTGTTCTGTGGGTGACAGTGTTTTAATGGGATATTTGTTTTTTTTTATGTTAAGGATAAAAAAAAACAGTTTATTTGTATACTCGAGCCATTCAAAAACTAGGCAATAGCTTGTTAATTTTTAAACAAATTTGGATTAAAATGAAATAAACTTTGATTTTTGATAATTAAGTAGGTCTATAATTGGGAGGCAACATATTATTAAAATAGAGATTGGAATATACAGTCTTTTAAATGTTAAAATTATTATATGCATGGAGACTTGTCCAAACCCAGCGGGGGGCCTCGTGGTAGACACTATGTGCAGCAAAAATGGAATGTACTATTTCTAGGTGTGCTTCCTCTTAATCTAAGCATTTTCTAACAAAATGTATTAATAAAATCACTTAAATTATTATTTTATGCCTCCAATAAACTCCGACGAAAGTTTTCTCACTGCCAAATTTATAGTGAATAAACTTTCGTGAAACTCGCAAGCCAGCCTTCGACAATGACGATACTATACGTCATTTTATGCCTTCGTGCTAGCTATCTTCATACAAACGGCTCAAGGTTACGTTACTTACGTTACGAATGCGATACGAAACTTACTTGTAATGTTCGTGCTCGCAAAATTAGTTCAAATTTTGCACACCAGAGGCGCTGTTCATGTTTCCATATAAAATGCTAACGTCAACGATACGAATACTTTTTCGCAAGTTATTCGTGCTAGGGGCACAAGCCGGAGATATCGCGTTATGCGTCATTGAAGAACGGTGAGACATCAAAAACCTGTAAGTTTTAACTTTTGCATGGACTTTACTGTTGACTGTAACAGACTGTAATAGAGCACACCCTCAATATTATGAGTGCTTCAATGGTTTTTTATCTGGAACTATCTGGCTGAAACTTCTACTAATCATTACGTTTTAACTGAAAAATTTATATTTAATTTAAAACTTTGTCCTCTGTTTTTACACTTATTTAAAGTAATTTTGCATAATTAGTATAATCTGATACTGGTGTTATACTGCTACAAGCCTAATTTTTTTACAAAATCTGAAGTTTTACTGTTTTAACTTAATAAATATGTTACATTTTACTTGTATGTTGCATGTATAATAATTTCAGTACTGTTCTTTTATAATTATTTTGAATGTGCAAGTTGTTTGTTGTCTGTGATTAATTTGTTATATGGTTTGCTGCGCTACATTTTATTAATTAATGCTGTAACTAATTATTGTGTGTTTGTGTTTGTTAATGCTAATATTTTTTAATTATTGACACTATGGCTACGGAAGGAAAAGACATTTTCCAAGACTCTGAGGCCGAAACTGGTGGTGGACAGTCAGCTGGCGTTTCTCAATCTAGCTCTCAAAACATTTCAATAAACAGAGTATCTATCCGTGTTCCTCCCTTCTGGTCTGACCGACCTGGTCTTTGGTTTGCTAGTTTAGAAGCACAATTTCACATTAATAACATTACACAGGAGACAACAAAATATTACCATGCCATCAGTCAACTCGACACTAAATCTGCAATTGAAGTCGAGGACATAATTACAGATCCACCGAAAGAGCAACCATACTCTACTCTAAAAAAAGCCCTTATAACTCGCTTCTCAGTTTCTTATGATGAGAAAATTAAGAGGCTCCTGGAAAAAGAGGAGATGGGGGATAGAAAGCCCTCATCATTCCTGCGTCACCTTAGGGCTCTTGCAGGTTCATCTTTTACAGAGCAGATTCTAAAAACGATCTGGATGAATCGGTTACCTCCACGTGTCCAAGGGATTTTGGTGGCACAAAGCCTGTCATCCCTTGAAGATCTGGGCGATTTAGCTGACAAGCTGCAGGAAATCAGCTCCCCAGCGGCGCAAATTGCAGCTAGTAGGGCTGCACCATCTCTAAACGATGATACTAGGGAGCAATTAAGTCTACTCCAAAAACAAGTTGCGGATCTTACGCAACTAGTAACTTGTTTAACTACAAGCAATAACCACCGACGTACTAATAACCGTAGTCGCAGTCGTTCTCGACGGCCATCACCCTCTCACAACAACCAACTATGCTGGTACCATAATCAGTTTGCTTCAAAAGCAACAAAATGTATACAACCCTGCACTTGGTTTAACTCTGCCTCTCCGGGAAACTGCAACAGCAGTCAGTAATGGCGACCACTGACTGCTCCCTTTCAAGTCGCCGTCTATTCGTAACAGATCGGTATTCGGGCCGACGATTTTTAATCGACCCCGGATCCGATCTATCATGCCTTCCTAGACGGGTCTCTGATATTCGGGGTAACAAGCAGCCGCTACCTTATGATCTTATAGCAGCGAATGGTTCCAAAATAAATACTTTCGGTGTTGTAGAGCTCAAACTTAATTTAGGATTAAGACGTGACTTTGTGTGGAAATTTATAGTTGCAGAGGTCGGAACTCCAATAATTGGCTCAGATTTTCTGGCCCATTATCATCTGCTACCAGACTGTGCACTTGGAAAATTAAAGGACGATAGAACTGGATTGTCTACCGTGACGGAATTATCGTCAATAGATCAACCCAGTATTAAGGTCATCCAATCACCTGACTCTCCATATGCACACATTTTGTCCGAGTTCCCAAGCATCTTACGACCTCCTGGCGCTCCTACGGAACCGAAGCACTCCACGGTTCATTTCATCAACACCACCGACGGTCCACCAGTGACAGCGCGACCACGTCGCCTCGCTCCACAAAAACTCCAAGAAGCTCAAAAGGCATTTGAAGAGATGGTTCGGGTAGGCACAGCTAGACCTTCTAGCAGCGCTTGGTCCTCTCCACTGCACCTCGCACCTAAAAAGGATGACACTTACCGCCCATGTGGGGACTTTCGAGCGCTTAATGCCCGCACTATTCCGGACCGCTACCCCGTCCGTCATGTGGGGGATTTCTGCCAGAACCTTTCCGGATGTTCAGTATTTAGCACTTTAGATTTAGTTAAAGCCTATCAACAAATTCCTGTAAACCCTGATGATATTTGTAAAACAGCCATAATTACACCTTTTGGTCTGTTTGAGTTCCCCTACATGACGTTTGGCCTGAGAAATGCTGGGCAGACTTTTCAGAGGTTTATTGACGAAGTGGTACGGGGATTTAGCTTCTGTTTTGCGTACGTGGATGACATCCTGGTTTACTCAAGAGACCCGAGAGAGCATGCTGAACACCTCAGGCTCCTGTTCCGTCGACTGCATGAGTATGGAGTGGTCATCAACCCAGCAAAGTGCGTTCTTGGCGCAGCCGAAGTTACCTTTTTGGGTTACCGCATTAACGCTGTAGGCACACACCCACCCGAAGATCGCATCCGTGCACTGATGGATTTTCCTCTTCCCAAGACAGTACAAGGCGTGCGCAGATTCCTGGGCATGGTAAACTACTACCGCAGATTCTTGCCCAACGCCGCCAAGTATCAGGCTCCATTAATTGACGCAGTCGCTGCAACAAACAGCAAGGGCGCAAAACCATTTCCATGGACACCCGAGCTCGAACAAAGTTTTAATGATTGCAAGAAGAGTGTGACTGATGTTACTATCTTGTCGCACCCAAAATGTGATGTCCCATTGGGCCTTTTCACCGATGCATCCAGCATGCACATAGGCGCATGCTTACAACAGAAAATCAACGACGACTGGCAACCCCTCGCATACTTCAGTAAAAAACTAACTACCAAACAGACTGAGTGGCCTGCATATTATAGGGAACTTCTAGCTGTGTACGAGAGCGTTCAACACTTTCGGCACATACTAGAAGTGCAACACGCAACAATATTTACTGATCACAAGCCATTAGTTTACGCCTTCGTTCAGCGACGCGAAAAACTACCACCAACACAACTCAATCAGTTAACTTTTATTAGTCAATTCACTACCGACATACAATACATAAAAGGCCCTGACAATGTGGTTGCTGACGCCATGTCACGGATTGAATCCATTTCTTTGGAGGAGGACTGCCAAGCTCTTGCCGAGTCTCAACAAAATGACGAGGAACTCAAGGAGATGTTTTCATCTTCTTCCATGAAGTTGGAAAAAGTCGTTGTCCCCGGAACCAACACATTCATAGTATGTGACACATCAACAGGTAGACCTCGCCCATATCTCACTTTACCTTTTCGTCGAACAGCTTTTGATCGACTGCATGGTCTCAGTCACCCAGGCGTGAGGGCATCCTTACGTTTGGTGGCTGAGCGATACGTATGGCCACGGATGAATGTTGACTGCCGGAAATGGGCAAAGTCATGCATACAGTGCCAGCGCAATAAGATCACTAGGCACACCTCTGCGCCCCTAATATCTTTTCGTAGCCCTTCAAGTAGATTCTGTCATATTCATATCGACATCATAGGTCCACTGCCATTCTCAAATAATTACACATATTGTCTCACTGCGGTTGACAGATTCACGCGATGGCCCGAAGCGTGGCCTATGTCATCTATCACGGCGGAAGAAGTGGCAGACACGCTGGTATCCGGTTGGATATCCCGTTTTGGGGTACCAAGCACCATTACGACCGATCAGGGTCGTCAATTCGAATCCAACTTGTTTCGGCGCCTCATGAACGTGTGCGCAACAAAGCGGATTCGAACAACCAGCTACCACCCGTGCGCAAATGGCATGGTAGAACGTATGCACCGCCAACTAAAAGCTTCCTTAATGTGCCATTCCCAAACATGGAGCAAAGCGCTCCCACTAGTACTTCTTGGTATGAGGACCTCGCTCAAAGAGGACTTGAACACCTCATCTGCTGCTTTAGTATATGGAGAACCTCTCCGCCTTCCTGGAGAACTAATTGTGCCAGCGGATGAACCCAGGAGTCCGAACGACGCCGCAGATTTCGTCACGGAGCTGAGAAGCCGGATGGAGGTTTTACGCCCAATTCCAGCCTCACGCCACACTCGCCCGTCATCATTTATATTTAAAGACTTGGCGACTTCGACTCACGTTCTGCTCCGCGACGATACTGTTCGACGGCCTCTGCAACCTCCTTACACTGGTCCATACCGTGTCCTGAGGAGAAGGGACAAAACCCTTACTTTGGACATGAATGGAAGAGAGGCTACGGTCAGCATAGACCGTGTTAAACCAGCTTACCTGGACGTCGAAGCGTCTTCCTCACCACCTCCACCTCAAGCATCTCCTTCCGACCAGACTCCTGTTCCGCAATATCAATCCGTTCCAGCACGCTCATCTCCTCCAGCTCCTATTACTTCACCACCTCCAGCTACTGTCACCACCAGAACTGGCAGACGGGTTAGATTTAGGGACATTTTAGATTTATAATTGTTATTTTGTGTTTGTTTTTTGTATATACCCTTTTTTTCTCCGTAGGGGGGTGGTGTAGCGAACTAATTTGTTATATTATCTGGGGTAATACAAACATAATCCATAGTGGCAACACTATGGTTATGTTTGTCTATGCCCGACACACCGCGCACACCGTTCAGACAAGTCGTTACCCGTCGAATTGAATTGCATTGTAAATTAACCCACGACCGTACTTGTATCGTGGACATCATTGTGAATATCATATTGTAATACCGTAACTATAAGATACATTTTGTGTGTCAGTAATAATCAAAAACTTATCTTTGTGGAAACATCATTATACAATCGTTTTATACTGGACCGGTCTTTCATTGGACAAACTAGGCGCTATCCCGCGCCTAAAGTTGTTAGTTGATTTAAAAAATATACAAACATGAATACGAGTCTGAGGAAGAAAAACCAGGGTAAACACTCGAAGAAAGGACTTTAAAAATAAAGTTGTACCTACCTGATTTGAACATTGTCAAACATAGTCCTTATTACCAAGCTGTACAAATATATACTAGATTGCCGGCGGATTTGAAATCTATTATAAGCTTATCGTCAACCATGCTATTCCAAAGTAACGTAGGTCTGTATTACAATCCAGTTGGTAAGTAGTAGGTATGCCCAGTTTGAAAAAAACACAAATACATATTGATATGTACAGCATGATGACATGGACTGTCAAACTCAAACTCAAAGCATTTATTTCAATTAGACCATTACAGGCACTTTTGAATGTCATAAAAACAAGAACAAAAAATGATGCTGCTACAGTCCCGGTCACAAGGCATAATAACTTGTGAAAGTACTGTAGTTGCCCATTCCAAAGCGTTGATCTCTATGGAGAAGAATGGGCAAGAAACTCCATGGACACTCTTTTAAATTATAATATTTTTACAAAATCGTATTTACATCATTCGTGTTGAGATTATACAAATATGTGAGAACGATGTAGAAAGACGTGCACAGTAAGAGCGTCCAGAGTAAATAAAAAGCAAAATTCAATTTAAAATCTAAATAAGTTAAAAAAATGACCGTGGTAGTTAAAAAATGACCAGTCCCAACTGACAGCGCCCGTTCACGAACATGACGTATGGATCGACTGTATAGCATAAGTACTTGAACGAGAATCATCAAGGAAATTATATATATCGTAAATGCAAAGCAAGTGTGTCCAAATTGTGAGCTAAATTATATCTTTCTTGCCACGCTACAATGCTACACATATCACATCACACCGAGGACAGCTAGATTGCATGAATCGTGAGTGATCTTGTGTGACTATAAACGAATCAGTCTCTATCTCGATTCGAACAAGTGCACTCTTGTCAGAGGTTCTCTTGTTTTAACGAAGTATATTTCAGAACGCATCAAATACTTTCCAAGTTTCTAATTTCCGAACGCATGTGCTCTCTGTCATCTGCAAGGCAGTGAGAGCGTTGCGTTGCGCGGCCAGCCCAACTTTTAATTTAATTTAATGAGGATTTATAAGTTTCAAGATAGATTAACGGATAATACGTGTTTGTGGCATATGTCAGTGTAAGTGTGATGATGAAAAATATATTACTTAAGTAATTAATCGTCGGCTCCGCGGTCATTGCAGGCGAGCGGAACAAAATGGGTGAGTACGTACGCCGGCTATTTAATGGTTTTGGTTTTATTTTCTCAAGTTGTTGAATGTAAGAACAATATTTTACGACACTATCAGAATGCCGATAGATCTTCACAGCCGTCCTCTGATTAGAATCGAAATAGTTTTGAGGCTCCGTGTTTATTGGCGAAATTATCGATTTTTCTCATGCGTCTCTTTTTTCAACACTGAGGTTAAAATTATTGCTTTCTTGCTCCGTAAGTACAAATGTACGTTAGTTTATACATTCATTTAACGTCTCATTACACTGCATGCGATATATACTTTCGATATTTGTTGCCGCAAAATGCAATAATAATGTGCTGCCAAGTTTAATAAAAAACGATAGAATAAAATATTTTGTTTGGAACCAATGAGCTATGAGCGTGTAGTGTGCTAGATGGCGGTGCTAAGTGGCGGGTGTTTAGCGGAGGCTCGGCAGGTGTTGCCGCGCGACGGCCGCTAATCGCCGTGTCCTTGTGCTCACACACTTTGTTACTTTTCGTAATGCAAAAAAGACGTAGTAATTCATAGATAATGTCCTGCTTATTCTTACAAGCTCACTATCAATACCTACAATAGCCATTACAATAACTAGCTGACTAATTTCAAATGTGAGAGGAAAATCTCCACATTGTTTTTCTAGTTCTGGGACAATCATCTCTACAATATATGTTGAACATGAACATAATTATTTTTTCAATGTCACTGTAGCATTGATAAACTGTAAGTTACAATGTATTCAGACAATACTGAAATGCTTATACACTAACAATAAATACATAACTTAAAAACATACAAAAATACTAAACAAATATAAAAATAAATGTGTACCAGACAGCATATAAAATGTATAAGATCATAGTTATTGACAATCCACATAAAGTGAATTGTTTGTAAGTCACCAGTGAATGGCATCACATCAGGTGACAGGCACTGTATGTATCACAAGAGCAATCACTCTCCTATCTGTTCACATTCTCGTTCATTACTGACGGACGGTGTGTGTTTGTATTTCATCTTTTCAAAATAAGACAATATTATTTTTAATCTTTAAAAAAACTGTGTTTGCAGGTAAAAAACATGTATGGTAGTACCATTTTATGAAAACAAATCATACTTTTTAAAAGCCACTGTCAACATTTCAGATAATTTATTAATTATTTAATGTACAGTAGTGGTCCATAGGCAGACTTAATGCCAACTGCTATGGCTGTAATAACTAATAGATAACCATTTATATATATAGCCTAAATTTAAGCTAAAGGTTGTTAGTTACACAATCATTTCGACCGTCCCTACATACTTAAAGACATGTCGAAAATGGCATATTTTTTAATTGTGTCATTGGCTTTAGATTATCTATGCACACATGCTGACACACAATTGTTATTTTTATTTAATTTATTTACCTTGTTTTAGAAATCGTATAAGAGAACAAGTATTATAAATACAACGAATAAGTGTCGTAGAAACGGTCATCTATCAGTTTTTCCTAGAAAACGTGGAAAAATAAAATATTTATGTGTAAATGGCATCATAAAGCTCTTATAAATGTAAAAATATTGTAGAAAGAAAATATATATTATTGCTCATAGAATTATTTCTAGGGCGTGTTGAACACAAATTACGCCCTCCTGTAAACCTCGGTTTTTTACTTAACCTTATGTACGTAGGAACCGTCGATTTGTGTGGATGACTCAGGAGAACATACTCATATAGTTTGTATAGCAGTTAGTTACAGTATGCAGTGTGGAACTGGGTCAGTTTGGTAAATAATGCGAATGTTGGACCACAACTCATCTGCTAGCTATGTTTTTCAAAATTTGCTTATGAGACTGGAATATGTAGGTACCTACTTGTTGTCATCAAGCTCAATCAAGTATCAGACCACATCGGCATTGACGGGCCTGTTGGTCTAGTGGTTAGTGGCCCTGACTGCTGAGCCGGAGGTTGTGGGTTTGATTCCCACCCAGGACAAACTTTGTGTGATGAGCATGATTGTTTGTTCTGTGTCTGGGTGTGATTTATCTATAATATGTATGTATTTATAAATTATATAAGTATGTATATCAGTTGTCTGGTTACCATAACACAAGCTCTGCTTAGCTTGGGATCAGATAGCCGTGTGTGAGTTGTCCCAAGATATTTATATTTATATTTATTTATTTTATATCTATTAAGTGTTGATAATGATAGAAGCCACAATACTTGTGTTACAAGAGTATAATTTTCTTAGCTTCTATTATTCACGAAATTGTATCATACCCAGGCAGTTTGTCCCGAGATTAGTAGTCATGTGTTAGTTGTTAAGCTAGCATTGAGAAGTGGTATGTAGGTAAGGGCGCGGGGCGCGGAGCGATGGGCGTGGGCGCAGAGGTATTCGGTTCGGCGGCTGCCTTCGTGTCCGGTGGAGCGGCGCGGTGTCCGGTGTCCGGCGCGGCGGCGGTGTCGCCAGATCGCATGCTCCGCCGCCTGCTTCAGTTACACCGGATATTATTTTATTCTAATTGTAATAACTAGCAAGGCCCGTGGCTTAGCTCGCAACATTTCGTAGATCAGTCTACTTTTCACCTTTCAAGACAATTATTCGGTTACGTAACACTGACATGATTTTCCAGCAACGGCAGTCACATCCTTATTCTTGCACATCTTGTTAAAGCTAGCTCGAGTTCTCAAAGAATCTACCACTTCTACCAAACTAAATCGTTTATAAACAACCTTTCCTTGTTTTTAATCTTAATTTCTGTATTCAGATTCTCCGTTTATAACTCACTGGTAATCACTGTATAGCCCGCTGTGCGCTGGCAGTTCGATCTCTGTCGACATGTTTGAATGTTTCAAAAGAACTCTCATCTAGCGACTTGTACAATACAAGAACACGAGTTCAACGCATTATTCATTGCATAAATAGATAAACTAAATACAGAACATTGAACAAATCGATGACGCGTCCATAATTAACAAATAATCCTGATTAATTTATTAATCACAGTTATCGCATTATTGGCCGAGTTTTTTTGTTATAAAAATTTGTCACGATCAGAGTGTTACGGCCTATTATATAGAATTTGCGATAAATGACAACTTCTGAAAATGAGTTGACCGATAGACGGATAGAAAAAACACAGAGCTAAAACCACGCGTTTAAAAATCGCGCATTCGCGCCTAAATAACAGCAAAGCATAGTGAAGGAGATTCTTCCCACTCTCTCGACACAATACCTCATTGACCTTCACAACAATCACGACATTTGTGAATAATCATTGAAAAAGAATGTGCGTCAGCATGTCTGTGTATGTGCTGCGAGTGTACATTGTCATGGATGTTTACTGCACTTCCCTGAAACACAAGAAAGTGTGTCCACCTCGCCATAGCCACAGTTATTGTATTACGCTTGGAAATCGAGAAATCTATTTTATTAGCTGAGCCAGACTTGCAGCTCGTCGGTGTAGTAATGTGTCGCATGAGTAACTGCCTCATCATTTTGCTTCAGGAAGCCCCACGGACAATAGTTTTGTCTTCAACGCTAGCTCACTTCTAATTTGGCAATTCACACTCATAACAGATATCTTATCCATCGTAACGGAGTTTAAAATTTCGTCCATTCTTGACTTATTTCAACGAATAGTAGAGATGAGAGATAAACATTAAACAATACTCGATGTTCTGTTAAACACATTAGTGTAGTCGTGACTACTGCCGCCAGCCAACCGAAAGGTTTTGTATGCGTGACCGCTTACCAAATAATACAAAATAAAAAAGACCACGAGACGAGACTAGTCGAGTGATCGGCCTGGATTGTTGGCCGCAGATAACAAAAACATTTTAGTAGATCAAGCAAAATATAGACTTGAACCAACACTAAACAATGGTTAGAGAACGAGTGTGTGTAAGCTGAGGGGCCACAGAGATGATTGCGCCACAAGATGACTACGGCAGGTAGAATTAAGCTGCAGAAGGTCTAGCAAGTCCGTCAGTTTACCGCAAGCTCAGACGACAACACGAATTAAGTATCATCGATGTGCTTATAGTCCGATTTGTTTATATTGTAATCAAATCGACGCGATCTACTCAATGGCAAACAGCAGAGGTATATTTTTGAAATAACGTCAACTCGCTATATGAGGTGCAAGTCGGTGGTTATCGCGTTATTCGAAATGGTCCTTCCGAACCTTTCGTTCCAGTTACAACTAGAAGTAGTTTCGTAATGTCAGTGTGTTCAGAACACAGAGTACATTATTATATATGTTGAGGAGAGGCGGAGGCTGCGCCTGCGCCTGCGCCGGCAACAGGCCGCGGGCACCGGACTAATGCCACTACCTTGTTGACTCCATTCGAATTGTATGTTTTGTGCATATTCAACACATGATTACGTAAGTTGTTCGCGAAAATTTAAGTTGCCGCGGGCATAACAGTCTCGGACAAAGTACTTGTACATATATATAATATAAATACAACTTGTTAAGGTGAAATTCATATGTTATAAATTTATGATATAATAACAATAATAAATAAAATAAATAAATAAAAATAATAGTTTTCACATTTTAGGTATTGCGGTGATCTGATGATTGTCTGTAGCCAGCCCAGTGTTATTAAACTGCGGCGACCTCTCGCAGCCGGCCCTGGTTCAGTCCATGGTCCGGAGCGAGAGGAGCTGAAAGAAACAGGTTAATCTGGTGTATGACGGGCATGTGCGTGTGCGTACCGTAACGTTTAATTGGGCACTCTTGATTTCGTCGTCCGCCATCTCAGCGCGGCGTCGCGTCGCGTCGTTAGAGCCACGAATCGATGCTCACGATCAGGTTTCCGTGGACGGTGGACGACGATTTATGGCCCATAATGTTACGATGAGTCAGACACTGCTTAATTACGAATTTCAATAAGTAGGTGAAGGCGAGCCACACGTTTACGTAAAGTTCGGGCCACATTTGTCGGCTCATAATGTGGATTCAGTATTGAGCGAACAGCTTTCAACAACAATCAAATGAGAACGGATTGGCATCCTGCATTACGGCTTTGATAGGTTTTGCAAAAGAACTGCCCCAAACGATTTTTGTTATTGTATAAGTATTTAGTGCACAATTACTGAAGGCGGTGAATAAAATGCCATGAAATTATTGTAACATGTACAATTGAGGCTTGCAGCCCGCATGGCGCGTGGCTTGCGGCAGTCATCGCAGACCTCAATAAACGGGTTACGCAATGTAACCCGAGCGCCGTACGTCTTTACGAAAAGTAAGAGGAAACCGACACGTGACTGCTCAATAACACTTACATTAATTATTCACAGTATTACATGTAAACTGATGTAACGTTGCCTCTAGATCGCACTACTCAAACGACTAGATCGAGAGGCTGTGAAACAAACTTCGCCGCATGCGTCGTCACACAATTACAAATCTACCAATCAATAACTGGATAAGGGAGAGTATCCAATAGTAGATTGTAATACGAGAGGCTAAAGTGGTCCATTGTAATACATCAAGTTTGTTTTTTTTTTTAATAATAGAAACCGAGTTACAATAGTTTGTAGCACCGTGTGTTACACTGAAATTTTCACTACGATTGCGAGAAATAAAAGTATTTTGTTAGGATTTGATAAAATTAGTAATCATTTTTTTCTTTAAATCTTATTAGTATTGCAGAAGACGGGATTCTTATACCTCAGGTTCTGTTTGCACTGATCTACATGTGAGACAGTTCTAATTCGACTAGCTAGAGCGATGGTCGTAATTTTGCGAAAAGCATATCATTCTGTGTCTCGTATCTCTTGATTTCTCGTCCCTCCCCGTAATGTCTTTATTCCACACTAGTCTAGTCTCAGGCATGTATCTAATGCTTAAAAGCCGCCTCGCCCATTCGCCCATTCCCCACTCACGAGCATACCTAGCATTAGGAGACCTACACGACACGTTTGAATAACGAGCTACACTAACTGCTTACATACATGACATTGTTAGAGAACTTGATGGCACCGACACATGAACAAATGAGAGCCACGAACGTTATGTATAGGGTTGCCAACTTTTTTTACAAGAAATAAAGTATATTCAGGTCTGTGAAGAGTTTTAAACAGTATTCTAGAAAAAATAACAGTATTTTATTTAGAACTTCTCGCACAACTTACCAATTCACAATCTTTTTTAAAAACTTCATACGCCTCACCACATTTATAAGTGTAATTTATATAAATGAAGAGCTAATTTTTATCAAATTAATTGATGCTCTATTTCTATCCTCCCGCCACTAGCATTCATTACTGAAAAAAACTCTTTCAGTAACTGCAGCAGTAGGTATCAGAAAATGTGTTTGCATGCTGAAAACAGTATTTTGTATACTTTATTTTTGTTCAACAGTAAAAAGTATAATTTAGTGAAGAACAGTATAATACTGTTGAAAATAGTATAGTTGGCAACCCTAGTTATGTATCAGTAAAATACCAAACAAACGCGTAATGTAATTATGTAGGCCGCGTACGATCCATAAGTTTTTTAAAAAATTACACGATTGGTTGTTTGGCAATCAGCTACAAAGCATATATACTATAAGATAAGATAACCTGCGGCGTCTGTACCGTGGCAGCACATCACATGAATGGTAAGCTTCCTGGCAATTGCATTGAACGCTTGCTATGGTCACAGTCGCTGTGTAAGTCAGCGCAAAGTTACCTATGAATGTGTGCGTGCCGAGTCGAAGCTAGAACTGCTAGAACGTCGTAGTCGAGCTACTGGGAGAATACGTGCTCGCGGCCAACTAGTTTCGGATTATATTCGATTACGATGAATTTGTTTATACGCGTAAAAAGTACAAATTAGTTGATAGTATTTCTTTACATTCAAGGTGCATGAAGAGAAACGCGTTGCAAAATTCAACCAGATTTTTACGATAGTGTAAAACGGTCGTTAGTAGTATATTACCATGGCTCTGTCATAAATGGCGCTCCAATGCAAAGGTTTCGATACATGTATCTGTAGTGATCGCGCTTATCTAGAAGCAAGCCATAACATGGCGTTGTCTTGTGTCGGTGCTGCGGTGTAACTGGTGGTACCATGTGTCGTATGTACGGGTGCGGTGAGTCCCCGGCGAAATGTCCCGGGACACAGGTCGCCGATCCCGGAAACGGTCCGTATAAAGCACATCGCGGCGCTCCGACACACATTTACACTTCTACGCATCAAATCCTTTGGCAGACACTTTCTAGATACCTTTTCCCTAAATAATTGACTCCTGAAACCACAACTTTAAAAACAAACCAAACATCGGTCAGAATCACAGCTCGCAAGTCAAATATCTGACTCCACCACAGGAGGGGAAGATCTGCAGCAAAATTATCAAGACTCTTTAACACTGAAACGGTTACAATAATATAAATAACTAGCTTTTGCCCGCGGCTTCGCTCGCGTTTAATTCGGGGTAACAAAGTTCCCTTTCCTGATTTGCAGGTACCTGCTACCTGTAGTTTTTGCCCTAGCGGCTTATTTATTGTAATAGCAATGCTAAGTTTTCCCTTTTCTTCCCTCTTTCTCCCTCATATCTCAATCTTTTTCGTCTCCAGGGTCCCAACTATCTCTGTACCAAAATTCATCAAAATCGGATCAGCCATGTAGGCGTGAAGACGTAGCAAACAAACAAACAAACTCACTTTCGCTTTTATAATATTAGTAAAGATAAGGATTTGTAAAAAAAATAACTTTATTTATTTTTATTTAATAATTTATGTACACACAGTAGACAAGAAAGGAAAAACCAACATAAAATATTAAAAGGGTTTTTATTATGTTAGTTTTGCTTTTAAATATCAGAGCGACTGTATTATTTTTGTGTGAAATACCTTGGTCGTTCGCTACTAGTACTACTTCAGGATGTGACTTAAGCCCCGTTCCAATAAACAAAAACGAGTCGTTTTGCTTACGGATAGTAGGATTTTGACATAAGTCTCATAGAACTTATGTCAAAATACTACCATCCGTAAGCAAAACGAGTCGTTTTTAGGGTTCCGTAGTCAACTAGGAACCCTTATAGTTTCGCCATGTCTGTCTGTCCGTCCGTCCGTCCGTCCGTCCTCGCTTAATCTCTGTGACCGTTAGCACTAGAAAGCTGAAATTTGGTACCAATATGTATATCGATCACGCCGACAAAGTGGTAAAATAAAAATTGGAAAAAAATGTTTTATTAGGGTAGCCACCCTATATGTAAAGTGGGAAGTGATTTTTTTTTAAATTTCAACCCTAACGTGTGATATATTGTTGGAAAGGTATTTAAAAATGAATAGGGGTTTACTAAAATCAATTTTTGATAATGTCTATAATTTCGGAAATAATCGCTCCAAAAGTAAAAAACAATGTGTCCCCCCCCTCTAACTTTTGAACCGTAAGTTTAGAAAATATGAAAAAAATCTGAAAAGTAGAACTTTATAAGGACTTTCTAGGAAAATTATTTTGAACTTGATTGACACAACAGTTTTTGTACAAAAAAGACAAAAAGTTGTACAAAATAATTTCCTCCTCCACCTTTAAACTCATAAGTGGGAACACTTATTGTGACGGACGGGAAACTACGGAACCCTACACTGAGCGTGGCCCGACACGCTCTTGGCCGGTTTTTTGTTTATTGGAACGGGGCTTAAGAAGCAATGTAAAAGTCACAAAACGATACTCTATACGACATACGTATCCACTAAGAGTCGTAAAGCAAGTCGATTTAATTTTAGGGTTGGCTTGCTTTGGTTTTATTAACTATTCCAGATATTTTTTACATTGTATATTTGTTAGCAATTATAATGGTTTATTTTTTATTATATTACACACTAGACCAATGAATCCGAGTCACTTAGTTTTTGATATTATATAAGCAATTAAATTAAAGCGACGGCACGGTTGTCGCAGTGGCTGAGCAACTGACTGCTGCGCCGCGTGTCGCGGGTTCTATTCCCGCACGGGACAAATATGAGTATGATCTACAGGTAGTTGTTCCGGGTCTGGCTGTTTGTGTATGTGAATTTAAACGTTTGTAAACGCACCCACGATACAGGAGAATCTCCTAGTGTGGGGCAACCTTAATTTAAAGAGTATTTAATTGTCTATTTAACACAATTCATTTCATTAAGCTAGCATTAGGTACTAGTTTTTGAGGTTTATAGGTTTCTTTGAGTGATTCATTGCTCTCGAGTGCAGGTTTTGGAAATAACGTCTTTTATTAGTATCGAAAACTTTTCAGTTTAGTCAACCACTAACGTAAAAGTAAATTGCTTTTGCACAGCACACCGACTGCACGCCGTTTTTGTGTGCGTTAGCAGTTCGAGGAATGTTAAATGTATGCTGTGTTATGTAGGAATAAGGTTTACAATTGATTATATAGTACGTTTAGATTTATGAAATGTGGCTGTGTATGCGACTGCGTAGTTATTGCTTTTACTGAAATGCAGTCTAGTAGTAGGCGAACTGCAGACACATGGTTCCGATACATTTGCATATCTCCACCTTTCTGATATCTTTGAGCTGCACCTTGTTGCTGACGTCACTGGCTCTCGCAGACACTTGGACACGGCCAAACAACTTCAGCCACTCCTACAAAATATTGCAAAATTAAACCTTTATTCCAACAGAAAAGTGTTCATTCTGCTTTTCTGATTTTCCTTATGTATTGATGATAGTTGGTTATGAAACGTCCGTCCCTCGGATAGCACGTTAAGCCGTTGGTCCCGGCTGTCATTTGTAGATCTTTGACAGTCGTTACAGGTAGTTAATGGCCCAAAAGTCTGACAGCCAGACTCTCAATTAACTCTCAATTACGCGCTTGATTGGGTTCCAATTTCCCAGCCGTAATTCAATGTTGAAGTAACTTTCTGTTAAAGTGGGTCGAACTGCACTAAGCCACTATAAAATATATATCAAGCTTATCCAAAGGAACTTTCATTAGTCAGATTTAATAACACGCTTAATCTAAGCTCTGAGCTGGACGCTCTCTCGCCACGGAGTAGGCAGCTAATGGAATATTGAAGCGTGTGCGAATTCGAAAAAATGGAAAAGTACTAATCGAATCCCTTGTAACAAACCTTTGACATGTGGAGTGAAAAATTCCGTGTAGAAATGCAGTGTTTGTGGAGATTACTTTCGCCCATTTCTTTGAATATTATCTCTTCATTTGCGTACTACTGCGTGTTTGCGAATGTTATCGCCAAAGGTGATCGAAGTTAATCACGTCTGGTGGGAACGCGCTATGTGCACTGTGCAGATATCATTCTAAGCGCACAGCAGCGCAGCAGGCCTGCGCGGTCTTGGGCCAATTAACGGAAATCTAAACATCTGTCAGAAGAATAATTATAGAGATCAAAATACTGAGATACTACACAAAAGTTCAACAACAAATTGAATGAAAAAATTAATTCAGTGATTGAACATTGTACATAAGAAGAAAAAGGCTGTCAACTAATTCATAAAACAAAACACAAAGTATCCCGATACCCTTCGAAAACCCTTTGGGATAACGCCTTCTACCAAAATACATAATTATCTTGTAAGAGTATCCAATTCACTTGAGGTCGTATGTCGATAATGACAGATACTTTGCTCAGCAATGTAGCCGTAACTGGATGGATCTACAGCGGACTCTAGTTGCATGCACATTGCATCACAATCATTTTATGCGCGTATACCCTATTTGGCGGATGGGAAATCATCAAGTAACTCCCCGGCTCTGGCCGGAGCGGGGGGGAGTGTCAGACTTGAACTGACTAAAACCCACCCGTGTTCCTTCTTTGCCCTTTATGTTCCGGGGCCGCGGTATCTCTCTCGAACAACCCGCAACCCCGGCAGGCGGTAACCCTGGCCCTCTGCTTTGCTGACATCTGTTTGAGGCGCGCGTGGAACACTAACGCGCCGTCGACACAACCTGTTGTCAATAGACGGACGGACGGTGAGCTACCTACCCATTGCTCACCGTCCACAGGCCCGCATCTATGGTGGCCGGGAAACGTCTCGCGGCGCCCGACGCCCGGGGCGTCTCCCGCGGCAGGTGGTTTGGTTGAGGTTCTTTCCCTCAAACGCCCGGCCACCTCCACTTGCTGGGGACCGACGAAACAAGCGCTTTTGACATCTTGGTGTTTCGCGGGTAACTTGCTAACATCCTAGTCACCATTATCATGGCCCATCCTTTCAGATATGATTTCTAATTCAATGCATTTTACAGATAGACACATGTTAAGACCAAATCCTGCGATAAAGATAGATTAGTTAAATAGTAGCATTTTGCGTTAAAGAAAACCTTGCCGTTTACAAACACACATACACAGACAGCCAGACCCGGAACAACTATATGTAGGCCTAACTAATATTTGTTCCGTGCGGAGTTGAATCCGCGACACACAGTGCAGCAGTCACCAACCGTGCCGTCAAAGCACATTTGGCAGTAGCCATGACGCAATCGATTGATTATGTTAATACTGCATGGTTGTTTTATATACTAATTTCGCAGCCGGAAATCACTCCAGATTATCGAAATCGCAGATTAGCTTATCACGATGACGAGCTTGCTGCTATGTGAATAGTTATTTTCAATTAACCTTTATGTATTTTCAAATAGGACTGATGCACCTTTCGTCGAAAACGCTTTTTGGCGTCCGTTTTATTGAACTATTTATCGCAATGGATTTTCGGAGTATCTCTTTTTCTCTTATTTAATGAACGTCATCAAGAGATACTTGTGACATGAGACCTTGGCATCAAAACTTACGAATGTAAACATTTGGATCAAAATTGTAATCTCTTTTTGGTGTTAGTCATCTTCATTGGCCGCGAAATGCTTTCATGGGTTCATCGGCCATAAATCGACTTCTAATTCTATGCTATATAGGAAGTGAGGCTTTATTTATAGAGTTTGAGGCACGCGTCGCTCGCGCATGGTGCGGTGCGCCGGCGTCGCCCGATCGTCAGCGGCAGTGCCGAAGCCAGGGGGGCGCAGTGTTCGCGCACGCTCAGTCACGGTCGGTGCTTCGCGCGTTTCGGCCACACCGCTCCGCGTCACTCGCGATCGATCTTCGTATCATCGCGCACTTTGCTTTTGAAATCGTTCAAGAGTGCTAGTGATAATTTCGATACCGTTTCGCCAATAGCGAGCATCGGTCGTAGCTTCGTGTACGATAAAGCATCTGACGCCGCCGCCGCCGCGCGCCCGCTCTGTGCCGAATTGAAATTCTTCACGCTAACGAAACGTCGAGATAAATTCTTAGGGAGTGCATTTACAGGGGATTTTGTTGCTATAATTACATTATCCTTGTGTGAGTTGATAGTGTAGCGTTGTGAAACACGATGAGGCCGAAAGAGGAGCTGGACACGAAGGTCCAGACGGGGACTTTCATTCTGTCCGAAAAGATCGACGACACCAAGTCGAAGAAGAACGAGAAAGAAATGAAGAAGGAGATGAAGCGCCTGGAGAAAGAGAAACAGGAGAGGGAGAGGAGAGACAAAAAGGCCAGAGAAAAGGAAAAGGAGCGAGAGAAGCAAGCGAAGAGAGGTTAGCATATAAATAGTAGTTATATCATAATAATATCACGGATTATATGGAGTCGCTACCTTATCTACGAGCAACGTTATCATGATGTCATCTCGACTAAAGGTCTGCCGCAGGTTGCGATACATGTAGATGTCATCGCACCGCACCGGTAATAGAGTTGGTTATTAGAAACCAGCACATTAATCCATGTCTATTGTTGTTGCGGTTACATCATTAGTGCTTGACCTTGATTGACGTCAGTTATCAGGAATTTTTCGCTGATTACTCAGTTTTTATAATATTGACTGACTCTACTGACTTCTTACTGATAAAGTCCTACAATCTTTTTACGCATTTAAAGTACTGATGGTTGTGCAACCGTGCTGCTAAGCACTCTAAATCGCACGAATGCTAAGTCCCAGGCACAATCATCCACATTTGATAGCTATGTTATTATAGTCAGTATGTGCCCGTCCAAATTAATCCGCGTTGCGAATCGCTGAAACTGGTTTAGAATAAACAAACATTTTATTCACACAGACTTTTTAAGTTGCGGTTATTCACGTTATTACATTTGGTATTGATTTTCATTGATTCGTTTCGGAGTCTTAAGAGTTTGTTTTGTATGCCGCCGGTAGCGTCGCGCGTCGTCTCTGTGTCGTTTACCTTCATATTCTTGGATATTGAGTTTTCCTCAAATATCATGCCACGCTTGTGTAGGTTGCGGTGACATTTTGGCACTCATTCTCTTCTACTGATTTTTTCGGAATGTTTATTTATTATTTTTTTCTGCCACAACCTGTGCGATCTATCAGAAATTCTTTGAAATATTAAGCTTAAACCACAGCATAAAGTAAAATGAAGACTCCCTAACACGGTCAGCTTAAATAATGTAGTAAAACATAACTGTGATTACGTGCAGTCAACGATCCTGCATCAGTTTCATTTCACTCACACATGCATGTATTGCACTCTCACTGAATGGTTTGCAATCAATAGCTTGCGCATTTTTACGTTCCTTTTTAATTGTGTGTTATTTGTTGAAACACCACGGAGTACGTCAGCGAACGCGTCGATTTCAATGAGATTTATGTACCGCTTTGCATACAAAAGTCTTGGCTGTCACGATTTCGCCTGCATTTCAATGAATTACAACCGCTTTTAACTCGAGCGAAGAGAAATTACTCCCGAGTCCACCGCGCACCGGGGCCATTGATTGCCTGTCCGTGTTCCTGCCGCTACTTATTTGGCCAGTTTATAGCGAAACAGCTTTCATGTCGACTCGTTCGTTTCCTGTACATGAAGTATTTACAGTTTTCGTTTTCCTCGGTTCTTTTCACCTGCCCGCCCGCGCCGCTACTCATAGCTATCGTTTCACTTGTCCATTGGTTGCGCAGTTTTCATTTTGATTATTTTCTTAGACGACCTTTGTGTATTTTGTAACCTTGATCGTTGCTTATTATTTTTATAAAATTTTCCTTCATTGGAACGACTTTAGTGAGTGAGAAACTGCATTGTGTGTTTTGGTACAAACGCATTGTAGCAGTTAACAATTACAAAGAGGTTGTATTATGACATTCTGTGGCAAAAAATGTCGGATGAAACGGACCTCTCACCAGAGATAATAAAAATATTTAAATCTTGGTATGAGAGTCAGATTAACTATGTTAGATGGTCAGATGCTCAATCAGTACAGTATGGGCTGGATTGTGGCGTGAGGCAGGGGGAGTTGACTTCACCCACCCTTTTTAATTTGTACATAAACCAGTTGGTTGGTGAGCTGAGTAGCACTATGTTTGGTTGTTCTGTGGATGGCAGAATGATCAACAACATTAGCTATGCTGATGACATGGTGCTGCTCAGCCCATCAATCTGTGGACTGAGGAAGTTGTTGGCCTTGTGTGAGAGGTATGCGGAAGCTCATGGCTTGAGGTATGAGGTAATGCTACTAAAAGTGAAGTAGTGGTTTTTAAAGCACGCAATAATATGCCCACAAATGTACCGTTACAAGGAGCACCACTAAAAGTCGTCACTCAGTTAGATACCTCGGTCATGTGGTCACGGATTCTCTCACAGATGACCAGGATATAGATAGGGAGCGCAGGGCGTTGGCAGCCCGATGCAATATGCTTGCCCGCAGGTTTGCGCGGTGCTCTGGTCAGGTAAAACTGACGCTCTTTAGAGCCTACTGTCAGTCGTTTTACTCGTGCAGCTTGTGGGTTAGGTAAACGCAGAAGGCTTACAACGCTCTGCGCGTGCAGTGTAACAATGCGCTGAGGATGTTGGTGGGGCTGCCTCGGTTTTGCGTTTCGGGCATGTTTGCGGACGCAGGAATAGATGACTTTCATGCCATTATGCGCAAACGATGTGCATCGATGTTGCGGCGATTCAGGGGTAGCCCTAACAGCATTTTAGCTACACTGGCGGACAAGGTCGACGGACCATTTATCAGGCTCTGGGCTGGCAGACATGTGCGTGCTCATGTTCAAGCAGCCAATTAATGTGTTTTGTTTGTTTTTAATTATTGAGTTTACTAACATAGGCTAAGTTGATACTAACACTATATGGATCGTTTGAGCTGGAATAAAGATTTTGATTTGATTTGTACTCTACGATTTGGGTCTGTGGCAAACAGTGATTTACTTTAGACATTCGAGCTAGTGAATGTGAGTATGTTTGCATGATTAATCGCTAATATCGGCGTGTGTTACATCGCGGGATATTTACCGCACCGCGGCGCCGCGCGCTCCAATGCATCTGAAAACGATTGCAGTTTCTACCGCGTACATAACGTTATTATTTTGTCCCAATTCACCTGTTGCGTTATATTATTTATAACAACTACCGTTTATAACATCCGTCATTCATTATTCGTCCTTCTGTAATATTGCACAATCGTTGTCCTACTGATGTCATACGTAGATATTTAATCAGTGATATTTAAACACAAGGAAGTTGCTGTGATTTTGATTCTACTCGTTAATACAAAGTCTTTTCTTTTTGACGTGATAACGTGTTTAAAATCGTTTTAGTCGGGTGACATGTTCAGAAACTTGTGTCACACCAAAACCTCACAAGCGACATTTCATAAAGATGGTAGCGCCATCTGTTACTTGGCTCGAAAAAAAAACTTTAAATTAGTACTTAACACGTTCAACGCCACAGAATAAAATGATAAATTTCCATTCAGGCCATGTCGGACAATGTTGGGCGACACCAGTATGTTCTGTTCGGGCCGTGGGGGACAATGGTGTCCGACAGTCAGAGCTATCTTTAAACGTCTCTTTTGAGCTGTCGGTCAACAATATAAGGAAATATTATAAGCAGCATGACCCGCGCGGCCCCCTAGAACAGTGAAATTACATCAGCACTCTAAAAAATATATTTGTCAAAAAGTTATGTCTGTTTTTCTGTTAATATTCTGTCGTTAACTTACATAATTTTTGTATAATGCATTTATTGATTTATTTTTACGATTTTATGGAAAAATTTAATGAAAAAATGTGATAGTAAGAATAAAACTTTGTTTATTGAATTAAACTTATGAAATAGGAACAATTTTAATCACAATTAAACTTAAATATTTGAGATCATGCATGAGAAACTTATGACATGAAATAGGAACAATATTATGCCAATTAAACTTACTTAATTGAGATCATGCGAAAGATTTTTATCACATTTACTAGGTAAGTTAAAATAAATAAACAGTATTTTTTAGTTTTAGAAATAATTAAAAGTAATAAAATAACAATCATCATATTAAAGAAATATTTTAAAAAGAGCGATGTACTTTATTAAAGCAATCTAAACAAAGAAACGGTTTATTTGGGCAGTCGTCACAGAAAGTGTTTACTTTTTTTACTTTATTTTTTGCTTGGTTTCTACCTAGCATCTTTACTTTTTCCTTGTAACATTCAGAGCATCCTCTTCTAATAATACTACTCTTTCCTTCTTTCTTTACGAGTCTGTGCTTCCCTCTTTTTGATCTTCTTTCACGAATCTCTTCCGTCTCAGTCATAGGATTCGAGCAAAATTCATGCATTATATCTTTTCTGAAGTCTACTACAGATATGTGTTTATTTGTAACTGTTTTATATAGAATCATAGCATTCACCAACGTTGTATTGAGCAATAAATTTATAGCGAGTTTTTTATACCACTTTAATGTTTTTCGCAGTGGTGTAGAGTAAGCAGCTAATTGGTCAGCCAAATCAACGGCGCCTTTGACTCTATTGTAATCTACAACTATTTTTGGCTTTGAAACCACATTCCCTCTTTTATTTATATGATGAAACCTAACTGAATGTTTCGTGGATAGAACATACACATCGCGCTTGTCTTTCCATTTCATCATGGTTATTCCGTCGGTGCTTTCGGCTGCAGCAAACTGGCCTTTTTTGAGCTTAGCAGTAACAACATGTTTGGGAAGCTGTCTTCTATTCTTTCGAATGGTGCCTACTAAATGAGTTTCTTTTTCTAGTAGTTGCCTTGCCAGATCTACACTTGTATACCAATTATCGGTGTACAATGTGTGTCCTTTGTTGAGCAAATCTTCGCATAACGACATGACTACGTTTGTAGGCGTTGTATTTGTATCGTCGTTTTTACCCGCGTAAATGCTGATTTTATAGGTATACCCTGGAATCGTGCATAATTTAAACTCTTTTATTCCATACTTGTGTCTTTTTTGCTTATTATACTGCCTAAATATTATTCTGCCACGGAATGGAACCATGCTCTCGTCAATACAGATATCTTCACCAGGGGTATAGTTGTTTTTGAAGTTCTCATTTAAATTATTCACCAGTTGACGTACTCTATGTAGTCGGTCTTCTTTGTTTTTATCATCTTCATCAGAAAAATGTAGCATTTTCAAAACCAATTCAAATCGGTTTCGGGACATCACTGTTCTAGGAAAGGGATGCCCGATAATTTTATCTTTAGACCAATAGTCGGCCAATCTGGGTAATTTTACTAAGCCCATGAATAAAATTAAACCAAACATTTTTTTTATTTCTTCTATATTCGTCGGACTCCATTGATTAATACGTGCACCTCTTGTAGCTTCAGGCATATTAGCAATGTAATAAATAGCATATCGATTTGTGTTATTCACTATTTGTTGAAACACGTCATCAGTCACAAAGAGTGAATAAAAATCAACGGGGGATTTGTTTATCATAGATAATCTGACATGCAGCGGAGCACCCGAAACCTCGGTAAAAGGAATTATTTGGCGTTGATTACCTGTTGGCTGATTCCAAGAACTCGTGGTAGGTATAAAGCTTGAAGTTTCTTGCGTACTGACCTCATCTCCTGAATCTTCACTATCCGATCTGATGACACGTCGTCGTTTTTGCCTAGTAGTCGCTATTTGCTTTTCTTCTTCTTCATCTGAACTAATGTGAAAACTACTGTTCAGCAGTGATATTTCAATATTTTGAAGCTGTGTCAGATCTTCCTCCGTTATTTCAAAAGCATCATCAAAGTCACACATTTTGAGTTTTTTTGAATGAAATCACAGGCAGAAGGTAGCTAAGTCTAGTCGTAGCGTGTTTATGGTTCGGCGGGAAAAAAATGCGAGCCTGGCATCCTCGATAATGTCCTGCGGGGCACTGAGAATTGCGCGCGCACACAGATAGCTACAACGCGGCGCAGGAGTGGGGGCGCGCGGGCGGGATACTCGGGAGTGGGCGACACTTTGACCCGCGTGGCTTCAACGGAAGAAAGTTCTAATAATCATACGCAACAGGCCATGGGGGACAATGTTGGGCGACATGAGTTATCTTCATATTTATTAAGATTTCCGCGGTTCTGTCAATGCTTTATAAGTTTAAAATGCATATTTAATCATATTATTGATAAAACAACAAAGACGATTTTTTGACCATTTCAAATCTTTTGTGTGGCTTATAGGAAAAGTTAAGTGTCGCCCAGCAATGTCCGACATGGCGTTGAACGTGTTAATTTCATTTTAGATGTCACTACTGGTGATAACTTATATCACCAATAAGACGTTATCACGTAAACATCTCGATCGTAAACCTACTTTACAAACAACCAATTTTTTTTTATTTCCTACGGCACACATTTTCACTCATTCAATTCTATTCTGCGTTTTTTTTTTTTAATTATAATGACAAATGAGTGTCTGATTAGAACTGCGTATATTCTATGCCGCAACAATGAATGTCAATGCGTTCAATTTTTAGTGCAGCCTACAAAGCAATCATGTAGCCACTTCTTAGACTAAGAGGCCGGTTCACTTCTCACGGCAAGGTGACATTCATAACCATTATGATGTCATTTGTTGTCTCGGTCTCGATCCGGTTCATTTGGAGACACTTCAGCTATAATAACAGACGATATACAAGATTAACACGAAGATAGAGTCAAATTATGTTAGAAATCCCCAGAGTATGGCAGTAAGGCTAACTCTCTAATTAACTCTATCATATTATACTTTACTGCGTAACCTGCAAAATAGAAGCGTGATCAATCTAGAAACTCGTACGCATTGTAAAAGGGAAAACTGCAAACAACTTAGACTGCTTTGTAAAGGTAGCACGTTTAAAGGACATGTTTGCATGCTGCAACAGTTAATATTGAAGTAGCGACCATCGAAGGACTATCTCAAGTGTTGCGCGCTGAGCCGGTGACGTCGGCGCTCTATTAGCAGCGGAACAGTTAACACTTCCCGGCTAGTGATTACATACCACCTACATATTTAGCGAGTGAAGTTACTTGTAGAGTTGATACACCACCATGCATGGTAATCTCACGACGTTTTGATAAAAACCTAGCTTCGTCTACAGACCGTAGACTTCATGAAATAGTTGATGGAAGGGGTATTATTGCCACCACACCATTATTGTACCACTTGGATTGCCATGTGATTTTGTTGGAATAGCCGGAAAATATAGATTATATGAGAATTTGAGGTATTCATTGCCCCTTAGACGAAATCGTTTGTTGGGATGTGGCTGCGACTGTTAGTGTTCCTATCTGATCTAGCGTCTCCATCTCGCGCTCACTCAGACTTCATATATATTTACTATAATATTTCGTAATAATCTTTACGTTCTGAATCTTAAAGAGCGGTAATTTCACCACTCTTTTGATTTAACTAATAAGATGGAATTTATGAGGCTCACCATGAATTTGACAGATTTATTTATTCCTCATGTATTATGCGATCACAATCTGTAACAGTAAATGACTGGCAATATGAAAGTGGTAAAACCCTACGTATCATTGAGCTGCATGCATACGCCGTCACATGCGTGACTCTCGCGCACTTCCACAGATTATACAACGTATGTTCTGCTACATGTGAGCCACCCCAGAGATGTGACGGCAGCGCTGATACGAACGCTGCATGAACTTGTAATTGAATATCTCCCTATCATTTGTTGTAAATTTGTAATGTTTGAATACGTATATAAATCCAGTTTTATCGAGTAAAAGGACGGCCGGTGTTTCTCACGGGAGCCGGTAAGACGGGAAGCGCTCGCGGTTTTTGTGACTCGTCTCGGAACGCAGCCACACAATTATTGTTCTCTGTGTAAAGGTACTTGTGTCCATGCATCAGCATCGGTGAATTAGTGCCTTGTGTTTTGTCACAAGCAATCATTTATTTACAAATCACGTTTTATATCCGTGGTGGATTTCATAGTTTCCCAAACCGCTCCTCGAGTCACGTTTTGCGAGCGTGGTACACTTAGTACGTTCCCTAAATGTAGTGAAATGAGCGCTCGCCATAATACGGTCACAAAAATATCTATTGTAATTATAATGCTAATCGAATCAGTATGCTGACTACGATGAGTCAGATAATCATGTAAGCAAAAATCTTACAGCGCTTTTCATTTGTAGAACACAATGTGACCATCTGTCTTAATGCGTGCGCTGAAGGTTTTTTAATAAGGAACTTGACTTAATGGTTGGAGGTTTGAGATTGTTATTATAACTTGCTTGAAAGTAATTCATTGTGGATGTTTGGACAAAGTGCTAGAGTATTGTCGTCCTGTCACATTCGTACCGGATGAACCGCGCTTAATGATTGTCTCGCACCACATATAGCCGAAGGGGCCTGTCTGTTCACAGCTGGCCGGGTTTAGGGGTTACCCACGTGCTGCGGAGGGCGCATGACCCCGCTTAAAATAGCTTTCTAATCAATTACAAATTTACGGTTTTTTTACGTACTAGAAATACTACGGCGTCAATAGACTATACATTTGTCATAAAAAGCCTAACTGATCTAATTAATACTTTCAGAGCCTAGCATAAATCAATGATTCTGAAATATTAGTAAGATTTCTCCATTCTTCGTTTGGGTTATCACTTTCAAAAGAGTTGAAATTATGTGATGCATTAAAATAAGTATAATTTTACGTATGAATTGACCAATGATTTTTAATAGATTCTAGCATCAATATAACTCTATAATGATCGATAACGACACAGTAATTTCTATTAGCGTTTGCAATCACAGGCAAATTTGCTATTATTTCACGAGCCGTGAATAATTCCACTGATCATAGAGCTGAACCGTGTTTACAATATCCATCACACTTTCAACCGGATCTCACGGCGCACGCTGTAATCAGCCCGTAATGAAAATATAATGATCAATTTAAAAGAACGTAATGCTATCTCATTAATATTATAATGGGTGCCAGTCTTACTCGTAAAGTTGTTTGGAATGCAAAAATAGATCGAATGGCATTCCATTCACTTGTGTGTAGTGTGTGCAGTTCAGTTCGGTAGTGGCCCGGTCGTTTTATCTAAACTTCGTAACGAACTTCAGATAAAACCGAAGTTTTCATTTAAAACTCTTGATGTACGAGCAATATACTCAAATGTTTACATTACTCATGCTCAGAATATTTAACTTCTAGCTTTACAACGTACCAATATGTTGCTCTAGATCTGGATGCGAATCATAAATGTTGAGAGCGTTTATATTTTTGAGTACACTCTGTGCCCAATAGTTAACTTTGTTCAGATTTAGCAACCCACCGCTGAGATTGGGAGTGTGTATCAGCGCGAGCGGCAGGCAGCCGCTTGCAGTGATAACGCGCGACATTGAATCGTCACTTAACGTGTTGCACAAGCGCTTGCGACACGCGGCTCGCGGCTCGCGGCGGCTGACCTCGGGCCGATAGATTGGTTGTTTTGATACACATCGATGACAATGTATTGCATACGCTTAGATATCTTAGTTCAAGGCGACCCATGGATCTCTTAAAAAAATGAAAGTATTGCAGAAGGTTTCGTTACCGGATCGCGGCGAACGTCACCAGCCACAGCCACAGTATAATACAGATAACTTTGAGAAGCAGACAGTAAAGTATTCAGACTGACAAACGCTAACTGACATTGTGTTTTCCAAATCCTTACTTATAATATTACAAAAGCGAAAGTGAGTTTGTTTGTTGGTTACCTCTTCACGCCTAAATGGCTAAACCGATTTTGATGAATTTTGGTACAGAGATAGTTGAGACGGAAATAGACTATTTTTTTTTAAACTTAGACAGACTAGAAAATTTAGCGTTGCTATTACAATAAATAAGGCGCAAGGGCAAAAACTACAGGTAGCAGGTAACATTTTTTTTTACTTAATAGTTAATTGTATATAATCAATTCAATATTCAATACTGTTTCATGTTAAAATATTCATATACAATGTAAACAATTCCTGAATAAATAAAAAATAAATAATAAAACTGCTAATCAGGAAAGGGGAACTGTGTTAGGCCGAATTTAACGTGAGCGAATCCGCGGGCAAAAGCTAGTTACAAAATAAAATACACATCAAAATACAATGATCAGATTAATGTTGCATTATTTGTTGTCAATTTTTGGTGTATGTCAGGCAGGCTCTAAATAGTCAGAATGATGGTGTTCGGATCTCGATTGAAGCCCTGACTCCAGATGGAGCTACGAACGAATTTGGTGCATACCAGCTGTTCGTAATCACTAGTCGCCCAATAAATGTGTTTAACACTCGACCAGCCACATGTATTTATAGAGCAACTCGAAGGGCAAGGATCCCGCGCACACAGAACTTTTTAAAGTGTTATGTGTGTAGTATGAATGAATATGGTTAATTATTATAATATTTTGAACATTGCGTATTTGAACTATTCAATTTTCAATTCGTTTCCGAGACTGCGGTATGTTTTTCGAACAACCCGCACGTTGTGGAACACGATGGCGCCGTCGACGCCTGCAGCGCCCCTTGGCGAGTAAACACTGTAACAGCTATCTACGAACTATCACCAATAAATCCCAAACATTTTATAGAAAAACGCATCTAAATTATTCAAGCAATTTCGGAGATAACTGAGAACATTGGATTGTGCAAAATAACAAACGAACAAACAACCCCTCGCCCTAAACGCATATATACATGCCCTGTTCCGACCGACGCGACGTTGGTAAGACTAGGAATACAAATAATACCTATACCTACTGTTATTAATGTTAATGTCGTTCTTGTAACTCACGGGATTTTGTATTGAATGCGCCGTTTTTTTTCTACTTTAATAATTATGATAGTGACACGGTGATAAGTATCAGCGAAGTCATTTCGGACGTCAGCATTGTCCGAATGACTCAGTTTTCAGCAAAAAGAGTCGTCGAAATGAATATAGAGTATGAATGTTAAAACTGTACACAAATAAAATATAATTTATTCAAAACTCTGCCGCCGAGTATTTCCATGTGCTGTTTATTTAGTCTCGGCCGAGGACAAAGTGAAGTGGAACACGTCATGGCTTGAGGTAATTTTTCGAAAAATACGTCGTCTTTATCGAATGTGAGGGATATGAAGAGATAAGCAATTCTTATGGGTCACGCCTTGTCCAGCTCAAGGTCAAAGTGACGGAGAGCTAGTGGCCGCCTCGCTCAACTGGTGTAGTTTGTGGTGGTTGGCAAGTGCAGTGGATGTACTTGCCTCGTGTTAGTTCGCCATCTTGTCCCGCGCTGACTCACCAAGTTATTTCTGTATGTTATTGGACTGGTCGTTTTTAGCGTTGACTCGCACGTGATGTATGTTTTTTCAGTGTGAGTTCCTGTGCTTTTTAAGGTTTATTTACGATTTGTGAGTAATAACAACTTGTAACTACGAATGAATTTGTAGTCACTCGAATTTATTTTGTTGAACAAAATAATAAAGAGAGCATGACTTATTTATGAATAACGAACGATTTAATTGGAGTCACTTAACCTTCTGGAAATAAAATTGTAATAAGAGTACCTACCGCAAACAGTGTCGAAATAAAATAATGCAATGTTATTAATATAAAAAATTGTGTTTTATGTATAGTGTATCATTTCTCGGACGACGGTGTCGTGTCGGTCAGGAATGTTCCGATGGCAAGCAATAAACTTTTCATCCAGAATGCTATATTTCACGTGTCAACTCTTAAATCAATGCCCCAGAATTGTAAAGGTTACAACGCGGCACATAGCATGGCGTGCCAAGATCAACAGTGAACTATCCTCACTCCAACCGTCGCAGCTCCAATCAAACCGTGAAAAATCGCCTGGAAAAATATAGCCTTCATATTAGTTCGCGAGAGCCGTCATTTTACATGAAAGATCTCGCCGGTCAATTAAATCTTGTTTCAAAAACGATGTCAAATGTTTTACTGCTAACGTATTGAGGCTACGTGGAGCGCCACTGAAATGCATTATTCTTGCTAACGACCGACTACTTGCGTATGTAGCGTTTGTACGATGTCGTCGCTGCCGAAGTTTTACATCTTCTAACTTGGATGCACGAACATGCTCGCGTCTGCCAGGTGGGACTGTGTGTGAAAATGTTACTATTTGCATTCGATAAGTACCCTCCGCATTTTATGCAATGGTTAAAGTAGGTTTAGTTCTCGCGAAGGTAAGCGCACAAATAAATACGCTGAGTAGTGCACCTGACGCGACGTGAAGACGGCCCGTTACCTCCCGAGTCCCGACTGACGTGACGGCGCTACATGTGGGCGTGATGGTGTCAGGCAACCCGACTAGAACGCGCAGTATTTCGGTAACGGATGTTTTGTTTGGGCGCTAATTTTTCACATAAACCATCGACGTCTGTGGAGTAGCCGGCTCCGCTTTTGTTGCTAACTACCGTGTCGAACAGTGGACTTATTCATTCGGATCTAATCAGCGGGCGACCTTGTTTACGAATTGTTTCGTCTGTCGGAGGATCCCGGCCCCTGCGTTTAGTCTCTAACTGGTGGTCGAGGTCGGTTCTTCCATCAATTGCGTTGATTCGTGCACTTCCCGCGGAGTGGAGGTATCTGGGTGTTGTTCGTTGGCCACGTGGTGTTCTCACGTCAACCCAACGTATTTGCAGTCTTACGTGTGGCTCGTAGTAGCTTATAAGCAATTAAAATGTTATCGTGGGAAAAGATCTCACTGTCACGTCTTTGTAGTAATATTTTTTACAATACTTGATACTGGTGTTTTGATAGTTTATTTCCTTATGGGTTTCTTGGTATTGGATGTTTAGATTTAATGCCATGGATAATAGTTTATTTTGATTTTATCTGCTCATAATTCCATTTTACATATTAAATATTTTGCTCGTAATTGCTCAATGATCGAAAGTCTTCAACTCATGAATCACACGAGTGTCGCTATGTGGCCAAGAATACGTTTCATGAATCGGTACGTTCGTGGATCGCGTGTGATACCTGGTGTTCATCAATCAGCACGACGTCTGCTCTCACTCGCGTATCGGCTGCCACTGGTTTGAGTGGCAGCCGTGCTACCAAAAAAAAAAAAAATCAAAAAAAATCAAAATATTTTTATTTTACATAGGCCTACATGGGCACTTATAAAACGTCGAGAAAAGATGCACGGTTCGGGTTGGTCGTTTCCTATGGAGAAGAACCGGCAAGAAACTCCATGGTTACTCTTTTAAAATCATTTAGTTTTACAATGTTGTTGTTGTTACAGCGTTAGCACTTAAGTATGAGAGGACAACGTAGGCCCGACAATAAGTCATTGCTTACTTTACAAAAAGTAAAATAAAATAATACGTTAACAAAAGTTAACAAGCGTCTAAGAATCTACAAGGCCAACCATGTCCACTCATTCACAACTAATAGGTAGAAAAGAATCTATACAAAAGTAAAAAAATAAATAAAAAAATATTGCAAAAACAAAATAATAACTAAAAGACGAGTCACACAGATGTTGCTATCAGTACTGTAACTATTCAGAACAAGGGTGATATAAATATGTGATTTGACAACTATTGCAAAAAAAAAACAAAATAATTAAAGAGATCACACAAATAAATAAGATTGAGAATAGTTAGAGACATCCACAAATTTGTGCTGATTATAGCTACCAGGGAAGCCGCATGCGCAGAAGGAACTATAGCCAAACTTCTTTATCTTCAACGTAGTCCTTGATTTTGTAATATGCGTACCCTCACTAACCTCACACAGTGGCATGCAGAAGCCTATAATATAATATTGTTCCTTCTGCTGTTATTACGCACTGTGAAACATATTGTAACGAGGCAACAGTCACAAGTACCAGGCAGGTAGCAGTCGAAAGAGATTGGACAGCCGTGTGTGCTCAACTAATGGACACATTAGCGGAGTGTTTGCTTCATTTATACTTCATTAGCTATGTTATATGGCCAATGTGGACGTTGGCTCGGAAATTTGCAGTCGGAAGTACTATCAGCTAAATGTATAGAGACTGAGAAGGACTAGACTGTATGACATATTTATTTGGAACATTATTGGTATCTTTTTAACCGTTTAAAATAAACGAGAGGTTCTTTTATTTATTTATATTACGGAAGTAGCTTTTAATTTTGTAAAGCTTTTTGCGGATATATAACATACATTCTAAGATATAGGGCAGAGTCAGTATGTCGATGTCTTACAATTTTTCTCTGAGGGACACGCGAAGCCTTTATAGATCGCGCGGACTGCCCTCTATTGTAATATGAAAATATAAAATATAGGTCTATAATAAGGGGGATCACTCTTACAACCTGATTTTAATATTGGTACTTACTTTACTATGTTCCAAAGTCGGAAACTTGCCGTTTTCCAAATATTGATTGAATATCCCTGTTAGGATAGGAGCAATTTAGTTAATAGTTTCTCCAAAAACCTTTCAGGATATACCCCGTAAATCTTCAGTATTTTTTATGTTGAGATTTTTGAATTGCGAGTTTCTAAAGAAATGCTTCGGAACTTCGGCTAGTTTAGATAAAGAGGGAAAAGATTACGTGACCTCTAACGGAATGTTGGTGAAGAAGCTTTATTTTTGGATGTTTGTTACTTGATTTCACCGTCAAAATTGGGTCGATTTTAAAAAATCATTTTATTTTATTTATTTATTAAAACTTCATGCACATTAATAAAAAAATTGTAAAAAGTCGGACTTAATGCCTTGGGCATTTTCTACCAGTCAACCTTAGGGTGATGCGAAGACAAAAACATAGTAAGTAGGTGCAATGCACTATTTGCAGTTATGCATGCATTTTATTGTCGAAATTATATTTCTCAAGGTGGTCCCATATCAATTTTATTTATATTCCTTGTGTAGTTTATGTGTCATCTTTTATTTTCAAAAAATCCTACTATGTGTGGATGATATGCTTAAATTCTTAGAAGCAATACAAAATGAATACTCGAAGAGTATTTGCGTGAGATACCATCACACCGTAACTGAAAAGGCTACTGTGGGGAAAGGTAAATACTTCACAGAAAAATGTTGAATCCTGTGAAAAGGAGGTGGCGGCCGTGAATGTGTGTATATGTGGCGGCACACGACGGACTCCGCGCTCAACTACGATAGGATCTAATAAGAGCAGGCGTTCATCTAAATTGGCGCGAGTTACGTAACCGCCGCCTGCCTCGCACCGCTGCCCGAATCTCATTTCCCCCCTTGGGAGTGTTCACAGCATAGCTTTACCTTGTTTAGCCCACTACCGTAAAGTGGTGCTATAATTTGATTTCCGTGACTATTTGGAACTTCTGAAATAAAAGATTTGATTAAATATATTCATTTCTCTGGTGACACATGAAACATATAATCAATTAAATATTGTATAGAACATTTGGTCCCGGAGTTTCAAATAGCACCAATTTATGGTACTACTAGCTTTTGCCCGCGGCTTCGCTCGCGTTAAATTAGTTGTAACACAGTTTCCCTGATTTACAGGTATCTGCTACCTGTAGTTTTTGCCCTTACGCCTTATTTATTTTAATAGCAATGCTAAGTTTTCTCTTTTCTTCCCTCTTTCTCCCTCATAGCTCAATCAAACAAATTAGGCGTGAAGACGTAACAAACAAACAAACTCACTTTCGCTTTTATAATATTAGGAAGGATAGTAAGGCTTAAAGCTAAATCATGTTTCATTTGTGGTGAAGTGACACTCGCGCCGCCGCCGTCACAAATGGGCTGAAGATTATTCCGCAAGCTAGCACAGTTGCCTCTTGTTGATTCCTAATTAGAAATAACATTACGATTGGAAATCAGAATTATTAGCTCCTGTTTGATTGGATTTTGTCATCGGAGATATGCTAACGTGAGTAGCATTTTGACAAGTAATTGACACCAGCAAATATCTTGAATTAAGTTTCTACATCATTAATCTTACCTTTCCAACTGTTAATAGGTTACCTTGTTTATGCCGAATACATTCGATTTCAATTACATGATTATTATTGCAAAATTGTACAAATACAACAAATTTTGTTTGGTTAAACTTAAAAGTTAAATTGAAAAGGAAAAAAATAAACTAATACCTATCTTAATTAAACATGATAAAACTTAGGCATAGGATCTAAATTACAAATCTGTATTAACGACGTTGACTTGGGGGAAGCGACGCTCATCTGTGAATTCAGCAGACGAGTATTGATTGTTTATATGAAGGATCGAATTTCGTTTCTGATCTGTTTATCTAATCGTTGCGCTCGTTTTCTTAAACTTGTGGATTGGAATGAAGGTGCAGTCTGCCTTGAGAGAACGCTCCAGTTCAAGTAAATCCAGGTGCCCAAAACAATATCTGCACGCATGCAGGCTGTATCAATTGAAGTTTAAAAAACACGAATTCCACCACACCAAGATGAACCAGGCTAAGAAGTCCCTGGCTTTGATTTACCTCATACGACTGTATAATAACGCTGGCCCAAAACAAAGCACAATCCCTTGTAGATCATAAATAGGCGTGCCAAATGAGTTCTTTGATAATGCCATTATATGTTTGTAGTGTGTCGTTTCTTCTTTGTTCACTGATTTGTATGAACCTTCTGTATTAGTCGTCAGTCCTCGCAAGCTGTATGACCCAACATTGATGAATGTGCGTCAGGGCGCGGGCCCGCTTTGATCCCACTCCCAGACCAATCGAGCAGATGTGACCCGCGTAGGGTTGACACTATAACGAACAAGTTTAAAATAACTTGACTATTTGGAATTGCTGTTCTAGTTATATATTATAATTTCTTTATGTCGATACTACTCGAGAGCTGTTACAATATGCGATTCTCACACCTCATCACGCCTGTGTACTATTGGGACGATTTCCTCATCGCGTATGTGTGTACCAGCAGCAGATATGACAGACATTCTCCTTACGATTTGGACATATTCGTTCTCTAGTCTAGACTGGAGCTCTGAGCGGTGTCTGATGTTCCGCAGCCCTAGCCGCGCCGCCCTACGCAAGGGTTCCGCTTTGATAACATATTATTTCCGTTCATAACGTAATCCGCCACTGTCGCTGGCCGCACACTCCGTCCGCTGCGTGATAAACTCTTCGTTTGAAGTTGAACTCCACTAACCTGCGCGGATGACCTTTCCCTTCTATTTATAAAAACTTGTTGTGGTTTCAGAATAGAATGGTTTGCCGCTCGTTGAAACAAAACAAACGTTCATTATAGTATTACAATAAACATTTCTCTTGGAATTCTTTTAACGCTGCCATTTATCTTGTATCACTAGAGCGGCGAGCATTCTATTCAGAAGAGAAGAAACTCATACAGAAACATGCATGTGAGAGCACGCGCAACGTTTAATTTATCACAAGCTGTTTCTATGCCTTCCGTACAAATGTTGGGAATACCACAAAGAGGTGTACGCGTGTGCGGGCCTTGAATCAGCCATGAGTCACATAGCATAATACAGTAATAGCTATAAAGTGTGCTACGAACATTATGTATTAAGTAAGTAGCCTGTTGCCCGGCGCGGGCGGCGCGTCATCCGGGTCAATTGGACCAGTTATGTAACATTATGGAGCACTGTCACTTGCGCTCAGCCGAGCCACGCCGAGCTCCGTGTGCGCGAGTGTCGTTGTGCGGGAAATAAATAATTACTGCACTGTAAAGTCTACGCGTTACCATGACGAGGCAGTATGCCGCGGGCCGCCACTGCCGCTAGCACATGAAGCACGCCGTTGTCGATGTACGCACTCCGCAAAGGAAACTATCTGCGTTACAAATCACTGTTGACTATTCCAGTTTCCCCAGAATATAAACCAATGTTACCTAGACGAAGACATTTAATCTGTTGAATATCTTATAGTTTATTTACAATGTAAAGAAACCATAGCGCGATTCAGTAAACCTATCAACGCCATTTAGTTAAAAATGTGGTACTAAAATTAAAATGCCTTCAAAACACTCACAAGATTCAAGTCATTTGTGAGCTAGCTATTTGGTCGAGGAAGTTGACTTACTTAATACAAAACTATCTTTTTGCCGCGGCTTCCCCCGCGTTAATTTAGAGTGTGACAATCAATTCGAGTTGCACTCATCAACATTCGAAAGAACTAGCACCTAGTTTTTGTAAATCTTAATCTAGTAATTACAATTTTGTGTTTATTTATATTAAGGTTGCTTCTAACCCTGTAAAGCCATCGGTTTTTGCGGACATATAACATTCATTCTAAGATTTAAAGTAAAGGCGAAGTCAGTATATATTGGTCGTTGCTCACGTATATCGAGTGAGTACATCCACGTTCAAGTTACAAGATGCAGGCGAGCCGGCAGTCGGCAGTCGGCTGGTAACGACTCTAATGACGTGTGATGACGTGTGCATGGGGTCGATTTCGCCGCCGCCGCCGCCGCGCCGCCTCCGCCGCCCGGCCCTGTCGATGTCGGCACTCGGTCAAGCAGCCTGGCGCGCCTGTCTTTGTCCGCGAGTGGCCCGCGCCCCTGGCCCGCTCGCGCTCCAGCGCTCACTGCGACATGTTCACTCAACTGTCTCGGCCAAACTAATTGTCTCTTAGATAATTAATTGTAATTTAGTCATTAGTAGTACTAAACGCTAACATATAGGAAGTGTTTGTAAGCGCCCTACACTTCCTAGCTAGTGTCGAAACAAACATTTTGTTATTATAAAACGTAATCTTATCAGCTTATCATTCCAAGTATCTTCAATAGTATTTGTTCGGTTATATGTTACCTCGGCCTCGGAGCTCTCTCAGTTCCGAAGGGGACTCGTCAACGTAATGTACCAGATGTAATCTTCGCCCAATAAATTATTAAGTTGGCGACGTAATTGATGGCGGTCAATACATTGCGCCATATAAAGGATGTCTCGTTACAGTCGGTTCTCAGCCGGAGATGGTATCGCGATAGTACGCGTCATCGCGTCGTCGTCGTGCCCTCGCGATGATGAATGTGTAATGATAGTTTGCGTACAATGCTAGCGAAAGGTCTCGGCCTTTCACTACAGACAGACAAACGGAACGCCCAGAAGGTTCACAAAACGTATCTCACTGAGTGTATACAAAGGGTTGCGTGTAATCAGCTCATCGCAGGCCACTGGTTCTCAACACGTTCTTGTTGTAACGCAACCTGCACCAGCGCTCGCTGGTTATTAACCAGATATGACCAATAACTCTTTCCGCGTGCTGGCTATTCTTTCAGACTATGTCTGAATCTTCTGTTCTCTTTCGGAAAAAAATCCTTGTTGGCCAAATTATCAAATCCATTCGTGGACTGCATCGTTCGCCTTTGCAGTGCGTACTATCTAATGGAGTTTGCTTGTCTCGTTACCTCAGTGGAGCAGACGTGTCGTTATCTACATTAGAGCAATTTTCTGATTAGCCGATATTGTCTGTGGCTCTAACAGCGAATGCCTTTGACACCAAGCTACGTTAACCACACTCACACTATCTAAATGATTTTGCGCAGCTCTACTAATGTTGTAATATCACAGTTTGTGTACATTCTTTGCTAGATAATAATGTGTTCAGTTGATAACGAATGATAAAATTCATTTAAGCTGAGAGATTTAGATATCTATAACAATCTACTTGTAGTAGTCATTCGGTTATTTGTGTATGCAAACGTGACACAATCGTTAATAACAGTTGTTGCACCCACTGTGCTAGCTATTACTCTACACAAGGCAATGTCAAATAATAATACATTAACTGATCATGTTGATACATGATCATGGGGCATGATGATGTTTCAGTTCACGGGTACATAAGAGACGGTATAAATCGTGTTTACAGTGTTGACACATAGACGATACATTGCAGCGTGTCATGTGCTAGTGCCTCTGGTGCGGGTGAGTCACGTGTGGTTTGGTTGACATGCGGAGCTCGTGCCGGCGCGGCACTTGCGCCATGAATTCACAATGCTACAGCAGTACAGCACCGATACCGATGTGCTGTACTCGTATCGTACATACGATACGATACGAGCGTACGACTATGACTGTGTACCGTTACTTCATGACAGGAACCGCCTGCAGTATTAGCTACTCGGACTCGACATGCAACCAAAGATACCATTGAATTCATGGAGGATTGTTAAATTTATTGTTGACTAGCTTTTGCCCGCGGCTTCGCTTGCGTTAAATTCGGGATAACACAGTTCCCCTTTCCTGATTTGCAGGTACCTGCTACCTGTAGTTTTTGCCCTTGCGCCTTATTGATTGTAATAGCAAAGCTAAGTTTTCCCTTTTCTTCCCTCCTTCTCCCTCATTTCACACACTTAAAAAAAATAGCCTTCGGCTAATTTTGGCGTGAAGTCGTAACAAACAAACAAACTCACTTTCGCTTTTGTAATATTAGTAAGGATAACACAATTAAGCTATTGCATAGCTTCTATCGCGGGCCTTGAGCTCGGGGACCGAATCCAGAAATTCCGTAACGAAGAAAAACATGACGCTCCCCACTCCGAAGGGCACGGAGGTGTGGCTTGTCTAACGTCGTTTACACAATACGGTCAGTTATTTCAATCCCGATTCTAATGTTCTAATAGCGTGTTTGGTAGAGAATCGGATAGTCAATCGACATTACGCTGGATCAAACCCAAGGTCTTGTTTTTCTTTTTGCGACTTCTTTTCATTGGAAGTACTTTTTAAATATTATATTTATTTTTTTATTTATTGTCTAAGTTGATAAAAAAATGTTTCTTTTTGCGACTTCTTTTCATTGGAAGTACTTTTTAAATATTTTATTAAGATTGTTTTTATTTATTGCATAAGTTGATAAAAAATGCTATGCAATAGCTTTACCGCGGCAGTCCCCGAGTGCCACACGTATTTTTTTATTTTATTTTGACTTCATCTACCGTTTTATTTTATTGGTTGACATTTTAAATGTTATTTGATATACTTTTCGACATTTAAAAAATCTTATGTAATGTGTGTTTAAGATTTGTATCACGATTGTATTTGTATGCTTGAAAGCAGAATGCAGCGCACTACTTTAATTATTTTTAACACCTATTGTGACCGATATACCTGCATTGTGTCAAATAAAATAAACTGATTTGATTTGATTTCAATCGATGCAACGTGTTGTTATACATTACGCGAACATCGTTGAACAGCAAATCTTAGTGTCGGCAACGCCTTGGGTCCTGGTGCTACATTTTCATCTGTACGTTTGGCACTCGTGGAGGCTCGGTCTTGGGGCTTATATTCTTATTAATATAATATTTGCATTGTCATTTTATGAATCCTAAATACAATATTCGGCCGAAATCCGACAGTTTTACAGCGTTCTTCACACATTTTCACGATAAACCCGACGAGACAGTAATTAGTATTCCGAAGCTCGAGTAACGTTTGTGCCTTGTGCTCACTTCCGTATTGATCCCAGTTCCGTTCAAAAACTTCAAAGTTGACATAAAAATATTCTTAGCTAACATGCAGTTCAATTCCTCGAAAGTTTCACTCTGACGTTAAACATTTTTTATGACGGTTGCGGCGTTTTCCCGTTTCTCGTTGGGTTTTTCGATCACTACTGGCCAACTTACAATGTAATGCTGTCTTCAAAGCTGTAAATAAAGCCAGCAACGAGGGCATGCACATGCTCGTTACTTGTCGCTCGCAGCAGTCGGAAGCAACGTCCGCTGTTCGCAGGTATGTTCAACTATTAATAATTCAGACGCATTGCATCGCGGAAATGCACTTCGTACACAACCGTTACACTACACTCCAATTCTGTAACCACGTGGCCAGTGAACACACTGAACACCCGTGCGTTCGGGTACTCTACCCTTTTGTCCGTTCTGCCATTTTGGTAATCGTGTTCTTTCTTGTTTTTGCATTGCACATAGATTCTAGATTTTTACAAGGCCTGCAAATGCAAATGTCGAAGGAAATAGGGTCGACTGAATACGGAAGCATGTCATCTAGCAAGTAGCAAGATCAAAAAGGCTTGTGCTCAAAAATGACCCTGACGGAGTAGTGTCGAAGTTCACCTCATTATGTCGTCATCAACTTAGCTCGGTCTAGGTGCTACATGCGACGTATAATTACAGAAAGCTGCGTATTCATCAATCTCAATAATCCACTACAGGTCATTAATGATCATTTGTCACTCCTAATAAACTCTTACCTCGCCGCCGCCGTGCGTGTTGCCCGCGCTAACACCAATATTTTATTTCATTCCTATGAGCTTGTCTGGTCTCATCACTGTTAGAATACAGTCGTTTTCTACTACCGTTTAGTCTCGAGAAAAATGATGACATTGAATGTGACATAAATGCTAGGAGTATGGTATTTTTGCCGCATGATCGCGTGCGGTCGTCCGTCTGCAACGCCCCACGGCGCGGCGCACAGTGGGCTGAAAATCGACTCTCATAGACATATAATACTTTTTTCCCAAATGTCCACTTTTATGACTTGGAAATGTTTTGGGAGACTAAATACATGCCTAAAAATATCAACATTATAGAATAGCATTGCAAACAACGCAAACAGATTTTTTTCATTAAAAATTACTATGGAGCTGGCATGAAAAAGTCGTATATCTCCGCCATCGTTCAATTGGCCCTAATTCCCTTGCAGGTGATTAAACCTTGAATTATTCAGAATTTATTGACATACTTTTCGAACCTGCCAGAGTCCCGACCTTTTTTTTAAAAATCGATTTCGATTTAATATTTTCAAAAAATATTTTTTATCTAATGTTTAACTTAATTTAAGCTTAAAATCTACACGGACTACTTAAACGAGGAACCCAATCAATTCTTTGTATAAACACGCCACATGATCGTAAAAAAAATAAATTTCAAAGACCTAATTATGTAACGATCTTAATTATCGTCATTATTTTATGAGTTTAAGTAATATTGTTATTCGTATCTATTCTATGAGTTAGCTAATGAGAGTAGTGAGTTAATGAGTTAAATGAAAAGCTGGAGATTATAATGGAACAATTTATATAATTTAATCAGCTTCTAATTATAAAGATATTTACAAATATAAAGGCAAAAAAAAAGAAACACTATGGAAAAAGAAAAAAAACAATTTTCAGTGTTAATAAAAAATTAAACTTTCCGAATAAAAAATTAAACCTAATACATAATTATAAATATTAACAAAAATAAAGGAAAAAACTAACTAAACAAACTTATTCTAAATCACTGTCATCTGAATCTAACTCAGAGTCGGAGTCTAACTGTGAAACATCTCTAAACTCGAATTCAAGTTCTTGAAGTTTTAGTAGTGTCAGCGTTTCCTCAAAGAAAGTTTTCTTTTTTTTTTGCGTCCAAAATGGTTCTTGTTGATGAAACAAGTGGATCTGATGAAAGGAGAAGGAAATTAAAAATATCCTGATTAGAACTCACTCTACTCTTCTTACGGGAGTGGTGTTCCCTGAATCTTCTAAAATCCTTGTTCCGGGCTTCCGATGCCTCTTCCGAAAGACTCCCAATTGGGACAATTGCGTTAGAAGCAATGATATCAGCTCCATGAAGAAGAACTTTGTGGACTGTTGCAGACATATAATACCAGTTATATAGTTCCACATATCTCTCAGCAGTCTTGTACGCATAGTCTTTGAATTTTTCAATGTTTACATGTTCTCCTGACGTTATTGTTTGTAAAATTACAGCAAATCTTCGGATTAGTTCTTCATCTAATCCTGTGATAGCAGCTGTTTTTTCTGGAAATTCAAAGAATCTTCTGGCTGTGTTGCCATCGTTGGTAGATCCATGACCCTGTTTCACCATGTCAATTAGCAGACCGAGTTCTGTTTTGAAGCGATCTTGAATTAATTTCTTCCTTGCGTCCTTTACGTCTTGGTCAGCTTTTCCTTTAACAGCCCACTTTTTAATGTCCAATCTGTAGGATATGTGTAAAAGGCATTCCATCATATTAATACGCGCATGAAGTGAAGAAATCCCAAACTCCATCATTTCAGCCGATGTTGCCAGTTTTGAGACTGCTTCTAAATTGTTTAGCTCAGACGGTTTCGCTAGGCATATGTAGCAAGACGCGTTTGATCTAGTTGCTGAAAGGTATGTGCATATCTTAGCATCGATCATCGTCATTAAGAGCTTGTGGCTAATTGTATTGCTGTTGCACTCAGTTGGTCGTAGGGCAGATATTTCATCCTTCATTTTCTGTTCTTCTGCCTTCACGACTGCTTCACTTTCTTTAATAAAAGTAAACTGTACCGGTCGACAAAACAAAGCAGAGCAAGGTTTTGGGTTTTGCCAAACTGTATTTTCTTCACTTATCAGTTTTAATGGCACCAATGATGTCATAAAAATACTGGAGTCATCCTGAATAGAATCCATTTTTTGTTTGTATTTGCTCTGGCTAGATGCTCCATCAAAACCCCATTTAGAGATTAAAATCATTTCTTTTTGTTTTAAATCTTCTGGTAAAGATTTAAATATTCTATTTACTGTTAAGTCCAATAGAGCTTGCAGAGAAATTCTGGCTGAGCTATCTGTAACCGTGATAGAATTTTCAGATTCAGGTGGATAACACTCTTCTTTTGCTTTTTGCACTCTGTAGTAGGATGGATATAAGTCTTTAATACCTTCTCGAATTACTGATTCTCTCAAAGTTATATATTGCCATTTTGATAATTTCAGAGATAGCATTAATCCAAGCGACTTTATGGGTGTTAAGGTTTCCTTGCCAGCCGGTTTTTTGATCAAGTCTTGGAACCTATTAACTGTTTCTGGATTTTTCATTAGGTATTCAATCACAGAAGCAATATTATCACTTCCATCTTCCTTCAACTTGGTACAAGCTGCATAAACAAGTTCACTGCAATCACTGTTCAAATGATCACCACTCCGTCTCTTCTTTTGCTTCGTTCCCAACTCTACAAAAGGTTTTCTGGGGAGTTTTCTTTTGGTCATAGTACCAACTGATGATGTTGATGGCTCTTCTTCCTCATGAGCGGCAGATGTCGAAGGTTCCTGAACATTTTCTTTGATGCAGCTAGGCCAGTCGACATTTTTCTCAAGCCAGTTTCCATATTGTTTTCGGAATAATTCCATTTTTTGGCTTGCAGAATGCCAACGTTTCTCTACTGCTCTCGTAAATTTCCGGCAAAATTCTTTAAACGTCACACGATCTTCCTCAGATAAACTCAATCTCAATCGAGATAACACTGTCTCAAATAAAAACTGATAATCGTTTTTTTTGGCTGAACCTTTTAAAATAACGAACATATCCAGATTTGTTACGATGCTTTCCATGTTTACGGTGATGTGATATTATTACTGTTTGAACTTTTGATGCGTAAAGCGAAATGAATCCATTTTATTTTGAGTTCTCCTATTTATTGCAACGATGTTAATTACTGTGATCATTTAACTCATTAACTCACTACTCTCATTAGCTAACTCATAGAATAGATACGAATAACAATATTACTTAAACTCATAAAATAATGACGATAATTAAGATCGTTACATAATTAGGTCTTTGAAATTAATTTTTTTACGATCATGTGGCGTGTTTATACAAAGAATTGATTGGGTTCCTCGTTTAAGTAGTCCGTGTAGATTTTAAGCTTAAATTAAGTTAAACATTAGATAAAAAATATTTTTTGAAAATATTAAATCGAAATCGATTTTTAAAAAAAAGGTCGGGACTCTGGCAGGTTCGAAAAGTATGTCAATAAATTCTGAATAATTCAAGGTTTAATCACCTGCAAGGGAATTAGGGCCAATTGAACGATGGCGGAGATATACGACTTTTTCATGCCAGCCCCATAGTAATTTTTAATGAAAAAAATCTGTTTGCGTTGTTTGCAATGCTATTCTATATTGTTGATATTTTTAGGCATGTATTTAGTCTCCCAAAACATTTCCAAGTCATAAAAGTGGACATTTGGGAAAAAAGTATTATATGTCTATGAGAGTCGATTTTCAGCCCACTGTGCGGCGCGGTCGTCGACCCCGCGACTCGTCCGCGCCGCCGCCGCCCCGTCGCCGCCCCGCCGCCGCATCGGTGCGAACAATCACGCTTTGCTTTTATTTCAATCACGAATGTATTCGACAATGTAATTCGATCATTACAGTTATAATTATAATGTAGACCGAAGGACAACGTAACGCGTTTGTTTCGATAGAGTCAGGTTACAGTTTCCAGTACATTTTATATCAGGGATTTACTTGCACATTAGTGAGTAACGTGTTTTATGCCGGGACTGTTATTTGTTATGCATGCTATACACAATATGCAATGTGCGTATTGCGTAAGCATGGAACCACAATACAAAACAACTCTAGTTCTGATTCAAATAATAAACAAAGCATATTCTATTCTAGTAGGTCTCCTACTAATTTGACAAGCTGTTCTTCCATATCGCCACTCTCGAAAGCACTAATTCCTGTGAGCTGCAAGCGACGCATGGCGACATTAAGTCGCGCGTCTGCTCAATCTGTCTCAACAATCGTTCGTTTTGTTGCGCTGTCGCTCTGAGTACATTTTCAGTCAGCGCTACAATTATTGTTCTTTTATATATACTATTATTGTGTTTGTCATCTTTCTTTTTTAGTTTTTGTGCCTTTCTGTCTCTATGTTCTGTGAGTGAATATTACTATCGCGTGTATTAGGTACTATGTCGTGTAGTAATGATAACGTGTGTTATACCACAAACGACATTGATCCATTTCTTCGCGTATTGTTATCGTAATGGGACTTTCATGGCACATAAAGTTCTAACGATAGTGTATCGAGGTGTGGCACCGATTCGCACATTCTCATAGAAAAGTAAGACTGCTATACTGTAGGTGTATTTAAAGTTCTAGTATAGAGTATGTGTGACCCAATTCTTTCGTTCATTTAATTTCGCCGGATGGCCGTAAATAATAACGTGAGCGACTCTCGAACTAAATCCTCGCGTGAAACAGTTGTGTGTACTGTGTATCGTTTCCGTTTTACGTAATGTAGTTTTAGTAATAGTAGCATAAACTGGTCGATGTAATTTATTTGTGTGTTGTGAACACATGTGCTACAGCAGTGCTATGCCACACGGCCACACCACAACCACCACGTGCGTGCACACCACGCTATGTTTTGAGCACTCACAACAATCCCGTGTATTTTCAAAACGGTTTCAATGTAACCAGATCGTTTTAGTCATCAGCTCTGATCTGAACCGACTTCATAATATCAAAAGCATCATCTCAGGTACCAATAATGACTGTTAAATGAGTCTGAATGAGTCATGATATGTCATGAGGTGCTTCTACCACATGACTGACATATTAACGAGCTCTTCATAATTTGTAGGTAGATACACTAAAGTCATGATTATTTCATTTAGCCTGAGGTTAAACCTTATCGACATTACAAACCAGATAATCGTTGAAGAAGTAAATTTGACTTGCGATGAGTAACCATTAACACTTGGTTTGTTCTCAGTAGCCATCAAGGGCAAACCTGGCCATAAGAAACAATCAGGTCCCGCACCCGTCAATATAACAATTTAACTGTGTTTCTAAAAGCTGCGGGCACGCTTGTGATCAATTTAAAATTAATCAGAGGTCAACCACCACTGATAACTTAAAAAGTAAATGAAAAATATGTTTTTGCTGCTACGTCTCGTAGCTGCGGGTCTTCTGTAACGTGTTGCCGTGCGGTGCTACGAAGAGAGATATGTATGTTGCGTATGTGGACTGTTGAGTAGTGGCGCTGTGGGCTGTGTGGCGCTGTGGCAGCGTGGCAGCGCGCAGCGGTGACGCGATTGCCCTTGGCATTATTAGCGGCTACGCTATCAGCCGGTGACATCACCGCGCCGCCGCACGGTGGGCTGAAAATCGGCTTTCATAGACTTAGGGATTTCAATTTGCAAGTGCTTGTTTTTATGCCGGATATCGCTTCTATTAGTCATTATTATGTACAAAAATGACACCCGAGTTAATTCTGCTCAAAACCGAAGGAAATATAATTTTTTTACGAAAAATTTGTATGAAGCTAGTATGAAAAATCGAATTATCTCCTAAACGGCATGTTTAACCGTAATATCCTTAGAGATGGTCATAGTGCTAATTATTTATGATTTTTGGTTGACGATTGGACAAAAATTTTAAAGCCGTTTTTTTTTTAAAAATCGTCAAAATATTTTTATTTGTTTTTACGTATGAAACGATTCCTTTTGGTGTTTATGTTGAAGAACACGGACTTTTAACTACACATAACATAAAATAGCATCACTCCTATATTTCCGAAGGAGTTGGCAGAGGTTTATAGTACACCCACACGTAGCCAACTATGTTTGAGCTAGATATTTATCAACACAAAATGAGTTTTAAAACTTTTCATACAACCAAATTACCAATTGTCTTCTAATGAGTCCAAAAAGAAGTGATTAAGTAACTACACTGATTAGGTCTTCTAATGAGTCTTAATAGGTGATTTAATGATTTTCAATATCTCACGACAATGGATTATATTTAACATTTCCTGATAAGTAAGCTAATTTGTTAATTAGCAGTGCTATGAGTTCTAAGAATAGTTAGTGACAATTATAGATTTTCATTAGCTAATGAGGAGATAACTAATGAGGGTAGTTACCTAATTATTGTCGTTTTGCAATAAAAGGGCTAAAGTTTTGTTTTATAATTTAATTTGTTCACAACTGTGTAACTGCTAACACTAAATCTGCGACTATAAAATCTTAAAATGGAAAGTTTAATGACCAATTTAGACTTGTTTGTTCTTCTACGAAGTGAGAGTACTTCATTTGATCATGAAGTATTGTTTAGTGCAGTTGTATCCCGCATAGGCGATTGCCTGTCTGACGAAGATTATGTTGTTCTCAAAGAATTTTGTCGGAGATTTACGCGAGCCGCTTTACAAAGGTGGGAGAAATCCAACCGATTCCTTGATAATTTCAGGAGAAAGTACGAGAATTGGTTGGGAGCAAATATTGATTGGCCGAGTTTTGTGCAAACTTTAGTTAATCAAGAACCAAGTGTTGATGAGATACCAAGAGCGCCCTCAGTCTCTCCAGAACCGTCGACATCAACGTCCATTGGAACAATGACGAAAAGATCCCGTAAACCATTCGAAGACCTGGGAAGTAAACAAAAAAAGAGAAGATCTGATGAACACACAGGCGAAGGTTCCAGTGAATTGGCATATGCAGCTGCAGCACGTTTAAAAGAAGAAGGGCATGGAGATATCGCCTCTGTCATCGAATACATGATGAAAAATCCTGAAGCAGCCGCTAAATTAAATGAAACGCTTAAGAAACCAGCGAAAACAATCATATTTACGCCAGAAAAGGCGCTTGGATTGCTTCTTTCGCTAAAACTCTCAAAGTGGCAATATATTACGTTGCGTGAGGCTGCCATTCGAGAAGGTGCTAAAGATATTTATCCATCTTACTATAAAGTGCAACAAACTAAGCTTGATTGCAACCCTCCGAAGCAATCAGTGACAGTTACTGATTCATCGGCTAGGATTACACTTCAAGCTTTACTTGATATCACGGTTACAAGAATCCTTCAAAGCCTTTCTAACGAAGAGCATAACAAGCAGTTGAAGCTGATATCCAAGTGGGGATTTGACGGTGCTTCTAACCAAAGCCGATACAAGCAGAAAATTGAGGGTGAGGAAGATGATTCAAGCATTTTCATGACCTCCTTGGTGCCACTAAAACTGACAGATGGAGACAACATTTTATGGACGAACCCAAAACCATGCTCAGTTTTGTATTGTCGTCCAGTTCAGTTTACTTTTGTAAAGGAGAGTGAAGCAGTTGTCCTTGGGCTGAAAAAACAAATGGATGAAGAAATTGAGGCCCTTATCCCCACAGAGTGCAATAATAATAATAGGGTGACTCATCAACTAATGATGACGATGATCGACGCTAAAGTCTGTACTTACCTTTCTGAAGCTAGATCAAATGCATCGTGCTACCTGTGCTTAGCAAAGCCTACAGAAATGAACCGCTTAGATGCTGTAACATCAAAAATTGTGTGTTCGGACCTGTATGAGTTTGGCTTGTCATCCCTACACGCCCGTATAAATTGTATGGAATGTCTGTTACACATTGCATACAGACTGGACTTCAAACGGTGGGCAGCGAGAAGTGATGAGCACAAAGAAATGCTACAGACAAGAAAGAAAATAATTCAAAATAAATTCAAAGATGAGCTCAATCTGTTGATTGATATAGTAAAACAAGGCTCGGGAACTACCAATGACGGGAATACTGCAAGAAAATTCTTTGAGTTTCCTAATAAAACCGCAGCTATAACCGGTTTGGATGAAGACCTCATCAAAAGATTTACTGTAATTTTACAAGCAATTACATCTGGAGAGCAGATCGATATAATAAAATTTAGAGATTATGCTCGCAAAACAGCAGAAAAGTACGTATTACTATACGACTGGTACTACATGTCGTCAACCGTTCATAAGTTACTAATCCATGGGGCTGACATAATCGAGAAAAATAATATTGTGCCGATTGGGACTCTCTCGGAAGAAGCCTCAGAGTCTCGAAACAAAGATTTTAGGAGGTTTCGAGAACATCATTCGCGGAAAAGAAGCAGGCAGGATTCCAATCAAGACATTTTAAATATGCTTGTTGTTTCTTCGGACCCTTTGTAAGTGCACAAAGGCCTAAGTTAGATGCCAAGAAAAAGCAGAGCTTTTTTGCTGAAACTCTCGACTTAATTCAATTTCAGGAAACTGAGTTCGAATTTTTGGATATATCCAATCTGGATGCTGACTCAGAATTGGAGTCTGACAACGAGAGTGATAAGGAAAATTTGTAAAAAAGATATATATGTACATATTTGTAAATTTGTATTTGAGTGTGTTTGGGTTTTTTTGTAATATTTAATGATATGTTTTATTTTTTTTATTTATTTTACTTTATTTTACGAATGCTTAGTATTAATTCCTTAAATTAACTTATTTTGTATAAAATATAACTTCATATGTTACTTCAATATAAATCTTTTTTTATTTAAATTAATATAAATGTGTCAAAAACAGCAATTTTTTTATTTTATTTTTCTTGTTTCGTGTGTTCTTAATATTTGGGTTAATAACATATCGAACTTTTTAACTTAGACACTAAAAGGGATCGTTTTACATGTAAAAATAAATAAAAATATTTTGACGATTTTTAAAAAAAAAAGGCATTAAATTTTTCGTCCAATCGCCAACCAAAAAATCATAAATAATTAGCACTATGACCATCTCCAAGGATATTACGGTTAAACATGCCGTTTAGGAGATAATTCGATTTTTCATACTAGCTTCATACAAATTTTTCGTAAAAAAATTATATTTCCTTCGTTTTTGGGTAGAATTAACTCGGGTGTCATTTTTGTACATAGTAATGACTAATAGAAGCGATATCCGGCATAAAAACAAGCACTTACAAATTGAAATCCCTAAGTCTATGAAAGCCGATTTTCAGCCCACCGTGCGCCGCCGCCGCGCGCCGCTCGTCACATGTGTGATCGACACAACTGTCACCTACGAACGGCTCTCATTACTACGATACATAACCGCTACTTTATTGCAGGTATACGGTGTATGCTCATATTTCCCCATGAAATCCGCTAATTAACGCAGCATGTGTATGTACAGTCAGAAAAAAAGATAAGTAACCAGGCTCGTCAGATATGTAATTCTCTTTTTTTTTGGAAACCGATGGACGTCTTCAACTCCAATTTAATTAATTCAATAAACTGTTTGTTGTCTGGTAAACAAATTTTATTCGAATAAATTCACGAAATTAAAATCAGTAAGCGTACAATTACTTTCTGCAGAGAAAAGATTCGTGACGGTACAAATAGACGGTAGCTCAGGCTGCTCAGGGCAGTTGCATCCGGCAATAGTATCGGTTGGACAATGCATTAAATATTTTTGCTGGCGGTATCTTCACATTCCCACGATTGGTATCGCGACGTCGCACTTCAATCTCACAAATAGCGAACAGCGCCCTCGAATGAAACTGGCTTGAATTTTTGCACAAGTCGTGCAGCCTTCTGTACGTTATAGTGTCGTGCGAGCTGCTGAATGGTTCGTTCTGATCACTTGCACCTCTTCTTGCGTCCTGCGTCCTGCGACTACCCATACTGCGGGAGCGTACCCCGATGAAAAAACAGACTTATTATTTCTTCACATTGCTTTACATTCAGCATCACGTCTACAGTGTTTAGTTTTAGTGAATCATTTCAAGCGCCAGACATTTTGAAGCCTGAAAAAATTGGCACGTTCAGTTCAGTTCAGCTACAGAACGTGCATGCCAAACAACAATCATTTCTTCTGAACAAGTGGCAGTCATTGAACTGTTTGCCAGTGAATGTTGATTCCACGCCACGTACTCCTTTCTCAAATGATATCCAACCTGCGCTGTCATAAGGTCCTCTCGGGGTTTACTGCTCCTTCGACGAAACATAAGTTTATCGTGGCGCACAATCTGAGCTCTCTTTTGAGTTCCCTGTAGCACAAAAAAAAACTGTCATTTTGGATGCTAAATGTGTCCGACATTTATAATGTGTATAGCCTCACTGCTGATTTCCCCGAACTGGGTCTCAATAAGCTAACATTGGCGAATTTTAACTGCGCGTTTAATTGTCAACTTGATCTCGATAATGATAAAAATCCCAGTCCATCTCCTAACGGACTTGAGAGGCGGCACGTAATGTGTTAGCACAGCTAATAGTGATGGGCGGACTGAGGTAATTGTTGACACCTTCGTATGATCTCATACCAGCCAAAGATAGTGTTTCTCACATACACAAACAGCCAGACCCGGAACAACTACCTGTCGGTCACACAGATATTTGTTCCGTGTGGGGATCGAACCAGTGGCTTAACCGATGCGCCAGCCGTGCCGCCAAAGTACTTCCTGAGCCACTACGTTTATTGGAACATCATGACAATGTTCCGGACATTGAAAGGTTTAACCGGCAATGTTACGTATGTTGTCGTGAATCGGTGTGATCGGTCCGTTTAATGTTCGTATTGTGCGCCGCGATCAATGGCCCGTGGCTTCTTTTGTCGGCGCCGCCGTGAATGACACGCACCGACGTGTAGCTGTACTGTGTCATGTTCAGCGAAGCCAGCAACCCGGCCTCTTGGCATCACAAGGAAATGTTTAGCAAGTAAAACACGCTGAGCTTTCAGCCTAAATTGGAAAACAAGTTTTATTCTGAAAGTTACAAAGATAATTGAAACTGAAATCTAGGATTTCGCCGAGCTCTGTGCCGTGCAATTAAAATAAATAAAATAAAAAACAACCTTTTTATTTCTCGCAGATTAGGTTAATTTTACATTTCCTATGTGGTAGTTTTAAAAAAAAAAAACGTTACTCCACACTACGAATTTCTCCTGTATCGTGGGTGCGTTTACAAAAATTGAAATTCACATACACAAACAGCCAGACCCGAAACAACTATTTGTAGGCCATACAAATGTTTGTTCCGTGCGGGAATCGAACTCGCGACACGCAGCGCAGCAGCTGATCGCTCAGCCACTGTCAACCGTGCCGTCAAAGTTGTGTGTTAGTTTTATTGTTGCCGTGCAATTAGCGGCCGGATATCTATCGGACCTTCGCTCTGAGATTTAACTTGGCAACAGTTATCGTGGTCATGTTTTACGTGTAAGTTATTTTGACTCGTAACATTCCAGTTAAGATGTAAGTATGATCATTGTGTGCTTTTCCTTGAGTATTACGTATATTTCCACAATTTATTCGTTCTCGTCGTTTTCCTGCTGCCGTCTGTTCGCTCAAGGCATCGGCATCGTTTTATGCACAGCACATTTTTTTATTAATAACTCTCGTGTTAACGAGACTGCTAACCTCGACCTTACCGTATCTAAACAAGTCGATGACGTAATGTTTTTTTTGTCAACGTATCACAATCGCGACAGACGCATTGTTTACATTTACAGCGCGTTCATCGAGTGTAGTTTCCGATGGAAAAAGTGTGCCGACTGTTGCACAACACTCACCACAAACACACGATGTTTGGTAACAAACGCGGGTGACGTCACCGGACACAATGCATTGTTGTTATCAGAGTGTTGATGCGCATGCGCTGGACCACAGCACTTAGGTACTGTTCTGCGAACAGTAATCATGGATCACGGGGATTTTACTGTCGAAGAGATGGTTTCTACGAAAGGTCTAGAATTTATAGACAATCGAAGACTACGCTAAAATTACATCATTCAATTACTTTTACTTTAAACTATCGTATAAAATTGGTAGAAATATAATAGGAAATGCGTAGGAAGGTACTAAAATGCAAAAAAAAGCGATTTCTCTCCTGTTTACATATTATTTACAAGTTTTATAGAAGACACCGGATCGAATTCAATGTATGTAATTAGTCCGCTTCTATCAAACCGTGCTATTTTGTATCACTTTCGTGTTGTCAAGAGTTTTGTACAGTAATATTGTGGACTCGTCATGCTCTACTTACATTCGTTAATTAGAGGTGTTCGTTGCCCAATATAATGGCATGTCCAGTTGTCCACACAACCACTATCCGGTTAAGATCAGCGATAGCGCCGCTCCGCTGCAAAGCTTTGTGCGAGCGAAGAGTACATTCATGAACAGTGAGTACCTACTCCTGCATCAGTCGACGATACGATATCAAGTTTGACGGACCCCAAAGAATCGATTTAGACTTTTTACCTTTCTAGCAGTACTTACCCAGCGGTTTCACCCGCTGCTCAGATTCCCTTCTGAAGATGGCCACCAAAATATATTGTGTGTGATCCGATTTTCAAACCTACCGAATATACATAATACATACATACCAAATTTCATAAAAATCGGTCGAGCCGTTTCGGAGGAGTATGCCAACTAAAACTGTGGCACGAGAATTTTATATAATTACTAGCTGTGCCCAGCGGTATCACCCGCTGAGGTTTAGGGGTATGAAAAATACATGTTAGCCGATTTTCAGACCTACCCAATATGTACCCAAAATTTCATAAGAATCGGTCGAGCCGTTTCGGAGGAGTACGGTAACTAACATTGTGACACGGAAATTTTATATATTAGATGAGTTTAGTAGTAAATAATGTTATTCTGGCTAATTGATCTGTGTCCTTCGAGAGGGAGACAGGACCTTGTATAAAATGCCGATGGGTTTGTTGAGGGTTAAGACAAGTCTTATCACAGTCATATCCATCAGGAATTTATACAAAACAATAACGATACTTGTATTTAAGTCATGTTTACGAAATTCCTAAATGTGCCTCAAAATAAGAACATAGTTCTTGTTTATTGGACGTGGACGATGTTGTTTACAATGCATACGATGGCGCATTCGCCATCGTATGCATTGTAAAATTTGTAAACAACATCGTCCATGTTCGGCATTTGCATGCAAGTCGTCTCGGTACCGTTTGACTCCGATCAAGTACTCGTAGCGTTAACAATAACCAAATCATATTGCGGCCATGTATGCACGTATGTCTATGTAGGTGGGGAGTGTGCTCAGTCGCTTAGTGTGACTCACGTCGGCTATGTTATCATCACATATCAATGTATGTTATCTCGAAGCATCACTAATAGAATGGCGCTCCATCATCTATCACTCTATACGATGGAGCGCCATTGGCCGCCATTACTTGTGCCAGTCTTGTCCGCAACTTGTAGCTTAAAAACTTATAAATACTTCATTTTGAATTTAACTTCCTTAGCTAGGGTACGCTTGAGATGATATTATAAGGATAGGACAGGCCTTTCTAGAGTCCCTGTGTTCAATGTAATACTATACTCAAACATTAAACTAAGGCCGCTTTTACTGAAGCTGTATTTGTACTCATAAAGCTGTTTGTTTATTTTCAGGTAAGACGTCATGTCAAGGTGAACGCAGTTTGCACATATGTTCAAGGTGTAAGGTAAAAATAACAAGGAAAATAATTCTAGCACACACATGGAAACAAGAAACTTCTAGAGGTTGATATTTAAAACGAAATGGTACGAATACTTTCTTCTTGATTAATTTTGGGATCTGTTTAAATTAATACCCCATGCGTCAGTTAAAGATACATATTAGAATAGATTTAACAGGGGTCAAGATGGGCCCTTTGTTCAGTAGTGCTGTCCTACTAATTAATTTAATTCCCCTCTTGAAAAGAAATCTGCGGCAGTATAAAATACATTTATCTGTTTCCTAAATCACAAGAACACTAATGATTCCTTATAAACTAGTGTTGCCCCCCACTGGGAAGCTTTGAGCAAAAACAGATTAATCATTATTAAAACAAGTGCAGAGAAAGGCAACACCAAACGTAATGTAAGTTCGCAACTTAGATTGCATCTTACACGTGCTTGTATTTCGCTTTCTACTATTTGTCATCCGTTGCGGGTTGCGGCCACTGTACCGACGGTTGCACCGGTGTGTACCGCGCAGTGGACGGCTCGGGGCAGCTTTAGAAAGCTCTGTACGTAATGTAATGACTCGTTGTCATGTTGGGGAGTGCGCGCGTTATTAATTGTGTTCAGCTCTATTATACCACATAATGGACACAGACGGATCGACATGGAATCTTTTATTTCTACTCATAAAAACATGATATGTTAGCAGATTCCCGGTCAATTTTGCTAGTAAAAAATGCGTCATAAGGAATTAATGTTTTATATTATGAACACATCGTTACGGCCCAGCTAAATGCATAGTTCTAATCTGGTAGATGCGGTTCTCCAGCCAGAACTCCATCTAGTGGAGTGTCCATACATAACAACGAAAAAGTAAAGAGAATACATTTGTGGCGTTCGTACAAATGCGAGTATTTTAGCACACACACGACTCAATTTGTTGTGATAAATTGGAAAACTGCCCATTTACGATAGTTCCCTATCACATTGGAATTCGATGTCGTCATTGGTCCATCCATAGCGTAGCCCTAGAGCATTGCATCACGGACTGAACCTGTGGAGCTTCCTACGGGGATAACTCATGTACTGCTAGTTATCTACCTTGACATAATTATCGCATCAGATACGGCTCGCTAAAATCGAGTGTTTGAATACGCGCACTACGCACTTGTGACACAATTCGTGGGAAGTGCACCGCCACGCTGCGCAGCCTGCTCATTGAAACGATTGTATCGATGCTGATACATCTTATTGTGTGCTAAGCATTCACAGTCTGATTTATGTAATCGTTGATATTAGCTCGAATACGTATTACGACTTTATTTGGGACCGCTTCCACTTGCAGCTTCATGCTTTCTGCAAACAACTCGTCAATTTTCCATGGTATAGTTTCTGTACATTTATTGAAAATGCAGGTCTATCTTCACATAAAGCAGTTCTTGAAATTCTTTGAGGCGCTCTATATTTCGTGCAATGCGATAATGATGATAAAGTTAAAGCTAAGTTCATGCGCTCCCGATGTATGCGTCCACCTTTCTACTTGATTCCCGGGTGTCGTGGTCGCAGAGATCATGGTGAAAGCCTCACACTCTAATGTCAGGAGTAATTGCGAGCGCACTGATGACTCGCCGGCCGCCGTCACCGCCGCCGCCGCCTCTAATCACCAACTGCATAACCACTTAATTGCATATTGACGCATTGTCATTTCCTCGCCGGCAAATAACCAAAAACTGGATCTCAGTCATAGAAACAGTTCCATTTGCTCGTCCCTGCAGTAATCGACGTGGCGTGTGTGAAACGAGCTCGTTGCACTTATGCTGCCTCCGCCATTTTATAGTTATTGTAATTCCGTGTGGTCTTCCCAAGAATATAGAAACGTTCCGCGTTATGTAACAATTGTTATGGCGTTCGGTAACGCTCAGTGAAATGAGCGGTGCGGTGGTGGTGCCCTACAAATAGTTGATTGTTTAAACAAGTTTGTTCTGGACTTCCTACAATGGTAACTCACGCTTGCTCTCGGCTATATATAGCGGCGATTAAACCGAGGAAACTGCGGTACTTATGATACGTACAAACAGTCGAACTTTCCGTTGGTTCTCTTGTTGCTCGTGAACTTTTCGCTCCCGAACTTTGTGTTCGTCATAACTTGATTGTATGGATTTCCTTAGACCTTTAATGCTATCCCTTCTTTTTATGCAAACGGCGTGCAAATGCTTCCCATCCTACGGCATAGAGACGGCATAGAGAAGTACCCTCAGTCGTATAGTAAGTAATAGTCCTCAGCCACGTTGTTTTCCATTTGTGTTCCGTAGGTTTTTAATGTTTTAAGCTGCCCAGCGCAGATTCCATGCTTTGCTGTTTTCATAACTTGAAAGTTAACCGTTAAAAGTTTGAGGGTATACCGCCCTGGGTCGTAATGGCTTGCATGGTAAAGCCGTTAGGATTGCTACCATGGGATCTGAAGGCGATGGTCCTCGCGTGCCTGTATGAGTGGCGCGCGGAGGCACTACTCCGGGGGGAAACTCCACTGTCGCGACAAGTCGCCGCTCGGTATTAATCTTATCCACTAGTAACATACAGCTCAGTGCAGATACATCAACTTGTTCTTGACACCTTTTCATGAGTGTCGTGGGCTCGTGGCGGACGCAGCACGCATGCCGAACTTATATTTATACTAGCTTTTTCCCGCGGCTTCGCTCGCGTGAAATTCGGTATAACACAGTACCTGCTACCTGCAGTTTTTGCCTTTGCGCCTTATTGATTTGTAATAGCAACGCTAAGTTTTCACGTTTCTTCCCTCTTTCTCCCTCATATCCCACTCTTTTTTAAAAAATAATAGCCTATGTCCGTCTCCTGGTTCCCAACTATCTCTGTACCAAAATTCATCAAAATCGGTTAAGCCATTAAAGCGTGAAGAGGTAACAAACAAACAAACAAACAAACTCACTTTCGCTTTTATAATATTAGTAAGGATTTTTGCATGTTCTTTCATTCTCCTCCGCATGCTAAACTACAATGATGTGGAGAGTATTCCGGCAGGTCATGCTGATGATCATCAGCCGAAGAATGCGAAGGTCGCGTTAACATTTATGCTTCAATGTTTACAGACGGGTGAGCCGCTAGCGACGTAAAAGCATTCCTCAAATAATGATGACCTTTAAACATCATATTGAGACTGAAAACAGATCTGAGTAATGTTAGAAAAAATATCGCTACTAGAGCTTAGTAGCAGGCTAGTTAGAACGAATGAATTAGTCACATGTTAAGTTCCAATTTGTCCGCCTTAACTAATCATGATCTGTACAATTGTGTTAGTGGTTGGCTGGGCGGCCATCTGTCCGCCAGCGCCACGGATCGCCCTAGTTCCTAGAATCGGGAGCGTCGTGTAGGACGCAATTACAATCATGACGGATCGTACTAAAATATACTCTGACGTTTTTTCATTCCACAAAGTCGTGCCGTGCAATAACTAATTCCTAAGTATATTATACATTATGTTCCGCCGTGAGTTCATAGGTACCTAAAGAAACTCTGAAAGAATTGAGCACATTACTGGACATTAGACAAAATTCGCACAGAAGTCAACACATGTTTTCCCATGACCCTTACAAAGAGTGCGAGGTTGTATATTCTTGCAATGAAACATACGCCATCGAAACACATTTATCGTCGGCAATTTGTCGCTCTCGAGCATCCGACAAGGCTGGCGGTGACCGATCGGCGTACTCGCAGGGCCTCGTCGGAAGTGCGTTGTTTGACAACAACTTGCATTCATTACTGCACCAGTATTGCAGCAGTTTCACTGCATTTGTTTGTAAAGAGAATTTATAAAATATGAACGTATGTTGATTTTGGACACGCATTGCGTCTGTGCCTTTCTGCTAATTCGACATAAAGTTTTCTACAACATTGTAGACCACCTCTTAGGTTACGGTGTTCTTCGATGGCAATGTCAATGTTAAGAGACAACGTTATTAAACTAATTCGTGGTTGTCGTAGATACAAAGAGCCAAGTGAAGATGCTGCAGATAGGTAGGCGGATATACGAGAAAGCTCCGGTACCGCACGATACTAATTTGTGAACAAAAGAAGTAGTGACGGTAATTGTGTAGCGTCGCGGGTGATGCTCATCTCACGACCTCTGCGTTTTCTGACGTGGGTCTGACAGGCGGCTGATGACGAGCGAATATCTGAAGCTCTCTGATCGATCCACTCCGATGTCTGAATTGATAAACACTTTTGGTGCTTCATATACTTTCAATAGACGTTTGAAATCTCTGTCCGATTGTAGATTGTCATTATTAGACAAGGCTTGTTTTTACTATGAAACCGTGACGTAGAATTGGTTAACGTTTAGATTGATTTACTTTAGCAAGATGTGGATTGGAAATGCATTCAAGAATATCTTGAGCTGAGAGAGCCGGTGTAAAATAAATAAACTGATAGAATTCGCAGACTTGACGTGCGCAATAACGCAACGATAACTTATAGAAATAGTATCTTTCGGTAAAGTCATCCTTTGTTCAAGCTTTGTTATGCCTTAGTTATAACATAACTACCAATGTAATTGGTCTCATTGTTTGAAAAAATCATGCGATCATTATAATAATAATATGGGTCTTAACTTTTTGGGATGGTGAATTGAGCGGACTTATTATAAATAACTTTTGTTCTTTGAAGCATAATAACTAAGCACATCCGGAATGTAATAGTGAGTAATGCTAGGAATTACTGTAACTACGTATTTGCATGGCAGTAATGAGCTGGAACAAAAAGCTTGTGCGCGCTGTACGAATCATCTGCAGTCATTTGGTCGCTGATGAGCCCGGTTCGCAAACGCCGCGGTCACGTATCTACTGTCTACGTAACTTTCTAATTAAAATTGATTCAACATCATTGGAAACAATTCTGTGACCAAAACATTGAACATTTGAAACGATCCAATCTTTTGTTGTCTTCGCAACGTGAAACAATAGCTTGTTTTATTGTTATATGACATCATGCTAGCTAAGAGTTATCTAGATTTCTGTTATCCTTTTGCAGAGTTGAATTTCTAAAGTTCCTCTGCCTACACAATATGAATCGTGCAGATTTGGTGTTAGTTTTCTCAAGTTGTATCAGACGGCGAGTCTCATATTTTAAAGAAATACAAAAAAACCGACAACCAAACAAACGAAGACATCAAACCAAAAAATATTTTTCCGTTTTTTTTGTGTTTTTTGGAAGTCGCTTATTTTCTTCGTCAAAAAAGTTTTTTATTGTAGCTCTTTTAGTTATGGTATGATAGTATCTCACATACATTCTTATTGAGGATTGATTTTTCATTGCTACTAAGAGATATTAGCATAGAAGATAACTCCTAAATTACCCAACCAATATAGATTAAATTCATGTGGGACCCCTTCGGAACTACTATCATTCGATTAAAAAAAGATTAAAATTCGGCCAACAATCGACGTAGTAATCGCGTAACATACACAAAAAATACGTGTGGCACTCGGGGACTGCCGCGGTAATGCTATTGCATAGCATTTTTATCAACTTATGCAATAAATAAAAACAATCTAAATAAAGTATTTAAAAAGTACTTCCAATGAAAAGAAGTCGCAAAAAGAAACATTTTTTTATCAACTTAGTTAGACAATAAATAAAAAAATAAGAAACTAAATATAATATTTAAAAAGTAGTAAGTCTCAAAAAGAAAAACAAGACCTTGGGTTTGATCCAGCGTAATGTCGATTGACTATCCGATTCCCTACCAAACACGCTATTAGAATCGGGATTGAAATAACTGACCGTATTGTGTAAACGACGTTAGACAATGCACGGCCTTCAGCCACACCTCCGTGCCCGTCGGAGTGGGGAGCGTCAGTTTTTTTTTCGTTACGGAATTTCTGGATTCGGTCCCCGCGTTCAAGGCCCGCGATAGAAGCTATGCAATAGCTTAAAAAAAAACAATCAAATTGAGAATATCCTCCTTTTTTGAAGTCGGTTAAAAAGAAATCGCGCGCGCTGTCGTGTCGCCCGACAGATACAGGTCAGATTGAGATGTGGTCTGTTCTCTAGCACAGAACTTTGCACATGACATCGTATGCTTATCTGATGCACAATGTGCCGTTCTTCTGATTTCACGCAGTTGTCGGGTCGGATAGGTTATCAATTAGATATTATGTAAAATTGTATCAGTAATTGAAATTGAGGTTATGAAATCCACTCGGTATTGTTCTGAGGACTCAAATTCCGCTTTTACTCAAACTACTGTGTTTGTTATCACACCGCTGTAGTTTGCAACTAGCTTAAGTTAAGTAGATCATGGAACTTGCCAAGTAATGTTTCGTAAGAGCAGTCGTCGTGCTGCGCTGAACTCCCCCTGGCATGCGGCAGGCAGTGGTGTGACAACAATGGCGTCCCCGAAGGGTTGCGCCGTCGCTCGTCGCAACAGTGCAACACGGCTTCACGATCACACTCACGGGACTAGTGCTAGTGTTGGCAAGCGACACTCGCGAACTGACGATACTCACGAAATAGTATTGAGTAGCCACAAGCTTTACGAGACTATACGCTATTTAACTTGGAACATGACTGTACGATCTCTTCGGATAAGACTCTTAAAGCATCTGTTTTCAAAATGCAGATTTTGGTGTTGCCTAGTTATTGTAATATTTATCTTAAAAACTACCATTGCTTAGTAAGCAAGTGGTTGTCAGCACACAACTTGTGTCAGCTGGTATATAGTAGATAACCAGCCGAGTAGTAGTTATGTCACTGAGCTACTGACACAGTTTACAGACTGCAGTAGCACGTATTGCGCGAGATTCAGCACTTCACGTGATTTGGTAACACGGCACGCGACGCTGGACCATCGACAGAGTGAAGCATCTTGTCAATAACGGATGTACGAGCCGCCGCCGCCGCCGCCGCCGCCGTCTGATGTAGTAGCATGCAGATGTATGATTGAGTATATCTCATGGAAATTTGGTTTGATGATGACTTTGTGCTTTGTGTTCAACAAAACTTAACTGCAATGCATAAAAAGAAGATTTTAGGCGTATTCAAATCTGTATGGTCTATCCTCCACGCTTATTTTGTAGTACTACACAATATGAAATGAGATATTTGGGAGCAGCAACATCAGAGCTGATACAGATGTCATATCACGCCACTAATGGCGGAGCCCACCTGCTGGAGATAGGCGCGGTCCCGCGGGGTGCTCGTACCATCGCGTCGGTCTGCCGATGACTCACCCCGTGTCTATGGCCGAGAGACCGTTTTTGTGGCTCTTACGTCACGCAGTAACTAGAGCAAAAACTGTGTGTGTATTGTAGGTATGTTTGAATTTGTTGAACCATTTCACCGTAATTTAAATTAAAACTACATATATTATTGAAAATTACATTCTAACCCAAGTTAGTAATCACTATTTGACGAGATTTGTGAACATTGTTAAACAACCATCATAAAATCGCTTTTTAAGAAACTATCTGAATGTACTTTCTATAGTTCTCAAAACGAAAAGCTCATTTAAGTTTTTATATCACACTAGCTGGCGTCCACGGCTTCGTCGGCGTGATGATCGAAAAAAAGTGTCCTATGTGTTATTCCAGACTACCTCTGTGCCACATTTCATCAAGATACATTTAGCCGTTTTGACGTAAAAGAGTAACAAACATCCATACATCCATCCATCTTCACAAACATTGGCATTTATAATATTAGTAGAATGATACCAGTTCCGAAGCGCTTGTACTAGTTGAATGAACTTATTTGTTCATACACAGTTTCATACATAGTGGCTACCTGTGTTCGTCATAATAGCCTTGTCCACTGGCCGCCTTCCGCGGCGCCACGCCACGCGCCAGCCCGCCAGGCTATCGGTGTAGCCATCTAATTCAATTAACCTATTGAAATCGACAAATAAAATTCCAATAGTTTTAATTAAGCCCGTTCGGACAAAGGTTCGGACGATGCCAATTGAGCCATTTAGATTTTCATTGAGCAATATTCTTCGGAGGAGTACGACGCGACGGTACGTTATTTTTAGTAGAGGGAGATGACTTCAAGTAAACACTTATAGAACAAACAAAACATTCATATAGAATTACTTGTTTCCGATACAGAGGTAGGTATCTAAGACTCATACAATATATTCATTATTTTGCAAAAAGATTAAGACTGAACAACCTGTCTAATAAGTATTCTACGGATTGTTCCGGAGTTTCGGTCCGTGAATTTGTCAGGTTACGAAATCATCGGGCATCTGTTCCTGACTCACTAACAATATTAACAATCGTGCGCCGGTAAAGCACTGGAATGTTCGATAATGAAGTAGTAGTTAACGTGGACTACATGAAATGGAAACAGTAGCTCATGACAATCGCGGGGAACATTAAGGTTAATCGAGTACGTTAACGGTCTGCGAGTAACCACTAACCACCCCGCCCGCGGCGCCGCGCCGGCCGCCGGCCGTGCTCACGAGCTCGACCTGAGATACGGATTAAACGACCACTCCGTACGAGGCCCTACTCATATTCACGAAATGGTTTAGGAACGATGCGCTCCCTAGATTGGTAAGCTATGCCCCGCAGTCAACAAGTCTTGAGGCTGGCAGTTTCACTCGTGCCATTCGCCCTCAGTGGCTCTTCACTAAAGCGTTTCGTTATAGCGAGAGAGCACTCCTAGACAAAAAAATCACATAAGTAATAAATATGATTTCGCCAACAGTAGCAGTGATCCGTTATTGTTTCAATTTTGCCCTAATCGAGTTCTTTGGGTACTAGTACATTTGCATCTCCAAAATATGGTTATTCGTATTAGTTATCTCACTGTAAAAAATCTGTCCGTCGAGTCCTCGGTACTCGCGCTCTCGCTGTCGCGTCGTGTGCCGCAATCCTCGTCGCAAATTAGCGCGGCGCCGCCGCCGCCACAGATAACCTATCTCAATAGAACGCCCTCCCTATGGTATTCCAGCGCCTGGCGCCGCGCCAACCCGAGCCTATATTTACCGCGCCCGAACTACATGGAATTCCAGCTAAATGCTTTTGACTATACGCGGCTGTTGGCTGTAACGTTCAGTCGGCCAATGGCTTCAGATCCGCGCCACGTTGCCTAGTTCCGCTTTCGTTTGATACTCTTTCATGTGTAAACGTAGCAACATTTGGAATCCATTAGAACAGACAAATACACAAAGCACAAATATTTCCTTTGATTTATGTCTCTTTTAATTTATAGCCTCCGTATATATAACGCTGCCGCGATATATTTTAGATTGGCCCTAGCCATAGAGAGAGAGAAAGGAGTTTTTATCATGTCTATGGTCCGAGCCGTTTTCCAGGTTTGTTAGATTAAGTAGGAAGCCACTGTTTCCTTATTTGTGTCCACGAGCGGAACGAACATCTATTCAGTTCGATCATGTATGTCCAAGTAGCATCCCAACAAACAGCAAGCAATGCGTATGTTATGGTGTGGTGGTACATTGTCTGGACACATCGCTGCAGTGGCGGCCTCCCACGGCTCCCACGTGTCATGTGGGGCAGGGAGTGCGCACACGAGCGAGCCTAATGTGCAACAGATGCAGGCAGCTCGTGCCGCGCAAGGCGCACCTCACACATGCCTGCACAAGTTATTTGATCTTTAGTAGGTTACGTCATTATATTCGCCGCCTTGCTTGTGCCTTCAGTATCTTCCAAAATTGTCCATAACGCCCATGTTTAGAAGGAACCTTTTGTTAAACTTTAATTACCTCTTGGAAGTTGCCAGAATGTAGGCGTAGCGATTAATAAACATAATATATAACCATACATGACATTACATGCAGCACTTTTGTACTTAATGGGTCACGTTATTAAAATACACTTCTCATCAAAAAATTCGAAACACTTTCGTTTTTATTGTTTTTGTCCTAATTTTTTACAAAAGAGAATTAATTCCATGAAAAAAAAAACATTATTGTGTAGCTGGCAGTTTGGTCATTACAGTAAGAAGAAAAAAATCAAAATTCGAAATTAGAATTTCATTTGTTTATCCTATAAATGAAATTAATCACTGTTTTAAGACAAATGTGTATTTAGGGTTGGAGTACGTTTCTCGTTTAAAAACTAAAAATTAGCGCTTGTCTTTAAACTTTTTGTTTCTTATTTCATTTACTGTGACTTTGGGACGTCTGAAAAAACTTTTTTTTCTAAAACATATGGATACTTCGCCCGCAGAAGCCGCCCAAGTGGTGGCATTGCTGGATTCTGGACTTAGTCAGCGTGTTGTGGCTGCAAGATTGCATCTAAGCTTATCATCTGTTCATAGAGTCTACAAACGCTATCGGGAGACTGGTTCGTTCACGCGCCGTTCAGGATCTGGCAGGAATCGGGTCACTTCTGAGCGAGATGATCGATTTATTGTAACAACTTCTTTACGAAATCGACGCCTTAACGCTTTTCAACTGCAGCAGCAGCTTCGCGTTGTACGAAGAGTAGCTGTAAGTGACTCTACAATAAGAAGAAGGTTGAAGGAACGCGGATTGGCACCGCATAAGCCAGCGAATGGGCCGAAATTAACTGCAGACCATCGAAGAGCGCGCCTTAACTTTGCACGCGAGCACCTAACTTGGTCATACCTTCAGTGGAGTAAAGTACTGTTTTCTGATGAGTGTAAAATTATGCTGTATGGTAACGACGGAAGGAACAAGGTCTACAGAAGAGATGGAGAACGTTTTGCACAATGCTGCATTGAAGAAAAGGTCAGCTATGGTGGCGGTTCGTGGACGGTTTGGGGAGGAATCAGCGCCGACGGTAAGACAGAACTTGCCTTTGTGTCTGGGCCACGGCTGCCTGCACTAAACTCTCATCGATACATCGAACAGTGTCTTGAACCTCATGTGATGCCCTATGCACATTTTATTGGCAACGACTTCATATTCATGCACGACAATGCTAGAGCTCACACCGCGGGCGTCGTACGAGATTATCTTACCGAAGTCGGTATCTCCATTATGGTATGGCCAGCAAGAAGCCCGGACATGAATCCCATTGAACATCTATGGGATGAATTAAAGAGACGAATTCGAGCAAGAGATCCAGCCCCAGAAACACTTAGCCAGCTGCAAAATGCAATCCAAGAGGAATGGGATAATATACCACAACATGTGATCGTGACTCTCATCCGATCGATGAAGAACCGTATGGAAGCAGTAATAAGAGCTCGCGGAGGGAATACAAGTTATTAAATAAACGTTTCTTACATTTTTATTTCATTTACGCGTGTTGTTTTACCCATTTCCTTCATATTCCATACAGGGTAAAAATTACTCATTATACAAAATACGAAACCTATGAAGACTTAATTTGAATTTAGAACATTAACATTAGGATTTAAAAACCTCATACTACTTACTATTAAATGACATTTTACATTTATTCCTAAATATACACATTTTTCTGATAATCCTTATCAAATCATAAACTGCGAGGTGTTTCGATTTTTTTGATGAGAAGTGTATTATGTAATGCCGACAATCAGGTAATTTGATGAGCGCGTATGAATAAATCCTTGTCACATAGTGGTGGGCCCGTGACGTCAGAGCACAGAGGCGGCAACCCACGCTCAATCACTACGCATGGTAGAAACATAGCGAAGATCATACTCAAGCTGGCCACTAAAATGATAAACCTAGGACGGACATGTCCCGGAGTTGCGGGTTGCTCGAAAAAAATACCGCGGCCCCGGAACATAAAGGGCAATAGAAGGATCATGGGTGGGGTTTAGTCAGTACAAGTCTGACACTCCCCCCCGCTCCGCCCAGAGCGGGAGAAGTTTCTAAAGTTACTGTGAGTTGGAGACTTCGGCAGTACTCGTAGACCTTTGTGGCCGCCCAGGGGGTTCTCTAGTGGTATTCCAAGATTGCAAACCCCAAAAACAAATATCTACTGTCGCTGGAATAAAATATTATGCAGCCTAAATAATCAAAGTGAACCAATCGGAATCAAATGAACGACATTCTGGCGTGTATGATGAGTATTTATGACGCTCAGTACTTGTGCATACATCCCCTTCTGTTTGCCGAGCCAGAGGCAATGCAAGCGCCGTCACAATGTCTTGTGTGTAGACCCGTGTGTGTCGCCGTACCACGACGCACTCCGACCGACAACGTCTCGTGACTCTACCCATACTGTGCTATTTCTTACTTATAATAGACACAATTCACTGTTCTCATATTATTTAGTACTAATCATGAATACTTTTGTATAACGAACTCATTGGTAGATCCCTTCCAGATTATATAGTAAAGTAAGGTCCACAAGATTGTTCATCAAACCTACCAGATAGATGTGTTGTTGGGCAGTTTGTTCCACCACTTTATCCCAGCTAAAACACTAGGAAGTGGCGACGCCGGGCGACTGGACGTTCAAAAAGTGCTGATCTTCTACCTAGTTTGAATAAATGACTTGATTGTGATTGCTTCGAAGCGGACTACTATGTTTCTTGAATTGCTTCCTTAAATTCACGAAAGGCTAAGCATTGTTTTCGTTTAAATGATCTCTTTATTTGAATAACGTTCTGATGGTCTACAAGTCTACTGGGAGCGTTACTGCAAACTTGCGAGTATTATGTGAGCGGTAGATAAGTGTAATATATGTATACATCGCGGTCCCCTGCGTGCAGTTAAATTAATGTGGATGTTAACGTTGAGTGCAATGCAGCGCTAGTGGGGCTCCCGACCGCCCGCCGCCCGCAGGCGACGCGGCGCGTGGCGGCCTGCCCCGCCGACCCAATTACGTGATACCTTTGAGCAAATAACTGCAGGCAAGCTTTTGCATTAATACACCACTTCATTCATACATTCTGTTTGTGTTTTCTATTGAACTCCGAGAATTGAGTTGAATGTCACGTGTTTTCTTTTATTTACTGACTGAATGCGGATTTCCCGTGCGCATTTCAGAATGAATGATGAACGATAATGTTTTCATTACACCACCCTAACCTACTTGTCTTAATTAATTTTAATAGGTTATAAAACTTATTCAAATCGTCGGATTAGTGAACTGACTAAACAAGACAGTTATAAATTAATGAGTTGTATATAGTTTTGTATGATTATGAACATCATTCTAATAATTTGCACAGAATTTTCGAGGAAATGCTGTCCATTTCCTTGAAAAATTCCGTTAAGCGAATCAGTACAACATGATTTCATGAAAAAATTCTAGGTCATAAACGGAATTAGGATGGCCAATAAATAGCAATAAGCTCGTCCCCTTCATATTACTGCATTGTTATTGACCGACAATAGGGTACAAAGTACAAATACACTCTGTGCTCACCCCTAGCGGATTATAAGCGTGAAATACTATAAGGGACGTAGTTGTTCAGTGTAATCCCCGAGACACCGAGCGGTACGGTACGTAATCGGATGTAAGAGATTCCCACACAAACCATTTGTATGTCCTGCAGATAGTTGTTTCGGGTCTGGCAGTTTGTGTATGTGAGTTTAAATGTTTGTAAACGCACCCACGATGCAGGAGAAATTCCTAGTGTAAAAAAACATTGATGTAAAAGGAGTCACAACTTTACTATGAAAAACTTTACTTTTTTCCGCGCAAATTAATAAATAGCCGTATCTCATCTGCTGGTGTTACAACTAGCATTGCAGCATTTTTTGCGAATTCGTTTATTCTAAAAAGTTCTTTTTTTTTCGTTCCTTTTGAAAAGGTTGTTGTTATTTTTTAGGCAAAGTTGTGTGCGCGTCGTGCGGCGGCAAGTGCAGCGGCGAGGTGCTGCGCGTGTCGGACAAGTACTTCCACACGGCGTGCTTCACGTGCCGCACGTGCGCGGCGTCGCTGGCGCGCGGCGGCTTCTTCTGCAAGGACGGCCACTACTACTGCCCGCAGGACTACCAGCGCGCGTTCGGCACGCGCTGCGCCGCCTGCAACCAGTACGTGGAGGGCGAGGTCGTGTCTGCGCTCGGCAACACCTACCACCAGAAGTGCTTCACATGTGCCAGATGCAAGTGAGTACTGATATGCTTTTACTACGACTCTATCAAATCAATACATATTACCAAGCACCACCATTACACCTCTCCATTGTCAGTGCATGGTGGCAAGAGACAAGATGTCGTCATACTAACCGCGCTACCCTCTCGGGTACACATTTGTTTGTAAACCCACACCCGGCCGCGATGAACAGATTTGATGCCACAAAGACCTAATTGGGTTGAAATATTTATTTATGAAAGGGAGTTCTATTTATGAACACCCTTTCATTTCTCTAAATGCGTTCTATTTAAAGTCATTAATAAGGATTCTCAGAAGATTGCTCTTGTGATCGTGTTTTAAATTTCCCTTTACTTCCAGGCGCGCGTTCCCGTCCGGTGAGAAGGTGACGTACACGGGCGCGGAGGTGGTGTGCTCGGGCTGCGTGGCGGCGCCGCAGCGGCAGACGGCGCGCGCCGCGCCCGCGCAGCTGGCGGCGTCGTCGCCCGTGCACGAGCCGCCCGCCGCGCACGCCGCGCACGCCGCGCGTCTGTCCTCCACCACGCCGCACGACCAGAACGGTACCGACGCCCTGAAGGAAGGTCAGTCACACTCACTCATACACATATTAGAATTGTATGACACTACCTTAGAATGCTCAGCAATGGCATGACAATCATTATTGTCACCAACCCTTTGTAGGTAGTTTGAGTTTAGCAGAGCGCTGGTCAGCGTGCATCGGAAATCGTTATTATTAGTTCTCCCCGATGGCCAAGAAAAGAAATTTAAAAGTCTGTCGAGTACACAAATGTCTGTAAAATTGTTAATGTGTGTCGTTAACCTATGATCTACTATGAAGGGAAAGTATTGTTAGCTGCTAGACAGAACAGGTCGCCGTCAAGTGGAGCGACACAACAAAGGAACTGACCTCCGTGTCAAAGGACTTGAATAAGTATGGCTATATCTTTAGCGCTCTCTACTTTCCATGAGTTCGCATAAGACGCGAAAACGTTGACCCTTGACCTTGAGCGACCGTGACATTGAAGCGCACCCCGCCTCACTCACAGGCGCATAAGTCGTGCCACCAACAATTATTGTCGAACTCACGCACTTTTAGACGTTCCACGAAATTATCGGATATTGCCCAATCGCGTGCAGGACCCAGGTGGTGATTGACCGGTTAAAAAACTTTGCATTAGTTCTGGGTTATTTAACTTGCGATTATAGGAGTCGCCCTTCTATATTGATCGAACAGGTTGCCAATATTACTGAAAAGAAAAACAACCATCGACTCGGGGGAATATTTGAATTGTGAGATTATAATGTTTTGTGTCTATTTCAGAATGTGCGGGATGTGGACAAGAATTATCTGAAGGACAAGCTCTGGTAGCATTAGACAGGTGAGGGGATGCACCGCCTATATCTCTTTTCACAGTAACGAGATAACTCTGAGTAAATGTCATGGGCTCGTGACAAAATGATTATCAACTAACATTTCTGTCGGAGTTGTGGTTAATGAATGAGGGCGGCGCGCGCGGTGGGACACGCGGGCTAAAGGTCGCGCCATCTCTGTGCATAATTGGCCTCATTTATTTATGGCTACAGGACTTCATGCAAAGTGACCCGACGGTCAACTTCGTAAAATATTAATGGACGCCAGCCGCCCTACATTACGAGCAGTTAGTCCGACTCATAAATAGTTTGGGAGCACACGGGAAAGGAGTTTTACGAGAGGCGAATTTCTGGTACAATTTTAAGCAAGATTGATGTATTGTTTTTTTTCTAATCTAGATTTAATGAAATAGACGAATGTTTCGTTACGCAGACAATGGCACACGTGGTGCTTCGCGTGCGGCGAGTGCGGCGCGGTGCTGCAGGGCGAGTACATGGGCCGCGAGGGCGTGCCGTACTGCGAGCGCGACTACCAGCGCATGTACGGCGTGCGCTGCGCCTACTGCCAGCGGTACATCTCTGGCAAAGTGCTGCAGGTAACTAACTACCACCAGCTTTGTACCTCTTTTCAGCTTTATGTGTCACCGCTAAAGGACCAATTCCTTTGACAAGATGAATCATGTGCTGTGTTGGTATTCGCCGTGAACGAAGCGTCGTGATCGTCGTAGTTAAAAGACTCGTGATTACTGGTGTGCACCATCTTTCTTTGGGCCTTGACTTCTTTTTACTTTTCCACAATACTTAGTGCCTTCTTAGTTGAATTATATCTCTCACGTCATCTCTCAGATGAATCGTTCTTATCTTCCAAGTCCAGTCTTGGTTGGTATCTCATAGCAATCTGTACAGTAGTGTATACTAGTACACATAACGGTTTGTGTACTTGATCGCAGATCGTCATCGACGTGCTTTGTCCACACTTGATATCTTACTTCTTAAAACGACGAAAACTTTATTTTCATCTGTAGTCTTTTAGCTATGCTATAGCGGAAGAGGACTCCAAACACTTACGTGTCCTTTATTGTCGGCGTACACATACGTCTTTATATTGACGATAGACAGGAGAGCATGAAAGAAAAAAATACTTTTACTTCTCAAAGTTCATTGAACCTCCCTACCTGAAACGAATCGATGTTGTTCTGTAATTTCCGTATTTCCTTTAGGAAGTATGTGATTCATTGAGTGACATAACTGAACGATAACAACAATAGTATGGCTGCGTAGCGGGCGGCGCGGCGTGACGCGTGCCGAGTATCACAGTCGTGACGTCACACAACGGGACGCGCTTCGTGTGATACCGTGTGACGTGGCCACGCATTGTTCCGCTGCTCATTGTTACATGAATAGCTTGCCGTTACTACATGCCAGTGGCCAGGTAGTGCACCCGGACCATCACGACATGGACATCATTGATGCGCTACGATGAGATAAGTCGACGGTTCATGGTTTTGGTTCTAGTATTTGCTGCATTTGTTACGACGAAGTAAAGCAGTAACAATAATACGTATTGCTATAAGTTAAAGCTACATCATCATTTTCCTGCCCTTGTCCCCTTCTATTTGTGGTCGGCGCAACACGTTTTCTTCTTCCATTCTCCCTATCAGACGTCACGGCATCATTTACTCCTTTCTCCTTCATATCATTCCTTACATAATCCATCCATCTTTTCTTTGGTCTTCTTCTCGCTCTCCGTCCATCAGCTTTCAGATCCATCAGTCTTATAGTCACATGTGCTTCATCCCTCTTCATTAAATGTCCATACCAAGACAAACGACTCCCTTTCAATTTTTCTGTAACAGGCGCAACTTTCAAACTTCTTCTAATAAACTCATTCCTTACTTTATCCATTCTTGTCACTCCACACATCCATCTCAACATTCTCATCTCCACTACGTGCAATCGTTTTCATCCACCTTTTTTTAAGATAAAGCTACAAAAAATTAATTCACCGAGTCCCGTAAGCGTGCATCATACGTAGGTATAGTTAACCAGAACTGATTATTTCGGACTGTTACACTAGGTTTGTAACAGTCCGAAATTTATTTAGCGGTTGGATGGAGTAATTTCTCTATCGGTTAACGTCATCGATCACTGAAAAGCTTTTTGGACTTATTGAAGCATGTGGTCCGCGTCCGCAGGCCGGTGACAACCACCACTTCCACCCGACGTGCGCGCGCTGCAGCAAGTGCGGCGACCCCTTCGGAGACGGCGAGGAGATGTTCCTGCAGGGCGCCGCCATCTGGCACCCGCGCTGCGGGCCCGCGCCGCTCGACCCCAGCGACCTGGACGCCAGCGACCACGCCGCGCACGACCGCGCCTCCGCCGACCTGCAGGTGACACACGAACACGCACACATCCCACCCATACACACTCATCTGGCACCCGCGCCGCTCGACCCCAGCGACCTGGACGCCAGCGACCACGCCGCGCACGACCGCGCCTCCGCCGACCTGCAGGTGACACACGAACACGCACACATCCCACCCATACACACTCATCTGGCACCCGCGCCGCTCGACCCCAGCGACCTGGACGCCAGCGACCACGCCGCGCACGACCGCGCCTCCGCCGACCTGCAGGTGACACACGAACACGCACACATCCCACCCATACACACTCATCTGGCACCCGCGCCGCTCGACCCCAGCGACCTGGACGCCAGCGACCACGCCGCGCACGACCGCGCCTCCGCCGACCTGCAGGTGACACACGAACACGCACACATCCCACCCATACACACTCATCTGGCACCCGCGCCGCTCGACCCCAGCGACCTGGACGCCAGCGACCACGCCGCGCACGACCGCGCCTCCGCCGACCTGCAGGTGACACACGAACACGCACACATCCCACCCATACACACTCATCTGGCACCCGCGCCGCTCGACCCCAGCGACCTGGACGCCAGCGACCACGCCGCGCACGACCGCGCCTCCGCCGACCTGCAGGTGACACACGAACACGCACACATCCCACCCATACACACTCATCTGGCACCCGCGCCGCTCGACCCCAGCGACCTGGACGCCAGCGACCACGCCGCGCACGACCGCGCCTCCGCCGACCTGCAGGTGACACACGAACACGCACACATCCCACCCATACACACTCATCTGGCACCCGCGCCGCTCGACCCCAGCGACCTGGACGCCAGCGACCACGCCGCGCACGACCGCGCCTCCGCCGACCTGCAGGTGACACACGAACACGCACACATCCCACCCATACACACTCATCTGGCACCCGCGCCGCTCGACCCCAGCGACCTGGACGCCAGCGACCACGCCGCGCACGACCGCGCCTCCGCCGACCTGCAGGTGACACACGAACACGCACACATCCCACCCATACACACTCATCTGGCACCCGCGCCGCTCGACCCCAGCGACCTGGACGCCAGCGACCACGCCGCGCACGACCGCGCCTCCGCCGACCTGCAGGTGACACACGAACACGCACACATCCCACCCATACACACTCATCTGGCACCCGCGCCGCTCGACCCCAGCGACCTGGACGCCAGCGACCACGCCGCGCACGACCGCGCCTCCGCCGACCTGCAGGTGACACACGAACACGCACACATCCCACCCATACACACTCATCTGGCACCCGCGCCGCTCGACCCCAGCGACCTGGACGCCAGCGACCACGCCGCGCACGACCGCGCCTCCGCCGACCTGCAGGTGACACACGAACACGCACACATCCCACCCATACACACTCATCTGGCACCCGCGCCGCTCGACCCCAGCGACCTGGACGCCAGCGACCACGCCGCGCACGACCGCGCCTCCGCCGACCTGCAGGTGACACACGAACACGCACACATCCCACCCATACACACTCATCTGGCACCCGCGCCGCTCGACCCCAGCGACCTGGACGCCAGCGACCACGCCGCGCACGACCGCGCCTCCGCCGACCTGCAGGTGACACACGAACACGCACACATCCCACCCATACACACTCATCTGGCACCCGCGCCGCTCGACCCCAGCGACCTGGACGCCAGCGACCACGCCGCGCACGACCGCGCCTCCGCCGACCTGCAGGTGACACACGAACACGCACACATCCCACCCATACACACTCATCTGGCACCCGCGCCGCTCGACCCCAGCGACCTGGACGCCAGCGACCACGCCGCGCACGACCGCGCCTCCGCCGACCTGCAGGTGACACACGAACACGCACACATCCCACCCATACACACTCATCTGGCACCCGCGCCGCTCGACCCCAGCGACCTGGACGCCAGCGACCACGCCGCGCACGACCGCGCCTCCGCCGACCTGCAGGTGACACACGAACACGCACACATCCCACCCATACACACTCATCTGGCACCCGCGCCGCTCGACCCCAGCGACCTGGACGCCAGCGACCACGCCGCGCACGACCGCGCCTCCGCCGACCTGCAGGTGACACACGAACACGCACACATCCCACCCATACACACTCATGTGGCACCCGCGCCGCTCGACCCCAGCGACCTGGACGCCAGCGACCACGCCGCGCACGACCGCGCCTCCGCCGACCTGCAGGTGACACACGAACACGCACACATCCCACCCATACACACTCATCTGGCACCCGCGCCGCTCGACCCCAGCGACCTGGACGCCAGCGACCACGCCGCGCACGACCGCGCCTCCGCCGACCTGCAGGTGACACACGAACACGCACACATCCCACCCATACACACTCATCTGGCACCCGCGCCGCTCGACCCCAGCGACCTGGACGCCAGCGACCACGCCGCGCACGACCGCGCCTCCGCCGACCTGCAGGTGACACACGAACACGCACACATCCCACCCATACACACTCATCTGGCACCCGCGCCGCTCGACCCCAGCGACCTGGACGCCAGCGACCACGCCGCGCACGACCGCGCCTCCGCCGACCTGCAGGTGACACACGAACACGCACACATCCCACCCATACACACTCATCTGGCACCCGCGCCGTCTTTTTCCCTCATTTCTCACCTTATGAAAAAAATAGCCTATGTCCCGTCTCCAAGGTCTCAACTATCTCTGTACCAAAATTCATCAAAATCAGTTTAGCCATTTAAGCGTGAAGACGTAACAAACAAACTCACTTTTGCTTTTATAATATTAGTAAGGATAGCCTTATGAACCTAAATAATTATATTATGTGTCGGCAGAACCTGATATTTATTTTATATTTTTTTGTGCCGCAGTGATATATTTTGTATAGTGTGACGGTTGCATTTTATACACATTATATGTATAGTACACCTGCCACAGACGCAGTCAACACTAAGTAGTTGTGAATTGGTTGCACCCTCGCCGTATACTTGTGTATGTACAACGATGTGGAAGCCTGCAGTGGTCATTGTGAACAAATATCGACACATAATCACACAACTAATGAAAATTTACAAGAATTTTAGAGATTTATTTATGTTCACTCGCTGAAGTCTTTAACACTTTATTAGTACGTCTTACTTGTGTATCTTGAATTTTACATAAATTTTACAGTAATTTCATCTCGTTCTAAGTATTTTGAAAATCTCAACAATATCGATTGAGATCACAAGGAAGACTTGACACTACGTTTGTTCTCGTAAGTTCGTTGTCTTTTCGATATATTACTAAGATGGAAACACAGCTAAACAACGAGCATACGTGTACAAACGACAATAGTTTTATTATTTTCGATGTTTATTTGCATCAGGGCCGACTGCCACGGTACAACCAATACCAGTGTGGTTGTACCGTGCGGGCGGCCCTGCCGCGCGGTCGCCCGGTCCGCACTCGCACCGCTGGTTGCCTTCCAACTGTATTACGTGGCGTGTGTGTATTTTCTTATATTTCTTTGGCCGATGGTTGCTCTTAAGAGAAATCCACGTAAAAGCCCGGTATTCATAGAAAACAAAAAGCTTGCTGAACACAATTGTTTTCATCAACATTTTGCCCGACTACGGCGAAACCAACAAGCAGGGTTTAGTTAACTATGAATACAAGGCTTCAGCTAGTCCGAACACACGTGACGTTATCGTTTGGCCGGCGGCGTGCAGTGCGACTGCGCCGCTCGGACCGCGCGTGACTCCGCTTATTGTCTTCAGTTCTCCCTGCGCTCGCGCACGCCCAGCGTCAACGGCTCCTACTGCAGCCCCTACAGTAGCTTGACCAGGAAGGTCCGTCACACACATTTTATTTTTATTTTTTTCGCGTGTGCTTTTGGAGAATTATATTTATGACCAAATGATTCCTGCCGGAGTTGCGGGATTTTCTAAGGAGATACCGCAGCCCCGGATCGCAAATAGCAAAAGATGGAACATCGAAGGGTTCTATAGTCAGTAAAAGTCTGACACCCAAGTTATTTAATGATTTTCTATACGAAAAAAAGACAATCGATTTTAAAATTGTTCCAAATATGGTGTTTCGATGAAGTACTAAGGTTCATAACACGCCAGTTGAATGAGTCTTTCATTTAACAAGTTGTATTGTTTCACTTCAAGGGCACACACATATAATATTATGTTATTTTTAGTTGACACATTTACACGTTTCAGTTAATGTTTTGCTGTTGTCTAGTTTATGTTATTTTATCGTCGTTTGTATTTAGTATCGCATGTGGATGTGTTGACTAACCGTACGACGTACGTACCTACAACGTGTACCTGTAAGGGTCAATTCACACGTACCACAACCACACCACCACGACGCCATGTGGTCGGGCGTATATTTTGTATTGAAAATGAATCTTATAATTCACACGTACCACATTTTGCCGTTGTTATCGACCACCTGTGTAATACGACCACATCGCAACAACATCGCTACGGCAACGCCACCACCGGCGGCGGCACCGCGGCCACATCGCCACGACATGACGTCATCAACAGCGACAAATCTTTCCTCCATGACTACGTTCAGCCAAGCCGTGTTTCCTCTACGAAAGCCGGAGTAAACTGCACATGACCACGTGGTTACCACATCGCAACGACAGCGACAACGCAACCACATCGACATTTTGTCGGTACCACAACGCAATTGCCAAAAGCCGCTGCGACACTATTCACACGTAACCACAGCTTGACCACATTTTGTCGCTGCGACGTGGTGTGCTTGTGGTACGTGTGAATTGGCCCTTACTTTTACACTAATCATTAACAATGTAAGGTAAGCGAAATAGACTAGCAAACAATGATTGGGAAGTTATAACAATAGCATTTTAAAGATGGAGATTTCTAAGATAGCTTTCTTAACAGTGGGCCTAAAGTAGCCGGTTCGACAGAATTACAATACGATAATAATATGAATTACGGAAAATGAACATTTCATACTATAAACTAAGTTTCTGTCAAACCAGACATTATAGGCCACCTGATATATTTTTGTTATCGTAAAATAACATGTGCCATCGCACATTCACAATATAGCTTCTAACATATAATTTTGTTGTCTTGGTAGTTAACTGTCAGTTTACAGTGTACCATGTAATAAATTATGAATTTTTCCGTATGTTCCGTTTGCTTTGATGATTTCGGGAGTTTTAAGATATTTAAAAAATAAAATAGAGAATAAATAAATATTCTATTCTACAACGTTTGGAATCAGTAGTGCAATGATGCGAGATTTCCAGGTTAATATTGGCATGCCCTAAAAGTAGAAGAAATGCACACCGCAGGTCAAAGCCACGGCTGGCAAGGAGGGATCCTTGGTTTTGTTGAGCTTTGAATGGCACTAGTGATTCCAATATGCTATAGTTGGGTTGGGGGCTACATAGTGTGGGTGTTGCAGTACGGGTACCGCGCCGCGTCGCCCGGGCTGGTGCTGCGCGAGTACCGCGACGCGGGCGCCTGCTCGCCGCACCGCATCACCACGTACTCGTACCTCACGAGCGAGCCGTCCTACCTGCGCCGCCCGCTGCAGCCCTACGACCGCCCGCCCACCTCGCCGCACTTCCACCGCCCGCCCTGTACGTATCCAACATTAACTATAAGCTTCGGTAATCATTACATATCGAAAAGATGATGACATAAATATCTACAGACCTATTACAAACTTACATCCATCGATATGGGATTCTCAACAAGACGCGTATTTTTTCGTTATAAAAATATAGTTTTACTCAAAATTATAACAATACATTAACAGCAAGTAATAAAAAAAATTCAGACAGACGGACAAAACAATTATCCAATAAGGGTTCCGTTTTTTCTTTTGAGTTACAGAACCCTAATAACTTTAACGTTGAAGAAGGCAATTGGATTGATTGGCCAGAACTTACACTAATATTATAAGGGCGAAAGTTCTTATATGTACGTATATATGTATAAGTATATATCAAGATAGTTTCAAACACAAACTCAAAAGCATTTATTTCAATTAGACCATTTCTTTGGTTTTAATTTTGGGGTGAGAAATCATCAAATAACTTCCCCCACCCTGGGCGGAGCGGGGGGGAGTGTCAGACTTTTACTGGCTAAAACCCAGCCATGTTCCTTCTATTCCCCTTTGCGTTCCGGGGCCGCGGTAACTCTTTCGAACAACCCGCAACCCCGGTAGGCGGAGGCTCTGGCAAGCCCCTCTGTCAATTAGACCATTACAAGCACTTTTGAATGTCAAGAAACAAAATTTTGAAGCTACAGTCCCAGTCACAAGACAAAATAACTTGTGAAAGTACTGTAGTTGCCCATTCCAAAGTGTTGATATCTATGGAGAGGAATGAGCAAGAAACTCCATGGACACTCTTTTATATTAAAATATTATTACAAATTGGTATTTACATCATTCGTGTTGAGATTATACAAATATGTGAGAACGATGTAGAAAGACGTGCACGGTAAGAGCGTCCAGAGTAAAAGCAAAATTCAATTAATAAAAATCTAAATAAATTAAAAATGAATCGTGGTAGCTAAAAGATGACCAGTCCCAACTGACAGCGCCCGTTCACGAACATGACGTATGGATCAGCCCCATTCAGCTCGACCATTTTGAAGGGAACTAAATGACCCGACAAACTTACCACCACCAGTGAGACATTTAGTGAGCGCACTATCAACCACCAGGGCTTCGTCAAGTCAATAATAGTACATAGCCCTCACGGATTCCCTCTATCTATCAAAATCTTGATGCTCCGAAATTTATTTGGCATAACACACTTAGCATAATTTTCTTTAAACGAACATTTTAAATGCATAGAAATTATTTGATATAATTACCGTTTGGCATAATGTTTAAAACTTCGAATTTAAAATGGCATACTGTTAAGATAGCAGATTTACATTTAGTATAATTAAGATTGGCAGAGTTCAAATTTCGCATAATATCGTTTAGCATAATGTTCATTTAGAGCGATGATTATTTGCTATAAATTGCTAGGTTAGGTTAGGTTAAAACTGTGACCTCCAGAAACGACTTGCATTAATAGAAAAAAGAGATTGTTTTTAGTAGGTTACCCGGAACTGAACTATTTAGATTAGGATAATTACTTATTGTATTCAATTACATTATTTCAAATTTAATTAAATAATAACTAAAATAGATGACATTATTTTAAAGATTTTAATAATTAAAATAAATGACAACAAATAATGACAAAGATGATTCTAACTATAAACTTTCAGCCATATAACAATTCTGCCGTTTAATGATTATCGATATGAAACATATGCCAAAAGACGATTCTGACTGTGAACTTTCTGCGATATGATGTTTCTACTTTTTAAATATTATGGATATGAAATTTATGTCTAGAGATGATTCTGACTTACAAAATTATGAGTTTTGAATGTATGATAAATGAGTGTCTGCCAAACAATTTTCTGCGAAATGTTGTTCATGCTATCCGTTGTTATGCAAAATAAAATTATGACTTAAAAAGTTCTGCTATAAAGGGTGGACCCAGCACTCACACATGGGCTTTATAATTATACAATACTAGAAAATTGATTCCCTATACATTGCAAAGATAGTCTTACAATTTTCTGCAGCTTCCACAATAAGTTTAGATGATAGTTAGTGAGTTAACCCCTATGCTTGTGGAGCAGGACTAGCATTGAGCCAAGCATTTTTATCTTCAATATATTCCCCCAACTTATAATATGCTTGCCTACATAGTGTGAGTTTTAAATTTCGTCTCATTCAGTTGTAGTATTCAAATTCAAAATTCAAATTCAAATTAATTTATTTGTGGAAGACAGGTGATTCATTGGTGTTACATAATTTAAGAGCTAGCGTCTCTATGTTCTGCCATAACCGGCGTACAAATTTTCAATTAGATTTAATACATTAATTAGTTTTACTATTAATTTACTATATTTCATAATATTACGAATGTCATACCATTGTCATTACATCAATAAATTTAACATGTCATTACTATTACAAATATTAGTATGTGGGGAGGTATTTTATTGTAACATTTTAAACAGTACCCCATCAAAGTCGAGTCTAGTTTAGCTAACCTGAAACCTGGTTGAACTAATTGGTCCATATTTCTAGTATTACACTTGTGTCTGTCACCTCTTTTACTAAATAGATGCAAGGTTTTCCTGACAGACATGCTGTTTTCATAAATAAATTGACAAGGTACTGTCATGATGTTTATATCCTAAAACTGTTCTCTTAAAGAATCTCGCCTACGTAGGTTATATATGGCTCTGGTGGTCTTTTTCTGCAGAATAAATATAGACTCGATGTCTGCAGCCCGTCCCCAAAGTAAAATACCATTTGACATTATACTATGAAAATAACCAAAATAGACTATCCTCGCGGTATCTACATCAGTAAACTGACGGATTTTTCTAACAGCATATGCTGCTGAACTAAGGCGTCCTGCAAGAGATGTTATATGCCCCTTTGTAGCCTTGAATCGATTGTTATTCCCAAAAATATAGTTTTTTCGAATAATTCTAGGTTATATATCAAATAACTGAAATATGGGTTTACACTGCGAGTAAGATCGCGGATCGCAGCTAGTGGTATAATGTTGCCTTTGTAAAGGAATAATCATAAAGGGTTTTGTGCTAATTCAAAAGTACAATGAGTATCGAAGCGAATACTTTTTGTGGGTGATTTGTACGTGAGAAGCTGGTACTGAGGTCATGTTGTTGCAGCGTCGGCGAGCACACGCGCGTCGTCGCGGCCAGGCAGCAAGGCGTCGTCGCGGCCCGGCATGCGCGCGCTCGTCGACTCCATCCGCAGCGAGACGCCGCGGCCCAAGTCGCCGCACATGAACAACGAGGTGAGACTAGCTCGTGTCGTATCAGACACATTCGCGTCGTCGCGGCCCGGCAGCAAGGCGTCGTCGCGGCCCAAGTCGCCGCACATGAACAACGAGGTGAGACCAGCTCGTGTCGTATCAGACACATTCGCGTCGTCGCGGCCAGGCAGCAAGGCGTCGTCGCGGCCCGGCATGCGCGCGCTCGTCGACTCCATCCGCAGCGAGACGCCGCGGCCCAAGTCGCCGCACATGAACAACGAGGTGAGACTAGCTCGTGTCGTATCAGACACATTCGCGTCGTCGCGGCCAGGCAGCAAGGCGTCGTCGCGGCCCGGCATGCGCGCGCTCGTCGACTCCATCCGCAGCGAGACGCCGCGGCCCAAGTCGCCGCACATGAACAACGAGGTGAGACTAGCTCGTGTCGTATCAGACACATTCGCGTCGTCGCGGCCAGGCAGCAAGGCGTCGTCGCGGCCCGGCATGCGCGCGCTCGTCGACTCCATCCGCAGCGAGACGCCGCGGCCCAAGTCGCCGCACATGAACAACGAGGTGAGACTAGCTCGTGTCGTATCAGACACATTCGCGTCGTCGCGGCCAGGCAGCAAGGCGTCGTCGCGGCCCGGCATGCGCGCGCTCGTCGACTCCATCCGCAGCGAGACGCCGCGGCCCAAGTCGCCGCACATGAACAACGAGGTGAGACTAGCTCGTGTCGTATCAGACACATTCGCGTCGTCGCGGCCAGGCAGCAAGGCGTCGTCGCGGCCCGGCATGCGCGCGCTCGTCGACTCCATCCGCAGCGAGACGCCGCGGCCCAAGTCGCCGCACATGAACAACGAGGTGAGACTAGCTCGTGTCGTATCAGACACATTCGCGTCGTCGCGGCCAGGCAGCAAGGCGTCGTCGCGGCCCGGCATGCGCGCGCTCGTCGACTCCATCCGCAGCGAGACGCCGCGGCCCAAGTCGCCGCACATGAACAACGAGGTGAGACTAGCTCGTGTCGTATCAGACACATTCGCGTCGTCGCGGCCAGGCAGCAAGGCGTCGTCGCGGCCCGGCATGCGCGCGCTCGTCGACTCCATCCGCAGCGAGACGCCGCGGCCCAAGTCGCCGCACATGAACAACGAGGTGAGACTAGCTCGTGTCGTATCAGACACATTCGCGTCGTCGCGGCCAGGCAGCAAGGCGTCGTCGCGGCCCGGCATGCGCGCGCTCGTCGACTCCATCCGCAGCGAGACGCCGCGGCCCAAGTCGCCGCACATGAACAACGAGGTGAGACTAGCTCGTGTCGTATCAGACACATTCGCGTCGTCGCGGCCAGGCAGCAAGGCGTCGTCGCGGCCCGGCATGCGCGCGCTCGTCGACTCCATCCGCAGCGAGACGCCGCGGCCCAAGTCGCCGCACATGAACAACGAGGTGAGACTAGCTCGTGTCGTATCAGACACATTCGCGTCGTCGCGGCCAGGCAGCAAGGCGTCGTCGCGGCCCAAGTCGCCGCACATGAACAACGAGGTGAGACTAGCTCGTGTCGTATCAGACACATTCGCGTCGTCGCGGCCAGGCAGCAAGGCGTCGTCGCGGCCCAAGTCGCCGCACATGAACAACGAGGTGAGACCAGCTCGTGTCGTGTCAGACACATTCGCGTGGTCTATAAACAATTCCATATAATAGATTTAAAAATAAATCTATTTACTACCTTTTACGTATCAGTATTTAACGTTACACGCGCCATCTATTGGTACCTACTGCGAGTCCAAGCGACAGCAAAGTTCTATCTCTTACCGTTAATTTAATAATTCGTAAAATAATACAATCGAGTGCCACTAGATGACATTATACGAATTATCGATTTGTTGTTTTTAAGAGTACAAATACATAGTTGTTCATGAATTTTATATGTAAGTTTAGGTACAGATTGTTTTTATAAAATAATTATTGGTATGTTTTGTGTTATAATCTCGGTGTGATAGCTTCTATCAGAATCTCGCCTCTGACGCGCAATATCCTTTAGCGCAAATGTCTAGGACATTTCCCATCCCTAAACTGATATCGGTTTCTTTTTTAATCTAAGTAAATGGTTCATGAGGGATATTTGCAAAGGGCCCTCAAATTTACATAGTAAGAAGAACATAATTCCGGCAAAATTTAGTGTTTGTAGTACGTACAAAAAACTTCAAACGAGAATTGGTTTGAACAAGATTTGATATTTACTTTTTGAGATATGGAACGCTTCCATCAAACTGTAACAGTAACGTTGTTTTTCATTAAGATAAAAAACTGGATGTTTGGGTTATGAAGACAGGGTGTAAAGTTCTTTATCCCCTATGGAAAAGGAAGGTTCCTGCCTGTGGGCGACTGTCTTTGTTGCTCGTACAAATCGCTGCACCCCCGCAAGGGGGCGCGGCTGGCGGGGTATGGACATGGGCTGTTGTCTCGCGGGTTCAAATTGTGTCAATACGGGCACCGTCGACGGAGTGCCTTGTAGGCGAGGGCCTAATGGCAAGCGCGTAGCACGCGACTTGCGCGACTTGCCTGTGAGTGATTGCTATTAATGTGTTGGTAGGAGCGCCGCGGTACAGTGTGAACTTTACACCGTAACGGTTGCTTCACGCCACCTCGGCCGTCTGTAACCACCAGGTGAGACCCGCGGGTACCCGGGGGCGGGCCCAGGGTGACGAGCAGCGGGAGAGGTACCGAGGCAGGGGGCCCCCGTCCGGAGACGCGCACAGCTCGGCCTGTGCACGAGCCGGACTAAGGGGCCGAGTTGTGTGTGTGTGTGTGTGTGTGAGCGGTAGTGTGTTTTGTACGTGACACCGCTCATGTCTGCGACAGAATCGCGCGCCCGCGCCGCAGATTTGTCGATTGAGTTTAATCGCATTTTTAGTAGCGTATAGGCGCTTTAATTGCCAAGAAAAAACTACATTTAAAATGAGCCCACCAAGTGTGGTCCCGACATCGCAAGTGCGACTTGAGTGGACCCAATCCAGTAGCGGTGAACCCATCTGGGCTGACTCGAGTTAAGAAATCATTTGCCCTTGTAGTCACGAATGTCACCCTCTCTGTTCCAGGAGCCGATCGAGATGTCGCACTACCCGGCCGCGTTCAAGCCGCCGCCCGGCACCAAATCCAAGATCGAGCGCGACGACTTCCCCGCGCCGCCCTACCCCTACACAGACCCGGGTAAGTACCACCAGATAACCATGAACCACCAGATAACAAAATACGAACACACAACGAAAAGTTTGAATATTCGAGCACAGCCCTTTCCATAATAAGCACAGTTCACCCTTTCTAATAATGTTATCCACAATGCTGTGTGTAATGATAGGGGAAAATAATTTATAATTGACTTACTATGTCAGACTAAATTAAGTTTCTCTCTTCAGTCGTTGTTTGTAAAACGATTGAAGAGAGAAACTTAATTTAAGCACTCAACACTTTTCGCCTCGAGATATAAGTGCTCTCATTTCCAAAGAAAGTGTGTCGTGCATAGCGTATCGTAAGTTTAGTATCCGTCCGGCAGAGCGGCGCCGGCGCTGGTCCGACACGTACGCGGGCGTGGACAGCGACGACGAGCGCGACGCGCGCGACCCGCAGCTGCGCCGCGAGGAGGACGAGCTCGCCAAGATCGACTCGGGCATCGCGCAGGTACTACTGCTGAGTTTAGTATCCGTCCGGCAGAGCGGCGCCGGCGCTGGTCCGACACGTACGCGGGCGTGGACAGCGACGACGAGCGCGACGCGCGCGACCCGCAGCTGCGCCGCGAGGAGGACGAGCTCGCCAAGATCGACTCGGGCATCGCGCAGGTACTACTGCTGAGTTTAGTATCCGTCCGGCAGAGCGGCGCCGGCGCTGGTCCGACACGTACGCGGGCGTGGACAGCGACGACGAGCGCGACGCGCGCGACCCGCAGCTGCGCCGCGAGGAGGACGAGCTCGCCAAGATCGACTCGGGCATCGCGCAGGTACTACTGCTGAGTTTAGTATCCGTCCGGCAGAGCGGCGCCGGCGCTGGTCCGACACGTACGCGGGCGTGGACAGCGACGACGAGCGCGACGCGCGCGACCCGCAGCTGCGCCGCGAGGAGGACGAGCTCGCCAAGATCGACTCGGGCATCGCGCAGGTACTACTGCTGAGTTTAGTATCCGTCCGGCAGAGCGGCGCCGGCGCTGGTCCGACACGTACGCGGGCGTGGACAGCGACGACGAGCGCGACGCGCGCGACCCGCAGCTGCGCCGCGAGGAGGACGAGCTCGCCAAGATCGACTCGGGCATCGCGCAGGTACTACTGCTGAGTTTAGTATCCGTCCGGCAGAGCGGCGCCGGCGCTGGTCCGACACGTACGCGGGCGTGGACAGCGACGACGAGCGCGACGCGCGCGACCCGCAGCTGCGCCGCGAGGAGGACGAGCTCGCCAAGATCGACTCGGGCATCGCGCAGGTACTACTGCTGAGTTTAGTATCCGTCCGGCAGAGCGGCGCCGGCGCTGGTCCGACACGTACGCGGGCGTGGACAGCGACGACGAGCGCGACGCGCGCGACCCGCAGCTGCGCCGCGAGGAGGACGAGCTCGCCAAGATCGACTCGGGCATCGCGCAGGTACTACTGCTGAGTTTAGTATCCGTCCGGCAGAGCGGCGCCGGCGCTGGTCCGACACGTACGCGGGCGTGGACAGCGACGACGAGCGCGACGCGCGCGACCCGCAGCTGCGCCGCGAGGAGGACGAGCTCGCCAAGATCGACTCGGGCATCGCGCAGGTACTACTGCTGAGTTTAGTATCCGTCCGGCAGAGCGGCGCCGGCGCTGGTCCGACACGTACGCGGGCGTGGACAGCGACGACGAGCGCGACGCGCGCGACCCGCAGCTGCGCCGCGAGGAGGACGAGCTCGCCAAGATCGACTCGGGCATCGCGCAGGTACTACTGCTGAGTTTAGTATCCGTCCGGCAGAGCGGCGCCGGCGCTGGTCCGACACGTACGCGGGCGTGGACAGCGACGACGAGCGCGACGCGCGCGACCCGCAGCTGCGCCGCGAGGAGGACGAGCTCGCCAAGATCGACTCGGGCATCGCGCAGGTACTACTGCTGAGTTTAGTATCCGTCCGGCAGAGCGGCGCCGGCGCTGGTCCGACACGTACGCGGGCGTGGACAGCGACGACGAGCGCGACGCGCGCGACCCGCAGCTGCGCCGCGAGGAGGACGAGCTCGCCAAGATCGACTCGGGCATCGCGCAGGTACTACTGCTGAGTTTAGTATCCGTCCGGCAGAGCGGCGCCGGCGCTGGTCCGACACGTACGCGGGCGTGGACAGCGACGACGAGCGCGACGCGCGCGACCCGCAGCTGCGCCGCGAGGAGGACGAGCTCGCCAAGATCGACTCGGGCATCGCGCAGGTACTACTGCTGAGTTTAGTATCCGTCCGGCAGAGCGGCGCCGGCGCTGGTCCGACACGTACGCGGGCGTGGACAGCGACGACGAGCGCGACGCGCGCGACCCGCAGCTGCGCCGCGAGGAGGACGAGCTCGCCAAGATCGACTCGGGCATCGCGCAGGTACTACTGCTGAGTTTAGTATCCGTCCGGCAGAGCGGCGCCGGCGCTGGTCCGACACGTACGCGGGCGTGGACAGCGACGACGAGCGCGACGCGCGCGACCCGCAGCTGCGCCGCGAGGAGGACGAGCTCGCCAAGATCGACTCGGGCATCGCGCAGGTACTACTGCTGAGTTTAGTATCCGTCCGGCAGAGCGGCGCCGGCGCTGGTCCGACACGTACGCGGGCGTGGACAGCGACGACGAGCGCGACGCGCGCGACCCGCAGCTGCGCCGCGAGGAGGACGAGCTCGCCAAGATCGACTCGGGCATCGCGCAGGTACTACTGCTGAGTTTAGTATCCGTCCGGCAGAGCGGCGCCGGCGCTGGTCCGACACGTACGCGGGCGTGGACAGCGACGACGAGCGCGACGCGCGCGACCCGCAGCTGCGCCGCGAGGAGGACGAGCTCGCCAAGATCGACTCGGGCATCGCGCAGGTACTACTGCTGAGTTTAGTATCCGTCCGGCAGAGCGGCGCCGGCGCTGGTCCGACACGTACGCGGGCGTGGACAGCGACGACGAGCGCGACGCGCGCGACCCGCAGCTGCGCCGCGAGGAGGACGAGCTCGCCAAGATCGACTCGGGCATCGCGCAGGTACTACTGCTGAGTTTAGTATCCGTCCGGCAGAGCGGCGCCGGCGCTGGTCCGACACGTACGCGGGCGTGGACAGCGACGACGAGCGCGACGCGCGCGACCCGCAGCTGCGCCGCGAGGAGGACGAGCTCGCCAAGATCGACTCGGGCATCGCGCAGGTACTACTGCTGAGTTTAGTATCCGTCCGGCAGAGCGGCGCCGGCGCTGGTCCGACACGTACGCGGGCGTGGACAGCGACGACGAGCGCGACGCGCGCGACCCGCAGCTGCGCCGCGAGGAGGACGAGCTCGCCAAGATCGACTCGGGCATCGCGCAGGTACTACTGCTGACTGCTGACACCAAACAGTATAAGTCATCGGTCCCGCTGGGGGACCATATCTGCTGCCAACTTTTAAACCCGGAGTTTGCTATTAAGAAATTCATCGGAATACCTGGCCCCTCCGTAGTATCACGTCGAGTAGTCCTGAGACTCCGCGTCGAGCAGACCTCGAGCTCCGCCAGCTCGTCTTACACTTCGTGGTGATGTCTTCTGGGCGCCATGCAATTGTTCTTTATTGCGGAACTTGACCCTCTGTACGGGACACTGTGTACTCAGATAAACAAGGTTATTGTAAATTTTAAACATAATGTTAAATGTTTCAGGTATTCCTTAAAGAAGTGAAAGAGCGGGAGAAACTTCAGCAGTGGAAAAAACAGAATCTGGATCCAAGAAATGCAAGCAGGTGAGATTTGTCACATCTGGCTTCATCTGTCATGTGCGACGAACTGATTACCCAAGGGGGTTTTGTAAACCACTGAGCTCACCTACAGTTTATCAGTAAGGGATTCTCATTCATGTGTCTTAATTTTTATTTCGTTTATTCATTTTTACATATATTCTTTATATTTTTACATGACTGTAAAAAAAATACAAAAAAAGTAACCCACTGGTGTCGGGAACAGGGCCCGAGCAGCGGCGCGTCCTTCATACATGTGCAAAAGCCTGGCTTGCCCTAATATCAAACTCAATACCTATATATAAAAAACCCAACAAAACAATGTTCAAAATAAAAATAACATCAAATTCCGCGCCAAACGCATTGTGATGCAATGCGAGGTTGCCAGGTTTACACACTCACTGAACACCTGTATCACTCGAACATTCGCGCGACGTTGCCAAATTTTTTCTGCGAAATTCGATACTCGACCTCGCTCTAACACTATACAAAAAAAGAGTTCAAGTATATGCAGCACGTGTCTACGGTCAGTGATACCACAGTGCTAATGCTTTCTCGCTCGCACTCATTGGCTTCTTATGGGGCTTGTAAACTTCTCACTTTTTCCTAGCAAAATATTTACGTTTTGATAACATTGTTAGGACGTCATTTGAAAATTTGTATGGAGTTAAATGGCTTTTTTATGACTGTGTGCGTGTAAATCAGTGTAAGTTCGAAGGAGAATGTGTGTTCGCACCAAGCATGCGCTCAAAGCTGCGCGATGCGCGAATTTTGATAGAAAGTTTAGAAATTTCAAATTAGTTCATATTTGTTTTGAGCGGTTACTGGTGCATTTCTTTTATTGTGATATTATTTTCACAATTTCTAGTAATTTTAAAGTTTAGTGATTACTTTTTGGTGCAATTAACTTTGTTTTAAAGTGATTACAGTTTCATAAAAAACGCATGCAATTCTTCCTTGTGAAGGTTTAAAGTGTGTGAAATCGTTATTGGGCAAGGTAAATGGTTTGAGTTTTACAGAAAAATATAATCTCGTTACTTCACCAAAACCTAACCCTGACTTGGATATTTATCAGAAAACTAAATCCCATAATAGGCAGTTTAATCGATCAGTGTACAATATTCAATGGGTGGTCGGCTGCTCTCATTTAAACAATTTTTTCTGTTGGCCTTGTTTATTTTTCGCTAAAGATAATATGTATCTGTAAATCTATCTAGTAAAACTATGCCTTCTGTGTGCTTTGTTGTTTGTCATCTGTCCGTGGTAAAGAATGAAGAGTTATGGGTGTTTACATTGTGAGTAGTTACAAATGTTTTCAACAATGTGTGGTGAGAAAGCAATTTATTATTTGTGCGCCATCTTGCGGTAAGTGCTTTTATTTTTTTTTGCATAGCGACTGTAGAGATCGAGCGAAATATTAGGAATCGAATCGAACTATAGTTGTTACATTAACTCAATAGATGGCTCTTTTATCATTTACTTAAAACTGCGCGTATTATAAAATCACGATATCTGTTTTTCATTACTGTTTGTGCGTTTTTTTTTTAATTTAGGCATATTTAATTCCTAATAGGAAAATAAAGACGGCGTTATCAAAAAAAAAAAATTTTTTTTTTCAGCCTGAAAAAAGGCTGAAAAAAGCTATTGTATAACTTGGCTTTACCTTCATCAAGAAACCTCTTTCGCCACTGGGCCCGAGCTATCGGCGGTCAGGTTTCCAGAGAATGGAACCTCCTAACAAAACGAACTGTGTCCAAGAGTACCGCTTTCTGTATCAAGCACTTCATTCAGTTGCCTAGCGAAAGCCTCCTTAGGCATTGGTCGAAGCTCTTGTCACTTAAGAGCCATTTCACAAAATGATTGCGCTCGAGTTTAGGCAAAAGAGTGCGTCATTGTTTATGTGTGCGTAGCGAGCCACACACGTGCAATATAAACAGTGTAACACGAGAGCAATCTTGAGCCGTAATCGTAATATGATTTGGTAAATTTTATTTTAGTATTGTATTAGTATTTATATGTTATTGTAATTTAGACTGATGTTCAAATTGATATTTTGACAAATTATATGCAAATATTTACAAAATAACTATAGGGTTCGCTTTCCCAAAGAACATAGATTATTTCTGAATCATTTTATTTTTATAATTACTATGTATTTGAACCAAAAAACACGTAAAAAAAACAAAATAAAAGTTAAAAATTGGTCTAAGAATTTATTTTTTTACTAATTAATGGTAATATAATTCAGGAATCTATTTCATTAAACGACGATTTAAATATATGTCTGAACCTGTATGTATTTTGTTTAGTTTCATTTATAAGTATTATTGATAGATTTAGGACTCAGAAGTAGACTCTGCGGCAATTTTTCAGTAAAATGGTTGTGGGAGATGTGTCATTATAAATTAAACAAACCGATTTTAGTAAATGTGTTACATTAAACGACACTATAAACGATTAATCTATATTTTGTATTCATTCAATAAATTCTAGATATTACTTAGATGGTAATAGAGAAGCTCAAAGTCTTAAAAATTTGGGCGAAAATGTGAAATGGCTCTTAAGCAGTTGGCTGATACGACTTCTTTTTATTTAGACAAAAGTCAGATTATTTGGATTTAATTTCTGAAATAATCAGATACACAGCCCATCCGATTGTTTTCAGTATATTTTCGTAAATGTTTACAAATAAGAAGTAATACCGCTCTATCAAAGTCATTAGAGCGCTAAAACATCGTGAGGAACACAGTCACGAGGTCGTAGTACAATAGTAGCGTGGTCGGCAGGACGCCGTCGGCGTCGCGCGAGCCGCTGCCGCGCCTGCGCTACTCGTCGCCCGTGGGCGCGTCGCCGTCGCGCTCGCTGGAGACGCGCGCCGACGCGCCCTACGACCAGCACACGTCGCACTCCATCATCCCCACCTACAACGGTAAGCGCACGACCACGCCCTCTGACGCACGACCACGCCCTCTCACGCCCTCTGACGCCCTCTCACGCGTCACGAACGTCGAAAGCGATTTGCCAGCTAAAGTTCCGTTATTATAAAGTTTGTATAAGTACATAAAGGAGAATGCAAGGAGCTATCGAGCAAAATTAATGCAGAGTATGTTAACTCGGAGCTAATTATTTGTAATAAGACTCGATTGACGAGAAATCACTTTCGAATTTCGCCAGGAGTGTATTGTCGTGTCGTGACAGAACAACTATTTCAATTTATGTGACAGATCGTGCTGCACCATTAATAATAGTTATGATGAAATGAGATCTTGCATCTGTCACAGAAATTGAAGAACTATTATTTAAAAGTTAAGTTAAGGTCTAACTAATCATTTTGTGTTATTTTAAGAAATCGTGCAATATAAACGTACAGGATGTTCACTTAACACCGTGCGGTAACTAACTCTCTCTAAGACTTATCATCACGGTTGTATGTTAAAACAAACTAGAAAATACATATGTCATTCTTCGCATTTCAGTTCAGGTTCCATGCCCATTCGAGTAGGTGCGCACACCAGAAACAAAATATTTTTTTCCAACTTAGCAATATAAGAGTTAGTTACCGCCACATAGTAACCGTGACCGTCCTGTACGTGGTGTTCTGAGCTCGGCCCGCCCCCAGCCCGCCCCCAGCCCGCCCCCAGCCCGCCCCCGGCCCCTACTCCCTGCGTTCGTCACCAGTCCCTTAGCATCTGTAATATTACCTATAAACCAAAATAAAATATACGTAAGAATAAATGCACAACAGTATTGATTGTTATGATTCGTAACGAAAGCCGCCTCTATCTAGTGGGCGCCTTTCGTTAAAACAATGGACTGGCGGTGTGATCGCATCTTCTCATACATCTGGACATCTGGAAGGACCCTTCTCATGTACTAACATATAACTACATAACATCGAATACATATCAGTCGCTGCTAACAGCTACTAACGACTGCTCCCGAACACGTCGGCTGTGTTCGCTACAGCTAACACGCACTAACCTGTGCCACACTGAATGCCATGCGCGAACTCAGCGCACGTGCCCATACTACTAACTGACTACTAACCAATACCAAGCTGTTTCTCTCAACAAGCACAACAGTTCATAGAGTTCACACAATTCCTAGACTGCAAACTTAGCACTTTAGTCGTGAAAGGAACGCTACAGTTACAACATCGTGATCTATGAACTAGTGTGTTTGTCGGAATGTGTGGAGGACAAAGCGATGGTTCAGGCCACTTGCACTGGACGGCGGACGTGTTGTTGATCGCTCGGTCGATGCTAACATTCAGTCTGTTGCAGTACACACGTACACGTACTACACAGACGACGGTGAGTCACTTCAGCTACCTTATACACTGCCTTACTCTCGACGCTCTTCGCTACTAATGTATACTCTATGATCATACGGAAAGAGTTTATAATCCTACAGTCACAGTGTCGAGAGTAGCGCACACATCTCGTAGTTTGAGCCTTTGACAAGCCGATAGCTTGTAAGCGTGTTATTTATCGCGCCCGGCGCCATATATATTATCCGCAGTAATGCTCTTGGTACACATCAGCGCTTTGTCTTCCATTACATATAATTTGACATGATAACACTTTATTTACAATCTCTGCGATGCTTGCTCTAACGTCCGCATTGCAAACTGCCGCCAAGATAACATAATATGGCAAAGTCGATCCGCTTCAATAGTGGCGCGCTTTGAGTAGAACCAGTCGGATGCGGACGTTGGGCGGCCGCACCAGGTGAGGCGCACTCTGCACTACGTCTAACTGCTACACTGCTTGACGCTTGTGCTACACGACGCCGGAATACCACTGCCTACTTTGTCAAACATTCTTGTACTGCGAAAGCTCGCAGCTGCCCTTAACAAACCTGATATTCATTCTCCGTGATTTGGAAATCACTCACTGAATGCACAGAAGTATCACTTGACAGTTTTAAAATGTTTAATCACTTTTCCCACGAACCGCTATCCAAGCACGCAGCGCAGCGTGGCTATCGCGCACTAAATATTGCGACATCTATTGCCGCCAAGTTAACATCCTGTCACAACAAGCTGAACATCCGAGTTCTCTGTTGTGTCGTGCTTTGGGCGTCGTTGCAGCATAGTAAGTGCGTGATGTTGCTGCAGCTTGTTACATTACGCTAAGTGTTACTGTTGCGCTTATTATTCATTTATTTCTGCTATATGTTACACGCGCAGTTCTCGCGAACAAACATGAGCTCTGTAGCCGCCTTACTGTAGCCACGTATTCACGGCTAACACAGGGTCAACACTGACTTCCCTAGCGCTTAACGTTGCTACCAACAAGTGTTTTATTACTGTAACACTCGTGTTGCCAGCGACAAAGAAAAATGTTGCTGCAACAATGGTTCGCATTTTTTGTTTACCACAACTACGATAACACATATTTTACATTTGATAGAAAGAAGAATAAATTCAAGTCAAAGCTCACGTTTAGCAGCGAGACCTGCAACAGAGTCTGTTGTTAAACGGACTAACTTAGTGCATGCTCCGCGGGTTGGCTCTTATTGTTCACGACTGTCACAAGTCATCCATGACTCGAATGATAGTGTTACCATTCAATATATCGCTGTACGTATTTATAAGAATGTGTATAACTGCTTTTATGGATATTTAGTGATAAGCTTCATATATTATTTAAGTATGGTATAGTTTGTCCAGTGACACGTCGTCAATGTTTCCATTATGTTGCGCCTTAGTGCTGCATGCAGCATGGTGCATGGCGGTGCACGCGCACAGTTTCACTATTATAGTATTACGGTACATGTCATGACGTCATACGATCACGTGACAGCTCGCAATATGTTCCACTAAATGTCACATTTTGTTCTAAACAGAAACTGTGCGAGTGCATGTTATCGAAAGCGATGTGCAGACAATTCAGTCGGTACAATAAGTTTATTATTGTATCTTAGTGAGTAATGATCAGCTCGTGTTATAAACTAGTTTGTGTGCACATCGTCTATGTCAATGTTGTTACAAGTTGTTTTGATGTCTGCGAGTCGAGCCGACCTACACGCACTTGATCCAATTCAATTTTCGCATCATACAGCAAAGTAAAAAGTTTAAAGTAAACGCAAGTTACATTGTATAGTTTCGCTGTCGAATGAAATGGTTCGGAATTAGAAATGTCCAAAGATCTGTGTGACGGTCCCGGTGAGGCGTGCGCTCGGGCCGGCTCGGCAGGTCTCGTGTCTCCCGTGCGTGTACTATAGCCCCGTGTGTGTAGCGCTGCCCGCCGGCCCCGCCCCGCGCTCCAGCACGCTGCCCTGCGCGCGCGCCCGCCGCGACCACGTGAGTACCGCCACACGCGCGCACACACCCCCCCCCACACACACACACACACGCTAGGCGTAGGGCGTAGGGCGGGCTCGGGCGGGCGCTACAGCGTACTGTTACAGTGGTGTCGTCGCTGCGCGCCGCGCCGCGCCCCGGCTACGGGCTGGCGCCGCGCTCGCACACCTTCTCCTCGTCCACCGCCGTGAGTACGCCACTTCACACACTACACAGCGGCCGGCGCCGGCGGCCGGACGATGCACGAGATTATACTCACACGCTCTCAACACACTCGACAGAGTAACTCGTGACCACAAATAAACGATGTGATGTTAATCTCTTGTATTGTCCTGGTGACTGGATAGATGCAACTACAGATGTAGATTGCGCTAGACCGACGCGGACGGCCACAAGCCACTGGTTAATCCCAAAACATGTTAAGATGTCGTCGGTCCAGCGATGATCGCTCCTGACGGTGGTTGTCGTTCAGCCACGTCGATGATCCGCGTCCGCTAGTTGCACCGCATGCCGGGTGACGTAGCGCGTCGCCGTCGCGTCCGTGACGCCGACTGCGTTGCTATACGCACACCATAAACATCCACTCAATTTTTTTTTTTTTTGATAAAACCTAGTTTAAAGTCTCAGGGAATATAAATAGTTTTTATATTACTATATACTTTCCAATCTTTATTTACTCTGAGAGTGAAAGTATCTGCGACAGTTAAACGTATTCTAATAATAGTTAATTTTAAACAAATGACTACTCTAATTTTAAAAGAGTGTTTTGATCACTTTGGAAAAAATCTACATTTTTGTGGTGCTTTAGGTGGAAGCGCCAGGGTAACCTGCATTTATTTTGCAAATAGCAACAATTTTTAATTAGTAATGAGCTTACGAATATGGTTTGCATTTCCGTCATGTCATTGTATACATGAGTTGTTTGCTCGCCGTAGTTCGGCGCGGGAGTCGGGTGACCAGCCCTCGAGCTCTTATCTAACCGGAAACAAACTACAGGCTTACATTGTATAATACGGCTAAACTTCATACATGTGATGGATATCGATCTCTAATAAAGAAGGGAAAGTTTTTATTCATTACGCTAATGGCACATGTGTGAAGTTAGCCGAGAGGAAGCCTGAGTACCAGACCAGTCCACGTAGCTTGCATCCATGCCGCAGCAGCTTCGTGTGACGAGCGTGGCGCGCGTGCGCAGTCGGCCGGCCTGTCACGGGCTAGTAGAGCCACAACGAGCCGTGCTGGCTCAAGCTACCTCCTTACATATAACATCATGAGTGTTGTGTATCGTTTGTCGTGGTGTGTTGCACAACTGTTTGTTCCATTAACATTGACTGACCGGTGCGTATGTATGTATGTATTGTAGGGCGACTTCACATTCAGCGGAATGGGAGACAAGACGCATAGCACCGACTTCAGCAGCGGCAAGTCAGATAGTAAGTATCCCCTTACCGTAGTGTCGTATGCCGTGCGCGTGCCGTGCGCGTGTCGTGCGCGTACCGTGCGCGTCCTCCGCGATCTGCCCCATGTAGCTACTGTGGCACTAACTAACTAATTGCCGTGTGATGTTAACACTCACCTTTCGTCATGTTTACTAATATCAGTTCATTGACTGTTACTACTGTTCTTGTTATAATATAAGGAAGCTGCGTAGGTACTTGTTATGTATTTATGTACAATGTGGTGTTGGGCGTGTCACATGCGTCACTTGCGTCACACACGCGAGAGGCAGCGTGTTGTGACATAACGGTGCAAACGGCAAAGGTCTTGTGTCCAGCAGTGCAGATCTCTTCCAAACAAAAAATATTAAATAACCGGAGATTGCGAGAGACAAGTATATCGAACAGAACAACACAACACTCTGAGATTGAATGACTTGTTGACACGTTTAGTGTGTAATGTCGGCGTGTGTGGCTACTATATATGTACTGACGCGTGGTTGTGTGTTTTGTGGCAGTGCGGACCGAGCTGTGCAGTAAGTAGCGCCGCCCGCTTGCGCCACCACCACCACCACCACCACCCCCACCCCCACCCACCACATGCACAGCCTGCCCACATACATTAGCCCTTCAATCCTTTATTTATAATTAATGTTTCGTCATCTGTATGTGTATTCTATATAATATATCTAATGCGACTCTTCAACTAGTTAGACATTTATAAATGATACTAAACATAGTCAAATCAAATAATATATGTTTTCTACGACAACAATCTGAGAATCAAGTACAATCATGAGCAACTGTAATGAGACTCGTGTGCTACTAGACTAGTTGAGCGGGCGTGTGGCCGCCTCGCGCCAGTCCGCCACTGGTCAGCTGGTCGCAGCGCGCGACCACACTGTACTGTATTCCTCTTTGTCAAACCACATTGTTGATAGTGTTCCTTAGACTTTGTGGCCGCATGAGCGCTTCGCTTCTATAATAAAGTAGGCCATATACTAACGCCACATACCTATTCATTGCCTTCGCGTTCGATTCGTGTGCTCGTGTCAACACGACATATTCTATATAGATACTATTATATTTCAGTTTCTGCCGGCTCCATAACTGATGTGGATCGAAGTGCTGTGGTGAGTTCGCAGGTTCACAACCTCCTTTGTTTTATTTTAAACTAAATTTGTATTACCTAGTTCAAATATTGTAATGTTACACTCAGTCGACAGAGTCGCTCATAAGTTTGTTAACTCAGTATACTTTGTAGTAGAATGTTATACTCGAAAATGATATGGACGGAAGTAGCGCATTGGAGTCACGAGAGAGTTTGTGTCCAGACAACGGACGGTGGAGTGATGATCCGCGGCATGGGCGTGGGCGTGGGCGTGGGCGGGCGGCACACGAGCGCGGGCGGGCCCGTGGGCGGGGGCGGGGGCGGCGTGCGGCGCTCGCTGCCCAACATGGCCACGTCGCACCTGCTGCACGAGCCCGCCAAGCTGTACCCGTACCACCTGCTGCTCATCACCAACTACCGCCTGCCGCCCGACGTGGACCGGCTCAACCTCGAGGTAATCGACTGACACTATACATTGGGACACCGTCATGTCTCTTATCTCTTCTTTATTGTAAACTCCTCATTTCGGCAGTTGTTTTAATTGTTTCAAAGTAAAAGGCGGATACGCTAGTGAACAGATCTGGCAAACAAACAAATTAAATCAAATGAATGTCCCATCGCTGGTATATAACAGTAGCGTGGAAGACGTGGCCGTACACGCGTACATATCCTATATCCCGTACATGCTTTCATGATTTTAAGGTGTTTTAACAGTCGCTCACGATATTCGGGTTTAATGAGATATCATGTGTGTGTGTACAGCGACACCTGTCGGACGCGGAGTTCGAGGCCATCCTGCAGATCGGGCGCCAGGACTTCTACCGCCTGCCGCAGTGGCGCCGCAACGAGCTCAAGCGTCGCGCGCGCCTCTTCTAGTGGCGCCGGCGGCTGCACCGGCTGCACCGGCTGCACCGGCCGCACCGGCTGCACCGGCTGCACCGGCCGCACCGGCTGCACCGGCTGCACCGGCTGCACCGGCCGCACCGGCTGCACCGGCTGCACCGGCCGCACCGGCTGCACCGACCGACTGTTGGGAGCGAGCCGGTGCCGGCGACGACTACAACGTTGTTATTATTTATATACGTCGGGTCGGCTCTCGTCGACCGGTCGGTTACCGCGACATCGATGTCACTGTACAGCGTACGGATACGATGATATTATAGCGTTCACATTATAATATATTACATAGCGTAGCGGGCGCGGGCGGCGCGGAGAGGGGAGGGGGAGGGGGAGGGGCGGGGAGGCTCATGGAGCCGCTCGCGCTCATCTAACGATGCCTTGTTTATAAATGAGAAATATACAGATACCTATATTTAATATATTGTGATTTTGTGTGGGCGCGTGGAATTCAATTTAATTTAGTGAGAACCAAATATATTACGATATGTAAGATAAATATTTTGATTTAGACTTTTAAGTTGGGACATAGATGACTATATCGCTATGGTAGCTATAAGTGTAGCTTTTGTGGGTAGTGGACGATTATTTTACTTCACTGTGAGATGTGTGCCGGGAACGGAACGTGATTCTATCATTATAATTTTAGATTATAAATCAGAACACAAATAAATTGTCATAATAACATGCAACGCCTGTCGGTGAGCGTAGCTAGTGCGTGCAGGCGCAGGCTAGTGACGTCAGCGCGGCCTCACCGACTGGCCGCTTGGGTGCGCGCGCGCGTGTGTGTGTGTGCGTGTGTGCGGGCAGCGGAAGTGAGGTCAGTGCGGCGTCACCGACTGTTGCCGCGTGAGTGTGTGTGTGTGTGTGTGTGGGTGTGTGCGCGCGGGAACCGCAAGTTACGTCAGCGCGGCATCACGGACTGTTGCCGTGGGTGTAAGTGTGTATGTGTGTATGTGTATGCGGGCGGCGCTAGTGACGTCACATCAACGCCGTACTGCACTCTTAAAATAACGTCGTTGTTTTTAATTTTATTCTAGGCAGATATTATTTTTGGTTGCAATATAGATGAAATTATATGCAGAGTATTGTATTTTGTTTTTCATTCAACATTTCGGTGGCTTACAAGATAACATGTATTATATGATAAGGTATTCGTAAGAGTAGATAGCTTCCATACAATTGATATGCCTAATTTGTTACCATACGAGACGAGTGCTCTGCTGAATCCCTAACTCTGCGTCACAATGGTACACTAGAACATGTGGTGATGTGCCACTGTGGTTATCAGTTGATTTTACAATCAGTTAACACTGTATTACTAAAGCTATGCAGCTTTATTACGTAAATTCTTCATATTACGAATATTGTATCTCAATCCTGCTCTACAACATATTATCTAGCTTTTTAAGGGTAATTATATTTTTTAATTACATAAAATGCGTTATCAACGCGGGTCGTTAACCGCCATAAATTATCATAAAAATTACTCAATCACATTTTAAATTAAATATTAAACGATTATTAAGGGTGTGTTAACAGATGAGCTGTTCAATTAGCTTGTTGTTAGTACGAACTAGAGCATCGAGTTACGGTTACGTTACGTGGGAGTATGGAAGTAATGCCGACATCGTAGCTAAGTACATAGATGAGACACAACGCACACGAGGCGGCTCTAAATATATTATTGTCAATTGCCAACTTTTTACATGAATGCTAGTAATGTACTTGCGAATGTTAACTTAGTCGGTCCTGAACTTAATTCATGATACAAAGTCTCGTATTTTACGTATTTATTACTTCCATAGGCACTTGCCTTCCGGCACTGAGATAACATAAGTCATAGCAGACGATGTCTCGGGACACCGCGCCAGCTGGACACCCTTCCTTCGAGTACCATTTCAAATATTATATCTTTACGAAACTACTTGTATTGAATAAATAATAAGCAATGTCAGCTTTTAGTGTAATGCATGCGAGCGAGAGAACGAGTTAAATTATTTATATTGAATTGTAACTAGATGTATATATAGAGTTTATTTTGTAATAATGCTATATGTATGTATACCGTTTGCGCTCCCGAACTGGTTCTTGAGCATACGTTTCGCTTTTTATACAATAGAGTGCGGCGCTGGCCGCCAAGCGCGCGTTTTTCGCACGTCGGGCGTGGTCGCACACGTCGGGCGTGGTCGCACACGTCGGGCGTGGTCGCACACGTCGGGCGTGGTCGCACACGTCGGGCGTGGTCGCACACGTCGGGCGTGGTCGCACGTGCGGCACGAGGCACACGCGTGCGTGGCTGTCGGCGCGACGCGTTCGGGACGCGCCATCTTCAACTTTGTCACACGATGACAAGATTATCACTTCGAACATTATATTCATGCGGAAATTGAGAGAAGTGTGAGAGGAATTTATCAGTGTTTTTTATCGTGAAGACTAAATGCTTATAAAGTAATAAACTTGCATTTCCGATTAATTTTGTGGTTATTTTGTACTTGCCCAACCCTATTCCTTATTATAATAACATGCTTGTAAACTTTCTATTGTTTCGCTATGAAGTGCTGCGTTGTTGCTGTGAAGTATATAATCTGGCGAGGGACTGATGATGAGTGAGCAAGCAGGGTGTCCTTGCTCACTCATCATAGCTCCCGCACAATCTCTTTAAAAGACCTTTCCGTCGTCATTAGAAAAAAAGATAAAAAAGCAGTAGGTAGGTAGGTACTATACTTATAGAGAAATACATTTTCTTTCTTTTTTTTTGCACTAACTCCGTGCGACAGCCCTAAAATCAGCTGAGAGCTTTTTATTTCCAAATTTGCATTAGTAATTAGGTAGGTATCTCTACATCCAATAAGTAATAGGTAAGTAATTGCAGTGGGGAAGCTCTTTAGGAAAAGTATGCGCTGGCTATATAAAAGTGTATAGCCAGCGCATTCGTACTTAATATCACTTTAGAACCTACTATCGTTGGCCATTGACCTGAATATACATAATATGTGCCTAGGACTGCCTACATATAAGTATTAGTGCTCCTTTTTACACGTTGTATAGTATGCTCTGTCTGAGATACAATTTCTAACAAGCGATCGCCCTCAATTGTCGAGCAAGGAAGTCGTTACAAATAGGGTTGTCAACTATACTGTTTGGAACAGTATTAAACTGTCTTTCACTCCGTTATGCTTTTTAGTGTTGAACAAAAATAAAGTATCATAACACTGTTTTCAAAGCATCACTGGTATCCACGCAGGTATGTTCTAAAATTGGTTGTCTATAAAGTCGGTTTACGGCCAATATATAATTTTACGTGATAACGCCATAACGTCATTGTCTGAAGCAGTATGCTGCTTCAGACAATAATAGTATTCCCTTGCACTGCGTTAACATTTTTATTTATATAGCTCACCAACAATTGTTAGAAAGCAAGGTTAGAAAATACATCAAATAAACTTTTAGATTAGTGTACCAATTTCTTGCAGGTAAGCACATCATGCATTACATTAATGTTGATTGAACCTACATATATATTTGTAGCGACACAAATATGAGAGTGACAAAAAGTACTTCAGCGTCATCTATGCAACCACTGAAGAACAAACGGTGAATTCTTACATCTCGCAAGCACAGTTATCCGCGAAGTTAGCATATAATATACGAGCACCCGACAAGCAATTGTCGGGCAGTGGCCCACCAGACACGACACCCGTCTGGTCAGAGGATCCTCCCTTTTCCATAGAGGATAGAGAACTTTACACCCTCTTCTTCATACCACTAAATATTGTTAAAAATAATGCTTCTAAACCTACTAAGTGACCAGAGTGAACTTCTTTTTCTGTAATCTTTATTTAAGGGACTCAGTCAACAATGACGATGTCGCCCAGAGTGAACATCGACTTTGATCACTGCAGCTATTCAATAACTTACACAGGCGGGGGTATAGGGGAATTAGCACTAAGGACAGTTTTGCGAAGTAAGCTTATGAGCTCTTGGACTTTGCGTGGTATACGAAAGTTGATCCTTGTAAATAATTGGTGTACGTTACTCCAGCAAGAAAGTATCTCCTAGAGTTATATGAGTAGAACGTATAGTTTGTGCCTTATCTGCTGTAAATGTGCCCCTACATAAAAAATGTGTGCCCCTTGTCGTTTTAAAAAAAAAACGGAAAAACGATTCTTGCTGGGGTAACGTTTTTCTAGCAGGAAAATTCTAAACGAGTGATCGGAGGGAAAAAAATTGTGCATGGCCAGAGAGCTTATATGTGTGCCAAAATGTGCCCCAAAAAATAAAATCTGTGCCCCTTCAGGTTTTCGAGTTATTGCGTTTCCTGCTGGAGTAACGTTTTGATGAATCGTATATCTCTAAAACCGTTGCATGTGCCCCTGTAGAATAAACATACACGAGTAGCTCTTAATGTGTGCCCATTTGTGCCCCAATTAGATTTAAGGAATAATTTATAGTTTTTAAGTTATCGAGGTTTTATCAAAACCCGAAAAAACATCGCAGCGCCTAAATGAGGCAAGGCATAAGTTCACTGAAAACTGTATTCGGTCCTTCTTGGCTCTAATAATAACCATAGAAAGTTTCAAAACTGTTAATGCATGCGTTTTTGAGTAATCTTGCTAAAAGTCAAAACGATGGTGTCACAACTTTGACGGCAAAATACAAGGAACTGGCTCAATCTCAGATGTGTAGGTGTAAACCAAAATCATGTGCCTTTAGTCAAAAATATCTGGTGAAAATATTAAGTTTGGAATGTTTCGCATTAAGTAAATATAAACAAAAAACCAAATTAAGTAAACAACGGCTGGTTATCCGACCAAATTAAAATGACTACTAAAAAGCGACGGATTCATACATATCGATGACCTTCTTTATTGGACGTATTATACCTAAGCTGTTGTCCGTACAGTTGCGTTCAAAAGTTTTGGGGGCTAATTAAAAAATATATTAAATGCACCTTGTTTTATTGTTATCATATTAATGAAACAGCTTGTTTATGTGGAAATTATTATTTACTTCCTTAAGTTTTAATTCTTAAAGTAATTATTGCATCAAATCACAGATCAAATTTCCTACGTATATTAGAAATAATTTGCACGTTGTGTGGTCATCATTATTATTTAAATCACAGATCAGTTCTTCATCTAAGTCTAACTTATAATTAGTAAATTCGCATCACGAAAAATCACAGATCAGTATTAAGTAGGTATAAGTTTAGTATTGTGTAAAAAAAATGTTAAATTTGAAATCACAGATAAATAATTCTCTTACGAGTAATTTGCTTATACATAGATTCAGATAAAGTGTGTTAATATAGTAAACCGTATAAAGATATAACTGTAAACATCGAATGTGTACAAATTATCTGATGGTTTATATGTGTGTATTTGGCTATAAATAAACATATTTATCCCATATACGTAACAACATTATCACCTGACTGTGGAATGACACTTATATAATTTTTTAAAACGCCATCAAATCAAAATTATGTGACACTACATCAGCTTTAATATAATCGTTGGTTAATAATTATAAATGAGGCTGACGGACGGTGTTTGTTGGATAGCACGTGTGTTTAGAGTTTTTGCTGTTTTTAAGTGTTTTTTGATATTCTATAGTGACTTGTCATAACATAATTGTGTTGTCCTTGTGTTCGTAACCAGGTTTGTATTGTTTTTGTTTTAGTTTAAGCCCCGTTTTACACAACATGGATAACAATAAACCCCCTGATAAGGTCCCTCCCGATATTCAATGTTCAGTTTCTTTCGACCATCAGTACTCACTGAACCCACTATCGCAACTAGCGGATGTTTTGGACGCCTCAGCGATGGATGTATCGATTCCTCAATCCCAACCAAACCCTCGAAAACGTCCTGTGGACAAAGAGAATTTGCCTCCCTCTTTGCCAAGCAAACAGCAAAAGAACCTAATTGGACGTACTAAGTATTCTGCCATGGATAAAGCCCCTTATGTTGTCCACGTTTCGCGTATTGAGACACAACCAAATACTGGCACCACCCTTCATCCCGTTAATTTTGGCAAATTCTTAATGAACAACAACATCGCGAACATTGTTCGTGGTGGTGTTAACAGAGTCGGTAGAAACCGGGTCTCGGTGGAGTTTGTTTCCCCTCAGGATGCTAACTCTTTTTTGATAAACAGTTGCTTGTCTAAATATTGTTACACAGCATCAATCCCTTCATTCAACATCACAAGGATGGGTGTTGTCACAGGTGTTCCCTCAGAACTCACAGAAGATAAAGCCATGTCGTATTTGACTGTGCCCTCAGGTTGTGGCCAAATTATAAAAGTAAGACGCATTAATCGCAAAACGCAAAGAGACGGGGTCAATGAATGGAGACCCACAGAAACATGTGTCCTGACCTTTGATGGGCAGGTGCTGCCAACCAGGATTTACTGTTGCTATACATCCCTTCCCGTCAAACAGTACATATACCCTACAATACAATGCCGAAAGTGTTGTAGGTTTGGACATGTAGCAAATCTTTGTAGGTCTAAACCACGTTGTAACAAGTGTGGTCACGATCACCCTGGTGACGGTTGTAATATTACAGAGGCTGAGGCGTTCTGTGCGCTTTGTTCAGGGAATCACTTTGCTAATAGCTAGTCATGTCCTGAGTATGGCAGGCAGAAGGCGATTAAGACGGTAATGGCTGAAAAAATCATCCCCTATGCAGAGGCATGTAAAATTATTCCTCTAGTTTCCCGCAACTATGCCAACATAGTTAAATACTCTCCAACATCCCAGTCATATCGCAAAACTGTGACCCTCAAACCCAGAACCCATGCCCCACTTTCTCCATCATATGACAAAGTTGCTCATCAGCAGATAGTTAGCTCTCCACAACCCTCACAGCCTAATGGCTGTGCTTATAACAACAATTTTGCATCAAACAATATCAGCAGGCCTACCATCAACTTTTAGTTAACCATTCACTTCCGATGTAATCCAGTATAAGTACCTAAACTAAATCGCGCAGATTCGTACCATGAAGTGCCTTTAGCTGACAGGAGTTTGAATCTTCACAGACTGAATGAAGGATCGAAATTTGTCTGTGGTCCGCGGTGTGAGAAAGAGATGACGCTATACAGACGTTGCATAAGTCTGTCTCTTTTACTCACACCATATGCGTTGCGTTTCGAAGCTCAATCTGTATAAATATTACAACAAAAACATTTTCAAATTACGTTTTCTAGCTTCAAATTATATACCATTACGCCATATTTAGTACTCATTAAATAATAGTAGTTTATATAATTATTTAATTAAGAAATATAAAAGGTTTGCTTAGTGTTGTTGTTAAAATAAATTGATTAAGACGAGTTAGGAACGCACCTCCACAGACTAAGTAACCTGTCGATGACAAATGACGTTCTGTTATACGTAGTTGAACAAAACGTTGATCTTACATAATTATTTTTTATGACAAGAATCCGTAATAAAAATCAGTATATTAATTGATTTAATGTTGGGACGGAATAATGGCTGAAATACCTTGAATTACGTATATTATCACAATTTTTATAAAGTTATTAACAAAACGACTCATTTCACGCCAAGAAATAGCAACTTTTTTTGAATTAGTTACTTTGACACATAAGCTATCCTTTTCTTTCAGGTTGATAGGTCACGTCATGGTATGAAAAATGAATGTTTCCTCCAACCTTGACATTGGCAGAATCATCGATAAAACGATGGAGCCATTACTTTAAAATTGGAATTGGAACGAAAACAGTTTCGAAGCGATTGTCGACTTGATTATTTGGCGTTGCCTAAACTGGATCATATTAAGGATATTGTGGTATGAAATAGCAAAACAGTTTATTTTAGGCCATCAATTGAATCGCAATAACAGTTGATGGTAAGCCTCCTGTTCAATTATTGAACTTCTGGTAAAACTCCTTCCTACTCTTATTTCTTCTTCTTCTTCCAGCTCACAATTACCGTCCAACGTTGCCGACCAACTTATAACTCTACTTCTATCTATTAAAAATGGCGTCCCGCCTAGTATTCCTACAGTGGAACGTGAGGAGCGTGTGGCATAAAAAGCACGACCTCATATTCCTTTTAAATAAATACAAGCCTTTGGCTTGTTCTATAGCTGAGACTTGGCTCACCCCAAGTCTTAGCTTCCGCATGCCACACTTCAACATTCTCAGATGTGACAGATCTGATGGATATGGAGGTTCGGCTCTCCTAGTCAATGATCGGGTCCCACTTCTACCCCTTCCTTTGCCTTCACTCACAGGAGAAATGAGTATTGTGGCGGGAAGGGTGGAAGGTATTACAGTGTTTTCAATATACATTGCTCACCCTCGGCATGAATTTCTGGACACTTTAAAAACCACTTTCTCTAATACTCAAGGACCAATTATGGTCATGGGTGATTTTAACTGTCACCATTATAGATGGGGGTCCGAACGCTGTGATGCCTTTGGTGTGGCTTTGGTTGAGATTTTGGATGAGCTGGATCTCTGTATCCTCAATAATGGGTGCCAAACTCGCAGATCTCTTCCTGGACAACAAAAGAGTTGTGTTGACCTAACATTTTGTTCAGTTGAGTTGGCGGCTTCGGCCCATTGGGATTGTACGTCCTTGTCGCATGGTAGTGACCACTACCCTATAGTAATATCTTTGTTTAATAAGACCTATAGCAATAATAGCCATTACGTTGTTGCTCAACTGTTTATTAGGTATTAAGTTACACAGGGTTCGTTTGTTTCACAACTTGATACAGAATCACTTAGTTTCGTTTATATTCGAATGGTGGACTCTTTATATAATGCAATCACGGTCAAATTGGTTCAGCATAAAAGTGTTGAGCCGTTACGCGGAATGAGAGGCGGAGGTCTGTTTCGTTCGTGGCTCGCGTTCGCGCGGCACGTGGCGTACTAGCTTGCGCTTACGCCCCGTCCTGGCGGCAGACGGCGCGGTGTCGCCCCCCGCTTCTCCTCCCGCGCTCGCGCTCGAGTCAAACTAGTGACGGGACCCCGCCACACCACCCACCCACGGAGAGAAATACCCCGAACCAAAAGTAAAATACTTGACAAATACAATAGGTAAGTAGAATACATGACCCAAGCTATGACATGATTGTTAGAAGACAATACTTAAATTATATAAGAGAAAGCTTATTCTAACACGATACCGTTACATAAAAAAACATTTTAAACGTCAACTGGTGTCTTAGCATGCACGTGACGGCCAGAGCGAGTGACGTATTGGGGTATGGTGGGGCTTGGTGGTTGAGAGTCGGGTTGAGCTGGGGTATTGGGTGAGGTCGGGACCGGATTTGGAGCAGGCGGTTGCCGAGGTGACCCTGTTTCCTCAATGAAAGCTGGCTTAACACGGTCCAGACTAACTTGCACCTCTCTGTTCCCCATGGTTATGCAGATAGTCTTGTCGTTTCTACGAACTACAGGATGAGGTCCAGTGTAGGGTGGCTTTAACGACGGCCTGACGGAATCGTCGCGTAGAAAAACATGCGTACAAGTGCTCAAGTTCTTTGATATGAATGTACGTTGTTGGGCGTGATGCGTTCCTGCGACGGGTTTCAGCTCAGCCATGTGCTTCCGCAGTTGCGACGTGAAATCATATACGTCTTGAGGGGTGTCGTTTGCCGATGAAGGTCCCAAGAATTCGCCGGGTAACCTGAGGGGTTCTCCGTAAACGAGTTCAGCAGCCGACGTCCGCAGGTCCTCCTTCAAAGCTGCTCGCATGCCTAGCAGCACCAGCGGCAGTGCGGTACTCCATGTACCACCGTGGCACATGAGAGCCGCCTTTAATTGCCGATGCAGTCTTTCCACCATGCCGTTAGCGCACGGGTGGTAGCTGGTGGTACGGCAGCGTTGCACTGAGCATTCTCTGAGGAGCGCTTTGAACAGGGCGGACTCAAACTGTCGGCCCTGGTCAGTTGTTATGACGGAGGGGACGCCGAAACGGGCGATCCACCCGGCTGTAAAAGTTTCAGCCACTTCTTCGGCTGTGATGCCGACCATTGGCCAAACCTCTGGCCAGCGAGTGAACCTGTCCACTGCCGTTAAACAATACTGGAAACCTTTACTCGAAGGCATCGGTCCGATGATGTCGATATGGACATGGCGAAAACGATTGCTCGGAGCCGTAAAGCTTCCTGTAGGTGTAACTGTGTGCCTAGTGACTTTGCTGCGTTGACATGGCAGGCATTCACGTGTCCATTTGCGGCAGTCCTTCCTCATGGAGGGCCACACGTATCGGTCAGACACCATACGCGCAGTTGCCTGCGCACCAGGATGACTGAGGTTGTGAATTCTGTCGAAATAGCTGCGACGGAAGGAAGTTGTCACGAAAGGCCGAGGTTTTCCTGTTGACATGTCGCAGATGATGTTTATGTCGGAGCCAGGAATGCAGACTGTTTCCAGTTTGAGGGAGGTGTTAGACGTTGCTGTCTGCAACTCTTCATCTGAAACCTGTTCTGCTGCCAGCGCTGCGAAACTCTCCTCTAGGGTGATGACCTCGATCCTCGACATCGCGTCCGCAACCACGTTTTCCTCTCCTTTCACGTGAACTACATCGGTTGTGAATTGGGAGATGAAAGATAGTTGGTTGAGCTGGACTGGGGGAAGTTTTTCGCGACGCTGTGTGAAAGCGTAGATGAGGGGCTTGTGGTCCGTGTAAATCGTAACGTGTTGCAACTCCAATAGGTGGCGAAAGTGTTGTACGCTTTCATATACACCTAGGAGTTCTCGATAGTATGCGGGCCACTGAGATTGCTTGTCCGTCAGTTTCTTGCTGAAAAATGCTAAAGGCTGCCACTGGTTATCGACCTTCTGCTGGAGGCAGGAGCCCACGTGGACTGAAGATGCGTCTGTGAAAAGTCCTAATGAGGCGTCGCCAACTGGATGAGCCAGGAGGGTAGCATTTATTAAGCTGTCCTTGCACTTCTGAAAAGCAATTTCGAGTTCAGGAGTCCAAGGAACTGGGTGCGCTCCCTTGAGCTTGGATGAAGTTAGGACTTCGTTAAGGGGCGCTTGAAGTTTGGCCGCATTAGGGAGAAATCGACGGTAAAAATTGACCATTCCTAGGAATCTGCGGAGGCCTTGCACCGTTTTCGGCAGAGGATAATCCTGCAGTGCCTCGATCCTCTCTGTGGGCGGTCGAGTACCATCTTTATTGATGCGGTACCCGAGAAAAATGACCTCTTCTGCGCCAAAAACACACTTAGATGCGTTGACAACCACACCATAATCAGTCAGACGTCGGAATAAGACGCGTAGGTGCTTCAGGTGATCTTCGGCTGATCTGGAAAATACCAGGATGTCATCCACGTATGGGTAGCAAAAATCAAGTCCCCTCACGACTTCGTCCACGAAACGCTGAAACGTTTGCCCTGCGTTTCGCAGACCGAAGGTCATGAAGGGAAACTCGTATAGCCCGAATGGCGTGGTTATAGCGGTTTTGCGGATGTCAGCCTCTTGGACGGGAATTTGTTGGTATGCTTTCACCAAATCAATTTTGCTGAAGATGGTGGATCCTGCAATGTTGTGCGAGAAGTCAGCGATATGCCTGACTGGATATCGGTCTGGTATAGTTCTCGCATTTAGGGCCCGGTAATCCCCGCATGGCCTCCATCCTTGGTCACCTTTCTTGGCCATGTGAAGTGGCGAGGACCAAGGACTGTCAGACGGTCTGGCTGTTCCGCAGCTGATCATGTCCTCGAACTCCTTCTTGGCCGCGATGAGCTTCTGCGGAGCAAGGCGGCGTGGGCGGCAGGAAACCGGCGGGCCATCGGTTGTTATGATGTGGTGGACCGTACTATGTTTCACTTGTCGTGGAAGGCCCGGTGGTCGTGTCAAATCCGGAAATTCCCGCAGGAGCCTGCAATAGGGTGAGGACTCGTCGACTGATACAGCCTTGACGCTTGCTTGGTTGACTTGGGCTATTGAAGCTGAAGTTGAGAAACTCGAGTTTCCGTCGATTAGGCGTCGGTGGCGAAGGTCAGGCAGTAGGTTGTAGTAACTGAGAAAGTCTGATCCTATTATCGGGGTGTCGACGTCCGCGATCGTGAAGATCCAAGGGAAATCCCGACGCAGGCCCAGGTTCAGTCGTAAACGTATGTTTCCATACGTTTTGATGGTACTGCCGTTTGCTGCCGCAAGATCGTATCCTGTTGCTGGAGTGTGGCTTTTTGCTAGACGTTTAGGGAAACAACACAGGTCGCTCCCAGTGTCAATCAAGAACCGGTACGTCGTTGCTTTATCAGACACAAATAAGCGGCGGCAGGACTTATCGCGATCAGTCGCCGCATTTACTGATCGCTTTTGGAGTTTTCCCGCTTCTGATCCGCCCAGGTGCAGGGACTTATACACTTCTTTGCTTTTTCCTTAAACACACGGTGATACCAGCACAGGGATCCTGATTCTTTGGAGTTTGATTTGGGTCGTTTGGATGACTTGGAATCAGATTTTATTCGCGAATCGAATTTTTGACTTAGCTCCTCCACTCGAAGGCAAAGCTGAGCCCAGTCTGGTGATCCTTTTACGGCATGGACTGTGGGCGTGATTACCTCAGTTATCCTGTCTGCAATGTCCGCTGCTCTTTCGAGGGTTAGGTTTTCCTGTGCAGCTAAAATGGCTTGGACGTTGCCTGGTAGTCGGCGCAGCCAAAGGTGGCGGAGCATGTCCTCGCTTTTGAAATCTGCTCCAGACAAAGATCGGAGGTGTCGTAGGAATTGTGACGGCTTGCGATCTCCAATATCTTCATCACCGAGAAGTCGTCTGAACCTGTTTTCGCTCGAAGGCGACATGCGCTTGATGAGTTCCGCTTTGAGGTGCCCGTAGAGGTCGGTGTCTGGTGGATGTTCGATGATATCGGCTACTTCGTCGGCGATCCTAGAGTCCAGCATCGCAACCACGTGGCTGTATTTGGTGCGGTCCTGTTTGATGCCCGATATTTCGAACTGTGCTTCCACCTGTCCAAACCAAACGCTAGGCTTGTCGGCCCAAAAAGCGGGCAACTTCACTGACACTGCCATCGTCCTTTTTCCTTCTTCACAGTCCAGTAGTTTCTGTAGCTGCTCTTGTAGCATTTTGATCTTTTCCTCAGACTCTGCCATTGTTGCGAGAGGGACGAGAGGCGCAAGAATTTAGGACAAGAAAAGAAAACAATAATTGTGAACCTCCTCCTTTTTGGGAAGTCGGTTAAAAAGAAATACCTACTAACACAAATAAAAAAATAAAAAATATATATATATAAAGGAAGGCTAATACTAGAAACTTTATAGTATTAGTTTATTATTAAGGAATCACGAAACAACGGGAACCGGGAAATGCAAAGCGTAACCGGATGTCGTGTTTACGGAACACTCAAAACTGGCCGTCGTATATATGCAACAGGACAACAATTGGTACATTTACCCTTATCTGCTGCAGGACGACAATTGGTACATTTACCCTAAAGTAATAACAAGATTTAACATTTTTTTTTTTTTATCAAGTAAGAAATTTATAACTTCAGGGGTTTCAAAAGTTAACAAGTGGTTATTGAAGTTAATTGAATTCTTTATTATGTTGTACGTAAATGAGAAATTAATGTATAATTAAACATAGACTATGTAGGTATGTTATTTACTACGTAACATAGGTTAAATACTCGTAGGTTGTTAATTAAAAGTAAACAGAAATGTAGTTCGTTTTTATTCGTCGATAAAACTGTTTTCCTGGGGATAACGCTCGATTCAAGGCTACAATGGGGTCCGCATATAACATCTCTTGCAGGACGGCTTAGTTCAGCAGCATATGCTGTCAGAAAAATCCGTCAGTTTACTGATGTAGATACCGCGAGGCTAGTCTATTTTAGTTATTTTCATAGTATAATGTCATACGGTATTTTACTTTGGGGACGGGCTGCAGACATCGAGTCTGTATTTATTCTGCAGAAAAGAGCCATTAGAGCCATTTATAATCTACGTAGACGAGATTCTCTAAGAGAACAGTTTAAGGAAATTAACATCATGACAGTACCTTGTCAATATATCTATGAAAACATCATGTACGTCAGAAAAAATTTGCATCTATTTGGTAAACGAGGTGATAGACACAAGTATAATACTAGAAACAGGGACCAATTGGTTCAGCCGGGTTTCAGGTTAGCTAAAGTAGACTCATCTTTCATGGGGTACTGTTTGAAATGCTACAATAAAATACCTCCCCACATTCTTCAACTGAATGAAACGAAATTTAAATCTTGTATTAAACGCACACTATGTAGGCAAGCATATTATAAGTTGGGGGATTATATTGATGATAAAAATGCTTGGCTCAATGCTGGTCCTGCTCCTCAAGCATAGGGGTAAACTCATTGATAAGTACCCGAAGCTATAGTGGAAGCTGCAGAAGATTGTAAGACTATCTTTGCAATGTATAGAATCAATTCTCTAGTATTGTATAATTATTAAGCCCATATGTGAGTGCTATGTATTATCATTGACTTGACGAGGCCCTGGTGGTTAATAGTGTCATGCTCACTTAAATGTCTCGCTGATAGTGGCGGGTGTGTCGGGTCATTTAGCTCCCTTCAAAATGGTCGAGCTGAATGGGGCTGATCCATACGTCATGTTCGTGAACGGGCGCTGTCAGTTGGGACTGGTCATTTTTTTAACTACCGCGGTCATTTTTTTTTTTAACTTATTTAGATTTTAAATTGAATTTTGCTTTTTATTTACTCTGGACGCTCTTACTGTGCACGTCTTTCTACATCGTTCTCACATATTTGTATAATCTCAACACGAATGATGTAAATACGATTTTGTAAAAATATTATAATTTAAAAGAGTGTCCATGGAGTTTCTTGCCCATTCTTCTCCATAGAGATCAACGCTTTGGAATGGGCAACTACAGTACTTTCACAAGTTATTATGCCTTGTGACCGGGATTGTAGCAGCATCATTTTTTTGTTCTTGTTTTTATGACATTCAAAAGTGCCTGTAATGGTCTAATTGAAATAAATGCTTTGAGTTTGAGTTTGAGTTTGAGTAGCACTGATCGGATAAAATACGCACGAGCACAATGGTGCGTGGTTAATGAACCACGAGAACACTTTAGGTAGACACGAAAACCACACTCAGTTACGGCGTCTTGAAAAGTCTGAAACGCAGTCAAGACGTAGGTAGGTATAGTATAGCATCTGACCCGTTGGTGTACCAGCGAATTTGACGACGGCGTGCAAATGGATCTAGTAGGTACGTACCATCTCGGCGAACTGTCGGTATACCTTGTAGCTGACGACGGCAATCGCGTGTGCCGCGTGCCAGCCTGCCCGCGGACGGTGTAGGTACGACGATGACTCGGAGGGTGTAGGTACCACGATGACGCGGACGGTGTAGGCACCACGATGACGCGGACGGTGTAGGCACCACGATGACCCGGCCGGCTGTACTGACCGGATTAGGTATTCCACGGTCAGGGGTTGGTAGGGCGTCTAACAGAGACGCACAGGAGTCCCTTGGCGAATGCGCAGCTGAAAACAGCGCTGCGCTCGTGGGGCGGTAATCCAGTTCTGGTGGTGCACTGGTCGTAGATTACCGGAGTAAGCCGTTGCAGGCGTGCCGGCGGAGGGTGAAATGAGTTTGCGAGTAGATTGTCACGAGCCACGACTCGTCGCTTCACGACATAACGACGATACAACACGAACAAAATGGCGCCATGGCGGTTTGGGATCGAATGTGTTCGTGTTTTTCACTTTTATTTCATTAAATGTCACCGTGCACTGTTTGATAGTTTGTCGAACATCAGAGACATGCTCGAGTCGGGGTCACCAATATCGCAATAATAGCCATTACGTTGTTGCTCAACTGTTTATTAGGTATTAAGTTACACAGGGTTCGTTTGTTTCACAACTTGATACAGAATCACTTAGTTTCGTTTATATTCGAATGGTGGACTCTTTATATAATGCAATCACGGTCAAATTGGTTCAGCATAAAAGTGTTGAGCCGTTACGCGGAATGAGAGGCGGAGGTCTGTTTCGTTCGTGGCTCGCGTTCGCGCGGCACGTGGCGTACTAGCTTGCGCTTACGCCCCGTCCTGGCGGCAGACGGCGCGGTGTCGCCCCCCGCTTCTCCTCCCGCGCTCGCGCTCGAGTCAAACTAGTGACGGGACCCCGCCACAGACCTATTTAGAGAAAAGTTCTCCTCCACTTCTGAAATATAACTTGTCCAAACCAGATTGGGCAAAGTTTGTATCATTATTGGAGGATAAAATTGAAGTTTTGCCAAATTTAAATTCAAGTTTGTTTGATTCTCCTGGTCACCACCATGCCAAAAGCTGCTATGAGGGTTTTGTTACAGCCGTCACCTCCAGTGCTGATTCCTGCTTTCCATTAAAAAACAGTGCCCGAAATAAAATTCCATCACCACCGTGGTGGGATCCAGAGTGCACTTCGGCAGTCAGGGACAGGAATGCGGCTGAGGTTTGTTACAATACAGATATGACCACTGAAAATCTGTTGGCATACTGTCAGATTAATGCCAGAACCAAACGCCATCTTCGCAAGAGGAAACGTGCGGGTTGGGTTAAATTCTGCACATCCTTGGCTCCCTCTACACCTGTGTCAGCAGTTTGGAAGAATATCAATAGGTTCAGACATGGGTGCTCTCCATCAGTTTCTTCCCCAATCACTAGGGAAACAGCTGAATTTTTTTTTGATAAAATTGCTCCACCATACGTTCCATGTCTTCCTGAATGTGTAAACATGACCATTCAAAATATATCAGAGGACCCTTTTGATGCGCCATTTACTTTGGAGGAACTGAGTGTGGTACTCAGTCATGTCCGGGACTCAGCCCCGGGTATTGATGGTGTGCCATATTCTTTTATTACCCATTCTGGTGACAAGGCTAAAACCTATTTTTTAAATATATTAAATTTTGCTTATATTCATGGTTGGGTCCCAGATCAATGGAAATTGCAAATAATTATCCCACTTTTGAAACCAGGCAAACATGCAGATGATCCGAATGGGCTTAGGCCAATTGCTCTGTCTTCAGTCCTAGCCAAATTACTGGAGCACCTAATTAAAAACCGTCTCGAGTGGATTGTTGAGTCGAGAGACTTACTGCCGAACTACCAATTTGGCTTTAGGAAAGGACTTGGTACTATGGACAGTGTTGGTACTTTAGTTGCGGACATACGCTTAGCGTTTTCAAAAAATTAGTCGGTTGTAGCTACCTTCCTGGACATTTCCTCTGCGTACGACAATGTACTTCTTCCAGTACTCAGGCAAAAATTGCAACAGCTGAGTTTACCGGTTAAGATGATACGATGTATATGTGAGTTACTGATGTCCCGCTCGCTGGTCCTGAGAGTCCAGGGAGAGGAATTCGATGAGAGGCAGATATGGAAGGGACTCCCACAAGGATCCCCCCTCAGTCCCATATTGTACAACCTGTATACGGCGGATATTTGGTCCTGCCTAAATAACAATTGTCAGATCCTACAATATGCCGATGACATTGCCCTGTACGTGACAGAGTCCTCTATTGTCGATGCCGCGTCATCTTTGGGCCTCTCTCTGGATTCCTTGAATCAGTGGCTTTTATCACTGGGGGGAAAAAAGGCAGGTTTTATCACGCAGTACAACCAACCATCAAACCAAAACCTTGGTTCTATGGCTACAAAAAAGTCTCCAAACCTGTGATATCCGTCATATGTCGTATTCGTCTAGGTTTCTGTAGTACTCCTGTTTTCTTGCAAAAAATCCGGGTTAGGGACTCCTCTCTTTGCGAGTGCGGGTTGGAAGAAGGTACTCTGGATCACATCTTTTTTGAATGCTCAAACAACAGTCCTCCTTTAGATCTGTATAGACGTCTCCCTAAATTTAAAATCCCTCTTCCGACTAATTTCCCCTCCATGCTTACATACTCCTCTCCCGAACTGTTTGTGGCGCTGATGACTTTCATCCGTCACAATAACATTAAATTATAAATCTGAATGTGTGGGTGTGGTATGCGTTTATTCTAGGTTTTAACAATTTTAATATTTATTTATTTATATTTTTTGTTTGTTTCAGTCCCATACTAACCCGACAAGATCCACGTGGTGTCAAAGGATTTAATTTGCGATCTTGATTAAACTAACATTGTAACACACGTTTAGTTTACTATTTATTATGTACATCAATCCTGTATTAGAGATATAAGTAATAGAAGTTCATTGATCCAGTTGTTCGTAAAAAAGATCCGCTACTCACCACTAGATGGCGTTGTGCATATGACGCGCATTCCTGAATCGCGGTGTTAAGATTCTCCCGTCACTTAATAAGTACCGTAACTTATTAGTTTTACTACTTATCCCTAGATGGCGTTGTGCATATGACGCTCATTCCTGAATCGCGGTGTTAAGATTCTCCATGACCTAATGACCCTCGCTGGATCAGTGAATCTCCTTGAAAAACAGCTACGTAGAGAGTGCATTTTGGGACTTCGTCCTACTTGGAAGAGTCACTAGGGACACCTCTGCTAGTCGTTGCTCAGTATAATCCGTAAGGAACTTTTTGGATAGAGGGACTCATTCCCCGACCTTCGTCCTAAGGTCTTGGTCGGGTGGAACTATCCCTGTTGTTTTATCTACATCATCTTCTCTTCTCTTCTCTTCTGTAAATATTTCATCACTTCTGCACCACTATTATAAGTTAAATCACCTGTAACTGTTGACTGAATACACCGCCTGCTGCGACTTCACCCCGTGTTTTCTTCGAGTTCGAAACCCCTACAAATACCTCCTACAATCTGGCGACCAACTGTGGGCCCGAAGATAAGGCGAAACCGAAGTACGTCACACGCTACGGACGAACAACAACGACACCAGCTACAGGAAGGAAGAAAGCAGAGATGTCGGTGACCATGTCCGATTCTCAGTTCGAGGCGCTACTGTCGAAGCTTTCACCAGTAAGACACGGCTCGTTTACAACCTGTAAAGCTGCATTCGACGGGACCAAAGACTCTGAAGTGACGGAAGCTTTTTTGGCGGCAGTAACAGTCTTCAAACAAATTGAGAACGTAAGTGATGCAGAAGCGCTCACTGGATTACCACTGCTCCTCAAGGGTGAAGCTGCAGTGTGGTGGCAAGGCGTTAAAAAGCATGTCTCCACATGGACGGATTTCGAAGAACGTCTCCGTCATGCTTTTGCCCCAAGGAAACCTGCTTATGTGATATTCCAGGAAATCGTTAGAGAAAAGCAAGACCCACGAGCAACCACGGAAAGCTTCATCGCACATAAGCGAATGCTTTTTGCACAACTTCCAGAACCCGAAATACCGGAATCCCATCAACTCCACATGATATACGGTCAACTGAAACACCGTATACGCGACAAAATTCCGCGCAACTCAGTTACAACTTACGAAGAGTTACTGGAATTAGCTCGGGGTGTCGAACAAATGTGGGTTGACAAACCAAATAACGGTGAAGAACATAAGGAAGTGAAGACAAACCCCACCTTGAAACCTAAGGTGAAGTGCGGGTTTTGTCATTTCTTGGGCCACGCTACCGAGAAGTGTAGAAAATTGAAAAAGAAACAGCGAGAATTGGAAGCAGCTGAGCCTGTCCCTGAGAGTCAAGGCGCACCAGCTACTACTAAAACGACGCAGGCTCCATCTCCATCCGCACCCAAGGTGACCTGTTACGGCTGTGGTACGCCCGGGGTAGTTCGCAGTAGCTGCCCAACATGCTGCACCAATAAACGACAGTCACTGCCTTCAACAGACCTAGCCTTTTGTCCGGTTGACGTGAGCACGGATGTGAGAAACAGGCCAGTAGTGTTCGTTGAGGTCGAAGGCATCAAAGGGACAGCATTCGTTGATAGTTGTGCGAGGACCACCATCGCATCGTATCAACTATATCAACAGCTGGTGGATAAGGGACACAAGTTCCACGAAGAAATAGCAAGGATCACTCTGGCAGATGGCATCGGGAAAAACCAAAAGGTTAAGAAAATTACAGTTTCGGTGAAGTTGGAGGACCGCATCATTCCGACCAGCTTCATAGTGTTACCTAACACAAAGGACAACCGAACCCTACTAGGCGTCGGGTTTATGCAAGACGCAAAAATTTTACTTAACCTCCCTCAATTCACTTGGGAATTCCTTGACGCCGACTCGATCTATGAGCTATATGAGGAGGACTTTGTGACCTTCGAGACTACGAGTAGCAACTCAGCCAGTGTTGCTCTTACTACCACCAAGAGGATGCCTTCAGCAGCCATTGCATCCTCAAGTGCTGCCGCTCTTCCCGAGAGTTCTTCAGGGTATAAATTGATACCACTTGAGATGTCCCCTCCTAAGAAAGCAAAACGGGTCTTCGATGGTTACTTACCTGCTTTTGCAGAATTTATGATGCGTGATGCGGAAAAGAACGTCACAGAAGCGGAAGTCAGATTATCCCCGCATTCAAGCCAACTCTTTCCTAACGCAAACGAACCTACAGACTCCGAGGGTGATTATTATTTCTGTAGTGTTGATATAGATGATAATCAAAGGGAAATGATAAATAAAATTCTTGGCGACTATCAAGATGTTTTCATTGATAACAATAAACCGTCCTTGCTTGGGGAGCACTGCATCGTGACAAATAACGATGTCCCAATATCTGTACCTCCCTACAGATTATCTCAGACAAAGAAAGATTTGCTTAAAGGTGAATTACATGAAATGATGGAGAAGTCTATTATTGAGCCCTGCTCTTCGCCCTGGGCTTCACCAGTGGTTATGGTACCGAAACCTAATGGAAAAGTTAGAGTATGTATCGATTACCGACGCCTAAACGCTATCACTGTGCCCGACACTTACCCTATTCCACGAATAGACGACTTGTTGCACGCTGCAAAGCCAACGCCTTACATGACATCACTCGACCTGAAATCTGGTTACTGGCAAATAAGAATCAGGAAAGAGGACGAAGAGAAAACAGCATTCATCACCCCTTTTGGTCTATATAAATTCAAGAGGATGCCTTTTGGCTTACGCAATGCACCGGCTACCTTCCAGCGACTTGTCGATAGATTCCGTGTTACCCTAGAACATGTGAACATGCTGGCCTATCTGGATGACTTGCTCATATTCTCCAGCACCTTTGAAAGTCACCTTTCCGACCTGAAGGACGTACTACAAAGGATGATAGAATATAACCTCACTGTAAACAAAGACAAATGTAGATTTTTCTGCTCGTCGATAAAATACTTAGGTCACATCATAACGCCTGAAGGACTAAAGCCAGATTCAGATAAAACCAAGGCTATCTTAGAAAGGCCAACACCCAAGAATCTTCAACAGCTCATATCTTTTCTACAAATGTGCTCTTGGTACCGACGTTTTATTGAGAATTTTTCCGCTATAGCCCAACCTCTGACGAAATTAACCAAGAAGGAAGCCCGTTGGGTATGGAATACTGAACAGGAAGAGGCCTACAACATGCTTAAAACCCGGTTAACAACGGCCCCTGTGTTACGGCAGGCCGACGAAACAAAGTCCTACATCCTCAAAACTGATGCCAGTAGCTATGCGCTTGGAGCAGTTCTGGTCCAGGGGGAGAAGGAAGATGAGCATCCTGTGGAATACGCTAGTAGATTGCTCACAACCGCTGAGAAAAACTACTCCACTACTGAACGAGAAGCGTTAGCCGTGATCTGGGCATTAAATAAATTTAGAGCCTATGTTGAAGGACAACCTGTAACTGTGGTAACTGATCACCAAGCCTTAAAATGGTTAATGAACTTAAAATCGCCAACCGGACGTTTGGCTAGATGGGCATTACAACTCCAAACATTCAACATCATCAATATTAACTACCAACCTGGTAAACTGAATACTGTGGCTGATGCATTGTCCAAACCACCGTGTTGTGAAGATAACACTACCTGTGATATATGTTCTGTAATCGTGGATATGCCCACGAGGAGTCCTAAAGGAATCCGAGAAGAACAAATGAAGGATGCCAAAATTCAGAAAATAATAGGAGCCCTAGAGGAAACTACAGGACCAGATGATGCTGTATACTGGAGTAACAAAGGATACCTTATGAATAATGGGATGCTGTACAGGTTACATCCTGATACCGAAGCTGATGATGCTCAACTGGTGGTACCCGGTCACGAGTGGGCAAACGTTCTCAGTGCCTACCATGATGACCCTTTAGCAGGACACTATGGGGCTGAGAAAACTTACAAGAAGATAGCCAACAGGTACTATTGGAGTGGAATGCGTAGCTATGTTGCAAGTTACGTGAAGAATTGCTTGGAGTGCCAACGGTATAAACCCAGTAATCAGAAGCCGGCTGGATTACTACAAACTACAAGCATGTGCCAACGATTTGAAGTAGTTTCTTTTGATTTGTTTGGGCCTCTACCACAAACGGAAGATGGAAAAACTTGGATTTTAATCGTTGAGGATGTCGCTACCCGTTGGGTGGAGCTTTTCGCTTTAGTCACCGCCACCGCTGAAACCTGTGCAATGACTCTGATCAACGAAGTTTTTCTAAGATATGGGATGCCGCGCCGAGTAATAAGTGACAATGGAACTCAGTTTGTGAGTGCTGTGATGCAACAGGTTATGTACAGCCTGAACATAAAGCACCAGTATACCCCGTTGTATCACCCTGAAGCGAACCCTGTCGAACGCAAGAATCGCGACTTAAAGACCCAACTTGCTATAATGGTACAAAGAGGGAAACATAATGTATGGTCAGAGCTCTTGCCGGCGATTCGTTTCGCTATGAATAGTACTACAGGTTCTACAACAAGTAAAACCCCGGCGTATTTGACGTTCGGAAGGGAACTAAGATCCCCACGTGACAACGAAGTTGACTTCAGAAATATAGTGACTTCTGAAAATATAATACCAGAGATAACTCCAAAACTTGTACAACTAGCGGAGACCTTAATCAAGGCGAGAGAAGTACAAGAAATGAAGGAGGAGTCACGCAAGGCCTATGTTGATGAGCATAGGCGGGAACAACCGCAGTATCAACCCGGCGATTTGGTACTTGTTAACTTACACCCCGTGAGCAAGGGAGCTCAAGGTGTAACCGCCAAATTTGCGCCACGTAGAGATGGACCATACGTCATCATTAACAAACATGGACCCACCTCTTTTAAAGTAGCTTCTCCAAACGATCCTACTACCCCAATCGGCCTCTATCATGTTTCCGCTTTGACTCCATACAAAGGTGAAAGCCGTGAAACAGTTCCCGAACCTGTGCAGCCACTTCGAAGAAGAGGACGACCAAGGAAGGAGAAGGTTGCCAACAAGCCTTCACCAGGGCCCAAACGAGGACGTGGGCGCCCGAGGAAACAGTAATCCCACTATCCAGTCCATCACGCCGAGACGTCTCTGAGGACTGAGGGGGAGATTGTAACACACGTTTAGTTTACTATTTATTATGTACATCAATCCTATATTAGAGATATAAGTAATAGAAGTTCATTGATCCAGTTGTTCGTAAAAAAGATCCGCTACTCACCACTAGATGGCGTTGTGCATATGACGCGCATTCCTGAATCGCGGTGTTAAGATTCTCCCGTCACTTAATAAGTACCGTAACTTATTAGTTTTACTACTTATCCCTAGATGGCGTTGTGCATATGACGCTCATTCCTGAATCGCGGTGTTAAGATTCTCCATGACCTAATGACCCTCGCTGGATCAGTGAATCTCCTTGAAAAACAGCTACGTAGAGAGTGCATTTTGGGACTTCGTCCTACTTGGAAAAGTCACTAGGGACACCTCTGCTAGTCGTTGCTCAGTATAATCCGTAAGGAACTTTTTGGAGAGAGGGACTCATTCCCCGACCTTCGTCCTAAGGTCTTGGTCGGGTGGAACTATCCCTGTTGTTTTATCTACATCATCTTCTCTTCTCTTCTGTAAATATTTCATCACTTCTGCACCACTATTATAAGTTAAATCACCTGTAACTGTTGACTGAATACACCGCCTGCTGCGACTTCACCCCGTGTTTTCTTCGAGTTCGAAACCCCTACAAATACCTCCTACAACATTAGATTCACGTTTTTATTTTTTATCTTGCACACTTGTTTTTCCAATTCACTGGACATTGGCAGAATAGTCGACATCGGCTCTAATTGCCATTAAACAAAAATAGAATAGAATAATTATAAATCCCTCATAGGCACGTAATACGACATACAAAATGGAAACACGTTGCGACACAGATCATTGTGCGGTTGACTATAGGTATACACGAATTACAACTCTCAAAACTGTAGGTACCAAAATTTATTTGGTTAAGGTGAAAGCTCCAACCTACCCGCGAAATTCAAATTTTCTTACGTTTTTTGCAATTTTCAGGCCAGTGCTAGGTTGTATGTTCATTAAAATATTATTCGCGGCTGTAAGACGTATGTAGTTATAGAATTATAATCATCAAAATCATCAATACAACGCTCTAAGTTCATAAAGCTGTAGGAAAGACTTTTTCTGTTTTTTTTTGTTCCTACGCCTTTATGAACTTGGAGGGTTGTATTGGTGATTTTGATGATTGGATTGGAGCTTTCACCTTAAGGTGAAAGCTCTAACCTACCCGCGAAATTCAAATTTCCTTACGTTTCTTGCAATTTGGACGCCAGTGCTAGGTTGTACGTTGATTAAAATGTTATTAAGAGGTATAATCATCAATACCATCAATCAATCCTCCAAGTTCATGAAGGTGTAGGAATGACTTTTTCTGTTTTTTTTTTGGTTCCTACACCTTTATGAACTTGGAAGGTTGTATTGATGATGATTATAATTCTGTAACTACATACGTCTTACAGCCGCGAATAATATTTTAATCAACATACAACCTAGCTAGCACTGGCCTGCAAATTGCAAAAAACGCAAGAGATTTTAAATTTCGCGGGCTGGTTGTGGCATTCCCCTTAATGATAAAAAACTTACTGTTAATTTACCTAACCTACGGCTTATTAATAAATATATAAAGAGAAATACAGGCTTTTTATTTATATACAAAAAGAGCTACCTCTTTTTTGTAGTAGATATTCATCATACATTTCATGAACTATATGTTTTTTAAACATTGGGACCAATCAAATTTTGGGTCAAAGACCTGACAAATGGCAAGTATCTGGATGTATTTCTTTCGTTCACACATAAATTACTGGATGTATTTTAATGAAATTTAAAATGGAGAAGATAGCTTACCTTGGAATAGCACTTAGGCTACTATTTATAATGTACTTAATCATGTGTAAGGTCATAGAAACAGCTAGTAAAACATAATCCAATAACAACTTTATTTTATTATAATTTATTACTTTTCTACTTCAGTGTACTCAGGCACAACATGTGTGAACCGGTTAGTGAGTTAAGTAAAGAAGGTCATCGATATGTATGAATCGATCGCTTTTTACTAGTCATTTTAATTTGGTCGGATAACCAGCCGTTGTTTACTTAATTTGGTTTTTTGTTTATATTTACTTAATGCGAAACATTCCAAGCTTAATATTTTCACCAGATATTTTTGACTAAAGGCACATGATTTTGGTTTACACCTACACATCTGAGATTGAGCCAGTTCCTTGTATTTTGCCGTCAAAGTTGTGACACCATCGTTTTGACTTTTAGCAAGATTACTCAAAAACGCATGCATTAACAGTTTTGAAACTTTCTATGGTTATTATTAGAGCCAAGAAGGACCGAATACAGTTTTCAGTGAACTTATGCCTTGCCTCATTTAGGCGCTGCGATGTTTTTTCGGGTTTTGATAAAACCTCGATAACTTAAAAACTATAAATTATTCCTTAAATCTAATTGGGGCACAAATGGGCACACATTAAGAGCTACTCGTGTATGTTTATTCTACAGGGGCACATGCAACGGTTTTAGAGATATACGATTCATCAAAACGTTACTCCAGCAGGAAACGCAATAACTCGAAAACCTGAAGGGGCACAGATTTTATTTTTTGGGGCACATTTTGGCACACATATAAGCTCTCTGGCCATGCACAATTTTTTTCCCTCCGATCACTCGTTTAGAATTTTCCTGCTAGAAAAACGTTACCCCAGCAAGAATCGTTTTTCCGTTTTTTTTTTAAAACGACAAGGGGCACACATTTTTTATGTAGGGGCACATTTACAGCAGATAAGGCACAAACTATACGTTCTACTCATATAACTCTAGGAGATACTTTCTTGCTGGAGTAACGTACACAAATAATTGGGGATAATCAATTATATATATCTTACACTTTTAAATAAAAATAAAGCATCCAATTGCTCTCTCTTTTGTCGGGATATCATCTTAAAATTCAGGAGTTTCTCTTTATACGATCGTATCTTTTTAGCTTTCCCGGAAGCGTACGCTAAATGCCACAGAAATCGTTTTTTAATTCCTTTCTAATCTTAGGGCAGTATTTATGCCGAGGTTACGGGTTGTGCCGGGGTTGCGGGTTGTTCAAAAGAGATACCGCGGCCCCGGAACATAAAGGGCAATGGAAGGAACATGGGTGGGTTTTAGTCAGTACCTCTCTGACACTCCCGGCTCCGCCCAGAGCGGAAGAAGTTATGTGATGATTTCCCAACCCAAAAAAGGCCAGTATATAAAAACAAATCTCACTCGTGGTCTTGAGAAAAACTCGGTCTCAACGTAAGACTATGTTCTTAAGATGTTTCCTAATTAATAAATACAGTGTCAAGATCATCTCAGTTCTATACCCAGCCGCACCATATTTAATACTGTGATTATATAATTTATGTTAATTAATAGACATTTTGAAATGTGATCTCTATTTTACCACAGTTAACATAGAATCTGTCATATTGATGCTCAAAAGGCCGAAGTTGCCAGAACCTAGAATGTAATAAAAAAGTCTGATCTGTCAAACACTATTCCGAAGAAAGTTTCTGTGAAGAAATTCTTCTTTTATAATCTTTTAACTTTGAAATTTTGTTAATTACTCGCGTTCACACGTGTCGCGTCACAAATAACAAGTGTTTTTTTTCACGTACAAACCAACACAAGTCAACCAACTATCAAACGTTATTTTAGCGACTGATGGCCTTAAGATAAGGTTTACCATGTCTGAGACCATCTTAGCGATAGAACAGGTACTAAATTAATCAGTAGTGATCCTACTTGACATCAAGTCGCAAACCGGGTTTCAATATTTGTTTATTCGTTATATCGACATCTCAAATGCGGTTTCACGACCGCGTTTCAGAAATAAGATTTACTTCTAAGTACTACCCTTAGTGTCTGGATGGCTAGTGAGGTCTCCAGACAGTGCTGCAATATTCTAACGAGTTATAAAGTTCAAGCAACAACTTTTTGGTGCGTGCAGCGGGCGTGTATCGATTTATAAGTCGTTACCAAGTCAAACGTTTAAAAGTAAATGGTTCACACAACTTGATAAGTTGGAAACGCGTGAAGGTATCAAGTTGAAATTTTGAACCATAAACAAGTACCATACATACTTTGTACTCAAGTCTGTGGTCCCTTGGAGATGTAAAAAAAATATATCTCGTAAGTCCACGTAGTCAAAAGATATGGCCATTTATATCGCAAGTATTGTTGGAACTACTTGCTCGGTATTTTTTAAACAAAATCTAACATGGTGTAAAAATTATTGGAATCGATTTGGTTACTTATTTGAACAAACTAATATTCAGGTTTCCCATTAACTAAAAACAATGTTGTATACCGTCAATGATCATATGACCAGTGTAGTACTTTTGCAGAGGGGTAACCTAGCTTTAGCAGCTCTAGTGTATACCTCTTTGCGAGAAGTGTGTTAGTAGAAAAACTAGGAGCCATTTCTTTTTTGTGATGTCAAGTCACTTTAGTCGATTTTAAACTATCTGTGGTAATGAATGTCACAGTTCCACAGATTACAAAAGACCGAATGTCATGGAAGTCCTTAATATTCTGTGATACCGCAAAAGTCGCGCGTGCTTGAGAGTCGCATTTATGGAATCAATTTTGATTGTTCTAAATTTCGGATGACTTGTGATAAAAATAGTCAGTGAAAATGATACTTCTAATTCGGTAAATCAAAATCGTAGCCCCCTGTAATTCTTCCTATTACAGTGTTTTTTTTTGTGCTGAGTGTCAGTATTCAGTGAGTATTATGAACTTTGAGGACTATGAAACCCTTCCGACCCAAAACTCCGTCACACACATGACTGCCGGAGCAATAGCGGGGGTGATGGAGCATTGCATAATGTACCCACTCGACTCCGTAAAGGTAAGCATGAGTAGCAGCCGGTGGCGCAGCAGTCCTTCTGCTGTCTGCCATTCGAACTAACCTAATCAGTGTGACAGTTCTAGCGGCTGGCCTGTTACGCCACCAACTTGCGATCTCTTGTTATGTAAAATCATGTCAATTTCTTATTCGCGGAATATACGAGTAGCAAATGTTCTAACCAGCTCAATATTTTGACCTTTACACGTTGTATGATAACCCCTAATTTTATTGCAATTTTTACTATGTGTACATACATTACAAAATATAGCCACTTAACTTGTTTTACTGACCAAATTACTGATCCAATATTTAGGTAACATCTCTTATTGAATAATGTCAGTCCAATAAGATTCCTAATTGTACATAGAAGAGCATATATGCCTACTGTATGTGATTCAAATGTAGTAATAAAATGGCAATAACATAATAGTTCAGAAAATTGCATGAAAATCTGTAGTTGTAGAAACACATGTTTGAAGAAACAAGCAAACATGACCTTGATAAATGATTGCTTGTTATTTACAATGATGTTGCCTGAGATTCATGCCATTAACAAGTGTGGATAAGTGGTTTTTATAGAATTTCAAGTTATTGTAACAATAACATAATGTAGTAGTAAACAGAAATAGGAAGAGGTGTGATCCTCTTCCTATTTCTGAATGTCACCATTCAGCTGTTTATTCTTACTTATTTATGAAGCAAATAGTATTGTGTATGGAGCCTGTGAATGATAGTGAACTGCTCCACTAGGCACTAGGCTGATGAAACACTAACTAACACATCACTGACAGATCTTAACTCATTATCAAATGGTTACACACATTATATTATCATGTCATTGTGTTATGAAACATAATTAAATTGTTTTCTTCTAGTAAAATCTGTCATACATGTTAAATATATTTTCTTTTGTTAGTTTCAGTAAAACTAAACTTCCCCGTTACATAGATGTCTTCGGTTTAGGTTAGGTTATAATGGCAAGTGTGCTACAGTGCTACAAGACTATTTAATGATATGTTGGGATTGTGTGAGATCACCATTGCAGCCTAGCTGATGGTAATTATGCTCAGTTCTGTGTGAACCTAATATTTCAAAACTTAGTTTGTAATAAATTCCTTGATCTTCTTGATAAAATCCACAAGTTTAAGATGTTTTCTATAAATGTACAGCCTAGTGTTGTTATTGGCCAGTTGTGTATGTTCTGTGTACTGTATACTGGCCTGGCATGGTACACTACAGCCTTTACATTGTTTCTTTGTTTTTATATGTATTATATATGATCATACAAAATGACAAAAAAATATGCTTAAAGCAAGTGAATCTCATTATAAATTTCAATGTTATGTCATGACAATGACAAACAAGCAAGTACTGATGATAGTTACATGTTCTCCAACAACTGTTGCAGACAACATTTAAGCCAAATATTACTGTACAAATCAATAAGACCTAGGCAATTAAGAAATTATAAATGTGTTTTTATCTTCTTGATCATAAGGAATAACATTCAAATAATGGATTAAAAAATGTTAACTTATATAAATGGACAGACGGGACGACAGAACACATTGCCCAAATGTAATAATTGGCCATGTTTTGAACTCAAACTGTAAAGGGCATTCAATAAACTAAGTGATGAATGCATTATTATTAGTGCACACTATGTAGGTACCTGATTCAAGTAAATCTCATGTTTTTCCTTCTAGGAAAAGTGGTTGCAGTCTAATGTTTGCCAATGTTAGTCAAAATAAACCTTTTAGTAAGTATTTAATGGGCACATTTCTTTATTTACATAACAATAAATAAAAAAAAACGAATATGTAATAAAAAATTAAATTTATCTGAACTATAATTTGGAGTCAAAAATGATTATCTTATATACATACATAATTTAAGTAAGAACATATTGTTTGCTAAGTTATTTAGTAGTAATGTGTGATGCACTATATGAGGAAGTAGTCGGCCTTGTTCGCGTTCTGCCAGCACACCTGCGTCTTCCAGGCCGTGTCGCAGTGGTCGGCGCCGCGCTGCGTGCCGCACGCGCGCAGCGACGGCGCGTTGTGCGCCGCTAGCTCGGGCGGCAGCAGCGCCAGCACGGCCTCGATGTCCACCTCGCCGTCCGACATCATGCCGGCCGTCTCCATGGTGCACTTAATGTAGCACTTGAGCTTGTCGTCCGCCATGAGGTCGGCGCCGCCGTTTACGGCTTCCACCAGCGCTACGTCGGCTCCGGTTTCGGCCACGCAGCTCTCGCGCACCATGCGCGCCAGCTCCGCCATGTCCTCGTCCATGGCCACGGCATGCGCCGCCGACGCCAGCCCCGCCACCAGCACCATCGCCCGGATCCACATGCTCGTTCAGAAATATGGTTACAAGTGATGTAGGCCCGGCCACATCACTTTATATAACTAGCTGCTCAATGTCAACCTGATCTGTGATCACATGGACCGACTGATGCCTAAATTACACGCTCCTCGTTAATATCCCGTGATTAAAAAATATTGTTTGTTCGTAAAATGCTGCTGTAGAGGAAACTAATTTTTCAGTGATGTGTAGAATCATCGGAAAAAATTACAGACTCGCTAAAGACAGAATTACAGGCTTGCGTTTGTTTTTATGTGGAATTTAAGAATTGTAGGTTTGTCAGTAAAAACAGAATTTTGAGGTGTCACTTGTGTTAACCACATAATAATGGAGGACGTGATATTGTGGGCCCGAAGTCACATGCTGAACAGAGTGCATGCCTGTGCCGCAGGCCCGCAGCTGGCGCATTGTCACTGGCAGTCGGAAGTCGTTGGGTGCTCCTACAATTGGTCTTACTGTTGTGTACGTTGTTGCAGACTCGGATGCAGTCTCTACGGAGTGCCAACAACAGCTCCATCACCGAGACGTTCCGGCACATGGTGAAGAAGGAGGGGCTGCTCAGGTAACTCCCAAACCCAGCACTTGCTGTCGCGACATCGAACTACTGCATGCTAGCATAAGGTTACACACACGTAAATACGATGGAAAGTTCTTATTTTCTCCAGAGTCCAGATTTACTCCAAACTTCTAAATTATACCAAATAGCCGTGAATACCAAGCTTGCTATAAAGTAAAAGTAGCTTGGCTAAGCTGCTCACTGTGCAACCATAGTCATTTCATTCAACCAATTACTCAGTTTTTTCAACTTGATCGTTTGAGAACAAATACTGTGAAGGCAGTGCAGTGCAGTGGTAGTGCTTATTACTTGAGTATCAATATTGACGGCACAGCCGCAGAAGCACCAATCGGCACCATTTACCTCACAGTCGTCACCACATCGGTGAACGTCAAAAACGTAACCTCCGAAGCGTGTACTCGATGAAGCATAGTACACATCAGTGTTCTCCACTCTAGTCGTCTTTTATGTATCACAAAAAAATGTTTTACCGTGTACCTAAGGCTGATCAAGGTTAATCTAGAGTTAAATATGAAATGTCTACTCCTAGAGTCCAACGAATACTTGGAGTGCAGCAAACTGCGTCGTAGTAGTATTTATTATCCTTGCGGCGCACTGGCTGCGACACGGCACACGGCTCCACGTGCTCTGTGTACAGACACGCTACCGAGCGACTGTTGACAAAGCGACGGCTTAAGCATCCGAACAAAATGCAAAAATCACCTTGTTGGATGTCATCACTCAGTATCTTTCACGCCAATAGCTCCCAAAATGAGTACCTAACGTAGTTTAATAGACAAGTACATTTTGCCCCAAGTCGTTAGGGCCTGCCAGGGTTGCGGGTTGTTCGAAAGAGATTCCGCGGCCCCAGAACATAAAAGGAAAAATAAAGAACATGAGTGGGTTTTAGCCAATACAAGTCTGACAATCCCTTGCGCTCCGCCCAGAGCGGGACAAGTCATTTTATGACTTTTCCTCCGAAAAAAAGGCGTTATTACTATTATTTTGTCTGTGTCCTAGGACCTAAGTGTCTGGCACATGTTTCAAAGCTTCACCACAGAATAAATATAAGTACTATTGTGTGAATAAAGTACTGGCTTCACTTAATACCTAGATGCAACCTGTTACCACGTTTTACGGACCATTTGTAAGTGCGTAAATTCCGATATTGTTTCGACCACGACATGATCGAAACATCCAGGTAATAACCTCCCTTCTAATGACTTCGACTAACTTAACTATTTGTGAAAGCTCGTGACATTTAAATACGTGATAATATACATCCTCGTAGTTCAAGGCATGGTCAGCGACACTGTAATTAGAATATGCAGCAATGGCAGTGGCGTTTAAACAAGAATTGCTGTGTTAAAAAAATTAATAAGTTACAAACAGCCATCTAAGATCTTCCTCTACCAAAGTTTAAGAATGTGCTTAAAGAGCTACTTCTAAAATAGTTGATTTTAGTTGGGTATACAGCAGCACTGCAGGAGAACGAGTTTCACGCTAGTCGTGTTGTGCCACCTGCGACTCCGCCGGAACCAGGAAGTAGAAACACTCAGAGCGAGGGCGGTGGCACTAGTTGGAAGCCGAACGGGAAGCGGCATGCTCCCGAGTGTACTGCGGCCATGAGTTGTATTCTCGAGCTGATGGCAGTGGAAGCTGCTTGTGACTTGAGAATGGGTTGATCTGGTTGCCACTAGTAGTCATTAACGTGAATTACGAATATATACAGAGCGCATGTAACAACTGAATCTGGCAATAATCAAAAGCTCTGTGATAATTATTGATTGAGGAGCCGCTCGGTATAAGATTGTTTGATAACATCGTTGCAGACAGTAGGTCGCAGACAGCACGCAAGGTGTGAATCTTATCTCCGCTACAATAACCCGCACATGTCATATGGGTCAATGCTGCTTCGTATCGCCAATAGCCGGCCTATCAGCACCACACGTTCTCATCTATTTTTAGCAAGTTATTTAGTAAGTTCACTACGCCTCAGTACAAGATGTGATGCTGATGACTACACTGGTATAGCCAAATAAGAAGTTGCAAAAAGGTTTAAATCATTTGCTCCATGCGATCAGATATATCGACATTTAGTGCCCTTTGCCAAATGTGGTATCGTCGTACAGGGTATGGCCCACCACCTTCTCTGCCTATAGTACACAGCCTGCACCTTCTAGGATTTAAACGAAGTCAGCGACAGCGCTGAGCAGGAGGCTACAAACAGGTCGGATATACTTTGAGTCTATCGACACTCACCGAGGTACTAGATGATGCAGATGCAATCTGATAATATGTCAGCCTATCTACACGTGCCTGTGCTGCAATATGTCTGTTCAGTGCGATCTTTATCAACATCTCTCGTGTCGAGCACCTGCACCCGCAGTACAATCACGGCCGTGCCTTCTGTACTGTGGCGCCTGCATTATCGCACGACGTTCGCTATCAGCCCTGTTATCTGTTATCAGCGTACGTGAGGCTGCGCCGCGCACCGCCGCGCACCCATCTGCTGACTGCCCTTAGCATTGTACTCGCTATCTGTGGCGGGTTGTGCCATAAATATAATATTGATAACCGTCTCCAAGTGGCCGACTGCTGATAGCAGAACATTATCTTTACACAATAAATACCGCCTTGGCACAGGATGTGGTAATAAGTATGTATTATGTGAGAAACTGTTTGGAAATGAGATCGTATAAAACTTAATGCGCAGACGTAGTTATTAAGGTACAAGCAGATCATTGCATTAACACTAAGTCGGTGATGTCGGCGAAGGAGGAATTACAAAGCCAAGATGAGGCCTTTCGAATTTGTGCCAGTTGTAGTCAGTCGAAAATAACTTAATTATTGTAAAATATATAATAAATGGATGAGTGATACCAACGGGGCCACAGCCACTTTCTCAAACAGACGTTAGCTACGTGTCTTATTTTGTGACGTGACGCTCTTTGCCAAGCACAAGTTCACAACTCGCAAGTTGCATGCTCATTTTGAGCTATGGGGTGTGCTTCCTTGAATCTGTGTTTATCATTGCGCTGGATGACTCTCGTAAAAGCCTGAAGTAAATTGTGAAGGAGCGCGTCGACACTCCTTTACCTTATTTAGAACGAGAGGATGATTGGAACTACAATATTTAACCATTTATGTTTCATGTAATTTGATGGCACGAAATGTTCATTGGAATGGTTGAGCATCACTTGACAAAATAATCACAGCTGCACGGCTCGATCTTCCAGGCTAAGCAGCAGTCAGTCCGTGGATGGGTAAGCATCCATCACATACCAAGTGCCCTTCGTGCCTCGGAAATCAAGTAAAGCCGTTAGTACCGGAACACAAAGGGCAAAAGAAGAACATGAATGGGTATTATTCAGTAGAAGTCTGACACTTTCTTCCGCTCCGCCCAGAGCGGGAGAAGACTGTAGCTCGAAAAGGGGGTTACCAATGGTTATCGTATTACCCAGTACTGACTGGGTTGAGGAGGAGAGACAGGGAACAGTTCCACCTAAAATACTGGTATCAGCTGCATTTGGTTTGTTTGGAAACCGACCTCAAAATAGTCGGGAAACAGCACGGCAGATATTGATTCAAATAACTATTTGAATAACTCGAGTAGTAAAGTTGTGCGAATATTGTATGCCCTAGTCATGTGACCTAACTATTGAATTTCTTATGGCTCGGACCCCATCCCTACTCTAGTTTCGGGAGAATCGAATGAATCGAAGAAGCGAATCGTTCGAGCGGAATTTGTGCTTATACTCGAATCCGGGTATGGGGTAGGGTTCGTTATATTTGACATCGCGCAAAGTTCACACCGAAAATATTTCGGCTTAACCTTAGGTCCCGGAACCGGTCACTCACTGAAAACAAAATGTTAAATTAAAAGTTCATGCCAGAAATCATCTGTTACGCCGGCTAACATCCACCAGATCCCTCCGTTTAGTGGTAAAAAAAAACGAACTACTGGGATGGCTCTGTTTTTCTCTGCTGGTGAATATGCCTGTCCGGTATCGGACCGTTAAAAAATCGTAGGACGGAACTACAAACTGACTGACTGCCATACAATACACGGTTACGTCTCTGTGCCCCAAAGGCTGAAAAACCGTAAAAAAATTATTGGGTGTTGGGCCTAACGAGCCCAGCCAATTTCAGTGCCTCCACAGCGATAAGCAATCTCTGGCGGGAGCAGTTTAAACCCCCTGCAACAATTTCAACTACCCATCAGAAAACTTTCCACCTAGGCACACGTTGGCGGGGCCGACTTGGAAATATGAACAAGAACAGACTTGGAACCCAAGTCGGTCGTAGCAAGGAAAATCTCTACAGAGGAGAGGCTCAGATTTCAAATACGTATGCTGCGTCTCCCCACAGATAATGCCTCACCTTCTTTTTGCACCGCATGCCCGAAGAAGTAGTATCGTTTCAGCAGAGATTTTGATGCAAGAGGTGCAATGACTTAATGACGTAAGTAAAAGCGGGACATAAAGCGGAAACCCCGAAGTGAGGTCAAATGCAGAGCCGTGCTCCAGCCGCCTCATAGTTCCATCCAATAAGCCATCCGTGAACATGTATGACGGCTGTCGGCCGGACGGGTCACTCACTCTTTACTTCATGCGTGCCGCCGACAAACTGTTACGCAGCTCTTTGGCTATGATAAGTAAAAGACAACTTTACTTCTGCAACTTTACTTTTTTTGGTGTTTCGTGCGAATTTCAGCCTTTTCAGTTCATCCAACTGGATGGTATTTCACACACATCCTTGTCGAGTATTTATTACTACTAGCTTTTGCCCGCGGCTTCGTTCGCGTGAAATTCGGGGTAACACAGTTTCCCTTTCCTGATTTGCAGGTATCTGTAATTTTTTCACTTGCGCCTTATTTATTGTATTAGCAAAGCTAAGTTTTCCCTTTACTTTCCTCTTTCTCCCTCATTTCTCACTTTAAAAAAAACCGTCTCCAGGGTCCCAACTATCTCTGTACCAAAATTCATCAAAATCGGTTTAGCCATTTAGGCGTGAAGACGTAACAAACAAACTCACTTTCGGTTTTAAAATATTAGTAAGGATTATAAGGTCACTTCCCCGAACAACACAGAGGGGTGTTATAAGTTTTTAGGAATATCAATAGAGCTCGCTCAAGGTGCAGCTCGAGTCAAGACAATGTCAAATTTAAAAAGTTTTATATTATGCACATAATTTGCTTTATAATGTAACTGTAAGTATGTACTGTAGTAAATACTATAGGACACCTATAATATACGACAGAACTTTATCTTTTTAGCTAGATGATCATTGTGGGCTGAGGGCACCCAAGCGAAGGACACTCGGTCGCTTTCACTAGCTTCATGATAACGTACAAAGTACCTCGTAAAGTACAAATTAAGAGGAGTAGATAGTAGTTCATGTTAAACCAGTTGGTAATACTTAGAGCACTGCGGAGGAGGCTGTACGGATGCAAGCGTTAGCTAGAAGGCTTTCACTGTTGATCATCAGCGCGGCTCCGCTCCGGCGCCGGCGGTGAGGTCAGTGTCGCTAGCGGCGCCCCCCGCAGCCGTGCGATAGCGTCCAGGTCACCAGGCCACACACGTAACAACGTTATCTCGGGCGTGATTCGCAGCCACCTTCGTCTAGTATTCGCTGATCTCTTAATCAATCACACATTATGACGTCGGATGGTGCGTCTATAGTTGATACTCCGATACGGAGAGTGAAAGTGCCGCGGCCGTTGAGGCGCCGATCGTCGCCGGTTCACCGATGTGAGTTGCGCAAATTCTATTCGATTCCCCTTAGTTTATCAATCTGTGTCTGCTGTTTTTACTTGTACCCATTTTTTTATGGACTTCCAGTTTCCAATAGCATTAAGTGTTACGTCCGTCGCTCTTTTCACCACCGACCAGTCGTTTGTTAAGATTTCAAATCATGTGAATAGGTCATCTGTCATCAGCTCGGCGGCGCTGTATCAGCTCGGTACAGTTACTATCTGATGACAATTAGTTAAATTTATTTATATCTAAGTTCAGAGGTCACACAGTACGAAGTATTTATTATTGTAATTGTTGAGATCGACCCCGAACCAATTAACGTTACTTAAATAACTCTAATGACGTAGATGCTTGATATAACTTTAATTCTTGTACTTATTTTAAGGAAAAAAAAACGGATCCTTTGTAGGATAAGTTTTTGTCTGTCTGCCTGACTCTCTTGTAATGTACTTCATCTCGAGAACGCGTGGAGGTATCGAGTTTAAATCAAATAATGAGGTCTGCGAACCCTTGGAGCGGTGAACAAAATAAATAAGATATGGCTGTTTATGTTTGTTGCACTTTACTTACTCGTACGTTGATTCCTACGATGCACCCTGGTGTTATGGGTGTCTGTGTGCCAGCAAAGGGAACCAAAATTTATAGAGTACTTCTCGTTGATCTAGAATCCTCAAATTTGACAAGAAGGAAAAATCCACATTACAAAAAAAAGAGCAAGTCGTCGGACTAGCACACATGCACACACACACACACACACACACACACACAGGGCACCAAACAATACTAACACAATCATTTAAAAACTCAATCATAGATATTAAATGGAAATTCACCCTCAACCGCAAAACTAAACTTGTTCCTCATAGGCCAGTATTTAGAGACAAATCTCACTCGTGGTGTTGAGAAAAACTCGGTCTCAACGTAAGACCCGAAGAGATAAGAAGAGTATCAAGATCATCTCAGCTCTATACCCAATAGCAACACATTTGCTATAAATTAATAGACTCTGGCTGGCTCTCTATTTTACCACAGATAACATAGAATCTGTCATATTGATGCTCAAAAGGCCGAAGTTGCCAGAACCTAGAATGTAATAAAAAAAGTCTGATCTGTCAAAACACTATTCCGAAGAAAGTTTCTGTGAAGAAATTCTTCTTTTATAATGAATGAATGAATAAACTTTATTTCGGGTGGCATAGACCCATAGAAAACTAATATATAATCTTTTAACTTTAATATTTTGTTAATTACTCGCGTTCACACGCGTCGCGTCACAAATAACAAGAGTTTTTTTCACGTACAAGCAAACACAAGTCAACCAACTATCAAACATTATTTTAACGAGCAGATGGTCTTAAGATAAGGTTTCTAATATAATATAAGGACCATCTTAGCGATAGAACAGGTACTATATTATGAATCAGTAGTGATCCTACTTGAAAATCGAGTCGCAACCTGGGTTTCAATATTTGTTTATTAATTAAATCGATATCTCAAATGCAGTCTCACGACCGGGTTAAGGAAGTGAGATGTATCTAAATACTGCCCATAGTCTATGCCATAGTCTTCGTCTTCCTGATGAAAAATTGTTACGTTACCATTGAATAAATATCAAATCTTGTTCAAAACTATTTTCGTCGAAAGTTTTTTTATGAGTACACATACACAATTCTTATTTTATGTAGAAATATTTTTTTTACCAACCCTCAACTGAGGCCTTTTTATTTAATTAAATTTTTATAATTTGGCGTAAATAGTCTCGGGAGTAAAATGGCTGTGACATACGGACGGTCAGGTTGTGATACGAACTAATTACAATTCATTTATACATTTGACTCAACAAACATGTTGTCCGCCACGCGGCAGGGCGGGGCGTGACGCACTGTTCGTAGGTACCGCGGCCGATGCAACGCATTGATTACTTCGCGCACACTCATTCATTGCAGTCGCTCTTAATTACGTAGTAGCAGCCAGTTATCAGTCTCGGTACATGACTCTCGTGCAAACACACTTACAAACAGTACATGTTATAAATTAAATAAACATCAATTACCCTGCAAACGCGGCGAAGACGTGTAAATACCTAAGTAGTAATAACCAACTTGTTGAAAACACTATAAAAATAAAGAATAATGTCACGATATCGCTCTACAAGACAAATTGATACCCAGGCGCGGCTGATAACCGATTCTATGAGTAGGTATGTTGTAATATCTGCGATATGCTTTCGGCTCCTTTTGATTGAGTCGCGCCACTCGTCAGGCGGATGCTAGCGACCGGTCGGCATCCATAGATTCAATGTTCCTCTATATTCAATATATATTGTATTATAATTATATCTTGCGCGTATAACCGTGTGCCACTCATATCCTTGTCTCAACAGGCACAGTTGTCCTCTTGTACAGGAGCAATACTGGGCAATACCCTGCTATCCGTAGCCACCTGTCCTTGTTTAATGTTGAGAAGCGCGCCAGTCACGTGTATGTCGGAGCGCCAGCCATTTTGGAGAATCTATAATCCTAAATAATATTACAAATGCAAAAATTAAACCACTGATCCGGTCTCCCTGAAATTTTACATAGTACGTTGTCACTTGTCAGGTGTACAGAAACGGACGTAGGGTACGTAATATGAAGGAAAATGTAGGATTTGTTCCTGAGGGTAACAACAATAAATTAGTTATGAAAGTAGTGGCGCCGCTTGTCCTTCGAATCATGTTTGAAAAAGCAAGCAAAGTGCAACCCGGTACAACCCCGATTAACGCATTCTGAATTAAGGCGAGCGAAGCTGCGGACAAATGTAAGTTGTATATAGAGCGTTGCAGTGTGTACTGTTACCAGTTTTCACAATCAGTAACATTAAATAAATGTATTATATATTGTGTGTCTTTGTACACCTCTTACGGTTCGATCTGCTATCTATCAACGACGACAATCTTTACAATCGCAGTATTTGTGTAGCTTGCTGTCGACGTACTAAATTAAATGCAATATTTGTAGAGCCGTGCGCATCGCAGAGTAATACGAGATAAAACTATGTCAATGCGCTGCACTATTCGCGCGCCGTACTGTTGCCAACTTGCCACACTGCCGCCTCTGCACCGGCCCGCTTGCCCGCTGCCCCACCGGCCCGCTTGCCCGCTGCCCCACCGTCCCGCCGTCCCGCCGTCTCGCTGTCCCACTGTCCCGCCCACTAGTCCCAGCTTGAAAAAGGCCACCCAACCCATAACGGCGCTCTCGGGTCGTACTACCGCGCGTACATCAAGGCTTGACATGAAACCTCTAAAAAGAAGAAAATATGTAATATCGAAATATTGTCCCTATACGTTTTTATAGAAGTAGTGTATTTGAATCCAGGCGTTGTTGCTTCGGTGGACCGCTTTTAATCGGTTGACCGCGAAAAATATTTCAATATTTTTCTCATGGTCATGTCATGGTGGCATGGAGAGAGCGGCTTTTACAACGGTACGCCACAATAGTCGCGATAATCTCTGTGACGACCGCGCGGAGGACACGGTGGAGCTTACTGTGGCGGTCGGCCCCGCTTGGGCTGAGCACCGCTGTGTCCTCGCAGAGACGATCGGTTGCGGCGAACTCTTGCGTCTGGACCAGGTTCAATCTACGGTCGAGGGCGAGAGGGACTAGGAAGCGGTCACCTCCTGCAAAGCAGTTATGTTAGCGAAAGAGGTGGCCAGACATTTGACGAGGAGAACCTCAGCCGACGCAGGAGACGCTCCGGCAGTCGGACGCATCGAGTCGACTCCCGGCTACCGAAGACGCGTGTCTGCAGACGGAGCAATGTTCATATCTTAAAGCGCAGTAGCTCACCGACCGTCCGTCTAGTTACGACAGGCCGTGTCGACGGCGCATTCGTGTTCCACGGGCGCCTCTACTAAGAGAGGTCTGGCAGGGCTACTGTCTGCCGAGGCTGCGGGTTATTCGAAAGAAATACCTCGGCCCCGGAACGGAAAGAGCAAAAAAAGGAACATGGATGGGTTTTAGTCAGTAAAAGTCTGACACTGCCCCTCGCTTCGCGTAGAGCGGGGGAAGTTATATAATGATTTCCCATTCCTAAAAAAAGTATACGCAATCAAAAAATAGTGCCGTTTATGTCGCAAGTTTGTACGGAACTGTTTTTTTTTATCTACCACCACTGATACTGCAAAATATTACCACGATAAGTAAAACAAATCGCAAGTACCCGGAAACTCGATTATTACAGACTATTGAAAAAACACTTCAAGGAAACTGCTAATAGTAGTAAAGGGTTAAATGATTTGTGCAACAACGGTCATTAGAAATTGCGCGCATGTGTCGGAGCGTTTGAACCGACCGACACCGACACTCCGCTGTTTGTGCAATATTGATGCGGCTGCTCGACCGGTCCATACAGTACCCATGTGAGACCAACGACACCGACACTCCGCTGTTTGTGCAATATTGATGCGGCTGCTCGACCGGCCCATACAGTACCCATGTGAGACCAACGACACTGAGGCACTTTTGTTTTGCCTAAACTGGCCCCAAAAGTTAACAGTTGTTGAGCTCGAGTAAAGTATCACAGCACGTGTTACGCTGTGGAATGATTTCAGCGTGTGATGGATTCGTGACGTCAACACGAGCAGCTCGCCACTCGAACGTCATGCCCCTTGACCCTACTACCGGCCGCAACTTGTCCACGTGCGATTGCATTATGTCACACTATTGTATCCAAAACCGTGGCAGCTGCCAATCCCACAAACTTATCTATTCTAGTGAAGTTGTGTGGTGATGGCGTCGTATATAAAGTACACAAGTCATCACGACTTCCTTAGTTTTAACCCTCGACAAAAAAAGGAGGGGTGTAAGTTGAAGTGTCTGTGAATGCGCTGTATCTATGTCTGTATGTGGCATCGTAGCTCTTGAACGGGTAGACCGATTTTGATTTAAAAAATGTGAACAGGTGTGTTAATCGAGAATTTTCTCAGCTATGTTTCATAAAAATCTGCTCAGCCATTTGAAGATCATCAGCTCTTTTCAAATATATTATAAACTAGCTGCGCCCGTTCACCTATTCACTCGCGTAGATCTAAATAAAAAGTAGCCTAATCAGTTGTGATTTTTCAACTTGTATTGAGTTCATCCCAAACAAGTTCAATTGAAGAACGGTCTCGTGATTGAGATGACCGTTGCATGATTTTTTAAATCGCTTCGGCTTATTATACTATCAAAATTTATTCTAGGACCAATGTTATTTAGTCCACTGGGTGCGGCAGAATAGCTAAAAGATGAAGAAGTATTTCTTCGGCTCTCATGTGTAAAATGATTGAACTTAACTAGCAGTAAGTTTAGTTGAAAAAACGCAGGATACATGACATACTACCTATTAGTCTATATTACTAAACGTTTGTTCAACCGAATGATCGGTAAGTGAACCGAATATTCAGACCATGAATGCTGACGCCGAGGTGGGAAAAGCGATCGATAGAAAAAAAATACGATACTTATTCCATTAACCTAAACTACATAACTTACTTTTGGTACCTAGTGTAAGTAATAAAGACGTCTCTAAATAGTAGACGTGGAGTTTGGTTTGAGCGATGAAATCGATTCAAGCGCGTCTGTGGGAAGAGAGGTCACCGCCGACCGAATCACGGCGACCTTGAGCGTCAAGGACGCGCGCGGGTCTGCCGCCGCCGCCGCGCCGTGCCCGACTGCCCGCCTCACCGCGTGCCCGCGTGCCCGCACTGCGAACTTCGGCCTGCTTTCTACTGTTACGCAATAAGACGTATGTACCTGCACTCCAGGGGTGACGCTCACAACCCGGAACACACCCCTAAGTCTGGTAGGCATTGTTAAAAAATAAACGATATACAACTTTCGCGGAGTATATCTTATTTACAAATATGTATATTTTTACTAATACAAATGCGCAAGTTGGATAGATGGATGTTGTTTCTCAATCAGGCCAAAAAGGCTGGACAAATCTGGGTGAAATTTAACACAAACATTATGGTTTGGAATAGCACACAGGGCTATTATCCCGGAAGTAAGGCCCCTCGGGAAATTGCCAACCTTACGACTATAACCAGACCAACATTCCATATAATGAGCTGTTTAAAATTGAGCCAGTAGCCACTGTGAAGTCATATTTAGTTAAAAACCTGTATTTCTAACTATTTAAGACTTTGAATCATCCGATGAATTACAAAAACTAGCTAATATGAATGCAATCACTGTTGCGATGACGTCACATTAGAACATGTACCTACACGAAGTGGGACAGTCCATCGTTGAACCATGGGACGAAATATTGTATCATCTTAGCTGGAGCCCATACAGTGACAACGCATGCTTGAACAGCTTGACAGATGTTCCGCGACTCGACTGCGACTGCTATCTTTAAGAAGACCGTGCTAAGTAAATGTAATTGTAGGAATCGTACACTTAGCGCAGTTAGCGTCACGTAAGTGTGCGAGCAACTCGATACTAACGATATGGTCATCGCTCAGCGCTCGGCGCTCGGCTGCTCAACTTAAACGAACTAATGTGCTTGTTATTATAGCATATCTTAACAACAGTTGACGTTAACATTTTGTTAACAATAAGTCACGTACATACATTGATTAACAATGTTAACCCTGACCACCGTATCTTACAAAATGAACTCACTTGGTGACGCTGATAACGAATGTTTATTCAAAAACATTATTATTCCAAAATGAAACTAACAAAACGAATAGTTGCTTCAATATTTGTCTTTTCACAAAACTTATCACTAAGTTGTATTTTTACAAATTTTCTAGTTCCCCAGTAATGAGACTATAAATTTCTTAAACCGTAAGTACAGGTCGGTATTTAGAATTCAGAAACTTTATCAATGTGAAACTGACTTTGACTGCGCCTCTCATGTTTTCCATCATCACGCGTAACTTCATTAAGACTTGAAGCGGCTGAAACTTGTATCCTTACAACAACTTATTTCATGAACTTACTCTGCTCTAAAAATGCAACTCATTTTCGCGGCACACTTTCGCGTTCCTCAGGGTTCAGTTTTGGGTCCGACGTTTTCTTCCTACTTTTTGGGGTTCGTAGCCGTGAATGATAACTTGCAACATATGTAAACCATATCGGTAGTAATGACATCGTTGTCCATCACTTTGCATTAAACAGAAATAAAATCGTGAAAGAAAACTCCGGAGTGTTTGTCTGGCATCGCACACGTTACTAATAACGTACCCACTACAAGAGTGGTATCAGTCTACGAACCTTTAAACAAGTTCGCGCTATTTTTTATAAACTTAAAACAGTTGAACATTCTAATATTAGATGAACGTTTTGGTGATACGTTTGATTCGGATTGTGTTTGATCACCCATAGTAATAACTTAAGTAGGCAGCACGTAATAACTAGCTTAAAATATTAAACCATGACCAAATGGATCGCGCTATTCATACAGTCATACCTGACCGAGAATAACGCGGAACTCAATAATATCTTCGGCGAACATTCACTGCTGAGGCACGATGATACTGCAAAAAATTTGACAAAACTCGCGTTACGTCACTGTTTTAAATAAACAAGCTTGCGAGTACACGAGCTGCTATTAAAACAACTGGTCAAGTCCAACTTTATATTTCAAAACGTCACTAATTTAGTTGTTGTTGCAGGGCCGGATTTAAAGGTTTGGTGGCCCTGGGTGCCAACCAACCAAGAAGTGGGAACCCCCATAAAAATACAGATCAAAAAAGAATCTGTTCCAAAAATAAAATGAATATTAAACAGCAACTTGCCTTGAAATATAAACTAGTAGAATCTGAGGTACCTCACTAAAAGTATGTACCCGACCCAGTTCTCGATATAGACCATGTCACGCTTTACTGGGACCAGTCTATTATCACTGACAGTACTATTGTCGACAATAAGCCTGACATAGTGGTGAAAGACCGAATCTCGAGAAAACTTAGGCGGTTGGATCAAGGGCTTGATTCAGAAGACTACTCGAAAATGTAAAAAAAATACGCATGAAATATTTAAAAACGTGTATCTTCTAATATATAAAATTTCCGTGTCACAATGTTAGTTACCGTACTCCTCCGAAACGGCTCGACCGATTCTTATGAAATTTTGGGTACATATTGGGTAGGTCTGAGAATCGGCTAACATCTATTTTTCATACCCCTAAACCTCAGCGGGTGAAACCGCTGGGCACAGTTAGTATATCAATAAATAAGTAAAGAAAAAAATGAAAAGGCGAGATTTTTCTATAGAAAAATCATTGATTATTGCGGTGAATTCCATTTTTCGTAGTAAATCATTGTCAATACTTTAGAGATGGACAATTTTGATAGGCGGTTCTGTATCATTGTTGTTCATTAAATGAAACCCTGCAACAATTCAAATCTTTTAAAGAGCGTATGCATCACATGACGTGGTTTTAATTTTATATTAGACTAGTTTTCGCCCGCGGCTTCGCTCGCGTTCAATTCGGTATAACACACCAAGCAGACCTGCAGTTTTTGCTCTTGCGCCTGATTGATTTGTAATAGCAACGCTAAGTTTTCCCTTTTCATCCCTCGTTCTCCCTCACATCCCACTTTTTTTTAATAAAAATTAGCCTATGTCCGTTTCCTGGTTCCCAACTATCTCTGTACCAAAATTCATCAAAATCGGTTTAGCCATTAAAGCGTGAAGAGGTAACAAACAAACAAACAAACTCACTTTTATAATATTAGTAAGGATAATTTGTAACTCGGTAATCCTAAATAAATAAAGTGCAGTGCCTTCTCCAGCAAGGGCGTCGCTTAGTAGAAGACTCCAAAAACGAGTGAAGCGAGCTGCAAAAGTTTAATACCGTATCTTAAATAGGTTAGAACAGTTCAGCACGAGGTCCTGGGTTCGAATCCTGGATCGGGCAAAAGTGTTATTATTGGGTTTTCCCATTAGGAACTTAACTCAGTAACAGCCCGGAGTTTGTAAATTTGCGGTATGATACCTCCGCGACTCACAAAGCATTTAAGCCGTTGGTCTGCAGTCCGGCGCCTGATCTCTCTGCGGTCGTGTCGGATTGCCGTCCCATCGGACTATGACAGTGAGGGAACAGCAAGTGCACCTGCGCCTGCGCACACACGCCTGCTATCGCTTTGGATAATCTCCGCTGAGATTGGCCGTCGGCGTCGTGATCAAAAACGGTCAGGAAGACTTGGGCTACTTATACATAAATAATAGTCAAAGACAAGATTCAAGAGAAATTAGGCTGAAAAAAATAGCGAAGCGAACACGAATATTTTTTTACATGTTGCCCGGAACAAATTTAGATCTGTATGCAATGGGGATTGTAAATTTTTCAACAATTCGCGAATTACAACTAGTTTGAGGAATAAGGTCCCAAATCATTATTTTCTAGGTAAAATGAAAAAAATACTCCGATTTTATTATTATTTTTGAAGCTTTATTTGACCTTCATTGACGTCATCTCAAGAAAGAACATCGTGAAATACGCTTTAACTCGATATGGGTTACCCAACTATTAATAAAAAAAAGATTATGCTAGTAAAAAGGTATGTAAGTTCTGTTAGACAGCGCCCGGCATCGTAGCTTTTGAACGGGTGAATATTTGTTTTTAATATCGTGTTGTACTGCAGGCCCATCCGCGGCATGTCGGCGGTGGTGATGGGCGCGGGCCCGGCGCACGCCTGCTTCTTCGCCACCTACGAGTACTGCAAGCACTCGCTGTCACAGCTCACGCGGCACCGGCACGACCACATCACACACGGTGAGCTCCATGGCCGCGCCGCGCCGCCTGCCGCTACTGTACCGTGAGTCGTATCTGATGTTGCGCTAACGCCGTGTGCCGACTGTTGCAGGGTTGTCGGGCTGCATCGCGTCGCTCATACACGACGCGGTCTCCAATCCAGCTGAGGGTAAGTACCGCCGCCGCCGCTGCTGCATCGAAATCAAAAATCAAAATCAAAATATTTTTATTTTACATAGGCCTACATGGGCACTTATAAAACGTCGAGAAACTCATCGAGAGATCGTTCAACTTAAACCAGTCGGAGCCGAAACTCCTTACTATCAGTGTCCTACTTGTAACCTTATCAGAGCTGAATCACCCGATGAATAATTACAAAAACTAATATTATAAAACGAAAGTGAGTTTGTTTGTTTGTTTGTTACGTCTTCATGCCTAAATGGCCCAACCGATTTTGATGAATTTTGGTACAGAGATAGTTGGGAAGTTGGGATCCTGTAGACGATATATACACTTCTGGACTCATCTATTGGCCCACCTTGTATTTTCAGTTTCGTTTGGTCCTAGCTAAAATTTTATATTAGGTCGAGCAAAAAGTTTTTATGCAGTTTTTAACCTGGCACATTCACAATTTCATTCAATAGTCTTTTTTTGAATTTCGAACACAGAATTTAAAGAAACAAAAGACAATTTGGAGCCTGTTTGTTGATATCAAACAATCGAATACTAAGAAAATCAGGTTTTATTGGTTTACTTGGATTTAATTCTTGAAAAAGTGATTGATATCTTTGGTTTTGCAACAAACATTACTTATTCTTAACATTAAGGTGAGGTTCTATCAATAATCTATGGATACTTCACCTGAAATTGCCGCCCAAGCTGTGGCACTTATTCAGGCCGGACACAGCCAAAGAAACGTGAGTGCTCAACTTAATTTAAGTCGATCTGCGGTCCGAAATGTTTATCGGAGGTACCTAGAGACTGGCGGCTTTGTTCGTCGCCAAGGAAGGCCACGATCTCGGGTCACAACTGAAAGGCAGGATCGATTCATCGTGACGACCAGCTTGAGAAATCGTCACCTTACCTCCATTGAGATACAAAACCAACTTCGCGACTTCCACGGAGTATCTGTAAGCGCTCGAACTGTTCGGAGAAGGTTAAAAGAACGCGATATGGTACCACACAAGCCAGCTAATGGGCCCAAACTAACGCGAGCCCACCGAACAGCGCGCCTTCATTTCGCACGCAGTCATTTAAATTGGACACAGCAAGATTGGAGCCGTGTACTCTTTTCTGATGAGTCTAAAATTGTGTTACATGGCAATGATGGAAGGAAGAAGGTCTACCGACGTAAGGGAGAGCGTTTCGCACAATGCTGCTTTGAAGAGAGGGTTGCTTATGGCGGTGGTTCATGGACTGTCTGGGGCGGTATATCCGCGAGCGGCAAAACTCAACTTGAGGTTGTTACAGGACCACGGCTTCCAACATTAAATGCTGAAAGGTACATTCGTAAGTGCTTAGAACCTCACGTGATGCCATACGCGGACTATGTGGGCCCAAATTTCCTTTTTATGCATGATAATGCAAGAGCCCATGCGGCCGGCATCGTCAGGGAATATCTTCGGGATGTGAACATCACAGTTATGGACTGGCCAGCCAGAAGCCCAGACATGAACCCTATTGAGCACATGTGGGACGAGCTAAAAAGACGTGTTAGGGCTCGTCAGCCAGTTGCCCAGACGATGCAGGAGTTGAAAACTGCCATAGAAGAGGAATGGGAGATGATCCCTCAAAATTTCATAGAGCGGTTGATAAACTCTATGCCTAATCGTATGAGAGCTGTGGTAGATGCCCATGGAGGCAACACGCGTTATTAAATTAAACCTTTATTTGATAAAACATGTTTTTTATTCAAAAATCAATTGCCTTTAACAAGGCGCATATCCGACTTGTTAGGCGTAGCTCCATGTCGTATGGTATTCTGAATTCAAATTTAAAACAATACGATCGAAAAAGATGGTAAAATGTATCAGGTTTAAAACTGCATCAACAGTTTTTGTTCAATCTAGCAATCATATTTCGGTAGGGGCCATCGAAACCTAAACTCTAAGGTGGGCCAATAGATGTGTCCAGAAGTGTATAATAAATCATTAACGTCGCAAGGTTATACAGTTCACAGGGTGACTTATGTCTAGAAACAGGTAAATGCAATGTGTTATTATAGGTACTGATGCTATCTGTCAAACTAAGCGAAAGCTAGTAGCTAGCGTAGTATACTAATGATATCGTGCCTTCCCTTCAGCTTGTCAAGTGGTGACTGATGACATGACTGACAGACTTACATTGTCACTGAACATGCTTCTATACTTGAACACGGCAACAATGCGGCCGTTGGTCCTTTATCACTGTTCCAAAAGAAAACAAACAAGAGAAAACATGGCGTCATGCAGGATCTGGTTAGGAACGCTGATAATATTCACATCATATTCCGCGAATTTAACTAATTGTACAACAATTATAAATGACAAGTCATTTAAGTATTCAAGTGTTCGATTATGCATGTTAATGTTCCGTGAAATATACATACAAGATGTACATTTTGTACATTTGCACACAAGTTGCTCAGTGTTGTAGTATTGTATCAGCGTGGATAATGGCGGTCGCTCGGTGGTGGTGTCAGACTGGCTGGGCACAGCGTGCGTGTGCGTGTCGAGACGAGTGCCGGACTGTCCTGAGGCTCCCCGTCCTCTCGTTAGACTGCCCGTGTCCGTTTCGACCGCGCGACCATGACGTTTTTTTTAAAAAAAAAATATGCCAAGATTTAGTAAAAATTTGTAAAAGTAGACTCCCAAAACCATAAATTTGTCAAAGCTATGGTTAAAAAGTTATAAGGGCTTGAACGTGGCCGCGCCATTGAAACGCTCCGAACCGCGCGGCCACGGAGATCTTTAAAACTAAGCATTGCAGAGACCTGAAATTTTGGTAAGTAACAGATTGAATTTGTAAAAAATTTGTAAAAATATAGAAAAAAATCCTGGGCTTATATTTTAGGAGCTGTAAGACTAATACGTCATGGCCGTGCCATTGAAACGGTGAAAAACACATTTTCGCCGATATTTTGCTGAAAAAGCAACGCAGACGTCTGAAGTTTTTTGTAAAACCCAGATTTGAATTTGTCAAAACTAGTAAAAATAAAACAAAAAATCCTAGGTTTATATTTTAGGAGCTGTAAGCCTAATACGCCATGGCCGCGCCATTGAAACGGTGAAAAACACATTTTCGCCGATATTTCGCTGAAAAAGCAACACAGACGTCTGAAGTTTTTTGTAAAACCTAGATCTGAATTTGTCAAAACAGGTAAAAATGCAAAAAAAAACTAGGTTTACATTTCATTAGCTGTAGAGCGGAATCTTAAATACGTCTTGAATATGTCGATAGGGTGACCAAGGCTTATTGTTAACAGAAAATTTTTCACCTATTTTGTTAGATATTATATCTTAAGGATTCTTAATGAAATAAAAATGAAACGATAGTATACAAAACCATGTTTATTAGTTTAAAAATCGTTATTTGTTACCTGAAAATACTTGTTTTGAGTAGACGTGCGAAAACCATAACAGATAACTTTGAGTAGCGTTCGTGATGACTAATGAGTATAAAATAGCATAATTTGATGAATAAGACTTTAAATTCTGCCAGAAATAACCCCCGTAATTAAGTCATGCATTTTAACATTGAATAGCAGTAGCATAGGAGCGAACGAAACGCGCGGGTGCAGCGCGGGAGACGAAGGCTGGCTGTCTAACCAATCACAGCCGTCCAAAAAGAGATATTTTATTTTATTGACGTGATAACGTCTTTAAAATCGTTTTAGTCGGGTGACATGTTCAGAAACTTATGCCAAAACCTCACGAGATATAAAGATGGTAGCGCCATCTGTTACTTGGCTCGAAAAACTTATATCACCAATAAGACGTTACGTCACGTAAACATCTCGATCGTAAACCTACTTTACAAACAACCAATTTTTTATTTTTTTATTTTATTTATTTGGGACAAAAAACAGTTATACATTACAATATTAACAAAAAGTACTTATATTACAAAACTTATAAAACGTATAACCCACACTATTGTCCACGGAGTGACAACGGAGTATGAAAACGAACGCGTGTTATATATAGAAGGACACATTTAAAAAATAAATATTATACAGACAAGTTGTAGGAAATGGATGACAAAAGACGGCTGTGATTGGTTAGACAGCCAGCCTTCGTCTCCCACGCTGCACCCGCGCGTTTCGTTCGCTCCTATGCTCCTGCTATTCAATGTTAAAATGCATGACTTAATTACGGGGGTTATTTCTGGCAGAATTTAAAGTCTTATTCATCAAATTATGCTATTTTATACTCATTAGTCATCACGAACGCTACTCAAAGTTATCTGTTATGGTTTTCGCACGTCTACTCAAAACAAGTATTTTCAGGTAACAAATAACGATTTTTAAACTAATAAACATGGTTTTGTATACTATCGTTTCATTTTTATTTCATTAAGAATCCTTAAGATATAATATCTAACAAAATAGGTGAAAAATTTTCTGTTAACAATAAGCCTTGGTCACCCTATCGACATATTCAAGACGTATTTAAGATTCCGCTCTACAGCTAATGAAATGTAAACCTAGTTTTTTTTTGCATTTTTACCTGTTTTGACAAATTCAGATCTAGGTTTTACAAAAAACTTCAGACGTCTGTGTTGCTTTTTCAGCGAAATATCGGCGAAAATGTGTTTTTCACCGTTTCAATGGCGCGGCCATGGCGTATTAGGCTTACAGCTCCTAAAATATAAACCTAGGATTTTTTGTTTTATTTTTACTAGTTTTGACAAATTCAAATCTGGGTTTTACAAAAAACTTCAGACGTCTGCGTTGCTTTTTCAGCAAAATATCGGCGAAAATGTGTTTTTCACCGTTTCAATGGCACGGCCATGACGTATTAGTCTTACAGCTCCTAAAATATAAGCCCAGGATTTTTTTCTATATTTTTACAAATTCAATCTGTTACTTACCAAAATTTCAGGTCTCTGCAATGCTTAGTTTTAAAGATCTCTGTGGCCGCGCGGTTCGGAGCGTTTCAATGGCGCGGCCACGTTCAAGCCCTTATAACTTTTTAACCATAGCTTTGACAAATTTATGGTTTTGGGAGTCTACTTTTACAAATTTTTACTAAATCTTGGCATATTTTTTTTTTAAAAAAACGTCATGGCCGCGCGGTCGAAACGGACACAGACTGCCCTACCAAACAGCCACCTTTACCAGCTTGTCATACGATACGCTACGCTCCATCGTGACCAGTGTGGCAACACGTCGCCCTTTCCCCATTCGCGCTCACTCGCGGAGATAACGCAGGAATAGTGGCGGAGTTCAATGATTCTACTATAAACACGAAGTAATCATTATGCAAATAGGCAGCGTTATCAATTTACCACAATAGTCTGGCGACGCTATCGCTGCCCTAAAACATGTTTTATTTGACACTTGTTACCAACAACACTCCATTACGATATACGAATAAATAATTGTTTTATTTATTATTTCATTAGTGTATTTTGTGAGTGGACTTCCGAATTTGTGACAACAACAATATTGTCATCCAATGTAAAATTATACATTGGTTACTCGCTGGCGGGATTCCCCCGGAGCTGCGCCCTACTGCGCGATACCACGGGGCCACGATGTGTATGTACGAGTTGAGAACGGAACCTGCCGTCTAGCGCGTCACTGCTCCGTGAACAATCTGTATCGATACATTGCTATGTTGTATCATGGAGAGACGGATTAAATGCCAGAGCCTCTCTACTTATTACCTTCAAAAGTTCGACAGGTTTTTTATACATACACTAGGCGTCACAAAAATCGCACATCTTCGAAAATAAGTTTCAAGCATGTCCCGCCAGCAACGAATACATTAAACTCAATTAACATCGGTATCAATTGAAAGTATGTTTAACGACCTTGAAATTACAATAGTTAGAATTAGCACGTAACGTTAAAAAAATGACAAAATACGCATTACAACGGCCACTAATTGCACCTATCTACAAGGGTATAAAACGGGCGAACCGGGTTAAATGTGGGTAACCCGTCTCTTGCTAGAGCCAGCCCGCGCTACTGAGCCAGTAAGTTCAAACCAGTCCCTAAATAATATCACTCAGATCCAGCCGGTCCCTTTGCTGTCCTCCCTCAGCGACGCCCTAAGCCGAGGCTCGTACCCCACAGGTGGTGCCCTTAGCGTCTAGTCGCTTAGTTTGTAATATTTTTGCCCTGGCTGGAGGTCTTAATTTTTAAGGCATCCACAGGAATCGCCCGGTTAAGCAAACGACAACCTCCTAGGTTGAACAGCGAGATGCCATTTCTAAAAAAAAAAATGTTGTGCATTCGCTATTCAACCTTTGAAGTGAACACACGTGAACAGTTACAGCAAGAAAAATACCCAGAAGATGGATACCACTGTAGATGAAGCCGCTCAAGTCATTGCACTACTGCAATCAGGGATGCAGCCATGTGATGTTGCCCGGCAACTGAACTTAAGTCGTTTTTCCGCTCGACGAGTGTTCCAACGCTTCCAAGAGACTGGTGGCTATATCCGAAGACGTGGATCTGGAAGACAACGGTGCACATCCCGAAAGAGACGATCGCTTCATTGTTTCGACGTCTTTACGTAATCGGTTCTCCAATGCTGTTGAGCTGCAACAACAACTACGATCAGTTTACTGAACTTCTGTAAGCGTCTTTACGATTAGAAGAAGAATGCGGGGGAAGAGAAATAGCAGCTCACACGGCTACAGGGCCAAAATTTAATGCACAGCATAGGAGAGACCGGTTGCAATTTGCCCGTGACCATGTGGATTGGACAATAGACCAATGGGAGGGCTGTGCTCTTCTCTGATGAGACGAGGGTGTGTCTTTTCTACAACGACAGGCGTCGAAGAGTGTACAGAAGGCAAGGGGAACGATTCGCACAAGCCTGTATTCAAGAGACAGTGGAAAACGGGGGTGGCTCGTGCATGTTCTCATCTCAATCGACGGCAAAACGAATCTTGTGTGTGTTTCTCGGACAGGAAGTGCTCGCGGGCAAAGATCGCCGACTGCTCCTCGGTACATAAAAGAGATCTTAGAGGAGCAGGTTGGCCCTTATGCGGGTTTTGTTGACAATAGGTTCACATTAATGTAAGATTACGCCCGTTGTCACGCCGCTTTTATTGTAAGAGACTACCTGCAAGAAGTTAGGATCCCTGTTATGCGCTGGCCGGCGCGAAGTCCAAACCTAAACCCTATTGAGCACCTTTAGGGTGAACTGAAACGGCGAGTACGGGCACGTGATCCTGCCCCTACTACTCTCCAAGACCTCCAAGATGCCGTCGTTGCAGAATGGGACAACATGCCTCAAGAGACTGTTGTCACATTAATTAGGTCCATGAGAGAGCGCATGGAAGCAGTCATCAGGGTGAGGGGGGGTAACACTAGGTTTTAAGTTGTTTTTAAGGACTTTGTTGTAATTTTTGCTGATAAAATAAAATTTAACTTTTTAATCATTTGCATTAGCTTGCTTTTTTATTCCCTGGTAAACAAGAAACCAAATCTTTTGATTTATTCTGAAAATCAAATAAATTGCCTTTCCATGATACCTTATAGTCAGATGTCTACCGTTGATCAATAGGCTTAAAATGACTTTGAAGGGAATTCTTAAAGAGGTGCGATTTTTGTGACGCATTGTGTTAGTAGTTATTGTGAATATTATAAAATAGATGCTTGTTGTAATTGCGATGTGTTTGTCCTGTCCGTCAGTCTGTCATTATTTACTCTGAGACTGCTGGCACCACACAGTTGATATTTATAAAATACCCCCTTACTTAAAAAATAGATATTTGTAAAGTAAGGAGAGTAATTCTCAAAAAATGGGTTTGTAGAACGTAAAACGTACGCACGAATGAACGTCTTTTACATAGTTTTATACATTTCCTATTATGTAAGTGAACTAGCTGTAATGTTCTTTTTTTGAGAAATAAATTTTGACGAAAATTGGTTTAAATAAGGTTTTCTACTTGCTTTTTAAGATATGGGACTTTTTTGTGATACTGCAACGATAACTTTGTTATTCATTTAAATGCAATGAAAACCAAATTTTATTCTGTTGTTGAGTGTAAATTGACATATGAATGCGCGTTCAAACATCTTTATTATACTTCTTGTTTGGTGCTACCCTTACTGCGCTTGGCCGTATTATTTTTTCGTCCCGTGCGCCCTTTTGGAAGCTCGTGCCCATAGCCCCATAGGCACATGTGCCTAGTTTGCCCTAGGGATAATCCGCCTGTGACGTCATGCGTACATGTGCAACTAGAGCAGATACCTAACAGACTTTCTGCGTAACGTGTCCACAGAGGAAAACAATAAAATAATTGGCGTGAAATTCAGCTGATAGCGTTAACAGCTATTAATCGTTGTTTGTAAAGTACCTACTACTTGACGAACATGTGACTACCCACTTGACTAAACAAGCATTTAACTAATTACGTCAAGAGCTCTTTGAATATACATATGTATATTGTAAATACAATACAACTGTAATTAAACCTATGATTAAACAGTCTATTTTACCGGTTAATTTATCAGTACGTATGAATAATTATACAATCAGCAGGTACCTAAATACCTTCCCAACCGACGACGGCGACGGCCTCTACTGCTAGAGAAACTGCTTAGCGAAGTACCTATTACTCGCTGCTGCTTGACTGATTTGTCGTAGACGATCATTGAGTCCCTTGTGCAGCGTGCACGGGTGCACTGGTGCTCCCTGCATAGCTACTAAAGTGGACGTGAGCACGTATAAATATTGACAGTAAGCTTCACGACGCGCTGTTGTGAGTAGTACGTAATGTTGTGGGCGACGGCGACGGCGGCGCGGCATACGAACTACCCGCTAGAGTACCTACTAGCGTCAGGAAGTATTGCAATAACATCAGACGGCAGCGGCGCTGCTGGTGGTGGTGCTCGCCTCGCTCGCTGTAATGGCCGGGAGCAGTGGCCACGTGCGCCGTCCGCCGTACTCACAGCGTCACAGCACAGTAGCACACTGCTGCATCTCGAGCGCGGGTGTGCTACACACACATCATTCCTAGTTCACGAAACTCGTGTATAACTATATGTCGGAATATGAGTGTCTTTGGGAAAGTTGGTTAATGTGACGGGTAGACTCACCTACTTCAACGATTTAGGTTAGGTAACCATATGGCCATGAACCTGTATATAACGGGTTGGTGCGTGTTTACGAGCGCGACTTACTTGTTCAACCTGCGTCACAAAGCGCTATAAACATCTATCCGGGCTGTGCACGGGACATGACAGGGCCGTGACTGTGCCAAGACCGCCCAACCGAGTCCCGTCAGGGACTTTCTGTTCACACACGTCAAGGATGACCGGGCCGTGGACAAGCCTGACCTTCCATTTGTGCAACTCAGTCATTTTGTTTTTATATTTAAGTACTTATGTTGGGTGAGATAAATCGCGCTATATATGCTTACCGCCTTTATAAACAGGCAAACGCAAGGTAGGTAAATATCGGCACATCCAGTGCCTAGCCAAGTAGCCACTGACAAGTCTGAGAGAACGAGTTAATGTGAAATGCACACACTAGGGCTTGCATTATCCGTTCACTTTTACGATCCGGATAATACGGATTTTTTCGGATTTATTATAAATAAAAGATATTCGTCTTTGTTTTAAGTAATCTCTAAAGGAAAATGATGAAATTAATAATAACTACACCCGGTATTTCAAGTAACAATCATATAAAAAAAAAACCGGCCAAGAGCATGTCGGGCCACGCTCAGTGTAGGGTTCCGTAGTTTCCCGTCCGTCACAATAAGTGTTCCCACTTATGAGTTTAAAGGTGGAGGAGGAAATTATTTTGTACAACTTTTTGTCTTTTTTGTACAAAACTGTTGTGTCAATCAAGTTCAAAATGATTTTCCTAGAAAGTCCTTATAAAGTTCTACTTTTCAGATTTTTTTCATATTTTCTAAACTTATGGTTCAAAAGTTAGAGGGGGGGGACACATTGTTTTTTACTTTTGGAGCGATTATTTCCGAAATTATAGACATTATCAAAAAATGATTTTAGTAAACCCCTATTCATTTTTAAATACCTTTCCAACAACATATCACACGTTAGGGTTGAAATTAAAAAAAAAAAACCCCTTCCCACTTTACATATAGGGTGGCTACCCTAATAAAACATTTTTTTCCAATTTTTATTTTACCACTTTGTCGGCGTGATTGATATACATATTGGTACCAAATTTCAGCTTTCTAGTGCTAACGGTCACAGAGATTAAGCGAGGACGGACGGACGGACGGACGGACGGACAGACAGACATGGCGAAACTATAAGGGTTCCTAGTTGACTACGGAACCCTAAAAACTATCTGAAATAAAACTTATCGAATCATGAATAATCGATACAAAACAATTGTGCAAATACTTTTATCTACTTTTCTCATACTGACCAAAAAATCTCTTTAAAAATACAGATCTTTTACCATAACAAATCATAACGTCTCAATAAAAAGAATAGTATTACTTTGTTATTTTTTCTGGCAATTCAGCTCCATTACTAAACAACAGTATGTAGTAACATAATTTTATTTATTTTTCCAACTGAACTTTTTTTAAAGTTGTGCACATTTATTGTGCGAATCGCCAGTCTGTAGAATTCACAGCCGGCTTCTCTGTGCCCTGATTATTATAATAATCAACTTAATAGTTATAAAGACTGAAGGAAAACGATGTAGTTGGCTTTTCTTTTTTCGCCTAAATATGGTACACTGCTAGATACAGTGTTTTGTTCTTTAACTTTTGGATACAAGCGCATAATATTCGTTGCTACGTTCGTTTTTTAGTCCGGTCGTCCTTGGTGTCTGGAGTCCATACTTTCTGCATGTCACGTTCATGAAGGTTATCTGTGCGAAGCGTACCATTTGCACAGCTGCCGATATTCCCGTATTTGTTAATGAATTAATTAATGTTGCTCGCCTGCCTGCGGCATGTGTGCCGTGTGTGCGCAGGTGCAGGTGTTACTGTTTCTGGCACAATGCCGCGACAGATCCCGCGGCCCCTTCACGAACTCGACGAGCTGGTAGACCTATTGGAAGTAGAGCTCTCTCAACGTCTATCCGTCTCATTAAAGTAGCGTTTAAATAAATCAATGATAATAAAAGATTGCCCAGCGCGTTGTTTTCCTGGTAGCGTGTTTCTCGGAAGTAGCACGATATGTTTGTTGCAGTCGCTGTTCCCCACTCATTTGGCCATTAACGCGTAATAGCTATGAATGAGCGATCCACTAACTCAATTGTCGACGGTCACGATCCAACACACTCAGTACGGCCAGCCTAGTAACTCTGCTACCACTGCCAGTTCCATCTATTTAAACAAATGTATTTACATAATATTATATTTTTACACTATAAAGCTGAAGTTTGTTTGGTTAACGTGCTAATGGCAGGAACGATTGGTTTGAATTGAAAGAATGGTGTTGGACAGCCCATTTATTAAGGAAGGCCATATACAGGGTTATTTGTAAAACACTGGCAACGTCTCAGGACCATGTTACTAACATCATAATCAACAACTTTTGTTCTAGGACATTTAAACATTTATCATATTTTAGTTCATCAGATTTTCATACAAAAATAAAAATATTGAAATTGAACGCTCTAAATGTTACGAAATCTATGCGAAGCAAACGTAAACGTACACAAGCGGCGGTGTAGGTATGTAGGTAAAGCAAAATACGGAGTTGAAATGTGTTAGATAGGACAACGAAATCTTGAAGATTTGTTTTTGGTAAATGTATAAAATTTTGTAAAAAATCATAGAACAAAAGTGGTTGTTTATGATGATTGTAATACAGTCCTGCGAGGTTGTCGGTGTTTTACAAATAACCCTGTATAACATTAGCTGTGCCCCGCGGCTTCGCCCGGTGATGATAAAAAGTATACTATGTGTTATTCCAGACTAGAATCTGCCTCTGTGCCAATTTCATCAAGATCTGTTCAGTAGTTTTTTCGTGAAAGAGGATCAAACATACATCCATACTCACAAACTTTCGCATTTATAATATTAGTATCTAGGATTAGTAGGATTACGCTAGGACACTTAGGAGCTGAAACCGCTGCACGCGCTGGGCACAAGTGTTCTATTTATACACTACATGTCAGTATTTAATTATTAAAAAATTATGTTTGTTCAGAGTGACAGACTAATTGCGGAACACCCTAGGAATAACAACTCCTTTCTAACGACAATTGAACAATATCCATTTTATTTTAGTTCTTGTAGAAACGAAATAGTCATTCCAAATGTGATATGAATAGCAGGCTGCAGTATTGTGTTGTGGTTGCAGTGGTGAAGCAGCGCATGCAGATGCTGCACTCGCCGTACCGCGGCGTGTGGGAGTGCGCGCGCGGCGTGTACCGCGCGGAAGGCGCGCGCGCCTTCTACCGCTCCTACGGCACGCAGATCGCCATGAACGTGCCCTTCCAGGTAAACCTCCCACTCGCCCAGCAACGTAGCAGTCTGCATACTACTTGTACATCTACACATTATGTAATACTTCCTGTTTTGTCTTGCTTGTTGAAGCGCAATCCTTGCTCTTTTCGAGTCAATTTGACACAGTTTGTTTTTGTTCAATCAATTAGAGCTTCTTCTTGAATCATTGATATCCGGGCTCACTGTAGCCTTAGTCGACGTGAATATCGATCGAAGTTATCCCTCGGCGAGCTGTGCACCAGAGCGAGTTGTATAACAAGCACGTGTGTGCGTTCGCAGGCGCTGCACTTCGTGACGTACGAGGCGTGCCAGAAGAAGCTGAACCCGTCGCGCGCGTACGACCCGCTGGCGCATGCGCTGTCGGGCGCGGCGGGCGGCGCGCTGGCGGCCGCGGCCACCACGCCGCTGGACGTGTGCAAGACCGTGCTCAACACGCAGGAGCGCGCCGCCCGCGCCACCGGGCTGGGCGACGCCGCGGCGCACGTGCTGCGCGCGTCGGGCCCGCGCGGCTTCCTCAAGGGCGTGCAGGCGCGCGTGCTGTACCAGATGCCGGCCGCCGCCATCTGCTGGCTCACGTACGAGAGCTTCAAGCACGCGCTGGCGGCGGAGGAGGGCGCGGGCGTGGGGGCGGTGGGGGCGGTGGGCGCGGTGGGGGTGGGGGCGGTGGGGGGGGCGGGCGCGCCCCCGCTGGCGTGCGCGGCGCTGCGCCTGGCGGCGGCCGACGTGCCGGGCGCGGCCTCCTAGTGCGGTGCCCGCGACTCTGTACATTTCGTTGCACGCTCGCTGGCCGCACGCAGTGAGATGCTGTTCGATTCTAGTGAGATTAGTTTAGTGTGTACATGTCCTGTATATTTTTTTATGTACGTTTGATACGCACACGCCGCCGCCCGCTCGCACTAGTCCCCGGCGCGGCCTGCGGCGCTGACGTGACGTCAGTCGCGGCCGCACGGTCGTGCGTGACGTCACACGGCACACGTCACTCGCGCCGGTACGACGAGTGCGCTGTGGCGACCTTGTTTTCCATTGTTTTTGTAAATGATTTGTTTGTTATCGCAGTCGACGATTGCAGCTAGTACTTGTTATGTAAAACACTTTGGCTTTCGATGGAAACTGTTCAGTTAACATCCTGACGGATGAAAAATATGTTGGAGGTGCTAAGTATAATGTATATTGTGATGGAGGGAACGGTTTGCCGCCCGGCTCGAGGGGATGCGTCAAATTATGTTGTTGTTTGTGTAAATTACTATTATTATTAATTGTATTTGTTGTATTTATGAGTTGTATATGTGAGTGATAAACTCGATTTAAATTGAGAGTTATAAACTATTTGTATAGAAATAACGCGGCGAGCGCGTGTCGCCCGCCGAGCTGTAAAATTGCAAATTGAAAAGAATATTATAAATAAACAGTAAACGATTAAAAAGTTGGACAATATGCCGCTGTTTCATTAGTGCTAATGTTATTGTAGTAGACGTTCGCTGCCGCCGGCGAGCGCGACCCGTGGTGCCCGCACTGGCCACGTTCACAAACAACACATCGACTGTTACAGCCACTTGTGGAACCCAAGCAAACACCGAAGTACAAGCCACTTTCTGTTGAAGTGCTCCAAGTTCTGAGATCAGATTTGAAAGAAGTAGTTTATCACAGACGAAGTGTCGATGATACCCAATGCTACTTTAAATATATTCATTTACTCTTGTCGGAAATATTCGGAACAAGCGATGATCAGAAAGTTTTCGGGCATCTCTTACAGCTTCCGCTGGTAAGAGAAAAGTCACCTTTTGAAAAACTATCAACTGTTGAAACTAACAAGTTATTATGTTCTAGAACTATACATGAAAGTCAGGGTCTAAGTCTAAATGATGCGCTGTTTAATATCGGTTCTGCAGTATTCACATCCGGTCAAGCTTACGTGGCGCTTTCGAGAAATACAATTTAATAAATTTGAGGTTCTCTCCCTCAAACGCCCGGCCACCTCCTTCGCTTGCATGACTGTTTCGCAGAAGGAGCTGACCGCTTCCCATTCCCTCTCGCTCCGGACCACGGACTGAACCAGGGCCGGACGCGAGAGATCGCCGCCGCCGATCGCCTCTAGCTCGGGCACCGCGCTGGGCAGACCGCCACTGTGTGCTCCACCGTGTCCTCCGGGCGTGAGGCACAATGGTGACACCCGGGCGTTTCTTCCCGCCCGATGATGTGCAGGAACCTCCCGAAACTTCCGTGTCCGGTGAGGACCTGCGTCAGGCGGTAGGTGAGGACGCCATGACGCCTCTCCAGCCACTCCTCAAAGAGGGGACTTACCGCCACTATTGTGGCGTGCCCTGCACGGGGTTGCGACAGTCGCACTCTCCATGCCACCATGAGATCGCACCGGAGGTATGTCCGCTGAGCGGCAATTTTCCGCGGTAGCGGAGTCCCCCCGGTGTAGTGCCTCCGCGGGCTACTCGTGCACGTGCGCGAAGACTATCGCCTCCAGATCCCACGGTGGCAATCCGGCAAGGAGGCTCGCTGCCTCGCCGGAGATCGTGCGGTAGCCCCGGATCAGCCTTATGGCTACCACCTTTTGGGGCGCGTTAAGGTAGTGAGCGGCGCAATACAAAACAATAGACTAAGAAGCATTTTACATACATACTTGTCAAAAATTCTAACATCACAGCCCTCGTGTGTTCTCGGAAAAAACAACACATGGAGACAGGGAGTGGGCTTTGAGAAAAACTAGCTGAAGCTCAAGAAGTATAGTACCACAAATGAAAAAGAAGACTACCTTAAAAAATAAGAAAAGCTCATAAGAGAGTGGGCTTTAAGAAAATCCGTTGTTGCGTAGGACTATCTACAAAAAGAAAGGGAACTATTTTTTGAGCTGTTATTTAAATATTCGAGATGTTATTAGGATCAGTTGAAAAACATATTGAGCAGTTATTTAATTTAATGGCGGTTGATTAATTATTGCGACAGTAAAACATGGACAGTAACAGAAAAAACAATTAGTCTCTTATTTTATCATACAATGTCAATTCTAAAAATAATTGAGCAGTCCAATAACTGAATGAGCGGTAAAAATAATGGAATGAACGGTTCGATAAATAGTTCGGCAGATCATAGCGAGCGGTGACAACCGAACACAAATTTAGTGAACAAAGAGGTAAATGTTCGTTAATTGGGCGGAGCTTATTATAACTTGAAATATTATGGATATGAAATTTATGTCTTGAGATGATTCTGACTTACAAAATTATGAGTTTTGAATGTATGATAAATGAGTGTCTGCCAAACAATTTTCTGCGAAATGAAGTTCATGCTATCCGTTGTTATGCAAAATAAAGTTATGACTTAAAAAGTTCTGCTATAAAGGGTGGACCCTACTACTTTACCACCTCATTGTTTATAGAATCGCTTAGAATGAGATTTCTTACAGACAAATTCCGATTTATTACTGCCCACAGGAAAAATTTTTTTTTTTCTTTAAATAATTTTTACCGCCTATTTAATTGTTTTCCTGCTAAATTATCTATTCACTGATCCATTTCATAATTTTTTATTACTCATTTTTGTTTACTTTACTGCTGAGTTTTAACTGCTGAACTAGTTATTAAACGTGCCATTTATAACTTTTAACTTACCAAAACCTACAACTGCCTCTTTTAATCAGTGCCAAAAAGAAATGAAATGCCATCAAAAAATAACCAAGTCTCGCAACTCAGTTTTTCTACCGTAAGAAGTTGTGAGATTCGTGTAATACCAAGTCGGTTAATTTATTTTTATTCAGTCTCTACCTAAGGAACCTTCTGTGTTAAGTTATTACATAAGTAGCAAACTTAACAACATCTTATAGTGACAATATCAATACTAAAAATCTTAGATGTTTTAAATTAAAAGATTGACTAGGCAATCGCTTGAAAACACAATGTGTCACCCAAGTAAAAGATATTATATTAAATTAGATTGTTTAGTGCGACTGCTAAGTCTGTTCAAAGTCCTGGCTTTCTAGTCAGGACTTTTTCAGGAGCACTAATATAAACCCCTTTGAAACGTTGGTTCAGGTATAGGTCTTAACCTATGAAATTGCCGTTTTGTATGAAAAAAATAAAACGATTTTTTTTCATGTATTTTTTATTTGTATTAATCGAAGTAATCACCCATGCAATCAATGCATCTTTGCCAACGCAGTGGCAGTTTATTGATGCCCTTCTTAAAGAAATCAGCTGGACGGGAGGCAACAAATTCTTCAAAGGCATTTTGTACTGCCTCTCGGGTATTGAATTTTTTTCCCGCCAAGAAGTTATCCAAATTCTGGAAAAAGTAGTAGTCTGTAGGCGCAAGGTCTGGTGAATAGGGCGGATGAGAGCTTCCAACCCCGGTTCTTGCAACTTGGAGACCGTCTGCTGTGCAGTATGAGGTCGCGCGTTGTCGTGCAGGAGCAGCGGAGACGAGCGATTGACTAATGCTGGTTGGAGATGTGCCAGCTTCTCCATCATTGTGTTCAGTTCTTCACAGTACACATCTGCAGTAATGCTCACCCCGTTTGGTAAGAAGCTGTGATGAATCACACCGGCGCTAGACCACCCAACAGTGACCATCACTTTTCTAGGGGTAAGTTTTCGTTTAGGGCATTGTTTAGGTGCTGAACCAGGATCCAACCAACTTGCTGAGCGCTTGCGGTTATCAAACAGAATCCATTTTTCATCGCAGGTAACAATGCGATTCAAAATTCCTTCATTTGTGTGTCTGTTGAGCAGTGCAAGGCACGTCTCGACGCGTACTTCGCGCTGGCGATCATTGAGTTCGTGGGGCACCCATTTGTCAAGCTATTTTACCTTGCCAATTTGACGCAAATGGACCAATATTGTTTTGACGCTAACGTCGAAAGCTGCTGCTAATTCAGCCGTAGATTGTGTATCATCAGATTCCACAATCGCCTTTAATTCGTCATTGTCGACCAAAGTCTTCGGACGACCGCGAGGTTCACTTTTCAGGTCGAAATTTCCAGAACGGATGCGAGCAAACCAATAACAGGTGGTGCGTTGGTTTGTAGTGTTAGCTCTAACACGTGTACGTTACTCCAGCAAGAAAGTATGAATCCATCGCTTTTTAGTAGTCATTTTAATTTGGTCGGATAACCAGCCGTTGTTTACTTAATTTGGTTTTTTTGTTTATATTTACGTAATGCGAAACATTCCAAGCTTAATATTTTCACCATATATTTTTGACTAAAGGCACATGATTTTGGTTTACACCTACACATCTGAGATTGAGCCAGTTCCTTGTATTTTGCCGTCAAAGTTGTGACACCATCGTTTTGACTTTTAGCAAGATTACTCAAAAACGCATGCATGAACAGTTTTGAAACTTTCTATGGTTATTATTAGCGCCAAGAAGGACCGAAAACAGTTTTCAGTGAACTTATGCCTTGCCTCATTTAGGTGCTGCGATGTTTTTTCGGGATTTGATAAAACCGCGATAACTTAAAAACTATAAATTATTCCTTAAATCTAATTGGGGCACAAATGGGCACACATTAAGAACTACTCGTGTATGTTTATTCTACAGGGGCACATGCAATGGTTTTAGAGATATACGATTCATCAAAACGTTACTCCAGCAGAAAACGCAATAACTCGAAAACCTGAAGGGGCACAGATTTTATTTTTTGGGGGACATTTTGGCACACATATAAGCTCTCTGGCCATGCACAATTTTTCTCCCTCCGATCACTCGTTTAGAATTTTCCTGCTAGAAAAACGTTACCCCAGCAAGAATCGTTTTTCCGTTTTTTTTCCAAAACGACAGGGGGCACACATTTTTTATGTGGGGGCACATTTACAGCAGATAAGGCACAAACTATACGTTCTACTCATATAACTCTAGGAGATACTTTCTTGCTGGAGTAACGTACACGTGTTAGCTCCGTAAACGTCGTTGATGTTGCGTGCCGCTTGTGCCGCGTTGCTGCCACGACGGTACTCATATTCCATAATTACTTGAAATTTTAATGTATCCATGATTACAAAAAAAAAAAAACATATTTTTAAAATAAAATTAATTTGAAATTAGAATTCTTAGCCAAACAAAAATTATTTTGATTTGAAATGGCCAGTACTGCAGAACGGCAATTTCATAGGTAAAGACCTAATATTTGCACGGCTACGCTACTACGGTGCTACGAGCGTAGCCGTGCGCCTACGATGAATGCTACGCAGGTATTATTAATACCTGGGAGCTGTGAAATCCATCGCGCTCACTTTCAACAGCTTCGTAGACGAGTACAACAACATGCTAAGTAAAACGTACAACTTTATCTATAGGTACATATTATAAAACAAAGTCCTTTGCCGCGTCTGTCTGTCTGGATGTTCGCGATAAACTCAAATACTACTGCACCGATTTCCAAGCGGTTTTCTCCAGTCGATAGCGTGATTCTTGAGGAAGGTTTAAGTATATAATTTGTTAAGTTTTTGTATTTATTTCTGTGTACATTAACGATATTTGTTGAAGATGTCGGCAAAAAATATGCTGTCTGGGAGCTTTCAACGAAAACGCTGCCTAAACCCTTTTAGATATAACAAAATAATGTATGGTGCGCGACGACCACCACCACCAACGCCGCCGCCACAGCCGTCGCCGCTGACGCCGCTGCTGCCGCTACCAGCGCCACCGCTATCGCCACAGCGGTGGCAGCCGGACCCTCAAAATCAAAAGTCATTTATTCAAATTAGGCTGATAATCAGCACTTTTTGAACGTCACATTACAAGAGACAGTCCCACAAAAACGCCCTGCCCTTCGCCACTTCCTAGTGTTTTAGCTGGGGAGAAGAAGTGGCGGAACAAACTCCCCAGCAACACATCTGTCTGTCAGGTTAGAAGAACCAGATTTTATACAATTCCGTTTATCACAAGAATTTAAAATTATAAAAAATTAAGAAATTATTCATTCATTGTCACTTGTCAGCTAGCAAACACCAATTATATATAAAAATTTACCCAAGTCTAAATAATAAATGTACCAGTCTAACGGGTGTGCCCGCTTACACGTGCAGTGAAGACGTCGCAGGTGATAAACTAGGACCATAGTGCAAAAGAAATAAGCTAAGCATAAAAAGATTTACCAATAACAGTAACAAAAGAAAGAAAAACGAAAAAAAAACCTGGTCAACAAGACGACCAGTCACCACAAGCAGCACCCGTTCACCCGTTAACGCGAAGATCAGCCATTAACTCCCTGGCCATATTTGAGGGAAGGAGGTAGCCCGACCCACGACGCTACCGCAAGCATCTACATCTGAGGGAGAATGACGAACTTGCTGCCGGTTTGGAGGGCAATTAATATAAATAATTACCTATATTCAGTCAATGCTCGAGGTCACTAGTTAACCACATGTCAATAAATAAAAACACATAAAATGAAACAAGTGTATAAACAAAAAAAAGTAAAATATAAAATTACATGACGAAGACATGTAACGTATCGATAAGCTAATTTGGCGGAAGAACATGAAAAAAAAATCGTCTTGAGTTCAACACAGTGACCAACTATGCTTATCGTCTAAATAGTCGTTAATGGAATAAAGTCAAAGTCAAAAGTCAAAATCTTTATTGCAAACCAAGTGTACAAAGTTGGCATTATATTAGGTAAGTGCTTATGACTCAGTGGCCTTTTTCAAGCATTGCAATTAATATTATCCGCCTGCCCATAACAACTCAATTTAGCATGCAATAATAATTATTATTCATTACAATTAATGTCATCAAAGTGATAGTAGTTAATGTCATGTAAAATTAATAATAATAATAATGTCAATAGATAATTAATTTGATTCAATTATGCAGCAATGTCAAAATAAATGTTTTCTTAAATAAACACTCTTAAAATAATTCTCATTTCTAAATTAATATAAATTTTGTTATTTATATAGGACAGATCGCCACTTTTGTATGTGAAGGAAAGTCGTTATTTTAAACTAGATTCTAAATATTCTTTTACTGAGTAGAAGCATTTTTGGATTAAGTAAGATTTTAGCCTTTTTTGAAATATTATTATAGATTTTTCAGTTTTAAATATGTTGGGCAACTTATTAAATATTTTTATCGACATATGATACGGGCTATTGCTTAGCATTTTTATCCTTGAAAATGGAGCACACAGCCTTTTTTTATGGCGAATAGTATGCTTTTAAACGAGATATTACTTTAGCTTCAAATGCATTAAATGGCAAATCTAGAAAAGAAGAAGGTAGCTTGTTATAAAAAGTTATACCAAGCCCTACAATTGAATTATGAACCTTATGAAGTTGGTGGAAGGGAGCACGTAGTTTATGCTTATTTCTAGTGTTAATGTTGTGAATACCACTGTTTTTACTATATAGATGGATATTTTGGCTAATATATAAAATGTTGGCCAAGATGAATTGAGAAGCCACAGTGAGAATACCTATATCTTTAAAAAAATCTCTCAGAGAAACCCGGGCACCTAGCTGGTAAATTACACGAACCGCTCGATTCTGCAGAACAAATACATTCTGGATATCAGCGGCTTTACCCCACAGCAGAATACCATAGGACATGACGCTATGGAAATAACTAAAATAGACCAATCGTGCCGTGTCAATGTCAGTGTATTGTCTAACTTTTCTGACGGCGGCGTATGCGGCCGAACTTAGCCTTCCCGCTAGGCTTGATATGTGTGGACCCCATTGTAATTTTGAATCTACTGTTATACCCAGGAACACTGTCGAGTCTACAGTTTTAAGCTTCTCATTGCCTGGGACAATGTTGGGACCAAAATTTCTAACATTGGGTAGAGCGAAACTAAATGTATTAAACATTTAGTTTTATTGGCATTAAGAACAAGATTATTTGACGTGAACAAATCCGTGAACATTGATAGCGCGCTGTTTACATCGTTAAAAAATTGGCTATTTCTATCTACATTAAAAATAAGAGACGTATCATCAGTGACGTCACAAATACCCTTTAAATAATATGGTAGGTCGTTAATATAAACTAAGAATAAAAATGGACCTAGTATCGAGCCTTGAGGTACACCTAGCTGAACTGGTAGCCCAGATTTCGCGCCATTAACATCTACACATTGAAATCTGTTTTGTAAGTATGAGTCTATTACATTTAAGGCTTCATTTTGAACACCGTAATGATGACGTAGTTTCCGTAAAAGCGTGTCATGGTGAACGCAATCAAAAGCTTTAGAGAGATCGCAGAAAATACTAATTGCATTTTGAGCGTTCTCCCACGCATTAAATATGTGCTTCAACAAAGCAACACCCGCATCTGTTGTCGAACGACCTTTTGTAAAGCCATATTGATCATTGTGAAGAAGGTTGTTTAAATTAAAATGTCTTAACAACTGCTTGAGTATTAACTTTTCAAAAATCTTACTAAAGGCAGGTAAAATAGAAATTGGCCTGAAGTTACCCATATCATTTTTATTGCCAGATTTAAAAAGAGGGATCACTTTACTGCTCTTCATAAGGTCAGGGAAATAACCTAAATCAACGCATTTAAGTAAAAGCTAGATGAGGGGCAACAATGTCGGACGGGGCCTTCGAGGGTGTCAGGAAGGGACAGGGGTGCGTGGCAGCACGGTTCGGGGATATTATAGTCGTAGCGGGCGTCTACTTCTCCCCGAGCCGCACTCTCGCCAAGTTCCACAACTCCCTCAGGGAGTTGACCGTCGTCGTCGGTAACTGCTCCCTCCCCGTGCTAGTGCTCGGGGACTTTAATGCCAAGAATTTGGCTTGGGGTTCTCGCTGCACGGATGTACGGGGAAGGATGGTGGAGGACTGGGCACTGGAGACAGGCCTGGTCGTCCTAAATCGGGGTTCTGTTCCCACGTGTGTGCGGATGCGGGGTGAGTCGGTGGTGGACATTTCGTTCGCCAGCTCCGCTCTGTCGCCGCGTGTCGTCGACTGGCGCGTCATGGAGGAGGTGGAGACCTACTCCGATCACCGGTACATCCGGCTCGAAATCTCCACCCAGACCTCCAGCGCGCCGGTTCTACAGGCCCCGAGTGGTCCGCGGTGGGCGCTAAAACAGCTGGACCGGGAGCTCCTCCTGGAAGCCTTGATCGTGCAGGCCTGGGTGTCATCACCAGACAGGCCTGCCGACACCAACCACGAGGCGGATTGGTTCCAGGAGGCCATGTCGGAGGTCTGCGACGTGGCAATGCCCCGAGTCCGGTCTGGAAGCGCCCGGCGTCAGGTGTACTGGTGGTCGCGAAGGCTGACGGCACTGCGAGAGGCATGCGTCGCTGCGCGGCACCTGTACGCCAGGCACCGCAGGCTCCGCATACGAGCACCAGATGCAGCAGCCATTGAGGCGGAGCTGTATGAGGGGTACAGAGCGGCGAAGACCGCCCTCCTAGAAGGTGTCTTGCGGGCCAAGGACCTGGCCCGCGAGGAGATGCTGGAGTCTCTGGATGGAGATCCGTGGGGGCGCCCATACAAGATGGTGCGGGATAAACTCCGCACCAGGGCGCAGGACGCAGAGTCTCCGGCCCCAACTAGTTGAGGATGTGGTGAGCGCTCTGTTCCCTTCGCGAGGGGAGCATGCTCCCCCGCCCATGGCTCCGCCGCTTGCGGTGCCACAAACCGACCACGAGGACAACGACGGCGATGACGCGCGACGTTCCGGAGGTGACTGGGGTAGATCTGAGAGTGGCGGTAGGCAGGCTGAAAGCCAAAAATACCGCCCCGGGACCCGATGGCTTGCACGGCAAAGCCTGGGTCCTGGCCTTGGAGGCTCTCGGCCCCGACTGCAAGGGCTCCTAGCTCCTAAGCGCATGCTTGGAGAGAGGCCAGTTCCCGCTTCGTTGGAAGACGGGGAAGCTGGTCCTCATACAGAAGCCGGGGCGCCCTGCGGACTCTCCGTCCGTATTCCGGCCCATTGTGCTGCTCGACGAGGTGGGCAAACTCTTTGAAAGAGTTATTGCAAACCGCCTCGTCGGGCACCTTGTGGGGACGGGGCCGGATCTTGCGGATCACCAGTATGGTTTCCGTAAGGGGCGCTCGACGGTGGACGCCATCATGCGCGTGAGAGCCCTCACGACGGGGGCTGCAGTGTCCAAGGGTGGGGTTGTCGTGGCGGTGTCTGTCGACGTCGCCAACGCGTTCAACACCATGCCTTAGAGCTGCATCAGGGAGGCACTCCGATACCACCGGATGCCAACCTACCTTCGTCGTGTGGTCGGGGCATATCTGACGGACAGGGCCGTCATCTACCCCGGTCGCTCTGGAGAGTGGAAGCGGCAAGTGATGTCGTGCGGTGTCCCACAGGGATCGGTCTTGGGGCCGCTCCTGTGGGACATCGGTTACGACTGGGTGCTGCGCCCCGCCTTACCCAGCGGTGTCAGCGTAGTTTGCGCGGGGTTGCGATAGTCGCGGAGAGGATCCGGCTACTGGGTCTCGAGGTGGCCTTGCACAAATCCCAGGCCAAGCGGCTACTGCCCAATCTGAGGGGGGCAAACGCCTCCTGCCGTAAGCTCTATGCCGGAGTCGTGCGGTCCATGGCCCTTTACGGGAACCCGGTATGGGCGCGTTCTTTAGGGCGGCGCGCCGCCCTCTACCTGAACGCAAATGCCCTCTACCAAAAGGTGGTAGCCATTAGGCTAATCCGGGGCTACCGCACGATCTCCGGTGAGGCGGCGAGCCTTCTTGCCGGATTGCCACCATGTGATCTGGAAGCGATAGTCCTCGCGCGCCTGTACGAGTGGCGCGCGGAGGCACTACACTGGGGGGAATCTCTGCTGCCGCGGCAAATTGCCGCCCAACGGACAGACTTCCGGTGCGATCTCATGGTGGCATGGAGAGAGCGACTGTCGCAACCCCGTGCAGGGTACGCCACAATAGTGGTGGTAAGTCCTCTCTTTGAGGAGTGGCTAGAGAGGCGCTATGGCGTCCTCGCTTACCACCTGACGCAGGTCCTTATCGGACATGGAAGTTTCGGGAAGTTCCTGCACATAATCGGGCGTGAGGAAACAGCACACAGTGGCGGTCTGCCCAGCTTGGGCGGAGCACCGCCGTGACCTCGTAGAGGCGATCTGCGGCTTCGATCTCTCACGTCCGGCCCTAGTGCAGTCCATGGTCCGGAACGAGAGGTAATGAGAAGCGGTCACCTACTTCTGCGAAGCAGTCATGCTAGCGAAAGAGGTGACCGGGTGTTTGAGGGAGAGAACTTCAAACCAACCCAACCACCGCGAGAGACGCCCCGGGAGTCGGGCGCCGCGAGACGACTCCCGGTCACCGTAGATGCGGGCCTGTGGACGGTGAGCAATGGGTAGGCTCCGTCCGTCTATTAACGAAAGGCCGTGTCGACGGTGCGTCAGTGTTCCACGTTTTATTTAAAGCCCAGACATAATAAACATAATGTAAGTATTAGGTGTCCCAAATGTTTTAACAATTTTTAATGGCATTTTTATTTTTTTATGGAATATGACCAATTATTATGAGTATAATAACTGAGGCCCGCCTTTAGTCTATTTTGTTACCTAGTGGCCCTTGCTTGCCAAAAAGTTGCCGACCGGTGGTCTAAGTGAAATAAATGATTTTTGATTTTGACTACTGTAAGTGTACCTACTGTGTACGTATGTAAAGAGGGGTGATGAGTCATGTAAATAAAACGACTGTTCCGGCGAGCGCTAGTACAAGACTGAGAAAATGGATTATCATTTATTTCGAAGTAATAATTATTTGCTTACGCACATTATTCCCCCCTTTTTTAAAAAAAATTAAAATCTCTAATACACAATCATAATACACAATATTAATGCTTATCAGAATAAATTACTTCGTGTTCAAGGCTATATCAGTTTCTGTAAATTACCTACTTTTTGAATAATTTAATAATTCTCAAAATTAAATCCCTTCAGTCGCTCCGCTTGACGCGGTCGCTGACCCTCCCCCCGCACCGTCTTGCCTACTATTTCTTCAGCAGACTTTAGCTAATAAGCCGAACCACACGTGTTGTTGAAAAGTTATATTAGCATTTTTGTTTTCTTAATTAATATCCAATTCGTTTAGTTTTGTTCCGTGTCTTCATTTATCCTTACTAATATTATAAAAGCGAAAGTGAGTTTGTTTGTTTGTTACGTCTTCACGCCTAAATGGCTAAACCGATTTTGATGAATTTTGATACAGAGATAGTTGGGTCTTGGAAACGGACACAGGCTATTTAAAAAAAAAAAGATTGAGATATGAGGGAAGAAAAGGGAAAACTTAGCATTGCTATTACAATAAATAAGGCGCATGGGCAAAAACTACAGGTAGCAGGTACCTGTAAATCAGGAAAGGGAAACTGTGTAACCCCGAATTTAACGCGAGCGAAGCCGCGGGCAAAAGCTAGTTTATAATAAAACAACGGTCATATTATAAAACAGCGTCTGAAAAATTGTATTGTTATAATGATTGATAGAAAAAAATTTACAGATAAACATCCAAAAATAAATGAATTATGATTATTATGCAGTCGTGTACTTCATAAGTTCCCGCGTATTATAATATATTAGCGCTTCGCGACGAGCCCGTAGTGCGCGGCCAGGCCTAGCAGCGGCGCGGCCGTGGGCGGGTCGGGCAGGTTCCCGGCCGACGCCGCCACGTCCAGGTGCGCGTACGGCACGCCGGCCTCGTGCAGCCCCGACACCAGCAGCAGGAACGCGGCCGGCGCCTGGTGGCCGCGCGGCATGGCGGACGACGCCGCGCTGTCGGCCTGGTGCACGTGGTCGCCGGCCGCGCGCCCGCGGTGCGCGGCCAGGTCCTCGCGCCGCACCGTGGACACCTCCACCATGTCGCCCAGCCGCTCGGCGGCCGCGCGGAAGGCGGCGGCGTGGCCCAGCGCGCGCGCCGCGTGGTTGTCCAGCACGGCCGTGTAGCCGGGCCCGTAGGCGCGCACGGCGTGGCCCGTGAGCGTGGCCACGGTGTACAGCGCGGGCGCGCGCTCGCCGGCCGCGCGCTCGCACATCTCGGCCAGCAGGTCGCCCATGACCATGCGGCCCTCGGCGTCCGTGTTGCCCACGCGCACGGCCAGGCCGCGCCGACAGCGCAGCAGCTCGTCGGCCACGTAGGCCTCCTCGCCCACCGAGTTGCGCACCATGCCCAGTGCCGCCACCACCTTGAGCGCGGGTCGCAGCTCGTCACACGCCTGCGGACGCACGCACATCACAACACCTACTACTGAATGGGCGCTAGTAGCGCTACTAGCGCCAAAACGGCCGTCGAGTACGAACAAAAAGGGCAAAAGAAGAAACATGGATAATTTTAGTCAGTAAAAGTGTGGCACGCCCTCTCTGCCCAAAGCGGTTATTGGCGGTATTTGGTGATATACCATCCCCAAATTAAAAAAATAAAATAAGAGTTTGGTTTTATGCATGGTTTACGATATCCAGCTCGCTCATAGAGCACAGAAAACCAGTGCTTGCTGCACTGGTTTTCAGCAGTTTGGAACGCTTTCTTCCTTGAGAACGAAAAGAAAGTCATTAATTTAGTTGGGAAGAAATGTACATACTTACAATATAACAGAAAAAACGAAGCTTTTGCAGTTATAAGAAACATATTTACAATAAGAAATAGGTAATAATAATAAAAAAAATATATTTAAAAGTAACATGTTTTGTGTCTGCTCATAAACTAAAACTTCCACGACATACGTCTACTAATCTCAAGGGAAATCTCTGGTGTCGTATGTCAGTAGAGCAGTCAGCCTTGTCGGGGCGCGAGCGAGCGAGCTCGGGGAGCTCCGCACGATACAGATCTGTAATGCTTGTTTCAGAGAGCAAACTTGTAACGTTCAATGCTGCCACACTTAACGGGTATTATTACCTGACTTCAAAAAAGGGAGGAGGTTCTTTGTCCGCCCGTATTTTATTTTTTTACGTATGTTCATCGATTACGCGGCCAGCGGCAAAGCTTCGCATAGGCTAATCGATGTACAATACGATGCACCTGGATATGCTCACCTTGAGGAAACCGGCGACGGCGGCGGCGCCGCACTTGTCGCGCGACATGCCGGCCATGACGCCGCCCGCCTTGATGTCGCAGCCGCCCGTGTCGTACGTCACGCCCTGCACACACACACACACACTCGCGTCACTACACGGCCTGCGCAGTAGGCACCCTCCGCGTCACTCGCCACTCGTCGCACTCACCTTCCCGACCAGCATGACGGTGCGCTCGTAGCTCTGCGGCACGTACTTCAGGAAGATCACGCACCCTGCGGCACAACACACTCGTCAGGCGCGTCTCGCAACACTTCACCACTTGATGAGGTCACAGCACAACAGACAACATACCGCGGTGCCGCTCGACGGAGGCGGCGGCGCGGTCCACGGCCGCCAGCAGCGGGTAGTCGCGCTGCAGCGTGGCGCGGTCGTCCAGCACGCGCACGGACACGGCCGAGCCCGCGAACTGCTGCTGCAGGTACGCGGCCGTGCGCAGCGGCGTCATGCGCTCGGGGTCGGCGCCGCCGATGTCGCGCGCCACTCCCCTGGGGGCGCATACTACTACACAACGACGCCGACGGACTGCCGCGCAGCCCGCACTCACTGTCACAGCTCACAGCGTGCGTCAGCAAGCATTGCTATAAAACTTGCTAATCTGGGTGAAAGCATTTGTTTTGTATGGGAGCAGTCGCAGAACCACCTGTAACTTTTGTTTGGGGTACAAAATTCTTTACTTTATTTTCCCTTTCATTTAACGACACCGTTAAAGTACAAGGTTGTTAACTGCTTGACCCGGCTGTCTAACTAACCATTGACAGAAATCAGAATTTCGAAGAACACTTTAAACTGCGCAAAGTCATTTATGTTTTTAAAAAACTTGCGGCACGCTGAAGAGCCTCATCTCCGAAGGTAATTAATTAATAAGGTAAGGTGTGTCGTGTGCGTGTGCGTGTGCGTGAGGTACCTGGCGATGTCGAGCGCGGCGGCCTCGCGCAGCAGCTGCTCGAGCGGGCGCGCGAGCCCCTCGGCGTACACGCCCAGCGCGCGGAGCTTGTGCGCCTGCTCGGGGAACGACTCGCGGATCTGCAGCGGCTGTCACACACACACCCCGACACACGGCGTTACAAAAATCAAAATCAAAATATTTTTAATTTACATAGGCCTACATGGGCACTTATAAAACGTCGAGAAAAGATGCACGGTTCGGGTTGGTCGTTTCCTATGGAGAAGAACCGGCAAGAAACTCCATGGTTACTCTTTTAAAATCATTTAGTTTTACAATGTTGTTGTTGTTACAGCGTTAGTACTTAAGTATGAGAGGACAGTGTAGGCCCGACAATAAGTCATTGCTTACTTTACAAAAAGTAAAATAAAATAATACGTTAACAAAAGTTAACAAGCGTCTAAGAATCTACAAGGCCAACCATGTCCACTCATTCACAACGAATTGGTAGAAAAGAATCTATACAAGAGTAAAAAAAAAAAAAATATTGGCAAAAACAAAATAATAACGAAGAGACGAGTCACACAGATGTTGCTATCAGTACTGTAACTATTCAGAACAAGGGTGATATAAATATGTGATTTGACAACTATTGCAAAAAAAAAACAAAATGATTAAAGAGATCACACAAATAAATAAGATTGAGAATAGTTAGAGACATCCACAAATTTGTGCTGATTATAGCTACCAGGGAAGCCGCATGCGCAGAAGGAACTATAGCCAAACTTCTTTATCTTCAACGTAGTCCTTGATTTTGTAATATGCGTTTTTAATAAGGACACGTTTTATGTAGTTTTTAAACTTTCCATCTGTCAGTTCTATAACTGATTTTGGCAACTTGTTATAAAAGCGTATACTGTTTATTAGAAATGACTTGCTAGTTTTTGTTAATCTAAATTTAGGAATTACAATTTCGTGTTTACTGCGTGTATTAATATTGTGGTAGTCGCTCCTCGTTTTGAAAAGCCCCCGATTTTTACGGACATACAATATACATTCTAAGATATAAAGTGAAGGCAGAGTCAGTATATCGATCTCTTTAAATTTTTCTCTGAGGGACTCGCGAGGACCCATTTTATAGATCGCGCGGACTGCCCTCTTTTGTAATATAAAAACTGAATCGACGTCTGCTGCTGATCCCCACAGGAGAACGCCATAGGACATAATACTGTGAAAGTAAGCATAGTATACTAACCTAGCTGTATCTACATCAGTTAACTGCCTTATTTTCCTTACTGCATATGCAGCTGAGCTGAGCCTACCCGAAAGAGTTCTTATGTGCGCGCCCCATTGCAGTTTAGAATCAATAGTCATCCCCAAGAATACAGTTTCTGCTATAACATCAAGATTTTTGCCGTCAAGATTTAAATTTAGATCACGTTGTGGTACATTTGGTAAGGCAAACTTTAGACATTTGGTTACGTTACGAACGATACACACATGGCAGCACGCAACATAGCTACCTGGAATGCTACGCTCTGCCAAGTAAGAACTAATCTTTGGCCTGATTTCGAAAATTCTCTCACCACCGAGAAGCCCATTTCCCTCGAGTGTAATGGCTATGGGTGGGTTCATGTCGCGCGTGTAGGTACTGGAAGCGAAACCGCGACCAAAAGCTGATTTGATACACAATAAAATAAAGCCATTATGATGATGTTTCATCTATTGCCCTTTATGTTCCGGGCCGCGGTATCTCTTTCGAACAGCCCGCAACCCCGGCAGGCGGTGGCCCTGGCAGGCCCTCTACTTTGCTGATATCTCTTTGAGGCGCGCGTGGAACACTAACGCGCCGTCAAAGACGTAGTTACGACGTTACCATTTATCACAACTTGGGTCTCTGCGCCCTTTTAATACAAATACCGACACCGCACCCAATGCACAACAAGTTAAACCGCAGAAGGAAGTTCCTTCTGCGGTTTAACTTGTTCAACAATAACTTATCTTTAACAAGTCATCATCATCATATGGCTAGCCTTTTCCTATCTATTACATATTGGGCTGGATATCCTGTCTAACCGGTTGCAGCTGAAGTACCAGAAATTTACATGAAGCGACTGCTTCCAAGACTTTAACCAAGTCAGTATGTACTGGGTATTACGACAGCCCTAGGTAAGCCTGCATGCAAACTGTCGAACCAACTGACTACCTATAAGCACTGCCAAAGATATCTACTACTACGTCACTCGGCGGCCGGACGATAAGCTACGTATTGCTTACCGTTAGACCGACCGACCCGCATCTACGGTGGCCGGCAAAAAGGTGGTGAGCGCTTCCCATTCCCTCTCGCTCCGGACCACGGACTGAACCAGGACCGGACGTGAGAGATCGCCGCCGCCGATCGCCTCTAGGAGGACAACCTGGGCATCCCGTCACATTATGCTCCACCGCTCCCAAGTATCACATAACAAACAATATTGCTAGCGGGCCCTAGATGCATTAACACATATTGTGGTTAACCGAAATTATACGCTTCAGCTGCATGTTTAAATGTCTAGACAAATGGTATGTCTAGACATATAGTGTACTACATACAAATAATCGCAATTACAAGTCGTCTTACATCCAGCAGTATCTCTGTGAAGATCTCATCATATTATTATACAAGTGGGATGGGAGTTGCCGAAAGAGACAGCGCCCACCCGGAACACAAAAAGCGAAAGAAAGAACATGTATATATATATACATATACAAGTGGAACAGACAAAAGGATAACTCACAACGTAAAGCACTTCGAGCGCGGCCAGCAGCGCCACCAGGTCGGCGTCAGGCCAGCGCGGGTGCGGCTGCAGCACCAGCACGGGCCGCGTGGCGCCCGCCGCCGCCGCGCGCAGCACGCCCGCGCGCGGCGCCTCGCGCACCGAGCGCACGTCGTCGTACGGGCTCAGCGCGCCCGTGCCCGACAGCACGAGCCGCGCGCCCGACACGCGCGCGCAGCGCAGCACGTGCGCGCCCGTGCTCAGCTCGGCGTCCAGCTGGCGCGCGTCCGCCACGAAGTCTTCGAGCGCCTGCGGCGGCGCCACGCCGGGCGACGTGACCAGCACCAGCGCGTCATACTGCGCGCTGTTCACTTCGCTCACGGCCGCCACGCGCACTCCGTGCACCTCGCACTCTACGCCCATCGCGCTCAATCACGCCCGCTATTTTAAGATCTATTTACATGGAGAATGATCTGATTATTTGAATGAGAGTCTTAGTTATTGGGTATGACTTTAATCAATGAATTACAGTACTAACAACACAAGAAAAGTATTACTTTTTACGACTTGTTGCAAAAAAAGCCTCCTACAATTTCCACTATAGTTCAAACGCCTGTGACTGTTTTGGTCATAGAAATTGAATTGGTTGGCGCAGTGGATGAGCGAACGACTGCTGCGCTGCGTGTCGCGGGTTCGATTCCCGCACGGAACAAAATATTTTTATGACCTGCAGATAGTTGTTTCGGGTCTGGCTGTTTGTGTATGTGAGTTTAAATGTTTGTAAACGCACCCACGATACAGGAGAAAATCCTAGTGGGGGCAACATTTTTTTAACTAAAAAAATATATACATATACATTCAGTCAAAAAAGTATCGGGAATGGATGATTTGTTTATGGTTTCAAATTAAATTTTTTGTTTTTTTTTGTAGTTGTTAGATTGGCACAACTGTTTTCCATTTTGGCGCGGAGTTTGAGTTGCATCTGTTATTTATATTAAATACAGTGCTGGTTTTAGTAATATCATATATAGTGAGTATTGCGAATTTCATAATGGACAAAAATATCGAACAAAGAGTTTGTCTTAAATTTTGCATCGCCAATGGAATTTCGTGTTCGGAGTCACTGAAAATGTTACAGAAGGCTTACGGTGAATCGACTTTATCAAAAACTCGTGCTTATGAGTGGTTCAAAGCGTTCAAAAGCGGTCGAGATGTGATGGAAGATTTGCCTCGCTCTGGTAGGCCGTCAACGTCTGCAACTGAAGTTAACATCGCAAAAGTGAAGAAAATAGTGACTGAAAATCCCCATTCAACTCTGAGAGAGATAGCCGCCGAACTTTCTGTATCTCACGAGTCGATCCGTACCATTGTAACTAATCATTTGGGTATGAAACATGTTGCTGCTCGGCTAGTCCCAAAAGATCTAATTTTCTCCAAAAACTCAATCGCATGAAAGTCGCTGAGGACATGCTAGAACGAGTCAGTTCGGACCCAACATTCATGAAACGCATTGTTACTGGTGACGAGACGTGGGTTTACGAGTTTGACATGCAAACTAGTCAACAAGCTTCGGAGTGGCGCCTTCCAACTGAACCGAAACCGAAAAAACCACGCCAAAGTCGATCAAAAGTCAAAGTCATGTTGACTGTTTTCTTTGACTATCGCGGTGTTGTGCACTCTGAATTCTTACCGGAAGGTCTAACGGTAAATAAAGAATATTATTTGAGCGTTATGCGGCGTTTAAGAGAGCAAATTCGACGAAAAAGGCCAGATTTGTGGAAAGAAAATTCTTGGATTTTGCACCACGATAATGCGCCTTCGCACAAGGCTATCATTGTGAACGAATTTTTGACCAAACACTCAACAAATACCATCCAGCAACCACCATATTCACCAGATATGACTCCTGCTGACTTTTTTCTTTTTCCTAAACTCAAATTACCACTTCGTGGCACCCGTTTTCAATCGATAGAAGACATAAAGGAGAATTCGCGGCGAGAACTGAACTCAATTCCGGAAGCAGCGTTTAAAAAATGTTTTGATGAATGGATTATTCGTTGGCGCAAGTGTATCGTTTCTAAAGGAGCATACTTTGAAGGTGATAAAATAAATTTGGATGAATAACATACATTTTGTGTATTATTGATCTTTTCCCGGTACTTTCTTGACAGAGTAGTATATTAAAAGCAGGAGAAGTGGCAATGGGGCGTGCCCGTGACAATCGAGCTATGATCGTTGCGATCAAGGCTCAAACCGTCCCGAGACGCGTCGGCGTCGACCCGTCGCGCGTCGCGTCGCGAGTTGTAGTGTGCTTCGACCGTTATCGCCAAATTTTGACAAAATAAAATACCGAGGTGACTGGAAACCAATGAGGTTTCCAGTAAAAATCGAAAACAAAAACTTTATCATGAAATCATTTAGGTAGGTACCAACTTTTAGGTCTTTGTTCTTTAACATACCTATATTATATATTATACTTTTAAGATATTTTATTTAAATTCAAGTTTTAACAGCTTCGACTGTGCTGTAGTACCTACCTTAGTGTTTAAATGGTCTTACCATGGTTTAAATGGTCACATTATAAAGGTTTAGGTATTTTCAAAACATTACATTTAAAATTTGAGCAATCTCCAATGAACAACCACATCGTATTCCTTATTAGAACAGCCATAATTAGAACAGTAATACATTAATTTAAGATTACATACATCACAAAAAAAATGGAAATATTGTTTTAACCCTTAATTTGAGCAATCTCCAATGAACAACCACATCGTATTCCTTATTAGAACATTCCTAATTAGAACAGTAATACATTAATTTAAGATTACATACATCACAAAAAAAATGGAAATATTGTTTTAACCCTTAACTTGGCAGAAAGTTTGATGTAATTTTTTTATTATTTTTTTCATATAATTGGGTTGCTACCTGGTAAATAGAACCTTAAAAAATTATTCTTATAATATTAGTTTTATTTTTATACGTTGTATCTAATTATGCACACTGCCATGTAGTCATGCATGTACCTTTGGAAATTCATGTGCACTGTAGGTTACACCGCTTGATGAGTGACAAAATAAAATTTCTGTTTTATTTTATAAAAATATTTATTTTTGTAGTCTTCTATACATAAAAAACCTTAATTAAAATATGTAAAATCACAGTCGTACAAATTAAAGCGTGACGCGAGGATAATAATTATAATCTATGAGATCAATCAATCAGTACTACACATACAAAAGGTAAACATGATCCTGTTTTCCTTTACCACCATGTACTGCACCCATATTTGCAAAATAATAGTACATTACGATATTAGTGCGTTATGATGGTTATAACATGCGAGGCGGAATTTCAGCCCGAGCCGAAGGCGAGGGCGTAATCGAGCCGAGCATGTTATAACCAATACGCACGTATATCGTACGACGTTTTTTAACACATTTGCGAGGAAACAGAAAAAAAACATTTCACAATACAAGTACAAAGAAAAGAAAATTTGAGAAAAATGGCGCGAGGATTATTTTCTGCCGTGGCTGCGTGAACATGTTGGCAAAGACACTACACTTCACTAGAGCATGCAGCCAAGTTTTTAAATTACCGAATAAACTGTTTTTTTTTTATTTTAAATAAACTCAATCTGTGAATGCACACTGTTGCTTTCGTGGTTGCTCTAAAATGGCGATTAGTTCGAAATTTGAATAGCAACAGCGCGCTGCTCACTAGCTGGTCAGTCGTGCGGCGGCGATCAGTTCCAAATTTGAAATGGCAAATAATACTGTTATGGAATTTGTATAGACTATAACTTAACTATTTGCTTTGATAACACACGCGTTTTTTATGACCCTCTTTACATATTTAAAACCGGTGGAATTACATCAGCTTTACGAGCAAGGGTGTTAAAAAGTATCTTTACTCAAAAATGCATGTAATGTTGTCATTATTTTGACAACCTTGTTTGAGCAAAGTCAACCTTGCCGTTCTGTTTCAAGGAGCGGCCGGCAAAGTTTTGCTGGCCGCTCTAACAGGCCGGCAATGTTTTGCCGACCGCTATTTTGACGTTTCAACGTTTTAAAAAATCAATTCCAAAAAGATTTTATTTAAATCACAGCTGTTTGTACGTCTAAAGGTAAAAAAAAAGATTTAATATGAAATAAATGAAGTAATAAATGAAGAAATAATCCAGCAGTCAAACACCGCATTAGAATTATCGCAAACTATCAGTAATATCAAACCGGGAAAGTCGGTGTTGAATTTTAGTAACTGTACTTTTCATAATTGTCATTTTAGTTAAAATTCTAGTTTATTAATAAATTTTTTATTTAAATTACTTGCTGGTTTTATTTAGATTAGGTACTTGCATTTTTGAGTAAAGCACTATACAAACCTTGGCCCACAATGACTGCTTCGCTGGTCACGCTATGATTGCCTCGAGCTAGCCTAGCTACGCTCTAGGCCTTTCAGCTTGGCCATCATTGCAGCCCTTGCTGTCCTCGCTGTAAAGGCCTCGACCTACGGTCTCGGCCTTATCTCAGCTCGTCCATCAAGTGCTGCACGCTGACCGCGCTGTGTCGGCCTGGAGCTGCGCTACGCTGCGCTGTCGGCCATCATCAGCGCGACCAGCAAAGTAGTCATTATAGACCGCGGCAGTAATGTACTATTATCTTTAAAAACAAAATTATGAAAAGATGTTTACTAACACATAACTACTTGTATGAAGGAGTAGTAAGGCTATTCTGCCCACTCAACAGTTTCGATCTTCGACTAAAGTAAGTCTCACTTGGTATTTCCGACATTTAATTTGGTTTGACCCTTTATACAAAACCTACATCGTCCTTTGGATGTAAAAGATGGCATGTGACCCAAGTGGGTCACATGCCATAACGTGTGTCCGACTGATATTGAGGAGTCACGATTTTTTTTAACTTCTGTTTTCATATTATCAACAGTTCGGTTCCACAGTCATAAGACTATTAGCTATCGCACATCTAAAATCTTTCAGTTTCAGAGGTTTCGGACAGTTGCTCTCTCGCCGATATATTAGGCTTGACTTGAGGTAGGTAACATTTGTAGCATTTCTGGCTGCCTGGCCTGCCTGCCAGTACTTATCTTTATCGTCTTCACTTTCGGATAATATGTGGAGATTTTCTATAGATGATGGCAACGAAGGTGCACACGAACTATCATCGCCGTCTGAAGAAGGTCTTATTACTTCATCATCAGAAGAGTCGCTGCTATCAACATCTGAGCTTGCTCCTGATTTTGAAACCAAAGCCAATATTTTTTGGGCTCTTGTACCAGCCTAAAAGTAAACAAATAAATTATATAAGGGTTTATTTTCAATATAGTGAAAATATATTTATATGCATTAATAATTGTCTTTCATTGGCAATGTATCTCAAATTGCACACTGCAAAATTCAGGTCATAACATGGTCACTTGGCAGTGTGCATTTGTAGATACATTAATATCGACAGTCATGTTTTAGATGTAAAACCTTATTGTTACTTCAAAATTCTTTACGTAAACAAAAGAATGCACATTCAATCAAATAATTATTATGTTTATTTATCGTAATATAGTAATTTAGTTAGGATTATAATCAATTCTTACCTTGTAACTCGTAGACGCACGCGCACGCTCTGCCATCTTGCGATCTACTGACATTCTATGTTGCCAGATGCAATAAATATATATTTTTTTATCAAGTGCAAGGGTCCTTTATAACAGATAAAAAAAAAGAAAAACACAAATACAAGATAAATTTTCTAAAATATTTTTTTTTAGAATGTGTGCATTATTAGATTAAAGGGTGCAAGTTAAGGGTTAATTAATTATATTTTCAGGGCCCCAACAGAAAATAGTAAATACAATAAAAATAGAAGCATCAACAACTTTTCAATTTAGTCAATCACTAGTATAAAATATTTTTGTGTGTGTGAGCAATTCGAGACATGGTAAATGTACTCTGTATGTGTAAGAATAAGGTTTACAATTGACTGTATAGTACATTCAAATTTTTAAAATGGGGGTATGTGCTCTGACTGTGTATCTATTGCTTTTATTGAACTGCATGTGTAATGCCTCATTTACATTCAGCTGTAGTGAGCAGGGAAGTGGGCAGGACGAGTATGTAAACGTATATTTCTCATGCCACTTCTTAATGCCACTCGCGCTGCCCAGCGCTCCCCAAAAGAGCGGTTTTTAGTGCGGACTTCAAAGGACCGGCAGCGCGAGCGGTAGGGCGTGTTTACATTCTGCTCAAGCGCTCAGTTGACGACGGGCATCAAATATAATGCCTCGTAGAATTTATAAAATATTATCTTAAGCAGGTTGGTAGGTACTTACAAAGTTCTATTACGATGAATAGATATCATCCACCATCTTCTACGACGTCTTTTCTTTTTTTTCATTCGATTAATTTTTAACTGACGCACATAATTATGTATCGCTAAAAGACAGCGCGGACGCTGCAAAAATTTCAACGTCTGCCATTGCCGGAACTTGAAAGCGAAGTGAGAGGAAGGGCAGTATGTAAACACACATATCCCTCGATCCTGCCACAGTAGTATTTAGGGAATTATTGCCGGCAGCGCGAGGAGCAGCGATAGGGGCTGAATGTAAATGAGGCATAATAGTTGGTGCCTGGTAGCGACAAACTGCAGACACATGGTTCCAGTACATTTTCAACAACCTCCTTTCTGATATCTTTGGTTGTGGCCATGATGTTAACTTAAAACACAATCTAATAAAGAATGAAAAAATTATAGATTTAATGTGGTTTTTTCGAGTTAAAATTGCAAATACATTATAATACTAATAAAAGTGTTTCATGAACACATGGTTTTTGATGTCACTATTGGTGTTGCAGATGATGCGTTTTGAGTTAGCATTATAAAATAAATTGTAAAATAAATACATGTCATGTACCACATAGTTTAATAGTACAGGACAAAACATATAAAAGTTTTGTATTACTTGCATATTCCTTAATAGGTCCTCCATTAATGTTCATATTCATAACTTTATTTGCATTAATGTGTGAAGTTTTCCTGCAACTTATTGTTTTAGTTTAGTCTACAACTGTTGATACATTCCAATGAATTAATGATTGTAATTAATTTTCACCATCAAATAAAATTTGATAGGCAAAAGATATTAACATTAATATTATCTTATCAACTTCATCTTTAACATTGTCAAATAATTTTATATTTCAGGGTCACACAGCATTGCAGAGTATATTAATTATCTGTTGTGTCCAAGGGTTGAGGACAAATCCTTTGAAGAAAACCTTATTTTTTGTATTTCAGCACATCCACCACAAGTCATTGAAGACAATGAATTGAGGGACCTGTTTCTTATATTTGCACATGAAGTTCACCTAACAGGCGAGCAACCTGCCACGGGCTCAGAGTGCAGCGTGCAAACAATACAACATCAATCTAGTCTGCTAGTCCTCAACCTAGTCATTGTAATAGCTCACACAGTCTGCGCTTCTATTACAATGGGCACACATCTGGCCAATTGATATTCCAGCAAGGAGGCAATGTGTCACCCACACTTTCTATTATAATTTATAATAGATAAAAGACTGCCTATAGGTATACATGCACACTAACACTGAATACTAACTATAAGTAGATATTTTCATGTTTCAGCATAAAGTGATCATATTTTTCTCTTTTTGATGAAATGTGCTGAGGAATCTATTTTAAACTTAAAATTAGAACCTGGTGAAAGAGCGTGTCTTTGTCGTGAGGTCAGCACTTACAGATTGGAATGTGTTTATCGAGCCGCGGGTGCTGCCGCCGGACATGTGCTTGCTGTCTAGGCTCGCGATTGCGACTGGAGCGCTGGACGCCCCCTCCGAGCCACTGTCGTCACGCCACGTCTCCTTATCTCACCGGTTATATTGCCTTGCTTTGTGTTTGTTTATCCAATCTGACATCCAGCCGCATTCAAACTGAACTTAATGGAATGACAAAGCAAAACAATAACAATTGCCGTGTCGGTTGCTACTTAACTTTTACATCTATGGCGACCACATTAATTTACTGAACAAATAAGGTACCTTCTCTTCTATCTACGAATGGTGTTTTATACTTTAGAGATAGTGAATGAACATTAATAATTGAAATTCACTTGAATCCTACCCAGAATAAACAAACAAGTTATCTCTGACAGATGTCAAAATCATAATTTGCCGAAATGACGGCGCAAAAATAAAAATGAATGTCAGGTGGCGGGACCCCGCTAGGTTAATCGAATATTATGTTGTGGAATAGGATTTAATACCATGTTACTATTATTTCATACATTCCAAATAAAATTGTACACTCATAAAATTTCTGAATAAGTATTCTACGTTGAAAGTGGTCCTGCTATTTTGATGTAATTTATATGGCGACAAAACTATTCATTTTAAAAACACATGGCGTAATCATAGATAAGTACCTACATATTTATAATCTAAGGTCGTAAGCTCAATTCTCGTGTATTGTAACCATTTCACTTAACACAATTTTTGCAGTTTCTTTGTCGTAGATAAAGGCGTTGACAACCCTTTATTAAATGTTTCAGTGCATGCAAAAGCTCCTCTTTGAAAACACTAGCCGATGTTTGCAATACAAAATCACTGACATCAAATGCATAGTTTTGTATGTAGGTAGGTATGTAGTCTAGATGGCGTAAGAGTTCAGAGATAAGAAGATGCCAAACGGAGTTCGCTCATCAGCACAAATAATGCTGAATCTTATGTGCTAACACGTACTAGGTGACTAAGGTGTTACAACCAGTCCGGTTCAGTTATAGGGTCATATTCTTAATTATAATTTAATTGACTATTGAGACATCGCACGGTGGGCTGAAAATCGGCTTTCATAGACTTAGGGATTTCAATTTGTAAGTGCTTGTTTTTATGCCGGATATCGCTTCTATTAGTCATTACTATGTACAAAAATGACACCCGAGTTAATTCTACCCAAAAACGAAGGAAATATAATTTTTTTACGAAAAATTTGTATGAAGCTAGTATGAAAAATCGAATTATCTCCTAAACGGCATGTTTAACCGTAATATCCTTGGAGATGGTCATAGTGCTAATTATTTATGATTTTTTGGTTGGCGATTGGACGAAAAATTTAATGCCGTTTTTTTTTTAAAAATCGTCAAAATATTTTTATTTATTTTTACATGTAAAACGATCCCTTTTAGTGTCTAAGTTAAAAAGTTCGATATGTTATTAACCCAAATATTAAGAACACACGAAACAAGAAAAATAAAATAAAAAAATTGCTGTTTTTGACACATTTATATTAATTTAAATAAAAAAAGATTTATATTGAAGTAACATATGAAGTTATATTTTATACAAAATAAGTTAATTTAAGGAATTAATACTAAGCATTCGTAAAATAAAGTAAAATAAATAAAAAAAATAAAACATATCATTAAATATTACAAAAAAACCCAAACACACTCAAATACAAATTTACAAATATGTACATATATATCTTTTTTACAAATTTTCCTTATCACTCTCGTTGTCAGACTCCAATTCTGAGTCAGCATCCAGATTGGATATATCCAAAAATTCGAACTCAGTTTCCTGAAATTGAATTAAGTCGAGAGTTTCAGCAAAAAAGCTCTGCTTTTTCTTGGCATCTAACTTAGGCCTTTGTGCACTTAGCAAAGGGTCCGAAGAAACAACAAGCATATTTAAAATGTCTTGATTGGAATCCTGCCTGCTTCTTTTCCGCGAATGATGTTCTCGAAACCTCCTAAAATCTTTGTTTCGAGACTCTGAGGCTTCTTCCGAGAGAGTCCCAATCGGCACAATATTATTTTTCTCGATTATGTCAGCCCCATGGATTAGTAACTTATGAACGGTTGACGACATGTAGTACCAGTCGTATAGTAATACGTACTTTTCTGCTGTTTTGCGAGCATAATCTCTAAATTTTATTATATCGATCTGCTCTCCAGATGTAATTGCTTGTAAAATTACAGCAAATCTTTTGATGAGGTCTTCATCCAAACCGGTTATAGCTGCGGTTTTATTAGGAAACTCAAAGAATTTTCTTGCAGTATTCCCGTCATTGGTGGTTCCCGAGCCTTGTTTTACTATATCAATCAACAGATTGAGCTCATCTTTGAATTTATTTTGAATTATTTTCTTTCTTGTCTGTAGCATTTCTTTGTGCTCATCACTTCTCGCTGCCCACCGTTTGAAGTCCAGTCTGTATGCAATGTGTAACAGACATTCCATACAATTTATACGGGCGTGTAGGGATGACAAGCCAAACTCATACAGGTCCGAACACACAATTTTTGATGTTACAGCATCTAAGCGGTTCATTTCTGTAGGCTTTGCTAAGCACAGGTAGCACGATGCATTTGATCTAGCTTCAGAAAGGTAAGTACAGACTTTAGCGTCGATCATCGTCATCATTAGTTGATGAGTCACCCTATTATTATTATTGCACTCTGTGAGGATAAGGGCCTCAATTTCTTCATCCATTTGTTTTTTCAGCCCAAGGACAACTGCTTCACTCTCCTTTACAAAAGTAAACTGAACTGGACGACAATACAAAACTGAGCATGGTTTTGGGTTCGTCCATAAAATGTTGTCTCCATCTGTCAGTTTTAGTGGCACCAAGGAGGTCATGAAAATGCTTGAATCATCTTCCTCACCCTCAATTTTCTGCTTGTATCGGCTTTGGTTAGAAGCACCGTCAAATCCCCACTTGTTATGCTCTTCGTTAGAAAGGCTTTGAAGGATTCTTGTAACCGTGATATCAAGTAAAGCTTGAAGTGTAATCCTAGCCGATGAATCAGTAACTGTCACTGATTGCTTCGGAGGGTAGCAATCAAGCTTAGTTTGTTGCACTTTATAGTAAGATGGATAAATATCTTTAGCACCTTCTCGAATGGCAGCCTCACGCAACGTAATATATTGCCACTTTGAGAGTTTTAGCGAAAGAAACAATCCAAGCGCCTTTTCTGGCGTAAATATGATTGTTTTAGCTGGTTTCTTAAGCGTTTCATTTAATTTAGCGGCTGCTTCAGGATTTTTCATCATGTATTCGATGACAGAGGCGATATCTCCATGCCCTTCTTCTTTTAAACGTGCTGCAGCTGCATATGCCAATTCACTGGAACCTTCGCCTGTGTGTTCATCAGATCTTCTCTTTTTTTGTTTACTTCCCAGGTCTTCGAATGGTTTACGGGATCTTTTCGTCATTGTTCCAATGGACGTTGATGTCGACGGTTCTGGAGAGACTGAGGGCGCTCTTGGTATCTCATCAACACTTGGTTCTTGATTAACTAAAGTTTGCACAAAACTCGGCCAATCAATATTTGCTCCCAACCAATTCTCGTACTTTCTCCTGAAATTATCAAGGAATCGGTTGGATTTCTTCCACCTTTGTAAAGCGGCTCGCGTAAATCTCCGACAAAATTCTTTGAGAACAACATAATCTTCGTCAGACAGGCAATCGCCTATGCGGGATACAACTGCACTAAACAATACTTCATGATCAAATGAAGTACTCTCACTTCGTAGAAGAACAAACAAGTCTAAATTGGTCATTAAACTTTCCATTTTAAGATTTTATAGTCGCAGATTTAGTGTTAGCAGTTACACAGTTGTGAACAAATTAAATTATAAAACAAAACTTTAGCCCTTTTATTGCAAAACGACAATAATTAGGTAACTACCCTCATTAGTTATCTCCTCATTAGCTAATGAAAATCTATAATTGTCACTAACTATTCTTAGAACTCATAGCACTGCTAATTAACAAATTAGCTTACTTATCAGGAAATGTTAAATATAATCCATTGTCGTGAGATATTGAAAATCATTAAATCACCTATTAAGACTCATTAGAAGACCTAATCAGTGTAGTTACTTAATCACTTCTTTTTGGACTCATTAGAAGACAACTGGTAATTTGGTTGTATGAAAAGTTTTAAAACTCATTTTGTGTTGATAAATATCTAGCTCAAACATAGTTGGCTACGTGTGGGTGTACTATAAACCTCTGCCAACTCCTTCGGAAATATAGGAGTGATGCTATTTTATGTTATGTGTAGTTAAAAGTCCGTGTTCTTCAACATAAACACCAAAAGGAATCGTTTCATACGTAAAAACAAATAAAAATATTTTGACGATTTTTTAAAAAAAAACGGCATTAAAATTTTTGTCCAATCGTCAACCAAAAAATCATAAATAATTAGCACTATGACCATCTCTAAGGATATTACGGTTAAACATGCCGTTTAGGAGATAATTCGATTTTTCATACTAGCTTCATACAAATTTTTCGTAAAAAAATTATATTTCCTTCGGTTTTGAGCAGAATTAACTCGGGTGTCATTTTTGTACATAATAATGACTAATAGAAGCGATATCCGGCATAAAAACAAGCACTTGCAAATTGAAATCCCTAAGTCTATGAAAGCCGATTTTCAGCCCACCGTGCATCGTCACATAGCGATGACAAACTAGAACACTTCTATGATGTTCTTAATAAAGCGTGTGAAGAAAACCACAGCACATGGAATTGGTGAGTTCAATGCCAAGATTGGAGATAGACAAGACCAAGATAACCCAGGTATTCTAGATCCATATGGCAAAGGACGCAGAAATGACAGAGGATATTATGCTCTCGTTCAGTTGGCGTTTGGACAAGGGTTCAGAATAATGACGGATTGGAACGGATCTCTTTTAAATATAATATTACAGAAGCAGATAAAAAGCTTACACCACTCAACCTACAAAGTAGAAACACTCAAATTAATGAAAGCATTACAAGCACACAGCAAAAAATCGCAGTTTAGTCCGGAAAAGCTTTACACGGGAGTCATCGAGCCTGCCTGAGCCAGCCACACGTCGACAAAGCTAAGTCGAACGAATGGCTCAAACGAGGCGAATTGTTTCCCAAAACTGAAGGTTTCATGCTTGCGATCCAAGATCTAATAGTTACTCGCAATTACAGGAAGTACCTACATCATAAAAGATCCAAATCAGCCGACAGACATGTGTAGACACTGCAACAGTGCCTCTGAGACCATCCAACACACATAACAGAGGCCTGTAGATCATTTGCTCAAACAGATTATAAACATCGACATGACCAGGTTGCTGCAATTATACACCAACACTTAGCACACAAATATAATCTTGTAGAAGAGATGATTTCATATTATAAATACAAGCCGGAACTCATTTTAGAAAACAGGAATCAAAAAATCTATTAGGATCGGACAATCATTACAGACAAAACCATACATTACAACAGACCTGATATCACCGTTTATGATAAAATAAATAAAACAGTTTATTTATTTGATATAGCTAACCCAACTCACACAACATTCAAACAACAATATCCGAAAAACTTAGTAAGTACCAAGACCTCGCCATAGAGTTAAAAAATCAATGGTAGGTATGCACAAACTGTACACATTGTCCCAATAGTAGGTACTCTCATCGACTGGTGTTATATCAAAATCTTAGTCTTAGCACTCTACATATGCCATCCCACACGCTCTACATGTTACAAAAAGCCACAATTCTGAACCGTAAACCAGCCGCATCACGCGTAAATTTCTGACTTCTTCCACGTTATCATCCACTTTTTAACCTTCTTCAAAAAAGGAGGAGGTTCTCAATTCGACTGTAGTTTTTTTTTTATTTGTGTTTGTTACCTCATAACTCTGGTCTGGGCGAACCGATTTTTATGATTCTTTTTTTATTCTAAAGCTGGTGGTTGTCGTTTGGTCCCATAAGATATCAAGATCCGGCCAGTAGTTTTTGAGTTATCTTTAATAATGCGTATTAGATTGACTTCGTCTACGTTGATGATATAATTTTAGAGGTTGTCGAAGACAAATGAACAAAAAACGCTATGCACTATGATTTGGAAGGTCATCGCAGTTTTTTGAGGTGTTTTAATTTGGTGATAGATCTTCAGTGATATACAACGGAACTCTTCAATAAATGACCGCAAATCTGCCGTGATTGCTGCAATCACATGTATAAGTATGGGTTTCGCCAGGGTAGGCAGGCGAGTGGGAATAGGGTGCCCGTACCCCCTCCCCTCCCCTCACCTAGTAATTAAAAAACATAATCATTAGATCAAGTATCAGCTGTATCCCCTAGGCCCTAGGCGATGATGCATATGATTTCTGAATTGGTTTTAAACTAAAGCATAATTTAGATAGTATTTAATACTATAGCGTAATGTGGAACTAAGGCACTTGTCTCACCGGCAACGAGTAACGAGTAGAACTACTTCCGGAAATAAAGTTATTTTCCACTTTTTTTTTTGGAAGTCGGTTATATTTTTTGCAAAAAAGTTTTTTAATTTAAATTTCCCCTTACATATTATGTACTTGGCTCCGGCCCGTGTGTAAGGTAACATTCTCTCTCTAAAGAGAAGAAAATGAAAAAAACTCTAAGTATATACTTATTAATAATAACATTTTATTTCGGAAATTATACATCCATATTTTATTAGTAGGTACACAGTAACTTAGAAAACTATGTTAGTAAAACATGTAGATTGGACAACACATGCATAAACGGGCAATCAAATTTCCCCGCAATGACATTCAGGAGACTGTTCGAGCTGCCCCGGACGCGGACCCTCTGCAGCAGCGACGCGGCACGCTTACGTCTGATCGCTGCAAAACCATCAGTATGCGCAGCCGCAAACATTCCCGAAGCACTGCAGAAGCGTGGCAGCCCTAGTAGCATCCTGAATGCATTGTTGTATTAAAGTCGAAGAGCATTGATGGCTTTCTGCGTACACTTTGTACATAGGTTACACGTAGGGTCGCCAACTATACTGTTTTCAACAGTATTATACTGTTTTTCACTAAATTATACTTTTTACTGTTGAACAAAAATAAAGTATACAAAATACTGTTTTGCCTAATCTATACTTATATATACTTATATAATATTATAAAGCTGAAGAGTTTGTTTGTTTGTTTGTTTGAACGCGCTAATCTCAGGAACTACTGGTTCGAATTGAAAAATTCTTTTTGTGTTGAATAGACCATTTATCGAGGAAGGCTTTAGGCTATATAACATCACGCTGCGACTAATAGGAGCGAAGAAACAATGGAAAATGTGGAAAAAACGGGGAAAATTATTCATCTTTGAGGGCTTCCGTTGCGTGCGCTGCAAAAACGGTTCAAGATACCAAAAAAATATGTACTAAAGAATTATTCCTCTTGAAATGATCTAAAAAAATGTCCGTGACGGTATATGCCTATCTTTTAAGATTAACTCACTAGAACCGTTTTTATGGTAATCAAATTTGGTCGAAATTAATGCATGATTACCAATTATTTGTTAGAGTTGTACTACATAGTAATATTAATCTTTATCCAAATAAATGTATTGTTGATTAACAGTATTTAATTGTGAACAAAATTGTCTTTGACATCACTTAATTTCAATGAACATCTTAGAAGATATTACAATTTTAAAATAACTCCGATATAAAATTCACACGCGCCGGTCGGTCGGGGAGAGGCGTTGTTTGCGAGCGACGCGGAGGGTGGGTGTAGCTCTTCGATTGTTTTAAGGATAATATTTTGGTTCTAATAATTTCACAATTATTAAAAAAAAAATGTTGTAGATAATACCTGTAAATAGGTGTCACTTACATAATTATTCTTATTAGGTTAGGTTTTAGTTTAAGCATACAGTTAGTTTACCTTATGTTTTCCGTAAGTACCAAATACAGGTAAAAATAATTAGGATCCTAATTATTAACCTTACGTTTGTTTTTTCTTGATTACAAGTTACGGTTTGGTTAAGTTTTCATTTCCTATTTTCTTTCTTCGTCACTATAATGCCTAGAAAAAGAACTCTGCTTTCTCGGCAGACTGCTACCGCAAAGCGGCTGCGAGCTTTGCGCAGCAATGAAACACAGGATGAAAATATGCATAGATTGGCTACTCAACGAGGAATCAGTGAACAAAACCGTGCAAATGAATCGATCCTTGAACATTCGCAGTGTCTAGCCTCATAAAATTTCCGAACTTCGGCAAACCGTCAATGGGAATCAAGCGCTGAACGTTTATCCTTACAAAATTCCCGAACTTTGATAAACCGACTACGGGAATCAAGCGCTGAACGTTCTCAACGTTTAGCCTCACAGAGTTCTCGAACTTTGGTGAACCGACCTCGGGAATCAAGCGCTGAACGTTCTCAACGTTTAGCCTCACAGAGTTCTCGAACTTTGGTGAACCGACTACGGGAATCAAGCGCTGAACGGTCTCAACGTTTAGCCTCACAGAGTTCTCGAACTTTGGTGAACCGACTACGGGAACAAGCCCTGAACGTTCTCAACGTTTATCCTCTCAGAATTCCGGAACTTGGGCTAAGACGCGGACAAAGTCGTGGGTAACAGTTATAATTTATAAAGCTGAGGAGGTTAAATATGATGCCCAAAATACTATTCCACGCGGACGAAGTCGCGGGCACAGCTAGTGAACGCTAAGTGGCGGGAGGATAGAAATAGAGCATCTATTAATTTGATAAAAATAAGCTCTTCATTTATTTTAATTACACTTATAAATGTGGTGAGGCGTATGAAGTTTTTAAAAAAGATTGGAAATTGGTATGTTGTGCGAGTAGTTCTAAAAAATATGTATTTAAAACAATACATAAATAAAATACTGTTCATTTTTCTAGAATACTGTTTAATATAAAAAAAGTTGGCAAGGACAAAATGCTTTAAAAATCGGCCCAGGCGTTTAGTCTGTATAGTGCTTCAAAGGAACCAACATACATACATACATACATATACTGATGAACACATTACCCTCCTTTGCGGCGCGCAGTCGGGTAAAAAGCGTCAGTTTCACTTCACACGTACAACAAGCAAACCTACGGACAAGCATGTTACATCGAGCCGCCATTGATACTCTTCGCTCCCTTTCTACATCCAGCTTATCTTTGATGTCCGCGGTAACAATATGGCCGAGATATTTAAATTGTTGAACACGATTTAAGATATTATCTGGTAGTGTAAGTTTTAAGACTAAAACCATTAACCGTTACCATTAACATAAATGTTGGCTTCATCCAATCGGCTACACCGGCTATTTTTAGAAGTAGAACAAGATAATACGAGTTTTATGGTTTGAAAAATACAGGTTTGATTCTCCTTTTATCGATTATGTTAAAAATATTCATATTATTTTAAAAGATTTGTGTTATTTCTAGATCCTAATAATTGGCTGAGACAATAAAAATGTACTAACACATTATTAAAGCTACTAGGAAAATTATTAAAAATTAAACAGGTAAATTAGGGCTTTTGTTACGCTAGTTTTGCGCATCGCCACACTTACGTTAAGAAAGCACCGAAACAAATGCTTCAGGACCACAATTACAATGATGTAGGTACGGCCTGCTGTGCTTGCTTTTGTAATTACACAACTGGCTCACTTCCATCAGTTTTGCTCGGACACTTTACCACATTAGCTCATTACAAACGGCGTTGTTTCAGGTATGCACTACGCTAATAAAATTTACATTAATTCTTATAAATATCGGTAAGTAGTTTATTTTAGTAATAAGTAACCCACCGACACTATTATATTCTTGCTAATATTATAAAAGCGAAAGTGAGTTTGTTTGTTTAAAATAAGGGGTGGAAGTTTGTGTGGAGCATTCCGTAATTTTCAAGGTAGGAAGCTAAAAATTGGTATGCGGACTATTTGTCAGTAACAAAAACATCGTGCATCATTTATTTTTGGTTATCTTACCCCAACCCCTTAAAAGAGGGGATGAAACTTTATATGGGCTTTTCGCAGTTTTCAAGGTAGGATGCTAAAAATCGGTACACACGCTCTTTGTTACCAACGAAAAATACCTGCAAATCAGGAAAGGGGAACTGTGTTACCCCGAATTTAACCGAATTTAGCCAGTGTCGTGTCGCGAGTGACGTCATGTCAGTTGGCGCTGTAGCTGGACCAGCGGGATTGCTCTCCTATGCCGACAGCCCGACACGAATGCCCTCAGTGCGGAGGAGGAAGGCTGGCGGCAGACGACCTCCTCATCTGTACGAGCAAGTTCTTGACTGCGCTCGTACCGCTCCGCTCGACCGTATTATTATTTATTTTGCTTTTCAGGTAGGTACAAAGGGATCTACATAACGGACGTTACTCTACTTAGTATTACGAGCAAACATCACTTACGAAGGCTTTTCTAAGGCCTCAGTTACAAAGTCTTGTTCTTTTTGGTCTAGAACTTTTTTTGTGATTTCATTTGTATTCGTTTAATAATCACTAGTACTGTTAAATGTGCGTTCTAGTAAAAAATTATATGTATAAAGTGTTTCACTTTTAAAATATTCCTAATAAAAGTTTAAGTTGTTATTCAGTCACTTTGACTTGGGGTTCCGTTATCTTAAAAGTTTACGAACCCTTGGTCTAGGAGCTTAAATCTAAAAAGTACTACGTGGTCTCAACAGTATTCAATTTGTCAGAGCAGGATCAGGCGAAGTTTGATGACGATGTGCCGCGCTCGTTACCTAAGAACGAAATCGTCGTGCGTAGACGCCTCTGTTCGCGCTTCATGAGACGATGCCTCGGCGTCGCGAGGCAGCACCTCGTCGTCGCGAGGCAGCACCTCGTCGTCCGCGCCGAGGGCCGGCGGCGGCGCCAGCACCGCCAGCAGCAGCGCCTGCGTGGGCGCCACGAACACGCCCGGCAGCCGGCACATGCCGCGCGCCGCGCACGACATCGACCAGCCTGCGAACACACCCGCGCACGTCTAGTAAATATAAAAAAAAGTAAAAATAAATTTGTTCACATTGATTTTTATTCCAAGTTTTTAATGTTGTAACTAATTTTAAATACCCCCGACCTCTGTTAGCTCCCGTACTATTACAATGTATCTATCGACACAATATTTTATGTGCGTTCTTACTTATGAGTTCTACGATAAAACGTATTTATGTTTCTCTTGGGTATGGTCTAGACCACGTCTTTTCGGTTTCGTTAAGAGTAACAAAAATGCTTTACTGACAAAAATGCTTGGCTCAATGTCGGTCCTGCTCCACAAGAACAGGGGCGAATAAATTGATAGCATTCAATAGTATTGTTGGAGCTGCTGAAGATTGTACAACTATCTTTGCATTGTATAGATTCAATTTCTTAGCATTATATAATCGCATAGCCCAAATTGTGTGAGTACCTACTATGTACTACAAAGCTATCATTCAATGGAAACCTACGTCTTTTCTTGACTAATTTGCTCTGGCGGTTGAGAGCATGTCATGCTCACTCAAATGTCTCGCTGATGGTGGCGCATGTGTCGGATCATTTAGTTCCCTTCAAAATGGTTGAGTTGAATAATGCTGATCTATGCGTCATGTTCGTGAACGGGCGCTGTCAGTTGTGACTGGTCATCTCTCAGTTGCCACGGCTTATTTGAATTAATTATGTATTTTTAAAATTCTTTTTATTTTACTATGGACACTTTTAATTAATGTGCACGTCTTGCTACATCGTTCTCACATAGTTTACCATATTAACACAAATGATGTAACCGAGGTTTTGTAACAATATTCTGATTTAAAAGAGTGTCCATGGAGTTTCTTGCCAATTCTTCTCCATAGAGATCTACGCTTTGGAATGGGCAACTACAGTAGGTACCTACTTTCACAGTTATTATGCCTTGTGACTGGGACTGTAGCTTCATTTTATTGTTGCAATGTTTCGACAGTTCAAAAGTGCCTGTAACTGGCCTACTTGAAATAAAAAAAAAAGTAGGTAGGTACTTTTACGCCCTTTATATTATAGCGACGGCTGTGTCGGGCTTTATCCATGGCTCTAATGTCAAATTGTTAGCCCTCGACCGCAGACGGCAGACCAGACGGCTAACAAGTATCGTATCGTATCGACATCACGATAAAAACAAATCATTCGTGTTAAAGACCGTGAGTCGCCCAAACAACGGAAATAATGAGATTTAAGGTCAAATATTTTATTTATAATGTGATTATTAAAATAATATTAAACAAAACGACACTGTTGACGCATTAGCTGACCGATTGATTGCTCCGTTACGGATCGCGGGTTGTAATTCCATAGGAACAAATATTTGTATGGCTTACAGATAGTTGTTCCGAGTCTGGCTGTTTGTGAATGTGAGTTTAAACGTTTGTAAACGCACCCACAATACAAGATTAATTTATTAGATAGGCAAGTAAAAATAAGAAACTGGTCGCGTATTTTGAAATTCGCCAGATCAAGTGGCAACAGCGTAACACTCACGTGTGTCCAGCGAGCGCGGCAGCGCGCACAGCGCCACCACGCGCGCCTCCTCGCGCGACAGCACGCCGGCGCGCGCGTACAGCGCGCACCACGCCGCCGACACCAGCACGCAGCACACCTCTGTGTGACACACACGAGTGTGAGTGAGCGGCCTCCACACCCCCCAACCCCCCCCCACCGCGTCGCGGGACACTCACCCAGGGCGAACGCCACCAACACGTCGCTGAGGTACAGGATGGCCTCCGCGTCGCAGAGCCGCTCGCAGCACTCTGCGTACAGCAGCACCAGCGCCGCCAGCTGAGGGCCGCGCGCGGCGGGGGGGCGGGGTGAGGGCGCGCCCAACCACGCGCCCGCAGCGAACGGCGCCGCCGCCGTGCACAGCGTCACCAGCACGCCCGTCGCCGCCGGCAGCTCCGCGCGCCCGCACTGCGCACGCACTCTCTAGCCAACAGCTCACCCTAACCACCGTGCACTCCAGCCATCCCAATTCGCCGACAACGGTCCAACATTCGAATTCCTTTCGCAGGGTGACCATGCTATGTCGGACAAGATTTGTCTAAAGTACCAACCATATCAATTCTGACTAAGCTCAACCTCTCAATACGACCAGGCTCCGTAGCCGTAGTGCACGGCAGTAAAGTAGCAGCTGTTGTGCGTAGTGTCGGGTGCTTACGAGTAGCGCGGTGTGCAGCGGCGTGGCGAGCAGCGAAGCCGCGTACACGAGCGCGCAGCCGCCCGGCGCCGCTCCGCCCGCGCCCCCGCCCAGAGACAGCGGCAGCCACGCGCAGCCGCCGCCCAGCGACCACAGCATCACGCTGCGCACACGCCTCGCGTCAACGTGTGTGGTGTAGCACGCACTCACCACACGCTCGCACACTCACCCCTTGACGATCCGGTAGTCCACGCCGTCGGTGAGCGCGCTAATGAGTGCGGCGGTGAGCGCGGGTGACACGAGGTGCGCGTGCGCCACGCACGCCGCGTGCACACGTACCTGAGGCCGCCCCGCCCCGCGCGCCCGCCGCCCCGCGCTATAGTGCACGTACGACACCAGCACCCACGCCGTGTACTCCGCGCGCAGCCCTCCTGCACACGAGCGTACACGTCACACAACTACGCCGACAGGGCAAGCTTGCTGCCTGTGAGCCGGTGCACACTTCAACAAACAGGACTATGCCTAGTTAGGATACACTATAGTATTCATGTTCCACACTCATAAGTGCTCCTCTTTTAACACTTTTTAAAAAAAATAGCCTATGTCCGTCTCCAGGGTCCCAACTATCTCTGCACCAAAATCGGTTTGGTCATTTAGGAGTGAAGACGTAACAAACAAACAAAAGGAGAGAGAAAGTTTTTTTGTTTCGATAATCACGTGGGTTAAAGTTAGCGTTAGCCCAAAGTAACTGTTCTATGCCACGCGGATGATTGATGTTTTACAGCAGCTTTATTGTGTTTGAACTCCCTTCATTCACCTGGATGAGAACTTTAGACCTAGCTGGAGCATGATTGTCATCCAAGGTGGGGAGGGGGGGGGGGGGTACATGGGGTTATGAATCCCCCCCTACCACTGGGCTGGATGCCCCATCCAAATTAAATTACAACATCTTGTGACTTGACCGCGACTATGTGACGGCCTGGCGCCAAAGCTAGATCCACCCTTCGAAGGTCTGGCGGTGGAAACGGAAGACAGTTGTAAGAGGTTCCAAACAGTATACTGCAGCCAGCGCGCGTTCATCATGCGGCTAGATTAACACCTTATTTGGTTCTAAATCTGAAAATGCTGCTAAAACTTCCAGTCGCACGTCGATTCATGCTTTATCTAGAGTCGTCACTTGACGTTTATGTACCGTGACGGTCCAGCCCAGAATTACATCATGCGTTCAATGTTGCGTACCTGTTCTTTTAAAAGTTCAACCAATAGAGTTTTAGCAACACAGCCATATATCGCTACCAGTCTACTTCCTATGTTTTCATCATCACCAAAACCTTTTTCAGATTTTTCGGTACTACAATGTTTGGAGGTCTCCTACCAAGTGATCGATGATGTTTCGAATTCATGGTAGTCACCTTGCTATAGTGCTTGTCAACCTGTTTGACGGTGGGGAGTATTCTTATCGAAACATCATCCTTGAATTCTTCATCACGCCTCTCTTCGTCTATCAAGGATTTTTAAATAGGAACCAATATTGAGCACGACGTAGATTTCAGCAAAAAAATCAACGAAAATCGAAATCAACCGATAATATTGGAATTTCAAAAACAACAAATGCATAAGTAAAAATTAGAACACGTTTAGATGTTAATAATATATCGTTGTAGAAGAAAAGTACACAGGGAAAAATAAAAACTTTTTTTTTTTTTTACAAAAATTGAACTGTCGAAAACACGAACTGAAAAATATATACTTAATATTATAAAGCTGAAGAGTTTGTTTGTTTTGAACGCGCTAATCTCAAGAACTGCTGTCCGATTTGAAAATTCTTTCAGTGTTAGCCCATTTATCGAGGAAGGCTATATATTATTACGCTAAAACCAATAGGAGCGGAGCACCATTTAAAACAAAATTGCCCTTTACATCATTCGATTCAAATGAATATCCTAGGAGATAATGCAGTTTTAAAAAATTTGGAAAATCCAAAAGTGCACGCCTCATAGCGGTCATTCACATTAAAAAAAAAAATCTAAAACAAAAACTCAAGTTTTTTAAAACAAAATAACAAATAAATGTATACATTTATATAGAAATACAAAGACACAGTCGTATTTTAGTTTTTTACAAATTATAATTAAGCGACAGTACTTAGAACGCTAATATTAATTAGGAATCAGCCCAGGGTATAACTTTATATAATAAGAAAAAAAGTATTCTGGTACGATAAATTTTTCGACCAATTTCTCTGCCACATACATGGATCCATAAACACAGACTGACGGACGTCCAAGAATGATTGATTTTAATGTACTATGTTAAACAAAATAATTGTTCATAAAAAATACCATATGTGCTTGATAGATTATTTAACTCGATTTTAGTGCACTCATATTATCCTGTAAGTGTTTTAATAGTGAGAAAAAAGTCATTCAAGTTTCGAAAGACTGGGTTTTAGACATGTCGAGAGTAGAGCACTGCCTCCGGCGTGCAATAACATCACAGCAAAATGATGCTGGAGTACTGCTCACAATGTGCATTGTGCAAGTCATGAAGGGGAAGGCCGCCGGTGCCGCCGGTGGCCCTTATTCGCACGCGGCAAGATACCAAGCCGCGCGCCTCAACCGCGTGCTCGGCTCCTTACGGAACGGCCGAATGGTTGTGCTCAGCGAACTACTTTTTACACGACTGCCCCAAAAAAGGAGTGTTATGTTTTAGGGTTCATGTATGTTTGTATGTTTCTTTATTCCATCATAACTTCTAAACGCCTGAACCGATTTACATGTATGGGGCATCGTTAGAATCCTTGCATCGTCCCGAGTAACATAGGCTATTAAAAAAAGTATAGAAATCTAATGTGGCGGGTATGATCAATAATTGAACATCCACATTTTTTTTTTATTATTTATTCTGTTATTGCATGTGATTATCGTCTAGGATTTGACGATTTTTTTATGCAAGAAAGTATTCTACAGACTGGTCCCCCGACTGCGATGAAATTTTTTGTTGAAACTAACATCTTGTTTTATTCTTTTTAGTTCATTTTTTTGACACGGCAGTCGTGTTTTTCATTAAATTTGTTCTTGCCAGAATATCATCGTAAATACTTTTTAGATGAATAAGTTTTGTTTTAGTTAACTTATTTTTGTTAATTTCTTTCTCTAAGTCATTCTTTGATTTCCCACCTGAAAAAAAAAAAAAAAAAAAGCCCCAAGTTACTATTCCACGCGGAAGAAGTCGCAGGCGGAAGCTAGTATATCATAATTGAGGTTCTCTTTACATGAAATTATTCCTCTTCATATCCCTCGTCCCACACCTGTTAAATGTCTCCTCTCCCTTGTGTTTTCTCGTTTAACCGTATAGTTCGGTACGGACCCCTTCAGGGGCTCGACCTCCTGTATAGGTATATTATTCTACTCTGTGGGCTCGACATTCAAACCTCCGCTGGCTCGGTACTGGCCCCGAAAGGGGTCGAACATGTAAGTCATATGATCTCCACATTATTTTTGTAAATATTTTATTTTCTGGGTAAAAAAAATAATAATATGGGTGTGCATTCATTAACTGTGTAAGTTTGTAGAAATTAATCAAATAAAGTTGTAAATTATAACAACTTTTATCTTATACTAGCTGTGCCCAGCGGTTTCACCCGCTGCTTATTTAGGGGTATGAAAAATAGATGTTGGCCGATTCTCAGACCTACTGAATATGCATATAAAATTTCATAAGAATCGGTCGAGCCGTTTCGGAGGAGTATGGGAACGAAAATTGTGACACGAGAATTTTATATATTAGATGTATTTTTTTTTCTCACTGTCTGAAATATCTGTGCAGAAAAAGGTTTATTTTTTGTTTGTTGAAATATTTTAAATTATTCAATCTCTTTGCTTTGTTCTATATAACAATGATAATCTTAATATTTATAAATCACGGCGACACGCGGATGAGTAAGCCGTAAGTGTCCATTCACTTGACTGGTGTAGTTTAGTTGAGTACTTATCAATTATTATAAGCATTTTTATGCAGTCCACTAGTCTTATTGAAGAGCCCACAGACCATCCACAACAAGTATTCACACATCTCGGCCAAATATATTATTTTGCACTTGTGGGATATTCAATAATAAAAAAATAGAATAGGTACTTACTGTAAAGTGTACATTTTAAACTTCTACTAGTGTTTTATGATGTTATTAATTCAAAGAAATAAAATAATTAGTAAATATTGATTTATGAATAATAAAATGTTTGAAACTACTCACTATCAAAATGCTAAATACCATCTGAGCAGCACGAGTCAGTGAGTAGCAGACACACAGCTCAGTGCGGGAACTCGGCCCCGTCCCGTCCCTCTGCTGTGTGCCAAGCTGTGATCTAATACTAGGAAAATTTGATGTATGCAGTGTCATGATCATATACTCTATTCTGTAATAACAGTAGATTTCAAGATGCAACTACTGGAATTAAAATAGTAATAAAGTTATCCAAACTTCACACCTAATTAAATAATTAATTGTCTTTAATTAAAACTATTATATAATTATATTACATGCTTTGATAAGAGATCTAAAGTAACTCATATGTTTGTGCACCCTACTTAACATTATTACTAATACGGCTGTTTTCACTGTCATAATTGAATACCTATATTATATGACGCACTTTCAGCTGACTCTGACTGTGACATCTAACTATAATAGGAATTGGTGTTTTTATTAGAAACTGTCATCACTGTTATAAAGCAGGCAGCTCACAGAACATGACATCCGTACAGCATAATGTGCTTACTTTAAGATGTGTTAATTTTTAAACTATCTACTCCTAAGTCAATTGGATACCTCACTCTGTTAACAAAATGTAGGATGCACAATAACTGCTGCCTGCTTCCCCGAGTCCTCACTTACCAGAGACATATTTGTTCTCAGAATGTTGCGACTCAGTAAGCCTGCTGTGACAGATATACCTATGCAGCAGTATGTAAAAGCAGACAGCATGTTACAAACAAACCTGAAGAAACAATAGAATGTATGTAATTACATGAGGTGCAATGCGGTGTATGAAGTCTAGCTAGCGAGCACTGAGCATGCGGTAGTTGCCTCCAGGCGCGCCCAGTCGCGGTGCCAGCACCGCCGCCGCCACGGCCGCGAGCACGCCACCCGGCAGCCACAGGCGCCGAGAGCCGCGCGCCCACCGCGCCCCCGCTGCGCGGCTCCAGTTCCACGCCGGCGTCGTGGCTGCGTGTCCAACGCTCATACTACTGCCGTCCCTCTTTATATTATATTCTATTTGTAAATTGATGATTATGCCATAACACACAACCAGGTAAACTTAAGTAGCTAACGTTTTAGAAGAATGACCTCGGAATGGAAAAATCGGCACGGCATTAAAGTAAGTAACAGATTTTATATTATGCGCAGAAATCTGTGCATATTCTGTACTGCATTGCTGTAAGTGTAAGCTGTTTAGAGCTGGTAAACTATCCCGTAAATAATCAGACGGAAGACAGGACCTATAGTTACTTTACTCTTGACTTTGGACAGGACAGATGACACATGGTACTAGAGTGTGACCAGATTAAATAAATGTCAGAAAATACCGTAGCACTTTATAGAAATTACAGATATAAAAATAAATAATTTTAAAAATTAAAAAATAATAGTTAAAAAAAACTAACAAAACACGCTTTTATAGAAAATCTAACTAAAAATTTGAAAATAAAATCTAATAAATTCGGATTAAGAATAGTGTAAATAAGAAATAAATGTACAATTGTTGTAAAAAAGCGTGGGGTGCATAGTGTCAATAGTTATAAACATTTATTGACAGATGTGTAGAAGGATCATCACTTTGATAATATCATAAAATTATTTATTATATATTATTACTTACTATTATTTATTTTTCATTTTTTAGTTAATTTTTTAAAATATAAATTATTTTATCATTACATTAATTTACTACTAAAGTAAGACTGAGTAAATGATGGCTGCTTTTAGATTATATATTCAATAAAGCGTGTTGAAGAACTATAGTACCTACTCAATAATTTCAGTATCGTGTCATAAAAATCAATGATTTTCAAAAAAAAAACAGAAAATCACTGATGTTTATTCTAAGACAGTGACTAATCAGATAAATGGGGAAATTGGTTGCCTGCTGCCTTCCTTGGATGCGGTAGTCGTTTCTCAGGTTCCCTCTCCGAAAATTTCACCTTCTTAACAGTTGGTGACCTTATCGACTGCAGACCCAAGGTCATGCTGGTAACTAAATTATATGCCGCAAAATAAATAGATATTTCTGTCCTGAATATTTTGTTTTGTTGTGAATACGAAGTGTTTTTTGGTAAATCACGGTTATAATTATATTATGGATATTATAAAATGATAACAGAATGCGTATTAGATTTGTCGGGACATATATGTAAGTATAAGCAACAAGACGCAACTACCATATTAGTCTCTATAAGGTTGTGCTGAACTGAGTGCCCGAAAGAGTAAGTCTGGAACTGCACGCATGTGTAGTTCGCGCACTAACTCTGTCTCTCTTACTCGCATGCAAAGGATGCGGAAAGAAATTAATTAATCCTGGCGAATCTAATTAGGATAATCGGATATTTTGATCGGATTATTGCATTGTCATCGATCTTTGACAGGTGTGCAAAGTTTGAATTAAATCTGATCGTTCAAAGTAGGACAAAATCGAGTTTAAGGTGAAAGCTCCAACCTACCCGCGAAATTCAAATTTTCTTACGTTTTTTGCAATTTTCAGGCCAGTGCTAGGTTGTATGTTGATTAAAATATTATTCGCGGCTGTAAGACGTATGTAATTATAGAATTATAATCATTAAAATCACCAATACAACCCTCCAAGTTCATAAAGGCGTAGGAAAGACTTTTTCTGTTTTTTTTTTGTTCCTACGCCTTTATGAACTTGGAGGGTTGTATTGGTGATTTTGATGATTATAATTCTATAATTACATACGTCTTACAGCCGCGAATAATATTTTAATCAACATACAACCTAGCACTGGCCTGAAAATTGCAAAAAACGTAAGAAAATTTGAATTTCGCGGGTAGGTTGGAGCTTTCACCTTAAAGGGGTCGGTTACAAACATACATACATACAAACATACAAAGGATAATCGGATATTTTGATCGGATTATTGCATTGTCATCGATCTTTGACAGGTGTGCAAAGTTTAAATTAAATCTGATCGTTCAAAGTAGGACAAAATCGAGCTCAAAGGTGTCGGTTACAAACATACATACATACAAACATACAAAGGATAATCGGATATTTTGATCGGATTATTGCATTGTCATCGATCTTTGACAGGTATGCAAAGTTTGAATTAAATCTGATCGTTCAAAGTAGGACAAAATCGAGCTCAAAGGGGTCGGTTACAAACATACATACATACAAACATACAGGTGAAGCTAATAAAAGCGTGTTAAAAACACGACTGCCATGTGTCAAAAAGTTCTTATCCTTGGCCACCAAGCGCTGTCGAATGCGCCTTCGATATCCAGTGAGACTAGAGTTATATTTCAAGTTATAATACAAGTATTGTATAAGTAAGTATACAATTTCGGAGTAGTGTAGGTTTCTTCACCCGGCTTTCTTAGGATCACTACTACCGCTTCTTTCCAGCGTTTTGGAAAGAGGTGGAGCTCTAAACACTTGTTTAAAAGACCTAGAAAGAACTCTGCGTCCACGTTTATTGCCGATAGACAGATATCGGCAGTAAACCCGTCCCTTCCCGGGGCCTTTTTTGGCTTAAAGGTTCTTGCGGTTCTCATCAATTCTTCAAGGGTAAATGGTGGGTCATGTTGTTCATCATGGCCCATGCTGTTTACCCTCTCCGCATTACCTCGCGTCTGTCTGTGTACCTCATTGTCCTTTTCTCCGGAATCATCCGGGTAGAAGGTTTCAGCGAATAACTTTACAGACTGTTCCGCGTTTAATGTTCCTATTTCTTCTTTCAACAGAGTGTCTTCTTCCCTTACTGTTGTCCCGCTGATGATCCTGTAAATGCTTTCCCACATCCCTTCCCTATCTTGTTTACCACAGAAACCTTTCCAACTGTCCGTGATAGCCTTTTCTACCTCTAGTTTATATTCTTCTTTCTCATATCGATTTACTACCAACTGTCTCCTGCACGGTGCTGCGTTCCTGTTTCGCATTTTCCGGGTTGTGACCTCATTCTTCAATGCTGCGAGCTCTTCTTGGCTATAGCTGTATTGCATGCTTCTGTAATCGCCATAGTGTAATTTACTACTGTTTCTTCTAGTTGCTCGACATTTTGTGTATTTCCTGGTCGTAAGGTTCCTGTCATGCATAAGCTGGTTGTTTAAGCAAGTCAGGTTAATTTGATATATCTACCTAGATATGAACTAGCTATAATTCATACAGTCCACTAAACCACCATCAACTTAGTATAAAATAAAATGTCAAACAGTTCACACGTCGTTTTAATTAGAGAAATCAAGTCAAGCAGAAATCATCCTTATCGCCGTCAACATATGGTCCTAACTCGAGCGGATATTCGACACTGACCGGCAGTGGACGAGCGCGTCGCGAGAACAAAAGAAAGCGATAAGGATTCTTACGTGTTTTTATTGCTACATTAGTGAATACAAAACTATTGTGAACTTGTGATATTTATGAACAGTATTAAAAAACGAACATAACTAAGTGCTTATAACTATTCAGTGAGTGATCGGATTACGATTTACGAGTTTTTAAAGACAAATAAGTGCGAAGTTAACAAAAGTACTGCATACTACCTTCTATTTTGGACATTGTGAACATTACTTTCTATGGAAAAATCCGTTGAACAAACAAGTTTTATAGTTGCGTAAAGTCAGTTATATTACATTGAGAATAAAATTACCATGGCAAATCTACAAGTTTATCAATATGAACTACTAGAAAACTTAAAAAGTGCAGAAAAGAACTTTAAAAAGTCACCAAAAGAAAGAATTAAAAGGCCTTACTTGGAAGCAAGATTAGAATTATTAGAAGAACTTTGGAAGAACTTTAAGGACGGACACAAAAGTATTATCTTGCGTGAAGATGAAGAAAAGAAGGATCCATATTTTAAAGACAAAATATACGACACATTCCAAGAACTTTATATACAATACAAGGTAGCTATAAAAGAAGCTCTCGAGCCTTTTCTCAATTCATCGGATCAATGTTCAATGCTTAACACTGTTGAAGGTCAACAAAGGTCATCAGACAGCAGCGAAATTAAATTACCAAAAATTAAAATACCCACTTTCAGCGGCAAATATGAGGAATGGCAAACATTTTTTGACCTTTTTTCGTCCTTGATACATAGAAATACAAAATTGTCACCGGTACAGAAGTTGCACTATTTAAAGAGCAATTTGTCAGGAGAACCAGAAGCAATATTGCGCAACTATACTACAACAGATGCGAATTATGACGACGCCTGGAATGAATTAGTGAAACGTTACAATAATAAGAGATTTAATTGTAACGCAATTTTGAGAGTTCTTTTTACACAAAAATCGATATATAATGAGTCTGCGAGTTTGATCAAACAGCTGGTAGATACGACGTCAACTTGTTTAAAAGCTTTAAAAAACCTAGGCGTTGAGTCTGACAAATGGGACATGATCATCAACTATTTAGTTGTGTCCAAGCTGGATCCAGAATCAATGAAGCAGTGGGAACAACAACTTAGTGCGATCAATTGTGACCTACCTACTTGGCAAAATTTAAGAGATTTTCTGGAATCACGATTCAGATCGCTGGAAATGATCGAGAACAACAAATTTAAATCTTCGCAACCCAAACCAGCAATAAAGCCTAAGGTTTTTCATTCAAATGTCACCAAGGAAGGAAGAGACCGCGAAACTAAGTGTGTGTTATGTAACGGTGACCACTATATCTACCATTGCAAAACATTCGCTGAAATGTCTACAAAGGAAAGACAGGAGTATGTTCAGAAGAATAAATTGTGCTTTAACTGCCTTGCGCCATCACACTCAGTGAGCAAGTGTCGACACTCAGCGTGTTGCAAAAGGTGTGGGCGACGACATCACTCCCTTCTTCACTTCGAAAGAGAGCAAACTGCGGAAAAATCAAAGGAAGGACACAACGCAGCTACAGGTATCGATAGTGAGGCGTCTAGAGGTAAGTCCACTCCTATAACTGATGAAAATGTTGTTTCATGTCATTGTGAGCATATACCAACTAACTCTGTATTGTTAGCTACTGCTAAGGTATTAGTAAGTAGCAAGAACGGTTGTAAACATATCGTTAGGGCTTTGTTAGACCAGGGGTCGCAAGCGTCATTTGTGTCTGAGACGACCGTTCAATTGTTAAACCTTACACGTAAATCAGTGAGTGGTTGGGTGTCAGGTGTGGGAGAAGGGCAAACGAGAATCAAACACATGGTTTCACTCTGCGTGAAATCACGCCACAATCCCAGCGAGTCATTTCGAGTAAATGCGTATGTATTGCGCACACTAACAGCACTGCTACCAACCATTAATCTTAAAGCGCCCGATTGGGCCAAACTCGAGGAACTGGAGCTAGCTGATCCAGGTTTTACAACACCAGGTAGAATAGATATTCTGCTTGGAGCTGAGGTTTACGGCGACTTATTGTTAGATGGCATTAGTAAGCACCCCAAGGGTAATCTTTTAGCACAAAATACAATCCTGGGGTGGGTAATATCTGGAAAGATGTTACAAGCTTCTACCTCAGCAACGAAACACATTACAACCTTCCACGCTCAAGTGCAGGAAGACGAGCTACTACGTCAATTTTGGGAGATAGAAAAAGAACCAAACAACATACAAAAGAAGTTTTCAAAAGAGGAAGAAAATTGCGAAGAGTTTTATGCAGCCACAACAGTCAGAGACGAAGAAGGAAGATTCGTGGTAAGGTTGCCATTTCAAGGCGAAGACCCTGAGTGTCAATATGGCAGTTTGAGAGAGATAGCCGCGAAAAGGTTAAATTATTTAGAAAAAAGGTTGTCAAAAGATCCTAAGCTACAGAAAGAGTACCACAAAGTTATGGAAGAATATATCAGTTTAAATCACATGGTCCAAGTCAATCCTAGCGAGATTGATAACCCTAAAGCTGTCTATCTTCCTCACCATGCCATAATTAGAGAGGACAAGACCACATCGAAGCTACGCGTAGTCTTCGACGCGTCGTGTAAAGGTTTGAATAACTTTTCCTTAAATGACAATTTATGTGTTGGTCCACAGCTACAGCAGGAATTACGTCACATATTAATAAGATGGAGAACACACAAAATTTGTATTACAGCAGACATAATTAAAATGTACAGAATGGTGCGTGTAGCGGAGGAAGATACAGACTACCAAAGATTATTATGGAGGTCTGCACCTGACCAACCGATAAAACATTTTAAACTAACGAGGTTGTCCTTTGGCACAGCATGTGCACCATACCTCGCTGTAAAATCACTTCAGACCCTTGCCAACGATGAGAAATTAAAATATCCTGTTGCTGCTAAGATTACAAAAACTGATTATTATGTTGACGATCTCCTAACAGGATGTGAGACAGAAGAAGAAGCTGTAGAGATTTACGATGGGATGAACAACCTCATGAACTTAGGAGGATTTAAACTGCAAAAATGGAGCAGTAATAGTGAGGCTTTATTACAGCACATTGGAGAAAATAAGCGGGATGATAATGAGTTGCCCTTTAAGGTAAATAGTATTATAAAGGTATTAGGGTTAAGTTGGAACAGGGAAGCAGACGCGTTTGAATATACTGTCAACTTGACAGAACCTAGGCAACCCGTGACCAAACGACATATTCTGTCAGAAATAGCTAAACTCTATGATCCTTTAGGATGGATAGCTCCAGTTGTAATAATAGCGAAGATGATCATGCAGAAGTTGTGGAAGGCAGGGCTAGAATGGGATGAGCCCATCGACAATGTTTTGCAAGCAGAGTGGCTGCAATATCGAGAGAACTTGACGTACATCAAAGAGCTACGTATACCGCGATGGTCACATTACACTCATACATCAAAGGTTGAGTTGCATGTCTTTGCAGATGCATCGCAAGCCGCATACGGAGCAGTGGTGTACATGCGAGTCATTGACAAGAAGCAAGTGTACGTAAACCTGATATCTTCCAAAACCAAGGTAGCTCCGATAGAGAAGCAAGTTACCGTCCCTAGATTGGAACTTTGTGGTGCTGCATTGGCAGCCAAATTGATTTCGGAGGCATCTCAAGTGTTGGCAGTACCTAAACATAGTTTATATGCGTGGACCGATTCCACTATCGTGTTGGCTTGGTTAAGAGGTGGACCAAGCCGGTGGAGCACGTTCGTGAGCAACAGAGTGGCAGACATACTGAACATTATCGATTACGAGCAGTGGGGGCACGTATCTACAGATACGAACCCAGCTGACTGTGCCTCGCGGGGCCTACAGGGTCCGGAGTTGTTGAACCATTCGCTATGGTGGAACGGACCGGTTTGGTTGTCTGGCTTAAATTTAAGCATCAACACTTTAAACATCGAAGATACGCAAGAGGAGGAACGAGTGAGATCTTTAACTGCTATAAATAATATTAACGAGGAATTTATTTGGACTAAATATTCTACTTTGTCAAAAATGTTGAGAGTCATGTCATATTGCAGACGATTCCTTAAAATTAAATTACCTATAGACAAACGTAAAGGTTTATCGCAAATAATTACAACTAGAGAGATACAGGAAACTTTAAGTAATTGTATTAAGCAAGTTCAAGCTGTTTATTTCAAAGAAGAGATACAGCAGTTGAAATCTCAGGGTCATGTATCCAAAAGCAGTAAGCTTCGCAATCTTTGCCCCATTATTGATGATAATGGAGTTCTAAGAGTTGGCGGGCGCATCCAAAAATCCCAAACGGCTTACGATACTCAGCACCCCATAATTTTACCTGCTAAGAGCCATCTTAGCAGGCTAATAATTCACGATGCTCATTATAGCACATTACACGGTGGTCCTCAAGTAATGTCTAATTATTTGAGATCAAAATATTGGGTATTACGAGCTAAACACTTAGTAAAGAAAATTTACCGAGAATGTGTCACTTGTATTAGGTATTCAAAAAAGAATACAACACAACTGATGGGGCAATTGCCACAAGTGCGGGTAAAACCTGACCGAGCTTTCAAATCAGCTGGTGTAGACTACGCAGGTCCCATCAACATTCGTTTCTCACCGGGCAGAGGAGCCAAATCGTACAAGGGCTATATATGTTTATTTATCTGCATGGTGACGCGTGCCATACATCTGGAGGCCGTCACTGACATGACTGCGAAAGGATTCATCGCAGCCTTTCGGCGATTCACATCAAGACGAGGTCATTGTCATGACATTTATAGTGACAATGGCACTAACTTTGTGGGAGCAGACAAGCAGCTAAAGGACATATTCACCAGGGTCAACTCTTTGATTGCTGGGGAAGTAGCGGAGCTGTTAGCCACGGAGCGTACTACATGGCATTTCATACCTCCACACGCACCGAACTTCGGAGGTCTGTGGGAGGCTGGGGTGCGCAGTACTAAAACTCACCTCAAAAAAGTAATTGGCGATGTCACTCTCACTTACGAAGAGTTAGCCACATTGTTGGCACAAATCGAAGCCTGTTTAAATTCACGGCCCATAACTGTCCTAAGTGATGATCCTAATGACCCTCTTCCACTCACACCGGGCCACTTTCTGATTGGCGAACCCTTGTTAACCTTGTCATCCGAAAGTTATACTGGTGATAATATTTCTAGTCTAGATAGATGGAGACTAACACAGAAAATGGTCAACGATTTCTGGAACAGATGGTATAAAGAATACCTCGTGAATCTAAACCAAAGATATAAGTGGAATACAAAAAAAACTGAGCCAGAAATCGATGATATAGTCGTTCTTAAAGAAGACAACATTCCTCCAAGTAAATGGATTTTAGGTAAAATCATTAAAAAACATGTTGGTCCTGACAATCTTACTCGTGTTGTAACAATTAAAAGTAAGAATAACATTTTCAAACGACCAATAAGCAAAATATGTGTCTTAACTAAATAAACAAATCATACTAAATGTAACTACCTAACTTTTATAGATTAAATTATAAAACAGCTGTACTAAAATTGAATTGTTTTGTATTGTGTAAAAATAACAGCTATTGTTGTATAATGTAAAACCAACATACCATTGCTAAATTAGTTATGTACTCTAAGTATTTAACTAACTTACTTATAAACTATATTTAAAAAATTGCAAGTACCTTCTGTAAAACCTATATTTAATGTGCTAACTTCTTGAAACGATTAGTATACTTACCTGCTTGCTTATTCGGCAGTTCTACTATATGTGTTATAATTAAATTATGATTCAGCCTCTCGTAGATATAAGTACCTACCTATGCTATTTATGGTTGCGTATAAACTTACCTCTGTAATTAGTGTTAAGCTGTTGATTATTGTTTAAAAAAAATGTGTATTATTGTGTACCTTATCGACTTACCTTATAATAATCCAAGTTTAACCGCATACTGTTTAGTTATGTAATCAAATGTTTGTTATTGTGTACTCAACTCATGTTAAAGAACTCCGTTCTTTGGGGGGCGGAATGTTTAAGCAAGTCAGGTTAATTTGATATATCTACCTAGATATGTACTAGCTATAATTCATACAGTCCACTAAACCACCATCAACTTAGTATAAAATAAAATGTCAAACAGTTCACACGTCGTTTTAATTAGAGAAATCAAGTCAAGCAGAAATCATCCTTATCGCCGTCAACACTGGTGCAGTTTTTTTTTTCTCCAAACTGCGCCCAGTTTCCAACGCAGTTCTGGCCAAGGGTCGCCTCCTGGTCGGATTTAGCTCGGGTGGGGTCCGGGTGCTGGAGGATGAGCCGATGCGCTGTTACAAGTGCTTCGGCATCGGCCACACCCGGCCTCTCTGTCCGTCCACTGCCGAGCGCGAGGAACTGTGCTTCCGCTGCGGAAAGGAGGGGCACAGGTCGGCCACCTGCGAGGCTACAGCCCCGCACTGTGCAGTCTGTGCTGCCAGTGGTCGTCCAGCTGACCACACCATGACGAGCAAGAAGTGCTGTCCGCCGAAGATGAAGGGGAAAATGCAGGCACCTTCGCGTCCTGCTGCTGCCGCCGCCACTGGAACCCCAGTTTCAGTGCCGGCCACCAAGGGAAGTGCCATGAACACGGACTGATGGCTGGGCTTCGAAGAAGAATTCTTCAGGCCAACACCAACCACTGCAGAGCGGCCCAGGACTTACTGGTCCAAACCGTTGCGGAGTGGTTGGTGGACGTGGCGGTTGTAGCCAAGCCGTATTCTGTCCCTGGCAGCTGGCTAGGAGACGACATCGGTTCGGTTGCATTGGTGTCGCGGTCTTCCACGGACTCCCCTTCCCTCTCGCTCTTAGAGAGGGGACCGGGATACGTGGCCGCCGCGTGGGGGGACATAGCCCTTATAGGGGTGTATTTCTCCCCAAACCGCCCCATCACGGCCTTCGAGAACTTCCTCGAGGTCCTTGCCAGGGTGGCAGGTAGGGTGGCGCAGCGCAGGGTGTTGGTCGTGGGCGACTTTAACGCCAAGTCTGTATTATGGGGCAGTGGTGGCCATCGCCGCCTCCCAGATGGGAGACAGGTTTCGGGACCTTTTCAGTGCGTGTGTTGCGTGTGAGAGGTTTCCCGAAGCAATGGAAGGAGGGTCGGTTGTGCCTTCTTCGGAAGGAAGGGCGGCCGGTGGACTCCCCATCGGCATACCGGCCCATCGTCTTACTGGATGAGGTCGGTAAAACGTTCGAGAGGATCCTCGCCGCCCGTGTCAACAGGCACTTGTGCACAATCGGCCCGGACCTGGCGGACGCTCAGTTCGGTTTTCGAGCTGAGCGTTCGACAGTGGACGCCCTGTCCCGGCTCAAGGGCCAGGTGAGGGAGGCGATGGACGCGGGGGATGGACTGTTGGCTGTGTCGTTCGACATTGCCAACGCCTTCAACTCCATTCCCCACTCCACCATCCTAGAGGCGCTCCGCTTCCACGGAGTGCCTCTGTATTTGCGGGGGCTGTTGGCGGACTATTTGTCGGATCGCACAGTCCTCCTTGAAGACAAGTCGGGCCAGCTCCGACGATACGGCGTCGAGTCCGGTGTCCCACAGGGTTCTGTCCTGGGACCGCTCCTCTGGAACATCGGATTCGACTGGCTCCTGCGGGGACACCTCCCCTGGGTACGTCTGTCATCTGCTATGCAGACGACACCCTTCTGACTGCCCAGGGGAGAAACTTTTTAGAGGCGGCCAGCTTGGCCTCGGCGGGCGGTTCGCAGGTGGTGGACCGCATCTCCCGCCTAGGGCTGACGGTGGCGCTGCACAAGACCGAGGCCGTGTTCTTCCACGGGCCGCGGCAGCGTCAACCGCCCGATGCCCATATCCATGTAGAGGGTGTCCGCATTGAGGTGCAGGCCCAGATGAAATATCTGGGCCTAGTGCTCGACAGCAAGTGGCGCTTTCGAGCACACTTCAGCGGGCTGTCGACGCGCTTGCTGAAGACTGCGGGCGCCCTCTCGTGGCCGCTCCCGAACATCGGGAGGCCCGGCGACCAATGCCGGCGTCTATACGCCGGCATACTAAAGAGTATGGCCCTATACGGGGCCCCAATCTGGGCGGACTCACTGGGCGGACGGGAGAACGCCGCTGCCCTCCGCAGGCCACAAAGGGCCATTGCACAGCGGGTGGCGAGGGCGTACCGCACAGTGAGTTTCGCGGCATCGTGCGCTCTGGCGGGAACCCCACCTTGGGAGCTCGAGGCTTGGGTGCTCGCCAGAGTGTACGACTGGACGGCGGGTCAGTGGGCGCTCAACCGGCGCCCGGACCCTCAAGAAAAGGAGGAAGTGCGTGAGGAGGTTCGCGAGGCAATAACTCGGCACTGGGCCGAGGACCTTAAATCTTTTTAAATCATTTAATTTGTTGAATGTGTTTTCGGAGCCAACCCGAATTACTACAAATACTGCTACATGTATTGATAATGTTTTCTGTTGCTGCGACTTCTTAGATAAATCCATTGTAAATTACCTTCCCTCTGATAACAGCGGTCAAACCGTTGTTTTCGAGTCCTACACATCATCACAAAAAAATCAGATACAGTCCAGACAAATAACACCCAGCAATTTAAATAAATCCTTACTAATATTATAAAAGCGAAAGTGAGTTTGTTTGTTTGTTTGTTTGTTTGTTTGTTTGTTTGTTACCTCTTCACGCTTTAATGGCTAAACCGATTTTGATGAATTTTGGTACAGAGATAGTTGGGAACCAGGAGACGGACATAGGCTAATTTTTATTTAAAAAAAGTGGGATATGAGGGAGAACGAGGGAAGAAAAGGGAAAACTTTGCGTTGCTATTACAAATCAGTCAGGCGCAAGAGAAAAAACTGCAGGTCTGCTTGGTGTGTTATACCGAATTTAACGCGAGCGAAGCCGCGGGCGAAACCTTTTTTTTTAAAGTAGATTTATATATAATATAGAATTATTTATAGAAAGAGGGAAGAAAACGGGAGAAACTTCTTATTCCGTCATCCGATTGCTTCTAGAGTTCGACGTTTGTTTGTTACGCTTTCACTCCCAAACCGCTGAACCTATTTTGGTGAATTTTAGTACAGAGATAGACGGAACCTTGGAGATGGTTATAGGCTACTTTTCGAAAGGATGGGGGAGAGGGGTGAATTTTTATGCGAAACTAATTGCGTTGTCCGATTTACTTTGAACAAATCAATAAAGTTCGTACAGACTGCATATTTGTTTTATTTTGCAGACTATCCCTAAAATGGAATAGAAACGGGGATAAGAAACGTCAATTTACAAATTATATATGAAAATTCACATTTTAAGGGCGAAGTTTGGCGGAACTAGCTGAACGTCAGACAGCTTTGAGAATGGGTGAAACGTCTCTTCAAACCCGATCGCGTCTGGCGGAACAAGCTGAACGTCAGACAGCTTTGAGAATGGGTGAAACGTCTCTTCAAACACAATTGCGTTTGGAGGAACAAGCCGAACGTCAGAGAAATTTGAGAATGAGTGAAACGTCCCTTCAAACACAGTTGCGTTTAGAAGAACAAGCTCAACGGCAGGCAGCCATTAGAGCCTTAGAAACTCCAGAAGAGTCGCAGGCGAGAAGAACTGCTCATTCAGAAATGCAAACCGAACGCCGACGAACTTTTATGCGTAACGCTTGGTCTGTCTTTAATTTTTCTAAGTTTCAATATGATCCTTAAATTGATTACAAAACTCATTCTTTAATTGTTGTTGGTTTGATGAATAATAAATGCAAGTTTTGTAATGCTTTAAAATGGAAGGATGAAACTGCAGGAATGTGTTGTTCTAATGGCAAAGGTTTCCTTCCTTTACTTGGTGAACCAGAAGAACCTCTAAAAACTCTATATATATTAATATATTATTATAAGAAGAATCACAACGCTTTTTAAATAGAATAAGAAAGTATAACTCATGTTTCCAAATGACATCTTTTGGAGTAGATAAGGAGGTAAGAATGCCTGGGTTTTCACCAACCTTTACTGTACAAGGTCAGATATACCATCGAATTGGTTCTCTTTTCCCTACAGATAATCAACAGCATAAATTCTTACAAGTTTACTTCATGGGTAATGAAGAAAATGAAGTGAACCGTCGTTGCCAATACATTCAGGGACTTGAAAGGGAAACTGTATTAAAAATTCAAAGAATGTTACATAACCACAACATCTTAATAAATACATTTAAAACCGCAATAGAAAACTGGCCTCAAGAAGAGTATAAAGTAGTCATCCATGCTGATCGGACTCCACGTGGCGAACATAATAGGCGCTATAATGCACCGACTATTAACGAAGTAGCTGCCGTAGTGAGCGGTGACCAGTTCTCTTCCCGAGACATAGTATTACGAGCACACGATAATACACTTATACACGTCGCTGATACTCATAAGTTCTATGATGCTTTGCAGTACCCATTGATTTTTAACAAGGGTCAGGCTGGATATCATTTTGATATTCCAGTCATTAATCCCACCACAATACAGCCCGTTCCCAACAAAAAAGTTTCTTGCATGGATTTTCACGCTTATCACATTATGATTCGAGAAAATGATTTTAACCTCCTTCCACGATCAAGACAGCTATTCCACCAATTTTTAGTAGATGTGTAGGTACGTCAAAGTAGAGAGTGAACGGCTTCGTTATATATCCTTAAACCAGAAAAAACTGCGAGCAGATAATTACATTCATCTACAAGATGCGATCAGCACGGATGGTGATATAAACCCGAACGATTTAGGCCGAATGGTTATTCTTCCCTGTACTTTTGTGAACAGTCCCCGCTATCTACATGAATACACACAAGACGCTTTCGTCTATGTGCGCACTTACGGCAGACCTGACCTCTTTATAACTTTCACCTGCAATCCTTCATGAAAGGAAATAGCAGAAGAGCTTATGCCTGGCCAAAGAAGTACTGACCGGCATGATATAGTTGCGCGTGTATTTCGTTTGAAAGTTCAAAAACTGATGAATATTATTACACGAGGGAAATTATTTGGAGACGTGCAATGCCACATGTATTCCATTGATTGGCAGAAATGAGGGCTGCCACATGTGCACATTCTTATTTGGTTGAAAGAAAAGCTGTGCCCCAACCAAATAGATAATATAATAAGCGCCGAGATTCCGGATCCCGAAATAGATAAGGATTTGTACGATACCATAGTCAGAAACATGTTACATGGTCCCTGTGGAGCACGCAATCCAGCATCGCCTTGCATGAAAAATGGAAAATGTACCAAAAAAATCCCTCGAGAGCTGTTAAAGGAGACTGTGCACAACGATAAGGGTTACCCTTTGTACAGACGGAGAGCACCTGAGGATGGTGGCAGAAGTGTTACCATTCAGGCTCGCAGTGGTATGGTCCAAACTTTTGATAATAGCTGGGTTGTGCCATATTCGCCCATTTTATGTAAAATTTTTAATGCCCACATAAATGTAGAAGCCTGCAACTCTGTTCGCGCTATTAAATATATTTGCAAATATATTAATAAAGGGAGCGATCAGGCGATATTCAATTTGCGTAATGAAGGTTCAGCGCAGCCTCTCAATGAAGTACAGACATATCAAGCAGGGCGATATGTTAGTAGCAATGAGGCAGTATGGCGGCTTCTAGGTTTTCTTTTGCACGAAAGACATCCGGCTGTTACCCATCTAGCCGTACACTTAGAAAATGGACAGCGTGTTTTTTTTAACGTTAATAATTTTCAGGAAAGAATTTCATCACCTCCTAAAACCACCTTAACTGCCTTTTTCCAGCTCTGCCAAACAGATACTTTCGCAAAAACGTTATTGTATTCCGAAGTCCCCCGTTACTATACATGGAACACCTCCAAGAAGGAGTGGAAACGCCGCTTGCAAGGTACACCCGTTGCAAATTGGCCAGGAGTTAAATCATCGGACGCCCTGGGTCGTGTCTACACCGTCCACGTCACGAACTTTGAGTGCTTTTGTCTTCGAATGTTGCTGCATCACGTTCGAGGCCCAACTAGCTTTAAAGACCTTAAAAATGACAACGGTAGTTTGACAACGGTAATTTGGTAGAGAACGATGTGGACCTCATAGCTAAAGTTTACCCGGACTTACAACAAAATATGAATTGTGATCAATGGTTATGCGCAAGAGCAATTCTTGCACCAAAAAATGATAGTGTCAATCAAATTAACCAGGACATTTTAAAAGAGGTGCAGGGAGTAATAAAGGAGTATTTGTCAATTGATACAATTATGGATACAGAACAGAGCACTTCCTACCCCGCTGAATTTTTAAATTCGCTTGAATTGTCAGGTGTGCCTTCGCATAAACTTCAATTAAAATTAGGTGTACCAGTTATGCTTATGCGAAATATTGATGCACCTAGATTATGTAACGGGACGAGGCTTCGTATCACACAATTAGGGCAAAATATAATAGGCGCTACTATTTTAACAGGTATGGGAAAAGGAGAAAGTGTGTTCATACCTCGAATACCAATAATTCCCACGGACTTACCGTTCCAATTCAAAAGACTGCAGTTCCCAGTAAAACTTAGCTTTGCTATAACAATTAATAAAGCTCAAGGGCAAACACTACAGGTAGCAGGCGTGCATTTGGAAAAGTCATGCTTTTCCCATGGGCAGCTGTATGTAGCATGTTCGCGAGTGTCCGGTGCCCGAAATTTGTATTTATTAGCACCTGATGGAAGGACAATGAATATAGTGTACAATTATAGTGTCCTCAAATAATGCTCTGTTTTGTATCCATAATTGTAGCGGTCAAGGACTAGCGGAGTTGTTTTTTTTTCCTGGCCCACGCTGTCCCACTTCTTTTCTCATGCTGTCCTGAACCAGCCCTTGTGGTATCACGTCTGAGTCATCACGCCATCTCTTGCGGGTGCCGACACAGCCTCGCCGCGCGACACCGTCCATCTCCTGGCACCCATTGAGTGGCCGCTCTTGCCGTATACATAATGTATTTCTTTTCTGCCCATCTAACTCGACCATACTTTTGTGCTGTTACTCACATTTATTATCCAACTAAAAATATTATTCTTAAATAAACGCGGGCGAAGCCGCGGGTAAAAGCTAGTTAAATATAAAGGCTAAGTACGGTGCTATAGTCTCAATGATAGCTTGACAAACTTTAATAGACAATTCCCAAAGGTCTTCGGTTAATTTGATTTTTATTTGTTTAAAAGCTTTAATGACTACATTGGGGTTAATATGCTTAAACTGAAACTCAACCGGGCATGGTACAACGTTTGCTCTTAATAAGTCAACAGAAAGTAAGGGTGAGGAATTTAACGTTTCTGTAGTTTTAATTGGGATACTAGTAAAGAAATCCACAAATTCTTGAGCAACTTCGTTTTTAGTGGTTAGAAGACCACGTGAAGATTCTAGTGTTATATCATTATTATATTTTTTATTTCTATTAGTTTCACTATTGATTATTTTCCAAACCGTCTTAATTTTATTATCAGCGGATTTAATCTTGTTGCTTATGAATAAGGCTTTAGCTACCTTGCAGGTGTTTTTAAACATTTTTGAGTAAGTAGCAACATAGCGATTGAATGTTTCCGAGTTGATGTAAGGCTTAAGGCCGTAAAGCTCAAACAGTCGTTGCCTACTTTTTCTTATACCCTTAGTTGCCCAGTCACTAAATATAAACTTTGGACTAATAGATTTAGTTTTTATTTTTAGCGTATCATTAACTCTGTGTAGACAACCGAAAAGAATTCCTCATAAAAATGATTTACATTATTAATATCATAATTATCCCGGAATGCCTAGATTACTTATTAAATTATTATTAAACTAGCTTTTACCCGCGGCTTCGCCCGCGTTTATTTAAGAATAATATTTTTAGTTGGATAATAAATGTGAGTAACAGCACAAAAGTATGGTCGAGTTAGATGGGCAGAAAAGAAATACATTATGTATACGGCAAGAGCGGCCACTCAATGGGTGCCAGGAGATGGACGGTGTCGCGCGGCGAGGCTGTGTCGGCACCCGCAAGAGATGGCGTGATGACTCAGACGTGATACCACAAGGGCTGGTTCAGGACAGCATGAGAAAAGAAGTGGGACAGCGTGGGCCAGGAAAAAAAAACAACTCCGCTAGTCCTTGACCGCTACAATTATGGATACAAAACAGAGCATTATTTGAGGACACTATAATTGTACACTATATTCATTGTCCTTCCATCAGGTGCTAATAAATACAAATTTCGGGCACCGGACACTCGCGAACATGCTACATACAGCTGCCCATGGGAAAAGCATGACTTTTCCAAATGCACGCCTGCTACCTGTAGTGTTTGCCCTTGAGCTTTATTAATTGTTATAGCAAAGCTAAGTTTTACTGGGAACTGCAGTCTTTTGAATTGGAACGGTAAGTCCGTGGGAATTATTGGTATTCGAGGTATGAACACACTTTCTCCTTTTCCCATACCTGTTAAAATAGTAGCGCCTATTATATTTTGCCCTAATTGTGTGATACGAAGCCTCGTCCCGTTACATAATCTAGGTGCATCAATATTTCGCATAAGCATAACTGGTACACCTAATTTTAATTGAAGTTTATGCGAAGGCACACCTGACAATTCAAGCGAATTTAAAAATTCAGCGGGGTAGGAAGTGCTCTGTTCTGTATCCATAATTGTATCAATTGACAAATACTCCTTTATTACTCCCTGCACCTCTTTTAAAATGTCCTGGTTAATTTGATTGACACTATCATTTTTTGGTGCAAGAATTGCTCTTGCGCATAACCATTGATCACAATTCATATTTTGTTGTAAGTCCGGGTAAACTTTAGCTATGAGGTCCACATCGTTCTCTACCAAATTACCGTTGTCAAACTACCGTTGTCATTTTTAAGGTCTTTAAAGCTAGTTGGGCCTCGAACGTGATGCAGCAACATTCGAAGACAAAAGCACTCAAAGTTCGTGACGTGGACGGTGTAGACACGACCCAGGGCGTCCGATGATTTAACTCCTGGCCAATTTGCAACGGGTGTACCTTGCAAGCGGCGTTTCCACTCCTTCTTGGAGGTGTTCCATGTATAGTAACGGGGGACTTCGGAATACAATAACGTTTTTGCGAAAGTATCTGTTTGGCAGAGCTGGAAAAAGGCAGTTAAGGTGGTTTTAGGAGGTGATGAAATTCTTTCCTGAAAATTATTAACGTTAAAAAAAACACGCTGTCCATTTTCTAAGTGTACGGCTAGATGGGTAACAGCCGGATGTCTTTCGTGCAAAAGAAAACCTAGAAGCCGCCATACTGCCTCATTGCTACTAACATATCGCCCTGCTTGATATGTCTGTACTTCATTGAGAGGCTGCGCTGAACCTTCATTACGCAAATTGAATATCGCCTGATCGCTCCCTTTATTAATATATTTGCAAATATATTTAATAGCGCGAACAGAGTTGCAGGCTTCTACATTTATGTGGGCATTAAAAATTTTACATAAAATGGGCGAATATGGCACAACCCAGCTATTATCAAAAGTTTGGACCATACCACTGCGAGCCTGAATGGTAACACTTCTGCCACCATCCTCAGGTGCTCTCCGTCTGTACAAAGGGTAACCCTTATCGTTGTGCACAGTCTCCTTTAACAGCTCTCGAGGGATTTTTTTGGTACATTTTCCATTTTTCATGCAAGGCGATGCTGGATTGCGTGCTCCACAGGGACCATGTAACATGTTTCTGACTATGGTATCGTACAAATCCTTATCTATTTCGGGATCCGGAATCTCGGCGCTTATTATATTATCTATTTGGTTGGGGCACAGCTTTTCTTTCAACCAAATAAGAATGTGCACATGTGGCAGCCCTCATTTCTGCCAATCAATGGAATACATGTGGCATTGCACGTCTCCAAATAATTTCCCTCGTGTAATAATATTCATCAGTTTTTGAACTTTCAAACGAAATACACGCGCAACTATATCATGCCGGTCAGTACTTCTTTGGCCAGGCATAAGCTCTTCTGCTATTTCCTTTCATGAAGGATTGCAGGTGAAAGTTATAAAGAGGTCAGGTCTGCCGTAAGTGCGCACATAGACGAAAGCGTCTTGTGTGTATTCATGTAGATAGCGGGGACTGTTCACAAAAGTACAGGGAAGAATAACCATTCGGCCTAAATCGTTCGGGTTTATATCACCATCCGTGCTGATCGCATCTTGTAGATGAATGTAATTATCTGCTCGCAGTTTTTTCTGGTTTAAGGATATATAACGAAGCCGTTCACTCTCTACTTTGACGTACCTACACATCTACTAAAAATTGGTGGAATAGCTGTCTTGATCGTGGAAGGAGGTTAAAATCATTTTCTCGAATCATAATGTGATAAGCGTGAAAATCCATGCAAGAAACTTTTTTGTTGGGAACGGGCTGTATTGTGGTGGGATTAATGACTGGAATATCAAAATGATATCCAGCCTGACCCTTGTTAAAAATCAATGGGTACTGCAAAGCATCATAGAACTTATGAGTATCAGCGACGTGTATAAGTGTATTATCGTGTGCTCGTAATACTATGTCTCGGGAAGAGAACTGGTCACCGCTCACTACGGCAGCTACTTCGTTAATAGTCGGTGCATTATAGCGCCTATTATGTTCGCCACGTGGAGTCCGATCAGCATGGATGACTACTTTATACTCTTCTTGAGGCCAGTTTTCTATTGCGGTTTTAAATGTATTTATTAAGATGTTGTGGTTATGTAACATTCTTTGAATTTTTAATACAGTTTCCCTTTCAAGTCCCTGAATGTATTGGCAACGACGGTTCACTTCATTTTCTTCATTACCCATGAAGTAAACTTGTAAGAATTTATGCTGTTGATTATCTGTAGGGAAAAGAGAACCAATTCGATGGTATATCTGACCTTGTACAGTAAAGGTTGGTGAAAACCCAGGCATTCTTACCTCCTTATCTACTCCAAAAGATGTCATTTGGAAACATGAGTTATACTTTCTTATTCTATTTAAAAAGCGTTGTGATTCTTCTTATAATAATATATTAATATATATAGAGTTTTTAGAGGTTCTTCTGGTTCACCAAGTAAAGGAAGGAAACCTTTGCCATTAGAACAACACATTCCTGCAGTTTCATCCTTCCATTTTAAAGCATTACAAAACTTGCATTTATTATTCATCAAACCAACAACAATTAAAGAATGAGTTTTGTAATCAATTTAAGGATCATATTGAAACTTAGAAAAATTAAAGACAGACCAAGCGTTACGCATAAAAGTTCGTCGGCGTTCGGTTTGCATTTCTGAATGAGCAGTTCTTCTCGCCTGCGACTCTTCTGGAGTTTCTAAGGCTCTAATGGCTGCCTGCCGTTGAGCTTGTTCTTCTAAACGCAACTGTGTTTGAAGGGACGTTTCACTCATTCTCAAATTTCTCTGACGTTCGGCTTGTTCCTCCAAACGCAATTGTGTTTGAAGAGACGTTTCACCCATTCTCAAAGCTGTCTGACGTTCAGCTTGTTCCGCCAGACGCGATCGGGTTTGAAGAGACGTTTCACCCATTCTCAAAGCTGTCTGACGTTCAGCTAGTTCCGCCAAACTTCGCCCTTAAAATGTGAATTTTCATATATAATTTGTAAATTGACGTTTCTTATCCCCGTTTCTATTCCATTTTAGGGATAGTCTGCAAAATAAAACAAATATGCAGTCTGTACGAACTTTATTGATTTGTTCAAAGTAAATCGGACAACGCAATTAGTTTCGCATAAAAATTCACCCCTCTCCCCCATCCTTTCGAAAAGTAGCCTATAACCATCTCCAAGGTTCCGTCTATCTCTGTACTAAAATTCACCAAAATAGGTTCAGCGGTTTGGGAGTGAAAGCGTAACAAACAAACGTCGAACTCTAGAAGCAATCGGATAACGGAATAAGAAGTTTCTCCCGTTTTCTTCCCTCTTTCTATAAATAATTCTATATTATATATAAATCTACTTTAAAAAAAAAGGTTTCGCCCGCGGCTTCGCTCGCGTTAAATTCGGTATAACACACCAAGCAGACCTGCAGTTTTTTCTCTTGCGCCTGACTGATTTGTAATAGCAACGCAAAGTTTTCCCTTTTCTTCCCTCGTTCTCCCTCATATCCCACTTTTTTTAAATAAAAATTAGCCTATGTCCGTCTCCTGGTTCCCAACTATCTCTGTACCAAAATTCATCAAAATCGGTTTAGCCATTAAAGCGTGAAGAGGTAACAAACAAACAAACAAACAAACAAACAAACTCACTTTCGCTTTTATAATATTAGTAAGGATTTTGTTCAAAGTAAATCGGACAACGCAATTAGTTTCGCATAAAAATTCACCCCTCTCCCCCATCCTTTCGAAAAGTAGCCTATAACCATCTCCAAGGTTCCGTCTATCTCTGTACTAAAATTCACCAAAATAGGTTCAGCGGTTTGGTAGTGAAAGCGTAACAAACAAACGTCGAACTCTAGAAGCAATCGGATAACGGAATAAGAAGTTTCTCCCGTTTTCTTCCCTCTTTCTATAAATAATTCTATATTATATATAAATCTACTTTAAAAAAAAGGTTTCGCCCGCGGCTTCGCTCGCGTTAAATTCGGTATAACACACCAAGCAGACCTGCAGTTTTTTCTCTTGCGCCTGACTGATTTGTAATAGCAACGCAAAGTTTTCCCTTTTCTTCCCTCGTTCTCCCTCATATCCCACTTTTTTTAAATAAAAATTAGCCTATGTCCGTCTCCTGGTTCCCAACTATCTCTGTACCAAAATTCATCAAAATCGGTTTAGCCATTAAAGCGTGAAGAGGTAACAAACAAACAAACAAACAAACAAACAAACAAACAAACAAACAAACTCACTTTCGCTTTTATAATATTAGTAAGGAGTAAGGATTTGTGTGTGGACCAAGGAGTCTTCCCGGACCTTATGAAATACAGCAAGGTAATACCACTTTTCAAATCTGGGGACAGTAAAGACACCAATAATTATAGACCCGTATCCGTTTTGCCGGTTTTCAGCAAGGTGTTTGAAAAGGTAATGCTTAACCAAATGCTCAACCACTTTAACACCAATAAAATCTTACATGAGAAGCAGTATGGTTTCACCAAAGGACGTTGTACGACTGACGCCGGTGTCACCCTATTAAAACACATATTAACTGCGTGGGAAGAAGCACAGGATGCCATAGGGATCTTTTGTGACCTCTCAAAAGCATTTGATTGCGTGAACCACGAAACCCTTCTATTAAAACTTGAACATTACGGCCTAGGGAAACTTGCCCTTAGTTTAGTTAAATCGTATTTAAATGATAGACAGCAGCAAGTACAAATAAATGGTGTCAATTCAATGGGTTTAAATGTAAAAATGGGTGTACCACAAGGATCGATATTAGGTCCCTTCCTCTTTTTAGTGTTTATTAATGATCTACCCAATTTGTTTAAAAACCAACCACAAATGGTGTTATTTGCTGACGATACTTCTTTAATATTTAAGATAAACAGACGTGCCTCAAATCTTGACGACGTAAATAGTGCCCTAATACATAATTGTTTGTGGTTTACCGCTAATAATTTAGTATTAAATGGGAAAAAAACGAAATGCATAAGATTTGCTCTACCAAATATCAAAAACAGTGAGTGTGACATAGTATTGAATCAAGAGAAACTAGAATTCGTCGAAAAAACTGTTTTCTTGGGAATAACACTCGATTCAAAGCTACAATGGGGTCCGCATATAACATCTCTTGCAGGACGCCTTAGTTCAGCAGCATATGCTGTTAGAAATAAAAAAATAAATAAAAAATAAAATACATTTATTGCAAGCAACATACCGCGAGACTAGTCTATTTTAGTTATTTTCATAGTATAATGTCATACGGTATTTTACTTTGGGGACGGGCTGCAGACATCGAGTCTATATTTATTCTGCAGAAAAGAGCCATCAGAGCCATATATAACCTACGTAGGCGAGATTCTTTAAGGGAACAGTTTAAGGATATTAACATCATGACAGTACCTTGTCAATATATTTATGAAAACATCATGTATGTCAGGAAAAACTTGCATCTTTTTAGTAAAAGAGGTGACAGACACAATTATAATACTAGAAATAGGGACCAATTAGTTCAACCAGGTTTCCGGTTAGCTAAAGTAGACTCATCTTTCATGGGGTACTGTTTGAAATGCTACAATAAAATACCTCCCCACATTCTTCAACTGAATGAAACGAAATTTAAATCTTGTATTAAACGCACACTATGTAGGCAAGCATATTATAAGTTGGGGGATTATATTGATGATAAAAATGCTTGGCTCAATGCTGGTCCTGCTCCACAAGCATAGGGGTAAACTCAGTATCCGAAGCTATAGTGGAAGCTGCAGAAGATTGTAAGACTATCTTTGCAATGTATAGAATCAATTCTCTAGTATTGTATAATTATTAAGCCCATGTGTGAGTGCGATGTATTATCATTGACTTGACGAAGCCCTGGTGGTTGATAGTGTCATGCTCACTTAAATGTCTCGCTGATGGTGGCGGGTGTGTCGGGTCATTTAGCTCCCTTCAAAATGGTCGAGCTGAATGGGGCTGATCCATACGTCATGTTCGTGAACGGGCGCTGTCAGTTGGGACTGGTCATTTTTTAGCTACCACGGTTCATTTTTAAACGTATTTAGAGTTAAAATTAAATTTTGCTTTTTATTTACTCTAGACGCTCTTACTGTGCACGTCTTTCTACATCGTTCTCACATATTTGTATAATCTCAACATGAATGATGTAAATACGATTTTGTTAAAATATTATAATTTAAAAGAGTGTCCATGGAGTTTCTTGCCCATTCTTCTCCATAGAGATCAACGCTTTGGAATGGGCAACTACAGTACTTTCACAAGTTATTATGCCTTGTGACCGGGACTGTAGCAGCATCATTTTTTTGTTCTTGTTTTTATGACATTCAAAAGTGCCTGTAATGGTCTAATTGAAATAAATGCTTTGAGTTTGAGTTTGAGTTTGACCTAGCCTCAGCAACATTCGGTCGCCGGACACTGGACGCCATCGGGCCCGTCCTGAACGATTGGCTCGACCGGCGACATGGTTGCCTCTCCCTGCGTCTGGTGCAGGTGCTGTCCGGGCACGGCTGCTTCGGATCGTACCTGCATCGGATAGGGCGGGAGGAGACCCCACAGTGTCACCACTGCGAGGCCGCAGTGGATACCGCAGAGCACACCCTTGAGGTGTGTCCTTCGTGGGATGAACCCCGCCGCGCCATGGAGGCAGTGGTCGGGAACGACCTCTCACTCCCCAGTGTAATTTCAGCCATGCTGGGAAGTGAGGAGGCATGGGCAGAAGTAGCCTCCTTCTGTGAGGACGTCATGTCACAGAAGGAGGCGGCGGAGCGCACGCGGGAAGACGACCCTCTCGCGGCGCCGCTCCGCAGACGAAGAAGGGGTGGAAGACGGCGAGCACAACGCCCGTCCTCAACCGCCCCGGGGGGTGATCAGCGGGCGACAGGCGCGGGAGCGCCACCGCCTGCACCACATGATCCACCCCCTGTGCTCCGGCCATAATAAAAGCCCCTCCCTTTTGGGGGGGGACGTGTAGGGCCTGCCGTAAGGCGGGCATTCGCCGGAGGGGGACTGGACGACATAGAACCCCAGGCCCCCTCCACTCAGGTGAGGTCGGAGCGCCGCTGGGTATTTTTAGTGGGTATACCGGGAACGACTTTACCGGGGAGTCCCACATACCCCTCTCCCGTCCCCCGACGGAAGGGGACGCGTAATTGCTATTTTCCCAGCGACAAAAAAAAAAAAAAAAAAAGGTTAGGTTGGGTTTGGGGGTACCCCCACAGTGTTGACTTCCACGTAGTGACCCCTGGGCAACGTCGCGCCTGACCACCGTAACGGAGTGGCAGGCCGGCGGCTAACGAACACTGTGAATCGGAGCATCTCCACTGTCTTTTGCTGCGATATTGCTGAGAGTGACCATGTCACAACCCTCGAGGGACGCCTCCGGGCGCTTTCTCCCCAAAGGCTCTTCTCAGGGCCAACCCAAAGGCCCTTCTCAGGGCCAACCCAAAGGCCCTTCTCAGGGCCAATCCAAAGGCCCTTCTCAGGGCCAACCCATGTCTCGCGATGCTTCGGCATCGGAGACAAGTCGCGCGCCATCCGTGGCGAGCACTGTTAGAGGGAGCGACGTCGTGACGGATTTCTCCGACACCGAGTCGATTATGAGTGGGTCGAACTGCGGTTCAACCCACCAATCGAGGAAGAGGGCTTTCCTCAGACGCGGCCCCGGGGCTCTCCGGACGCAGCGGAGAAGCCCGCGAAGCGGGCTGTCATACAAGCCGACTTGGAGGAGAGGATCGCCTCCAAAGAGCAGCGGGCGCGAACCACCAGAGGCAAGGCTGGCTACGGCGCCTCCAGTGTCCTCTACGCGGATCACTCCGTAGAGGAAATGGAGCGCATGGCTTTGGAGGACCAAGAGGAGATCTTGGAGGTGGCCTCCAAGTCCTCCAACTTGAAGGGCACCTTCCAGAAGGCCCTGAAATGCCGGGCAGCGAGCCTGCTCGGCATTGTCAAGGAGTTGGCGGAGCGCACAACTTCGGACGAGACTCGGCAACTGCAGGCGAAAGTCGATCGCCTGCAGAAAGAGGTGTCCGCGCTACACGGCAAAGCTCAAGGAGGCCGTCGCGGACACGGCTAAGGTCGCGAGGCCCGTCAAGTGTGTGGGTCTTGAGGTGACTGACCTCGACGACTCAGTTACCCAAGAGGAGGTGGTGGCCGTGGTTGCGGCGGCGGAGGGCTGCGACGTCGCAGCTGTCAAGGGCCGCGCCATTAGACAGGGTCGTCGGGGTTTGGGCACCATGCGCCTAGAGTGCCCTATCGTGGTGGCCAAGGCAGTTCTGGCCAAGGGTCGCCTCCCGGTCGGATTTAGCTCGGGTGGGGTTGGGTGCTGGAGGATGAGCCGATGCGCTGTTACAAGTGCTTCGGCATCGGCCACACCCGGCCTCTCTGTCCGTCCACTGCCGAGCGCGAGGAACTGTGCTTCCGCTGCGGAAAGGAGGGGCACAGGTCGGCCACCTGCGAGGCTACAGCCCCGCACTGTGCAGTCTGTGCTGCCAGTGGTCGTCCAGCTGACCACACCATGACGAGCAAGAAGTGCTGTCCGCCGAAGATGAAGGGGAAAGTGCAGGCGCCTTCGCGTCCTGCTGCTGCCGCCGCCACTGGAACCCCAGTTTCAGTGCCGGCCACCGAGGGAAGTGCCATGAACACGGACTAATGGCTGGGCTTCGAAGAAGAATTCTTCAGGCCAACACCAACCACTGCAGAGCGGCCCAGGACTTACTGGTCCAAACCGTTGCGGAGTGGTTGGTGGACGTGGCGATTGTAGCCGAGCCGTATTCTGTCCCTGGCAGCTGGCTAGGAGACGACAACGGTTCGGTTGCATTGGTGTCGCGGTCTTCCACGGACTCCCCTTCCCTCTCGCTCTTAGAGAGGGGACCGGGATACGTGGCCGCCACGTGGGGGGACATAGCCCTTATAGGGGTGTATTTCTCCCCAAACCGATGTGTGGGGCATCACGGCCTTCGAGAACTTCCTCGAAGTCCTTGCCAGGGTGGCAGGTAGGGTGGCGCAGCGCAGGGTGTTGGTCGTGGGCGACTTTAACGCCAAGTATGTATTATGGGGCAACCCGACCACCGACGCCCGAGGACGCGAGGTGGAGACCTGGTCCGTGGCGTCCGGTCTGTCCCTCCTCAACAGTGGCAGTGTTCACACCTGCGTGCGGCGGGAGGGGGGCTCCATTGTGGACCTCGCCTTTGCCTCCCCGTCTTTGGCTGCCTGTGTAGTGGACTGGCGGGTGGAGCTGGTGGAGACGCTGTCGGACCACCGATACGTGCGGTTCGACGTCGCCGGCCCGGACTCCCGGGGGGCTCGCGCGGGTCGGTCTCACTTCCCACGATGGGCGCTCTCCCGCCTAGACCGGGAAGCCGCCACGGAGGCGGTGTTTGTCCAAGACTGGCTGTCGCCTCCTGTCGACGTCCAGGACGTGGACGCCACTGCAGCCCAGTTGAGGGACTCCCTGACCGAGGTGTGCAACTCGAGCATGCCTCGGTCTCACCGTCCGCCTCCTCGACGCGCCGTCTACTGGTGGTCGGAGAAGTTGGTGGGACTGCGGGCTGCCTGTGTGGTGGCCCGGCGCGCCTACACTAGGAGCAGACGGCGGCGCCATCGCGACCGCGACAACGAGGACCGCCTCTATGCAGCCTACACGGAGGCCAAAGCGACCCTGACGGCGCGAATGGGCGCAGCCCAGGACCGCGCGAGGGCGGAAATGGCGGAGGGTCTAGATGCTGACCCTTTCGGGAGGCCGTACAAGGCGGCACGTAACAAACTGCGCCCGTACGGTCCCCCAGTTGCCGAGACCCTCGAGCCGACGTTGCTGGATGGGGTGGTCCAGTTCCTGTTTCCGCGCAGGGACAACTTCACTCCACCAGTGATGAGCGACCCGCGCGGTGCGGCTCCATCGGCCGACGAGGCGGTCCCTCCAGTCACGGAGGATGAGATGGAGAAGGCGGTCTTCTGCCTCCGGGGCAAAAACACCGCCCCAGGTCCGGACGGCGTCCCCGCAAAGGTGGTGGCCATCGCCGCCTCCCAGATATGAGACAGGTTTCGGGACCTCTTCAGTGCGTGTGTTGCGTGTGAGAGGTTCCCGAAGCCATGGAAGGAGGGTCGGTTGTGCCTTCTTCGGAAGGAAGGGCGGCCGGTGGACTCCCCATCGGCATACCGGCCCATCGTCTTACTGGATGAGGTCGGTAAAACGTTCGAGAGGATCCTCGCCGCCCGTGTCAACAGGCACTTGTGCACAATCGGCCCGGACCTGGCGGACGCTCAGTTCGGTTTTCGAGCTGAGCGTTCGACAGTGGATGCCCTGTCCCGGCTCAAGGGCCAGGTGAGGGAGGCGATGGACGCGGGGGATGGACTGTTGGCTGTGTCGTTCGACATTGCCAACGCCTTCAACTCCATTCCCCACTCCACCATCCTAGAGGCGCTCCGCTTCCACGGAGTGCCTCTGTATTTGCGGGGGCTGTTGGCTGTCGATGCGCTTGCTGAAGACTGCGGGCGCCCTCTCGTGGCTCCTCCCGAACATCGGGAGGCCCGGCGACCAATGCCGGCGTCTATACGCCGGCATACTAAAGAGTATGGCCCTATACGGGGCCCCAATCTGGGTGGACTCACTGGGCGGACGGGAGAACGCCGCTGCCCTCCGCAGGCCACAAAGGGCCATTGCACAGCGGGTGGCGAGGGCGTACCGCACAGTGAGTTTCGCGGCATCGTGCGCTCTGGCGGGAACCCCACCTTGGGAGCTCGAGGCTTGGGTGCTCGCCAGAGTGTACGACTGGACGGCGGGTCAGAGGGCGCTCAACCGGCGCCCGGACCCTCAAGAAAAGGAGGAAGTGCGTGAGGAGGTTCGCGAGGCAATAACTCGGCACTGGGCCGAGGACCTAGCCTCAGCAACATTCGGTCGCCGGACACTGGACGCCATCGGGCCCGTCCTGAACGATTGGCTCGACCGGCGACATGGTTGCCTCTCCCTGCGTCTGGTGCAGGTGCTGTCCGGGCACGGCTGCTTCGGATCGTACCTGCATCGGATAGGGCGGGAGGAGACCCCACAGTGTCACCACTGCGAGGCCGCATTGGATACCGCAGACCACACCCTTGAGGTGTGCCCTTCGTGGGACGAACCCCGCCGCGCCATGGTGGCAGTGGTCGGGAACGACCTCTCACTCCCCAGTGTGATTTCAGCCATGCTGGGAAGTGAGGAGGCATGGGCAGAAGTAGCCTCCTTCTGTGAGGACGTCATGTCACAGAAGGAGGCGGCGGAGCGCACGCGGGAAGAAGACCCTCTCGCGGCGCCGCTCCCCTGTGTCCCCTGTGCTCCGGCCATAATAAAAGCCCCTCCCTTTTGGGGGGGGACGTGTAGGGCCTGCCGTAAGGCGGGCATTCGCCGGAAGGGGACTGGACGACATAGACTCCCAGGCCCCCTCCACTCAGGCGAGGTCGGAGCACCGCTGGGTATTTTTAGTGGGTATACCGGGAACGACTTTACCGGGGAGTCCCACATACCCCTCTCCCGTCCCCCGACGGAAGGGGATGCGTAATAGCATTTTTTCCCAGCGACAAAAAAAAAAAAAAAAAGGTTAGGTTGGGGGACCACCCCACAGTGCTTGCGTCCACGTCGCGTCCCCTGGAAACGACCCAGTTCTGACCACCGTAACGGAGTGGCAGATTGGGGTGGCCAAAGTGCACTGTGCTTTCGTAGCTATCCATATTGCCTTGAGAGTTACGAACCTGCGGAAGTCCTCCAACCTGAAGGGGACCTTTCAGAAGGCCCTCAAGAGCAGGGCCGCGAGCTTGCGCGGTGTCGTTGCGGAGCTGGTGAAACGCAAGGCCACCGACGAGACGCGGCAACTGCAGGCGAAGGTAGATCGTCTGCAGTCGGAGGTCAGCCAGCTTCATCAGAAGCTAGCTGAAGCCACGGCCCGGCCACAACAGGCCCAGACAAGCCCTGTGGCAGAGGGCCCCGCCTCCAACCTTGAGGAAGTCATCCGCAAGGTTGTAATGGAGGAGAGGGCCTTCACAAGAGCCTGTCCTGTCCGGGTCCTTGGTTGCAGAGAGGATCCGCCGCCTGGGATTGAAGGTGGCGCTGCACAAGACCGAGGCCGTGTTCTTTCGCGGGCCCCGGCAACGCTGCCCTCCTCCCGATGCTCACATTGTCGTGGAGGGCGTCACGATAGGAGTCCAGCCTCAGATGAAGTATCTGGGCCTGGTGCTGGACGACAGGTGGCGGTTTGGCCCGCATTTCAGCGGGCTGTCGACGCGCCTGTTGAAAGCCGCGGATGCTTTCTCGTGGCTCCTCCCGAACCTGGGGGGGCCCAAGGCGAAATGCCGGCGCCTGTATTCGGGCATCTTGAGGAGCATGGCCCTATACGGGGCCCCCATTTGGGCCGACTCCCTACACAGGAGGGAGAACGCGACTGCCATCCGCAAGCCCCAAAGGGCCATTGCACTGAGGGTGGCAAGGGCCTACCGCTCGGTGGGTTTCTCGGCGGTGTGCGCTCTGGCCGGCACCCCTCCTTGGGAATTGGAGGCCTGGGTGCTCGCCAGAGTGTACGAATGGACCGCGCAACGGAAGGCGCTCGGGGAGCGCCCCGTCACTGAGGAGCGGGAGGCCGTGCGGCGAGAGGCGAAGGAAGCCATCGTCCTCCACTGGACGGAGGACCTCGCTGCAGCCGCCTTCGGCCGCCGGACGTTGGACGCCATCGGTCCGGTTCTGCAGGGCTGGCTCGAGCGGTCCCACGGTTTCCTCTCGTTCCGTCTGGTGCAGGTGTTGTCCGGCCATGGCTGTTTCGGATCGCACCTGCACCGTATCGGGAGGGAGGAGACCCCGGTCTGCCACGACTGCGGCGCGGCGGAGGACACGGCCCAGCACACCCTCGAAGTGTGTCCGGCTTGGTCCGAACAACGCCGCGGTATGACCGCGGTAGTCGGACAGGACCTCTCGCTTCCCGGCGTCGTCAACGCCATGCTGGAGAGCGAGGAGGCCTGGGCAGCGGTTGCCTCGTTTTGCGAGGATGTCATCTCGCAAAAGGAGGAGGCGGAGCGCGCGCGGGAGGACGACCCTCTTGCTGCGCCGCTCCGCAGACGACGAAGGGGTCGGAGAAGGCGCCGTCCTCTCCCTCCTCTTCATGGTGGCGACGGGCGGGCAATGGGCACGGGGGTGCCCTTGCCTGCATTGCAACCCGTCACCACCATCGTCGGTCACTCCCGGGCCCGGCCCCCTCCCCACCTAGGGGAGGGCGTTAGGGGTCCCGGCATGGAGGGCAATCGTCGGCGGAGGACTGGACGTTAAGGCTGTGCCGGTTTCACAGTCCCCCGCCTCTTGGACGAAGCGGGAGTGCCGCTGGGTTATTTTAGTGGGTATACCGGGTCAAACCGGGGAGTCCCACATAGCCCCCCCATCCCCCGATGGGAGGGTATGCGTAATGCATTTTTTCCCAGCGCAAAAAAAAAAAAAAAAAAAAAAAGGTTAGGTTAGGTTAGTTTGGGGGACCACCCCACAGTGCTTGCGTCCACGTCGCGTCCCCTGGAAACGACCCAGTTCTGACCACCGTAACGGAGTGGCAGACTGGGTTGGCCAAAGTGCACTGTGCTTTCGTAGCTATCCATCACCATACGCCTTGAGAGTTACGAACCTGCGGAATTATGCCGAAACTTTCGCGGGACGCCTGCGGGCGGTTTTTAAAAGACAAAGGCCCTTCTCAGGGCCAACCCAAAGGCCCTTCTCAGGGCCAACCCAAAGCCAAAGGCCCTTCTCAGGGCCAATCTAAAGGCCCTTCTCAGGGCCAACCCAAAGGCCCTTCTCAGGGCCACTCCGACGCTTCGGCGTCAGAGACTAGCCGCGCGCCGTCTGAGGCTAGCTTCTTTAGAGGAGCGGACGAGTGGTCCGACAACGACTCAATGATCGGAGTGTCGGATGCGGACGAGTCTCAGCCGCGGAAGCGAGTCAGATCGAGGAGCGATGGTTCCTCGGCCTCGGGATCGAAGCGGTTGCCGAAGGCTAAAAAGCCGACGGTGGCCGCGGACACCCATGTCGTTGGGCTCGCGGATGCCCAACGCCAGTTGGACCTGGCTCGACGGGCGCAGCTCCAGCAAGAGCTAGAGGAACGGGTTGCCGCAAAGGAAAAGCGGGCGCACGTCGCCCGGGCCAAGTCCGGGTACGGTGCGTCCCGCGTTCTATACGCGGACCACTCTCTTGAAGAGCTTGAGAGAATGGCGGAGGAGGACGAGGAGGAGATTGTGGAGGTTGCCTCAAAGTCCTCAAACCTGAAGGGGACCTTTCAGAAGGCCCTCAAGAGCAGGGCCGCGAGCTTGCGCAGTGTCGTTGCGGAGCTGGTGAAACGCAAGGCAACCGACGAGACGCGGCAACTGCAGGCGAAAATAGATCGCCTGCAGTCAGAGGTCAGCCAGCTTCATCTTAAGCTAGCTGAAGCCACGGCCCGGCCACAACAGGCTCAGACAAGCCCTGTGGCAGAGGCCCCCCCCTCCAACCTTGAGGAAGTCATCCGCAAGGTTGTAATGGAGGAGAGGGCCTTCACAAGAGCCTGCTTGGCAGGCATCGAGGACCGGCTCTTGCCGGAGTAACGCCTCCGACCGCCGCTTGCGGCGGATAACAGGCAGTCCGAGCCGGGGCCGTCCTCCTCCCAGACGGAGGATGCCCTTCTCCCCTCGACCACCCCGTCCAACGAGTGGACAGAAGTGGTCCGTAAGGGGAAGGGCAAAGGGAAAAAGTCGGCGACGGCCGCCCCTGTCGTCCCCACCACCACCAGCAAGGGCAAGGGGAAGAGGCCAGGGAAAGGGAGAAAAGGGCAGCTAGTCGCCCCAAAAACCGCGGCCGTCGTGGTGACTCTCACCACGGAGGCTGCGGGGCGAGGGGAGACGTACGCGTCCATTTTGGTGCGGGCGCGTGCCAATGCCGATCCTACCCAGCTGGGGATCGGCAGTGTGTCTTGCCGGCGAACCCAAGCCGGGGCTCGAATCTTCGAGTTCCCGGGGGCAGAAGGGAGTGCCCATGCGGACCTCTTTGCAGCCAAGCTGCAGGAGGTCATCGCGGATTCGGCCAAGGTGGCCCGACCGGTCAAGTCGGTGGCCATAGAGGTGGCTGACCTTGACGACTCCATCACCAAGGAGGAGGTGGCGAAGGCGATCGCAGCGATAGGGGGCTGTGACGTCGCGGCGGTCCAAAGCCGGGACATAAGGCCCGGCCGCGGCGGCATGGGCACCGTTCGCCTCGAGTGCCCGATCGCCGCTGCCAAAGCCGTCCTTGCCAAGGGACGGCTTACAGTCGGCTTCAGCTCGGGTGCAGTCCGGGCACTCGACGATCAGCCTGTACGGTGTTTCCGATGCTTTGGCATCGGACACACGCGGCCGCTGTGTCCGTCCACGGTAGACAGGACAGACACGTGCTACCGCTGCGGCAAGGAGGGCCACAAAGCCGCCTCCTGTGAGGCTGCCACGCCGCACTGCGCGGTGTGTGCCGCCAGTGGTTGCCCGGCAGACCACGTTATGAAGGGAAGGAGCTGCAACCCTCCCCCTAAGCGGGGTAAAGCGCAGGCGCCGTCCGGGCCTGCTGCTGCTGCCGCCAGCGCCGTCGTTCCTGCGGCGGCTGCGGAGGAGGGGGGTGCAATGTCTGACTGATGGATAGGGTCGAACATCGCATCCTTCAGGCGAACACTAACCACTGCAGGGCAGCCCAGAATCTGCTGATGCAGACCATGGCCGAGTGGTTGGTGGACTTGGTGGTGGTCGCCGAGCCTTACTCGGTCCCTGGGCGTTGGCTGGGCGACCGGGACGGCTTGGTGGCGTTGGTGTCGCGGTCTTCCACAGACTCCCCTCCCCTTTCGCTCTTAGAGAGGGGACCGGGATACGTGGCCGCCGCGTGGGCAGACATGGCTGTGGTGGGGGTCTATTTCTCCCCAAACCGCCCCCTCTCGGACTTTGAGGATTTCCTCGAGGTTCTCACCGCAGTGGTAGGGAGGGCGGCGCCGCGCCAGGTCATGGTGTTGGGCGACCCGAACGCCAAGTCGGCGGCCTGGGGCAACCCGGCCACCGGTTGCAACGTCCGTGGGCGCGCCCTCGAGTTTTGGGCGGCATCATGCGGTGTGTCCCTCCTCAACAGGGGGGCGGTCCACACGTGTGTACGGCAGCTGGGAGGGTCAGTGGTGGACGTGTCGTTTGCCACCCCCGCGCTAGCCACCCGCGTCGTCAACTGGCGAGTAGAGATGGTGGAGACCTTGTCGGACCACCGATATGTGCGGTTCGACATCTCCAACCGGCAAGGGCGGGGGATGTCCCGCGCTGGACAATCTCCCTTCCCGCGGTGGGCACTCACCCGCCTGGACCGGGAGGCAGCGAAGGAGGCAGCCTTTCTCCAGGACTGGCTGTCGCCCCCTGTCGCGGTCCTAGACGAGGACGCCGCAGCGGTCCGACTCAGGGGGTCGCTGACCGAAGTGTGCAACTCCAGCATGCCTCGGTCTCGCCGCCCGCCTCCCCGTCGCGCCGTGTATTGGTGGACGGAGGAGTTGACGGGGCTCCGGGCTGCTTGTGTGGCGGCCAGAAGGGCCTACGCGCGGAGCCGACGGCGCAGCGCCCAAAATCGAGTCCAGGCAGAAGAGGACCGCCTATACGCCTCTTACCGAGAGGCGACGATGGTCCTCAAGTCTGCGATGGGAGCTGCAGAAGACTCGGCGAGGGCCGAGATGCTGGAGGGCCTCGACAGGGATCCTTATGGGAGACCATACAGGGCGGCGCGGAACCAACTACGCCCCTTTGGTCCCCCACTGACGGAGACCCGAGCCAGTGTTGCTGGATGGGGTGGTCCGGTCCCTGTTTCCGCGCAGGACCGACTTCACCCCACCAACTATGGATCCCCCGCAAGGGGCGGCTTCGCCGGAGGAGGAGGTCCCCCCGGTGACGGCGGCGGAGCTTCGCGCCGGGGTTCTCAGCCTCCGCGCGAAGAAGACGGCACCCGGACCAGACGGCGTCCCCGCACGGGTAGTGGCGATCGCCGCCTCCGAAATGGAGGACAGGTTTCAGGACCTCTTCAGCGCGTGTTTTACTGCTGGGAGGTTCCCGAAACTGTGGAAGGAGGGGCAGCTATGCCTCCTCCGAAAGGAGGGACGCCCGGTTGACTCTCCGTCGGCATACCGGCCCATCGTCCTGCTCGATGAGGTCGGTAAGTTGTTCGAGGGGATTGTTGCCTCCCGGCTCGATAGCTTTTTGCGGGGGGTTGGGCCCAACCTGTCGGACGCCCAATTCGGTTTTCGACGAGGGCGTTCGACTATCGATGCGCTGGCCCTACTCAAGGGCAAGGTGAAGGAGGCGGTGGACGCGGGGGATGGAGTGCTGGCGGTGTCATTCGACATTGCCAACGCCTACGCCAATAGCCAACGAAAAAAAAGTGGCAACACTGCCCGAGTGACATGTAAAATTTTGGCTCCGTATTTTAAAATTAAATTTAATTAGTAAATAAGTTATAATATAGTGTAATTATTTGTGCAATCGGATTGTAAATGTGTTAATACCCAGGATTATTGTTTTCCCGATAATCCATAACGTTTTTCGGTAATACATCGTTACCGCATGCTTTTCCATATTTTGAAAGATTATCGAAACGAATTAACAATTATATTCACATGCTGAATAAGCATGTTCATTTTTTGGTAGGTCATTATTGTGACAAACTCATGTATCTGGATATTAACAATGTTGTTGATAAACTTAGGTCGACACGGGGTAATGTGTTTCTACCTACTAGTTGTAGACACAAAATAGCTAGGCTATTAGCTTATAATATTCACTCGGACATAAATATTATGTCTATGTTTTCTTCTATTATTAACACTGCTACTATTAGTACTTATACTAATATACCTTTTTACAAGGAAGGCGGGGGAGTATTGTCACTCACTCCGGCTCATTTAAACTAGCTAGTAAGACAACAGAAGATATAAATAACATAAGTGTTACACTCACTAACACCAAGGTACCTTCTTGCTCTCAAATAATTAAATTTAAAAAAGGGGCTAAGCAGAATTCCTTGAAATTATTCCATCAAAATATTCAAGGTTTCTCTTCGAAACAACTAGAGATTGAATTGTTTTTAGAAAAAACCAAGTTTGATATTGTATGTTTCACCGAACATTGGCTAAAAGATCATGAAATGTTAATTAACTTTGAGAATTACAGTGTAGGCAGTTCCTTTAACCGCAAATCTAAGATGCGTGGGGGTTCACTTATCTTAATTAAAAATGGCATTAAATTTAAAACTCGTAATGATATAATTGATCTTTCGGTTGAACATAATATTGAAATGTCTTGTGTTGAGCTAGATAAGCATGTCATAGTGTGCGTTTACAGACCCCCAAATTATCAAAACTACTCTGTATTTGAGTCAGTAATGGAAGATGCTTTAGCAAAACTTGCAAAAGGTAATAAATTACTAGTTATCTGTGGTGACTTTAATATTAATATTTTAGATATAAATTCAAATAGCAGTAGATTCTTACATCTTTTTAAATCATTTAATTTGATAAATGTCTTTTCGGAGCCTACCCGAATTACTACAGACACTGCTACATGTATTGATAATGTCTTTTGTTGCTGCGACTATTTAAATAAAGCCATTGTAAATTACCTTCCATCTGATCACAGCGGTCAAACCGTCGTCTTCGAGTCTTACACACCGTCACAAAAAACCCAGATAAAATCTAGACAAATAACACCCAGCAATTTGAATAAATTTAATAATAATTTAATTAGTAATTTAAGCACTCCGGGATTTAATATTGAAAATGTAAATCAATTTTATGAGGAATTCTTTTCGGTTGTCTACACAGAGTTCAATGATACGTTAAAAATAAAAACTAAATCTATTAGCCCAAAGTTTATGTTTAGTGATTGGGCAACTAAGGGTATAAGAAAAAGTAGGGAACGATTGTTTGAGCTTTACGGCCTTAAGCCTTACTTCAACTCAGAAACTTTCAATCACTATGTTGCAACTTACTCAAAATTTTTTAAAAACACCTGCAAATTAGCTAAATCTTTATTCATTAGCAACAAGATTAAATCCGCCGATAATAAAATTAAGACGGTTTGGAAAATCATTAATAGTGAAACTAACAGAAACAAAAAATGTAATAATGAGATCACACTAGAGTCTTCGCGTGGTCTTCTAACCACTAAAAACGAAGTTGCTCAAGAATTTGTAGATTTCTTTACTAGTATCCCACTTAAAACTACTGAAACATTAAATTCTTCACCCTTGCTTTCCATTGATTTATTAAGAGCAAATGTTTCACCATGTCCGGTTGAGTTTCAATTTAAGCATATTAACCCCACTGCAGTCATTAAAGCTTTCAAGCAAATCAAAATCAAATTAACCGAAGATCTTTGGGGAATGTCTATTAAAGTTTGTCAAGCTATTATTGAGACAATAGCACCGTACTTAGCCATAATATTCAATTTGTGTGTGGACCAAGGAGTTTTTCCGGACCTTATGAAATACAGTAAAGTTATACCCCTTTTCAAATCTGGGGATAGTAAAGACACCAATAACTATAGACCCGTATCCGTTTTGCCGGTTTTCAGCAAGGTGTTTGAAAAGGTAATGCTTAATCAAATGCTCAACCACTTTAACACCAATAAGATCTTACATGAAAAACAGTATGGTTTCACCAAAGGACGTTGTACGACTGACGCTGGTGTTACCTTGTTAAAACTCATATTTACTGCGTGGGAAGAGGCACAGGATGCCATAGGAATCTTTTGTGACCTTTCAAAAGCGTTTGATTGTGTTAGCCACGAAACCCTACTCTTGAAACTTGAACATTACGGCCTAGGAAAACTTGCGCTTAGTTTAGTAAAATCATATTTAAATGATAGACAGCAGCAAGTGCAAATAAATGGTGTCAATTCAATGGGTTTAAATGTAAAGATGGGTGTACCACAAGGATCGATATTAGGTCCCTTCCTCTTTTTAGTATATATTAATGATCTACCCCATTTATTTAAAAACCAACCACAAATGGTGTTGTTTGCTGACGATACTTCTTTAATATTTAAAATAAATAGACGTGCCACAAATCTAGACGACTTAAATAACGCCCTATTACAGGTAAATGATTGGTTCACCGCCAATAATTTGGTATTAAATGGGAAAAAAACGAAGTGCATAAGATTTGCTCTGCCAAACGTCAAAAGTAGTGATTGTGACATAGTATTGAATCAAGAGAAACTAGAATTCGTCAATAAAACTGTTTTCCTGGGGATAACGCTCGATTCAAGGCTACAATGGGGTCCGCATATAACATCTCTTGCAGGACGGCTTAGTTCAGCAGCATATGCTGTCAGAAAAATCCGTCAGTTTACTGATGTAGATACCGCGAGGCTAGTCTATTTTAGTTATTTTCATAGTATAATGTCATACGGTATTTTACTTTGGGGACGGGCTGCAGACATCGAGTCTGTATTTATTCTGCAGAAAAGAGCCATTAGAGCCATTTATAATCTACGTAGGCGAGATTCTCTAAGAGAACAGTTTAAGGAAATTAACATCATGACAGTACCTTGTCAATATATCTATGAAAACATCATGTACGTCAGAAAAAATTTGCATCTATTTGGTAAACGAGGTGATAGACACAAGTATAATACTAGAAATAGGGACCAATTGGTTCAGCCGGGTTTCAGGTTAGCTAAAGTAGACTCATCTTTCATGGGGTACTGTTTGAAATGCTACAATAAAATACCTCCCCACATTCTTCAACTGAATGAAACGAAATTTAAATCTTGTATTAAACGCACACTATGTAGGCAAGCATATTATAAGTTGGGGGATTATATTGATGATAAAAATGCTTGGCTCAATGCTGGTCCTGCTCCTCAAGCTTAGGGGTAAACTCATTGATTAGTATCCGAAGCTATAGTGGAAGCTGCAGAAGATTGTAAGACTATCTTTGCAATGTATAGAATCAATTCTCTAGTATTGTATAATTATTAAGCCCATATGTGAGTGCTATGTATTATCATTGACTTGACGAAGCCCTGGTGGTTAATAGTGTCATGCTCACTTAAATGTCTCGCTGATAGTGGCGGGTGTGTCGGGTCATTTAGCTCCCTTCAAAATGGTCGAGCTGAATGGGGCTGATCCATACGTCATGTTCGTGAACGGGCGCTGTCAGTTGGGACTGGTCATTTTTTAACTACCACGGTCATTTTTTTTTAACTTATTTAGATTTTAAATTGAATTTTGCTTTTTATTTACTCTGGACGCTCTTACTGTGCACGTCTTTCTACATCGTTCTCACATATTTGTATAATCTCAACACGAATGATGTAAATACGATTTTGTAAAAATATTATAATTTAAAAGAGTGTCCATGGAGTTTCTTGCCCATTCTTCTCCATAGAGATCAACGCTTTGGAATGGGCAACTACAGTACTTTCACAAGTTATTATGCCTTGTGACCGGGATTGTAGCAGCATCATTTTTTTGTTCTTGTTTTTTTTGACATTCAAAAGTGCCTGTAATGGTCTAATTGAAATAAATGCTTTGAGTTTGAGTTTGAGTTTGACCGGTAACCTACAAACATCAGCTGACGTTTTTACCTGCACTTAATATACGGACAATTCAGGGAAGTATTGTTACTTTTATTAAATAATAGCACACACTCGTCACTTTAACTATATAGCACATCTATGCCAATTCCAGATTTAATTTTGTGCTTATTTATTACCCTATAATGGTTCTTAATCGCTTTGTTGACAACCTAAGATTGTAATTGAAAAACACAACAACATTATGATAGTCTTTCCATAACTCTGTTATTCTTACATTCAAGCTTAATAATAACATCCTTACTAATATTATAAAAGCGAAAGTGAGTTTGTTTGTTTGTTTGTTTGTTTGTTACCTCTTCACGCTTTAATGGCTAAACCGATTTTGATGAATTTTGGTACAGAGATAGTTGGGAACCAGGAGACGGACATAGGCTAATTTTTATTTAAAAAAAGTGGGATATGAGGGAGAACGAGGGAAGAAAAGGGAAAACTTTGCGTTGCTATTACAAATCAGTCAGGCGCAAGAGAAAAAACTGCAGGTCTGCTTGGTGTGTTATACCGAATTTAACGCGAGCGAAGCCGCGGGCGAAACCTTTTTTTTTAAAGTAGATTTATATATAATATAGAATTATTTATAGAAAGAGGGAAGAAAACGGGAGAAACTTCTTATTCCGTTATCCGATTGCTTCTAGAGTTCGACGTTTGTTTGTTACGCTTTCACTCCCAAACCGCTGAACCTATTTTGGTGAATTTTAGTACAGAGATAGACGGAACCTTGGAGATGGTTATAGGCTACTTTTCGAAAGGATGGGGGAGAGGGGTGAATTTTTATGCGAAACTAATTGCGTTGTCCGATTTACTTTGAACAAATCAATAAAGTTCGTACAGACTGCATATTTGTTTTATTTTGCAGACTATCCCTAAAATGGAATAGAAACGGGGATAAGAAACGTCAATTTACAAATTATATATGAAAATTCACATTTTAAGGGCGAAGTTTGGCGAAACTAGCTGAACGTCAGACAGCTTTGAGAATGGGTGAAACGTCTCTTCAAACCCGATCGCGTCTGGCGGAACAAGCTGAACGTCAGACAGCTTTGAGAATGGGTGAAACGTCTCTTCAAACACAATTGCGTTTGGAGGAACAAGCCGAACGTCAGAGAAATTTGAGAATGAGTGAAACGTCCCTTCAAACACAGTTGCGTTTAGAAGAACAAGCTCAACGGCAGGCAGCCATTAGAGCCTTAGAAACTCCAGAAGAGTCGCAGGCGAGAAGAACTGCTCATTCAGAAATGCAAACCGAACGCCGACGAACTTTTATGCGTAACGCTTGGTCTGTCTTTAATTTTTCTAAGTTTCAATATGATCCTTAAATTGATTACAAAACTCATTCTTTAATTGTTGTTGGTTTGATGAATAATAAATGCAAGTTTTGTAATGCTTTAAAATGGAAGGATGAAACTGCAGGAATGTGTTGTTCTAATGGCAAAGTTTTCCTTCCTTTACTTGGTGAACCAGAAGAACCTCTAAAAACTCTATATATATTAATATATTATTATAAGAAGAATCACAACGCTTTTTAAATAGAATAAGAAAGTATAACTCATGTTTCCAAATGACATCTTTTGGAGTAGATAAGGAGGTAAGAATGCCTGGGTTTTCACCAACCTTTACTGTACAAGGTCAGATATACCATCGAATTGGTTCTCTTTTCCCTACAGATAATCAACAGCATAAATTCTTACAAGTTTACTTCATGGGTAATGAAGAAAATGAAGTGAACCGTCGTTGCCAATACATTCAGGGACTTGAAAGGGAAACTGTATTAAAAATTCAAAGAATGTTACATAACCACAACATCTTAATAAATACATTTAAAACCGCAATAGAAAACTGGCCTCAAGAAGAGTATAAAGTAGTCATCCATGCTGATCGGACTCCACGTGGCGAACATAATAGGCGCTATAATGCACCGACTATTAACGAAGTAGCTGCCGTAGTGAGCGGTGACCAGTTCTCTTCCCGAGACATAGTATTACGAGCACACGATAATACACTTATACACGTCGCTGATACTCATAAGTTCTATGATGCTTTGCAGTACCCATTGATTTTTAACAAGGGTCAGGCTGGATATCATTTTGATATTCCAGTCATTAATCCCACCACAATACAGCCCGTTCCCAACAAAAAAGTTTCTTGCATGGATTTTCACGCTTATCACATTATGATTCGAGAAAATGATTTTAACCTCCTTCCACGATCAAGACAGCTATTCCACCAATTTTTAGTAGATGTGTAGGTACGTCAAAGTAGAGAGTGAACGGCTTCGTTATATATCCTTAAACCAGAAAAAACTGCGAGCAGATAATTACATTCATCTACAAGATGCGATCAGCACGGATGGTGATATAAACCCGAACGATTTAGGCCGAATGGTTATTCTTCCCTGTACTTTTGTGAACAGTCCCCGCTATCTACATGAATACACACAAGACGCTTTCGTCTATGTGCGCACTTACGGCAGACCTGACCTCTTTATAACTTTCACCTGCAATCCTTCATGAAAGGAAATAGCAGAAGAGCTTATGCCTGGCCAAAGAAGTACTGACCGGCATGATATAGTTGCGCGTGTATTTCGTTTGAAAGTTCAAAAACTGATGAATATTATTACACGAGGGAAATTATTTGGAGACGTGCAATGCCACATGTATTCCATTGATTGGCAGAAATGAGGGCTGCCACATGTGCACATTCTTATTTGGTTGAAAGAAAAGCTGTGCCCCAACCAAATAGATAATATAATAAGCGCCGAGATTCCGGATCCCGAAATAGATAAGGATTTGTACGATACCATAGTCAGAAACATGTTACATGGTCCCTGTGGAGCACGCAATCCAGCATCGCCTTGCATGAAAAATGGAAAATGTACCAAAAAAATCCCTCGAGAGCTGTTAAAGGAGACTGTGCACAACGATAAGGGTTACCCTTTGTACAGACGGAGAGCACCTGAGGATGGTGGCAGAAGTGTTACCATTCAGGCTCGCAGTGGTATGGTCCAAACTTTTGATAATAGCTGGGTTGTGCCATATTCGCCCATTTTATGTAAAATTTTTAATGCCCACATAAATGTAGAAGCCTGCAACTCTGTTCGCGCTATTAAATATATTTGCAAATATATTAATAAAGGGAGCGATCAGGCGATATTCAATTTGCGTAATGAAGGTTCAGCGCAGCCTCTCAATGAAGTACAGACATATCAAGCAGGGCGATATGTTAGTAGCAATGAGGCAGTATGGCGGCTTCTAGGTTTTCTTTTGCACGAAAGACATCCGGCTGTTACCCATCTAGCCGTACACTTAGAAAATGGACAGCGTGTTTTTTTTAACGTTAATAATTTTCAGGAAAGAATTTCATCACCTCCTAAAACCACCTTAACTGCCTTTTTCCAGCTCTGCCAAACAGATACTTTCGCAAAAACGTTATTGTATTCCGAAGTCCCCCGTTACTATACATGGAACACCTCCAAGAAGGAGTGGAAACGCCGCTTGCAAGGTACACCCGTTGCAAATTGGCCAGGAGTTAAATCATCGGACGCCCTGGGTCGTGTCTACACCGTCCACGTCACGAACTTTGAGTGCTTTTGTCTTCGAATGTTGCTGCATCACGTTCGAGGCCCAACTAGCTTTAAAGACCTTAAAAATGACAACGGTAGTTTGACAACGGTAATTTGGTAGAGAACGATGTGGACCTCATAGCTAAAGTTTACCCGGACTTACAACAAAATATGAATTGTGATCAATGGTTATGCGCAAGAGCAATTCTTGCACCAAAAAATGATAGTGTCAATCAAATTAACCAGGACATTTTAAAAGAGGTGCAGGGAGTAATAAAGGAGTATTTGTCAATTGATACAATTATGGATACAGAACAGAGCACTTCCTACCCCGCTGAATTTTTAAATTCGCTTGAATTGTCAGGTGTGCCTTCGCATAAACTTCAATTAAAATTAGGTGTACCAGTTATGCTTATGCGAAATATTGATGCACCTAGATTATGTAACGGGACGAGGCTTCGTATCACACAATTAGGGCAAAATATAATAGGCGCTACTATTTTAACAGGTATGGGAAAAGGAGAAAGTGTGTTCATACCTCGAATACCAATAATTCCCACGGACTTACCGTTCCAATTCAAAAGACTGCAGTTCCCAGTAAAACTTAGCTTTGCTATAACAATTAATAAAGCTCAAGGGCAAACACTACAGGTAGCAGGCGTGCATTTGGAAAAGTCATGCTTTTCCCATGGGCAGCTGTATGTAGCATGTTCGCGAGTGTCCGGTGCCCGAAATTTGTATTTATTAGCACCTGATGGAAGGACAATGAATATAGTGTACAATTATAGTGTCCTCAAATAATGCTCTGTTTTGTATCCATAATTGTAGCGGTCAAGGACTAGCGGAGTTGTTTTTTTTTCCTGGCCCACGCTGTCCCACTTCTTTTCTCATGCTGTCCTGAACCAGCCCTTGTGGTATCACGTCTGAGTCATCACGCCATCTCTTGCGGGTGCCGACACAGCCTCGCCGCGCGACACCGTCCATCTCCTGGCACCCATTGAGTGGCCGCTCTTGCCGTATACATAATGTATTTCTTTTCTGCCCATCTAACTCGACCATACTTTTGTGCTGTTACTCACATTTATTATCCAACTAAAAATATTATTCTTAAATAAACGCGGGCGAAGCCGCAGGTAAAAGCTAGTTAATGATAATTTTGTCTAAAAATAATATTTGAATGAACTACATTCATTTTTTTTTTTTTGTTTTTTATCAAAGCAGTGGGTAGGCCCACTTAAGAAAAAGTATAAATAGGTTGATAAAAACCAGTTAAATTCAATATTCTTTTAGATTAATTTAATATAAAGATAATCTTTTAAACTTAATATAACATCCTACCTCATTTAATTACATATCTGAACTTTTTGCCCTTTGTTTTTTTTTTCCCTTTCACTGCTAACTTTTCTGTATTTGTCTATTCTGTTAGTTCTCACCGTTTCTTTATTTCTATTTTTCAGTAACTAATCCTGAAACCATGCCTGTGATGACCCGTAAGGCTACTGCTCAGGAGATGGAGCACAAGTTGAGAACGGCCCTCCAAGAGCTTAAAGAATCAAAACTCCAAGTCCAACAACTGTTACAGGAGAGAGAAGAAAGTGAGGTGGAAGTCGTTAAAGTCAACAGCAAAAACTCTTCCTTGAAAAGGCAGTTAGTAGACCTTCATCAGCAATACTTGGACGTTGTTGATGAACGGGATCAGCTAAAGGTGGTCACAGATGGTTTCAGCAATTGCAGTAGTTTATATGAGGAGGCTTTATGTAGGATTAGGGACCTAGAAGATGAATTGATTCATGCCAATAGTTGTATTTTAAAGTTACAGAGAGAAAGACAAACTAGTCAGGTTATTGAAACTAACCACTTATATAAGGGATTGTTAAATAGTAATTGTACCTCCCCTTCCTTAATAACTATTGATTTGACTGAAGATTCCTTACTAAAACCAAATTATTCAGTAAGCAATAAGAAAATAAAAAAATATGCCAAGTTAAATAGACTAATTAAAAAATGTAATCAATTTAAAAAACAATATAGACACTTTTCTAAAAACATTCCACTAAGGAAAGAACGTGTTGATTTAGTGAACAAGTTAAAAAATTATCAAATAAAGTTAGAAGACAGTATTAAAATATATAATATAGATACTCAGCAATTGCAGTCTGAAATAGAGGTACTTCAGGACTCACTTCGTTCCCTTTCTAGTAAATATGTGAGTTCTCAAAACCAAATAAGGGAACATATTCTTGCAGCAAATGAGTTGGTAATGAGTCAATGTAGTTGCCATACGGTTTCCAACCATGACACTACCCAGCCTGAGGTAATGGAGGACCCGTCCCAGGCTGAGAATTTGCCTCTGGACTGTATACTCAACCAAGATGCAGTTAATATTCCACAAAATAATTTACAAGTGGTACAAACTGAGATATATGATAGTTGTAAATGTTCTCACTCAGTAATGTTTTCAGATAGTATAGGAAGGGGTGTAGGTAAATTATTAAGTAATAACCTGAGTTTTCCCAGTCAAAATAATTGTATGCCAGGGTTAAATTATAAACAGATAATGGCATTAGTAACTGGAAATGTTTATAGTAAAAATACTGATTTAACTATATTTATAGGAAATAGTTCAAAAATTACAAAAGAAGACATCACAGATAGTGTAACTGAGTTGTTAAAGTTGAACTGTCGTAAAATAATATTGTGTGCTTTTCCATATTTTGAAAGATTATCGAAACGAATTAACAATTATATTCACATGCTGAATAAGCATGTTCATTTTTTGGTAGGTCACTATTGTGACAAACTAATGTATCTGGATATTAACAATGTTGTTGATAAACTTAGGTCGACACGGGGTAATGTGTTTCTACCTACTAGTTGTAGACACAAAATAGCTAGGCTATTAGCTTATAATATTCACTCGGACATAAATATTATGTCTATGTTTTCTTCTATTATTAACACTGCTAATATTAGTACTTATACTAATATACCTTTTTACAAGGAAGGCGGGGGAGTATTGTCACTCACTCCGGCTCATTTAAACTAGCTAGTAAGACAACAGAAGATATAAATAACATAAGTGTTACACTCACTAACACCAAGGTACCTTCTTGCTCTCAAATAATTAAATTTGAAAAAGGGGCTAAGCAGAATTCCTTGAAATTATTCCATCAAAATATTCAAGGTTTCTCTTCGAAACAACTAGAGATTGAATTGTTTTTAGAAAAAACCAAGTTTGATATTGTATGTTTCACCGAACATTGGCTAAAAGATCATGAAATGTTAATTAACTTTGAGAATTACAGTGTAGGCAGTTCCTTTAACCGCAAATCTAAGATGCGTGGGGGTTCACTTATCTTAATTAAAAATGGCATTAAATTTAAAACTCGTAATGATATAATTGATCTTTCGGTTGAACATAATATTGAAATGTCTTGTGTTGAGCTAGATAAGCATGTCATAGTGTGCGTTTACAGACCCCCAAATTATCAAAACTACTCTGTATTTGAGTCAGTAATGGAAGATGCTTTATCAAAACTTGCAAAAGGTAATAAATTACTAGTTATCTGTGGTGACTTTAATATTAATATTTTAGATATAAATTCAAATAGCAGTAGATTCTTACATCTTTTTAAATCATTTAATTTGATAAATGTCTTTTCGGAGCCTACCCGAATTACTACAGACACTGCTACATGTATTGATAATGTCTTTTGTTGCTGCGACTACTTAAATAAAGCCATTGTAAATTACCTTCCATCTGATCACAGCGGTCAAACCGTCGTTTTCGAGTCTTACACACCGTCACAAAAAACCCAGATAAAATCTAGACAAATAACACCCAGCAATTTGAATAAATTTAATAATAATTTAATTAGTAATTTAAGCACTCCGGGATTTAATATTGAAAATGTAAATCAATTTTCAATATTTGGTAAACGAGGTGATAGACACAAGTATAATACTAGAAATAGGGACCAATTGGTTCAGCCGGGTTTCAGGTTAGCTAAAGTAGACTCATCTTTCATGGGGTACTGTTTGAAATGCTACAATAAAATACCTCCCCACATTCTTCAACTGAATGAAACGAAATTTAAATCTTGTATTAAACGCACACTATGTAGGCAAGCATATTATAAGTTGGGGGATTATATTGATGATAAAAATGCTTGGCTCAATGCTGGTCCTGCTCCTCAAGCTTAGGGGTAAACTCATTGATAAGTATCCGAAGCTATAGTGGAAGCTGCAGAAGATTGTAAGACTATCTTTGCAATGTATAGAATCAATTCTCTAGTATTGTATAATTATTAAGCCCATATGTGAGTGCTATGTATTATCATTGACTTGACGAAGCCCTGGTGGTTAATAGTGTCATGCTCACTTAAATGTCTCGCTGATAGTGGCGGGTGTGTCGGGTCATTTAGCTCCCTTCAAAATGGTCGAGCTGAATGGGGCTGATCCATACGTCATGTTCGTGAACGGGCGCTGTCAGTTGGGACTGGTCATTTTTTAACTACCACGGTCATTTTTTTTAACTTATTTAGATTTTAAATTGAATTTTGCTTTTTATTTACTCTGGACGCTCTTACTGTGCACGTTTTTCTACATCGTTCTCACATATTTGTATAATCTCAACACGAATGATGTAAATACGATTTTGTAAAAATATTATAATTTAAAAGAGTGTCCATGGAGTTTCTTGCCCATTCTTCTCCATAGAGATCAACGCTTTGGAATGGGCAACTACAGTACTTTCACAAGTTATTATGCCTTGTGACCGGGATTGTAGCAGCATCATTTTTTTGTTCTTGTTTTTTTTGACATTCAAAAGTGCCTGTAATGGTCTAATTGAAATAAATGCTTTGAGTTTTTTTTTTTTTGCCTTTAACTCCATGCCCCACGCGACGATATTGGAGGCGCTCCGGTATCACGGCGTGCCGCAATACCTGCGCAACCTCCTGGCCAGCTACTTGGAGAGCCGAGAGGTCCTTCTCGTAGACAAGACGGCCACGGTGAGGCGGTACGGACAGAGTCCGGTGTTCCGCAAGGGTCGGTGCTCGGACCCCCCCTGTGGAACATAGGGTACGACTGGATCCTGCGGGGAGTCCTCCTCCAGGGCACGAGTGTCATCTGCTACGCGGATGACACTCTCCTCATTGCCCGGGGCAGGAACTTTGGGGATGCGGCCTGTCTGGCCTCGGCTGGCGGGTCCTTGGTTGCAGAGAGGATCCGCCGCCTGGGATTGAAGGTGGCGCTGCACAAGACCGAGGCCGTGTTCTTTCGCGGGCCCCGGCAACGCTGCCCTCCTCCCGATGCTCACATTGTCGTGGAGGGCGTCACGATAGGAGTCCAGCCTCAGATGAAGTATCTGGGCCTGGTGCTGGACGACAGGTGGCGGTTTGGCCCGCATTTCAGCGGGCTGTCGACGCGCCTGTTGAAAGCCGCGGATGCTTTCTCGTGGCTCCTCCCGAACCTGGGGGGGCCCAAGGCGAAATGCCGGCGCCTGTATTCGGGCATCTTGAGGAGCATGGCCCTATACGGGGCCCCCATTTGGGCCGACTCCCTACACAGGAGGGAGAACGCGACTGCCATCCGCAAGCCCCAAAGGGCCATTGCACTGAGGGTGGCAAGGGCCTACCGCTCGGTGGGTTTCTCGGCGGTGTGCGCTCTGGCCGGCACCCCTCCTTGGGAATTGGAGGCCTGGGTGCTCGCCAGAGTGTACGAATGGACCGCGCAACGGAAGGCGCTCGGGGAGCGCCCCGTCACTGAGGAGCGGGAGGCCGTGCGGCGAGAGGCGAAGGAAGCCATCGTCCTCCACTGGACGGAGGACCTCGCTGCAGCCGCCTTCGGCCGCCGGACGTTGGACGCCATCGGTCCGGTTCTGCAGGGCTGGCTCGAGCGGTCCCACGGTTTCCTCTCGTTCCGTCTGGTGCAGGTGTTGTCCGGCCATGGCTGTTTCGGATCGCACCTGCACCGTATCGGGAGGGAGGAGACCCCGGTCTGCCACGACTGCGGCGCGGCGGAGGACACGGCCCAGCACACCCTCGAAGTGTGTCCGGCTTGGTCCGAACAACGCCGCGGTATGACCGCGGTAGTCGGACAGGACCTCTCGCTTCCCGGCGTCGTCAACGCCATGCTGGAGAGCGAGGAGGCCTGGGCAGCGGTTGCCTCGTTTTGCGAGGATGTCATCTCGCAAAAGGAGGAGGCGGAGCGCGCGCGGGAGGACGACCCTCTTGCTGCGCCGCTCCGCAGACGACGAAGGGGTCGGAGAAGGCGCCGTCCTCTCCCTCCTCTTCATGGTGGCGACGGGCGGGCAATGGGCACGAGGGTGCCCTTGCCTGCATTGCACCCGTCACCACCATCGTCGGTCACTCCCGGGCCCGGCCCCCTCCCCACCTAGGGGAGGGCGTTAGGGGTCCCGGCATGGAGGGCAATCGTCGGCGGAGGACTGGACGTTAAGGCTGTGCCGGTTTCCCAGTCCCCCGCCTCTTGGACGAAGCGGGAGTGCCGCTGGGTTATTTTAGTGGGTATACCGGGTCAAACCGGGGAGTCCCACATAGCCCCCCCATCCCCCGATGGGAGGGTATGCGTAATGCATTTTTTCCCAGCGCAAAAAAAAAAAAAAAAAAAAAAAAAGTTAGGTTAGGTTAGGTTAGGTTAGGTGTTTTTTTTTTTTTTTTTTTATTGTGGCAGGAGTGGGTTAGGTTAGGTTAGGTTAGGTTAGGTTAGGTTAGGTTAGGTTTTTTTTTTTTTTTTTTTTTTTTTTTTTTTTTTTTTTTTTTTTTTTTTTTTTGTGCTTTTCCCCTTTCATAAAAAGGGCTCTTAGAATTCTAATTACTCATTCATTCCAGTTCTCGCGTTTATTCCTCTCGTACTTTCATGCTTCATACTGTATCTTTCTTTTGCACACACATTCATTCTTAGCCGGGTGGGACTCCCGCTATTCTATCTATAGTTTATCTTTATTTTTCATTTTAAGGGTTTTAGACACACAAAAGTTCTTTTATTTTTACATTGTAGCATAGACATTGTTTCATTTTATATGTTTCCTTAACTATTTGTCTTACTTGCTATATTTCATACTACTAGTTTTATTTATTATATAATTCTAATGTGATATTTTCTACTTGTTGACACATCTTATACCTACTTTAAATCTATTCTATGCTAATACACGTTTATATTATTCTACTAAATCTTTTAACTTCTAAATTAGGTATCAAATATTTTCTTATTGAACTATTTATACATGTATTTTAAACTAATAATATGTGGTTTTCCTCAAAAGCAAATTTTTTATCTTCTAACACAGTATTATACAATGTATTTGTTTAAACCTTGTTACTACAATTATTTATTATTATTGCTTACATTTACATTATTACCCAGGGTTTGGACCTGCTTATTGGTACTGCTCTTAGGGCTTGTTATTGCCTTCGTTGTTTCTTTCCTTGTTGAACATTTGTTTACTTTTTTATTGCGGCAGTAATATATATATAACATTATGTTATACACAATTAATGTCTTTTCTTAGTCAGTATAATTTTATGCATTTTTGTTGTTTGTTTAGTGTGCATGTTTAGTGTTTTGCGTGTGTTTTTGATATGTTTGTATATGTTTATAATATACTTAATATATCCGTGTTTTTTGTTATTTTCTATGTGTGTTCTTGTGTGTGTTCTCGTGTGTGTTATGTATGCTCTTGTGCGTGTTGGTGTGTGTTTTGCGCATGTAAAGTGTACCTCTGGGAGCAGTTTAAGCGTATGCCGTCGTCGTCCGGGCCAGGTAGTCCCATTTCTTGCGAACCGGGCATTCCGCGCTGAAGGCATTGTGGTCTGCCCTCTGATGCTTGAAGTGTGAGCAGTTGCAGCACTGCGGTTCAATTCCCGCAATGAATTCCGCGCACTTCTCGCGTAGGTGCGGCCCTCCGCAGTGACTGCATCTGTCCACACTCTCAGTACAAAATTTCCTGCCGTGACCAAATGCCAGGCACTTCGTGCACTGTATGAGCGGAGACTGGTCCTCCACCCTGACTCTTTGCAGATCCAGGTAAAGAGCACCAGCCTCCGTCATCCTCTGCCAGACCTTGGGTCTGACCTGGACGACAACGTGCGCTGTTTTGGGGTTCCTTGTCCTCTTTTTGAATTTAATTGCCATTTCCTTGTCTTCTGCATCTAAATCCCTAAAAATGCTCTCGTTCTGAGAGTAGAGCGCCCTCACCATCTCGTCGTCATCGCTGTCCAAGAAGACATCCTTCAGGACGACGAGTGGGTTTTTGTTCTTCATGGGCGCTGCTACTAACCCATTACCCCGGCTTTCTATTCTTTTCTTTACCCTTTCGAGCTCCGCCTCTGAGTCACAGCCTAGGATGATAGTTTGGTTCTTTGCCTTACGGACTTTACTGATCTTTAGGCCAGTTCCCCTGGCGTCGACCGCCTCCTTCACCCTGGCGAGCACCTCGTCAGCAGTCTCCTGGCTGCCTTCAAGGGTGACCGCCATGGAGTGAAGTGCCGGCCGACGCCCGGGTTTGGCTGCCGTAACGTCGGCATATGTTTTTGGCTCGCATGCCTCGCCTCTAAGGGCCTCCCGCATCCTCTCCGAGCCGGCGGCGACCTCACCGGCAACATCACCGACTTTGACCTCGAGGGCAACTGCGGCGTGTCCTACAACCTTTACCCCTTCTATGGTATGGTTAACTCCTTCCTGGACTACGTCGATCTTAGCGCTGACCTCGTCGATCCTGTCGATGACCTTGTCGATGATGTCGGCGCCGTTCTCGGAGTGGTGCTCAGTCAACTCTTCTAGGCCTTTTTTAACTCTCTGCTCTAGGTCATGTATTCGAGAGTTGATGTTGGTCTCCACTTTCTCGAGCCTCTCAAGTATCTCGTCCGGTTGTTTGGACGGTGTGGGCGTGGTGTTTGACTTGGTGGGCGGAACCGTTTTACTCTTTGTTTCTAGAGCCTTTACTCTTTTACTGAGCTCAAACAGGATACGTAGGTTCTTATCCGACTGGGTCTCCAGGAAGATCTTTATGTCTCTCCTCATCTGAGGGTAGTCCTTGACCCGGGACGGTATGTCTTCGAAGGTTTTCATGACCTCCTGGAGAAGACTGTCATTGGACAAAGCGGTGTACGTATCTGTTTGTCTCCTGTATGTCTCCATATTATCCACGGACCTTCTTTTCCGCTCCGGCCTCCTGATAAAGGTCTTCGCGGCGTCCAGCGCTTGGCCAGTTGGGCCTGCGGGGCTGGGAGTGGTGGTGCGGGCGACGGCACCGGAGGTTCCTGCCGTTGACGACGGTGGCGTTTCCGCTGTTTCCGCTGAGGTTCCTTGAACAGCGTTTTTCCTACCGAACGTCAGGGCCATCCCCTGCGGCGCCTCGCGCGTTCCAGAGGGCCCCTGGTCTCCCGGTTGGGTAGGCGACGTGGACGCTTGCGGTGCATCGGGCCTAATTGTTGGTTTGGCTAATGGGGTGCGGAGTCCGAGAACCATTTTGTACTGCTTGAGCTCCTTGTGCTTTGTGTGGTGTAATGTGTGGCTCGTGTGTATAGGGCACGGCCAAAGGAAAGGGGAAAATTGTCAATATAGTAAATATAATATAATAGTTAAAGTTAAATTTAAAGTAAATAAATAATATCTCAACCAAGGGTTTGTCTGTGCTCTTCCCTGTATAGAGGGGTCGTAGTGGGTCCGTTTTATCCCTGTAAATGGGGGGTCAAGGTCGGGCAGTACCAATCCGCAGTCCAAAATGTTAATCCTATCGAAATTTATACAAAAATAAAATTAAAATTATAAAACAGTGTTTTTGTCTAAAGGGGGTGGGGGAGGGTCCAAACTGGGGGGGAGGGCACCTCGTGTGCGGCTTTAGCCGTGGTGTCTTCGACACCACAAAGGCTGATTTTGAGGTCAGATTTGGTCTAAGTCCTCTCGTTCCCGAGATATGGACCGTTAGGTGTTTAGGGGTGAGAACTTTAGAGAAAAAGGAAAGGGTGGGTGGGGATGGGTACCTCGTGGGCGACTTTAGCCGTGGTGTCTTCGACACCACAAAGGCTGATTTTGAGGTCAGTTTTGGCCTAAGTCCTCTCGTTCCCGAGATATGGGCCGTTTGTTGTTTTGGGGTGAGAACTTAAGGGAAAAAGGAAAGGGTGGGTGGGGATGGATACCTCGTGGGCGGCTTTAGCCGTGGTGTCTTCGACACCACAAAGGCTGAATCTGAGGTCTAAAATGCTCTGGGTCCTCTCGTTCCCGAGATATGGACCGTTTGGTGTTTAGGGGTGGAAAGTTAAGGGAAAAAGGAAAGGGTGGGGGGGGATGGATACCTCTGTAGTGGTCTTCACCTCGTGGTGTCGTTCCGACACCACTAAGGCTGAATCCGCGGTCTAAAATCTCCTATCTCGTCAGGTTTCAGAGATATCCGGTTTATAGGATTCCTGACGTACCGTCCCGCGCCGCACCGTGTCGAGGGCCTGTCGAGCAGATCTTCCAGTTGACCTAGCTGGGTCTGCTCTGTTCCGATTTTGGCGTGCGTGGGCTCGTTTATTTGGTCTTGTTGAGCTCTTTTCGGTAGTCCGGTTCCGGGGTTGGGTTAGGGGGGGGGGGGGATAGGGGGGGGATTGGTGTGCTTTGTTCTATGGCTGATGGCCTCTGTCTAATTGTGATTGAAGGTTTAATAAAATTGTATGTGTGGTTTTTTGGAAAAAGGGGGGAGGGGGTTGAAAAATTTTGAGGGCGGTTTCCCAAAAATGAATAGTATGGCTAAGGGCCACTTGTTACTGTTTTTAAAACACTGTTTTGTACTACAAACAATTTTCTTAGTCTTAGGGGGGACTTAGCCCTAGGGGGTTGATCTTAGCCCCAAGGTGCGGATGGCCCTATATGGTTGGGTATCCAACCAGGGGGGGTAACGGGGGAAACGGGTTAACCCCTGAGTCTATTTCTTAATCCTAAACTTAAATGATAAAATATTCTAAGTACTTAGCTAAGGGTCTTCCTTCCACTGCTGGTCTTCACCGCTCCAGCGCCGTCCGATGTGTTCCCGGGGGTGCCTGCTCCAGGCGGTGGTGTTGACTGGGCCGTGGAAATATGTTCTGCCAGATTTACGTTGTTCCTGGTCAGGACAGCCTTGTCAATTTTTTCGGAATTTAATTTCTTATGTAAACAAAAGAAAATGTGTTTTAACAGGAATATTTTGATTGATTTTAACTTTATAAGTACTAGTCCGAAAAATATGAAATTTTGAAATTAAGTTGTTTACACTGTACACTGTTATTTAAAATCCAAAAAATAATATGTTGTCGATTTAAATTTTGAGTAATTAATGTTTTAATTATGACACTTTTATGGTGAACTTTGAAAATTTGTAACTTCCAGAAGGGTGGTCGGATTTTGATGAACAAGGTGTCGGATGACAGGGGATGGGTTCCCGCGCCTTTTCCCGTTTCCAGTTTCCCCCTGCGACTGCTGGTTCTCGACCTCGTGTCCACGTGGATTTTTGTTTTTCCCCTGTAGCTCGGCGAGTTTTCCCGGGAAAAATCCCAAACTCAGCTGGAATGTGGAGCTTGTGTAGGTGCTTCGAGGGGCAGTCCAAAAACACTAGGTCACCGATCGAAAACAGGCAGCGTTTCACATTTCTTGTTTTCACAGTCACTTTTTTAGGTTAAAAAGTCGGTTTTTTCACTATAACTCCGCGAATTTTTCACCGATTTTCAAAATTCTTTCACTGCCGGCTTTGTCTCGGTAGCGCGCACTTTTATGCAAAATTTTGGTTATTTTCGTTGACTTTGACTATTTTTACCGATTTTTCGAGCGCGGAGCGAGTAAAAAGTGATCCGGTCGCTGCGGGGGGCGCCGTGTGACTGGTTAGGTTAGGTTTTTTTTTTTTTTTTTTTTTTTTTTTTTTTTTTTTTTTTTCCCTGTCCGGGCGCAAGGCCCGGCCCGCGAGCTACTTATCCTAGTCCCCGGATATTCTTCCAGGATTATATTACGGGAGGGAGGGGGAATTTGCCTATCCGTTTATTTTTATTTAATTTTCGAAAAGGCTTGACGCCTGGTTTTTCTTTATTTTTCATACTTTAACTCATACATTTACTCTTACTACAGTTTTACTAATTAATACTTTCTTATTTCTAATTACAGTTCTTTTTAACTATTTTTACAAATTACTTTTATCTTCTTTTCTTATTTTTAACAACTTACAAGCTATACAGGGATAACAATCATTTCTTAAGCTAGCAATGCTATCTTATCTTATTATCTACGTTATTATTCTACTTCTTAATTTTAATCTTAAGTTACTAAACTTATATTTAACTTACTGCACTTATATCTATATTACTTTTACATCTAGCATCTCATTTTTGTTAAATTTTATATATTATTACAATATATGGTTTAACAAAGCTTATATATCTAGTCCTTATTTCTATTATTTACTATCTCACATATTTTTGTGCAGTATTCTATAAATACTGTATATAATTTACTTCTTATTATTTCGCAGATATTTTCTTTACACAGCGGAAAGCCAACTTTTTGTTCTAAATTATATCTCAAAACTGCGTGTACTGGACACTCCACGAGGATGTGTAGTACGTCCTCTATAGCGCCTGGCTCACAGATGCATGATGGACTCTCCCTTAACTTGAAGCGATTCAAGTACTGGGAGAATCCACCATGCCCCGTCAGTATTTGAGTGAGCTTGCCCTCTGGCTTTGCCTTGCGAGCAAAGCGATAAGCCTCTCTGGCGTCGGGAAGGAACATCCTGGTGACAGACGCAGTGTCCCCGGCTCTATAGCGACTGTTCCATTTATCTAGTGATGACTGGCGAATAAGCCGCTTAACATATGAAATGGGACACTGGTCGTAGTCAGGTTTCCTTTTCGACGCCAGAGCCGCCTGTTTCGCCAGATCGTCGGCGCGCTCGTTACCGGGCAGTCCTGCATGGGCCTTGACCCAGAACAAGGACACATCTTTGCCCAGGGCCAGGGCCTTCCGCAGGTTCTCCCTCGTCTCCACGGCCAGAGGGTGGAGGGACCAATGGTTAACGACCGTCTCCAAAGCGGCTCTCGAGTCGCTATATAGACCATAGGTCTTCTCCTTACCCTTGAGGATAACGCTCGTAGCTTTACATATAGCCAGGAGCTCCGCCTGGTAGACTGTGCAGTACGCGGACAGACAAAGCTTGAGGTTCCGGATTTCAGCCTCGCCATTCCACATGGATAGCGCGGCTCCAACCTTCCCCTCAATCTTACTGCCGTCGGTGAAGATTCGCACCTGCTGCACATTATGCCGGTCCACAAGGCTTTGGTCCACCAGTGGGGTAATTTCCAAGGCCATATGTTCTGCCGGATGAGGAGTTTCTGCAAACATTACCGGACGCTCCGTCTCTCTATCTCCTAGCTCCGGCGGGGGCGACCCTCTCTTTGCCTCGTACAGTGCGGCTGCTTCTTGTACTCTGAGGTCGAGAGGTAGTATCCCCGCCAAAACCAGGGCAGAGTGTAGGGAGACCGTCCGGTAAGATTTGCAGAGCTTCTGAGCGAAACCTCTCTGGACCGTGTCGAGCAACTTACGCACCCCGATCTTGCTGGCTTCGGGAGCCCACACAGCTGACGCATAGAGTATGATTGGCTCTATAGTAGCCGTATAAATAACATGAATAACTTCGGTGTGCAGTCCCCAGTCTACCTTAGCGGCCTTGGATAGCTGTTTATAGATATCCAAGGCTTTCCGGCACTGTAGCGCTACATGCGTGTTAAACGTCAGTCGGTCGTCAATAGTCAGTCCTAGGATCTTGACCTCCCGTGACATGCCAACACTTACCCCCCCCATGTTCAGCAATGGTGTGTCGTACTTTAGTTTCTTGGTCAGAACCATTGCGCAAGTTTTATGCGGCGCAAATTTCAGCTTATTTCTGACACCCCATTGCTGAACGTGGGCGAGCGCCGCGTTTGCCTGCCTCGAGACGTCAAGTCCAGTGTCACCGTCAAAAGTCATCACGACGTCGTCCGCGAAAGCCTGCACATACACACCCATCCTCTCCAATTCCCGCAGCAAAGGATCCAGAAGAAGGTCCCACAGGATGGGACCACCGATTGACCCCTGCACGCAACCTTTGTTGGTGCTCCTCGTGCATTCCTCCCCGGCGTATCTTACACTGACTCTTCTGCAGTCGAGATAGCTGTCCAGTAGCCTCCTGATGTTAACCGGACACTTTTCCTCAGCCAGGCGGTTTCGAATAGTCGGCCACCAAGCGCTGTCGAAGGCCCCCTCTATATCCAATGACACTAGGGTAACTAGCTTTTTCTGCTTTATCAGACCCTTGATATAGTGTATTAGAGTATAGAGGGCGTCTTCGGTGCTCTTCTGGGGCATGAAACCAAACTGACGAGTACTAATCCTCGGTACAATGTGCCATTTAATCCTTGCTACTGTCATCTTCTCCAGGACCTTCCCCAAAACCGGCAACAGACCGATGGGCCTGTAAGCTTTGGGGTTCGTGTAATCGTCCTTGCCCGGTTTCCTCAGGACTACCACGGTCGCCTGCTTCCAGATGTCCGGAAAGTGACCTATCTCTAGGCACTTGTTGTATAGGGCAAGGGATGCGTCCAGGTCCTGGTAGATAGCTCTGCTGCAGATATCTGCTGTGAAGCCATCCGCTCCCGGGGCCTTCTTGGGATTAAAACTGCCCGCCGCGGTCTTGAGCTCTAGTAGTGTAAACGGTGGGTCATGAATCTCATCATGTCGCCACTCGTTTACCCGCTTTGCCGCTTCTCTCGCGCGGCGATGGTCTTCATTGTCAGTTTCCTCCAGGTCTTGTGGGTAGAACGTCTCCGCAAGTAAGATCGCCGACTCTCTTGGGTTAAGGAATGCCCCGTCTTTGGTTAGGGTCAAGTCTTCTTGTCTCCTGGTGGTCCTACGTATGACTCGGTATATACCGTCCCATACTCCTTCCTTATCTTGTCTTTTACAGAGCTCTTTCCAGCTCTCTGTTTGGGCTTTCTTGGCTTGGCACTCATAGTCTGCTATCTTTTCCTTGTACTCAGCTACCACTATTTCTCTGCGGTACGGTGCCGCGTTCTTAATTTTACGCCTGAAGGTAGTGGCAACTTGTTTCAGCCTTGCGAGCTCTTCATTCCACCATGGGACCTCCAGTACCTCTGTGGTTTTCTTTATGGGCATGCTGGTTTTACATGCCTCTGTTATTGACTCGGTAAATTTTATAATAATTTCTTCTAATTCATATTTATTTCTAATGATTTTGATAGACTCTACGTTAAGGTTATTAATGAGGTTATTCTCTGAGAGCGTACTGTTGAAGAGGTCCCATTTTGCCTTCTTGGTGTTGTACAGCCTCGTGGTTCTTTGAACCCTTAGGCCTCTACTCCTGCGGAGATTTATGTCGAGTAGGATGGCGTTGTGGTCCGAGCTCGTCATCTCCTGGTCTACCCTCCAGTTATCCACCAATTCCAGTAGATCCTCTGTACAGGCTGTTATGTCTACAAAACTGGTGTACACCCTATTACCTCTCACGGTGTCAAACGTTGGTGTATCACCTCTATTGAGTACCTGCAGACCCGACTCTTCCAGGGTTCCGGACATCTCAACTCCCCTGTGGTCTTCTATGGTGCTACCCCACCAGCTACTCTTGGCGTTACTATCGCCTCCAATAAGCAGTCCTCTCGAGCCCAGCTCCTCTCTGATGTTTCTGATCTGATCCAGGTATGGCCCGATGGGTTGGTCTGGTTCGAAGTAGAAGGACACCGCCGCGATTTCCCAGGCGGAGGTTCGGATCCTCACGACAACAATATTGTTAGTCGTGAGTTTCGGGCACTGGATGACGTCAAGATCATCGTCGAAGACGACGATAGCCGCCTTCACCGTCCCATCTCCTACAGCTGCACATTGGAAGACTCTCGCCCCACGGTAATCCTTCATTCTCCTCACCCCACCCACGTATGGCTCCTGAATCAGAGCAAATGCGAGCTTTCGCTTGCCGGCCTCTATCATGAGTTCCGTGGTCGCCAGCTGTTTCCTCTGGAGGTTCGCCTGGGCTACTGCGTACTTACTGGTGGAGTTGCCTGCCCCGGAGCGACTTGTGACCACCTTAGCAATACGCCACTTTAGCTCTGGCCAAGGCTTCCCACCTTCGCCGTACCGGGCATTCGGAGCTAAAGGCATTATGCTGCGCGTTCTCTAGTTTAGCGGCCATGCAGTTACAGCAAGTTGGTGGTGCCGCCGCCAGATAATCGGCGCATTGCGCTCTCATGTGCGGTCCACCACAGTGGCTGCATTTTGGGAGAGTGTCCTTGCAGAATCGCCTGCCGTGTCCATACGCTAGGCACATGGAACACTGCACAAGCGGGGACTGATCTGCGACTTTAATCCTCTGCATATCTATGTGCACAGACTCCCTATCCATTATGCGATTGTATAAAAATGGGGACACTCTCAGCGCAATGTGGTTGGTGAGCGGGTTTCTAGCACGTCTTCTAAACTTAACTTCAATTCGGTCGTCCTTTTTTTCGAGGCCATGAAAGACCTCCGCATTCTGGTTCCTCAAGGCCACGAGGACATCCTCGTTAGTGTTAAAGGATAACACGTCCTTGAGTACCAGCATGGGGTCCTGGTTCTTCATGTCCTCGACAATAAGGCCACCGTCCGCTCTCTCCAGTCGCTCCTTTACCTTCCTCCTTTCTTCCTCCGTTCTGCATCCTATTAGGACCTTCTTATCCTTCACCTTCCTCACCCTCTCCACTGTCACCCAGCCATCCTTAGCGTTAACCGCTTTCCTCACTTCGCTCATCACTTGGTCGCTGGTGTGACTGTCGTCTTTTGACGTGATCACGACAGAGTGTAAAGAGCTCATGTCGGATATGTGTCTTCTGGACGAAGCTGCTGCCACACTCGCGTAGGTGATAGCTTGTGAGGTAGCGTGCGACGCGACGGCTTCCCTTAACTTTGCTAACTCTTCAGTGGTTTTATCTATTTTAATGGTTTGTTCCATGATCATATTCTTTAATTCCTCCCCCTCATTTCCCGTTAATATTCCCTTTTCCCCGGATTGTAAATTTTTATCCCCTTTTCCCTGTGCACCACTAGATGGGATTTTGTTACTGTTTTCGGCAGTACAGTCTTTTACAAGCTGGTATAAATGTTCCACTGCCAGAGTGATGCCTGCCTTCAAGTCCGACTTCAGGTTGCGCGACTCACTCAGATGAGTCTTCGCCCTCTGAAGCCAGACTCGAGCTTCTTTCACTTTGTCACCAGATGCTCCAGGAACAAGCTTCGGTGACTCGCCCGCGATCAACACGGGTCCTCCACGCTTTGTCATCTTGTCTAACGACACGGTGACTTTATGTGTTGGCCCCGGGAGAGCCACCGGTGCATGTGCCAGCTTTTTTGGTGACACTATGAATGTGGTAGAGGTTGAGGGAGCTGCCTTCCCATCTCCTTTACTGGTCTCCCACTCGCCAATGCTCTTACGAACATTGGGAGCTTGCGTCGAGATTTTTGGAGACGGTCCTGCCTTGTTACTCTCTGTCGGTGAGTTGGACTGTAATTCTGCAGCGTCCATCTTCCGGGGTGTGTGTGTGATTGGCATGTTATAAAGCTCGTCAATAATAGTCAGTCGGATTAACTTCTTTACTAACCCTGTAAAGAGGGGATAATAAAGAAGACTGGTCTTAACAAAATGTAAAAGTCACTATTTTCTATCCCTGTATAGAGAGAAAATAAATAATACGTAATAATATAAGTATATATCTATGTAAAGAAAACGTCCTCTGTTGTCTGGGAAGCTGCACACCTCGATACTCGTGAAATGTATGGCTTAATACACCTGTCACGTGTGCAACAAAGAAAGACGAAAGAAGAAAATTTGTATAATAGTCTTAAAAATAAAAAATAGAACGCAAGGAGAGCTCCGCTCTGTCAATTTTCACATGTATCAGGTTCAAGACCAGATATACTGTGTCAGGGAGTCCCCAGGACTCTACTGCGTAAAGAAAATTTAGAATGTAGAGTCGACAAAAATTTTGACTCTACGTAGAGTCAATCTCTACCCACCACGAGAAAGGCCTCCCAGAGCCCTTCCCAATGAACCCAAACACGGGTACCCTAGCCCAAAGGGTTCCCGAGAAAATCCAGTCCGAAATTTCGGTAACCAAAACAAGATGGCGACCGAAACTCAGTAACCAATGGTTTTCTCCGGAGCCGTTCGTCCGAATACGACCGTGCCTGGGCTTTTCTGAATGGGCTCGGCGAGACCTATCGGGTAAGCTAGGTTTCAGGCGAAAAAAATTTTCAGGTCCTGAAAACTCCCGAAACCATAAAGATCGGATAGAAGAGGTCGAAGCGATGCCCGCTAAGAAAATCCGGTCGTTCTACGACCTACGGTTCAGGAGTAAACCTGAGTTGAAAAATGTTTTGACAGTTCAAGAACTGTCAAAGTCGAACTTTAGGCCGGTATATCTTCCCTTCCCGAAGTCGCAGAGCGCCCGAATTTGGGCTCGTTCGTCTCGCCTCGGTCCGTCCTAACGCGCACAGTGGCTTTCAGGTGCCTGAAAATTCTCAGCGCCAATCGGCCTGAAACTGATTGGACACGATAGGTATCGTCTTTCCAAACGCCACTACGAAGTCCGCAACTCTCTACGACCACCGGATCCGGAGCTATAAAGGCGCAAAGTTTTTCAAAATGGCCGCCCAGCTGTCAAATGCCTACTTTGGTTAGCTATAGCTCCGCAACCGTTTGTCCCAGAGAAGTGCGGTTTCGATTATAGTGCTTGGCACAACTACCTCTATCCGTCAAAACTAATTTCAGTGCTGAAAATTTTCAGGTCCTGAAAACTCCTGAAAATACATTCAACTTTATCCCCTATCCTTTCTCTTTCCAGCTGTGGAAACCCGAGCTCTCTGAGCCCAATAGCTGCGGAGATATTACTTAAGGTCTATGGTAACCTAAAAAACCAAAATGGCGGAAAAATAGCGATTTCCGCCGTTTCTAAAGCTAGAATACCACTCTTTGGGCTCAGACAGTTGGGGTGGACGCATAGAACACTATCCCGTAGTCCAAATAATTTTAAAACACTTAGATTTATAATAATTTCGAAAAATGTCTAGAAATTCAATAACTTTAAAACTAAAAGAGCTAAAATTTTGAAAAAAATACCTAAATTAGTAAAAAATATAGTTCTCTAAGATTACAAAATAAAATTTAAAGATTTTAAAATTTTTCATAAAATTTCATGCGAAAAACCAAAAAATTTACTATTTCTAATTTAAAACTAAAATTATTAACTAAATAAATATACTCTTACGGTAATTAAGTTCTTCAGCTTAGCGCGCAACTGGATTGATGATAAAAAAGTGGGGTTCCCGCTGTAGATTTTCCAGTAGGACCGGTCAAAGTTTTGATTTTCTTTATTAAATATCTCCGTCTGTGGTGGGGGTAAAAATCCTGTCGAAGCGGAATTATGCTTCTGTTGTCTATGTCTGCCTGTTGCCAAAATATGAAGTCCCTAGGTTCAGGGAAACTAAAACCACGTGTTGTAATTTGTGGTTATGTTTCAGGGTTTTCATCGATTTTCTCCGTGATAAATGGGTAGATTTTCCAGAAAAAAAAAAAAAAAAAAAAAAAAAAAAAAAAAAAAAAAAAAAGTGTCCAATTGTGCGTCTTGGTGTTCTCTTCAGAATAGCGTCGAGTAAATTTTTGTAAGTTCTCGAACTCCGGAGTTCTAAGGCTCCGAAGTTCCTCAAACTTAAAACTTTGCTAGTTTTTCCGCCTTAGCTGACACGCACTTGTTTTCCGCGGAAAATATTTTACACCAGGAGATGCACTGCACTGTCCCACAAATTTTGGTATATCACACGGACTTATACGTTGAGAAAAACTAATTATTTTGAATTTTTAATCGCGGAGCGTTACGAAAACGTGGTGTTCGTGACCGCGGATGGGCGCAGACTGGTTAGGTTAGGTTAGGTTAGGTTGGGGGACCACCCCACAGTGCTTGCGTCCACGTCGCGTCCCCTGGAAACGACCCAGTTCTGACCACCGTAACGGAGTGGCAGACTGGGTTGGCCAAAGTGCACTGTGCTTTCGTAGCTATCCATATTGCCTTGAGAGTTACGAACCTGCGGAATTATGCCGAAACCTTCGCGGGACGCCTGCGGGCGATTTTTAAAAGCCAAAGGCCCTTCTCAGGGCCAACCCAAAGGCCCTTCTCAGGGCCAACCCAAAGGCCCTTCTCAGGGCCAATCCAAAGGCCCTTCTCAGGGCCACTCCGACGCTCCGGCGTCAGAGTCTAGCCGCGCGCCGTCTGCGGCTAGCTTCTTTGGAGGAGCGGACGAGTCGTCTGACAATGACTCACTAATCGGTGTGTCGGATGCGGACGACTCTCAGCCGCGGAAGCGGGTCCACCGGAGCGATGGGTCCTCGGCCTCGGGGTCGACGGGGTTGTCAAAGGCTAAAAAGCCAACGGTGGCCGCGGATACCCATGTCGTTGGGCTCGCGGGTGCCCAACGCCAGTTGGACCTGGCTCGACGGGCGCAGCTCCAGCAAGAGCTGGAGGAACGGGTTGCCGCCAAAGAAAAACGGGCGCACGTTGCCCGGGCCAAGTCCGGATATGGTGCGTCCCGAGTTCTATACGCGGACCACTCTCTGGAGGAGCTGGAGAGAATGGCGGAGGAGGACGAGGAGGAGATTGTGGAGGTTGCCTCAAAGTCCTCCAACCTGAAGGGGACCTTCCAAAAGGCCCTCAAGAGCAGGGCCGCGAGCTTGCGCGGTGTCGTTGCGGAGCTTGTGAAACGCAAGGCCACCGACGAGACGCGGCAACTGCAGGCGAAGGTGGATCGTCTGCAGTCGGAGGTCAGCCAGCTTCATCAGAAGCTAGCTGAAGCCACGGCCCGGCCACAACAGGCCCAGACAAGCCCTGTGGCAGAGGGCCCCGCCTCCAACCTTGAGGAAGTCATCCGCAAGGTTGTAATGGAGGAGAGGGCCTTCACAAGAGCCTGCCTTGCAGGCATCGAGGACCGGCTCTTGCCGGAGAAACGCCTCCGACCGCCGCTTGCGGCGGATAACAGGCAGTGCGAGCCGGGGCCATCCTCCTCCCAGACGGAGGATGCCCTTCTCCCCTCGACCACCCCGTCCAACGAGTGGACAGAAGTGGTCCGTAAGGGGAAGGGCAAAGGGAAAAAGTCGGCGACGGCCGCCCCTGTCGTCCCTGCCACCACCACCAGCAAGGGGGGAAAGGGGAAGAGGAAAGGGAAAGGGAGAGGCAAAGGGCAGCTAGTCGCCCCAAAAACCGCGGCCGTCGTGGTGACTCTCACCGCGGAGGCTGCGGGGCGAGGGGAGACGTACGCGTCCATTTTGGTGCGGGCGCGTGCCAATGCCGACCCTACCCAGCTCGGGATCGGCAATGTGTCGTGCCGGCGAACCCAAGCCGGGGCTCGAATCTTCGAGTTCCCGGGGGCAGAGGGGAGTGCCCATGCGGACCTCTTTGCAGCCAAGCTGCAGGAGGTCATCGCGGATTCGGCCAAGGTGGCCCGACCGGTCAAGTCGGTGGCCATAGAGGTGGCTGACCTTGACGACTCCGTCACCAAGGAGGAGGTGGCTAAGGCGATCGCAGCGATAGGGGGCTGTGACGTCGCGGCGGTCCAAAGCCGGGACATAAGGCCCGGCCGCGGCGGCATGGGCACCGTTCGCCTCGAGTGCCCAATCGCCGCTGCCAAAGCCGTCCTTGCCAAAGGACGGCTTACAGTCGGCTTCAGCTCGGGTGCAGTCCGGGCACTCGACGAACAGCCTCTACGGTGTTTCCGATGCCTTGGCATCGGACACACGCGGCCGCTGTGTCCGTCCACGGTAGACAGGACGGACACGTGCTACCGCTGCGGCAAGGAGGGCCACAAAGCCGCCTCCTGTGAGGTTGCCTCGCCGCACTGCGCGGTATGTGCCGCCAGTGGCTGCCCGGCAGACCACGTCATGAAGGGGAGGAGCTGCAATCCTCCCCCCAAGCGGGGTAAAGCGCAGGCGCCGTCCGGGCCTGCTGCTGCTGCCGCAAGCGCCGTCGTTCCTGCGGCGGCTGCGGAGGAGGGGGGTGCGATGTCCGACTGATGGATAGGGTCGAACATCGCATCCTTCAGGCGAACACCAACCACTGCAGGGCAGCCCAGAATCTGCTGATGCAGACCATGGCCGAGTGGTTGGTGGACTTGGTGGTGGTCGCCGAACCTTACTCGGTCCCTGGCAGTTGGCTGGGCGACCGGGACGGCTTGGTGGCGTTGGTGTCGCGGTCTTCCACAGACTCCCCTCCCCTCTCGCTCTTAGAGAGGGGACCGGGATACGTGGCCGCCGCGTGGGCAGACATGGCTGTGGTGGGGGTCTATTTCTCCCCAAACCGCCCTCTCTCGGACTTTGAGGATTTCCTCGAGGTTCTCACCGCAGTGGTAGGGAGGGCGGCGCCGCGCCAGGTCATGGTGTTGGGCGACCCGAACGCCAAGTCGGCGGCCTGGGGCAACCCGGCCACCGGTTGCAACGTCCGTGGGCGCGCCCTCGAGTTTTGGGCGGCATCATGCGGTGTGTCCCTCCTCAACAGGGGGGCGGTCCACACGTGTGTACGGCAGCTGGGAGGGTCGGTGGTGGACGTGTCGTTTGCCACCCCCGCGCTAGCCACCCGCGTCGTCAACTGGCGAGTAGAGATGGTGGAGACCTTGTCGGACCACCGATATGTGCGGTTCGACATCTCCACCCAGCAAGGGCGGGGGATGTCCCGCGCTGGGCAATCTCCCTTCCCGCGGTGGGCACTCACCCGCCTGGACCGGGAGGCAGCGAAGGAGGCAGCCTTTCTCCAGGACTGGCTGTCGCCCCCTGTCGTGGTCGTAGATGTGGACGCCGCAGCGGTCCGACTCCGGGGGTCGCTGACCGAGGTGTGCAACTCCAGCATGCCTCGGTCTCGCCGCCCGCCTCCCCGTCGCGCCGTCTATTGGTGGACGGAGGAGTTGACGGGGCTCCGGGCTGCCTGTGTGGCGGCCAGAAGGGCCTACGCGCGGAGCCGACGGCGCAACGCCCAAAACCGAGTCCAAGCAGAAGAGGACCGCCTATACGCCTCTTACCGAGAGGCGACGATGGTCCTCAAGTCTGCGATGGGAGCTGCAGAAGACTCGGCGAGGGCCGAGATGCTGGAGGGTCTCGACAGGGATCCTTATGGGAGACCATACAGGGCGGCGCGGAACCAGCTACGCCCCTTTGGTCCCCCACTGACGGAGACCCTCGAACCAGTGTTGCTGGATGGGGTGGTCCGGTCCCTGTTTCCGCGCAGGACCGACTTCACCCCACCAACTATGGATCCCCCGCAAGGGGCGGCTTTGCCGGAGGAGGAGGTCCCCCCGGTAACGGCGGCGGAGTTTCGCGCTGGGGTTCTCAGCCTCCGCGCGAAGAAGACGGCACCCGGACCAGACGGCGTCCCCGCACGGGTGGTGGCGATCGCCGCCTCCGAAATGGAGGACAGGTTTCGGGACCTCTTCAGCGCGTGTTTTACTGCTGGGAGGTTCCCGAAACTGTGGAAGGAGGGGCAGCTATGCCTCCTCCGAAAGGAGGGCCGCCCGGTTGACTCTCCATCGGCATACCGGCCCATCGTCCTGCTCGATGAGGTCGGTAAGATGTTCGAGGGGATTGTCGCCTCCCGGCTCGATAGCTTTTTGCGGGGGATTGGGCCCAACCTGTCGGACGCCCAATTCGGTTTCCGTCGAGGGCGTTCGACTATCGATGCGCTGGCCCTACTCAAGGGCCAGGTGAAGGAGGCGGTTGAGGCGGGGGGCGGAGTGCTGGCGGTGTCATTCGACATTGCCAACGCCTTCAACTCCATGCCCCACGCGACGATATTGGAGGCGCTCCGGTATCACGGCGTGCCCCAATACCTGCGCAACCTCCTGGCCAGCTACTTGGAGGGCCGAGAGGTCCTCCTCGTTGACAAGACGGCCACGGTGAGGCGGTACGGCGCAGAGTCCGGTGTTCCGCAGGGGTCGGTGCTCGGACCCCCCTTGTGGAACATCGGGTACGACTGGCTCCTGCGGGGAGTCCTCCTCCAGGGCACGAGTGTCATTTGCTACGCGGACGACACTCTCCTCATCGCCCGGGGGAGGAACTTCGGGGATTCGGCCTGTCTGGCCTCGGCTGGCGGGTCCTTGGTTGCAGAGAGGATCCGCCGCCTGGGATTGAAGGTGGCGCTGCACAAGACCGAGGCCGTGTTCTTTCGCGGGCCTCGGCAACGCTGCCCTCCTCCCGATGCTCACATTGTCGTGGAGGGCGTCAGGATAGAGGTCCGGCCCCAGATGAAGTATCTGGGCCTGGTGCTGGACGACAGGTGGCGGTTTGGCCCGCATTTCAGCGGGCTGTCGACGCGCCTGTTGAAAGCCGCAGATGCTTTCTCGTGGCTCCTCCCGAACCTGGGGGGGCCCAAGGCGGAATGCCGGCGCCTGTATTCGGGCATCCTGAAGAGCATGGCCCTATATGGGGCCCCCATCTGGGCCGACTCCCTACACAGGAGGGAGAACGCGACTGCCATCCGCAAGCCCCAAAGGGCCATTGCACTGAGGGTGGCAAGGGCCTACCGCTCGGTGGGTTTCTCGGCGGCGTGCGCTCTGGCCGGCACCCCTCCCTGGGAGTTGGAGGCCTGGGTGCTCGCCAGAGTGTACGAGTGGACCGCGCAACGGAAGGCGCTCGGGGAGCGCCCCGTCGCTGAGGAGCGGGAGGCCGTGCGGCGAGAGGCGAAGGAAGCCATCGTCCTCCACTGGACGGAGGACCTCGCTGCAGCCGCCTTCGGCCGCCGGACGTTGGACGCGATCGGTCCGGTTCTGCAGGGCTGGCTCGAGCGGGCCCACGGTTTCCTCTCGTTCCGTCTGGTGCAGGTGTTGTCCGGCCATGGCTGTTTCGGATCGCACCTGCACCGGATCGGGAGGGAGGAGACCCCGGTCTGCCACGACTGCGGCGCGGCGGAGGACACGGCCCAGCACACCCTCGAAGTGTGCCCGGCTTGGTCCGAACAACGCCGCGGTTTGACCGCGGTAGTTGGACAGGACCTCTCGCTTCCCGGCGTCGTCAACGCCATGCTGGAGAGCGAGGAGGCCTGGGCAGCGGTTGCCTCCTTTTGCGAGGATGTCATCTCGCAAAAGGAGGAGGCGGAGCGCGCGCGGGAGGACGACCCTCTCGCTGCGCCGCTCCGCGGACGACGAAGGGGTCGGAGAAGGCGCCGTCCTCTCCCTCCTCTTCAAGGTGGCGATGGGCGGGCGATGGGCACGGGGGTGCCCTTGCCTGCATTGCACCCATCACCACCATCGTCGGTCACTCCCGGGCCCGGCCCCCTCCCCACCTAGGGGAGGGCGTTAGGGGTCCCGGCATGGAGGGCAATCGTCGGCGGAGGACTGGACGTTAAGGCTGTGCCGGTTTCCCAGTCCCCCGCCTCTTGGACGAAGCGGGAGTGCCGCTGGGTTATTTTAGTGGGTATACCGGGTCAAACCGGGGAGTCCCACATAGCCCCCCCATCCCCCGATGGGAGGGTATGCGTAATGCATTTTTTCCCAGCGCAAAAAAAAAAAAAAAAAAAAAAAAAAAAAAAAAGGTTAGGTTAGGTTAGGTTAGGTTCGGCTCCGGGCAAAGAACACTGCTCCGGGGCCTGATGGAGTGCCTGGCCTCGCTCTGGTCCTCGCCCTAAAAGAGCTGGAGCCTTCACTGAGAGGACTTTTCTCGTCGTGCCTTGAGCGGGGTCAGTTCCCATCCAAGTGGAAGGCTGGGCGACTGGTCCTGCTCAAGAAGGCGGGGCGCCCGGCTGATTCGTCGTCCGCTTATCGGCCCATAGTGCTGCTGGACGAGGCAGGCAAGCTGCTCGAGCGAATAATTGCAGACCGCCTCGTCAGCCACTTGTGTACAGAGGGGCCGAACCTGAACGACAGCCAGTTCGGATTCCGGCGCGGGCGCTCAACGATCGACGCCATTGCGAGAGTGAGAGTCCTCGCGGAGGAAGCGGTTTCCCGGGGTGGGGTGATGCTGGCGGTGTCATTGGACATCTCCAACGCCTTCAACACCCTGCCCTGGAGTTGCATTAGGGAGGCACTGCGTTACCATCGGGTGCCCTCCTACCTCCGCAACATCGTGGGGGCCTATCTGGCGGGTAGGTGTGTCACCTTCATGGGCCGCGACGGCAGGGGCCGTCGTGAGATGTCGTGCGGTGTTCCACAGGGTTCGGTTCTTGGCCCGCTCTTGTGGAACATCGGATATGACTGGGTTTTGCGGGGCGAGCTCCCTCTGGGCGTGAACCTGACGTGCTATGCGGACGACACGCTGGTTGCGGCTTGGGGGAGTTCGTACAGGGAGGCAGCGTTGCTGGCTACGGCTGCGGTCTCACAGGTGGTGAGCCGCATACGGCGCCTGGGCCTGGAGGTGGCCCTCAACAAGTCGGAGGCCATTGCTTTTCATGGCCCCCGACGGGCACCGCCACCGGGATTGCACATTGTGGTTGGGGGGACCCGAATCGCTGTCGAGTCAACCATGAAATATCTGGGATTGGTGCTCGACAGCCGATGGGACTTCGGCCCCCACTTCCAGCGGCTGGTGCCCAAGTTAATGGGCGCGGCGGGCGCGCTATCAACGCTGCTTCCCAATCTGGGGGGCCCGAGCACCGCCTGTAGGCGGTTATACGTGGGGATCGTGCGATCCATGGCACTTTATGGGGCCCCGGTATGGGCGACCGACCTGACGGCCCGTACTATCGCCGTACTGCGCAGGCCGCAGAGAGTGATGGCCGTCAGAGTCATACGGGGATATCGCACGATCTCCTACGAGGCGGCTTGCGTACTGGCCGGATCCCCACCATGGGACCTGGAGGCGAAGACCCTCGCGACGCTGCATCAGTGGCGCGAGGAGGCCAACGACCGGGGCGAAAGGCTGGTGGAGCGACAAATGACACAGCACCGGTCTCAGCTCCGGCAGGTCATGGTGGCGGAATGGCGCAGGAGGCTCACGCTTCCTTCGGCCGGCCTCAACACGATCGAGGCGATCCGGCCAGTACTCGACGACTGGCTCGGGAGGAGGCACGGCTCTCTGACATTTCGGGCGACGCAGGTACTGTCGGGGCACGGCTGCTTCGGGAAGTACCTGTGTCGCTTAAGCAGGGAGCCGGACGCCCGGTGCCATCACTGCGTCCATTGTCTGGAGGATACGGCGCGGCATACGCTGGCCGAATGCACGGCGTGGGACGAGCCGCGCCGTGCCCTCATGACTGAGGTCGGAGGAGACCTGTCGCTGCCGAATGTCGTTCGATCGATGGTTGGCAGCACAGAGTCCTGGGACGCGGTGGTGTCCTTCTGCGAAACCGTCATGTCGCAGAAGGAAGCTGCGGAAAGAGAAAGGGAGATGACCAGCTCTCGCCCATCCCGCAGCAGACGCACTGGGCGTCGGCAGAGAGCGGACAACGCCCTCTTCCAGCCCCCATAAAAGGGTTCAGGGGCGGCGGATTCGGGGACATCCGTCGCCCCCCATCACATTGGACCCGAGACGGTGGCGCGTAGTGTTTCACGCGCGCCTCTCAGACGTAGCGGGGGGAGTCTGACACCTCACTCCCCCTCTTAGGGACGAGGCCCGCACAGGTCAAGCGGGCCACACTAGTCCGGGGCAGCGGAAGTCGCACTTGTTCCCGCTGCCCCCTGACGCAAGTGTGAGAAGGAACACCGGTGTGGTTTTAGTCAGTAGAGTCTGACAGACCCCCCCCGTCCTCCTCAAGGACGGGGGACATCCATGAGGATTTCCACATCGACAACAAAAAAAAAAAAAAAAAAAGGTTCCAAAGGACCGATGCCGAAGCACTTGTAACAGCGCATCGGCTCATCCTCCAGCACCCGGACCCCACCCGAGCTAAATCCGACCGGGAGGCGACCCTTGGCCAGAACTGCCTTGGCCACCACGATAGGGCACTCTAGGCGCATGGTGCCCATACCCCGACGACCCTGTCTAATGGCGCGGCCCTTGACAGCTGCGACGTCGCAGCCCCCCGCCGCCGCAACCACGGCCACCACCTCCTCTTGGGTAACTGAGTCGTCGAGGTCAGTCACCTCAAGAGCCACACACTTGACGGGCCTCGCGACCTTAGCCGTGTCCGTGTGACAGTGGACGCCCTGTCCCGGCTCAAGGGCCAGGTGAGGGAGGCGATGGACGCGGGGGATGGACTGTTGGCTGTGTCGTTCGACATTGCCAACGCCTTCAACTCCGTTCCCCACTCCACCATCCTAGAGGCGCTCCGCTTCCACGGAGTGCCTCCGTATTTGCGGGGGCTGTTAGCGGACTATTTGTCGGATCGCACAGTCCTCCTTGAAGACAAGTCGGGCCAGCTCCGACGATACGGCGTCGAGTCCGGTGTCCCACAGGGTTCTGTCCTGGGACCGCTCCTCTGGAACATCGGATTCGACTGGCTCCTGCGGGGACACCTCCCCCGTGGCACGTCTGTCATCTGCTATGCAGACGACACCCTTCTGACTGCCCGGGGGAGAAACTATTTAGAGGCGGCCAGCTTGGCCTCGGCGGGCGGTTCGCAGGTGGTGGACCGCATCTCCCGCCTAGGGCTGACGGTGGCGCTGCACAAGACCGAGGCCGTGTTCTTCCACGGGCCGCGGCAGCGTCAACCGCCCGATGCCCATATCCATGTAGAGGGTGTCCGCATTGAGGTGCAGGCCCAGATGAAATATCTGGGCCTAGTGCTCGACAGCAAGTGGCGCTTTCGAGCACACTTCAGCGGGCTGTCGACGCGCTTGCTGAAGACTGCGGGCGCCCTCTCGTGGCTCCTCCCGAACATCGGGAGGCCCGGCGACCAATGCCGGCGTCTATACGCCGGCATACTAAAGAGTATGGCCCTATACGGGGCCCCAATCTGGGCGGACTCACTGGGCGGACGGGAGAACGCCGCTGCCCTCCGCAGGCCACAAAGGGCCATTGCACAGCGGGTGGCGAGGGCGTACCGCACAGTGAGTTTCGCGGCATCGTGCGCTCTGGCGGGAACCCCACCTTGGGAGCTCGAGGCTTGGGTGCTCGCCAGAGTGTACGACTGGACGGCGGGTCAGAGGGCGCTCAACCGGCGCCCGGACCCTCAAGAAAAGGAGGAAGTGCGTGAGGAGGTTCGCGAGGCAATAACTCGGCACTGGGCCGAGGACCTAGCCTCAGCAACATTCGGTCGCCGGACACTGGACGCCATCGGGCCCGTCCTGAACGATTGGCTCGACCGGCGACATGGTTGCCTCTCCCTGCGTCTGGTGCAGGTGCTGTCCGGGCACGGCTGCTTCGGATCGTACCTGCATCGGATAGGGCGGGAGGAGACCCCACAGTGTCACCACTGCGAGGCCGCAGTGGATACCGCAGAGCACACCCTTGAGGTGTGCCCTTCGTGGGACGAACCCCGCCGCGCCATGGTGGCAGTGGTTGGGAACGACCTCTCACTCCCCAGTGTGATTTCAGCCATGCTGGGAAGTGAGGAGGCATGGGCAGAAGTAGCCTCCTTCTGTGAGGACGTCATGTCACAGAAGGAGGCGGCGGAGCGCACGCGGGAAGACGACCCTCTCGCGGCGCCGCTCCGTAGACGAAGAAGGGGTGGAAGACGGCGAGCACAACGCCCGTCCTCAACCGCCCCGGGGGGTGATCAGCGGGCGACAGGCGCGGGGGCGCCACCGCCTGCACCACATGATCCACCCCCTGTGCTCCGGCCATAATAAAAGCCCCTCCCTTTTGGGGGGGGACGTGTAGGGCCTGCCGTAAGGCGGGCATTCGCCGGAGGGGGACTGGACGACATAGACTCCCAGGCCCCCTCCACTCAGGCGAGGTCGGAGCGCCGCTGGGTATTTTTAGTGGGTATACCGGGAACGACTTTACCGGGGAGTCCCACATACCCCTCTCCCGTCCCCCGACGAGAGAGGGGATGCGTAATAGCATTTTTTCCCAGGAAATGGAGCGCATGGCTTTGGAGGACCAAGAGGAGATCTTGGAGGTGGCCTCCAAGTCCTCCAACTTGAAGGGCACCTTCCAGAAGGCCCTGAAATGCCGGGCAGCGAGCCTGCTCGGCATTGTCAAGGAGTTGGCGGAGCGCACAACTTCGGACGAGACTCGGCAACTGCAGGCGAAAGTCGATCGCCTGCAGAAAGAGGTGTCCGCGCTACACACGCGCGTTGCCGAGCTGGTTACTCGGCCTGAGGTGTCGTCCGACGCAGGTCCAGCGACGATGCCCTCACCCTCCAACCTTGAGGATATCATCCGCAAGGTTGTCATGGAGGAGAGGGCCTTCACCAGGGCCTGTTTGGCCGGCATTGAGGACCGGCTTCTGCCGGAAAAGCGGCTCCGTCCTCCGCTTGCAGCGGATAAGCCGCTTCCCGAAAGGGTGTCCAGTGCACCAGGACCCTCAACGGACCCAGTCCAGCAGGAGCAGCCCCAGGTGCCCAAGACCACCAAGGGCAAGGGCAAGGGCAAGAAGACCGCTTCTGCCCCGACTGCCCAGCCGGAACCAGAGAGGGAAGACCAAGACCCTCTCCTACCCTCCACCACCCCTTCCAACCAGCCTTGGATTAAGGTAGTGGGGAAGAAGGGGAAGAAGAAGACGGCCCCTAAGCCCCCTGCAGCCAAGCCTGCGGCTGCAGCTATTGTGGATAAGAGGAGGAAGCTCCCTCCTATCCCAAAAACGGCAGCCGTGGTGGTCACGCTGACCCCAGAGGCAGCGGAGCGAGGGGAGACGTACGAGTCCGTGTTACGGCGGGCCCGTACAAATGTCGATCCGGCGCAACTCGGGGCCGGCAGAGTTACCTGCCGGAAGACCCAAACGGGGGCTCGTCTTTTCGAGTTTTCGGGGGCTCAGGGTGGCACCAAGGCGGACCTCTTTGCGGCAAAGCTCAAGGAGGCCGTCGCGGACACGGCTAAGGTCGCGAGGCCCGTCAAGTGTGTGGGTCTTGAGGTGACTGACCTCGACGACTCAGTTACCCAAGAGGAGGTGGTGGCCGTGGTTGCGGCGGCGGGGGGCTGCGACGTCGCAGCTGTCAAGGGCCGCGCCATTAGACAGGGTCGTCGGGGTATGGGCACCATGCGCCTAGAGTGCCCTATCATGGTGGCCAAGGCAGTTCTGGCCAAGGGTCGCCTCCCGGTCGGATTTAGCTCGGGTGGGGTTCGGGTGCTGGAGGATGAGCCGATGCGCTGTTACAAGTGCTTCGGCATCGGCCACACCCGGCCTCTCTGTCCGTCCACTGCCGAGCGCGAGGAACTGTGCTTCCGCTGCGGAAAGGAGGGGCACAGGTCGGCCACCTGCGAGGCTACAGCCCCGCACTGTGCAGTCTGTGCTGCCAGTGGTCGTCCAGCTGACCACACCATGACGAGCAAGAAGTGCTGTCCGCCGAAGATGAAGGGGAAAGTGCAGGCGCCTTCGCGTCCTGCTGCTGCCGCCGCCACTGGAACCCCAGTTTCAGTGCCGGCCACCGAGGGAAGTGCCATGAACACGGACTGATGGCTGGGCTTCGAAGAAGAATTCTTCAGGCCAACATCAACCACTGCAGAGCGGCCCAGGACTTACTGGTCCAAACCGTTGCGGAGTGGTTGGTGAACGTGGCGGTTGTAGCCGAGCCGTATTCTGTCCCTGGCAGCTGGCTAGGAGACGACAACGGTTCGGTTGCATTGGTGTCGCGGTCTTCCACGGACTCCCCTTCCCTCTCGCTCTTAGAGAGGGGACCGGGATACGTGGCCGCCGCGTGGGGGGACATAGCCCTTATAGGGGTGTATTTCTCCCCGAACCGCCCCATCACGGCCTTCGAGAACTTCCTCGAGGTCCTTGCCAGGGTGGCAGGTAGGGTGGCGCAGCGCAGGGTGTTGGTCGTGGGCGACTTTAACGCCAAGTCGGTATTATGGGGCAACCCGACCACCGACGCCCGAGGACGCGAGATGGAGACCTGGTCCGTGGCGTCCGGTCTGTCCCTCCTCAACAGTGGCAGTGTTCACACCTGCGTGCGGCGGGAGGGGGGCTCCATTGTGGACCTCGCCTTTGCCTCACCGTCTTTGGCTGCCTGTGTGGTGGACTGGCGAGTGGAGCTGGTGGAGACGCTGTCGGACCACCGATACGTGCGGTTCGACGTCACCGCCCCGGACTCCCGGGGGGCTCGCGCGGGTCGGTCTCACTTCCCGCGATGGGCGCTCTCCCGCCTAGACCGGGAGGCCGCCACGGAGGCGGTGTTCGTCCAGGACTGGCTGTCGCCTCCTGTCGACGTTCAGGACGTGGACGCCACTGCAGCCCAGTTGAGGGACTCCCTGACCGAGGTGTGCAACTCGAGCATGCCTCGGTCTCACCGGCCGCCTCCTCGACGCGCCGTCTACTGGTGGTCGGAGGAGTTGGTGGGACTGCGAACTGCCTGTGTGGTGGCCCGGCGCGCCTACACTAGGAGCAGACGGCGGCGCCATCGCGACCGCGACAACGAGGACCGCCTCTATGCAGCCTACACGGAGGCCAAAGCGACCCTGACGGCGCGAATGGGCGCAGCCCAGGACCGTGCGAGGGCGGAAATGGCGGAGGGTCTAGATGCTGACCCTTTCGGGAGGCCGTACAAGGCGGCACGTAACAAACTGCGCCCGTACGGTCCCCCAGTTGCCGAGACCCTCGAGCCGACGTTGCTGGATGGGGTGGTCCAGTCCCTGTTTCCGCGCAGGGACAACTTCACTCCACCAGTGATGAGCGACCCGCACGGTGCGGCTCCATCGGCCGATGAGGCAGTCCCTCCAGTCACGGACGACGAGATGGAGAAGGCGGTCTTCTGCCTCCGGGGCAAAAACACCGCCCCAGGTCCGGACGGCGTCCCCGCAAAGGTGGTGGCCATCGCCACCTCCCAGATGGGAGACAGGTTTCGGGACCTCTTCAGTGCGTGTGTTGCGTGTGAGAGGTTCCCGAAGCCATGGAAGGAAGGTCGGTTGTGCCTTCTTCGGAAGGAAGGGCGGCCGGTGGACTCCCCATCGGCATACCGGCCCATCGTCTTACTGGATGAGGTCGGTAAAACGTTCGAGAGGATCCTCGCCGCCCGTGTCAACAGGCACTTGTGCACGATCGGCCCGGACCTGGCGGACGCTCAGTTCGGTTTTCGAGCTGAGCGTTCGACAGTGGATGCCCTGTCCCGGCTCAAGGGCCAGGCGAGGGAGGCGATGGACGCGGGGGATGGACTGTTGGCCGTGTCGTTCGACATATCCAACGCCTTCAACTCTATTCCCCACTCCACCATCCTAGAGGCGCTCCGCTTCCACGGAGTGCCTCCGTATTTGCGGGGGCTGTTGGCGGACTATTTGTCGGATCGCACAGTCCTCCTTGAAGACAAGTCGGGCCAGCTCCGACGATACGGCGTCGAGTCCGGTGTCCCACAGGGTTCTGTCCTGGGACCGCTCCTCTGGAACATCGGATTCGACTGGCTCCTGCGGGGACACCTCCCCCGTGGCACGTCTGTCATCTGCTATGCAGACGACACCCTTCTGACTGCCCGGGGGAGAAACTATTTAGAGGCGGCCAGCTTGGCCTCGGCGGGCGGTTCGCAGGTGGTGGACCGCATCTCCCGCCTAGGGCTGACGGTGGCGCTGCACAAGACCGAGGCCGTGTTCTTCCACGGGCCGCGGCAGCGTCAACCGCCCGATGCCCATATCCATGTAGAGGGTGTCCGCATTGAGGTGCAGGCCCAGATGAAATATCTGGGCCTAGTGCTCGACAGCAAGTGGCGCTTTCGAGCACACTTCAGCGGGCTGTCGACGCGCTTGCTGAAGACTGCGGGCGCCCTCTCGTGGCTCCTCCCGAACATCGGGAGGCCCGGCGACCAATGCCGGCGTCTATACGCCGGCATACTAAAGAGTATGGCCCTATACGGGGCCCCAATCTGGGCGGACTCACTGGGCGGACGGGAGAACGCCGCTGCCCTCCGCAGGCCACAAAGGGCCATTGCACAGCGGGTGGCGAGGGCGTACCGCACAGTGAGTTTCGCGGCATCGTGCGCTCTGGCGGGAACCCCACCTTGGGAGCTCGAGGCTTGGGTGCTCGCCAGAGTGTACGACTGGACGGCGGGTCAGAGGGCGCTCAACCGGCGCCCGGACCCTCAAGAAAAGGAGGAAGTGCGTGAGGAGGTTCGCGAGGCAATAACTCGGCACTGGGCCGAGGACCTAGCCTCAGCAACATTCGGTCGCCGGACACTGGACGCCATCGGGCCCGTCCTGAACGATTGGCTCGACCGGCGACATGGTTGCCTCTCCCTGCGTCTGGTGCAGGTGCTGTCCGGGCACGGCTGCTTCGGATCGTACCTGCATCGGATAGGGCGGGAGGAGACCCCCACAGTGTCACCACTGCGAGGCCGCATTGGATACCGCAGACCACACCCTTGAGGTGTGCCCTTCGTGGGACGAACCCCGCCGCGCCATGGTGGCAGTGGTCGGGAACGACCTCTCACTCCCCAGTGTGATTTCAGCCATGCTGGGAAGTGAGGAGGCATGGGCAGAAGTAGCCTCCTTCTGTGAGGACGTCATGTCACAGAAGGAGGCGGCGGAGCGCACGCGGGAAGAAGACCCTCTCGCGGCGCCGCTCCGCAGACGAAGAAGGGGTGGAAGACGGCGAGCACAACGCCCGTCCTCAACCACCCCAGGGGGTGATCAGCGGGCGACAGGCGCGGGGGCGCCACCGCCTGCACCACATGATCCACCCCCTGTGCTCCGGCCATAATAAAAGCCCCTCCCTTTTGGGGGGGGGACGTGTAGGGCCTGCCGTAAGGCGGGCATTCGCCGGAGGGGGACTGGACGACATAGACTCCCAGGCCCCCTCCACTCAGGCGAGGTCGAGCGCCGCTGGGTATTTTTAGTGGGTATACCGGGAACGACTTTACCGGGGAGTCCCACATACCCCTCTCCCGTCCCCCGACGGAAGGGGATGCGTAATAGCATTTTTTCCCAGCGACAAAAAAAAAAAAAAAAAAAAAAAAAAAGGTTAGGTTGGGGGTACCCCCACAGTGTTGACTTCCACGTAGTGACCCCTGGGCAACGTCGCGCCTGACCACCGTAACGGAGTGGCAGGCCGGCGGCTAACGAACACTGTGAATCGGAGCATCTCCACTGTCTTTTGCTGCGATATTGCTGAGAGTGACCATGTCACAACCCTCGAGGGACGCCTCCGGGCGCTTTCTCCCCAAAGGCTCTTCTCAGGGCCAACCCAAAGGCCCTTCTCAGGGCCAACCCAAAGGCCCTTCTCAGAGCCAATCCAAAGGCCCTTCTCAGGGCCAACCCATGTCTCGCGATGCTTCGGCATCGGAGACAAGTCGCGCGCCATCCGTGGCGAGCACTGTTAGAGGGAGCGACGTCGTGACGGATTTCTCCGACACCGAGTCGATTATGAGTGGGTCGAACTGCGGTTCAACCCACCAATCGAGGAAGAGGGCTTTCCTCAGACGCGGCCCCGGGGGCTCTCCGGACGCAGCGGAGAAGCCCCGCGAAGCGGGCTGTCATACAAGCCGACTTGGAGGAGAGGATCGCCTCCAAAGAGCAGCGGGCGCGAACCACCAGAGCCAAGGCTGGCTACGGCGCCTCCAGTGTCCCTCTACGCGGATCACTCCGTAGAGGAAATGGAGCGCATGGCTTTGGAGGACCAAGAGGAGATCTTGGAGGTGGCCTCCAAGTCCTCCAACTTGAAGGGCACCTTCCAGAAGGCCCTGAAATGCCGGGCAGCGAGCCTGCTCGGCATTGTCAAGGAGTTGGCGGAGCGCACAACTTCGGACGAGGACTCGGCAACTGCAGGCGAAAGTCGATCGCCTGCAGAAAGAGGTGTCCGCGCTACACACGCGCGTTGCCGAGCTGGTTACTCGGCCTGAGGTGTCGTCCGACGCAGGTCCAGCGACGATGCCCTCACCCTCCAACCTTGAGGATATCATCCGCAAGGTTGTCATGGAGGAGAGGGCCTTCACCAGGGCCTGTTTGGCCGGCATTGAGGACCCGGCTTCTGCCGGAAAAGCGGCTCCGTCCTCCGCTTGCAGCGGATAAGCCGCTTCCCGAAAGGGTGTCCAGTGCACCAGGACCCTCAACGGACCCAGTCCAGCAGGAGCAGCCCCAGGTGCCCAAGACCACCAAGGGCAAGGGCAAGGGCAAGAAGACCGCTTCTGCCCCGACTGCCCAGCCGGAACCAGAGAGGGAAGACCAAGACCCTCTCCTACCCTCCACCACCCCTTCCAACCAGCCTTGGATTAAGGTAGTGGGGAAGAAGGGGAAGAAGAAGACGGCCCCTAAGCCCCCTGCAGCCAAGCCTGCAGCTGCAGCTATTGTCGATAATAGGAGGAAGCTCCCTCCTATTCCAAAAACGGCAGCCGTGGTGGTCACGTTGACCCCAGAGGCAGCGGAGCGAGGGGAGGACGTACGAGTCCGTGTTACGGCGGGCCCGTACAAATGTCGATCCGGCGCAACTTGGGGCCGGCAGAGTTACCTGCCGGAAGACCCAAACGGGGGCTCGTCTTTTCGAGTTCTCGGGGGCTCAGGGTGGCACCAAGGCGGACCTCTTTGCGGCAAAGCTCAAGGAGGCCGTCGCGGACACGGCTAAGGTCGCGAGGCCCGTCAAGTGTGTGGCTCTTGAGGTGACTGACCTCGACGACTCAGTTACCCAAGAGGAGGTGGTGGCCGTGGTTGCGGCGGCGGGGGGCTGCGACGTCGCAGCTGTCAAGGGCCGCGCCATTAGACAGGGTCGTCGGGGTATGGGCACCATGCGCCTAGAGTGCCCTATCGTGGTGGCCAAGGCAGTTCTGGCCAAGGGTCGCCTCCCGGTCGGATTTAGCTCGGGTGGGGTCCGGGTGCTGGAGGATGAGCCGATGCGCTGTTACAAGTGCTTCGGCATCGGCCACACCCGGCCTCTCTGTCC